>OX101811.2:70625164-75552664 GCA_944452925.2 Chrysolina oricalcia
GAATAAGTCTTTAAGAAACGATGGACGGCACTTCATACAATTAATGAGATACCGTGAACGACGTTGATGGTTAGGTTAGGAGTATTTTGAAATTTTCTTCTGTTTGTTACTTGGTATATAACATTTGCTTCTGGTATTGGAGTTTGTGTATATCTTTGAGTTCCAATCCCAAAAAATATTGGTACCTACTTTTTTGAGGTAGCTCTGACCGGGAATTGTTTGACTATAGTGATCATGAGAAAAACGTCGAGAAATACATGTATTGGCTATTTGAATTTGTTGAAACAGTGGCTTCTAAAATTGATGAAAAAACTAGAGGCCCAAATTTAAAACAATAAATTTGACGATGGAATTGAAATTGGTTCATATAAGAGTTTAACAGATATGAAACAGTATTGAAAGTTCCTCTGACTTTTTTTTAAGACTACACTGACGGGAATTGTATGACCAAATATTGATGATGTTTTTTTCGGAAAAAAACATCGAGAAACACAAGTATTGTAAAACATAGCTGGATTTGTTATGAAATTGGCTACAAAAATCGATGACATAAAGTAGAGGTCCGTATTTGTAAAAATAAAGGTGATAATAAATGTTCATATCGGATCATAACAAATATGAAACATTGAAAGTTCTCCCTACTTTTTGTTATATCATTCGAAATGGAGGCGGTAGAGCCAAGAAACGAAATGGACCTTTACATTTACGAAAAATAAATTGCAAAACCCGTTTAAATTGATAGTTTCTAGTCTGAAACGTCCATTTAAAATATCACATTTAAAAGGGCACCGCTGACGTCACGTTCTTCGGAAACACCCCTACCATAATCCACGTTCCGAAACAGGCAATACCGTTCTCCTTGAAAATATAGCTTCTTGCTTGATACAAGCCATTGAAAAATAATTAAAACTTTGTCACTTGATCAACTCAGAGAAAAAAAATCCACATTTACCTATTTTTATTGTACTTATAGCTTTCAAATTTTCCGAACGGATTTTCCTTTTGATGAAAAACGAGCATTAGCAATACCGCAAATCGTAATAACGTGCTCATTATTCATCTGTTGAAATCAAATCAGATGAAGCAATATCTAGGATTTCATTGTGACTTTTTTTCAAATGTATTTTTTCTGAATCTTTACTAGTACCTAAAATTTTATGATAATTCAATTCCATCTTTCTTTGAACTCTGTTTTGAATACAATAATAACGTAAGTACTTACTTGGAAATGTTCACAATAACATACATTTCCACTTTTTATACAGGGTTTATTCACTGCTTCGAAACAAATTTTGAGACGCGCTTCATCTTTAGGTGCATAAAAAAAATTGTTTACCAATTAGAATTTCCACTGCTGTTCAGACAACCGGGTACAAAGCACTTTTTCGACGTGTTCACAGTTATTGCAGGTATACAGATACAGGAATAAAATAATTGTAGAATACAAACAACAGAAACTTTCAACAGTTTGAAAACCGCATTAACCTCAAATAAGAAATTACGTAGGGCCTGTTGGTGTGCAGCATAGATATTTCATGGAACTACTATACTTGTATCCAAATTTAATGTAGGAATCGAGTTAAACAGAGACAAACGATTCTTCTTGGTTTGCTCCGTGAAACAGACGAACGAACCCATCTGGTATCAAATGACAGCTGTCATCCGACACATTATATTTGAATGAGAATTTGAGATTCCATCGTGCACAACTTTTACAACGTTGCCAAGTCTAGTTTTGATGAGCGTGACGTAACGAATCACTTTTCTTCTGATTATAGAGAAACTTAAAAAAATTAAAAAATCCCGAGTGATATTAGCGTATATACTTTCTCATTGCAGTGTTTTCTCATATCTCGTGGAAAGGTCCATTCGATTATTTTCGTTTTTGGCGAATATCTCCAAAACAACCATTGACATTCAAGATCTGAAAGAAGACTATTATTGCTCCCCAAAATAGAAAACTTTTGTCCAATTCTACCGACCTTGTAGGTCTCTCCGTTTCTGAGATACCAAAAGTGAGATCAGCTAAAAAAAAACGGCCTTCATATTTTATACCGGCACATTGCCGTTATTAACTCGAGTTGATCAAAAGCAGCGATAACGTGTTCCCCCAATGAAATCCATCATTTTCGCGCCGACGAATCAATGCGACTCCTTATCGACATATTTTTGCGGATTATTTCATTGTGAGCTCTCCCGAGTCTCCCGAAGAGTGAGGCATGCCAGTCACGTAATGACCCGTTTATTAATAATGGCGATCCCACAGCTCCACACTTGACCCGCTTGTAATTCCCATGGCAACCGCAAGAAGAAAAGTGTAAAGCATGCCCGCCGCCACGCAGTGCCTTCGGGGCAGAGGCGGATTGCTGGCTGTCGATAGTACGAAAGATGCACCAACTGAGCCGCCGGCGAACAGATTTCCCATGTTGCAACGAAGGAAATGCGAGCAGTGGGGTGCATTAGAGAAATGTGAAGGCGGCGGCGATTAGATTACTTCTAATCCGTCGAAGTTTCATTGTAGAAAATTTGTGTTAAATTACACGAATTTTACAGATTCGCAGTGATCTGGACTACCGGAGGGTTAACAGGTTTATAACCACTTCACAACACGGGATTCATGAGAGCACTCATCACGAAAATAATATACTCATCGGTTCTCCTAAAAAGAACCCGATCTCTCTCTCTCTCTCACCCATCTTGATGAAATTTCTCCTAGAATTCATGTGCAATTACTTTTTCTAGAAGAATGAGAGTGCCAACTATGATCTATATGTGGAAGTGCATTCACACAAATTGCAGTGGAAAATCTCGACAGAAAACTCCTAAACCTAAGATCAAATATAGTCGACAATTTATTACAAAAAATTCCGAGAATCTTGCCTACATAAGTACTTGTAGGAAGGATGCCTTCGACTCTCTAGATCAATTTTTACATTTTATAACATCCTTCTAAATAATTTTAATACTGCTTTTCCAATTCACAGAATAAAATTTAAATAAATAAACTTCAGTTGGATTCTGAGTCGGTAGATCCTCTTCTTCACTTTCTGTATTCGAATCATCAATTTCTGACTCACTGGTACCCGATGGTAGCCTACTATACTTGGTACAATTTTTAATCCTTCCCACAGCTTCAGTGTCAATAGTTGAAGAATATTCATTCAGTTCGTAGTTCTTGTTCGACCCAAATTCTCCATCAATATCAGAATACGGGTCTGAACTTGTTTCAGGAGTGGAAACTTCTTCAAATAATCTCAAAAGATGTTCTTATTCAGCCATCTACAAGAAGCTACCAACGTGAAAGAAATGAGGTTGAAACTCAATTTGGACAATAAGCTAATAATTCCGTTCTTCACCTTAGGGAGCTATTTAGTTATGTAATGTGATTCATGAATATAAAATAATTAAGAATTACGTACACTCACAATAACAATTACACACTGCTTCACTTCACTTCATTCTAGAATCGCATCCAATGAAGCACTGGTCACTTAGTTGCATGAACACAAATATAAAAAATACGTATATTTGGACGTTCTTACATCTGGTTGGTCCATAGCGTTAGCTGACATCATAGAATCGTTCTTACCGGTTTGTGGGTAGGGAGCTAATTGATAATTTTTGAGAACTGGAAGCCAAACCTTGTTCAATTGTAGTCCTTCTTCGGTTCTGTTGAAGTTATTGTGGTGTTTCTGAATTTCAATTGCTTCCCGGAAGTGTCTTGGGTAATAGGCAAATGTTGAAGAGATGACTTGAGTTTCTTCAAATTTCACTCTATGGTTATCGTTGTTGAGAGTATGTTCTGCGACAGCGGATTTCTGTGTGTACCCTAACCGACAGCAAGCCTTGTGCTCTTTGATTCTTGTTTTAACGGAGCGTTTCGTGGTTCCGATATAAACGCTGCCACAGGAACATGGAATGCGATAAACCCCAGAAGAGCATAGTACGTCTCGTTTGTCCTTCGCTGATCTAAAGTGGTCTTTCAGTTTTTTTGAAGGTTTATAAACGGTTTTAATCTCATATTTTCGTAGAATACGGCCAATACGATCTGTAACTCTGGGAACATATGGTAAGAATGCTTTTCTTTTTTCGGTGCTGGTTTGACTACTACTTGGTTCACTGGATGGACAGTAATTTGGTCTACTATTGTTTCTTCCGTCTCTGATTTCTCTTCTATTTTTCATACACCTCTCAATATCTCTTTCTTTGTACCCATTAGAAAGAAGAGCGTTTTTTTAGATGTTTCAGTTCAGCTTCCAGGTATTCAAGTTCGCAAATTCTTCTAGCTCGATCAACTAATGTCTTGATTACACCTTGTTTTTGGTACGGATAATGGTTTGAGGTATTGTGGAGATATCGATCAGTGTGTGTCTTTCTTTTCGAGAAATGAGAACGTCTAAGAATGCCAGTTTCTTCTCATTTTCAATTTCCACGGTGAATTGAATATTCGGGTGTATGTCATTAAAATCCCGTAGTCGTTTTGTGATGTAGTTCTGTCAATTTTAAAGTCTAATTTAAAATGACGCCAAGGTTTTTTATACAACTAGACTATATAGAATGGCATTTACATTTATCTGTATTATCCCAAAAAATCATACGCAGTTTGAGTTTTAAGTCTTCTGGTTAACCTCGAAGTGAACACTTTGTTTTTGTAAGGATAGATTTAATTGTGGAGTTTTTTCAAGTATTGTTTCATGATAACTTCATTTGATGACTGACGACTACCCATGGTTAGTTTTCAGATAAATGTTGAGTTCTTTCGTTGTTTCGAGTAACTCCAATTTTTTCTTCATAGCCTTCTGCCGGCCGCAGGTGCAGTTTATATCGAACCCATTTCTGTCGAGTTATATTTCGCTTCTGGTAACAAAACCAATTGTTTTGACCGTCGTTGAACAAATGGGTTTTGGCGGGTGGCAAGAGAAGGGGAGACGTTCTATCCGCCTGCTATCCTGCTACATACCCGGTTTCCATATCGAACAGATAAATCATAGTCGGCCCGGATGCAAAAGCTCGTGTTGTTGCGGAGAGAGTACACGTATTTGCTCTTGTGCAAATCATTTGATGATAGTTCACGGTTTTTACTAGCGTACGTTTAACATCAATTTCAGGTGGCTGAGATTTAAACCAGAGACGTGCTGCTTTCATGTATGAAATATTTCAGTTGTGCTTGAGATGTTTCATCTGAGATATGGGTACGTGCTTTCACACTCGTTTCTTGACCTAAACACAAATGTTTTTCACTATGGGATAGCAACTTTGTTTTTGAGACTTGTGAGGTATCCCATTTTTAGGTGTAGGTACTGTAAATGTAATTACAAATGAGGTTGTCGGTATTTTTAGATATTAGAGTAACCTAGTACATCTTAAGTTTTTATTTTTTTTTCTCTTGTATGGGATGTGACTGACAAGCAAAATTCAAGTTTTCGACCATGACAGCCTCCCGGATCACTTTTGATTATCCCAAAAAGTGTTAAATTTTCACACTTTTTTCGGTTTCTCCCAATTCTGACCTTGACGGAGCACGTTTTCGACAGAGACCATTCAAAACATTTTCCAACAAGATTGAATTTGCCACGATATGCTATCCAAATGAGCTTGGTAGATCTAATATTTTCCGAGATGCAGCTTTTCAAAATTTGACAAATTTTCCAAATGTGAAAAGATAATTTTCATATTTCATTATATGCAATTGTCTTCATACCTTCAATAACCTTTCTGATATAAGTCAGTGGAGTATAATCATTTAATTCAACATTTCAAAGGGGTGTGAAGGAGGAGTGATAGTATGGATAAGGTTTGGGGGAGGTGGGAGAGGCCACTGTTCACAATCGAACGACTGAAAATAAAATTTTTGCAACAAACATTTACATCAGTGTATACAAAAAATGGATGAAAGGTGTTTCCTTTTCTTCGAGAGACCAGTGCCAAACAAACACGCCAATATTCCTCCTTTAGTGCCATATTCATCGTCCTGGATCTCATGAAATGGAATGAAAATATTAATTTGTTAAATATCCCAAGGTGAAACTTTGTCAAGAAGTTCTAATATAATGGTGATACACATGTTGTTAAGTATTAATTGATAGTTACAATGGTTCTATGAAATTTAGGTAGGTATTATTGAATAGAAGTAATGGCAACTTCAAACAAAAATACGAGCGTGAGTATACCTGATATTTTTCCTAGTCAATAATATTTCCAGCGACTTGGCTGACTGAATAGTCTAGCAGCCTATCCTTCTGGTTTCTAGTCGTTGTCGTCAAACTCATCCAAATCGTGGATGTTGACATCAACGTCTATCGTAATTTCGGGCAGGTTTTTGCAGGTCTGGGCATTACAGGTTCCGCAGACAAGTGAACACTTCAAACCTGCTTTCCTGCAAGTGCAAGCATTTCTTCATCCCTTCTTGCAATCGCCGAAAATCATGTTCAGCAGGTTTGATGGGGCTACTTCCCTTGACATCATCTTTGGGGAAAGGTGTAGCAACTCACCCCCACTCGAGCGGATTTTGTTTATAAATCGACCACTGCTGCACCTGGTGGTATGTGCGGAAGAAATGTAGCTTCGCAGCATCTTGCGTGGGAGGAAGTCTGGCCAGGTTGAAACTGGTCGAAAACACGCTCGTTCATGGTAAAAATGGGAAAAAACAAAAAAGGTGCTAAAATTGGGCAATTTTTGAAATATTCAAAAGTGATACGGGGGGCAGCCGCGGTCGAAAACTTGGATTTTGCATCTCAGTCACATACTATAAGACAGTAATACTGATATATACTGAATGACTTGTTGCTAAAGTAATGAAATTGCCGCAACTGGAAATGGTCTATTCTTCTAAACGTATGCTCTCTACGAAGAAAACAGAATACTTTACCAACGTCAGATATATTTTTTTATTAAATTTGCGATACCGATGGTGGAATTGGACTAAAAAATACTCTTTTGGAAACTATTACTATTATCTCTGCCATTCCCTAGGTTTTTGAGTGCTTGGTTAATAGATTCCTCAGTTCAACTTTTGCTAATGAAACAAGTGTTGGTCAACATGGGATTCAAGATGGACGATCGACGTGCACTAACCTCATTGTGTCGGCTTTAGAGAAGGGCCTACAGGTTGATTCTGTTTATACAGATCTACTTAAGGCTTTCGATAAAGTCGAACATGCTATTCTCATCCAGAAGTTATCGTATATTGGCATTGGTGGTTCTCTTCTGGACTGGTTGAAAACGTATTTATCAGATCGCCTCCTATGTGTCAAGTTGAACGGGTGCATTTCCGATGAATACACTGCTACTTCGAGTGTGCCACAAGGCTCCCACCTGGGGCCTTTACTATTCAGTATATTCATCGATGATATTGTCAAAGAAATATCCGATTGTAAATTCCTCATGCATGCCGATGATATCAAAATATTTCATGTCATACAAAATCCAGATGATTGTCTTATACTCCAAAAGTGCTTGAATGTTTTTCACATGGTTGTTTTGTGAATAAAATGAGCATGAATCCTTTGAAATGTAAAGTTATCAGTTTCCATCGCACATTGCAAGAGATAACCTTCAACTATATTTTTGATAACACTGTCATTGAGACCTTGATCAAAGATCTTGGAGTCATCTTCCAATCTAACCTCTTATTTTCTTCGCACATTGAGTACATCTGTAATAGAGCACTCAAGCAGTTGAGACATTCTAGAGATTTTGTTCATATGAGTACAGTGAAAATCTTACTCCTTTCATTGGTTAGGTCTCATCTTGAATATGATTCGATTGTTTGGAGCCCTTATGCTCAAGTCCACATCGAAAAATGTGAAAGAGTTTAACGCAGATTTTTTATGAACTGCTCTTTTAGGCTGAACATTCCTTACTCTTATACTAACATGCTGTCAGTAATGAATTTGAGTCCTCTGATCCACAGAAGGCAAGGGTTTGGCAAATGAAGAGAGCTACTATGTAGCTCAAGTTTTATAGCTTTAATTGCTCATTTCATTTTAATTTGTTTTGTTTTTGTCTAGTTACTGTATAAAACTGTTAGATATAGGTAGTTATAATTTTTTTAATGTCCTTACATGTTTTTCTCAGTGTTTTATATTATTTTAAATAGGTATTTCTTCCCGTGTAATAAATAAATAAATAAATACCATTCTCTTGCGTTTTATCGTCCTTCGGTAGCTTCCAATTGTGGCGTTTCGACTATTGTCAATACTGTCCTTATACAAATCCTTTTTTTTTACTAATAATCACTTTTTTGTCAACCGTTTGACATTGTAGTTTTTTAAAACCTATTACTGTAAATTTTTACTTCCGTTTGCGTTTAAATAAAGATACCATACATACATACATACTTTATCGAACTGATGCTCTGCATTTGAGTTCTATAACAGTATGTAAATGTCGAGGACTTTACATCTAGAAATGATGTAACTGCGCGCCTTTACCATTTATCTAGTCTGTTGAAGCTTTGCGGTGTTCGTAACTTCCGCCAGCGGTCCTGTAACTATTATGCACTCGACTCCAGTTTTGAGAACATTTAAACTTCATACGAGTTCGTGTCCGTGTTCCTGTTCTTTAAATTATCGTGTATACATCGTTTCCTCAATCGCTCTTAGTCGATGTACGTATACCGGGTGATCAGAAATAAGGCAACTTTTCAACATTCCGTTATTTGGAAGCTGATAATGTGGAATATTAATGATTATTTCTTTCGTCTATTAAATATCAGTCATCAACCAATCATACGTTTGTTTCCTGTTTGACAGGACTAATCAACACGCTCTATTAGCGACTATTTACATGATGCACAATAGTCACCGACTATTCAGCATGATACTCATATCAAGGAGCCTGAGCATCTGACAGTACTCTAAATAAATACATATTAAACGTCAAATAAAATCAATCGTGTTGAAGCTGTATAAGAGAATGAATGTGGACCTTCTACGGTTAATAATGCAAGTTCTTCAAAAGCTGAACAAATGTCACAAATTACGCATGGTGGAAATGTCACATACAATAATTGTGTTTTTAATTTCAATTGATAAATTATAAAGATGGTGCTGTTTTTGTTTAGAATTTGTGCTTTGTTCTTGATATTTTGAATAAGTTATTCCAAATTGTTTAATTTTCATTCATTCATATGACTGATATAAAGAAGTAGATTCAAGAAATAATATTCACAAATATAACACGACCTTGATTAATTGTCGACTATTTTATTGCTGCTAAATTTCTCTTGTATTTATTAATTTTACTCGACATTATTTTGGCATTAATAAGAGAGATGAAAGCCCTCGAGCTTAGCTCTAAGGCTCTCATCAGATTATTAATGCTAAAATAATGTCTCGTTAAATTATTATAAAATACAGTCGAAATTTAGATGCAATAAAAATAGTCGACTATTTATCAAGGTCTTGTTATATTACCCTTGAATATTTCACATACTTGCCAAATGAACCAATCAGAAGCTCTAGTCAAGTTCAGATTATCGATATTACCAAACTTGACTCTTTACTCTTTACTCTGATCAGATCAGATTTGTGTATGTGACAGTTAAACGTTAAATAAAAGTAATCGCGTTATGCACACATTAAAAAATGAGCAATGGGGATAGATTCTTTCGAATTAATCAATGTTTCCTGTTTATTGAACTTCATTCATTTCTCATATCCACTTCTTAACTTTTTGCTGCGCACTTGTAATGTTTCTCGAAGCAATTCAGTTTCGTTCAGAAATGAATTGACAGACTTATCGCGAATATTTCACTTCTATATAAAATTTGTCATATGAGGAAGGCAATTATCGAAAAATTACAGCGGTACTTGCGAAAACATCCCGTCGGCATGACACCAATAACAACAGCACTGACTGACGATACTGATAAATATCAGATATACTTCAAAAAGTCGAAAGAGCTCTCCTCCTTCGGAGTCGGGCTCTTTGGACAAAATATGAAAATAAACTCATGCAGTTTTTTGAATTTTGGTAATTTTTGGTCTATGTAATGGAGAAAAGTTTCTGCTAACAAGGGCGATAGGTAATCCCGAAATTTGCGCGAAAGAGGAATCATTAGATTGAGAAAAGTTTCGTTTCAAATCCGTATCCGATAGATAACCAATATTTAATCGATGAAGCGTGGAGATTTCAGACTAAAATAATAATTGGCGGAGCTTCCTACAATCGTTTACAATTATATAAAAAAAGAATTGTTTTCCTCTCCAAGTAACTCTTTGTCCGTAGTATATTGATATAAAAGGTTGATATTTGTTTTAGAACTGAAGATGGATTCTTGTTGAATTCGAAACATGTACCATCCTTCTATTTCGAATTGAAGTTATGGAGATGATTTAGCGATATTTCTTCCCGATTTTTCTACATCACTACTCCACTTTGAGTAATGTTTCTCGAAGCAATTCAGTTTCGTTCAGAAATGAATTGACAGACTTATCGCGAATATTTCACTTCTATATAAAATTTGTCATAAGAGGAAGGCAATTATCGAAAAATTACAGCGGTACTTGCGAAAACATTCCGTCGGCATGACACCAATAACAACAGCACTGACTGACGATACTGATAAATATCAGATATACTTCAAAAAGTCGAAAGAGCTCTCCTCCTTCGGAGTCGGGCTCTTTGGACAAAATATGAAAATAAACTCATGCAGTTTTTAGACATGTTTTCATGGAAAATTATCGGTAATTTGGATATTTTTGTGTAATTAATTCCAAAAATTCAATCACTCATGGTATTACTACTGATAATATAATAATTAATTTCAAGTTAATCACAAAAGCGGCATTGAGAAGTTTCCATAATATACTTGAAATAGACAATGAACTCAGACGATTATGAAGACAAACTGACCCAAATGAAATTTTGTATTCACCAGATTTATACGTACGGGTAATATTGTATTTAGTGTTTAGTAATTTACCAGCAATGTTGTGGAGAAGGAGATAATGCACAGAGAGAAAAGACTGCAGCAGGTTCTTGCACAATGTTGTGTAAGACACAGTTGTGTAGATATTTTACACAATTGTCCATTCTTTCATCATCGTTTTGTGAAAATCAATAAATATTTGTGCAAGTCAATTTATATAGTATTCATGCACTTCCACATTGCCTAAAAATACACAAAATATGCACATCTGCCATAACACAACTTATATGGAAAACATCCATAACGTATTGAACTCATCTTACACCCGTTGTGCACTTTCTATTTGATATGCACAAATTGTATACTATTTCAACACAATTGTGTAATTTGCTACAACTTGACCAAGGCGTCGTCTCACCCAACTAAATACGCATGCTCGGCATTCCAAATGTCCAGTCCATCACTGTTAGATTGTTTTATGCTGATCGAAGGGCGAAGCTGGTTAAGTGTACTTACCCATTATTCTTATTTGTTCATGTGTATGTGGTTTTGTGTCAAATGGAAGGGTTAGAATATTTGCAAACTGATACCAATATTTGAAGGTTTGTATTGCTATTATTTCTTGTTATAACATCAAACCTACAAACTGACTCATTTTCAACGGTTCGAAAGGTGCATCCTTGTACCTACTTCCTACTTGAATAAATATAGTTTGACATGAAGATTACTTTAAACTTTATTATTATTCAACGTGTTCCAAAATTACAAAATGTATGGTTCATTTGTGTTCCTGTTATTTTATTTGTAATTATAGCTTATAGTTCAGTTGTTTTTGTTATTAGTTCTTTGTGATGAAATAAACTTAATTTGAATGACATTTAATTTCATTACAACCTTCTAGAAAATTAAGCTTATAATTAAATAAGATATGAAGAAGCGAGCAGGTTGAAACTGATGCTTTTTCTTATCCCATTCCGTTTGGATGTTATGTGCCTCAAGTGTATCCTTTCTTAAAATTATAAATGGTACCTATAACAATTGGCCTTGCCTTGTACACAAATATGTACAGTATACCTACACAACTCATGTATGCGGAGTACACAAATTTGTGACATTTTTTGCATCCTATATTGAAAATACCTACACAATTTGTACAAACTGGGTGCACAAATTGTTGCCATTCATTACAATTTATGCATAAACAGTACACAAGTCGTTGACATTCGTCGCACAACATACCGATTAATTTTGTATATTTTGTGTATAAAATAAAAACAAAACTATTCAGAATAATACAACACTGAAGTGTATCATTTAAACACAATATCTCTAATACAATATTATTGAAGAAAAATGAACAAATTGGTGCTGTCAACTTTTTAGAAACAAACTGTGCAGAAGTTATTCACAATTGTATAGAAAACATACATTTATTTCTCTCTGTGTGATGTTATCGTTGTAGCTGCAAAATATGTTTTTTAAAGCACTGAAAAAAAAAAATTAAGAAAAAATCATTTTAGGATTATTCAGCGCTAGTAGACAATTTTTAATTGATTTGAATAAATGCTTTTTATCAATTCTGTTAATAATATTGGGTGGATAACCATTATTTTTGGCGATATGTTTGATTACATTGATTTCACGATTAAAAAGACCAATGTGATCATCCATGCTGCTGAACCAGAAAGAAATGTTATGAAGAAGCTTTAATTTTGGTAATTTTTGTTCTATGTAATGGAGAAAAGTTTCTACTAACTAGGGCGATAGGTAATCCCGAAATTTTAGCGAAAGAGGAATCATTAGATTGAAAAAAGTTTCGTTTCAAAACCGTATCCGATAGATAACCAATATTTAATCGATGAAGCGTGGAGATTTCAGACTAAAATAATAATTGGCGGAGTTTCTTACAATCGTTTACAATTATATAAAAAAGAATTGTTTTCCTCTCCAAGTAACTCTTGGTCCTTAGTATATTGATATAAAAGGTTGATATTTATTTTAGAACTGAAGATGGATTCTTGTTGAATTCGAAACATGTACCATCCTTCTATTTCGAATTGGAGTTGTGGAGATGATTTAGTGATATTTCTTCCCGATTTTTCTACATCACTACTCCACTTTGAGCTGAAAATTTATTGTTAAATTGTTGCAGACGAAAATCTCACAATTTCTTTCCTCATAGGTGAGATTTCTACCGTCTCTCAAGAGGTGAGTTCAGTGATTTTTACAGTAAATAAAATCAGTAGAGCATTTCAAGGAACCTGTATTAATCAGTAACCATTAAAGGTTTCCAGAGCATGGTTGATTGGTTGGTTGGTTAAAGGCTGACGAGTGAGATACCGGGACACCAGCAGGGTTGTATTGTATTGTTCTGTCGTCAGTGGTTCCTAGTTAAATAGGCTTGTGTTTTTCACCAGGTTCAGTAGGTAGTATGATGTGAGAGGCTGTTTCGTCCTCGTCACCACAGAGTCTACAGTCCACGGTTTCTCTATTTATTCCCATGGTGTGTAGGTATTTCCTAGGCCGCAGTGTCCGGTTAGTAATTCGGTGATCGTGCGTATCTTAGATCTGTTATTGTTGAGTGTGTCAGTGTTTGGCTCAGGTGCCTCACCATTGCTGTGCTGTGTCGATGCCCTTCGATTTGGTCCCAATACGTTTGGTGTTTTGATTTTTTCCACTCATTGATTAGGTTTCCGCTTCGGGTTTTGCTAATTCCAAACGCTGGTTCTGGACCTGTGAATGGTGATTCAGATGCTTTCTTTGCAAGTTGGTCTGCTTTTTCATTGCCTTCAATTCCCCCATGTCCGGGCAGCGTATTACCATTTTTTACTTTTATACAGAGCAACTGTGCTCTGAAGTGCAGTGAACAATGGCTTAGTAAATACGAGTATTTTAGATTGCCAATGTTAACTGCGATTCAGCACGTTGCTCAAATCGTAATACTCTGAATCGCAGTAAATGTTGGCAATAATATAGATGGCCTACCTAAATACCAATATTTACTGCACTCCAGCTAATTAGTTAAATTTTAAGTCAGAATATTGTATAACTTTAAGAAAAACTTGCATCTATCATTAAAGGGAGAAGGTGAGATCCAAAATGAAACAAACAACATGCAACAGTACAAATTTTATAATGGGATAAGATATGCTTTTCTTGTAAATACCAAAATGAACCTACAAATATAAGAATATTTGTTTTTAAATTGAATATATTTGAAACATTGTTGAAACTATTACGTAAAAATCTACTTAGTCTTAATACGAGTTATAGTTATTTTATAGGTTTATTGGGTATTATCCGGTAATACTTGGAAATAATATTAATTTCTACTGTGTGATTTGGCATATTTTCCTCAATGCTTTTTCTTGGCATTGCACTCTTCATCCCGCATTCTGAAGTCTTTTCGTTAATATATCTTTTTGTAAAGGGGTAAGTGTAACGCACAATCCGATTAGTGTAAGTCTTGTTACTAAACTTGGCAATCCACATATAACACTATTCTCTTCATTGAGATCAGATGGTGTCAACCATTACACAGGCATCAAAACGTTGAATTACATTGAAACTGGTATAGTCTTGGACTAGATGAACTACAGATATCAGTTGAAATATGTTTATAATCCATTGAAACAGAAAATTATATTAACGAATAGCAAATAAATTCAAAAGCACGTGCCTAACAAATATATTTCGTTGAGTCCCGAAACTAACTGAATGACAAGACAAGATATCGCCAGATAAGGCGTGGTTTCACCGTTATGCAGTAAGCAATGGCCAATAGCAACACGCCGTAAAATGAAAACTATTACTTACTACGATTCAGAGTATTACGATTTGGGCGATGTGCTTAATCGCAGTAAACATTGGCAATCTAAGATACGCGTATTTGCAGCGCCATTGTTCACTGCGCTTCGGAGCACAGTTGCTCTGTATAGTAGTAAACAATGGTAATACGCGTCCGGGCACCGACACAAGTGTAACATTGTTGCGTTTCGACAGTTCATTGAGGCTCTGAAGACATTCCCAGACTTGCTTAGACTTAATCAGTATTTAGTTCAGAGCTTTTACAGCTGGAGCATACAAAATAATTAATCGGATATCATGCGGAATTTGTAGTTTCCCATTGCCCAAATAAATTGCAAATAGGTATCTCAGTAATATTTTTTCGGCACAATCCCTATCTTGAATTTGAATAAGGATAATTACATTATGGAAAATGCTCTAAACAATGTTCGTTATAAATCGGTATATTTCGGCAACTTGAAAAAATTATTTTCCTGTTTTAATTTCCCGGAACAAAAGCGTTTTTAATGAGTACCACGACATTCATTGGTTTTCTTTTATCATAGTAGTTAACTTCAGTAATGGTACAGGCTGATAAGTGTAGTTGTGAATGTTATGGTTGAGAGATAAAATGGTCGTTCAATCGGCAATTCTAGAGCATCGATCAATCCCTCTTGATATCTTCAAACCGCCTTGTTCGAATCAATTCATATATCAGAAGAGAAATGTTAAAATTACAGGTTCGTGGATGTTTAACTTTGCAAAAAAAAATCCCTCGGGGCATTTGAATGCAATAATTGACATTTGTTGAATTGTCGAATGCCTGTAAAACTGTTTTATTCATAGAGTAGTAATCAGTGCCAAGACAATCTGAGATTTATTGCTAGTTGACCTTCATTTTTATGGAGTACTTCTGAGAAATGGTAATGAAATAATTCTTGATAGTACTTTCACGAATAACTTGCTATGTTCCTGTCATGCATTCACACAAGTTATATTTGAAAACAAATTTGTTTCGATTCGAAATGCACTCAGCGACATGATTCAAGATTTTTTTACAAGCAAGGTGGAGAACGAATGTGAGCGGAAATGAACTATTTTCTGCCAGGAAATTCTTCATATAGATACACTACAAAAGGAATTCACCCGAGGTCGAAATATCAACGATAACGAACTATTGATTATCCCAACGGCGATAAATTCTTCGTCATTACTCACTAGATTCAGAAGTAAGATGTTAGAAACGAAAACGTGACTTCATGATAATCATCCTTGCACCTTCAAGGCTGTTGTACTATGAATAGCTGAAAATAGCAGTGATGCCAGAATCAATAGGTATTTTTTCGATCGTTGCTCTGCTATTTACAGAGTGTTTCTGAAATGTGTAAAAGTTTTCAGATAATGAATCCTTGTAGAAAAAAGGGGGTCTTTGATGTAAACAAAAGCTCTTAGTTTTGTCCTTGAAAAGTCCTTCACCGCGTGAACCAGAGTTGACCAAACCAGCGGAGTGTGTAATGATTTGGACGGGGAACAGATGGCTTCAGTGCTGTCTGTGTTGACTTACCCTTGCACTGAAGAGAGACAACAACCTCGAAACTAGTCTGCAGGTGGTCACCCTGTCCAAATCAAAACATAATTATGCTCGTTGGTCATAGACGGCACTTGCAACTGCGTCCTCTGATGCTTTGAGGAACGTTGCACAAGTATCTGTTGGATTTAGTTCAATACCCGTCGTGGTCTTAGCCAGGGGAGTAGTTGTTTTCTGACAGGTACTTGCCATAATAAGCCTACGTAGTAGGAGTATATGGGAGTAAAGGGTTCATCATCGGTCGGTAACGACTGTTCGTTATTGAACGATATCCCAAAGAACTCTGTTTTATTCGATTAAATCTCTTAACCCGGAGATTCGGAGTGTTCTCCCTCTGCTCGCTAGGTGGAGCGGCCTAGAAACCGCTTCACCGCATGAACTAGAGTTGACCAAACCAGCAAAGTGTGGAATGATTTGAACGGGGAACACTTCAGTGCTGTCTGTGTTGACTTATCCTTGCACTGAAGAGAGGCAACAACCTCGAAACTAGTCTGCAGGTGGTCACCCTGTCCAAATCAAAACATAATTCTGCTCGTTGGTCATAGAGGGCACTTGCAACTGCGTCCTCTGATGCTTTGAGGAACGTTGCACAAGTATCTGTTGGATTTAATTCAATATCCGTCGTGGTCTTAGCCAGGGGAGTAGTTGTTTTCTGACCGGTACTTGCCATAATAAGCCTACGTAGTAGGTGTATATGGGAGTAAAGGGTTCATCATCGGTCGGTAACGACTGCTCGTTATTAAACGATCTCCCAAAGAACTCTGTTTTATTCGATTAAATCTCTTAACCCGAAGATTCGGAGTATTCTCCCTCTGCTCGCTAGGTGGAGCTGCCTAGAAACCGCTTCACCGCGTGAACAAGAGTTGACCAAACCAGCGGAGTGTCAACAAATGCGTGCACTCGGATAGTAGGAAACAGGATGTTTCACCTCCTCCGGCTAGCTCAGCACCACCTATCCGAAGTACAGCATCGTCGCAAAAACTCAGCAACTCCGGAGCTCTTCATCTATTTGGAATAACTAGCAGGAACGTGTCTGACATACGAATTCTTTCTGGATTTGTTGGTGTTGCCAACCAACGAGGTTCCATAAATCGCATGCCTGGCCGAAGATACCTGAAAACCAGAAATACTATTTACACTATGCACTTAACACTACTGAGCCATCCAGAAGTGAGGGCTTCTCTCCTGGGAATTGTCCGAGCCCTCGGGCGGCTCCTGGATGACTGCCTAAAACAGCCAAATAAGCCTCAATTTATACCATTGCCGAACATTTAAGTCGGCCAATGGTATTGCAAAAACACTGGTAGGCTGAGCCTATTAGAGCTCTCGCCTCCAGATATACTCCACTGAGTATTTTTTTAAACTTCATTTTATAGTATTTCTGGCCAAAGATAACAGGGGTGTTTAATGATTTGGACGGTGAACAGATGGCTTCAGTGCTGTCTGTGTTGACTTACCCTTGCACTGAAGAGAGGCAACAACCTCGAAACAAGTCTGCAGGTGGTCTCCCTGTCCAAATCAAAACATAATTCTGCTAGTTGGAACGTTGCACAAGTAGGTATCTGTTGGATTTAATTCAATACCCGTCGTGGGCCAGGGGAGTAGTTGTTTTCTGACAGGTACTTGCCATAAAAAGCCTACGTAGTAGGTGTGTATGGGAGTAAAGGGTTCATCACCGGTCGGTCAGTTTATTTGCTTTCCTAAAATTGTTGAATAATTAAAGAAATGGCATTTTGTGGGCGTGTTCTATCATTAAAAAGCTTCCCTATAAACAATTTAAAAGTTTAGTTTGTTTAGGAATGTTTCTTTATTCATAAGGAATCATATTTCCAACAAAACTATCTTTGTTAAATATCTTGTTAATAGTAGTATGTAAGTGCAGTGAGAAATTGTTCAATATCAATAATATATATGTTAAAACATATATAGTATAAAGATTTGGTATATATTCTTAAGAGTTGACCAATATTTATTCCCACAAAATAATAATCAACAGAATGAATCTAATAATTCGTAGGCAAACGAAGCCGAATCGAAAAATAACGGACACGGTCGTAATGTGCACACGAGTTTTGTAGCTCAGATATCATATTCCTACTGCTCTCAGTCCTATCCAATAGTTTCATGCAGTGTGTTACAGTTTGTTTATGTGGTGTAATCTTGTCAGCAAAGTCATTAGTTTACAGAAATATATAGATAAAGTAATCTTATTAAACTGCAAAGCTTGGAGACTTAGAATAATGAAGGAAGCTAATGTTGAAATTACAGATTTTCTAGTAATATACAATACCACCCACTGCATCACATACTGAAATGGAAACTTCGGCGTCGCAGGAACCCGTTGAACTCGAGGAAATGCTGAGAAGATGGATGCTAGAAAAATATTGTAAAAAATTTCATGGTTATTTCGAAGAAATGAGTAGTATAAATTTATTATGTCTGTTCAAAATGCATGTTTTGTTTTGACATCAGCTTACTGGTAGCTAGGGTACCTATTTTGAGTTTTATAACCGAACCTAGATATCTAATTATTTTTGGAGTGAAGCAAAAAGGTCGACTTCCTATTATCCACTATAAACGTATTAGTTTATAGTTTATTCAGTTCGGCAACATGACAGAACAAGAAGAAAATTCCAGTTTGTATCAGGCATTGGTGTAGATATCTTAACATTGAAAAGGATATGTTTGTGGTTATGATATCAGTTTTTAGCAAATATATACATTTTTCATATTACATTGCTCAATTTCGAAGATTAGTTGATTTTATGAATAGAAGTATAATTGTTTGGTTCAAACTGGAGAACCTCACATAGAGGAGGGTGTCTCCATTGACTACGCAGTATACAGCAAACATTTTCTAATTTTTTTCAGTACAATAGTTTTTTGTTTCAGCTCTGAAGTCATTAGTCTTAAATTGAATGTTTGTCTTGCAGGTAATTTTGACGGATAATTTCACTTCAGTTATCGGTGAGCTGAGTCCAAAAAAGCTGTTTTATTACAAATGAAGATATTCTGAAAGATAAGAAATATTTTTAAATTACAAATATATTGAACGTTTCAGAATAAGTTTTTATAATCTACTTGACTTTACGATTATTAACACCCAGATTGGAAACGTTTACAGATAATGAATAATTTTTAAACTCATATTTGTATATTGTTTGGTGTGTAATAAATATTTCATTTGGAGAATTTTAACTTTTCATATTTTTCAATCAAACTTATATAAGTTCGGCGCTATTCAAAACAGATATTTGTTGAATATAATTGAATTTTATTGATTACAAATAATCTTGTTACCTCATTAAACCACGACTCGAGGAGTAGGCAGATAGAGGCTTCGTTGTCATTCTCTTGAAAATGGCTCCAAAGCAGGAGCCGAATCGTCGAGTTATAAACTCTCAACGCGGTTCAACCCATGAACTCAGTAATGTACATATATTTGACCACGGAAACCTTTCCGAACAAATCTTTTCTCTCGGTGTACCTATACAAAAAATGATATCGGGTATTTCAGCATTAGTGTAATTATTCATATTGAAGATTCAAAAGGCACAATTGAACTTTTAACAACACGTGAAAATCAAACCGAATCGAACTGTCAACTACCATATACGAGGATATATTGAAATATTCTTAGCCTACCATAGAACCAAACAAAATATCAATGTCAAAATATTTTATTACTCAACATATTATCCTCTTAATTGGATACATTTATTACAGCCAACCTGCATCGTCTCTAGACCTTTCAAAAAAAATGTTTATTCTTGCTCTGCAAACCAGACCTCCACAGCTTTTATTACCTCCACTCGTTAGAAGAAAATTTACGACCTTTTAAACTTTTTTTCAGTTGAGGAAAGAGATGATAGTCGGACGGAGCCAAATCTGGTGAATAAGGGGGGTGTTCTAGTAATTCAAACCCTAAATCACGACATTTTTGCATGGCAACATGAGATTTGTGTGCAGGGGCGTTGTCCTGCAAAAACAAAACACCTTTGGATAGCTTTCCGTGTCTTTTCTCTTTAATTTTTTCCCGTAGAGTGGTCAGTAAAGTCGAATAGTAATCTCCAGTTATTGTTCTAGCCTTATCCAAAAAATCAATCATGATTACTCCGTGGCAATCCCAAGAGACTGAAGCAAGAACTTTTCCAACAGATTTTTGGACACGATACTTCTTAGGTCTTGGAGAACCGGAGTGTCGCCATTCCATCGATTGTTGCTTTGTTTCTGGATCATAGAAATGTACCCAAGTCTCATCCATAGTAACAATTCGGTTTAAAAAGTCTACATCGTTTTCAAATCGAGCACAGATCGAACGCGATGTAACTACCCTTGCACGCTTTTGGTCAACATTAAAACATTTGGGGATCCATTTTGCAGCAATTTTTCTCATGTCCAAATTGACGTGATCTATATGATGAACGCGTTCGTATGAAATATTCAGTGCTTCAGATATCCGTTTTAGCCCAATTCGACGGTCTGTTAAAATCATGTGACAACAGATGCGTGCACTGGGATATCGGGAAATAGCGAAGTATTTGCCCCGTCCGGCTAGGTTTCCTTCCCAGTACAGCATTGCCGCAGATCCAGCAGCTCCGGAACTTATCTTCTTTCTTCTTTTGGAACAGCAGCAGCAATAGTCTTGAAAAAGACTATTTGTTTACGAATTCTTTCATTATATTGCTATACGAATTCTTTTAGAATAGTCGTGGTGTTCCCAACGACGTCTCATACGCCTATGCCAGGCTGTAGATTTCTCAAAATGCTACACCCTGGCCAGAAATACATTTGGAAACCATCATCGAAGTCGCGAATTGACATTAGCTAAAAAGCCGAAAAGCTCGGGTGAGCCATCCGAGTACCACTTCCCAGCAGAACACTGTCCGGGCTCTCTCGTGGCACCCGGACGACTGAAGATTTGAATCATCTGTCGTCTTTAAATAGAAAAGGCTGGCATTTGCTCTGGCCAATGCCAGAGCAAAGCCGCTGGTGAGTGCTGGTGGGCGGAGCCTATTGGGCCTCCGCGCCCAGATATACTCGCAATGCAAATATTTTTATTTTGTATTTCTGGCCGAGGGTCACACTCCCCCCATCAAAGGAATCGCTTGGCATAGGGATGAAACGTCGTTGGGAATTGTCCTGAAAAGGACCCTTTTTTTTTCATTTTATCATTTTTTTCTTCATTGTACATATTTACATGGGCACTCGGCCTTGTTATTTACATATTTACAGGTGTACCTAAAAATAAAAGAAATTATTACTGCTACTGTCCTTCTTGAAACGGTCTTCTTTCTTCCTACTTATCGTAGGAATTCCTGGATACTCCTTTACGAGACTTTTATGTAACGGAGCGTTACATATTTCCACATACGCTCGTTATCCAGCTTCTACGGAGAAACCACATAATCGCTTCGGCCTTGCCCACTGGCTAAGGACAACCAACCACCGTTGACTCCACTGAGTCAAATACCCAAGCCTCCTGGCGAGGGAACAATGGCCGGCTGCAGGAATGGTGCCCTACCACACGAACCCACGAAGGATATGGGCACTCGGTTCCACTGGCATAACTCGCTTCAGAATCGTCTCGAAAGTGCATCCAGAAAAACTTTCCGATAAGTGTAAGTCCGGGTTACTGGAATTTTTCGGGGCCCTGCCTCCCACTGGAGTGCAACGCAAGTGTAAAATACAAATGCTGAGCCCCACGTTGGGCGCCATGACAACAGATGCGTGCACTGGGATATCGGGAAATAGCGAAGTATTTGCCCCGTCCGGCTAGGTTTCCTTCCCAGTACAGCATTGCCGCAGATCCAGCAGCTCCGGAACTTATCTTCTTTCTTCTTTTGGAACAGCAGCAGCAATAGTCTTGAAAAAGACTATTTGTTTACGAATTCTTTCATTATATTGCTATACGAATTCTTTTAGAATAGTCGTGGTGTTCCCAACGACGTCTCATACGCCTATGCCAGGCTGTAGATTTCTCAAAATGCTACACCCTGGCCAGAAATACATTTGGAAACCATCATCGAAGTCGCGAATTGACATTAGCTAAAAAGCCGAAAAGCTCGGGTGAGCCATCCGAGTACCACTACCCAGCAGAACACTGTCCGGGCTCTCTCGTGGCACCCGGACGACTGAAGATTTGAATCATCTGTCGTCTTTAAATAGAAAAGGCTGGCATTTGCTCTGGCCAATGCCAGAGCAAAGCCGCTGGTGAGTGCTGGTGGGCGGAGCCTATTGGGCCTCCGCGCCCAGATATACTCGCAATGCAAATATTTTTATTTTGTATTTCTGGCCGAGGGTCACACATGTCATGAACTGCATCGATACTTTCGGGGACTGACACAGAAACTGGCTTTTCCGATCGGTCATCCTCTCCAATGGAAAATTTACCTCTTTTGAAGCTTGCAGTCCAGTTTTTCACGGTCGCATACGAAGGACATTGATCACCAAGGGTATGAAGCATATCTTCGTAAATCTGCTTACCTCTTAACCCTTTTAAATACAGGTACTTGATGATGGCTCGATACTCCAATTTGTCGATTTTCACAATTTCGGTGGACATATTTTTTCGTTTAATTTATTGCGTAACTCTGGTTTACTTTTTTGACGTCAAACTTCACACTGACACTTCTAATAAGTTATTGTTCGTTGCTATGGTAACGCAATATTTTTTTTATGCAGGGAACTGGTCTAGGCTAACCAGATATCAATACATCCTCGTACCCAACAATCAAAGCGACTTGACAACCACCTACTAGATTTTTTCGTTTCCATTTACAGAAATGGGTAGCATATGCTGAATTTGTTAATAAAAATTAACTTTCATTTATTCAGCTAGATTGCATTCAAACATAATAAATATATGACCAAAACGAATATTACATATCCGTAAAATGAACCGTTCACTTCGAGCTCTGGAAGGAAATTAGCTTTGGATGTTTAAAGGGAATTTGTGAGTGCTTATATCGATGGAAATATTTCATCGCCATTCCTCTTTGGACTGAAGAATTTTCCATGCATTTTCAATGTTGTTCCATTAGGAATTCTTTTTGTGTGCGGCCATTACGTAATTCATCATTCATATCGGTCGATTGTGGTCATCAGTAGCTTTCAATATTTGTTTCATGGTCCAGTTCCTGACAAATTTGTATTATGTTGTTTAGATTTTAGATCGCAGATTTTCAATTCAGTTTGAAAACATTTGAAGAAGTAAACACACACTACAAGTACCAACATTACCTTCTTTATAAATACAGGGTGTTCCATAATTGAATTATGATCCTTATGGACGATAATCTTTGGGTGATTGTAAGAAAAATTCTTCGAATGAACATATGTTCGCAATTTCTTTATTTCTGAGATACAGGGTGTGGAAGTTTTTATTAAAACTAAAATGATGATACTTGGTTCACCTTTCTGAATATGCAGTTTTTAGAAATTGACTGCCTTCAGCTACAGATGAAGATTTCCATCTTCTATGGCGTTTTATGTTAACATGTTTGCTGCCGATTCCACCAGAAATGTTGCAGAAGATCAGCGAACAACATAGTAGGTGTGGTGTATTGTATTGGGGTTTCAATATTTGAATGGAATTCTACTGACAGTATTTACACCAACAGTTTGAATTGAATATTTTCCTCCTCCTGCAGTTCCGAATACTGCAACTATCTATAACAAAACAGAAGTATGTGAAAAGTTAAAAATTAACATCGTAATATGCTTTTTGTACTAACGCAAAAAACTTTTGATACAGTAACTTTTTGCACGGTCGTATATAAAAGACTTTTTTTACGTTCATTGTGTTGAGTTCATCATGGTGTCAAATATTTATTGTCCTCAAATCCTGTAAGAATTTACTTTATTTGGGATTTTCCACTTCACAGTTCTATTTAGTATAAAACTAACCTACAAAATCATTCATTATCTTCGATTTTCTATCGAATTTGACATCATTCTAGTTAGCGGGGTGTTCAGGATTATTATTCAATACTGTGTCCATATATCATTCCACCATGTGGAAATGATTTTTTGTTATGGTTGACTGTGCATTTTCCTGAAGCACTGGCATACTTTCATAATCAAACATCAAATTGGAAGGATCTGGGGTCAAAAGCTGCAATGAAATGTATCTTTATTCGAAATGAAATCTATGGTTTAGACATACTTTGCCTCGCGGTTACTCCAAATTAGTTTGAACTGGCAGCATTTTTTTCCTCTTCTCATCAGTTATTATTTGCCGCTTCGGGGTCTTTTTCAAAATATGGTTTTAGCACGTGATTATTTCGTCCCCATGAAGCAAAATAATGAGATGAATGCACGCAATTATAAAACAACGGGTCTTTGTATGAAGTCAAATACCTCGGAGAGTGTATCACGAATGTTGATTGAACTTCAAATAAATTTATGAATACAGTTGACTTCAAATGACGAATAGAAGAATATGAATTGTGAAATATAAATAATCAACTATCTGAATGAAAATGCAAATTTTCACTTTCAGATTTTTTTCTCCCAATATATAGGGTGTTTCTCAATATCTATCAGATGTAGTTCAATGTCTAGCGTGGCTTTAGCCGGAGAAGTACTTTCTTGTTAGATATTACAAAAAAGTAACTTCAATGTTATCGTAGGTTCTTTTCATTTCCAGAGGAGTCAGGTATTGGTACAATTTTCAATTGAGAATGTTTCTCTTAACAACATGAATTGTGAAAAAATAAAGTAAAGTAAAACTCGAAGTCGTCTCCACAATATATATTTCACCCCAAGGGCAAGGGGGAACGCAGCTTTGGCAAGCAACTTGTCAAAGTATCTGCGTTACAAGAAAGTCAAAAACATGTTTTCGAGCATAGTAATGCTCATCTTCAGTTGAAGTTATACAGGGGTTAAAATGGCATGGAGACTTGGAAGTGTAAAAAAGTAAAATTTAAAAGTTTATATGAAAACATCAAAACATCAAAACGAAAAGATTTAATTGAAATATTTTTTCACATTATAGTTGGTCTTAATAAACTCCACATTTGGTGTCATGTAACCGACCTCGTATCTCTCACAATTAAAAAGATACCCATGGTGAGCATGGTAAGTGGGACACACTGTATATCCAGAGAGCTTATGCAAGCTTAAGAATAATTTACCCACACCGAGCACACCTAAATAATGAGACGAAAACAAATTTGTGTCAGACACTCGTCCTTTCACAATTTACCTTCTGCTCACCTATATATTTTCCTTGTTTAAATAGTGTAGATTTGTACAGAATACAAAAAGTCCAAAATTCCTGTATACGTTATATCTTCGGTTTACGTAAGTTCCAGCACATTTCTCATAAACCAACTCAGCTGCAATGGTTGACAATGAAGAATCGTTTCTTGTTGCAATCTCTAACCTTGTTTCACAATATCATCTCTACCAAAACACCAGGGTATCTTTACGATAAAGTTAGCTTTCGTGAAAATGAACATCAAGTGAATATCAGACACAAAGAACTAATAACTGCCCCCCGCCACACCACGACACTCTTCAGGAGATCTTTCAGTTTTTGTATCTATAACCATTACAACAATCTTCCCACGTATTTGAAAAAAAACTAAATCTACCACTTTTCAAGCGATATGCTCGTAAAGCCCCCCATGGACTTCGTTATTTCACGACGGTTTTCATCGCAGCGACGAAAATCGTCGTTCCAAAACTGAAGTGTGTGGTATCAAACCGTTTCATCGCCGGTTCAAAAATCTGTCCGAGCTTGATATTTGGCACGACGGGTCGTCGGTTGTCGTGCCAAACCGAGGTCTGTCCGATCGCTGAATTTTAATTTTTTGGGCTCAACACTGACATAATTTCCAGTGGTTAAAATCCCAGAAGAGAGAAAACGAGTCAGCAAAATCTGTCGTTATCTGACGGTCTATAAGTATTTCCCGTTTTCCAGAAACGTCTAATAGTTTGGAACATCCTGTATATTAATGGTTTTTACCGCATTTATATTTTTTGACATCTATCAGCACTGGTATATTTGATTACGGTGAAATATTGCCCACGACGGCAGACAATATTGTTAGCCTGTAAGATTTGAGTGACAGCTCGAAAAAAAAACATGCGATTTCAATTTCTTGTAACATTCCATCAGTAGAATTTCATTTGATGTTTTGCAGATCTCCATCCTACAGTTCGGGCAGGCTAACGAAATATCTTGAATATCGTTTGAAATTTCACCTGTCTGCGAATTTCCACAAACACAAGGATTTGTATTCAGTTGCCGGACGTGGCTGGATAAAGCTTAGTTGGCAGGTCGGTTTTTCTTTTTTCCCCTCGGGTCATTCTGTCTTTTGGTTGAGGACACACTGTCTGAGGCAGAAGCGCGATCACGAAACAAAACGAACCCTTAACGTTTCTTTTGTTTATGAACGTGATGTTTTTTTACCTACTCTTAATTGTGAGGCGGAGATATCCAATCTCGTGAGAACTTGCGTGAAATCAAATTACGTTTTGTTTTTCTGTATGATTTTCGTGTCTGTGTAAGAGGGTGAAGTTGAAGTCGTCTTATGAGATTTCTGGAGCAGATGAAAGGTTGTTATGGGGAATTCATGAGAAATAACGGCTCAGAGAGTTGGGGCTGAAAAGTGATGAGTTTTGACTATATACTGCGGACTGCCAAGATGGAAGATCACTTGAATCGAATTTGACAAGATCTTTTTGCCAAAACGAGCTACAGGGCGGACTGGTTTCGATACAAAATGAAACAACATGCACTGTAAATATTGTTTTTCTACGACCATTAAGAAAAATGAACATTTCAATTGCGTCTTCGATTAAGAAACCTACCACGCTGTAACACCGATTTTCATTTCCCACGGGCTAGCTGTATCGATATATTTCGTTTCCTACGACTTTCATGAACTACTAGACTGTCATTATAGGTAGGTATTCACGAATTTTATGAACATAAATGATATCGAATCAAGTTTGTTTACGTCTGTCTAATAATTTGAGAAAAAACTACCGAGGAATTTATTGGTTTCTCCATAATTTGGGATTCATTAATCGAAAGTTACACGTTTCAAAACACATAATAAACTTTCGAAATCAAAATTTTTCATTCGATTAAGTAATTTTTCATATGTAGGTACTCAATTCAACATATAATATCCGTGTTTCCCACAAAAAACATCGTGATTTTGAGGTAATATTTCTCAATTTCATTGGAAATTTAGATATATGAAAAAGAAACCTGAATGCAATCTCGTAAATATCATGTAATGATTTTAATAAAGTTCACTTACCTTGTATTACTTGCAATACCTCAATACCTCAGTTGGACACAAAAAGAATGAACAGGAACGTGTAGGAGCTGAATTCACCCTGTGGATACGTAATTTTACAACCAACGCGAAAATTTACGCCAAGACGGATGTACATTCCAGTTGCGGGTGGATGTTCTCATAGTCAAGGGATATGCACACAATTATTTTCAGTATATCGAAGGAAATTTTACGCGCTAAATGAAATATTATTTCAATTGCGTGTAGATACATCTTGTGGTTTTAAAATTGAACGATAGAAGTAAGATTCCCATGATTCTGAAATAATGTTCCACTCTAAGCATTGAAAATACATTGCAAAATCAAAACAATTTTCTCAGTGTAGCATCAAATCAAACAAAGTTCAGTAGTGGAAAAGAGGATTGTAGTTAGCTAATAGAGAATTATTCGAATTCAAAAGACCCCCACTCTGTGCTGGACCAAGTATATCCTCTGGAACTCAAATACTTCACAGTCAACAAAAGACGCTCTTTGGTTCTTTCCACATTTTTTCCAGAAACATGTCGAATAAATCGAGATAATGACCAAACTAATAGAAAATAGAAGAGCCGGAGTTTTTGCTTTCGACGATTCCAAGTCGACATATCCGAAAGACCTCTTTTGTCGACTCGGTTTCCAATTTTCGCGTCTTTGTGCTATAATTTATCGCTCTTTGCGTAGGATCATTAATTATTTTTGACCGTGTTCTTGATATCTTCTCCCGCTCGATACGGTAGACTTCTTCTTTACTTCCCTCAAAAAACCCACAGGATGATAAATTGCCTAGCAAATGGCATTTCTCGGGTCACTCGATGTAATTATTTGTTGTTGGCTCGATTCTGCTCAAAGTCGTTTTTGACGAAAACCTCTCAATTATAAGGAAAGATGAGTTTATGAGCTGTCTCTCGCAGACATACTTAGGCCATCGTTTATCATATTGAGATAAAAAGAGAAGAATATACGAGGGGTGCAACGGTTTTACCAGAGTTTGGTGATGAAAAATTATTTCTGGTAGTATTCAGTGATTGTATGGGTGATGGACCGTGATGGTGGTCGTGATGGTAGAGCGTTAGCTTCTCAACTGTTCAAATCCCAACACGGTCACCGGTCTCGTGCATGGCATCACACGTAGAATGGTAAGGGCCTCGTCTTCCCTAGCTCGCACAAGTCTCCATAACACTTCTGAGGGATTTAGTGAGGGTGCAACTGGTTAATGGAAATATTGATTTACTAGCAGAATTGGGCAGGATTATGGAAATATTCAACTTCATTAGAAAATGAACTGCAGCGTGAAAAGTATTTTCATTGCAAACTTACAAAACATATCTATAGCTACACAAATATAAGAATATCATGAGACTCTACGATTTTCTTGATGAAATCCGATAATCAAACACTACCTATTCCAATTTATGTATTCATCTGGATGAAAGTGTGAGTCACAAATATTCAATGCAGAACAAATGAAGTAGGTTGAAGCTCTGTAATTTTGATTACCTGTTTTTGAGATAGAAAAAACATTACGAATCTCTTGACTAGAGTTCTTTAGAAAGTTTTCTATCTATTAATTCAGTATTATACCCGTTGTTAACTGCAATTTTATTCATTATATCAAGTTCTGCAAGTTCTGCAATTTTCTGTTGAAGAGTATGACTAGAGTCGCAGTGTATGGTAATACTATCCGTATGGGAAGGTTTCTGGTAAATTGAAAATTCATGTTTGTTGTTTACTTTACGTATTGTCAAGTCCAAAGAATTAATAGAGTTCAGATTTTCTACCTCGACTGAAAACTATATGTTTTTGTGAATATTATATATGTCCAACGAAGTTTTGGACAGGGAATATCTCGGAACTCGAGAGTAGTGGAGAATTGTAATTTTGGGGTTCTCTGTCGGAATCGTTTTTAAATGGAACTATTATCACAGGTGCTACTTCAACATAGAGTAAGCGTTCTCGATCCCACCAATGTCTTATTAATTTTTCGGTATGCTCAACCGATTTCTTCCAATATTCCTCCGTAATGTGGTCCAAGGCAGCTTCCCAAACTCCACCATCTCCACCTCATCGGATTTGAGGCCATCACCTACATGTTTCTCATAGTATGATTTAGCTCCTGCCCATATTAGTTCTATTGCATTGAACTGGCAATATGGTATGGCGGTAGCCGTAATACCTCATGGCCATGCTCACGTAATATCGACAGTAGTTCTGATTTCAACATATTTTGTAACATATTTTGCTTATGTGATTCTAACCACTCATAAATTTCACTTTTTCTCCAAAAAGAATTAGGCTGTTTATTTAATATTCTTGAATGATAAGAGGCATTGTCCAAAATAATTAAAGACTACCTAAATTTGGTATCAACCGTTCTCTAAGCCACTTTTCGAACATGTCACAACTCATATTATCATGATAATAAAACTTTTTGATATGAAGAAAAAATCAAACTTGCATCTGGAACGAAGCCTTTTGAAGAACCGGCATTTAATATAATGTAACGTTTTCCTGGACCGCATCCTCTTTTTCGTTTAACGCTCTTTACGGACTCATCCTGCCACGATTTTGACCCACTCCCATTCGAAAATTTCCACAATTTGTCTTAATTTTGAATTGTAATTTTCTGTATATTTTTTCAAAAACTGAACTCGTTGACTTATAATTTGAGTCATTTCACATAAATATCTTCGGTTACAATCAATTTTGACAACGTAGTAAGTCTAATTTCTAAAACACCTCGCTTTTTCATAGCATTCTTCAAAATTTGAAGCGTCAAGTTTGTTTTAAATTTATATAAATCATAAATCATTTTGATACCATCTCTCAAATCTTCAGTCTTTGGTTTTTTCTTTTACATTTTTTGGAAATTTTGGGGATTATATTATTCTTTTTCTCGTACACAATTTTCTGCACAAATCTCAAACTTACTCCCAGTGCTCTTGCTACTGTTTCCTGTATATTATTATCAGACGAACCTTCATTTCGTTTTTCAGTTTCAAAATAACTCAAAAGATTCAGTACCATTTTTTTTGCTTGCGGATGTAAGAAACCGGAGAATTGATTTTTATTCTCCATTTCACAAACTTCAAACTGTCAAATATACAGAACTGTCATCCATTAATCAAAACAACGTCGGTGAGTCTAAGAATTTAGAGCCGCTGAAAAATATCCACAAATCTTCTTTTCGCATGTGAAAATCGTATATGTCTGTTTCATTTATCGTTGGGATTTCATTTGAAAGTGTATGATTTAACACAATGGAAAAAGATAAAACTAGAAAGTTAGTCGGTGATTAAGTTTTACACCCGCACGTTATGACCGATTTTGACTATATCAGAAGGTGTACTAGAAAATATGTTCTGAACATCGAAAGATATCAGTTTTGCGTTATCTGGAAGAGTAATACTTTGGTTTTTATTTACCAAATCATATGATGATAGTGATCAATTTCTCTGATAGTTTTACTAGTGCTACTGGTCACATAGGGTAATTTTGTTTGTGCGATTTTATAAGTGAATATAATTTAGGAGTTTGAGGGTTCATTAAAGTCAATCCTCGAAAAGTAATTTTAAATTCTTCAAATAGTCTTTCACTTGTTTCTGTTAAGTATTAGTATTTCAAAGTTTCCTGAATTGAGGAAATCAAAAGTTTTCCAAACGTAGTCATTCCTATTAATAGCAATAACCATGTTACATTCATCTTCTCTCGTAAAACAATGTAACACCATTATTGCTAATTTTAATTTTTATAGATTTTACAATATTCACTCAATGATTTTATATGTGACGCCTGGTATTTATTATTTATAATATTCAAAGTACCACCTAATGCAATTTCTGTTTCAATCCATACAATTTCAAAGTTGCTAGTGCTATTTTCATTTCTAATATTATATTTGAAGCCTTTTCCTCTTAATGAATTTTCAGTATCTATGAAATGAGTTCTTGATAAATTAACTTACCTTTAAAAAAATTGATGATCAGTAAATTCATTGTTGGTAATTAAGGGTGGTTTATCATTATCAAATTCTATACGATGTAATATATGATGTAATTCAATATGTATTACCTTTAGGTATATATTGGCATTATCTTCCTTATTGTATTCTAGTTTTCGTATTTCTTTCATCCATTTCATTCTTCCTGTTTTTATCCCAGTTTGTGCTGCATGCTTCTCTTGAGTGTTTTCAATTGTATAAATCTTGAAAACACATTTTTCTTGATGCAGATATTGAAGAACTAAATATTTTGGTTGGTAATGGCACAACGATGAAAGAAAGCATTGAGCATCGTTCTACTCAGGCCGAATATTTCTTTTCTTTGTCATATAAATAAATAATCGGTAAAAATCAAGAATATTGAGTTTTTTTGATCGATGATGGGATCACAAAGAACACGTGATCAATTTTATTCATGCAAATGCATTAAAAATGCCAGTAATTACTATTCTTATTTGTAATGTAGGTACGTACCATATCTATCATAAATAAAAAACGAATATAATGTAATAGCTATAGAACAGTTTTCAAATGATTTATATGTAAACGGATGTTTGTTGTCAACACACTCAAAATCTGAACGAACTGCTCAAAATTCTCCCTTCGTTTCCATTCGTTATAAAACTCCACAATAGTGAAATTACATCAAGGCAATTTGCATAATTTGGATTCATATGGTTATGGTCTCGGGAACATCCACATCGGTAGCTCTAACTTTTGAATAATATATAATAAACATCAGTGGACTGCATGCATAATGCCTACATATATTATTATCCTTTCATTTCGAATCGATGTCCATTACATGAACGACTGCCGCCACAGAATCTGCCCAAACAAACACTTCGATTTCAATGCGAAAATCATTTTGGGCTCGTGTCAATTTTGCCCACAAAAACTCATTCAACAAAATACCTCGATTCAATTCGGTGGAACGCGATGCATATCAAATAGATAAATAAATAGACTAGTCAACGAGTTCTTTTTACTCGAACCCGGTGTTTTCGTTGTTTTTCCAGTCGCTGTTGGAAAACTCATTGATGAAAGTTACTGTCCTGATAGCCTGATGCCATAACATAGTCACCGCCAAAAGGTATGTACCATATGGGAAAAAGTTTATTGTAAGAGTATTGGAAAAATAATTCTGGGGAAAAGTTTGTGCATGTCCGATTACCTTAAAGTCGATTACTTATATTTCGGACGTCCATCATCTTAATGGTTGAAAGATTTATATCTCTTTCAAATATTTTCACAACGTTTCCATTGCTTGAATAATCGTCTTCTGGTGAATAGTGACAAAATCAGAATAATCAGATGCTACGCGACCTTTTATAGGTCTATAATTAAAGTGTAATTACGCGCGGTCTTGTGGCGCGCGTGGTTTCGCGCTTTTTCTCCCTCCAAAACGGTCCATGAGCGGTTTCCATACGTTTTTAATTTCCACGCTTGGTTGACTGAAGGCGCCATTGGCTTCTATGTAGGTGGTTTCCATAAATTTCCGTTTGAACCAATGTTCTTCTCTATGAAGAACACTAGCTTCGTCCCAGAGAATTCGGTGGTGTTTTGTCCAGGCGTGGTCAGCAATTCCCGATTTTGATGTTTCCCCTCGTTGAGTCCACTTTTTGTGTTCAGCTATTCTTACTGATAATGGCCTCTTGGTCTCTCCGATATAGGAATCTCCACATTCACATGGGACTTTGTAAATACAGTTTTTACTGGATTCTGTTGTGTTCTCTGGTTTCGTCTTGGTGAGGAAGCTTCGTAAGGTACTGCCGTAGTTGAGGTACAGTCCTGTGTGTGTCTTCTTGCTGTAAACAGAGGTGAGGATTCCAGTGTCTGTTCTTTCAGCTTTCACATCGAGAAACGATAGGGTACTATTAGTTTCCTTTTCCATTGTGAATTTGATTGAATCCCTCATGTTATTCATTCTGGCGAAGAATTCCCCAAGGTGTTCATCTCCTTGGTTCCAAATGATAAAGGTGTCGTCTACGTATCTGAGCCATAGTTTTGGTTTGTATTTTGCCTCTCTGATTGCCAATTCCTCGAACCACTCCATGTATATGTTTTCCTCTAATAATTACAGGTGGTAGAAAAAAAATAATTTGTTAACAAATCTGTTCGTAAGAGTTACATTTTTTTTAAAGTGACGATTTATTTATTAGTCATAATTTACATCGTCCCCGTTTTCGGACGTATTTTTAACCCTCTAGGAAAATTATAAATATTGGTCCCACATTTCCATGAGTTACAATTTTTTTAGTGAAATTTTCTCCTCTTATTAAGTATTTTTTCAAATTTGAACAATGTCAAATCGTTTTAGATATATTTGCCAGAAACCAAACCCCATTTTGTTTTTAATTGTTATTAACTTTTGCAATTTTTGCAAACGGCTCTTGAACTTTTTCAAAAATATTCTACACGCTATTCATATTTTTTGGAGATAGAGAAAAAAGTTTGGCACAATAAGCACGCGCTGACTAGTCTAATAAAGGCTTTTGGCACACGACGACTCTCACTTCTGCGATCCTGGAGCGTCAACAGCACAATCAGAATACTCTTGACGCCAGAATTTCCTTGGAAAATTATTTAAATGTGGAGTATTGGATTTGGTGGGTTCAGTAAACCAAAAAATTGAGGTTTTTGTAGGAATTTTCTTTTTTCGTGATATAACATTTCTGAGCAAATGGTTCTGCAAACTGAATAATCGAAACACAGCTTGGAATTGTCTGTAGGATTTGAAACAGGAAAAAATAATTCAGACAAATCTGTACATATTATTTAATTAAAACTAGAGCAACATTTTTTTGTTATACCTATAGATAGGGGTAAAAGATTTAAATGACTGATTTTTTGGTTATACCAGTACGAGAAGCTTGTATTGAAATGAAGGTTTATAAATAACATTAATGAACGTCTTTATTATTTTCAACAAAAATACAAATACAAATGAGTGTAATTCAAATACCTTTGAAAATAGAAAGCAAAGATATACGAGGCGAGACATTTTATAAGAAATGAAAAACATATTTACGCATATACTCGAGGGGCAAACCGCTGGTGAATTCTGGTGTACAAAATCAAGAATTCCCGATGAATTACCGATGAATTACGTGAAGTACCGATGAATTACATGAATTACCGATGAATTACATGAATTACCGATGAATTACATGAAGTCCCGATGAAATACATATGAAGTCCGTGAATTACGAGGTGAATTACCAAAGAATTTTGTGAATTCCATATTACACATAATTCAGATTTCTCATTATTCTCAATGAAACTGAAAAAACTCGATTGCTAAGAAATAAGTTAACTATCTGGAGTAAGAATTATTAGGTTGAATGCTTCGCTAAAGCGTATGCTAGTGAAAAAATTGCACCCACCCTGCACGTAACAGTAATTGTGCGTTCAATTATTTCGTTATTTCATTTAAAAGTGCCTATGTATGCGGCGACCTGCGAATGGCAGATAGAGACAGAGACGAATAGACATGGGTAGACTAGTTTGAACCGCTTTGAACTAGATTCGCTGGATGCACCACTACCAAATAGTAGGGGTCATCTACTCTTTGCCACTACTAACTGGCCTGTTTCGCGTTCACCCTTCACCCTCAGTCCTGTCTGCAGTCACGGGCGGCATTGCTTCTCATCTCAGTTCAATTCGAATCACAGGCTGCAATAGATCACTATTTGTAGTTCAAAACGACTGAAAGAGTTTACGATAGAATAGAATAGATATCTTGATATTTCGGTAAGTGAACTCCAAACAAATATATTTACTTTCCTCAGGTAATTTCGGAGGTCCAATTTACCAGAATATCATATTGAATTAACAACTTAGAGAAGGGATTAACTATCCACATTTCTTTAAGTATGTGAAATTTGTTGAATCACCATTTAAAATTAGGATGAATTTACCAACATTTTTTCAATCACACTTTCACCTGTGCCACCAAAAGATGTGCGGCATATTATAAACAAATTATTCTCGGATGTGCGATAACATTTACTGTCACAATTGGCATGTTCGGAGAAGTATTTTATGTTACTATTGTCGGAATTATATGAAATAATGCTTCCCGTGAACAAAATCCCATCTCGAGTACGTAATTTCCCTTTAGTGGGTAAGAAAATAATTTATTTCATTTTGAGTTTTGTAAAATGAAAAATTATCTTTTACCTGTCCTCGAATGCACTTTTTTAATAGAATGCCATGAAAATTAGAACATTTTTTAAGCAGGCCATGCAGTGAGCTCCATCCACCTTTTTATCATTGACTATCTATCTCCCAATCACTTGAAAGTGGGCAATAGTATGCTTCCATGGTTTGTATTCCATATTATGCTACCTATTATGCCAATCAGTGGTATATCGGACGGGTCATCGCAAAGGAAGATAGCAGTTACAAAATGAAGTTTCTCAGGCAGAATATGGGGGAATTTCATTGGCCAAAAACTGAAGACCTTGATTTTGTACAGATAATCTACGGGCCATTGAAAATGCTTGGGTGTGCACCACTCACCATATCAAGAGAAGATAGAGAGATCATAGAAAGGAGATATAAAACAATGAAGAAGGGGAATTTATTTATCATATATTTTTATTTCATAAATTTACATATATATTTATAAATAAGGATGGATATAGCGAGGGGCAATATATGAAAATATAAGTAGAAAAGTTATTGGGTATAACCCTCAAAATATTGCAGAATATTTTGAGGGTTATACCCAATAACTTTTCTACTTATATATTTATATGTACAGTGCGGCTTTTAATAGCCCCCCCCCCCATCCTGTTAACTTTTGAACGGTTCGACGAAGAAACATGAAAAAAAAATCGTCTCGAGGGTTTCACCAATACTACTTTTTGAAATAAAAAAAAGTGATTGCACGATAGGGGTGCAGGGGAGGCCATCAACTCAAAATTTTTAAATGGCATGTGGGGTCAAGTGTCACATCGTTGAAAAGAGAATTCAATTCTCTTTACAACCATCTAAATATTTTTGAATTTCGGTAATATTTTTTTGTAATTCAAATTCGAAATATCAAATATAAATGCGGATCTGAAAACTACTCATACCTCGATAAATTTGAACGGTTTGTTGTGGAATAATGAAACCAAAAATATTCTCAAGGGTATTACCGATACTACTTTTTGAGAGAAGAAACATTGCAATTACTAGACAGATGGTGCTGGGGGCACATTAATTTAAAAATTTCGAAAGGTATAAAAATCGAAATTGGGAAAAAAATTATAAACAAAATTCGAAAATATTTAGATTTAGATTTAGATAGAAAAAAAAAAATTTAGATGGTTGTAAAGAGAATTGAATTCTCTTTTCAACGATGTGACACTTGACCGTTTAAAAATTTTGAGTTGATGGGCCCCCCTGCGCCCCCTATCGTGCAATCACTATTTTTTTCATTTCAAAAAGTAGTATTGGTGAAACCCCTTGGAACGGTTTTTTTTCATGTTTCTACGTCGAACCGTTCAAAAGTTAACAGGGGGGTGGCTATTAAAAGCCGCACTGTATAGGTATCTGTTATTTGAGTTTTTATTTTGATAGAATATTGATTTTTGTTTATAATAAGTTTTGACTAGAGTGATCTGTTTTATCAATCGAAACGAATATTTGGTTTTTGGTTCATCACAAATGTTGATTTATGTACTTGTTATGTTTTTTATGTTAATGTTTATGCTAGAAGGAAATATTAAATTATGATTGGTGTACCTGACTTGTATTATATTCCTTCAATTTGTGACCAGTTCTTTATTGGTTCAATAAGATTCCATACGTACTTGGCGATTTCAAAAGGGTTTAATCTCAAAATTACGAAATATTCCTTGTATATTCTGAGTGACCATGAAACAAGGCTGTATCTTCTTCATTCATGAACCAATTTATGTTAAATGGGGGGTAGTGATTTAATTCATATAATAATTTTCAACATGATCAAATGAAGTAATTTACGATGGATTTTCACCTAATCAGTCGCGGATTTTCATTAAAAAAAAATTGAAAAGCATACAAATAATCGTTCGACAGTGGAACTTTGCCAAACCATTTCCGAAATTCGACTAAAATTCAGGATGATCCACTTGCATATTTTTTACCTTCCTATTTCTGAATAGGAGATTATTCTAGATTTGAAAGCGAAAATTTGTCCACTTGGGTTGTACAAGAATTTTGAGATCTACTCCACAATGGTAAATATACTTTTAAAATTAGCAGTCATTTACTTGAAAATTTAGGTCGTTTATTTCCATTCTATATGGGAAAATTTTCAAATCATGCAACAAATGACGTCATTTTACTGTTACTGCAGCTCAATTCAGACTACCTAAAGTCTGGATGAATTACCGATGAATTACATGAATTACCGATGAATTACCGATGCATTACATGAATTACCGATGAATTACATGAATTACCGATGAATTACATGAATTACCGATGAATTATTAAGGTAATTCAGTGAATTACCATGAATTACTATCAAAACGTGAAGTCCGGTGTACAAATTTCACCAGCGGTTCGCCCCTCGCATATACTTTCATAAGTCAGAACGGAGCAGGTACATATTTTCCTAAATTTTACTGTCCGATACATTTTTTTAGTGTTTTTCGAATGATGTGTAGAAAGTAATCAATATTTTCAAGAAGTTCAGGATGTTCTTCCAGTGTTTCCTAAACATTCACTTACATTCCTACAAATATCAGAGAATATGCAATGCATATTAGTTATCTATTTTTTTCACTAAAGAATTCGATCAAGGGTTGTTGAAACAAATAATGTTGACCTGCTGACCAGCGATGAAATTTGCAGGCTGTCCACACATCAATATTAGTGAACAATATAATAGGACTGTAGATTTTGTTGATTCAATTTTTTTATGTGACAAACATAAATACCCTCTTGCTTTTTTTGGATATATCATACTGCAAAAAAGTTTGTCTGGAAAATTTATGAAAATTAATTTATGTTTACCTGTTAATAAAAATGAAATGTTGTTCCCACAAAACAACAGAAATTCAACATCGTCAATGTTAGACCACTTACTCAAATCATAACCCCTCATTTTGACTCAGTGTTCATAAATATGAGAGAGAGGCCTTCTTATTTGTCGTTATATGTCATTCAGCTTTTTGTAGCCTGTATCACCTCAATTAGGTATTTGTAACTTTCAGTTTGAGAGAAACTTGTGGAAATGTATAAAAAACAGTTCACATTCTACTAGTAAGATTACTAAATTATGTTTATTATTTTCAGGTAAGATAAAAAAGAGACCTCCTTCACTATTTGTCAAGTAAGTAAATTATTTGTTATTTTTTTTCACCTCATTGGATTCCTTTTGTAAGCACCATGTTAAATAATAACAATAGCCCGTTCCTTGCCCACTACGTTTTTTGTTCAACCTCTTGTTTGTCAATAGTTTACAGTTTTCACTGAATATGAATAAAATCGACAATATCGAAGTATCCTTCTAGTCAAAAAATTCCAGCTAGTGGAAAATATGAGACAAATATCTGACGAAAACAACTACTTCCCTGACTAATAATGAACTACATCTAACAGATATTTGTGCTGCGTTCTCTATAACTCTGAGATGTGCTCTACTTAGTTCTAGCAGTTTGTCAAAGTCCTGTTTTTTCTTGTACAAGCAATAAATGCTTTGGAATGGGCTGAGCCCAGGCTGTTATGACATTCTTGGCAGTGCTATATGCTAAACCGATTACCGGATCTGGTCCAGTGAACGTTGTTTCGGCCTCCTCATCTTTTGCTAGGGCGTCCGCTATTTCGTTTCCTTCTAGGCCCGTGTGACCTGGTATCCAGACTAGGTTAACGTTGTTACGTTGTGCTAGTCAGTTTAAGGTATCTCTGCAGTTCTATACTGCTCTAGATTTAAAGCAGTTGGATTCAAGCACTTTCAGTGCTGCTTGACTATCTGAAAATATTTGTATTGTTTTTCGTGTGTGGTGTCAATTTTCCAGCTCCATTGCACACATTTCAATGGCATATACCTCTGCCTGAAATCTCGTAGCTAGTTCACCCACACTGAATGAGCGTTTCACTACTGGGTTCATCCCATATATTCCGGCTCCGACGCCTTCCAAACTTTTGGAAACATCTGTAAACCAACGTTCATGTACCCTACCCGGACCCAGTCTTCTCTTTCAGGAAAGACCACAGTGTAGGACGTGTGAAGGTTGATAGTTTTAGGCATGATGTCTGAGGGCATGACACATGCCGCTTGCTAGAATATGTATGTTGCCCATCCTGCCTCTCTCTCCAGAGCTATTTGGAGAGGAAGTAATCCGAGGAGGGCTTCCATTGCTGCCGTTGGCGTGGAGCGAATGTTTCCAGTAATCGCCAAGCACGCTTGTCTCTGTAGTTCGTTGAGTTTAGCAAGGGTCATTTTTTTATGGCCCTTGCTCCATCAGACTACAGAGTCATACGTGATCATTGGTCGTATGACGGGCACGCACAGCCAATATACGTGTTTTGGTGACATGCCCATGTTTTGCCATATTTTCTGCGGCATGTCCATAATGATAGGCTAGCCTTTCGGATAGTCTTTTTCAAGTGTCAGTTCCAGTTCAGCTATTGATCTAGGGTTATTCCCAGATATTATGCTTCACTTGCAAAAGGAATTGTTGCACCATTGATGGAAGGAGGTATTAAGTGTTCCAGGTTCCTTTTCCTGGTGAACGGTATTTTATATTACTGATGACGAATAAAGTCGGTTTATCATTATTATAAATCTATATATCACGCTATGAATTTCAAAATATAAATTCGATTTCGGATGATACAACTTGTTCGAAATCAATCAAAATCGCCACACCTCAACATTTCATGTTTTACAGTGAAATATCAAGTGTACCAAGAATGGTGTTGCCCGATCAATCAATTATTGATGCAGCATACCCTTGTACAACCAGAATTTGTTCAAATGCATTCATCAAGTGTGTTCTGCCTGTATAAATGCATAATTATAAGTAAACATATTATCTACAGCAACGGCTCCTCTATTATGATTATTTCCATTTGTTCTTCTCACTGTGACTCAGCCAAGCTGTCATTCAGAACCTAATTGAAGTTTAATGTTAATCTCAAACGTAAAGTAACCGTCAGACAGTAATCAATAAAAACTCATTAAGTCCCTTTGAAATGGAAATTATAAATTAGTTGTTGGAGTTATCATAAACGAAGAGAAAGACGGAGGGTTCGGAAGTTCACATATTGTTGTTCTTTTCTTTTTTACTCCGTTGATACTGTTACTACATGGCGATTACATATACTTTTGTTCTTGTTCAAATGGTTTTGTTGAGGTGAATTCTGAATTAGCTCAACAAGTTGAAAAACTTGAAAAATAGAGATAATTAAAGCTTCTACAAATATGAGCGATAGCTCATTGGATTGGGAAAGACCACTAGAAAAATGGTTATTAACAAAATAAGATGAAAAAAAGGTATGTTGAGCTGGCACAGCCGTTCCAGCACAATAAAAAAAATAGTGTCGCATTTTTTAACTGATTAATAACTATTTTGTAACATAACTCCTAATTTTTTAACTCAAGTGGTTTCGAAGAAAAAGGGGTTTAAGCTCAAAAATATTTTCTCAGCTGATTTTTCTTTCCTGATTAGATCAGATGGGTAGAAAATTGAAGAATGCATCACCTCTTTGCATTTATCGGTCATTGTGCTGGAGTTAGAAAATTGGAAAATCAAATAATTGTGCTAATCCAAAGGCAATCAATCTGTTCGCATTCGGTAGACATTAAACATGTATCCATGTATCCATGTATCACTATTTCAGATGATTGTCCTTGAGTTAGAAAATTACAGCGCACAATAATAGAAAAAATGTAATGCTTTCATTCTCATCACGGTTTGAAGCCGTTTAAAAATATTTGTCCAGTTAATTTTCCTTGTTGCTCAGATCACATGGGTAGAAAATTGAAGAATACATCACCTCTTTGCATTTTTCGGTCATTGTGCTGGAGTTACAAAATGGGAGAATCGAAAGATTGCGATATTTCATAGTTAATTTCCTCTTTGCATTCAACGAAGACATTTTCCATCCCAACCAGTTCAGTTGAAGTTGGAAGATGAAAGAGGAGAGAGATGGTGATATGACAAGGATTTCGGTCTCATTGCGTTTCGACACGATTTTAATACTTTCCACTGTAATTTTTTTCACCTCAATCGGACATGTGTATGAAATATCAAGCAATATCGCCTCAGTGTTCTATTCTGTGGAAGTTTGAAAATGAAAGAATCACATTGTAATATTTATACAATTGAATCCGAATATTTGTTTGTTTTTTTGCCTTAGGAAGCGAAATTTTGAAACTCCTTGTGTATCACCCGGAAGTTATTAAAAAGTTAAAAAATCCAGCACTCCAATCATCTGAATATTTTCAGCAGAAAAAAAGTTACGTAACGGCTGTGCCATCTTAAGCGTTAAGCTAGCACAGTCCCTTTTCTCCGAAACCACTTGAGTTAAAAAATTGGGAGTGTTGTTAGAAAATAGTTATTAATCAGTTAAAAAATGCGGCATTATTTTTTTTTTTTTTGATTGTGCTGAAACGGCTGTGCCAGCTTAACATACGTTAAAAAGGCATTGTAATAGTTCCTTCACTAATATATTCCTTAAATTACTCGCTCCAGACAGTGTGATATGGAGATTAACAAATGTCGTTTTTCCAAGGCGATCGGGGCGGAATTTATTTATTTTTCTGAAATCTTTCAAGAATGCCCACTTTCTTTAGTGTTTTAGGGAGATTAAGTGAGTGAGTGAGTCGGAGCGAATGAGGGCAGGGGATGGAGTTATTTTAGTTAGGTCGTAGCAAACTGTACGAACCAAAACACAAAGAAAAAATGAGTTTCTTGCATAATGATATCAATAGAGAAATGAAGGGCCAATTTATCTATCATTGTCATTATCTTAGTCCTAATCACTGTCACTGTCTTAATCAAAAAATCAAATTAAAACTGTACATTTTATTAGGGGCATTTACGCAATTTCGGTAGTTTTAGTCTCAATTATAATCATAAGAATTTGACCTTCAAAGTTGTCAATTTTCAATTTCTATGCTCAACGCGCATGTGCGTCGAAGCCTATTTGACAAATGACAGAAATAATTATTCGTTTTGACTTGTGATCCTTGTTACTTGTTATTGTTTATTGTGTTTCGGAAAAAATTGGCCACAAAGAGGGCACTCTTATTGAAATGAAATAATGACAGTGTTGTCACCTGTCAATTTTTTATTTTCGGACTAATGACAGTGATTCATACATATCAAAATTTCTCAAGACAACGACTAATACTTACTAGGACTGTGATAGTAATTGCGACTATGATAATGATATTCTGCATAAATTAGCCCTATAAGTTTAATTCACTTTGTGGAAGCCATACATTTTTTCTCGAACGTTCTAATGTTGGATTGAACAAAGACTTTTCTCTCAAGAATGATGAAGTGTCCTAAACGTGTGCTGATTCGAAAGTGTAAACTAAATTAGAACTGGGAAAATTATGGACTCCTTTATGGAGGGCACCAAAGTACCTCATAAATTCGGTAATAAAATGCAAATTCCAGAAAAGAATCCCAGAATGCAAGTGACAGTTTCAGCTGCCATTTCCTGAAATTGAACCGATAAATGTTCGAGATGTGCTTTAGGATCATTTCGCGGAAGTTATTTGATATTATGATAAATGACATGACAACGAAATAACATCGCAATAATAATAATACGTAACAAAGCTAAATAAACGAGTAAGAGAGATAATAGCATTTTTTGCCGTACAGCCATTTACCATTGACAACCATTTTTGAGAAATATATTTTTTTTAGGAAGGTGTTTGAGGAAGGTGTTGACCTTAGAAGTGGAAGAAATGCAAATATTAGCATGGTTTTTGACATTTTATGGCAATGTCAGTTAATCACCAGAAAGAAGATTCAGTCTGATCTGTACTCTCATCACGAATTCAAATTGATCTAGGTGTACCACAGGGCTCGGTACTGGGCCCAATCCTTTTCCTTTTATATGTCAATGAGATAGGTAATATCCTACCAGATATAAAAGTCACAAGCTTTGCGGATGACACAACTCTTTTACTCTCTGGTAGGGATAACGTCAGCCTAAAGGAAAACTGTGAAAGTACTCTACATAAACTGAGTCAATGGTTCCAAGATCACTCAATACAGATAAACCCAAATTACTACATTTTCATACAGCCCAAAAGTCACTGGAACGTATTGAAATATTTCACAACGATGCAGTTATTGACTTCCATGAAATTGAAAGTTTTTTGGGTCTCACTATTGATTCCTGTTTGAACTGGAAGAAGCATTGCACTCTGCTAAGTGCCAAACTTGCCTCTGCACTATATGTTCATGAATATAAAATCCATATTGGAAAAGAATCAACTGATTCAATTGTATTACGCAGAAGTCCAAAGTAGGTTAAGGTATGGAGTATGCCTTTGGGGAGACTCATCATTTTCTCAAAACGTTTTTGTCAAACAAAAAAAAAATTCTAAGAATTATAGCTGGCCTGAAAAAAGATCAGTCATGTCGAGATTCTTTTAAAAATTTGGGAATTCTCAGCTTTACTGCAGTTTATATATTTGAGGTATGTGTATTCGTCAGGAAAAATGAAAATATGTTCTATAAAAATAAGAATTTACACCATTACAATAACCGTAATAGAAATTTGCCTTTGAGCAGGGTAAACGCCACATATAACGCTCCAGGAAGAATCGGAACAAAAAATATTAATCACATACCATCCTCTATAAAAAATATAGAACGTGAAAAGACGTTCAAATATCAACTGAAAAGACATCTAACAAACTTATGTCCGTATAACATGAATGAATTTTTCAATGGAATGCAGTAAACTCTTCGTTCAATTTTGGAGCATGCTTCACCTTTTAAACTGCTTTTATTATATGATTTTATTTACATGTATATTCTATTGAATTTTAGAGCATATACTTTATTCGTTTTTGTATACACTTTTACACTGACCTTTTCTTATACAATGTATTTTGTCCAACAAGAAATAAATAAACCTTTCAACCTTTGAACCTTTTGTAGCGTAACTGCTTTGGATTATAACTGTTTACTTATTGGAGTTCTTGCAATTCACAACTCGTAAAAATGAAGGCACTGCACCCGACGAAGTTTACTCTGCAATTTTATATGTGGTAAACTCGAAAATGCCTGGGAGAAGAAAATGCCACGGGGAGAAGAAGTAATACTTCCGTGACTATCCAAAATTCATTACTTTTCTTTATAAATAATAATAATAAAGTTATTTTCAAAAATTTAAATAAAAAACCATGATAATTAATAGATATGAGAAATCACAAAAGCTTGCAAGCTTGTGCGTGATATACTTTTTGACAAAAATCATAATATGACAACAGTTATACGTTGTGTAAAATGAATCTAATCTGATGATTTATAAGCTAAATATATAAACACTTTAGAAGTGTCTGTTATTTGAAAGGAAAATTGAAAAAAAGGGAAAATCAGAAGTTTGAAAAAGCACGAGAAGAGTTGTGTAATAAATATCACATTGAATTCACTTTTGGGTAAAATAAAAGAACATCCTCTTTTACTAACTGCCATTTAAAAGTGTTATTGTTATTTCATGAACTGTCTAGAAGAAAAAATATATGATTCAACAGAAATGACGTAAATATACATTTCAAAAATCATTTCGAATTTATCATATTGTGAATATTTTGTCTTGGAATTTGGAGCAGCCATTCTTAAGGAATTTTTGTTGAATGCCTACAGTTCGTTCCGCTTTTTTACCTGTATTTGTTTCAGCTCATCGGGAAGAATGTTTGATAATCAAGGAGTTAAGTAGACATAGTTGTTTTGGTTATTTCGAAGATAATTCAATCCTTTATGAGAAGAACCTGGATGTCCATAATCGTGTCTCTAATAGTTTATAATTTATATCAATTTGTTAGTTGACAATTCATGCTGCCGGTTCAACTTCGGTTCGGTGTAATATTCAAAAGTTTTATAAAAACAGCAATAGCATAATATTTTGTGAAAAACATTTAATCAACAACATTTCTTGGACTTTTTATTTTTTGTTAAATGTAAAAAATAATTATTAACAAAATAATGAACTTTAATTTACTTTTATCGCGTGATCTTGTGAAGTATATGTATAAGAAGGGCAGTAAACCAACAATTTTCAGATATATTATTTTAACTTTCATGTAGTTACCGTAAACTGGGGCTACTTTGACATAGTTTAGAGAGTTGTTTTATCGTAACGTTTTTTTAGCTATCCGAATAAAAAAATTAGTGTTTGTTTGAACCAATGGATGTCTTAGCAACATTGCCTGTAATCGACAACTTTCAAAAAGCACTCCTTGATTTAAAAAAAAATATTTTTTTGTGTCAAAGTAGCCCCATGCTCGGGGTTACTTTGACAGGGCATTGTTTTGTACTGGAGGTCAAATTAGTTCCATTCGGGGGCTAGTTTGACACCAAAAAATATATTTTTTTTTGTTTTACAATATTTCTAAGAGGATAAATATTAAAAATACAGGTTTTTATCAAGCTTAAAAGTTATTGAATATAAGTTTTAATAATGTTAAGAAAATGACAGCTAACAATATAATGGTAACGCTAACAAAAACAAAAATAATATTCTTTAATAAAAATGTTTCCATTAACACCTTTATTCATCATCCTCACATCTTGGACAATGGTAGCGAGGATTCTTGGTGCCCTTGTTGCAATGTCCGCAAACCCATCTCGTGCAATTGACGCAGCAAATCCAATCCTTTCCAACATAATGTCGAAAGTCACATAAGCAGATCGAACAAAGGTTTTCGTTATCTCCTATTTTTTCTCGCTTCCTGGTCTGCTTGGTGGATACATTTTTGAGTAGAAGGCCTTCATCTGAAGAGTCGAGCAGACTTATCTGGTGAGGTGTACTATAAGTAGCTTGATGAAGATCTTTCGCCTGAGTTTGAATATTGGAATTTTCTTGTGCTTTGGAGGATGAATTTGGGACCCGATTAATGAGTGGAAGGTCGTCATCTGAAGAGTAAAGCGGACTTGTAGGGCGAACTTTACTAGAAGTGCCTAGATGTAGATCATGTGTCTGAGTTTCATTCTTGGAATTGTCTAATGAAATGCGAGTACCTGACTTTATGGTCATTTTCTTCCCTCTTTTATGACGCAATCTATTTTCATCAAAGCCCCTAGATTCTCTCAGAAATTCAAGTAAACTGACCTCTAAAACTCTACCAGTATTGGTTTCTCCAGGAGGAAGTCTGTTTAGAACTAGAGGCCAGTTCCTCGGAAAGGTCAAGAAATGTAAAAAATAGATTTTTAAAAATAAAAATCGGTTCTCTAAAAAGGTTTTCTCCACGATCATCACAGAATTTGCCAATTCTGAAATCAAATTTGATTACAGAATGCTGGAATTCTCTCTCTTGAGATTGAAGAAATATTCTGCTACACCTCTGCCCCCATGCAATTTAAATGTATTTACATTCTCTCTCTTGTGATAGAATAATATTCTCACACTCTGGTTAGCAATAATAACATTAGCCTTGACGCAGTTGATTGTCATCGTAGTGCGAAAATTTGAGTAAGTGTCAAAATTATTGCTGTCACGTTTCCTATCTTTGATCGTGGAGAAAGTATAGTCTGCTACTCGGTTAGAATGAAAATTCGTGATGCTCGTGGTTCCTCACGCTCGCCTTCGGCTCGCGCTCGGAACTTTCCACTCGCATCGAATTTTCATTCTTACCTTGTTACAGAATATACTATTCTATAATGGGGGTATGGATTTCGTTCTATCATTAGTTTCTACACAGTATACCACTGTATTAACATCATTTCGGAAAATCAGTGAAGCCAACCCTCTTCACTCGTGCTCATTTCATCTCGATGAAAGCAGACAGCTACAGTACAAAATGGAATTATCCGAAAACTTTTTTGTCTTTCATGAAATATTAACATTCTCCTTAATTCTTTAAACTTCGTGTTATCTCAGAAAATATGAAAGAAGAACTTTGTCTCGCTCGAAACTCGGTCCCGCATGGCTCATGCAAATCTGCGAATGTGCCAATTCGTCCTGCCCGGGTACAGAGAGAGGCACAAACTTCAACTTCTAACTTTGATAAAGTTGAATTTCTGTTCGGCTCGAGGATATACGTAACCGGATTTGCAACTTCAATATCTGCAATAACTTCATTGTTCTCGCAAACTATGTATTGCAATAGCGATGCGCTGGATGGTTTTTAGCAAAGGATATTTCGTCCGACATTGGAGTTAACTTCAAAGTGTCGGTGAATGGATCGACTGCAATGTTACCTGATGCAATTTACAGCGGTTGCAATAACGAATATCGATGCCAGTACGTTGCATGAAGAAATAAATTTTCACTTATAATATCACAAGAGCTTAAATTATTTCCAGGAATAATTTAAGCTTGCGTGGTATTCGGTAAGAAAATGTCATACCATAATTTGGAAAATAATTATTAACCCAATCTGACTTTTTAAATTTATTTCACTGCTTGTGAAGTCCACCATGTTTCGTTAAATAAAAAATATTATCAACTTTAGTTACACCAAATGCTAAAACTCAGATGGGTATTAGATCAGTCTATCGCCCTTTCTTAATTTTAGGTTACTAAAGGTGGTAGAAATGTATTTTTTGTTAAAGTAATCCATAACACTTCTATTGTAAAAACTATAATATTAACATGGTTTGTTGCAGTAGGTGGCCGTGATATAGGCGGCCATGCTTTTGACAGATGAGGTTTATATTGGTAAATTACATTGAGTTACTGTATGTATAGTAAACCAGCAAACAAAGATATTCTTATGTAAAACATTTCTTGTAAGCATTTGCGTTGAACAATTTGAGTAAATTTAAATGCTTTGAAAATTACAATTTATGTAAATACTGCAAAGAGTTGAGTCAAGTGCAAATATGTCATCCAAAATTAATATGTTTAACGAATTTAATGGAAGATTGCGACCAGGAAGCGTTAGAGTTGAATGGTTTGTTTACGAAAATCCAAGAAAGTCTGCTGCGGATGTCAAGTAAATATGGCATTTTGCGTAAAAGAGATTTGAACAAAATTATTTCAAAATATTACATATATGTTTTAAAACACAGACATCTAATTAATTCGTCACATTCCTATTCACCATTAAGAAGAGACGATGGGTTAGAATTCAAGCAACATTCATATCTTACTATGTTTGTAGATCCTACGTTTTTTGAAATATAAATTGTTAATGCATAATAATTAAACAAATTTGTGTTTTCTGTTTAATGATATAGCGAATAATAATGTTAATTCTTATAGAAATTTTGCATTATTCACAGGTATATCTACAATATTTAATGGTTGTAGATCATATGTTTACCTTTTCAACTGTCAAAAAAATTCTACTTAAATATCGTGGCGCCACGAAAAAATTTCCGGAATTTTTTTTAGTTGCCATGGTAACTAGTCAAAATTAAGACATCTTATTGGTTAAAAAGTAAAGGTGTGAAATTTTCACTAGTAATACCACTGGAGGTCAAATTATATCCGGAAATTTTTTCGAGCTCACGAATGTTTTGAAAATTTTCTAAAAATACTCATGAGCAAGAAAAAATTTCCGGATATTAATTTGACTTCGCGTGGTATTCGGTAAGAAAATTCCACACCGAATTGTAGTGGAAAATCAAATATTTTTAAAATTTATTTTTCGATTCTCAATAATGCAAGTTGTTTTCTTCATCACGTCACCAACGAAACATAAAATGTATGGTCGACTTGATTGTTGAGTTGCCATGGTAACTAAGTGAGACCCTAACCTCGAAATTATTATTTCACTTTTGAAGCTGTCAAGTTGCTCGAAGTGGCTCAAGTGGAAAGAAATGTTTCGCTTCGGTCAAGAAAGTAAAGAAAATTGTCGCCAGGAGATTAAGCAGTTGACACCCGCGACTACCAGGAAACCGAAGTCAAGCATATGGAGGCAGTTTAAAAACCTTTGCGCAGAAAAATCGTATAATTTCGATAGAGCGGATCCTACCTGTGGAAGAACTGGCGCTTATTCTTGAAGACTAGGGGTTCAACATGCGAAAAAAGAACTCCTAAGACTACAAGGAGAGTGTTATCAAAGTATTATGGAATTCCAGAGCCAAGCAGTTGCAGGAATATTTTTTTGAAAAGTATAATCGCAAATTTAATCCATTTTCTGACATACAATTTTTGAACGCAAGAGCTGCAAAAACTGCTAAGCGCCGGAAGCTACAAATGGATCCAGCTATGAGAAAGGAAAGTTCATCTGCACTATCAGCAGACGAGCTGAGAAAAATTATTGAGCTTTGGGACGAAAACACTCCGGAAGGACTTGCAGAAAAAGTTTTTCCACGTTGTTGGTCATGATTTGGCCTGGAGAGGAAATGAAGGAGCGGCATTACAACTCGAATATTTTGTGGAGGAAATTGACAATAGAGGGGAACAAACAGGCCGCATTGAGTATAACTCGGTTTTTTCCAAGACCACCCAAGACGTTTCAAACAAAATAGCTGACAGTAAGTGGCTAGTACCGAATACACTCAACGAAGAAATATGCCCAATGAGACTGAGGTGATTCTTTGAAAGTTTTAAGGACGAAAAGTGCACATAAACATATGTCCCAAACGGCTTGATTTTCGAGATACAGGGTGATCAAAATAATTTTTTTTCAATATTTTTTTGAGTTAACTTCGACATTTTCGACAATAATCAGTTCAAATTAGGCAAGTACAATCCATTCAATAGTACGCACGACACAAAATAATGCATTTTTCAAATAATTCACAGGGTTCTCCTTTTTTCAGAGTCAAGCTTTGTTCAACCCTTCAGAATTTTTTTTCCGCCGCTACTGATATATTTTGAGAAAGGAGTAATCAATGTTGTTCCATTTAACATCTTTTTGTTTTCTTGAATTTTTTCATTTACTTGTACGGTTCAGGAGCTATAATGAAAATATTAATTTAAACATTTTCCAGTGTCACATAACATTAGAAAATTTGAATATTAAACATTCTCAATTATTGTAAATTGATGAAAATACTTTTTCAGAATTTGAAAAATCCACGATGAATAAAAATTATTAAATAAAAAATTTAAAGACAAGCTTTTATAAAACATCTTGAAAAAAAAGGTATTTTTATCACCCTGTATTTCGAAAACCAAGCCGTTTGGGACATATGTTTATATGAACTTTCCGTACTGAAAACTTTCAAAGAATCACCTCCCGAAGTTTGTCAACGTATTTAATTAACACCCTGTATATTTGTAACTACTGTTTTTTGGGCACATAAAATTATTATTACTACTATAATTATTATAGGAAAAAGGATTTAAAAAATTTTGATCTTAATAAAATTACATAAATGTCGCAATTTGACTATTTCATTTTCTTACTTTTGTAAAATTGAACACCAAGGGCATATTACTTCATTCCTCTCCATCTAGTCAACGTCTATTTTTTCGGTGTGTGAGTGGCAGTAGTGACTTCACAAGGATATCAAGGTTGTTCTTCAGGCAGAGATAGTAATTGTGAATGAAACGGTAATGGTAATTTCAATTTGCGATTCTTTTCTGTGGACCTATAGCTAGTTATTAATGTGACAAAAATTTTCGAATTTACTTGTTTCTTATGAATACTGGAATAAAATAATTTCATATTTGTTGAAAATAGCTCTTTGTTGTTATCCTTATGATAAATCGATTCCTCTCATTTATCTTTTTTTAATTATTCAGTTGCTGTAAACAACTGATTATCACATCTTTCGCTGGATACTTGATATCGGATGGAACTTTAATCTTAAACGTTTTACGTCTTGCTGCAATCAATCATTCTTTCTACATCACAAACAATATTCGAATTGAAAGGTCAGTGGTATGGAAAACTTACAATTCTCAAGTAATCAAGATTCGCAATCTGTTTCGCTGGGTAAAATATCTGGAGTCAAATGAAACTTTTCTTGTCTATTTCAGCAATTAATTTGGAAAAATGAAAATAGTTTTTGAACCTGAGTAAGATGCCCGAGATTAGTTTTTCGAGAAATCCTGTGTTGAGAGGATCTGAAAACCATCGTTTCTGTCGTCTTTATACTTCAAAATATTATGATTAATATTATAAACAAACTATACAAGAAAACCAAATTCGGATCAATGCTGATGTAATTTGATGCCCTCTTTCATTTCCACCTCTTTTGAAGTGCCTGGTCAGACATTCTCATAATTGTATCTTTCCACATAATGATAATAATAATAAAATTATTTTTTTCCAGCAAGATCATCGTTACATGATCTTGGAAGTCAGTATAATAGTCAACATTGTATTATGTAAAACAGTATTAAATATTATTTCACAGAAATACTTAATCAAAATACATACTAAATATAAATGATAATGAATAATTCGTTACATTTGATCATTGTTACATGATATTGGAAAAGTGATTACAAAACTTCAGATATCATGAATACATATAAATGTACAAAAATTATATAAAATGGTTAAAAAATATAACAGATAGAAGCTTACACAAAAATTGAATATACAGGGTCGCTGTTATGTATGGAAACGGTCGATTATCTCTTAAAGTAAGATAGCTAGCGAAAATTGTTGAGATACAAACGTTCTAGGGTTTTTCAAAATCCATCATATTAACGAAAAATTAAGTATACAGGGTCAGTCAAAAAGTCAGGACGAAACAAAGTTTTTCTCTAATGGGACACCCTGTATATTATTCCATATTTCAATTTTGCTCGAAATTCTGAACAAAATTGATACAGCACATCATTTCCTAAACTCAACCGTTTTCGAGATATCGAATTTTGAAAATAACTTGTTACTACTCTCATATATATTAAAGAAAAAGCACGAAATAATGGATATTTATTATAAAAGTCCCACAAGGTGGAGTATGTGGATATGATTACAATTTAATTATAATTTTTTTACAGAAAATAAAAAAGCATATTTGTTCAGGGTTGATAAAAATGCATGAAACGATAAAATGTATTTTTTAATGAATGTGTAGGATATTTGAAATTTTATGAAACAAAAGTTATGCCAGGAGAAAAAGAGAGAAAACAAGTTTTAATAAACAACAAATTTTTCTCTAAACTTCTATTTAATAAGGTGCTCAAAGTGTTTATCATTTACCTCCTGACAGTAATGAACTCGCTGAACAAAATTTTGTAATGAATCTAAAACCATGTGAGGAGGAATGGTAGAAATTTCACGCCTCATTCTTTCTTGCAACTCTTCGATATTTGGCGGCCTATTTTTGTAGACTACATTTTTCATGTGACCCCATCTAAGCTCTGGAATAATATGCTGTTGTAAAAGTGACAAATATCGTTCAGAGGTCAAATTTCCGTTAATAAAATAAGATCCTATGACGTGTCCACCAATAATGCCACACCAGACATTTACTTTTCGTGGCCGTTGAGTGTGAATTTCCTCAATCCAATGTGGATTTTAGTCTGACCAATACGTACAGTTGTGTCGATTTACATGCCCGTTTAAACAAAATGTAGATTCGTCAGAAAACAATATGTGGTTGACAAAGTTGATATTTTCATTTAATTTATCCATAATAACTTCATAGAACTCGATTCTACGATCAAAATCGTCTTCACTCAATTCTTGTACCTAATGAATTTTATATGGATGGAATTTTTGCAGTTTGCAAATTTTTTGAATGGAATATCGACTCATGTAATGATTCAAAGCCCTCTGTTGTGCTGAATTATTAGATTTTCCACCACATCTAACATGACATTCAAAGAATTCTATTCATTTGTAACGCTTACTGGTCTTTCACTTTTTGGTCGATCTTTGACACCTCCAGTTTCATGAAAACGCTGCAATGTTTTTGAAACGGTTGATTTAGAAATGGGTTCCCGATTGGGATGCAATTCAATGAAAATATCCACTACTTGGTCACAACTTCGTCTTCTATCACCGTATCCTATGATCATTAAAATTTCAATACGCTCAGTATCAGATAAACATGCCATTTTTGCGCGAAAATTATTTACACCAAATATATTTTTGACATGTGTTGTCAAGATCATCACTGTTAGACAAAAGAACGACGCGGCATTGTTATGCATGGAGCTGGAAACTTTCAAAGGTAACTTGATGGACTATGAACTTAATGTACTAAAACATTTTTGGATAACTTATTAGAAACTTATTTTCAAAATTCGATATCTCGAAAACTTTTGAATTTAGGAAATGATGTGCTGAATAAATTTTGTTCAGAATTTCGAGCAAAATTGAAATATGGAATGATATACAGGGTGTCCCATTAGAGAAAAAGCAACTTTGTTTCGTCCTGACTTTTTGACTGACCCTGTATACCTAATTTTTCTTTAACATGATGGATTTTAAAAAACCCTAGAACTTTTGTATTCCAACATTTTTCGCTAGCTATCTTACTTTGGGAAATAATCGACCGTTTCCATAGATATCAGCGACCCTGTATAATATACCCATACAGAACTAGAAAGAAATTTATCAACGAATTATATTCAAGTATCAGTGTCATTTATCATCTAGGAATATATTTACTTTATAGTAACATTTAGGCCTCTTGCACACGAACGGCCAATCCGCCGACCGGCTATTTCACCGACCGACAAAAAAACCGGGATCATTTTACACACGGTACCGGCGACCGGCCGGGGACTTGATTTCTATCCGCTGGCAGTGTCGTACTGTCATCCTTCGCCATTAATGCAAGATAGTTTCGTGCGTGTTTGAGAATGAAACGTGCTAAGAAGATTGCTCTTGCCTATTTATTAATGTACCGGCGAAGAAAATATAGGAAAGCAAGAAAATTATGGATCCATCCTCTGGTAGCAGAGAGGAGTGCAGTAGGAGCATTTCACACCTTGTTTGGAGTACTCAGATGCGATGAACCAAAATTTTTTAATTACTTTAATTTCAATTTCAATTTCAATTTCTTCAATTGCACAAATAAAGGTTACAATATCTAATTTTTCCATTTTTCCGTCTTGCATGATGCGAAGCGATATTGACACTGCGATATCTACGCGACTCTGTACCCACGGCGACGGGTAAATCGTCGTTCGTGTGTTGACATGCATAGATTTGTATGTTTTGAAACAAATGCGTCGGTTAATTTACCGACCGGAGACCGTGTGTTCGCCGTCGACTTTTTAATTTGACCGGTGGCCGGTCGGCAAAACTCCCTGCGCCGGTTGGTGTGTTAGATTGTATTTGGATATACAAATAATAAGTTTTTCCGGTTTTTTTGCCGGTCGGTGAAATAGCCGGTCGGCGGATTGGCCGGTCGTGTGCAAGAGATCTACTATGTGGTTTCTCATTTGTGGATTCGGTTAGAAGACCTTGAGCTTTCAAGGCAAAAACTAACGTCGCCACGGAGGCAGCTATAGCTATATATGTTGATCAGTCAATGAGTATAAAATACGGTTTTTCAAAAGTAGATTGGCATAAAATCCACTGGTAATTTTTTAACTGATATGATTGATATTTGCAACTTTTGAATCATAGATTTGAATTTAGAAACGTTCCTAAGAATTTGGTGTTGTGCGAAATATTGCATTATGAATACTGATTTCCGTGGGCATATGATTATTGTTATTGATGGAATATTGCATAACGATGGTTTTTGTATGTTTGATTATTAATCGATTATTGTAGCACCAATCAATGAATCTGATATCTCGTAGTTCGTTAAATTTATTATTAAGTATATAGTATATATAGTATTAGTATAGTATATAGTATTAAGTATATATTATATACAGTATATAGTATATTTTTTGGGTATTTTCAATATAATACATGAGTGTTTCATAAACCTAATAAGAAGTAATACTTCTTTCAACTCAATACGTTTTCTTTGACTGTTAATTAAGAGAAAATCCTGAACCATCAATAGACTTACAATCAATCGCCTAGATTTTTTTTATGGTTATTAGGCACGTTCCTATCTTCTCTTCCGAAAAATAATGGATAATCATCCATTAAGGCCAGTTAGTACCTTCAAGACCGTAAGATATGTAAACGACCACCTGGAAAGCGCCACCTATCCACCTCATTATATGCAAATTGAACACGTGCCACATTCATCATATTGTTAAGTTCTTTGACGGAATTCCGAGGTTCTACCGGTACCCGCTCAAAGACAAGGAAATGTCCCAACGTTACATTTCAAAGAAAATAATTCCGAAAACTCAAAGGCGACTTTGGGGGAAAGGCCCCAGGAAAGAACTTGATATTTAAATGCCGGCTGAATTTTGAGTTCGGATGTTTTACTACATGAATAAAAACTTCGTTTATGTCATGTAAATTTCGGGCTCACTAGATAAATTTATTTACAGAAGCCATTGAAATGTATTATACTGCGTTTTAATGCAAGATTATGATATGTTTTCTGTTGTGGTCAAGTTTGTTTTTGTCAAGAACTGAAAGTATGCAATAACTCACAGTAATGTAGCATAGAAAATTGTTTAGAAGCAAAGGACGACTATTTAAAATACATAACTTTGGAAAATTGTCGGTGTTGCCTTTAGGTGTGTCTTCGAATTTAAATGATCTTATTTATTTGGAATTTGGAGTCTGGACCAGTACCCTTTATTTACATATGTTCACGGTTATTTATTTAGAATAATGAAATGGAATACAATTATCACAGCTATTTTTCGTTTTATTATGAACGTTCTTATTTTAAAAATAAAATCTTTGGCAGTAGGTTCAGACTTGCTCAACTTAGAAATGATTCTCTTATGCTGTCCTACAATTGCGCCTTAGTTAACAAATATTTTGAATTCCTGTCTGTTAGCTAGTATTTTTCCCGATAGTTGGAAAGTAGCACGAGTGACTCCCTTGCCAAAAAAGAATGAAATCACCAGTTTCAATGACTTGACTTTAAAATTATGAACAAACAAATTCAGGCCCGGTTTTTGTTGCACCACTGCTTTGTTGAACAAAACAGATGATATAATCAAGGCCACTGATTCCTTAAAAACTACCACTCTTATTCTTCTGGATTACTCGAAAGCTTTTGACACTATTAGTCATGATCTGTTATGCAGTATCTTACACTTTGTAGGTTTTTCTAATCAAGTGATTGCTCTCATTGCTAGTTATTTGGATAAAAGATATCAGTTCGTTAAGACATCTATAGGTCAATCTTCTAAGGAAAATATACAGGGTGTTATTTAAGTACGTTGACAAACTTCGGGAGGTGATTCTTTGAAGGTTTTCAGGACGAAATGTTCATATAAACATATGTCCCAAACGGCTTGGTTTTCGAGATACAGGGTGATAAAAATACATTTTTTTCAAGATTTTTTAGAGTTAACTTCGACATTTTCTACAATAATCAGTTCAAATTAGGCAAGTACAATCCATTCAATAGTACGCACGATACAAAATAATGCATTTCTCAAATAATTCACAGGGTCCTCCTTTTTTCAGAGTCAAGCTTTGTTCAACCCTTCAGAATTTATTTTTTCCGCCGCCACTGACATATTATGAGACAGGAATAATGAATGTTGTTTCATTTAACATCTTTTTGCTCTCTTGATGTTTTTCATTTACTTGTACGGTTCAGGAGTTACAATGAAAATATTAACGCAAACATATGATAGGGATAAAGTTGTTGCTCTTTTAAAATTTGCCATACCAATACATGGGTTACGTTAAACTGTGCCGCAATTTGTCTTGTACTGGTGTCTGGATGCTGCTCAATTTCGTTAAGTACAGCTTCTTCTATCTGAACTGTTCTAACTCTCCTGGGTCTTCCTATGAGAACAGCAGACCTCTTGAAAGTACCCGTTTCACGAAGACGGGAGTGAATATTGATGAACATTTGTGTGCTGGGAATATGACGTTGTGGAAATCTTTCTAGATACATTCGTCTGGCGGCACGAGCGTTACCATCAGCCATTCCATACATTAAGTGCATGTCTGCAATTTCTGAAATTGTATATTCAACCATTTTATCCAAAGGAATATTGAATGAATCTGCTTTATAGCTTGCACTAATGAAGAATTAACAATGAGACAGTTTCTCAACTTTCGATAACTGTCAAGTTGTTGATATTTAAATAAATGAATTAATATCAAAGCCCACTTTGCTATTTTTATGAATTCAAATTGATTACAAAATTTCTGCGTTACTGCAGAAGAAAAAACAAACCGAAATTTCTGATAAAATAATGTACTCCGTACGGAAACAAAAATTTGTTTGATTTAGTTTTTCGGAGTTATGACAAGAGATTCATAAATGAAAATCAAATGTGTAATGATCTGCGACTATTAGATAAACCCTATTAACTATCTTCCATTACAGGATTACCTTTCGGAAGTTTTTTATGTTGAAAAGCAAACGTTCAATTGAAAACTAAAAAATATCTTTTTTTAAAATAACAAAAAATTTGTATGAGTTCTCTATCAAGACTGATGGGTAAAAACATTTTTAATCAAATATCTCAATGAAAATGCACATTTTCACCATCAGAATCTTCAGGTTGAAAGTTAAGGTTTTCCCAATATCTGTCAGATCTAGTTTAATATCCAGCGTACCGCAGTGACGGGGAGATAGTAGTTTTCTGTTAGATATCACAAAAAGAAATCACATCTTTACAATAACAAGCTTTTATTTAGCTTCACTTGTAACTAACTAACAAACAATTTAATAAAACTTGAATTTGACCCACTGCTAATACTCCGATTAATTTGAAATTTGGCAGGTTTCCGTAATTCCGGTGACAATGCATTAAAAAAATGTTTGTTAAAAAACAAAATGACGGCTCCAATATGGCGGACGAATTTTGTGATTATGATCCGATTCTGTTCAAAATTGGTATGTGATGGTTTATGGGTTGGAGATTTTCAGTTTCACATAAAAAATTAACTAAAATGTTAAAAATGAAAATTATAAAAAGAAAACATTTTAAAGTTTTTATACAATACACTGAAAAGGAAAAAATAATTCATTCCATTGTTTGATCTAGGTAATCTTGTACAGAAAGATTTTGATACTCACAGAATAACCTACAAAAAATGAAGCAAATTATTTTTTCATTTTCAGTGCATTTGTATAAAAGCTTGTCTTTATATTTTTTATTGTATAATTTTCATTCATCGTAGATTTTTCTAATTCTGAAAAAATATTTCCATCAATTTACAATAATTGAAAATGTTTAATTTTCATTATAGCCCCTGAACCGTACAAGTAAATGAAAAAATGCAAGATATCAAAAGATGTTAAATGAAACAACATCGATTATTCCTTTCTCATAACATGTCAGTGGTGGCGGAAAAAAAAATTCTGAAGGGTTGAACAAAGCTTGACTCTGAAAAAAGGAGGACCCTGTGAATTATTAAGGAAATGCATTATTTTGTATCGTGCGCCCTATTGAATGGATTGTACTTGCCTAATTTGAACTGATTATTGTCGAAAATGTCGAAGTTAACTCTAAAAAATCTTGAAAAAATGTATTTTTATCGCCCTGTATCTCGAAAACCAAGCCGTTTGGGACATATGTTTATATGAACTTTTCGTCCTGAAAACCTTCAAAGAATCACCTCCCGAAGTTTGTCAACGTACTTAATTAACACCCTGTATGTTGTGGCGTTCCACAAGGATCCATTTTGAGGCCACTATTGTTCGGAATCTATACAAATGACATAACAATATGTCTCACATATTGCAACTCACATCTGTATGCAGATGATGCACAAATATATTTTTCTTTTTATCCTGATAGTTGTAACAATGCCGAGAAGATTATAAATGAAGATCTCGACAGATTGATAAATGAATCAGAGCGTCACAATTTGCGTATCAACCCATTAAAATCATCTATCATGATATTTGGTAAAGAAAGAAGACATATTGAACAAAATATTTGTATAAAAGTTGGTAATAAAAATCTGACTTGCACAAATAATGTGAAAAATCTTTTTTAAAAAACGCGATTTTTGTTATTAAAATCTTTATAACAAATTCATGAAAGACAGTTGCGAGTCGAAAACATGACAGCATGTGATGGCATAGTCGTTTCCTGCTAGTATTTTTGTTGAAAACTCACTAATTTTATGGATTGATTGGTGTACAAGGCATATTTTGCTCGTCATGATAATCATTTTTTTTTATTCCTACCACCAACTTTCTAAGCCTCACATTAGTGTGTACAATTCAGTTGGCTAGTTGAACTCTTTATTAAATTTTTCCTACATGAATCTAGTGTTTCACGTTCACATTTATCAAGGACATAGTTAAATATTTATACTCAGTTTCAAAGTAAACACAAAATCGCCCAATATGTGTTTCAAACACATACAGTCTCTCAGGCCAGCACGGTCAATTGGGACCAAAAGAGTCATTGGTTTTATGGATTTTCTGCGGCATGAATCAAAATGATGAAAATTATAGCTTTGGGATTGTGTTCAATGCGAACCTTCAGAATTGTTACGGGGCCAAGCTTATATGCTTCTGCCAATCCAATATCTAGTGATATCAGTGCTATATTTAGTGTTGAATATGTTTATTCAATCAGAAATATGGACGATACAGAGAGCTTGAATTTCATGAGCAAGTGTGTTTATGATGATATTATCTGCATTGAAAGAAATTGATATACTTGCCCAGTTGGTACAGTAAATTTTACACTAAAAGCACAAGTCAAATCAAATCAAATTATACTTTATTTCTTTTGAGACAATATACATTCTATAAGAAAGAGTCAGTCATTTCGCATGAAATGAATAAATATTTAAACATAGATGAGTAAACATAAAAAAATATATTCGATATGATAGCAGCTGAAATAATTGATAAAAGAAATAATTGTGGGGGTGCAGCTATTGGTTGGATATTGAAGAAAACTCTTTTTACTTTTGAGAAAGCTTTCGGAATAGCTTTATTCCTTCTTCAGTCTCTCTAAAATTGGAATTAACGATAATATTTGTATAAATAAAGACGTAAAAAAAGTACTTACAGTAAGCAAGATTGTAAAATAAATAGTAAAGCAGAACTTTGTAGAGCAAATACATAAAACTGATGGACGTACCAAAAAGTAAATGAATATTTGTCATAATGACGTTATAAAATAGAGGGTTGAAATGAAATAAACCATGAAATCTGAGTAAAAGGTTGATTAGGATGAAATAGAAATATTTGAAACATTATTTCTTACTCGAATATTCTTCTCAATTTCTAGAATGTTAGAATAAATCACATTTAAATTTAGGATATCTGTTTTTTTGTTCATGGATAGTTTTTAATTTTTGAAATAGACCATTTCCAAAAAACATCTTCTGAAGGTATTGTTCTCTGTTGCTAATATTGATATATTGTTAAATTCCAATTTTAGAGAGACTGAAGAAGGAATAAAGCTATTCCGAAAGCCTTCTCAAAATTAAAAAGAGTTTTCTTCAATACCCAACCAATAGCTGCACCCCCACAATTTTTTCATTTAAAAAAATATACGTATGCTTCTGCCAATCCAATCTCTAGTGATATCAGTGCCAAATTTAGTGTTGAATATGTTTATTCAATCAGAAATATGGACGATACAGAGAGCTTGGATTTCATGAGCAAGTTTGTTGATGAAGATATTATCTGCATTGAAAGAAATTGATGTACTAGCCCAGTTGGTACAGTAAATTTTACACTGAAAGCACAAGTCAAATCAAGTCAAATCACTTTATTTCGTTTGAGACAATATACATTGTATAAAAAAGAGTGAATCAGATGTGGATGCTTCCGCATGAAATGAATAAATATATAAACATAGATGAGTAAACATAAAATATATATATATATATATATATATATATATATATATAGGTAACAAAACACACTAAATATTGTATGGCGTCCTAAACACTTATATACATACATTTATATCATACAATTACAGACAGATATACCTATATACACATACAAGAAATCGGATAAAATCTTGACTCAGAACAGGAGAATTTTATCCCCATGACTGGTACACAAGTAATAAGCAATCTCGCTGATTTTTTTTTATAATCAGTTCAGAGTATATTGGTTAATATGAGAAAAAGTTCATTGGTCAATCGATTTCCTAAAGTCAAAAAAAAAAATTCTAAATATATTTTTATTTTCAAATCCTTGAATATTTTAGGCTGGGATGAATATAATGAAAAATAAAAAAATGTCTTTAAGGAAAAGTTTTTTTCTACCAAAAAAATGCCCTGCACTTTTTTTGTCCGAGTTATAGTTTGTTCGCAAAAACTCATTTAGGAACTTATGCATACATAATACGCACGGGATGCCTGGTCAGCCGCGTGAGGAACTATTTTTTAGAACCGGGCGTTTATAACAAATTGTTAACAAACAATGAAAATTTTTTTGTTAATCGAAAAAAAAAATGCCTACTATGATTTTAAAAGAAAAAATAATTCCTTAACTAATTATTTAAACAATCCAAAAATTAAAAAAAAAACGATTATAAACAAGGAAAAAATTTATTTAAAACAATTTTTTTTGTTTTTTAATCATTATTTTGCCAAGACAATAGAGTGATGAAAAATTTTTTTCGGAAAATATTAATCTTATCTATTTGTTTATTAAAAATTGTTTAACAAATGATGTAAATTTTTTTTTCAACATTACTGAATGCCGTTATTAGATACAAAAACAGCATTAGCATAATATTTTGTGAAAAAAATTTTATTAACAACATTTCTTGGACTTTTTATTTTTTGTTAAATTTAAAAAATAATTATAAACAAAACAATGAACTTCAATTTACTGTTATCGCGTGATCTTGTGGAGTACTTGTATAAGAAGGGCTCCACGAAGCCAACAACTTTTAGATATATTAACTTTTATGTAGTCATTGAAAAAAAAATTATTGATTAACAATAGTATAACTTTTTGAAAAATTTACCTAATTTTTTTTTCCAACGTGGATTTATTTATTCCTTCAAGTGTTTTGATGATACCATAATTTGTTCAAATTTTAAAATGATATTTGTCACTAAAAAAATATTTTATGCGGTAAACTGTCTTTAGCGGTAGTGCGTCTATGTCGTTACGACTGGGCGGAGCCATATTTTTGGCGTTGAATTAAAATTATAAATAATAGAGATAGAGTTCCGGGAGTCGGAACTTTTTACTTGGAAATTTCCTCCTCTTTAAGAGCAACCATCACCGAAAAGTCGAATTTCTTCCTCATCGCTTCCAGCTAAGGTTTGTTGGCATACTTATCAAGAATGGGGGTGAAGATTATGAACTCGCTGAATATTGGCAACACAGCACAGCACCTGTTTATTCTCGATTACAGCGCCAATTTTATATGAATTTCCCGATCGTAGAATTCGTTTTCTGCAAAAACTATTGATTTCATGAAAGAGATATTTTTTGTATGAGCTTGGTGGTCCCATAAGAATTCCGGAACCTCTCAATTTTTTTTTAATTCATCATGTTGTTTAAATTTTTTTAAATTAAAAATCATCGTATCCAAAAATCAGTGAAGTTCCGGAATTTACACAAAAACATTGAGCAATGCAAAAAAAATTAAAAAATTCTCAAACAAAAACTGTGGGCTCAAAACGGATTCCCGTTTTACCAAGGTAGTGTTTGCTCTTAAAGTCCTTCTTTCAAAATTACTTAAAAGTTAATAATTTTTTAGTTACATGGTGGTTCTTCGGGTTGTAAGGCCGATGTATGTTTATAGAAGATCTCGACGTTTCGCCAACACGAGCGGTTAGCATTTTCAAGAGATATTTTCAAAGTTTCTGGTTTCTTAATTCGCTGTCAATCAATAAATACCTGTGATTTGACGTTCTTATATCTGATTGGTCCATAGCGTCCATAGAATCGTTCGTACCGTTATTTTGTGGGTAGGGAGCTAATTGAGAATTTTTGAGAACTGGAAGCCAAACCTTGTTCAATTGTATTCCTTCTTCGGTTCTGTTGAAGTTGTTGTGGTGTTTCTGAATTTCAATTGCTTCCCGGAAGAGTCTTGGGTAATAGGCAGATGTTGAAGAGATGACTTGGGTTTCTTCAAATTTCACTCTGTGGTTATCGTTGTTGAGACAGCGGATTTCTGTGTGTGCCCTAACCGACAGCAAGCCTTGTTCTCTTTAATTCTTGTTTTAATGGAGCGTTTTGTGGTTCAGATATAAACGCAGCCACAGGAACATGGAATGCGATAAACCCCAGAAGAGCATAGTACGTCTCGTTTGTCCTTCGCTGATCTAAAGTGGCCTTTCAGTTTTTTTGAAGGTTTATAAACGGTTTTATCCACAATTATTAATTAATAAATCTGTTAAATATGCGATTTTTATCAAGTAATGCCATGCATTACCATATAGAATTGAATAATAATGACAGTTCGATGGAATAATATTACTCAATCGTTGCGTCAAATTTGACAATTTGTAAATTTACTTGTCACTGTATTTGTAGATATACTGTCAGATGGTTTGTGAGTTATTTGTTCTGAACATTCTTATCTCTGGTATCATTAGAGAAATGTAATAGTGAATCTGATTTAGAAGATATGTCTTGTACACCGCCAGACATTTTAAAATTAGCAGCTAGCGCTTACAGAAAATCTCCTACCTAACTAGTCAAAAGGTAAATATGATGCGGTGTACAAAAGTTTTATTGATTGGCAACTAGCACAAAAAACATCGTCTTTTTCTGAAAATGTTATCCTAGTGTATTTTGTTGAACTTGCTAAAAAATACAAGTCATCATCATTGTGGGCATATTATTCTATGCTGAAGAGTACATTGAATATTTACCATAGTATCCACCTAGAGACTTACATGAAGTTGCAGGCATTTTTAAAACGTCAGTTCGAGGGCCATCAACCGAAAAAATCTAAAACCTTCACTCCCGAAGAAGTCAGTAAATTTATAAAAGAAGCGCCAGATCATACCTATCTAATGACAAAGGCATTCTTACAATAACGTAATTTTCAGCTTAGACCTTTTCAATTTAATCAAATTATTTATATAGTTGTGGATAAAGTACAAGTACAAGTACAATACTCGCCTCCGGCTCGTGTTGCAATTTCATCTTCGTGGGTAATAGCCATCATTATACGCTTGTTGAATAATATACTATTAATCTCATATTTTCGTAGAATACGGCCAATACGATCTGTAACTCTGGGAACATATGGTAAGGATGCTTTTCTTTTTTCGGTGTTGGTTTAACTACCACTTGGTTCACTGGATGGACAGTCATTTGGTCTACTATTGATTCTTCCGTCTCTGATTTCTCTTCTAATTTTCATACACCTCTCAATATCTCTTTCTTTGTACCCATTAGAAAGAAGAGCGTTTTTTTAGATGTTTCAATTCAGCTTCCAGGTATTCAGGTTCGCAAGTTCTTCTAGCTCGATTAACTAATGTCTTGATTACACCTTGTTTTTGGCACGGATGATGGTTTGAGGTATTGAGATATCGATCAGTGTGTGTTGGTTTTCTATATACCGTATGCCCCAGAAGTCTTTCTTTTCGAGAAATGAGAACGTCTAAGAATGCCAGTTTCTTCTCATTTTCAATTTCCATCGTGAATTGAATATTCGGGTGTATGAGTTTTTCTGATCCATGGCTCCAAATTATAAACGTATCGTCTACATATCTTAACCATACCTTGGGTTTAAATTTGCAGTTTCAATTGCCTTTTCTTCTAGTTTTTCCATAAAGAAATTAGCAATAACTGGGCTAAGTGGGCTTCCCATTGAAACACCATCTAATTGCTCATATATATTGTTATTGAAAATGAAATACGATGATGTTATTAACAAAAAATTAAATGCTTACTCTTTTTCATCTTAATTTGTTAATAACAATTGCAATTTTTTATGTGCTAATACAATCTTTCGATACATTTTTCTAGACGAGATTCCGAATCGAACGAGCCATCGCTCATATTTTTAGGAACTTGATCAATAATTAACACGTTTTTGAACTTGTTAATCAGTCTAATATATGTACTCCAAACATACCAACCCGAAAGTTGAAAGGAACAAATAATCGAAAAAAATATTCCATTATATTCTCTCTCTCGAAACCACAATGAAAGGCCCCGTACGTCATACGAAGGCCCACTCCAATTTTAATCCGAATCGCATATGAAATACGGGAAACTCGGCCACCGAGATTTCTTATTGATAGCATACCCGGAAGAACTAGGATATAAAAGCCCGCCAGATAGATATAAACCATTTGAATAGTGAGTATACTGTTAAGGATATATTAGATGTTTAACTCGAGTACTCAATGAATCCTCTGTGGTTGGAGCAGGTTTTATATCGATTATATGGAACCGTTTATGATTGTAGGAGCGATTAACACAAACAGGTCATGTGTTTCATTCATTACTGTATTGGTTATTATTTCAAGGAAGAAATTCGAGTTCACGTTTACGGCAGTTTTGTTATTTCTTATTCTCATAGGTATGTCAAGAAACACTGAAATTCAGGAGTTGAAAAATTATTTCGTGGAAAACTAATAAAAATAAACTATGAAACATAGCAAATAATATCTTTGAGTCGATGTATCATCAGAAACTAATTCAAGATTTCTGTCAGCACTCTGAGGCGCCGTTTGGGTAAAATGTGTTTTTGCAAACATATATAATTTTGTGTCAATTTATTTATTATTTTATCAATATTTTTTCACTTTCATTTCAAGCATTACAAATTTTTGAAAATGTTAATTCCCATATACAGGGTGTTATTTAAGTACGTTGTCAAACTTAAAGGAGTGATTCTTTGAGTGATTCTAAGACGAAAAGTTCATATAAACATAGGTCCGGTAATGCTTCGTTTTCAAGATACAGGGTGTCAAAATTTTTAAAAGAAATCGTTTTTGTCGTAAATATCTTAATAACCCTTCAACCGATTTTATTGAAATTTGGCAGTGTTATTGAAGGTCGTGAAGGGCGAATTTAACCCTAACTATATTAGAATTATCATTTCCAGTGGCGTCCCTGAAGGCACTGTAACCAATATTTTTGACAGAAAACATGTGCGCCTCTGATTTTTTTGCAATTTTTGTATTTGTTTCACATTGAGCAACTGAAATTACAACTTTTTTATTTATAGAATTTTTTTCGTATCTTTCTTTGTTTTGGAGAAAAAACATAAAAATCACTTGATTGCACATCCCTGTGACATCACAATAAAACATTTCAACTACTAAACCATCAAAAACTGGGGTCTTACTAATATTTTCTCTATTCTAGTCTTAGAATTTTCTATCAAAATTAATGCAATAAAAAAAAAAAATATGTATGTATGAATTGCAGCACTTGCCTTCGGCTCTTGGCTTCGGCTCGTGCTGCAAAATGGGCTCAGTGTTGTCCATGGACGTGCAATAAAGACATGTTTATTTATGATTAAACAATTAATATTACATGGAAGTCATCTTTTAATTTTTTTCGCTCATATTACCTGTTTTCGATGAAACAAATAATGTTGTTATGTATTACTGCAGTGTTTTGAAACTAAAGTAAGAGGGCCATGGAAGGAACAACAAATGTTCAAACAAATTTAACTTCATAACTGTCACAAATTGAAATGGTACATACGTAATTATTTGATAGTAATTATTTGAAGTGTTTTCAAGAGTTTTGAGATATAAAATTTGTTACTGATATCTGAAAATGGTTCGGTTTACAAACTCGGAAATGGCCGATATGCATTTTGTCTATGGAATGGCTGGACGCATTTATCAAGAAAGATATCCTCATCGAAATATTCCAAATAGGCAAACATTTGTGAGAATCAGGCACCTTTCAAAGGTCGGCTGCTCTTATTGGGAGACCTGCAACGGTAAGAACAGTGGCGCTGGAGGAAGAAGTTTTACATGAAGTTGAGCGTTGCCCCGATACAAGCACACGCAAAATTGCACAACAATTAAACATTTCTCACTTTACTGTATGGAAGATTTTTAAAGAGTACCAACTGTATCCTTACCACATACAGCGTGTTCAAGCGTTATTTCCTGCGGATTTTCCCAAGCGAGTTGTTTACACTACGTGGCTTTTGCAACAACAGGTTGCATCTCCGACATTTTTATCCAGTATATTATTTACCGATGAAGCGTGTTTTTCCCACAATTCAATTATGAACTTTCATAACAACCATATCTGGGCAGAAGAAAATCCCCATGCAGTTACAGAAAATAATCATCAACAGCAGTTTTCCGTGAATGTCTGGGTTGGTATTGTTGGCGATTATCTCATTCGACCTCATTTTTTACCCCCGAGATTAAATGGTCAAGAGTATCGTCATTTTTTGGAATTTGTATTACCTGTACTACTGGCAGTAAAAGGAGCAATGTGGTTCATGCACAATGGGGCTCCACCTCACTTCAGCATAGTAGCACGTCAATTTCTGGATGAAACTTATGGAGAAAACTGGATCGGTCGCGCAGGTCCACAGTCATGGCCGCCCAGGTCACCGGATTTAAATCCCTTGGATTTTTTCCTTTGGGGACATTTAAAGTCCCTCGTTTATAAAACTCCAGTCAACACTGAAGAAGAATTAATCCAACGAATACGGGATTCATGTGATCAGATAAGACATACGCCGGAAATATTTCAACGTGTTCGGGAATCGATGTTAAGATGAGTTAATGCTTGCATTGAAGTTTTAGGAGGTCATTTTGAGCAACTATTGTAAGTTTTGTGTTAGTTATTATTGATTGTATTCTTACAGAAGCAAATTGCCTAGGTACCATTTTTGTTTCAGTGTGGTTTTAATAAAGGGTGTTTCTTGTTTGATGTTGCTTTGGCATTTCCGGCGTTACCACTATGCACGCACTGGCCAAATGAAACAAACAATTTTTAAGCATAGCAGATTCACCTGTAATCATTAGAAACCCTATAAAAACAATTTTTTATTGTGTTGTGCCAGGGACGTGCAATGAAGTGATTTTTATGTTTTTTCTCAAAAACAAAGCAAGATACGAAAAAAATTCTATTTATAAAAAAGTTGTAATTTCAGTTGCTCAATGTGAAACAAATACAAAAATTGCAAAAAAATAATTGGCGCACATGTTTTCTGTCAAAAATATTGGTTACAGTGCCTTCCGGGACTCCACTGGACATGATAATTTTAACATAGTTAGGGTTAAATTCGCCCTTTACGACCTTCAATAACACTGCCAAATTTCAATAAAATCGGTTGAAGGGTTATTAAGATATTTACGACAAAAACGATTTCTTTTAAAAAATTTGACTCCCTGTATCTTGAAAACGATGCATTACCGGACCTATGTTTATATGAACTTTTCGTCTTAGAATCACTCAAAGAATCACTCCTTTAAGTTTGGCCACGTACTTAAATAACACCCTGTATTTATAAATTCGATATATTTCATGTCTTCACGAGATGGCGCAACCGTTGTGATTTAGTTCATGCTCGAGCGTATGGCAACATGACAACTACGCGATGCCATTAGTGCATAAAATGGCTAACATATAGCAGTAGATTTTAATAACAATCCTCTGAAATTTGAAAAAAAAAATTGTTCTCTTCAAAGTAAACAAATATTCTGAAAAGTGACGTTAGTTTGTTCATAACTGTGGCATCTTGTGTCATTGAAAGTACTTTCAGTCAGTCAGTTCAATCAGTTGTCAATTTTTTTGGACTCAGTAAAAAAAAATTAACAGATGCACTCGAAATATCTAGAATTAGTATTAATCTGAATGGTACCCTCATCTCGATAAATTTGAACGGTTTTGATTCAGAGCAATGGGACAAAAATATTTTGAATGCTGTTACTGATTCTACTTTTTGGAAGAAGATACATTGCAATTACTTGACAGATGGCGCTGGAGGCATATCATCTTGACAATTTCGAAAGACAAAGAAATCAAAATTGTGAAAATATGTATAAACATCAATAATATATATATATATATATATATATATATATGTATATATAAAAATATAAGTAAAAAAGTTATTGGGTATAACCCTCAAAATGTTGTGCTACCGTAGACACGTGTTTCGAGCTTAAGCTCTCTTCAGTACGGTAAAATCAAGTGCGAAGATGTACAACACTTGGATGTAAAAATAGAAACAAAGGAAGTCAACAACAGGAAGCCAACCACACATTTGTGGCATCGGTTAGAAGACCTTGGACTCACAAGGCAACAACTAACGTCACCACGGAGGTAGCTATAGCTACCAGCGTGACAATCCCACCCAGGAAGATACAAATAAGGATGGATTTAGCGAGTGGTAATATATGAAAATATAAGTAAAAATTTTATTGGGTATAACCCTCAAATTGTTGTGCAACCGTAGACACGTGTTTCGAGCTTAAGCTCTCATCAGTACGGTAAAATCAAGTGCGAAGATGTACAACACTTGGATGTAAAAATAGAAACAAAGGAAGTCAACAACAGGAAGCCAACCACACATTTGTGGCTTCGGATAGAAGACCTTGAGCTTTCAAAGCAACAACTAACGTCGCCACGGAGGCAGCTATAGCTACCAGCGTGACAATCCTACCCAGGAGAATATAAATCAGGATGAATTTATCGAGGTGAAATATATAAAAGTATAAATAGAAAAGTTATTGGGTATAGCCCTCAAATTGTTGTGCAACCGTAGACACGTGTTTCGAGCTTAAGCTCTTATCAGTACGGTAAAATCAAGTGCGAAGATGTACAACACTTGGATGTAAAAATAGAAACAAAGAAAGTCAACAACAGGAAGCCAACCACACATTTGTGGCTTCGGTTAGAAGACCTTGAGCTTTCAAAGCAACAACTAACGTCGCCACGGAGGCAGATATAGCTACCAGCGTGACAATCCTACCCAGGAGAATATAAACCAGGATGGATTTATCGAGGGGAAATATATAAAAGTATAAATAGGAAAGTTATTGGGTATTGCCCTCAAATTGTTGTGCAACCGTTGACACGTGTTTCGAGCTTAAGCTCTCATCAGTACGGTAAAATCAAGTGCGAAGATGTACAACACTTGGATGTAAAAATAGAAACCAAGGAAGTCAACAACAGGAAGCCAACCTCCTTTGTTTCTATTTTTACATCCAAGTGTTGTACATCTTCGCACTTGATTTTACCGTACTGATGAGAGCTTAAGCTCGAAACACGTGTCTACGGTTGCACAACAATTTGAGGGCTATACCCAATAACTTTTCTATTTATACTTTTATATATTTCCCCTCGATAAATCCATCCCGATTATATATATATATATATATATATATATATATATATATATATATATATATATATATATATATATACATATATTTATGGTTGATGAAAGAATTGAATTATACCGATTCTACTTTTTGAAAGAAGATACATTGCAATCACTTGAAAGATGGCGTTGGAGGCATATCTTGAGAATTTCGAAAGACAAAGAGATCAAAATTGTGAAAAGTTAATCTTCATGTCAACTATGTGAAATTTGACTCTCCATCGATTTGAAATTTTCAAATTGTTGTGCTCCTCCGCGCCCTCTATCAAGCAATAGTATGTATTTTATTTCAAAAAGTAGTATCTGTGATACCATTCAGGTTTTTGTTTCATGCTTCTACGTCAAACCGTACAAAAGTTAACAGGGGGGCGGGGACTGAAAAAGCCGCATTGTATAAATAACCAGTTCTTACATTTATTTTCTTGGACAGGTGTGCCATTGTAAAGAAATAGTACTCTAATGTTGGAAATCATTTATCATATCATCAAAATGATCATTATTGAGCAAATCAGTGAAAAAAATATGTATTTCGCTAACTTCAATTTTTGAACTTCACTCAACTGTAGATAATGATCGCTATTTCATCACGTTACTGAAAATATGGATGTAAAAAGTGAATTTCATATTATTTATTTATTTAAATTTTTTTCATTCACCTCCTTGTATTTTCGAACGAATGAAATATGCATTAGTGGGATGCAGGAACCTGTCCAAAAATATTTAATATAAGGTAGTGTTGGGTAATAAGGCCCACTTAACTTTTGCAATTTTTTTTATCCTTTATAATTTATTCAAAAAAATCAGAAACTTCATGAGTTGATTGCTTGTGATGTTTGCCGCTATGTTAACATCAATTTACGTCTCCTTCAATACCTCAGTAACCAAAAAAAGACAAATTTCAAAAACTTGATGTTGGGCCTTATTGCCCGCCTATTAGGGTAATAAAGCCCATAGTAAGTTATGCAGAATTTTGTTTATTTATTGTATATATAAATATATACAGATCATTTTTAGTAATCTGAAATATTAGAAACTCAATGAAACACTTATGAAAAAACAAAAATAAATATTATTTTCTACAAAAAGTGATAAACTTAACAAAATTCAACAAGGAAATTAATTTATGAAAAAAACTAATAAACTGAATTCTAAGAACATTCCCTACCGTAAAAATCCTCAACATCTTCAGCCGTCAGTCCCATGCAAGTTTCGTGTAACCAAGTTCCACATTCTAGACAATTTCGCATGTTGCCCGCGGGCCTTATTACGCGATCGTTGGTAGGGCATTATTACCGGGCTAGCACTTTTTCTTAAAGATGTAATTTCCAGAAAAATTAACAATTCTTTAAATTTTTCTCTCAGTGCGAAAGATAGTACCAATGTTATGGTAACTGATGGAGCACTATTTGTTTCTTTAAGTAAAATAGGTTGAATTAAAAACGACTTCTCACATTCTTGCGAACTTATAATCTGTGCAGCGTGAAACTGGACATTCACCTAGTGTTGTTAATGGCGAACTGAAGTCGACGATCTTTTAATAAAGCACCATTCGTATGATGAAACTAACCATGTTGACAGATTTGAAAAAATTTGCCAATCTTCAAAGAAAAAGACATTGGGCCTTATTTACCGCCGGGCCTTATTCCCCAACACTACCTTAGGTTCGGGCATTTAATTCAAAGCCATTCAATTAATTTTTGCCATGACCTATACATTTTTTCGAGTCTTATCATTCTTACTATTATAATTGAATCTACTGCAAGTATGAAATTCCTTACTCATTCGGCTGAAACTAAAAAATATAGTTCGTTAATTTTCATGGGGAAAACTCTATTATTATCCAAAAATTTATTTAAGACGGATATACTGTGGAAAATAAAATGTAAGTTTCAGAAACAATATGTCTTAGGTATTCTTCTTCTTTCAATATCCAGTATGATCTGGTCCTCCTTCTCTTTCCAAGACGCTCTTGTGAATTTGTTTTGTTGAAATAGTAATTTTTCAGTTCGTCGTTACTGACCAAAGATTTGGAGTATTTATTTTCTTAAATTAATTTGTAACAATAGATTTGTTTCATTCAAATCACAATCTGTATTCTGTTTTTCTACAAGTAAAAGGAAGTTTATAAAAATACCACATCCTACGTGGTATCAGAGTGTGTTTGCAAATCAGCAAAGTAATGCCAACATTTTCGTGGATTTCTGGATGTTGTTATCCAACTCGACATGAAGAACAACATGTAGATAATAATTTTTTTCGATGTTGGGTACGAGGCAGTGAATTTTGTTTTCGAGGGGGCTACTAGAAGTCTAATACATAATCTGCGAAAAAAGCAATTTGAATTGCCAAATCGTCGAAATTCTTAAACATTTCGCGGGCAAGACCCCCCTCTGGCTACGCCACTTGTCCGAAGTTGGTGAAAATCTTGCAAACATTCGTTACAAAAGATGGACGTATGAACATTGCAGATATGACCAAAAGCACTTCCAAGCTGCAAGTTTGAGAAGCCCAGAAAGGCAGAAATAAATTAAATTATAGTATAGTTGTGAACATTCATGAAATGTTAAATTCAGAGGATGTTATAAAACAGATAGTTTTTGTAGAGGTTTTACCACAATAATTTTTATTTCCATTTCTAAATATTTTATATTCATTTCTTTTTACTTCTTAAATTCAAAGGGCCTTCGTCCGACTATAAATGTTTTCATTGGGAAATAATTAAATCCGGTAAAATAGTTTCAGAACTTGGAATTCCATAGTTAGATTTCTGGTAATCGGATTACCTACGATGCGAACCTTGCCAACCAGCTAGTAGTTTTATGACTACGCTTTCGTGAGAGGGAGAATTTGGAAATTTGGAATGACGTAGGCTGGGTTTATCTTTATTTTTGACCTGCAATGAAAAGATGGAGTTCAAAAGATAAGAAAATATAGTTGGTTGGACTTCAGTTTTCAAGCCGCGATGTTCGCCGTTTTTCGAGCTCCACGACTGGCTTTTACCTGGTCGAGCTTGTTGAGAGTCATTCTATAGTATAGCAACTGTATATACGTTTAATTGTTATGTGTTTTTTTATCATGTAACATGTAAATATATGGTTATGGTTACTTATTATTATTATTATCCGTTATCTGGTCACAACAACTCACCCGTCACCCTGTACTCCGACATTTTAATGTCTTTCTTATCGACCTGATATTTGGATTTATTATTTTCTTCAAAATAGCGGCAGGTAGTTGTTTTATTTCTTAATCTTAGTATTGTTCTTTATATAAACACATAGCGATTGAGAGCTTTTTAAGTTTATGAAGAACACCGGACAATAAATACATTTTATATATTGATAAAAGTATGTTTTTTTTTAACCCATTAGCGCTTAGCGTTAACATATGGCAACAGCGAACACATTGCTACATAATAGTCCATTGTGAGTCAGGTAGCGACCAGATGAGTAGGGAGAGGGTAAGGGGTGGTGGTCAAGACGCCAGAAGTGCTAGAAAATAAATATTCAACAGTTTCCAGTGAATAGTCGAGTTGTACGGGTGTGTTGAAATTTGGTGTATTGACGAATAGTGAACAAAATGGACATTCGCTTTGAGTAAGTATTATATCTCGTACAAACATATATCATTTATCATTTTACAATTACAACAGTGTAATATATACCTAAATGAAATTTTATTTGAATTTATTCAACGATTAGTGTCTATAGTTCATTTACGGTGACCTTGGAAATGTAGATGTTGCCATATGTTAACGCTAAGCGCTTACAGGAGCTAATAATATATGTCTTGTTTCAGAAGAGGCTTTTCGCTTGCTGAGGCATTGGAAATGATAGAAGATGACGACATCGATGGAGACATTTTTATAGAGCCTCCTGAAATAAATATTGAGACAGACGAAGATTCTGGTGATGAAGAGAGTGGGTAAGCAATATTGAAAATGTAATCAGGAACGTAAATAAATGAATTTTGTTTTACTACTTACAGCCACGTTGATAATCTCACACATCGCCAACTGACAGCCGGTGCAGAAATAACATTGAATGATAATAGTCGACTTGGTGTAAATTATGATGAACTAGAAACTACCGAAGAGATCTCGGCTGATCAACTTATGTCTGAGGCAACAAGAAGGTGGATTTCTGAGAGAAAGTCAACAAAAAAATCAGTACCGAAATGGATAATGAATGCAGACTTGGAAGTTACAACACCATTATCGTTTCCTAGCCCTGACTATTCGAAATATAAAGAATTAACTATGGTTGAAATATTTGAACAATTTATTGATGTTGAGTTTATTGAGCACTTAGTGAAAGAAACTCGTCGTTACGCTTTGTTTCTAAACTGCCCTGATCCCAACATAACAACCGATGAAATCAAATGCTTCATAGCAATCTTGTTTGTTAGTGGTTACAATGACCTGCCATCAAAACGACATTATTGAAGTTCTGGGGAGGATTTAAAAAATTTGGCTGTATCTGATTCCATGCGCCGAGGTAGATTTATGCAGATATACCGATTCTTGCATTTTACGGATAATACAAAGCCAAGCCAACAAGATAAGGCATGGAAATTACGCCCAATAATGAAAATGTTGAAGGATCGTTGCATTCGAAATTTTCAACCTGAAGAAAACCTTGCATATGACGAGAGTATGATCAAATATTTTGGCAAACATGGGTGCAAGCAGTTCATTCGTGCTAAGCCAATAAGGTTCGGGTTCAAAGTATGGTGTATAAATACAAAAGCTGGATATCTGGTCAATTTTGACCTATATCAAGGAAAAAGCCCCAAGTCCAACGATGATTATCAAAAATTATTTGGAAAGGCCAGCAGTCCTCTTCTTGTTATGTTGGATGAGCTGCCAGATGAAAAGCAAAATCTGAGATACCATTTTTATATGGACAATCTATTTTCTGGGCCAGCTTTATTCTCATTTATAAGATTTCGCGGTTATCACTGTGTTGGGACAATTCGAGATAATCGAATTCCTAAACCCTGTCCTTTGCTCACCAGAACTGAATTTAAAAAAAAAGAAAGAGGGTACTATGAACATGCGATTGAAAAAAATGACGGGCTTTTGTATATACGTTGGATGGATAATTCAGATGTCACTATGTTATCAACATCGTTTGGTGTTCAAGAAGCTGCCCAAGTCAAACGATACTCCCAACAAGAGAAAAGACATGTGTATGTATCCAGACCAAGAGCAATTGGGCAGTATAATAATTATATGGGAGGAACTGACCAGATGGATCAGAACGTCAATACATATCGAGTCAGCATGCGTTCAAAAAAATGGTATTGGCCCATTTTCACTTGGATGCTTGACGTAGCTCTCCAAAATAGTTGGATATTACACAACAAAAGTAAAAATGAGAAAGTACCACAATTAGATTTCAAACGAGAAATTGCGATGACGTATATAAAACGATATGGAACTCCAAGCAAGGGTCCTGGTAAACCAGCTACGTCTTCGAATGCGTCGGATAGTCGCATATCAGACGCCATTAGATTTGACAGAATGGACCACTTGGTTATAAAATCTCCAAATAATAAAAAGCGAAGATGTGCAAAAAATACGTGCAAGTCCATAGTCAGAACAATGTGTTCCAAGTGTTTCGTCGGACTCTGTTTAGATTGTTTCCAAACTTTTCATACAAAATAATTACAAGTTTATTTGAAATAAAACTATGTATTAATTAGCTTTTGTTAACTATGCTACTTTGAATAAATATTTGCCGTTATGCTTTCTTTTGAAATGAATGATTTTTATTTTCGTTCAGACACTTGGTAACCACATGACAATGAAAGCGCTTAGCGTTGCCATATGGCAACGGCCATTATCTCGTAAGCGGTAACCGAAAGAACATTTTCTGTTGAGACTTTTTTGTTAAAAACATCATTTAGGCTAACACTATCGTAATATAAACTTAATTTTCCAATAAAAATTATTCGGGCGCTAATGGGTTAAATTGATATTTGTTGAATTTGTTATATACAGGGTGAATCAGAATAATACCGACAATCTTCGAATACAGATTCCTCACCCCATTTTGAAATGAAAAATTCCTATCAAGGAGTGGCCTAAAATGCATCCCCTCTGAGATACAGGGTGTCAAAAGTACGAAAAAAATTTAGATTCAAATTATTTTCTTCAAAACTCCTGAAGAAAAAAATATCAAACTTGGTGTCCTAATCAAGGTTCATCATCATGATAATTTGAAGTTATAATTTTTAATTTTCTTAAATCAGTGGCGTAGTTACGTTGGTATGCGGTCATATCTCCCTTCATATTTTCTTTGGAAAAGTGAGCGTTTGACATCAGTTAGGGTCATCGATACCCAACCTAAAAGTCATAACATTCCATGTACCTAAAAGTGGAGATTTCTGAGATAACTGAGAAAAACAGAAGATATGTCTTGAGTCCCAACATAATTTCCTCTGTACACTAATCGCATAACACTAATTTCTTACAACATATTGGAATATTTATCAAGCTCCTGAACATTTTTTAATGTAGGGAGAATCGAAAACATAGTACGGGTGTCAGAATGAGACCTAACTCATTGATTGCAAGAAAACGATTTGATCAAATAATATGATGAATGAAACAATGGAGCTGTTGGTCTCATTCTTACTCACCACAATATGTTTCTGATTCTTCCAACATTAAAAAATGTTTAGGAGATTGACAAATATTCTGATATGTTGTAAGAAATTAGCATTAGGCCATTTTATTGCGCATATGAAATTACGTTGCTACTTAGACATATCTTCAATTTTTCTCATTTATCTCAGAGACCTCCATCATCAGGCACATGGAATATCATGACTTTTAGGTCGAGTATTGATGAGCCTAACTGATGTCAAACGCTCATTTGTCCATTCACGTGTCCAAAGAAAATATGAAGGAGAAAATGACCTTATACCATCCTGATTACGCCACTGGTTAACGAAAATTGAAAATTTCAACCTCAAATTATTACGTTGATAAACCATGATTAGTATACAGCTATTTAGATATTTTTTCCTTTATATTTTTTTCTTTAGGAGTTTTGGAGAAAAATCTATTTGTTTTTTCGTACATTTTACACCTTGTATCTTAGAGGGGATGGATTTTAGGACATACCTTGATGGGAACTTTTCACCTCGAAATGAGGTGAGGAATCTGTAGTCGGAGTTTGTCTCATTCTGACTCACCCTGTATATTCATACAGAAGTGAAAACGTATACGGTTGAATGATGAATCTGATAAGGAATAAAGTACCGAAGAAAAGAAATTCCATTCTATTTGAAATAACCGATACTGCCGGAATGTTCCATCTGAAAATAATACAATTATTATTATGACCGTGATGCTTTTTGCCAAATTCTAGATCACTATACTTTCTATGGTGTTAATTTTGATATAAAACTTTTGTCTCAAGTACAGTTCGATTAACAAAAAAATTAAAATAATTTGAACCGTAATCTTGATGAATTTCTCTAGAAACAAATACGATTACAGTTTCACTGAGAACATAGAAAAAAGGTTTTGGATTGATATTATTTGTCGCCTGTATTGCATATACGTAGTCGGATTTCGATCAATAATCTCAGTGCTCTTTTCTGCCTCTGAGACTTGTCTGATGTGCACGATTTCTTTGTTGGAACCAACTCGATCTTATCTTGCACAACGGTTCAATGTTGGAAATAATTATTATCGCCATCTGTAGTTTGCTTTTGGTTGTGGAACAATGAATGGTAAATCAAAATATGAAATCTGATCTCCGTAAATATAGAGTATGATGTTATCAATATAGAATCAACCGGCGTGGAACTCATTCTTAACAACAATGAAATGCCATTTCATAAGAAGTCGTGAATGTTTTATGAATGGCTAAACAATTCGATCATTTGTCTCTATATAAAAATTAAAAGATATAATTGAAAATTATCGTTGATTATATGGTAAATGATGGATAACAAGTTATATTATGCAGGTATGTTTTTCATACGAAAATATTCAAAACACTCAATCTATCAATGTTTAATACCACATGGTGGAGCACCTCATACGACACGGTTCCTGTGAATCAAATCATTATATTTTTCGGGAATTCCTCCATTTCATTATATGTATATTGATTAAGGCTACGAAAGGAAATCATTTTGGAGTCTACAGGGTGGCTCAAATTAGTGTGACATATTAAAGTTGTGTTTTTTTAAATGGAACATCCTGTATTTCGTTACACTTTTGAATAGGTCAGGAAAATAATATGATTCCATTTAAGGTACTATGTACCTAACTATAATCGTTCTCTAGTGATTGATTTTTTTTTGAAAATGCTAGATACGATTGGAAACTAAATAACATTGAAATGTACCGGGTGTCCCAAATTTTATGTGACAGGCAATATCTGGTTTGTTGGAGGAGATATACAAAAATGTTTTTCACAAAAGTTTTATGAGTTCATGAGCGCTATATTTTGATATAATTTTTAAATATACAGGGTGTTTGGTGTAGGTGCTACAGACCAAAATTCCATTTTTAAAAATAGAACTCCCTGTATTTCATTACATATTCAGATGCTACGTTAAATTCTGATATCATTTCATGTTTGGTTTTTGAAATTCGGTTACTGCGTTGTTGAGTTATTGCACTTTTCCTTAAATATTTGGTTTCAAGAAAACTTATTTACTCGTACACGAATCCAGTCTATATCTTTTATTAAATTGAACCAGACTACTACTGAATACAAACCATTATTCTCACCTCCATGATACGATATCGATATCAGTTGAATATAATATTGAAATTCTTGAGAATGTGACTAACTTGAGGGTGAATTGCTTTATATTGCACAATTTCATCAAGTAGCTTATGCTTGTTGATGCCATAGTAACAAATGTTGTTGAATTGTATCTACTGTCCAGTTCGATTCAGCGATTCTTTGCAAAACAGTAACTGTGTTCTTTGTGCGAAAACTCCAGTATGCCTTTCGCGTTTAGTCCAAGTGATTGCATTGATATGTTATTAATTTTTGGGAATGCCAGAAAAACTGCCGTCAAGCACAACGTCTATACCAAGAACGTTTTCCAGACAGACCCATTCCGTCACGAATGACTTTTTCTAGAGTTGAAGAAAAATTGCGAACTGGGTCATTTCCTTCTACTATAAAACATCGTCATCATACGAGATCTGTTAGAACTGAAGATTTAGAGATCAATGTGTTGGATTATATCATTATTCATCCACATGTTTCTATCCGTACTCTTGCAGAAGAAGTCGGTGTGAGTAAATCTAATGTACAGAGAATTCTGAAAGAAAATAAATACCACCCATTCAAAATTCAGTTGGTACAAGGTTTGAAACCCACGGACTTTGAATGACGACTTGAATTCATTGCTTGTATTCAGGGAATATTACATGAAAATCCTAACATATTCAGTCAAATTTTGTGGAGCGATGAATCGCTATTCCACAATAATGGAGTTGTGAATCGACATAACAGTCACTATTGGTCTCAAGAAAATCCCCACTGAGTCCGCGAAAGTAATTTTCAAACTACTTGGGGTATTAATGTATGGTGTGGATTGTTCAATGGCCGCATCATAGTACCTTCCTTTACAATGAAAATCTCAATGGATTGCGATATTTACATTTTCTAGAAAATGATTTGATCCAGTTGATGGAAGATATTCCCATAGCAGAACGACAAGGAATTTGGTGGCAACAAGATGGTGCTCCTCCTCACAATTCACAGGTCGTTACTGAATATCTGGATAGAACGTACCCAAATAGATGGATTGGTAATAAGGGTCCAAATCGGTGGCTGGCTCGTTCCCTAGATTTATCACCGCTTGATTTTTTCCTATGGGGTCATTTAAAAGATATTGTTTTCACTACTCCCCCTTTGAATGTGGATGATCTGAAAATGAAATTCTACTAGCGTGCAATGATATTACGCCTAATATTATAAGAGCGACTTGTACGAGAGAAGTGATTCGACGTTTCGAAGCCTTATAATATCTAATGGGCGTCACTTTGAACAATTTTTATGACTTATATCTAGGTACCTACCATTCTTATGAAATGATGATGATGATGATGATGATCAAGTTATATTATTTACATTGTTATTAAGGATTTTTTTTCGAATATACCTCTTTCAATTTCGCAATTGTTTCATATTCAAAATGATTCCTGACTGAATTCCACAACTCAAAATTTAATCCATCACTTCGAACACCCAAAATTTTGACTAATTTTCATGTGATCTGATGCAGAGAGATTAATTGTATGAGATATTTTAAAACATAATAGTCGTTCTCAAGACTTTACATTTTAAGCAATAACTCAACAACGCCGTAACCGAATTTCAAAAACTAAACGTGAAATGATATCAGAATACAACGTAGAATCTGAATATGTGATAATATACAGTGCGTTCTATTTTAAAAAATAATATTTTGGTCTGTAGCACCTATACCAAACACCCTGTATATTTAAAAATTATATCAATATATAGCTCTCATGAACTCTTAAAACTTTTGTAAGAAACATTTTTGTGTATCTCCTTCAACAAACCAGATATTGCCTGTCACATAAAATGTGGGACAGCCGGTATAGAAATCATCCCTTCGAATTCTGACTATGCTTGAAAGAGGTTTTGGGCTATTGATTTCGATAAAACCCATTTCTCAATATTATACAGACTGTTCAAAAATCATTGTCACTTTTTTATAATTTCTGACAAGGATAACTTTGTTATTTCAAATGGAACCCCTGTATTTTGTTGCTCTGAGGAATAGAGAGTTTGATTATCTTTCATTTCATATTGTGGTTCGCTATACCCAACCTAAATAGTTTTTCAGATATTGGCTTTTTCAAATGAATTTTCAATGCATTTTTTGAATCAAGATAGCTTTGGAACGACATTTATTCAGTTTTTTGAAAGAATTCTTATTGACAGTTGTTGTATTTCACGTTATTCAAAACATTCACTGTATTATCACCGTCGAAAATGAAAACTTATCCCATTCAAGAGCGAATACATATAATTTTAGCGATTGGTGAGTGTGAAGAGAATTGCCTTTTGGCGTCGAGGGTGTATGCCCAAAAATATCCAGACCAGAATCATCCAAACTAGTTTTCAAACGATTGCTACATAAATTTCGTAGGACTGGAAGTGTAGCTTGTGAAACCCAAATAGACCAAAACCTATCATTGGAAATGAAGAGAATGAATTTCTTATTGTGGGATCTATCATAGAAAACCCTCATACGAGTCAACGTAAGATCGAGAAAGATACCAGATACAGATACAGGTACCGTATTCAGATGCACCAGGAATTATATGAAATAGACTTCCATCGATGAGTCGAGTTTTGTCTATGGGTTCTGGACAAGTTTAGAGAGGATAAACATTTTTTTGATATCATTTTATTTTCTGATGAATCTACTTTTCATAACAACGGCTTAGTGAACAGACACAACGCCCATTATTATAGTGATGTGAATCCTCATTTTCTCTGCACTCTAGATCACCAGAATAGATGGTCTGTTAACGTGTGGCGAGGAATTATAGGTACACAAGTTAGAGGACCACACTTTTTTGATTGACACTTGAATGGTCAATTTTTTTTACAATTCTTACGAGATGATCTGCCTGTGCTTATTGAGAATGTGCCGCTAAATATCAAACAACGGAAGTGGTTACAATTGTATGGAACTCCGGCACATTTCAAATTCAGTGTCAGAAGTTTTTGAATTTGTGCTTTCCAAATAAATGGATTGGTAGGGAAGGACCACAAAATTGGCCAGCGAGATCACCAGATTTGACTTGCCTCGATTTTTTCCTATAGGGATACTTGAAGAATGATATTTACGACACCCTCAAACTACATTGGAAAATATGAAGGAGATAATAAGGGCTGCTTTTCGGAGAGTGACGCCTAAAATGTTATTAATTGTTAAGCAGTCTTTCAAAGAGAAAGTGGCTCTTTGTATTCAACAGAATGGTCGTCATTTCGAGCACCTACTTCGAATTAAATACATTTGTGTTTCATATTTTGTTGTTGTTTCAGTGGAATAATAAAAAAGAAATTGTATTCTGTTTAATGAACTACTGTCAGAATATGAATGTAAATGACTTCCTAACTTAATTTTAGTGAACAGTAACTATTTTCGATGAGGTGAAATATAACAACTGACAATAAGAATTCTGTGAGCAAATCAAATAGATGTCGTTTCACAGCTATCTTGATTCAAAAATTGCATTGAAATAAGATCTACTATTTGAAAAAGCCAATAGATATCTAAAAAACTATCAAAGTTAGGTATAGGGAACCACAATATGAAATGAAAGATCATTCAATTTTCTATTACTCAGACCAAGAAAATACAGGGGGTTCCATTTGAATTAACAAAGTTATCTTTGTCCGAAATTATAAAAAAGTGACAATGATTTTTGAACAGTATGTATAATGTTGAGAAATGGGTTTTATTGAAATCAATAGCCCAAAACCTCTTTCAAGCATAGTCAGAATTCGAAGGGATGATTTCTAAACATTTCAATGTTATTTTGTTTCCAATTGTATCTAGCATTTTCATAAAAAAATCTATAACTCAAGAACGGTTACAGTTAGGTACATAGTTATTTGAAATTATATTATTTTTTCCTGACCAATTCAAAAGTGTAACAAAATACAGGGTGATCCATTTAAAAAAACACAACTTTGATATGTCACACATTTTTGAGCCACTTTGTAGACTCCAAAATAATTTTCTATTGAACCCATAATCACTCTACATATAATGAAATGGAGAGATTCACGAAAAAATAAATGATGTGGCTTCCAGGGACCGTGTCGTATGGGGTGACTCACCCTGTGTATGGCATCAACTAGAAAACGCAAGACATAGTGTAGCTTTGTTGTAACTTTTTTCTTCTTCCAGGTTATCTTCATATTTTGGCGAAAAATTCCGAGATCGAATTTTTATACGATAATAAACATACTTGGATGTAAAATTATCTGGTAATTTTTATGCACGAGAGTAAATCATTGAAATATTTCATGAATAAAGAAATATTGAGTTTTTTCTGAGAAATATCATAGTAGGTACTGACAAAGACTTTAAATAAAATTGTGCTAGACATGGTGAAGAAATTTGATTTATTTTTATTACTTTTACTGTTTTTTTCACTGTATTGAATCATGGTGATCGCGTAATTGGTAATCTTGAATTCGGATGAAATTGTTTCATTTTCAATTACGATGTGGAATGGTTTTTTGTATGAAATTTGCATATTTTCCAATGCCATTTCATGTAATTGATTCCTCTATAAACAAACACAAGAGCAAAACGAGTTTTAATTACATGAATGAAGCGCACATTTGTTTTAAATTTATTTGAATATTTTTGTCATTATGTTTACATATCTATTATGAATTCAATATATGGATATTACCATCGACATCGTTTGTCAATGATGTGTTTGTTTTTGTTCAGGTGGCTCTCTTGTTTGTCGACGTGACATATATACACATATCAGTGCAATGCTCTTCAGATAATTTTTTATGTTTGGTTTTACACAGAGAAGGATATCTAAGAAGAGCCAAGGCAATCATTTCCAATAGTTCGCCGTTAATTCAAAGAACAATTTAAGATTGACGCCAAATAGATAGAGAGCTTGAATTCTTCCGATCAGTCTTGATGAAACGGATGTGTGGATTTTATATTTCAGATCTAGGCTTTCAAGCTAGGTGGGCTAAATTATTTTTTTGCATTTATATCGACTACTTCAGTTATATAATATGCGAATAAAACATTTTTACAAATAATGAATTTATTGATAGAATTGCAAGGAGAAAAACAAGAAAAAAATTATATTTTTATATTTTATACGGAAAACAATTAAGGTGATAGATACTTAATAAATTAATACAAATATATAATTGAATAGATCCAGATAAATACTTAAGTGACTAAAAACCAAGGATTCAAAGAAATTAGGTCAAAACATACCGTCCCCCTTATCACGTAGGGGCGTAAGTAACAAAAAAGGGCAGAATTGAGTTACGCCGTATTTAGGCTTTCTTGCAATGTACTTTTCATCTCACGGAGTGGCGTAACTGTATCTCTTATAATGCCGTCACAAATTGAACTTATGTTCATGGCGTATCTACAGGTTGATTAAATTGTCATCAATTTTCGTTTTTCCTCTCTCCTATAAAATATTCAGAAATCAGATACGCCCCTACGTGATAAGGGGGACGATACGACCTAGATGACCTAAAGTAAAACGCAATTTCGGATGTATCAGATCAGATTGCAGGAGCTATAATCAGCTTCAAGTCTTCTGCGCACAATTTACCCACCATCTTTAAAGGCACCTTTCTGAGGCTGTTGATCAGAGGATAAGATGAGATGTTATAATCAACATTGAAACTAAATCTGTATTTATGGCAATCTTTGTGTCTTGCTTATTGGAACAATTTCAGATTTGATGACCTCTGTACTATGAATGAGTTTTTTCTGTACAGTAACAAGAATATAATACCACGAATACTGACAGAGAAAGAGTTTTCGGGATTCAAGATAAAACGATTTCAAAACCAGTGGATATACAGTACGATGCAAATGTATGGAATAAATTCATTATTTCTGAATATAAACATATATTGGAAAATTCCTCGAACACGTCGATTTTCATTTCCAATTTTTGAACCCCACCCAAAATATATAGGGTTATCCGCAGTCGAGTAAAAATGACTTTAGTGATATTTTTAAATGGGACACCCAGTGTATTTCTGCATATTTGGTTAGGGGTCGTCATTACAAATCCAGTGTTGTCAGATTTGATGGGATTATGTCAAACGGCTGCGGAGATATTGTCACGATCGGGTTTGAAGAACCCCTGGCCCCTTAGGTGTCTAGGGTGCCCAATTACTTATTTGCTTGGCTTGCGAGAGGTTAAATCATTGACCAACTATATTGTGACCACCCTGGTATAGTGAATAAAACAGTGAAGTGAAATTAGTTATTTATTTAAAATCTAGCTAGAGCCATGTGAACAAATATCACCCTGTGCTACAGAACACAAGTGAAGTGAACCAGTAAAAATATAGTGAACAATAAAAATGGTATGTACAAATAAATTTACTTACATTAAGAATACCACCAAGGGGATGAAACGTGTCAAGCTGCCCATGATGCTTCAAACTTGGAAAATTAAAAAAACTCTTTGACGGTCTGTCTTATCACCCAGACCTCTCAAAATGAAAAAGCGTCAATCAAAGGAAACATTCGAATTTATGTTAAAATTATCGCTGACTATTGCATAATCAGCATTCAAGCCATCGAGTGTTGTTGCACCGGAATGTAACCCAATACCTGATGCTGGTTAATGACTTTCATTGAACTTTGAATTTGCAGGAAATACTTTATTTCAATAACTGTAATCATAGATTTTAATAAATGAATATGAAATATAGGACTTTTTACTCTAGGCTAAATAATATGAATTAATTTTGAATTTTGAAAAATGATTAGGTTAGGTGCTATTTCTCATACTTGACACAATGGGCAAAAACTTCCTCGTATGTCCAATGAGTATGACTGCGACTCCACACGATTCGTAAGGTCAAAAGTCTCTGTCGCACTCATTGGGTATATGGAGAAGTTTTTTGGCCATATCTCCGCAGCCGTTTGACATAATCCCATTAAACCTGGTATAACTGGATTTGTAATGACAATCCCTAACCAAATATGGAAAAATATGCTGTGTGTCCCATTTAAAAATATCACTGAAGTAATTTTTACTCGAATGCGGATAACCCTTTATATTTTGAGTGGGGTTCAGAAAATGGCCAATCGGAAAAGAAAATCGACGTGTTCGAAGAATTTTCCAAAATATGTTTACATTCAGAAATAATGAATTTATTCCATACATTTGCATCGTACTGTATAATGTTTTCAGTATTACATAACATTTTTTGATAAATGCACCATCCAATCCTGTGGACTTGAGCCTGAATTCAGGGTTGCAGAAAAAAGCGAAAAAAGCGATCAGTGTTTCGGACATTGAATCTTGACTTTGGTTTGTCTATACTCAGTCCCATTTCATGTTTATTTATTTTTATCTTGTAACTATTGTGTACAAAAACATTCGAAACAACGAATCCACTCATGATGTGTTGACAAACCAAAATCAATATGATTTTGATTGCTGTCAAAATGCCTCAATGCATCTTTCATCATTGTCAGAGTAGCTACTCATTTGGCAGCAGTTTTTGGTAATCTGTCATACGTTTTATCATTTATCATTCATAGGAACTGTGCAGCTATTATATTCAGAAAATTTAGACAGCTTACCTCGAACATGGAATTGGCTGTCCAGATCTTCCAACCAATTCTTATACCTTGTCAAAAAACGATCCTTTGACACCAGCCATCCATTTGGCAGCTATTTTTGAGGAATATGTGGCCAACCTCATTCTATTTTCTCTTTCAGAGTCATCAGTAAGAACTTTAAAGTTAAAATTGGCTATTATATACAAAAAATTCAGCCTGGCTACAAGTGGGTACATGTAGGTACATGTAATTTTCATTCCATGAAAGTTGAAAAACTAGAAAAAAATTGCGTTTGTTTTTAGTTCAAGAATTTTTACAAAATACGAACTCTGTCACAATTAGATAGTGTTTGACGTCTTCCAAAAATTCAAACGATAATATTTGCAATTGCATTTAGCCAAATATTAAACTTTTTGATTCTATTACTCATCACTGTGGAGTGTCAGACATAAACAGTAAGTATTGTTTACATCAATCTATTCCCAATTATTGGAATTCTTTACAAAACTTTTGTCCACCTGGCTTGTGCAAATAATCTGTGCGACTCCCATGAAATATCTAGACGAGAGAGATAGATGGCCGACTTTTCTGCAGAAGCCTGAAGCCTCGATATTTGGTCTTTAGGTAACTTTCCATATTTCCCAAATTTTCCATTACCTCTTTGAAACATTGTCATGGTATGAAAACACTTCAAAAAGCTATCCATAAAAATATATGTCAAGATAATTTTTTATAAATGAAATATGCATGAGATCTGCTGCATTATATTGTGGAGTGCCTCTATTCAAATTGATTAAAAACCTAATTCAATGGGCCCATTTCTTATTCTTCCTTCATTATCTATGTGCAGAGTCACAGTCATGGGAACGACTATTTCGCTAACGCTGAAGTTACAAAAACTTTGACCTAAGTCTCGCCTTGGTAATTTAAATAAACATTGGAAGTAGAAGGTAGGTAGATGACATATTTTACGATCTCGCGTGAAGGTTGATGGTATGTTCACATATATTAGCACATGCATTTCGCAGGCTTATCTGATATCTTCACCCGTATTGTGAATAACAGACAGTCTACTACCTGCCTGTGCATGTAAATGTATCAAACAATTGGAGTGTTTTCCATTGTTGCCTCTAATTAATACATACCAGACATTTCAGAATGTTAATCTATCGGTGTATTCACTACTTTCATTCATAAGGTATTTCAGCGAGTATCTCAAGAACAAAACGAAAATTGATAAAAGAGAGAGAGAGAAGAGAGAAATATCTTTTTAGCAAATACTAACAAGATGATACAATATAAATTTAAATTTGCAAGTAGTAAAATAGTTTACTTATTTCGAATTACTTTGAATTACTACGAACGTAAAAGAACAAACCATAACAGGTTTTGGACGTCATTATTTTGTCCAGTATTATATATTTAATATTTTCACTCAAGTTCGGTTTTACGAATTTGCTTAAGATTTTATACATGAAAACTAGTGTACAGAATTTTATATAGTCCTTTACTGTAAGTCAATAAATATAATGATACTTGCTAGTATTATACTAGTATACCTACTAGTTTTAATACGAAGCTCATACAGCTGTTCTGTAATAAGTAAAGTTTGAGTCAGTATCATTAAACAAGTATAATGTGGTGTAATTACAATAATAATAATAAATGCTTTTATTGAAAGGTATATACAGCAATGAGCGTATATCCTAACAAAAGGCAGGATTCTGTAGGGGTTTTACCAACAATAAAACCTCATAATAATTTTTATTTCCAGAGAAAAAATTTTTTTACAACATTTCTAAATATTTTTTATTTATTTCTTTTTCTTCTTAAATTCAAAGGCCCATTGTTCGATTATAAATATTTTTATGGGGAAATTTTTGAACAACAATTTATAACATGTGTAAATATATAGTTATGGTTACTTATCAGATGCTGTGTCCGTTACTTGATTACAACAACTCACCCGTCACCCCGGTTCTCCGACATTGGTGACCCCGACATGATTTAGTGCTTTAGGAGGACAGCGACGCAAGTGAGTTTTTTTCAATTTTTCACAGACATAACCACCGAAATGACGCCCCAACAAATACAAGAGTTCGTGGTGTCCAATGCTTCTCCAACAGACAGTCCTACTGCAGCAAACAGTACCAGTCCAAGTTCAACCCCACAACAACAGAATCAAGTGTTCATTGCATCACAGAACCTTACACCTGTGCATAAAGACCAAAGTCCAGCTCCGCAAAATCCAGCAAATGTGGATACCGGAGCACCTTTTCCAGCTGAGCAGCCTCAGACAACTGCTCAGCAGCTTCCTGTAGTACAAGTCCAACCTCAAGCTGCAGTTCCAGCGTAACAACTTCAAGTACAAGCAAGTCAGCTTCTCAATTTTCAACGAACTACTCCAACTCAACCACAAGCTCTGCCACGGCTGCGAAAATGATCTACGGTGAACCTCTTCGACTTCCTGATCTGCACGTCTACCAGAGACATGGACAACTCCACTGGCTTCATCCGTGAGTTGCGCTAGCACTTCCAGGTGCTCAGGCCAGTCAACAGCACCATTAGCACCAGCAGCATCATCGGCACCAGCAGTACCACAACCAGCAACACCAGCGCAAGCAGCAACAGCACAAGCAACACCAGCACAAGCAGCACCACCTGCACTAGTAGCACCACCTGCACCAACAGCATCACCTGCACCAACAGCACCACCTGCACCAGCAGCATCACCTGCAACAGCAGCATCACCTGCACCAGCAGTACCACCTGCTCCAGCAGCACCACCTGCACCAGCAGCACCACCTGCCTTCACGACGCATTCAGAACGTCGTGTTAATTATCCAAGCAGAATATAATCCATTCATTTTTATTGCAATCAAATTCTTTCATTTTGCTGATTACATAGAATAACCTCAAGATGAAATAATTTGCAGTACTAGCACCTTATATTTTATTCTGCGCAAAATTCGCAGATTTCCATTTTTTAATGCGATTTAATTCTAAGCACCCTGATCTTCGACTCACTGAGCCCTACCAGTTAGGTTTCAATTGAATTATTTTGCAGCACCTTATTTTTATTCCGCGCAAAATTCGCAGATTTTAAATTTTTATTGACAACTAATTCTACGCACTCCGGTCTTCGTGTTTGACTCACTGAACCCCACCAGGCATTATTATTATTATTATTGAATTATTTGCAATAACTTATTTTTTATTCTTCGCAAGATTCGCAGATTTAGTGAATATGCTCAGATGATAATAATATTCAGATTTGTTCAAGTTTTTTTAGTTTTAATTTTGTTTTGGCAACCATCCGGGAAGTGTTCACTTCCCGGACACTTTTTCTCTGGGAAAGTAGCACTTCCCGGGCTTGTCCGGGAAATACGTACTTCCCGGACTAGGCCGGGAAGTGCTCGAATTTTAATACAAATATTAATATAAATAAGAATTAGAATGTTTCTGTTGGTACCTATCTTCTGTTCGAATTTCAATATATAATACAAATAAGAACTTCAATGTTCAAAATATTCAAATTTGGAATCACAGCCAGGATTGTTTACTCTTGATCACAATTCTATTTTTTGTTCCATCCTGTACACCGTTGGGAAATTTAGAAGTTTGATAACTTGAATATAAGTATTTTGTAATGCACCAATTTTTATTAAGAATAAAATTTTCTGACAAATCGATAATAAAATAGTTTCCATATGGTGCAAATTTTTGAACCTCACTGTATATAGTCATGACCACTTTTTCATAGGCAACCCATTTTAGGCGTTTTTGTCTATTTATGTAACTGAAAAAAAGTATGTGTCATCCGGTTAACAGATGGGTGAAGTTCGACCTCTCTTCGTCTCTTAGACTAAATGCGTTTCATTGATTTGTTATTCTAAAAAAAGTATGGGTCATCCGGTTAACAGATGGGTGAAAGTCGACCTCTCTTCGTCTCTTGACTAAATGCGTCTCATTGATTTGTTATTCTACATGGTTGCCGAAAAAATAGTGTACGCAACAGGTCCGAAACAGTTTTTTTGGACTCGTAGACATCCAGGACTCGCTGACGCTCGTCCCAGAATTTGGTCTACTCGTCCAAAAAAACAGTATTTTCTGGACTTGTTACGTAAATTACTATTTTTGTATTCACTTCTAGTTTTATATCGTTCACCACTGGCAAGGGGGTACTGTAGGGGTTTTACCAACAATAAAACTCACAATAATTTTAATTTCCAGAGAAAATAATCTCTTACAACATTTCTAAATATTTTATATTCATTTCTTTCTCCTTCTTGATTTCAAAGGGCCTTTGTCCGATTATAAATCTTTTTATGGGGAAATGTTAAAATCCGTTAAAATAGTTTCAGAACTTGGATTTCCATACCTACGATGCGAAATCTGGCCAGTCAGCAATTAGTTTTATGACGACGCTTTCGTTAGCCGGAGAATTTGGGAATTTAGAATGACGTAGGCTGGGTTTTTCTTTATTTCTGACCGGCAATGAAAAGATGGAGTACGAAAGATGGGGAAAGATAATTAGTTAGGCTTCAGTTTCCAAGCCGCGATATTCTCCGTTGTTCGAGCTCCTCGACTAGCATTTATCTGGTCGAGCCTGATAGTAATTCTTTAGCAAATGTATATACGTTCAATTGTTGAGTGTTGTGCCCGATACTTGATTACAACAACTCACCTTTCACCCCCGTACTCTGACAATTCAATTCCTGCATTCATGATTACTCATGGCAGAGATTGGCTCTTCTATCCAACTAGTAAAGTTAGCTCGTCCCAATTAGTTTGTATTTATTAACACATAATACAGAGGTTAATACATACAATACATAAATAATATGTTAAGAAATTCAACTGCTCCCAAAAAAATTAAAGATTTGTATACCATATGAATACAAAAAATAGTATTAGATAAATATTGTACTTAGAGAAAAAATAATCAAAATACATGTAATTCAACATAAATAGAGAAAACTAAAGGTGATGTGACGATTCAAGTTTGTCGTTATGATTGTACAATATACCACGAAATTTAGAAAACTGCTATCAAATAATTAAACTTTTCATTGGAACTAATTTGAAATTTGATAACCGTTGTAAAAGCGAAAGATTTGATAAGAGAATGAGCTGCGGACACAGGAAGTTTTATTTTTAGGCGCATCCAAATTATTTCGAAATCTGAAGTTGAGATTATGAATGCCAGTTCTGGAATTCAATTTCTTGAATAGAAAAAGAGGTTTCCCAGTTGTTATTATTTTATAAAAAACATGGTAGAATGTAGTGTTCGCCTAGCACACGTTAGTCAAGATTCCTCAAATGTTGTGTAACATGTTCTCGTTTTCTTGTGCCTGTGACAAGTCTCACACATGAATTTCGTAGTTTTTGAAGTCTCATTTTGACAGATAAACCACGTCTGCATAGTTATCATGTGATAATACTGATGCATCACAAAGTATGATTTTTCATTGTTCAAAAAATGTCTGTTTGAATAAATCATTCCGAGATTCATATAACCCTGGTCAAAATATGAGATACATGAATAGTGAATTCGCTATTTTCCTAAAACTCCAAAATCGAACTGAATATTATTTTTAGAAACCATTTTGTATTAGCTCCCTACCTTCTGAAATATTCAACTCAACACTCAGTTTAAAAAAAATGAGAGCCTTTGCAACATAGAAAAAAGTCGAATATGTAAACTCTTATGTCGTAGAATATCTTCAATAGATTCTAGTGTTTTTTGTTGACCTGATTTTATACTACTGATATGAATCTGACAACAGTGGGACCGCGCACATTTACTGGCTGTTTATGTTGTTCTTGTCAGTCATGAAATTATTATTAGTAGATTTCTTTTACAACTTGTGAAAATGGTGAAAAACTTTTTTAATACTAGCGGTGAAAATTTGCCACCCGTAAATTATATGATTCACGCGTTTTCATCTCGTAACTATTTAAGAGTGATGATGAAAACTATGAACTATGAACTACTGTTTATTTGGAACTCATTCTGATGGCATCCCTTTACTTATAAAGTTCATTCGTAGGTCTGCTAGATCAGGTTATGGTGATGCTGCTGTAATAATAATATTTATTTTCCAACAAGACATATGAATATGTATAGGAATAGTCAAAGAGAAATAGCAGTAACAAAATGTCAGAGCCTACACTGTAAATATAAATAATATTAAATATTTAAAAATATTTAAAAGTCAACACGAATACACACATATGTAAACTTAGAATATAATTTAAAACTACATATTAAAATATTTAAGAGTCAACACGAATACACACATGTAAACATAGAATATAATTTAAAACTACATATTAAAATATTCTTCTAATGAATAAAAACATTTTTCAGTCAGGAATTGTTTCAGTGAACTACTGAATTTTTTTAAGTATGCGGCTTCTTTTATATTTTCAGGTAGATGATTGAAAACAGACAATCCCAATATTGTAGGTGAATTACCTGAAACCTTATATTTTGTAAATGGAATATGGTAATTTTTTTTTGACGTGTGTTAACGGAGTGAAAATCTCCAGTGAGAACAAATTTGTGTCTTTATTTAAAAATGAATATTGACAATTCATAAATATAAACAGATACTAAAGTCAATATTCTCAGTTGTTTGAAAATGTCTCTACAAGAATGTGTACTAGGAACTCCAGCTACTATTCTTAATATTCTTTTTTGTACTACGAAAACATCTTTCGCCAAGGTGGAGTTGCCCCACAAACATAATCCATTTCTAATTCGTGCAACAACCTGTGCATGGTATTGGGCCACTAGTTGAGGAATTTCAAGTATATGTTTGAGATTTCTGAACATGAAACATAAGGAATTCAACCTTTTCATCAAATTTTGACAGTGACCTCTCCAACTTATGTGTTTATCGATAGAAAGACCAAGAAAATTGGTTTCGTCTAAGCTATCAATGGTAACATCATCATTTAACTGAATTCTGACAGGATCGCACTTTCTTTGATAGTTGTGAAATCTTATATGAGGCTGAAAAGGAAGGTTCTATTTGTATCATCAAGTGCCGTACCCTGATCACAAAGTACGGAGCAAGCCAGATTTTTTTGTAGCTACTATTGATGAAAGTAATGATGAAATAAAAAATTGTGACTGTGCATGTTGTGTAGCATCCCAAGGTAAGTTTCAGTATATTACCTTCTTGCAGCAAACAACATAGATTTTGGTATTTTTCGCTGTTTTATACTAGTTGCTCTGTCTTACTGATGAAGGAGTCCCACATCGATGAAGTATTATTCAAAAATCTATAGTAAATATAATATCAGAAATGCCTTTTACTTCAACAGTAAGAGCTCTGACAGATCGTGAAGACATTAGTGACTTGACAATATAGTGATAATCCAATGACAATCGGCAAATCTCAGGTAGCACATCATATAGATATATTGTAAATGAAAAATCAATATTGGTCCAATATGGGTGAATATTCAAAAAACAATATTATATTAATAATATTGGTGGAATATCGGTTGAACTAGTTTTCATTTCCACTTCATTTGACAAATTGTAATAACTCATATTGAGTCAATATTGGTTGAATGATATTTACCAATATCGATAAAACAATTTTGTCTTCACATCGTTTTTAACATCTAGAATAAATATCGCAATCCCAATATTTCCCTAATATCGATTCTAGGAATAAAAACTATATTGTATCTCCAAATGTGATTACACATTGGTTGAATATCATTTCGGTCAATATTAGTTCAATAATATTTAATCGATATCGTTAAAACAATATTGTCTTCATATTGTTTCCTACATCTAGATTGAGATGAAATTTGAATCTTGGCCGAATATTCAATGGAACATATTGAATTTATATCATGATCAAACCTGGATAAAAATCCGCTAGGTGGCTCTACATATAGAACGTCTTCTAAAACCTACGAAAGTATATTAAATACTTCCCATAACTTGTTTTCAAGACAGCTCACTCAGTGGTTATGGCGATCAAAAGGCATACTCTGGTGTCACCTTTATCAACTAAAAGACATTTAATAATTTACCAAGGTATATTGACATCCACCAATATATCAAATGATATTGTACCAATATCGATAAATATTTTGAGGCCATTATTGCTTCAAGGATATTTCACCAAAACTATTTCTAAAATATTCAAACAATATTCGACCAATATCGCAAAATGTTCACGTTTCACTTCTCAACAATATAACTTTTGAATATTGTGCCAATATTGTCAGACTATTGTATCAGCGATATTGTACCAATATCGCCGAACATTTTGAGGCCAATATTAGTTCAAGAATATTTCGCCAATATTATTCAAGTAATATTGGACCAATATCGCCGAATGTTCACATTTTTTTTCTCGCCAATATTGCATTCCAAATATTTCGCCAATATGTTCACAATATTGTACCAATATTTTACCAATATAGGTGTGCTACTTGGGATGCTTCCACGATTCCAACGTTGTCGGATTGTGTCAGTGAAGTAAAATGTCTGTGGGAGAACACTTCTGAACCCCGAATTTTCATAACTAAGTACAGGCGAAAAACGATAAGTAAAAATTAAACAAATATATTTTTCGATAAATTGGAGAAATGACACACTTTTTGAAATTTTGGAAATCAGCGAATTGTAATGCATTATCAAGATACGATTCCAGATTTTTTGTTGTTTCTGCATCGAAAATAATATTCAATGAAATCTTGCAAGGATTTCTTGCTGATGTCCTTCCAAATGGCATAACGTAAGATTCAGATTTATTCAAAGTGGGACAATATTTATTTGATAAGATTGTGAGAGTATTCAAATCATGATTCATTTGGTCGAGTACTAAGTTGAAGGAGTATTCCTCGAAATTTAAATACATTTGTGGGTCATCAGCATCGAAGCGTGACGTAAGGACTTTGAGAACTGAGAAGTGCGTAGAACAAAACTAAAAGAAGAGAGCGTATAATTTATCCCTGGGGAACGCCATTTTTTATTTCAAGAGATTTGGATTTCACACTGTTTATATAATAACGATTTGAAGGCGATTGAAAAGATAATTTTCGATGTGTTCGAAACGAGATTGCAGTGTATGATATACGTCGTCGAATGTTTCACCTAATAATTCGCACTAACTCTTACATGATTGGGTTCTTGTTTAAGCTATTCACTTGAGCGTTAAATTTAATTACATGTATGCTTATTTCCATGTAAGTCATTTTCTGTTGAGTTGTTGAAGTATCAAGTGTTCGTTATCACGAGAAATATTTTCAATGGTTATTATAGAATTATTTATTAGATACTCGGAAATTTGTTCCTTCATTATCTGCTATTGAATTTTATTACTCTGTTGAATTGATATTGAAGAGTAGTTAAGATAAAAATAATAGTTCACAAATGCGAAGTGTGAAAGAATATTAATATCCTCATATCTATTGGAAAATATGTATGTAATACGAGTAGCAGTAATATTCAGAGCAGGATAACAATCACATCATCGAAATTATCCTGCTTAGGTATACTATACTATGATAAGAATAAAATCGACAAAGTCGAAGTACCCTTTTGTCCAAATATTTACACAAAGTGGAAAATATGAGGCAAACATCTGACAGAAAACAACTACTTACCTGGATAATGCCACGACGGATATTGATCTACATTTGACAGATATTTCGCTTCTTCATCCGTGGAGAATTATTAGATAAACAAAAGATTGTAATTCATTTGGCAGGGACAAGACAACTCAAAGTTGTCGGACATACTCACAGTTTGGATTCCAAGAAGGAAAATCGACACAAGATGCTATTCTACACCTTACCAAAAAAAAATATATATACATATATATATATATATATATATATATATATATATATATATATATAAGGCAATCGATAATAAAAAACCATGTATTGTAGTATTCCTGGACTTGACAAAGGCTTTTGATACTACTAGAAACTCTCGAAACCATAGGTGTAAGAGGTACAGCACAATCACTCTTCAAATCGTACCTAACGAACAGAACTCAACAAGTCAAAATACAAGACTCGCAGAGCAGCAAAAAAAATAGTAGAATGTGGGGCCAGTATTGTTCACGATATACATAAATAACTTATTCTTGGTGGAGTCTGATGGGAATATTATAAGTTTTGCTGACGAAGAAGAAACATGGTCTAAATTAAAAAAGAAAGTAGAATCTGATCTTCCTCTCATCAAAAGATTGTTTGACAATAAATTATTATCAATTAAATGAAGCGAAGTTTTGTATAGAAGTGTATACATTCTCTTTATTGCAAAGCGCTTTCGACTTTCGTCATCTTCAGTGCTTCACGTCAGGCAACAGGAAGTTTCGAAATATGTAAAAACATTGTTTAAAATTACAATATCATATTATTCTGCATAAGAACTAACGAAAAGTATGTTAGAACTCAGACCATGTGGTTTTTGTAAAAGCGGTGAGGACAAGACAGCTATCCGTATAAATATATACACTCAATCAAATCCGAGTTGACCACATACCTGCTACAGACAGAATTCAAAGTGGCATAACATAATCTTATTACAGATTAGAGAGCTACCTGTTCAATGTAACACGTTTTTTTCTCCTTTTGTATAAAACGTGTGGCGCTGCGCTCCTTGTAAGTCTGAGAGGATCGAGAGGGCTTTTTATTACCACTAAATGCTGACCCTAGCAGATTATGCTCTGCGAAAACTTCATTCGGAGCTTCCCAAGGGGTGCTTTAAACTTTGATGAAATTGGGGATCGGGAAAGAATATGGATGGAATAGAGTTGGGTGAGAAAATTTTCAAACGTTTTCAGGCAATATTGTTTTTTTTAGTTATTGACACAGATCCAGATTAATTGTTATGTGAATAAGTTTTGAGAAAATTTCTCACCTCGCTTTTTTAGCCAAACAAAAAATTGGTTTATGTTTAATTGCCATGACAACCCAAAAACTTTTCTGAAAATTTTATCCTCCAGGGTACCCTGAACGAAATTAATGGGAGGAAATTTTTCTGGCAAATATTTGACCTGTGATAGTTGACCTTTTGCTTTCATGTACGAATGAATTTTCATATGGAAGGAGAAATTTCATAATAATGTATTTACTAAATATTTCAAATGTGTCTGAAAATATTTTGAGGACTCCTTGCATTTCAACAATGAATAGGTCCATCGATGAAAAAATTATATCAATCAAATGGCTACCTATACTTGACTACATGAGTTTGATATTTGAAACAATTTTATTCAACTTATCTTTTCGTGAAAACTTGGTTGAAATTTCCAGATGCTGTCTTTGTACTACGCTGATTGATTTCTTATTTTTGATCAAGTATTTCAATTAGGTATAGGACGAATCGCTTTATTTTCCGTTAGATTCATTTGAAGCGGTTCAGTGGTCTGTAATATGGACCGTCTAGTAGACTTTTAAGGCTTTATACAGCAAACAGCTTTCCGCTTTTTTCTGATAGACACATATTTTCAACAGACCGCCACAATACGAATGCGTATCTGTCATTGTGTCAACAAAAGCCTCTATTCATGGCCCACTGATGTTATAACTTGGTTTGTCTTTAATAATCTCCAAGTCAGATGAAATTAGCATTGATGTAATATATTTTGGTGTAATTTTATTTACTGAATCTCCCACGTGCAGGAAATGTATCTCGAAAAATTTCCTACAATAATTCAAGCACTTGGGAGATTATAATTGAATATTTTCCTCATATATGTATATGAGATTTCTCATAAGAGGAATGCAATCATCGAAAAATTATAGATGTAATTGTACCATGGAGCGATAATTGCACTACGAAAACATCCCGTCGCCACGACACCACGAAAAATTCTGAAAAATGTCAGATAAACTTTAACAATTGAAAAAATATACCGCGTGAATTTTGTTTATAGTCTTTGTCAGTACTATGATATTTATCAGAAAAAAAATCAATATTTCTTTATTCGTGAAATATTCCATTGAATTACACTCGTGCATAAAAATTACCAGATACTTTTACATTCAAGCATGTCATCCAATTAATGGTTCTTTTCATATTTTGTAAAAGACCCCTAATCCTTCAAACTCGGGCTCTTTCTCCAAAATCTGAAAATAAAGTCGTGCAGTTTTTAGATAATACCCTTTCTTGCAAAATAATCGATAATGTTTATGCACTTGTGCAATCAAAACCAAAAATTAATTTTTTTTCTCAATATTTTCAGAGAGACTTGTTGTCGGTTTTCACAATTTTAAGCGGTTAAACTATCAATAAACCACCAAGTTACTTTTCTCTTCAATTTTTTCCCGTATAGTGGTCAGTAATGTCGAATAGTAATCTCCAGTTATTGTTCTACACTTATCCAAAAAATCAATCATGATTAATCCATGGCAATCCCAAAAACTGAAGCAAGAACTTTTCCAGCAATTTTTGGACACGAAACTTCTTAGGTCTTGGAGAACCGGAGTGTCGCCATTCCATCGATTGTTGCTTTGTTTCTGAATCGTAGAAATGTACCCAAGTCTCATCCATAGTAACAATTCGGTTTAAGAAGTCTACATCGTTTTCAAATCGAGCACAGATCGAACGCGATGCTACTACCCTTGCACGCTTTTGGTCAACATTCAAACATTTGGGGATCCACGTTGCAGCAATTTTTCTCATGTCCAAATTGACGTGAACTCTATGATGAACGCGTTCGTATGAAATATTCAGTGCTTCAGATATCCGTTTTAGCCCAATTCGACGGTCTGTTAAGATCATGTCATGAACTGCATCGATATTTTCGGGGACTGACACAGAAACTGGCCTTCCCGATCGGTCATCATCTTCAATCGAAAATTTACCTCTTTCGAAGCTTGCAGTCTATTTTTCACGGTCGCATACGAAGGACATTGATCACCAAGGGTATTAAGCATATCTTCGTAAATCTGCTTACCTCTTAACCCTTTTGAATACGGGTACTTGATGATGGCTCGATACTCCAATTGTTCGATTTTCATAATTTCGGTGGACATATTTTTTCTTTTAATTTATTGTGTAACTTTGGCATACTTTTTTGACGTCAAACTTTACAAGGAGGAGTCACGTATTGATTGAATTTTCAATTAAGAATGTTTCTCTTTAAAACATAAATTTACAATGACACTTCTAATAAGTTATTGTTCGTTGCTATGGAAACGCAATATTTTGTTTATGTAGGGAACTGGTCTAGGCTAACTAGATATCAATATATCCTTGTATTGAGTAACTTAGTTTGTTTGAATGTTTTAGACGATGTAGTAACTTGATTACTTATATTTCGGACGTCCATCATCTTAATGGTTGAATGATTTCTATCTCTTTCAAATTTTTCACAACGTTTCAATTGCTTGAATCCGCAATCGTCTTCTGGTGAATAATGACAAAGTCAGATGCTACGCGACCTTTTATAGGTCTATAATTAAAATGTAATTACGGTGTAATTACGCGCGGTCTTGTGGCGCGCGTGGTTTCGCGCTTTTTCTCACTCCAAAACGGTCCATGAGCGGTTTCCATACGTTTTCAATTTCCACGCTTGGTTGATATGAAGGCACTATTGGCTTCTATATAGGTGGTGTTCATAAATTTCCGTTTGAACCAATGTCCCTCTCTATGGAGAACACTAGCTTCGTCCCAAAGAATTCGGAGGTGTTTTGTCCAGTCGTGGTCAGCAATTCCCGATTTTGATGTTTCCCCTCGTTGAGGAGGGAGAAAACGCGCGAAACCACGCGTGCCACAAGACCGCGCGTAATTACACCGTAATTACACTTTAATTATAGACCTATAAAAGGTCGCGTAGCATCTGATTTTGTTATTATTCATCAGAAGACGATTGCGGATTCAAGCAATTGAAACGTTGTGAAAAATTTGAAAGAGATAGAAATCTTTCAACCATGATGGACGTCCGAAATATAAGTAATCGAGTAACTTAGTCATTGACTGTATGAAGAGTATGATTTATTTTAACAAGTCGTCACTCGTTGTTCTCAACAAAAACAACCAACATGCGTATAAGTCAACCCATTTTCTGCCCCCATTCTCACAAAGTTGCTGATTCAACAAAATAAATGTAAGGACGGACATCAAAATATTTTAAAAATATATTTGTTCACAGAAAATTATTTTATCATTCTCACTTTCCTTTTTATTTTCAGGTAAGCATCCTTCATTCGTGGCAGACAAAATGAGATTCTTTAATTAGTAAGTATACCTAGTTATACTCTCATTATTTCCCAAATCAACAGCAGCTTTTCTATAACATCTTGCAATGCATTTCTTTGTATGATTCTTAAGATCTGCATTAACTCACTCCCATAATTCAGTAGTCATTTATGTTAGTTATTCTTGAATTGTGTTCACACAGAATGGTTACAAAATATTGATTTAGTTATTTTCAATATAAATCTAAGGAATGTCTACACTAATGATGTGGTAAGTGGGAAACCAGTAATGTAAGGTGTTCACAATTTATATCAGTTTTCAGTTTGGTGGGCTGGTGCAAATTTTACAATATTTTGGGTTAAGGTATATTTATGCATTTTGTTTCTCTGAACAACACGAAGGTTAACGTGTGGCATCAGTACTTCAAGAAATGCACCTTTCAATGGTAATTTGATATATTTTCATTAACAAAATCTGTTACATATACATTATGATTGTATCAATGTATCATGTAAGGTTTCCTCTGATGCAAGAAAATACTTTCATTTTCATGTCCCTCTGAAACCTGCATATCCAAAAGTACTATAGAAAATGTCAAGTTGAGACTTTCGATGCCCATTGAAATTGTACCGAAATTCAGCCAAAATAAGAACCAACAAGAAGTAAGGGGATAAATCACAAACTTTTATGGCTTTTATGACCTGAGGCATGAATAATAAATTTGAGGAGTCAGAAAGAGCATGATATAACCAAGGACACCCTTTCAGGTGATTTCATTTGCCCTACTTGCTTGCTTCCTTTTTTTGACATTACATTGAGGAGTTTATGATAATTGTACATATCCAAATAGCTCCCATGAAGCTTGTCCAATTAGAATCTTGGCCACATTTAACCAAAAAATTACCATTTTAAAAAATTACACCAAGGCAGTATTCAAAAACGCATTCATTTTATCTGTATACAATGAACATGAAAGCGATTCATTTCGCAGTAATACGTAAAAACATAAGCACTGCCTTTTTTGCTGTGAATAGTCATTGTCAATTTTGAAATACTTATAGAATAACAGTATTATCTGTTAATGAAATTGCAAAGTTTTCATACCATTTGTAATGGTATTCAGCCCTCATATTCCCTTGAAGTTAGCCTAGTGACTTGCCGAGCATTTCTTTCTTAGGACTGATTCTTTCAACGGAAGATAAAGCTCTTCTTTGTTCTGGATGTTATTCGAACACTGTTCTCGAATTTTCTTTTTGTGTGGAGCTCAAACTAAAAAAATAAACACCAAGATCTTTATTGTCATTTTTTTTGTAATACTCAATCGAAATATATAAAATAATGTTTCGATAGATGCTAAAAATGTATGACTTTCATGGTCTGTTTATCTGAAAATGGTGTTGAGAAATCTCTACAGTAATTATTAATGTTTTCATACTGAACTGCTCGCTCTTCAGATTTTGTTCTGCACATATTTCACTAGGTAAATATTGAGACTTTAATGGGAAATTCATAACCGGAAAATTAATTAAAGCCCTAAATACATTGAAAGGGTTCATACAATGTCAAATAAAACATGCCGCTCTGTAGATTATTTTTTCACGTTATTACGTTAGTCTTGAAACATGTTCATTTATATTTCATACTATGATTCATGTAATGTTCGTGGCATTTTCTCTTTTATATCCGCTACTCATTTTCAGACAAAAATGAAAGCTGTACTGAAACTGCATATAGTATCAAAACTGTACCTTGAAAATGATTTTTATTTCTCGTCAGCAGAAAATAAAACTCAGTGTAGAATTGTTCGCAGAGATAACAGGAGCACATACTCTACTACTACTTTAGAGAAATTCTAGTGGAAATAACCATACCATTGGCACAAATTGAACAACCTGGTTTCAATAATTTTTTCTCTCGAGTTTTGAGTTTTCAATACCTGACTGTCTTGACTAACTTCCCACAAAAATACACGTTTTCAATACATGACTGTCTTGACTAATTTCTCATAAAAATACGCGTTTTTAATACATGAATGCCATAACTAATTTCACACAAAAATACGTGTTTTCAAAAATTTTGAAGGGGGAGGGGAGTGAGTGGATATTCAAAAATCCGTGCGCTTCGCGCCCAGGAAAATTCGAAAAAGGGGGGAAGGGATGTTCAAAAATCCGGGCGCTTTGCGCCCGGGAAAATTCGAAGGGGGGGGGGGGTAAGTGGATATTCGAAAATCCCAAGTCCCAAATTTTTCGTTTTTAGGAAATATTTCCCAGACTATTCATTTAACGGAAAAAATCTTGTTACATTTTTTGTAGACTTTCATGAGATGATCAAAAAAGGTCCATAGTGAAACTTGAAATACTGTCGCTATATTTGAGTTTTTGTTATTTTTATAAAAAAAATGGACATTCTGTTTATTTTTCAAGATATGAAAAAATGCCATGAAAACTTTTTGTAGATATCTTTGAGTTAAATGAAACTGTTGATATACATCTTTTCGATATCTCGTTTAGTTTTCGAGTTTTTGGTGTTTTTAGGAAAAAACGTGAAATTTTTTCTGTCCTAAACTTTTTGTTTTTTTGAAATATTTCCCAGATTATTGATATCACAGAATAAATTATAGAACATTTTTTGTAGACTTTTATGAGATGATAAAAAAAGGTAGACTATGAAATTGGAAAATCCGTCGCCAAATTTGAGTTTTTGGTGTTTTTATAAAAGAAAAGTCTATATTTTTTTTATTTTCACAGATATGAAAATATTTCATCTAATTTTTCTATTGACATCTTTGAGTATAATGAAACTGTTCATATGAATGTTTTCGATATCTAGTATAGTTTTCGAGTTTTTGGTGTTTTTCGAAAAAAATGCGAAATTTTTCGTTTTTGTTAAATATTTTCCAGACTATTGATATTTCAGAAAAAAAATTTCCTCATTGTTTGTAGACTTTTATGAGATGATCAAAAAACATATTCTGTGAAATTGGAAAATACGTCGCTATATTTGAGTTTTGATAAAAAAATAATTTTTTTTCAAAATATGGAAAAACTTTTCAAACACTTTTTGTAGATCTGTTCTAGTACATCAAAACTTTTTATACACACTTTCTCGATATATTGTTTCGTTTTCGAGTTTTTGAGGTTTCAAAATTTACAAAAAAAAAATAAATTTTTTTACGCTTTCTGATAGGGTTGGAGAAAAACAGTTTGAAGTATTAGTGAGGCTTGTGAATACGTACCAGAAGCATTTTCAAGATTTTCATTTGTTTCATTGTTACGGTCAATATCTCGATTTTCCATTTTTTTGGAATATTTCCCGTACTATTGATTTTACGGAAAAAATGAATCGACATTTTTTGTAGATTTCCTGAAGGCGATCAAAAAATATCTCTTGATGAATCAGCAAAATATCGACCGTTTTCGAGACATTTCGTATTTTCTAAAATTCAAATTTTTATTTTCAGTTTTCTCGAGTTTTCCCGGTTTTCCGATAATTTCGGTGAAAAATGTTCCGAATATATTTTGTTCCTCTATTTGAGCTCTACCTATCGCAGTTTTCAAAATTCAGTTTCGATCATTGGTTTGGCGTATTTTTGAGTTCATCTGTTTTCGGAAAATCGCCCGGAAAAGCCGTATGCATTTTCCGATCCCTCTCAAAAACTGTACACTTGTGTAGGGCATATAGGCGTATACCTCCAAAAAATATGGAAATAAAAAAATCAATTCCTGAACCGCTATCGAGGGAAGTAGGAAAAACCGGAAAACCCCCGTAAAAATTTTTCTGATTTTCCTATCGCAAAAAAAAAATTGAGAAATACTGTCCTCGAGTTATTGATGTGGTTCAAATTTCATATCATATCTCCAAGGGTTTGGAAATGCGAGCGTTTTGAAATGACACATTGATTTTTTGAATTTGTATTGTTGTGTTATGGCTTGTCTGTATTTAAAAGGTATGTTTTTCGTTGAGGAGGCCATATTATGAGGTATTGGTGTTGGTAACTCGAAAATAACTTGAAAAGAAAGGAAAGAATTGGTCATTATTCAATAGAATGAATTGAAGAGACAAGTTTATAAGATATCATTTCATTTTTGTTTGTCAGAAATGTTAAATGAGAAAGCTGTCATAAATAGTAAATAATGGAATAAAGTCTCGTTCATACCCTTGCAAATTCTCGCATTTTTTGCGATTCTACTCACACACACACACGGTAAAAAAATTGCTGTGAATGATGAATCGTAACATATCATTTTCTAGTATTTGGGGTTAGATATTACTACATTACCGAAAAATGACTTGATGAATCATCATTAATCGCAATTTTTTTTCTCCGTACGAGTTGAATCGTAAAAAATGGGAATATTTGCATAGTTACGAACGATCCTCAAAGAACCCACTAAAAAACCATGAGAAATTAAAAACAGTACAATGCGACGTTGTCAGCTTTCCTGAAATTCCTGCATACTATAATAAATATGAAATGTTGGTAGTGAATACTTTTCAAAAGAATCGGCGATCTTAGGACTGTCGTAAATTTGCGACTTGTTAACCGAGTGCGTGCGTTTCTACTGCTTCTACTCTGTAGAGTTTTCTAAAATTCATGTAGAAACGCTCATTCCTTATTTGTTGGTGAAGAATAATATAAGAATTATGCGAGCGTGCGCATTCCTATTACCACTCTACTACTTTATTGATTTCTCTCAGCTTTAGCTAGACACGCTTATCCCTCATTTGTTGGTGAAGAAATACGCGAGCGAAGCTAGCGCGCGCATTCCAGTTATCACTTTACAACTTTATCGATTTCTTTCAACTATATCTAGAAAGGCTCATCCCTCATTTGTTGGTGAAGATCGGTTCAACAAATACGCGAGTGAAGCAAGCGCGCGCATTCCTATTACCACTTTACTTCTTTATCGATTTCTCTCAATATTATCTTGACACGCTCATCCCCCATTTATTGGTGTTAAACAATTCAAGAAATAAGCGAGCGAAGGGAGCGCGCTTGCCCGACATTTCGCAAATCCGCGCGTGCGCGGATTTGCGAAATGTCCGGCAAGCGCGCGCATTCCTATTACCACTTTACTAATTTATCTCTCAACATTATCTAGACACGCTCATCCCCCATTGGTTGGCGTTGAACAATACAAGAAATAAGCGAGCGAAGCGAGCGCGCTTGCCCGACATTTCTCAAATCTTTAGTATTACTTTACTCATATTAGCTGTATTCACGAAAGGATTTTTTTTCAGCTCAACACAGTGCATTTCACAAGGAGTACTACGTCTAACAGATTGGGTTTGTGTATTTTGACAGAAAAAGGTCTTCAACAGAAATTTTTTATTGAATATTGCATTTCGGTCATGTTTTAAGGCATCTTCAAAAATTTCGTCAAAATCCGGATTTTACCCATAATCCACACTTTTTCCAGAAAACCAAATGCTAAATTTGAGTTATTTGACATTAGAATTCGAAAAGAAAGCGAAAGCCGACGAAGCACGAAGAATGACAATCACGTTACCACCATTATATAAATTAAAATACCGGATATTTAGTGTAAACAATGAAAAATAGCTGGAAATTGTTACGATCCGAAGAAGAATGAATTTTTTGAAAAAATAATAGCTTTTTCTACTAAAAAGTGATAAAAACCAATAAATAAGAGTGTGTGTAATGTTTTTATCAGAAGAAGGAAAAATTTGATGTGTTTTCAATAACAGAAATTCGATCTGTCAAAAAAAAAATATGAAAATCAGATGCTCAATGTAACGGAAGTTTTACCGTGTTTTATTTCAGGAAAAAAATTACCTGATGGACACGACAGTTCTTGTTTTTTCTAGATGATGTTTACTGTAACGACTCTGTGATTTTCACAGGACTATTATTTCCTTGAGAACCGAAAGTACCAGAAATACTTGAAAAAAAAGGAATAATTGGCCCACGGAGTCACAAAATATGAGTTAATATCACTGTATTATTTGTGGTCAAAAAAATATGTAACAAATTTTTAAATAATGTCCATACATGTGTTAAACATATCCAAGAGATATTTTTATGACTGCAATTTGGTGAATAAATGAATTATTGTCACTTATACAATGTCTCTAGTCCGTGGCCTATTCCACTTATCAAAGTACTTAACTATTAAATCCAACTGAATGGAATTCAATTCTCCCCCTACTTATTCGATCAAATAGCTATATAGTGACTCATATCATCGTCAGTTGCAGATCTCATTCCGGAAACATGCATTTCAATGAACCCTCAAAGGAATTAGTCACATATTTGCGACTTAGCAGGTAGATGAGAGTGATTCATAAAAATAGAATGAAAATTAACAGGTTCTTGAACTAGACAGACATAGGGGTTGAAGTGGGGCGGTTGAGTATGCATGCATGCAATTTTGTGTAATTATGCGTGAAAAACCAGAGTCACGTTTTTGGAATCTTTAACCTATTTTGATTAATCAGACAAAATCTATATTAGGTTTTCTAAATTCCGCTGTTTATATGAAACATGTTGTACCATGGTAGCTACGATTAATTTTGTAAAATTGTTCGAATGGGTTACAGATCAAAATATTATTTATGTGAATATCCCAAAATGAGGATGTCCACCATGACACCATAGGTATAGGTACCTCCGAGCAATAAAAGATATAGAGGTGCCATTTCTATATAAACAACACACTCTGTTATGAAAGCTGCATATCACTATCCTTTTTGATTTATCGTGGGTGAGGGTTAACCTCCTAGTTCGGAGGGGGAGATTTGTTATTGTTATGATATTCGTATGTAAGATTAGAACCAGTGGCGGCGTGCTGAAACATTTTCTTCATGTTATATTTTTATCTTTAGACGACAACATGCCTGGTTGGAAAGCACGAGTGTTGTCAAGGTGTCAATCACGTTGGAAGCATGATTCAACAAAATGTGATCTGTGTTAGATTTAAAAAAGTGCGCGAAACTCGTGGTGACATTTAGACGTATGTGCCCTATATCTGGACAGCGCATGCGAGAGGGTGGAAAACCGCCATTGTTTAGGCAGTTACGTAATGAACTCGAACCACTTAACATGTCTGTTGAAGGCATAAAAAATTTATTATTGTTTCCAAAAGTAGAAACTGAAACTAAAAATAATTATTGTATGCTCTGCCTTATTGGCATCTTACTTGTGTATATTGTGTATAAAAAGTGTAAATAATCTGTATTCATGTGTAATTAAAATAAACAACCAAACAACTACAGTCCACACATATTTCCCTCTTTATGTAGATTTCCTACAAATCAAAAATGCAGTATTGTGCGAAAAATTAGATTCTTGCTGACAAAGCATACAATAAGGTCATAAATACTGAAAAAATAAATGAAAGTGCTGAAGTAAAAAAGTAAATATATTCAAATTGTTGGATCACATCAGTAAACTATACACTATACCTACACTATATATATGATATACATGCATTATAATACACATAAGAATTTACACAAGATCTATAATGCACATAATAATTTACTCATAAACTATAATACACACAACAGATTACATTCAAATTTATGTTGAAAGTGTATCATTGAAATACTCATCCAAAGTGTAGTATAAGCCTTAATAGCTCTTTAACAATTTTTCTTGTGTTTTTTTCTGAATTTAGGTTATTGGTATCCTGGGGCAGATTATCAAAATTGTTTTAAAGTTGTCAAAAAGTAATGTCTCTACTTATGTAGAGTTAGGTTCAGGGAGCAATCGATATTACAAGTCTGCCTGGTAGGAAAACGAGAATTTCTCATGTAGTTATTATTTTACTTCTGTTTCTTAAACATCAAACTGGTGAGAGTCATTAAGGTTTATGAGTTAAATAGGGGTCGACATGTATCTCTGAAGACATATCTGCAGACATAACAAACAACAGTTCTATTTTGATGTAGTCTTGATTTGCTCACAGGGTGAAGCGATGACTTGCTTATTGTAAATCGTCTGTCCAGTTTGAAACAAATTGAAATTTTGTATTGCATTCTTCTATTCTTTTGCTGGAGTAGTCTAATTTTTTGTATCTGACAGATTATAGTTCTCGTTGCTACTTTCAAACACTTTCTTCTGGTATCATCTGTGTCCATATCATCGGTTTCAAAATCACGAATTCCTCTAAAATAGCATACATTTCAAACACACACACACATAACTGCCAGGTTATTATTAATCTTATAGTTGCAGAACAGTGAAGAAAATTCCAAGTCCAACAAATTCAAAGTAAAAAAATATCACTAAACTACCTATCGTCGTTGATACTGCAATACGAGCAATATGGATATATTGCTCGTATTGCAGTTTCTGGATGAAACATTCATTTTACAGAAGAGTGTAGATAATAACTGACCATAGCAGTCGATGCCGAAACGGCAAAGAAAAAAACTACTACATAAGAATTTATACCGGTCATCGTTTTGGAATTCAAAGTATAAAATAATCGCTTGTAGAAATTTTTATGTAGTACCTATTATCATTTTACAGTCTCCTGTGTAATAAATGTTTCGTGACATAGCTTGTATTGCAGTATCTACGACGCTATGTTTTAATAACTACTCGAAAGACATTCCAACAAGACAGAAGAGTTGAGTTTGCTTATTTACTTCTTAGCGTTGTAGGTACGCTGCAACAAGTTTTTTCCTAATTATTGATTGGTAATCGTTTTTAAGGTCGACTTAAATAGTAACAATGTTTTATACAGCTATTTCAACAAATAGTGAATTTTTGTCTCAAAATCGGGATTTTGCCGTGATTACCATGCTGCGACGCCCATGGTTTGATCTGACAAGACGATAAATAAGTCGTAAACGGACGTAAACAAACATGATCGCCAAGTTAAGAGTGAATATTACATGGAATTCCAACCTGGTCCCCGAGTGCAAACGGATATATCCGACAATGCCCATTTTTTAATATGATTCGGCTGAGATGTTTGTAAACAACGTCGGGTATGTTGCTTTCAAGAAAGAGACAGAGAAGCCCTCTCTATATCTTTTATTGCTCGAAGATAGGTACCGGAAACGAAAATATATACAGTTTTGGTTTAATTGGGAAAAACGTTACGAAACAGAAGGACTATTCAAGTGACGGTAAAAAAATCCAGAAAAATGGATTCTCAAGTAATTTCCGAAAATATGGATTTTTTTATTTCTTATTTTGGTTTTTTGTGTTGTTATCGACGGAGTTAGAATAAAATAAGAAATAATTCTTTGCAGCAAATTTCCATTAGCTCTTTCGTCATGATATGAGTTTTACTGTCCAACGATCATCAACTTATTTTTTATAGGGCGTTCTCGTTATTATAAATACCGTTTTTGAAAGTATTATTTTCATTCTTAATTCTGAATCACTTATATGCCACACAAAAAGTTCAGATCCTTTTCGGCTATCATCACGAATTGATTAAGAGATTTCAATCAATTATTTAATTTGTCAACCCAAACTTTTGGTTTCTTCAGACCTAGGTATTTAATTTCATAATATTCTTTTTTTTAATTCAGACGTGTTCTAAAATAATTGTTTAAAAAATCGAGATGACCTGACACTGAAACTGTCATGTGTGATACGCGATTGAATTTACAGTGAAAAATACTTTTAAACTCTGTATTTATTTGAACAGAGGGCGTATTTAAAAATGAAAATTTGATGATATTTGCAAGATAACGAAACGTCAGATGGTAAAACTGATACCATCTCGAGGAATAATTTGCTAGATTGGTGCGTAAACGACAGTAGTGTTGATTATTAGCTGTTCAGTCCTCAACTCCTAGATCAGTAAGCTCTGTAGAGACTGACTGACAGATGTACACAGAAGACTGTTCCAAAACAGGTTATTAAGATGATCTCAGGGACGTAAATAATAATAATGTATTCCTATTTTGTTGCGAAATGATACTCCAAATACCAGATAGATACATTAAGGTAAAGAAACATACTTTTTCAAATGACAAACATGAAAAATTCCCCTCTCTTCTTGAGAATCAGGATGTATCAATATATAAGTTTTCAAACTAATTTTTTTTAATTCTATATGGACCTTCGAACAAAAGGAAAAATTTTTTAGTTTCAAGGTCCAAAGCTGAAGAAATATGGTTAGCGTTCAATAATACCAAATCATCAACTGAAATAGTTGCAGCATGATGAATGCTGAGAACTAATTTTGTTCACACTCTGTAGTGAATGGTGCTAAATTAACGTTGTCAAGACAATCAATTTGTTAAACATTGATTGTCAGTAAACACATTCTTCTCACTGAAAGCTTCCTGGTTTCGCTCGGTTTATATTTAATAAACTTTGTACCTGCATTTAGGTAAGTTGAGGCTAATGATCGAAGAAATCGTTTCATTCCGAAAAGTATTTTGTGAATTACCAATTTCTTATATTTTAGTCATTCATCACGCTGCAAGACTGTAGGGATGTATCTACTTCGGAGCAGTCGAAAATACTGTTGGACTTACTTCCTGTTCCTGAAGATTCAGAACAGTCTTATTATATCCGATGGATGGCCTGAAACAAATCAAACTTCAAATCCTTAACCTCAATCAACAACTAGATTAAAATAAACAGAACACAAAACGTCGCAGAATGACGTGGAACAGACATAAACTTACTTGATTAAAACATAATCATCTAGGTTTACATTATCAACGTAACGAATTTGTTGTCCTTCATTATCAGTAATAACATTGTTTATATATAAGATAGTTAGTCAACCTTATGGGATTATAATTGGATTAAAATGGATGCGACATGTAGATGGCGATAGTGAGCTCGCATCCAAGTCATGTCGTAACTTCAGTGATCTGGCCTCCAAGTCATGTCGTAACTTGATTGAAACAATGGAAAAGCATTAAAATCAGGGTTTTTTGAATAAACCTGCATTAAAATGACGTCAAATATTCATGTTTGTAACTAATCACGCTAGATGACACTCGCGTTTGTGTCCAATACCTTTTCCACAGGCATTGACTAAATATGTTCTATTTAAACAATTATAATGATATCCCTACAAAATGCAGAATTATCGAAAAATACTTTCGCCTTGCTGTCACGAAAACTGTACAGATTAGCAGCACAGTTTGAGTGACAGGAAAGGTAAGAGTATCTTGAAAATTCTGCATTTTGATGGGATATTCGATCAGACAATTTCAAGAATGAATAGACGAAGTTAAACTTTATCCGTTTTGCCAAAACGGTTCAATTTCCGTATTTGACGTCTTTCAGGCCCACCACCTTCCAGAAGTGATATTCTAACTTGAAGCAAATTCTTGAGTAATACAGTTTCACTTTCCGTTCATTTCTCTCAGACTGAGCTGGCTCACAGACTAAAAGATCCATCCAAGTATTCAAGGGACAGAGGTTAGTTACTATCCATGTATGCCGAGCACATCCGGACTAGACTTTTTACCCCAGTTGGCAATTCTGAGTTTGATTCAGTCAGCCGGTTAGGGCTCGTACTCTACCATTTCCCTAGTTTATTCAACATTTGCATACATTGTGGAGAGAACGGTCAAAGTCGGGATTAAACTGATGACAAAATGTTGCTGAATAGCAAGTTGAAGTACTTTTGAACAGAATGACCCACTTGTCATTTATGCGGATTCGAAGCAGCGAATTTCAATTGTTAATATGGGTAGACAGTATGAGTCTCCTTTTGTGTGGTGCAATGCCCACTTGAATGGGATTATAGGATTTCATGTACTTACCTATTATTAAAATATGGATAGTTGGTACAGTCAATCGAGTAAAAAGAATTATCGTAAGCGTAAAAAGCCGATTTGTTGAATAAATCAAGTACCTTTAGTTTGCCATATTTCATATCAGACTTGACCTTAAGGTACGCTCGAGGGGGTGACCACTAATCGAAAAATGTACTTCATACTGCCTAGACGTCCTGACCTGCATACTAGTTGTCTGAGTTATCAAACTCCATGTAACAATAACACATATAATTTCAGATTTCAAAACATTGTTAACTTGGTAGTTATCTTTGATCAAAAGTTAAACTAGGAAACTCTCGTACATAATCTCCGCGGTAAATTGAGATCAGCCTGCTATTCCTTGAGGTCATTAAATGAACACTGCAGTCAACAAATTCTCCTTGCTCAGTATTAAGTGAATTTTTACTCTCAAATTCGATATGGTATAATGAATTGAGGAGCTGATACTAATTGTTCCAGAATAATAATTTTACAAATATTCTCTGTAATCTTCCCTATGCACCCTCATAAAAAAATTATAAAATTTCAACCGTGGTTGATACTTACTTATAGGAAATATCGTGGCATGTTCATGAGAAAATTTCATTGTTTAGCATCAACAGATCAACAGATTTAAGAAAAATTAACTTACTTCCTGCAAGTTATGCAAGTTCCTGCAAGGTAATGGCACCAGTAGTTGTCATTATTAGAAACATTTTTATCACTGTTCTTTTTCAAGGGAACTTAAATTCTTTTGACTCAGTCTAACATGTGACTTGAAAGTTGGGACATCTATGTTTGATTCTATATTTAATGCAAAGCCTAACCTAAATGTCACTGTCGTTTCACCAGTGGTTGTCTTACAAGAATTTTGGCTTACCCATTAGTTGTTATCAATTTATCCAATAATTTATTTCACATATTTTTCATTCAAATTTTATTTTCCATATCAAAAAGTTATGACAACAATATAAAAAGATAATCAGTTACATATCTGTTCTTCGAGTCGAGTTTGTACTGACGATAAGCTGACTTCATTTTCTTTAATACTATGTTATCCACGAGGAAAGGATCGTTACCGAATATTTGGATAGGACCATAGAATAAAGTTCCTTTTCTACCCAATCATCATCTTGATGTTTAGGCCAGACAAGATGGTTCTATGTGACTTCTGCCCCCCATGGACTGATGACTTTACCAGATTTAGGGCAGAGTTGAAAAGCAGTTGTAGCCATTTTTTCCAGGTATGTTGTCAACGAAAGGAGTATTGCGTCTGGAGTTGACAGTAATCTTCTGAACTGTCATATTGAATATCATCTTTTTTGGTGGAGAACCCCTCCTGGTGATCTCTTTGATCCATTCCATCAGCTTTTCCTTTTCGTTTTGTTTCAAAACGGTTTTTGGTTCCATTTTTCTTTGTAATGGTGTTTTACACAATAACTTGTATGCTTGCAGTTAAAAATGGTATACCATTTCTGCAAGATTCTACTGCAGCTAACTTAGCTTCTTCTGAATAGTTGAAGAACTCCTTCTCATCTTGGCCATGGTCCATTTTTCTCAGAATTCAGAAACCAATAATTGTCACTTCAAAATCCAGTAATTATCATTATCATGTAAGTGGTGACAACTATTGGATAACTGAAGCAATTTCAAAATTTTCCATTGTTACATATTTGAGATTATCAGTGGACAGGATTTTCACACATATTTTTTTCCTGACATTTTCTCTAGCCCAGTAATTGTCATTCGGTGACAACTACTAGAACGTACCTAACGGTTTTTCTAAACCAGTAATTGTCACCACCGGATTTCTCGTAACCTATAAATTCCAAACACTCCAAATTCGCTTCGTTCCAAGGTATCACACCAATACTCACCTGTTGTGCTTGAAAGGATCACTTTTCCAAAATCAAAACAAATATTACAGACCGGCCGGTAACGACACATTTTTTCTTGAAACGTGTTTTTAACGTATGCTTTTTCAAATTATAATTATTATAGGTTTAAAAATGTTCTCACCAAATATCTAAGACTGCTCGCATGCAGCGGCGGCACCAACTAATTTTTGCAAAAAAGATTGATATCTCTGAACGATTTTTTAATGAATGCAAAGTGGTTTTTCCGACAGTTTGAACTGAAAAACCCACGAAAATTAAAAAGCATACTCTTCTCTCGTGTAGAAGGCCCCGAAATTATCGACTGAACATGTAAAAAATGGTGGTATCTCAAAACGATTTTTAACGTATGCTTTTTCACAGGCTAATTTTTGGTGTTACATGGATCACAAAAATCAAAAAGCATACTCTTCTCTTATGTAGAAGTCCCCGAAATTAACAACTGAACATGTTAAAACAAGGTAGTATCTACGAACGATTATTTAACGTATGCTTTTTCACAGGCTGATTTTTGGTGTTATATGGATCACGGAAATTAAAGACCGTACTTTTCCCTTGTGTAGAAAGCCTTGAAGTTATACAATGTGACACAGATTCATGGTACACCCCCTTTTCTTCTTTGTTTCTCTGGCTATATTTCTGAAATTTACAACATTGAATATGCTTACTAGACGGCACTTTTTGACATATTTGTAAAACAAATTCAACTTCCGGTTTTTTCGTAAATGACATCAACTTTCGATTTTAGAATGGGATACCCTGTATATTATTACATGATGGTTTAGGGATGATCATGATGGTGTTATATCTAATGACTACGGAGAAATTGCCATTTATTTTATCCATAAGTTCAATGAGTGGGAGAGAGAGTTGGATGGACCCGCCAGAAAAAGTTTCTCTCTCCTACTCATTGAGCTTATGGTTAAAATAAATGGCAATATCTCCGTAGTCATTAGAGATAACACCATGAGGTGACAATTATTGGGGGTGTGACAATTACTGGTGCCACTACCCTAATTACTTATCAGAAGAAGTGCAAAGTGCGCCAAATATTTTCACTTTCAAAAAGTGGCTCAGAGACTACTTGACCCAAAATAACCTTTACTCTCTTAGAGCCGGTTGTTCAGTGCATGGCAAAATCCAAAGATTTAACAAACTTGGATTGGAATCGAATCCTAGATTACCCTCAAATGTGTTGTCCAACTGTCGACCATGGATAATGAAAACCAAGATTCTGCAGTTCATCTGAACTATTTCATGACATAGAAGAAGATTTTACTATTTCATTTCAAACATAACCAAATAACATTTTCCTTTCTTAGTTTCCTACTTTCCTGTAGTTTTTTGGACAGCTTGGTAGAAAATGGAATCATTAAACAATAAAATGTGATGGTCCTTTTAAGGTAGATATTATGATTCGTTTAAGAAATATTCTTTTTTTATGTTCTGGTTTCCACGAAAAGGAAAATCCGGTAGGTGCCATTGTAATATTTGGTGTATGTTATGTCATACAGAAAATAATTTTCAGTAATAGAATCATCACAAAAGAACCTGATAGTTTCATACCAATTAGTTTCATGAACGATTTCATGTTCACAAATAATAATCCACAAAATATCTTTCGATAATCTGAACCTAAATACAAAGTCTTCATGTGACCATTTCTCGCAATGATTTTCACATAATCAATAAGTACGAGGTGACCTAATAGTAGCCAGGATATTCAACAATTCAATAATATCTTCATCATCAGTTAAATCATCGTCCATGAACATTTTTGTGAAAGTCACGCCATCGTACGGTCTTACAATATATGCTTTCGTTTAAAGATATTTGAAACTCAAACATGTTAGTTACATTTCCTGGATGTTGGTCCGTTCAGCAAATCTGGCAACATAACAACTGAAAAAACATCGTACCCTTTCGTGTAAAGTCCACTAACTTCTTTCATTCATCCCATTTCATATTCAGAAAGAGAATACTAAAATTCCAAATTAATACCCACAGCGCCTACAAAATAGCAATTAAATGAAAAAATAGATGGCCTAAGAGAAATATTGATGTGGAAATTTTTGATGAATTTTCTTTCTTCCGGCTTTTTCTCGTTATATTTTCAAGCCCGTTTTGAATTCAAATGTAAATCGTCAGATGAATAATAATTTATATTCCTTCAGATTACATGGGTTTTTCTCTTGAGATGTGAGTTGGAAAGTTTTGTGTTAGAATTTGAATAATCACTTTCTCTGTTGTGATAGCCACCTGTTTGATCAAAAATAGCTATGGAGGGTATCGGTGGTGAGACTCTCTCTTAGTCGGGGTATTTCACGAGCTTAAAAAAAGTAACAAAATCAGTGGTCGAAAAGTAATTGACGAATTATTTAGAAATCAACACCAGTTTTGGGTTTAGTCTCCCCACAAGTTAAGCTTCGAGTACGATATCTCAATAAATTTATTTTTTATTTTTTTAAAGATAATACGCCAATAGATTTAACTTCCATTTTATGAAATTTGGCTTTAGATGTACACTTATATTTTGCTTTGGCATAGGCTGGATTGGCAAATAATCCCTGGCAAAATTAGGAATACGGACTAAAAGGCAAACAATTCTAATATTACTTGTCAAAATCTGACACCACTAATTTATCAATTATCTAGTGTTTTTTTTCTATCAATAAAAAACTGATTAAAAACAATTGTTTCAAAACAAATATGTTTCAATCAGAGGCTCGTGTTTAAAACATGTTTTAAAACACTGCTTTAAAACATTGTTTTAAAACAAATTATCTTAAATATTTTTCCCTCTTTGATAATGTCATTTGAAATCTAGGCATTGTCATGTTTTTTTAACTGAGATAGGTTTTTTGGGCATGACACATCGAAATACCAGAGAAGTTAGTTCAGAAAAAAAGAAACCTTGATTTATGCTTATATCTAACAGAATTGGATACCAACAAATATCACTGAGTCTAGTTCTGAATTCATTCATTTCATTATCAAGTTCTTGCCGTTTCAACATTTTAACGTGTGGTTGTTTATTTGATTTTCTTTTTTGAATTCCACATTCTGATTCCTCAATAGTAACTAAATGTGATAGATGATTACCAATAATGGGTTTTATTAATTGGCAGTCAAAAATTTGATCAGAAAAAGTAGTCACGTTGTAAACAATACTAGTGCGACTCCTATGACCCTTTGCATTGGTAAAAATTCTTGTTGGACATTCTATTTTAAAATTAAATTTGAGTGAGTTGAGAAGATCCATATGCAAGTTGGTATTTGTATCTTTCAATATATAGTCAATATTAAAGTCTCCACATAAGATAATATTGGGGAAACTTTGCTTCAGCAATTTTTAGTGACTGACCTACGAATGTCAACACACGATCTGTACTAGATGTTTGGTTGCTGCACTGTCTCCATTTACCACTAAAAACAGTTTTGCCGTTTTTCCCGCGGAGCCAGGCACTTTTGACCCAACACGTACCAAGTCCATATCCACTCTAGTATGGAAAATTCTTCTTCACATACACTGATAAAAAGGATTTTTTGCATCAACACATAATTGCGTTGACTCAAATAGATTGTATTCTGAAAATCAAACTAATATTTGGTAGGACCTAACCAAATATTAGTTTGATTTTTTGACGGATTCCTCTTGGCCACTTGAAAGCGAGTTATGACATCTATGCCAATGCTGGACTGAGTTGATTGTTGAGTTGATTGAGGCAAGAATATTTTAGCTTCAATAATGGGCACTTTTGTTGAATCATGGGAGTAGGTTGAGACAAGAATATTGCAATTTCACTAACATTCTTCTATCAACTTGGAGGTTGAGTTCCAATTTGCACTTGGTTATAAAATATAGAATGGAAGACATTTTCATTTTAGCAACTTTGCTTAATCTATACCAAAGCTTAGATTCACAACTACGAACAATTAAGGTATAAATAATGGTTTTATATGAGAATAGTTCTAAGTTTAATAACTGTATTCTCAATAAAACCAGTTAGTAGTGACGCATATTGCAATTTGATTGAATACATAAACAACGCCAATCGCTTTAGACACAAAACTGTAGAAGACCAAAATATATTTCACTCATTTTCAAAACTGGCCCATAATGGGCCAAATTCAATTTTTGATATTGCATTTTTATTGTATACAAACAGTTTCCACTAGGCACAAAACGAACATTCATATAGGTACGCATAGCCTCATAACCTTCTACCCAAATGGTCAAACTGGGTGAAATGGTCAAAACGGAAGTCGTATTCACAGGTCGCGGTGTCGCCACCTGCTTTGATTGCTCATTGGTTGAATGTGTCACGTGGCACGGGTAGTGATATCTACCAAAGAATTATATTCTTGTGTCAAGAGGATTATGTTTCACAATGAGTTGATGTGAGTGTTTTCTAGGATGAAGAGTAGAATGTTTTCACTGCAAGCAAATTCATTTCAAGATAATTTAAGTAAAGAAGCAAACATCTCAATCAATTTTAAATGGGAATATATTCATCAATTAGAAATAATTATTCTTTTCAGAAGATTATTCTATTTAAGAGTATGTATATTTTTGATTTAAGAAATCTTTTTCATCTGTGTAATGACCTTTTTTTGAGCATCATTACCCAAAACCCAATCGACTTCAAAAACATTAAAAAATAGTGGTTTGTCCAGTATTTTTGTTCCATACGTATCATTCATTTCGTCTTTCAGAAACCAAGCCGCTTTCGGGATGTTTGTTTGTCTATCACCCAGAAAATCTGAAAGAGAGGGCCTATAAAGGGAGACAAGTTTTGTATCGGTCTTATCGCCAACTATGAAACCTACAAAGGAACTGAACGGAGGAGGATTCTAAGTGAAAACGTATATTGCTTTCGGACGAAGATACGTGAGGCAAATTGTGAGACGTACGGGGGAATTGCTCGAAACTCTCCTGTTTAATATTTTATTCCTTCGCTGCAGAGGGGATTTTCTTCGCACATTGTATGGCTATACTTCTGGGCATAAGCATTATGCATCTTTGGATCACAAGGAAATAATATAATATTGATCAATGCACTCTTTGCACTCAAATTTTAAAAGTCTTTGCAGTACAAATTTTATTTTCTTTATGTATTTCATGTATTACTAATAAGGCACGTATCGTGGAAACTTTATCCGAATACAATTCATGTAGAGAAGCAAACAGCTCGTTCAGGTCGAAATGGAAGTATATACATTAATTAGAAGCAATATTCATAATACACAAGATTATTCTATTCAAGAGTGTGTATGTATTTGATTTATACTTTTCCTCATATTATATAAACCAATTGAATGTCATAATTTTCTCAATCTAAACCAATGACAACAAGACTTTCTGAAAACAGAGGCATTTTCAAATCTTTGTTCCGACGATTTCTGAGTTCTACATTTCCATAGTTACAACAATCACAGTAAATATGGAAACGTTAGCTTGACGCATAAAAGACGCCAAATACGCAAAATTAACCGTTTTGGCAAAACGAAAAAAGTTTAACTTCGTCTGTTCATTCTTGAAATTGTCTGGTGAAATTTCCTTCCAAATGATGACGCTGATGTACAAAACACCACTCGAGTAAGCTCTCGTGGTGTTTCTAAGCAACACAGTTTTCGTGACAGCAAGGTGAAACTATTTTTCGAAAATTTTATCCGGATCTTATTACTGAAGATATTCCCATTAGCTATATGTAAATACAGTTCTCAAACAGTTTCAAATTCAAATTCAAATTTAGGACCAATTAAAATTGATAATGTTAACGAAATTAAACAAACAAATAATATTAAATATGTAAGTATAATAATCGACAGAAATCTAAAATGGAATTTACAAATAAATTACTCAACGAGAAAATTGAGAAGCTTTTTATCAGAATTCAAGTTTCTTAAGCAATTCCTGAAAATTCCTCAGTTGGGAATGCTTTATTATTCACTTATTCAATTTCAAACGTTGGCATTCTTGGAGGGGGGGGGGTGTGAATGATTACAATTCAAGGCGTGATCTAGAAATTGTGCAGAAATGGTTTCTTAAAATTATTTATAATAAAGAAATAAGATTTCAATAGGCTCAAAATTTTGGAGTACGACGAAATTAGTGCTGAGTAGTTTAGATACGCATTGCCTCATAACCTCCAACCCAAATGGTCAAACTGGATGAAATGGTCGAAATGGAAGTCGTATTCACAGGTAACGGTGCCGCCACCTGCTTCGATGGCTCATTGGTTGATTGTGTCACGTGGCACGTGTAGTGATATCTACCAAGGAGTTTATTCTTGTGTGAAGAGGATTATGTTTCACAATGAGATAGTGTGAGTGTTTTCTAGGATGAGGAAGGAGTAGAATGTTTTCACTGCAAGCAAATTCATTTCAAGAGAAGTTATGTAAAGAAGCAAACATCTCAGTTTGAAATGGGAGTATATTTATCAATTAGAAATAATTATTGTTTTCAGAAGATTATTCTATTCAAGTGTATGTATATTTTTGATTGAAGAAATGTGTTTTATCTGTGCATGTTTATGCTAAGGTACCTAAAAGCCATCACATCGATTTTCTCAAACAAAAATCTAAAGTCCAAGGATAATTTTTCATAAAATACTTTAAAAATAATTGTATGTGTTTCAATACTAGCTAGTACAGTACTACATATAATGTTTCAAAGTTTTATAACTAAATGAAAACATACCAATGAACAACCCACTATGACAGCGAAGTGGTCGTGGTGTTAGAGCGTTTGCCTTGCACCCAGGCGGTACGGGTTCGATCCCCGGATCACGGAGCTGAAGTGGTTCGGGTTCCACTTTTATTCAAACTGTAGGTCCCGGATGTCCCTTGCTCGCACAGCTCTGCTTTTGAGGGGTTTTCTCCTAAAAACGGGGAGTTTCGTGGAAACAAATAATTTTTACAAGTTTACTTCGTGGGATTGTTTTATAAATTATGTCTATGTTATATATCTATTATGTAATACCTTGAGAATTTGTTACAGAATAAGTTACAGATACTTCTAAGTGAAGACAATTCACAATCTAAAAAGTCGAAAGAATGTCAGCCTGGAAAAATACAGTGATGACCAAGTCCTGCCAATCGGCTGTGGATGAGGCGGGTTTTCATTTTCATGAATAATTCAAATGTATACTGTCAACAAATGCGTGCACTCGGATAGTAGGAAACAGGATGTTTCACCTCCTCCGGCTGGCTCAGCACCACCTATCCGAAGTACAGCATCACCCCCCCTATCCACCACCCCCGCTCGTTAAAGCGGTTCCTCATCCTGATGACTGGCGATCAGCAGAATAAAATCTGACCGTTTGATATGGAGTGCCCAGCCAATTCTCGGCTTGAAGCTCCCTTATATCTGACATGAGTTGACTTTTAAAACAATGACTTTACTTTACTGTGCATGGTGCCCTCCTGAAACTGGCTGAAGGCCTGAAAAAACTCTCGGCTGAGGGCCGAGTGCTGTGTACTGAGTTAACTGAAATTGAAATTACTACTTGGTCGGTTCTTCTTGGTATCTGAAACATAAAAGCATGATTAATCGTGATTTGGTGCCTGTTGAAGTAGACGTTGGCGTCGCCAAAGGTCTCGCCTCCGCCGTACTTCTTCAGGGGTGTCGTTGTTTCCTTGGTTTACTGGACGTCTGTATTTGTCTCTGTCTCTGTCGTCTTGCTCACGTCTGTTCTCGTGGAGCTCCATGAGCAGCGGGTTCGTGTGGGTCTCTACTCTGTCTAGAGTAGTCCCCACATGTTGTCTGATCAGTCTGTCGATATAGTCCGGATGGATGTCTAAGTCTCGATATATGAACCTGTTGGGCATATATTGTGGTGCGTCTGTTGCCGTCCTCAGGCAGACGTTGAAGAAGGCCTGTATCTTCTTCCTATAACTGTTCGCGCACTGCCCCCAAGCAGTGGATGCGTACAATATGATAGGCAGAAGAATTTTCTTGATGAGGCGTAGTTTCAACTCGAGTGCCATGTTGCTCCTACTTCCGATGAGTGGGTACAGCTTATGCCTTGCGGCTTTCGCTATAGCTAATCTGTGGGAGATACTAAAACAGCCAAATAAGCCTTAATTTATACCATTGCCGAACATTTAAGTCGACCAATGGTATTGCAAAAACACTGGTAGGCGGAGCCTATTACAGCTCTCGCCTCCAGATAAACTCCACTGAGTATTTTTTTAAACTTCATTTTATAGTATTTCTGGCCAAAGATAACAATACCTACTTGTAATTGTTTTAAAAATTGTTTTTTCCGTTAACCAGCTGTCGTCCCCTTACGAACGGCAGCTCTCAGAAGTCGAAACTTGTGCGAGCTAAGGATTAACGAGGTCTTACCTTTTTACGTGCGATTCCTAAAACTTTCTCGGGTCGGTTCTGCAGTCGCTAGGGTTCGAACCTTTGACTGGCAGCCAAAAGTTATTGAAACAATGTCGCTTTAACCACTCGGCTACCTGGCCCCGTAATGTATTTTGAATTATTGATTATCGATTATAATTGAACATGTTGATGAGTTCCGACTAGCAACTATCAACTGAATTGGTGGTTAAGATAATTCACAACTCTAACTAAGATATTCGTATTATAATTTCTAGAAACCTTCGAACCGAAATTCATGAAGCAGTTTACTTCACGTTCCGGTCTGCTTAGAATTCTAGTCTGTGTCGATAAGGTTAACGATGAATCCTTGATAAAGCGCTGCGACGAATGGTTTAAATAATTTAGACCATCAGAGTCGAGCAAATGCAAAGGAGCTGATAAATATTCAGGAACACTTCTGCCAGCTAATCTAATAGTTAAACATTGCAAACTCGATAACACCAACAGAGTACAACAAAAAACAATTAAAAAGTTGTCGGAGAACGACATTAAATAAAAAATTTGCCTTGCAGTGAACGAACTGTTGAATTACGGTGTCGACGATGGAAAACAATGGTTACGAGTGATACCAGAATGGGTTAATCAACGATGTTGAATATTCAGCCACCGCCTTTTTCATTTAAATGTTTTACAAAATGCTGAAGTTTTGTTTCCACTCCTGTTGTGAATTTGTAGATGCCATTTTTTAATATTCAGTTTATTAACTCATATATAATACCTAAAAATAATGTTTTAGCTTATTTAATATTAAATGTTTGGCAATGGTGGTTGTGATGGTAGAGCATTCGCTTCTCAACCATAGGAACGTGGGTTCAATTCCCAGTATGATCACCGGACCCGTAGGTACATGACTTCTTAGGGATGCACAGTAAAAAGTGGGTGGAAAAATACATGTCAAAATGTAATATATACATAATCCTGCTAGTATTATAACTTGATTGCACAGGTAATTTATAATTTTAATAAAAAATTAGGTAAATGTCCTCCATTTCTCCCGTGTTTTACAGTGAGCATGTAATTCAATGCTTCATTACATGTAATTTCCGCTGGTTTACATGATGACTGTAAATCAATGTGATAATCTGGAAAACAACGTATTGTTACAGCGAATTGACGCCAATTTACAGAATATTACAGGTATAGTGTAAATTCTCCTTTGTTTAAAAGTAATTCTCCATAACGCTATCGCCATGCGCACCTACCGGCATTCGGCCCAATCCTCATTGACAGTTCATATTGGTAGGATGAACAACGTTGGGCAACTGGCGAAGGTAGGTTTTAAAAACAAACAAGCCGTCTTTTGTGTTTTATGTAAGTGAGTATGTGGGTGTCAAAATGTCATCGGAATATATATCATGTGAGTAAATAGGTACTGAGAAAAAATTTTTAAACATTCATCATGAAATTATAGTCATTTGTTCATTTAGTCATTGTTCGCTCCATAATATTATGAATAATACCATTATTTTCATAGGAAATTGATTCGAAACTTCCGTTGTAGCAGACCCAACTGTGAGATAATTTTGAGAATTTACTCGACTTTCAAATGTCAAGTGGATAGATATAATCTCAATTCGAACATGAAATCGGAGAGTGAGAAATATTATTAGGTCAGCTGAACTATTTAGTTAATTTCAAAATTGAAGATATTTTAAATAATTTTTTTAACAACATTCAAATGATTTGATGATTTGATGATGATGATTTGATGTTATGATGAATACAGTATCGTTAATACTGATTTTGTCTTTCTTGCAAATTTCACCCCCTCTTAAGGAATTATAAGCCTATATATGTAAAGTTAATTGACACTACTTGAATTGACACTTGAACAGACATGTAAAAATTTCCGTTAAATCTTTAATTAAGGAAAAAATCACATGAAAATACAAGTGATTATCGGGGAATATATGGAAAAGCACATTTGATGTATTTAAAAATTCATGTTGATCCAAGTTCAAGTTACAACAAACATTGTACTTTTCTGCACAAATACTTGAATATATATATATATATATATATATATATATATATATATATATATATATATATATATCTAATAAAACATACTAAAGCATGTATGTCAATTGTCACTACTTGAATATAATGGTAAAACACCTAATCAAACATGTAGAAATCGCCATTAATCTGGAATAATGGAGAAAATTACATAAGTACACAAGTGATAATCTATGGAATATAATGGAAATTCACATTCAAAGTCAAGTTATGACTCCACATTATATTACATGAGGTATGTAACTTTACATGTATATACATGGCAACGCATTACCCATATGGGATCATGTAATCTGATGGAAACAATATTTACAGTATGTAAGGGTAGAGCCGGTCGACGAAAAAAACTAATCTTAGAACAAATTTTAATCAGAAGCTTCGATTATTTATAGTATGAAAAATATAGGATAAAATAATTTTCCTAATGGGTTTTAAAGAATACATCAATGGTACTCCATAAAACTGCATTGATGATGTATGGTCTTCGACACACAGACTCCTGTAGGCCAATTTTTAGGGAAAGAAAAATTTTAACACTACCATTGATATACATTTATAATTGTTTGCTTTTTGTAAATACACGGGAGTATGAGTTCGAAACGAATTCAAAGTGTCACAACTACCCAACAAGAAACGGAAACCTAATTAAACTGCAACAACATCGTACGAGACTATTTCAAAAATCGCCCTCTCTAGCAGCTTCCAAGCTATTCAATTGTCTGCCTTCAGAAATAAAGAGTATCTCAATAATATCTACTTTCAAGAGGAATCTTAAAGAATTCCTTTTAGAGGGATGCTTTTATTCTATCAATGAATATTTTGAGTATACCTCCAAGTAACTGTGTTCAATGTTTGTAATGTGTATGATATATTTTTTTAAAACTCTGTACTATATATGTTTCTTTTACTTGATGTTTCCTATATCTTTGTAAAATGATCATTTCAAGGAATAAAAACATTATTATTATTATTAATAGGACATTAAGAACAAATATCATTTTTATTTTGATTTAAATAGTGCATTAAATTCTTTGTTTAAGAATAAGTGGTCTTTAAGAACTTTTAGTTTATCTTAAGGTTACTTTAAATCCGATGTCGATTTATTGAACATATTGAAGCACTCTTGAAACCTAAATAAATAGAAAGTGTCCTAAAATTGTTTCTTGGGTAAGGTAGGTTCCTCCTAGAGTAGGGAAAATTGATTATCAGAGTAGTAGAGTTTATTGTTTTTGAGGGCATTATAATTAAAAATTTGATTTAATTGAGATATAAACTTACAGAAATTGAACAATTAAAAATGACAACCACTTTAAATATGGTATTTATTGATTATTCTATACAAAATTCTAATTTTATTAAAAAATTGGTATCAAGGAAAGAAGAAAGACCCAACTGCATACAGCATCGGTGTCACCGAATGAGCTGAAAAGGGTAAGGTAAAAAGGGTACGGTGAGAAGAGAGCTGTAGCCAGGCAAATCAAAAAATTCATATAAAAAATATAATTACTATATCAAAACATAATAATACATTTTTTCTGAATCAATTCTGACACGTTTATTACAAAACAGTTAATTTAAACCTACAGAAATTTTCCTCGGGTAGCACCCTCCGAGCAATGAAAAATATAGAGGTGCCATTTCTATATGCACAACACACGTTGTTATGAAAGCTGCATGACTATCCTTTGTGATAGTTTGTGGGTGAGGGGTAACCTCCGAGTTCGGAAGGGGAAATTTGTTGTTGTTATGATATTCGGATATAAGATTAGAACCAGTGGCGGTGTGCTGATATTTTATGTTATATTTTTATCTCTAGACAACATGCCTGGTTGGAAAGCACGTGTGCTGTCAAGATGTCAATCAAAAATACATAGAATACTGAAAAGTAAATGGAAGTGCTGAAGGAAAAAAGTAAATATATTCAAATTGTTGAATCACATCAGTAAACTATACACTAACTAATATACAGGGTGGCCCATCGAAAACTTGACATCGGGGTTTTGGGTGATAATATCGCAGATGTGGAAAAACCCTCGGACAGGTCGATTTTAGTTTCGAGGGGTACAGTTTGTTCTCCTACACGCACCACCTTCACGGCAACACTCGAGGTGTGGGGTGAACAACCCCTAAAATTTGAATAGGGAATAATGGTGGAGTGGCACATCTTTTGAAAGCCCGTTAAGTTCTCTATCCAACGGCGTCCCGATTTTGAAGTTGGGATGAACCGTTTGGGAAAAAATAAATTCAGGAATAAACCTGTACGAAAGTTAAGAGCTTACTTGTACGTCTCTGGAAAACTCATTTGCCAGTTTTTGCAATCTATCATTTATTTGCTACGATACTGTGAATGTTTTTACTCAGTTTTTTTCGCGGTACCCATGAAATTTCTTTAATAAAATAGAACAAACAGATAGAGCATGCAGTTTCTGTTTTTCACGTGTGTACTACAAGTGAGTTTCATTCGTGTGTGGTATCGTACGTCGAAATTAAAACGAAACAATGGTGTATACAGTGGCAGAGAGGGTTGCGTTGATTGAACTGTATTATGAAAACAATAGATGTGCGAAAAGGGCTGCGGAACGGTTCAATCAACAATATGGCAGGACTGTGTCGCGGCAGTATGTGTCTGAATTAGTATCAAAAATTCCGAGAAACGGGATCGGTAGCAAATAAAAAACGGCAAATCGAACCGCCGTAAGAAATGAGGCGACAACAGTGGCAATTTTGGGCCATGTTGAGGTTGACCATACGTTGAGTACAAGACAGCTAGCAACTGTTTCCGGTATTTCAAGAACTAGCATTCAGCGTATTTTAAAACTACATAAATTCCATCCTTACAAAAATAAATTAACACACGAACTGAATGAAGATGATTTTGATCGGCGTTTACAATTCTGTGAGGTACTAAGTGAGCAGGCGATTGCAAATCCTCAGTGTCTGTTCAACATTTATTTTAGTGATGAATGTTCTTTTTTTTAAATGGTATAGTTAATCGCCATAATTGTCGATATTGGGCTGATTCGAATCCCCATATATTTCATGAGGTACATACGCAATATCCTCAAAAATTAAACGTATGGGCTGGTATTTTTGGGGATCGTATCGTGGGCCCCCTCTTCTTAGAAGGCAATCTAACAGGGGAAATGTATCTGGAACTGCTTGAAGACACAATTGAACCAATGTTAACTAACATTATTGAAAATGACCATCATTATCAGGAAGATCAGTTGATATTTCAACAAGATGGTGCTACTCCGCATTATGCTATGCCTGTTCGACGATATTTAGATCACCACTTCCCAGGTCATTGGATTGGTAGGCGAGGTTCTATTGAATGGCCTCCACGATCATCAGACCTGTCTCCCTTAGATTTCTTTCTGTGGGGTCATTTGAAAAGCAGAATTTATGCTACACCATCAGCTTCACTAGCAGATTTACGGCAACGAATCACATTAGAATGTCGCCAAATCACCCCAGACATGCTCGAAAATGTACGAGAACGTTTTCAACAAAATCTGTATCATTGCATGGAAGTTGGAGGTGCGCATTTCGAGCATTTGTTACGATGAGACTAATGTAAGTGAATTTTACTCTTAACTTAATTATGGCTCATTTCCGTTAGAAAAACTGCCGACCGTTTTGTTTCGAGAATTCAACGGGCTTTCCAACGATGTGCCACTCGACTCCTATTCCCTATTCAAATTTCAAGGGTTGTTCACCCCACTGCTCGAGGGTTGACCTGACGGTGCTGCCTGTAGGAGGGCACAATGTCCCCCTCGAAACTGAAATCGACCTGTCCGAGCGTTTTTCCAGATCTACGATATTAGTACCCAAAACCCCCATGTCAAGTTTTCGATGGGCCACCCTGTATATGATATGCATGCATTATAATACGCATAAGAATTTATACATAAGCTATAATATACATGAGAATTTACACATAAACTATAATACACATTCAAATTTATGTTGAAAGTGAATCATTGAAATCCAAAGTGTATTAAAAGCCTTAAGAGCTCTTTAACTCTTTTTCTTGTTTTTTTCTGAATTTAGATTATTGGTATCCTGAGGCAGATAATAAAAAGGTGTTTTAGAGTTGTCAAATAGTTATGTCTCTACTTATGTTGAGTTAGGCTCAGGGAGCGATCGATATTACAAGTCTGCCTGGTAGGAAAACGAGAATTTCCCATGTAGTTATTATTTTACTTCTGTTTCTTAAACATCAAACAGGTGAGAGTCATTAAAGTTCATGAGTTAAATAGGGACAGACATGTATCTCTGAAGACATATCTGCAGACATACCAAACAACAGCTCTATTTTGATGTAGTCTTGATTTGCTCACAGGGTGAGGCGATGACTTGCTTATTGTGAATCGTCTGTCCGGCTTGAAACAATTTAAAATTTTGGATTGCATTCTTCTATTCCTTAACTGAAGTAGTTTAATTTTTTCTATCTGACGGATTATAGTTCTCGTTGCTACTTTCAAATACTTTGTTCTGGTATCGTCTGTGTCCATATTATCGGTTTCACAATCACGAATTCCTCTAAAATAGTATATACATTTCAAATACACACACATAACTGCCAATGTTATAGGTGCAGAACAGTGAAGTAAATTCCGTGTCCTACAAATTCAAAGTAAAAAAAACTACCTATCGTCGTTGATACTGAAATACGAGCTAAGTCCAGAAACATTCATTTCACAAAAGACTGTAGATAATAACTACTAATGACCATAGCAGTCGATGCCAAAACACCAAAGAAAAAAATAACTACTACATAAGAATTTCTACCAGTCATTGTTTTGGAATTTAGAGTTTATAATAATCGCGCGAAGAAATTTTTATGTAGTACCTATTATCATTTTACAATCTTCTGTGAAATAGATGTTTCGTGACATAGCTCGTATTGCAGTATCAACGACGCTATGTTTTAAGTACTCAAAAGACATTCCAACAAGACAGAAGAGTTGAGTCTGTTTATTTACTTTTTATTGTACCTAAACTGCAACAATTTTTTTCCTAATTATTGATAGGTAATCGTTTTTAAGATCGACTTGAATAGTAACAATGTTTTTTACAGCTATTTCAACAACTAGTGTATTTTTGTCTCAAGATTGGGATTATGCCATGATTACCACGCTGCGACGCCCATGCTTTGATTTGACAGGACAACAAATAAGTCGTAAACGGACGTAAACAAACATGATCGCCAAGTTGAGATTGAATATAACATGAAAATCCAACCTGGTCACCGAGTGCAAACGGATATATCCGACCATGCCCATTTTTAAAATGATTCGGGCTGAGATGTTTGTAAACAACATCGGCTATGTTGCTTTCAAGAAAGAGACAGAAAAGCCCTCTCTATATCTTTTATTGCTCGTAGGTAGCACCTGATTATTTCAATCTAGAAATTGATTCATGAACGTTGTGTAAGTAGTACAGCACCAAATAAATCAATAATCCCTCTGTCAATTCTCAACTCCCTCCGTGGAGCTCTTCTCATGTCCAATTTCCAGACTTTTCGTGTTAGTTCATTTTCCTAGTGAAACCCACTCTCGTCCATTGGTCTTTTAATAGTTTCGCCGCTGCGTGACAAATTGCCGAGGTTTCAACGACCGGCGGGCGCCCTTATCCCTTTGGAAGCGATTTCTGTCGTCGCCCGGCCCATCCAAATCACCATGTGAATTTTATACGATCCAACAGTTACCGGTCTCGAGATGTACATCTCGTGAGACGCATATTGATGGCTTCGTCTGGATCGTGAGCTGGAAATAGCGTGAATATCTACGGGAAATAATCGGGATCTTCGACGAATCAGACTGTTTGGAGATAACTAGTATCTAAGTTGAAACGGAAGTTAGATTGGCAATGTTGCTACTGGATTGTTCCTTGTTGAAAATCATACCGAAGGGTGAACTTGGGACTTGCAAGTTGTAATCACTGTTGTTTCGAAGCGGATTTAAAAATTACAAACAAAATAAATACATGTTTTTTTTTTTATTGAAAAATACATCTTCCAAACAGAACATGTTCTGGTGTAAGGGAGATAATAATACATTATATATAATTACAAGTGTCAATAATTTTAAAATCAATTAAATATAACAATTATAACAACTTTGCATAATAGTTTGATGAACATCAGTATGATAACAAATTTTGTTTAAGTTTTTTCGAAAAAATATATATTGATTTTGATTTTTTTATATCATCTGAAAGTTTATTGTAAGTTTCTATAGAGCTAGATACTGGATTGTTTTTGCCTTTATTTGAATGAATGTTATTCAAATGGAAGTTATTTGCATTTCTGATATTATGGTCATGTAATTTTGATTTTTTTTGAAATTACTATTACTTTTTTGTAAATTATTTGTTACTTTGTGAGCAAATTTTGCTCTTTCAAATTTTATTAGTTTATCTAATGTGAAATTTCTGGTATCTTCGTACAATTTTGAAGAAGGAGTTTCCCATGGTTTTTTAAAAATTACTTTTATTGCTTTATTCATCAAACGAAATGATACCTTTTTGGATTTTACTACAAGCTGCCCATATTGTTATAAAATATCTAATATGTGAGACAATATGGGCATTTTAAATGAGATTCTGAATTTGACCATTCAGAAAGTCAATTCTTCTTATTGCTCCAATTAAAGGAATAATCGATTTTTTTATTTTATTCACATGACATTCAAAATTTAAATTCATATCAATCATCAATCCTAGATATTTGTGTTCTTCAACTTCATTTAATATTTTGTTCTTTATTTTTATTTTTAAGTTTATTTTGGTAACATTTTTTTGTTTGAAAATCATAAGAACAGTTTTTTTTTCTAAATTAATGGTTAGATTCATTTCATCTATCCATTTTTCAAACAGTTGAATATCTTTTTCAATATTATTTTCTAAAATTGCTGTATTTTTGGCCGAATAGTAAAGTACAGTATCATCTGCAAAAGAAAAATGTTTACTTATAAATTTTATTTTCTTTATACTATCTACATAGATCAAATAAAAAATTGGAGCCAATACTGAACCTTGGGGAACTCCAATTGTAAATTGTTTTTCAATACTTTTATTCTCATCTATAACAACATACTGTATACGATTTTCAAAATAATTTTCGAAAAGTTTATAAGAGTGACCTCTTACTCCTAAATTATTTAAAATATCTAATAATATTGTATGATTTACTATATCAAAAGCTTTTTTTATATCTAAGAAAATGGCAACGCCATATTTGCTTCATCTTAAGTTTCAAAAATATAATTCATGAAATCAGTTACCGCTGATTGAGTATTTGAATTTGGCATGAAAGCGTATTGAAATTTATCAAAACGAGAATTATCATTAATGAAATTTATTAGTTGTTCTTTCAATACTTTCTCAAAAATTTTGGAAAAAACATTTAGAAGAGCTATTGGACGATAAAAAGAAATATTATTTTTTTCTCCTCCTTTATAAACTGGTATTAATATGGTTCTCTTGAGGTAATTTGGCCTTCTTCAATACATTTATTAATAATCAGTGATAGGGCTAGACTAATTAGATCAACTATATCTTTCAAGTTTTTTGAAGTAATTTGATCTTCCCCAGGAGCAATGTTGGATTTGAGTGATATTATGATTTCATGAATTTCTTGTTCAGAAACTGGTTTCAAAAACATGGTTTTACTACAAAGTGATAACATTGTTGGTATGGTTTTGAATTTTTTTGATAAAGTTATTCCAATTTCTGAGAAAAAATTGACGAATTCATTACATATGTCTTTGTTATATGTTAGTAGTGTGCCAGATTTACTTTTGATTTGATTTATGGATTTGTTCTTTTTTTCATTCCTAAATTGCTGTTGATATCATCCCAATTTTTTTTGGGGTTTTTATCAGCTTTTTCGAATTGTTTATTAAGTTCTTGTTTCTTCAAATTTCTGCATAATGTTATTGTTAAGATTACTGGTTATGCAGTGGAATGAATATACTAGATTCAGTCAGTAATAAACTCAAAAACAGTTAAAGACTTTAATAACGCAGACAGAATATTTCATTACATGAGTGACAGTTAAAGTTTTTTTATAACAAACCCAGACAGTAAAACAAAAACAACAACTTGGTCAATGTTTCAACATATACAAGGTAATGACGAGTTTGCATTTCTTCAACACCCTTTCTTAAACAAGTCGTTACTTCATTACTAAACCAATTCTGGAACAACACAACAATTGTTTTGTTTTTGGTAAAGCTTTTGTGAATATATCGGCAGGCATCTCTTCAGTTGGTAGATAATCAATTTCTATATCACCCGTATTCAGTGCTTCTCGAATTAAATGATATCTGATATCACTATGTTTGGTGCGACCAAGATGAACTGGGTTTTTGGCTAGAAGTTGAGCGCCTTGACTATCGTTCTTGATTACCACTGGTTCTTTTGGTAAACCAATTTGTGATAACATTCCTTGAAGATGAATAGCATCCCTGTAGATTCTGCAAGAGCCATGTATTCGGCTTCCGCACTGGAGAGTGCGTCGGTACGCTGCTTTCTTGCTTCCCAGGAAATGGCAGCTCCTCCCAAGATAAAAGTATACCCAGAATATGATCTTCTATCGAGCAAGCAATTTCCCCAATCTGCATCAGCAAAACCTTGAATAGGATTTCCAGTCCTTTGAAACAGCATAGATAAATTTATAGTACCTTGCAAGTATCTCAATATTCGTTTTCGCAGCCCTCCAACGATCTTCATCATAGCAGTTATTGAATTGACTTAAAAAATTGACTGAAGAAGCAATGTCTGGTCTCGTTGCCACTGCCAGGTACATCGGTGACTCTATTAGATTACGAAATGGGATTTTCTTCATATTTTCTTCAATAAAAGTTGAACACTCATTCAGTTTCTACCCAACTTCGATAGGTGTGGCAACTGGTTTTGAATTCTGCATATTAAATTTCTGCAAGAGATCTGTGATGTACTTCTTTTGTGATGAACTTATCAGATTATTCGATTCATCGATATTGGATTCTATACCAAGGCAGTATTTCATTATGCCAAGATCTTTCATTCTGAACTCTCCTATGAGTCCGTGTTTGATAAATTCGATTTGGTTATCATTTGAAGATGTGACAATCAAATCATCAACATATTCACCATTTATGAGCAAATCTCTTTCGTTTCTTGAATAGTATAAACATGGATCTGCATCTGATGGTCGCAATCCAAGTTTTATTAACGTTCAATTGAGTTTCTCGAACCGTTGTTTCAGTCCGTACAGGGCTTTTTTCTAATTTGCAAACACCATCGCAGTTTCACAACTCGTTTAATATTTTCCCAGCATGGTTTTTGATTTTCCCATTTTCTGTTTCTATAAGATCCTTCAAGATGGTATCGAGTGAATCAGGAAGTTCTATGAAAACAGATTCTTCGAGGTCTCCGTTCAAATATGCTGTTTCTACATCTAATTGATGCACTTTCATTTTATATTCAACTGCAAGTGCCATCAATGTCCTTATTGAACTCAGGCGAATGACAGGACTGAAAATCTCGTTGAAGTCTATACCAGGAAATTGTGAATATCCTTTCGCTACAAGACGAACTTTCCTCCTGTCAATCGTTCCATCTGGTTGATATTTCGTTCGTAAAACCCATCTACAAACAATAACATTTTGGTTAGTCGGTCGATCACACAGAGTCCATGTATTATTTCGGATTATTGAAATAATTTCTGATTTTTCTGCATTTTTCCAATCGATTGAATTCTGACCATTCAGAACATCTACCAGCTTCAAATGATCTTGGATTGAATGCGCGATTTCATAATTTGTTTCAATGTCTTCTTCATTGTTGCATTTCAATTGGAATCATATTGTATTCTTTTTTCGGTCTTCCTAATTTTCCCCTCACGAATTAACCTAGGACGTCCAGGACCCCTTCTGAATTGTTGATTTTGAGAAACCGTTTGATATTCATTTTCTATGTCTTCGTTTTCAAATTTTTCTGGTTCATCATTTTCCATACTTTTCAGTTCATTTGAAGAAACATTCGGAATTGGCTCCCATTCAACAAATTCTTCATTCATCTTCGGTTGATCAATATATGTAGATTTTTTCTCCGGAAAATTTAAATCCGTTTTGTCTGTCATCTGGTTTTCTGACGGATTCAACTCATCAATGAATTTGACATCACGTGTGACACGAATCTTTTTCTCCTTTGTCAACCATACTCTGTAGGCTTTCGATTCGTGAGAATATCGTACAGGTATACAAGACTGCGAATGGGGTTGAAACTTTCCTCTACTGGGTATTTTGTCAAGAGTGAAACCTCTGCACCCAAAACTTCGGAAATAGCTAGGCAACGGTAGGTCGTTTTCCAGTCCATAAACTTTACGGTAGTGCACCGTTTATAGATATATAGATAGATAGATAGATAGATAGTATTTATTCGTTCATGTGTACAATACATAATACCCAAACGGGTGTAGAACATGTCAAAAATATAAATAAAATAGAAGATAAGGGAAGAGAAACTCTAAAATAGCAGATATAAAAGCTTATGAACTAAAATAACATATTAAAAAGATATTCTATATTTATGGTACATTACATTTTATAAAATTTATCACATATAGTTAACAATACTGTAGTTATATAGGACTATCACCAAAATATTCTTCCAGTGTATAGTAGGACTTTTCGATTAATGACTGCTTAAGATGATGCTTTATTTTATTATTTGGCATTTTTTTTAAATTGTCAGACAAATGATTAAAAATTTTTATCAATGAGAATTCCACGTTTCTTTGAATATAAGTAAACTTTTTAAGGTCTGTGACTAGATTTTCTTTGAATCTAGTGTTATACTTGTATTCTAGTGTTTTGAAAAGTTCAATATTTTCCTTCACAAAAATTACTGCTTCATAAATAGACAGTCCCACGAGAGTAAGTACATTTACTTTCGGAAATACACTTCTGCAGCTATCGGTTATTTTCATACCCAGTTTATTCCTCAAACATCTTTTTTGGATTACAAAAATTCTGTTAACACCTGTAGAATTAGCCCAAAATATAATTCCATATCTAACACGAGATTGGACATAAGCATGATATGCACTTAATGCGGCATCTCTGTTCACTGACTGAGCCAATACCTTCAGTGCATAGCAATAGCTTGCCATATTTCGTGCTAAGTAATCAATATGCGTTTTCCAATCCAACCTAGAATCTATTGTAATTCCTAATAATTTTACGGAAGGATCAGCTGTTAATTCAGTTCCATCATGGAGTAGTGTGAATGGTTGATTCTGTTGTGTATATGAAAGCTTTATGAGTTGAGTTTTGTTAATATTCATCTGTAGATTATTCATTGTAAACCAGTTTTTTAGTATGTTTAGAGAATTTGATATGTTGTTTTTTATATAATTTTTAGATATTTCGCTGAATATTATGGACGTGTCATCTGCAAATTGAACAATTTTTTGGTCAACTACATGAGGTAAATTATTGATATATAGAATGAATAATAGTGGTCCAAGTATAGAGCCTTGTGGAACGCCTACTTTGATTTTTTCCTTATCAGATTTAACAAATTCTCCTTTATCATCTCTTTCTGTTAGATACTGAAATCTGTTTGTTATGTAAGACCGGATTAAAATATTAAGTGTGGTCAACCCTATCGAAGGCTTTAGTAAGATCTATGCACACTGCTATGGTTTTGTTTTTATTGTTTAATGAGTTCAATATCATAGTTAGAGCATTATATAGAGCAAGTATAGTAGTTTTACCTTTTCTGATTTTGAGAATCTGAAATCAGGTGATGAGTCTCAACAAAAGTTACAATTCTTACATACCGGGTGGCTACGGAAGTATTGCCTACGGAATATCTCAGTTATTATATGAAGTAGGATTGTGAAATTTGGAGCGTCGATATAATGACATAAGAGCTAGAATTTGAGCATATTGACATGTCAAAGTTAACTTCCGGTCTGACCGGAAGTAACATCAACTTTCTTATTTTAAATGGAAACCCTATTTTTTTTCTATTCGCTTTATTCAGCATTCAATTCCCTTTCTGATGACATATCACAAGTTGGTATCTAACCAGAAACTAGATCAGAAAAAAAATATTATTGAAATTCACCGAGTAGGCCGTGGAAGCAAAATGAAAGCCAAAAATTGAAAAGTTGGCTATGGAAACCATACGTCACTTGATAACAGTTGCTACTACTGTAATATTTCATTTTCATTCGTCGGCGTTATAAAAAGCCGCCAAAAAAATATTGGAAAAATTGGGAAAAAACAATACTCTGTAGGTCCATAACTTAAAAAGGAACATGCAACTTTTTCTTGCCTGTACTATTCAGCATAACCATTCCTATCTAATGATATAATAGAAAATAATTTTTTGAACTGATATACCGAAAAATCCAATTATTATTCTTCAAATAACAAAACAGATTATCGCCATACGCAAAAATTAAATTAAAAATAATGTGGAATGATAAATTATATCCTGTAGGTTCTAGGTTAAATAGGAACATAAACGTACTTGGTCTGTGCCATCGTCCATAGATATTCTAATATCTACCTATGGACGATGTTTGTGCTATTCAAAATAATCATTCCATTGCAATAATATTTCGAACCAAAATATTAACAAGTAGGCTGATTAAGATGTATTTTGGAATGAAACAAAAAATAAATGAGAGCTGTCACGAACGCTGCTATCCATATTATTTTGACGTTCGAAGTAGTGTTTTTGATTATGCCATTTTAAAAGGGTTTGGAAATCGAAATCAGTTAGTGGAATATTCAAAAAATGCCCCGTTATTCACGAACCGAACAAATTGACATGCTTCTCATTTATGGTGAATGTTTAAAAAATTCTTATGCCGCTGAACGATTGTATTTAGAGCGATATCCAGGGAGGCAGCAACCGTCAAGAAGGTATTTCCAGTGGCTTGAAGAAAAATTAAGAACTGAGCCTGATGTTCACGAAGACCAAGAAGCATTTGTTATTAATGAGGAAACTGAAATTAATGTATTAGCTTCAGTACAATATCCTCAAGGCAGATTGGCGCCGAATTAGCTATAAGTAAGGACTCTGCTAGGAAAATTTTGAAAAAACATCGATTGAAATCCTTCAACATCAACATTTGTATGAAAATGACGGTGAAAGGCGCCTGGAATATTGTAATTGGTCTCTTCGACAAAATGCTGAGAATCACCTATTTAACTATTATATCTTGTTTACGGACGAGTCAAGATTTACCAACAATGGATTATTTAACAGGAATAATACAAGGTAGGTACTGTACTTTATTTGAATTATTGTCGATAGTCGAAGTGTAAAGTGCTAAAAGTGTGAACGGTCTTTTGTTCCAGGTACTGGGCGATAGCAAACGAGCACCGGTTTCGACAAGGCGGCTTCCAGGAGAGATTTGGTGTGAATGTTTGGGCAGGAATAGTTGGAACTCATATTGTTGGCCCCATTCTTTTTCAAGGCCAACTAACCGGAGAGAGATACTTTAATTTTTTAACGAATGAAATTTCGGAATTCATTAACAACCTACCAGCGGAAATAACTGAGAGAATGTACTTCCAGCAAGATGGCGCCTCTCCGCATAATTCAAGAATAGCGAGAAATTATCTTCAAAATCTTTTTCAAGAGAGACTTATAACAACCCATGGTCCAGTCAGGTGGCCACCAAGGTCACCTGATCTTACTCCGTGCGACTTTTTTCTATAGGGGCATCTTAAAAATAGGGTGTATTCCACACAGCCTACAACTCTACATGAGCTAGAAGTAAAAATTCGTAGAGCTTTCCAAGATATCACGCCCCAAATGTTGAGAAACGTTTTACATGAAAAAATCACCAGAGTCAATAAATGTATTGACGCTGAGGGTATGCATTTCGAACAATTGTTTTGAATTTATTTTATCTTTAATCCTATCAATTTGAATTTTTTTTTCGATAAATCTGTTTTTTCGTTATTCGAAGAATAATAATTGGATTTTTTGGTATTTCATTTCAAAAATTTACTTTCTATTATATCATTAGAAAGGAATGGTTATGCTGAATAGTACAGGCAAGAAAAAGTTGTATGTTCCTATTTAAGTTATGGACCTACAGAGTATTGTTTTTTTCCCAATTTTTCCAATATTTTTTTGGCGGCTTTTTATAACACCGACGAACGAAAATAAAATATCACAGTAGTAGCAACTGTTATCAAGTGACGTATGGTTTCCATAGCCAACTTTTCAATTTTTGGCTTTCATTTTGCTTCCACGGCCTACTCGGTGAATTTCAATAATAATTTTTTTCTGATCTAGTTTCTGGTTAGATACCAACTTGTGATATGTCATTAGAATGGGAATGGAATGCTGAATAAAGCGAAAAGAAAAAAAAATAGGGTTTCCATTTAAAATAAGAAAGTTGATGTTACTTCCGGTCAGACCGGAAGTTAACTTCGACATGTCAATATGCTCAAATTCTAGCTCTTATGTCATTATATCCAAATTTCACAAACCTACTTCATACAATAACTGAGATATTCCGTAGGCAATACTTCCGTAGCCACCCGGTATATTATTTTTTCAAAAATCTTACTAATATTTGATATTTGATAGAAGTGCTATCGGACGATAGTTCTGCCAATTCGTTTCATCTCCTTTTTTATAGATAGCTTTGATTGCAGCAATCTTCAGTTCATCTGGGAAAATTCCTTTAACCAGCATCAGGTTTATTATGTAACTGAGTAGGTGACAAATCACATCAGCTACGTATTTTAATAATTTTACAGGTATCTCATCATCTCCCAATGATTTTTTGTTCTTCAAAGAGTTTATCACATCATATATTTCATGAGCATCACATGGTTTTAAAAACATTAAATTTAGCATGCTTTTGTTTTGTTTTTCCTGGAAATTATTTGTTGTTACATCTACTGCAAGGACATCGATTCTTGATATGACAAGCTGTAGCCACAGCTTCTGCCCAGAAATATTCTGAGAATCCTGCATCAATCAGTAGACTTCCAACCGAATCAGGAAGTGTACGATTAGTTCTTTCTACACTCCCATTTTGCTGTGGTGTGTGGTGGGCATTGAGTCTTCTTTTGATGCCAGACTCTGCCAAAAAATTTCTTATTCACAAATTCTCCCCCATTGTCTGATTGGAAATGAAGAATTTTATGACCAACTTAGTTTTCTACAAAATTCTTGTAATTTCTGAAAACTTTTCTTTTTAAATATTCGCATTGAACTAGGAATGCCCTGTATGAAGTAGGTATGAATAAATTCTACAGAAAAACAGAGTTTTTTCAGTTATCCCCATAACTAACGAGGTTATATGAGAAGTGAGACTCACTGTAAAAACAATTCCATCATAAACCCACTTCACGATCTCTCCTTGGTCATTACTCATCATTCACCCTCCATCCCCATTCCGAGGCAACTGTTTGCTCTCGGCAAACATCGATAATGATCAGGGGTAACTGTAACTAGTCGCGAGCCCATGTTTAAAAACACTCCGATGTTTATTTTGGGAAGGTGTCTTTTTCGTTTAGGCTTCAACACTACTAATTTAAAAGCAATTTTTTGTCTTGGCAGACGTCACCACCCCCGTTTTAAGTTTCGGGACGAGTGCTACGAATTCTCACCGCAATTAAAAGTTTTACGGATGAATCAGGTTCGGTTTCAATTTGTTCGTTCAGCTTTGTTCGGATGATGATGGAATTATAACCGTGGAGGTTTCACAGTCGCATAAAACAATTTAAATACTTCCGTAATCGTCAGGTTCTTTATTTCTTCTACATTTCACTATGCTCCGGAACGAATCTTTCATCACAGAGATTTCGATGCAAGGGCTCCTTTCTTTATTTTTCCAAAAATGTCTTATTAGTCAATAGTTAAATTGGTTTTTCTACGACAACCTCGACAAATGTTCATTTTATAACCGTTACTTCAATCATAAACAAGCACATTTTGTACAGAATTTCATTTTTGCATCGGTGCTAGGCAAGTTGCTAAGCAACAAATGCGAAATGGTATATTTCGTGTTAGGTCTAGGTTCACTCTAAAATCACGACGACTACGGCTTGTCAAATTATGACGTCCAGCTAAGATGTATAAAAACCCTGGTGTGTCGAGTGATTCGATTTTGTTTTGATTTTTCAGAAGACAAATAAACAAATGAAATAGTGGTCTGCTTCTTCAGTCGGTCCCAGAGATGGCGCCTTTATAGAATTTTAGTCATGTCAATATTCCAGGGATATGGTGATTAACGACTGTTATCAATTTTATAGAATTTCAGCAAACTTCAAATACTGTTCAAAAATGAATAGTTGTGACGGAATCTAAATTTCATAGTGCAATTTCCCTGTATTGATGACTATTATTAATATGTTTTTCCATTTTGCTGCATATTTTCTTAGAAATTCATCATTCATTCAATGATAATTCAATTTGTCTGATTGACTCGGCCGTTACTTGACGAAGATCCATAGTAATTGTATAAAATACACAGAAAACGATTCGATATCCACAAACTTTGTTCAATCAGACAGTGAAGAAGATGCTGTGTTGGCGAAACATTGAATAACATTTGTGAACATCTAATCGTTTTCTGTGTAGTTTGTACAATAATAATTTGATCATGTTCCGTTTTTGTATCATTTGTGGGCAATTCAGAGAGACGAACAAAATAATTCATCCATATCCAGTACCGAAAGTGAGTACCACCATATTATGAAGATTATCACATAGTATCTTGTATTATTAGAAAAGATTTTAATGAAAATAATGGCTCGGATATATCTCACGGATTCCCGCCATTCCTGATTATATTAGCACAAGATTGACAGGTTCTAATGGTGAATTTTCATGAAGCTTAATTTCGATACTTCCAAATGAAATGCGTGGTTATTTTTGTAGTTAATTGCATTTCAGTAAATAATTATAAAAATAATTCAAGAATGTAACATATAAAACTGATTGGTGATAGTGATTCAGTAAATTTCATTAATTAGGTTTCTTTATTCAATTCATTCGTTGGCAATACTTGAGAACTTCTGTGCTTGTAAATTTACACTAACAGGAAAACCGACCGTGGTGGTACACGCAAATGCGGAATATTTGGGAAACAGGTCACGATTTCATTTGTTTTCTCTTAATCAAGCTGGCGAATTGTCTCCCGTTTTATCCCACAGTTTTGCAGGAATGAGTCGACACCATGGTTTTTAGACATCTCACGTCCAGCGATAAATTGATGAAATGTCAGCAGATCGTTTCTGTCAAAGTTTTAGTAGGTAACGAGTAATTTCATAGTTGTTTTCTATAAAAACTATTGATTAAAATGGAAACTGATAGTGATATCGACTTAGATTTGACACCTCCGAACATAATAGAAGCAGCGAAGGTAACAACTCTGAATTCATTAACGGAAACTTCGAAGAGTATGTATCAACGCGCTTATAACCTTTTTTGGAATGGAAGGTAGATCAAAAGACAAAATCGTTTTACGAGAACGTTTTAATGGCTTATTTTGGCGACTTAGCCAAAAACTTTAAAAGTTCCACTTTGTGGTCACACTTCTCAATGCTGAGAACGACTCTTGGTATCTATAATGATATAGATATTGCCAAATATTTGAAACTGAAAGCATTCCTCAAGCGGCAGTCTATATTCAATAATTGCACATTCAACTTCAATTAGATACATACGTACATTTATAGGCTTCTATTTCTGTGTACCTATTAGAAATAACAATAAAGAAAATATCTACATATTTCTTCAATTTATATTTTAATTCTGATAGAAAGCCCATTAGCGGCGAATTCGGAGTAATGAAATATCATCAGTTTATTTCTTTCAAAGTTTTTGCAATGTATGCATGTATTAAACGTGAACTATATGTTGTCATAGAAGAAGTATAGTATGCAACTCGCAACAAAATGGCCATTTTGTGCTCATTGCATAATATACTGTTTATGAATTTAGTATTATTATTCAGATATTGATGGTAGTTGAAATTGTTCAGTTTTGAAATCATTGGAAAAGGATAGAATAATTACTAAAAATGAGGATATTTTCGAATGTGTACAGGGTGATATAAGGAGATGATGATAACTAAAATTAACTGATAGCTCTGTGTTGCTCAAATATTTTTATAAGGTAAAACTGGAATAAGTGAGAAAATATACTGAATATTTTTCCACTTGAAGAAGCTGTTGTGCAGCGAAACAACTGTCGTGGTTTTGTAACTATTTCTAGTGAAAATCATCTCAGTTATAGTTTTGTTGCAGATATTATAATCAAGTATCAGCTATATCAATTAAAAATATTATTTTCCGTATGAAGAATATAAAACGTTTAAAACTGTTTAAAAAATTAAAATTTCAATATTTTCAATAATTTGTAAATATAAGTTTGTTTTTAAAAAGATTTCTACGTTTATTTTATTTTCAACTTTTCAATATTAGAACATGTTAACTTATATCTCTCATAAGGTTCGCCAGATGCAATAATTTAAAATTTATACGTCAAACCCAATCTTTTTTTATTGTTTTTGTTATTTGTTTTCATTCAAAAATATTCAGAACAAATACCAAACTCAAGTAATTATTCGAATTTTAATGAAAACGTCCATATAGAAATTAAGTTTTATCGCTACACAGATAGAAAAGATTTCTTCAATCAAAAATATACATACTCTCGAATAGAATAATCTTCGGAAAAAAATTATGAATTTGCTTGCAGTGAAAACATTCTGCTCCTTATCCTAGAAAACACTCACATTGTCATTAACTCATTGTGAAACATAATCCTCTTTACATAAGAATATAATTCCTTGGTAGATTTCACTACCCGTGCCACGTGACACAATCAACCAATGAGCCATCGAAGCAGGTGGCGGCACCGTGACCTGTGAATACGACTTCCATTTCGACCATTTCATCCAGTTTGACCATTTGGGTTGGAGGTTATGAGGCAATGCGTATCTAAACTACTCAACACTAATTTCGTCGCACCCCAAAATTTTGACCCTATTAAAGTCTGAATAACTTTTTTCTGCATTGAACAATTTGAATTCTGTGAATACTGTTCGCTAGCCCAGTCCTTCAGCTATAATCTCGTACTTCTTCAAAACATAAGGTTTTCCGCATAATATCGCTACAGGGTATTATCTGAAACTGTGCAAAATTTCTGAATTTTCAAAGGGATCCCAAATGAAGAAATTTTTTTTTTCAAATTTGATAGCAGTGGCATGAAGATGAACTCATTACCTCAAAATATTTTTCGAATTGTCTTATTATCTCTTTTGTTTACAGGGTGATCTCAAAAAATTTTGGTTTTGCAGTCATAACTTTTTTCCTCGTCAAAAAATGTTCAAAATCTCCAGCTCATTTTGAAGCTGAAACTTTAGATGAAGAGATAAGAAGATCAGAATAGACTCAAGATGAAGATTGAAGATCAAGGGGTTCCTCAAAGGTGACCCAAATCTGAAACACCCTCAAAATCCGGTTGGGAGGAGAATTAAATGAAAATCAACTTGTTTTCGGAATGATCATCCATTCTAAGTACGTCCAGATCTTTCTTGCTGTCAGTAGTCAAGAACTGTGCATGAAAAACCTAATTGTAACGGCAGGATTTTGAAAAAAAAATAATAAAATCAACCCATTGTTCGCCTGAAATGCATGACCCGTAACCAAGGTAACAAGAATCACATTCAGTGACTGACAAGCCTGACCAGCTGAGACTCATTCCACAATAGCAGTTTTTTTCTCAATCGTGAAGCATTAATCGTGTTTGTAAGCAAGAACAAGAAAACAAGTTTTATTGAGTTTTTATTGAACAACAACAAAGAGAAAATAACTTGGATAACATTAGAATTGAAAAATATTTATGATATTCAGTATTTAGTGGGCCCTCCCCTTTTGGCAATTACTTCATTGACCCTTTCCGGCATGCTGTCTATCAGACTATCAATGAACTCCTGTGGTACAGCTGTCCATTTTTGCTGTACCGCATTCACCAAGTCATCCAAATTTTCCATTCGCCATTCCCTTTCTTTCAATTTCATACAACTCCAGACATGTTCCATCGGACTCATATCCGGAGAGAAAGGCGACCAGTTCATTCACTCAATACCGCGTTCTCGCATTGTCATCAACGAGAAGAAAGTTAAATCTCTATACCTCTCACAGTTCATACTCTCTCCTCTCAGAATCACCAATTCACTCCTCCCATTCATCGATATTCCACCCCACACAGTCACTCCTCCACCTCCAAAAGCCACCCTCGCCTCCATATTTCCTTCCAAAAACCTTTCATTCCTCCCTCTCCAAACCAACACACGACCATCCTTTAGAAACAAGTTGAACCTACTCTCATCCGTAAACATACACCTATTCCACTCTGCTATTCCCCAGTTTTGATGTTCTTCTCCTCATAATCGTCTTGCTGCTCGATGTACAGGTTTCAGTAAGGAGCAGGCAGCTCGTCTCCTTGGGTGTAATCCAAGATCGTGGATCCGGCATCGGATTGTCTAACTTGAAACCTGAATTCCCGTAGCATCGATCAATTCACGACGAATTTTGGGGGCGGTTGAAGTCCGAGTCCGCCGTACCAATCTTCCAATAAGGCGGATTTGAGCGGGAGTTGTTCTTCTTCTTGTACCCCTTCTTGGCCCCCTAGGTCGATACTGAATATCCGCAGCGTTAGCTCGGACGTGGGCGCTTTGGACGGATCTAACTGTTGTTCCAAGCAGATTGGCAATTTGGAGGGTAGATAATCCTTGTTCCGTCATTCGTGAAATCAGTTCCAGCTGGTCGGGCGTTAGATGCGGCATCGATATGATAATTTTTTTTTGCAAACGAATCAAAATTGACGTCTAACCTAGCTTGTCAGTCATTGATTGTGATTCTTGTTACCTTGGTTACGGGCCATGCATTTCAGGCGAACAATGGGTTGATTCTATTTTCAAAATCCTGCCGTTACAATTGGGTTTTTTCATGCACAGTTCTTGACTACTGACAGCAAGAAAGATCTGGACTTATTCAGAATGGATGATTATTCCGAAAACAAGTTGATTTTCATTTAATTCTCCTCCCAACCGGATTTTGAGGGTGTTTCAGATTTAGGTCACCTTTGAGGAAACCTTTGATCTTCAATCTTCATTTTGAGTCTATTCTGATCTCCATATCTCTTCATCTAAAGTTTCAGCTTCAAAATGAGCCGGAGATTTTGAAAATCGGTTGACGAGGAAAAAAGTTATGACTGCGAAACCAAAAAGTTAATTTTTTGAGATCACCCTGTAATCAAAAGAGATAATAAGACAATTCGAAAAATATCTTGTGGTAATGAGTTCATCTTCATGCTACTGCTGTCAAATTTGAAAAAAAAAATTTTTCTTCATTTGTGATCCTTTTGAAAATTCAGTAATTTTGCACAGTTTCAGATAATACCCTGTAGCGATTTCACGCATAAAACCTAATGTAAAGAAGTACAAGATTATAGCTGAAGGACTGGGCTAGCGAACTGTGTTTACAGAATTCAAATTGTTCAATGGAGAAAAAAGTTATTCAGATTTTAATATGGTCAAAATTTTGGGGTGCGACGAAATTAGTGTTGAGTAGATTATATGAATGTTAGTTTTGTGCCTAGTGGAAACTGTTTCTATACAATAAAAATACAATATCGAAAATTGAATTTGGCTCATTATGGTCCAGTTGTGAAAATGAGTGGAATATATTTTGGTCTTCTACAGTTTTGTGTCTAAAAGCGAGTGGCGTTGTTTATGTATTCAATCAAACTGCAATATTCGTCACTACTTACTGGTTTCATTGAGAATATAGTTATTAATCTTAAAACTATTCTCATCTAAAACCATTATTTATACCTAAATTGTTCGTAGTTGTGAATCTATGCTTTGTTTAATCTATTTAATATTGCCAATATGAAAATGGCTTTCATTCTATATTTTATAACCATGTGCAAATTGAAGATTGGAACTCAACCTCCAAGTTGATAGAAGAATAGTATTCACTAATGAAATTGCAATTTTCTTGTCTCAACCTACTCCTATGAATCAACAAAAAACAGTGCCCATTATTGAAGCTAAAATAGTCTTGCCTCAACCAACTTATGAGCCAAGTGTTCACTTGTGTGGCCAAGAGGAATCCGTCAAATAATCAAACTAATATTTAGTTGAATCTATTCAAGAATACAATCTCTTTGAATCAATGCAATTATGCTTTGATGCAAAATAGTTATTTATGTACCAAGGACGAAAAACTGTCTATTATAGTCGAGCCTGCAAATTGATAGCCGAGGCGCAGCCGAGGATAGCAAGCAGGCGAGACAGTAGACAGTTTTTCGACGAGGTGCATATTACATTTTTTCGTCGACCTCTACATACCTTTATGAAAGTAAGTACTCGCATGTTTGCTGGCCTCAGCTACGTCCAACTCTTCGAACTGCAGACTCGATCATAATTTTAATGAATATAAACAAAATGTATTTGAAGTGTAACAACTCTCTATTTCAATTATACTACAAAATTAAATCAATCTCGAAGATGAATATTGAACGTACAGTTTGTGCAATTATTGATATTAATTCCTGCTGTCGAAGAAGATGCAAGAGACAAGTTTTGATTTTGGGTACTTGTTGATGCAACTTCAGATGCAGGTGCTCCAACAGCACCGTTTCCAAAACTTCTCTCTTGAAGTGCTTTACCTGAAATCTAGCGGATTTCGTAAATAATTAATTTGACAACAGCAAATGACAGTTATTGTCACAGGCGCCTATGTATTAATTAAAACGTGGATTTACGAAAATGACTCAATCGCCGCTCTCGTACCGTGCCGTATCATAGTGACCACAGCGGACGAAAAGAGTTTGCGGACGAAAAGTGTTTGCGGACGAAAAGTACTTGCCTTCAAAAATAGTCGATTTTTCGTCCGGAAATTAGTACGTAAAATGTCATTTTTTGCAGAGGTCGACGAAAAAATCCTTTTTATCTGTGTAACTCCACATGAAGTTAGCAAAACATCGCATATTTTTTTTAAAGAACAGAGAGACACATTTTTGTTCTCCGCAACTAATTAGCTACGAAAAGGCGGCAAATTATGGAAAAATCTATTTTCAACTTTTTCGAAGTTGTCTCGCTAACTTTATATACATTTTTTACCGGAATGTTATTATTTACCCTACTCGACAGGAATGAATTACCTCCGTTTTACAGCTAGAACAAATGCTAAGTATCTTTCAAACAACGTCAGTACTTATTTCTGTACCGTCCCAAGATATATTATTTCCCCCAAATTGGAACTTTGTAAATAGTTCGTATATTTCGACTTGTTTGGACATTCTGACATCGTTCCACTAGTGAATGGCAATTCCAAGTTACTGTTGGGAAATGTCGTATTTTAGAGTAGGAAATCTATCTGCATGTGTTTACAGGTACTCAAAGAGGATTATTACCCGATTAGAAATACCAGTAGACGAAGAATCCAGCAGGCAGCTATTTTAAGATGTGCTTCCACTACACTTCAAAAATGTGTGTGAAGAATGGATTTTGCAATGTACATTTCATATTCTGGATGGCAGTGTTGGACAGTAATTATGTTTGTTTGTCTCGAAGTTGTGTTGGAGTTTTAAAATTTTAATCCTGATTTGATTTTTATTCAAGATTTTGTTTAGTATATTTTCAGTTGCAACGCTCAGCTATGTATCAAATCAAATCATTTATTTTCAACAATTAACCAGTGTGACAGCAGCCACAAATTCCTATCCACGAGTTTACCGGATTGTACCGCGTCGATAAAGTCGTGGCCAGCCGATATCACTCACATCACAGGTAAAAACGTGGCAGGACCACGAATTCGTGGCTACCAAATTGTGCTAGCCATGGTAAACCGATTCAATATTTGCATAAATTCAGAATCGTTGAGGTAGTTCTGAATGAAAAACTTTGAGGTGAGTCAAATAGGAGACCTTAATACTCGGCAAGTATGGGAGAGTATTGAACTATGCGAATTATTATTTCGACAAGATTGTGAAATTTGAAAAATAGAACAAAATACATATTTTGAAAAATCATACTAAGCTAACCTATGATTTTTTCCCGAATTTTCTGGGCTGGACTGATTCTTGGAGAGGCAGTGAATGAGATATTTTACACAACATATTTTGCCGGGAAAGATTTTGCCTGTTACGGCCCTTTCAAAATGTGAAAAAAAAACGAAGAAATGAGTTTTTTTGGCTGAAAGGATTCTAAGATAGGCAGTGAATAAGAACTTTTAAACGAAAATGGGGAAAAACCGACGGAATGCCAACTTTAAAAAATCATACGAAGCTTACCGCGGATTCTTCCCCATTTTATTTTATATGGAATGATTGTTAGGGAAGCAGTGAATAGAACCTTTCAAAATGTGAAAAAACGACGAAATGCTAACTTGAAAAATCATACGAAGCTAACCGCGGATTTTTCTGCGATTTTTTTGGTTGGAAGGATTCTAAGAGATACAGTGAATTAGACCTTTTACACGAAATATTTTGCCAGGCAAGATTTTGCCTGATACGTCCCTTCCAAAATGGGGAAAAAAACGACGAAACACCAACTTTGAAAAATCATACGAAGCTAACCGCGGATTCTTCCGCGAATTATTTTTGGCTGAAATGATTGTTGTGGAAGCAGTGAATAAGACCTTTCATACGAAATATTCTATCGTACAAGATTTTACCTCATACGAACCATTCAAAATGTGAAAAAACGACGAAATGCTAACTATGAAAAATCATACGATGATAACCGCGGATGTTTCTGCAAATTTTTTTGGCTGGAAGTATTCTAAGAGAGGCAGTGAACAAGACCTTCTACACGAAATATTTTGCCTGGCATGATTTTGCCTCATACGTCCCTTCCAAAATGGGGAAAAACCGACAAAACGCCAACTTTGAAACATCATACGAAGCTAACCGCGTATTTTTCTGGGATTTTTTTTGCTGGAAGAGAGGCAGTAAATAAGACCTTTCACACAGAATATTTTGTCGGGCATAATTGTTCCTCATACGTCCCTACCAATATGGGAAAAAACCGACGCCAACATCATACAAAGCTAACCGCGGATTTTTCCCCAAAATTTTTGGCTGGAACGATTTTTGAAGAAGCAGTGAATAAGACCTTTCACACGATATATTTTATCGGACAGGATTTTACCTCATACGGCCCATTCAAAATGTGAAAAAATTACGAAATGCTAACTTTGAAAAATCATAAGAAGCACACCGCGGATTTTTATGCGAATTTTTTTGGCTGGAAGGATTCTAAGAGAGCCAGTGCATGAGATCTTTCACACGAAATATTTTGCCGGGCATAATTTTTCCTCATACGTCCCTTCCAAAATGGGAAAAAACCGACGAAACGCCAACTTTAAAAAATCATACGAAGCTTACCGCGGATTCTTCCCCATTTTATTTTATATGGAATGATTGTTAGGGAAGCAGTGAATAGGACCTTTCAAAAAGTGAAAAAACGACGAAATGCTAACTTGAAAAATCATACGAAGCTAACCGTGGATTTTTCTGCGATTTTTTAGGCTAGAAGGATTCTAAGAGATACAGTGAATAAGACCTTTTACACGAAATATTTTGCCAGGCAAGATTTTGCCTGATACGTCCCTTCCAAAATGGGAAATAAACCGACGAAACACCAACTTTGAAAAATCATACGAAGCTAACCGCGGATTCTTCCGCGAATCATTTTTGGCTGAAATGATTGTTGGGGATGCAGTGAATAAGACCATTTATACGAAATATTCTATCAGGTAAGATTTTACCTCATACGACCCATTCAAAATGTGAAAAAAACGACGAAATGCTAACTGAAAAATCATACGATGCTAACCGCGGATGTTTCTGCGATTTTTTTTGGCTGGAAGGATTCTAAGAGATGCAGTGAATAAGACCTTTTACACGAAATATTTTACCTGACATGATTTTGCCTCATACGTCCCTTCCAAAATGGGGAAAAAACCGACGAAACGCCAACTTTGAAACATCATACGAAGCTAACCGCGGATTTTCCTGTGATTTTTTTTTGGCTGGAAGGATTCTAAGAGAGGCAGTGAATAAGACCTTTCACACAGAATATTTTGTCGGGAAAAATTTTTCCTCATACGTCCCTACCAAAATGGGAAAAAACCGACACCAACTTTGAAACATCATACGAAGCTAACCGCGGATTTTTCCGCGAAATTTTTGGCTGGAACGATTTTTGAAGAAGCAGTGAATAAGACCTTTCACACGAAATATTTTATCGGACAGGATTTTACCTCATACGGCCCATTCAAAATGTGAAAAAATGACGAAATGCTAACTTTGAAAAATCATAAGAAGCACACTGCGGATTTTTCTGCGAATTTTTTTGGCTGGAAGGATTCTAAGAGATGCAGTGCATGAGATCTTTCACACGAAATATTTTGCCGGGCATAATTTTTCCTCATACGTCCCTTCCAAAATGGGAAAAAACCGACGAAACGCCAACTTTGAAAAATATTACGAAGCTAACCGCGGATTTTCCCGCGAATTTTTTTAGCTGGAATGATTGTTGGGGAAGCAGTGAATAAAACATTTCACCCGAAATATTTTATCGACGAAATGCTAACTTTGAAAAATCATACGAAGCTGACCGCGAATTTTTCTGCGATTTTTTTTTGCTGGAAGGATTCTAAGAGAGGCAGTGAATAAGCCTTCCACACGAAATATTTTGCCTGGCAAGATTTGCCTCATACGTCCCTTCCAAAATGGGGAAAAAACCGACGAAACGCCAACTTTGAAAACGCATACGAAGCTAACCGCGGTTTTTTCCACGAAATTTTTGACTGGAACGATTGTTGGGGAAGCATTGAATAAGACCTTTCATACGAAATATTTCATCAGGCAAGATTTTACCTCATACGGTCCGTTCAAAATGTGAAAAAACGACGAAATGCTTACTTTGAAAAATCATAAGAAGCACCTTACGGATTTTTGTGAGAACTTTTTAGGCTTGAACGATTCTAAGGAAAGCAGTGAATAAAACCTTTGACACGAAATGATTTGCCTTATACGACCCTTTCAAAATATGAAAAAAACGACGAAATGCTAACTTTGAGAGATCTTACGAAGCTCACCGCGGAATTTTGTGCTAATTTTTTAGTCTTGAATATGCCCAGGTAGCCGAGTGGTTAAAGCGACATTGTTTCAATCACTTTGGCTGCCAGTCGGCGTTGGTTCAAACCACGGCGACTGCAGAATTTTTTCTATTGGCCCTAGAAAGTGGTAGGAATCGTACGTAAAAAGGTAAGACTTTGTTAATCCTTAGCTCGCACAAGTTTTGACTCAAGAGGGTTGCCGTTCGTAAGGGGACAACAGCTGGTTTGCGGAAATAACAAAAAAATTCATTTATCGCTATTTACAATTTGTTGACTTGATAGTTTGATCTTGAAATCCTTACTGTGATGTCGGGCTGTCTGAAGATTGATGTTTTGTATGGATTGAATAATATAGATTCGCAATCATCATGAAGGATGTTATTAGATTCATTAGAAATAATAAAATATATATCATCGGCAAATAAACTGAAATTTATCCTACGAAATATTGTACCGATTTTATTAATATAAAAAAATTATATAGGGCCTAGAATAGTGCCTTGTGGTGCACCTACATTGACTTCTGCGATTGAAGATGATGTATTTTCTGTTTTAGTCAGGTTTTTAAACTTTATGTTCACATATTTCTCAAGAAAGATGATAACCAATCTAGATGAAAGTCCCTCAATTCGTAAGCATACTGTGCCGCTGGTGTGGGTGGCCAAAAGTACGGAAAACTCCATTTCACCCTTTCAAGCAAGAAATACAAATATGTGTTCAAATGGTACTTCTGACCATAAATATTTATGTGAAATTGTCAAGCTGTGTGCATGCTTCAATATACTTGAAGAACGAAACTTTGCATTTCATGCAAAATATTTTTATTTTGAAAATCATAGCAACGCGCTTTCGACTGTTAAGTCATCAGTGCGTACCTGTAAGTAATAGAGAGTTGAAGTGTTGCCATGAACGTAAACGTTAACGTACAAATTGACATCTACGCATGCGCATTCGTCAGCTATTTACGTTAACGTTGAAAATAGGTTTACGGGCATACGTAACCTAACGGTCTCACACGGATACCTTAAAAATCAACGTACGTTAACCGAAGATTATACGAATCACACCGATGAGTTGCGAATGAGCGAATTTTGACTTTAAAGCCATAACATCAAAAAGTGACAAAGCATTATTTACAATTTTACATCAATCATAATTTCTTTAATTTATTTTTGATGATCTTGTTCGGTATTTCGCTTTATTTGAAACAATGAACATTTCGAAAAGCCAATTCCGGAAGAATTTGATTTGCATTTGGCCAGGAAGGTATATTGTCAAAATCCCCATTAAGATCCGCAAAGATGAACTCTAATCCAGATGTTCAGAGAAAACAACATAAAAGAAAAATAAAGACAAATTAACATGTTAGGGTTAACGGTTGACAAACGGTCAACTTCAACTCAATTTCATAACGACCCGTAAACGTTATATTTCGTACGTTAACATCTACGTGAAGCTTCACGTACTGTAATCACTTCAACTTTCTAATAATTGAAATTAATTTGATAAATTGAAAAATTGAACGTTAGGAAAATTTAGGAAAGTGAGGTTACTCACTCGTCAGGTGTACAAGAAGCCGTATAAAAACATCAAGTCCATGGACCAAAGTGAAATTTTACATAATACATAACATATTTAAAATTAAACAATTTTCATCCTATTCAAGGATTATTCTGGATTCAGATATGGGATACTAGGGGATACTACATCATGTCTCAATCCAGAATAATCCTTGAATAGGATGAAAATTGTTCAATTTTAAATATGTTATGTATTATGTAAAATTTAACTTTGGTCCATGGACTTGATGTTTTTATACGGCTTCTTGTACACCTGACGAGGAAGTAACCTCACTTTTCTAAATATTCCCAACGTTCAATTTTTCAATTTATCAAATTCAATTGCAATTATTACTTACTTACAGGTACGCACTGATGATGACTTAACAGTCGAAAGCGCTTTGCTACGATTTTTAAAATAAAAATAATCTGCATGAAATACAAAGTTTCGTTCTTCAAATATATATTTATATTTACAAATCTGTGAAGATAGGATTGATTGAATAAGATTTTTTTGCTATTATATTGAAACGTGTATTGACAGACGTTGCAGACAGTTGTATTCTTTTTCTGACAGCCGCACACACGACCCGCTATCATGAAGTCAGAGTTGCCCGGCGTTGCCAACAGTTATGTAAAATAGTAAAAATGCAGTCTTCAACAAAGTCTTTAACATCAGGATATCTGGATGTTTTATGAAATTTCCATTAACCAAGTACATAAACCAAGTAGTTTCTTGCTTTTTGATAATTTTATCATTCCACAGTCTGAAAATGAAAACATGTTAATTCAAGGAAATGTGTACAGTTACTCTGAAAAATATCTCATGCTGAATCTGGCCATTCAAACGGAATATAACTGATGAATTGTTGCTGATCTTAATTGAATAATCCTCCATATTATCAGTTTGAACATTTCAGTTTGCAATTAATGAAATATCTGTTTCAAACGACTTTTATTTTATTTTATTTTATTTTTATTATTACAATTATTTCAATTGCAGTTTATCTCAAAATAAGAAACACAATATTATTCGCGTTTCCTTTATTCTTAGGGAATGCTTTGATGGCAACAACCTCATATCAGCAATATTCTTAGTACATTCGACCTGCTGTAATCGCTTTTGCAATGGAGGTCCCCCATCGGAAATGACTGCAATTAACACTGTGTCAATAAGTGTAAATTCATGTCATTGATTCGCTCCAATATACGTGTGTGAAAAAAGAATTAAAGGAACACGTGTGGAGTACACAAAATGAATGAAATTGAGAAATATAAGTAATATCATGTCACGCGTATATTGAAAGTGAAATATATACGAGGGGGTTATTTTATCGGCTGGTAAATTTATAAACGGTGGACTCTAGTAGGTTAGTATGATAATTCGTTGAGTAACTATCAATAAACTAAGAATTCCTGTTTGAAAATGATATGTAAAAAATAATCATTATTCTGCAGATCAGCTCTATGAAGATTTTGTGACACTGGATACAAGAGGAATATATATTTCATCAGTATTTGATCTGGATGTATTATGATAAACAAAAATAGTCTCCCAAACCTAATCGAAAACAAGTAGGTATGTGGCATAACCAATTTTCAGGAAAGCACACACACAACAATTAAATATTTTTTTTTAACATTATTTTTACAATTTCCTGCCATATAACAAAAAAACTACCAACTCCTTGACATAGTACAAAACCACAATGACAATAATTACACCTGAAAATAAAAACTTACTAAAATTTTCTAACTGAAAATTAACCATCACTTATTGATAATACCATTTTCTCGTTTGGTTGAACCAAATCTTCGTCACACATCTCGTTCTCTCTTACTGCCTTCTCTTTTCTTTTTTATTGTTATTATTTCCGGAATATCGAATCTTTTTTTCTCATTTGTATTCCTCGATATTATTGAAATCTTCTATCGATTAATCTTGATGAAACATAAAAACCACTCCAAATACATTGCAAACCACACAAGCATTTGAAATGTTTCTTAGATGGATTGTTTGTTTTTTGGAAGTAGACTATAATAATAGACTACAAAGTTATAATATGTGATTACTGAAATTACGGTAAACATCATTTTTATCCCAACTATGCCGACTATTTGTCATTTTAGTGAATACATTCTTTCATGAGAGCAAATTAGAATATGGAATTAAGCCTACAACCCTCAGTAATTGCTTACAACTTTAATGAACCATTTGAAATAGTTTATTTAGTGCAATTATAAGAGGTGAATACTCTGCTGGCAGTATTTGTGATGGAACATTTGCGGCTTCTGAAATAGAAAGGGTTTATTTATAATTGTACATATTTAGGTTGGCATCAGGATTTCCACATATTTGCTAAGATCTTATGTGTTAAATTTAGACAAAATAAGATATAACAGAAGTTCCCATTCGAGATAGATACATTGCATATAAATGGTTTCCGTAATTGACTTGCATTCTTGCAAATTGTTATTGTTACTGTGCCGTTTTAACATGTGTGCGCTGTTGAAAAGATAATAATTATTATAATCCATCAGTTTAAAAATTTTACATAAAATGTTTGACTCATATTAAAGGTAAATTGGAAATAAAACATCTACTTATATCAAAATTACAAATCTGCCAGAAAATTATTAATTTTTCATTCTGCTCTAATGACTAGAACAACAGTAGATTCAAATTACACGAAGTTTTCTTTTCATTCAGATGAATTTCATTTGGATTTTGAACAAGTAAATTTGTAGACATATATATTTTTTTTTCTTTTGTGTTCTGGCATCGACTGCTATGGTCATTAGCCACGTGTTCTGGATAGGCCTTGTTACTAACTCCATGCGCCACCTTAGGAGCAGCACTGTTAATTGGAACGCAACAATGAATCGTGCAGGACTCACCCCAGTCCAGCCACGAGATTTGAATAATTTAATCGGTCAAATTAAATTAAAAAATCCCAGCCGCAACTGGGGCTCGAACTGCGGACCTTTAGACCCAAAGTCGAACGCTCTAACCACTGCGCCACGCCCCGACATAAACACATATATTATACATACATATATTGACACATATTCATGAAAACAAAAGACTCATACAAATGAGAGCTGGAATGCATAATTATGATATGAGGAATAAAAATACGATCACTACACAATAGCTATTTGTGTATTTAGAGCGCAAGGTGATTGATTACCGCTCGACAAAGAGAGTTACTGCGCGACAATTGTTTCTACAAACGCAGTTCTTAGTAAAAACGATAGACGCTTCATTCAACATAGACTCATAATATTACCTATGAGAAAATTTACATTCAATAGTAATCCCAAATGTATAAGCTATCCAAATATCCAATAATTTACAACTCTAACAAAAAAGAAAGGGAAAAAACTTGCCTGAACAAAAAATTACCGAATCCTGAGATCGAACTCACGCCTAGAACGAAAACCCAGTTTAGTGGGAAGCAACTCTAACCTTTACACCACAGCAGTTCCTTAGAAATTTGCATCGAAACATAAAAAAACAACTCAAAACTTGTTGTGATCTCTGTCAGAAAGCGAAAATATCAATTTTACCGAATCCTCCTTTTGAATCCATCATACCAGAATCACCTGGCAAATTGATTTCAGTAGATTTGTTTGATCATTTGCCGCCTTCTAGAGGTGGATTTACAGGACTTCTGGTAGTGTTAGACGTTTTTTCTAAATTTGTTTCACTTTATATGGTGAAACGTGCCACCGCAGAAGCGATAGTGAATTATTTTTCGAATGATTATTTCAGAAGAATTGGTGTTCCCAAGGCAATTTTATCGGATCAAGGAATACAATTTACATCAAATACTTGGCGGAATATTATGGATAAGTATGGTATTGCTATGAAATATACCTCTGTTCATCATCCACAGAGTAATCCCACAGAACGTATCATGAGAGAGTTGGGAAGATTATTTCGTACATTTTGTTATAAAAAAACATAGCAGTTGGACCATAGAACTGCAACGTATAGCAGAATTCTTAAATAATGTGACTCATGAAGCTACAGGGTATTCACCTTGAATTACAGTTTGGTAAAAAGTCTTGTTGTCCACTCAGAAGTATACTGAACTTTCCATCAGCAAACTCGGAAGCTAATGCCCATGTCAATTCATTTTTTGCTGAGGAAAATTTATTAAAATGAAGTAAAACGTGCGTTTTTTGAATAACAAAAATTTTGAAACATTTTCAGTGGATGATTTGGTATTATTGAAAGCTAACCATATTTCTTTGGCCTTGGACCATGAAACTAAAAAAATTTTCCTTTTGTTCGAAGGTCCATATGAATGGTTGAGCTGTTAAAATTTCTTGTGTTCAATTTCCATCATGCAAGAATAGGTTCGTTTTCAACAAAAGCTAGGGAGATCGAGCCTTTATTCAATATTCTCGCTGAAGAGCGTAAAAGCTGTCACAAAGTGACATTCCTCGGAAAACGCCAACTTTGCGTTGAGATCTTGCACAGGGATTCTCATCTTTCGATTCGACACGTGTCGACTAGCTGTCACTTTTCGACATAGAGAGAGGAGTGATTCTTATCACATGTCGAAATACTAGTCGAGAGGTATCTTATGTCTCAGCATACGCTGTCGTCTTACTTTGAATAATGAAACATTTGACATTTCATTCTAACCTATTTTATGTGTTGGGTTTAGTTGTATCCTGAAAATTATTAACAAAAATATGAAATAAATATTGAGGATATTGCCAATCGTTAACAAAATTAGGCGTTGGCACGAAAATGTACTATTTAGAAGACGTCGACTCCGAATTTGAAGAGAGTTCAGTGTCGTTGAAATTCCAGAATCCCGTTTTCAGAAATTATTTTGAATAAACAAATATTTGTTAGCAATTTGTGCAATCTTTTGACACCGTATATTCCAAAACAGATATAGAATGTATCGAAACCGACATGTCAGTCGCAAACAAAATATATTGGTAGCTTTGCGCTTTTATGCGACTGGTTTGGTTTGGTAAACATTTTAACCTGAAAATAATCCCGAAGAGAGTACATAGGAAGAGCTATTGAGTTTAACAACTATTTATGTTAGAATCATTCACTTCAAAGATCAAAATGTGGTGCTCTCCCTCCAAAGGTCAGAACAGGGGCATATTCAACCTCCATTTTTTGTTCCAAATGTGCAATAGCAATACTGACACTATTATTTCGTTTGGATCACAAAACTTTTAATCTTTGGAAACAAGCTACGAAAGTCAAAAAGCAAAGTGATGAACGTTTACCTTACATTACTTACTATTAACAGCATACATTGTTTCAAGCTTTGTCAATATGAATAATTTCATTATGTACAATGAAGCATATTTTGAAATTACACAAATAAAACATGCTTCTTTTATTCTGCTTTATATTTTAGCAACAGTTCTCATATGACTTGGTGAAAACTACGAATAAATAGTGAAACTATCTTTGGAACATTGCTGAGAAGTGAATTCTTACCAAAATGAACAAATGCTTGTTAAAATAAACAATTTACACCGCTTCAATTAAGTTACTTTACAATTCTTTCGTGAGGACTTTGAAAGACTAGATGACAACCTTTTAACCCATGAACTCTTGAATTCATAATCTTAACTAATCACCCATACGTATTTGAAAAAGTCTCTTTAATTGTGAACATATATTCGAATAGAACCAAACTAAAACTTCTGAGAAACATTTTCAAACCAGCTTCTCTTGTCAGTAACATTCTTGTTGCATTTAATTACTTAGCTCTTGTCACATTTCTCTATATTTGTCATTCGCATTTGCAGAACACGAGCGAACTGTGGCAGTGTGGCAAAATCTCGATAATTGTCCATATATTCAACTGGCAAAATATGTATCGTTTTTCTTTTGGTCGATATGAAAATATTTTTACAAATCAAAAACTTTTGATCACCTCATGACCCCACAAAATTGACTTCTCGACACCTCTTTAGATGTCGAATAAAAATGACATTTGTAGTCGATACTCACTTCTCGATTTGGAACATGAGAATCGCAAATTTTGTTTTTCTACATTCATGCAAAAAGCAAAACTTTATTGAACTATATTCAGATTAAAGATTTAAAATTCAAGCCGCTTGATATATCCGGATAGAACCGTCGAAATAAACATAGTGTAATTGTCAATCATATTTATTACATATTTTGAATATTATTATATTACTTTTAGCAGCTAGATTTGAACAAAGAATGTCTTCCTTATACGTTAGTACCACCTAAATGAAAAAGTTTTTGGTTTTTGCACAAACGTAGAAAAAATATGGTATGCAACTAGTGCAAAAATTGGCGGCCTCGTCGGACAATGTCACGTCGAGTCTAATAAACACTTACTTTTTGCACTTGTTGCATAAATAACTATTTTCTACATTCATGCAAAAAGCAAAACTTTATTGAACTATATTCAGTGGAAAAAGAAGTTCTTTATTGCACTAGTGCAATAAAGTTTTTATGGCACTCATCTGTCATTCTAGTTCAACGTGCTGTCATTATGACAAACATAAACGTTTAAACCTACTACATATTTAGCAGATATTCTCTGAGATTGGCAATAAGTACTTCACTACGAAATATTCATATTGAAAATTGCACCAATTGTTCATTCACTTTCAACATTGAGGGAAAAAATAAATTTTGAGTTAAATTGTTCGTAACGTATTAGTTCCTGTTTCAATGCAAATCGATATTAATAATAAAGTTTAAAAATAAAGTATTCAAGTTGCGCTTTTCATTTTCCTACACCTAGTGCCGCACCTCAATAAATCATTTTTTGCTTTTTGCATGAACGTAGAAAAAATGTTGTATGCAACTCGTGCAAAAATTGTTTATTGCACTCGACGTGTTGTCCAACTCGGCCTAACGGCCTCGTCGGACAATTTCACGTCGAGTGCAATAAACATTCACTTTTTGCACTTGTTGCATAAATAAGTATTATTCGACACGACAGCTGTCGAGTCGAGAGATAAGAATGCTGCTGAAAGCGTCAAAGGCTACTTTTGTAAGCGGTTGTAGAAAAAAGTATTTTTCGAAAGTTCTGCATTTCGTCGGGATATTATTTCTTACAATTTTCCTCATATTATATAAACCAATCAAATGTCATAATTTTTTTCAATCTTAACCAAGACTTTCTGGAAACACTGCTTCCAACTCGTGGTATTTTCAAATTGGTATTTCGACGATTCCTGAGTTCTACATTTCCATATTTACAACAATCACGGTAAAGGTTGAACGGTTGTTCACTACTTCGTCAGGTACCTATTTGGATGATGATGTGTAGAAGCTCGAGGATCTATGGGTTTGTACAGAAGTATATTCAAACTAAAGAAACATAAATTATAGTGCATTTTTATTTTTTTAGTACTCAGACCAATAATAGTATATTGTGTTTCTAGTAATAAAAGCAATACATTCCCGGACGACAATGTAAATTGTTGGCCGAGGCGTTAAGCCGAGGAAAAATATTCATACTTTAATTCTCAAACTTCGAAAATAACATGACTTCAAAATATAGACTTTTAGGTACTGGATGATTGTAAAGATAACAATTATGTCACTTGCATCCATTTCAAAATCCAAATTTTCTATATTCCAATAAAACCATAAGAAATTCGTTGTCAGTTGTCACATTCACCGAACTACCGATGAATTTTGAGCGGTTGATCTGGTGACAAATGAGTATCCAATTTTTCAGTAACCCTGTCCCGTAGTCAACTAGTTTTCAGCTGATAAAATGAGGTAACCGGTAAATACGGTACGGAAAACCTTAATCAACTTTGGAAACGGAACATGGCCAAAATGCAGAATTTTCAAAATTCTGCCACTCAAGTTTTAAAGAGAAACATTCTCAAAAAATTGAATCAATACATGACTCCTCTGGAAATAGAAAAACCCTACGATAAAATTGAAGTTACTTTTTTGTAATATCTAACAGAAAACAACTACTTCCCCGGCAAAAGCCACGCTGGACTACAAATGATAGATATTGAGAAAGACCTTATATAACTTGAGAGAAAAAATCTGAAAGTGAAAATTTGCATTTTCATTCAGATAGTTGATTATTTATTAAATGTCCAGTTTTCATTGGAGATTCTTATCTATGAATGAGATAAGGGAGAATGTTATTCAAAAGTATCACTTACAGAAAATCGCTCATTCCATTGATGCGTGAATTGCATATCTTTCGCTAGGCCTCCAATACAGTTTGGTCGACAAAAATCTATTTCACTCTTCTAAGATCATCAGGGAGGTCGGAAGAATTGGAAAACATACTCTTCAGAAGCAATTTCACACTGTAATGAGGAATTGTCACTCAAATTGTGCTACTGTACAAAATTCCACTCGAGCAAGCTCTTGTGGTATTTCTGAGCAAGCTCTTGTGGTATTTCTGAGTAACATAGTTTTCGTGACATCAAGTTGAGAATAATTTGGATTTGGATGTTCTCCATATGTATTGGTCCTCCGGATCACCGGTAGACTTCTTGTGGTGCAAATGGTCTTGTTTGATTGTTCACAATCCTTGAACTGTCATATTTGATGACTTCTTCCAATAACTAACAAATTAGTGAGTATTTGATCTAAATCAGCATTGATTGATTCAGAATGGGAGTTCTTGAATTAATTGAGACCTGTTTTCGAAGAACTTGTCATATGAAACATCAGTTATGATAGGAACATGCGAAATTGAAACCAACCTCCTCCCTGGCGTTTTCTTCTGAACTACATTTTGAGCATCGCAGCATGCAAATTCTGCCCGTTAAATTATCCTCCGTTTCGTGTTCTTAATATAATAAATCTATTAAAACCATTGTCCGCATACGAAGGCAATTTGCGGGCCCTTTCTCAGTTTTGCTAGTACAAGCTCTAGCACGGATGCAATCCTGGATCTCACGCTCCTGCCGACAAAGCTTTCCGTTTGGGGTTTTGTCTTCGAATTAGCTGCGAATAAGCACATAGACAAACTGGCAAATTAAATCCCATCTGGTCCAGCGGCTTTTGACTTGGTTACATACAAGCCGCCAAATAAACTTGAGAGCTTGCTTGCCTGGAGCTGTAAAGGGGATTATAGATTAGATTTGGACCAAGAAAAAATGAAATTTTTCATTCGAGAGTCGCTTTCGAGAGACAACAAGATTCCGTTATAGTAATTTTTCCCATTCCACGTTCACTCTGTTTTAATGAATAAGAAAAAGAAGAATACGAATTTTATTTCAAATAGGCAAGTCTACTATAAACATAATTAATATACTCTATATACACATACATTATACAAATAATTCATATTACAATCTATCCAGTTCACAAAAATAGCAGAAAAACTACATCACACATATTCTATGTAGGAAAAAAATTCACAGTTATATTCTAACAAAAACTTATAGTTATTATTATATATTATATATAACATAACATGTTACATAATAAAAACACTTAACAATTAAGGTATATACAATTTGCTAAAGAATGACTCTGGAACTCGACCAGATAAATGCTAGTCAGTGAGCTCGAAAAACGGAGAACATCGCGGCTTGAGGACTGAAGGATAATTGATAATCTTTTCTCATCTTTTGAACCCCATCTTTTCATTGCAGGTCAGGAATAAAGAAAAACCCAGCCTACGTCATTCCAAATTTACGAATTCCCCGGCTTACGAAAGCGTAGTCATAAAACTATTAGCTCGATGGCAAGGTTCGCATCTTAGGTAATCCGATTACCAGAAATCTAACTGTGAAATTCCAAGTTCTGAAACTATTTTATCGGATTTAAGTATTTCCCATTAAAAACATTCATAGTCGGACAAAGAACATTTGAATCTAAGAAGGAAAAAGAAATAAATATGAAATATTTAGAAATGTTGTAAAAGATTATTTTCTTCATTGAAAATATTAGAAAATCCCTATTCAACAAACAAACAGAGAGGGGTATCTTTATAATATTTGGCAATTTATTAAAACTATCGTGACACTTGAAAAATGAAGAGTTCATATTGCCACTAGCCACGTGACTTTGTCCTTTGGTTGCCATAAAAAGTGTACGTAAAAGGTATGTCAGTTGATAAATAAATGAAAATGGTGTATATAGTACAATACAACGAAAAAAAAACAGAAAATAACGTTAACATGACAATGACATGACATTATAATTGATGTAAATAGAATATTCAAGAGAAATCCAATATATCAGCTGCTGGACACATGTTCCAAGAATTGGTCTATTGAGTAGGGCACTTTATCAACCAAATATCGCTTTAGATCTGTTTGAAAACTTTTTAGTGATCTGTGATTTTTAAAACATTGGGGTAATTTATTATAAATGAAGAAACCAGCATAGACAGGTGATTTCTTGTAGTTTGTATTATTGCAGTGTGGTTGGTGTAAGTTCTAGGCAGTTCGAGGATTATAGCCATGTATATCACTGCTTTTCAGCAATTTATTTGTTTTACCAAAAATGAATTGAAAAGTTATCAAATTTTGTTGGTTGCAATTTATTTATTATTTTAAATATAGATATCATAGTATAATAGTTCTATAAAAAAGTATTAGAGAAACCGCAAGCCATCTTAATCTGCAAACCGTATCTTGTATAGGTGTCACTCTGTTGCAGCGTAATTTGCATTCCATGATTCTGCATTTCTTGTGGTTCAACTTGTTCTAATGAAGAAAATATTACAAAAATCTTAATAAGGTTTAATTATTGATAATGAAGAAGGCACTTTGGAGGAAAAATACAGTTTCTTCGATATTTTGCTTATCACATAGTCAGCATAATGATTCAAAGAAATTGTGCTATCTACAATGAAGTCTAGATGCTTAATTTTACTTAAAATTTCTAGATGATTTTCAAAGATTATAATTTTGATTGGACTCCTTTCAATATTATTTTGTTCTATTTTGTTGTTATGATAATCGCCTTAGTTTAAATGATATTTAGTTTCACTTTATTTGTTCCAAGGTATAACTCAATATTTTTCAGTGAATTATTCATCTTTTTAACAGTCACTGGCAAGGTTTCTTCGTAGGTTTATATCAATGTATCATCTGCCAATAAGTTAGTTACGTATGTCCATGTACATAATTGATTAATAAATTGTATTGATATTGTATCAATATAATTAATTAATATCATTTATATGAATTGTTTGGTTAATAGTTAATGTTATTTCCATCACCCTATTGCACTCCTACGTGCAACCCTCAGAAGTCTTCAAAAGTCTTGTGCGAGCCAGGGAAAAAAAGTAATGGCCCTAATACACTGCCATGCGGTACCCCAAGATTATTTTCTATCACTTAAATAATGTATTGAGATAGAGAAAAAGAAAAAGAATTCGTAAACTAAGTTTGTCATAGTGTGATAAATTTAAAATGAATTGCGAGATGGAAATGCTGAAGATGTCCCAGTTTGATCCAATTACATTAAAATTTGGTTTGGATAATAATTCTTGACGTGGAATGTTGACATATAAAGAAACAATTTAGACAAACTCAACTTTCATTACAATAATTTCAAAATGTAGCAAAACTTAAACTCGATAGTAAGCTAAATTGAATAAAATACAGCATTGTCTTTTAGCTAAAGTTTTTTTTTATTTTCTGAGAAAACAAGAAATATTTTCTGTAAATACTATTTTCACCTTGACTAAGAATAAATTTGATTGACTCACTCTGGAACCATTAATTTGTAATCAGTGTTTTTTTCACTCAGCTGAAAGCTAAGTAAACAAATTAGTATACCTATTTTCAAAATACTATTTCCTAAATCCTGGAGCAATACTTGATATACCTGAAATAAATATAAATTACTATACTTATTTATTCTTGTTTTATAGATCGTATAGTATGAGTATGCATTTCTTTTGAATTGAAATTATAAAAATAATTCAAGACCATACTCATTTCGTTCCAAAAGAAATCCCGGAAGCACTATGTCAATAAAATAATGACTACGGATATATGCAGCACAGATTGTAAAAAAATTATAAATACAAAAAAATGTCACGCGATACGCCGTTTTTCCACATTCATTTTGTTAAAGTATATTAGTAATTGCAATATGTTGCTTTCTTTTCGAATAAAATCAAATTTTTAGAAATGTTCATGGTAGTTTTTCTTACGATGTCAGAAAAACATTTTGATCATCACATTGGACAAACAAACAAAACCTGCATGAAGAGAACATAGAAATATTTTTTTCAAACCGAAAAACCATAAAATTTTGCTACATATTCATTAACAGAAAACCATATTTTCCAACACGATTTTGAAATCCTTCATGTCGAATATAAAGGCAATTGCAATGGTAAGTTTAGTGGACTCCACCTCAAAAAGAAAAGTGCTGTTACTTTCGTAATATAGTAACAGGCAAGGACCAGGTGGAGAATGTTGGGTTCCAACTTTAAGAAAAGGAAATATTTAAACACGAAAATACTCAAAATAGTGAAATGGGGATGCAGTTTAGAGGTTGAAAACGGTTATTTCGATTGGCGGCGAAACGTGACCTCTTAGCAAAAAATGTTTTGTGTTCAACACTTTTCGACATAACCTCAAATTAACCGTCAAAATGGCGAAAAACTGATATTCCACAATTTTTGCTCCTGCTTATATATGATTTAATTCACATAAAAATTTGTAAAAGTATGACTTTTCTGGTTTTGAATGATTTTTTCGCAATTCCGAAGACGACAAGTTTTCGAGTTCTGTTCATTTTTCGAAAAACATACCTTTATCCACGAACATTTGTCTTGGTGTTTTTCGTATTTCGAAAGTCTACAAGTGATCATTTTGATTGTTGGGATGTCTACAGCTTGGCAAATCTATCTGTACCTCTGAGATGCGCGAACGATGAACAGAGAGGCTAAATATCCGCTATCAACGTTAATCGGGAAGGACAAGAAATGACAGCGGCTGTTCTACATAACCAATAAAAACCATCAATTTAAAGCTATGATGTACTTTCAAACCAATCACAACATTATTATAGTGGGAATTTTCTACTTAGATTATTGCCTCGGGAATATTCGTGGTATTTTGTTTTTATTGTGTGACAACAACTGATACTTTTGATTTGACGTCTGTCATCAGTTTGCATGCAAATTGAAAGATGAATGTAGATAACCGTAATGAATAAAAATGTTATATAGAGAATGTGTCTATGATTGGGGCATCAAAAAATAATCTATCGAATACCACACGAGAGTTCGATAAAGTAGAAAATAATTCTCCACATGTTTTCTCAAACTTGTTGCCATTTGGCAATAACCACTCGAGCCCTTCGGGCTCTCGTGTCTATTGCCTGGCAACAAGTTTTCGAAAGATCTGTCGAATTATTTTCACTTTATTCTCACTCTCTTGTGGTATTACAACTGAAAATAATTCGAATAAAAACTACTTTTTGTTATAAAAATAATTCAGCAAGTCGAAAATCATGATTCAGAGAGAGTTTTTCTTCTCAATTTCAAGCGGTTTAATAATCAATAAACCACCAATTTACTTAGACCATTTAAAAGAAGACATTTCAACAATTAAAATGATCACTTATAGACCTTCGAAATGAAAAAAAATACCAAGACAATTGTTCGTGGAAGAGGAAGGGTATTTTTTTTTTCAAAAAAATGTATATAACTCGAAAACCATTCGTCTTCTGAATTGCGCAAAAATCATGCTCATTTGACACCAAAAAAGACATATTCTTACAAATTTTCAGGTAAATTAAAGCATTTATAAGCGAGAAAAAAAATAAATACTGAATAATCGTTTTTTTTGCCATTTTGACGGTTAATTTGAGATTATGTCGAAAAGTGTTAAATAAAAAAGTTTTCGATTCTTCTGTTGTCTACAACTTTTTCATTGAACATTTTCCGCTAAGAGGTCGAAAATCGAAAAAAAAACCGTTTTGAACCCCTAGCAATCCCATTTCACCATTTTGAGTGTTCAAAAATTATTTTTCATCGAAGTTGGAACCTCAAAAACATTTTTCAATCTGGTCCTTGCCTGTAAGTTTTTTTTTCACAAAAATTATAGGCACCAGTCTGACATGTAAGCGATTTCTAGAAACTCGCGGGCCGACCATATCCGGAATTCACTTCACTAGACGGTTGATATTTCCCATCATTTTCGACAATGTATGAATGAATCACTTGTTCCAGGGGTTAGTGGAAATGGCCAAAGTGGTCCAGGTTCTGACGTTTCGGTCATATGGGCGGTCCACCCTCCTGATAAATGGCACTGATCGGGTGGACGAGTGGTTTCTGGCGCGATGGTTTTTACATGGGGGCCATTACGGCCGACATTAGTACCGCGTCAGCAAGCTCATTGCGGCGGGCAGCCCGCGGCTCGTTTCGGACAACTGAAATGTGCCACTTGATAAATGGAATATTAGTAGTTGATCGCGATGGATATCTGGGAGGGATGCAATTCGATTACGCCGGTGACGAATGTATACTTTCGAGTAATTGAATTAGACGGATCAGGTGGTCGGTGAACAAGGAGAAAGTAATTTCTTAGATTTATCGAGATAACAAATACAGCTGTCACCTACAGAGAAGAATGACAATTTGCATGTTTGATGAAGAGTTTTAATGAACTGAATGAAATACTTTTGTCTAATTTCCACTAGTCCGTTACAAAAAATCTACAATTTATGAACATCTACAAGAATCAAAACATAAGATAAGTAAAGATAATCTCAAAATACTACACACATGTAATAAAGGAAAGAAAATGAATTGGTTGGAAGCAATGGAAATAATAAATCTATTAAAAATCCGAAATATAGAACCCTCAACGAGCAATTCGATTTATGTGAGTCTCCACTCTTGAATTTATAAGTTGGACAACCCTGGTAATTTCTATAATCTCCAGTGTTACATTTTTATTGCTGACCTACTTCACTTAATTACTCTGCATCCAGCTTACCTGCATATATAAGCATGTTTTTAGATTCCAAATGTATTAGTTATCATACTTGATAATGGGATAAAACCCGAAACCACTCGTAAAAATAAAATAACTAGTGGAAATTAGACAAAAGTATTTCATTCAATTCATTAAAGTAATCATGAATTTTCACAAAATAAACAAGTCAATCAATTACACAAATTTGATGTAGAGAACAAAACTAGCCCTAAAATGTCAGAAGAACAAATTTTCTGTAATTTATAAGTAAGAATTCAAAAGTTTAACTTATTAGAGACTGTTGAACAGAGAGATCGTAAGTTGAAGGTCTTGGAAGTTCAAGGGCCTAGAAGTTGTAGGGATTTGAACTACGATTCAACTGGTAGCCGGAGAGCTGGTTACGAATTTTGGGAAGGTACTTTTGGTAAATCGAAATTACGAAAAAATATTATTTTGTCAACTGGCGAATCCAGACTCGCGAGTCTGGGAGAGAGTTTGCGGTTATTTCGTTACTGCGCAACAAAAACAAATACAAAAAATATTTTTGGCAACATGATTTTTTTGTCATCTTTTAATTTGGTTTATATATAATTCAAAACAAAAAACCCCAGACATTTTTGTCGGTTCTAAAGTATTACAAGACCCCTCCAAAAATATTTTATGAATATTCCTATGGTGACTATAATTTTTGTGAAAAAGAAAAAAGTAATAGGCAAAGACCAGGAGAAAAATGTTATTGAGGTTCCAACTTTGAGGAAAAAAAATATTTAAACACGAAAACACGCAAAATGGTGAAATGGGGATGCAGTTCAGGGGTTGAAAACGGTTTTTTGCGATTTGCGACGAAACGTGACCTCCCAGCGGAAAAAAAGTTGTAGATAATAAAAACATCAAAAACTTTTGGATTCAACACTTTTCGACTTAAACCCAAATTAACCGTCAAAATGGCGAAAATCCGATTTTTCAGTATTTCATTTTTTCTCGCGTATAAATAATCTAACCTAGATAAAAATTTGTAGAAATATGTCGTTTTTAATGTTGAATAATAACGATTCTTTCGCAATTCAGAAGACGACTAGTTTTCGAGATGGGTACATTTTTCGAAAAAAAAAATACCCTAATATTCCACGAACAATTTTCTTGTTTTTTATTGTATTTCGAAGGTCTAAAATGATCATTTTAATTGTTGAAATGGCTTCTTTTGAATGGTCTATGTAACTTGGTGGTTTATTGACTTAAAATTGAGAAAAAATGTCTCTATGAATCATGATTTTCTCAAGTTTTTCAGAGATTTTCGGCTCTCATCATTAATTCAATAACCAAACATATAGTTTATATTAAATTATTTTTAATAAAATATTTTAATACATGGTCATCAAAAATCCGGACGCGAAGTGTCTAAAAAATGAACTTTGGAGAAGAGGGATTGATCAAAAATCCGTGCGCGAAGCGTCTAGATAATTCTGAAGAGGGTAAGGGAGAAAATAATTTAAAAATCCGAGGGGAAGGGTCTGAAATATTTCAGGAAGGTGGGAAAATTATTGAACAACCGGACTCGAAGCTTTCGGGAAATTTTGGGAGGTGAAATAATAAAAAATCCGGGCGCAAAGCGTCCGAAAAATTCTAGTGAAGGGAGAAGGGGGGAAAATAATCAAAAATTCTTGCGCGAAGCGTCTAAAAAATTTTAGGAAGTGTGAAAAATTATTGTAAATCTAGGGGCGAAGCTTCCGGAAAATTTTTGGGAAGGGGAAAAATAATCAAATGTATTTTGAGATGGAGGGCAGGGAGAGAGAGGGGAAAAATAATGTGTTTTTTGGAGTAATTCATTCAAACTTCATTTGAATTTTTGTAGACTTGTTGTAATTTTTCGATGTCTCGTTTCGTTTTCGAGTTATTGGCGATTTAAGAGAAAAAGTGCAAATTTTATATATTTTTTTAAATATTTCCAAGATTTTTCCACTTTTTAATCGAGTTGGAGAAAAACGGCATTATCGATGTGGCTTGTAATGACGTATACGAAGGAATTTCTAGATTTTTATTCAATCCTAAGTGCCCTCAACATCACGATTTCCCATTTTTAAAAAATATTTCCTAGACTATTGATATCACGGAAAAAATCATTTTTTTAAAATTTTTCCGTTATCCCAATCATTTTCGTGAAATATAGTGCGTCTTTTCGAGCTCTGTCCGACGCATTTTACGAAATTTGGTTTAAATGAACGGTTGGGTGTATTTTAATTTTTCTGAAAGTAGTCATTTTTCGGAAATACGCCGGAAAAACCACGTTAGCATTTTTTCTTTCTCAAAAATTATACACTCCTCTAGAATAATATATATACACTGTCCTCAAATTATTGAAACGATTGAAATTTCAAAGCGATATCTAAGGGTTTGGAAATAGCCACGAAAGACAGAGCTACAGACAGACAGACAGACAAAAGGACAGAATTTCCCAGCTGGAGAACCGTGGTATACAACGGCTTGGGAAGTCGTGTATGATGATAAATTTTGGCTCACCAGGAGAGGATCATAGTCTTCCAAAACTGCCATACAACTGGAATTTTTGAGTTTCGAGCTAGAGGGTCTATAAGTTGATATAAATATTATTTCGGATAAACCTAAAAACTTATCGAAAATAATCAACAAGAAATTACGTGTTTGTAGAAAGGTAAAAGAGGAAAAATTCCTCTTAAATTCCTCTTAAATTCAACTATCCATTTGTAAACGTTTTACATACGACAGATTGATTCATGAGAAAATTGAGTGATGCCACTGACTTTCCTAAATAAGATAAGCATTTATTTGTTGATTTGTTGTTAATTTAAAAATTAATGATGTATTCAATGAAAAATAATGTCATTGTCGTATTTTAGAAATGTCCATTTTTTATCTCTTCGTACATATGTATCTAGATTTATTAGTAGGTTCATAGGTATACATATATTACAGTATTGCATAAATGTACTATTTGCAAGATAAGGTGCATTTAGTCAACATTATTTAAAAATTGTGCTTAAATATAAGTCAAAAACAAAAGTTGAATCTGTTATATCAAATGGCGCCATTTATACAACAATGTTAAGTTTATGCTAAAAACCTTTGATGTTACAGCAATGTTTATGATTACGCTTGTGCTAAAGTTGACTAAATCCACCCATATTTTACAAATGTTCTGTTACAGAGTGCCCTACAAAACATTATCACACTAGGCTTGAAAGCCTGTCTTGTGATTTCTGTTATACAGGGTGTCAATTTGAAAACTTCCCACCCTTAATATCTTCCTTCCAGTAAACAATATGAGTAATCGAAAAAACAGGTCAATTTTATTGTCAAGGGGGACACTTTCACGGACTATTTGTAGCCCTCGTGGTTCAACCCCCTAGGAGGGGTAGATGTTACCCTTAGAATTTTAAATGGAAGGGGGGTCAAGTGGCACATCATTTTGATGGGCGTTCAATTCTTGTTCCAATGGTACCCTGACTTATTATTTTGTGATGAGCATTTTCCGAAAAATTGCGTTCTAAACTAACAGAAGTAATTATTAGAACGCCTATACTGAGATGCATTATTGTATTGACTCCCTTTAATAAAAATGGTTAGAAGAGTAGGTGGCACCGCTCCAACCCTTGAATGACAGGAATAAATTTATTACGCATGGGATTTTTTATTTGGTGGTTATTTTCCTTCTACACAATAAAATTTAATTTCCGAGAAAGACATTTCCAACATAAAATCTACTTACGCTTATCCTATTAGCTGTTCGAAATGTTGTCCATTTTGCTCTAAACAGTAATACAGTCTGTTTTCGAACTCCCCTCTAACATTACGGAAAACTTCACTAGGAATTGACCGGCATGCTGCTGTAATTCGTCTTTTAAGTTCGTCAATATCAGAAGGTTGTGTTTTATAAACAACGGATTTAAGATGCCCCCAAAGAAAGAAATCTAAGGGTGTTAAATCCGGTGATCTCGGAGGCCATTCAACTGCTCCCCTTCTGCCAATCCATCTACCCGGAAATCTCTCGTTTAACCACTGTCGGACGGGAAGAAAATAATGAGGTGGAACACCGTCCTGCTGGGAATGTAACAGATCCTCCTGCAAAAGTTCATTACCTTCTGCATCAATTTGAGTTTGTAGCTCGTGAGTTATAAGAGGATCGATAGTCTCTTCAAGCATATCAAGGTACAGATTGCCAGTCAAGTTTTCTTCCAGAAATAATGGACCACGAATGGCATTTCCAATAATACCAGCCCAAACATTAACTTTTTGTGGGTGTTGTGTATGCCCTTCCCGAAAAATATGTGGGTTTTCGTCACTCCAATAGCGACAATTTTGTCTATTAACATTGCCATTCAGAAAAAATTAACACTCATCGCTGAAACAGATGTTTAACAGAAGATTAGGGATGGTATTGACTCGATGAGACATGATTTCACAAAACTCTATTCTTCTATCATAATCATCCTCGTGGAGCTCTTGAAGAATCTGCATTTTATATGGATGAAATTTATGCATTTTCAATGCTTTTCTTATAGTCTCGCGTGACATTCCCGTCTGTTCTGATACTGATCGTAAGGAGCTCGTGGGCTCTGCAGCAAATGTTCCCAAAACTTCAATTTGAGCTGCTTCATTTAGTACTCTGGGGTTATTTCTTTTTTTATTTGTCACTGAACCACTTTCGTAAAACTTATTCACCAAATCAAGCACATACCGGTGACTTACATTACAATTTGGATGTCTTTCGTTAAAAAGACATGCCGCCCTTCGTGCGCACTTTCCAACTTCGCCATAAATTACAATCATTTCAATTCTGTCTTGAAGAATGTAAACCATTTTTACACTTTTATACACTTATTAAAGTAATTCCTAAACAGCCCAACAGGTACAACGGTATTCACAATACTACCACATAGTTCAAATTTGCTAACCAATTTTTTGCCGGAAAACAGAAACTTTTTACAGCAGAAGTAGCAAAAAAGAAGGCTATCTGTACAATTTCTGCGATGACACTTAAAAATTCAGCATTTAATAAACACAACTTTACTACCATCTACGTTTTACTATTAGACTACTTTTTTATGTAAAGTGTTTGGAGCTAATGGCTAATGTTACCCCTAATAAAGGGTTGGAACGGTACCACCTAATATTCTAACCAGTTCTGGCCAAACCATGCATCTCAGTATAGGCGTTCTAATAATTACTTCTGTTAGTTTAGAACGCAATTTTTCGGAAAATGCTCATCAAAAAATAATAAGTCAGGGTACCATTGGAACATGAATTGAACGCCCATCAAAATGATGTGCCACTTGACCCCCCTTCCCATTTAAAATTCTAATGGTAACATCTACCCCTCCTAGGGGGTTGAACCACGAGGGCTACAAATAGTCCTTGAAAGTGTCCCCCTTGACAATAAAATTGACCTGTTTTTTCGATTACTCATATTGTTTACTGGAAGGAAGATATTAAGGGTGGGAAGTTTTCAAATTTACACCCTGTATATGACACCCCATGCTTGAAGTAAGGTATTTTGTTAAGGTAATTATTTATTGTTCAATAATATTCATGGTAAGGAAGGAAGATTGGATGAAAGTTTATACGTGGGTTGATCATTAACTTTTTATATGAAAATATAAAATTTTAATCATAGAGAAAATTTGTCAGGACATCACACTACATGTCTTTGTTTCTATTTTGACTTTTTTGATTTTCTCATCTTATTAAGGTTTTTGGAAGAGCATTATAGATTTTTGACTCATAGTGAAAAAATGTATTTTGTTTAACATTTTTTTTTTTACATTTTCATCTTTAATATCTGAGTTTGTAACTGATCGAGTGTGTCTTTAGTGTTGTTTAGTGAATTTCTCGGTGAATTTGTATTGTTCTTGAAAGATTCTTTTTAAGCATTGACGAGCACAGATTGAGCTAATGTTTGATGTTTTAAATTCTTGATATAGCTGATTTGTCTAAAAAAGTCTAGGTTTCTAAAAAATAATTTTTAATAATAAACTTTATACAATTTGCAATGAGCTGAGATGTGTTTTGAATGTTGGTCTCTAAGTAGGGATGCATTAGTGATTCTACAAGTGGGGCACATTGGATGGTTAGTTTTTTTTTTGATAGTATGTCACGTAATTCATAAAATTTATGCATAAGGACTCGTAGTCGTTTTGTGGCGTAGTTGATATGTGGGTCTAGAAAGACACCAAGGTATTTTATACAAGTGGACTTTTCTATAGAACGGCATTTACATTTATCTGTATTATTACAGGAAATGATTTGCAGTTTGAGTTTTAAGTCTTCTGGTTGAATTATGTGGGAGAAAAAGTTATAAAATTTGTTTTTGTAATGTTTAGGGACAACATGTTGCTATTGAGCCATGCGTGGATTCGTTTTAGATCTCTTTCTACAATTTGTTTTATTTCCTTCCATGTTTGTCCAGTAGAGATTATTTCAGTATCATCTGCGTAACATATCGTCCCCCTTATCACGTAGGGGCGTAACTAACAAAAAAGTGCGAAATTGGGTTACGCCATATTTAGGCTTTCTTGTAATGTACTTTTCATCTCACGAAGTGGCGTAACTGTATCTCTAATATAATGCCCTCACAAATAGAACTTATATTCATTGCGTATCTACAGGGTGATTGAACTGTCATCAATTTTTGTTTTTCCTATCTCCTGTAAAATATTCAGAAATCAGATACGCCCCTACGTGATAAGGGGGACGATATGATATGACCTTTCATGCCATTTATTTCATTTATATTATTATATGTACACAAGGAAAAGTATCGGACCCAATATTGCTCCCTGTGGTACTCCTGTATACTCATTTTGTTAACGGCCTCAAAATTAAATTTCGCGGACTGACAATAAAATCAGTTTCTTCATACAGAGACAAACTAACGAAAAAACTATTCAACAAAGAAGCGATGTGGTAGATATGACCTTTCATGCCATTTATTTCAGTTATATTATCAATGTACACAAGGAAAAGTATCGGACCCAATATTGTTCCCTGTGGTACTCCTGTGTACTCATTTTGTTAACGGCCTCAAAATTAAATTTCGCGGATTGACAATAAAATCAGTTTCTTCATGCAGAGACAAACTAACCAAAAAACTCTTCAACAAAGAAGCGATGTGGTAGATATGACCTTTCATGGCATTTATTTCAGTTATATTATCAATGTACACAAGGAAAAGTATCGGACCCAATATTGTTCCCTGTGGTACTCCTGTGTACTCATTTTGTTATCGGCCTCAAAATGAAATTTCGCGGACTGACAATAAAATCAGTTTCTTCATGCAGAGACAAACTAACCAAAAAACTCTTCAACAAAGAAGCGATGTGGTACGTGCATGCTGTAATTACCATCGAGCATTGAATTCGCATACTTCAACGATACTGTTGAAGAGACACTCGCCAGTCATGGAGTCACGTAACTGAAGCTTGGAAAATTAAGTCGGAAACCAATTTGTAGAATTACAAGGATTTTTATTTGATTACGGAGAAACGGAAAGCACGAAGAAACCGTAGAAATAAAACGGGGATTTCGCAGAGTTGGCCGTAATGATTTTGCTTGATTGTTGGCCTGACTGATGCAGGTATTGAAAGGCGACCTATACTTTGTATGACAAATGAATGGGTTTGATTGGAATCGTTTAGAGTTCGATCTTTATGCTTCAATTCTCGATAAATCATTTCGAATAGATGTGAAGACTGGAGTTTGTTGGAAAAATTGATCTTCTCTTGACTTCCAAGGCAACCTTTATCACTATGAATATTACCATAATAGTCTGATCAACAAGTTGAGAAACGTGAAAAATAGTGATAAAACTTCCAAAAATATGAGCGTTAGCTCGTTGGAATGGGAATGACCACTAGAAAAATTGTCTCTAAGGATTTTACCGCACGTAAAAAATTGAGATTGATATTAACAAAATAAGATGAAAGAAAAGGTATTTAGTTATTTGTTAATATTAAAAACTATTAATAGTTAAGAAAGGACCAGGCAGCCGGCTTATGGAGAAATGGGCTTCGGTGAAATTTCATGAAATGTTAGTATATTGTAGTTGACGACTTTCTGAACAATAGTGTCCATGGGCCCAACTCAATCCTATGACTAATTTCAGAGATACAGGGTGTTTGTTGAAGTTGGAAAATATTTTTTAAAAGCATATATTTCTTATTTTCTTCAATGTATCAAGAATTTTTTTCTGTCATAGTGCTCCAATGCCACTAAATATCAGTCCCTCATGAGAAAAAGTTTCATTTGCTACAGGGGTACTCAAAAATTAAGAAAACGGAAAGATGACTTGAAATATATTATTTCCTTCTGGTTGGTTTATAATAATAAGGTATTCAAACATTTTGTACAGGTCAGTCAGAAAGTTGATCGCCCCTGTATCAGCAGTGATAAAACATTTCAAATGAATGAATATTTTGGAACCTTTGGTGTGAATACAATTCAAGAAAAAAGAAACAACCCTAACACCGAAACTACGTCACAATCACACTCGACGCGCGTTTCGCCAACAAAGTTAGCATCTTCAGGGGCTAAAAACTTACTTAATAAATCACCAAACTCGGTGAGATTTTGATCTAATAACTTAAACATAGTTCAATGTGGTTGTCGTCTTTTGATATACAAGTTTAAATACATTTCCGTCCTTACACTGTTTCTATCGTATTTGTAATAAATTTGTATCATATCTCTTTTTCCTTCATTCGTAAGAGCCATTTCTGGCCAAAAATTTAAGGACTTGTAAAATAACAAAATGTCATTGAGTGTAATAAATTGAAAGACAAATTTGGAAACATCAAAGTCAAAGCCTGTTATGAAAATAATAAATTTGTTTCAATATCTCCAATTTTTCGAAAAAGGAAGATAACTTATGAGACATCATAGAAAATGCAAAATCTGGTACTATTCAAAACAGAAAGAATCCAATGTAGCGCCCATAAGAAAAAATGAAGTTGATGATGGTGGCCGGAAGACGAAACGTCGGATAGCAAATCTGAAAACACCATTATGTAGCAGGGAAAAAGTGGCAACGTGGAAGTGCAATTTATTTTCGAATCCTTTGAAAAATAAATCCAGAAAAAAATTTAAACCATTCTCCGAAATTTATGTTTTTTGGGGTCTCCGGATATAGTCGGAATTTCAGAAATTTCTCAACGGTATATTGTTAGTCAGGTAAATGCGCAACTTTGCCTCAATTCAACCATCTTCGTATCTCTCATAGTTTCCGAGATCCCAATGGTGAGAATCGAATTTGAAATCTTCGAAACCCTAAGCAGCATTTGCGAACAAACATAGGCCACCGCTTTATATTTGCTCAGATATAAAGAACTGTTTTTTTTTTCTCTAAAATATATTATAATTGGTCTCAATGTCTTTTTGTAATTCCCATGCATCCTCATTTGCTGCTTATTTTTAGCAAAACCACATTGAACATATATCTATCATTTGAGAGCAAATGATTCCAACTCACCGCGCACCTTTTTTTTCAATGCTATATCCTCATTGCGATATCCATTATTTTTATAACTGATACAGGGTGTTCCAAATTAAGTCGGAACCATTGTTATTATTGATGCTACGAATTCGGTTAAACGGGCAAACTAGTAGCATTTATAAAGGCCTTCTCGATGCCGAAAACGAAAAAAAAATTTACAGTCACGTTTTCAGAATATTTCATAAAATGATATTTTTTTCAATGGAACACTCTATAATTTTCCATGAATTTCGATTCGTAATAACTTTTTATGACTTTTTTTCGTAAAGGTGAAAATAAGACACTTTTATTAGGAAACATTTATAACAAACGGATTTGATAAAGCGCTATAAAATATCGAGTAAATGTTCAAAAACACCGCCTTCTTGGTGAACACATATTTGGACCCTTCTATTGACACTACGAGTGGCATTTAACACAGTTCTGCTAAAATTTCTATTAATTATAGTTTGAATATAATTTTTCAGTTCATCTAAATTATGTTCTATTTTGTACAACTCATTTTTCAGAAATCCCCAAAAATAAAAATCCAGAGGTATCATGTCTGGTGAACGAGGGGGCCACTTAATAGGACTATTTGTAGCAATTCATCTGTTTCCAAATCAGCCTCGTAGCATTCTTTTTACGCCACTGTCATTATGTGCATGTGCTCCATCCTGCTGAAAATAGATCATCTGACGAGCCTCCAGATCAAGATCATCGAAAAACTCTTTCAACACTCTTGTTAATAAATTAATGTAACGGGGTCCGTTCAAAGAACCATGGTAGAAAAATGGACCGATAATTCTGCCTCTAAATAAACCACACCAACCATTAATACTAAATCGTCTTTGCGGATTGTGGGGATGGACTAGAAATGGATTATGTCTACTACAATAATGAAAATTCTTTCTATTATACATCCCTCGATTTGAAGAATTAGCCTCATCGCTCCATATAATATTTCTATAGAAGTTTGGATCTTGTCTGCAAAACCCCAATCGTCTCTCAGGATCACCAGGTTCTAGTGTTTGCACTGGTCTTAACTCATAAGGAGAAATCTTATGTTTCTTCAGAATTAGTTGAATACCAGACAATGGAACAGCTATTTTTCTAGATAAATCTCTGATGGAATTATTTGGATTTACCTCAAAGTGGGATAAAACGTCAATTTCTGTATCTTCAGATATTACAAAACGTTTTTTAGTTCTCCTCTTCCCAAAAACTTTTTCATTGTTCCTGAATCGACGATGAAGCACAGCAAAAAAACGCCGATTAGGTAATTCACGATCGGGGAACGAATTGCTGTAGTGTTGGACTGCTCTTACACTATTTTTGTGGCAAACCAAGTAGGATTCTAACATATCACATTTTTCTTGATGGGAAAACGGCATTTCGAAAAGTATTCGTACAGTAGTTGACAATTACAATAATTTATGACATTATTTGATAAATAGTATTTCAACAAAGTTCCAAGGCAACTTGATTGCTCATAATAATTATGTTTTATCGAATCAAACATGTTTTTTCCAACCACATTCATATGATCTTTCAGTATTTTCTGTTCTGTACAAAAACGGCTACAAAGTTATCATTACAGCAGACATATTTTGATTCACAAAATAAATGCGACTAGCGGAACGGCTTTAAGATGGAAATTATCGTTTTGTACATTAATACCAAATAGCTCAGTGGTGTCAATTGAGTGGTGCGACCTCCGAGCAATAAAAGATATAGAGGTGCCATTTCTATATAAACAACACATATTGATGTGAAAGCTGCATACCGCTATCCTTTGTTATGATTTGTAGGTGAGGGGGAGATTTGTTATTGTTTTGAAAACTGGAGCGCTTAGAACCAGTGGCGTGCTAATACATTTTCTTATATATTATTAATTAGATACGGTCGCTGCAGACAAATTTGTTATCACATATATCGGCATCGATAGACGACCACATGCCTGGTTGGAAAGCAAGTTGTTATTTAGCTGCAACCCTGACGTCTAATGTTCGGAATGCGCACCAACCACCAGCAGTAGTGCTGTAGGTCTCCCTACTGATGAAAAGTGAATGCGCTTCCAATGAAAACAAAGTCGCCCTGGAGCGCCACGGCAAATAAAAGCTGTCATGTACCCGCACAGGCTATGCCTTTGGGTACACTCTACGAGTGTTGTCAAAAAATAGTAACATATGTTCTTACGATAATACAATCAATTTTTGGATTAAACTCTTCCTATCATACAAATGGCAACATTTCCTAAATGGTTGCATGAATAAGTCATTCATAAATAGAATTCATAATGGATATGTAGTGGACAAATAGTTATTTATGCAACAGGTGCAAAAATAAGTGACTGTTTATTGTTCTTTATTGTACATGTGATAATTGTCAACACGCTACGTGAACTAACACAGCATACACTAATTTTTTTACGATCATTAAAAAAATCTACTTCCATCCGTCAATTTTGAATATTAGAATATGAAAAAGTAGTGCTTATTAATGTGGGGCAATATAAATTAAATTGCAAGTCGTTATCAAGTTATCATACACTTGATAAAGACTGTAGATTTTAACAGTTGAAACGTCGTGAATAACATTGCAGAGAATATTTCTTTGTTCTTTTTTAGACAATGAAAGTCCAGAATAACCTTACTCAAAGTGAAACATTGTCAACCACTTCCAAAAAAACGATTGCAATGTTGTTGCCAATTCTTGTTCGTTCACGTGGTAAAGTCTTGTTCATACCCTCACAAATTTCGTAATTTTTCTGCGAATGAAATAGCTACATCAACAATTGATCCGGCATGACTGGCAGCCATTTTATCCGCAGAAAAATTGCAAAATTCGTGAGGATATAAAAAAGACTTCACGTGAACGCGCGAGAACTGGCAACAACGTTGCTGTCGTTCGTTGTTCGCCTGTTGTCGCTGTCTACGATAATTTTGTATTTCGAGTATTGATTCTGGTGCTGTCATCGTAGAAGACGAAGATGCTTCAAACTTTGGGGACAGTGCCAGTTGCAGAGCTACCCTTTAATATCTTTCAACGCTGGAAGGAGTTGGAATCCACTAAATGAACGAATTTGTTAGAAAACTTCATGTTTGCTGTTGTTTTGCGAAAAAAAAAATACTTTATATTGGTCCAATGAACATGAAATATTGAATAAATATGATTAATCAGATACGTGCTGGTAGCATTTGATTTGATAATCAGTACGAATTTTACACTCCGGAAACCCTTAAACTGCGCTCAAATTCTTACTGGTAAGAAAAATAGTTTGAAGAAAACTGAAAAATATTACCTTATCATCGCATCAGATGACGATTCATCATAAAATTCCCAGACTGATAATGCTCCTTTACTGATTATAGTTCTACAACCTGGCCGAAAAATATGGTGAGGCCAAAAGTGGTTAGAACAGATAACTGAGGATTTCTAAGAGAGTGATGCACACCACAACTGGGCAATTGCTCTACTGCTTGGTAACCTGAAAATATAATCTGAACCAATGTCAAAGTATCATAAGGAATATGAGAGAATGGGATTATTGTCTTGACAATCATTATACCTACGTAACCCGTTCATTAGATTTTAAACTTGTGATGATATACAGTGTTTCGTTTACAATCAAGAAGTTCATGTCCACGTACGGTTTAACCGGAAGCAACATTTTTATTCAAATGGAAACATCGAAAACTTCTGAAGAACGGGTTATGTGATAATCTCTGTATATGAACAAAACATTCCAGTACCCAGCAGATTGGGTCTATAGCTAGTGACTTATAATTTGAATTCGGTTTTGAAGAGTTGAGTTTGTTTACTTACTTATTTTTCAGTGTACCTACTGCAACAGGTATTTTCCTATTTATGAATAGGTAATCATTTCTCAAAGTACAAAGTTTCTTTAAAGCTATTTCAACAAAGAGTGTATTTTTGTCTCACAATCGGGAATCAATAAAAATCAACTTTAATAATACTACCAAGAACTAAGTAAGGTATGCCCATCAAACGTGGTAGATGCCATACTGCGACGCCCATGGTTTGATTTGATACTTACTTGTGGAATGTTTGTTTAGTGCTTGATAACTTTTTCGGCCCACAAACTTCACACGTTTTCGCCATTTCGCAGAGATAAGGTCTCTAATATAACAATTCAACAATCCAACACAACACTTCTACCACTTATTAAAATTAAAACAATTATACAAATAGGCTCAAATCCAAACTGAACTGACAAGACGATAAATAAGTTGTCAACGCATGTAAACAAACTAGATCGCCAAGTTAAGAGCGAATAACAATACGGAATTTCAACCTGATTAATGAGTGGAAACGGAAATATCCGATAATGTTCGTTTTTAACATGATCCGAGCATAGATATTTATAAACAACGTCGGGTATGTTGCTTTCAAGAAAGAGACACGAAAGCCCTCTCTATATCTTTTATTGCTCGGAGGGCATGATGATCACGGATTTCACGAGTTCACATCCCAGCGCAATTTTTTATTTTTACTGTCTTATTTTGCTATTAGTAACAAAATAATGTCATTCGTATAAGTACCAAAATTGGGTGTTTGGACAATCATGAGGTTTAATTCGCCAAAACAAAGAAATGTTTTGTACTAGTGAAAGGAATAAATATTTCCACATAAGTCGCTCATTTTCCACTTTAGGAAAAAAGGTAATTGGTGATTGGTAATTGTTGAGAATGTTATTACAAATCGAAAAACGAATGAAAAACTATAGGGTGTTCCATTGAAAAACATTTCATTTTATGAAATATTCTGAAAACGTGACTGTCAATTTTTTTTTGTTTTCGTCATCGAGAAGGCCATTAAAAATGCTACTAGTTTGCCCGTTTAACCATTCGGTTAAGCATCAATAATAACGGAGTTGGCAATGGTGCCGACTTAATTTGGAACACCCTGTATATAGGAGTGAGGTGAAAGTGTGAGTTAAGGCAAAGTAATATTTGTTTTCACAACAGGCGCTCAATAACCCATTTAAAGAAAGATATTTTTCATTAATCTCAACTCCTAATATTGCCAATACTTGTCTTTCTGGACATACCGTTTGTTATCAATGATCTTTTTCTTTGCGTTATTACTGCTTTATTGTTGCACTCATCTCTGGGTCTACATATCTTCATTTCTACCTAACTTTATCTTTAGACAATAATTCAGGTGAAGAGAAATGTTCTTTCGTCCTGATAAAATGTTTTGTTGTGGACACACTGATCACCCTGATGTCCGGTCCCTTATACAGAGCCCCAACGTTATCAGGGTCGGCAACGATAAAAGAATAAAGCATTCGAGTTACACCGTATACCACCCACATAAGTCCTAAACATATTTGAATATCACCACATGTACCTGAATAAATCTTCCCTAGCAATTTTTATCAGATTCATTCTTACCATTTCAGGACAATTTTGAGTCGATAAAAATCTAACGCTGTAGCGTTGCATCGTACGCCGTTTTTTGCATATATATATGGATTTAGATCACGTCTACCAAACCCACGCTAAAACGATAAAGGAAATAGTTATTCAGAACCTCGAGCCGATGCCTTTATCCAATTGCGCATTTACGAGGGGATGAAGAAATTCCGATAAAATTAATTCTATTTAAACTGGAAAAATAAATTCTTGAAATTGCAGTGAACGAATAGACGGAGAGCTGAGGGACCAAAACTGCAAGAGTTTTATAAAAGCTGATATTTTGATATTGTCATGAATATGTTGAATATCGATAGCCTGCCGTCAGTCAGCCAGTTTTTGGGACAACTGGCGCGGGGATGGTTCCAAACTTGTAAAAAACACGTATGTCGCAACTGTTTTAAAAAATCAGAAAATTTGTCTGTGGATAGCTAGGCAACCAACAAACTGTGTGAACATAGTCAGTCAGCACAATATTGGAACACTACGCGTCAGCGATCCGGCAAACCCGTCAAAAAAAAATGGGTTCGTGTTATAAAATCTGAAAATTAGTCTGTGGATAGCAAGACAACTAACAAACTGTGTGGACATAGTCAGTCAGCACCATATTGGAACACGACGCGTCAGCGGTCCGGTAAACTCGTAAAAAAAATGGGTTCGTAAAAGAGTTTTATAAAACATGAAAATTTTCGTGTACTTAAGTAGTTCATATTACCTAAAATAAGACTAACATAATCAGTCAAATGTTTCATGGAACAAACGCCGTCAGCAGGCAATAGAAAGACAATGCACCATGGAATTTTTATTGAAATAACAAATAAAAAATGGCGTCTCCTCCAATATGGCGGACGAGATTTGTGATTATGGTCCGATTTCATTCAAAATTGGTATGTGGGTATTTTTGAGGTCGGCGATCATGATTTTTTGTTAAAATTTATAAATTCAAGATGGCGACTTCAAAATAGTTCTTGTTTTTGTATAAATGACGATAACTCTGTTGTTATCAACAAAAAACTATTACTGTGACATATCATCTGTGAGAAAAAGAATAGTTATTCATAACTAAGTCATAGTGAGCTATGACCTATATTTGAAAAATAAAAGTTGCTGCTGATATCTCAAATTCTAGAAGAGTTGGTATAAATTTCATATTTTTTTCGAAATCTCATTGAAAAACTGCCATGAGAATGTGAAATTTGTATTCAAATATTTTCATAAATAAAGAAGTTATGGAGGAGACATGAAAATGATCAAAATCTGTTTTTTGCGTATAAACCAAAAAAGATAATTATACCATATACCTAGTGTATTGAATTGAATCTGTCCAATGTGACATCAAGTTTTGAAATTCAAACTTAATTAGTTTGAATAGTGTTTCGAATTGTGATATGAAACATAACTCGTTAAAGGTTTTCTTTATAACGTACCATTTGGAAGCAGAAATATTTGCTACAGTTCGTTTTCCAATACAGCATCTGTGGAAGGCTCAAAAAAAGTTGCATATTCTTCCACTTTTTCTAAACAACATTAGAAATGTTTATTGCACCTGAAATGGTTTATATTGCATTGGTACCAATTGTATTTGATTTTGATAATTTCAAATTGAGATGATTCGGAACGCATTTTGGAAATATCTTATGGATATTCCTCTTAACCATACCATATACAGGGTGTTTCAAAACCTAATAGTGTACTTTTTTATTTTAATTTTTGGACCAAACCCAAACTTGAGATATATAATCGCAAATAAAATAAAAACTATGCCTATTGTTTAGAATAATTATATATATTGGGTGTTTCATAGATGCGCAGAGTAATAGAAAATTGTCACATTTCAATACTCGAAAATACAGCGGATATACTAATTAAAATTAAGCAATGATTTTAAGATTTTACATGGTGGAAGGCGTAGAGACTTGCCACGAATATGAAACTGCACATTCTTGATTGGATACGACATCAAAATAATTACATTTACAATTTTTTTTTAACACAGATTTCACATATTTTATAGTCTACCTTGGGTATTTTTACAAGCCTAATTTTCAGTAATGAATGTTTTACATTCAACGTCGTCATGTTGAACTCGCCATTCTCTATTCTCTCATTTTGGTTCCCAAATTCATACAATACAACCTATCAAACTTGTTTGAATGCAGAATGTTATAACAAAAATTGAAGACAAGCTTAAATTAAAATTCACAAAAAAAAATCAATGATGCATTCACTCGAGACAAAGCTCATGGCACCACTGAAATATAATAATCTACAGAATATGGCAGACTGAATAATGTATTTCTGAATATAAAACCATTTTGCGGTCGAGCGCGCTATATAAATCAGACGCGCGGCCACCGGAATTATGAACATTTGCCAAATTTCAAGTTATTAGGACCTCCAGAAGTGGGTCAAAATGCACTTGCAAGAGACATGAAAATTATCAAAATCTGTTATTTGCGTATAAAACTAAAACGAATAGATTTTATTAAAATATTTTTTCACATTATAGTTGGCCTTGATAAACTCCACATTTGGTGTCATTTAACTGACCTCGTATCTCTTACCATTAAAAAGATACCCATGGTGAGCATGGTAAGTGGGACACACTGTATACTATGTACTTCAAAAGTGACAAATGTGAAACTTCTGACTGATTATGTCTTGTTTTAGGTACTATGAACTAGTTTCTCGAAAATTTTCAGATATTATGAACACTCTTTCACGAACCAAATTTTTTGACGAGTTTGGCGGGCAGCTGACGCGAAGTGTCCAAATATTCTGATGACTGACTATGTCCGTAAACTAAGCTTTTACGCACTGCTGACAGTGCGTAAAGTAATACTTTTCGCGTGCGTAAAAAAATCACCTGTGCGTAAAATTATCAACTGTGCGTAGGTAAAGTAATTTTTTGCAAACTGTTCTTACATTTAGGCATTTTTGAAAAATACAGTATTTTGCGTCAAATATAACTCGGAAGTCTTCATTTGATAATACGACGACAATTCAAATCATTAAACATTCAAATTAATGATATAATTGCTACAATTTGGCAATATAATAACTGTTGAAGAAAAACTTTGTATGAAACACTTTCTACTACTGTACGAACGTGTATGATAAATAGCTATTTTCTACTCATGTATATGATAATGATAATTTTTCAACCAAATACCCTACATGGAAGTGATAGTTTTTCACTATAGAGATGAAAATTAAACAAATGAACATTATCGTACAACCCGATGGGAATACACTAAGAACAAATTGATGAATTTTTGATACTAATGACAGTTACTTGGCACTTGAATCAGCAAACGAATATCACTTCGTTTGACAGTTTATAAACATTTTCACGATTATATTTGAACTTCTCTCTATAACTATAATTCTCTGATAGCGAAATTGGTGAATCACGTCCACCACCTAATATAGCTGAAGCGGCTAACTCAGTTTCCAATAATATATTGCCAGATAAATCCCGAGAAAGTTATGAATTTCTGTACAGAAAGTTCATTACTTGGAGGCATTGGACTGAAGATTTGAAACTGTAGGGGTTTTACCAACAATTTTCCGAAGAAAATGATCTTTTACAACATTTATAAATATTTCATATTTATTTCTTTTTCCTTCTAAAATTCAAAGATCGTTTGTCCGACTATAAATGTTTTTATTGGGAAATATTTAAAGCCGGTAAAATGGTTTCAGAACTGGAAATTCCATAGTTAGATTTCTGGTAATCGGATTACCTACGATGCAAAATCTTGCCAGCAAGCAATTAGTTTTATGACGACGCTTTCATTAGCCGGAGAATTTGGAAATTTGGAATGACGTATGCTGGGTTTTTCTTTATTTCTGACCTGCAATGAAAAGATGGGGTTCAAAAGATGAGAAAAGATAATTAGTTGACGTCAGTTTTCAAGCTGCGATGTTCTCCGTTTTTCGAGCTCCTCGACTAGCATTTATCTGGTCAAGTTTGATAGTCATTCATTAGCAAGTTGTACATATGTTTAATTGTTAAGTGTTTGGATTATGTAACATATGTAAATATATCGTTATGGTTACTTATTAGCTGCTGTGCCCGTTATTTGATTACAACAACTCACCCGTCACCCCTGTACTCAAATACAAATACGAGTACATTCATTCAGCTTTGAACCCGTATGAAAATTTATAAATTCACAAATACGTGGGGACTATTAGCCTCGTCAACATTTATTAAAACATGCAATGCCTCTATAAATAGGAGAGTTCTGACAAAACGAAGAGTCTCGAAAATAGTTGACGCAGGTCATTGCAGTTACGGGTTCCATAATTTTTAGTTAGTTATTTGTTACATGGGTTTCTTGTTCTTTCATATTACATATCAATATGGACGTATATATAAACATGGTAGTGTCAGTAATTGAAATTTTTTTAAACGGATTCACGGATGATAGGGGAGATCGGTGACGGTTGTAACAAAAATTACATTACATTTTTTTCTGCTCTTATTGTAAGCCCTAGCTGACCCATTTTTTAAATATAAATGCTTTATAATCTTATAAGTGGCCTGGTATTTTTAAAGTTTTTAAAAAAATTAAGATATTTTGGGTAAAAATTCAAAGACACGTCACTGACAATTGTTACAATTGACACCCAAAAGGTGTCAGTTGTAACAGGGGTAGGTATCGATTGTAACAAGCATCTCGTATCGGAAGATAATTCAAATAAAACACTTTTTTGATAATATTTATTGACTTCCAAAAATGGTTACATAATAAAAAACAAACAAAACGCATTCTGCAAGAAGAAATAAAAATATATATTTTTATGTTAATAAATCTAACATTAAAGTTTCTAAAAGTTTTTATTAGTCAGAATCCACAGAATCAGCAGAGTCGCAATTCTGACAAATAAAAAGAGGATTATTCTTGGCACATGTAGTATGAGCCCATTTTCTGCACTGTCGACACTGTAACCAGTCTTCAGATCTTTTATGGTACGAATCTGAACAAACTATGCAATATGTGTCTTCCTCTTCAGATGTCGCGGATTCCCTATGTTTCTTAGGTTTTTGTTTCTTCGCACATTTTTTTGTTTTGTTTTTAGCTGGTGCTTTCCCATGACTCTCTTCTTAACAGCTTTGGTATTTTTATTAGCAAGACGTTGTTCTATTTGCAAAATTCCTCCTTCTTCATCCAGCCGCTTTTGTTAGCTGCTCCGTGGCATCCGGGTGGCCCATCTCTGATGAAATGGTCGTAATGTCTAGCCAAAGGAAATATCAACATAGGTGGGACACTGTTTCCTATTGCACTAACAGCTAAACACATCGTTACCAAAGTACTCCTTTCTTGAGAAGTTATAGAGCCTACTTGCTTAACTCCTTTTTTAGCTAAAACATTGGTTGACTTCTGTACAGAGGTGCAGCCTGTTTCGTCTACATTATAAATATTTTGTGGTTCGAAATGATGACGATCGAACACATCAGCCAAGTTGTCAAAAAACGTTTAACATTTTCTTTATTAAAATTCATTGCTCGGGCCAAGCTAGTAGATTCAGCCGTTCTGATTGACAAATAATAATTTCGTTTGAGAAATGCTGTTAACCAGTCTTTACTAGCCATTTCAAATTCATCCCAGTTTTTTTGGGTATTTTAATGGAATTACAGAGGCAAACTGATATGCCAGTTTTCTCATGTCTCTCGTGGAAAGACCGAAATACATCTTGGCTGCATCCTGTACGTACCTTCCTAACTCTTCTTCCTGTTCCACAGTAAACACCTTGTTAAGGGCACAGTATCCATTACGTGGCTGCTCATTATTTCTCAAAGATTTAAGGTACCGGTGCAATGATACGTGACAAATCCCATATTGCCTTGAAGCAGCTCTTACAGAAAAATTATCATTCACAACCTTATTTGCAGCCTCTTCATATGTATCTTTCGGTATATTGCCCCTATTTGTTTTCCTCCCCCTTGGTTTCATTTTGCCTAGGGAATAAAAAAAACTGTAAGAATTTATATGGAATTTTTATTGGTGTCGGTTGTAACACGTTACAACCGCCACCCGTGGTAATGTTACAACTGGCACCAACAGACACATCAACTTAATGTTCACCAAACAAACTATCTAACCTTAAAATTTAATTTCACTTATTTATTGATTTCATACACAAATATAAGCTGATTCAAACGGTCTAAATAAAGTAGACATAAAACATATGTTGAGGAAGATATTCACAAAAGAATCTAAAAATTAATACTTACTTGATGTAGCAAAAACAATATTTTCTTAAATTACGCCTAGTCTTATTCGTGTTTCGCAAATTACTAACCGGCAATACGTCGGGTATCGAAACGTGCTAAATGTGACCAAGTTGCTCGCGCTTACGATCATAGATGGCGGCTGTAGATCGAATGGTACAAACGACACCCGTTACAACCGTCACCGATCTCCCCTACTAGATAGAACACCCGCCATACACCTAAATACTTTTTCTGAGCAATGAAGGCCCTTGGAATATGAGCTGAACAACCCCAAAATATTTGTTCATGAGAGAGAACGGATTCAGTGTGTCCAAAGTATGCTAATCTCAGTACTAATGGTATTTTTCAACTGTCGCAGTAAAAAACATATGCTGCTCAATTTATTTGTAACGTGATTGTTATGACTTTCCCATGTCAACTTAGCGTCCCCAATGAGACCTACAGATTTGAACTGGTCAGTCCAGTTCCATAGACATTATAACTAGATAACTGAAAAAGAGTTTAGCATTTTTTTGATAATAAAGTCATGATTTGTGCGTTGACAAATAAACCATGTTTTAGGCAGAAAATACAAAATTAGTCTTCTGATGATGACCTGTTTTTCTGATTATACGAAAATAGTGTCATCTACATATAAAACCAAAAATAGAATGGGTCCCAGTATTGTACCCTGTGGTACTTCCTGGCACACGATTGGCTGTTTCCTATATGATGAGAACCTGTTCTCAATTTTCAAGATATGGACTTATCCATTCATTTGGTAAGCCTCTTACTCCTATTTGATTAAGTTTTTCTAACACTGAGTGATGTCGATTGAATCGATTGCTCTTGCCATAAGAGAAAATGACAATGTTTGATCCTTCATTATTCAAAGAATGGTATGAAAATTCACAAAGCTCAGCTATGGCAGTATTTGTCGATTTTTTATTTCGGAAGCCATGCGGAGAACCATTTAAAAGATTATTTGACTCTAAGAAATTATTTAATCTGAATTATTGTCATAATGAATAATTTCAACATTTCAGGACCACATCGTATGTATTTCGAAAAAATATAGAAATTTATCGTTTAATGATTTATGGAGACTATGGCAAAATGACTGTAAATATCTTCAGTGGTCATGAAAGGAACTTTTGGTCCTTGTCACAAATGGAACCTCAGAAAATCCTCACGGCTTTCTCTATCTTTATATCACGTAAAACTCACCTGAAATAGAAAAAAAGTTAATTCAAATTATAATTCCTTAAATTATGTTGTTTGTGTTTATTGGGGATTATGATAAAAATAATTGAATACAGGATAAAGAAAATAACTTTTATCCACAATCACCTTATAATTGAAGTTTTATCCACACTATTGAACCGTATAAAGTACCACTTTATCCACTAGTGGAATAATAAAATTACTTTATTCCACTAGTGCAGTAATGAAAAATACAATCCTGAATATCAATCACATTTTACTTATTTTCACCAACTTCACAAATTTTTACAAATGGAGTCGATAAACAATCGAAAATACATAGCAACCATTCAACACCTCCCGATATTTTTGTATGTTATTTCAATGATTTTTGAGGAGGTGACAGCCGCTGTCAGAGCAAAACGTCAAATCATTTTGTGATGAAAAATTTCCGCGATTCTGATTCTAAATGAATGTGATTGTGAATAAAACGTTGTATTGCATGCGTGTTTTAGATACATTTTATTTGTTTAAGAAATTTCTTCCGCAAATAAAATGATATCTAAAATACTTATACAATAAATAACTATTGGTCTAATTCCCACTGATACTTTATTTATTACATGTTTCGGCTTTCATACCATACTGAGGTAACTGATGTAAGCATGAAATAAATTGATTGGCCGAAGTTTGAATTCTATCAGCAAACGTAACTACAAGTTGATGAAATGTAATCTACGGTATGAGCAGCATACCATTTTTCTCCATGTCATATTCCAATTATATCCTTTCTATTACATAGAATTATCTATGTGTGAATCAAAAATGACGTTTCAAATAACAATACGATAATAATAATTTTCTAGTACGACACGAATATTCATCTAGCGCCTGGAGAAAAATGAGAAAAACTAATCGATTCCTTCTCATGAATAATCAATCTCACCATTATTCACTCCTATTATATTTCACAAACTGAACTGTCAATCACGGAACATCTGCCATCAATAGGTTTGATAATATTGAATTCCTACACTGAATCCCATTTAGATTGTTTTAATTCAATTCGACTCACCCGTTCAGGTTTGAGGTTTCCATCAAGTTCAGTGGGTTTACAAATTAAACTTTAATAAGGTGATTAGTGGGTTAAATCGATGAGTTGCTCCAGAGGCGTATCGCATTACTGAGTGATAAGGAGCAAGGATAAATAATCTAGTAAAGGGGAACTACACAAATAGAACATATAGCGCAGCTCTTCATAATCTATACGAACGACTTGCTAGCAATATTCAAATCTGTATCAACTCACCAAGCAGCAAAAGTAGCATACTATGCTAACTTTCATAGCATAACTAGCTACGGTATACTCCTATGGGGACTGCCTCCGAAACGAAAAAAATCTTTATACTCCAAAAAAAGCTATCAGAGTATTATGTGGCCTGAAATACAGAGAATCATGCAGGAATTTCTTCAAATCTGAAAATATAATGCCAAGCATATATATATATATATATATATATATATATATTCACGTGCCTGAAATACGTCCATCTAAATAGAGATCGATTCATTTTGAATTCAGAAAGCCACTCCTATTCTACAAGATTTGGAAGCGACCTCAGAATACCACTCCATCGGTTGGAAAAAACACAACAAGGAATTGATTATTGGGGACCGAAACTGTATAATAAAATACCTCCAATATTGAGAAATAAAACAGAGAAAAGTTTCAGTGCATGGGCGAAATCACACTTACTGAACCTGTGCTGCTACTCCATTGATGAATTCTTAAATAGTTGATGAATATATACAAATAGTTTTATGAACATAAATTGATTAGGTGTAAGTTTTAAAGTGTTTCATGTTCGTTATTGGTTGTCAATTTCTTAAACAACCAAATTTTTTTTATATTTTATTTTATTATTGTCATTAGTCCTAATTTCATGACGTTTCTTGTAAAAATAGCATTTACTTTGAATAAACTTATCTATCTATCTATCAAATAAGGATGGATTTAGCGAGGGGCAATACATGAAAATATAAGTAGAAAAGTTATTGGGTATAACCCTCAAAATACAAGAGAAGGAGAGCTGCGATGAAAACTGTGGAAAAACTGCATTTTTGAGATATTGATAATTGAAGCATCACCCTTACAAAAATTTAATAATGATAATATTTCCGTAATTTTTTCAAATCAGTTTACAAACTAGCAGAGTATGATTACAAATTATAAATCAACTTAAAGTTCATATAAACCCATGAAAAAATTAACGGCGAGGTTATAAATTTTGAAAAAATTTCGAGTTATTTTGGCAATCAAATCGAATAATTAGAGAGGTGTAGAAGAAAATCTCATGAACGGTTTTCGAGGAAAAAAAACCTAATATTAAGAGGTTTAGAAGTTTTCTCAAAAACCATTCATCAGATTCCATTTCAAACATCATGACATATCAATGTCAAAGTAAAAGATAATCACGATTTTTTTCAGAATTTTCAACTTCAACGTTCCTTCACAATTTAAAAAAATTCTGAAAATATTGTTATAAAATCAAAGACAGTTGAGAAGAATCGCTTTTGCAAGTGATATTTAAATGAAATTTAGATGATTGAACATTCAGTAACTATTCATACTATTTTTTAGACATAAAATTAAACGATTTATATTTTTAATAATGATTTTCAAAACCTCGGACAAAAAACGGTAAATCGCTCCAGAGAGTGATTCCTCTGTAGTACATGAACGAAAAGACAAAAATAGTTCTGCTACTGTCCACAAGGTATTGCACAGAATTATTGTCACTGTCATATTTACTGTACAGCGTTGCCAATAGTTCCAGACAGCGGTAACCGATGTAATTTGTTCAATTTTTCGAAAATGAATGTTACGTCGATAGGGGTTTGTCAGTTGGATGTTGGATTGGTCCGCCTAAAGCCTTGGAGTCCTTGGACAAAATTGAAGAAGTATGTACCTATAAGTAATAAGTTTTATGTTTTGCGATTTAAAATGTCAGTTTTGGAAATAAAACAGGACGCATAACAGAATTGAAAAATAATGTAATAAACATAATAGCATCTTTATTGTCCATTCCAGTTTTTTTTTAAATAACATTATATTATGAACATAAAAAATAACGGCATAATAAATAATGAATAAAATTGAATTAGGCTGGTAACTGTCTATTTTTTCGGTGCAAAGCTATGTTTATTATTCTATGAAGTACACCCAACGAATTCTACCGTTTTTTGATAAAGAATAAAATTTATTTATTTGGAAACGTGAAAAACCAGAACGCTTTTCAAACACTTTTTGGAACATTGTATAGAAACATGAGAACTACTGAAAATTTCAGTTATTCCCTAAGAATTGAAAGATTATTCGTCAATTACACAAAAAATAACACTTTCTCGATTGCTCAAGCACTGCCACTGATTTGTTTTAGCACAACGCCAGTGGGGAAGGAATGTCGAAGCTCTCAGAAATTAAATCCAAGACCCAAGCGCGACTAGCCATCCAACAAATATTCGGACAGACATTGAATGCTCTTATTAAATTACTACTGCGGAATGGCTACCTAGAAATTTGCAAAAGCTGGCTATAACGTTCATAATGAGAAATGTTGGTTTGAAAATATTTCAGTGCGGCAAAGGACACTTTGATTTGATTATTATTTTGATATTTTAGACCGGGATCCCACGCCTATTTACAAAAATGATTAATAACAGGCTGAATCTTCCTGAGTAGCTTCACTTTGCCGAGACGCCCAACTTTTTCCTATACGACAATTCTCGATAGTGGTAGCTAATAAAATGCGCAAGCGTCAATCATGTCGATTTGGTGAGTGCAAAAAAGTCATTAAAAACAGTTAGTTTTTCAGTCGAACCTCGAGATAATTCGATGAAGTACTCGAAAAAACGTTTGTGCTACAAAATGGATGGTAGGACTGAAGAGTCCCCCACTCCCAACGTGTACCAATGACGTGGTCATAAGAAATCATCAGTACCCAGCGGATTTTTTTACCGTTGCTTGGTTAATATTTTTATAATTGAATGGTCATATTGTCCTACAAGTTGAATGGTAAGTGTTCCCAGTCCTACGCTCCGAAATTATCAATTCCATGGTAAAAAAAAATTATTAATAACAGGCTGAATCTTCGTGAGTAGCTTCTTTCTATTGAGACGCCCAACTTTTCCCTCTACGAAAATTCTCTAAAGTCGTAGCTAATAAAATGCGCAAGCGTCAATCATTTCGATTGGTGAGTGCAAAAAAGTCTTTAATAACAGTCTTTCAGTTGAACCTCTAGATAATTCGATGAAGGACTCGAAAAAACTGTTGTCCTACAAAATGGATGTAGGACTGAAGAGTTCCCCACTCCCAACATGTACCAATGACGTGGTCATAAAAAATAATTAATAACCAGCGGATTTTTTTACCGTTGTTTGGTTAATATTTGTTTAATTGAATAGTCATGTTGTCCTACAAATTGAATGGTAGGTGTTCCCAGTCCTACGCTCTGAAATTGTCAATTCCCCGAAAATTCTTGATATTAGTAGCTAATGAACTGCTTAGGCGAAATTCATGTTGATTTGGTGATCGCAAAAATGGTATGGCTAACTGTTAGTTTTACCCAAATCTAATGCTCATGGCTCATGGTGAAACAAACCAATTGAATTAACTCATTTCAAGGCGTAAAATCGATTTATTTGACCGTAAGCCACGGGCCTAACTAGCCTACAGATATTTCGACCATACCTTCTGAAATAAAAAATGATCAAAATATTTTATCCTCATTTTTGATATATTTTTTAGATCCTGCCATCCTCATTACGTTGTCCAGTTCACAGATCGATACCATGGCCAGTTTTCAATCTACACTACAGGGTGTCAAAAATTCTATTACTACTATTATGCGAATTATGAATCGATTTGATTTTTTTGCTTTAATTCGAAATCGATTTTTTTAGAAAGAAACACATTGAATCTAATTTTTAGCTCGTAAGTCCCTCCATTCGAATAAGAAATTATATTTCACAACGGGTGTTGCATTACATAGCATGACAATACACTGTTCAAAGAAATAGATGAATATCAATACCATTATCATTTTTATTTTACAAATTCTTTGAAACGACGACGACGACGACGATGTGGTGTTGCAGGTTTTTCCGGGTTTCCCTGCATCTGTTAAAGTGAATGCGACATCATTCAAGCCGTCCCGGAGGTCAGATTGATTATTTCAATGTTTTTACTTTGTTATTGTTGTTTTCAATGTGTTTATAAAAATTATGAAATCTAAACAAAATTTTCCACTTTTTCCTAAACTTTTCACGTAAATTATGATATATTTGAATTGATCAAACAAATATACATTGAAAGTAAAATTACTTTACGAATAAAAGTATATTAAATTAGCTAAACCACAATTTCAAAATAATTCGTTATTTTGAATAATTTTTGTAGGACTAACGATACATACCCGTTTTTTTGTAGGACACTGTAATATTTAGGTGAAGAATTTGTTGTCATTGTACTACAGTTATTAATATTTTTTTTTTCACCAGAGAATTGATAATTTCGGAGCGTAGGACCGGGAACTCCTACCATTCAATTTGTAGGACAATATGACCATTCAATTATAAAAATATTAATCAATCAACGGTAAAAATATCCGCTGGTTATTAATGAATTTTTATGACCATTTCATTGGTACATGTTGGGAGTGGGGGACTCTTCAGTACTCCTATATTTTGTAGGACAAACGTTTGTTCGAGTACTTCATCGAATTATCTCGAGTTTTAACTGAAAAACTAACTGTTATTAATGACTTTTTTGCACTCACCAAATCGACATGATTGACGCCTGCGCATTTTATTAGCTACCACTATCGAGAATTTTCGTAGAGGAAAAAGTTGGGCGTCTCGGCAAAATGAAGTTACTCAGGAAGATTCAGCCTGTAATTATTCATTTTTGAAAATAGGCGTGGGATCCCGGTCTAACTTGTTTGCGTGAATCTTGATGTCATTTTAAATTTGATTTACAATAAAAAATAGATAGATACTTCTCGCGACAAGCTTATATATCATTTCAAATTTAATAATGTTAAAAAATTATGGGTTCAACTCACTTTAAAATTTATTTTCTTCTTTTCAGTGCATTTCAATGAAAGCTTCTCTCTAAAAAGTTTTTTTAAAGTTTATTTATTTATGTTTGCGATTCGAAAGTCTTGGTATCGTTTTCTAAATGACGACTTTTCTACCCTTGACAACATTTATCACCGTAATCATAGCCAGGGTTGCAGCTTTGTGATAGGCCCATCTCCCATAAATAAAGTTCCGGCCAAGGTGGATATCCTGTTTAATAAAACTTTAATAAATGATGCGCTTTCACCCTCACCCCTGGCGATCTAGACGTGAATGAAACAGGCTACGTGTTTAACGATTCATGTTGGTATTTTATTATTGTCTACAGGGGGTTATTTTTTCGGAATTATGTATAGTACGTGTTTCTCCTCACCATTTTTGCAAAATTCTACAAATTATCTGAAGCCAATTCAAATTTTATCTTTGACTAAGACAATTTTTGAATAAAGGACACTTCTGAAATGCGTAATCAACAGATCAATCTACTGGAAGGATATGAAATCGAAAAGTTCATTGCATAAAAAACAGAAATTATAATATGATGAATTTTATATTATATTGAATTTTCGAAAATGGGATACTGGACTCCTGTGGTGTCATTCAATGAAAACAAATACAGTAAGTAGTATTTTGCCCTTTACAACACAAGTATTTTCACTCCTATTTCGATAAAAAAGTTACCTCCATCAGTAGAAATACACCCTACTGAAGTCTACTGAGGGAAGAAACAGAACAGTTTTGGCTTTTGGCATTGTTAGGTTTTAACAGTTGAATACCTAGTTTGTTTTGTTGTTTTGTAATTGCTTTGCTTGTTATTTGTACTGTTTTCTGTATTTTCCATAGTTGTTTCTGACACCCCTGTAGTTTGATAATGAAGTTTCACTTTGAGTATACCTGTTCTTGGTTAAATTACAATCCGAAGTGCTTGGACAAATACTAGATTAAATGAATTGAACGATTCTCTTCTGTGAAAATAAAGGAAAAATTCCAGAATTGACCTAATTGAAAAAAAAATTTACATTGATATTAACGACATATTAATTTTATCATTTGATTTCACTTCTCCCTTCTTTGAGTACTCTGACAGAAAATTGTGGTTCCACTTCTACGCTTCTTTATGAAAAAGAAGAAGTATAATAATTAAAGACCATTAAAAAGCAAATGATAACATAGCAGTCACCGACTAACTCAATCCGGATGCCATGGGTTCTTTCTAAAATTTATACCGCGCCAGTGAGTTGAAGAAGCCAGCGCAAAACACAGACTGCTCCAGATCTCTAAGGAGATTTCTAAATGGAATTTATAATGATATTAAGGAATAAAAGCACTGGTGGTATGTAGTATGACAACTACCCTGTTTGAGTATTGGAGTTAGGATTGGAATGAAATGCCAACGCTCCGAGCACAGCATCGTCGCAAATCTAGCAACTCCGGAACTCTTCTTACTGGATCAGTCAGGAACAGTTCGAATTCTTTTTTAATGTTGTTGGTGTTACCAACGGCGTCTCATACGCCTATGCCAGGCTGTAGATTTCTAAGGAAACCACACCCTGGCCAGAAATACTTTTAAAATCCTTCTTTGAAAATAACCGTAAATTTTAGTCATAGCTAAAATTAACAGAAAAGCTCGGGTGAGCCATCCGAGTTGACTACCCAGCAGAACACTGTCCGGGCTCTCTTGTGGCACTGAAGGTTGAGGCCCGGAAGGATGAACTCCCCAGCACTCGTACGTACTCGAAAGCTCACCCCCCCCCCTATCCACCACCCCCGCTCGTTAAAGCGGTTCCTCATCCTGATGACTGGCGATCAGCAGAATAAAATCTGATAGTTTTGATATGGAGTGCTCGGCCAATTCTCGGCCTGAAACTGAAGTTTCGATTCGTCTCGCGTTCTTAAATAGAAAAGGTGGAAATTTACTCCGGCCGATGCCGGAGCAGAGCCGCCGGTGAGTGCTGGTGGGCGGAGCCTATTGGAGCTCCGCTCCCAGATATAGTCTCGAGTGCAAAATTTTTTATTTCGTATTTCTGGCCGAGGATGACACATGTTTCCTTAATATTTGAAATAACTTGAATTTCCCTTGGCCGAAGAAGCACGAGGTGGAATCACAGCCACTGAAGGCGTGAGTAAAAGGGCTGAGATGGCTGTCTTCAGACGTTGAGGTGGTGGAGTAGATTTCAAGATAATTTTTATGTTTTATCATATTGTCTGTATATTTTTAAAAACCTGTCTGACATGAGTCAGTGGAGTGAATATTAATTTAATTGAACATTTTGAATGGCGATGGAAAGGATGCGTAAAATTTAATCAACAAACATTTATATCAAGTGTATACAAAATATAAATTGAAGGTGAAACAAGCAAATCCGCCAATCCGCATTCTCCAGTGCAAGATTTATCGTCCTGGATCTCCTAAAATGAAATAATTTTTCGTCGACAATAGTATCCAGCAAGTTGGCTAACTGAATAGTCGAGTAGCCTATCCATCTCGTCATATTAGGTTCATAGAAATCCTCATTAGGTTCTAATTCATTCGGTATCGTCATTCCTATATCTGTGAATCTCCCCTTCCCTCCCATTCACAATGTAGAAATGAATAGATTTTTCCTTCACTGACTCATATAATACAGGTTATGGAATACTCACATGAAAATTAGCTTAAAATTTTCAATCATGGAAAATTTGCCAAACTTTGAAAAGCTGTATCTCGGTACCTATCGGAGCTACCAAATCCATTTCCATTTCATATTATAGAAAATTTATCTGGTTTGAAAATGTAATTATGGGTTTTCATCAGAAACATGCCCCTTCAAGGTCAAAATGGGACAAAACCAAAAAAAGTGCAAAAATTTAACAGTTTTTGGGATCATCGAAAGTGATCCGGGAGGGCTGCCGAGGTCGAAAACTTGGGTTTGTCACCTCAGTCACATCCCATACAATAAAAAAGAAAGAAACCTACTACCACCATTCGATGCACTTATTTATGCCTATGCTTTTCATGACAAGGTTACTGGATTAAAAGAAGTAAATAGGTAGAAAGACAGACAAATTGAGTCATATAGATTTAATCGATATGGTGTTTTTCCCGAATCAACAGAGAATTCAGAGAACGACCTATATTTCAATATCATTCTTTAATAGGAAACCTCGAAGCACCCGTTAACCCGCGAACTTCGCATATTTCATGTTACCCCAAAAAACTTCGGAATTTATACGCAAATCAAGGAAATGGCAGTTGTTTCTTAAATAAAGGGTCATTTTTCACGGAGAACGTCTCTCCCGACCCGACTGCAGAACTCCGGCAAAGTTTCGGGTATTATTGGTGAACATAACTCGTTTTTCTTATATGCGGAAGGTGCTAGAAAAAAAGTTATTAACGGTTGGGGACGGTCGTAAAATTCGGAGGACGCGGAGTTCTGTCGCCAGCAGCAGAAACCGGCCAGGATTCGAGATTTATCCTCGAAGCAGGACTCGCCAAATAAACATTTATCGGAGCGCCCATCCGACCATGAAAGGAGATAAGTCCGCCATATTCGCGCCGCGAAGGGTGCCAGATAACAGTTCAGTCGTAATCATTAAACTCACCGCTTTCACTTTCGGCCGGGGTGCGCGAGCTACATTAATAACGGGTCCATTCGGCGAAACGTCTATTTTTGTGTGGGGAATCTAATCGAAAAGATACACAACAAAAATTGGAAATATGTTTTCATTCAGGAACACCAATGAATGAAGTTTCGAAAGTCATGATTAGCTAATTTTAACTAAGGCCCAGTTTTTTTAACTTTGTGTTAATGTGTCTGTTAGGAACCGACGTGTTAAAAATTATTTGTTTGGTAAATTTCAATTTGGTTTTTTCGAGAAATGGATGGATGGATGTTATCTCACCGAAGATTTCGTGTGAAATGATCTAAATAATAATGTTTCCATTCGAGAAAAATAAACTACCCAAACTCAAAACTACGTCACAATCACGACGCGCGTTTCGCCAACAAAGTTGGCATCTTCAGGAGCTAAAAGCTTAAGCAGTGTATTAATGGATGCTTTAGAAAGAAGGGGTGCAGTATTTGAAGTTGTTCCCAACATCTACAAGGTAAGATTTTGATCGAGAGTATAGGTACCGAATTGGGGCCCAGTTCGTTTCCACACCACCTTAGAGGCAGAGTTTCCGGCGCGTTTTTTTCATAGTGGCATCCCTTTCAGGCATAGTTCAGTCTTAAGTAGTGAAAGTTCCAGAATAATGAATTACTTCGGTGTCAAAATAAATAATCATACTCACTTCCAGATTTGAATCAGTTCTGGACCAATGCGGTGATTTTTTGTCACAGTGTATTTTCGAAAACATAATTCGACGTGACTCAGGGTTTTTCTTAAAAACTAATAACGTGGAATATCAATGTATCCATTACTTTAGGGCATCACTGTATAAAACGTCGTAGGGCCAGTTTTACAGGTCCCAATTAGCGTCCAGATTAATTAACTAATGGTTAGAATGTGAACCTGTCAACGCCATTGAAACAATGTCATTCACCGTCTAAAGTTTCAGTTAGTTATCTGAAGGTTAACTGGGACCTGCGAAACTGGCCCGTAATCATGTTTCCGGCTTTTGGCTTTTTTTTTCTGGTCTTGAAATCAGATTTTCTTCCTACATGCCATGTCCCATAAACGAGAAAATGAACAAAAATTCCTGTGATTTTCCTGCAAGTTTTCCAGTTTTCTTTAGTATGATAAGCACGAACTAGACTTATGGCTTTTTATATGACAGACTTTTACATTAAAAAATTATCATTGCACATTATTTCGTTCACGAGAAAGTTTACTGGAAAACGAAAAAAATGTTCACAAAATTTTCCTATTGGAAAATTGACCTCAACAGCTCAACAGCTGACGGGGATTTTTTTTTCGGCTTCTTAACAATATTAAATGTTATTCTGTCGATTGCCATAATCGAGAAAATGCATCAGCAACCAACCATTTTTCTACAAGATCGCGCCCCTATTTCAGCCCTTTGAGCACGTGCAAACCTTATGGCTTTGGTTTTTCACTATTAGATTGTTATACTTATTCATGTGTTAAAATGCCATAAACGAGAAAATTTAAAAAAAACAATTTTTTTCTGCAAAAGGAAAATTTTTCTATATGCCTAGCACACGTCCGATCGCTAAATTTTCATTTTTTTGGCTAAACACTGGTATAATTTACAGTAGTTAAAATCACAGAAAAGAGAAAATGAGCCATCAAAATCTGTCGTTATCTGACGGCCTATAAATCTAAAACATGGAAAAACTATAGGAAACGAGGAAGAAAAGTACCAACTTTGTAGTAAAAGATGTAAAAATATACAATTTATTATATACAGTGTGTCCCACTTTGAGCAGCCACACCCTTATATTCCATTGAGAATACAATAAACTCAAAAACAATTTTTTCTTATCATAGTACTCAGGAATACTTACCTTCATGTTGATAAAAGATTCGTATATCTCGTATATTTCGAGCACAAAATACAATCTTCTTTTCTTCTGTTCTTTCTTTAGATGCTAATTCACAATAGACCAGTGCTGATGAGATTTTTTAGATAAAAAAATTATTAACAGCATGAGACCTACTGGAAATGGAGCAACATATTGTTCGAATGACGAGAAAAATAAATTGGAGCCAAAAAATAGAGAGGGGTGGAACAGGGTGAACTTTTCGGAGTTGAAAGCGATAATTTCGAGAATTGCAACGAAAGTTGACCTCCTATCAAAAAAAGTTAAATGGCAAAGTTATTCATATGACCTCAAATTTCTCGGGAAAATCGGAAAAACCAATATTTCGGTTATTAATTTTTTTCTCGCTTACAAATCTATTTTTTTTTTCACGAAATTTGGTGGAAATATAACTCATCATTTTTTGAAGAGAAACATTCTCAATTGAAAATTGAATCAATACATGACTCCTCTGGAAATGGAAAAACCCTACGATATAATTGAAGTTACTTTTTTGTAATATCTAACAGAAAACAACTACTTCCCTGGCAAAAGCCACGCTGGACATTGAACTACATCTGATAGATATTGAGAACGACCCTATATAACTTGAGAGAAAAAATCTGAAAGTGAAAATTTGCATTTTCATTCAGATAGTTGATTACTTATTAAATGTCCAGTTTTCATTGGAGATTCTTATCTATGAATGAGATAAGGGAGAATGTTATTCAGAAGTATCACTCACAGAAAATCGCTCATTCCATTGATGAATGAAAATGCAAATTTTCACTTTCAGATTTTTTCTCTCAAGTTATATAGGGTTTTTCTCAATATTTATCAGATGTAGTTCAATGTCCAGCGTGGCTTATGCCAGGGAAGTAGTTGTTTTCTGTTAGATATTACAAAAAGTAACTTCAATTTTTTCGTAGGGTTTTTCCATTTCCACAGGAGTCTATATAGTGATCAAATTGCTTCCACTAGCGTAAAAATGTTAAAGCTGTTGGGTTATATTGAGCGCTGCAGCTCTAGAAAAAATTCTTTGAGTTATTACATTTCAATGGAAAACCCTTAAATTTGTTGTAGGTAATCTTCACAAAATCATATTAAAGCAATCTTTGGACATTCAAAACCTAATTTTGAAATTTTCATCATCCCAGAAATTAATGTGATCTGGACGTTCTGTACCTATATGGTATGGTGAACAAACATAGTATGTCCAAAATCCTCCAAATCGTCATCAGTGTCATCATCGGTTTCAGTAAATATATGAGTTTCTTCAAATACATTCATGTTCATTGTTATTTCACCTGATAGAAACATGGTTAGGTTATAAATATGTCACATCCTTCAAATCCTTTCGTTAAAAATGCAAACAGTCGATTGAAGCATCTGTTTAAGATTTCTAAAAACCCTGGTGTGTCGACTCAAACACAAAACAAAACTTTGAGATATAACGGGATACAATCCGCCAGCTTGATTAAGAGAAAACAAATAATATCGTGGTCTGTTTCCCAAATATTCCGCATTTGCGGTTTCCGGTTATGGTAAATTTACATGAATTCAAGATTTCAAGTATTGTCGACGAATGAAATGAATAAAGAAACGTTATTATTGGAATTTACTGAATCACTGAATCACCAATCAGTTTTATTTGTTACATCTTTGACTCAGTTATATTTTTTTTCTGAAATGCAATTAACTACTATAATAACCCTGCATTTCATTTAGTATTGAAATTAAGCTTCAAGATACACGAATGAATGAAGATTCCATATAAGTAAGTACTCTGGGCAAATCACATAGGCAGCAGGGAGAAATACTCTTTAGGATCAATGAACCTCTAAAAGCGCAAAATTCAAAAACTTTCTACTGAATTAAGTGTTATTTATATTCAGATCCCCTCTTTCTTTAATCTTGGAAATGAAAAACCAGACATTCACAAAGTTCCCAGTTCCCAACTGAAGCAGAATAAATATTGAAGTTGCAAGTCTGACTCAGATGGGGTTCACATTTGATATCGAAATTTCCTTCATATTACATGGAAAATTATTTTCTGTGCCATTCCAAATCATAACCGTAAATGCCGGCAAATAAAAATATATGAAAGTGAAACGGTTTGAAAGCTCGCAACGAACAACATCTCCGATAAAGTTATATTATCGAAGACTGCGTGAAGTCAAAAGATATTTCCGTCTCGTGGGAGCAACCCCAACTGAGGTACGTTTTACGTTCCAAAGAAAAAATTCACAGAATTTCCATCACAATCCAAGGTATTAGGCGTAGGGGAGGTAACTACTATTTCGGATTCGAACGATAATACCCCAATTCTTGGCGTTATATTCCTCTTATCATAGTTGACTTGGATCTTTTGGGCATAGAAGTTGTTTGTTGCCATCTATATTGAGAGTGCTTCTTCAATGCCCTTAAGGAATGGAGGCTGTACAACTTTTTAAAAATTGAAAATGATTGAAATGTATGACGAATGCGCTGCGCTCAAGAAACGATCAGTTTGAGCACAGTTTAGTTCAGCTCTTTTTCTTTATCCCTAATCCATATTTGATTCAGTACAATTTGACAGTAGTTAGACCTGACTAGGGTCACTGAATCCTAGAAAGCTTTGGCTCTTCTGAGTGGTGGTGTTATGACGTTCTAAATCTTTTTGGGTTTTTCATCTACATAAACGAGCGTAAAAAGGAAAACGACTCGCAAGAAAATATTTTCTGAATATTTATACTTGTTTGATTGATGATCTATTTATTTTGTGGAAGTTCATGATGAAATAAGAAAAGGAAGAAAAAATATAACTTTTGTCCGGTTTCCACTAACACTTTACTACTTTATTATTATTTATTATAATAAAGTAGTAAAGTGTTAGTGGAAACTGGACAAAAGTTATATTTTTTCTTCCTTTTCTTATTGAATATTTATAATTATTTGTTGTTGTTATTGAAGCAGACGTAAGAGTCTTCCATCAACCAGAATGATAAGTTCATTTTATATATTTTCTTCCTTTTTATCAGACAAACATTCATAAGTTATTTGACGAGATACTATTTTTCTTTTCGTTTCTTCAATAGACTAATTATTTGTTTTTTTTTGTAGATATTTGAGGAAGGTTAAAATTCAAAACATCTGTCAAACTTAAAATATTCATCTTTCTCGAATAGATCTTGTTTAAGTATTCATGTTCTAATTGCCTGCAGGAAGGTGACTCTACATATGTTGAAAGACAAAATGATAAGTGGAAGAAAATAGCAATATGAGCTAAACTCCGTTAAGTAAAATAAAGTCCATTTATTATTAATTTATACTTGATAAAATTTCTTTAAATTAAACTAATTTTCATCCTTAGCATTAAACACAAAAGTACATCTCTATTTACGAAAAGAGTTGTGTTTCCCCAAGTTAAAAGCTCATCAGAAACTGATGAAATATATTTTTTGGTGAATCAAACGTTCACTCTGTATCGCAGTATCACTGCTGTTGTTAAAAATACTTTGAACTTGTTTTTAAAACGAGTCGTTATTATTTTTAGCCGGTAATATTACAGAATGTAACGTTTTATGTTTATAAGTTATTGCATGTCTTCAGAATGACAAGAAATAAACAATTTCTATGGTAAAAACATTTTATTTTTTTTTCTTCAATATAAATGCCAGTATAAAAAGTTTCAAAATGAATTAATTACTTATACATTTCAAGATGATAAAACAGTAAAAACTGAGAGGAAAATAAATTCAGTTGTATTTAAGATATTAGCGAATTTACTATTTCAGCTGCAGGAAAACTAAAACTTCATTAATTTTTCATTTCATCTGACTGGTCTGCAAAAATATTGAGGTTTCTATGGAGTTGACATCTTCTCGATCTCCACAAAAATACTTATACATGAAATGAGAGAAGAATATACAGTGAAATATAATAACCTTCTGATGTGTACACTCACAATTATTGTTCGTAAGCTTCAATAATGTACTGGGATAATGATGTTCTCGCATAGTTTCCTATAAAATATTCTTGCCACAAAACAAAAAAGGGTAGAACAACACACAATACTCTCAATGTAATAATCAGTAAATACCTGCTTACAATGGGATTTCACATCCCTAGCCGTATAAGTCATATCCAGACATTTTCTTGTACACAGAGGCTACAATGAAAAAAGGATACAAATAAAAAATTGCTTGATTCACTGTGTTTTCGATTTTTGTCCAATATATTTACTATCTAATCCATTTTTCACATAACTTGCGATATCCTTACTATCAACTCGGAAATAAGAACGTTCTTCAGAAATGAGTGTGTTTGGTGGCTACCACAGATTTAATGAAGGCACTGCAGTATCAAAGAGACTAAACTGGATGTTTAGTCTCCTTGCTGCAGTATGACATAGCGTATATTTAGGCACAAGATTGTCTTCAAAATGTAGACTACAATCCTGCTATTTTTGTATAATTGTATGATTCTGTCAACATTATATCTTCATCAGTACACGCAACTTTCCATTTAAGAACACGGTCCTTTTCTTTTGGGTTGGGAAACCAAAGAAATCTTAAAGTTTTCTTTGAACTATCACTGGAAAAATAATGGCTAGGACAGTTTATGATGCCTCAATTTCCACCCATTTTGGCCATTTTAAGCTACTAATAAGAACAAGGGTATGAACAGCCTGTAAAAAATTTCAAAGATTGTGATCAAATTAGGAATAGGTCTAACAGTAAAACATTCCAAGCACCAAAATAATTCAATTCTGATTTTTGAGCTGATAAATTCGATATCGTTTGATAATTTTTGGCAAAAATTGCTAAGCTAATTTGGAAATTTGGAATTACTTTCAGTTTTAGCTCTGAAAAAGAACAGAATTTTAAATTTGACGAATTGTAAATATTAGTAAAAATTCAAGGTCAGTTGCGAAATGTTCCCGCCCTTTTAGAGTGCGTTATCTTTGCTAATCTAATCTTTGACCATGTACACTGACTACTACACCTCTTACTGCAGGCATCCGTACTCCGGCACATGGCACGAATACAATGACTCTCGTGTTTCTCGGGTATCATCGAGAACCCTTGTGAGTGGTGATGCGTACGAGCTCTTTTACAAGCAGGAGGACACAAAATTCCACCATTGACTGTTTTTTTTTTATCACAGCTTGATTATTTATTTATTTTTAAACATTGAAAATTAAATTTTAAAATAGAAATGAAGATCCACCAGACTAATTCTGAGTCTCAAATATTCTCAAATGTTCACGGCAATACCGAAGAGGTTTGCAGGTGGCGCCTAAACTAGGCGGGTGCGTATATTGCGGCTTGCTAACCAAACCCTTGGATATATCCGACCCTCGTTGTTTACACACTGTTCTGCATATGAATTCGACGCAGGCTATTAAAATCCCAGATTTATATATTTGCTTGCGTTATTCACTATATCCATTAAATACACTTCCTCTGGAAAGACTAGGGCCAGTAACCAGTAATGATGCCATTAGAGTTTATTTTTCTCCTGGGACTCTTTCACTGTATTGGGAAATCTGGCGAGTTTAAGTGTCTTGTTTTCACAGATGAAGTATACTCCTGTAAAAAGGTCTCTTTGGAGGAAGAAGTTTGTCATCATTATTCATCCAAACAAATTCATCATTAAATTTTTCTACGCACATGACTAATATGACATTTAGTGTGCGGATTTGTGCCTAACTGAATAAGTTATTCACTTGTTCAGAAGCTATGTTTAAACGCCTGATAAATTTTATTGATTTGCATAATAGTCTGATAATAGGTATCAGAATATTATACAGCATGGTTTTCGAGCTCGAAAATCAACACCACACTCAGGTTTTTCAATAACTTGGTGAATTTCATTGACATAGGTGAGTGTCCTGTTGTGATCTTGAGTAACCTGAGCAAAGCATTCGACTGAGTCAATCACACTAAAATTCTAAATTACTCATATGGATATGGTCTAAGAGTGATTACTATTCAATGTTATATCGGTCTGTTTTAATTATTATAATATACTCTTTAATTTTATGTAATTGTATGTAATTTTTTTTTACCTATTTGTATACAGGGTGTCCCACGAAGTTTTGGACAGGGAATATTTCGGAACTCAAAAGTAATGGAGAATTGTAATTTTGGGGTTCTGAATTAAAGCAATTGTTGCAGATTTTTTTGATACTATGATACCCAATGAGCCTTTTGTTTTCCGTCACGTGACATCTGATTCAAAATCTTTAATGGGACACACTGTATATTTTGGAATTTTTATGTTCCTCCCGATGAAACAATTTCAACGAACAATCACACTTGTGGTCTAAAACGATTGATTCAAGAAAAACAGTTACTTCAATATCCTTTGTCCCACGACGATTTTTAATAAATTATGGATGATTAATTTAATTTTGCCTTGTTTTAATCATCACATAAAATATAGGACCGCCCAAATACACAGGGTGACCCTAAACCTGAATAATTTGGCAATTGCTCGTTTCAGACATCGTAGGACAGAGGATATTGAAGTACCTGTATTTTTTGAATTGATCGTATTAGACCACAAGTGTGATCGTTTGTTGAAATTGTTTCATCGGGAGGAACATAAAAATATACAGGGTGTTCCATTAATAATTTGGAAGCTGATGTCACTTGACCGGAAACAAAAAGCTCATTGGGTAACATTATATCAAAAAATGCTGCACCAATTGCTTTTATTCAGAAACCCAAAATTACAATTCTCCACTACTTTCAAGTTCCGAGATATTCCCTGTCCTAAACTTCGTGGGCCACCCTGTATATTAGTGTAGTTTATAAACATTGCAATGTTGTAAGGGGTGGTTTTTAGGGGTTGAAATTGAGCAAAATAATGGAATTAGTGCATATTTTGAACAACAGAATTCTTAAATTAAATTAATGTGATAAATTAATTAATAAATATATTTTTTATATTGAGCTCTAACAGGGGTTGATTTTTAATGGTTGAAATATTTTGATATTGTGTTCCAAAAAATAAACAATTTGAAGTAGAGGGTAAGAAGAGCCTAATTCCAAATTTTGATGCAAATCGATGCAGGACGAAAAAATTGCGAGGTTTTGACATGCATGCTTTGAGTGTAAAGTCAATTAATAGTAACTTTTTATACGAATCCTATTCTCATTAAAAAAGTATATTCTGCAGCTATCGCTTGAAGTACAATCGTCAGAATTGACAATATGTTATCTCATATCTTCCCCCTAAGCAGACCAAAGTTCGTTTGATGCAATGTATCCAATATAAACCCCCTAAAGCTAGCAGAAACACTTTGGAATTTTTAATTTTTTATTATTTATTTCCCTATTTCCAAATTTTTTAGTCTTTAATTGTGAGAGATATCGCGGGTTCTGCTAGCTTAACGTTAAGCTGGCAGAACCAAACCGCCAAACGAATGATTATGAAAAGTCTAAGCACACCATAATTTTAGGCTCATTTTAGGCTCACGTTTGAACCTATCGCCGATTTTTTTGGAATGCGTTATTAAGAAAAAACCTAAAACCCCAAAAAAGCAACTCAGAACAAATCCAGTTGGATAATAATTTTAGGCTCCATTCAGGCTAATTTATTACCCAATTATATATTTTTTTGCTCTTCAGTTGGAGGAGAAATCAAAGGCTGTGTTAGCTCAACACTGAGCTGGCAGTATCAAAAGGCTAACCGAATAATTATGAAAAATCTGATAGCACCATGATTTAGGCTCATTTCAGGCTCACGTTTGAACCCATCGCCGATTTTTTGGGAAAGCATTTTTGTAAAAAAATCCTGGGTAAAAAAATCCTTAACGATGAAGCTAACCGAACCCAGGTTTTTTTTTAAACGTATCCCAAAATTGGCGATTGGTTCAAACGTGAGCCTAATTTTATGGTGCGATCAGATTTTTCAAAACGATCCGGTTAGCCTTTTGGTACTGCCAGCTCAGTGTTGAGCTAACACAACTTATGATTTCTCCTCCAACTGAATAGCAAAAAAATATTTAATTGGGTGATAAATTAGCCTGAATAGAGCCTAAAATTCATATGAAGGAAGTATTCCATACTCAAAATGGAGTTGCAATGTAATAAAGTTAAGTAAAACTCGAAGTCGTCTCCACAATATATATTTCACCCCAAGAGCAAGGGGGAACACAGCTTTGGCAAGCAACTTGTCAAACTGTCTGCGTTACAAGAAAGTCAAAAACATGTTTTCAAGCATAGTAATGCTCATCTTCATTTGAAGTAATACAGGGGTTAAACTAAAATCAGTAAGAAAAACACTAGTTACAATTTTGAAATATGTGAAACTTACAAAAACATTGAACCAATTGGATACTCACGTTTTTATACTTCAAAGTCTCCATGCCAAAAAACTTTGTTTTTGCTGGGAGAGATTTTCTTGACGGAGAACAACGTTTCGGGGAGTTAGATTTTTGAGGTCGAAGAGTACGTCGGTTTCTAGAGTCTCGCGTTGAGGTCGGAGGTTGATTGTCCTAACCCAGTTTTTTATATTATCATTTTCGGGGCGACATCAGAATTTAGAATCGGTATCAAAAATCAATAATAATGTTGGAATCTACAAATTGTCAAACGAGTGAAAAATCGGTATACAGAGTGATTACCAGACGATACAAAGGATTAGCTGTTGGGTTTAACCCTCTTCTAGAGATTAGGAAATAAATCGATTGTTGTAACTAATCTATATGCAACCTCTGATTCGAATAATGGTATTCGAATCAAGGCACCAAGTGGGTATTATTTAGAAATTGGGTCCAGTAGAGTTATAAGTTAAGGAAAGACCTAAACTGGTTAGGGGTTTATGAGGAGATACCCTGAAGACAAACATTTTTGTTGTAGTTGAATAATATAAGTTTCTCCTTGGAAATTTTTAGGGAAACTGTTTGTTTTTTTATTGTTTTACTAAGTGGTCAAATTATCGGTTTAGTTGTTTGTTGTTGTTTTATTCCAAATTTCATTACTTTTATTCAACATAGTGCCCGTCTAATGTCCGTTCCCCAATACTAATTTTTGAACCACCTGGTATATCAAAACTAAATTTGTAGGGCTTCAATAGGAGATAAAAACCAACTTTTTCATGAAAAAATCCAAGCTAAAAGTTTTAAAATGGCGGCTGAGCGCCATCTTCAATATTTTTTTTTAAATAGAACACCCCGTATATTATTCCATTTTCGAAATTTGCTCATAATTCTCAACAGTTTTCTCCAATACACTTTACTCCTAAATTCAATTGTTTTTGAAATATTAATGTTTGAAAAGTGACATTCCGGTATGAAATGAAGTATGGATTTTGGTCACTTTCTGTGAAACATTTTCCTAAATACACGTTGTTATTAATTTGTAGTTGAATCTCTTAATTAGTTCGACTAATAAGAGGCGTAAAGAGAGTGTACTAAGGATAAACAGCACCGCTTACCGGAAAATCTCGAAGCCTACGAATGTGTTCTGTAAATTCACAATCAAAACAAATTAGTTGACTAAAAAATTATATTTTATTTTTGAATAACTCTTTTATTTAACCCCAACAATTATTTTATCAAGTGTTCAAAGTGGCCCCCTCCTAAATCTTGACAATTGGGGACTTAATTGTATTAAAAATAGATTCTCTCACGTTGATGAAAGTCTGTTAATCTATTTCTTCACATGTATCTGTTATTCTGCGTTCCAACTCTTCAATTGTTTGGCATTCATTGGCGTAGATTTTTAACTTCAGGAAAAACTCTAGAGGTGTAAGATCCGGAGAACTTGGTGGTCACTCTGTACTTCCCCTACGACCTATCCATTGCCCAGGAAAGTTAGTATCGAAATGGGGAGGTGTCCCATCCTGCTGAATTATGATTTCACGATTTTCAAACTCTCCCTGATTGTTCAATACAATTTGAGGTTCAATTTCAGTTCCTAGAAGATTTTTGTAAAGAACTGCTGTAAGATTGCCTCTGATGAAAATCGGCCCAACAACGCGATTGCCTAAAATCCCCGCCCAAACATTCACCTTTTCAGGAAACTGGGTATGTCCCTCTCTGAAAATATGCGGATTAGTATCGCTCCAGTATCGTACATTCTGTTTGTTGACTTTTTCATCAAGAAAAAACGTGCATTTGTCTGAGAAACATACACGTTTTAGGAAGCCCCGTTCTCCTTCAATTGTTCTTGGACCACTCACAAAATTCAACCCTCCGGTCTGGATCATCATCCGTGAGAGCATGCAGGATTTTCATTTTATAGGGATGAAACTTTTCTTTTTTTAGGACTCTTTGGATACTTTTTGGACTTACTCCACAGCATTAGCAACTGCAGACGTCGACTGAGTCGGATTGATTACCATTTCAGCAACAATTTCTACCTTTTTTTCTTCTGTAAGAGGCGGTCTTCCTGATCTTGGAGCATCTTTCAGCGTACCAGTTGCTTGGAACTTATTTAGAAGTTTGCGCAAATATATCCTCGAAATAGGATTCTCGGGAAATCATTAAACATACGTACTGCTAGATGATAATTTGTTCCAGCTTCTCCAAATATCGAAACTGCTTCAAATTTATCGTCTACACTACGAGCCATGATCACACTTTTCATAAAATGATTGAGGCGGTTAACGGACTATTTGACAGTTACAGTTAATTTGACAGTAAACAAGACGTTACCGCGACGATTTTCTCCAATGCAAACTTGATTGAAAGCAACATTAGTATTTTTGGTTGGGTTTGAAATGAACAAAATTTCACCTTTCAAACGTTAATATTTCGAACAGAATTGAATTTAGGAGTAAAGTGTATTAAAGGAAACTGTTGACAACTATGAGCAAATTTCGAAAATGGAATAATATATGGGATGTTCTATTTTTAAAAAAATATTGAAGATGGCGTTCAGCCGCCATTTTGAATTTTTTGGCTTTGATTTTCTCATGAAAAAGTAGGTTTTTATCTTCCATTGAAGCCCTGCAAATTTCGTTGCGATATACCGGGTGGTTCAAAAATTAGTAGGGGGGAAGGACTTTAGACGGGCACTGTATATGATATTTATCCAACGTCTGTGTCTTATTTGGGCATTTCACTAACTCCAAAAATTTCATCAGTTGATACAATTTTACTTAAGTCCACCCCTTCGCGCGGGTGGCACGAGCCCTTTCGGACAAGCTGTATCTGAGTAGAGCCACAAAAGGGGTTTTATTGGTATCTCCTGGCTGGCAAATATTTAACACCTCACCCTTAACCACGAGAGTGGTGACAGCAGCCTTATTGGGTTCTATTTAGGGGTCTAGTACGACCAAGAACCGGTTTCAGGGACTTCATCCCTTGAAACAGTAGAGTCAGTGAGTGTATCCCCTCCTAAACGAAGAAGCAGCAAGAAATTAATCAGGTGAAACCGTGTTTAACCTACTTACGGTGTGTCTGTTATAACCAGGAGGGTTGCTGTAGTTCTCAAGCAATGCCAAATTTGTATTTTCAAACTTGTTTAATATACATGTACAAGTGGACAATATTTTGTTGTCGATTTGAATCTTCCCTTAACCCGACACCACCCGACTGGTCATTTACAGTTGTTGTCATTTCGACAACTGTATAGTCGATAAGTGCATCGCTCTGTATATTTTGGACATGAATCATTTCACGAATTGAATACAATACCAGAAACAAAGGAAAATATAATTGTTGGATTGACATAAAGGTCAGACGTACTAATTGAACGAACCCTACTGAGGTACAAGACGGCCCAATTATGTGTTTGATGAAGTTGCTCCCAATCAGTATAATTACTGGGATAATTTAATTGTTATTTGACCTTCATCGGAGAGTCTGAAATATACTGATAAATTTCGTTATGCTGAACGTGTAACCAGGAGCCTGAAGTTAACAAGGATGCATAAATTTAATAAGGCCTACTTTCAAAATCTATGGAAAATGTTTCGAAATAATAATAACGCGTTATCTCTAAATACACCAATCAAAAAGCATAAAATGAGTGATTTCTTGAAGAAAAACTAGTAGGAAACCGACTGTATCATGTGCAACTGTAATTTATTAATATTTTATAAACATTTAAATACAAAATAATGTGTTTTTGTACTAATTTAATTATAAAATGAAAAATGAAACAGCAATCTGGTTGCTCCAATAAGAAAAAATGTAAAAAATTGAAAAACGAACAAAATGAGATTTTTACTGACCGATCAAATCATTAGTAACGGAGAAAAACTGGAAATATCGGAAAATTTTGCGATATTTTTCAAAATTCGTATCTCCGACATTTTTCAGGTTATATATATGGTTGGCCCTTTTCATAAACGTATTGCATTACGAGGATGGTCCCAGAAGTACCTGGCCTCACCTAGAGATGGAAGTAGTTACTTGACAAATGCCATTGTATTAGAAAGTACACAATCTATATAGCATATATTTCAAGTTTGAAGACGCCACGTTGTTTAGTATTTGTTTGGCAGCCATCAATAGTAAACGTTTTCGGTGAATTTGTAAACATGGAAAAAATTGGTCATCGTTATGTGATACAATACTTTTGTTTGGAAGGCCTTAGCCCAACCAGTATAAAAGCTGAACTAGATTCTACTATGGGTGAGACTGCTCCTTCGTTATCAACAGTGAAATATTGGGTAGCATATTTTAAACGAGGTCGTACGACCTGCGAAATGTTGTGGAATTATTCTTTCCAATTTTTACTTATTTTTTAATTGCAATGAATAATATAGTTAGTCATGTATTGTCATATAGAGACGGAATAATAAAAATATAAAACGTCATCAGAAACTAGTTTTTGCCGTAAAATTAGTGTTTTTGCCAAAACATTTGAACATTCTTTTTCTTCTCTTCCTCAGTATTTGCCGATATCTCCTCTTCGACTGCGCAAAAGGTTAATTTTTTCCAGAAAACAAGGAAAAATAAAACAAAATCAAAAATCAATATTTTTAATTTTTGTTCATATTTATGTATTGAAATTTACAGTTGAAACCTTTCGAGGATATTAATTTCATGTAATCTCAATAGGTACAAAGAATAAATAAGGGCATAATAAGGATTTGATTAAAGTAGAAGGGCGAAAGGAGGTCAACTTGTGGGGGTAGAAAGGGTCTAGGATATTTGGGCGCGGCCATTTGGGCGTGAGTCAACTGGGCGCGGCCAACTGGGCGCAGGGACAACTAGGCGCAAGGACAACTGGGCGCAAGGACGACTGGGCGCCAAAAAAATATCTACTAATCATAATTATTATCATAAATTCATTTTGAGTGTAGTATTATTATAACCTGACCGAACTAACCTAGCACGCAAGTTGGGAGCTTGGAAGTTGAATAAAAATTCATTTTAAGTGTAGTATTTTATTAGTCTGATCTAACCTGACCGAACTAACCTAGCTCGCAAGTTGGGAGCTTAACTTGAAGAAAAAGTCATTTTATTATTATTACTATTAATTATGTGTTTTTGGCGCACAGTCGTCCCTGCGCCCAGTTGTTCCTGCGCCCAGTCGTCCCTGCGCCCAGTTGTTCCTGCGCCCAGTTGTCCTTGCGCCCAGTTGTCCCTGCGCCCAGTTGGCCGCGCCCAGTTGACTCGCGCCCAGTTGGCCGCGCCCAAATGTCCTAATACCGCTAGAAATGGTTTCTCACTATTTGCAGCGAAACTTAACATTCTAAAAAAATATTGAGGAAAAAACTTATTGGCAATTAAAGGATCTACAATTTTTTCATTTAACATTTTTCCACACAACCTCAAATTTTCCGGGTAAATCAGAAAAACCGTTTTAATTTTTTTCTTGTGCAAAACTTGTATGTCTGTCGCAGAATTTAGTGGAAATATACCTCATGTTCTAAATTTAATTTGTTTCTGTGGAAGGTTAATTTTCGCTGCAAATCGTGAGAAACCGTTTTCACTCCACGTCCTTTTTGTCCTTCTATCATAATGAAAATCCTTATTTATTTATGTACTTTATACCTATTGAGGTAACCTGAAATTAATATTCTTGAAAGGTTTCAACTGTTAATTTCAATAATTCTAATGAATAATTATGTGTTTGGAATAAAAATTTGAAAAATTGATTTTTGAAAATACATTTTTTATACGCTACAAAGAAATTGCCAATTGCCGGGTACTTGAAACATAGTAAGTTATATTTCCACCAAATTTCGTGAAAAAAAAATTGTTTGCGCGAGAAAAAAATTAAAAACTGAAAAATCGGTTTTTCCGATTGTCCCTAAAAATTTGAGGTAATGTGGAAAAATGTAAGATTTTAAAGTTGTTTATTATCAACAACTTTGCCATTCAACTTTTTTCGACTGGAGGGCAACTTTCGATGCAAATCGCGAACGAAAAACCGTGAAATACCAGTTTCAACCCCTAAAAGTTCACCCCGTTCCACCCTTATTCATTATGTCGACTTGAAATTATTTTTCCCTTCATCCGAACAATATTTTGCTCCTTTTCCAGTAGGTCTCATGATGTTATTTTTTTCCCCGCTTTCATTGTATTTTTTTGCGTCCATCAGCACTGGCTTGTTGATAATTTGTAGTAAACTTTTATGACAAAAAAATCCAAATTGTCGAAAAATTTTCTCATGCATGTTTCTGAAGCAGCTGACTGATATTACGAACTAAAACATAGTTTCAAATTCTGAACAATTTCGCTAACTATCAGTAAGACATACCAACGTAATTACGAACCATAAAATTATATATCAGTTCTCGATAATGAACCGCTTCTTAATTACTTCCGAAAACTGAAACTTGCGCCCTAAATTCCCAATTATAACGAGCGGTTCTGCACGCTTCGGCAAAGGTACCACGAGAAAACTTCTCGGTAGATGGAAAAGTTTCCGAGCATAATCTGTCAGGGGTGTACAGAAGACAAGCAAACCACATCAGTTTCCGCAATTAGCTGCTAACTTGTGTATGTTTCACATTAGGAACTTCGTGGCGCCGCGCTTTCAAACTTTTTGTCAAAAACGAAGCAAGCACTGGGACGCTTGTGAGTTATCGAGATTTAACGTCGATTTTGCGCCGGAGTAAAGAACATGATTTACGGCGGACGTTACGCACTGCTAATTAAATGACGCCGGATATGCAACCTCGGTGTAAAAGTGTTTCAAGCATGTGCAATTTCGAAGCCGTTCACTTTGTGAATGAAGTGTAGTTCTAGGAACTTCGGTAAAATGCAGCGGCAGATTAGGACCTACAAGAGATTCAAGTTCCCAAGTAACAGAAACGCTCTTATTCCTATCTTCAAGATCGCTTTAACGAGAATGGACGAATCCTATCATCTGGGTCACCAGTTTGGTGTATGTCATTTTTTAATTTCTCAGTGTGGAATTTATTCATCGAAAAAAATACTGTGTGTTCACATTAGAGTATTTTACGTACTCGATTCAAAATATTTAAACATTTTATCACTATTTTGTAGTTTTGAACATGAATTTCGGTGTGCTAAATTTAGTACCCTGTGAGCTAGTGGCATTGCAAATGTGGTAGACATAACCTCACTTTATATCATTAAAAAATGTATTTTTTGTTATTTTCACAGTACCATTGATTGACATGGTTATTAGAAGGGCCTTAAGTAATCAGAAGCTATTATCAATAATAGAAAACAATTTATCTGATAGAATCTCAATGAAATCGAAAGTGACTTGAGTTAGGGCACTAATTTGGAAGCTTCTGGGGGTAAATTTCATGAGTACGAGATTGATTCAGGATGCTCGTTTATTTACTTGGACATAGGTTCAGAGGAAGAACAAGAAAACGGGTAGTTATATTAGCACAAAAACTTGCCAGAATCATCTGAAGTACCTACCTACATTTTGATATATAAAAATATATATAAAAGTATGCTGTGACATTTCTACTTTCGTTTTCGGATGTTTTTTGATTTGTATGAAACATTTTTACTGAATTGCAATGTCTATCACAAAATTTGTGTTCTCATATTATAATATTTCATATACCGTTTGCTCATGGTGTACTAAATTTAGCACAACCCATATCACAAAAATTGGCAGTCGCAAAATTTTTTTTATAGGCTCAAAAATCTTAGAAAAATTCATTTATTACATTTGCAAAATTCAAAATTTTTTATTTCAAAAAACAAAAATTCATGAGTGAAAGGGTTAAAACTTCACAATAAAATTTCAAATAAAATCAAGTGATCTTCAAGACAGCCCTGAGACCATCATAAAGCAGCTTCTAGCCAAAAAGGGCCCATCCTAAAAAGGCCTTCAAGACTAAATTTTGAAACTTTATTAAAACCATTAAGTTTTAATTCTATATCCTTGAAGAGTTCTTCAAGGCAACTTTATATACATAAATTAAAACTTTCTATCTGAAGTTTTGCTCTTAAAATGTATTTATAGCGGACTAAATTACCTTAAAAATAATTAATTGATCCTAAAAGAATTTTATTTTGTTTACTAACACTCGACAACTTTTAGGTCTGTATAATGGCCGGCAGAGTGGTAATATTTTAAACCGCATACGTATACTAAGCATTTCATAACATAATATTCGGAAGCAAACTATACTTTTGAAAAATTCACCAACGAATGGCACTTTTCAGATAAAATGTAATAAAATACTTCAACATAACTCGAGCACCACTAATTTAAGATATTTTTCTCTTATTTGAAAAATATTACAAAAAATCATCAAATTTTATTTGGCATCCAAGCATCTAAATGCATTTTTTAAATTATATGGTATATTTTAAAACACCCTTCTTCAGTTTTTTTAGAAGATCCAGGACGCAAAAATTTGAATAATAATATTCTTTTCGTTTACTATTGAAAATATCCAAAATGGCGGAGTCTTCATTGCAGTTAAACATGGCGTGACCTAGAATAAAAGTAATTGTTCATTCATTAAATGTTTTAAATCTCACAAGATTTAACAACGTTTTATTTAATACTTCAAATCCAAAGACTCTTTACGTTTCCTTTTGAAACCAATATGCTTTAGTGACCTTATTGATTTATAGTGGTCTTGCGCTCGATTGGAATTCTAACCTCAGAGATTTTGCTGGTTTTGTGAGTGAAGCATTTAGTGCATTACTTGTCACTAATACTTTCCATTTCACCTGTTGATTCAAAATTTTATTTCACATGTAAACATGCGGACTGTACTGGTTTACTAAAAGTTTCTTTTTGCTCTGCACACCAGACTTCCTCAGCTTTTATTACCTCCTCGTTGGAAGAAAATTTACTATTTTTTAAACTTTTTTTCAGTTGAGGAAAGAGATGATAGTCGGACGGAGCCAAATCTGGTGAATAAGGGGGGTGTTCTAGTAATTCAAACCCTAAATCACGAATGTTTTGTATGGCAACATGAGATTTGTGTGCAGGGGCGTTGTCCTGCAAAAACAAAACACCTTTGGACAGCTTTCCGCGTCTTTTCTCTTTAATTTTTTCCCGTAGAGTGGTCAGTTATTGTTCTACCCTTATCCAAAAAATTAATCATGATTACTCCTTGGCAATCCCAAAAAACTGAAGCAAGAACTTTTCCAGCAGATTTTTGGACACGAAACTTCTTAGGTCTTGGAGAACCGGAGTGTCGCCATTCCATCGATTGTTGCTTTGTTTCTGAATCGTAGAAATGTACCCAAGTCTCATCCATAGTAACAATTCGGTTTAAGAAGTCTACATTGTTTTCAAATCGAGCACAGATCGAACGCGATGCTACTACCCTTGCACGCTTTTGGTCAACATTCAAACATTTGGGGATCCATTTTGCAGCAATTTTTCTCATGTCCAAATTGACGTGAACTATATGATGAACGCGTTCGTATGAAATATTCAGTGCTTCAGATATCCGTTTTAGCCCAATTCGACGGTCTGTTAAAACCATGTCATGAACTGCATCGATATTTTCTGGGACTGACATAGAAACTGGCCTTCCTGATCGGTCATCATCTTCAATGGAAAATTTACCTCTTTTGGAGCTTGCAGTCCAATTTTACACGGTAGCATATGAAGGACATTGATCACCAAGGGTATTGCATATCTCGTAAATCTGCTCACCTCTTAACCCTTTTAAATACAAGTACTTGATGATGGCTCGATACTCCAATATTTGGATTTTCACACTTTCGGTGGACATATTTTTTCTTTTAATTTATGGCGTGACTCTGGTTTACTTTTTTGACGTCAAACTTTACACTGACACTTCTAATAAGTTATTGTTCATTGCTATGGTAACGCAATATTTTGTTTATGCAGGAACAGGTCTAGGCTAACTAGATATCAATACATCCTCGTATTAAAGCATTTTTAAAACCTAAATAAATAGAAACTGTCTCAAAATTGTTACTTGGGTTGAGCCTACTCTACCAAGAAAAAATACTGTAACATATAAATTGACGTTTCTATGAATTTCCCGTTACTTCAAATCATCCTGAAGCAATGAAAATTGACACCTGATTTAGCTTGTTTATTTAATGCAAAATATAAAGAATAGTACAATTAAAAGAACGCTTTGTACAATGTTTTTAATTATGTCGTGTCGAAGGCACAATGATCAGACTCATTTAAAGTTCTAAACCCTGGTGGAGTTGTCATCTTTGGAATCCACACATTATTCACGCCGCTGATCATATATACGAGGATGTATTGATATCTAGTTAGCCTAGACCAGTTCCCTGCATAAACAAAATTGCTGCAAAATGTATCCCCAAATGTTTGAATGTTGACCAAAAGCGTGCAAGCGTGCGTTCGATCTGTGCTCGATTTGAAAACGATGTAGACTTCTTAAACCGAATTGTTACTATGGATGAGACTTGGGTACATTTCTACGATCCAGAAACAAAGCAACAATCGATGGAATGGCGACACTCCGGTTCTCCAAGACCTAAGAAGTTTCGTGTACAAAAATCTGCTGGAAAAGTTCTTGCTTCAGTTTTTTAGGATTGCCATAGAGTAATCATGATTTATTTTTTGGATAAGGGTAGAACATTAACTGGAGATTACTATTCGACATTACTGACCACTCTATGGGAAAAAATTAAAGAGAAAATACGCGGAAAGCTATCCAATTTGTTTTTGCAGGACAACGCCCCTGCACACAATTCTCATGTTGCCATGCAAAAAAATCGTGATTTAGGGTTTGAATTACTAGAACACCCCCCTTATTCACCAGATTTGGCTCCGTCCGACTATCATCTCTTTCCTCAACTGAAAAAAAGTTTAAATGGTGGTAAATTTGCTTCCAACGAGAATATGTTGAGTAATAAAATATTTTGACATTGAAATTTTGTTTGGTTCTGTAGGCTAAGAATATTTCAATATATCCTCGTAATTAACTATTACAAGACTGTTGTCTTGAATAAATTTTTTTCAGCCTATCATATTCTGATTTTTCCTGTTTGTGAAAAACTTTGTTCAAATTAATAATGAATAAGTTTCGGAAACTACATCTGCATCCGTTATCAAAACTTGCTAAAAACTCTATTTCTATTCGGAGAAAATAAGATTTTTTTGACAAAGTCAGAACAGAATGAAATAGGTAAGTTGGATTGAAGTTATGATGGAAATTTCTGTTCGTATGTTTTTTCTTTCGAATCTGCTGAAAGTAAACGTGAATAAAATAGGTGATAAAATTTGTATAATCATCTGTATAATCATTTCAATATTGACAAAAAAAGTCTATACAATTTCAATTTCAACGTGGGAAGAAATACTTCGAGCTCAAGAAATTAGAATCTTTTATTTTTTTTACTCGTCACCAATTGAATATCTTCATAAAACTGATAAGCAGAGGCTGCTTTGTAATGAACAAAACCTATTCATTTTTAATAATAATTAATCTACTTCAAACAGCATCAGTTCCGAGACACTCCAATTAAAACGACGTTTACGTCAATTCCTCATTCATGTGAAAAAAAGGGTGTAAAAATATTGCCGCCCGCTGTTAAAATAATAAGAACACGCTCGTCACGGCGATAAACCAACAATAGGTTCGCTTTAATTATGGAGTGCTCACCCCAAAAAACACCCCATACGCATTTGCACTACATTTATTATACACTCAATCGTCCACTGACGCACAAAAACTCTGCACCTGGTATATTAATACAATGGGAGAAAGTGTGGAGATGCAGAGATGTACGGGCCCAGTAGTGGAGAATTGTAATTTTGGGTTTCTGAATAAAAGCAATTGGTGCAGCTTTTTTTGATATAATGTTAACCAATGAGCTTTTTGTTTTCGGTCAAGTGACATCAGATTCAAAATTATTAATGGGACACCCTGTATATTTTGTCATTTTTATGTTCCTCCCGATGAAACAATTTGAACAAACTGTCACACTTGTGGTCTAAAACGATCAATTCAAAAAATACAGGTACTTCAATATCCTCTGTCCCGTAGCCGTATCATGAGCTTTCCATAGGGAAACATAAAATTAAAATTGTTCCCCTGATCCACCAATTTTCAAGTCAATTATTATCTGTTTGCAATAATATTTTGCCTAGTAGGCGGTGTACACAGAATGTTTTGTGTTTGACAGATAAACATCATTTGATTGTACTGATTATCTCCGTCAGTTTTATGCTGATTAAAATTGCATCGTTTAATTAGATACTGAAAATGTATTCAAAGAATGAAAAGGTCGATATGTTGTTGATATTCGGAGAAAGACGCCATCCGCCTAATAATCATTTCGCTAGAGTAGAAGAGCAGTTCAGAAGAGAACCGGAAAATCAAAACAATCTCCAATACATTGTCGACGAGGAAATGGAAGTAAACGTTTTGGCCATAGTACATGCAGATCCGACGATATCACTGAGACAAATTGAGGACAAAATCGGTGTGAATCGAGAGACCGCTAGAAGAGTTTTGAAAGGAACTGCTCTGAACAGCTCTTTTATTCTAGCGAAATAATTATCAGGTGGGTGGCGTCTTTCCGGAAATCTTTCGACATACAATTGTTCAGCCTGTCTACAATTACTCTTGCACTCTCCGAATATCAACAACATATCGACCTTTTCGTTCTTTGAATACATATTTAGTATCTAATTGAACGATGCTATTTCAATCAGCATAAAACTGTCGGAGATAATCATTGCAATCAAATGATGTTTACCTGTCAAACACAAAACATTTTGTGTACACCGCCTACTAGGCAAAATATTATTGCAAATATCTAGACTAATAGACTTGTGAATTGGTGGATTAGGGGAACAATTTTAATTTTATGTTTCCAAATGGAAAGATCATAATATGGCTACATGGCCAAAGAGAAAGACAGATAGTCTCTTCACAAGTAGCCAAATTGAAAAAAATATGTTCCTGTCTCAGTTTTCGCAATATCGTGAGTTATTTTCAGATGTTTTTCTTTTTATTAAAGAAATTATTGACAATCTGTAGGAAGTGATCAGGAATGGAAAAAACTGAAATTATATCGTTTAACTGATACCAAGCATCGAAAGATTATCGAATTCGGGTAACAGCCAACTTTATGTTTTTCAATAAAATGCAATTCATCTGCGAATCGAGAAACGAATGCCACTTTGTGATACACGGTTGAGTAGAGAATTTCAAGACAAATAAGATAGGCTAGGTAAATGTACAGGGTGTCATTCAAAAAAAAGAAGTTGGAGTTACTGCCGATCAAAGAGGTAGTTGAAAAAAGTTGTCGTTAGATTCAAATGAAGCGCTATCATTGATTACGTAACTTCTGCAAATTTCAAATTTATATCTCTCCAAATAAAAAAAAAACTACAGGCTGCTACATATCTGCTGTGTCACCCGGTATGACGTTCGATATATCGATTCTGTTTGAAAAATTCAGTTCAGTGTCATTATTTTCTGGAACATGAACAGAAACCTTTCAGAGATTTGATCCAATTTTCAACATATTTCTATTAACATGTAGTTGTATTTTGACCGATGAAACGTCCAAATGGAAGATTAATAGGTTTTAAATCACATCCAACACTGATGTAGTAATGACATCTGAATGTAAAATGTGGCTGCATCATACCCCCCAATTTTAAAATTACAATAATGGTTTAATGTTTTAAAAATAGAGGTTGAAATTAATCCCGCTACTTTGCTTTTCATAAATATCGAAGAGCACGCTTCTGCAAAATTAGAACATTCTGAAATCGATAACAACAGCAAACTCCCCAAAATGCTATTCCATATCGAAGATGTGATGCAATAAGAGGTTTGAAATCTAAAAATCCTAATTCATTCATTTTACACAGAACTTCAGTGTGCTGCTCAAATTTTGATGAACTATCAAGATAAAGACCTAGTTACTTAGAATCTAATTTATTATCAAAAATTTTATTATATAACGGTATATCTTGAAGATAACATCTGAAGGATATCATGTTAGTTTTTTTTTGTTGATGATAGTAAATTTGAATCACACCAAACTTTCACATTTTTTCAGATCAAAACGTATCATTTGATCAAGATCTTGCTTGTTTTTATGATGCCAAAGTACTTTCATCAGCAAAAACTGTAAAAGAACCTGAAATCTGGATGTTCAATAGGTCATTTATGTATAATAAGAAGAGAAGTGGTCCAAGTATGGAACCTTGAGGTACTCCACAATTAATTTTTTTCGATTCTGAATACCCAGAATTCCTCACTATTTGATTTCGCTCGGACAAATAAGATACAAACCATTGGAGAGTGATGTTCCTGCAACCATAATGATGAAGTTTAAGCAAAAGTATCTCCTGATTCACACAATCAAAAGCTTTGGAAAAATCACAAAACACTGCAGCCGTCACTTCCCCTCCATCAATTCGCGAATATACCTCATATAAAAGGGACAACATTGCTTGCATCTCCTGTATTTTTATTTTTCTGAAATCCAAATTGAAGGTTATTGATTAAATTATGACATCTCAAAAATTCCAAATTAATTTTTGCTAAAATTGGTATGAAAGAAATAGGACGAAAGTTAGATGGATCATCAAAATCTTCACCTTTATATATTGGAATAACCAGAGACGTTTTCAGAAAAGATGGAAAACTGGCTAGCTGAAATGAATCATTTTTTAAAATAACAAGAGCTTGTTTTGGAATATTTTGAATAATGTGGAAATTCCAACTAAACCACTTTTTCTTTTAGTTTTCATACTCCTAATAACATCAATTATCTTATAACTAATTTATTTTTTATTATTTTCAGGTAAGATAAAATAAGAGACCCCCTTTACTGTTTGTCAAGTAAGTAAATCATATTAAATTTTTTTCACCCTATTGGATTCACTTTCCTACTAATAGGCTGGTGCCAAAACGAATACTAAACGCTTGAAATAAGAAAAAATAATAATACGCTAGTACCAGGTGGAGAATGTTGTCAACGTTCCAACTTTGAGGAATAAAAATTTAAACACGAAAACACTCAAAATGTTCGAAGAAAAAGATGTAGATAATTAAGTAATCGAAAACTTTTTCATTGAACGCTTTTCGACATAACCTCTAATTATCCGTTACAATGGCGAAAAACCGTTTTTTCAGTATTGATTTTTTTTCTATCGAAAAAATTATTCAATTCACATGAAAATTTGTAGAAACGTCTTTCTTGTATTTTTTTTGAAAAATGTACCTTATTCGTAAACTAGTCATCTTCGAATTGGGAAAAAATCGTGCTTATTTGACACCAAATGAGACATATTTCTAGAAATTTTCATCTGAATTAAATCAATTATACGCGAGAAAAAAAATACTGATAAACCGGGTTTTCGCAATTTGAAATTTAATTTGAGGTTATGTAGAGAAGTGTTGAAGTTTTTGATTTTGATTATCTACAACTTTTCCATTGAACATTTTCCGTCAAGAGGACACGTTTTGCCACAAATCGCAAAAAACCGTTTTCAACCCCTAAACTGCATTCCCATTCCACCTTTTTGAGTGTTTTCGTGTTTAAATATTTTTTCCTCAAAGTTGAAACCTCAACATTTTCCACCTAGTCCTTGCCTGTTACTTTTTTTTATAACACAAAGGCTAAGAGTCCGCCAACATAGTGAGAGAATAATTCAGTTTTTGTAGTACCTGAAACCAATTGAATATTTATAGTATACTTGAAGGACGAAAATTTGTATTTCATGCAAAATATTTTTATTTCAAAAATCGTAGCAAAGCGCTTTCGACTGTTGAGTCATCATCATTGCGTACCTATAAGTAAGTAATAATTGAAATATAATTTGATAAATTGAAAAATTGAACGTTAGGAAAATTTTGAAAAGTGAGGTTACTTACTCGTCAGGTGTACAAGAAGCCGAATAAAAACATCAAGTCCATGGACCAAAGTGAAATTTTAAATTTTACATAATATATAACATATTTAAAATTGAACAATTTTCATTCTGTTCAAGGATTATTCTGGATTTAGATATGGGATACTACATCATGTCTGTCTGAATGTGAAGTGAAAGTGAAGTTTTGAATTGACAATGTGTGACAATGACACTAATGACAAGTGACAAAGATCATTGACATATGTGACATAGATTCAAAGAACTGTAATAGAAATTGAAATAATCGAGATATGAGTTTAAAACGGAACATAGATCTGAAAAGGATCAGTCCAATGGGAACCTTTCGTTTTTCAGAAGTATGCTACCAGAGAAAACTCCATCATGATTTTCTCTGTGTTCTCTACTGTTTGAGCCACCAGAATTGAGCTTAAGGTCATGGGAGAAGTCTGATGAGAACTTTCTCAGTCCCAGAAGCGGCAATTCGGGTAAATCAAAGATGAGAGCATCTGGTGGAAAAGAATAAATTATCAAAATTAGAAATCAATGAAAGATAATGAAACAACATCAACCATGGAATGCTGAGAAACTGAGAAAAACTTTATCAAGTTTATTCTTTTTGGCTATGTCCACTTCAAAATTGCCTTCATTAAAAAAAAATTGTAAATAGCCAACATCAGTCAATCTGAATTCACACCTACATATTCGGTACTCAATTCTCTAGATTTGATCAATAATTTGACTCATTTAAATTTACGTCATGACAGTTTGATGATTTCTTTTGATGTAAGCAACCTTTTCACTTCAGTTCCAAAAATGGAAACTTTACCTCTTGTGAGGCCTTAAGCCTTGCTCAAGTAGATGCTCATTCTATTACTTTTATATTGACCGTTTCAAACTTTCGCCTTTCACAAGATTTTTTTGTATTTAATGATAAATATTATCAACAGCCTGTTGTATTTGCCATGGGTAGATGTTTATCTAGCAAATATTTTTATGAATTATTTAGAAAATAAATTTATTGTCACTGATGCCAACTTGGAAATTTTACACTGGTTCAGATATGTTGACGATTGTTTGGTGTACACCATAATATTAAATTTGCACTTTTCAATTACAATCTGATAATAAATTAAACTTTCTTGATTTTACAATTCTTAAAAACAATAATACATTAAATTTCAGTGGTTACAGAAAACCCACACATACCGAAATTGTGATACCTAGTTTTTCTAATCATCCCACCAGCTTAAAATGGCTGCTTTCAATAATTGTTACATTCACAGACTTGAATATACCTCTTTCTACAGTTGATTACCACAACGAATTGAATATCATTGAACTTATAGCTTCCAATAACAATTACAACACAAATATTATCAACTCTTTAATACAAAATATCGAGAAGAAGAAAGAGCATAACTTGGCTTATCCTAAAGTAGACTCTATTGACAATTTTGTTTCACTTCCTTTCCTAAATGATAATATTTCTAACAAAATAGCAGGTTACATCAAAGGTAACATCGAAAACATTAACATTTCTTTCAAAACTAATTACAATTTAAGTAGATTTTTAGTCAATACAAAAGACAAAATTGATGAACTTTCAAGAAGTGGTTATCATAAATTAAATTGTGAAGATTTTGATGCAGCTTACATTGGCAGAACATGTAGACCTTTGAAAGTTCGTATAAAAGAGCACCAAAACCCAAGCAAAGTATCTGCTCTTGGTGAACATTTAAGGTTAAACAACCATAATTTTGACGCAAACAAAAACTCTCAAATTTTACAGGAGGTTATGTCCAAAAATTATAACAGATTAGATTTCCTTGAAGATTTACATATAAGTAAAGAAATACTCAACATTGACCTTTGTCTAAACACTCCTGTCAATTTAAAAAGATCTTATGTACCTCTTCATAGGCGTTTGAAATAATAATAACTTTTTCAAATCAATTCTTTTTAAGTCGAACAATTTTCATTCATTCACTTATTCTTTCTCTATGACGATATCACTGGGTTACCTCTGAGGTTCAGTATGCCCTCCCCCAACTCTGGATTCCAGGTATATTGAGTGAAATTCTCATTAGACTTTTTCTCGGTTTCTTAGCATTCCATGGTAGATGTTGGACAGAGCCTTCTTCATTTTTTCATTATCTTTCATTGATTTCTAATTTATTTTGATAATTCATTCTATTCCACCAGGTGCCCTCATCTTTGATTTACCCGAATTGCCGCTTCTGGGTCTGAGAAAGTTCTCATCAGACTTCTCCCATGACCTTGAGCTCAATTCTGGTGGCTCGAACAGTAGTGAACAGACAGAAAATCTTGATGGAGTTTTCTCTGGTAGCATACTTCTGAAAAACGAAAGGTTCCCATTAGACTGATCCTCTTCAGATATATGTTCCGTTTTAAACTCATGTCTCGATTATTTCAATTTCTATTACACTTCTTTGAATCTATGTCACATATGTCAATGGTCTTTGTCACTTGTCATTAGTGTCATTGTAACACATTGTCAATTCTTCACTTCTTCTTCAACATTCAGACAGACATGATGTAGTATCCCATATCTGAATCCAGAATAATCCTTGAACATGATGAAAATTGTTCAATTTTAAATATGTTATATATTACGTAAAATTTAAAATTTCACTTTGGTCCATGGACTTGATGTTTTTATACGGCTTCCTGTACACCTGACGAGTAAGTAACCTCACTTTTCTAAATTTTCCTAACGTTCAATTTTTCAATATTTCAAATTCAATTTCAATTATTACTTACAGGTAAGCACTGATGATGACTCAACTGCCGAAAGCGCTTTGCTACGATTTTTAAAATAAAAACATTTTGCGTCGGGATGTGGCGCAGTGGTTAGAGCGCCCGACTCTGATTCGAAAGGTCCGGAGTTCGAGCCCCAGTTGCGGCTGGGATTTTTAAATTTTATTTGATCGATTAAATCATTAAAATATCGTGGCTCGACTGGGGTCAGTCCTGCACGATTCACTGTTGCGTTCCAATTAGCAGTGCTGCTCCTAAGGTGGCGTATGGAGTTAGTAACAAGGCCTACCCAGAACACATTTTCGTCCTTCAAGTTTATTGAAGCATGCACACAGCTTAACAATTTCATGTATAGTATATAATGCCAGTATGAAGCTAGAGCAAGTGAATTTAAATCGCGAGAGGTTTTCCCGAAATCCCAAAAAAGTCACGTTATATTCCACGAGTAAAGTTTTTAAAGACAAATTTGCATTCACGGCACAGGTAAAAAGTACATGCCTCATTTCCATAACTTTTGCCTAACGCCCCCCTCCCCCCAAAAATGCCAATTTCAGAGGCGTGCGACAACACAAGCCAAAGCAGAATTGTGCCAGGATTGCGGAGGACTGAAAGGGGGCCCGTTAGGGATTAAGGACGACATAAGACCGGCTGGGAACAATAGAATAGCTCGGAATAAAAGGGGACTTGATCGAAAAAGAAAGTGGATTTAGAGACACGCGAAAATATACGGCGCTTTTATTCTGAATTTGTTTGAGTTGCGTCGCTCGAAAAGGATTTTTAAATTAGAAACACGCTCTCATTGACTATCGCCGAGGAATACCGGAGGTGAAGGAAATTCAATCCAGATGTTTTTACGCTTCTATCGAGATATGTAGGGATGCGAAGAGGTATAATTGACGATATTGGCTACGAATCGGTACGAGGGATGACAATGAATTTAGAGGTATTTTCTTCTTCGTATAAGTTTCATAATATAGGAGATATATACGTCGAAGAAAACTGATGAAATATCAATGCATGGAAATAAAATGACAGATTCCCGTTACTCCATTCCCTATATATACTCCGGATTATTAAAATGCAGAAGCGTTGATGAAATAGTTCATCATTTATGACTTGTCACCATAATAAATAAGTTAATAAATAAAATACAATCAATTTGATTATTGTTTACACAAAACATACAGTTTTATAAACAAGATAATCGGTATCAGCAAGAAATTTACAAAACATAAAAACTAAACTAAACATAAACCTTATCCTAAACCTAAATAAATATACCTACAATACTGCTAGGTTGCCGAACTAGAAATGTAAGTTTGGCAAGTTGAGAACATAATTATAGTTCTTTAATAGACTGGGAGATGGCGGCCTGTTGCACAAGAGTATTTTTCTTGCCAACATCACTTTTCATTCTCTCATATATGAGGATGTATTGATATCTAGTTAGCCTAGACCTGTTCCTTGCATAAACAAAATATTGCGTTAACATAGCAACGAACAATAACTTATTAGAAGTGTCAGTGTAAAGTTTGACGTCAAAAAAGTAATCCAAAAATACGCAATAAATTAAAAGAAAGAATATGTCCACCGAAATTGTGAAAATCGAAAAATTGGAGTATCATCAAGTACCTGTATTTAAAAGGGTTAAGAGGTAAGCAGATTCACGAAGATATGCAATACCCTTGTTGATCAATGCCCTTCGTATGCGATCGTGAAAAATTGGACTGCAAGCTTCAAAAGAGGTAAATTTTCCATTGAAGATGATGACCGATCGGGAAGGCAGTTTCTGTGACAGTCCCCGAAAATATCGATGCATTTCATGATTTTAACAGTCCGTCGAATTGGGCTAACACGGATATCTGAAGCACTGAATATTTCATACCAACGCGTTCATCATATAATTCACGTCAATTTGGACATGAGAAAAATTGCTGCAAAATGGATCCCCAAATGTTTGAATGTTGACCAAAAGCGTGCTAGGGTAGTAGCATCGCGTTCGATCTGTTCTCGATTTGAAAACGATGTAGACTTCTTATACCGAATTGTTACTATGGATGAGACTTGGGTACATTTCTACGATCCAGAAACAAAGCAAAAATCGATGGAATGGCGACACTCCGGTTCTCCAAGCCCTAAGAAGTTTCGTGTCCAAAAATCTGCTGGAAAAGTTCTTGTTTCAGTTTTTTGGGATTGCCATGAGGTAATCCTGATTGATTTTTTGGATAAGGGTAGAGGGATAAGGGAATAACTGGAGATTACTATTCGACATTACTAGAGAGTTATCGGACGCGCTTTTTAGGAAGAGCAGTAATAAAGTCGCCCTTATTTTGACATCTGCGCATGTGCTCATGTACCTTACCTTATATTTCCCTTATTAAGGATAGTGCCTGACTTTATTTATGCTTGTTTTAAGTTGGTCTTATTTTTCCCTTATTTTAATTATTCCGTCTAAACGTGACCACCCATCGCAGATTGTACATATTCTGTCATTAAAATATAATCTGATAACTGATATTTTTTTGATTACCCCATTTGTTTTGCTGTATATTTGTCCTTTAATTACTTGCATGTATTAATAAATTGGAGATAAGAAAGGGGATGCAAAGGTTTTGATATAAAGTGAATAAAAATGTCTATTCTAAAAGAAAGTATTAAACATTTTTGGTTTACGTATGATGATGATGTGGTTTTATTGAGAGAAGTTGTTCCGCATTATTTTAATTTAAACCCAGAAAAACAACTGCTTCCAGTAGAGTCTCCATCATTACCAATTTGTCATACAACATAGACTTGTTTTTAACTTCCAAGAAAGGTTAGAAATAAGGTAAGTAATAATTAAGGGAAGAAAGACCAGATGATTACCGATAACACTTATTTTACAAAACAAATACGGTCATGCAGTATTTAAATAACGTCGTCTTTTATAACTGCATTGCAGTATACAGAAGCTTCCGATAACTCTCTACTGACCACTCTACGAGAAATAATTAAAAAGAAAAGACGCGAAAGCGTTGCAGGACAACGTCCCTGCACTCAAATCTCATGTTGCCATGCAAAAAATTCGTGATTTAGGGTTTGAATTACTAGAACACCCCCCTTATTCACCAGATTTGGCTCCGTCTGACTATCATCTCTTTCCTCAACTGAAAAAGTTTAAAAGGTCGTAAATTTTCTTCCAACGAGGAGGTAATAAAAGCTATGGAGGTCTGGTTTGCAGAGCAGGAAGAAACATTTTTTTTGGAAGGTCTAGAGACGTTGCAGGTTCGCTGTAAGAGGAGGATATGTTAAACTAAACTATTCAATTTCATCAAGTTTATGTATAAAATATGTAATAAAGTTATTTTAAAAAAGTGATAAGAGGTGTAGTTATTAGAGAGTGAAATAAATCTAGGAGTTTGAGATGCTTTCAAAACTGAAAAAGAATTAAAGGGAGATAGATCAATAGACGGTTGTGATGGTTTTGTTGACAAAATGAAAGAAGGGAGTCAAGCTAAATTTTGAAGGAGATACTTTGTGAAAAACTATAAAAACACAAAATTGAATAGAATTTAACAAGAAACGAGTACAATAAAAAGTAAACATCACAGCCTACCTTCCATACTTTGAAGAGAACCTGCAAGAAAATCACAGCTGCAGAACGAATCACCACTACAAAGCCAAGGCATTAGACAATATTGAATAAATAACCTCTTTTCAAAGTGAGTTAAATTCCTATTGGCGAAAGAAAATAAGATCGCAGCGCCACCTATAGCAAGACTTTGAACCACGAATCACGGACAAAGGTTTTTGACTTTACACGTGTTTAAATGGCGTTTTGACGATCTGTACTCCTATTTTCAAACAATTTGTGAAAATTTGTGATTTCTATAACTAAAAAGTGATTGTGTTTATATTGAAAGACTCTAAAGAACGTTTCAGTAAGGTGATTCAAAGGTATTTCATCTCCGATTAGTTTTGAATGCTTCTGCAATTCAAGGTTGCATGGGCGTTTTGATGATCTGTTCTACTATTTTCAAACATTTTGTGAAAATTTGTGATTTCTTTAACTGAAAAGTTATTGTGTTTCTATTAAAAGACTTGAACGATAGTTTCAGTGTAGTTTACAAATATTTTACTTGTTTTTGGAGGTCATGATTTGCGATCAATTATTGATCTGATTCATTCATCAGTCTGTTTGTCAAACAAGCATATACTTCGATATTATTTAGCTTGCCAATTTTCAGTTTCAAAATCCATGCTTTCCTTTGGTCAATTTCTTCAATCTGGTTGAAACAATTGGTGATTTTTAACCTTGCTTTTATTTTTGGGGGAAATTTGTGATATCCCACATTTTCCTTCTTGCCATATGTCCTGCATCCTGGGACTGAACAACTAGGATTGTATTTTCCCATATTTGGCAGTCTATCAACAGTATAAACCAAAAAAATACGAACAGAAACAGAAATCTTGTATGGAAATATCCTTAATCAACAGAATGAATCAGATCAATAACTCACAAGTCATGACTTCAAAAAACACGTAAAATATTTGTAAACTACACCGAAACTATCGTTCAGGTCTTCTAATAGAAGCACAATCACTTTTCAGTTAAAGAAATCACAAATTTTCACAAATTGTTTGAAAATAGGAGAACAGATCATCAAAACGCCATGCAACCTTGAATTGCAGAAGCATTCAAAACTAATCGGAGATGAAATTCCTTTAAATCACCTGACTAAAACGTTCTTTAGAGTCTTTCAATAGAAACACAATCACTTTTTAGTTAGAGAAATCACAAATTTTCACAAATTGTTTGAAAATAGGAGTACAGATCGTCAATACGCCATATAAACACGTGTAAAGTCAAAAACCTTTGTCCGTGATTCGTAGTTCAAAGTCTTGCTATAGGTGGCGCTGCGATCTTATTTTCTTTCGCCAATTACGAACACTAAGTACATAACCTCACAAAGTTTTTGACACATAATCACAGAAATGAATTGTTCTGTGCTTTTCTTAGTACGAATTTAAGATTACCACGGAACAAAGACTTCAAAAATAGAGATTTGGTATTTTGTAGAAATAAGAAATTATTGATAAATTGTAAATTCATCGATTTTATGTTTAGAAATAATTCTATAAAAATTTGTTTGATATAATAAGTTATTCATCTCATAGAACAGGCATTTGTGTTTGTTTGGTCGTTGCTTCTTTCAGACAAGCGCATTTGACCAAAGTAGAATTAGACTTGTTTTGGTTCATTATTTATTTCGAAATTTGACAGTTTACACAAGAGAAATGTTTTGAACAAAGGAAAGAAATAATAGTTTGAAATTAAAGTATCTTCAATTTAACAATTACACTCTTGAAATCACAGAATATTATTTAACATCAACAGAAGGACCCAACTGCTATCCTTCTGAGAGAGATTGTTTTCATGTATCTGTGGACCCGACTGAGCTAAAAAGAAAGAACAGGTGAGAGAGTATCATATGAAATTATAAATAAATATAAAATCATAGTAATTATTCACAACAATTTAGAATTTCATTATTATTTGCAACAACTGCCGGGAAAATATTACATTTTCATGAGAACATTCTCATTATCCTGAAATTAATAGAAACATAAAATAACTACTAAATCATAATACATAAATTGACTTTCTGACAAAGAGGAACTGTTTGTCAGATAAATCTTGCCTATCTCAAAATGTGATTTTTTTCCATACATGAGAATTTGAATTTGTGTAATTATCCACAATTGAGTGCCAAAAGTATTCAACGTAATCTCCGAAACGATTCCATTATCACATCAATATATTTAGCTGTGCACTTGCATGCACTCATGTAATTAAAATATAGCTTGGAATGAACTTGGGTATATTTAGAATGGCATTACTTTGATCTACGCTGCATTCGACTAAGCAAAAACACACTTGAAAGGGAGGACACAAAATCCGGAAATGACAGCTGAAACAACTGGATTAATTAGTGTCCTTTTTATATACTCTATGCGGGTTGTGTCTGGTAAAAAACGAGGGAGGGTCACGTGACATGAAATCGTCTCCGTACTTCCAGGAAGTGAAAAAAATCTTTTGACATGGACAGTATTTTATATTACGTAGGAACATTATGGAAGTGTTTTATTCTTTCCTTTTAATAATAATTACAACTTTTTGTATTTTCTATTTGTTTATTATCTTCTTCAATTATTTATCACCCTGCTGCCTATAGATACCATCACTAGCTATTCGTGACATAAAATGTACAAGAGTCATATACAGTAAGAATAAATAATAATTGAACTAATAAATATAACACATATATAACAGGAAGTACTTGAAGAAAATGATAGATGTTAGGTGAATTTTTTGAAATGAAATCTTTTTTGTTCAACCAAACATGTTTCACCTAGGAAAAAATGTTTATTTTCTATGAACTGATAAAACTGCTTGTGTATTATGTATTACCATTATATGCAAAATGCACCATCAGACAATTTTTGTATTGATTTTCTTTAATTGACTGATCATTAAAATTGCAGCTCAGGTCTCAGGATATAGTTTATACGAATTTATAAGACAAAGAATTATTCAAATGATCCCATAAAACCGTCAACAAATAAATAAATCATAAAATAATTTTTTCGAACAAGACGTCTATGAATTACATACAAAACCCACGATGAACGACTTCCATATTTTCGAATAACTACGGGTTGAACAAGGATTATCCTGAACTAATGTGACTTATCTAAACGTGACAAATGTAGATATGGATTTACATAACTAGGTCACGTGACAGAAAGTACACACGTGCTAAATCCTGAATTTATTAGCTCTCGTGGCGGGGAGAGTGCGATTGCATGTGGGAAATTTCAAATAACATTTAATGAACAAAAAACAATTTAGACACGCCAAGTTTATGCAATTTGATGAGGATTAGCAACATCGTCAACATAAAGGGAAAAAAGTTTTGATTCTTGTTATATTTTATTTTGTCCCAAAAAATATTTTTTCTATTTGGAGCCAAAATGACGTCATTATGAAACCCAAATGCGTATCGTAATGGCTTCTATTTCGATACGCATTTCAAATTTTTTCGAGATTGGTAACAATGGTAACATCAACTGTTAGGTGAACGTCAGACAAGAGGGATGGAATTTTCTGAAATTAAACAAAGAAAAATAACCTTCGAATGTTGTGGTGTTGTTTGTTGCTTTCGATGGTGCAGTTATTGTAAACTTTAATTATTACATGACTGGTTTCTCGGGCATATATAATTAAATTAGCTGGTGTGGTTTGAACTGGGTTTACAAAATTATGCTTAGTGGTCTGATTGTTTGAAAGGTTATTTTGACTGCAGTGGGAGTGTGGTGAGGCATCCGGATACTTTGAAATTGTGAAATTCCTTTCGTTAACTGAACGAGATTTTTTGGGCAACAAATTATTCACAGCCGCAATTACTCTCAATTCAGGAGGGGTGCAACTCGAGTTTTCTTCATCAGTCATTTAAAAAAAGGTAATGTACTGATATTTGCATCCAAAATTGACAAATTAATTCCTGAGAGCATCCTTCAAATTTTAAATACTTTATCAATGTTACCAAACCTGATATTTCTGATGTTATTTATTAATATTAAATCCAATTTTTTCCAAAAAAAACCTACAAAAAATAGTATATGAAACATGTTTTATAAGTCACATTGTTGCACTTGTTCCCTTGGAGCACTCCTCGCCTCGCTCGTCGTACTCCAAACAATATTTCTACTACAGTGCGTAAACAAAAGTTTTACGCACTGTCCACAGTGCGTAATGCGATTCTTTATAGCAAGTTCATAAAAAAAATCTACAGTGTGTGAAGTAATGTATTACGCATTGTTCATGCGCCGTTGCCAAGTTTTGGTCACTTCTGATATGGAAAATATAATTGAAAGTCGCCATTGTGGGCCCTCTTTCAATTATAATGGTACCATTTTTATTTTGTGGAAATGCTCTGTTGCCAAACTTTGGTCTCTTTGGATATCTGGAAATCTGATATAAGGATTGTTCTAAGTATACTATTCATTAGATGAATTGCGCTACAAAATTTGAACCTTGCAGAAATGCACCAATGGTGCAAAGTCGTGGGCGCTGGAAATCATTAAAGAAAGCTTTAAGAAAATTTTATAAATCATATAAATCAGAAATCATTATAAATATTCTTCCTTATTAATTTTTATTATACATTTTTTGAAAATACTTTTTTAAATCTGATGACGCATGGTCCAAAAAACCTTTTTTATTTCGTTTAGGTTATCTCACTTTTCGTTCAAATGATGTACGTTAGAAATTCATTTTCGTACTAATCAAAGATCGAATTACCAACAACTTGTATAGCTAGGTTAGTTCGGTTAGGTTAGGTTGTGTCCCATCTTTACGTTTCGAAAGTCGGTTCATGGTCGTAAACGTGGGCAGTCAGAAGAAAGAGAGGGCGCGTCTCTTTCTTTTGGTAATTTATAACAGCGCATTTCCTCAAAACAAAGATAGCACCATTAGAATCGGCTGAAAATGTATATTAATACTCTCCATTGAAAATTTCTATAACGCTCTTCCGAACAATTTTCCGCATCCATAACTCGGCAACAGCGCATGTCCGCAAAGTCAAAATGTTATAGTAGGAACCATCCGATTGAATAGAATAATGTCCACTTCGATCCTTATCCATATCAGATTTCCAGTAATCCGAAGTGACCAACTTGGCAACAGATCATTTCCGCAAAACAAAAATGTTACTATTACGGCACAAAATGGCGACGTTCAATTATTTTTTCCATATCAGATTTCCAGTAATCCCAAGTGACCAAAACTTGGCAACGCCGCATTTCCACAAAATAAAAATGGTACTATTAGAATAGGTTGAGGGTCTATAATCGAGACGTTCAACTGTTTTCCAGTAATCCGAAGAGGTCAACTTGGCAACAGGGCATTTCCGCAAAATAAAAATGGTACCAATACAATTGGCTGAGGGCCCACAATCACGACGTTCATTTTTTTTTTTTTCGTAACAGATTTCCAGCTAAATTTTTACCGGAAGTTTTCAAAATTGGTCCCGCTCATTAAGAACAAAACGTTGGATACCGAGGAAAGAAATCTAAAATTGTGAAAGGCTTTCGCGGCCTTCGTCACTTACGTGGTGGTTCTTCGGGTTGTAAGGCCGACGTATGTTAAGAGAAGATCTCGACGTTTCGCCAACACCAGTGGTTAGCATTTTCAAGAGAAAGTTTCTGGTTTCTTAGTTGCATTTGACAGCAACTTGAGAAACGTCGAGATCTTCTCTCAATATACGTCGGCCTTACAACCCGAAGAATCACAATGTAAGAAATCTAAAGTTTTACCAATGGATGATTTCAATAAATTTATTCAAGATGCTGATAACGAAACAAATTCACTTTATAAGGTACAGATATAATCATAATTTTGTAAGATTAGTAGAAATTTCAAAAATTTTCATTTGTAGGTTTTCCTAATTTTGGGTATCCGCGGTGCTTGTCGCCGTGAAGAATTTATTGCATATAACTATTGATGCCATTGAAGATACTGGATCTATATTGATTGTTAAGTTACCTGATACGAAGACGTATTGCGCAAGAACGTTTACTGATTCAAATTCCGATTATATTGAGATATACCACAAGTAAAGAGCACTACGGCCGCCTCATACAAAAAGGAACAGATTATTTTTGAAATATTCGAGAGGAAAATGTATTAACCAACATGTGGGGACAAATAAAATAGGGGAAATTACCAGCTTGATTGTAAAATGGCTTGGAAAAAACATCATGTTTAAGAGCTACACAGGTCACTGTTTCAGGAGAAGCTCTATAACTCTTCTGGCCAATGCAAAGGGCAACATTACATCCATAAAATGTCACGGTGGCTGGAAATCTGCCCCCGTAGAAAAAGCATATCGAGGGCCAAAACGCAGTACCCCGTATGTAACAATAATGTCGAAAATGAGATATTACAATACCATTGAATTTGAAATTGCTGGCTCTATCTGTCGCCCAAGAGATGATTCTTGATAGTCTGAACAGAAATCTGTAATTTCGAATAAACAGTTCCTTGTAACTGAAATTACAAAATTTTAAACGCAGCAGCTCGTATTTGTGTCTCCTGCAAAATTACTTCTTTGTCTCATACGAGGAACTGCGTTGTGGCCCTCGATATACCGGGTGGCTACGGAAGTATTGCCTACGGAATATCTCAGTTATTGTATGAAGTAGGTTTGTGAAATTTGGAGCGTCGATACAATGACATAAGAGCTAGAATTTGAGCATATTGACATGTCGAAGTTAACTTCTGGTTTGACCGGAATTAACATCAACTTATTTTAAATGTAAACCCTATTTTTTTCCTTTTCGCTTTATTCAGCATTCAATTCCCTTTCTAATGACATATTACAAGTTGGTATCTAACCAGAAACTAGATCAGAAAAAAATTATTATTGAAATTCACCGAGTAGGCAGTGGAAGCAAAATGAATGCCAAAAATTGAAAAGTTGGTTATGGAAACCATACGTCACTTGATAACAGTTGCTACTACTGTGATATTTTATTTTCATTCGTCGGCGTTATAAAAAGCCGCCAAAAAAAATATTGGAAAAATTGGGAACAAAACAATACTCTGTAGGTCCATAACTTAAATAGGAATATACAACTTTTTCTTGCCTGTACTATTCAGCATAACCATTCCTTTCTAATGATATAATAGAAAGTAATTTTTTGAAATGAAATACCAAAAAATCCAATTATTATTCTTCAAATAACGAAAAAACAGATTTATTGAAAAAAAAATTCAAATTGATAGGATTAAAGATAAATTAAATTCAAAACAAATGTTCGAAGTGCATTCCCTCAGCGTCAATATTTGTTTGGAATTTATTTTATCTTTAATCGTATCAATTTGAATTTTTTTTTTTCGATAAATCTGTTTTTTCGTTATTTGAAGAATAATAATTGGATTTTTTGGTAATTCATTTCAAAAAATTACTTTCTATTATATCATTGGAAAGGAATGGTTATGCTGAATAGTACAGGCAAGAAAAAGTTGTATGTTCCTATTTAAGTTATGGACCTACAGAGTATTGTTTTTTTCCCAATTTTTCCAATATTTTTTTTGGCGGCTTTTTATAACGCCGACGAATGAAAATAAAATATCACAGTAGTAGCAACTGTTATCAAGTGACGTATGGCTTCCATAGCCAACTTTTCAATTTTTGGCTTTCATTTTGCTTCCACGGCCTACTCGGTGAATTTCAATAATAATTTTTTTCTGATCTAGTTTCTGGTTAGATACCAACTTGTGATATGTCATTAGAAAGGGAATTGAATGCTAAATAAAGCGAAAAGAAAAAAAAATATGGTTTCCATTTAAAATAAGAAAGTTGATGTTACTTCCGGTCATACCGGAAGTTAACTTCGACATGTCAATATGCTCAAATTCTAGCTCTTATGTCATTATATCGACGCTCTAAATTTCACAAACCTACTTCATACAATAACTGAGATATTCCGTAGGCAATACTTCCGTAGCCACCCGGTATAGAAGATAGTTTGAATAACAAAATTGAGATTTCTAACAAAGTATTGAATTGTCCATCTTCTTCCAAACAATGTAATGAAGCTAACAATTGTTTTCTCGGAGTGGGTGATGATCTATAGGTTACCTCCTGGAATACTGGGTGGTTACAAGAGCATATAGGGAATATTACTAAGGACATGATAATTTATCGAATTAATTATCTGGATTACAAGAGAATGGGGTTTTGGATTCATTATTGTTGACCTTGAAATGCATTATACATTTATAGTCCATAGTGGCCACAGTTATAATCAGAGATTCGGGGAGTATTTGAGAAGTTATAGGTTAAATAAACAGGATTCAAACTGTGCCAAGCACCTCATGGAACATAATCATAAAACTTCACACAAGATCCCAACATTTTGCAAATTCATCCTAGGCCAGAAATAGAATTTTTGGATATCAAAAAACATCTTCGTATGTATATTAGTACTTCCAAAACGTTGGCCGGTCAGAAAAAACTGTTTTTTTCAAGAGTTAACCCCTAGAACATGTAATCAATATAATAATAATCATAATAATTTGAGGGTCGATTTCATCCCTTCATTCTTCTTTCATGAGAGTGGTATTAGTTATGTAAACACACCTGAATGCAGGATTTTATTTTGTAGTGAAAGGCATACCGGCGTAATATCCATTGTCTGGCAAACAGCCGACAAATCTTTCCTCGAAGCCAACAGTTTACGTCTTTGAAGATAAAGACGTAAACAAGCCTCTCGAAGCTGGCATACTGAAAAGAAGTACCCCTTTTTAAAATGTAATTTCTTCACTTCCCATAAATTTTACATTAAACGAAGTATAGAGCACGTCGAAAGTGCCGCAAGGAAATGCAAGAAAATTTACGACGTTCCCGCTAGTCTGGCGGGCTCTGCTTGATGAAGTATTGGACTAACATTTTATTCGCTGAAAATCGGGTGATCTTCAGAAGAAGGAGGCTATACAATGAGACTAGCAGGTTTGAGAGTGGAGAAGCCAGCCGGAACTGTTAAATACAAAATAGCAATAAATATTGATTGAAATGAAGCAGACAAAATACTGGAGGTGCAGCCAGAGGGCGTCATGAAACAGGCTGAATTTTATAGTTTAATAAAAAAGTTCAAAAACGTGTTAATTCTTGATCAAGCTCCTAAAAATATGAGCGATGCCTCATTCGATTCGGAATCTCGTCTAGAAAAATGTATGGAAAGTATATATTAGCACATAAAAAATTGCAATTGTTATTAACAAATCAAGATGAAAAAAGATATTCGTATAAGAGATTTCGTTTTTTGTTAATAACTCAAAAATTATTAAAATTTAAGGAATTTTGAAAAAAGGTTCTTGAAGAGTAGGAAATTTCCAAGGAAAAAGAACAGATACGCACTACCGCTAAAGACAGTTTACCGCTTAAAATATTTTTTGTTACAAATCACAATTTAAAATTTTTAATAAATTATGGTATAATCAAGGCACTTGAAGGAATATATCCCTGTTGAAAAAAAAAATTTACGTCATGTTTTCAAAAAGTTATATTATTGTTAATCATTTTTTTTTCCAATCTCTGTTATCTTCAATGACTACATAAAAGTTTAAATAATATATCTAAAAAGTTTTGTTCATAATTCACATTCATAATTTTGTTTATAATAATTTTTTTAATTTTACAAAAAATAAAGAGTCCAAGAAATGTTGTCAATAATTTTTTTTCACAAAATTTCATGCTATTGCTGTTTTTGTATCTAACAACGGCATTCAGTAACGTTGGAAAATTGATTGATTGATTAATATTTTCCGAAAAAAATTTCTCATCGCTATTGTTTTGGCAAAATAATGATTGAAAAGCAAAAAAAATTGTTTTAAATAAATTTTTTATTGCTTATGATCGATTTTTTTTTCATTTTTGGATTGTTGGTTTTGTAAACGTAGTGAATTTAGTTTCGAGTCAGCTAGACAGAGAATTCGCACCGAACTGTTGATTAGGATAGTAATAGATCGTAAAACTGATGATTTTGCTAATTTAAGGTAGGTTTCTCCTAGAGTAGGTAGAGTTAAGCCCTGATAAATTTATTTTGTTGTTGTTGGAGACAGATTGGATTATTTTTATCAAAAGTTGATTGATTTTTGAAAAATAATTTATTTGCGTTTGAAGAAAATAAAGCGAACAATAGACTTTTCATATTTTTTGAATACATTCAATTCAAAATTCATAAACTTTACCGTTTGAGCTGAAAATTGAAAGGGTAGAGACACGGTAAAAAGGTGAGAAAAAATTATAGCCAGGCATATACAATTCAATAATAATTCAAAATAAAAATAAAATCAAATAAAATAAACAAACATAAAACAAAACATAATAATATACATACTTTTGAAAAGAATAATTTTCCGAAAAGAAGCATTTCGTCAAGGATTCCGTCAAAAAATAAAACTAATATCTAATGATCCTATATCGTCAAAGAATTAGATAATCAATAGCAGAACTAATGGAATGTCTGTATTCCCTGGATGTCGGTAAGGGACCTTATTTCTGACCTGTTCCTGAAGAAATATGCATTTTTACTTAGTAGTCCGCTGTGGTTGAAGTTTAGTAAATTTTTGACCAATGGGATTTTGGAACAAATCATTTGTGAAACCTCTTTTTAAATCCGGAAATCTTGCTCTTATTGAAAATTATAGACCTATATTTCAATTCTCTCTGCTATTCTCAAAGTGTTTGAGTGCTTGGTTAATAGATGAATACGCTGCTACTTTGGATGTACCACAGGGCTCCCACCTGGGGCCTTTGCTATTTGGTATATTTATGGATGACATTTTCAAAGAAATATTTGATGGTTTGATACCTTGTTTATTTATAAAATTCTGGGACGGTCTGATAGATGCTCCTGAATTACTAGAAAAAATAAAACTATATGTACCTCCAAATAACGGTACAAACATAGGGATGATTAGATTACTGCGACAGGCAAATGTTCACCCAAGGGCTATAGATAGTTTTTCCGCTTAGCTTTGGCAAATGAAGAGAGCTACTATGTAGCTCCAGTTTTTCAGCTTTAATTCCTTCTTTTATTTTGTTTTTGTCCAGTTAGTGTATAAAATTGTATTTAGATATAGGTAGTTATTTATGAAAATAGGTAATTTGTGACTGAGAATTGAAAATATCGTGAGGTTGCAGTCTGATATTGGAATTAAATTAAACTCTCTGTCATCTTGCCAAGCTTTCGGAAATGTTTATTTCCTTCCTCAGGACAACTACAAAAGGACGATTCAATAAATGGAGAAAAAATATTGAATCTACTTATATAACTTGAGCAAAAATAGAAATTAGCATCAAAAAAAGAATGTTATATATAAAAATATTGGACAGATAAAATTTGAAATAAATGTCAATCAACTTCAAAAATTATGAGAAACAATCAAGTAACTCTACTGGGTATATCAGCATTACTATAATTTTTCAACTTATCTCTATTAAGTTTTAAAGTATAAGTGTAAATTTTACTCAAATTATTGAGACCAGTTTTTTTAATTAGGCTGTTACTGTCTTCATTAATTTGCAACATTTCTAAAAATGTCCTTTTAAAAATGTTGTTTTCTATTCCAAGTACACTAACATTATCAAAACTCATTCGATGGTCAAATTGAACATGTTGAGCCAATGCACATGAATTCATATTTTTTTTACAATTACATTTATGTGAAGTTATTCTACCTTTCAAGAGTCTAGATGTTTGTCCAATGTATACTTTATTACAATCGTTACAAGGAATTTTATGAACAACATTATAATTTTGGGTTGTTTCTAGAGGAGTTTATAATTCTGAAAAAAGTTGACTAATGGTCTTAACGTTTTTATGTCCAATTTTGATATAAGTTCCTTTAATCACATTAATCAATTTAGGTGTTAATTCTCTATGTGGAAAGATCGGTATTTTGTAATTGATTGAGAAGTTACTGGAGAAACATCTAATGTTGCCTGAGATGTGCTCCTTTCATTAAAAAGTAATTTGTTTACCTAATTTTTTGGATATGAATTTTCTATGAGAATATCTCTCAGTTTTTTCAGACACTCAAGTTTCAATGAGGGATGGGTAACTTTAACAACTCGGAGTTTCATGTTATTAATCATGTTAATTTTCATTTTAGTAGGGTGATAAGAATAATGATTGATAAATCTATTACTAGAAATTGATTTTCTGTACCACCTAGTAATAATGTTATTATCTGTTGTTCTGATAAGTGTCATATCGAAAAATGGAACACAATTGTTGGATTCTTCTTCTATTGTAAATTGTATATTCTGATCATAACTATTAAAAACACTCAGTATTTCTTGTGTACCATTTTTAGGAACAGTTCCAGAAAAAAAAAGCTTGAAAACGAGGAACCTAAAAATTACCGAAATGAAAAAATATATTTTGTCTATATTTTCTCATTTCTCATGTGAGAATTCTGATTTCAGGAATACTAATAAACATCGTTTCAAGCTTTCTCGATAAGGTGTCCTTTACAGAAAATTGATACCATATTTTTTGGTATCATATTCAGCATTCAAAGTTACGGCATATAAAATGTATTTTCAATTATATCAACAATTCGCATTAGCACACTATAACTTATATATTGCAGTCCAAAGTGATTTCCAAACAATCCCTGAAACAATGAAACATCATTTGTTAGCTTAAACAAAACCAAAATCCACCATGTTTGTACATAATGAAGATAGCAGGATTTGCAATAACAAAGAGCACATTGCAGCAGAATTTCTGTAACAATTATTATCTGGCCGGGCGTTCTGTTTGCAGAATAAAACCACACTGCAATTCCATGCATCATCATCTATTATTCCCATTTTGCATTGGTTATTGCTACATATACGGTTAAAAATACATGTTGAATGAATCAAATGTTTCTTGCTTCTCGAGACTTCTGTATCATTGAGAATATAAATCCTGTTCTTACAGTCCTAGGGCTCGTGACAAAAATCGGCAAGAGTTTTGTAATGGCTTATAATTCAGATTATATTTGAATAGATTTTGTATTGGTCACTAATACAAGCCTACTATAGAACCAAACAACATTTCAATGTCAAGATATTTTACAACTCAACATGTTCTCCTCTTAATTGGATACATTTATTACAGCGAACCTGCAACGTCTCTAGACCTTTCAAAAAAAAACCTCCTCGTTGGAAGAAAATTTACGACTTTTTAATTTTTTTTTCAGTTGAGGAAAGAGATGATGGTCGGACGGAGTCAAATCTGCTGAATAAGGGGGGTGTTCTAGTAATTCAGACCCTAAATCACGAATTTTTTGCATGGCAACATGAGATTTGTGTGCAGGGGCGTTGTCCTGCAAAAACAAAACACCTTTGGATAGCTTTCCGCGTCTCTTCTCTTTAATTTTTTTCTGTAGAGTGGTCAGTAATGTCGAATTGTAATCTCCAGTTATTGTTTTACCCTTATCCAAAAAATCAATCATGATTACTCCATGGCAATCCCAAAAAAATGAAGCAAGAACTTTTTCAGCAGATTTTTGGACACGAAACTTCTTAGGTCTTGGAGAACCGGAGTGTCGCCATTCCATCGATTGTTGCTTCGTTTCTGGATCGTATAGAAATGTACCCAAGTCTCATCCATAGTAACAATTCGGTTTAAGAAGTCTACATCGTTTTCAAATCGAGCACAGATCGAACGCGATGCTACTACCCTTGCACGCTTTTGGTCCGTTTTAGCCCAATTCGGTCTTTTAAAATCATGTCATGAACTGCATAGATATTTTCGGGGACTGACACAGAAACTGGCCATCCCGATCGGTCATCATCTTCAATGGAAAATTTACCTCTTTTGAAGCTTGCAGTCCAATTTTTCACGGTCGCATATGAAGGACATTGGTCACCAAGGGTATTAAGCATATCTTCGTAATTCTGCTTACCTCTCAACCCTTTTAAATACAGGTACTTGATGATGGCTCGATACTCCAATTTTTCGATTTTAACAATTTCGGTGGACATATTTTTTGTTTTAATTTATTGCGTAACTCTGGTTTACTTTTTCGACGTCAGACTTTACACTGACACTTCTAATAAGTTATTGTTCGTTGCTATGGTAACGCAATATTTTGTTTATGCACGGAACTGGTCTAGGCTAGTAGTAGTAGTAGTTCTTTGGGGAGGCCGCAACCGCAGCCAGGCAAGTAGGCCCTCATGGACCCTTTTTGCCATCCCCTGTTCTCCACTTATCTACATTCATCCTCTTAGTTTTCCTTTTCGAACCTTTGTGACCTCCTAATGAAGGTCAGTATGTCCGATGACTCCAAGTCGATTAGTTCCTCTTGTTGGAGTTTGTCAACTTCGAAGGTTCCAAATCTTAGCCTCCCGTATGCCTCACACTCGCCGAGGAAGTGAGATGAAGTTTCTTCGTCTTCTTCGCATTTTCGGCAAGTGGGACTGTCTTCTATACCTATGAGTGATAGGTGTCTGACTAACTTGTTATGTCCTGTTAGTATTCCTATAAGGAGGCGTAGTGCTTGGCGATATCTGCCTGAGAGCAATGTCGTCCTTGACTTATTGGAGCCGGCCACGAAGTCTTTCGACTGCCTGCAGCCGGTGTTATCCCTCCAAAGTTTATTCAGCTCTTCTTCTCGTCGAGGGCTGAAGAAGTTTGGCTCCTTGCGATGCCTAGTACAGGCTCTGGTCCACAGAACGGTGTTGCGGATCCGGATCTGGCAAGTCCGTCCGCCACCTCGTTTCCGCGCACGCCACTGTGTCCCGAGACCCCTGCCAGCTGAACTTCCTTCGTTTCAGCTAGCTTCTCGAGCGCATCTCCACATTCCTGTACAAGCGCTGAGCTTGGTTTAGGATGGCAGACGGCTCTGAGCGCTGCCTGACTATCCGAACAGATATAAATTCTCTGTTCGGATCCTCTCTCTAGGCTTCTAGGCTAACTAGATATCAATTCATCCTCGTTTTCGTGTGTTTACATAACTCGTGGTATGCACTCGTTTGCAACCTAAGCACTTATAATGATAACCTTTAACCCACTTGTTAAGTAAATAACTATTAATTGTCATAAAAAAATCCTTCTTGTCGACAAAGCATGAATGTAGCAGATCATTATACAGTGACCGCCAAAAAGTATGTACCATATGGGAAAAAAGTTTATTATTAGAGTATTGGAAAAAAGATTCTGGGGAAAAGTTTGTGCATGTCCGATAACCTAAAAATCGATTTTGCCACATGTCACGTGATCGCTGGTATGGCAGCAAATTGAAAAAAAATACTATGAAAAGGCAAAAAGTGGGGTAAAATGGCAAGATTTTGAAAAAAGTTATATGAAAAAGTTGCTTAAAATTGAATTTTATACACATGTACGAAGTTTAAAAAGATACTGAAAGAAAATTGAAAATAGCAATTTTTTTTTAATATTTTCCTAGCTGTCTAAAAATTTCAAGTTATTATCTTATGAATAGCTTGACCAAACTGAAACATTTGTATTCCAATTATAATCACCCAACTTTCTCATTTTTTCCACATCAGTCAGCACTAAATTAAAAAAATTGGATTTTGTCAGAACCCTGGCTGTTACATTGGTTCGTATCTAACAGTTACACAGAATTCCACGATTATTGCGATGGTAGGGAAATCCAAAAATATCGTGATTTTCCGTTTATAATCAATTTTTGATGATAATCATCCATGAACGTTTCACTTCTCACATATTATTAAAAATAGTGGGTCAAATTAAAGAGGCTTAGAGTTTTCAACTTTCCCTGTGAAGTGAAACGCTCTGGTACGATTATCATCGACACTTGATTATAATCTGAAAAACACCATGTTTCTGAAGTGTCCTTACATCACAATGGTCGTGGAATTCTGATATATCTGTTAGATACGAACCAATGTAACAGGCAGTGTTTTGACAAAATCCAATTTTTTAATTTAGTGCTCACTGGTGTCGAGAAAATGAGAAAGTTAGGTCAATATCAGTGGAATACAAATGTTTCAGTATGGTCAAGCTATTCATGAGATAATATTTTGAAATTTTTATAGAGATAGGAAAATATTTAAAAAAAATAGCTATTTTCAATTTTCTCTCAGTATGTTTCCAAACAAGCATACGTGTATAAAATTTAAATTCTAAGCAACTTTTTCAAATAAAATGAGAAAGTTGGGTGATTATAATTGGAATACAAATGTTTCAGTTTGGTCAAGCTATTCATAAGATAATAACTTGAAATTTTTAGACAGCTAGGAAAATATTAAAAAAAATTGCTATTTTCAATTTTCTTTCAGTATCTTTTCAAACTTCGTACATGTGTATAAAATTCAATTTTAGGCAACTTTTTCATATAACTTTTTTCGAAATCTTGCCATTTTACCCCACTTTTTGCCTTTTCATAGTAATTTTTTTCAATTTACTGCCATACCAGCGATCACGTGACATGTGTCAAAATCGATTTTTAGGTTTTCGGACATGCACAAACTTTTTCCCAGAATCTTTCTTACAATACTCTCATAATAAACTTTTTTCCCATATGGTACATACATTTTGGCGGTCACTGTATATCTCTCTAATCGTATCTCGTATTCCAAGCTGGATTGATCTATTAATGGGATTTCAAGGGTCAAATAACAAACGCAATCACGGCAAAAATGATTGCGAAGAAATACTAACGAGTATCGCATAAATCAGCGCTAGGTGCGATATGCGAAAGCCGCATATGAGAGAGTGCAAAGCGGACATTTCCATTCATTGTTCATCTCCACGTTCTGACTGGGAATTGTTGCCTTTTTGTTATATTCCCGCTATCGTATTTAATCTTTCCGACTTCACAAGGGTTTTATAATTAGACTCGTACTTTGATTACGGCTAAAGTTACGAACACGTTGAACAAAAGCCATACTCGCTGTTGGTTATTGTACGCGAATTTAGGAAAATAAAAGCTACACGCGGCTTTGCTGTTTTCAAACAGAGGTTTCGGAAATTAAATCTGGTGCTCTTGATCTCGTTTCAGTGTATTTCAATAAAATCTGTTGTTCGGGTCAATAACATTCTTTCATAAACAGTTCCGTGTTTATATTGCATTCTGTTTTTTAATCCTACTCAGAATACCACAGAGTAATAGGTAGCGCGGTGTTGATTCAAATTAGGTTGTTTCAATAGGTGAAAAAAATCACTAATTTTTATCGAATGAGAATTTACGTAAATTGTTTGAATGAAGTAGGTGATTGCTGTTCGATGCAAAGAGATTATTGGTTTTTGGAAATTTTAACATAGTGGCATACATATGTTTACTACTCCTTGCCATCCATTTTTTTTGGCATGTACCCCACATAACTGGATACATACATAGAAGTCAAGTTACAAACAATTATCGACAGATGTTTTTCACAATTTTTACGGATTTTTTCGATTTTTTACCCGGGGTTTTCGAAACGTTTTTCAAGGAGGAAGTCCGAGTACCACGACCTTATCTAGCCTTCACGATCGCGGGGGTGAGTACAATTTTTTGTAATTATTGAATTTACTGTCAACGGTTTTTCATATATACTTGTACAGAATTTCAGTTAGTGGCATTCGTGCAACGAAAATTTTTCGACTTTTCATATTTGTCACTGTTATCATCAATTTTACCGATTTTACTTTCCCGGCTTTTCGCAATTTTTCGAGAAGGAGGACGGTACGAGCGAGCCCATGATCATCCTGTTTTCTTTCGCCATAATTTTCCACGTCCAAAACAGTTTCAATATTTTCAAAATGAATATGGGTTCTCTATCTATCCTCCTTGGGAGCAAGGGGGTGAAATTTTTTCATAATTATAGTATTGTCATCGGATTTTCAGTTCCAATGATCTTCAATAGTATTACAGATTTTTCCGATTTAATTTTCGCGTGTTTTCGCAAATTTTTTTCAAGAAGCATGGAGTTCCGATCCCCCGATCGACATTATTTTTTGCCCAATTTTCCAAAACAGTCGTAAAATTTCCCGAATTTCTACATATTTTCTATTTAGTATTCAGGGAGCGGTAGGGCGGGAATTAGTATTTTCTTATTTTTTCGTTGGTTTTTTGGCATCGACTGCCATGTGTTCTGGGTAGGTTTTGTTACTAACTCCATACGCCACCTTAGGAGCAGCACTGTTAATTGTATTGTATTATTTTCGGTACTTAAGGTCCGATGTTTATCAAACATCTTAAAAAAAATTGATATAGTTTTTGTGAGCATTTACATTTTTTTTCAAGAAGTAAGTGGCTCCGATTTCCTGATCGAAAAGTTATTTTTAGCTGTAATTTTCCATGTTCGAAACTTTTAGACATTTTTACGAATTACTTCGTTTTCTCTATCCAGCCTTGAGGGGGTGTAACAAAACCGATTATTGTCCATATTACTTGTCTTTTGCTTCACACTGTATAGTAACTTCATATATATATATAGATATATATATATATATATATATAGGGTGTCAATTTGAAAACTTCCCACCCTTAATATCTTCCTTCCAGTATACAATATGAGTAATCGAAAAAACAGGTCAATTTTATTGTCAAGGGGGACACTTTCAAGGACTATTTGTAGCCCTCGTGGTTCAACCCCCTAGGAGGGGTAGATGTTACCCTTAGAATTTTAAATGGGAAGGGGGGTCAAGTGGCACATCATTTTGATGGGCGTTCAATTCTTGTTCCAATGGTACCCTGACTTATTATTTTTTGATGAGCATTTTCCGAAAAATTGCGTTCTAAACTAACAGAAGTAATTATTAGAACGCCTATACTGAGATGCATGGTTTGGCCAGAACTGTTTAGAATATTAGGTGGTACCGTTCCAACCCTTTATTAGGGGTAACATTAGCCATTAGCTCCAAACACTTTACATAAAAAAGTAGTCTAATAGTAAAACGTAGATGGTAGTAAAGTTGTGTTTATTAAATGCTGAATTTTTAAGTCTCATCGCAGAAATTGTACAGATAGCCTTCCTTTTTTGCTACTTCTGCTGTAAAAAGTTTCTGTTTTCCGGCAAAAAATTGGTTAGCAAATTTGAACTATGTGGTAGTATTGTGAATACCGTTGTACCTGTTGGGCTGTTTAGGAATTATTTTAATAAGTGTATAAAAGTGTAAAAATGGTTTACATTCTTCAAGACAGAATTGAAATGATTGTAATTTATGGCGAAGTTGGAAAGTGCGCACGAAGGGCGGCATGTCTTTTTAACGAAAGACATCCAAATTGTAATGTAAGTCACAGGTATGTGCTTGATTTGGTGAATAAGTTTTACGAAACTGGTTCAGTGACAAATAAAAAAAGAAATAACCCCAGAGTACTAAATGAAGCAGCTCAAATTGAAGTTTTGGGAACATTTGCTGCAGAGCCCACGAGCTCCTTACGATCAGTATCAGAACAGACGGGAATGTCACGCGAGACTATAAGAAAAGCATTGAAAATGCATAAATTTCATCCATATAAGAGCTCCACGAGGATGATTATGATAGAAGAATAGAGTTTTGTGAAATCATGTCTCATCGAGTCAATACCATCCCTAATCTTCTGTTAAACATCTGTTTCAGCGATGAGTGTTCATTTTTTCTGAATGGCAATGTTAATAGACAAAATTGTCGCTATTGGAGTGACGAAAACCCACATATTTTTCGGGAAGGGCATACACAACACCCACAAAAAGTTAATGTTTGGGCTGGTATTCTTGGAAATGCCATTCTTGGTCCATTATTTCTGGAAGAAAACTTGACTGGCAATCTGTACCTTGATATGCTTGAAGAGACTATCGATCCTCTTATAACTCACGAGCTAGAAACTCAAATTGATGCAGAAGGTAATGAACTTTTGCAGGAGGATCTGTTACATTTCCAGCAGGACGGTGCTCCACCTCATTATTTTCTTCCCGTCCGACAGTGGTTAAACGAGAGATTTCCGGGTAGATGGATTGGCAGAAGGGGAGCAGTTGAATGGCCTCCGAGATCACCGGATTTAACACCCTTAGATTTCTTTCTTTGGGGGCATCTTAAATCCGTTGTTTATAAAACACAACCTTCTGATATTGACGAACTTAAAAGACGAATTACAGCAGCATGCCGGTCAATTCCTAGTGAAGTTTTCCGTAATGTTAGAGGGGAGTTCGAAAACAGACTGAATTACTGTTTAGAGCAAAATGGACAACATTTCGAACAGCTAATAAGATAAGCGTAAGTAGATTTTATGTTGGAAATGTCTTTCTCGCAAATTAAATTTTATTGTGTAGAAGGAAAATAACCACCAAATAAAAAATCCCATGCGTAATAAATTTATTCCTGTCATTCAAGGGTTGGAGCGGTGCCACCTACTATTCTAACCATTTTTATTAAAGGGAGTCAATACAATAATGCATCTCAGTATAGGAGTTCTAATAATTATTTCTAAGGGTAACATCTACCCCTCCTAGGGGGTTGAACCACGAGGGCTACAAATAGTCCGTGAAAGTGTCCCCCTTGACAATAAAATTGACCTGTTTTTTCGATTACTCATATTGTTTACTGGAAGGAAGATATTAAGGGTGGGAAGTTTTCAAATTGACACCCTGTATATATATATATATATATATATATATATAAATAAGGATGAATTTAGCGAGGGGCAATATATTAAAATATAAGTAGATAAGTTATTGGGTATAACCCTCAAAGTGTTCTGCAACCGTAGACACGTGTTTCGAGCTTAAGCTCTCATCAATGTGTGGTTGGCTTCCTGTTGTTGACTTCCTTTGTTTCTATTTTTACATCCAAGTGTTGTACATCTTCGCACTTGATTTTACCGTACTGATGAGAGCTTAAGCTCGAAACACGTGTCTACGGTTGCATAACATTTTGAGGGTTATACCCAATAACTTTTCTACTTATATTTTTATATATATATATATATATATATATATATATATATATATATATATCAATATTTCCGAGTAGCTGAAAGGTGGTAAGTTCAGAACTTGGCAACGAATACGCGGCGATCAGGACGGCAATGTGCAAACACTCTGTTCGCCTACAACTCAATTGGACTGTAATCCAAAATCTGGCCTATTCCTTCAAATCTTCAAGAAATCATATTTCCAGAAGATCTTTTTGTATTTTCGCATACCTACCCCTCCTGTCGCCGTGTCTTCGTTCGTGATAACGATCACACCAAATTGAATCCCTAATTGAATAAATCCTGTACTTTATTTTTCGACCAGACGGAAAGTTTGGTCCCTTCGAGTCCAATGACCTATAAGTACCGCAATAAATTCGAGTTAATCCATGAAGAGAGTAAATAACAAATCTCACCACATTCAATAATCAAACTACAGCCTAGGCCGGAATATTTGACTTTCTCCAAGACCCATTGATATTCAATCTCCGATATAATATTTAGTCTCTGAATCTGATTTTCAACTTTGCTACCTCTGTAGAACTCGTAAAACGCGTTTTTAGGCGGTTTCAAGATATTTGCTTATAGCTCAATAATTCTGATTTTTTTGTTAATAATAATAATGAATTCATTCAATAAGTAAGCATATTACCTTACAACACCATGTTATTCATTCATTACAATCTTACTTATTGAATGAGACCATATCCAGATTCGTAATTCATCCGACTATTGAATTAGTGAAACTTGTTTGCGGAGTACCACAGGGATCCATATTAGGGCCTCTGTTATTTTCAATATACAGTGCGGCTTTTTTTAGTCCTCCCCCCTGTTAACTTTTGAACGGTTCAACATACAAACATGAAAAAAAACCGTTTGGAAGGTTTCAGCGATACTACTTTTTGAAACAAAAAATATGGTGATTGCGAGACAGGGGGCGCGGGGGGGCACATCAACTCAAAATTTTTAAATGGCATGGGGGGTCAAGTGTCACATCGTTGAAAAGATAATTCAATTCTCTTCACAACCATCTGAATAATTTTGAATTTTGTTGAGAATTTTTTTTCCAATTTCGATTTTTATGCCTTTCGAAATTTTCGAATTGATGTGCCCCCAGCGCCATCTGTCGAGTAATTGCAATGTTTCGAAATGTTTTTGGTTTCATTATTCCACATCCAACCGTTCAAATTTATCGAGGTATGAGTAGTTTTCAGATCCGCTTTTATATTTGATATTTCGAATTTTAATTGCAAAAAAAATATCAACAAATTTCAAAAAAACTAAATGGTTGTGAAGAGAATTGAATTCTCTTTTCAACGATGTGACACTTGACCCCCCCATACCATTTAAAACTTTTGAGTTGATGTGCCCCCCCGCGCCCCCAGTCGAGCAATCACCATATTTTTTATATCAAAAAGTAGTATCGGTGAAACCCTCCAAACGTTTTTTTTCTTCAAATCTGTACGTCGAACCTTTCAAAAGTTAACAGGGGGGGGGGCTAAAAAAAGCCGCACTGTATACATATTCCTTCAGAGAATGGTTGAGAAATTGCCAGTTTCATTTCTATTTCTATGAGAATAGTATATCATTATGTTGCGCTTCTAAATCGAGCTATCGGTAGCCAACACCTCAAAACATTTCGTTTAGTAAAAACAACTGTTCGTTTTTTTATCCGGAGAACTCTATGAATTTATATGCTTTTTTCGGTTCTCAAGATTGGCCAAAGTCAGCTGATTTTTCAATTTTGAATTTAGTGTGATGTATGTAAAATGGTTTTATGTTCATTCATAAAGTTTGACTTTGTGGAAACTGCGCCTGCAATTATTTCAGACTGTATATCGACTTCCGAAAAAGGAGAAGTTGTATTAAAATTTTCATAATCTGGAGACGAGTTTTCCTTCAAAACCTGCCTTATTTGAAAACAACACTGAACTGTTTCATCACAGGGGTCAGGGGGGTAAATTTCTTCAATTGTATTGTCATCGGGTCTCACATATGCAAAATATCGTCTGAATCGTACGCCAGCAAGAGCTTGAAAAATCGATGACAAATTTAGAACCGGAAAGACAGACAGAGAGGCAGACAGACAGAGAGGCAGACAGACAGACATACAAACCAAGCAAGTTGAACATAAGCTTGTAAAAATGAATTTGATAATCGAATCTTTCGCATAAAGCTATGTCGTAGGTATTTACGTAGGCAAGTATCCAACAGTAAACAAATACTGCCCATACGACTATTGACATATAATTTGCTAGATTCTTGACAAAGTATAAGGCTAATTTGAAATGCTCTCTGAATCTTTGAAGTGCTTTCTGGGACATAATTTTGGTTACACATTTTAGAGAGCATAGGAAAATAGAAATCTTCGTCAATAACCCAACAGGTATAATTCATCGGTCGTAGGGTGCAGTAATTGTATTCTTTGAGATACTTGCCTACAAAAATACCTACTTATAGAATAGAATAGAATAGAATTTATTTATACTGCATTACAAACAGGTTATTACCCACTGACATGTACACAGTGTAACACTTAAGTCTAAACCTAGTACTATGATAAGTTGTAGCTAATAGTATATAAAACAAATAATAAAATCATCTAACAATCACAAAGTAGTATTGGTTAATAGGTGCAAATTTATAGTAAAAATAGTGGTTGCTGTTGAAAAAATCGAAAATCGAATGCTTTTTATTTATGTCATTAATTTCCTTAAGGCAGCGATTGAGTGGAGATTCCGATTGGACATTTGTCATGAAAACACGATTTCGATTTCTGAGTCTGTTATCTGGAATGTGTATATTTATTGCAGACAGCAGCTCAGGTGTATCGATAGCTTGGTTAAAAATATTGAAAATAAATAGCGCATCATTCATTCTTCGGCGATCAGCCAGAGTGTTCATCTCAAAGAGATCCAGCTGTGTTTTATAGGCAATTATAAAGGCGGATACTTTATATTTTCTATAGTATGTGCATCTTAGGAATTTTTTCTGGATTTTTTCCATCATTTCTGAGTGGAGAACTGTTTGAGGGTTCCAAATTGTTGATGCATACTCCAGTTTCGATCTGACAAATGAGTTGAATAGAAGGATGCCCACATCCTATTTAAATTCTTTGGAATTTCTCAGAACAAAACTTAGTTTTTGGTTTGCATCTCTAGTTATGTAATCTATGTGGTTATTTAAACTGAAATTGTTAATGAATATCACTCCCAGGTCTTTAATTTTCTCTAGCTTGTCTAATTTGGTTTCATTTATAGTGTATTCAGTGTGGAGGATACATTTTTGCGTGAGAATGACATGCTTTTGCATTTTCCCTCGTTTAGTCTTAAGTCGTTTGCTTTACAAAATAAAGAGATAGAATCAAGGTCTGTCTGAAGGTTCAAATGGTCGGTCTCATTGTTGATAACCTGATGTAGTTTTAAGTCATCTGCGTATAGTAATAATTTTGATGTTTTTGTTTTGATGTTTTTATATACTATATCGTTAATGAAAATAACAAATAATAATGGCCCCAAAATTGAACCTTGAGGTACGCCTGACGTAGGTCTAATTATTTTCGATTTTTTTTCATTGAATGAGACAAATTGATCTCGGTCCGTCAGATATGATTTCATTAGCCCTACCAATGAGTCATTCAAGGAATAATTTTTCAGTTTAGAAATTAGTGTTCCATGGTTTACTTTGTCAAAGGCTTTCGCTAGGTCTGTGTATATTACATCTACTTGTTGTCCTGTGTCAATTGAGAGTCCAACATCATTGCTAAATATCATAAGGTTTGTCACTGTTGATTTGCGGCTTACAAATCCATGTTGTTCTATGCATATTACATTTTCAATATGTGAATAAATTCTATTATACAGGACCCTTTCTAAAATTTTAGATGGTGATGGAAGTACTGTCACCGGTCTATAATTAATCATCATGCTGTGATTACCAGATTTATGTATTGGGATAATGCGACCTATTTTAAATCGCTTTGGAAATACACCACTTTGAATTACCGTATTAAAGACTATGGCCAAAGGCCCCTTGAGACTATCCATGTAGCATTTGAAAAAGTAGGGTGGAATGCCATCTACACCCGCCGACGCTTTTGGTTTTAATGACCTTATTGCATTGCATATTTCTTGTTCAGTAATAGAAGATATAATCAGTTCCTGAAGGATCATATTTTGATTGAATTCATTCGTTTCGTTATGTGAATGATTAGATTATCAAATCCATTTGTTATTATTTTTTCGTCAACTACTGTCGTCCAATCCTGATGAAATGTAAAAGTTGCATTTTTTTCTATATTATTAACAGGCTCTTATGACTTATGCCGTCTGCTTACACATTTTAGAAATAAAATACTTTTCCCGCTGCCGACACTGTAAATAGTCCATACATGCTTAGCAACAAAACAGGTAAATGGCCTATATCATTCGTTTACTAATTCATCTTGACAACGGAACTTAATAGTGTCATTTACATGCCTAGGGTAATAATGACTTGGACTTTGACAAGTAATACCTTCAGCTTCATTCATATCAATTTTTAGGTTATGAGACCTTTTGAATATTATTGTTGTCTGCTTATTCGGTAACTTAGTTACACGCACAAGCAACTTAGAATGAAATAGCGAACGAATAATCATGAAGGAAGGGTAGGAAAACAAACTTCAATTCAGGCAAATTTTGAGAAATGTCAACAAGCAGCGGGAAAAACGTAATAAGTAACACGGAATGTATCGACTGTTATCATCCTCGGCAAGCGACAAGCCTCGGCTTTGCCTCGGCTCGTACTCGCTCACCTCGAATGTTAACACGTCTTTACATTCCTTGTTACTTAAATAACTATTGTTAGAAACTGAAATGAACATTAAATGTGCACCGATCTGTCTGCTCGGACATAATGAATGTTTGGTACACCTACCTGCCAATGAAGAAATTTTTGTGTTCCACAAGAAAATGATTCACACCAGTTCTCATAGAACCATTCACCTCTGATTTCAACAACATCTGAACTGGAATATCGGATAAATTAGTGAATTCGACAAATAAATTTAATTGATTTTATTAGGATACATTTGAGTCCGTGTGGGAAACGCCATTTGAGCATCCGACCCTTTTCCGTTCGGTTGCCATCAGTCTGGCTAAACCCTATTTTTGTTACCCCAATTTAGGAGAATTACGGCATTGGAAAAGGTGTTCCTGATTACTGCATTATCTCAGTTTCCGAATGCCTGAATTCCTTTTATCCCCTAAAAACAAATTACGTTAGTTGCCGCTAAACGGGAAAAATCGGGATATCTTTTGGTTTATATTTCTCACATCTGATATAGTCAATATCTTGCCTCAAGACTGCTAAGAGCTCTGTTTGAACACTTTCAAGAGAAAATAAAAAAATATTTATTTACAACTGTCAAAAAAACTTGACATTTCTGCATCTCTATTGATGCATAAATGTTTAATTCTTTTTACCGTGACAAAAAGGCTTTTTTTCACTGCCAAAATAATTCACAAAATAAACCTGAACTATGACTTTTTGAATGCTTTATTTTCAACAGAGTCAGATATTGATTTGTTAGAAATCTGAATTTTGTTATTCAAACTATCTTCTATACAGGGTGATTCAAAAGTACTTTGATAAACTTCAGGACGTGATTCCTCACAAAATTCTAATATGAATTGTCCAAATAAATATATGTCCGGAAACGCTTCGTTTCCAAGATATAGGGTGTTTCAGTGTTTCAAATAACTTTTGAAATACTGAACTTAATTAAACGTTTAACTGTCACAAAATATGTAATTACCAAAACTACTTACTTAAACGTCAAATTCTTTTCCAAAGCATTCTTGTGAAAAATGCAAAATATTGGTAATAACTTCAACATGCATCGATTATCAAATAATTGACTTGAAATTTTCAAGTCCAAATATTTAGAAAACGGTTGCTTACAGCGACTTTTAACAAGGGTAGCTTTTTTACGTAGATATGATAGAGGAATCGATTTTTTACTGAAAAATGTGCGCTCAAAAAAGTTATGAATCTTCAAAAAAGAAAAAGACGTGTTGGTGGCGCCCCCTACGAGTACGAGCAATAATAACATCAGGTTCGAATTCGACACCTCAAAAACCTCTTATTACCAAGTTTCGTTTAATTAAGTTCAGTATTTCAAGAGTTATTTGAAAAAAACCAAAATAAAAATAAAACTTCAACACCTCGTATCTTGGAAACGAAGCGTTTCCGGACATATATTTATTTGGGCAATTCATATTAGAATATTGTGAGGAATCACCTCCTGAAGTTTGTCAAAGTACTTTTGAATCACCCTGTATATGCTTCTGCCACGGAGACAGATTTCCAGCCACCGTGACGTTTTACCAGACAGCACAGTATATCCATTAGACATCCACAGGATATCATTTAAGGATATCCAGTATATCCACTGGATATAGATGGGTATCCTATAGACATCGAATAGATATCCATATGTCCGCCTATATCCAGGATATAGGAGATGTAATAATAATAAATGCTCTTTATTTTTTTTTGGCGGAGTTTAGCTTTCGCTATTCTTCCACTCAACATCTTATGGATGTCCGTGAAGATATCCACTGGATATCTTGTTGGTATCCAATAGATATCAATAGGATATCTTATATTCACAATTGGGATATCCATTAGATATACAGTGAGTCCAAGATAAGGTGGTTCACCACGAGGATATCTGAAAAGGAAATAGATACAGTTTTGGTTAAATTCGGATAAAAACTTGCGCAACAGAAGGGCCATTTACATATGGAGGTATGAAAATTCCAAATATAATTTTAGTTTTCATATTCTTCTGTAAAAACTGAATTTTCCACTTTATTTTTATCTAGCGTAATCGTCAGTACTTTGTTCCAGCTCTGACGAGAACACCAGAAAAAATCAATATAGAAATTGAAAGATTTCGTTTTTACAAAATAATTTGAAAACGTACTTCCATATAGATGGCCCTTTTTTTCCCAACATTTTTTCCATTCAACTAAAACTTATCTATTACCTTTTTAGATATCCCCATGGTGGACAATCTCATCTTGGACTAAGACTTTGAAATGAAATTTTTCATAACACTGGTATTATTTTGACATGAAGAAATAATACTATGGAATATAACGATAAAAAATACTTTATTTGAAATATAGACAAACCAAGTTCAGTGCGTAATATTTACAAAAATTTTTCTTTTGTTATTTAACTTTGTAATGAAATCACTATAAAAACTATAACAACTTTATATCACCCAGCTCATCTATTCTAGATTCTTCTTCCTGTTAAAAAAATATATTGTTAATTATCAAGGTCAGAGCTTGGTGTACAAAACAATTAATTTCACCGAAACTGTAGCTATAATGGGCAATGAGCAAATGAAATTCATATATTTTATCAATTCCAAAGGAAATTCACACGATTTGGGAGCGATTATGTATTTCAAATAAAAAAGCTTGTTCAGTTCGTTTGGAAGGTACAAAATTGTTTTTTAAATCTAAAAATTTAGTTGACTGGAACAATTCATTAATAAAGTGATTTTATTTTATTTATTCAAAATATACCCTTGAAGACCGAGTAACAAAAATTGAAATGCACTCACCTACTGGTTACTACGATTCATCGTTCTTGCCAAGGCATTTTTCATCGCTGTGATATCTTGTTCTGTTCCTTTTGCATTCGGACTCAGGATAACTGCTTCTGAAATATTCAATGACACAATATACCCATCAATCATTGGAACAATAAAAAATTAACTTACTTCTGATATAATGTGACAGTATTTTGACGAGGAGAACACAGAAAAAAATAATAAGCCTAATATCAATCACCTCTAGTGATTGGCCACGTATTCATTCCTACAACGTATTTTTCATTATTAAAATGCCAAAAATTGATCAAAAATAATGAATTTTAGTTACTGGACAATCAATAATTTGGTTGGCATAATGAACTCTAGTCCATTATGATCATGTAGTTATATCAGAGAACTGATGAGAAAAGTTATCTATATTATGTTATATACATTAGAACAATGTATAAATTACATTAAATTAATGACTACAATTTGATCAATACTTGTGTGCACTTGATCATTACGGCGCATTGTGATAATGCCCATTTTAATAACGCTATGCCCAATAAGCATTACTTCAATGTGTCAGCCTTATTGGTTAATCCATTAATGTTTCATTCCCAATGCATGAAAACATCGACCAATGTCTAGTTCGTTATAACAATACACTACGTCATTCGCCTAAGGTATTTGGTCATTCCATTAATGTGTAAGAGCATTGAGATGATGGCCAAAAGGATTTTCGGTTGATACATTTTTCCCTGCACCACCGCCTCTAACGGCCAGACGGAAGAAGATTTGATTGTGTTCGAGTCGATTCTTGTGGTACCTAGCATAGCCTAAGTGTTTTTTTAGAAGATTGTTATGTAAGGTTAGTACTGTAACTGTTTTATTTTTATTTTGTTAACTTTGTGTGGCGTATGAATGAAAGCTTTTGTGTAATCTAAAAATTATATCGGTGAGATTTTCAGATTTGGGTTAACCGTTAAGTTTATGTGAGCTGTGTAGAAACTATTTTTACGAATCTATTTCCAGCAAAAACACAATTTCATAATAATTGTTAGCTAGTTACAATGGACATTGCTTAAAGTTTTCGTCAGTTCCGGTAAAACGGAAAATTGTATGGAGCTGAGTCACTTGTGAAAAAATGCAGTTTTATGTCTCATATAGATCCTCCAAATTTTATTCCAATATCTTCAAAAATAAAAAAGTTGTAGGAGCGAGCTAACTTCCGCGGACACCTGGTCTATTTTTCGTATGCACCGTGTGTAAAGATCACTACATTATTATTTACAAAAACAACGTTCTCATTAGAAAAGAAAAGTATTTTCTAAATGTCTGGAATTCCCTACTTTTTGTTCTCGACCGTAATACTCGTAATATTTACTTCTAGATGATCGAGATGCGGCACTATTGTGGGCTTTGCACGTATATTTCGTGCCAACCAACAAAGTGGTGAAAAAAGACATGACTGGAAAATCTCAAACGACAAAATTCACCATCAGAGACTCACAGCAATTGTTCTCATACATTGCAAAAGCGCCACAAGAAAGAGAAGATGACTTCTTGAATTTAAAGAAGTCATCAATTCAACCCTTTGTTTTTGCAATTGGTAAGACATCACAATAATTGAAGAAGTGTAGCCGAGTGGTTTAAGCGACATGTTTCAATCACTTTGGCTGCCTGTCGGCGATGGTTCAAATCATGGCAACTGCAGAAATTTTTCTGATGGCCCGAGAAAGTGCTAGAAATCGCACGTAAAAAAGGAAGACTTCGTTAATCCTTGGCTCGAACAAGTTTCAACTTCTGAGGGCTGCCGTTCGTAAGGGGACGAAAGCTGGTTAACGGAAAAAACAATTTTAACAATTTTAGCAACAATTTTTTTTAACTTTGACGGAATTAAATATAAATATTTCAATGTTCTGAGAGCAGTTGATATTTGTTTGAAAATAATTTATGTTTTTTATTTAAGTTTTCCTTCAGAAAGTGTTATGTTTTGGTCATTTATTGAAAAATATTTTTTCAACCTCAATCCAGGGACTGTATATAGTAAAACGCATATCTTATGTAAATATTTGAAAAATCATAAATAAACGTTTTGAGATCAAGCCAATGGATCTTTCATTTCTGTTCGAACATATTTTTGATATACCTAATACTCGTTTCGGAAGTGCACAATGCCATCATCTACAGTGTGGTAAATTAGAAAATTGAGAAATATTCTAAATATGATGGAATTTCTATTCATGTTTGATTCAATACATAAGTTACATATACAGGGTGTAATCTAACCTCTTGCACTCCCGTGAAGGACGGAGGATGTTATATCGAACGGCAGGTGTGAAAACTGCGAAAAAAATTGTGTATATTTTATAATTTGTTGAAAAATTCGTCACCTGCAATTCGTTTTAACATGGCATCATACACCCGTCTTTCACGGGAGTGCAAGAGGTTAGATTACACCCTGTGTATAAAATATAAAACCCAAATCACATATTCTATCGAAATATGCAGCTTGTTGATATCAATGGAACCAGAAAAAAGATCGACCTGACGAAAAATATGATAGGTAAGTACATTGTATTATATTTGAAAAACCAAAGTTAGTGACCATTTCAGAAATCTAAAAGACCATTAAAAACCTTGAAATTAATATTCAAGTTATTTCAGCCATTTAATCTTCTTTCATATCTTCAAAAACAAAATAGTTAAAAGGGGGTTCAATTTTAAAAGACAACTCTGTATCGCATACTTTTAGAATGATGTTTTTTTTATCATATTAATGTCTTCGAACATTGAACGAATGCGGTGGGTTCATTGAATGATGTTCAGAAAGACATTATGGGCATGGGTAAAATATGATGTTCAGGTGATTGAATCAATTTCCTGGATACATCAATGTAATGACTGCGATTGGTTGGTCGATGTAAAGAAAACATTAATATCATGATTGATATTTATGTACTCATAGGATTGGTACGATGAAAATGATGATCGACTCATACACAATGGTCATTAATATAATGTATTTCGTTTCGAAATTCAGGTGATGAAATTAATGCCTCTCAAGGATTGATATAGTAACTCGAACATCAGGCAATCAGTAATGATACATTGAATCGATGAACTCAAGCATCGGTTGAAAATTAATGTCCAAATTTATTCCTGCGATGACTTTTTTGATTATATGTACGTACCTTTTTCGTTCTGTGAACATTTTCTTTCTCGATAATCCTTTGATAGTCCTGCTATGTATAATGTACCTAGTTACTATTAAGCAAGCGACGAAGGTGTCTCGTAGACACGTCCAGAAGACATTTTCGTTTGCATGAATGTAATGAAAAAATGTCTTATCACTTCAACACCATTATCATTGAGGACAAAAGCAAAAGGTTTGGTGTATTTATTAAAAACTAACTTTATCTTTCTTTTCAAGTAAGCCAACTAAAACGAAACAACAAGATATTATTGCCCCTCTACACTTGTACAGATTTCTTTGAATTAACATTTTTTCATTTTCGGACTGTGGAAGGTTAAAATTCCCAAAAAGGTATGTCAAGAAATCTATTTCACATTTTGACACCACAATGTCCACAATGCTACTAGGTAGATATAATGCAATCAATCATGAATACCTACCTATCATAAAATATTCGGAACGAAAAAATATTCAGATTTAGCAAAGAAACATACTTTGTCCACTCCACCAAAACCTTGATTCATTTTTAAAGAGAAACATTCTCAATTGATTCAATTTTCAATTGAGAATGTTTCTCTTTAAAAATATACACACATCTTCTGCAAATATGTTCTTTGGAAGCTGAATCAAGTTTCTTGAGTTTCTGTCCGTTTCGCAATTTGATTGTCTGAAGAACCACTACTATTCTCATATTTCAAACGCGAATACATATTCAAAATAACCCTTTGATTTTGAATGTGTGAGGCTTTATTAAATAATTTCCTATGTAGTAGCTGTAGATCAGCTTCCACTTGGAGACGTTCTGGATTAATTTTCACTTAGAGCGGTTCTGAATTAGCATCAAAATATTCTGTTCCAACTACATCTACATCGAAAGGTCTCCAGAATGCTATACCGAACAGATAGTATAAATAAGACAACTAAATAACGATATGTGTAAATATGCGTCTCTACCTAGCGGCACCGCACTGTCTGGTAAATAAATCCCGCAAATGAAAACTAATTCGAATTCAGCGGCATGTCAGAGACTTTCGGTGTCTGATCAATTAGAATTCGCCCTCCCTTTCATGTGACAGAAACTACCTAGTCCACGTTGACTGCAATCGAGTTTAGACGAGGAGCGTTAGATAATAACGTGTTATTTATGCCTATATGCAAACTATCAGCGGCAATTTGTATAATGATATAACTTCGTATTATCGCTTGGTTGTGTGCTGTCTCGATTGAGTTCGTATGGACCATATCCTCTTCATCGTCCGAATACTTTCTCATTCTAAATTCGCGCATCTCATACGTTTCTCGACATTCATAGCTAGATTTGTCAAGCTGTACGTTGCATTACCAGAATTTGAACAACTTGTATAATAGAAATTATTCAGTGTTCCCGGTATTGGTATGATTTCTTGAAATCGTGGCACTATTGGTGCACCTGCAGTTTCCACCGAATATCTCTGACCTAACTTCTCAAATTGAGAGTGATAAATCATCGGTAACAATAACCTTCACGGCATGACGTAATTAACTAGGTAGGCGATCGTGAATTGTTTCGGGTTACGGATTATGTTATCACAAACAAATATTGGCTGTGTAAACAGTTAGCATTAATTACAAGTGCACCAGCGGAATTGTCAAACGACTCGCAGGCATCATTTCAATTTATGTGGCTATTTCGTGAAATAGTATGGGGTGCGCAATGATTCTTTCGTTCAATTATTCGTTAGCGTACTATTTCATACTTTCCTGTTAGATTTAGCGTTTTCTCTCGAAAAAATAACAGTTATTTATTTTTTACTTATTAAAATTGAAAGTGCAATTTTCGAATTTTCCGGAAAAATATGTGAGCCAAAATCTTCGGATTTTTTCGAAACTTTGGAAGAAAAAAATTGTCTACTACGAGGTTGCTATTTATGTATTGATTATAAAGAACTAAATTAATTATTGGGGTGTAGAAACTTCATTATTGTTTTTCAAAATACTCTCCTTTTAAATCTACATATTTTTATATTCGATTAAACCAATTGGCAAAGCAGTTTTTCCACTCCGAAGTGGGTATCTCCAAAACATGGCTTTTGAATTCATAATCAGCGTCTTGTGGCGTCGAAAAGCGTTGACCACGTAATTTGTTCTTCACTTGAGGGAACAAATAGAAATCATTGGGTGCTAAATCAGGGCTGTGCGGTGGATGACCCATAAATTCAACGTTTTGAGTGCTCAAATAGCGGATTGTTTGAGCCGATGTGTGTGAGCTCACATTGTCATGATGGAGAACTATCCTTCGTCGACGGTTCGTTTTTCTTGTTTCATTGATGACTTCTGGCAAACAAATAGTAGTGTACCATTCAGAGTTTACCGTTCTACGTTGCTCTAAAGGCACGGTTGCCACATGACCGTTTATACCGAAGAAACAGGCCACCATTTGCTTCGAAGTGCTGCGAGCACGAACAACTTTTGTTGGATTTGGTCCATTTTGAAAGACCCATACAGTCGACTGCTGTTTAGTTTCGGGCTCATAACAATAAATCCAAGATTCGTCACCTGTGTATATGTTATAAACTGCATTTGATGCACCGCGGTCATATTTTGTAATCATTTTCTTGCATCAATTTACACGAGTCTTTTTTTGATCGATTGTCAAATTGTGCGGAATCCAACGAGAACAAATCTTTCTGACTGCCAAATGTTCATGCAATATCTTATGTATACTTGTCATACTAATGCCCAGGGATGCCTCGATCTCGCGAGATGTCACATGGCGATCCTGCATTATCAGTTCGGACACAGCATCAATGTTTTCTTGCACAACAATCGATTTTGGACGTCCATCTTTAACTTCGTCCGCCAGCGAAGTACGGCTACGTTTGAATTCACTAAACCATCGATATACTGTGGCCTTGAATGGTGTTTTTTCAGCAAAAATCGCAGTAAGTTGATCGGCACACTGCTGTTGAGATAATCCACGTCGAAAATCGTAAAAAGTCATGGCACGAAAATGTTCACGATTTAGCTCCATTTTTTGGCCGAGATAAAATTTTCAAATGTCTATTAACAATACAAATAGCGTATGTATGACAAAAAGTTCTGAAAAAATGTCAAACTTTGCGATAGCGCAGTTGGATCGCGCCAGCAACACCAGTGTTGCCAATTCTCAATACATAAATAGCAACCCTCGAGTACTTGGAAGTTCTTTCATAAATGAACCGCTCAGCCTAGTCAAATGGTAATTTAAGGTGGAAAGTTCTGGTGTAATTGTTTTTAATGGTTTATTTGGTATTTTTTTGTTGTGCTGAACACGAATCTAAAGTTGTCCAACAAAAATTCTACCGGCAAATATCAGAAATCATCAAAAAACCACCAAAAATGATGTTTTTTATTGTTTTTCAGTTTTCAACTTGGAGAGGAAGCTGTTTACCCAATTATTGACTCTAGTAAAATTGAGAGGGGTTAAATTATCTACAATTTATTTCTCTTGACACTTTTGTATGTCATATGGATAGTGATATCATTTATTTTTGAAAAAAAGAAAAAAAATCAGCTAATTTGCATTTTTATTTCAGGTAGATCAACATGATTTACAGGCTAATAAAAGAAACGAATTTATTTAGAAATTATCAGTATTTATGCATTCATACGAATATTGCGACCCCTCTTAATCACAGATTCCATGGTTTGTCCAGGGCAGCTTTCCAGTTCCTCCACGCCTGAAACAAATAATCATTGACTCAATTAAATTTTACTGGTAATATATTCTTTGTTGCTTTGGCTGCATTTTTTTTATTAATTATTTTTCGGTAAATCGGGATTTATTTCCATTACTTTTATTAGACATATATAACACAAAGCAGCAATGACAGTTTACTGAATATAATGAAACACTGACAACAATATACAACAAATGCCAAGCCTACTGTAAGAAGAAAAGTAGAAACAAAATGCTAGAAGCAATTAACTGATTTAGATATAGGTTTTTCATTGAAATAAACTTAATATTTCATGAAAAGTTAAATCTCGTATGCACCACAGCATTACCAGATCCTAAAACTCATCGGGCCAGAGGCCCTCGGGCGAAATCATGACACCCTTTGAGCGTTAGGATTTATATAACACATTTGGTGCATAAATAACGGCAAATAATAATAATAGCCGTCCTCTAACCGTACAGGCTATGCCTTTGGGTACACTCTTGGAGTGTTTATGAGGGAGTATTATTATTATTATAATCAAGTAACCAGTTATGAAATGAATAATTTTATTAATTGGACGAATTTGAGAGTGTTTTGTAAGTCAAATGAGTCGAAGAAAATTAGACTTTTTTTTCTGATTGACTATGAACAAGTTGATTTCATTCATAAAATGAAAAATAATATACAGGGTTGGGCGCCGAAAACGAAACAGATCGAGTATCTTCAAAGCGCATGTGTTGTGAAAAATATGCAGAATCACGTCGATTTTTATATCAAGGGGGACATAATAATATTAAACGTCTTTATTCATAAGTTTAACAATTTTCGTAACAAATAGTCGCATGTTAGGGCGAGGTTTAATTCATGCAGTCGCGAGACTACACATCTGTTCTTTATCTTCCATCTTCCTATCATAACCTCAACTATCACACCTCACCCCCACCCCTTGGTCACTATCACCCAAACAATTTGAATAGGGAAAGTGACACATCATTATAAATGTAATTTCATAAGAAGTTCAGCCATGTCAATTTTCGCTACCAAATTATGATACTTCATTTTCAAGCTAAATTGACATGAATTCGGTGAAAATGCAGTTTGGAATTTTTCTAAGGAAAAAAAAAACAAAATGGCAGCTCCAAACTAGCGGTCGTGATTTGCAATTATGGTCCGATTTGATTCAAAATTGATATGTAGAGGTTTTCAGGGCCGGAAATTATGATTTGTTTGTAATTGCAAAAAAACAAGAAGGTGACTCCAATATGGCGGACGAAATTTGTAATTATGGTCCGATTCGAATCAAAATTTGTATGTGAGTCGAAAATTATGATTTTTTGTCGATGCAAAAAACAAGAGGGTGAGCGAAATTTGTAATTATGGTTCGATTCGACCCTGCACCGAAAACGATTCCTTCAAAACACATGTGTTGTGAAAAAAATGCAAAAACATGTCGATTATGAATCCAATCAATTCCTATCATAACCTCAACTGTCATACCACTCTCCCCACCCCTTGGTCACTCATACAATTTGAATAGAAAAAGTACCAAGTGTGATACAGCATTGGAAAGGTAATTCCATAAGGAATTCAGACATGTGAGTGTTCGCTACCTAACTTTCCATTTTGGCGCCCTCTTGCAGGAAAAACAACTGTTTCATATTCCAACTCATGATATTTGATTTGAAAGCTAATGTGAACAATTCACTAAAACAACAAAAAATAGAAAGAATTAACATTGTATGAACTTACATATTGGAAAATTTTGCATAAATTGCTCAAACACGTCAGACAGCGGTTTGAGAGTAACTTATACTCATGTATGGCAGTTCATGGCGATTACTTTGAGCATCTACTGTGAATTAATGTTGTTCGGAATGATTGGATTTGAATTTATGTGACGTTTTCAAATTTTCAAGTTTATGCGATGTCCAATTCTCTTATTTTTCAAAGCCTTTCATTCATCTTGCCCTGTTAGTTAGTAGGTATGTGTGGGACAAATCTTGCAGCTGACTTTTGACCTACTTCTAGTTGTCCCATCAACTTTATCTTTGGTAAGTGTTCATAATTGCGATGACAATGCTTCATGGAGTTTTTGTTAGATAAAATAAACAAAATGGCAGCTCTAGGATGGTGGATGAGATTTGTAATTATGGTCTGATTTGATTCAAAATTGGATTGTGGGGATTTGAGGTACAGATTTTCAGCATTACTAGAAAGAATTGAGTAAAATTAATATAAAAGCTTTTTTCGTCGACCTCTGCAAAAAATGACATTTTACGTACTAATATCCGGACGAAAAATCGACTATTTTTGAAGGCAAGTACTTTTCGTCCGCAAACACTTTTCGTCCGCAAACTCTTTTCGTCCGCAAACTCTTTTCGTCCGCAAACTCTTTTCGTCCGCTGTGGTCACTATGATACGGCACAGTACGAGAGCGGCGATTGAGTCATTTTCGTAAATCCACGTTTTAATTAATACATAGGCGCCTGTGACAATAACTGTCATTTGCTGTTGTCAAATTAATTATTTACGAAATCCGCTAGATTTCAGGTAAAGCACTTCAAGAGAGAAGTTTTGGAAATGATGCTGTTGGAGCACCTGCATCTGAAGTTGCATCAACAAGTACCCAAAATCAAAACTTGTCTCTTGCATCTTCTTAGACAGCAGGAATTAATATCAATAATTGCACAAACTGTACGTTCAATATTCATCTTCGAGATTGATTTAATTTTGTAGTATAATTGAAATAGAGAGTTGTTACACTTCAAATACATTTTGTTTATATTCATTAAAATTATGATCGAGTCTGCAGTTCGAAGAGTTGGACGTAGCTGAGGCCAGCAAACATGCGAGTACTTACTTTCATAAAGGTATGTAGAGGTCGACGAAAAAATGTAATATGCACCTCGGCGAAAAACTGTCTACTGTCTCGCCTGCTTGCTATCCTCGGCTATCAATTTGCCTCGGCTATCAATTTGCAGGCTCGACTATAATAGACAGTTTTTCGTCCTTGGTACAAAAAAGGTATTTTTTCGCGGTAAAATTCTGATTATGTTACGCACAGAATAACCTAGGTCACACATCTAAAAAAAATGTCATTTCCATTTTAGCGCATTTGTTTAAAAGCTCTCTTTCATCAAATTAAATAATTCATTTCAGTCTTACTGGAAACTTGTAAAAACCCCTTATGCTAATTTTGGATCGAATCAAACCACAATCACAAATTTCGTCCTCCATTTTGACAAATAAATCATAATATCCGACCATGAAAACCACCACATATCAATTATGAACCGAATCGGACCATATTTGCAAATTTTGTCCTCCATTTTGGAGTCGTCATTTCGTTTTTTCCTTTAGAAAAATTCCATAATGCATTGTCCCCGAATTCATGTCAAATTAGGTTGCAAATGAAGTATCATAATTTGTAATATGGAACAGTTGTCTTTCCCGCAAGAGGGCGCCAAAATAAGAAGTTAGGTAGCTAAAATTGGCATGCCTGAATTTCTTATGAATTTACCTTTGCAATGATGTTTCACACTTACTACTTTTAGGTGCCCCACCCTGTATAGTTACGAGCATGGAAATCATTAATTTCTATGATGATGAGTCTTTCCTAGGAGCCGTGGACGAACAATCTTTTGGAATTTCCAAAAACATTTAAAGAAGATGATATTTTGAAATACAAAGAGAAGGCTACAGAAGGCAGTGTTATTTCATATGCGTGTTTCAGAAAAAAGTGAAGATGAAATCAAGAATATTTGGGAAGATATCAGTACTTATCAGCTTTCACCCCAGCTTTAATAATGACACCAATGGCAGCATAACAGAAATACCTGTGTTTCTGAAAGTACCAAAAGGGATTCTGGCCACGCTGTCATTTGGAAGACCTTTCATTTTTCAAAGATTCATGTTCAGTTTCATACGTAGGAATGAAAGTTAACCCTTACAATATAGATTAAATTATTCTCGGTGTGGAATATATTAACGGATGGTTTATTTTCCCAAAGCTTTCATTTATGTCTCAACTAAGTAGTCTCGTATAGGTTTAATACTTCCACATGAAAGGGTTCTAAATATGTTGGACAACGTACTAGTGTTTCTGAAACAACTATCACAACACTTGTGTCAATTAAGCCGAAAAGAAAAGAACCCGAGGGCAGATCGTTAAAATACGACCGACCGGTCGATTTCTTTGACACAAAGCTCTTTGCAAGACCATTAAAGAGTTTTCCTTCCTCTGAAATTGGTCTTTTGGGTCGTTTTATTTGTCTTATGACCGGAAGCAGGTTGATGCAGCAAATTTAATTTAAGGAAGTCGATAAATTGGAAATATTTTTTCTTCGGGGTAAAGTTTCATGTCATTTTGCACAAAGGATCAATATGTTTCAAAATGTTAGATATTATAACATAATTCTGTATTGTAAAGAGAAACATTCTCAATTGAAAATTTAACCAATACATGATTCTTATGGAAATGGAAGAAAAAAACTTTTTTGTTATATCTAACAGAAAACAAACTACTTCCAAGGCTAAAGCCACGCTGGACATTTAACTACATCCGATAGAAAAAAAATTAAAACGAAAATTCCGATTTTCAGTTTTTCTCCTAAACTACAGGAGATACGTCGAAGCTTAAATTGGGGCAAAGTTACGTATTCTGGTGCTTAACAAAATACTTGGAAAATTCCGAGTATTTCCGGAAATATCGGGAAAAAACTGAAAATCGGAATTTTCTTTTTCATTGTTTTCTATCGTTATTTGACAACATAGCTCAAAACCAAAATACATTTTCATTGATACTTTTTTTCAGCTACACGTTTTCATGTTCAGATTTACTATCCGACGTTTCGTCTTCTGGCATTCATCATCAACTTTTTTTTCTGTTATGGGCGCCATATTATTTTTTTATACAGAAAAATAGTGATTCTCATTCTGATTTCATTGATGTATAATTTGTTATGATTTGCACTTCTGAAACCACCGATATTGAAAAAAACAACTTCATCTGAGATGATCATGACTCCATCGAAAAAATTTGTTTAATAAACACTAATTGTCAGAACTCATTGAACATCATAAGTTTGCACAAATACTTCAGTCGAAATGTCCTCATTCTCAAATGAAGAAAAACGAGATATGTTGAAACTTTATTATACATTTGATAGGAATAGTACGAAAACAACACAAATTTATTTTGAATTATATCCGAAAAGACAACAGCCGGATAGAACATCTGATTTTCAGTTTTTTCCCGATATTTCCGAAAATACTCGGAATTTTCCAAGTTTCAAAACAGTATTTTGTTAAGCTCCAGAATACGCAACTTTGCCCCAATTTAAGCTTCGACGTATCTCCTGTAGTTTAGGAGATCCCAATAGTGGGGGTCGAATTTGAATTGCCCTGTAGAATAATACTAATGGTACAAATTGTACCTAAAGTAGTCTTGTTCCTAAAAAAATTTTTTTGCTCCCGTTTCAGAACTAAAAATCATCGACGTGTTTCACTTTTTACCAAATAAAGAATGTAGGTACCGGTTTAGACGAAATAACAGTTAACGTTATCAAGCAATGTAAAGAGGTAATTGCTACAATACTCAATCGAGTAAAACAAGTAAAATTTTATTCAATGGCTCCAACATTAAAAATATCTAAATCAGTAAAATTCTTGGGAACAACATTTGATAACAATTTCCACAAAAACAGATTGATGTTGTTTGTAAAACGAATAAACAATGTTCTTACTTATTAACTGTATTAAAGTCATGCTAGACAGAAACACCCTTTTGAATAAATAATATGCTCATGCTTACTCTGCCATGAGCTATAATATGGGGCTAAGTACGTGATGTGCAAAGAGTTTTTGTTTTAAAAAACGAGTCCTCAAGTTAATGTTTGATCTTCCCTATAGAACTTCATGTCGCGAAACTTTCAAACAATTCAAAATCTTGATAGTGTCTTCAATATATTTACTAAAATTGCTTGGTAACATTTATACCAATGAAGATAAACTGATGACAAACAGTGACATCCACAATTACGATACAAGACACAAAAATAATTTTGTTTTAGGAAGAATAAATAATCCGGTTAGTCAAAAAGCTCTCAATAATGCTGACATTCGATATTATAATAAACTTCTGGCTCTCGTTAAAGATAGAAAATCTTGTAGCAGATTTATGCTTAAGAATACCAATGTTTTTACAATTTGGAATAGTTTGATAGTAACCTTGGTAACACTTAGAAGATGATGCACTTTTCTGGCGATATTTAAATTCTATTTATTGTTATTTTCATTATTCACTCTGTACCTATATGTTTGTATATGTTTGTATATGTATGTTAATAACTATTTCTCCAGTTTATGCATTTGTCTGTTTGACAATTTCTATTCTATATATTTTTCATTACATATTATACAGGGTGGGTCACGGTCGATGGTACCTTAGACGTTTACGGAGAACGGGACATAGGATCATTCTGAAAATGTGGTTTCTCAAGTAGTTGCTCTTGTTCTATCGATCTAAAATATTTTAGGCAATGCAGCGTTGCCGCTTATACCAGAAAGTAGCAGCATCTTTGTTATTTCAAATGGGTCACCCTATATATTACCGCATTTTAGAACTTGTCATTCCTTTCTGATTCTTTCTGCCTCATACTCCCCAATACCTATCTCTAACGGTTTTTGAGATATTGGTTATTTTCCATATTTTTTATCCAAAACATAGCTCGAATTGAATGTTTATTTCTGCGGTATTTGGATTCTTAGGAAGTTGCAATTTTGTGTTTAGTTCATCAAGATCATGTACATTGATTCTGTATAGAGAAGTTTGTTCTGCGTTATACAGGGTCGTTCAAAATTCATGATCTTACTGCTAGATACGAAAATGGTTGAAAGTGCGTTTCTTTAAATGGAACATCCTGTATATTATGAAATATCCTGAAAGATGACTAAATTCCCTTCGAATTGATATATCATGTTCCTATACCTAAATAGCCAGAATTCCGAGATAATAGCAATTTTCACTTGTAATCTCCCAAGTGCTTGAAGCGAAGCGACGAGGGTAATTTTCGTTGAAAATTCATGTACGAGATAAATTTACGGCAATTAATTCAAGCACGAGGGGGATTCGGTAAGAAAATTTCACACCGAGAAATGAAAATCATCCAACAATTCATAAGAAATAACTAACGATGGTTTAACCTGAACTATTTATAACCACTGAAATATTGATATGTAAAATACTTAACAAAATTTTCATCAATAAATGTGTTTAAATTTGGAAAAAATTTAAAAGTTATGTTCTTATCGTGGATTAAACCTTCGACCTAGCGACTTATAGGCCGCAAGACTACCGCTGAGCTACGGGACTCGTGATAAAAACTTGTGACAAATGGTGAACTTCTTCTGAAATATGATTTCAGAATTGACAATTTCTGCAATCTCCTTTCATATGAAAACTAGACCTCCATTTGTACATTAAAACAAAATATCAACTTGTCACATGTCAAATGTTTGACAGAAAAATTTCCACTTATTAATTTCGCCCAGGGTACCCAGGAGGATAAAAATTTCCGGAAATTTTTAGGGTTACTATGGTATCTAAACAAGAACGATTTTTTTGATTTGGTACATGACATTATGAAAATTTGACAATTAGTGCACTATTAATAATACCGTTATGTGTTTCTTAACAAGTGACTAAAAAATAATTGAAATGGAGGAAAATGACTATTCAAACGAAGTTCTGATGAAATTGTTTATTCTTCATGGAAAATGTGAGGGAATTATAGCAAGAACGTGCAGAAAATTCAATGAAACGTACCCTGATTTACAACCAATGAACAAAAGGAAGTTTGTACGATTACAACATAATTTCATTAATTATGGATCAAAATTGAAAACGGAACGACATTTACCGAAGCCTATAACTTCAGATGAAGACAACATAATAAATGTTTTGGCCTATTTCCATGGTAATTCATGTACTCGAAAAATTTCCGGCAATAATTCAAGCACTTGGGAGATTACAAGTGATAATTGCTATTATCTCGGAATTCTGGCTATTTAGGTATAGGAACATGATATATCAATTCGAAGGGAATTTAGTCATCTTTCAGGATATTTCATAATATACAGGATGTTCCATTCAAAGAAACGCACTTTCAACCATTTTCGTATCTAGCAGTAAGATCATGAATTTTGAATGACCCTGTATAACGCAGAACAAGCTTCTCTATAAAGAATCAATTTACATGATCTTGACGAACTAAACACAAAATCCTAAGAATCCAAATACCGCAGAAATAAACATTCAATTCGAGCTATGTTTTGGATAAAAAATATGGAAATTAACCAATATCTCAAAAACCGTTAGAGATAGGTATAGGGGAGTATGAGGCAGAAATAATCAGAAAGGAATGACAAGTTCAAAAATGCGGTGACCCATTTGAAATAACAAAGATACTGCTACTTTCTGGTATAAGCTGCAACGCTGCACTGCTGAAAATAATTTAGATCGATAGACCAAGAGCAACTACTTGAGAAACCAAATTTTCAGAATGATCCTATGTCCCGTTCTTCGTAAACGTCTAAGGTACCATCGACCGTGACCCACCCTGTGGATTGTGGATTTGTCATGTGAATACGTATTTTTTTTACCCATGTCTCATGTATTGTACAATGGCAATAAAGAATCTATCTATCTGTCTATGTCGAACTAATAGTCAGCACATTCACACATCAACTTTGTTTTATTTCAATAATTCACCTGGTCTATGTATTGAAAAACTATTTTCTCCAACCACCGTTTTTGCACATTGCAAGTTTTTTCAAATTATAAAGTAATTCATTAGATTGTAGTGTTGATTTCCACATTTCCTAAAATAGTGTCCAATATCATTGAATCAATCAAAGCTCTAATACAAAAATGTCCCTCTGCCATAGAGATCAACGGAAACACTATGTATAAGCCCACGAGTGGGATTTCTAGTCCTAAATAAACATTGTCTTCACTGATTTCCAGAAAGGTGAATTGATCAACAAAGGAAATCCTCTTGTCAAGTTTCGAGATTATACAGTGTCTCACACATGTGTTTCATTTATTGTGTACTGTTCCATTCGTATTATAGTTACAGGTTGGCAAGCGTAAGGATGCCTCTGAAATGCGCAAACGATAGAAAGCGTGAGTAGATGTGCGACAAAGGTCGACTACTGTTTACGGCTGGTTATCATCAATGTACAATCGGGAGAGAAATTTTTCTGCAACACGTAGGAACGTAGGTTCTTATCTGAATTTTCATTAATTCCTAATGAACTGTTCGAATAATATAATTGTCTGTGATCACTGGACCGTTTATGAAAATTGCATAATTTTCCCGAAGCCATAAGTGTAAATAAAGTACGACTAGAAAAAGAATGCATCGCCACACAATATCAGAAATAGGTAAATAAATATAATAAAGAACACGAGGAACATACTTACAGAAGTTGACTAAAAATATCACATGACCTCTGACCACTGCCAAATCAGCATTGTCCATGGTAACTTTTGATTTTTTGTTTCTCTTTTTATTTGGAGTTGAGAATTGTTCCATTTCACCTTTTTCAATTTTATTCATTTCTGAATTAATTTTCCTAATGCTTCTATCGCAAACTCCCGTTGCGGCAGCAACTCGTTCTTGAACCTTCACAAGAGGAATACTGGTTTCACCTATCATTGCTTCTGCCTGCATAAATTTGATGACATTACTGACAATTTCCCTACTTTGTCCACTCAGAATCTTATTTCTCACTTTACTCTTTGAAGGCATTTTCAAACACAACAAACTACACTATAACCTATCTAATAATATTTCAAAACTATACACAACACAAGGATTTCAAATTCAACACACAATCAGAATAAAGCCACAATAATTTTATTCCACTGACTGTACACTCACGACGTTAACTTTTTACGGGTTTATTTCCACTTTACCTTTCAGCATTTTTAGATTGTAAATCAGATCATCAACTAGAGAAAAACAATATTTATTGAATGGTCTTGTACATGATACCCGAGCTATCTCAACGACGTAGTGCCCCTCTGGTACTATCAGCGGTTTCCTAAAACAATAATATGTTACTATTATGCTATAACAAGCAACTTTCTTAACCTACCTTTCAGCCAGCTACGAGGACCCCTGGATCACTCGTGGATGAACAGGTTCTGCTCACCTATGAAAAGATGTCATTTCATAACCCACATAGTTTGTTTTTATCATATTTGTTTATATCAACAATTATCTCTAACCTCTTGATCTGTCACGACTCATGTTTTCTTCTTCCAATTCCATGATTTTCAGAACAGACCTCTTCTTCTGGTCAATTTCAATTTGTGGCCTCTCCTATGCCATGAGAAACGCCATCTCTTCTTCTTCTTTAGTGGAGAATATTCCAACTTCCCACCAGTACTCATTTCCTGGGACTCGATGATCCGTGGTTTAGTCTTGCCAACTTAAGCCATCCAGGCAATAAATAACTGAAAACCAACCAACATAAAAAACCCAAGAACTGACACGGTTAGATTCAGAATAAACTTTCTTTCTTTTTTCCATGTGCTTGGAACTGAAACGTACGCATCAGCGGATTCTTCTGTTGAAATTCTCAAGAATACTTATAGAAAAGCTAAAGTCTGTAAGTGTTACAGCTATTCACATATAGTGGATTCAGTTTTCTTTGATTTTCTGAATTTCAACCTCTTCGGCTAACCGCAGCAAAATCACTCGAAGGCCACACATCATCCCAGGTATGTTTCAAAAATCTGAAAAACATTCAGAAAGTTCATTAGCAGTCTAATACTAACATTTCATACCTACGTCACATGTCTGAAATCGATACTTCTCCACAGGCCTTCTCTTATCAGATTTATCTTGTTCGTAAACCGCCCAGTGGCACCATCCATTTCAAGACACTGTGCGAAACACTTTGAGGAATCCCCTTTGGTGGAATCCTTCCTCACTAGCCAACCCCTACTGTGGGACCGTACCATCTACCGTTGAAAGGCGAAGCTGACCAGTTCATACCACGAGCGACTCCATGAAGCCCTGCTCTCAGTGGCCCTGGCCCAACACCGGCACACTACCAACAAGGATCCATCAGATAAGCTTTATTTTTATTAGTAGATTTTGATTATTTCATATACCATTACATCCTATCGCTTTCGACTTAGACGCATGTCCTGAAAAGCTTTGCATGAGTATTGCTACATGCTTGTAAATAATATGGTATGAGTAAGAACAGGGGTGAAACGACGAAGTTGTTCCTCTAAACAAAACATTAAAACCTGAATAAGGGTACGAGATTCGTACTACTTGATATTATATTTAGGGTGAAATACTTACTTATATATTTTCGCTGTAAACTTTCAGCATACGTATGGTGGAGGGTATTCTCCAACAACTGTTTATCGCTTACTATTTTAAGAGTATTCACCTTGGTGCTTGAGTGCATGGTGCATCTGTTTAGCGATTTTATTATTTTATTGAGGTTAAGATAGTAATTTTAATTTAATTCATTCCCAATCATTTGTTGCCGTATTCGTGCCACACATCATTCTGGCCAACGTTGATAAATCAATAAAAATATTACATCATACTCAGTACAACCACCATTATTTTACCCACCCCATCTCCACTAGAGCTTTGGGATTGAAAATTAACACATATCCAGGTTAGTCAGTGACGAGGTTGGCCCATTCCCCTTTCATTGGAAATTGGCGATCAGCAGACTAACAAACTGCTTGAATAATGCAGAGCGAATGAGCTCCTGCCCCACTCCAGGGTTGTGTCTACTGCACAACCAATTCTCGGAGGCATCCTTACGTTTGTCGACCAGTACATTGTTATCTCAGAGACTCAGAAATGATTGATTGGATTGCATTATTAAAAAGAATTTTAGGACCACCAAAATGGTAACTCTGAATTTAAAATATCTTCAGTCACTTTTTGGATTCGGCTCAATTCCACCAATGACTCTAAAACCACATGTCATCTTTATGAAATAGCAAACTATAATATGTTTACCCAACTTCTGCGACTTTTGACATGGTAATAAACGTAACGGGCTGTATACCGACCTTCTATTTTTTTTGTTCTTTTGTTGTTTTCGTTAACCGGCTGCGCCCTTACGAGAAACCCCTCAGAAATCTTCAAGATATTGTGCAAGCTAGGGAAAACGAGGTCTTCACCTTTGATCGTTTGATTCAAATCACAGTCTGGATTTGAAGCTCAATTTGGATGATGTTATTTATATAACTTCCCTCTTCGTTAAATGTGTATTCCGAATGGAAATATTCCTCTGTCTGAAATATTTTCCTACCTCATCTATATATTGATGCACTTAAATCTCTTGAAAACATAAAAACTGTGGTATAGGGGCCAAGACCCGATATAATACCACGGTACGCTGAAGTACTTGCCAGTTAAGAATTGGCAACGACATTTCTACGCCCCCATATAAAAATTTTTAGATAGATTTTTTTAACCACCTTATACAAATGAAATGTTTGTATAGTGAAAATCTCATAGTGACAATGTTTCTCATATTATATAAACCAATCAAATGTCATCATTTTCTCAATCTAAAGCAATGACAACAAGACTTTCTGAAAACACTGCAGTTTGACGCCTGAAGGATACAAAATGAACCGTTTTGGAAAAAACGGATGAAGTTTAACGACATCTATTCATTCTTGAAATTGTCTGATCGAATATCCATTCCAAATACATAATTTCAAAATACTGTCAGCTTGCCTATCACTCAAACTGTGCTACTGTACAAAACACTAAGCAACACAGTTTTCGTTGACAGCAAGGTGAAAGTATTTTTGAAAAATTCAGCATTTTGACGAGATATTACTAGTGAAAATTTCCCTCATATTATATGAACCAACCAAATGCCATCATTTTTTTAATTCATACCATTGAGAAATAGTTATTTACCTAACAAGTGCGGAAAGTAGTACTTTTTCGTACGCGACGGCAGTTGCACGAACGACGCGGAGCGGAGTTCGGGCAAGCCGTTAAGGGCGGAAAAGACGTTTTCCGCAAGAGTTAGGTACAATGTTTTTCCTACGACTGTTTTCGTCCATCTTATTTATGAAAAAAAAGGTTTTTATTAAACAAGATTTTATAATAATGCTACAAAATGACACATAAGACAGAATAGTTACATTGATCATTTAGTTAGTCCTAAATATCCTCATTTTCAACAATATAAAAATCGTGCGGAAAAGTAACTTTTCAGCACTAGTGCGGAAAAGTAACTTTTCCGCATGATTTTATGTTTCCGCGAGATTTATAATATGAGATTGAATCTATTCACGACTGTTTGATAATAACTTTCCGATATTCCGTAATTTTCATATAATTAATTTCAAAATATAAAGAAATTGAGACATTATCAAAATAAATAGTGATATTTAAAATTTGACAGGATTTGATATGGTATTAAATTAATATCTGAAATAGCTCAGTTGGCAAAGTAAGGAAGCAGTCGTTCTACGCTGGTTAATGGTTAATGAGGTAGGTGGTTCGAATCCTGGGGAAGTTACTTTTTTTTTGTTTTTGTTTTGAAATCGATGAGAGTACTTACTGTTCAATTTTCGTTATATTTTTCAATATTTGTATATTCAATGACAAGTAACTTTTTTTTTGTTTTTGTTTTGAATTCGATGAGATTACTAACTGTTCAATTTTCGTTATATTTTTCAATATTTGTATATTCAATGACGACATGAGTGTTTTTGATAGAACCTGTTATGAAAAAATTGATTCGCTCGTAATACAAATTTTCATATACCTACCTACTCGTGGGAAATGTATGTCATTTCATGCTCATTGTACAATATTCTAATCTTGAATTAAAATATTGTGCTTTGAAGAGAAAATCTTGCGTAAAAGTAAAAATCGTGCGGAAAAGTAAAAATCGTGCGGAAAAGTAAAAATCCTGCGGAAAAGTAGAACTTTCAAAACGAAAAATCGTGCGGAAAAGTTACTTTTCCGCACGCTCGTAGGAAAAGGACCTTTCGAAAACACTGTCTCCAGCCCGTGGTATTTTCAAATCGGTGTTTTGCTTCTTCCTTATTTATACGTTTCCATAGTTTCAACAATTTCTGTGAATAGAGAAACGTCAGTTTGACGGTTCAACTCTCCAACTGACATTAATGACACATGATGAACCGTTCCTGCAATACGCATTTAGTCCATAATAATATTATTCGTGAAATTGTCTGATCGACTGTCCCTTCAAAATGCAGAATTTTCAAAATACTTTCACCTTGCCAGTTGCTCAAACTGTGTTGCTGCACAAAACACCACTCGAGAAAGCTCTCGTGGTGTTTCTAAGCAACACAGTTTTCGTGACAGCAAGGTGAAAGTATTTTTTGAAAATTCAGCATTTTGTCGGGATATAACTGCTGAAAATACCACGAGCTGGAAGCAGTATTTAGAAAGTCTTTTTGTCATTGGTTCACATTGATAAAATGATGACTTAATTGGCTTATACTTAATATGAGGGAAATTGTTAGGGAAAGTTGCCAGAAACAGCATATACCATATAATCAAGTTCCTCGTATTAACAAGGCACTTGAATGCAAATAACATATTTGGAGAGAAAGAAACCAGATTCATATAATTCTGCAAAGCAGAACGCCAGCAGAATCTTGAGTGACTATTAGGCTTCACCCGAATGGGAATAAAATCACAATGAGACTTTTTAGATGCAGTGTCTTTGTAGTTATATCATAGGACCCTGGAAAGAAATTTTATTCACTTGTCAGTTTTTATTGGTTTCTAATTTCAGGAATCTACGCTTTTTGACTGATAAATGTTTTTTACTAAGCCTGTATTATATAAAATTAGCACAGTATTTAGACAGTTTCATTGTTCTCTTTGCGATCGATTTTTGATTCACTTTCTGGAATATATTCAAAGTCTAACGTCACTGCGGAAATATCTTTTATTTCTATTAATCCTGTGGAATTTCTTTAGGATGTTACCCAGTTATTAAATGATGTAATTACTAGCAATGCGAAAGACTGAAGATTATTTTTTTCATATTTAGGAAATTTTTATTACCGAATAATATTATATGTCATTAAGCCTGTCTCTCCTTCAGATATCTTCATTTGTTCGTTTGATTCATTTAGGGCCAGTTTCACAGGTCCCAATTAACCTTCAGATAACTAACTGAAAGTTTAGACGGTAAATGACATTCTTTCAATGGCTTTGACAGGTTCACATTCTAACCATTAGTTAATTGATCTGGACCCTAACTGGAACCTGTGAAACTGGCCCTTATACCTTCGAATCCCATGATAAAAAAGCGGCAAAACTATATAGTTATGCAAGCGTGAAAAGTTGTAAGAGTGGTAAGAGTTATCGACGGAGATGGCAAAGTTTTGGCTAGACTTATGACAGAGAGAAACGCTTTTTCGCGTTTGCTATTTATTATAATTATGAGTATTCCGCCGGTTGAAATACCATTATTGGTTAACATACTCTCGTCCTACATTTCCTCGTATACAATTCACATAAAGTTCTTCGCCTAACATCATCGCCTGGTCTGAGACTTCGACAAATTCTAAATTTGTATGGACGGAAATTATGTTTCAGAACAGAAAATACTTTTTAAAACTGTATTTTTCGGAACAGGGCCATATTTTAAAAAATGAAGTTGACGGTGGTTGGTCGTTTTCCAAATTAACTTGATAATCAAAAACATTTTTGGAAATTTCAGGTTTTCATATAGATAACACCTCTGTTACGCAACTTTTTTCCATTCAACCAAAACTGTATGTTTTATCGTTTCAGATATCCCCGTGGTGGACAACCTCATCTTGGACTATGTTTTGGTATTGTTTTTTGATTCACCGTAATATTTCTCCTTCTACCGACCATACGTCGGAGCATCCTAAAGAATACGACAAGCTCAGCTCGAATAAGTTTCCCTACTCAATATCACTTTCTACTCCGAAAGAGTTTCCCATTGCCAGTTCTCGTGTGAGGTTTTCATTCACACAAGTGACGGTTGCTGCTCTTCGTCTCTAATTCCCTTTCCAGACTGCAATTTAACCACCAGCTGGAGCCTCGTACACGAATTTTCGCTCAAAATTTTCACATCTACTTACCCATGCAGGCACTTGTGAATGTTTAATAGCCTCTTAGATGTATGTGAAATATTCATGCAACCGCTTGTCTACTACATATACTCGTTAGATCTATCCTCTGTGTTGCTCGTACTGCAAATTTGAATAATTGAAAGATCAAAATTTTGCCTAAGATGTGGGCGGATGTAATCGAATGACTGTGATGTAAGATATGCCGATGGATACTAGATTACATACGGAATGAGATATGCAAAATATTCTGATCGTGTGTGTAAACTTCATATGGGAAAAATCTAGAAGGAACTGTCACTCAAAAATCAATAACTCTTCAAAATTTCCACTCCTAATACCGCTAGAGTTCAAATGTTTATTACCGGGTGATGTTTTCGTACTATTCCTATCAAATTTATAATAAAGTTTCAACATATCTCGTTTTTTAATGAGTCCTGACAACTAGTGTTTATTAAACAAAATTTTTCGATGGAGTCATGACCATCTCAGATGACGTTTTTTTTTCAATATCTGTGGTTTCAGAAGTGCAAATCATAAGAAATTATACATCAATGAAATCAGAATGAGAATCACTATTTTTCTGTATAAAAAACAATATGGCGCCCATAGCAGAAAAAAAAGTTGATGATGAATGCCAGAAGTCGAAACGTCGGATAGTAAATCTGAACATGAAAACGTGTAGCTGTAAAAAGTATCAATGAAACTGTACTTTTGGTTTTGAGCTATGTTGTCAAATAACGATAGAAAAAAATAAAAACAAAATTTCCGATTTTCAGTTTTTTCCCGATATTTCCGGAAATACTCGGAATTTTCCAAGTTTCAAAACAGTATTTTGTTAAGCACCAGACGTATCTCCTGTAGTTTAGGAGATCCCAATGGTGGGGTCGAATTTGAATTGCCCTGTATAGATCCTTGTAAATTCGAAATGACGCCCTGACTTTGTCGCATTTGAATGTGATTTTTTAACAAACGTGACATGTTATTTCAAACTATTTCTTCTGCATTGACCATTGTCAGTTCACTGACTACAACATCACTAATAATTTAACCGCAAGTTATCTTTCCCTATCACATGAAATTCCTTCAGTAAACATATTAGAGAATGATAATGAAAAAATGCATGAAGAAATCCAACCTTCCGCTTCAACCTATATGATGGGTATATTCGTCAACAAGTCTCCTAAAGAAAAAAAACTACTGCTCCCTACCACGATTCAATTATATCTGTTGGCAAAGTTTTCCAAACGAACTACTTTATTTTCAAGAGAAAAAATTGTCACCACTAGTCTCTACCAGAAAACAACTACTGTCCCTAAAACCTTTGAATTATATCTGGTAAATTCTTGGAAAAGGAAAATAATCTTGATTCTAGAACTGAAAGATCATTGCAAAGTAGTTCTTGTAGAAAACCATGCCAAGTATCTAATAGGTTCAATTCAACAGTTGTATGAGGCAGCAGTTTCATTCCATGGGAGACTCACTTATTGTACAAGTTGAAGCGGAACAGTACATTACTTTATCAGTTAGATGACCTTTGACTAAGTATTGTCAATTTTTTTGTTAAAAATATTGGAGAATGTATAGATATATGATGAAGTTATTAACGTTTGAATCAGTGACAAAATTTTAATTTTAGTTTTAAGGAGATTGCAAAAAATAGATTCTTTTCATTTCAACTATCTGAATGAAAATGCAAATTTTTGCTTTCGGTTTTTTTCTTCCAAGTTGTATAGGGTCTTTTTCACAATATCTATCAGATGTAGTTCAATATCCAGCGTGGCTTTAGCCGGGCAAGAAGTTGTATTCTGTTAGAAATAACAACAAAGTAACTTAATTTTTATGGTAGGTTTTTTGCATTTCCATGTTTGTTTCAATTTTCAATTGAAAATGTTTCCCATTTTAAACATGAATCCTTTCCAAGAGAAGTTATCTGAACGATTGAAAATACCGACTAAAGTTTGTCTTTCAGTCAGATGATTCCACATCTGATTTTATAAACACCTTGTTCATATTTTCAATAAAATCTTAGTGCAAGACTTGTGTAAAGACGAATCCTCGATAACCAGCACAAAAAATTAACTCAATCAAAAATGAATGAAAATTTAATAAAAATCTTGACATACAAACTCCATTCAATCGAAAAGGTAAAGTTTGACAAATTGGAGTATATTAGTTTATTGTATTCAAATAGATCAGGCAAATTAATTAATGATATTGAACAAGAATTTCTATTTCGTAAAATTAGAAATTCATAACAGAGCAAAAAGTTCAGTAGCGCAATACCTATTTGAATATAAGTTGAAGTCTGCCATTCCATTCTTCAGAAATTTCATACAAGTACCTAATTTACATTGATAATCTTCCTTCAACCCTGAGAATTCCTGTAAACTTTTGCTATTATCCGAAGTTCTTTGACGAGAAAAGGGGTAATAAGAGACTTCATGTTCGGACGTGTGGATATACAAAGAAAAATTGGGTTGTGCAACCTTCTAACTAAAGTTTCAATTCAGGCCGTAAGGACTGTTTCTAAGGAAAAACGATTCTTTGAATTCTCTGCTCGTCAGAAAATTTCGCTTTGCTACGTTTCCACCTATTATATGAAATTTATCATATATTAGAAAACACAATTAGAATAATTGCTATCACAATAATTGAGTTTGTTTATTGGAAATAATAAATTGCAGGAAACGTCATAGTAATAAAATTGGAATGATAATAAAATCAAAATTGATTTCAAACGAGAAAATATACAACATCAAATTCACGCAAGAATTTTTGCGATGTGTTCAGATAGAAATGAAATAGTCGGAATATTCAATTTGTTTTTGAATTGTGAAAATAAATTTGATAGTTTGTCCCCATGAATAATTATTATTTTGGTTTTCGAATTTCGAACGTGTCATCATCTTGTCTCTTTTCAATATCGTAATTTTAGTTTTCTTCACACATTTTCCAGTAAAATTCTGCCATTTGTAATAAAAATGATAATAATAACTACAAAAAAAGAACAATAGGTTCGAGGATTTCGCGTGGGTGGAAAAGTAAGCAAAACAAATGAAAACCGAGATTCAGACAGATATATTTTTCTATAGGGTGAGCGTAAGTTCAGTTGAATTGAATATATTTGCCAGCAGGAGTTTGCATAATTTGGATTTTAAGCGAATTGGTGAAATCATTTCGAGGGAGTATGGAAGGTTGTTGCGATGTAATATTATTTGGAAGTATCGTAAGAGAAAGACCTGTCAAACATGAAAGTAAAATTTGTAGGTGCAAAGATTTTTTCCCTGAATCTAGTATTGAAACCGTGTTACTTCTTTAGAATGGTATGTGGTGGACTTATTGTTTATGTTTAGCAAACCCAATTCTTCCAGCTTGTGTAAAATCGATTTATATTTTCATTTTCCAAATATGAATGTTTCGCAAGCATTTTGAACTTTCTGAATTCGTAGATGGCCATGTTTTGTTATACTAGCGTGGTAAAAAGTATCCATGTAGTTGATGTGTCATAATACGATCCAGACATTAATTACAACCATATAGTTTTTTCAGATTACAGTAGGCTCTTTTAATACAGTTGGTGATATGCCCTAAGAATTTGAAAGAAGAATCGGTGATATGACATGAGTTTGGTGCTGAGTCAACATACGTAAGTGGTTCATCAAAGTTACGAGAAAGGAAATCACTCTGCATTTTGGGCTCAAAAAGAATGAAAGGTGATTTGAATGGGTTGAGAATTATTCAGTGTTGATTTTAGACATTTTGTATTAAGAGAAGATCTACATTGAGCTTTTTGAATGCATCGTTTGCATCATCATGTTTCAATGCTAGATACAGCTGAGGATCATCAGCGTGCAGTGTACATGGTATAAAGTGAGGGACTCAATATTGAGCCTTGTGGTCCTCCACTGATCACTGCGAGAGCCTCCGAGAAGCTATTTTCCACCACTACACGTTGAAAACGATTTGTGAGGTAATTCTGGATCATCGCAGAAGCGTCTTCACTGAAACCAAAGAACTGCAACAGCAATGAGAGGCCGGTGATTCATTCTGTTAAACGCTTCAGAGAATTCGAGAACGATCAATCCGAACCGCCAATGTAGAGCCATTCTTAACATCACTAATACAGAAAAAAAGCTGAATCAGCACATCAGAACATTTTAACACCTCGTATCCTGTTGATAGGAAGAAGAAGGTGCTAGTAACATTTATCTCGAATTTTGAAATATCAACACACTACCTTTATATTCTAAAGAACAAATCTGAATAGCATGATTACTTTTTGTTATAGTGAATTGTGCACTATTCCTGATTGGTTGTGATTTTAGTTCCAATTTCTCAACAGAGTATAATAATATTATTATTTATCTTGTTTAAATGTATAAAGTAGACAGTATTTCTATAAAAAATTCTACAAAATTGTAATTAGTACCACGGATATAGGAAAACTATAAACACTTTATTTATATTCATACTGAACATAATAACTGTAAAACTTGTAACTTGTAAAATTTGTTGATGGAATTTCATGAAAATATCATTTTATTTAATGATTTTTTTTATTATTATTTATTACTAGATTTCGATGAAATTCTGATCAGTGATATCCAGTGATGTATTCCAAATTTTGGATAAGACTAGAAATTGAAATGGTGGGTTGATTAAACGGCATATTTTTTATTAATTTTATATAATAATTATTAATTTGAACAAAATTTCAAAATAAACCATATGAAAAACTCACGAATCCAGTGGTGTAGTCAGATTATTTCTCAAAAAATCACTAAATTTTTTTTCAGTTTTTACCTCGAAAAATAAAAAGAATATTTGGCCCTGAAAATGAAGATTTATTCATGAAATTTGGTGTTCTAGTGGACTTTTTGATTATCTACCTGATGAGAAAAAAAATCATTTCAATCGGTTGAAAAAAGTATGTTTGATAAGGGTGCTTCAATTTCAAATGGGCCAAACTGTATAAAACATCGATATCATGTTTCCGACTTATGGCTTTTTTTTTCTGGTCTTGAAATACTATTTTCTTCTTATATGCCAATTCCCATCAACGAGAAAATGAAAAAAATTCCAAAAATGTTCCTACTACTTTACAACTTATGGCTTTTCTTGAGGTACATGCAAAGCTTATGGGAATTTCATTATGAAGTTTATCCATCATCAAAATCATATGGTTCAAATGCCATAAACGAGAAAGTTTGCCAGAAAACGAAAAAAAAAATCACAAAATTTTCCGTCGGAAAATATACCTCAACAACTGACCGGCTTATGGGAAATTTTTTTCGGGTTCCTAACGATATTATATTTCATTTTATCGATTGCCATAAGCGAGAAAATGCATCAGCATCCAACTATTTTTGTACAAGATCGTGCTCCTATTTCAACACTTTGAGAACGTGCAAACCTAATGGCTTTGGTTTTTCACTATTAGATTGTTATAGCTATTCATGTGTTGAAATGCCATAAAAGAGAAAATAAAAAAAAACAAATATTTTCTGCAAAAGGGAAATGAATTTTCTATATGCCTAGCACACGTCCGATCGCGAAATTTTAATTTTTTGAGCCGAACACTGACATAATTTTCAGTGGTTATAATCCCAGAAACGAGAAAATGAGTTATAGGCCAATAAACAGAGCAATTTTTCTCATAAAAGTTCAACTTAAATTGCTCCGCCGATTTCTTTTTTGCAATTCGGTCGTCACGGAGGGTTGAGTAATTAGCAATAAAGTTATCACCCCCTGGGGTGTGTATCCCCCCAAAATCGTAAAAACTTTTTTCTGGAAGGTATTTTCTTGACATTTCAGCTCTGGGCAATAAATATGCGTGAAAATCGGTATTAATAATGGGGGCGAATTATTTTCAACAATTAAACCCACTCCCGGGGCATCAACCCCTTCCCGAAATCGTGTTTTTTTTTGGGGTATTTTCTATGAATATGTAAAATTGTCAGTCCTGAGTAATGAAACTGAGCAAAAATTTGTAAAAATAATGGGTATAAATTATTAGAAACGATTTTCCCGCCCCCGCATTCGGGGCATATCTCCCGCATCGCGGAAACATTGGGGTGAATTTTGTAATATATAGCACCATACAAATCAAAGCGGGTACTCTTGGGTACACTTGGGAGTGTTGAGCAAGTTTGATTCACAAAAATGTCAATATCAAATTGGTAGTTTCCCCTAAATTCCTACTTGGACTTTTAAAAATTTTGAGTAACACCATGGCCAAGTTGATTTCATTGAAAATTTCACACCTCACTTTTAGAGAGAACCAAAACATTCGTTCTTATTTAGATGACATGGCAACCCAAAAAATTTCCGGAAATTTTTATCCTCCTGGGTACCCTGGCCGAAATTAATAAGTGGAAATTTTTCTGTCAAATATTTGACAGGTGATAGTTTATATTTTGCTTTGATGTACAAATGGAATTGTATTTTTCATTTGAAATGAGATAATATTCCATATTTATGTATTTATTAAATATTTCGAATGTGTCTGAATATTTTCTTCACGATAATCGCAGAATTTGCAAATTCTGAAATCAAATTTCAGAAACACTTCAATACACCAGTTGTCTACATGTAAATCAAAGGCCCCGTGGCGAGTCGGTAAAGTGTCCGCCTCGTGGTCGTGTGGTCACTAGTTCAATTCCCAGTGGAGCAAGAACATTTTTACTTTTGTTTTGATTAAATTTAAAAAAATCAAATTGAAATTTTGTTAAGTGTGTTTTACATATCAATATTTTCATGCATCTTTTTTGTACTATGCATATAAATAGTTCAGGTGAACCATAGTTATTTCTTATGAATTGTTGGATATATTTTGGTGTAAAATTTTCTTACCGAATCCCCCGCGTGCTTGAATTAATTGCAGGAAATTTATCTCGTACATGAATTTTTTAAGAAAATTACCCTCGTCGCTGCGCGACTCGGGTAATTTTCAAAAAATTCATGTACTCGAAAAATTTCCGGCAATAATTCAAGCACTTAGATTACAAGTGACTATTTCACTCACCTACGAAATGAACCAATCAGAAGCTCTAGTCAAGTTCGGCTTACCGATAATACCAAACTTGACTCTTGACTCTGATTGGCCTATCAAGTTCGGTGTTTTCAGATTTGTTTACAGTGCATGTGACAGTTAAACGTCAAGTATAAGTGATTACGCTGTGCACGCATTCAAAAATGAGTAGATTTGGGATGAATTCTATCGAATCAATCAACGAAAAAATCGATGAAAATGTACCGAAAAATACAAGGAAATCGAAGGAGTGGCTATGATGAATTGATTGTTCATGTTTATAATAATGCTTTTAATGCTTCGTGAAATAGTCTAATAAAATTCCACTCGTGAATGAATTTATCTCATAAGTCTGTCTTTTATTTCTGAACTCAACTGAATTGTATCGAGAAAACACCACTCGTCCTGCGGACTCGTGGTGTTTTCTCGAAGCAATTCAGTTCGTTCAGAAATGAATCGACAGACTTATCGCGAAAATTCAATCACTTGTGGTATTACTACTGAAAATTTCCTTATGTAACATGACAAAACTTTTAGTTTAAATTGTGCAGACAAATATGCTCTTTCAAATAGCCCTATCAAAAATAGAGGTTGCAGCTAGAAAAAATGTCAATGACGTCATAGCCGAAGAAAATTCATGTACTCGAAAAATTTCCGGCAATAATTCAAGCACTTAGGAGATTACAAGTGAAAATATGAACAGGATTTTCAATTGAGAATGTTTCTCTTTAAAACCATGGCCAAGTTCTGAAACAACATTAACACTGGGCACTTTCCATTGAATAGAAAAAACTTGGTCAACTAGGCACACATTTATATTCTGCAGGTAAATTTTTGAATGAGCCTATAAAATCATAAGCATTTATGCATTTTAAGCAAGTTCCATTCAATAAAATGTTAATAACAAACTGGCATTTTCTCCTGAATTCCTAGGACATTTGGAATTTTGGAAATGTAAGTCATATCTGACATTGCGATATATTGAAACAGAACTGAGTTGAACATAAAACATATATTTCAAAAATAAAATCGCCATTTTCAATTAATAACAGAGACAACGCACTAAGAGATGTTTCCTCGTCTCCGACTATCGATGTTATCCCAGTATCCAGTATTTCTGCACAGGAACTTTCATATTATCTGACGTTTACAGAGAGCAACGTTGACTGCTGCCCAGTGCTCACCGACAGAACCGCACACCTGTATACTAACAGCGGCGTGCTAGCTGCCGCATTGTTGACAAGGTCCCAAGCCGATATTTTTCAGGTTTTAGAATCTCAATGAGTTTAAAGCAGGTACACTTCTGTACAGTTTCCATTGGTGCACTGTCTTCCTCGGTCTGGAATCCCCATATTCCATCAAGGACTGATTTTATTTTTCTTTCCATAGAACAGTAATGCGATCAAATGCCGAGTAACCTCTATTTTAAGTACTTAAAAGATTGACTGGATTGCATTTAAAATTTGTACAAGTAACCAAATTTGTATGAATATTTTCAATAAGAGCAGTTTTTTTTCTGCAAACTGGCTCTTCGTTAATGTTGATGTGTGCTTTTATCTCTGAGTTATTAGCATTTGAATTCCCTCAAGATTTTGTAACCTAAAATATGCAAAGAATTGAAAACACTCGTATTAAAAACCAACATAATTTGGACCGGTTTAACGTTATGCAATTTGACAATGAAGTATTCCTCAACTACTCGTTTTACTTGCTACAAGTGATAAGACATTATTTCAGTAATCACAAGCATTATTTCACGAAGTCAGGAACTTTAATATGATAAGATTTTCAATTGCAATTTTGCAGCTGGCAACTGCGCGTATGCATATGAATAATATCAGAATACAAAGCTGCGATCTTTATCTTCAAAATGACGTAAGATTTATCCGAATTGAACATTTATGTGAGGAGTTATGGAACTTTACTTCACGCGCTGGTTGAAAAAATGCACGTTGGCGGGATCCGGCGCAACACCTGCCCCATTGCGAAAGCATATAACTTCAACAATTTTTTTCAAGAATACCGTGCTATTTCTCAAAATTTTGGTGGGGACAGTTTTTTTGTAAAAATTTCTGCTCTTTCTGAGTATCAAGTAATTTTTTTGATTTGAGATATTTCGAAATTACCTCCAAAATTAATTTCAATGCGTTTTTTGGGGGGTTCCAACCCCACTGGAGGTGATAATTTTTCTCAGAAGTAATGTACACACTTTGTTCTACAATTAAAAAAAAAATATCGGCGGAGCAATTTAAGTTGAGGTTGATAGCCCTGTTGATTGTCCTATTAGCAAAATCTGTCGATATCTGACGGTCTATAAAAAGTTTTTTTAAAGTTTATTCATTAATTCCTATAGTTGTTTCATTGAATAATCTTGGGAAAATACAAATTCTCCTTCGTCAAATACAATCCGTTCGGGACGTTGATTCGAGCTGCGGATATTCGCGTCGTGCAGCTAAACTCCAAGGGAACCATTTGTTTGTTAATACCCTAATCAGAGAACGATGTAGTACAAAACACGAGGGCTCTAGGGGTAAGTCGCGGCGAGGAACGATTATGTTTAATACCTCAAAGGAACGTTTCATCAAAATGAACAAGTCATCTAAATGGTGCTTGCAGATGTGCACAAAATCGTTCGTGAATGTTCCGAAACCATTTTTTTTCAGTTGGTGGCATTCAGGGTGAACTACGACCAATTGCGGAAAATTATGCAGTTTGCTCTCTTCTGCAAATGAAGTTTGTAAGGAATTGTCACAATTACCATAAATTCTCCCTATTTATATTTTCAAAAACTATGTAAACAGTGTATATTTATGCAAATAAATATTACTATCATTAAATTATTATTAGTAACGCATAAATTGTAGTAGGTTTTTCGACAGTGTTGAGAAACCATAGCTCACAGTTTTATTCAAGAGTAAGAAGGAGAATTTGTTATTGTGCTGTACATCGAGCCGCAGACATGAATAAAAAAGGTTAAACTATTACCAAAAATTAATAGAAACAGTTTTAACTGAATGTTCTTACCTTCGTAAAGCTAGCAGAACCACTTCGGATTTTTTTAATTTTCTTTAGGTCCTAATTTTAGGCTAATTTAAGACTGATTTATTACTATTCTGGCTGTGCCAAAACGCTAACCGAATCATTATGAAAAATCTGATCACACCATAATTTTAGGCTCATTTTAGGCTCACGTTTAAACCCATCGCCGATTTTTTTTTTGGAATGCGGTTTTTTCTTCAAATCCTGGGTTTGCAAGCTTAACGGTAGAGCTAGCAGGACTCAGGATTAATAAAAAACACATTCCAAAATAATCGGCGATAAGTTCAAACGTGATTTTAAAACGAGCCTAAAATTATGGTGTGATCAAATTTGTCGTAACGATTTGGTTAGCCTTTTGAAACTGCCAGCTCAAGTGTTGGGCTAACAACCTGTGATTTCTCCTCCTACTGAAGAGCTACAGAATACATAATTGGCTTATAAATTAGCATGTATATAGGCCCTGAAATTATTGTCCAACTGGATTTGTTCTGAGTTGCTTTTTAGTGGTTGGATTCTACTAGCTTAACTGCAAAGCTAGCAGAGCACAGGATTTGAAAAAAAAAACACATTTCAAAAAAATCGGCGATGGGTTCAAATGTAAGCCTGAAATTATGGTGTGATCAGATTTTTCATAACGATTCGGTTAGCCTTTTGGTACAGCCAACTCAGTGTTGAGCTAACAAAACCTTTGATTTCTTCTCCAACTGAACAACAAAAAAATATATAATTGGGGAATAAAATGTTCTGAGTCTTTTTTTTTTGTTGGGTTCTGCTAGCTTAACGGTAAATCTGGCAGAACCCAGGATTTAAAAAAAACGCATTCCATAAAAATCGGTGATAGGTTCAAACGTGAGCCAAAAATGAGCCTGAAATTATGGTGTGATTACATTTTTCATAAATGAATGATCTTCGCAGACTTTTCGGACAGGTCCTCCAAAGCTTTTCGTTTGCAAGCAGAACTAACAATTTCTTGTATGTGTTTTGTAATGGTTACATTTTCAACACATTCGCCAAAAGAAAGAACAGATGATTTGCACTTTCTCCTTGTACAAGTCCATTGCTTCTCAACACTTTCCAGGATCTTTTGAAAACCGTACTTATAGCTAAAATAAAACTGTTTTCCTCGTCCACTGAAAATTATTTCTGGATTCATGGCGAGAATTTAAGACAAATTTAAAGAAAATTGAATGTCACTAAGCAAGCACGATTCAAAAACACAACTGATTGTCACACAGAAGTAATTTTACTTATATGAACAAAGGATAACCTACTTATGACTACTTATGACTTTTTGGGACTGGAAACTAAACCACATATCATTAACGAGAATGAAAACAGCTCTAGTATCTCCTGTTTTCAAAAAAGGAAACTCTGAAACTCTAGAAAACTACCGCGATTGCAGTGTTCATCCCGGCGAACGATGACGGGCACCGGGCCCCCGCGTGTATACAACCGTGATAACCAGGACTGCACTGATGAGGGACTTCATCCCGAAACCGGTCTGCAGTTGGTTCCTTGTTTAGATCAGGCGGTGTCCTGCTGTCTGTCTCTGAGAGCTCTTGCAAAGTTGTTCCTTCAAAGTAAGGATCTTTGCACATATGTCTGACAGATATAATTCAATATCTATCGAGGTATTAGCCAGAGAAGTAGTTGTTTTCTGTCGGACATATGCCATACAATCTATACAAAGGTATAGTGAGTTCCTAAAGGATTGTTTTCGACTGTTTTACAGTCACTGGAACATATATATATATATATATATATATATATATATATATATATATATATATATATATATGAACTCTTGATCTACGTTCACAGACAGAGGGGAAAATTAACCACGAATGAATCAATACATAACCATGACACTAGAAAAAAAATGATTTTCATATCCCAAACGTTCGTCTCACATTATCCCAAAAATCACCAGATATCTTGGGGCTACGAGTTTATAATGTTCTTCCAAAAGAATTAAAAAAGATCGATAGCCTGCTACTTTTCAAAAATAAAATAAAAACACTTCTCCTCAACCTCTGTCCCTATAGCCTGAAGGATTACTTCGACAATTTTATACTGTGATAGATAGATTTTTTATATATTTATGTTCTTGTGGATGTTTGCTGTGTTGTCAATTTTCTGTAATTTTATTACCAAATTTTATATGTACACCTGACTTATCCTATAGCTATTCAGCTCGATGGATCCAAAATAAATTGAATTGAATCAGGCATCTCAAATAAATTTCTAATCTGCTACCTGTCGGGAACTAAATTACCAGTTCCCGTCACAATATGTACATTGGATATACTGAAGCATAAATCTATCTTGCTCTGCCTGATGAGACCTTTTTAGTTCTATTAAAACAGTGTCGGTCCGAATAATGTTTCTACATATGTGGGTATTTGTAGCAACAAATCGAATCAGTGCTAATTGAGCAATATCTTCAATGACTAGGCAGACTATTATTTCGACAATATGAATCGAACGTAGTTGACCTATCGTGTGTACATCGAGCACCGCGCCCTCTTCATAATTAAATCTGGACCACCTGGAAGTCGAACCATTACCTGTCATTCCTTACAAATTATACCGAACCGTCATTCATCCTGTCCACCCAGTTTAATTACATCGAAACAAGGGCGAAGGGTTGCGACCGACGCCCTGTGTATAGGCACGCTTTTCTCGAGAGATTCTCGACCCCCCGTACCCGGACGTACAGGGTATTAATTATCTCTGACGGGGTGAATTGGTAATTACCTGTTCACGTACGATCGCGGCCCAAGCTCGGGAATTTTCGTCGCCAAGGACAGATGCTCTTTCGCAGACTACTGCGATTCACCGCTACAAAAACGGCACTCCATGAATTCAGTTGAACGGGTTAGATTTCGAGCTTTATGGATTGATCTTGGAGAAGAAAATATCTTCTATACCGGGTGTCCCACATTTTATGTGACAGGCAATATCTGGTTTGTTGAAGGAGATACACAAAAATGTTTCATACGAAAGTTTTAGGAGTTCATGAGAGCTATATTTTGATATAATTTTTAAATATACAGGGTGTTTGATGTAGGTGCTACAGACCAAAATAGTATTTTTTAAAATAGAACGCCCTGTATATTATCACATATTCAGATTCTACATTGTATTCTGATATCATTTCACGTTTAGTTTTTTAAATTCGGCTACGGCGTTGTTGTGTTATTGCTTAAAATGTAAAGTCTTGAGAACGACTATTATTTTTAAAAATATCTCATACAATTATTCTCTCTGCATCAGATCACATGAAAATTAGTCAAAATTTTGGGTGTTCGAAGTAATGGTTTCAATTTTGAGTTGTGGAATTCAGTCAGGAATCATTTTGAATATGAAACAATTGCGAAATTGAAAGAGGTGTATTCGAAAACAAATCGTTAATAACAATGTAAATAATATAACTTGATAATTTATTTCATAAGAATGGTAGGTACCTAGATATACGTCATAAAAATTGTTCAAATATATTATACAGGCTTCGAAACGTCGAATCACTTCTCTCGTACAAATCGCTCTTATAATATTAGGCGTAATATCACTGCACGCTAGTCGAATTTAAATTTTCAGATCATCCACATTCAAAGGGGGATTAGTGAAAACAATATCCTATAAAAAACCCCATAGGAAAAACTCAAGCGGTGATAAATCTGGGGAACGAGCCGGCCACCGAATTGGACCCTTATTACCAATCCATCTATTTGGGTACGTTCTATCCAGATATTCAGTAACAACCTGTGAATTATGAGGAGGAGCACCATCTTGTTGCCACCAAATTCCTTGTCGTTCTGCTATGGGAATATCTTCCATCAACTGGATCAAATCATTTTCTAGAAAATGTAAATATCGCAATTCATTGAGATTTTCATTGAAAAAGTAAGGTCCTATGATGCGGCCATTGAACAATCCACACCATACATTGATACCCCAAGTAGTTTGAAAATTACTTTCGCGGACTCAGTGGGGATTTTCTTGAGACCAATAGTGACTGTTATGTCGATTAACAACTCCATTATTGTGGAATCGCGATTCATCGCTACACAAAATTTGACTGAATATGTTAGGATTTTCATGTAATATTACCTGAATACAAGCAATAAATTCAAGTCGTCGATCAAAGTCCGTAGGTTTCAAACCTTGTACCAACTGAATTTTGAATGGGTGGTATTTATTTTCTTTCAGAATTCTCTGTACATTAGATTTACTCACACCGACTTCTTCTGCAAGAGTACGGATAGAAACTTGTTGGTGAATAATGATATAAGCCAACACATTGATCTCTAAATCTTCAGTTCTAACAGATCTCGTATGATAACGATGCTTTATAGTAGAAGGATATGACCCAGTTCGCAATTTTTCTTCAACTCTAGAAAAAGTCATCCGTGACGAAATGGGTCTGTCTGGAAAACATTCTTGGTATAGACGTTGTGCTTGACGGCAGTTTTTCTGACATTCCCCAAAAATTAATAACATATCAATGCAATCACTTGGACTAAACGCGAAAGGCATACTGGAGTTTTCGCACAAAGAACACAGTTACTGTTTTGCAAAGAATCATTGAATCGAACTGGACAGTAGATACAATTCAACAACATTTGTTACTATGGCATCAACAAGCATAAGCTACCTGATGAAATTGTGCAATATAATGCAATTCACCCTCAAGTTAGTCACATTCTCAAGAATTTCAATATTATATTCAATTGATATCGATATCGTATCGTAGAGGTGAGAATAATGGTTTGTATTCAGTAGTAGTCTAGTTCAATTTAATAAAAGATATAGACTGGATTCGTGTACGAGTAAATAAGTTTTTTTGAAACCTTATATTTAAGGAAGAGTGCAATAACTCAACAACGCCGTAACCGAATTTCAAAAACCAAACATTAAATGATATCAGAATTTAACGTAGCATCTGAATATGTAATGATATACGTTCAATTTTAAAAAATCTAATTTTGGTCTGTAGCACCTACACCAAACATCCTGTATATTTAAAAATTATATCAAAATATAGCTCTCATGAACTCATAAAACTTTTGTCAAAAACATTTTTGTATATTTCCTCCAACAAACCAGATATTGCCTGTCACATAAAATTTGGGACACCCGGTATATCGGGGATATGTCTAGCTCATTGAAGAATAACTCTTCCACGTTTCATGGTTTCATAGTTGCTCCTAAGGTGGCGTATGGAGTTGGTAACAAAGCCTACCACAAAGAACACACTCTGAGGTTGAAGAACCTCGGTCGATGGCTGTCGATATCTACACAGATGTCGATAATAGATTTCTCTTCTCTATCATAAATTTCAAAAATTTCCAGTATAATTTCATGCACTTTACCCCTAAGAAAAAAATTTTCAGAACTATTTTGAGTTGTTATGGTAGCAATAAAAAATAAAAAAAATATTTCTAGGAATAATTTACACTTGTGTGGTTTTCGGTAAGAAAGTCACACCTCAAGACAAGTATGAACCAAACCTGATGTTTTAATTTAATTTTACTAGTTGCTAAGTTGGTCAAGGTATTGTTGTTGTTGACATACATAGTTTTAAGCGTATGAACGTTGAGTTTAATAAGTGTATACTGAAATGCCGCGATTTGGTAAAGAAAATCGACAAGTTATTAGACAAGAAGTTGAAAACCTACCAGATAACTCTATGGTAAATCTTTGATTGAAGTTAGAACTCGAATTTACAAAAAAAAATTGTGGAACTTACGTATTTTGGTCTCCTGTCAATAAATCTAAATGAAATTTTTGGCAGTCTCGTCATTTTCGAAGATACAGGCCCATTTGGTTGTGAATTTTCACCATTTGAGATATCAAAATTCTGTTATTGAAATCACACAAAATGTCTCTTCCTTTCAATCAAAACATCATACGCCCTTACTTACTTGTTTTCAAGAGGTTTAGCGGAAACACGGTTTAAAAAAAATAAACCTTGCTTCAGAACATAACTGAATGTCTGGTATTTTTTTCTATTTATGCAATAGTGGCAAAGGCGATTGTTATTGTTTAGTTCATTCTTTTCCATTAATAATTATGATTGACACATTTCGATGATGGCATGGACTCTAACTTTCATATTCTTTATTATTTTCATCCATAGATATTTGACATTTTCTTTTTTTTTCAGGTAAATTGTCTAGGACAAGAATCATGCAGACTACTGGCCAGTATGGTAGGTTGGGTTAATAATAATAGTAATGATAAATGTGCTTCATCGTCATGAAAAAATCTTCTTTTTGACCCATAATGAATACAGTAGAAAAGTATTGCTTATAAAATAAATATTAATATCAATTCAAATTTGAAACTAACAATGATGAAATGTTCAATGAATATTATTTTGTCAACACATTAAAATAAGCTGAAAATAAATTGTCATACATGATACATAACTATTCACACACATGAATAAGTAAACAAAAACAAAAACAGAGTCTACAAAACAGAGTTAATTCATAGTTTTAGAAATTTCTTTTTCACTGCATATTGCAGCATTTAATGAATAAGAAGAACATTCTGTCACTTTGATAATAGTATATGCTTTTCTTATTGCTCTCTTACGTTCATAGCCGCCTTCGTTGAAGAACATTAAATTTTGATGACACTCCGTATCGTCCGTTTCTCTAGGAATTCTCTAAAACTTTTCAAAAGAGTAACCTGATAATTAATCATTTTTCAACATGACGAAGTGAAAAAAGCTTGTTACTATTCGAAAAATTCAAATTCAAATTTTTTTTTTTATTTTCTTTAAAATGACTAAAGCTGGTTTGTACAGGAATAGTCATAAGAATTGAATAAAAGGACGAAACAATGTAAAGGTGTACAATGAAATTCACAAACACTTTCAAATCACTACTCAGTTTAGACTAAATTATTCATTTAGAGTATAAAAACATTTATTCAATAAAAACAATTTCAAGGTCTTCTTGAATAAAATCATTTATTATTACTATTATTATTTCATATAACTTGGCAAATTATTGAGAACTGTAGGGCCCATGAAATCTGGAGAATTTTGCGTTGTTTTGTACTTGGCAGCAGAAGTATGTATGCATTCTTTTTTCCGTGTATCAATATTGTGAAAATCTTTATTGAGTTTGAAATCGCTTTCATTGAGAGAAATATAGATAGCTAACTCATTATATATAGGATGAGAGGGGTTAAAATATTATAAGTCGTAGAAAGAGTTCTGCATGAATATCGCTTTGGAACATTGAATATACACCGTAAAATGGTTTTCCTACAACTGCTATGAAAAGTAGCGTATTTCTCATAGCTTACTTAATTTCAAAACGATCCATTGCTCATACTGTGAGAAATAATTTTTCTCACGGCACAATCAACAAAAATCGACAAAAACTAGTTGGCTAGGTAGTTGGCTGCTGTTCAATTTTAGATAGTTATCAGAACTGTCAGATTATAGAAGTTCTTTAAACTCTTCAGATAGTTTTGAGGCATAAGATGTCCGGAGGACTGCTCATTGCTAATATCCTATTAAGTTGGGTCGAAAATCTATTAGAAAACAAGTACTTTCCTGGCTAATGCCACGACGAACATTGAATTACATCTGATGAAATTTCCGTGCAGAGTTCCTACAAGGTTATCTCTGCAATTGCTTGTTGCATGGAAATGTTCATCGAAACATTCAGACCACCTATATATCGATTTCGGGGTGTTGCCCCTCATCAGTACAGGGTAGGTCTAGCAGTCAATAACTAATGACTGCAACGAATGAATCGATAACCAAATCCATTTCAGTTTTCATTCGTGCTTTCATAAAAGTCATAATTTCTATTGAATAATAAATAATATTGATACTGACAATAGTGACGATTTTGATAATAATAGTCCTCCAGAGATATTGGAAAAAGCTGAGAAAGAAACGTTGGATTTGTTGCCGGAAATTCAAAAAAAAAGTATGAATTGGCATACGAAAAAATTATTTATCTGTGAAGAGGTAGGATATTTTATTGTTATTGTAGTTGTGCAGTTGTAGGAAACAATAAATATTGAGGTATATTTTTTTTGCAGTTGTAGGAAACGTATAGTGTGAAACATGTGGGGAATAGTGTATTGTGCAACAAGTGCAGAAAAGTGCTAATTTCTCACGAGTTTGAAAAAGTTGCGGCACGAGCGCAAGCGAGTGCTGCAATTCAAACGAGTGAGAAATTGCATTTCTGTTCGTGTTACACACTATACTTTTTCTACAACACCCTTTTTGCTAAAAATAATACTATACTATAAGACGGAATGAAATGTCAGTGACTCATTCTTAGCTTTATGATGCCCAAGAGAAGCAAGGGAAGAGGGAGAGGATTTTAAGCCGCTCTCATTCTTGTTTTTTCTGATATTTCTAATATTAATAGTCGATTTTAGCATTGAATATATTGACCAGAGAGTAGAGGCTTTTCTTGATTTGGATAGTTCTTCAAAATATGCCAAAATTATATTTTCAGAAACACTTTTAGTTTTGTATTTTTCCTTCCAATCTATAAACTGTTTGTATACATTTTCATATTTTCCTCTTGAAGTTGAAGGTAGTAAATTCAATGACAATGAATTAACTTGTTCTCTTAGTTCTGGCGGAGTATTTTCAATTTCAGAACTGTCGCTATCCATTTTAGTTCAATCTCATTAAGAAATGACAGGACAAGAATATTTTACGAATATTTTATGCTTGACGTTTGTTGACATTCAAATGATGTTGCTCCGTTGCCTAGCAATGGATAGTGTGTATGTGGGTATTTGAGACAGCAGTAGTGATGTCTATGATTTTTGTTCAGAATATTATGAATTTGTACGACAATTTTCCTCATATTATATAAACCAATAGACTTTGTCTATTCATTCTTGAAGTTGCCTGATCGAATATCCCTTCGAAATGCAGAATTTTCAAAATATACTTTCACCTTGCTGTCACGAAAACTGTATTGCTTAGAAATTAGGTACTGAAAAATTTTGGCACAGAAATGTCAATTTGTGGCACAGAAATGTCACTTTGCGGCACACTAATGTCAAATTTCAATTATTGAGAGAAATAATCATGTTTGCGAACGTAAAACTATGCAGAAAAGCATGTTTTGGAGTGTGGTTGTAGAAAAAGTACTTTTTCTTACTCGTGTTTGGGGCACTCGCCCTTCAGGCTCGTGCCACAAATTTCCACACTCGTGAGAAAAGTTGAACTTTCTCCACCTGTTGCACAATATACTATTTTTGTACAATCAAAACTTCTTTGCTCATGGTTGAGTTGTCTCACAAGCAAATACCATAACGCAACCTAGATGCAACCTGACCATAGTAAATGTTTTTCAGTTCATTCTTATCTAAAACTAATCGTAGATTTTTGAACATATAATTAAGTGAGCTCAATTTAGAAATTATTGTTTCACAGTGTGAATTCCAGTTGAGATACTGGTCTATACCCATTCCTAAAAATTTTACTCCACAGTTGAAACTGCGTAGATTTGTGTTATTGATATTAAATTCGCGGCCTTCAATTTTGCTTTGATTATTATGGAAACGTATCAGTGGAGTTTTTGTCGAATTGAAAAATGGATCTTACCTCGAAGCTTTCTCTGATAACTGCCAATAGTCCAAGCAATTAATATCTGAAAATAAAAAAATATGAGTGTATAGGAAATTTAAATTCAGCATGAGTCTATTTCATGCGACTCGATCGTGATTACCGAACATAACCTAAAAAATTTTTTTGTTGATAACTAAAAAACTACAGCTCCGATCGAAAAAAATCGTATTAGGAAATTGTAGGTATTGAAAAGATCTATCAATGGAATGACTTATAATTTTCCGATATCATTGATACTTTTCGAGTTATATCGGAAAAACCGAGAAAAATCGGGTTTTCTATAACTCGTTTATTGTAAGGTATTGAAAATTGTTACTTACAGTTTTGTGTAGCGTATAGCAAGCCAAAAAAGTATTTTTCAAAAAAATTGAAGAATATTGATTATTTTTCAAAATATATGAAGTTTTCACAAAAAAGATGCTCTCCCAATATGGCTACTCTTGCTCTGGGAATGATGCTACAGTAACGATTCATGGCTTATTTTTTTCTGTAAGAGTTTTTCTTTCATATTATCGAATAAGTAAATTGATTTTTTTAATTATAAGGGTCAAAAAATTACTTTAAAAAAATTGCACAATTTGTTTTTTCTAAATACATTGCTCAATTTTGTTTTTATTTAAATGACTTTAATGCAAATGGATTCCTAGCATGATTTCAAGCATTAAAAAAAAAATTGAAATCTTACGATCACTAGGAGCCGAGAAATTTTTTTTATTTCAAAAGAATCTGGAAGACGCAATAATCATCGTACAGCAGTCACCTTCATATATATTAAGGTTGAATACCTATATTTTCAATAAAAAAATACTAGGATATGTCTAGTTCATTTGCAGTATTATTAATTGATGAATAAAATGAGGCGTGCAGGCGCGGATCGCGATAGCTGTAGCGGGTGGCGAAGTGTGGATAGCACTGAAAACTTATTTCGTGCCTTCGAAGTGGCTTGTGCTTGAAAAATATTTTGAGTATCTCGGCTTGTTGTTCACGTACGTTTTCTTTTGCAATGTACACTAGTACTAGAAATTGAACCAATAACTTTCCTTTTAATTTTCAATAACACTGTCAGGACGAATCCGTTGGTTGAAAGCCGTGGGTCCTCGTTCAGTCAACATGGTAGTGGCTGAAAAGTCACGAACGGTCACCCATCCAACGTAGGCTGGAGGGATCCAGTCTGACATGGGTATGCAGTATGGGTGAAAACGACTGCAGACGGCGACCCATCAACGTTGTCGGAGGAATCTGACTAACATGAGTACCTAGGGTGAAGGGGAGCCCCATCAAGGCAACTTGATGCCCTTCCATAAGGTGTTGGCCTCTAGGGGGCGGGGGTTTCATTGGATAGGACAATGGAAAACAACACCGTAATTCGGTAGAGGGGGCCAAAGCTCTCACCCTTAGGGTTGGGGTGGGAGGCAATTCCCACCTCGGCGGGTGAGCAACGCTGAATTTGCTCGGTCACTGACACTGCAGAGCCAGTAGTATACTTCAGTATACGGCCTCACCATTGTTAATACGCAAATGGTAGCTCGACCTGCGTTGTCTCCGGACTGCACAGGACGTGGCGCGCTGATTTGGCGTATCCAAATCTCGGTAGGTGCGGTGTCGGGGCGTAGTGGATCACGTGTGGCGATAGGCCTATCGCCATCTACTTCTTAATGTCTCTCTGTCAGGACTAATGTCAACAGTATTTGTATCCCCACTGCGCCACCCGCTAAAATTGCATCGCTCCGCGTCTGCACGCCTCACTTTGTTCATCAATTAATAATACTGCAAATGAACTAGACCTATCCTAGTATTTTTTTTATCGAAAATGTAGGTATTCAACCTCAATATCCATGAAGGTGACTGCTGTACGATGATCATTGCGCCTTCCAGATTTTTTTTAAATAAAGAAATTATCTCGGTTCCTAGTGATCGTAGGAATTAAATTTTTTTAATGCTAGAAATCTATTCTCATTATAGTCATTTCTATAAAAACAAAATTAAGAAATTTATTTAAAAAAATTGTGCAATTTTTAAAAGTAATTTTTTGACACTTAAAATAAATGATATCAATATACTTATACGATAATAAGAAAGTACAACTCTTACAGAAAAAAATAAGCCTGAATCGTTACTGTAGCATCATTCCCGAGCAAGAGTAGCCATATTGGGAGAGCATCTTTTTTATGAAAACTTCATATATTTTGAAAAATAATCAATGTTCTTCAATTTTTTTGAAAAAGACTTTTTTGGCTTGCCATACGCTACACAAAACTGTAAGTAACAATTTTCAATACCTTACAATAAACGAGTTATAGAAAACCCGATTTTTTACGGTTTTTCCGATATAACTCGATAAGTATCAATGATATCAAAAAATTAATAGTTATTCAATTGATAGATCATTCTAATACCTACAATTTCCTAATCTAACCTTATTTGAGTGGAGCTGTAGATTTTTAATTATCAACAAAATACCGCTTTTCGCAACTTCGCCAATTTTTTGGGTTATGTTCGGTAATCAGGATCGAGTCCCATGAAATAGAAACTCATCCTGAATTTTAATTTCCTATACGCTCATTTTTTTTTTCCGGATAATAAGTTTTGTTGGACTACAACGCTGTAAGTCAGTTGGAATGATTTTAGTTTTATTTTCATTGACAACCTGCTCGAAAAAATGATCAACTTTTTCTCCGCCATTTTTCAACTGATTTTCAATTTAGAAACACAAACTTATCAAAAATTAAATAAAGCAAGTAACGTTTTCGAAATAATGTAAATGACGTCTTTGTCAAAATCATATTTTTATGCAATATACTCGTATCTATAAAATACCCTTTGGATTTTTCTCGTAATAAGTACTGAATTACTTTTTATCTCTTGTAAAGAATTCTAAATGGAGATTTTTATCTTCCATCCTGGAAATTCGAAGGAAAATCTATAACTGTAATTTTATCGCTACATTAAATTGTCGTTATGTTTCCTCCTTATTTGTCCGAATAATTCCGTCGCTTATTGAATGAAAGCGCAATTTGCTATTTGGAGCTGTTCACGAATCCCAATTTTCGAGAAAATACATCCAGCGAAATCAGTGCGAACTTGTAAATTGCATTAAATTATAAACACGCCTTTCCAAAATGAAACCAATTACTCGAATGATGTGCTGAATTTCGAGTGAAGTAGTTTATCGTTGAATTGTTCAGGTTGTTATTTCTCCTTTACAGATGAATGGAGGAGAAAAACGTGTTTCTGCTTCATTAGAAATTTATCGATTTATATGAATATTTTCATTTCATTCTGCCTAATAGTATAATTTACATATATTTTGGAAAAACCCGTCAGTTTTTGAAATGTTTGGAAAATCGAATGAAAATGTATGCGCTAATTGATTTCATAATTTTTGATTTTTCATCATTTATGTAAATAATATAAAGTCGTGTTTTAAACATGCCAAATTTCTGTTATATGCAGATGATATGAAACTTTACCTCACCGTGCGAAATTTAAACGATTGTTACAAGATTCAAGACGATCTTAATAGGAGGAAACTCACTTTACTGCGTATGCAGATGACTTTTCGTTGATTGTGTCTGCTCCTGATCAAGTTACCATGGTCGAAAAATGTAGCAATTCAATTGCACTTGCATCCGATTATTTCAATAATAATGACCTATTCTTCAATGTCGATAAGACCCAAATTGTTCAATTTCACCATCGCCAGAAAATAATTCCACGACTGAAGTTTGATTTTAATAATCATATTTTACAGAGCAGTCTCGACAATATAAAATTTCTGGGCATTCATTTCGATGAGTTTTTGGACTGGAAAGCGCACTGTAAACAATTAGTTTCGAAATTGAATTCTTTAACGTATCTGTTCGTGAATTTACGTTTTGTGTTGGACACAAATCAGTTATTAAATTTGTATCATGCTCAGGTGGACTCAAGACTGAGGTATGGTGTATGTCTCTGGGGCGACTCTACAATGAACAAAAACGTATTCGTTGCACAGAAACGTATTGTACGATGCATAGCTAGGATATCCAAGGAGGTCTCATGCAGAGAATAATTTGTCAAATATAAACTTTTACCACTGCCATGTGTCTTTATATTTGAAATGTGTGTATATGTATTCCAGAACAAACAATTTTTTTTACGGAATAGTAATATTCATAATGTCAATACAAGAAACAGAGATTTGTACCATATCCCTTACGCCAAATTCAAAATATCTTCCGCCTCTCCAAACTATCTTGGACTGAAAATGTTTAATCATCTTCCTGATATGATTAAAAGAAGTATTACTATTTCTGTGTTCAAAAGTAGGTTAAGAAATTTTTTACATGAGAAATGCTTTTATAGTGTAAGAGAGTTCTTCTCGTGACTTTTCCCACCAAATTGACTATTCCTATAATTTTTGTAAATTATCTGATGGAAAATAAACGATTATTATTATTATTATTAATAGAGTTACTGAATATTGTAACTCGTCTAACTTGTTCTTGAATTTTCAAAAATGTCATTGCATCACATTTACAAGGAGCATCAACTTGGTTCATTTTGATTATTATATAGGAAATGATCAAATAAATAGAGTGAGCAAGATTAGGGACCCAGGAATTATATTTGATTCCAAGCTGATTTTTGATTTACATATCGAATCAATTGCAAACTCTGCCTCACGAATGTTAGGCAATGTACATCAAGTCTTCAATTTGTGTTTATAATGCATTTGTGTACAGTAAGCTAAATTTCGCTTCTATTATATGGTGTCCTCAATACAAAACGTACATAAACCGCCTGGAAAATATTCAGAACAAGTTTGTCAGATATATTTGTTTTAAACAAAATTTCAATTACAAAATGCGAGAAAACATTTCAATATTGTATCCCTATCGAGTAGAAGAGTGATCTCTGATATTTTATTTTTACACAAAATCATCTCAAATTCCATAGACAATGCCAATATACTGAATCAAATTCAAATCAACGTTCCTATTCGGCCACTTAGAACAAACCTTTTATTCCACATACCTTTTCGACGAACTAATTCTTCCCAAAATTCTCCTTTATGTAGAATTGCTCGCAATACTAACAGGTAAAACGATCAAATCGATATTTTCTCTACATCCTATCAAAAATTAAAGACCATTTTGAAACGTCTCACGTATCAATGAATTTCTACTTAAATTAGTAAATGCAATCGTTTAATAAACTACTTTTCTCTGTTAATTCGTTAATTTATTATATTTTACTTTCTGGCTCAATTGCTGGTTTGAAATTGTACTTATGTTAAATAATAATATTTATGTTTAGGTAAGCAAGTAAGTGAATGTGCTTCGATGTTAGGAGTTTAACAACTTTTCAACATAGATTTAGTAACTGTATATTCATAATTATGTATTGATGTAGATACTCTAGTGGACTCTTTGTCTGTTTGTATCTTTCATGACCATTAAATAAATAAATAAATAAATAAATAAATAATAGAGCAAGAGCCTCTGAACGCTAGATCTACGTCCTGGTATGAAAGCCGCAGATTTTTCTGTGTATGTACACAACTGAGGGGAAGAACTTTTGGCTACTATGATTCTTGAGTCGCGGTGGCTTTGAAAGGTGACAGGTGTTAATGGTGTACACAATTGCTGCACAAAAACATAGAAGTATAAAGCTTGTTTTTCATGTCACTCGTGATTCGTGATTCCTTTTGCAAAAATAAAAAATTCCCGTTGTAATGATCTTAGACCCATTAACCTTTTGAAGAAAACAGAATTCTTTGTGAGATCGTTTAATAACGAACAGTCGTTGCCGACCGATGATGAACCCTTTACTCCCATATACACCTACTAAGTAGGCTTATTGAGGCAAGTACCTGACAGAAAACAACTACTCCCTAAAACCACGACGGGTATTGTAGTATTGAAAGTATCTGTTAGATTTAATTCAATACCCGACGTGGTCTTAGCCAGGGGAGTAGTTGTTTTCTGTCAGGTACTTGCCTTAATAAGCCTACTTAGTAGGTGTATATGGGAGTAAAGGGTTCATCATCGGTCGACAACGACTGTTCGTTACCATTAACCTTATGTCAATTTTAGCGAAGGTAATTGAAAGAATTCTTCATAATCACATGAATGATTTCTTAATGAATGAATACTATTATACCATTATTGATATATAACTAATACATTATATTATATTATATTATATTATATTATATTATATTATATTATATTATATTATATTATATTATATTATATTATATTATATTATATTATATTATATTATATTATATTATATTATATTATATTATATTATATTATATTATATTATATTATATTATATTATATTATATTATATTATATTATATTATATTATATTATATTATATTATATTATATTATATTATATTATATTATATTATATTATATTATATAATATTATATTATATTATATATTTTTTTCTTTGGTGTCTTGGCATCGACTGCCACGTGTTCTGGATAGGCCTTGTTGCTAACTCCATGCGCCACCTTAGGAGCAGCACTATTATTGGAACGCAACAGTGAGTCGTGCAGGACTCACCCCAGTAGAGCCACGAGATTTGAATAATTCAATCAGTCAAATTAAATTAAAGAATCCCAGCCGCAACTGTGGCTCGAACTCCGGACCTTTCAACCCAAAGTCGGACGCTCTAACCACTGCGCCACGCCCCGACATATATTATATTATATTATATTATATTATATTATATTATATTATATTATATTATATTATATTATATTATATTATATTATATTATATTATATTATATTATATTATATTATATTATATTATATTATATTATATTATATTATATTATATTATATTATATTATATTATATTATATTATATTATATTATATTATATTATTAACCATAATAGATGACATCTTCCCAGCGATGGATGAAGGTGAAGTCACATTCCTTGTCTTGCTAGACATCAGCAAGATATTGATAATAAACTTAAATTCGAAGACCATATTATGTCACTAAAAAAAAGATTAGCTTCAGGCTGCTATGCAATTAGAGTGGTGTCAAACGAACTTGGCCCAGTCATTGCTAGAAACACCTATTTTTCCCTCATTGAATCTCATATTAGGTATGGCATAGCTTTCTGGGGTTTCTGTAGCCAGAATCTATTACAATCTGCTTTTGTCCAACAAAAGAGGGCCTTTAGGTACTTGTGTAGGGCTAAAGCAAGAGACCACTGTAGACCGCTGTTTATATCCCAAAAAATTCTTACTATAACTAATATTTTCATTTTGGAAACAGTCTGTTTGATTCATAACAAAAAGTCTGCAAGTATAAATACGACTCGCTCTTACGTAACCACCCGAAGTAACAACCTTTGTATGCCAATACCTAAATCAACTCTTACAAAAAATTCAATTATATATGAAAGTAGGAAAATATAGAACCATCTGCCGGAATTCTTAAAAGACTTAAAAAATCTGCATCACTTCAGAAAGGCAGTAAAAGACTTCCTCATCTCAAAAGCATACTACGACTTGCAGGAATACTATAATGAAAACTTTAGACATCGATAAACCTATCCTACTGTATTATTATTTTATTAATTTTAATTTTTAAATTTTTGTATGTGTTATAATGATCTAACCCAACCTGATTGTTTTGTAATGCACTGAATTCATTGTTTTCCCTTTTTACCATTATTTCATGAATAATTATATTACAATATTTATTTCTACATATACATTACATTTTATACTTTGAATTATATACTTACATATTTCCCTATATATAGATTTACATTTAACTCTTATTTATATGACACTATGGATTTTACCACAAGATATTGTACTCATCGCTTTGTCAATAAGGACTATTTCTTGGACAAAAAGCACAGTTTTGATTGATTGATTGATATTCGATAGATCGTGAACTTTTCCTCCACAAATTGAAGTACTTTGGTTTTGACGAAAATTCTGTTAAGTTAATAGAGAGAGTTAAAATAAACCGTGGGGTGTAGAGTGTGTTGTGACGGGAAGGAAACAGCATCTCACACCATCTTCGAATGCAACGGGCAAGCGCAACAGAATATTCGGACAGATCAACCTAGTGACAGGCATGAATTCGAAACACTTAGTAAACAGACGACTAAACCTGATACAGGCCTATTCAACTAGGAACCACTGACGACAGAACAATATATTAGTCCACAGCTGGTCTCAGTGTTAACCCGTAAACCTGGTATCTCGCTCGTCAGTCTCCAACCAACCATCCAAGTTAATTGAGCATCACCTTAAGGAAAGGAAACAGATGGTAATTTATTATTCGAATACATCAGAACCTCTAGCAGTTAGATCTGGGGTACCTCAAGGATCAATTCTTGGACCATTGTTATTCTCCTTCCTCATCTCAGACTTCCGTTTATCGGTCTTGCACCGTAGTATACATCCTTATGCGGTAGATAATAAGTTATATCTATCTTTCGACATTGGACAACCCAATATTAGTGATACCATAAATTCTGATCTGCACACGTGTCGCGTTGGTCCGAAGAGTCACCATATGCCCTCAAATGTGTTGAGAAATAGGGCATTGTTGAATTTATGCGTGTTTATGCATGTCTTTGAGAAAGTAAAGTATTATTCTATTATTATTATATTGCTAATGTTGATTGTTCATTGATCATTATATTTATAACTACCAAAACTCTAAAGGGCATACGATATAAAATCATTACACATTTTGGCAGCGGGCTATAATATGCAGTATTATGACTTCAAGATCCATAAATACCTTGCAACCACTGTAACTTTTTTGTTTGTTATTTTGTGGGGGAAAAACCTATATATCTTGGTCTACTAGAGTACTTGCGTTGCAATAAACTTTACTAATTCCTCTATGAATTTGACTAGTTTCGTCTTTTGTTGTACTGACTCATCATGAGTTTTGAACTCTGCTATTGATAACTAAAATTTAAATATTAGGTACAAATAAATATTGGTCAGAAATTTCAATAACTCATACCGATAGCAGTCTGATAGAGCATTATTAATAACAATATTTCACCAATGTGATATACAAGGCGATTATCTATGTGGCGCCGTTTGGGTAAAAAAGTGTTTTTGCAAATAAATATAATTTTGTGGCAATATACTGGGTGTCCGGTAAACCTTGTACAATATTTAAACTGGTGATGTCCCAGGTCATGACTGTTCAGAATATCGGAATTTTACCTTAGTAAAAATCTCACTGTTTTCGAGATAATGAGCATTTTTTTTATTTCTGGAAAATCACTACCTCACCTCCGATTTTTGAATGCCATGTATACAAATTGGGACGAATTCAAATATCTTTTCTGCTGAAGATTACTGATGAGTGATGCTTCCAGATGTACGAAACAGTTTTTTCAGAAAACAATACAATTTTTCAAGAAATGACAGTTTGAAATTATTGTTTGAAAAAACATAGCCAAGTAGAACTGGATATTCATTACAAAAGAATGTCCATTTCGTCCAGGCTCTACTATGGTATAAAACATACGATCATTATTTTTGCAAGGAGTAGAATTTCGAATATTAGAGTGTGATGTTATTCTGAGCTAAAATCAACTCCATTAGACTTTGTCAGTAATGTCTTTTATTTTTATCAAGATGAAATGATTAAATAGTTATGAGTAATAACGAATCAACTGCTTAGAAGCATTCAATGAGATGTACCGGTAATGAGGTAAATACTAATTCAACGTTTTTTTTTAAATCAACACACACTATAAACCACAATAACGATTATTCAACATCGCACTGAATAATATTACAAAAATGTTATTTTCCATCCACTCGTACGCAGAGACGACATATTTTCAAGAAGAACCTTTTCAAATGCGTTATAGGTTATAACCCCTAAATCAGCGATTCTATGAGCGGCATTGTGCAATCGGATATAGTTCTGCATGAATCACTGCTGCAGCAGTAGCACTACCTCCACATTCACCATAAATGTAGTGCATATGCGCATATTCTCGGGGAGTATAACGTATGTTCGGCATGACAAAGAAATAAATACCACTGAATGAAACTACGACAGAAGTCACAAGTTGTTCAAACAAAAGTTTTTAATTTTCGACAAGGATTCGTCTCTTAAAAAAGTTTGCACTTATTTGGTTACACCCTGTATATCTGTCGGTCTCTGAAACTTCGTTGGAATCTGGATGTTGGACAATTCCGACATTTATCACAAGAATTCGTATTAATCGGTGCCATGTCGGATAATCGACATTTCATTTCGATAATTTTATTAGGACTAATTACATGAAAAGTTAATTTTATTGACATAATATTTAATGCCACCAAGTAGTCTATTCTTTATTATTAATGATTATTTCCACATTTTATCTTGATAAAATCTAAATAAAATAATTTTTGTGCGTAATTATAGAAGTTGATCAAATAAATGAATATTTTGGAACCTTTGGTGTGAATACAATTCAAGAAAAAAATAAAATACCCAAACACCAAAACTAAATCACAATCTTAAAATCTTAAAAGCTTACTTTTAGCTCCTGAAGATGCTAACTTTGTTGGCGAAACGCGCGTCGAGTGTGATTGTGACGTTGGTTTGGTGTTTAGGTTGTTTCCTTTTTTTCTTGAATAAAAGTTGATGGAAGCATTGATTAAAACCACGCCTAATTCAATGGAAATCACTTCTTCCAAAAATAATTATAGTTTGTTTTATATCATGGTAGAGAGTCTGTACAAAATGAGCATTCTTTTGAAATGAAGGTCCACTTCCAATTGGTTATGTTTCATTCAGATAATAACGTCAAACTTAAAAAAAAAAATGATAAAACTCAAATCTGTCATTTTACCCTCATTTGTTGAAAAATATTTTTACTTTCTGAGAAACTTCTGTACATATACAAGCATCACTCATCAGTAATCTTCAGCAGCAAAGATATTTGGATTTGTCCCAATTTGTATACATGGCACTCAAGAATTCAAGGTTAGGTAGCGATTTTCCAGAAATTCTTAAAATGCCCATTATCTCGAAAACGGTGATATTTTTACTGCGGTGAAATTCCGTTATTCTGAACAGTCATGACCTGGTCTATCACCAGTTTCAATATTGTACAAGGTTTACCGGACACCCTGTATACAGGGTGTACACTAAATGATGTCATTAATTTCAAGTTGTGATTCCTTGTGACGGAGTATCAAAGTTTTAATAAAAAATCGGTTATTCATCAATTACTGAAAATTCTTTTCGCCGATTTTCATGAAACCTGGTGTGTACATTGGCAGTTACAATGGGCTTCTTTTCATGATGTTGGTAATTGAGTAATTGATGAAATACCGATTTTCAACTGAAACTTGGACACTCGGAAATGAAGAAATTTAGGACTCACGTTTATATTAAATTTTCTTCATAAAATATGACAAGGAATCACCACCTGAATTTAATGACATCATTTTGTTTATTAATTGTAGCAATATTTTTTATTTTGTTTTCCGATATATTCATTTTCGAACAAAGATTATATATTCACATTCCAAGCATTACAAATATACAGTGTGTCCCACGTTGAGCAGTCACACCTACGTCTTTTCATTAGAATAAAATGATTTCAAAAATTTGTTTCCACTCCAAATGGTTCTCGAAAATGGCTTCCGGACAATTGCCCGAAAACAATTTCCCGAAAGACAATTCCCCGAAAACAGTTGCCGAATAGGCAATTGCCCGAATAGACAATTTTCCGAAAGGACAATTGACCGAAAAATGTATTTTAGCGCTACTTGATAAATTTGTAACCAATATTTTCGGAAAATTCTGTGTACTATTATTTCTTCTCTGATTTACAAAAACACCCTTAATACCTACTATAATAATTAAGGTTACTCATTGAACGTCTCCAGGTACACTAACTAAAAATATTAGCTCCAAAAATGTTATAATCACTCTTAATAAATAATAATCCTGATATCCTAACATCCTAATAACACCCTTAATACCTACTATAATAATCAAGGTTAGAATAAGTGCGACTCGTTAATTAGTCATTATTTACTTTTATTTAAATACTGCACAAAAACAAAAAAATTCTGCAGATCGTCCAACATTTGGAGATTTATTAAAGGCATTCAGCTGGAGCAAAGCTTACACGATCTTCAAATTGGACAGTATGTAGGAGGCTTGGAAGGCCCTCCTACACGTAAAAAATACAGAGATTGCTGAGCGGATTGCAAGTCTGGTAAATAATTACGATTTTGCGAACACTTATGAGTTCCTACGGGGAATAGCACATAATTTATCGTATTAGTATAAAGCTAAATAATAAATAAATTCTCTAAAAAAAATTGAAATTGAATGTTTTATTCCAAGTTCTAATCACGCCTAGCGATAGACGTGTAAACGTGCTGTGCACTTATCGGACAACGGATTATATTCCGTAATATACCCAGTGATAAGGCACTCAACATGATCGTACGCGTAATTAAAAATCTATTGGTTTCACTATATTTAAATAAATTTTTCGGTCAATTGTCCTTTCGGGCAATTGTTCTTCGGGCAATTGTCTATTCGGGCAATTGTACATTCGATCAAATGTGTTTCGGGAAATTGTCCATTCGAGCAATTGTCCACTCGGGGAACTGCTTTCGGGGAATTGTCTTTCGGGAAATTGTTTCCGGGCAATTGTCCTAGATCCCTCGAAAATATCTACCTTTGGATGTTATTTGATTAATAGCATTTTGTGTTGTGTTGTTTTCTCAAAATCTGTATTGCCTTCCACATAGAAACTTATATTTTTCAATATATGAAATTTTTTTCTAATATTTGAAAAATTACTACGTGTTAGGAGAAAATAGACAAGGGGGTTTAAAAAATAATATTAGTTATGTCAGGATGTTTTTTTTTATATTTTCAATGAATGCAGATATGTTTTTCCTCGAAGAAACATCATCCCGAAATACATTATTTTATTACATTTGAAAAAATTATATTGTTTTGATCCTGTTCATCTCTGAAATCTGCAATCGATCTAAGATATTTTTCCTAGTTTGAACTGAGATTATGTGGTGCCAAAATTTCTGTCTGAATAAAATATCAACAGTTTTCCGCAGCTCATGCCATTTATCCTTTCAGTCGCATTACTTATCAGATCATTACATTATTGCTCCATATCTTCGAACAACAAAAATGTTTCCTCACGGAATGGGATCAACCGGGGCTATAATCCTTATCGATAGGAACACATCCAAGAGGGTCCTGCATGCACACGGCTTGCTCCGATAGGAAGAAGCCGAAAACTCTCTCTTGGTATTATGATAATCCGGAATAACAAGTTCCCGAAGGCGGCGCTGGAATAAATGACACTTGGAGCGACCGGCTTTTGTTTGATTGTAACAACCCTGCTTTTTGAAATTGCCTCACTTGTTACACTTGCGGCACTTTGGCTTGTCAAAAATTCACGAAGTTTCTGATAAATTGTTTTGATTTCAACTTTGGAAGAAGAAAATGGGTGGGAACTCAGGTTGTCTGAGCATAGTATATTCCACTATTAATGGAAACTTGAAAATTCCAAAATGATGAAGATGCCACAAATGAATTTGATAACACAGAATATTTGAAATGTTTCAGTACTCCATGAGATTATAAAAAAAAAATCAGGTATTATTTCTGATTTTTTACGCGCAGTCATTAAACATAATAATATACAGAGTCAACTACGACCAATTAAGGAAAATTATAAATTATGACTACCCACCTGACTATTAATTATCATCATCAACAAATGTGTAAAACTAAGTACTAAAGTACTAAATTATTTTTTATAAGTGACGTTTTTGGCGAAGGTGCAGGTTAAGTTTATTAGCCAAGACTGAATATTTTGTTAACTGTGGAACATTAAAAACACTATATAGAGGGCGCCATAATCCCTTTCTATCTGCTGCCATCAAACGTGGGACGTATATCTCAGCCTGAATGAGAGTGAGGTAGTTGCAGCAGTATTCTGTGATTTCTCAAATGCATTTGATTGCGTAAATCACAGAGTACTGCTGAAAAAGCTGTATCATTATGGATTCAGAGGGGTTGCTTCTAAATGGTTTGAATCATATCTTCTTGAGAGAAAACAAAGTGTTAAAATTTCCAGTGAAACCTCTTGTTTTTCACATGCCAAATCAGGAGTTCCTCAAGGATCAGTACTTGGCCCAGTTTTGTTTTTATTGTACCTGAATGATCTAACATACTTACCAATTACAGGAAAATTCACACTATTTACGGACGATACCACCCTCTTTTGGCACGGAAAAAATGAGGAAACACTAAAAACAGTTGTATCCAAGAACCTCAACGAAGTTAAATCTTGGTGCGATTCAAATTATCTTTGTTTCAATATGGCGAAAACAAGTATTATAACCTTCAAATTTGAATTTGACAATCTGACTTTGGGTACTCATCAAGTTGAAAACAGAACAAGTACTAAATTCCTAGGAATCCATATTGATAGGAAATTAGGGTTTGAAGAGCATATAATGTCACTAAAAAAGAGACTAGCATCGGGTTGCTTTGCTATTAGAGTTGTATCGAATGAGCTTGGTCCTGCTGTTGCTAAAAACACATATTTTTCTCTCATAGAGTATCATATCAGGTACGGCATAGCCTTCTGTGGTTTTTGTAGCCAGCATCTGTTTAATTCTGTGTTTATTCTACAGAAAAGAACAATTCGCTATTTATGTAAGGCAAAAACAAAGGACCATTGTAGACCACTATATATCAATCAACAAATTCTAACTATCATCTGCCTATTTATTTTGGAAACAGTCTGTTTGATTCATACCAGACATCAGTCAGCGAATAAAAAACCTGTGAATCATTTGCCCACTAGAAATAACTGTCAATTTTCTCTACCAAAACCCAAGTTGACTAGAACCAAACATTCTATTATATATGAAAGCAAAAATATCTATAATCATTTGCCAAACCAGTTTAAAGCAATTGGTAGTATATACTCGGAGCTCCGGGGTCGTAGCCAGATACTCTGTCCACTGATCCACCATGGGTTACAGATATAGAAATTCAGAAAAGAAGTTAAAGATTTCCTCACTCAAAAAGCGTACTATGACCTGCAGGAATATTACAACGAAAAGTTTTAAAGTTTCAATATCACGTATAATTTATTTCTAGGTTATTTAACTGATATGATAGGTATCTAGTTGATGTTAAATGTGATATAAATGTTATTATTGTCTTATGGCTTAATTCTATATTTATGTTTTTAAACTTGTTATATAAATAATACAAATATATAACAAACACATTTATGAATAACAAGACATCCTTTTCTCCCAAGCATATTTGTAATGAATTCATTTGAAAAAAACTCTCAAAATATATTGTGAATGTTTTTGTTTGGAAAATAGTTGAATTTACAATAATTTAATAGAAACCCGATATCGCGAAGCGGTAGACGGTATTTAGTTTGAAATTATTGTACATAAAACTATTTGCCAAAAAGCAAAATCATGCAAAAATTATTTTAAGAGTTTAATTTATCTAAATGTATAGGTCGGAAGGTAGGTAAGGCTAGATCATTTCCTGAGTAACTCAGATTTAAACCAACAACAAAGAATTTTATTCATAATATAATTTGATATTTTCTAACAATTTTTTAGAAACAACAAATCCTATATTTATTATTTTTGGTCATGCCAACAATATGCATATAGTAGCCTTTATGGCAAAGTTTTCATGTAAACATTTTAAATTCTGACGTATTTTCATCTTCTTAAGTCAAAATATTTATATATGAATTCTATCAAAAAAGGGGTTTTACGGATGAAAATCAATATCAGGTCGTTTACACGATTAAGAAATTTATACTTTATTGTAAAATGTCAAGAATTGTAAGAATAAGTGAAAAACGACAAAACGAAAACCAAAATGGAGGACAAAAATTTAACCGCTGTTAAACAGGCATTCTTATTTTGTGTAAACATAATTTATACAAAAATGGTGTGTCTAATTTGTCTATTTCAATATCATAATGAAGGAAATATCAATTATTGAAAATACTCAATTATGAACTGAAAAATTTGGCGAAGGTGCAGGTTGAGTTTATTAGCCCAGGCAGAATATTTTAAGTCTGTGATCCTTGGCCTGGTCGTATGAATTTCTGCTGGGTTTCGAAAAGAAGACCACGTTCACTGATTTCCAGGTTTGTGGTATCCAGTCAAGTGCTAGGCTCATATAGTAGAGTCTCCATAGTTCTGGTTCTAGATCTTCAATTCCCTGCTGTAGTAGGACAGGACATAATCCTTCTCCAGATGATTTATTTGGGCTGAGGGAGTGTACTGCCCATATCACTTTCGAGTATGTTACGAACTACTAAAAAATGTAGTGTTGGGTTTTCTTTGTTTGTTGTTTTGTGAACTACAAAGTGTTTCAAATCTTTGTACTTACCTAGACCGTACTGGTAACAGCCAATCTGCACTGATAAAAAGGATTTTTTGCATCAACGCATAATTGATTCAAAGAGATTGTATTCTTGAATAGGTCCAACCAAATATTAGTTTGATTTTTTGGCGGATTCCTCTTGGCCACATACAATGAAAATATTTTGAATACTTGCTTCATCAATTGGTTGAAGCAAGAATATTTTAGCTTCAATAATTGGCACTTTTTTTGTTGAATCATGGGAGTAGGTTGGGACAAGAATATTGCAATTTAATTAATGAATACTACTCTTCTATCAACTTGGATGTTGAGTTCCAATCTGCAGTTTGCACTTGGTTATAAAATATAGAATGGAAGCCATTTTTATTTCGGCAACATTGAATAGATTAAACAAAGCATAGATTCACAACTACGAATAATTTAGTCTAGTTTGAAGTTCAATAACTGTAATCTCAATAAAACCAGTAAGTAGTGACGCATATTGCAGTTTGATTGAATACATAAACAACGCCACTCACTATTAGACACAAAACTGTAGAAGACCAAAATATATTTCACTCATTTTCACAACTGGCCCATAAGGAGCCAAATTCAATTTTCGATATTTCATTTTCATTGTATAAAAACAGTTTCCACTAGGCACGAAACTAACGTTCATATAGGTACGCATAGCCTCGAAACCTGCAACCCAAATGGTCTAACTGGATGAAATTGACGAAATGTGCCGCCACCTGCTTTTATTGCTCATTGGTTGATTGTGTTACGTGGCACGGGTAGTGATATCTATCAAGGAATTATATTCTTGTGTCAAGAGGATTATGTTCCACAATGAGTTAATGTGATTGTTTTCTAGGATGAAAAGTAGAATGTTTTCACTGCAAGCTAATCCATTCCAAGAAAATTTATGAAAAGAAGCAAACATCTCAAACTCAGTTGAAATGAGAGTATATTCATCAATTAGCAATAATTAATCTTTTCAGAAGAATGTTCTATTCAAGAGTATGTATATTTTTTATTGAAGAAATGTTTTTTTGTGTCCAAAATAATCATATATGGTTACACTTCTAGCAGGGTTTTGTCGAAATATAATTTTAAATGTTAATTAGCTGTATGGAAAAACTTCCTCTAATTCAAAAAATCGAAAAAACCAGAATCGAAGCTACCAAGATAACGATACCACGCTTCACGTGATTTTCGTCATACATGTCAACGGCAAACAGAAAAACTCGATTCCGCGACATTGCCCTGATTTTCCTCTATCCCGGATGATATACTGGCTTCCGAGTCCTACGCGATGCCGCCCCGTCTGCATATATAACATTGAATTTTTGTTTTCACTTTGGTGTTTTCTGTCGAACGACGCGTCGCGTCGCCTATGAACGGGTCATTTGCGTTTCGAGTTTATTGGCCGTGAAACCCTCATAACGTCAAGAACAATAACCAGTGAATGTCGAAGGCTCAGCTGGAACACATTTTGTTCGAATTAACTATGATGAATCAGCATATAATTCCGAATAAAAGTCCCTGGTCTCTTTTGAAGTTTAACCTTACAGTTTGAAAAAAAAGTTGAATCCACATGATTTGTCCACGAGAGTCATCTGAAGAAAATGGCGGATCCGCCTCGACACAAAATTATCTTAGTGAATTCTACTCAAATTCGATAGCAAGACGTCCAGACATGTCGTTTTCAGTGATTTATTCTGTCAATGTTGTATATCAAATATATTTATGTAACGATTTCAAACGCAAATAGTATGAAATATTAAATAATGATGGTACGGAGTGAATACTTGCAAATTATCCTCGATATAAGTAAAAAAATAAACCCAAATTAATTTATTGGAAAATACGGCAAAGCAAAATGTGAGCTACAAGCTTAACAGGTTTTGGAGAAAAATCTATCGAATAATGAAGAATTTGTATTCAGAAAAGACCAGTAATAGTACAGAGCCATAATCCATTAGCCAGTGTATATTTTGCAGACGATACAGCAGTTTTTTACTCGGAAACTCTTGGGAAGAGATGAAAACTTTAATAGGAGAAGAAATGAAAAATCTCAAAGACTGGTTTGATGCAAACCATTTAACAATGAATATTGAAAACTACATTTGTGCCTTTTTGCTCATACACCAAATCTTTACCACATTTTTCTGAAATCAAAATATTAGGTACAAATTTACATATACAAGTAAGTTATAAAACAAAATATTTAGGTATAACAGTAGACTCACAAATGAAGTGGGATAGTTATATAAAGAATACCGTTAAAAAACCAAGTTCACTATTGTACTGCTTCAAACACCGTGTACAACGAAAAACATGCAAGAATCGTGTATTTTGGAATGATAGAGTCAATTATGAAATACGGAATAATAGGATGGGGAGCGGCAAATAAGACACATACGAGACCACTAATACAAATTCAAAAAAGATTTTTGAAAATACTTTATAATAGACCTCAACGATATAGCACTAAACTCCTCTACCAAAATTCCAAAATCCCTCACATAAGAACAATTTACAATGAATCCATATTGAACAATCATTTCAAAAACAGAAACCAAAATGTCAAAATAACACAACAATATGCCACTAGAGCAAAAACACACGTGAATGAACAAGTAGCAAGAGCTCAAAAAAATTTTCCTACTTAGCCCACCGACTATATAACACATCACCTGATAATATCAAAGAAATAACAAGTCCCATAAAATACAAAAAGAAATAAAAATATGGCTATCAAAACAAGATGTCAATGTCATAGAAAATTTCATTGATAGTGGACAAATGAATAAAAATTAACTAATCGCCTGAAAATTAGGAAAAAGAGATTAACCAAGAGATGGCACGGGATAAATCAGATTTCCAGACGCGCAAGCTAAGGCTTAAGTCCGTGAAGTTGAAAAAACTCCGTGATGCATCCACTCCCCCAGAATCATTAGAAAAATGCCAAAGAAGAATTTTCACATTATTGTACTGATTTTTTAAATAGCAAATCATCCACTTATGTTTAGGATTTCTTCATATTAATATATTTACATGATGCCACATTATATGTTTGTAGAACAGTATTTGTATATTTGTAAAAAATCACTCACAAGCTGCTGCTATTACAGCAGCTTCAGTGATTCTTCTGTTTGTTCAATAAGAACATTTTACGCTGTTTTTGTTATATTATTTTGAATCTGAATAAACTCTATTATTATTATTATTATCACTTCTGTTTTATTTAAATATAGGCAGTGGTAGATTGGAAGTCAAAAACGAAGATGAAAGCTGCAAAATTGCAGAAAGATCAGCTAAAGACAGGCAAAGTATTTACAATAGCAATGGTTACCTCTTCTATGGCCCTCGAGACATATTGCTGAGCTATAGAGAGATTGTGACTTCTGCCTATTACTCTTTGGTATGTTCCTGTTGCATAAAAACTTGGGACACTAAGAAATCATCTAATTATTGGTGGTATAGACACAGGTTTATTCGAATGATTCATCCGAGGCAGAATACTGTTAAAAATATATTGAGCCATAACCTCATTTACTCCAAAGAGTTCTTTCTTCTATTAAAAATAGATCTGACTCTTTTCTCATGAGAATTCTCTCAATATTTCGTAAACAAATGTCTTCTAGCCTTTCTTCTTCCTCTAGAGCTGTAATCCTTTTGCCTATATGCAATGTAATGCAATAATTATCACAATTTATTTAAAATGAATTGAAAAGCACATGAATCTGCCAGCAGTTAAAAAAAATGCGTGACAATGACAGTAATTTTGGACAGAAGTATATGAAATGTTACTGGAATATCACCAAATTTTGGCAAATGCTTTTAAATCGGATAATATGTTGCCGAACAAACCCGATGTGTGGGCGACTGTAGCACATAGTCCCAAATAATGTGAGCTTCGCTTGTGATAGTAGTAATCAACTATAGAAAACGACGGGTAGGATTCTACATGATACAGAGTCCCACTGCAGTTTCGGGAAATTGAAAGAAAATCTCAGGTGTCATGGTGATACCAACATATGCCCAAAAAAATTAACAATTTCTATATTTTATTGAGTACGTAGATTTTCCTACTGATAATATTAGTATTTTTGTTTCATTCGTAAAATAAGAAAACAGAACACAAAGTGATACATTTACTATAAGAACAATAGGTCATAAACACATATAAAAATAGACATTTTGAAATGACAACAAACGTTACATATCAAAAACCTCTGAGGAATATTTACATTCCTTCGTGAAGCACCAATAATCTTTTGCAATACGATTTCTTTTTGCCTGCCAAATATATGCTTCAGGTAGGGAGTACCCTAAAAACCATAGTATGCTTGCGACATGAACACACACACATAAGAATCTTACATGTTCAATAAGTTTCTAGTAGTGGCAACTCTAGAAGCCGAATTGAGTTGTTATCCATTTAATTGAAATCAATAAATGAATTACAATAGTCAATCCATAAAAGCATCCGATGAACTCTGCCGAAGTTAATCAGAAATATGTCCACAATAATTTCTCCACATCTACACCATTGTGAAGTGAGATTTTTGAAATTATTCTCACTTTTGAATTTTGATGAATTCATTTTATTATTCATTGTCCCCAAATAACCAAACCTTTGCATTATTTCTTCTCCATTCGTAGGAATACTTCTATTGGTATCAATTTCCATACACCTAGTAGCACATAATCTTCATCACTGAGGTGATCACTACAGCATCTAATGTCTTCGAGAAGAAATGATTTATCGAAGCTTTTAGTTTTGATAGTTTTTCAATACTGAATATTCTTTGAAATCTCGAAGTTCTTATTTCACTTGTTGGAAAAATTAGACCAAAACCAACTGAAAACTATTGATTATCGGAGGAATTGAAATGGTTCCACGATGATAAACTATTCATTTTCAGAAGAAAGCATTATTAATCTGTGAGTAACCTTTTTCAAAATCGCAAATTGTTACATTAGTAATAATATTAGTGGCTAGATGGAATTAATGTGAATATCACGACAGTCCGGAGAAGAAATCAACTAGATCCATTGCACATAAATTTATTTGAATTACCAAATATAGACATAACTCTGATAAATATTTCCGAAAGCTAGACCAGAGTATTCATTAATTACGTCCAGTATTTTTACTGCATCCTCAAGATCTATTTACGTTTTTTCTTAACTAGTCACTCAAGACTACTGTTCTCTTTATATATTTATAATTGTATATAAATATCTACATGATATTATTCAAAATTAGGAATGTTTCTTAGTTATCTGTATATTTGTGTATAATCCAAAAATGCTGATAACGTAATATGACTTTTGTTTCATTACGATTGTGGATTTCGTCTTCAAAATTCTGTTTACTATTCATCAACGTCAAACGTTAATTCTCCAGCGATAGATAACTGCAAAACTGCTGAATCAGGACCAATTCAATGAAATACATTTTTCCATTCTAATGCAATCAGGCTATTTTAAATATGTTCTGAAAAACTGTGGGATGCGTTGCCAATATCACCATTATTTCCAATCTTCTGTATCCTGTATTCTATTTTTATCGAAATAATGTATTTATTGGACCCACGCAGGTTTCGAAATATCCAATTCAACTCTTTCCATTTTTTCATTCGGAATGCCGAATCGTTTCGCATTCCCAGCAATATACTTTCAATTCGATCCTCAATAAATACCTAACAATGAAAAAAAGACCGTTATTATCCTCTTCAAGAAATCTATAAAGGATTTTGGTGGTCAGCAATGGTCAGTCCGGCGTGCAATACAACCTACAAGCTTCGTTTGATGTCGATTTCTCGGAGCTCTCAAAGAGGGCGATTCTTCAATTTTCTTTGGAGCATCAACAACAAACGAAATTTCGTTCAAGGAACACATAATTTGCTCCGGGCTGTAGGGCTGTAGTTGCCGGAGAATTGCGATACAGCTATCGAGCCAGAGATGTTAGGCCGGTGCATGTCCGTAGTTCTATCAGAAATTTTATTCTTCCAAGAAAGGCACGTTTAAATTCCTCGAATTTCTCAATGTTTTTATGGATTACGTTCTTTATTGAAGTGTACAGTGTGTACAGGGTGTCCCAAATTCGAGTCTCATCATTGGGATCTCGGAAACCAGAAGAGATACAAGGTAGGTAAAATGGAGGCAAAGTTGCGCAATTTGGTGCTCATTGTAACGCCTCTTTCATATTTGAAAAATTCCGAAAACTTCCGAAGATTTTTGGAAAAAACCGATTATTCGCGATTTCATTTTTATTTTTTTGTGACTCTATTTGAATAGATATAACAAAACAAATTTCAAATTCTCATTGCCACTTTTTCTGTTCTACAAGATTGTGTTATCAGATTTTCAAACAGACGTTTAGTATTTGAGCTGCCATCATCAACTTTGTTTTTTAAATACGGCCCTGGATTTTTTATTATAGATTTTAAAAGTTTCTAATGTCCCAAAACAAATGATGTATCGCACTTATTCTAAAAGTTTATATTAATAGCATTCTTCATGAGAACTCATGAGTTAGAGAGAGACAAAAATTAGATTTTTAATAGAGTTAAAACAAACTTTTTTTGCAATAACACACTGCATAAAACTCAAAAACTAATATAAAAGTGGGTGGTTAATAAATAATATAATTGCAGTGTCATCCCTCAAACTCTAGGCCCTAGGCTATATTTACAAAAATAATTGCATTTTATCAAAGTGGCTGTGCATCGTGCATTCTGGCTATCTTAGTTCATTTGTTAATGTTTAAATTATCCAATATTTTGACAATTCACTATTCGTTCACTAATCGTTAACGGTTATTAAACGAAACTGACTTTTTCTAACGAAGAAAAACGAGACATGATAAGGATTTATTATATTTCGAATCGAAATTCAAAAACGGCTTGTGAGCGCTATTTGTTGGAATATCCCGAAAGACGGCAGCCGTATTATATATATATATATATATATATATATATATATATGTACATTACTAAGTTCATGGGTTGAACCGCGTTGAGAGTTTATAACTCGACGTTTCGGCTCCTGTTCTGTGGTAAAGATGGTTTTGATATTTGCTTTTCTGAAAAGTCGACTGATTTTGTCCGTCACCCCTTTGATGTAAGGGAAGAAGACTTTGGATGGACGGTCTTCACCTTGTGGTTCGTTTTTGGTTACTAATGGTTTCTGAAGCTGTTTTTGGATGTTTCTGTCTATGTGGTCTGGTCTGTATCCGTTTTGTAGGAGAGCTTGTTTTACGTTGTGAAGTTCGGATTGTCTGTTGTGGTCGTCGGTTAATCGGATGGAGCGAGATATCAGAGTATTTACGACTGAGTTGAGTTGTGAGGGATGATGGTGGGACTTGGAATTGAGATATCGGTTGGTGTGGGTGGGTTTTCTATAAACCGTGTACGAGAAACCTTGTTGAGGATTTTTAGTGATTTGTACATCTAAGAATGGCAGAGTTGAATTGCTTTCTATCTCCATCGTGAAGCGAATGTAAGGGTGTACTTCGTTCAGATGGGTCAGGAAAGAATCCAGGGTATCTCTCCCGTGGGGCCAGATGACAAAAGTGTCATCAACGTATCGTAGCCAGCAGGAAGGTTGAAGAGTGGCTGATGAAAGGGCTTTGGTTTCGAAATCTTCCATGAATATATTGGCAATCGCAGGTGAGAGAGGGGATCCCATAGGGGCACCTTTGATTTGCCTATAAAAAGAGTTTTGGAAGGTGAAGTATGTGTTGGACATACAATGTTTGATTAGAGTGAGGATGTCTTGTGATATGTCGTGCTTGTTTTGTAATATGGTGAGGGTCTCGTCAATAGGGATGTTGGTGAAAAGAGAGACGATGTCGAAGCTGACTAGGATGTCGGAGTTAGATATGTTGAATTCCTTAATTCGATTGATGAAGTGGTAGGAGTTTTTCACGTGGGATTCGGATATTTCAACTATAGGTTGAAGAATGTTAGAAAGATGTTTCGCTAAGCGTTGGGTTGGGCAGTTGAATGAACTGACAATGGGTCTGAGAGGGGTTCCGATTTTGTGAATTTTAGGAAGGCCATATATTTTTGGGATTCGAGAGGATCTCTCCTTCGGTATTAATAGGGACTTGACGTCGGATGGAAGGTTTGATTTATTGATCTGGGCTTTTGTTGTTTTTTCCAGGTATGTGGTGGGATCATTGGGGACTTTCTTGTATTCATCTGTACTGATAAGGGAGTTCATTTTGTCGAAATAATCCGACGAATTTAGGATGACGGTTGTATTTCCTTTGTCGGCTGGAAGAATGACTATGTCGGGATTTTGATTTAATTCTTTGAGGGCGTGTCTTTCAGCGGATCGAAGGTTTGTGGAAGGGGGTTTGGCTGAAGATAAGATTTTGGCCACTTCGCGCCTGATGTTTTCGGCGTCGTTTCTTGGTAGATTGAATAGGGCTTCTTCGGTTTGGGTAATGATCTTTTCTACCGGAATGGTTTTGGGGGTGACGGCAAAATTGAATCCTTTGGCAAGAGCTGAGTGTGCAGCATCAGAAATGGGAAAATCAGATACGTTCTTGACGACTTGAATGTCCGAGTGGGTGGGCGGATTTGGGTTCTGGACTTCGATGAGTCGGGAGAGCTTCCGTTTTTGGGTTTCAGTTTTTTGGGAGGAGATGTGGAGAGCTTTTTGGTGAGAGATGCGATCGAAAGTGTCCCATATTGTTGAATGAATGTTAAAGGAATGGATTTGAAGGTGAACTTGAAGTAATTTGGAATTCGTTCTGTGTAAATTATGTCTGGTGGTCTGGATGTGGTTTCTAAGGAGAGCGAAACCCGTGTGCCTGAGGATTCTGGAAATAGATGCGGATTTGGTGTGGTGTTTCAGCATTAAGCCTTTTGGAATGACGCTGTGGTCTCGACAGGATTTCAAGAAGACAAGGTCGCAGAGCAAACGAGATTTTCTCTGAAGGAGAGTGCTGTAGATCTTAGTCAGTGAAAATAGTTCCTCCCCATAGAGGCGAATAAAATGTTCGGAAAGGTTTCCGCGGTCAGAAATATGTACATTACTAAGTTCATGGGTTGAACCGCGTTGAGAGTTTATAACTCGACGTTTCGGCTCCTGCTTTGGAGCCATTTTCAAGAGTGTGACTGCGAGGCCTCTATCTGCCTACTCCTCGAGTCGTGGTCTTGAGAGATATCAAGGTCTCAACCTGCCTACTCCTTGATCTCAAAAGACGATCCGATGTTGGTTGCACTGTAGTATTTATAGGTGGTTGGCTACCTGGAGGTGGGCGGGTCTTACGGGTTTTCTCGTTTGTCTTGTCTGCTGGTGCCTGCTGTGTAGTTGGAGTTAATGGGATAATAATTGATTGCGGATAAGTTTCACGTGGCCTGGTAATTACGGTTGGAAGAAGGGGCTTCCAAATGGGGTTCAATTTACGGCTATCATCTTTAATGTTCAGGCAATCAGGCCGTTTTTCGATTTCGATGGCTTCTCTGATAAAACGAGAAGTTCTTGAACGTACTGGGGCGATGGTTTTCGTTTTCTCGAAATCTATGGGGTGACCCGTTTGGATGAAATGAAGAGCTAATGCGGAGCTGGTGTCTCGATTTCTAACTGAAAGGGAGTGTTGATAGGATCGAAAATGGATCTGTTTCGAAGTTTCTCCTATATAAGAGTGGGGGCAGATAGAACAGGGAATTTCGTAAATACCATGGTCTTCGTTGGGAATTTTGTCTTTTGTTGGTCTGATGAGGTGTGATAGTTTTTGTTCTGTGGTAAAGATGGTTTTGATATTTGCTTTTCTGAAAAGTCGACTGATTTTGTCCGTCACCCCTTTGATGTAAGGGAAGAAGACTTTGGATGGACGGTCTTCACCTTGTGGTTCGTTTTTGGTTACTAATGGTTTCTGAAGCTGTTTTTGGATGTTTCTGTCTATGTGGTCTGGTCTGTATCCGTTTTGTAGGAGAGCTTGTTTTACGTTGTGAAGTTCGGATTGTCTGTTGTGGTCGTCGGTTAATCGGATGGAGCGAGATATCAGAGTATTTACGACTGAGTTGAGTTGTGAGGGATGATGGTGGGACTTGGAATTGAGATATCGGTTGGTGTGGGTGGGTTTTCTATAAACCGTGTACGAGAAACCTTGTTGAGGATTTTTAGTGATTTGTACATCTAAGAATGGCAGAGTTGAATTGCTTTCTATCTCCATCGTGAAGCGAATGTAAGGGTGTACTTCGTTCAGATGGGTCAGGAAAGAATCCAGGGTATCTCTCCCGTGGGGCCAGATGACAAAAGTGTCATCAACGTATCGTAGCCAGCAGGAAGGTTGAAGAGTGGCTGATGAAAGGGCTTTGGTTTCGAAATCTTCCATGAATATATTGGCAATCACAGGTGAGAGAGGGGATCCCATAGGGGCACCTTTGATTTGCCTATAAAAAGAGTTTTGGAAGGTGAAGTATGTGTTGGACATACAATGTTTGATTAGAGTGAGGATGTCTTGTGATATATATATATATATATATATATATATATATATATATATCACAAAAAAATTAAAATGAAATCGCGAATAATCGGTTTTTTTTCAAAAATCTTCGGAAGTATTCGAAATTTTTCAAATATGAAAGCGGCGTTTCAATGAGCACCAAATTGCCCAACTTTGCCTCCATTTAACCGACCTCGTATCTCTTCTAGTTTCCGAGATACCAATGATGAGGCTCGAATTTGGGACACCCTGTACATAACGTAAGGAATGAATTCATTATCAAGAGAAGGAAAATCTTTTCGAAAAAATCCGCGGACTCGTCTACTTTTATTTAAAGATGCGCATCTTTTGACGTTTTAGTCGCATTGATGACGTCATTGATGGTTCGGCTATGACGTCATTGACATTTTTTCTAGCTGCAACCTCTATTTTTGATAGTGCTATTTGAAAGAGCATATTTGTCTGCACAATTTAAACTAAAAGTTTTGTCATGTTACATAAGGAAATTTTCGAGAAAATTTTATGATTTATTGATTTAAAGTTAACTTACTTCATTCGGTTAATTGAAAAAACTAATCAATTAATGGTTCAAAATAAAGTCCTTTCTAGCTTTGTTAAATTCTCTTTCAGCACGCCACTGGTGTGTTCGTATTTTCTAGGGCCTAAAAATAATCACTCTTTTTATTATCGTAAATAGACATCTTACTGTTTTTGATACCTTGCTGATTCAGCCGTTTGGTTGGCGTATACCACAGTTTTAAAGTTCATATTTCCTTGATTCACTTCTTTTCGGAAAAATTAAGAATAAAATGCGCCTTTCTTTCACTCAGAGTATCGAAATTCTGATGATAATTGGATACGGTGATAGACCGGGGGATGGTGACAGATTTTGAGACACGATTTTACTCAGTATGGCTTTTGGAGGACAGTATTGTCTGTATTTCCTCATGATAATAAGGCAGGAATAAAAGAGTCGTCCTGGGTTCTTCTTAAAAAAAAATTATTAATCATTTGTTCGAAAAATATGTGTTTCGCTACGATTTTAATCAGGCTGCTATGTGTTTTGTAATGAAATAACGAAAATAAAATACTCAGAAAACCATTGGCATACCGTTAGGACGGGTCCGAAGGGTTGGTATGGTCTCGTGTATTTGTATGAGAATAAGGAAATTTTCCGTGTTTTTAAACAGGCTGCCACTGATAAGTATACAAGTAATTGTTCTGAAACTGCTTAAAAAAAAGATGGCATACTGAATGCGTATGCCTAAGTACTGTTAACTCTGCAAAAATTTTGAACAGGTATGTAATAACATTCCGTGATTTCAGTCAGTATGCCATTCCATTTTCATTAAGTTTATGGTAATGTAAAATGTATATGAAATTGGCATATGGTTTGAGAGAGCAAAAATTACAGGCATACGCAAAAAAAAATTGCAAAATATAAACAAAAATTTCCGCCATTTTAAGCAGTATGCCTTTCTGTTTATATGATGTACATGGTGCATGTAGTTGGAATAACAAAAGGCATACCTATCGATAAGGTCCAAGTTTGTCAAAAATATAAAATGTGAAATGAAAGTGACTTTTCTGGGACAGCACCGGAACATCATGAGGTTCCAGTTGTTTGTACTGAATGAGATGACAACACATGCATAGGCAATGCAGGAGGCGGACCTAATTTCGTTACCGCTGTTATTCTATTGAAGTACGACGTTTTCGATCCACGGCGGAGTTGCTCTCACGGGGACCCTTGACACTATCTAAGCATTGTGCAGGTCTCGAAAGATGAAACCTGCAGTCCTTCCCTCTCATTCCTTCATATCCATTACCGGGAGAAGCTGAGACTAGAGCAGAAGTTTGTTTCTTCAATAAAATATCGTTTTCAGAATTACGAATTTATAGGAAAAAAATTTCAATTATTTTTATTTATGGTGTCCGTAGTAGGTACGTGGGATCGATGATTACAAGTGGGATCAACTTTTTTTAGAAAAAAAATCACATTTCAAATAGTTTTTCCTCAAATATATATGTTCCTTTGGTAAATCTGAATAGGAATTATATATTTGTCAGCTTTACCGCGGTACATCTAAACAAATTATGTATTTGACAGCATTTTCGCAGGAGTGCGGAATAGTATATTCTGTAACATGATTAGAATGAAAATTCGATGCGAGTGGAAAGTTCCGAGCACGAGCCGAAGGCGAGCGTGAGGAACCACGAGCATCACGAATTTTCATTCTAACCGAGTAGCAGACTATACTTTTTCCACGATCAATGATAGGAAACGTGACAGCAATAATTTAGACACTTACTCAAATTTTGCCACTACGATGACAAGCAACTGCGTCAAGGCTAATGTTATTATTGCTAACCAGTGTGAGAATATTATTCTATCACAAGAGAGAGAATGTAAATACAATTAAATTGCATAGGGGCAGAGGTATTGCAGAATATTTCTTCAATCTCAAGAGAGAGAATTCCAGCATTCTGTAATCAAATTTGATTTCAGAATTGGCAATTTCTGTGATGATCGTGGAGAAAATACTTTCTGTGAGACTGTACAGTGCGATATGCTTTCTCATGTAGTCGTAGGAAAATTCAGTTCCAGCATTATTTCTGAAGTCACGATTGAGGCATAATAAAAATAGCGTATGATGCACGTGGTGAAGAAGTGCCTTTAGAGCACTCGCAACGTTCAAACTCGTGGCGGCATATGAGTTTATGATAAAAGCTGTTAAGAAAAAAAAACAGATTACGTTCAATTTAATTCAAAAACTAAGTCGTAGACAAACTATACTGTACAAAAATATACAAATGAAAAAGAAGCCACATATAACGGTCCTGCGATAGGGGACCAACATGGCAATGTCGGAAAATCGAAATAGTAACAAAGTTTTATTGCATTTTTTAATGTGATAAACCCGGGCTACTTGTATGTCATTTTTATTTTAACGAAGTGAATCACTAACTATTTTCATAAACCAAGAGGCATACTGATTAAAAACACATGTTTTTTTTCATAATTTTGCAACTTTTTTTACAATTTTTTATATAGAAAACTCGCACAACTTGTATGCCATTTCTTATTTCATCTCCATATACCATGGCTATAATGAAAACAGACAGGCATACTACTTAAAAACTTGGAATTTTTTAAATCTATTTTGCAACTTCTTTTCAATTTTTTAGCATGACGAACCCGCACAACTCGTATGCCATGTTACATATCAACAATTCAGGAGACAAACTTTATATTACAACAAATTTTGTGCTGATTAAAATCACGGAATGTTATTCCATAACTTTTCAAAATTTTTGCAGAGTTAACAGTACTTAGGCATACGCATTCAGTATGCCATCTTTTTTTTAAGCAGTTTCAGAACAATAACTTGTATACTTATCAGTGGCAGCCTGTTTGAAAACACGGAAAATTTCCTTATTCTCATACAAATTCACGTGACCATACCAACCCTTCGGACCCGCCCTAACGGTATGCCAATGGTTTTCAGAGTATTTTATTTTCGTTATTTCATTACAAAACCCATAGCAGCCTGATTAAAATCGTAGCGAAACATATTTTTCGAACAAATGATTATTAATTTTTTTTTAGGAAGAACCCAGGACGACTCTTTTATTCCTGCCTTATTATCATGAGGAAATACAGACAATACTGTCCTCCAAAAGGCATACTGAGTAAAATCGTGTCTCAAAATCTGTCACCATCCCTTGGTCTTTGAGTACTAACGCAACAATAAGTCCTCGGAACTAAAATTTTTGTAGTTTAATCAATTGTATTTTATAATTCACACATTCAAAAGCTTTATATGTTTTATGTGTATCATATCCATTCCTTTGACACTAAACACTCTGGTATTGCCTTTCATTCCAAGTGAGGTGGAGTTTCGAGTTTTTCTACCAGGCTATGTATGCAGTAAAGAGAAGTAAATTACGCACCCTCATACCAACGTTAATCCCATGCCGAGTCGGATTACGTTGCTTCCGAGTTTTAGCTCTTTGTCGATGTTTCCTCAGTAGGTAGATTTACCTTCTCAGCTCTCAGAGATGTGATTCGCTAGTGTTCTTACGTCGATATTCGTCTCTTGAGAAACGATGATTCATTCATTCAGTCTGATAACCAAGTGTCAGAACTTTTGAAAATTCATTACTAATTTTATTGCCATGTTTTTCCCTAAGAATAAACAATTTCATCAATGGACCATATTCGATAAAAAATGAATTGGTGGCACAATGTTATCATGTGGACAATGCTATCTTTCTTCATATCCAAAAAATAATGAACAAGATTTAAAATCATGTTTGAAAAGAAAAAGTGTTGGGCTTTGAGTGGTGGTGGTTGGAAATGTTGTGTGAATAGATGTTCATCATCCAATAAAAGAGATGGTTTGATATTTCATAGAAAAGTCGTACTAGGTATCTGCAAAATGTTCTTTAATTTGAATAATTGTTTACTTAAGGTTAGTTCGTTCTAGTAAGATCGGACTAAAAAATTACTCATTCCAAAATATTAGGTCATCATTGGTCAGTATACGAGGATATATTGAAAAATTCTTAGCCTAGTATAGAACCAAACAAAATTTCAATGTCAAAATATTTTATTACTCAACATATTCTCCTCTTAATTGGATACATTTATTACAGCGAACCTGCAACGACTCTAGACCTTTCAAAAAAAATGTTTCTTCTTGCTCTGCAAACCAGACCTCCACAGCTTTTATTACCTCCTCGTTGGAAGAAAATTTACGACCTTCTAAACTTTTTTTCACTTGAGGAAAGAGATGATAGTCGGACGGAGCCAAATCTGGTGAATAAGGGGGGTGTTCTAGTAATTCAAACCCTACATCACGAATTTTTTGCATGGCAACATGAGATTTGTGTGCAGGAGCGTTGTCCTGCAAAAACAAAACACCTTTGGATAGCTTTCCGCGTCTATTCTCTTTAATTTTTTTCCCGTAGAGTGGTCAGTAATGCTGAATAGTAATCTCCAGTTATTGTTCTACCCTTATACAAAAAATCAATCATGATTACTCCATGGCAATCCCAAAAAACTGAAACAAGAACTTTTCCAGCAGATTTTTGGACACGAAACATCTTAGGTCTTGGAGAACCGGAGTGTCGCCATTCCATCGATTGTTGCTTTGTTTCTGGATCGTGGAAATGTACCCAAGTCTCATCCATAGTAACAATTCGGTTTAAGAAGTCTACATCGTTTCCAAATCGAGCACAGATCGAACGCGATGCTACTATCCTTGCACGCTTTCTGTCAACATTCAAACATTTGGGGATCCATTTTGCAGCAATTTTTCTCATGTCCAAATTGACGTGAACTATATGATGAACGCGTTCGTATGAAATATTCAGTGCCTCAGTGTTTATGCAGGGAACTGGTCTAGGCTAACTAGATATCAATACATCCTCGTATTATTGTTTACCTTATTATTGGACGGGCAATTTTTGGAATAATATTCTTGACAGAAAATTTTTGGACGGGATATTTAGTTCAGGGCCATTGTTAAAATGAATCCACTACTCTCGATTCTTTTTGAGTTTTCAACAGCTCTCGGTTCCAACGAATATTGACATGAAGTATATACCGGTTGTCCCTTTATATTTATTATTATTTATTATTATTTATTATTATTTATTATTATTTATTATTATTTATTATTATTTATTATTATTTATTATTATTTATTATTATTTATTATTATTTATTATTATTTATTATTATTTATTATTATTTATTATTATTAAATTTGTTAGATTTTACGCATAACGTAACAATGTAACAATGGATTTTGCTCAATTAGTTTGAATTCTTTGACTAGAATGATAGTTATTTATTGTATAAGTGTTTTAGATATCATTTTATTTGCGCAAGAATGTTTAAACGCGAGAGCGATGCTCGAGCGTTTAAATTTCTTAAGCAAATAAAATGTATCTAAAACACGCATGCAATAAAACGTTTTATTCACAATCACATTCATTTAGAATCAGAATCGCGGAAATTTTTCATCACAAAATGATTTGACGTTTTGCTCTGACAGCGGCTGTCACCTCCTCAAAAATCATTGAAATAACATACAAAAATATCGGGAGGTGTTGAATGGTTGCTATGTATTTTCGATTGTTTATCGACTCCATTTGTAAAAATTTGTTAAGTTGGTGAAAATAAGTAAAATGTGATGGATATTCAAGATTGTATTTTTCATTATTCCACTAGTGGAATAAAGTAATTTCATTATTCCACTAGTGGATAAAGTGGTACTTTATACGGTTCATAAGTGTGGATAAAACTTCAATTATAAGGTGATTGTGAATAAATAATTTTATTAAACTCATCGAAGATTGATTTGAAAATTAATTAATCGTTCACTGATGAAGCATATATTTGCCCCATTTGAAAGTTCAATTCCTGTTAGTTTAGTATATAATAAAGACTTTAAGAATGATAATTTAAAGTAGCGCTATATCAATTTGCAACGTAATCTTCCAGACGACACAAACGAGGTATTCAAATTCAAGTATGCATAAAACTTCACTTCTACAGATTCTCGACTAATGTGAAATTCAATCTAGCATTTGCGTATCGAATTCCCCTTATCCAGAATGAGAATTTAATAGGTTTACCGAACTAAATTGGTCGAATGGGTTTGTCTATTTCGAACAGTGCGCGTACGATATTTTTCCGGATTGAGGAGGATATATGGAGCTATTCGTATCATTGAGTTTACTACTCGAGGTGTCTGATGATTACCTGAATTCATATCGAGCGAATGGATCGTTTATATCTTGAATACCTTCATATCTCAGTGATTTATAGTATAAGTAATAATAATAACAATAATAATATTTATTCAGACAATTATTTATCATGGCTAATGACCATAGCAGTCGATGCCAAAACACCAAGGGAAAAAATAATATGGTACTTACACAATTATAAATAAATATACCTAATTGATAAGTGCAGAGCACTTTCTTCGTATAGGCGTATAGAAGAAATATATCGTCTACATAAAAATACCCCAAATCTAATAATATATATGCAAAAAAAGAAAGTAAAACTATCGGGGGGAATTTTGTTCATCTAATATGAGTGTTTTTTATTTCTGAATCCATGTCTAAAATCTTATTTTAATTGTACAAATAAAATGAAGTTGTAGTTACAAAACACTAAGTTACTATGAAGGTTCATATAAATAAATAAAACGTAATCGTAGTATATCCCAAATGTATATATACATATATTCATAAAATCAAGTACAAGTAAAATTTACACATAAATTATTAATAAAAATAATACATGGAAATAGAACTATCTCAAATGCATAGGAAATTTATTTTATAATTTACTTCGAATTAAAGAAATACACAAACGGTAGAACATACCATCATATTGTGGAATTCTATTACTCATGACGTTTGACTAAGTATGAATGTTTTAAATTCACTTTTGAGTGATATCAAGTTATTGATGTTCTTTATATTTACAGGGACAGTGTTGTTCAACTTGAGGGCATTATAAAGGAATGAACGTTGTCCTACGGATTTTTGCATTTGTGGTAGAATAAAGTGAGTTTGGTACAAAATTTGGTTATCGTATTAAAACGAAAGAGTTGGCGTATATCGAAAATCTTTGCTTCGTGAAATAACATGCGGGATGGGTATTTTGGATCTTTTCCTAAGATTAATTTCAGAAATCTTTTCTGTAAAACTTCGAGGGAGTGAATATGGGTGTTCAATGCCCCGCCCCAGCACACTATAGCATATCGTAGATGGCTCTCGACAAGAGCATGATTTTTCTTTGGTCCAAATCTAGTATATTTTTCAGTTGTTTGAATTTGAACAGTATGGAGCGGAGCTTTCTGCAGATGAATTTTATATGTTCATCCCATTTTAGGTTGGAATTTATCAAAACACCTAAGTATTTTACCTTATTTTCAGGCAGAATAGTTTGCTGTTGTCCCTTAGTGACAACATATAAACGATCGAAGGTAGGTGTGTTGGATCTATTGCAGCTGAAGGAAACGTAATGAGTTGTGTCTAGGTTCACAATTAGTAATTTGTGCTCTAGCAAATTTTTTATTTGTGGTAGATCATCTTCTACAATTGTCTTCAGTTTTTGCCAACTATTCGCCCTGTGGAAGATTGCAGTATAGTCGGTAAACTACAGAATACCTCCCTTTTTCCTCTGGTCACTCAGTATATCATCGACTCTTACAGACTGTGATCTATTTGACAAATAACTTTGAAATCCTCGAATTCCAATGTCTTCCAGTATTTGCAAGTGAAGACCGTGACTTACAGTATCGAATGCCTTTGATAGGTCGATGAAGACACATACAGCCGTATGCATAGTCAATCGCCAGTGACTCGCCAGAGTTTCGCCGTTCGCTACACAAGGATTATAATGCACAGTCGAGCTCCAAAAAAGTGACAACTACGCGATAAGTTACATTTTGGCGAAACGCTGGCGATGTACCACTTTTTTGGAGCTCGAATTTGCATCATAGTTCTTGTGTAGCGAGCGGCGAAACTCCGGCGAATCGCTGAAATTGACTATGCATACGGCTGATAGACTCGGCTTTTTTTCGTCCAGAGCAGAGGATATCCTATTGGTTAGTGCCAGTTTCAGTAGGTATTTCATCTCTAAATCCGAATTGTTTTTCTGATATAATTCCATATTTTGATATGTACGTCGATAATCTCTTTTTAAGAAGTTTCTCGAATGTTTTGGTGCGGTAATGAGAGATATTGGTCTATAATTTGTAACTAACTTTTTTATATATTGGTACTATCACATTAACCTGAAGCTGGCAGCTTGAGTTAGCAGCCTGCCAGGGCGGAACTGGCCCGAGCGCCGGAACAATCAGCATGTGCATTGGAAACACTTAAAATTTGATTGCATTCTTACGCAACGGTGTATTTTGTTCAAACTTTTTGTGAAGAACAAATACAAACCAGTTAAGTGCACAACGGTATAGCAATCGTGTTACAATGGCAATAACATAACGAAAAAAATCGCAAACTCCAGATATTCCGAAACTTTGAAATATTCAAATACAATTTTCACTCACGACCTTATGCAACGGTGGAATTTGTTCAAAATCTTTGTGAACATCAAATGAATATCGGTCAACTGGATAATGGTATAGCAGCCGAGTTAGGATGTCACGAACATAACCCAAAAAAATGCCAAACTTCAGAAATTTCGAAATATTCGAATATAATTTCCGCTCACGACCTTATGCAAAGGTGGAATTTGTTTAAACTTTTTGTAAATGACAAATGAATATCAGTCAACTGGATAATGGTATAGCAGCCGAGTTAGGATGTCACGAACATAACCCAAAAAAATGCCAAACTTCAGAAATTTCGAAACATTCAAATATAATTTCCGCTCACGACCTTATGCAAAGGTGGAATTTGTTTAAACTTTTTGTAAATGACAAATGAATATCAATCAACTGGATAATGGTATAGCAGCCGAGTTAGGATGTCACGAACATAACCAAAAAAAATACCAAACTTCAGAAATTTCGAAACATTCAAATATAATTTCCGCTCACGACCTTATGCAAAGGTGGAATTTGTTTAAACTTTTTGTAAATGACAAATGAATATCAGTCAACTGGATAATGGTATAGCAGCCGAGCTTTGAAACAATCCTTACAGGACTCACAGAATTAACAATGATTGAGCTTTTTGTTACCTCCTTGTCCAGTTGAGAGTATCGTAGCTGCTGTGTAGAGTTTGGACTCACTTTGATCCTGGTTTGACATTTTGTAAAGTACCTTGTTCCTTCCTTGTTCTGTTGGCTTGCATCTGGCTTCTTTTGCGGCGACAAATCCATTTTTGGCCAAATTTATCCGCTCCTCGCTCTCCACTTCATTCCGAAGGAAATCTAATAAAATTTGTAATTGATTAGTAGAGTTATATGAAGTTTTTAAATCATTACTGCCAAGCTCCTCATTCGTGGCATTGAAACTTCTCCTGTGTCTTTTCCATACTTTCAGTATTTCTTCAGGCAGAGCAGATTCCTCTAACGTATATAATATAGAAGCATATTTGTTACAAGTTACCCCCAAAGTTTGTAAAGCCCTCAACTGTGTCTCTAGAGTATCATATAAAACAGTTAATGGCACACCTGTTTTTTGACTGGTTGCTTGCTTCAACACCAAATTCAATAATTCTGTCACAAACATCTCTATCAGGAACTCGTCTCTGGCGAATCTAGCTTTGAGTTGGTCTATAGCATTCTTATAGTTGGCCCCTGATGGTGTAAAATTTTCGACTAAAGATCTTGCGGGTGATCCTGGCTCCATGGCTTGTAGAAGGTTTTGAAATTTGTCATCGGAATCAATGTTTCATTTTCGCCTATTTTCTGGAATTGACCCCAAAATCCCAACTAACACTTCACGTCTTCATTGAATTTTTTAATTTCAATTTTGGGAACAAAAATCTCCTTTTGACATTTGATGTACTTCTGTACTTCTCGCATCCACTTGAATATCTTCATTTCTGGTGAGATTCATCAATAAATAATCGCATCTGGATCGGTATCGTATCATCATTTCCCTGCGGGTCTCGACTGTCGTAAATTCTTCTTCAATTTCAGCATGGTCGTCGGAAGTCATAAGTGAACCTTTTATTTTCTCATCAAGTTCGAATATTCTGGTAGCTTCATCTTCCAACTGACTCATTAAAGCCGTTATAGTCTGGTATTTTACTTCCGTGGTGTTATTGAGCTCTTTCTCCAAGACTTGGTAAACATTTTGCGTAACAGCATGCGTTCTTTCTTGGCTAATAATTGATTCTCCATGTCTGATGTCCTGTACGGTCGCCAATTAATGTTGTGGAGTAATCTCAAGAAAGAATAATAATATAAATCGCTTTTGCATATTATACAGGGTGTTATTTAAGTACGTGGCCAAACTTAAAGGGGTGATTCTTTGACGAAAAGTTCATATAAACATAGGTCCGGTAATGCTTCGTTTTCAAGATGTGCAATGAAGTGCTATGAAGTGATTTTTATGTTTTTTCTCAAAAACAAAGCAAGATACGAAAAAAATTCTAGATATAAAAAAGTTGTAATTTCAGTTGCTCAATGTGAAACGAATATAAAAATTGCAAAAAAATCAGTGGCGCACATGTTTTCTGTCAAAAATATTGGTTACAGTGCCTTCCGGGACGCCACTGGACATGATAATTTTGATATAGTTAGGGTTAAATTCACTCTTTACGGCCTTCAATAACACTGCCAAATTTCAATAAAATCGGTTGAAGGGTTATTAAGATATTTACGACAAAAACGATTTCTTTTAAAAATTTTGACACCCTGTATCTTGAAAACGAAGCATTACCGGACCTATGTTTATATGAACATTTCGTCTTAGAATCACTCAAAGAATCACCCCTTTAAGTTTGGCCACGTACTTAAATAACACCCTGTAATTGGCACTATTATGAAAATCTGAATCTGACAATTCAATCAACAAAAACACAAAGTGTTCAAATATAGGTACAGAAAATAAATCGGTTTTTCTGTCTTCAACACCCACATCGCGAAGCTGCACGGTACGCTAATTAAATTGACGAGCTTTCGGGGTGAGAATGATCACGAAATTGGCAAGTTAAGGCGTATGTGAGGTCGCTCTGCATCCCAGCGAATAAACAAGAACAATAGTTAACGAGTGGAGCGGTGTCTTCTTACTCACAGGCCTGCGAACAAAGGCACGCCGACACGTCGCGCCGCCATCTAGATCCGGTTCCTTTTGATGTTGGACCCCTCCGCTGTTCCATCTCAAAGCTTCCCCACTTAGGAAAGCAAATTATGTGATTCCTGCACTTTCTGATACGTGTTTTTCATTAACTGGAGTTCAGGGCTGAAGTTGCGTTTTTGGATGATTTTGGACTCGACAATATGTGACGATATGATGCAATTTAGGCCTGCACAAGCACCCGTTATTGCCATTATCAAAGCAATCACAGATTTTAAAAAAGATTTCTTCAATCAAGAATATACATACTCTTGAATAGAATAATCTTCTGAAAAGAATAATGATTTCTAATCTAATCTAACGTCAATTGAAACATCGTTAGTAGTTACTAAACCGCCACAATTATGTGTACGTGGTGGTGCATTTAGTCTAGTCACAGTACAGTGCTAAAGAACCAGTAAGGTCATTTCAATCAAATCTTGGTCTGGATTATATTTTTGGATTTAGGGGCGTGACCAACTCGTGGGATCAGCATTACACACGGAAAAAAATGGTCCAAGTAAAACGTTTTCCTGATTTTTTTTCGATTGTGGTAAGAAAATTAATACCTATATTAAAAAAAATTACCTTCTGTCTCTAAAAAAATTAGTATTCTGAACGCATGAACTTGTAGCTATAATATTGTTTACATACAGCAAGTGCTTTGACCATTAGATAATTCACTTTGTATAATGTCAGGTCAATATTTTACTAGCGCTGGAAAAGTGTATATTCATATTTATCTACTTTGTGTTTCTGAAAAGTATATCATAACAACAGAGACTCGTGTTATAGGCATAATACAACAGTTTATTTGCAATAGAGCTAGGTGTTCCTAAGATAATGAAACTGTTCACCTACTTGTTGATATGCGATCAGTTCGGGATCAATCGGTAGTAACCGTTGCACTGATCATCAACGTTTTCGCAAAACTGGCCTCATTCCAATTCCAGCATTTGAGTAAGTAGTTGTATGTGGGCGTGTTACTTCGTGTGCCGGAATTATACTATTATTACTGTTGTGAGTTGTGGGAATCGTGTTAGTTTCATTTGTGTATTTTACTTGTTGGTATGTAGAATGTGGATTTTTACCTAACATTTCTAGAATATTTACATTTTATGTATAATAGAATTCAGTATAATTTTCCCAAAAAACTGAACAACAGTTTTGTTTCAATAAAAATATTAAAAATGTGCATATTTTTATTTCATTTCTTCATTAGGCATCTTTTATTTCCAATTTTCAGAACATTCTAATTCTACATCACTTGGGTTTGTTATCAGTTGCGCAGTAAAATGACAGAGATGATGCAGAGTTGCCGGCGAATCACCAAAGATTCGAGTATTATAAATAACTATATTGAAAAACTGTCATTGGACAGATGGACTAATTCAGGATATCTTTAACCCATGACATCAGTCAAATCAATCAATACTCCATATTGGTATATTTGGTCATGCACAGTCATTGATAAAAGTATTGTGATTCCATCCGAATTTCAGGTTTGTTGAAATATTGTAGGATTTTTTTATTTGGCATTTGGCAACAGTGTACTACAAATTCATTAGTGGCAACATAAAACAACACAATTTTTTGACGATTTCGTTTATTGTTTATTCATTTTGTTTATATAGGTACCTTTCTTGGTGGAAAGTTTTCATCATATCTCTCAACAATAACGTAATATACCAATGAATGCTTTATAATTTGTTTTACTACAGACTTGGCCCTGTTATTATTTCTAAATGATTTTTTACCTTAAAGTTGGTTAATAACTTAATACCCGTATGGGTTCTGTAAAGTAAATAGTCAAATGAAAAGTTTACGTTTGTTAAGTTTGTGTCTCATTTTCAAAGCTGAAGTTTGTAATTTTGTAGGTATTTAGTTGAAAACAGTATGGGAAAATCACTAACTTTCCTAAAATTGTGTAACATTACCATTAGAATGCAGATAGAGATTCAAACATACATCATTTTAACAAAAGCTAAAAGCAACACTCAAAGACATTTAGGTAATTGAACAATATTCAAGTTGTAATGAAATCATTACCAAGATCGAAACAACTCTTACAAGTTTTCAAATCGTTATATACTTTCTTTCGACATTATTTGGGAAGGCTAATTATGAACGTTTCGTATTTTAGTGTTTGAAATAACTAGTTTCAATCAAAATAGCATTTGGCACCTTTATTCTCTCACCTTTCTGAGTCATTGTATAGATAAATAAAAATCGAATTCGATTTTATGTGGGGCAGTATAAAAAGATTCATGTGTCAAGCAGTATATAAAAACCCCAGGAAGACGTCGCCATAGTTGCGCGTGGGATCAAGCGCAGTAAAAACTTCATACCATCAACATCAAAGTGTCGACACCAAAGTGCAACTACTGTTTCTTTTAAGCACTGTACTGTGGTCTAGTGTCTAGTCTAGTCCCTCCCGTCACGCTATCAGTACAGCCCGATCAATCGAAGGAGATAGACGGCCACTGTGATGAGTGTTCTGTTTTCATATACGTAAGTTTTGATTTTCTCCGTAGATATTCGATAATTATTTCCCTATGTACATAATAATTTCATTTATGCTTTGAGTGTTTTGGGCGCTCTTTTAGATCATCTTAAGATTGTTTTGCACGTCGACTTTGCCTTACAAATCTTTCTTTTCTGCTCTTGAAGTTCTGAACACGCATTGGGGCCAATTGTAACATTCTCATCGGGGTCGATAGTAACGTTACAATTGACCCCGTTCAATTTCTGTGGATGATATTCGTGTATATTTTCCTTATTATAGATGCCACGGACCAGAATTCAAAAGACTGAGCGAAATTTGAAGAGTACTTCTACCTATGAACGAGCTTCCGAACAAGTTCTTGGTGGTCAGTCTGTGTGGAGAGCTGCTAAGGAATTTGGCCTATGTCATGTCTCATAGATGCGATACAAAAAAAAGAGAGAAGCGAAAGCGGAAGCAGAGAATGCTGATCAAATTATTTCCATGGGGTACAACTCTCACACAATAGTTTTTCTGCAAACCAAGAGGTTGAAATGTCAAAATACATCATGAAAGCAGCAGACATTTACTTCGGTCTCTCACCGAAAGAAATAGGAAGAATAGCCTATGAACTGGCTGAGAAGTACCATCTGAAAGCGCCTACATCTTAGGCTACTAACAAGATTGTGTCAGTTGAGAAATCCTAATTTACCTAAGCAGAACCCAATTTTATTTCAATCAATAAACAAATGAAGGTCATAATAATCACTAATTCATTTTTTGATTTACTCAGATTTCATAAAGGTTCTTGAAAAATAGCTGGAAAACTTATTTCAACTTTATGCGTTCATATAATTTTCTTTCTAATTTCCCTTCACTTCGAAATAATAATATTCAAATGTGTCACAGAGTAATGAAGACAGATGAGTGGCTTCCAGAAATAATTCTGTTAAGGTCTCTTGCCGGTAAATTGCATATATCTCAGTAGGCGCCCCCAAACAACGCCAGGAAAAATCCATTAAAATCATTAATTCAAAAAATTGTCTGCCGGATTCAGAGGGTTAATTCACCTGTTCACCTGCTTGATATTAACAAAAACATTCGTCACTGAAAATGATTCAATTTATTGGTAATTATGGAAAGCATGAAGTTGGCTCTGATGATGGCAGACTAGCCGAAAGCGCTTAGTTTAGATATTAAAAAAAACTGTACACTCAAAAATACATCCTCCACTCAGCCCTCCATATCAATATTTATTTTTTTTATTTCATCAAGGAACACCGACCTTCGAAGTTTATTTATTATTTATTTGATTAAAAATTTCATCGAATGACGATTTTCTTGTCTGTCAAATGGAAGGATGCGTATGGCTTTAGCCGGGCAAGTAGTTGTTTTCTAACCTGCCTGCGGCAGAAGTCCATTGTATCTCAAAGTGGAGTGGTGTGGAATACCCATAGATTTGATATTGAAACCGATTTAGATATTTTACATGTTTGCCAAAAAGGCACTTTACTTAATCTTCTTGAAATTTTTGAAACCCCAAAGTTATTTCTCTTAACGAACGGTTGTGATGATGGATTTCTCTCATTGTGTTCTGTGATGTTGGTTCTCGAGTCATTGTTCCATGTCAATGTCGAATTGAAGTTTGAATGACAGATGATCTCCCCTCCTCATGTTCATTTCATTGTTATTTCTCATTTTGGTTTTTTGAGTACTCGAACAGTCACTTATCAAATATTGTGTACTTTCTCGTTCACATGTGGTTGAAGTTTTTATTTCTTCCCCCTTTTTGTATAAAAGGGCTTAGAGACTCTAACCCTCCCGTTTTACTTCCTCCTTGATGTCAAAATGTAATGAAAACAAGTATGTTGTCTACTATATAAACCTTTATTGGTAACATGTGGTGATACATATAGTTGTCGTCAAACATATAAGATAAATAAAAAAAGGCGCAAAAAATGGTCCATCTCTGCCTGGAAAGGGCCACATAATATTGGGGGCAAGTGGTGCAAGAGTTTGAGATAGCTAGTGCATTATAGGTAAATTCGCCATGGGTAAATAATTTTTCAATTTGTTTTGGTTGGTTTCCGGGTTTTGCCGTGGTCTTCTTTGGTTTAAATCTCCAAACGTTTCAACTGCAACTGCGGCAGTCATCTTCAGTGGTGTGGTCGAAGTACTCTTCTGGACGTGTCAACTGACAGTTGACAGTTGAATTTCGTGATAATCGACCATTTTTTGCGCCTTTTTTATTTATATTATATGTTTGACTACAACTATACACGTTTTTACTCTTTCTACATATAATTTAATGTAACAATTTTTTCTTCTCCATGTAAGTAACACCTACTATATTGTACTAGATTACCTTTAGTGATAATTTTCTTCCTTTATTTAAATTAGGTGTTTCCATTTGCAGAGAAGTCATATTTGGTTCAATTTTCAACTGAGAGTGTTTCCCTTTTCAATATGAATCTCTTCAAAGAGAGGTTATCTTAAAAGATTGAAAATAGCGACTAAAAGTTGTCTTTCAGTCGCAGATGATTCCAAATCTGATTTTATGAACATCTTGTTCATATTTTCGATAAACTCATGAAGGGTGCTGATTTCGAAAGGAGTATCCAATAATTTTCCCAAATGAAATAGTAATCGTGGTGTATTATTTTTAACTATGCAATGATGTAAGACTGTATACTAAGGGGACACTAGCTCTATGACCACTTCGTGAAAACTCCGCAACTGATGTGGTCTCCACTCAACCTTGTAATAAATTTCCCGAATCTTATTTAATGAAATAAAACAAATGGAAATATGATAATACCCGACTTACCCAGATCACAGGGGAGGGGAAAGCAGGATTCTTGTAATTGTTGTCGATTGATTGGTAACCCATGTGCACGGCACTCGTTGTGAGAAAAATCTGACCTCTTCTCCTCCTTATCTCCTATCACATCAATGGTCAGCTCAGGCCACATTGCGCGATTCGATTCAATTTGCACTAGGCTCGTATTGACCAAACAGGGTGAAACGGGAAAATCAGGACTAGGATTTTGATAGGAGATAATCTTGATTAAGGACTCAAGTAGGTATCTCGGGTAAGTATTTACAAAAAATATATATATACACATATCTGTGGCTTGGTACAAGAAATGAATAAGTCAAAAATTGTAACTTTCCAGGAGCGGCAATTTCATGCGCTCGAGAACATAATTGTTTTATAAGTGCTCTTATTTACGTATTTATTGGGAAAAAAATTGCATCCTTCTTGTGTTTCAACTTAGACACTTTTTACATCGAAAACTTCATGTTCTTATGATAAATTTTGGGCAAAAATCTCAAAACTGGCGAAAAGTGACTTGGTCACTTCTTGTACCAAGCCACAGATATATATATATATATATATATATATATATATATATATATATATATATATATATATATATATAATATACGTATATATCGCGAATGAATTCTGCATACGAATTCGTATTGAAAAAACATAAGAAAAATAATTCCCAAATAAATAAACAAATAAAATTAAAAAACAAAGAGCAGTGAAACCGAAACACGTGGCGTAAGAGGGGTGATATGTGTTTGCTTTTAATTGTACAATTCATTAACTTTCACAAATTGAAGAGCCCAACTCCTTTCGCTACTAACCTTGTGATCTGATGAAGAAATTCATCGAATAGCATGTCACTCATAGTTTCTCAGACCACCAGAAAAGGGAGTTTCAAATTCATAAATCAGTAACTGGCAAACTATAATATAAGAGTATTGCCATTCTATGTATATTCCTAATTTTTCATCCAGAAGAGTAGATATAGGACCCCGCACTAATCTTATGGAAACCCGGTTTCGGTGAAAATCGCTGAAATTTCAATATGATATGAGTAGAGTAGAGTAATTTATTTGACCACTTTACATACAAGGTACAGTTGCGGCCAATAAAAAATGGGATAACTCTTATAGCAGATTTTTGTTTATTTCTAGCTACTTGAATTTGTGTTATGAATATGTCACATGGCAACATTGAATATTTGACATCTATCAAACAATTCCAAATTAGGAAGTAATCATGCCGCATATACATGCAGTGACGAAAGGTGGAATAATCGCAAAAATAGACAACTGTCCCTTTTTTTTGGCCGCAACCGTACATATATGGCAAGTCATTTATAATATTAGCTTAAAGCCTAATTTAAAAAAAGAAAACGTCTGTGAATAAAATAATAGAGTGAATTGTCAAGAATAAATATAGAACTTGCACAATTTATAAATCTTAAAAAGAGAACATTGTCGCTTAAAAAAAAAGCACAAAACTTATAATTGAAATCAACAAAGATTTATAAACATGAGTTAATCACAAGCCTATAAAAATGATTTTATTTTCAAGAAATATGAATTGTCCAGCTACAGCAACATATTCCTCGATTGTGTAGAAACAATGTTTGAAAAGGTATCTCTTGATATTATTTTTGAAATTTCTGAAATCCAAGGATTTTACTGATTGATGGAGACAGTTATATAAATTTAGATTTAGCGAGTTTTTTTGAGTAACCGCTAATCGGTGTCTTGAATTATTCAATAAGAATGCAGATCTTGTTGAGTAATTGTGGTTGTTTGAGTGTTTTGGAAACATCTCAATATTTTTGTGAATTTCCAATAACACAACATAAATATAAAGTAGGAAGTGGCATGATTTCAAGGTGAATAAAAAGAGGACGACAATATTCCCTATATCCTACATTTGCCATGCTTCTTATGGCTTTTTTCTGACATCTGTACGCAGATTCTCAATCGTTATTCGTTACCTACCGTCCCGAGTGGCAACCGAAATAGCGATTCTCAATCGTTTCGATAACGACTTGTCACCTTTTGCAAACGTCAATTTCAGTCGGTAGGTCCGAATGTTCCGAGTGAAGTTTCAAGGAAAGGTACGTCTGTAGTTTTGATTACTTTTGATGAATTTGCAAACTTGTCTTTCCTACAGAACAATGAAATTGCAAATTGAGCATTTAGAGGTGATATCGGTATTTATGGAGAATCACACCGATTTTGCAAAGGGCAGATTGTCAGTCTCAAATTCGAGAACCAAATTTAAGGAGTTGTGGTCAAATTTGGCTCACAAACTCAATTCCTTAGGCCTTGGGACAAAATCAGTTGACAAATGGCAAAAAGTGAGTACATGAAGTTGATTTTTATTTTACTTTTTAAGTGAGATGGTTGATTACTTGAAAATACAAGAGTAGCTATGCTTTGGTTCTCTTTTCGACTTTACTTCTGGCGGAACTTCAAATATCACGTATGTTTTATAGACATGGTCAGATTACAAAGGGAATTTGAAGAAAAAAGCAGCAGAAATCAATAGACTACTGAAGGCAACAGGAGGAGGTCCATCGATAAAAGACCTAACAGATATAGAAAAAAAAATATTGGAGATTCTTGGACCCACATTTTTTAAGGGTGTGGGAATAGAAGAGAAAGGTGTAAGTTAATAACAAAAATATATCGAATTTTGATAATGTTACAATATTCTATGATCTTTTTAGATTAATGTTAAAGCTCCATGTCCAGATACACCAGAAACTGTGACTTCAGTTCCTATCACACCAGATGCGACTTCAACATCTAGCCATATAATTGACCAAAATTTCCAAAAAAATGGAAATATAGGACTGGTTACTCTTCTGCCTAACCAATCTTCAGAAAAAAGAAAATTGGGTTGTGAAAATGACCACGATATCTCGTTTTTTTCTAATAAGAATGGAAGCAGGAAAAAGAGAAAGAGTCAAACTGAGAATTTAAATTTGATTTACGAAGAAACCATCAACTGCCTAAAAAATATAGAAAACACACTTGCCAATGGTTTGAATACTATAAATAACAGCATCAGAGATGGTTTGAAAGAGTTGACAGAGGTGCTGAAAGGGAAACAGCCCCATACTTGAATTCTCAAATTTTCATTATTTATTATTATTTCATTTATTGTTTTTTCGTGTTATCGTATAGGCGAGTTTTGTTTGTTTACTTTTTTCAATGGTTACATTAGTTTTAGGTTACTTTGATACCCAGTTCACAATAAAATGATTACTTTGGAGTTTTTTCTTTTAATCAGAAATTTGTTTTTGAATACATATCTTATGGCATAGCTTATTTAAAATTACAAAAAATATACTTCAAACAGAAAGACTTTAATATTAAATGTGATTGAAATAATTTCTGGTCAAATTGTTTCTAATTCGTTGTCCTTCATGAAAAAGACGAACGTCAATAGGAGGGTGATTATGTGCCAAGTGATCATTGTCCATGGCCATATTTTCCTCCAATTCAACTCCAAATACCATGCACATATTATGTAAGACAGCACACACATTTACCAAAACTGCTACAAATCTTGGCTCATATCGAGCTACTCGTTCTTTGAGAAGACAACGGAACCTTGACTTGAGAACACCAAATGTTCTTTCCGCAGTATTTCGAGCACGTATATGTGTTGAGTTATAGCGAGCCTCGGGAGATCCTGGAATAGGATTGAGGTAAGGTGTCATGAGACAAGGCTCTAAAGGATAGCCTGAATCCCCAATAAGCCAAGATCCATGTAAGTTATTTTGGTGATATTGGTTCATTAAGTACTGCCTCACTTGTGATTGTCTCCATATGAATGAATCATGAGTGGATCCAGGATAATTCGCATTTATTGAGAGAATCTTCAAATTGGCATCACATATCATTTGAGTGTTCAGGGAATGATACCCCTTCCGATTGAAAAAATTGTGCTCGTCAACTTTAGGCTTCAATATAGCTATATGTGTGCAGTCCACCGCTCCTAAAACTCCTGGAAAATTGAACTTATCCATATAAGTTTCTTTGCTTTCATTTTGTTCTGCTCTTGTAGTTGGGAATTTAATGAATCTCGCTGTCAAATGTTCATAAATTGCATTAGTTACCTCATGAATGTACCTACAATTATTACGAAATCAAAATGTTAGTAGTCGTTTTATGCATTTTCATTTTTACCTATGAACACTCGTTTGACTAACTGCCAAATTGAAGTCTTCACCAACACTCCTTTGATAGCATCCAGTTGCATAAAAACGCAAAGCAACTAATATCTTTTGTGTGACAGGAACTTTATCAGAATGGAAAGGCACTTGTATATGGGGAACCAAGAGTCTGATATTATTGATATCAAATTCATCACGGCACCTCATTCGTTGACGTTTAAAATTGATATTCTGTTGAGCTCTAATTACTTCGTTCACAATGGGTAACATCTCGAAATTCACCGGACGCGTTTAAACTTTTTTGAGGCAATCCAAATTGATGTCGATATTCCTCACTAAAATCCCAAATTGACAATTCGTAAACTTCAAACGGAAACAATTATTGAGAAATTTCGGACACCTTTCATTTTTCACTGCTGCCAATGTAAGTTCAGTCGGGAGACATTAAGAATTGCTCAGCAGTCGGTAACGACTGTACACCGAATACGTTCCCGACCGTGACCAACCGATCGGGATGTAACGATCGTAAAAATTGAGAATCTGTCTGCCGAATATAGTTATCGAGTTTGTGGCATGCCCCCAAATCAAAACTCCATATGAAATGACTGAGTGTAATAGTGAATAGTAGGCCATTTTCAGTGCCATCAAACCTACAGTATGCCTCAGTTGTCTAAGAACAAATAAAACACTAGACAATTTACGAGTAGTTGTTTCTATGTGACTAGACCAACTAAGTCGATCATCAATAGTAATACCTAGAAACTTAACATTATTTCCTAGAGTAACCCTGGAGTTTGAAGATATTATGATATTCTGGGTTTTTTCATTGTTTAGTTTTAGTTTATTTGCTGTAAACCAAGTGTGTGCTAAATTTTTATTACTGTCCATTATTTGAGGTAAACTGGTAAAATGCCATTCTGAACAAAAGTTGCCATTGCGCCAACTCTCTGAATGTCGTGGTTGTTGTAAGTAATTCTTCAAACTTTTCTCTCAATTATTATTACAACAAATGAAGTTGTTTTATGATGAGTAATCAATTAATAATTGACTCTGTTAAAAATAAATACTTCAAGAAGTATGTTTATTTTGTGAAATATTTTGGCAGTGAAAAAAATCTTTTTTTCACTGTGAAAAATAGAGATGCAGAAATGTTAAGTTTTTTTGACAGTTGTTCAGAAAAATGTTATTACTTAATGATAGTTAGGGTGGATTTAGTCAACTTTAGCACAAGCATAATCATAAACATAGCGGTAACATCAAAGGTTTTTAGCATAAACTAACATTTTTGTATAAATGGCGCCATTTGATATAACAGATTCAACTTTCGTTTTTGACATATATTTAAGCACAATTTTAAAATCATGTTGACTAAATGCACCTTTAATCTGCTCTTTTCATCGTAATATTTATCGCAATTAAAAACGGATCGTTTATATCCACTTCTATTTGAAACTTCTGAATTACCTTCCTCAACTTTTAGCTTAATTCCGACTCAATGATAATGCTACAGTGACTGAGAAAAAAACATATGTGAATCTTCTCAAATTATATTTTTACCTACCGAAAACGCAAAATTTAAAAATTGGGTTCTCATCTACTGAACTTGAGATACGGTTTATAATTTCCGCGGCAGTCATTAAATACCAGACAAAACGTGCCATTATACCAAATGGAGAAATATAGTATTAATCTTTGCATTGAGGGGCGCGAAATAATAGAATAAAGCAAGTAATCTCTACTAATATACCGCACATTCCACCTCTTATTAGCTTCATCTTGTGTGCTCTACTTCGTGGAATCATGTTTAACTTATGGAAAATTCACTCACAATACACTCACACTCCCTTTGCGTCTTTATGTAATCGGAAGATTTATCTAATTATGATGCTTTTCATCAATCCTTGTAGTTAACTGTTCTTTGTATTTGAGGTTCAATAATAGCCATTTGTGTATTTGGAGCGCAAAGTGATAGTTTGCGATTCACGGTAATCTTTGGAGAGCGGCAATGGCACTTTGTGCTTAAAATACGTACAAATTTTTTTCTTAATTTGCAGCTCAGACAAAAAAACGCTCTATACTTCATTCGTCATAAGCACTTAATATAACTTATCAGAAAAGTAACGCTCAATAGCTATCTCAAAATAAATGTAAAAGCTTTCGAAATATACAATACGTTGCATCTGTAAAAAAAATGGGAATATAACTCATGCCTGAATAAAAAACCTTCCGGATTTGATTGAAACCGGACCACCTGTTTGAATTACTTTGAAATGCTGCTTTTCGAACATCTGAACTATGGTTACTATGGTACCTATGGTACCTTAAATCTATTACAAGAATGCATATTTCTGCAAAATGAAAACTTTGCTTGCAGAAGAACAATTGCCCCAATCCAGTATACCATAAGTGTGAATAGAAATGATTCATTATAAACCTCAGCAAGTAGCATATTTTTCCCGATTTAGAGCATAGGTTGTCTATATGTGGAATCCAGGCCAATTTGTCGTCTATAGTGAAACCTAGCAAGCTCACCTGTTTAGATATTTCGACCGTGTTATGTGTTTCCAAAGAGAGTCCAACCTGGAGTTTTATCTACTCAATGTGTATAGCAATGCAAGGGTTTTGCAGGTGTTTAATTTCAGGTTATTGATTTCTGACCACATTAGAACAAGTTCATTTGTGGTTACGGCTTTGTTTTTTAAGGCAATCAATCTCTCTCAGCTACCAAGATCATCATCATATTGTGTGTATGTCAGAGTTGTTATTGCTGTTGAAATGTCTGATTAGGTCATTCGCAAAAACTATAAAAAGAAAGGTACACAGGGTTGATCCATGTGGAACTCCATAGATTAAAATTTATGTTTCATTGAGTCTTATACCTGCTTGCGATTGGTCAAATAAGACATGAGTAGTTGCAATGGAAGTCCCCTTACATCATATATTGATAACATAGAAAATAATAACCTATGATCTACAGTCGAAAGCTCCCGATTTGTATTTTCCCGGGTAGGATTGTCACGCTGATAGCTATAACTGCCTCCGTGGCGACGTTAGTTGTTACCTTGAAGCTCAAGGTCTTCTCACCGAATCCACAAATGTGTGGCTGGCTTCCTGTTGTTGACTTCCTTTGTTTCTATTTATACATCCAAGTGTTGTACATCTTCGCACTTGATTTTACCATTCTGATGAGAGCTCAAGCTCTAAACACGTGTCTACGGTTGCACAACAATTTCAGGGCTGTACCCAGTAACTTTTCTATTTATATTTAAAAAATATATATACATAAATATTGTAAAGAACATAGTACAGTGAGACAAGAACATTTTAAGACATATTAAAATTTTCAGAATAAATACGAACGTGCATTGCAAATTCATCTACCGTATAAAAACATTTCTCTGATAAAAAAGTTTCTATTTTTCTTTTGAAAGTGTTTGGTGACAATTTCTTTACATAATTTGGCAATAAATCATGAAGGCGAATTGCAACAAATTTAGGAGATTGTTCATGTTTTGCGTGATTAATTCAGCTCTCATTTGTAGGAGTCCTTTATTTTCATGAATGTGTGTTGGTATTTTCGAAATGAATAAACTGGTAACAGTCAATATATTATTTTGTCGAAAAGTCTCTCTACAAGTAGTTCTATAGTCAAGATTGAAAATCATTCTCAGAAGTGCTTTTTGCTTTATACAAATCATGTCTGATCCAGTAGCTATTCCCCAGACAGCAATGTTTTGGTATATAATCGAGCATGATATACCGATATTAGTGATTTTGTACCAAAATTATTTTTGAGAGATTTTAATATGATTGATTCGAGTCGATCATTGTTGCCAAGAATTTTGCCGAACTAGCCAATTTTAAAGGTTCGTTTCGAAAACTAATATTGAGATCATGTAGACTTCGAGATGAATTGGCAAATTGCATGCATATACTGTTTTGTTCAGGTTCACAATGAGTCTGTTCTTATCACACCAGTCATTGAATTCGATTAAAACTGTAATGACTAATTATTTCATATAGTCAGATGTTTGGCTTGATAGGATGATAGACGTGTCATCTGCATAGAGATATATTTTTTTCCATAACTTATACTAGTGGGAAGATCATTTACATATAGTAGGAATACTAGCGGTCCAAGAACGCTACCTTGGGGGGTCCCCGTAGTCACGAGATACTTGTCATAGAGTACGTTATTATGTTTCACTTGAGAACATCTATTCGTCAAAAAAGACACAAGTAACTGATTGATATTTCCACGAATTCCTATGTAAAAAAGTTTTTTCGCTGCAAATTTGGTGTTCAAGGTGTCGAAGGTCCTGCTCAAGTCAAAGAAAATTCCTACAATAATATTTTTTTTTTGTCAAATAAATCGTGTTCATGTTGTCTTAAATCGAGCGTTGCAGTTTCTGTCGAGTGATTATTCCTGAACCCATGTTGCCAGTCTGTCATCAGATCGAACATTTCCAGGTAATCATTTATGCCGAGAGATATAAGTTTTCGAAAATTTTTGAGAACGCACTGATAAGCGATATTGGCCGATAATTGTCGATATTTTTACTGTCACCATTTTTTAGTATTCATAGTTACGAGGATGTATTGATATCTAGTTAGCCTAGACCAGTTCCCTGCATAAACAAAATATTGCGTTACCATAGCAACGAACAATAACTTATTAGAAGTGTCAGTGTAAAGTTTGACGTCAAAAAAGTAAACCAGAGTTACGCAATAAATTAAAAGAAAAAATATGTCCACCGAAATTGTGAAAATCGACAAATTGGAGTATGGAGCCATCATCAAATACCTGTATTTAAATGGGTTAAGAGGTAAGCAGATTTACGAAGATATGCTGAATACCCTTGGTGATCAATGTCCTTCGTATGCGACCGTGAAAAATTGGACTGCAAGCTTCAAAAGAGATAAATTTTCCATTGAAGATGATGACCGATCGGCAAGGCCAGTTTAACAGACTGTCGAATTGGGCTAAAACGGATATCTGAAGCACTGAATATTTCATACGAACGCGTTCATCATATAGTTCACGTCAATTTGGACATGAGAAAAATTGCTGTAAAATAGATCCCCAAATGTTTGAAAGTTGACCAAAACCGTGCAAGGGTAGTAGCATCGCGTTCGATCTGTGCTCGATCTGAAAACGATGTAGCCTTGTTAAACCGAATTGTTACTATGGATGAGACTTGGGTACATTTCTACGATCCAGAAACAATACAACAATCGATGGAATGGCGACACTCCGGTTCTCCAAGACCTAAGAAGTTTCGTGTCCAAAAATCTGCTGGAAAAGTTCTTGCTTCAGTTTTTTGGGTTTGCCATGGAGTAATCATGATTGATTTTTTGGATGAGGGTAGAACAATAACTGGAAATTTCTATTCGACATTACTGACCACTCTACGGGAAAAAATTAAAGAGAAAAGACGCGGAAAGCTATCCAAAGGTGTTTTGTTTTTGCCGGACAACGCCCCTGCATACAAATATCATGTTGCCATTCAAAAAATTCGTGATTTAGGGTTTGAATTACAAAAACACCCCCCTTATTCACCAGATTTGGCTCCGTCCGACTCTCATCTCTTTTTTTCAAAAAACATTTTTTTCTAAGGGTCTAGATACTTTGCAGGTTCGCTGTAATAAATGTATCCAATTAAGAGGAGGATATGTTGGGTAATAAAATATTTTGACATTGAAATTTTGTTTGGTTCTATAGTAAGCTAAGACGCTGCCGGTCGCTGGTTCAAACCACAGCGACTGCAGAATTTTTCTGATGGCCCGAGAAAGTGGTATGGTACGATACAATGGGCATCTGCCTACGTGTCATCGGGTCAGCCTTGGGTGGCTGGACGAGCCTACCACGCACGAAGTGGAGTGTTTAGTGGGTATACCTGAGGGGGATTCGATTCGGACTCAGGGGACTCCCACACTACCTTATGGGATGTGTGTCAGGCCGGATAAGGGTTTCAACCACCTTGTGAGAAAAAACAATATATCCTCGTATATCCACTCTCAATGAAAAAAATCAAGTTACATTTCCATTCTATAGAGGCTTGATAGAAAAAAATAAAAACACTTCTAAGAACTTGTGGCAATGCGTCAATGAAATATGTGAAATATGTGAAGAAATGAAACAAAAATTGAGCAAATAATAAACCGAAAAAATAAAATTATCGCTTATAAGAAAATGAAATATCGAATGAATTCATCGATTATTTCTGTGATTAAGGCAAAAAATCAATATCCCCAACAATTATGAAGAAAAACTCAACATGGTGGAAAACACAATGTATTTTTTTCCAACTAACGAAACTTAACTAATAAAAATAATCAAAACACTAAAAAATAAAAAATCCCCAGTATGAGATAATATACGGACAGAAACATTGAAAGAAATATCGAATCAAATCGCTGCACCAATAACGTTCCTAATTAATAAATGTTTTAACACAGGATTATTTCCCCAGCTATTGAAAATGGGAGTTGTGAAACCCTTATTCAAAACAGGCGATAAAGAAGAACTTGGAAATTATCGTCCAATTTCGTTAATTTCGAATATTGCTAAAATAATAGAAAAAATATTGAAAATGATACTTGTGAAATTCCTAGACAAACACGATGTAATTTCAGAGAGTCAGTATGGCTTTAGAAAACGAAAGTCAACTGAAGATGCAATTTGTGCATTAACATCAAAGATTTATAAAGCAATTGATTGAAAAAAATCATCACTCTGTGTATTCGTCGACATTTCTAAACCTTTCGACACAGTAAGCCACAAAAAATTGTTGATAATACTACAAAAATATGGGATTAGAGGAAATGCTTTCAATTTATTGAAGAGTTATCTCACAAACCGCCAACAACAAGTACGTATAGATGGTGCCATCAGCGAAATGAGAAATATCACATATGGTGTGCCACAAGGAACTGTTCTTGGGCCACTATTATTCACGCTTTATATTAATAGCTTATTGTCAATGAATATAGAAGGGTGTGTTTCGCTGATGACACCACAATATTTTATCAATCTAAAGACTGGAAATCCCTTAAAACCGAAGTTGAGCTAGATTTAAAAAAAATTAAAGACTGGTTTAGATACAACGAACTAACCCTCAATATAGAAAAAACAAAATATCTCCCGTTCACCTCATACGCAAAAAACTTACCAAACCTAGGAAATCTTATTGTTGATCAGGATACCATAATACCGGAAGAGAAATCGATGAAATACCTGGGAATAATTATTGATAGACACCTACGATGGGACTTACAAGCAAAACATATTTGTAATAAGCTAAGAGCTTTCCTTCCACGTTTCAAATACCTGAGAGAAATTCTGGATATAGCCCATTTGAATACCATTTATTTCTCCCTAATACAGTCGCAACTTTCATACGGGATCCTGGGTTGGGGAGGTATGTATGACTGTCATTTAAATAATATTGTCAATTTACAAAAATGGATAATCAGAATTATATACAATGAAAAAAGAACCTATTCAAGTGACGCAGTGTATAAAGAGAGTCAACTCTTCGACCCGAGACAACTCTTTTGTCTCAAAATTATACTCAGCATCAACAAAAAAATAAATTAAAATTGATCCCATTGAACATGGTCATTATACTCGGAGCAGAGAAATGCAACTTTTTGTTTCCAAATGTGAGAAAAGCATACGGCAGAGTAGTATTGAATTCCTGAGTCCAAAGTTATACAACATCCTACCAGATTACTTGAAATCGATAAAAAATTTTTACTTATTCAAAACTTAAGTAAAATTATGGTTAAGACATACCGACAGATGCATAATACACGATATAGTCAATAACAAATTGAAATAACAAGGGTCACTCTTAAGTGCTGAATAAGCTCAATTCTTTTATGAACTTTATTAATGAGACTAGTCATTATTTCGTGATATTTTTGAATCAAAATGTTCGTCTACGTGTATACAGTGCGACGCTAAATTATGGAACAAATTCATTATTTCTGAATATAAAGATATATCGGAAAAATCCTCGGACAGGTCGATTTTCTTTTCCGATGGGCCAATTTTTGAACCTCACCCAAAATATATAGGGTGCGCATTTGAGGAAAAGCGACTTTGGTGATATTTTTAAATGAGACACCTAGTATATTTGTCCATATTTGGTTAGGGATCGTCATTACAAATCCAGTGATACCAAGTTTGATGGGATTATGTCAAACGGCTGCGGAGATATGACCAAAAAACTTCTCCATATACCCAATGAGTGCGACAGAGACTTTTAACCTTCTGAATCGTGTGGAGTCTCGCAGTCATACTCATTAGACATACGAGGAAGTTTTGTGACCATATCTCCGCAGCCGTTTGACATAATCCCATCAAACCTGGTATCACTGGATTAGTTATGACGATCCCTAACCAAATATGGACAAATATACTGGGTGTCCAATTTAAAAATATCACCAAAGTCATTTTTACTCAATTGCGGATAACCCTATATATTTTGGGTGGGGTTCAAAAATTGGCCCATCGGAAAAGAAAATCCGAGGATTTTTCCAAAATATCTTTATATTCAGAAATAATGAATTTGTTCCATAATTTAGCGTCGCACTGTATTTATGGTTACTTATATTTCTTGTATTTTATTGTATATTTTTATTTTCCTTTAACTTTAACTTTGAATGATTTATTTTTATATTGAATATTCGTCCAATTCTTACATTTTTATACAGGGTCCTGCAGCAAGGGCGCGGTCTTCCATATCTCCACTATGGTAACAGATAGATAGATCATTCATAGCAAAATGATACTATTTCCTGAGTTCTACAAATTGAAAATAATGGCACTCATACAGGGTGTTCAGTTTTTTCTAGGCGGGTCCCAACTTTGTTTTTTTAAATGGCAACCAGTATTTTTTATCAGTTTTTCCGTTTCTACATCAGAAATAAAAGGTATTTTATATGAATCTTTTTTTCGAAAATATTGACGGTTTTCGAGATTTTTAGCAAGACATCTTTTTTTCCCCAAAATTCGTCACTATTTGAAATTATGAAGTGGTGCCAAGTCTTATTGACATGAGTTTTTGGTCAAATTATGAACTTTGTTGACTCTCTCAAATAATATATCAAAAATCGACCTGTGATATACAGGGTGCGAAAAATAGCTTGTCAAACATTGTAAATAAAAAAGTGCAAAATCATCCTTATTTCAAATAGAATACCCGGTATATCATCCATTCATAAGAAGCGCCAATAAGTGCTCTACAAATTTCATTAAATATTCCCTATGGCTAAAGTCAATAGTTTTTCTTAAAAATAAGTTTTTGTCGAAAAATTACAATTTTTCTTATTTCTTCGCTATAGTCTCAAAAAACGACTTTCTTTACCACAAAATCCATTTGAAACGACTGAAAAAAAAGTTCTGAATGTCATTAATAAATTAATTCATTTCAAGTACTTATTTAAATTGTCAACTGGCAAATTACGAAACTGTTATAGGGATAGTTTAATGAAAGACCGCGCCCTTTTATATATTTTACACTATATCACGGACAAGCTGTACCAATACAACTTCAGTGATTACCCTGTTTATTCAATAACTAAAAAAAAACACATGTCACACAGTTGAATATTCACGAATAAACATTATTATTATTATTATTATATGCCCCGAATGATGAAAATTATGGGACAAACGTTATTTAATGATCCAAAACTGCACAGTGAACCATCAGCCCGACATAAATCAAACTCTCAAAATACCATAACCATATAGGACGCATATTTCAAAATCATATTTTGCATGTGGCATAACGTGAACCATACAATCTAATAAACTTAAAGTGATTTTCGTAGTTTTCTCCGACCATTCCTCTTCATATACGAATCAAAACGGCTGCAGCGGAAAAATGAAACTTTTCGTGAGTAATAAATAAGACGTTGTTTCCCGTTTTGTGTAGTGCCATTTGGCGACGCCAACCGAAAGCCTTAAAGTGCGGGGTGGGACCAGGGCTCGAAAAAACGAACATTTTCGTGATATATTATGAGGGGATTTATACGACTTTGCTTTTTACATCGCCTTGTATCAATTAAAGATACTAAATTAGAAATGGGACTCTGAATAAAATGGAATGTTGTGAATACAGAGTTGGTGGCTTAGTGTACTGATGGATCCAAATACTTCATATTCATTGACAGGGATCAAGAAATTAGGAACACTGTTGAACAAAATTAGAGTAACATACTTTTTCTAATACTACAAGAAAAATGCTCAGTTCAAGTGCTTCTTAGATTAAGGAATATAAACGTTGTAATCAATAATTTCATTTTCTGCGGGCCAGCGATATCGAAATGTGAAATTACTGTGCGTAAAGTGATACTGTTTAGCACAAGTGCGTAAAAAATCAACTGTGCGTGAAGTATTGTTTTATGCACTGTAATGCATTCTTCACACAGACTATATTTTTTCGTCAGATTACACTTGGAAATCATCATTTGATAATGCGACGAAAATTGAAAACATCGTAAAATAAAACATTCAACAACTGATACAATTTGTCAATATAATAACTATTTTACGAACTTGTATCATAAATAACTATTCCTACTACTTCCATGGGCTACTAGCCTGTCATTATACACTCAGGTGCATAAAAAACGGCCACCTTGAAATGTTAACAAATTTTGACCTTGAAAAACTTTTTTATTTTCTGTCCGATTTCGATAATTTTTTTCAAACCAAATGGAAGGAAATTTATCTTAGAATAATTTTCATCAAACATATTTCCTAATAAGTTTCGAATTAAACCCGTTATACGAGGGAAAACAAAGTTTTGTTCCTGTCATATAAGTTTAAGACACCTTGTGGTGAAATACAGCTTTTGGATGACACTCAAAACCACCCTGGATGCAAGCTTGGTTCATCCACTATCATTGCCACTTCATTCATTTCGATATCACGATTTATGAATTATTGAATAAAGCAGTGCATTTTCTCTGCGCGATCTTTATTCTTCAATACGTAAAAATTAACAATGATAACATAAGCAGCGAACGGCTGAAAAGAAAACTGAACCAAATTTTTAATATCGAATATTGCATCCTCTAGCTTGGACAACAGCTTCCATTCTCCGAGGCATTCCACGAATTAGCGTTTGAATATTCTCCTGGGGCATGTTATTCCTATACTCTATGAGCGCAACACGAAGTTCATTTTTATTCGTAGGTGGTCTTTTCCTACTTCTCAGACATCTACCTAGATAGTCCCAGACATGCTCAATAGGATTTGCATCAGGGGAGCATGCTGGCCAATTTATTTATTTTCTCTATCCCAACCTCAATTAGGTATTCTGTAACACACCTGGCGGATTGTGGTCTCGCATTATCTTGCATAAGAAGGAAGTTTATGTCTCCAAAGTGTGAATATGGGACAACGTAGTCAGCTAAAATATCATTGATGTATATTCGTGCTGTCAATGCTCAATCTTCAACAAAAACCAGCTCCTCCGAATTTCTGGTCGATTCTCCGCATAGTAGAACGACAGACATTAAATTTTCTAGCAACATATTGATAATTTCGTTCCTCTTCTAAAAGAGTTATGGCTTTAGCACAGTTTTCTTCACTCGAAACCATTGGTAGAACGATCAAAAGTTTTCTCAAACTGACGTTATGACAATAACACAACTGTCAAGTGATAAACGAAGTGAAACAATTGATTCATGGCAATCGTGATCATTGAATTTGACGAATATGTAGAGAAAATGCAATGCTTTATTCAATAATTCATAAATTTGAAACGAATCGTGATATCAAAATGAATGAAGAAGCAATGGATAGGGAATGAACCAAGTTTGCTACAAGATGGTTTTGAGTGTCATTGTATTTCACCACAGGGTGTCTTAAACTCAAAAGATAGAAACACAACTTTGTTTTCCCCTGTATAATATGAATAATTCAGACCTTATTAGGGAATATGAGAATTATTTTAAGATAAATTTTCTTTCATTTTTTGAAAGAACTATCAAAATCGGACGAAAATAAAGAAGTTATTCAATATCAAAATTTGTTAACATTTCATGGTGGACTTTTTTATATACCTGAGTGTATTATCGAATTCCATGATGATAGATATGAAACCAAATTAAGTCTGAATCTGATTGAAACAAACAATTTGACATTCCGTAATTTTAATATCATTAATTGCAAAACGTAAGTAATCAAGACAAAATCAAAATAAATAGTAATTTTCAAAATTTAGCACCTGATATTTTATTATTGTAGCAGCTAATTTCAGGATTCAAGTAGATGGAACGGTGGCATGGAGTGTATATCTTGCAGTAGATTGGGAGTTCAAAACCTGAACATGCTATTTTCTTTTAATCGATGACAGACTGATTGTTCGATTTTCATTATATTTTTTTTTCCTTTTGGATCTTCAGTGACAGCATGAAAGTTTCTGATAGAAAAATTAAATTTATTATTCAAATAGTCGAGAAAAAAATTATATCACTCGGCCTGTCCTGGGAATATTAAGTAACCTCACTCAATTACAATTGAGAAATACAAAATATAAATGAATTGAAAACATAGAAATCTATTCTTTTTGGCAACAGAATATTTCTTCTCTGCCTCTGATCACCATCATCTCTAACGTCTCTGCATTCTTTGGAAACTTCTTTTTCATGATTTTTCTCTTCATCTTCCAAACTCTTTTTTTCACCATTGGATGAAACAGTTTCTTTGTCAAACTTTTTGTTTTGTTTGTCATTTACTTCTTCATCGTCGGTATCTGCATGTATGTCACTGTCGCCATGTTCATCATTTTCGTCTTGTTAGTCATCGAAGTCTAAGTTGAGAAATATGAAATTTATATGTGAATTTCCGCAAATGAGCTACATTATTTGGGCGATGAACATCAATTGGTAGTTTTTTAAGTATAACGTTTTTTGAGTTTCATAGACTCATCGGTTTGGCACACTTAGCAAAAACGACTTCTCCTTCATCATACTTAACATCTTTGAATCGTTTTCTGTCATATCTAGCTTTGTACTTCCTTTGTTCTTTCAGTATCCCCTCCCTTATTTCATTTTGTAAATCTTCTGGTGGAGTCCATTTTACTCTAGTAACATATTCTGCCAGCTCATCTTCTCCAAATGTTGGCAAATATCCATGTAAGCTCTTAAAAGGACTTTTTCGATAGTTTCATTGAAAGCCAAATTGATATGCTTTGCAACTTTTGGCACAACATTATCCTACTTCTGAAATGTTACTTCTGCTCACCTGGATGCCACAAAGACACTACAGCATCAGAAAAGACTTTAATTAATGAATATAATAATATAGGGAATATAAAACAGACACGCTGCCACGATATGAGTGAAATTTTTCCCGTTCGTCGAAAAAGTTCCTCGCTAAGCAACCAAAATTTTGATATCACTTCAAAGATTCTAATCAAATGCTCGAATCATACATACTCTCAAATTGAAGACTCGACTAGAAGAGACTCAAAATCGGCTCAATAATACTCGAGAAACTTTCAATAGAATGTTACCGAATAACACTGTATACACTATCTATTCAAGTTTAGTTAAAATTCTCGTAACCAAACGATAACTATACTATTATGGTATCTCAGTAATTGTTATGATGTGTTTGTTCATCGGCATCGCTTATTGTGTAATTTATGGAAAGTATAGGATAATTATAACAATTACTATGGGGAATATTCAATGGTTTTGGGTTCTCATAATGTAGACGGAATTGATACAGCTTTGAATTATTCGATGATCGGGTGTGCTGAACACTGGCTGAGTTTGCATGCGAACCAGAACCGTATCGGTTTATCAAACATTGATTTAGTTTCGATAACCCATTCGCGTACGTAGGTTGGCCTGCAAAACAATACACCGAAATGAGCGTAAACTTTCGTGCCACTAGCGTTTGTTTGTCAATTTACCCTTTTCGTGAATTAATGAGGGGAAACATGCGATTTTCAAAGTTTAACTCGCAAACAGATTTTATTTTTTGATTATCGCAGTTGCAAAATGGAATGGGATAACATCTACAGGAAGAAATACGATACCGATACCAATACCGATAAGCTCTGGGATCTGACTCATCACGTTTTCTTAGGATAAACAGTTATAAACGTGGTTAGCGGCAGGCAACTCAGGAATAAAAAAAAATAAAAAATTAAACCCTGAATAACAACTGTGGAATGTGACCTTTTTTCTCTGGAACAAAAGTCACTGTCCCTTTAGCTGTGGTTGTCAAGAATTTAGTAGCAATTAGTACTCTGGATCTCGTTCGATCCGAGAAAACAAGACAGTATAATTGGTTGGAATCTAGAACAAATTGTTAGTAACACATGTTTTCATCAATTTTGTTAGGAAAATAAACTTAGTTGAGAAACATCTGAATCATTGTTTGAATAGAATTAAGATAGTTAGCCAACCGTATGGGATTAATATTGGATTCAAATGGATGCGACATTTAGATGGCGATAGTGATCTCGCATCCAAGTCATGTCGTAAGTTCAGTAATCTGGCCTCCAAGTCATGTCGTAACTTGATTGAAACAATGGTAAAGCATTAAAGGGTGTTTTGAAGAACCCTGCATTAAAATGACGTCAAATAGAAGAAGAATAGCTGTAAGCTAAACTCCGCCAAGGAAAATAAAGACCATTTATTATTATTATTATTATTATTATTATTAAATATTCATGTTTGTAACTAATCTCGCTAGATGACACTCGCGTTTGGTCCAATGCCGATTCCACAGGCATTGACTAACTTTACTTCTATTCAAACAATAACTGAAGTAAAACACTGAGATGACTTCATAGCACCATGACAAATACCATCTTCCCGATCACCATAACCAGATAAGAAATGGCAAGACAAACCAATGGATTAAAATTGTCCATCCCTGGATAACGACTAACTATACAGCAGACTGGATCATCCTCCTATCTTCATAGCCAAACAAAAAAGGAGAAAAGACTTTCATGGGAGATACTCAGTCCGCTATACAATCTTCAAGATTCAATGTTATGGGACTGCACCTACCACAGCCTGATTGGATTTCCACCATCATAAAAATGCTATTGCTCTAGCCAGGAATCCTAAAAAGAATATATTTAATAATTTATATCAAGCAAAATACTCGTACACTCACCTCTACCGGAGGAGTGCCAGTGTGGCCACTCCAATAGAACATATCTTTCAAAATCGACATTTTGGTTCAGCAAACCAAATCAAAAACGTATAAAAGCCTCTGGATTTGATACTTCCGCAGCTACATCAAAATTGAGAAGGAAAAACACAAAATGGCTTTCTATGCGACAAGAAGAACTTATCTTCTTCCATTCTTTTATTTTTTTTTAAGGCTCCTTCCTTTTTTGGAATGTGGTTAGACTCGATTAACTGTCAACCGGTTTCTGTGGTGTGTTCAGTATCAATTTTGTTCTTCAAGTTACTGACTGTTTCATCTATTTTGTCAATTTCTGCCTCGATTCCATCTTTGATTTCATCACTGATTATTTCATTCATTTTGTCTATCTCTGCTTCGACTGTTCCTATTTTTTCTTCAATCGATTCGCCACACCACGTAGTTCTTATTTCAATCCTTGTATTTTCTAGGAGCTTCTTTTGAAGTTCATCTTTCAAGATGTTTCAATTTACTAAAAGGTATTCTCTCAAGCTATTCGAAATTTCCAAGAGTTGAAACGGAATTTTCGTCCTGTATAACAAGGTGTATAACGTTACCATGAACCTAGAGTTGTTCCTTTGATAAAACCGGGTTGGATACGATTTGTTTGGACTTGTCAATGTTCCGTGTAGAATTTGACAAACAGCTGTTGGTTTCAGAAGAGGCCGAATTTTTGTTGTTACAAATAGGCGCAATTTTTGTACCTGTTTTGCTTATTCCAGGTAAACTATATTATAGTTAGTTTTATACGCAATATACCAATTCGCTGGTTTGTAAGTAAAGACAAATTTGTTCGGCAAGTACATTCTTTAATATGACTTGAATGTTTTCTGTATCACAAATGAAGAATATAACTTCATCGACCATATAATCCACGTACACTTTTCAGATTCATCAACACATGCATCCGCTATTGTTTTTGACTATATTATACCACTGATTTCGCCGGCCCCTTCTTCTCAACCCTTACACCAAATGAGGACATAGCGGAAGGGTGGAGATTTTCATTTTCTCTCGCTAATTACTTCAACACCGACAACGTTAATGGGAGCGTGCTGTAAATATTCATATAATGAAGATATATATAAGTAGGAGGGATAGTCTCGAATCATAATGGCCATTTCTTGATAGTGCAATTAGTGAGACGTAAAATATATGTGACTGACGTGTGATTTCGCACAAACATGCTTCGCTCGTCCCGCAGCATATCCGGAGTTAAACAAAATTTACCATCTTCTTACTTTAGGTATTATACCTATAAGTATATATTTCAGTACTATTATATGTCATAATAATTAACAAAAGAGTTAAATTTATTGTTTGTTAAGATTGCTATTTCCGTCAACCGATAGCACCCCTAAGCGCAACCCTCAGAAGTCTCCAAGAGACTTATATGATTTTTTTTCGGGTTCCTAACGATTTCAATTCTACAAATTGTGAAAGGCTTTCGCGGCCATCGTTGAATGAATGATGGTTTTTCGGGTTTTTAGGCCGACGTTTATTTAGATAGAAATCTCGACGTTTCGTCAACACGAGTGGTTGGCATTTTCAAAAGAAATATTTACAGCTTCGATCACTGATCACTACTTGTATGGTATGTGTTGTCTCAGCCAGTATTTATGGGTCGACGTACTCGTACCTGCGTCCGGTGCCATCGTCCCTGCGTCGGGTACCCCCTCGGATTCATTAACTACCTGGTATGGTGTTATTACCATTTTCTTTAGAACAGGTAGCCATGCTTTGTTCAATTGTAACCCTTCTTCAGTTCTGTTGAAATTGTTGAGATGTTTTTTGATTTCGATTGCTTCTCGGAAGAGTCTTGGATAATATGCATGTGTTGTGGCAATTACTTGGGTTTCTTCGAACTTCACTCTGTGATTGTTATTGTTAAGCGCATGTTCTGCGACAGCGGATTTTTCTGAGTGCCCTAACCGGCAATTGGCCTTGTGTTCCTTTATTCTGGTATTTGTGCATGGAAATGCATGGAATGCGGTACACCCCAGATGAGCTTAGAAAAAATCAAAGGTTTGGCCATTGACCCAAGTGACATTCTACGAAGGTACCATTAGATGAAGCCATGAGGGGAATAGAACTACTGTTCCCAAGCGATATCTCAAAACTTTTTGAAATATGTTTAACATCGCCGTACTTTGTTTTCGACGACAAAATATACGAACAATTAGATGGAGTCTCAATGGGAAGCCCACTGAGCCCACTTATTGCAAATTTTGTCATGGAAAAGCTAGAGAAACAAGCAATAGAGACGGCAAAGTACAAACCCAAGGTATGGTTGCGATATGTAGACGACACGTTCATAATTTGGAGTCATGGACTGGAAGAACTCAACAAATTCCTTGAGCACATTAACAGCATACATCCGAGTATCCAATTCACAATGGAAGTTGAAAAGGATAGGGAAAAGAAGGCCGTTTGGGGCACAAGGTATATAGAAAACCAACACATACTGATCGATACCTCCACAGTACCTCAAATCATCATCCGTGTCAAAAACAAGGAATTATCAAAACACTAGTAGACTGAGCCAGAAGAATATGTGAACCCGAATATTTGGAAGCGGAACTGAAACACTTGAAAAGCGCACTTCTTTCAAATGGATATAAGAAAAGCGAAATTGATCGGTGTATAAAACGCAAAAGAAAGAACTCTAGCGACAGTGGATCGAATGGCTGCCAGGAACAAAGTAAAGCATTCTTGCCTTATGTTCCTAGGGTCACAGATCGGATTGGCCGTATACTACGAAAGTATGATATCAAAACCATCTATAAACCTTCAAAGAAACTGAAGGATCACTTGAGATCGGCGAAGTATAAACGTGATGTACTAAGCTCATCTGGGGTGTACCGCATTCCATGCACCTGTGGCAACGTTTATATCGGAACCACGAAGCGTTCCACAAATACCAGAATAAAGGAACACAAGGCCAATTGCCGGTTAAGACACTCAGAAAAATCCGCTGTCGCAGAACATGCGCTTAACAATAACAATCACACAGTGAAGTTCGAAGAAACCCAAGTAATTGCCACAACACATGCATATTATCCAAGACTCTTCCGAGAAGCAATCGAAATCAAAAAACATCCCAACAATTTCAACAGTAGTATTCAGTGATCGAAACTGTAAACATTTCTCTTGAAAATGCCAACCACTCGAAATACCATCATTCGATATCAAATTTCATTCTGTCGATGGCCATAAGCGAGAAAATGTATCAGCAACCCATATTGCAACCCTTTCAGTACGTTTGGTTTTTCAGTGGTTAAAATCCAAAAAAGAGAAAATCTGTCATTATTCGGCGGTGTATTATAGTATGAAGTTTTCAATAACGTTATTTACGTTTCCCACTTCATTTCCAGAAATATTGAATTCAAATGAGGATTCTGCATTCCCTCTAAAACCTATATTTTGGGCGATGTTCCATACGAAATAATGTTCATATGAATCGAACCAGTATTAGAAAAAATTAATTATCATTCCAGCACATGTGTGCCTCAATCACGTGATTTTCTCTTTCACCTCATCCGCCAACTGACTTTAAATCAAGATCATCCTCCACCTCTAACTTCAACAACGGAAGCTGTTTCGCGTGAATCTTATAGGGTCAGCCGTCCGTGAAATTGCAGAGGGCCCTCACTTTCCCCAGTAATTTACCGCAACTGAATTTGTCGGTGCTGGTGCTAACTGTAGACAAACTTTTAGGCAAGCTCGTGAAAGATAATGTGGGATCGGATATTTTATATAGGTAGATGATTTTTCTAGCGTTTTGTGAAGAAAAAGCATAGAAATATATATTATATACTTACTCTAGAATGCTGATCCCCATGTCGAAAATGTTGTAAAAAGTTCAGGCTAGCCCGCAATGCGCATGCGCGTCATTGGTGATTTTTGTAACAGGCCCGGTTTTAGTAAAATATTATAGTACTTGTGAAGATTAACAAACGTTAATTCTGAATCTCGGAAAATAAGGTTGTGCTTATACCTGTTATTTGTATTTAGCCGATTTGAATACATATTTTCACATATTTATGATCCCAAATATTCAGCAAAGGCCATCAGAAAGTAGAGTACGGTTATTATCATTATTTATCGCTCTGAAGCGACTGATTTTTGGTATCACTTTCACTTTTCAGCTGTAGTTAACCAACAAAAACCTACGAAACTACCCCAAATCGTCGGTGCGAATTTCAAGGAAGCACTGGATTGGAAAATAAATTGAAAGTACAAAAAACTATGAAAATTTATTTCAGCTAATATCATGAATAATTTCAACTCAAATTGGATTTATAAAATTGGATGCTTGGAAGCTCGAGGTTTTTTTCTAGAACGATTCCAGTCAAAATATGCAACTGCATTTAATTTAAATCATTTGAAGAGATGAACATGCTATTTCTACGAGTATTTCTGGTTGAATTACCTTAGTGCAATTTCCACAATGGGGGTGCATGAAAAAGTGAGGCCAGAAGCATTTTCCTTACCATCAAAGGAAAGCGATTCTGAGGCGATTCTATGTATGTTTAGTACATTTTGTAGAAATCTAGAACTCATAATATAAGCGGTGTGGCAGAAAGTTGTATCACTCGCAGACACAGTATTGGTACTACACTAGGTTTCAAATTATTCTATTGTCGATTTCATTGAAAATATGAACAGGATGTTCATAAAGTCAGTTGTGGAATCTTCTGCGACTGAAAGTTGGAATTTAGTCGCTGTTTTCCATCGTACAAGATAACCTCTCTTGGAAGGGATTCATGCTTTTGCCGGGGAAGTAGTTGTTTTCTGTTAGATATTACAAAAAAGTAACTTCAATTTTATCGTAGGGTTTTTTCCGTTTCCAGAGGAGTCATGTATTGATTCAATTTTCAATTGAGAATGTTTCTCTTTAAAATATTCTATTGTCGTTTTCACATGAATCTTCATGAGGAAAATGTATGCCACAAATTACAATTTTCTCACTCAAATGTTCTGTTGGGGTCTCTTCTTAAAAATAATAACCAAAAATCATGCCTTTTTTGTCAAGCTAAAATAATATTTAAGCTATTTTGAACAAAGCATATAGGTACATAAAAAATTTCATTATCTACCAAAAATTATTTATTTCAGGTATTTTTCCTTTACACAACATTAAACAGTTCATTGTTTAGTTGTAGGAAGAAACGGCTTTATTAGAAGTTGTCTTTAAAGGAACAAGATCAATGCAAATTCACGAATGATGAAAGAATAACCAACAACAAACACCACACAAAACGACAAGAGAAAATCTGAAATTCTAAAAACCGTCTCTGATCTCTGACAAGAGTGACAAACAAGTCTTCCTGTTGATGAGAAAGCACTGTTGCACGGTCATTATAATTACAGTAGCATAGGGTACATTATTGTTTTAAATAAGATTCTTCCGCTCCTAAAATTCGGAGTAATTAATAATTTATAATTTAATCTCTAAAATGTTCTGTTCGGTTTTAAAAAGTCCTAAATGCGCTATCAAATGTCTCTCTTTCAAATGACATGTGTTTTATTGCCTATAATAAAAAACTCTGAATTGGAACACCAAATTAATTTCAAACTTGGCAACGATCTACCCAAACTACACTGATGACGCGCATGCGCACATCGTAAACGGGTCGCATACGCGGCATGCTTTTCGCCGTGAATTTTAGCGAGATTAGCATTCTAGAGTAAGCTCCTGAAAGAAGCCAAACACGCGAAATGAAGCGGATTATCTAGAGCAAGCTCTCGTGGTGTTTCTAAGCTACACAGTTTTAGCGATAGCAAGGTGAATGTATTTTCGAAAATTCTGCATTCTGTCGGGATATCATTACTGAAACTACATTTCTACTCAATTCTAATAACATGTTGTTTGCTAGAATTGTTTTTTTTTTAAACAGATTGAAAAACTAAATTGCAGAAATCAGCAACTGAGTAAATAGCAGTTGCCTTCGTAATCAAATAAACACAGAAGTGCAAGTGATGTAAGCTTCTTTGAAATAGAAAATGTGCGATGACAGTTTGACGTTTTCATTTTATGTATGAGTTCCTCTTTCAATTGTGGTTTTCGCTGGTTCAGCGAAAAGAAAACAAAGGTCCAAGAATAGATCCTAGAGGTACACCTGATTTACGTGTTGATTAATTGCTTTCCTCGTTATCTATATCAACCTTCTATTGTCTATCGAGAAGATGAGATTTCATCAAAGTTATCGAATCACGTGAAAGTCCCATATAGTGAAAAATCTAGCTTAATAAATTCAAAGTTGATAGTATCGAAGTCGCGACTGAAGCCGAGAAGAACTAACGCACGGTTGATAATCCTCGGTCTTTAGACCTAAAAATATCATCTGTTTCTTGAAACAGTTCAGCTGTATCCCTTTCGAAACCCAAATTGAATGGAAGTTAATAAGGAATCCTCCGCAAGATGCCTCTTAGCTGTACTTCCATTGCTCGTTCAATTACTTTGGAGGGAACAGGAAAATTGCCCATGCCTCTCAGGTCTTCAAATTCTGTTGGAACTTGTTTCTCCTGGATAACTTCAATGATAGCTTTTTTCCGAGCTTCTGGAAATATATTTTCGGTTAGGCAAGTATTTATTATACCGGTGATATATGAAACAATATGTGGACAACAAAGTTTTACGAGTTCTATGTTCAAGAAATCGCATCCCATGGCATTCGTTTCGATTTTGCAAATGGTTTCATATACAAAGAGATCATTCACCTCCTGGAACACAAATTCGCTTTCAGTCAAACAGTTAGAGTAGTAAAAGGTTGAATGTCCAGGAGGAGGGGAATGAACTGGAATTGAATCAATTTTCCTGAGATCATTTGGAAAATATCGAGATTTATCAAGTAACATGTTATTATTTTTGAGTATTTTCCATATTTTTCTTCTTATTGGTGGTATTAAATTGTTGTGAAAAGTATGCTTTTTTCTCTCTTTTAACTGCTTTTTTTTATTATTTGTCAAATAAGCTGAATAAATAACATGTTCCTATAGAATGTCACCCTTTCATGAAAATGAAAGCTAGCTCTAATGTTAAATAATTTATCGAAAGCTGGCAATTCACCAGCAGAAAATACCAAATTCTTGTGTCCACTAGATCTATCCCGAACTTGTAAGCTAAATTCGCTTATTTTATTCTTTACTAACCCCAAATTTATACCCAGATCTAATTCATGTTGAAACAAAAGACGCTCCAAATTCATTCCCCAAATACTACAATCATAATGTAACAAAAGATATCCCATCCCAAATGTATATACCAAACTACCCTTATATTGAAACAAAAGACACCACACATTTATATCCGAACTACAATCATATTTAAACAACTGATTTTTCTTGGTGGTTGATAATGACTGGACTAAAAATATTTTTGAGTTCCAATAATCCTCATTTTCATTTCCTTCATTTCTCGCAGAAGAATAACCATTAATTTCACAGAAGGACGTTCATCAACTTATTTTATATACTAACTATGCCGTTGCCATTTCTATTAGTGTTAACGGGTATTCAGCGGCTTGCATATTAAGCAGGAGTTTTAATTAATTGACCGATTTGAATAGATGCTTCGAATATTAAACAGCTACAGCTTTCGCATTACAATTTGCCACACCACCATTATTTTTGTAGATCACTTCCCATCACACTTAGTTTTTATGTTATAAATGGACTGCCGATACTAGTTTGAAATTTTACCACGATGAGGGTTGAAAAATTTAGATGGAACAATATTCATTCCCGAACTACGCTTTTTGGAATGTTAATGCTTTTGTAAACACAACGTTGCTGAGGAGTTTGCATTAATATAACTTTCATAAATACTTCTACAGGGTGTAACAGGATCATGGTACACCACCTGTATCGTCCTTAGTCTTGGAGGTAATAGATTGAAATTTGGACTATCCTATATACATAATAAGCGGCACTTTTTGACTTATAAATGATTTTTTTTCCACTTCCGGTTTCGCCGAAAGTGATACCAACTTTTTATTTTTAAATAGAACACCCTGTATATTATTACATTTCTGAAATTTACATAGTTTTCTGGATCCAATGATACCACATAAATGACATTTCAAACGACAAAATTTTTTTAAATTCAATTTTTAGTTTTCCATTTAAGTGTGCCATGATGGTTCCGATTTATTCCATTGACCCGTCTAATAATAGAAAAATCGAAATCCCGTCCAAAATACTGAATTGCGTTTTTTATGAGCAAATGAAGTTCATCGTAATCGTTTTTGGGGTAAAAATCAATTTTTTCAAATGAAATCATATTGGTACCGTGGTACCATTTATTAGTACTATTAATAAGGAATTTATCCATACCTGGTAATAAAATGTGCGATCAATACAATCAAAATTACAGATAAAAGAAAATAAGAAAATACAATTATTTTTTTCTACTTTAATACTAAGAAGTTACTAAGGTGGCTTTGAAATACAAAACTTTATTTGCTCATAAAAAAAGCAATTTAGTAATTTTGACGGGATTTCGAATTTTCTAGTATTAGACAGGTCAATTGGAATAAATCGGAACCATCATGGCACACTCAAATGGAGAAATAAAAATTAAATTATAAAAAATTTTGACTTTTGAAATGTCACTTATGTGATATCATTAGATTCAGAAAATTATGCAGATTTAAGAATTGTAATGATATACAGGGTATTCCATTTAAAAATCGAAAGTTGGTATCACTTCTGGCAAAGCCGGAAGTGAAAAAAATCATGTATAAGTTTAAAAGTGCCGCTTTTTATGTATATGGGATATCCCAAATTTCAATCTATTACCTTCAAAACTAACGGAGGTACGGGGGGTGTACCATGATCCTGTTACACCCGGTATATAGTTCTATAGTTCTTCTGTTGAATAACCTAAAAAATGCATGAGTGATATATTTTTTTAGGTGAAATCACTATTTGATTCTTCGACTATCCATGAATTCCGGATTTTGTTGAAGAACTATGTTCAAGACGGTTGGTTCCCTTGGTAGTTTTCTATTTCAGTTACCAGCCCGCCTCGAGTGATTTTTGTTAGACAGACTAAAACATCTCAGTTGTTTCATTCTATTTTCGTGAAGTTCAATCTTTATTGTATCGGACGACACAGCTTTGGAATTGATTATTCTGCTTTCTTTGTGGGAAAATAATAGAGAATTTATTCCGTTTCCCTCCTCTATCTTCAGATTAGAATCATAATTGATGATAATACCTCTCAACTACAGAATGTACTAACTTCATAGAACTAATAGAATTTCGCCAAATTCTGAAAGTAAAATTGACTACGTCTGCTGCAATCTAACGGAAAAAAATATTACTTGCTCAGTCATGTCAGCAAACCTCTCTGAACATGAATTTAAGATCATGCATAACAACATCATTAATAAATTCAAATTCAAATTTTCAAAGAGGGCAATTATAAGAAATTTTACAATTATTGTCTGATTGCCAAGTGGCATAAGGCCGATGACCTCTTTCTTTCGTATCGTAATCTACCATTCAACTGCTTTGAGATTTCCTTTTCAATTCAGAAAATACAAAAACAATGACTTTATTCATCATTATTACAAACATTAGAGAAGAATTTACAGAAATGTTACTGCGGCTTCAAAACGAATATATTACCAAAACAGAATTTCTAATAACAATAACATCTCTAGTGAAACCTGGCGTGTTGTGAATGATCTTCGTTTTACTTTAGATCCTAACGACCTTAACGAATTTTATTGCTCCATAGCCGGCAATCTGGCGGAAAAAATAGAAGTGGCACCAGATCCGCTACTGTATAGTATGAGAGATAGTTTTGTTACTGATACATTTTATCTGTATGATACGGATTTGGTCGAACTAATGGACACAATGAAACATATAAAAAATCAAACTTCCGGCGGTGTGGAGAATATTTCGATGAGACTCGATAATATACCTATATTCACACTACGAATTCTGGTCCACTTGATAAAGGACTTTTTCCGAATTTCTTGAAAATTGGTGTTGTTATTTATTTTCTCTTCACAAGTGGGAAGATACTTCGGATCCTGCAAATTTTCTTCCTGTTTCTCTTAGTCCGACTTTCGGAAAAATCGTCGAGAAATTGTTCCAAACTAGATTGATGACGTTGAAAGAGTTATACAATAGAGTCAATCACAAAGAGGTTTGCGCGGCAGTGTTTTGTGATCAATCGAAAGCTTTCGATTGTGTGAATCCTGCGCAATCTTGAACTTTATGGTTTCAGAAATCAGGGCATTAGTTGGATTGAGTCCTTGCTGAGTGAGCGTACGCAATTCGTCAGAACGAACACTATCTCATAAACTAAATCGGTCAAACATGGTGTGCCTCAGGGCTCTGTACTGGGACCTATTCTGTTCTTATTGTATTCCAACGAGTTCGCTCATCTCAAGATTGATGGCAGTTTTACTATATTTGAAGACGACACAACCATCTTGTGGCATGAGGCCGACATTAAGACATTAAGCAGTGAGACTGATTGCAAGAGAACTCGGATTTCAGCCCGCAAAAATGGCTTACTATGCCTTAGTGGATTCCTACCTTAGGTATGGTATACCATTTTGGGGAGCATGTAATGTTAGCCTGATGAGCTCAGTTTTAGTCATACAAAAACGAGCTGTGAGAAATATTTGCAAAGTTCACCCTAGAGATTCTTGTAGAGAGATTTTTAGAACACACAAAATACTCACAGTTGTTTCAATTTTTATAATGGAAACTGTGTCTCTCGTACACAAACATAAGAGTAAGTTCCCGAGTAATCCGATTCATCATGTTACACGTCAAACCAGTAATAACCAACTAAATCTTCCAATTCCAAAATCGAATCTGTTAAAAGATTCAATATTCTATAATGGACGTAAAATGTTCAATCATTTACCAAAATATATAAGGGAGATTATTCTATATGATCACTTCAGACTTGCCCTGAAAGAATTGTTCTCCTCCAGACATACTACAGTACAAAAGAGTTTTTTGAGGAAGAATTCTAATATTCTTCTTCAATAATTATTTCTTTATATATATATATATATATATATGTGTGTGTATGTATATATGTATATATATATATATATATATATATATATATATATATATATTTATATATATATTTCCACGTTTTTATTACTATTATGTACACCTTTACACTCTCATATATATTTGTATATGTGTATTTTTGTCTCGTTTTGGCTAACGAGTATATCGTCTTATCACAATATTTAATGTATTTAATATATATGCTTGTCTACAAAATTGACAATTTTTTGACAATAAATTATATTCATTATTATTATTATTATATACTTTTATACATTTTTACATTTTTATCATTATTATTTTACTGTTATTTAAACCGTTACATTTTTATTTATATTGCCCATATATATATTTTTGTTTTGACCAATGTGTATATAATCATATTGATTCCATTACTGTACCTTGCTTTGTCTACAAAATGAATAATTTTTTGACAATAAAGTATATTTATTATTATTATTATTAACAGCCTACATTCCAGTATTATTAATGATATATCCAGTGTAAAAAGGTGGTTCAACTCCAATTTGCTTTCGTTAAATATAGATATCATTATTTAAGTGTAATTTACCAGATATTCCTTTGAGCACCGAAATTGTCATTGAGCAAACATAAAGTAAATTCCTTGGAGTCCATCTGGACCGCAACCTTAATTTTGAGGAGCACGTGAAGTCCTTGATTGGAAAACTAGCATCTGGGTGCTATCACACTATGCAAATGTAAGTATCACTCGCTAAAATAACAATTTAAGACTTCCTATTCCGCCTTCAAATATAACTAAGAATTATCTGATCTATAGTGCAATTAAACTCCCTCCTACCGCCAAACACATCTTCGCCATCTCATTTTAGGAGATCTTTCAAAAGATTTCTTATCGATGAGGTGTTCCATAGAAATTATATTTGATCCTTTAGAAATTTTATTATACTTATTGCTTAATTGTTTTGATATTTGAAGTTTGTTCCCTTTTGTTAATAATGTTCTGTTTTCGTTATAATTGTAACAATGTTATAGTACCTGCTCTATACCATTTATTTATATATATATATATATATATATATATATATATATATATATATATATATATATATATATATTATATATATATATATATATATATTTATACCTTATTACTCAATTTTATATTCATTGTGACTTCATAAATGAGATTTGAACCTTTCGATAATGAAGTATATTTTGATATGATTGGATGATTTGTACGTGACAGATTGCTGCAGGAAGGACTAGAAATTATTTTTAAAATAGAACCGATTTGAATTTCATTAATCGTTATCCTGGATAGCAAAAATATACCACTAGGTAGATCAAAACTTATTCTATGAAAATTTATCTGAAGAAAACTTCACCATTCTTCATTGTAGTTTAATAAAATAGCTATCGTAGTAGTATATTTCGACATTTTAACGATTTTTAGCGTCTATCGGCAACTTAAATTAATTTAACGTATTCCCAACTTCATAAAGAACGTTAAAAAACCTTCGATTCAGTTCCGAGCAACACCACAGATATCCTCTTCCCTCTTTTGGCAATCGTTCTGCCAGAGACGTGAATCTCGCAGCAAGATTGATGACTCCCAAGACTCGTATTAATGGTTGCGCCATCTGGTGCCCCATGTCATATTACACAGTTATAAATTAATTTCGGGAGAAAAATATTGATATATATGCGTATGTGTGCCTTCTATATGGAATTATCGCTGTTTCATTTCATTGCTTTTTTATGAAGCTATTGTTTCGCGTTCAATCTTGTGCAGTGTGTAATTGATTTATATATTTTGTTTGGGAGTTATTGAAAAGGTTGTCGAGATTTAATATTACGTTTTCGTTTCTAACTGAAGGGAAGTATGAGAATAATCCTACCAAACACGAACGTAATTTCGTTACCAAATAGTCTTTGCAAAGACACTGGAAATATAATACTGACATATGAAGCATACGTATAATTGATGAAGAATCAATAATTAGAACAATGCGGTTAGGTAATTATTAATCCCGACTGATATACTGGATATTGTCATATACCGGGTGGCTACGGAATATCTCAGTTATTGTATGAAGTAGGTTTTCTGAAATTTGGAGCGTCGATATAATGACATAAGAGCTAGAATTTGAGCATATTGACATGTCGAAGTTAACTTCCGGTCTGACCGGAAGTAACATAAACTTTCTTATTTTAAATAGAAACCCTATTTTTTTTCTTTTCGCTTTATTCAGCATTCAATTCCCTTTCTAATGACATATCACAAGTTGGTATCTAACCAGAAACTAGATCAGAAAAAAATTATTATTGAAATTCACCGAGTAGGCCGTGGAAGCAAAATGAAAGCCAAAAATTGAAAAGTTGGCTATGGAAACCATACGTCACTTGATAACAGTTGCTACTACTGTGATATTTTATTTTCATTCGTCGGCGTTATAAAAAGCCGCCAAAAAAAATATTCGAAAAATTGGGAAAAAACAATACTCTGTAGGTCCATAACTTAAATAGGAACATAAAACTTTTTCTTGCCTGTACTATTCAGCATAACCAATCCTTTCTAATGATATAATAGAAAGTAATTTTTTGAAATGAAATACCAAAAAATCCAATTATTATTCTTCAAATAACGAAAAAACAGATTTATCGAAAAAAAAAATTCAAATTGATAGGATTAAAGATAAAATAAATTCAAAACAAATGTTCGAAATGCATTCCCTCAGCGTCAATACATTTATTGACTCTGGTGATATTTTCATGTAAAACGTTTCTCAACATTTGGGGCGTGATATCTTGGAAAGCTCTACGAATTTTTACTTCTAGCTCATGTAGAGTTGTAGGCTGTGTGGAATACACCCTATTTTTAAGATGCCCCCATAGAAAAAAGTCGCACGGAGTAAGATCAGGTGACCTTGGTGGCCACCTGACTGGACCATGGGTTGTTATAAGTCTCTCTTGAAAGCGATTTTGAAGATAATTTCTCGCTATTATTGAATTATGCGGAGGGGCGCCATCTTGCTGGAAGTACATTCTCTCTGTTATTTCCGCTGGTAGGTTGTTAATGAATTCCGAAATTTCATTCGTTAAAAAATTAAAGTATCTCTCTCCGGTTAGTTGGCCTTGAAAAAGAATGGGGCGAACAATATGAGTTCCAACTATTCCTGCCCAAACATTCACACCAAATCTCTCCTGGAAGTCGCCTTGTCGAAACCGGTGCTCGTTTGCTATCGCCCAGTACCTGGAACAAAAGACCGTTCACACTTTTAGCACTTTACACTTCGACTATCGACAATAATCCAAATAAAGTACAGTACCTACCTTGTATTATTCCTGTTAAATAATCCATTGTTGGTAAATCTTGACTCGTCCGTAAACAAGATATAATAGTTAAATAGGTGATTCTCAGCATTTTGTCGAAGAAACCAATTACAATATTCCAGGCGCCTTTCACTGTCATTTTCACACAAATGTTGATGCAACTGATACTTGAAGGATTTCAATCGATGTTTTTTCAAAATTTTCCTAGCAGAGTCCTTACTTATAGCTAATTCGGCGCCAATCTGCCTTGAGGAAATTGTGCTATCATATTGTACTAAAGCTAATACATTAATTTCAGTTTCCTCATTAATAAGAAATGCTTCTTGGTCTTCGTGAACATCAGGCTCAGTTCTTAATTTTTCTTCAAGCCACTGGAAATACCTTCTTGACGGTTGCTGCCTCCCTGGATATCGCTCTAAATACAATCGTTGAGCGGCATAAGAATTTTTTAAACATTCACCATAAATGAGAAGCATGTCAATTTGTTCGGTTCGTGAATAACGGGGCATTTTTTGAATATTCCACTAACTGATTTCGATTTCCAAACCCTTTTAAAATGGCAGAATCAAAAACACTACTTCGAACGTCAAAATAATATGGATAGCAGCGTTCGTGACAGCTCTCATTTCTTTTTTGTTTCATTCCAAAATACGTCTTAATCAGCCTACTTGTTAATATTTCGGTTCGAATGATTCTTGCAATGGAATGCACAAACATCGTCCATAGGTAGATATTAGAATATCTATGGACGATGGCACAGACCAAGTACGTTTATGTTCCTATTTAACCTAGAACCTACAGGATATAATTTATCATTCCACATTATTTTTAATTTTATTTTTGCGTATGGCGATAATCTGTTTTGTTATTTGAAGAATAATAATTGGATTTTTCGGTATCTCAGTTCAAAAAATTATTTTCTATTATATCATTAGAAAGGAATGGTTATGCTGAATAGTACAGGCAAGAAAAAGTTGTTTGTTCCTATTTAAGTTATGGACCTACAGAGTATTGTTTTTTTCCCAATTTTTCCAATATTTTTTTTGTCGGCTTTTTATAACGCCGACGAATGAAAATAAAATATCACAGTAGTAGCAACTGTTATCAAGTGACGTATGGTTTCCATAGCCAACTTTTCAATTTTTGGCTTTCATTTTGCTTCCACGGCCTACTCGGTGAATTTCAATAATAATTTTTTTCTGATCTAGTTTCTGGTTAGATACCAACTTGTGAAATGTCATTAGAAAGGGAATTAAATGCTGAATAAAGCGAAAAGAAAAAAAATAGGGTTTCCATTTAAAATAAGAAAGTTGATGTTACTTCCGGTCAGACCGGAAGTTAACTTCGACCTGTCAATATGCTCAAATTCTAGCTCTTATGTCATTATATCGACGCTCCAAATTTCACAAACCTACTTCATACAATAACTGAGATATTCCGTAGGCAATACTTCCGTAGCCACCCGGTATATAGAATAATCTTGAAATAATTCAAATTAATTTAAGCTAATGCAAAGTTAGAAGATCTCTCGTCCTTAACTTCGACATTTCAAAATTAAAACAGTCGGTATTCACTATTCCATAGTTTATTTAAATAATTTCACAGATATTAAAACTGATACAATTATCGTATACAGATATACAGCGTGACTCACGGTCGATGGTTGCCGCTTCTATCAAAAAGTCCTAGCAACTTTATTATTTCAAATAGAACACCCCGTATATTGACACATTTCTGGAATGGCCCTTGTAATAATTTTTGGTCAATAATGCCCTATATCTATCTCTATCGATTTTTGAGAGAAAAATTTATTTGTGTTAAAAATGGTCCAAAACATAGCTCTAATTAGTACTCTCAATTAATGAAAAGTTGATATTTTGATAGTAGTTTGGACAAACTCGAAGTATTCAATTTACACCGAGAAATCGAATACATATCATACAGGGCCTGCCAAAATTACTATTATTTTCGTTATGCATAAAAGTGGTCAAAAGTTCGTTTTTTCAAATGAAACCCTCGGTATATTACTCCATAAATTGAAAGATGGAGGAAAATGCTTCAAGATGAAATATCATGTCCCTATACCTAAATCATAAAGTTTTCTTAATAAAGCCGCTTTTTTAGGAAAAATAATTTTTTAAAGAATTTAATTTTAGGTAGACGTGGTAATATCAAGCTTGACAAGTTGGTGATATGTAGTTAATAAATAGTTATTCACGTCGTTTCAAAAAATCTCCCAAAATGAATGCAAATATTGACTATTCAAACGAATTTTATCAAATTATTTATTTTACACGGACAATGTGATCAAATTATTGCCAGAACATGCACAAAATTCAATCAAACGTATCCTGAATTACCACCAATGAACAAGAGGAGGTTTGTAAGATACAGAATAATTTCCTTTTGAGAACTTGCACCCAGAAACAGAATCCATAGCGCAAGTGAATCCCTATTGGAGGATATTGTTCTTATGGCATAGCAGCTTGAGGATAATTTCCTGCATAGTTTGCTTCAAATCTCAATGTTTTGTCAATATGTAGCCCTAGAAATTTGATCTCATCTTTGGATCCGATAATATGTTCATTGAGCGAGTCATAATCTATTTGAATGTAAAAATGTTCGTTTTAGAAACATGGAATGTTAATAAGTTTGCACTGCACCACCTTTTCACTTTTTCCAGATCCTTTTCTAAATTATTTTGTAACGTGACCGTGCTGTTTTAGTGCCATAGTATGGACGTATTATCTGCAAAGACGGTAAATTTCCCTTTAATGGATAAATCGGTTAAATCGTTTACATATTGTAAAAACAGAAGAGGACCGAGAACAGACCCCTGAGGTACCAAGTGCTTTATTTTCTGTTCCGCAGGGCTGAACTTTGGTTTACTGGAAATCTGATATGGAAAAATCAATTCGACGTCGCGGTTGTGGACCCTCAGCCAATTTTTATGGTACCATTTTTGTTTTGCAGAAATACCCTGTTGCCAAGTTGACCTCTTCGGATTACTGGAAATATAATATAAAAAAAAACAGTTGAACGTCTCTACTGTAGACCCTCAACCTTTTCTAATGGTACTATTTTTGTTTTGCGGAAACGCGCTGTTGAAAATACTTCTGGAAATGTGATGACGCATGATCCAAAAAAGTTTTGGTCACCTGGGATTACTGGAAATCTGCTGGAAATAGCGATTGTGGGCCATCAGCCAATTGTAATAGTACCATTTTTGTTTTGCGGAAATGCCCTGTTGCCAAGTTGGTCACTTCGGTGTACTCGAAATCTAATATGTAAAAAAGAATTGAACGTCTCGATTATGGACCATCAACCTTTTCAAATGATACTATTTTTGTTTTGCGGAAATGCGCTGTTGAAAATACTTCTGGAAATGTGATGACGCATGATCCAAAGAACCATTTTTATTTCATTTGGGTCATCTCACTTTCAGTTAAAATGATATACTTTAGAAATTCTTGAAATAACTAAATGATGCGAAACAACGTTGAAAGGATCATGTTCTGAATTCTCAGTAAAAATGTCAGAAATTATTTTACTACTTACAGCTCACCAACTATATAAATGGTCAGGAGTTTGACATCAATCTCATTTCCATGGAAAGAAAAGTTACAGCGTGTCTCTTTCTTTTGTTAATTTACAAAATGCGAGCGCAGCGAGCATCTACTGTGATTTCACCTTTCCATCCTAATCAGAGATCAAATTACCAGCAACTTGGATAGCTAGGTTAGTTCGGTTACGTTAAGTTGTGTCCTCTCTTTCAAGTTTAGAAATTCGGTCCATAGCCGTAAACGTGGGCAGTCATAAGAAAGAGACATGCCAAAGGCGTGTCTGTTTCTTCTGGTAATATATAACAGCGCATTTCTTCAAAACAAAAATGGCATCATTAGAATCGGATGAAAATTTATATTAATACTCTCCATTGAAAATTTCTATAAAGCTTCTCTGAATGATTTTTCGCGTACATAACTTGGCAACAGCGCATTTCCGCAAAGTCAGAATGTCATAGCAGAAACCACCTGATTGAATAGAATAATGTCCACTTCGACCATTCTCCATATCAGATTTCCAGTAATCCGAAGTGACCAACTTGGCAACAGAGCATTTCCGCAAAACAAAAATGGTAGTATTAGAATCGCCTGATAGCACAAAATGGCGACGTTCAATTATTTTTTCCATATCAGATTTCCAGTAATCCCAAGTGACCAAAACTTGGCAACGGCGCATTTTCGCAAAACTAAAATAGTACCATTAGAATAGGTTGAGAGGCTATAATCGAGACGTTTAACTGTTTTTTTCATTGTCACAATTTTCAGTCGGGTTTGAAGGCTGTCGTTTTTTGGAATTTCTTCCTAACGTTTCGCTAGCGCGAGTGGCTAGCTTCTTCAGAGGCTTATAAATCATGAATAATCTCAGATGACTATGGAGATTCCGTCTGCGAAGATTGTATTTATTCTGATTTAGGTAATCCTGTTCGTTAATTACCGTATCTGGATTTGGTACATTTCCACTAACCCCAATTGACCCCTTTCTACCTGTCGGCTTAATGTCGTTGATATCCTTTGTTCTTTCAGAATTACTTATTCTCGTATCTGGGTTACGCATATTTTCGATAACATTAATTGATACCTTTTTGCCTGCTGTCTCAATGTCGTAGTTTTCTTTTGTTACTCTGGAATTTCTAAGAATGGGATTCCATATTCGGTTGAGGTTAACAGCTTCTTCTTTTCAGTTAAAATTCTCCGTGTGTTTGTGGATCTCTATTGCCTCCCGTACAAGTCGGCTAAGGTATCCCTGGTTGGGGGTTAGAAGTTTTACGTCCTCAAACAGAATCTTGTGGTTTCTTTCAGTGAGCGCGTGTTCTGCCACTGCTGACTTGTCCGTTTGGCCTAATCTGCAGTTCCTCTGATGTTCCTTCAACCTGTTCCCATCGATCTTTTTGTGGTTCCGATGTATACCTTTCCGCAAGTACATGGTATGCGATAAACCCCCGCTGCAGATAGTGGGTCCCTTTTGTCTTTTGCCGACCTAAGGCTTTGTTGTATTTTCTTGGTGGGTTTGAAGACCGTTTTTATGTTGTGTTGTCCCAAGAGTTTTCCAATTCTGTCTGTAACCTTAGGAATATATGGAAGATACGCATGTGCAACTATTTGAGCCTCCTCCCTACTTTGTCTCGTGGAAGTCCTCGGTTTTATGGCCCTGTTGATTTCGGGTACACTATATCCGTTCGATCTCAACGTTGTTTGGAGGTGTTCCAGTTCATCCTGTAGACGCTCAGGTTCTTATATTCTCCGAGCACGTTCTGCTAGTGTGGAGATAATTCCTCGCTTCTGACTAGGATGGTGGTTTGATAGAGCATGCAGATACCTATCCGTGTGCGTAGGTGTTCGGAATACTTTGTGTGTCAGTCTTGCGCCACATCTTTCGATTAGTACATCTAGAAATGCTATCCGCTGTTCCTGTTCAGTCTCTATGGTGAACTTGATGCTGGGGTGTTGAGCATTCAGATGTTCTGGGAAACGGTTCAGTGTGTCCCTTCCGTGTCTCCAAATGACGAAGGTGTCATCCACGTAACGTAGCCACATGGTCGGTTTTAAATCAAAACCATCAATTGCTTTCTCTTCAAAATGTTCCATGAAGAAGTTGGCTATCACTGGGCTGAGTGGACGCCACGCCATCTACTTGCTAATAGAAGTTTTCATTCCATTGGAAGTAACTTCCCGTGAGACATGCCTTGAAGAGTCCGACGATGTCATTCGGAAACATGTTAGTTAGCTCCCTCAGAGAGTCTTCAAGTGGGACGTTGGTGCACAAGGACACCACATCGAAGCTGACCAGGATGTCGCTTGGTTCCAACGTTATGCCTTTAATTTTCCCAACGAAGTCTGTTGAGTCCTTGACGTAGAACTTCGTTTTTCCCACATGAGGCTGGAGAAGCGAGGCTACATGTTTCGCCAGGTGATACGTTGGCGAGCCTGGGGCACTGACTATTGGTCTCAGTGAGACAGCGAGAAAAAACGACGGCATTCAAACCCGAGTGAAAATTGTGACACTGAAAACTTCGGCCGCAAAAGCCTTAACCATTTTGTTTTTTTTCATATCAGATTTCCAATAATCCGAAGAGGTCAACTTGGCAAAAGGAATTTCCGCAAAACAAAAATGGTATCATTACAATTTTTTTTTTCGATAACTGATTTCCAAATTTTTACCTTCCGCAGATGTTACTCCATTGAATATCACATTTTGCACATGACCTGATAAATAAGATTTGAACCATAGTACAATGTTTCCACTGAAACCATGAACTCCAAGCATTTGCAGCAATGGATGTAGTGAATAAAATCTAGAAAATGCTAATACTATATTCATCCCCTTCATTTATATATGAAATGAATATTAAGAAAGTATAAGCATTCACTTAAAATTAGTTTTATTCACATCCACCAATATGTTGTGATTGACGCAGTCGAATGCTTTAGTAAAGTTTCATTCTTATTTTTTCTCTGTAGCCATTCCTAGTCCTGTTTCCTCTCTGCCACCGCGACCGTTCCATCTCCTCTTGTTGCCTAGAGCAAATTTCTAAGGACGATAGGGAAACCCCTGAAGTATAAAAACGATGACCAAACACAAATTGTTTGCTATATCGTCTGGTTCACCAGCACAATGAAATTTACTCAGACATCCCTATGGCAATCACGAATCAGCAGAAATATTTTCGGTATGTTTACTTTTAATTTTGCTGCAATAGCGGCCTAATTGTTTGTGGTTAATCACATACCAGAAAGCACACTACCTTACATCTGTTAGATAATTCATGAAACGCAAACATCTTCCATCGAAAGAATCCGCGTTATCCAGCAGAGGCATTGTGCTTTCGAAATGCAAACACAGATTGTGTACAAAAAGATAAGCAAAACTGAATATTAGCTATGTATGCATACATAGTTCGGTTCAAGTTTGCGCCATTTGTTTGCTGTAGTTGAAATCGTATCCCCGTTTAACCTCAGGCAGTCAATCTGCCATGAATAATAAGTGATCGGTGGCAATCCTGCACCGCCTTTCTGATTTATAATTTATTGCTAATTAATACTTTGGCCAGAAGAAGGGGCATGATGAATGTGTTATTAGGGGAGCTTACACTTTGCACGTACTGATGGCAAGCGTACTTGGAGAATTCTAACTAGAAATGTTGCAGAGAAGTTTTGTTTGATTAATGCATAAATGGGATTCACTAAACTGTTGTCGCATCCTACCCGGCTAGGGAAAATAAACTAGGAAACAAGGTGGCATTTGTAAATTAGAACTTAACATCTGTATTATTGTACTATAAAGCACAGAACATTCGAGAGAGTGTATTTTTTGATCCTGTTAATGAGAGCACCTTCATGTTTTATTATAACGTAACACACAAGTAACACATTCTAAAGAAACTTTAATGTTTCTTTTTGAGATACAAAAGCATAGCCCTACTGAAAACAATAAATTAGCGTATAAACAGTTTGAAAAAAAAGACATCGAAACAATCTAGAGAACGCGAAAACGGATTATTATCAAAACTTATTAACAAACAGTGACAATTATAATAAAACGGTATGGCAAATCATAAATACGGAAACAGGTCGGAAAAAACAAAGTAAAAAATGACCCAGATAATACCCAATAAAAATGAACTGAGCACTTTATCCAAATTAAAAACTAACCCTATGGAGCTACTGAATAAGAAACTCAACATCAAAAATTCAATGTTCTTCAGACCAGTTACTGAAGACGATATTCGAATAATATTAAATAAACTCAATAATAAAAAAACTGAAGATATCAAAGGATTGAACGTTTTTGCTATTAAGAGTTGTATGACCCATATAAAAGAACCATTGTCAGACATAGTAAATTAATGTCTCTCTGAAGGTTACTTTCCTCAAGATCTAAAGTTTTGGAAACTAATTCCTATTCATAAAAAATGCAGTTTATCTGATCCGAAAAACTTTAGACAAATTTCCATTTTACTATCCTTCTCAAAAATACTCGAATGTGCCATATATACACAACTAATAGTATTTTTAGAACTTAATAGTATTCTCAGCCCCTATCAGTTCGGCTTCAGGCCAGGAAAATCAACATCCAATGCTATTCACGCATTTACAAAACATATAAATGACTCCTTCGAAAATAGAGAGAAATATATAGGAGTCTTTACAGACCTAACATCCGCTTTTGATTGTGTTAATCATCGGATTTTAAGAAATTAAACTCTACTTCTATGGTATTAAGTAGAGGAGTTTGTCGAGAAATAATCATCTCATATTTAGAAGATAGATTTCAAATAGTAGACTGTGGTTCAAACCGCAGCGATTAACTGCTACTTCTGCGAGGAGTACCTCAAGGATCAATATTAGGCCCACTATTATCTCTCATTTATATAAATGATCTACCCCATTCGATGAATTCAGTGGGTATCAAAACTACAATGTATGCAGATGATGCAGCTCTTAGCAAAAGAATTACAACAATCGATAATCCTGAACAAACCTTAAAAGTAATATTAGAGAAGGCACGTTCATGGTTTAATCCCAATTAGTTGATTCTAAATGAACAGAAAACGGAATCATTAATCTTTCAATTGAAAAACACGAATGAAATGGAAAGTAATTCTGTTAGATTTTTAGGGGTTCAAATAGATTCAAATCTAAATGTATGTAAGCTAACGTAAGAATTGTGAAACAGAATGTTTGTGGTATTTTTATTGTATTTTAATTTATGATTTTATATGAACTTTTATTGACGTGTCTACAAACTTTAGGTTTCTCAAGACAAATACAAATTATTGTTATTATCATTATTATCATTAGTTCCTTATAGTAGAAGACCCTAAAAGGAAATTATGGGATTCACTCAAGTGCGGCAGATTAACATATGGGGGATACATTGCACCCTTTTGAGTACCTTTTGTAGGATATTTAAAGTCTAAATGTTTTTAATTCATTTTTTTAAATACAAACTAGGTAATTTATATAACAGTTATATCTCGCTATTTTATTTGAAACTGGGCTGTCTGTTGCTTCACTGACAGACTCTCCTTACTGAGTGATGCTTTTTATGTGTACAGTTCATTTCGATGAACGCTCTGGAGATTTCTAGTAAACCTAGAGCGTTCGCCTCGAGTGGTTTCTCGTCGACCGGCATGCGAAAGCGATCGCGACGTAAGCCACGTCGATGAGGCTCAAGGTGCGGCCTCAGAAATATTACATTGCCCCCTTCTTTGAGACATTTCGTCCCGAAATAGCATCTTTGGAGTGTGTCAGTACCTGAACGACTCCCCATATCTGCACCGTGAAGTTCGATGGAAATTACACTCCACAGTCTTCATCTCCACAGTCATGTTCGGTCGAGAAAGAGTGTTACAGCAAATCAAAATCTTGACGCCGCTGGATCTGAATATCGTCTCCAACATACTTCTTATAATCCTCCAATCCAGCCCATCGATACAACAGGACAACTTTTGGAGTCCACCAGATTCTGGTCTACCATTTTATCTCTCAGTTGGGTGAGGCTCCTCAGACATCTTCATCTCTTCATGTTTCTTTGGCCCTTCTTCAGCTGTAGCAAACCTCCAATTTCTGGATTCTGTTTCCGTAGTGTTTGAAGTTTGCCAAATTTCTTGGAGAATAGCACATCGATGCCCCTGGACATTCGAAGATCTTCTGCGACGTAGTGTGCTAAGGCGTGATCAACTGGTACCTTGAAAAGGTACCGTGGCTCCTCTCGAGTTACCCCGTGTGAAACTTTCTGTCCGTATGAGTATAAGAACATGAATTTATGGAACTTCATCACATCCTCTGGTGGTGTGAGGGTGCGAACTTGGTCATGGTTTCCAGCGTAAGGGGCCAGCCTGCCTGTTGAATTGAACGACCCTGGGTTTCCCTCTGGGTGGTTTATGGATTCGGTAAAGCAGGTCGTTTATCCTCTTGACGATCTTGTACGAGCCTTTCCATCAATTCCGTAATTTTGGTGACCCCGCGACGCTTCGGGTGTACAGCCAAACTAGGTAACCAACCTGAAATCCTCCAACATCGGCATTGATGTCGTATGTCTCTTCCATTCGGTCGCTGGCACTATGGATGTTCAAACGGACTCGTTTGTGGATGTCCTCCATTCTCTGCCTTAGTTTGCTGACGTAGTCCTCTCCCGCGGTATCCTGTCCTGATAGCGTCCCAAACTTTAGGTCACAGAGAAGTCGCAGCTCTCGGCCATTATGACACTAGCAGGGGTTTGGCCGGTTGACTCGTGTACTACGGAACGATAGGCCTTCAGGAACAAATGGAGATACTGGTCCCAATCTCTTTGATGGTCAGAGACAACCTTGGACATGTGGCGATTGATAGTCCTGTTCGTGCACTCAACCATTCCATCGGACCGTGGATGTAGAGCCGTGGTTCTCGTCTTGCAGATGTTCAGCAGTTGGCAAATTTTCTTGGAACAGGTTGGATTCGAAATTTCTGCCTTGGTCCGAGTGCAGCTCCAAGGGAACACCGAATCGACATATCCACTCCTTCACCAAGACGTCGCGACAGTGATGGCTTCCTGGTTGGGCAGGACATAGGCTTCGACCCACTTGCTGAAATAGTCCATTGCTGCAGGGATATATGTATTTCCGTGGTCTGGTAGGGAAACGGGCCGGCGATGTCAATGGCGATTCTCTCGAATGGACTACCTACGTTATACTGACGCATCGGGGCCATGGGTCATGTCCAATGTCCATATTGCTGGCAGGGCAAACAGCACACTTTCTGCACAAGTCATTGACATCAGCTTGACAATTAGCCCAGTGAAACCGTTGCCTTACTTTCTGCAGGGTGCTCGTCACTTCCAGATGTCCTCCAGCAACTCCATCATGGATCTCTCGAAGTACTTTCTGTCTTCTGTTCTTGGAAACCACTATCTGCCGTCTGTCTCCCCCACCATCTTCGAACTCCAACACACGTTTCAGGACCCTACTGTCCAGGGTAAGGGAATTCCATTGGGCCAAGTAGGATTTGACGGCTGGTTTCCTGCCATTAGCATATATCAAAAAAAGTAATGTTTCAATACTGTTCATTCGATGGGTTTAGTATAATTTTTGAAAGAAAATGTAACACTCACTGGAAACGCAGCACCACTGAATATTAACAATTAGTACTGATTACCATTTTTCCATATTTATGTTTATTTTCATCAATTCATATAGGTTACAGTATATATTAATTTGCGACTGAAATTTTCTCTGGAAACTAAAAGAAACAAGCGGGTGAGCGATAGTTGTTTTCAACAGATATTTCATTCGCGTGTATTTATTCTTCTCTGCCGCGACGTCATTGCGATAAAGAAAAATGATGCGCCTTGTTTGTTCCGGTGCCGAATTTGTCGTTTATCTCTTCCGCCATTCCAGACTCCGGTATTTGTCACCTCGCGAAGATATGTTTATTTGCGACATGCTGTGTTAACAGCGGTTGTCTCTAACTCGGATTTTATCGTCGCCAACTTTCTTTTTAACGCTGAACTAATGGGATTTGCGGAGAGCTAGGAGACTTTTTCAACAGCTCTGTTGGTTTCAGATAGTTTGGTAGTGGAGAATTTCCACGACCAAATTGTACTGGATCACTTCGGTTCAAATGAGATCTTGTGCGGTTCATCATTCATACACTATACATACATATATACAGATTCAGAAACAATATTTTTTCAACAGTGTGACTCATTTTTAATGGAAACACCCCCCTAAAATTTGAAGTTGTAAACCGATTTTAATATATTTTTTTTGAAATGTCAAGTACTGAAAGGTCTCCCTTGGGACAAAATTTGAAATGTTTATTCCAATTTTCAGGGCATACTACGATATTTTTTCTTAGTCGAAAATCGAGATTTTTTATTAGCGATTTTTATATTGAAAAAATCACTACGCCACTGGATTCAGAGTGCCTCTAAACAGGTGTGACCAAAATTTCATGAAAAAATATTCATTGATAACAAAGTTATGACAACTCAAAAAGTCGAAAACTCACACCGCTAACGGTCACAAAAAACACCCTTTATCAACAGATATAGCCATGATAATATTTTTTTATGATTTCAACATAAAGTGTCGAATCCCACCACTCAACATTTAGAAAAAAATGGAATAGTGAAAAATCTCGTAGAAGAGCAAGGGTCATATCGTGGCACAAATCAAAAGATGTTGTTTGTGAGAAGTGAAAAAATAATTAGGTGAAACATAATTTATCCACGATACATGTTTTTTTTTATTTTATGTTAGTGCTGTATTGAACCTGATCCGTATATGTTGTTTTACTATTGAAGTCTCCAAAAAAGTTTTTTTTTTCTCGTATGAATTTGCGACAAAAGTTCTTTATTGCTCAAATAACTGTGGTACTACTCTGCCCGTTGCAAAAAATAGTGGCATTATAAAAAATTCATCAGTTTTGAAGAAGTAAAAATTAAAAAATCGTATTCGTGTTGAATGGTCATTCTAATCATAATCTAAAGATACCAGGATATATTGAAAAATTATTAGCCTACCATAGAACCAAACAAAATTTCAATGTCGAAACTATTTTATTACTCAACATATTCTCCTCTTAATTGGATACATTTATTACAGCGAACCTGCAACGTCTCTAGAAACGTCTCAAAAAATTGTTTCTTCTTGCTCTGCAACCAGACCTCCACAGCTTTTATTACCTCCTCGTTGGAAGAAAATTTACGACCTTTTAAACTTTTTTTCAGTTGAGGAAAGAGATGATAGTCGGACGGAGCCAAATCTGGTGAATAAGGGGGGTGTTCTAGTAATTCAAACCCTAAATCACGAATTTTTTGCATGGCAACATGAGATTTGTGTGCAGGGGCGTTGTCCTGCAAGAACAAAACACCTTTGGATAGATTTCCGCGTCTTTTCTCTTTAATTTTTTCCCGTAGAGTGATCAGTAATATCGACTAGTAATCTCCAGTTATTGTTCTGCCCTTATCCAAAAACTCAATCATGATTACTCCATGGCAATCCCAAAAAACTGAAGCAAGAACTTTTCGTAGATTTTTGGACACGAAACTTCTTAAGTCTTGGAGAACCGGAGTGTCGCAATTCCATCGATTGTTGCTTTGTTTCTGGATCGTAGAAATGTACCCAAGTCTCATCCATAGTAACAATTCGGTTTAAGAAGTCTACATCGTTTTCAAATCGAGCACAGATCGAACGCGATGCTACTACCCTTGCGCGCTTTTGGTCAACATTCAAACATTTGGGGATCCATTTTGCAGCAATTTTTCTCATGTCCAAATTGACGTGAACTATATGATGAACGCGTTCGTGTGAAATATTCAGTGCTTCAGATATCCGTTTCAGCCCAATTCGACGGTCTGTTAAAATCATGTCATGATCTTATTCGATATTTTCGGGGACTGACATAGAAACTGGCCTTCCCGATCGGTCATCATCTTCAATGGAAAATTTACCTCTTTTGAAGCTTGCAGTCCAATTTTTCACGGTCGCATACGAAGGACATTGATCACCAAGAGTATTAAGCATATCTTCGTAAATCTGTTTTCCTCTTAACCTTTTTAAATACAGGTACTCAATAATGGCTCCATACTCCAATTTTTCGATTTTCACAATTTTGGTGGACATTCTTTTTTTTAAATTTATTGCGTAACTCTGGTTTACTTTTTTGACGTCAAACTTTACACTGACACTTCTAATAAGTTATAGTTCGTTGCTATGGTAACGCAGTATTTTGTTTATGCAGGGAACTGGTCTAGGCTAACTAGATATCAATATATCCTCGTAGTTTACTTTAAATTTTTACATTTTCATGGTATTGCAAATAGCAAATTATGAATTAATGAATGTGGGAAGCTGAATACACTTCCTGTGCTTACCTGGAATTAAATACTCTGATTTAATTTCTTCAAACTAGAATATTCTTCTGAAACTGTCTACAGATCTACAACTTGAATTGAATGTATTGAAATATAATGAATTGCTTTGGGTTATATTTTTTACTATATAATAGGTGACCAAAAAATGGAATTTCTCTCTGAAATTTCTATGATTTTTTTTTTCGAATGGATTCCAATAGCCTCTGTGTTTTTCATTGTCATTGAATGCCATGTAGGACCTTAAGACCATCGGATTTGTGGTTTTGGTATCGTCTATATCACCAATTCATTTGAATCATTGTAAAACTTTAGCCTAGTTTATGCTTCACTTTCTTCCTCGGTTCATTTCTTGTTTCGCAAAGATGTGGTAGGGACATGGGGTTGTTATAGCAAATCATTTCAATCGATTCAAATTATCTAGATCAGATGCAAAATGGTTATGAAAAGTGCGAAAAGACGTCACAATATCGAAAATGACTTTTACTCAACTCCTAATCATATTAAGACATATTACGTAGTTTTATGTTTACTTAATAAATTAATTAGTTATTATTTTTTGAGTTGCTAAAATTTGTTATATATCATTTTGGTCATTACAATGAGAGAATTCATTATTATTATTATTATCGAGAAACCACTGACATTGATTATTATAGCACTAATCAAAACTCAGTCATCCAGTTACAACAGATCACTGAATCTCACAATTTTCTTTTATGAATGTTAAAATGTTACCAAAAGAGTATTAGAATAAGTAATTGATCTATTGAATCGAACATTTTGTACCTTTTTATGTAATATTATTTGATTTTCATGCTTTTGGAGCAATCAATATTGATTGTTAATTTTTTTTTCAGACTGTCTACACCTGCAGCTATACAGAGACTCCAAAGACCGGTACAAGCAAGGCCAAACCAAAGCTTCCCTCTCCCTTCAACAATTCCTAGGATTAGAGACTGGATTTACCTTAGATAAAGAATCAAATACTGTAGCAATTTTATGCCAAGATGTGGTAGTAGTGTTAGCATTCGACAATCGAGAGAGACTTATGCAATGGCAGGTAAGCAAAAAGCAGTGGAACATAGAGCGGTTCCATTTTTCCATTGAAATATCCCTAAAACTATTTACTATTTTTGATACAACTACCTCTCTTCTGTAAAGAGAAACATTCTCAATTGGAAATTGAATCAATACATGACTCATATGGAAATGGAAAACCCTACGATAAAATTGAAGTTACTTTTTTGTAATATCTAACAGAAAACAACTACTTCCCCGGCTAAAGCCACGCTGGACATTGAACTACATCTGATAGATATTGAGAAAGACCCTATATAACTTGAGAGAAAAAATCTGAAACTGAAAATTTGCATTCTTATTCAGATAGTTGATTATTTCTTAAATGTCCAGATTCCATTGGAGATTCTTATCTATAAATGGGATAAGGGAGACTGTTATAAAGAAGTATCACTCACAGAAAATCGCCCATTCCTAGCGAAACAGATGCAAATACAGGGGATTTTTAACTAAAGATATTCACGAATATATTGGAGAATTTTCTCTTTCAGTTGCGTGTTGAAGTAATAATAATAATGATAACTAATAATAATATTAACAAAATAAAGATTGGTGCACAATTAAAACAAAATTTGTAAACAAAGACAAGTGGTTTGACTATGAGGAGCAGAGCAAAGCTCTTGTTTCGCAAAAACATATGAATATGACTAAAAATAAACATACGAAACGGTATATATAAAAATGAGTAAAATATAAATGAATACTACGAATCACTGTAAGAGAGTGGGATATACAAGCGTTGGTAAGTTTGCTGCTAGATTATCAAAATGAATTTCAGCTTGAGATAAAAACGGCAGATTGAATAATGGACAAAAAATAGCCGAAACCTTAAACAACTATGTCACACTCTATAAAAAAAATATTAATGTACAAATAGATAAAATCTTAGACATATATATGGATAAAATTATACTAAATAGCTAAAAAAAATTAATCAAATACTAAACAAAAAAAATAGATAAAATATATTATTGTACAAATATGACAAACAATACAATACAAACCTATGACTACCAATAATATATGTTCAATACAAATATAATACAAATAATATAAAATAATACAAATATAATAAAAAATATATACAGGGTGTTAATTAAGTACGATGACAAACTTCGGAAGGTGATTCTTTGAAAGTTTTCAGGACGAAAAGTTCATATAAACATATGTCCCAAACGGCTTGGTTTTCGAGATACAGGGTGATAAAAATAATTTTTTTTCGAGATTTTTTATAAAAGCTTGTTTTAATATTTTTAATTTTATTATTTTTATTCATCGTAGACTTTTCAAATTCTGAAAAAATATTTCTATCAATTTACAATAATTGAGAATGTTTAATTCTAAAATTTTCTAATGCTATGCGACACTGGGAAATGTTTAAATTAATATTTTCATTATAGCTCCTGAACCATACAAGTAAATGAAAAAAATCAAGAAAACAAAAAGATGTTAAATGAAACAACATTGATTATTCCTTTCTCATGTCAGTGGTGGCGGGAAAAAATGCATAATAGCTTGTCCCGTTTCTCGTTTTCGAAAGTCCCAGATAGTGTTGATGTTTGTTTCGCGTTGTGTATGAATGTGAACTTTCAGTTGTCCTATAGTTTTTCAAGTTTGCTTTTATATGCATAAGACATTGCAGTATGTAAGTACATTGCAGAGTTAGAATCTTGAAATGTTTGCACCCCTACAATCATCTCTATAAGGCAATCCAGCAATGATTCTGACCGCCTTCCTTTGCACGGAGAAGACTCCTGAAGCGTGTGCTACTACTAGGGCATAAGATATTGTGGACTGTATCAGTGCGTGGTGAGCTGTTAACAGTGCTGAGTGTGACAAGCAATTTCGCAGGTTACGTATTAGAAAGATTTTCCGTGACATATTTTTGCACACAAAAGTCAAACGTTCTTCCCAAGTGAGTTTACCGTCCAAGAGGACACCTAAAAACTTAACACAATGAGAGTTATTTAGGTCTGTGTGCTGTTTTAAGCTGATAATCAATGTCTCAGACTTTACTTTGTTGGACTAACTTATTGTTATGTAGCCAAGATTGTGTCAAGGACAGACTATTATTGGCCTCAGTTTGCAGCATATTAAAATCTCTATTTGAATGGGCTAATTAGGTGTCGTCAACAAAAAAAGTAAACTTTGCTGAAGGAGCACTATGAGGCAGACATAAATAAGAAATAGGACCGGACCTAGGACAGAGCCTTGCGGTACCCCATATTTAATGTTGATCGATTGAGAGCGTACATCCTTAAAATTAACGAATTCAGTTCTGTCTGTCAAATAGGACCTAATTATTTTTTTCTATTTTCGGAAAAGTTGTAAAATTTCATTTTATTAATTAATATATTGTGCGGTACACAGTCAAAAGCCTTACTTAGGTCTAAAAGTTGTACATAGACGTACCCATAGGTCTCGAAGCCTTCATTCAGTACATCAATCAGTGCATTTATTGCCGCGGTTGTCGATAAATTAGCCCTGAAACCAAATTGTGAGCTACTAAATAAATTCAAGTTTTCAAAATAAGTTGTCATTTGAACTTTAAGGATAACTTCAAAAATGTTTGCATATAAGAAAAAAGATCCCTCAACAACTCAGTAAGAAATTTAAAAAAAAATCTTAAAATTGTTTTTAATACTTTCAGGTGAAACTAAGTTCTCATTTGAATGACGGTCCCCACTTTCTGGTCCTCGTGTCTTCCGCTCCAGCAAAGTCCAGGTTACCTCCGGGACCGGCTCGGTTGCACGTTCAAGAGAGGGGGTTTTGTTTAACTACGGGAGTACCTCCGAGGATTGCTGGTCAGTGGCTTATTAGTAATTTAAGAAGATATGGTGTGGTGGAAGGGAGGTTCTGCTTCGAGGGCGGATCTAGGTGTATCAAGGGGGAGGGTTTATATGTACTACTTACCGATCAGGGTGAAGAAATCACGTCCACATTGAAGGTTGCGTCATTGGGTAATCTACATTCGTCCAGGAGAAGGCCTGTGTCTAGAAATATGTCAGGTGAGTCACTATTCTCCTGACTACATGTAAATACTACAAAACTTTTGATTGTATTTCTCATAACATCCTCCTCGAAAAACTGAATTTCTGTGGAATCAGAGGGTTACTCATCAAATCCTTCCCATCAAATCGATTCCAAACAGGGGTGGGATTACGTGAGCCATAGAATTGTATAGTCGACAGTTATGTCTCTGTCTCTCCCGTGAATTCAACTATAATGACACCTCACTTATTCGATGAAAAGTAGAATTCTATGGCTCACGGAATCCCACCTCAGCATTTTATGATAATGGTTGATCCAACTTCAGAGAAGTAGAGTTCAGAGTCCCCGAAGGTTCTGTTTTGGGGCCACTACTCTTCATTATCTATATTTATGCCAGGCTGTAGATTCCCAACAGCTACAACCTGGCCTAGAAGATGCAACGCCGTTGGTTAAACACCAACCATTTAAGAAAGAATTCGTACTGTTCCTGACTGATCCTGAAAGAAGAGTTCCGGAGTTGCTGGATTTGCGACTATGCTGTGCTCGGAGATAGAGCTAGCCGGATAAGGTGGAATCCTCCGATTTCCGGATCTTCGATTACACGCATTTGTTGACATGTCATCCCACGTTGGGCGCCATGTCGTCTTGGCTGGACTTTGGTGTTAAAAAAAATATTCTGCATTTCGCAGCTAGCTCCGGGTTCGACACCGAAGACAGCACGACGCAACTTTCGTTGGTCCATATCAGGTTTCTTACAACGAGATCTGGACCCAAGGAAGAACGAAGAGTGGAATAAAAAATAAATTTGAATAAATTTTCCTATTCAAAAGCAACCGCCACTGGTCGGCAGATGTCACAATTAGTGGAGTTTTTACGAGCAATCGAAAAATGTGGAAAAACTAATATTAAAAATAAATTATAGCCAAAATTGTCCACCGATCAACACTATAAAACTATAAATTGTCAATGTCAATATATAAGGAGGAGACATGCCTTGCACCACAGGACGCTTTTACGGTCCTATGCCAAACTTATTCTTTCTTATTTGTTGCATGGTTGGTGTAGCTGTACAAGTACCTGCTCGAAGGCGAGTACAAAGTACGCAGGAGGATAAAATTGGGGTGTAATAAAAATTGCTCTTACAATTGTCCTCTTTTGTCTTGGAACTTCTCCAGTCTCTGCTTGGCTCACTTTTAACACTTTCTCCACCAGGAAACAGGAATCGGGCAGGAAGCAAAATGAAAAACAGTATTTTCTGGTTTTTCCACTGCAGGCAGGTCCAAAATGGTGGCTTTGCACGTGTTGGCCGTAGATCGTGGAGCTTTTGTTTGAGGTATTGCTCAAACAGTTTATTTCGTCGAAAGTCGAAAAGCAAAATATTTCTCACTTCGTCAAAGAATACTTTTGGATATGAAAAGCTGCTGTTATTGGCACTGGTCAGAAATCCAAGCTTGAATCACTCAAGCAAAGTTGAAATACTCTTAGTATTTCAAATGGGAAATCTTGATATAACTAATCAAACTGTGAATAGTGATAACCTATTCGGAATGCTTAACAGAAGCGCGTAGATTGTCGGTGCACTTGTACACTGGAACGTCGGAACAGACGAGACTCGACTGACTTTTGTCGCAAATCAGCCCATATTTATACCCGAGGCCGCACGCTGACTCCGTGAATTTTGCGGGTGGGCGTGGCCTAGGCAAATGTGGATTCCAGATATACTCCAGATTTCGCCTCATTTTAGCGAAATTGGAGAACACTTTGATATATTTGCTTTTCGACTGAGTGAATTGAAAATTCGCATCTAACAGAGCAGATTCATGCCTGTAGATGACAAACCTTAGCTTTTGTTCGGAATTCCTAAGATTAACACTGAAGTATGTATCTAGCGCCATCTCTAGGATCCAGAGCGCACCCCGACTTTGGCATCTACTCTTTCCGAAGTGCAATTTTTATGAGAAAATATTGATACTGAACTTTGTTATGCTGCCTCTTCCATTTTTTCAATTTCTGTTTCATCTTGCAGTAATGGATAGTCCACGCAGGCTACCGATGAGAGCAACAGGAGGCGTATCACTGGAATTGAGCGAGTCCTCCTTGAACTCCAGGGCGGATTCTCCATATACTGACATGGATAGTAACTATGGCTGTGGTGATAGTATATCGAACGATGGTTGGGGACCACCTCCGATAGAACGCTGTATGAGTTGTATTAGCAAGCTGGGTGCGATGTCAAGGTAAGTATTTTCAAAACGTTATTGTGGTTGCATAACATACAGAATCAATTGAAAACTTACATTCTGTACCTATTATCTATTCAGTAATAATAATAAATGATAATAATCACACATGATATAGGATGAGTCAAAGGGCAGAAGTGCCTAGAGCAACCTTATCTACTAAACTTATCTAAATACAACAAAACAGGTCTATAATCAACTACCATTAATACTCGTTAGCCTTTTTTCAAAAATCCATTTATGTCGTAGTAACATACATTACATAAAAAGTTCTTGAGTTTTCGCTTGAATACATTAAAGTTGTCTTCCAATCTTATGCAGGCGGACAAATTTAATTCCCCTAAACATCGGGCTTTTTTCGTACAGACTGGTTCCATGTTTGGGAGGCCTAATAAGCTTTGAGGATCGAGTTAGGTAGTTGTGGTAATCAGAATTGAGAGAGAAATGGTGATTACTACTTTTTGCACATAGAATGTATCACATTTGTGAATGTATATAGAATATAGCGTGAGAATTTCATGTTCTTTGAAGATATTACGGTATGTTTCTCTATAGTCTAGGTTGAATATTAATCGTATCTTTTGATTAATGGAAACTCTCGATGCACCAACTGCTCCAACTCAAAGAATAATACTGTATGAAATGAGGGAATAAACAATAGCGTAGTAAACGCTTATTAATTTATTGGAAATAAAAATATTTTTCAGTTGTAATACAGCAAAGTAACTACTATTATTTTTCTTAAAAATATGATTAATATCAGTTTTCCAACCCACATTACGGTAAACAAATACACCTAGAGATTTTGGGACTTTCATTTAGGTACTAATATTCTATATTTTCAGAAATTTCATTTCTGGCGGAATGGCGGAACGGTTTTAACATTCATTTTTACAATGAGCTCTTTAGTGGCAAAGTGTTATCATCATCATATGAAATGAGATTTTTTGTGCTGACTTATTTATCAGGATAATTTACGTGCAATGAGAAAATCAGCGGACCAAGAATCGATCCTTGCGGAACACCAACATTCACGTCATGTGGAAGAGATTTTTACTATAATTTTTCTGACCTCAAGATATGAAATCAGCCACGAAAATAATTTACCATGGAAACCCAATTCGCTCAATTTATTTATTATAATATTAGTATCAATCGATTAGAAAGCTTTTGAGAGGTCAAGAACAGGGCACCTACATACTTTTTCATATCCAATGAAGTACCGATATAGTTGAAAAGAGCAGTAGATGTACTCTCCGTCGATCCGCTCGGCAGAAAGCCATTTTGTTGTTCTGTTATGACCATTTACTTTGATAAAAGGAAATAATTTGCTTATAAAATCATTTTTCGACTATTTTACACATTATGCTTTGTACCGATAACGAGCGAAAATTGTCAAAAAATAGTATCTTCTTTAAAAATTGGACTTAAAATTCCAACCTTAAGGTCAAACGGAAATGAGCCTTTTTCGACTGAAATGTTGATTGTTTGTATTACACATCATAAAGAGAGTAGCCTAGTAAACAGTTAAAAGTAAGCGGATCATCCAGTTCAAAATTTGCCTGGAATTTTTGGACAGTATGATATTGATAACATTGTACAATCTTAGTCAAAGTCGAATTATATTTAAGATTCATAGTTTTGGGGCAAAACTTTATAATTGAATTCCACACGAGCTTAAATTTGTATGAAAATATTTTGAAGAAATCAACCATCATTTTGAGATTTTCGGAACAATAACTTCAAGAATAGTAATTCAATTTATTCAATAATATTAATAGAAAACATCATTTGAACTTTCTCAGAAAATATTATTCTTCATAAAATAATCTGCCTTTATGATTAAAAGACACCGTATACGTCATCTTTTACATATACTTAAACTCTTGATGCACCCGCTATACTTTGATTACCAGTAAAATAGTATCAATTGCTGTCATTCAAAAAAAATTATTAATAAATTGACAAAAAAATTAATAAATAAATGCAATTTATTTCCAGGTCCTCAACCGCAACGGTAACTGTCGGAACGCCATGTTGGGAGCATGCATGTGACCGCCATTCAATAAGCAGTAGTTCAGACAGCAGCGGTTGGAGTCAGGCTGTTACTAAACCCCCCGCGAGACCCCCAAAGCCCGGATCATCTTCGCCGTCACCAAAGAAACCTGCAGCACTGCCGCCACCGTCCTATGATAACTACGACATTCCCAAAATACCATATCCTGTGGTGAGTGTTCATGCAGAATTATTTGCTTGCAAATCAATTGAAGGGACCTTCCTCTTGCATCCCACCAGTGCCATCAAGTTGCTGGAAATATTCAGTGAAATAAAAAATAAAAGAAGTACTGGTATTGATGACATTCCTTTAAATGTGTGTGAAAACATCACTGAAGGATCCTTGATAACCCTAGTCGAAACTATAAATATTTCATTTGTCAGTTGTGTGTTTCCATCATGCCCAATAACAGCAGTCATCATTCCAATCCACGAAAGTGGAAACAGGGACGATTCCTCCAACTTCCGTCCAATTTCTTTATTATCAGTTCGTTCTAAGGTCATAAAATGACTTGAAAAAAAGAGCTGCAGTTTTTGCAGAACTAAAATATTTTGAACAATGCCCGATTCGGTCCAGACTAGTATGAACACAAATGACGCTACTATTTTACATTTTTTTGAAATGGGATTTGTCGAAAGCTTTTGACTGCATCAATTACTGAATACTACTCTAAAAGCTACAACTTTATGGATTTAGGGATGTAAGCTACAATTGGTTTGAGTCATACCTATCTGACAGGAAACAACTAGTAAAAATAAAAGAGACCAGCTGCAAATTATGTAATATCAATATACACAGAAGAATTCTAAAATTGAGTTACTGAAATCAAAAATGGAAGAAAATTTGAAAAATGTCAAACACTGGTGCTACTCTGCTTCAACGCAAATAAAACTAGCCTACCAACTTTCAGATTCATTTATGAACGTCTCATATTTGACACTATAACCATTGAAAATGAACCCTAACCAAATTGACAATAATCTAAGATTCCATATTCCCATCCAAAGTAACAAAAGGAAACTGTCCTCAGGCTGCTTTGCAGTGAGAGTTGTTTCTGATTTTTCTTCGATCGATTCATACCTGAGATATAGTCCTGCAGAAACGAGCAGTCAAATTCATGACCAGACAGAGGCAATAAATGTATTGCAGTGTTCCTGGACTCAGCAAAAGCATTTGACACAGTTCCTCATACATTACTGGTAAACACTCTCGAACAATATGGTAAGAGGTACTGTATTGGAGATTTTCAAACAGAATTGATTTCTCTAAATTAAAATTTGCAGACTCAAATCTTGAAATAAACAGTACTGATAAAACCAAATACCTGGATATAACTATTGATAAACATCTCAAAAGGACATACCACATCAATACCTTAACTGCAAAACTGCGAAGATTTATATATAAATTTTATAAGTTACGAAAGTTTATAAATGAAAAATTAATAATCATCCTTTAAAAATCTTTAATCGAATCTATCCTAAGATATGGTATTGTTGTACGGGGTGGTCTCTATAATAATGTCTTACAACATCTGACTGTCTCTCAAAATTTCATTATTAAAATAATACTTAGAAAAAAAATTATATCCTACAGTTTTACTATACCTACAATGAAGAATTTCTGAGATACCGGGTGTCCACGAAATGTGGCTCGCCCCTATAACTTTTTTGTTTTCGTAGATAATGGAATGAAATTTGGAGGATCGGGTTTAGGCATAAAACTGCATTTTTTGACATTTAAATCAACTTCATGCAAATTCCGGATTCACCGGAAGTGACATAAACTTTCAATTTTTAAATGGGACATCTGGTGTATTTTCAGTTTTTGTCCCAAATTAGTGAAACGGCTTTCGTCAGTATACAGAATTTTGTATGCAAATGTGTCATCCTCCAAATATTTTTCAAAGAACCAATTGCAATACTCAAGTCTCCTTGCATTATCGTTTTGGTACAGGTGCTGGTGTAGTTGATATTTAAATGAATGATATTTATGTTTCTTCATAATACTTCGAAATGTCACATTCTCTTGCGATCTCCCTAAGTGACGTATTAATATTTTCTTGAACGTATGCCAGAACATCTATTACTTTTTCTTCACTCACAACAAACGAATCGTTTCCATCATTATCAGGCTCATTTTGTATTTTTTGAACCAGTTTTGGAAAATAGTGCCGGGTCGGGTGACGCCGATTAGGATATCTCTGTGCGTAGAGACGAGCAGCGTCGGTTGAATTTTGCCTACACTCTCCAAAAACTAATAACTTATCAAGTTTTTCCGTTCTTGTATAAATATTGTTATTTTCCATGTTTTTCAAACAATAAGGTACACAATAACTAGCTAATTGACTTTGTAGACGAGATGTCAATTAATTTGTCGACAATTTTTACCGCAACAACTTAATAATTTTGTTCCAGTTGTGTTGGTCACAGGCTACTGACTCGATTATTTTAAATCTTATTTTAACCTCAAAAAGTTACAACGTTATTCGTTATATTTTTAGTTTTTTGTCAAATGTTCTCTAACAACCTAATAGAGTGCGGTATCAAATTAATCGTATTGAAATGCTCTTTTTTTCTAACCCGACGAGCCACCATGTTGCCATTAAAAAAAATAGTAATGAACATTTTAAAATTCAACTTCACATAGCTCAACCAATTTAACCGAAAACAGTAAAGTTATGTATTTCCAAACATTTTAGGACTTAAACTAGTTATTTGAACTTATCCACTGCCCTCTTGAATAAAAAATAAATTAATATAAAAAATCAATAATGGTTACAAAAAGTAACAAATGATACATGGTTGTAATCTTAATGTTATATGGAGACAAAAAAACTGAAAATATACCAGGTGTCCTATTTAAAAATCGAAAGTTGATGAATCCGGAATTTGCATGAAGTTGATTTAAATGTCAAAAAATGCAGTTTTATGCCTTAACTCGATCCTCCAAATTTCATTCCATTATCTTCGAAAACAAAAAAGTTATAGGGGCGAGCCACATTCCGTGGACACCCGGTATACGCTCACTATATTGTCACACTATATTGTATTGATAAGCCCCTTTTATCAGAAAGATGCTAGCCAGAGGTTTATTACATCAGTAGCTCCTAAAATAATCAATTATTTACCTCCGAACATAAAAAAGTAAACAATATTAAAACCTTTCAAAAAAAATCTAAACTGTATATAGGTAGAAATCAAACTAAATACCTGAATATCACATAATTAATGTAAATACATGTATTTAATAATCCCAAACAACTTGACTGTAAAGCATATAAAGTTGTGTTTGTTATTATAATCACTATTTAGTTATAAAATCACTGATATATGTATATCTATTTACCAATTTTTATCTACTATTTTTTTTTGTTACGCCGTACTCAAACAGAACATTCTTAGGACTTGAAAATAAATATCAAAAGTATCATTGAACTACTGAAAAAATATTAGTAAAGTCAAGAAGTATCTTGATTACTTACCTATTCATATTTTTATGACTTTGCAACTTGCAATTTCTTACTCTTTCAATATTGCTTTACCACCGTTCCTCTCGAAGCCATATTCAATAGTCTTTTCTTTTGCAGGAGCCAAAAATTGATGAGCTTTACGATACTCCACGAAAACTGAAGGAATGTATCCAGAACTTCGGATTCGACACTATTCAAAAGCCCTGCGGCTGCGTGGTACGCGTTCGTCAACCAGAGCCGGAGCGACCATGCGTCTGTCAACGCCTGATGTCCTGCTGGTCAGGTACAGAAGACATTCACGCTATATACGCAACGGTAGATTACTCTAAGAAAACACACCGACAGCAGCCCGTTTCGATCGCAGCGAACTACGCCAATCTAACTTCTACAACACCAATGAACGTTGCTCCTACTTCAACTAACTACGAAAACATGGACTTTGCTCAAACACTGCAGCTCTACGAGAACAGCAAGGAAATAGCCGAGAAGGCCAAAGCTTTGTGCGCCAAATGCGGCCACGCTCAAGACGACTACCTCATGATGGAGCCTTCCAACAAGCCCTCACAACCGCATCCGGGATACATCCCCATGTCCCCAGCTGTCAAGCAACGACTCGGAAAAGTCTTATCGAACAGCAATCCAAACTTGGGCCCCACGCTGGACAGATCCAACAAACCGTCTGGGTCTTCCATGTTCCAGGCTAATGTTTACCAACGAAAGCAGATTCTGGACAACGCTGATAATTTGGATGTCAGGAGGAAACGCTCCAATTCCGCGGACTCTTCTACGAGCCGCTGTGAGCCAGAACCGGAGCCAGAAACGTCTCCCTGCCATTGCGCTAACTCTATCGCTGTGAGGAGATCATCTTCAGTTCCTTGCAAGTCTAACAGGGATTCTTCCAGCTCGAATGATTCTGGGGTATTCGAGTTGCCACGTAGAACCCAAGTTTACGCTAACCAGACCCTACCAAGAAGGTCCAAGTCTTCTGATCCTCTGAAGGACCTCACTTTCCAGTTCAACAAAACTGAGAATAAGTCTGCAAGCGCTGAAGCCGAGGTTCCTGTGTGCCCTTCTGGGTCTACTAGCAGTGGAACTTCGGATATGTCGGACTATTTCGAGACGCTGTCTTTGTCTTCTCACAGTTCCGGGGATGTACCGCCTCCAAGTTGCACGTTGAGGCCGCGGTCTGGCAATGAGTATCTCAGCATGCAGAGACTCATAGCTCCAGTTCCAGAGGAGCGACATTGAACTAGTCTACTTAGAAAGCAATAAAATTTTATAGTATCTAGTACAATATACATATTACTAATATTATTATATTGTCTGTAATCTTTTCTGTATAAAGGTATTTACTTTATAAATAAATTATTCATGAGATCAGGATTTTATTCATTTTTAATCTGCAAATACATAGACCAGGTTCGATATTATTGCAGTTCTAATAATTTCAAAATTCTTATTGACCATATCCCGACCAGAGACTTCAATAAAAGATCATCATTAATTGATCATGTATTAAGTAATAGCATTGTTTATATAAGGCGTGTTCCGTTTCATGCATTGAGGACATAATGCGCATATGACCGTTCCGTTTCCGACATTGGGAGCTCATTGACACGCCCACTTTTATATTCCCCTCTTTGGCCTTGAGACATCGGAAGTGCATGAGCTACTGCCCGTTCATCTAGCAGCGATGAATGCGATCCAAGTGATATCTGTCAAACTCAAAAGTCAAAACAAAGAGTTTCTTGTCTGTGGCTTCACGTTCAAACAGAAACGTGAGAAACCGAATTAAAAGTTTAAATTTGATATTTGATGAAGTGTCCAGTATCATGCATTATCACATTTACCTGATTTACCGTACAATGGAAGAAAAAATCGTCAATTCATTCAACACCATATCGTCGGTCTCATGCCAAAACCACGAATGTGCAATTTGTCATTTCGAATGAGAAGAGTTTTAAGAATATTCCTGCTTCTTGCTTTGAAAACCTGGGTGAGTTTTCACATTCGCGAATTCACTCTCGTTCACAGTATACAACCTGATAGCACTTTCGTAAGTTTGTCATTGAACATTTTGGTAGAAAATTAGTATTTTATAAATTGAAGTCAGAACCCTGGAATTAGCATATTCGCGGTTTTGGCGAGGGACAGACGATATTATTATCCTCATAACTATCACTTGTATCAGAATCTGAGCTACTCTCATTTTCACAAAGCTCGCTTCCTACTCTTGCCATTAACACTCGTTCTACCCATATTAATTTATTTACTAGATTAACAGATTTCTTTTTGTTACATAAGAATTTGGTTAACTGATAAAGTGATAAATGTCAACATTTGCGGGAAACGGCATGCACCACGCAAGCAAAAATCGTTCCGATTCAACCTACCAACGTCAATGTTAGTTGAAACGGAACGCTTGATTATGTCTGCAACAGTGATGCGATGAATGCATGAAACGGAACACGCTCATAGAAGATAGTCAACCTTACATCAATTATTTTATCTTTCTTTACCCGTGCGTCATCATTGTAATGATAAAAATTACAGCGAGTAGATAATGAGATAAGATAATGAATGATTAAATCAACTAAATTAACATTTTCAAATTCATAGAAATGGAATTAGAAATTAAATGGAAATGGAATAGAATTAGGTAAGGTTTTTTTCTCAATAGGGTTTCCACCCTCTGAATTACTGTTGTGTGAATATCCCGGTAATACGGAATTACAGTCACATATATCAATTGTGGGGTTAGAAATTTCAAAGATTGTTTCTGAAAAAAACACATTGTATTGTACTTACTTTGAAATTAATGATTGTAAGAGACGTTTAGTTTTGAAGAAAACTGTTTTTATAACCTTGTCTGACTGCAAAACGAAGTAAAAGTGGTAACAAACAATCCCCAATGACAGAAAATAATGACGTGATTGATGGTACTGCTCTAGTCAATACACTATTTGGCAAGTTTAGTTGAAATGTAAAAACACTGTCAGCTTTATGGCTATCTCTTTTCACTGTTTTGAGTTTCAATGGATCATCACAATACCATAATTCTTTGCATAGAAGACAAATGTCAACGAATTTTGATTCGCTCATAGCGGTTGATAGACAGAGATGTTACATAGAGGGTGTGTTATTTCTTAGATCATAAATTGATGACGCATGGGTAAAGATAAAATAATCCAACTGTATGGGATTATAATTGGATCAAAGTTGATGCGGCATGTAGATGGCGATAGTGAGCTCGCATCCAAGTCATGTCGTAACTTCAGTGATCTGGCCTCCAAGTCATGTCTTAACTTGATTGAAACAATGGTACAGCATTAAAATCGGGGTTTTTTGAAGGAACCTTTATTAAAATTACATCAAATATCCATGTTTGTAACTAATCACGCTAGCAGGTATGGATAAGTTATTTATTAATAGTACAAATAAATGGAACCACGGTAACAATATGGTTCCATTTGAAAAAAAATTGATTTTTACCCCAAAAACGATTACGATGAACTTTATTTGCTCATAGATTTAGATTTTTCTAGTATTACACGGATCAATTGGAATAAATCGGAACCATCATGGCAGGCACACTTGAATGGAAAACTAAAAATTGAATTATAAAAAATTTCGACGTTTGAAATGTCACTTATGCGGTATCATTGGATTCAGAAAAGTATGCAGATTTCAGAAATGTAATAATATACAGGGTGTTCCATTTAAAAATCGCTGGAAAGTGAAAAAAAATTATTTATAGGTTAAAAAGTGCCGCTTATTATGTATATGGAATATCCCAAATTTCAATCTATCACCTTTAAAACTAACGGAGATACGGGGGTTGTACCATAATCCTGTTACACCCGGTATATGAGAGTTACAGGTGACAGTTTTGTTCCTTGGTTTGAGTTCGACTCATGTACAAGATCGTCACTATGTTGATGCTACATAATTCTGATTGGCGAGAGCTTATTGAACCCTCCTGTTAGTTTACTCTCTTTGGTAAAGTTCGGCACAGAAAACACACACAAACACACACATAGAAAGGACTCTCTACAGGGCTGCCACCGTTATAAATTCTATGCCAACAAGATGCTGTGCTCACCGGGTAGATGGCGTATGTGGGCTTGAGTTCAAGCATTCTGTAAGTTTCCATAGTTTAACTATTAGTCAACAGATATCGCTACAGTTCAATTTGAATATACTTTCAGGGTGACATCTTACGGTGATAATTTGAAGCAGTTGAAAGGGAATGACACTGGATACATGTATTCCTTAGACTCGTCACATTTTTCTGAATTTTGGATATATAATTCTACAGGTCTAAAGAGCAAATTTCTTCATTAACCTTTTCTTCTGGCTCTACAGGCTACAAAAACAGGTTGACTGTATAACGTCATTGATAGAAAATACTGTCTACTATAATATTCTATATCTGAGTATGTTCACCATAATTGATATATACAAAGTCAATCGATATTTTTCAAAGCATATTATAACAATTGATTATATCAAGAAAAATCCACTCACTGACAGTATTTTCCATAATTGGCGTTAGAAATTCAACCCACTTTTGTAGGTCAGCCCTCGGGTCAGCCTGTAGAATCAGAAAACAAAAGGATTGTGAAGAAAATTGATTTTTTTTGGCCTCTAAATTGCTATATCCAAAAATCCGAAAAATTTGACGAGCCCCAGGAATACATGAGAGAAATTAAAGTTGACAAGTGCTTGTCCCTTGTTATAACACATTTTATAAATCTGCAATGTGAAATAGAAACAAACATACTGTCAGAGGAAATAAATAAATTTTAATTTAGATATTTTACATTTATCTTAATCTGCATTTCCTTGTCTCATACAATCTTCTTTAGTGTCCTTGATGAGCCCATTAACTGCTGCACAGTTTGAACCACTTTGATCGCAAAGTGAGTATCACACACAACATAGGTATTATGGATCTGTTCCAATGATTTCTCCACAAACACTGGATTTTTCACTTGCTCAATTAAAATTTTAAAAAGATTCTCATCCGATTTTGGGAATCTGTAGTGTTTGCTGTGATTATCCTCATCACAATTGGGAAAGCAACATTTCTTAAAAGTCTCAGTTGGTTTCCATAAGAACAACGTAAAAAAATACTGAAAATTACGGGCAAACACAAACGAAAATCATTCACATCGGCACAATTACACACACTGATGACAGCAAAAGCTTAATAAAACATTTGCAAATAATTTGAACAATATAAGGCGTGTTCCGTTTCATGCATTGAGGACATAATGCGCATTTGACCGTTCCGTTTCCTACATTGGGAGCGCATTGACACGCCCACTTTTATATTCCCCTCTTTGGCCTTGAGACATTGAAAGTGCATGAACTACTGCCCGTTCGTCTAGCAGCGATGAATGCGATCCAAGTTAGATCTGTCAAACTCAAAAGTCAAAACAAAGAGTTTTTAGAAACCGGATTAAAAGTTTACATTTGATATTTGATGAAGTGTCCAGTATCGTGCATTATCACATTTACCTGATTTACCGTACAATGGAAGCAAAAATCGTCAATTCATTCAACATCATATCGTCGGTCTCATGCCAAAACCACGAATATGCAATTTGTCATTTCGAATGAGAAGAGTTTTAAGAATATTCGTGCTACTTGCTTTGAAAACCTAGGTAAGTTTTCACATTCGCGAATTCACTCTCGTTCACAGTAGACAACCTGGTAGCTCTTTTGTAAGCTTGGCATTGAAAATTTTGGTAGTAAATTAGTATCTTACATATTGAAGTCAGAACACTGGAATCAGCATATTTTAGCGGTTTTGGCGTGGGACAGACGATATTATATCCTAATAACTATCACTTGTATCAGAATCTGAGCTACTCTCATTCAAACAAAGCTCGCTTAATTCCTACTCTTGCCATAAACACTTTCGTCCTACCCATATTATTTCATTTACTAGATCAACAGATTTGTTTTTGATACATAAGAATTTGATAAAGTGATAAATGTCAACATCTGCGGGAAACGGCATTCACCACGCAAGCAAAAATCGTTCCGATTCAACCCACCAACGTCAATGTTAGTTGAAACGGAACGCTTGATTATGTCTGCAACAGTGATGCGATGAATGCATGAAACGGAACACGCTTATACCTATATTCATTTTCATTCGCACTAATTAAAAACTTCTCAGTGGCTGTCATTTGTCAACTGCATAAAAAAAACTGCCAATATTGTATTTAGGGTTGCTTGAACGTCAGGAAAACTATTCGCTTGCGCCATCTGCCCGGTGAGCACAGCATGTTGTAGCATGGAATTTATAACGGGGGCAGCCCTATGGAGTGTCCTTTCTATGTGTGTGTTTTCTGTGAAGTTCGGTAGTTAAGGTTCATATAAACCCATGAAAAAATTAACGGCAAGTTTAAAAATTCTGAAAAAAATTCGAGTTATTCTGGCATTCAAACTGAATAATTAGAGAGATGTAGAAGAAAATCTGATGAACAGTTTTCGAGAAAAAAAAATAAAAACCTAATTTTTAGAGGTTTTTTCAAGTTTTCCCAAAAACCATTCATCAGATTCCATTTCAAATATCATTACATATCAATGTCAAGGTAAAAGATAATCACGATTTTTTTCAGAATTTTTAACCTCAACGTTCTCACACAATTAAAAAAAAAAATTCTGAAAATCTTGTTATAAAATCAAAGACAGTTGAGAAGAATTGCTTTTGCAAGTGATATTCATATGAAATTTAGAAGACTGAACATTGAGGAACTATTCATGCTATTTTTCAGACATAAAATCAAACGATTTATATTTTTAATAGCAATTTTTAAAATCTCGGACAAAAAACGGTAAATCGCTCCAGTTAGTGATTCCTCTGTAGTACATGAACGGAAATACACAAATAGTTCTGCTACTGTCCACAAGCCTGGTTTATATAGAAGATAGTTAGTCAACCTTATGGGATTATAATTGGATCAAAATGGATGCGACATGTAGATGGCGATAGTGAGCTCGCATCCAAGTCATGTCGTAACTTGATTAAAACAATGGAAAAGCATTAAAATTAGGGTTTTTTGAAGAAACCTGCATTAAAATGACGTCAAATATTCATGGTTGTAACTAACCACGCTAGGTGTCCAATACCTTTTCCACAGGCATTGACTAACTATGTTCTATTTAAACAATGCCACAAGGTATTGCACAGAATTATTGTCACTGTCATATTTATTGTACAGCGTTGCCAATAGTTCGATACAGCGGTATCCGATGTAATTTGTTTAACTTTTCGAAAATGAAAGTTACGTCGATAGGGGTTTGTCAGTTCATCAGTTGGATGTTGGATTGGTCCGCCTAAAGCCTTGGAGTCTATGTAAGTAATGAGTTTTATGTTTTGGGATTTAAAGTATCAGTTCTGGAAATGAAACAGGAAGCAAAACAGAATTGAAAAATAATAATAATAATCGTAATAGCGTCTTTATTGTCCATTCCAGTTGTTTTTGAATAACGTTATTTTACATACATAAAAATTATCGGCATAATAGGCGGAGTTCAGCTAACAAAGATGAAAAATAATGATAAAAATAAATTATAGTGAGTTGTTCATATTACCTGCTCTTTTCGAATTTTACCAACAATATTGTTGTTTGTGCTAAAAGTAAATCTAATCTAAGCAAGATCAAGGTCGGACTGACTATATCTATAACAAACCCATGGGCACTGCAACCCCGAATATCAGAAAAACAAACGAAATTAATACAATGAATAATATACAAGTGAACCGAAAAAAAGCGGCAATACCAAAGATTCTCAAGATCTCCTCCCACAGGAAAACCGACTGCACAGGCATCACCAATAAACCAAAATCTAAGAAAAGGAATGAACCAACTTCAAAGAAAATGGTCCCCACCTTTGGAAACACTGAAAACGATTCAAAAGATAACCCCTTTTAGAACAAAAGGAGGTATCTATCAATGGTAAGCCAGGATGTTCTGCAAATAAACTGAAATTTGCAGACAAGGAAGATACATCACTGTTTCTGAAAAATGTAGTACATGTAGTACACCTATTACAAAACTGAAGACTACGCAAATTTTTCGAAACTTCCTGATATGATTCGGCACGGGGGTAAGTTCGGAAAATGAGGCCTCCACCTAATACAAATCTGAGGGCGCTGCAAATTTCCTGAAATTTTCAAACAGAACACAGCAAGGAACACTGAATTCGAACAATGAAGTCTCCGAGGTCTCCACCCAACAAAAACCAGAGGCACTGCAACTCTCACCAAATTCACCAGACGGTGCGATCTTTTTCATATTCAGATGTGAAAGTCTGAATTGTGTCTAATCGGAGAACGTTCCTATGGTTTTTCGAGAAATATCACGAGTATACTAGGAAAATGAACGGTGTAACCACGCAGACAGTCGGACAATCAGAGAAGTGAAAGTCGAATATAAATAGTAGAGTGATTGTTATATAAATTAGAGTATTGTGAATCATTGTATTTCGTTAAATAAATTATTTTAGAGTGAATTAGGCTTTAGATATATTACAGAATGATTGAGGCTCGTGTCGGCTGGGAATAATCCTCCACGATTCACGGTTGCGTTAAATATTAGCAGTGCTGCTCCTAAAGTGGCGTATGGAGTTGGTAACAAGGCCTATCCAGAACACATGGCTAATGACCATAGCAGTCGATGCCAAATCACCAAGAAAAAAAAATCCTGTGAGCTATTTCGCAGTACTCCGAATAATGTTGAGATTTGGCAATATTGCATTAGCAGTAAGGTTGACCGTTGCAGAAAACTGTAAGTTATATGGAAATATTATAAAAGATCGCTGTAACTATGGTATTAAAAACATATCTTGTCAGTGCCATCTTGCAGTTCAGAAACGCGAAATATTTGACTTTATATGAACCTTAAATAACATCCTGTGTCAAGTCACCGGTCGGACCAGGCACGCGCGTTCAGTATGAAGTATGACCATGAGTCGGACCGACCAGATGATTGAAAATATTGGTCACATACATACAGTTCTAATGAGGTCGTCAAGTCAACCAAATGACCGCGCTGGTCGAATCATATTGGTCAGACGTCAGACCGTAGACTTGACTCAGCCATAGTCAATGCCTATGGAATAGGTATTGATCCCAAACGCGAGTGTCATCTAGCGTAATTAGTTACAAACATGAATATTTGACGTCATTTTGATGCAGGGTTCTTTAAGGAACCCTGATGTTACTGCTGTACCATTGTTTCAATCAAATTACGATAGGAGGCCCGATCACTGACGCCATCTACATGTTGCATCCATTTAACTCCAATATAAGGATAGTTAAGTATCTATATTAAATTTGTTTTGTTTTTTCCATTAACCAGCTGTCGTCCCCTTACGAACGGCAGCCCTCAAAAGTGGAAACTTGTGCGAACCAAGGATTAACGAGGTCTTACCTTTTTACGTGCGATTCCTAGCACTTTCTCAGGCCATCAGAAAAAGTTCTGCAGTCGCCATGGTTTGAACCACCGTCGACTGGCAGCCAAAGTGATTGAAACATGTCGCTTTAACCACTCGGCTACCTATATATTTAAGCTGATTTGAGACACCACCAGGCAGGTGGCAGCCCACGTCAATTACAGAAACCAAGCTCGTCCCGACAAATGCACCTTCGGGGTACTTGGTTATCATCTGAAAGGTAGCAGCACTACTTCATATGACGCTGTACAATTCTGTCTTGTACCACAGATTGACAGATTGATCTATTGCGATTTCTACCCTTTGACGATATATTTCGGTGGTTCACTGTAGAATGGAAAAAATACCATATCTGAATTATCGCTATAGAAAAATAAAATAAAAATACTAAACATCTCATACGTTTTATTAACATATAACAAAAAATTATACAACTTATTTCAGCATCATCGAATGGAATGAAGACATGATTGTATTGTTTTTCATCATTGTTTTACTTATAATGGCAAGTAGGAAAAATATATCGTTCTTTCACACTGGCTCTTTGGAATTGCTAGAATAATAAGGTGTTAGAAAAATTAAAATGAATTCAGGTATTTTTTTAAAATTGCGAATCTTTCAATAATTATCGTAGCCTTTGAATATGTCACATGCCCATTTTCAAAGTAGGAGTTCACGGAATATGAAATAATAATCAATCAATCGGATTATCATTTCGTTAAGTCACGTTCAAGTTATGAATGGAATCGTATCAGTGGCATAAGGTATTGATTGTCAAAGTTCTTCATGAATGTTTTTAATGAAATCAGCACTGGGATATCGAATACCTTGGAAGGTGGCTCGTCCATTTACATATATTATTTGTTTTTGAAGATGATTGAATGAAATTTGGACGATATGTATTACAGAATATAAAATATATTATTTTCTTTTGAGCGGTGTCAAAAAAAATTAGGTTCCATATGAGAAAATTGAGTTTGAGAATTTTTGAAAGCGACATTTGATATTCACCTGTGCGCGTATGGTACAGAATGGGTCCATCGGTGGGACATCAGGAGTTAGCCTGGACATCCAGCTAACTATTTCACAAATTTTATCTCTCAATTTTGAACGTTTTGCGAGAAACAATTTTTTTAACAACATCGGCGTTTCATTTGTTTCAAAAAAATGTACATCAACAACAATTGTAACTGATAAGTTAATATAACTTAGCAAGGCCAATCGTACCATTAGAAAGATATTAAGTTTCCAGTGGAAATAAGAAAGTTGATATAGACTTTTGGTACCCCCTGTATAGCTGTGGGATCAAAAATATATTAGGTAAAAGGGACATGATCGATTATGATAGCATACCAAAGGATAGGGCATAAAACCTTATGAACATGTCTTTCAGCAAAACTCAATAAATTTTTGATATTTAGTTTGGTTTAAGAACCTCCTCAATTTTGACAAGTTATAAGAAGATCGTATGATTAGGAGTCGAATAATCCACAATAGTCCATAGAAAAATCACGATTATTTATTACAGTACATTTTTAAAACAAAAATCTTTTCAAATCCAGAGTCAGTAGTAATGGTATCATGCATACAGTGAACTACAAAACTGAATGGTTTAAATAATTACAAGTAATGAAGGGGATGAAATGAAACAAAAATGTTGGTTATCAAAACCCTTGAATACATAACAATGACGGAATGTTAATAACATAAATGAAAATATAACAGGTTGGTAACTCGCTCATATCAAAGCAATATTGGTAATAATTCAAACATCGGAAAGTCATTCGTTGAATCAATTTCAAGGAAGTGAAACTGCTCATTTTGGAAATACGAGGATGTATTGATATTTAGTTAGCCTAGACCAGTTCCCTGCATAAACAAAATATTGCGTTACCATAGCAACGAACAAAAAAGTAAACCAGAGTTACGCAATAAATTAAAAGAAAAAATATGTCCACCGAAATTGTGAAAATCGAAAAATTGGAGTATCGAGCCATCATCAAGTACCTGTATTTGAAAGGGTTAAGAGGTAAGCACATTTACGAAGATATGCTTAATACCCTTGATGATCAATGTCCTTCGTATGCGACCGTGAAAAATTGGACTGCAAGCTTCAATAGAGGTGAATTTTCCATTGAGGATGATGACCGATCGGGAAGGCCAGTTTCTGTGTCAGTCCCCGAAAATATCGATGCAGTTCATGACATGATTTTAATATATAGGTCACGCATATTTGGAAATGAGAAAAATTGCTGCAAAATGGATCCCCAAATGTTTGAATGTTGACCAAAAACGTGCAAGGGTAGTAGCATCGCCTTCGACCTGTGCTCGATTTGAAAACGATGTAGACTTCTTAAACCGAATTGTTAATATGGATGAGACTTGGATACATTTCTACGATCCAGAAACAAAGCAACAATCGATGGAATGGCGACACTCGGGTTCTCCAAGACTTAAGAAGTTTCGTGTCCAAAAATCTGCTGGAAAAGTTCTTGCTTCAGTTTTTTGGGATTGCCATGGAGTAATCATGATGGATTTTTTGGATAAGGGTAGAACAATAACTGGACATTACTGAACACTCTACGGGAAAAATTAAAGAGAAAAGACGCGGAAAGCTATCCAAAGGTGTTTTGTTTTTGCAGGACAACGCCCCTTCACACAAATCTCATGTTGTCATGCAAAAAATTCGTGATTTAGGGTTTGAATTACTAGAACACCCCCCTTATTCACCAGATTTGGCTCCGTCCGACTATCATTTCTTTCCTCAACTGAAAAAAAGTTTAAAAGGTAGTAAATTTTCTTCCGACGAGGAGGTAATAAAAGCTGTGGAGGTCTGGTTTGCAGAGCAAGAAAAAACATTTTTTTTAAAGGTCTAGAGACGTTGCAGGTTCGCTGTAATAAATGTATCCAATTAAGAGGAGAATATGTTGAGTAATAAAATATTTTGACATTGAAATTTTGTTCGGTTAAGTAGGCTAAGAATTTGTCAATATATCCTCGTATATTCTGTTGAAGTACTTTCACAAAGGAAATCATTACTAAGCAGGATTGTGATTCCTGTGAAGATTTGACGGTAGGTGAATTTTAAACTTCTCTTCATGGGAATAATAATGTTATCTCGCATAAATGACTACAGAAAAACCAATTTGCAAGTTTTTGGAAATGCTATGAGTCGCAACAGATTTATTTTAATTTTACGTTTTTGTGTGAATACAGAGAATGAAATTTTATATTTTGACTTGGGCGGTGGTGGTCGTGTATGGCATCACACGTTAGAAGGTAAGGGCCTCGACTTCTAAAGCTCGCACACGTTTCTCGAAGAATTTGTTGAAGAGGAATCGAATCCATAAAACCCAAAATAATTGCTAAGTGAATAGATATAAAGTTCGTATTGGTTCAACTCTCAGTTTTGAAAGTCTTTTGGGACCATCTTCAAAAGGTCTTCGCGTTTGAGAGTTGGACATTTACCTATAAAGTGATCAGAAGGTCACCAGGGCTATGCTTAGAGAACTGTTTAAGATGTTCTATCGTGGTGGCATTTAATATGTGTAAATTCATCATGAATGATAAATAAAGAGGAAATAAAATCTTCCAATTTACAAAAAAAATATATACTTGTAACTGTATTCTAAGTGATTGGGAAAAAACTAGGTCAACAATTATGAACCCAAAACCTCCTTCTCTTTATGGTTCATTGAAAATTCATAAAGAAAACAACCCGATAAGACCGGTGTGCTCCTATATTGATGCCCCTTGCCAGAAAGTGGCAACCAAGTTGGTCAGTCTAATTCCAAAATATACGAATTTTAATTCAGAATTTAGCATAAAAAACTCAAGCTCCTTAGTAAATAATATAGAAAACATTAAGCTCAATAGTAACTGTAAATTTGTATCGTTTGATGTCAAAAACCTCTTTCCAAGTATTCCAACCGCATTAACATTAGACATTCTCAAAGACTTGCTGGAACAGCACAACAATCTCCCAAGTATCACAGAAGAAATCCTAAATTTAACCAAATTGTGCATAGACCAAAATTACCTGGAATTCAATAATAAATACTATTTGCAGAAAACCGGCCTCCCCATGGGTTCACCATTATCCCCTTTACTTGCCGAAATCTTTATGAACCACTTGGAAAAGAAAATTCATAAATCTAAATTTAAACATTTGTTCAAATATTGGTATCGATATGTAGATGATATTTTCGTTTGCTGGGTTGGAACGGTACGTCAATTAAATATTTTTCTTAATTATTTGAACGGTCTCAATCCTAACATAGAATTCACATCAGAAATAGAGGATGATAACAATTCACTAAACTTCTTAGATCTAACTATCTCCCGTAAAAATAACACGCACGGCTTCTCTATATATCACAAACCCACACATACAGACACTACAATACATGAACACTCCATGCACCCACAATCACACAAACTAGCAGCATATCATTCTATTATTCATAGACTGGTAAATATACCTCAAAGCGATTTAGATTTCAAGTGTGAGTTAAACAGAATTAAACAAATCGCCGTAAATAATGGATATGAAACATCAATTATAGATAGACTGCTTAAACAAAAACAAAACAAGAAAACTCTAAATTTAATATACCCGCATATCAAAGTAAAAACCGATCAACGTTTTGCATGTCTATCATATCTTGGTCAGCATACGAACAAAATATCCCGTTTCCTTCAGAAACGGAATATAAATGTTGCATTCAAAACCAACAATAACTTATATTCCTTTATTAACAACGCAAAGTCTGTACGGGATAAATTCAAGAAGTCGGGGATTTACAAACTTGAGTGTGAGGATTGACCAAATTGACCTGTACAATTCACCTATAATTAATTATCTCACTAGTAACTACTCAAATGCTCCCTAATTCAAGCTATATGTCATTAGGAAATTTCATACCTGCAATTGTCATTAGTGAAATTTCATGCATGTTATTTTAATATTTAAGAAGGTGATTTTGACGTTTCTTAAGTTGATAACTCGCTCAGATGATGACACCGTGTGTCGAAACAATTGTAAGCACGTTACAAGTATATATTTTTTGTGTAAATTGGAAGATTTTATTTCCTCTTTATTTATCAACTGTTTAAGACTCTTAAATGAGGACTTGCCAAAGTAAAGTTGGATTTAGATGTTGTACGTTATGTTTACTTTCGATTTCTTGGCTCTTTTCATCAGTTCCAAGCATTTAAGATTTTTGTTCTCTTCAAGAAATTTTGCTAAGATTTCACACGCGCCAGGTGCGGTAACGGCACATGGAACAAAATTTCAAATCGTGTGCCAGCACCGTGCCAGACGCTTTCAATTTTTATTTTCAATTTAGATAGATTTTATATTTATAATCTGTGTATATAGACTGAATCTAATATGGACCAATCAAATATGTCAGAATATTTTACGAAGATCTCACCGGCATCTAGGTACTACGTGGAAATTTCACCGGACATAAGAGTGTTAAATTTTGCTGAATGCCATTTTCATAGGTTTTGGTGCCCTGACCTTTCATGATTTCAGTCCAATTGCAAATTGAAGATCTTCTGATGAAAGATTTTCGTAAATCACCCTGTATAGGTGGTAATCAGTACCCGTAATCGATATTACGAGTCGAATCAACACTATCGAGCAAAGATTATCGTTTCAATATCATGACTGAAAGTCAACATTCATATCTTGGGCACAATCGCTTATCCATGACAGGAAACTAGACACTCTTGTATAGACACCTGGTTTGTTTTTCTGAGCACAGCCATGTCCCCAAGAAGTAATGCCAGCCAGCTCCATCCTGCCGTTTCTCTCGCAAACCAAAGGACCCCCAGAGTCACCGAAACAGGCGTCTATGCCCCCCTTCAAGTGGCCCGCACACATCATGGAATCCAGAATTTGTTGACGTCGTCCTCCATAGATCGTATCCTGTCTACATTTATCGAGCGAGATTATGGGAACGGCCGCAGTTTTCAGTACTGAAGAGTAAGAATCCAAGTCGTTCGGGTCATCTGCGCCCCATCCCGATACCTCGCACCAGGTGCCTGACGGGGGAGATTCGTAGGAGAAACACGCGGGCACCACCAGGTTGTTCAACTTGAAACCAGGGGAAGACACCAGGAGTACCGCTAGATCGTGCGAGTAGTGTCCTAGTTTCCTGAAGTCTGGATGCGGGACGAATTTTTCGATCTTCAAGACTTGTTCATGGGGCGATGAACCTGTTGGAGAAAAGAGTGTGTATATATTTCTTTAATGGTAATAGTAAATGGTATAAAACAATTGGGAAAATTGTATCTTCTGAACAACTTTCGTGTACTTTCCATGTTGTCAATTCAACAACAAACCTAGGTGTGTGTAAAACGGTGGTATATACATACACTATCGTAAAAGAAATCTATAGGTCACAATGAGCTTATGACATGAGGCATAAGATGTCCGGAGGACTGCTAATTGCTAATATCCTATACAATAGGAAAAGTTGGGTCGAAAATCCATCAAAAAAACAACTACTTTCCTGGCTAATGCCACGACGAACACTGAATTACATCTGATGAAATTTCCCGTGCAGAGTTCGTACAAGGTTATCTCTGCAATTGCTTGTTGCATGGGAATGTTCATCGAAACATTCGGACCACCTATATATCGATTTCGGAGTGTTGCTCCTCATCAGTATAGGGTAGGTCTATCAGTCAATAACTAATGACTGCAACGAATGAATCGACAACCAAACCCATTTCAAGACCGGAACTGAGATCGCGCCCGCACAGTGGATAACTCCAAACCGCGAGCGCCATCTCAACGCCGGCAACCCAACTAAGCAATACCCATGAACCACGATCGTCAAGACCGTATAAAATGGAAAAAAAATTTGTAGGTCACAATGAGCTTATGACATGAGGCATAAGATGTCCGGAGGACTGCTCATTGCTAATATCCTATACAATAGGAAAAGTTGGGTCAAAAATCCATAAGAAAACAATTACTTTCCTGGCTAAGTGGCTAATGCCACGACGAACATTAGATTACATCTGATGTTTCCGTGCAGAGTTCCTACAAGGTTATCTCTGCAATTGCTGTTGATCGAAACATTCGGACCACCTATATATCGATTTCGGAGTGTTGCTCCTCATCAGTATAGGGTAGGTCTAGCAGTCAATAACTAATGACTGCAACGAATGAATCGACAACAAAACCCATTTCAAGACAGGAACTGAGATCGCGCCCGCACAGTGGATAACTCCAAACTGCGAGCGCCATCTCAACGCCGGCAACCCAACTAAGCAATACCCATGAACCACGATCGTCAAGACCGTATAAAATAGAAAAAAAATCTGTAGGTCACAATGAGCTTATGACATAAGGCATAAGATGTCCGGAGGACTGCTCATTGCTAATATCCTATACCACCTATATATCGATTTCGGAGTGTTGCTCCTCATCAGTATAGGGTAGGTCTAGCAGTCAATAACTAATGACTGCAATGAATGAATCGACAACCAAACCCATTTCAAGACCGGAACTGAGATCGCGCCCGCACAGTGGATAACTCTAAACTGCGAGCGCCATCTCAATGCCGACCACCCATGAACCACGATCGTCAAGAACAAGGACCCGAACAGAAGGGTTCAAAACATAGTTTCTGAAAAAAGAGTTGAATCAGATTTAAAATTTTAAAAATTACCTGGGTATGGATGATGCGATTTTTAGACAATTATTTGGAGGACGTAAAAGCGTAACTAAGCAAGATACTGTAATGCGCAAGGCAATTTTGATGGATTTATCTGCAGATAAATTGTCGTGTATATCTCAAACGACAGAAACTATCGCTTCAGCTATGCTGCTGTGTACAACATTATCAGTTTCTGCATTCCCCTGACGAACCGTTTCATCTGTACAATTTTGAAGACCCAAAACGATGAATTACTCAGATATGACGATAAATTGTTCCGTAATAATAACATTTATTGCATCTGAAAGAATTGAAATTCAGAAAAAATGCGTATTGTTTGTATGAGAAACTTCCATAAAGTCAGGGAAGTTAAGGTCAAAACATTTCCATGTACCCATATGCGGTGAATTTTGCATTATTGTTATGAAGGTCGTGAAGGTCGTGCATGAATCACGAATTGTTTTGTTATACCTGGAACGGAAAAATGACAATTTTTTCTGAAGGTGAAGGTCGCTAATAGATAGATAGATAGATAGATGGTTTATTCATCTTTTATATCACAATAGTGACATCAAACAAGTCATAAAATACATATGGTACATAGAACATTACCAGGAACATTCAGAACACATTAAACATAATAAAATCATTAAAAAATTTAAAATCACAGTCTTGTTGTATCAAGGGATACATATTCATTTATATTATAAAAACTTCCTTCAACGAGAAACACTCTCAGTTTCCTTTTGAATGCAAAAAAATTGTCTTCATCTCGAACATCTTTCGGTAAATGGTTATAGAGTTTTATGCCCATATAAGATGGGCTTTTTTCTATAACTCGGATGTATGCTTAGGAATCTGCAGTAAATTGGCATTTCTAGTTGAATGATTATGATTATCAGAATTCCTCAGATATTTACACAAATTTTTCCTCACATATAGAATACTATGGTATATGTATACTGGCGGAAGTAAGGCTTGCAGGTGTCAGTTGGTTTCAAGTTGAAAATTAGTCTCGTAATTCTTTTCTGAGATATGAAAATTCGATTTGCATTTGTGGCGCAACCCCATAGTATTATGTTGTATGAAATATGATAGTATACAATATCATAATATACATTCAATAATTGTGGCAAACTGAGAATATTTTTCAGTTGAAGGAGAGCATAGTAGCCACTGTTTATTTTTTTACATACATGATTAATATGTAGAGTCCAGCTCATATCAGAATTGATGTAGGTTCCTAAAAACTTTGCAGAATCAGACATTTCAATATCTTTTCCATTAACATTTACATGCATTTGAGAAGTAATCTTTAGCCGTGAGTAGAACTGCATGAAAATAGTTTTACTGGAATTACCAATTAATAAATTTTTAGAACACCAGTTTGTGAATTCTTGTGATATTATATTAAGTTTTTCCTCTAATTTTTCATAATTTTCTGCATTCACAGCAAAGGAACAATCATCGGCAAATATAACAGTGCATTCTGTACTTATGTATGCTGGCATATCATTTATAAATAGCAGAAAGATCAAAGGACCCAATATGGAACCCTGTGAACTCCTAGGTTAACGTCATGAAAGTCAGAAGTCTCATCTTTGAGTTTCACATGAATTTGTCTAGTTACAAGATATGACATTATCCAGGATAGAAAGTTATCCCTAAATCCCAGATTATATAATTTCTTTTCTATAATAGAGTGATTTAGAGTATCAAATGCCTTTGATAAATCGAAGAAGAGCGCTCCTACTAATCTATTTTTTTCAAGGTATGTATACACATATTCGAATAGATCACAGGCAGCACACTCCGTCGATTTGCCTTGTCGAAAGCCATTTTGGTGATTTGTGATGATCTTATATTTCGTAGTAAATGATATTATTTTATTGTATACGATTCTTTCTATTACTTTACTCAATATAGGTGGAAAAGTAATAGATCTATAATTATCGATAGCAGTGGTATCATTGCTTTTAAAAACTGGCGTTACAGTTCCAATTTTTAATTCTTTTAGGAATTCACCAAGTTGAATAGATAAATTAACTATATAAAGGGTTCAGCTATAAACATGCCTATTGTTTGGATAATGTTTGTTATTAAGCAATCCATTCCAAAAGAATTCGTATTTTTGAGACTATTAATTACGTCAATGACATCATTGTAGTCTACAGCGATCCAATAGAAAGTATTACAAGAGATAAGCGAATGGGTAATATTTTCAATACACCTATCACCAAAATGGGTTTCAATGGCTACTCTAGGGTTAGAAGAAAAATATTTAGCAAAAGCATTTGATATAATCTTTCTATCCTTTATTACTTCATCTCCCATTTTTATCTCTATGTCTTTAGCAACTTTAATTTTCCCTGTTGTTTTTGTAACTAGATTCCATATTTCCTTTGGTCTCTCTGTCACAGACCTACTATCTATACATTTCTGAAAATATTATTTTTTTGATTTAGATATTTCTTGTGAATATAATTTCTTTGTACTCCCATACTGATTTTCATATTCCTCACAATTGAAGGTTTTTTTAATCCAGAACATCTGTTTTCCCATTTTTACAATTTCATCTGTAATCCACGAGTCTTTATGTTTGTATTTCATAGAACCTTGTATATTTTTTGTCACAATGGGACAGAATAGGTCAACACCATAATTTACTATATTTAAAAAAATGCTATAAGCTTCATTGATATCATTATAGATGTCATATACATTCGCAAAATTTTCATAGGAAAAATAATATTTCAGTTGATAAAGAACAGTGTCATTTATGTTTCTAGATTTGATTGTTAGTGGTAAATTTGTACATACATCTCCACGACTTGTTTCTATGATATGAACGAAAGTGTAGGGTAATTATTATTTCACCTAACTAATTGTTCTTGTCATGTATTACATTTTTTAATAAACGTGGATTGCTATTTAAGTTCTGCGATATGGCAACTCTGATGTGAATATGTCAAAACTGACATTGGCATCGTAAGTTTGAAATATTTAATGGTGAACGCACTCAGAACGAGTTTTCATTTTTATTTGTGTTGTTTACAGATAGGTATTTGAATAAATGGAATTATATTGTAAACATTTCGTCCGATGATTTTCTATGACTTTCGATCGACTACGACTGACAACCACTCGATTCTGAAGTACTCGCATCGCCCATGAAACTTGCTTCTATACTGAAAAAAATTATGAAACCTAGGAAATCAAGTTCCAACTTAAAAAAAGAGGGTAGCCAAATTTTGACTATATACTATGATTATTTAATTATTATTTTATATTTATATTTTATTATTATTTATTTATATTAATTTCGAAAAAAACAAATACCTACCCTTTGCATCCTACGCCAATGGATTACCCCACATGGGGAATCTCAATATTAAGAATAACTGTGATATACCAGAAACCGATTGAATTAAATACTTAGGAATCACTATTGATAGGCACTTACGATGGGATCTACACATCAAAAACCTTATTCGAAAGTTGAGAGGTACCCTCTCCAAATTCAAATATTTGAGGAACTACTTAGATAATAAACATTTAAAAACACTATATTATGCACTCATACAGTAACAACTAACATATGGTATAATAGGGTGGGGAGGAGTGAATGACAATTACCTGATGAATTTGAATGTCATTCAAAAATGGATTTTGAAAATAATATTATTTAAAGGCAAGAGGTACTCTAGTGACAACGTATATAAAGAAGCCGCTGTAATGGATATCCGTCAGCTATTCTGTGTCAGCATTTTAAATAACATTTACAAAGGAACTATTCATCTTGAACCAGTCGTTCACTACTACAGTACAAGAAATAAAAAACACCTTCTGAATACACCACGTTGTGAAAAAGATATCGGTCAACGAAATGCCTCTTATTTGGGACCACAACTTTTTCAAATGCTTCCCATCGAAATAAAAAATATCAAAAGTAAAGAATTATTCAAGAAAAAAATTAAAATGTGGATTATGAATAATGAGAGATCAACCTTTGAAGATTTTGTGACACAAAATATTTCTAACTGACTCATGACACATGAGACATTAATGATTAATAGATTCAAAATTTAAATTGTTGAAACCGCTATGTATTCAATTCGTGCTCTTATTTATTTATGTATCTTATTTCATGATTTAATCAATATAATATGTGTAATGTAATATATGTGTATTCAACTAATATTAATTTTCATATATTCAATATTGTGTTGTTTAGGTTAGTATAAATTATACATTTACTATTTCATTTAATAGGCGCAGTATCACAAACAAGCGGCTACCTCCAAGCTGCTTCAGTGATTGCTTTGTTTACTTGCCCACTAGATTTTTAATATATGTTATTACTCTTGGCAAATAAATATAATTATTATTATTTTTTCCTTAAGAGTGTACCAGTCAGGCCCTGTCTTCGGTGCTCCGACCCATCCGGAGGACGCGCTGGTGTCGTTTACCTCAATAACCACTCCCTACGTCCGAAGGGTGAGTGATTATTGGGTCCGAGAGTCATGTGTTCTGAGCAGACGAAGTGAACCAAGGATGACGGCCTTCTGCATTCGAGCGGCTAAAATTTGTGCCATATTACAGCAGGCCTGTATCAACTTCAAATTAAATTCAAACTAGAGAGCAGTGTGTCCATCATTCCACCAAGGACTCCTATTTTGACAGAATGGTCCGGATACAACCTGCGGAGTTCAGAGAGAAGATCTCGATATTTAGTCCGTTTTTCCTCCTCTTTCCGAACGATATTCATCTCGCCTGGAGCGGAAAACTCCACGACGAATATCGTTTTACTTTGATGGTCGAAGGAGGACAACATCAGGCTTATTGGCTTGTAGTACAACACCCGTTGCGCCGCATTATGCCTGTGGATATATTATTATTATTATTATCATCATCATCATCATCATCATCATCATCATCATCATCATCATCATCATCATTATTATTATTATTATTATTATTATTATTATTATTATTATTATTATTATTATTATTATTATTATTATTATTATTATTATTATTATTATTATTATTATTATTATTATTATTATTATTATTATTATTATTATTATTATTATTATTATTATTATTATTATTATTATTATTATTATTATCATCTATTTTGAATTAAAATTCTCCAGTCGGACCCTGTCTCCGATGCTCCGATACATTCGGAGGGCGCGCTGGCAACATCATTACCCCAATAACCACTCCCCAAACTATGGGGTAAGCAGCTATTGGGTCCGGGAATCGTGTGCCCTGAGCAGACGTAATGAACCGAGGATGACAGCCTTCTGCATTCTTCCGGCTATGATTTCTGACATCTTTCTACATGCCGGTATGATTTTTAAGTTCGAGAGTAATGAATCCATCACACCGCCAAGGGACCCTATTATCAGAACAACCATTTTTACAGAATGGTCTGGATAGAGCCTGCGGAGTTCGAAGAGAATTATTATTATTATTATTATTATTATTATTATTATTATTATTATTATTATTATTATTATTATTATTATTATTATTATTATTATTATTATTATTATTATTATTATTATTATTATTATTATTATTATTATTATTATTATTATTATTATTATTATTATTATTATTATTATTATTATTTCCTTAGGAGTGTACCAGTCAGGCCCTGTCTCCGGTGCTCCGACCCATCCGGAGGGCGCGCTGGTGTCGTTAACCCCAATAACCACTCCCTACATCCGTAGGGTGAGTAATTATTGGGTCCGAGAATCGTGTGCCCTGAGTAGACGAAGCGAACCAAGTATAACGGCCTTCTGCATTCTTGCTGCTAAGATTTCTGCCAAATTACGGCAAGCAGGTATTATCTTCAAATTGGAGAGCAGTGTGTCCATCATTCCACCAAGGACTCCTATGATCAGAACCACCATTTTGACAGAATGGTCCGGATATAACCTGCGGAGTTCAAAGAGAAGATCTCGATATTTAGTCCGTTTTTCCTCCTCTTTTCGAACGATATTCATTTCGCCTGGAGCGGAAAACTCCATGACGAATATCGTTCTACTTTGGTGGTCGAGGAGGACAACATCAGGCTTATTGGCTTGTATTTGCCTGAGGGTGGGGAATGAGTAGTTCCAATAGATTCGGCATCTCTCATTCTCCACCACGGACTCAATATCCCCCGGAGCAAAAGGCAACACCGGTGTCTCGTCTATACCGTACGAGTGTCGTAGGTGGTAGTACAACACTCGTAGCGCCGCGTTATGCCTGTGGATATAGGCTGAGACCGCATAAGATGGGCATGCTGATAGCAAATGCATTACGGTCTCAGGTGCCCCACGACATGCCCTGCATCGGGTGTCAGGGACGTCTATACCCATCACGCGACTACGGTAGACAAGGGTGTTGAAGACACCATCCTGGCAGGCCATTATGAATCCCTCGGTCTCCGACTTTAGCTCACTCGACCTGAGGAAGGCAAAGGTCAAGCTTTTGGATAAGCCAAGGTCTTCGATGTTATGAAAGAAGACACCATGCATTGGCTTATCCATATGTAGCTGTAGCAGGACCTCTGTCTCCGTAGCTTTTATCTGAGCTTTTTGCTGAACGGGTCCCAACTCGGTGACAGAGTTTGGGTTAGCCCGTTCAGTGTCGAAAACGAGACCGAGTTCATCGGCCGCACGGGTAGCTGCCTTAAAAAGGAATGCTCCAATCCCTGCTTTCTCATGGTCGCGGACCATGCAGAGAAGGGGATCTGAACTCCTGATGACTTTACAGGCCCCATCCAGAACCATTCTGTTATGCAGACACTCCAAACTCAAAAGTCCACGGCCTCCCCGTTGTCTGGGAAAGTATAACCGTGGAACGGACGATTTAGGATGCAAGCTCCTATTGAGATGCATCATTTTGCGAGTCTTAACGTCAAGTTGTCGCAGCTCTTCCTTAGTCCACTTCATCACTCCGAAAGAGTAAAGAAGGATCGGAACGGCAAGCATATTAGTTGCAGCAACTTTGTTCTTCCCCGACAGTTCTGATGACCAGATCTGTCGGAGTTTATGCTGATACTTGCCGCGGAGAGAGTTTTTAACTGCAAATACCTCTTGGGAGCGGCGTTGTTCCACCCCAAGGTAGGTATAAGTCTCTCCGGCATCCAGATGATGTAGGATGCTTCCGTCTACGAGCTGGACATCCTCTCCGTATTCCTCGCATCGTCCTCTTTTGAGATGAACCGTGGCACATTTGTCGATCCCAAATTCCATACCGATAGCATGCGTATATTCTTCCACCACCCTAAGGGACTGATTATTATTATTATTATTATTATTATTATTATTATTATTATTATTATTATTATTATTATTATTATTATTATTATTATTATTATTATTATTATTATTATTATTATTATTATTATTATTATTATTATTATTATTATTATTATTATTATTATTATTATTATTATTATTATTATTATTATTATTATTATTATTATTATTATTATTATTATTATTATTATTATTATTATTATTATTATTATTATTATTATATTAAAGTTCAGTATTGCCGTATTGTAACATTGTAAATAAACTCTTTTTTTCAACCAAAACCACTGAATACTGATTTAGCAATGTACCGCTTTATATTGTTTACTTGTGTCAAGGTTTTCTTATCTGTAGTCTTAAGGCAGGTACAGCAGGGTCGACTTGTTTTATCACTTTATTTGAACACTATTAACAAGTTGCTGATTCATTGTTACATAACTCAATAGTTAATGATATAATGCCGCAGTCTGACATGAATATATAATTTGAATTGGTATTTTTTCTCGCATAAAAGTCATAATTTGGGGTGATCTATACAGGGTGATTCATTGGGAAATGCGCATACAGTTAGGGTAGGTGGGAGACACCGAGGTCCTTCTAAATAACCTATATTTTATGGGTCTATCGTTCTTTATAACCAAGATACAGGGTGATTTATTGATTTTCCCCATTTTTTCAATCAATCATAACTTATGAACCACCCTATACATTTTTGTGATATTTGGTTTGTATGTTCTTTGTCCACAGTAGTGTCGAATAACATAATAAGAAAAAGTCTTATTCCAGGTCCGGCCTTAAAAAAAATAATAAGTAGGTTTCGAGTCGAAACAACATTCTGTATATCAATATTTTAAAATTTTATTTACAAATTTGGAAAGAGTAGCAAAAAATAAGTAAGACTGAAAGTATTTGGTGTTTCCGCATACAACTTTTTTACTTATTAACTTGAGTCAAATCTAGATGTTTCGATAATGAGGTGCCACAAAATTTAAAAAAAATTTATTTCTTCCCCAAATGGTACTTTTCCAGCTTCAATCCATGAAATCATCATCTATTTCTTATTCTCCTGATTCCTGGATCCCCAACCTTATTGAAAAACGAGTTGGCTGATGTCAGAGTACAATTTTGACATTAGTTGATGACTTTGTACTTGTGTTGTTACGTTATTTGTTGATAACAGTTATTTCTTACTTAAAATGCCACACCAATTTGATAATAATGAATATGCAGACATGTTGTATGTATATGGATTTTGTGATGGTAATGGAAAAGCTACCCGAAGAGAATATGCACGGCGATTTCCTGGCCGGCGGTTACCTAGTGACAAGACTTTTTCTAAAGTGTTTAGTTACCTTAGAGAACACGGTAAATGTCCAACTGTAGCACAAAATGAAAGTTACGAAAGACGACATATCGATTTGGAGCAAGATATTCTTAATTTTGTACAAAATGATCCAAAAATTAGTTCGAGAAAAATCAGTCACGCCACTAATGTTCCTCAGTCTACTGTTTGGCGAAGAATAAAAAAAATCGTCTACATCCGTACCATTTACAGCAAGTTCAGAGGCTACAAGCAGGAGATGAAATTGCTCGATTGGCTTTTAGTATATGGGTATTACAAAATAATAGGATCTTATACAGATGTTTATTTAGCGATGAATTTCAATTTACCAGAGACGGTATCAATAATTTCAGGAATTCTCATGTGTGGGCCGAACAAAATCCGTTCGCCATAAAAAAAAAAACATTCACAAATTAGGTTCTCCTTTAATGTTTGGTGTGGCGTTATTAACAACCGATTTATTGGACACCATATCCTACCACATCTACTAACGTGTGAAGTGTATTTGGAGTTCCTGTAAAATATTTCACCCATATTGCTAGATGATGCAGGAGTTGATGTTGGAGGCATGTACTTTCAACATGATGGGGCTTCACCTCATTTCAGAGTAATGGTGAGAGAGTTTTTAAATGACAACTTCCCAAATCATTGGATAGGCAGAGGAGGTCCTCACAACTGGCCTGCAAGGGGGCCCGATTTTAATTCACTCGATTACCATGTTTGGGGTTATTTAAAATCAAAAGTTTATTCAACTGAAGTAAACACTAGAGAGGACCTTCTACGGAGAATTGAAGACGCTTGCGACGAACTGAGAAATGGCCAAGCTATGATTAGAAAGTCAATTACAAATCTTACTTCACGAGCACGGAAATGTATTGAGCAAAATGGAGGACACTTTGAACAACTGTTATAAGTTATGTTGTTTACATTTTTTTGTGTCTAATTCTTTTCGTATGACTTAATACAATTTGTTGCAACGTTATTTTTGTTTAAAATAAAGTTATGCTTTTTTCGGAATTGGCATTTTTCCTCATTTTTATAATTTTTTTCTAAATGTAGCGCAATGAACAAATGTTATGATAATTTTTTTACTATACAGGGTGTTTGAAAGTTCTTCATTGGTAATAATAATTTGTCCCAAATACGGACATGTCCTCTCGTTTTTCAATAAGGTTGGGGATCCAAGGAGAATAAGAAATAGATGATGATTTCATGGATTGAAGCTGGAAAAGTACCATTTGGGAAAGAAATTTCATTTTTTAAAATTTTGTGGCACCTCATTATGGATAAAAAATCGATATAAAATATTGATATACAGAATGTTGTTTCGACTCGAAACCTACTTATTAATTTTTTTGAGGCCGGACCTGGAATAAGACTTTTCTTATTATGTTAATCGACACTACTGTGGACAAAGAACATACAAACCAAATATCACAAAAATGTATAGGGTGGTTCATAAGTTATGATTAGTTGAAAAAATGGGGAAAATCAATAAATCACCCTGTATCTTGGTTATAAAGAGCGATAGACTCATAAAATATAGGTTATTTAGAAGAACCTCGGTGTCTTCCATCTACCCTAACTGTATGCGCAATTCCCAATGAATCATCCTGTATTAAGAGAAAAATTTCATGAGGTCAGAGAAATGAACGACAGACTTCCCAAAGGGTAAAATTGTCACATGCCTAAAAAAATTGCAACAATTTAATTTCAAGTCTATTTATCGTAGCGCAACACTTCAAACATTTCATCAATACTTTGCCGACCAGGAGAGAAATTTGACAGCGCATTTAGGACTTTTTAAAACCGAAAAGAACCTTTTAGAGATAGATTACTCCGAATTTTAGGCAAATAAGAAACTTATTTAAAACAATAATGTACCCTATGCTACTGTAATTATAATGACCGTGCAACATTGCTTTTTCATCAACAGGAAGACTTGTCACTAAGATCTGTCACTCTTGTCAGAGATCAGAGACGGTTTTTAGAATTTCAGATTTTCTCTTGTCGTTTTGTGTGGTGTTTGTTGTCGTTGGTTATTCTTTCATCATTCGTGAATTTGCATTAATTTTGTTCATTTAAAGACAATTTCTAATAAAGCCGTTTCTTCCTACAAATAAACAATGAACTGTTAGTGTTGTGCAAAGGAAAAATGCCTGAAATAAATAATTTTTGGTAGATAATGACATTTTTTATGTACCTATATGCTTTGCGCAAAATAGTAAATATTATTTTAGCTTGACAAAAAAGGCATGATTTTTGGTTATTGTTTTAAAGAAGAGACTCCAGCAGAACATTCGAGTGAGAAAATTATTATTTGTGGCAGACATTTTCCCCATGAAGATTCATGTGAAAACGACAATAGAATGATTTGAAACCTAGTGCAGTACCAATACTGTGTCTGCGTAAGCATGCATGGCGAGTGATACACCGCTTATATTATGAGTTCTAGATTGCTACAAAAAGTACTAAACATACACAGAATTGCCTCAGAAAATTAATGTCAATATGGAAGTGCTTTTCTTTGATGGTAAAGAAAATGCTTCTGGCCTCACTTTTTCATTGACCCCCATTGTGGAAATTGCAGGTAATACAACCAAATATCTACTCTTAGAAATAGCATGTTAATCTCTTAAAATGATTTAAATTAAATGCAGTTGCATATTTTGACATGAATCGTTCTAGAAAAAAACCTCGAGCTTCCAAGCATCCAATTTTAAAAATCCAATTTGAGTTGAAATTATTCATGATATTAGATGAAATAAATTTTCATAGTTTTTTGTGCTTTCAATTTATTTTCCAATCCAGAGCACCGACGATTTGGGGTGGTTCTGTAAGTTTTTGTTTGTTAACTACAACTGAAAAGTGAATGTAATATCAAAAATCAGTCGCTTCAGAGCGATAAATAATAATAATAACCGTACTCCTCTTTCTGATGGCCTTTGCTGAATATTTGGGATATCATAAATATATGAAAATATGTATTCCAATCGGCTAAATACAAATAACAGGTATAAGTAAAATGAGGTTTCCAACCTTATTCTCCGAGATTAAGAATTAACGTTTGTTAATCTTCGCAAGTACCATAATATTTTACTAAAACCGGGCCTGTTACAAAAATAACTAATGACGCGCATGCGCATTGTGAACTAGCCTGAACTTTTTACAACACTTTTGACATGGGTATTAGCATTCTAGGGTAAGTATATAATATATATTTCTATGGTTATGAGTCACAAACCGGATATCTTCAAATTATAATTTTTATACAGAGGGCATCTAAGTGAGAATTTCTTGTATGAATTGTATAACCAAAACCCAGATATGGCTGAAAGTTTGTGCATGTTTGGTAATCATATTAGGTGCCCTTAGAATAGTTGCAAGTCAAACAACATAAAAAAACAAAAATTTAAAAATTGTGCAAAAGTAAAGTACACTCATTTCAGAAAATTCAGCAAAAAGTTGTTAACAATTAAAAGTTACATCTAAGGCCCAATTGTACAGTCATGGTTTAAGCCCAGGTTCAACTGAACTAAGCTCAGAGAAGAACCGGGTTCAGAAATATTTTTTCCGTTGTACACTCCATATTTGAGCTCGGGTTTACTAAACGCCGTCCAAGAAACAATATTTCATGTTGGTCTTCTACAAATTCCTTATCATTCCATTTTACAAAATGATCGACTCTATCTCTATAGTTCTTTGGCTGTCTTCTAGCGTTTAGTTTATTTATTGGCAAAGTATTACACTGAAGTGCTTTCACAAGTCAGATATAAAAAAAGAAAGAGAAAGAAAAATGTAACAAATAGTATAAAAATTGGCAATAGCAAGATAAAGCTTATTAGGTAATTACTAATGGTAGCAATACATAGGAAGACATACATCAAAATATAGAAACAAAAACATTTACATATTAAAATCACTTTCTAGATACCCTTCGATGGAATAGAAGGCTTTTTTATAAGATACGTTTTGACTTTGGTTTTTTTTGGAAGAGCATTAAAAAAATGTATGCCGTAGTAATCGGCGCCCCTTCTTGTGCGTTGCAACCTGTGGTAGCTGAGGACCAAATTATCTCTATTTCTAGTTGGGTATGAGTGAATATCACTATGTGATCTGAAGTTTACTAGGATCAGTTTTATGTAGGTTAGACAGTGGAATATAAAAGTACATGGAAGTGTAAGGAGTCTCAGTTCTGCAAAATTATTTCTACAACAATCTCGATATGTTAAACCTGCAATAATTCTGACACAACGTCTCTGTAATTTGAAGATTTGAACAGTACCTATTATGGAAATGACCCCAGTTTAAGATTGCATAGGATAAATTAGAATTAAAGTATCCATGGTAAGCCGACAGTAGGGTGTCCCTGGATACATTTTTTGAAAGACTTCTTATTAGGAAAGTTATTTTAGACAGCTTGGAGCTTAGATGATTGATGTGAACGTTCCATGTCAACCCTGGATCCAAGTAGACCCCCAAAAATTTAACCGATGCCTGACTTTCCAGGTTTGATGAAGAAGTTTGCAAAGTAAAGTTCATATTATGTGTCTTCTTGGCATTTAGACTTAATTTGTTAGCCAAAAACCAATTCTTAGTCTGGTCGTCTTTATTTTGGGTCCACTGAAGTATTGGGTCTGAGGGGTGGTAACGCATTAATGTAGTGGTATCGTCTGCAAACAAGATTATAAGGAGAGTGATGACATTGGTGAAGTTAGGCAGGTCATTTATGTAAGTGAGGAACAGCAGAGGACCCAGCACAGAGCCCTGAGGAACTCCATGCTGAATCCTCTGTTTTTTAGATTCCACATTATTGAAAAAACCAAATTGTTCCCTCTCCTCAGGTAAGACTTGACAAGAGCTAGACTGCTTCGATGAATATTGTAGTAAATTAGTTTTTTATAAAGGATTTCGAAAGAAATACAATCGAACGCTTTTGTCAAGTCAAGGAAGGTAGCATAAGTGTTCTGTTTATTATCAAGGCCTTCAGCTACAAACTCAGTTACTATTACTTCTACTGCTTCCACAAAATCTTCATCATCTGTTAGTTCCAGAAGAATATCATCTAGCAGTTGATCCAATTATTTTATTATTTCAGCACACAACGATGAGAACAAAAATAACTATCAATTAAAAAAGATAAAACTTTGAATCAGTTTTAGTTTACAGCATTGAACAATCAGACATGAGGTGCTACCAGTTCTCAGACTTGAGAGGTTGAAGGTTGAACGTTTGACGCAGCAAACCTAGATTTAAGCTACTACCAAAATCCACAGCTCAAGTTAAGTTTACGAAATGAAAAATGGCAGACACTGAACCAAGCTCAGCACTGAACCTGCTCTGTCAACTGAAATTGAAATTTGAACTAAGCTTAAGGCTGAGCTAAGCTTAAACCCGGACTGTACAATTGGGCCTAAATACCAAATCATAACCTCCTAAGAAATGGGTTTTTTCAAGCATCAATATAACTTATCAACTTTTTTTATTCTCTTAAATCAACCCTAAAATAATGATAATCATATAACATTCCATTTTCAACTTTTTTTGCTGCCAACATCGCTGCGACTGCATTGCGTCTTTTTTTTTAATGACTTTCTTTAATGAACCGTCCCTTTTGAACTAAATTGGTCCGAGTGAATGCGTTAACAATTCAGTTTTCAATCACTTTTGAGCAATCTGATCGTCGGAACTATAAAAGTTAAAAGTTACTGCCTTCCATGCTTAGAACCTCCGACACTAAATTGGATGGTTCAAATGGTGGGGAAATCGTACAGTCGGAACACCAAATTTACTTTTATGATCGACGTATGTCTAATGAACCGCAAATAGAAAACTTTTAGCGCATAGTGTACCGTTCCAAATACCTCAAATGAGAATTTTTTAATGAGCCTATTTTTTTTTCTTTTGTGTCTTGGCATCGACTGCTATGGTCATTAGCCACGTGTTCTGGATAGGCCTTGTTACTAACTCCATGCGCCACCTTAGGAGCAGCACTGTTAATTGGAACGCAACAGTGAATAGTGCAGGACTCACCCCAGTCCAGCCACGAGATTTGAATAATTTAATCGGTCAAATTAAATTAAAAAATCCCAGCCGCAACTGGGGCTCGAACTCCGGACCTTTCGACCCAAAGTCGGACGCTCTAACCACTGCGCCACGCCCCGACATTAACGAGCCTATTTTCATTACTTATGTTTTGCCTTGTTAATGTTTGCAAAATTTTAAAGATGTATTTTATATAGTTGCGACAAATATATGTGATTCCCTAAGAAAATTAAAATTTAATTTCAGAAATACGCTTCAATTTGAACAAAGTTATGCACAGCTGATATGATGGTGATTGATTTATGAACGTTTGGAGTGAATCAATCATATTATAGTATTTATACACAACTTTGAATTGTAAACAACTTTTCCTGATTACATTTAGCTGAATTTTCTGAAACGAGGGTAATTTACTCTTGTACAATTTTTATATTTTCCGACCCACCCTGTATGCTGTTTGACTTGTAACCAAGTGCACCTAATATGATTATCGAACGTGCACCAACTTTCGGCAAACTTTGTATTTTGGTTGTGCAATTAATAAGAGAAGTTCCTATACATTGCACACTTAAATGGCAACACTGTACACAATGGGATCGACTATAATCTATTTAAGGAATTTATAATGAGTAATGAAATTCTCATTATTTCCAAAAAAAACTCTAATGACCTAATTCAAGACGAGTTATTTGTATTTTCTATTTATATATGTACATTAAAAGGTCATTGGAGACATTTTATTTTACTAAAAAACTTAAATATTATGGTATTTCTTGTTCTGTACTCTAATGGTTTGAAAGCTATCTCTCTCTCGTCGAACTCAACATACCGAAATCTATTGGGCATATTCAAATAAAAAAATGTCAATAATGGTGTACCGCGAGGTAGTGTCTTGGACCTGCTTCTATTTGTACTACACGTAAATGACATCAACTTCACCAATTGATGTAAATTCATCGACCTTGCAGATAATATTCTAATTGCAATAAGTGGACCTGAATTACAGACAGCTATCAATGAAACTAGTAATATATTGATCAGATTATCTAAAAATTTCTCAACGTCAATAAGCTCAATGTCAACGAAACAAAACCAATGACAATTACAACAAAACATAAACACGATTCGATTGACAAAACATTTATAAATATCCATATTAGGAAAATTTTAATTGTCGAGGAATTAGAATATTTGGAGTTCATCGTGATCAAACACTGGATATTCATTCTTATCTTTATATTACCCAAATTTCCATTCAATGCTCATGCACGCCTACTTCGCGTCAAGTGAAATCACTAACCTGGTGGTCCGTGTGCGCCGGCAACTGCAGTCAAGTCATCGTTATAACAATGCGCTGCTGAAAGGACCAGTCTCGAACTCAATAAAGCACCACCACATAAATGCCGACCATCTTGCCGTAAATCAATCTGCCACGGTACTGCACCTACAGGAGGCTCTTCTCCTCCGACCACCCTTGGCTCCCGATTTGGTTTCCATTGAACAATTCTGGAGCCGCACGACTGCTGCGGAAACTTGGGATGTCCGTTCCTGACGATCCTACCAGCAACTAGCGACACCAGAAAACAAACGAAGGCACAGAGAAGCTGCATGGTAAACAGTCGACAGACACCAGACCTCTGCTATCTTTTATGGCTCGGTGCGGTCCCACTTCCCTCAAAATTTCAATGTTATTTATCGTTGTTCGTCGAAAAGTTCATGTCCATGAGATGGTGCACTTGCATATTATTCTGTCGGGTTGATAAGCCGCCAAGTTATGTCACTACGTCCCGCACGCACCATTGTTTAATGCGCAGCGACACATATAGTTATCAAGATACCTTGGCCCAGCGCATCTCGCTTTCGACTCGATGACCCACTTCCCGAACGCATATTGAAAGTGAAATATGTCGAAAAGGCATGGCCAACCATCAAGATCACTGCCAAATAATCGAAAGTTATGTCTGCAAATATGCACTTATGGGTTCGTCGTGGAGATTACGGATCGACAATTGCTACGCGTGTGTTCACTTGTTATGACTCAAGAATGAGAATCTTACATAAGATCGATAAACTGGATTTTTAGCCAGTTTCCTCTCGAAAATAGGTTGATTCGAATGTGCACTTGTAAAACTTCATGGAAAAAAGGAACCCGCACATTTTCTGTGTAAAATGGCTCTCTGCTAATTTTTCTAAAATTTTGATATAAAAGGTTTAGTTTCTCCAAAAAATTGCGATAACTTAAATGTATACGTAAAAGTACGAACGAGCAAGTTTTTCATAACTATGTTAAGATCTACGTAGCCATTTTAACGAAAGGATATCACAAGTAAAAAATAAATCGAAGGAGACATGGTCTATGATCAACGAATTCAAAGGTAAGCAGATAGCAGAAAAATTCAAAAGCAACTCACAAACTACAAATGATCCACTTATATATCAACTTATATATCAATGAATTGATAGAGATCATTAGAACTATCAAAAATAAATAAAACCCCAGGAATTGACAAAATATCAATAAAAATATTCGAAAATTTACTATACAACCGTTATCAATATTTCATCCGAAACAGGTATCTTTCCTAACTTTTTAAAAACGTCTGAGGTTATCCCACTACACAAGTGTGGTAACATGAAAGATCCTTCAAACTTCCGCCCCATTTCTCCCATTCCCACGCTATCAAAAATTATTGAAAGGTGTAGAAACACAGTCAATGAATCAATCAATCAATATATACTTTATTGTCCAATAAAAAATATTCTTATTGACAAAGCTTTCTATAATCTATTGTGAGTATATTATTACATTTGACGAATAGTACAAATTAAAAAAAAATTATCACAACACAAAAAGTGAGCATCATCGAATAAATATTCCTATTTACATAGCATTCTATAATCTAAACCCTAACTTTCTAGCTTTCTATAATCTAAACCTCTAAACCAGTAACCCTCTTCCGAGAATAGATGACATCCTAGATACGTTAGCCGGCTCGGCTCTTGATCTGAAGAGTGAATACTTGATCTGAAGAGTGAATACTGGCAGGTAAAACTGGCTCCAGAAGTTACAGAAAAGAATTCCTTCACCATCGGCTCAGGACTGTGGCATTTCACCGTTATGCCCTTTGGGCTTTGTAATGCTCCAGCAACATTCGAGAGATTAAGGGGGACATTTCTGAGAGGACTTTCATGGAAGACGTTTCTGGTATATATCGACGACATCATTATAGTTGGCAAAAACCTGGAGGAGGTATTCCTGCGACTGAGAAACTCTGGATTGAAGCTTAGCCCCAAGAAATGCCACCTGTTCCAATAAGAAGTACGTTACCTTGGCCATGTTGTCTCTGGGCACGGAGTAGCAGCAGTGGATGACGAGAAGATCAAAGCAGTGAAGAAGTGGCCTATTCCGAAAAACATACACCAACTTCGTAGTTACCTTGGTTTGTGCACATACCATCGGCGATATGTGCTGAGGTTCGCCAACATCACTAAACCACTGACCACGGAAGTTCCAATGGTCCAAAGAATTCCAAAACTCGTTCAGGAAGCTGAATGGGACATTGATCAACGCACCAATTCTAAGTTATCCCCTTCCGAGTGGAAAATTCATTTTGGACACGGACGCCAGCAACGTGCGGGATTTAGAGCTGACTTGTCCCAGTCCAGGATAGGCAAGGAAAGGTGGTTGGATACTCCAGTAAAACTCTCAGTAAACCGGTGCGTAACTTCTGTGTCACCAGGCGAGAGCTGTTGGCTGTTGTCAAGGGAGTAGGAACTTTTATGAATATGTGTACGGGAGAAGATTCCTGTTAAGGACCGACCACGCATCCCTTAAATGGCTTCTACAGTTCAAAAACCCCGAAGGCCAAGTAGCACGTTGGATCGAAAGACTCCAAGAATTTGACTTCGAAATCGAACATCGAGCAGGGAGTAGCCACAAGAACGCAGATGCCCTGTCAAGAAGACGATGCCCAGAAGACTGTTCACACTGAAAACGAGCAGAAGAGAAGGAAGCAGCGATTTGTAGAACTACGGCAGTTGACAACAACTGGAATGATAACGAGGTCCAGATAGACCAAGAAAGAGATCCAGATCTTGATTCAGTCATCGGTTGGAAAATGAGTAATCAAAGAAAGTCATGGCAGGAAAGTTATTCACCAGCCGTCAAATCCTACTGGCCCAATGGAATTCCCTTATCCTGGATAATGGGGCCCTGAAACGTGTGTTGGAGTCCGAAGTTGGTGGGGACGACAGACGTTAGATAGTAGTTCTCAAAAACAGAAGACAGGAAGTACTTCGAGAGATTCATGATGGAGTTGCTGGAGGACATCTGGGAATGATGAAGTTCTGCAGGAAGTGAGGCAACGGTTTTACTGGGCTAACTGTCAAGCTGATGTCAATGACTGGTGCAGAAAGTGTGCTGATGCGCTGTCAGCAATGGACCTCGGACACGACCCAAGACCCCGATGCGTCAGTATAACGTAGGTAGTCCATTCAAGAGAAAAGCCATTGCCATCGCCGGCCCGTTTCTCGTACCAGACCACGGAAATGAATACATCCTTGTGGCAAGGGACTATTTCAGCAAGCCTATGCCCTGCCCAATCAGGAAGCCATCACCGTCGCGGACGTCTTGGTGAAAGAGTGGATATGTCGATTCGGTGTTCCCTTGGAACTGCACTCAGACCAAGGCAGAAATTTTGAATCCAACCTTTTCCAAGAAATGTGCCAACTGCTGAACATCCGCAAGATGAGAATCACGGCTCTACATCCTCAGTCTGATGGAATGGTTGAGCACATGAACAGGACAATCGGCCAAACCCCTCCTAGTATCATAATAAGCCAAAAGCTGCGACTTCCCTGTGACCTAAAGTTTGGGGTTCCGCCAGGTCAGGATACCGCGGGAGAGGACTATGTCAGAAAACTCCGGCAGAGTAGTTAAGCGTAGCGAGAGACAGAGCGCATCAGATGAAATGTGATGTAAATTTGTAGTAAGACTTTATGTTTGAAAATAAATTGTTTTAAAACCGTATAGACTTTAAATATACTACATAAATACAAATTCATAAAATGCACCTCAGTATATTCAACACGTCAATCTATTGAATTTGGATTGCCCTCACCCATCTTTACACTTGTCAAAGATTTTTTATAGACAGCCAAAATATATAATAACTTACCTAGTCACATTTTGATATCGATTGGTTATCCAAATTTTAGAAAATTATTGTAAGACTTGCTTATTGATAAAACCTATTATAGTCTGGAAGAATATTATGAGGATATATTTTCATTTTTAATATCTCCACTGTGTCATTGAATTTTGAAGTTGTTTTATTGATATGTAATTTATATCTGTGATGTATTTTATTATTGTGTTTTTATCTATTGTGCTAATAATGTTGCGTCACAAGCGTGTAATCGTTTATGATCAATTCACTATTGCTTCAACGTAGCCGCGTTCTCTTACAATACGAATTTCCGGTCTTGAAAAAAATTCCCTCAAAACATTTCTAATTATATTCGGAGTTATACCCTGAAGTGTTTCTGTAATAATTGTCTACAAATGTTCTACGTTTGTGATTGACCTGTGTTGATATACTTTTTCTTTTAAGTAACCCCAGAAGAAAAAATCTAATGGGGTTAAATCTGGTGACCTAGTTGGCCAAAAAATATCGAAATATCTATGAATTAACCTTCCATTAAAGATATTTTCAAGGTATTGCCTTACTTCCATCGTACTATGGTATGCTGCGCCGCCCTGTTGGTACCATACCTGTTGCCGTTCATGTCTTGGAAGATCACGAAGAAAATCATGCAACTGATTTGGTAAAAAATTTAGGTATCTTTGAGAAGTCATAGATTGTCGAAAAAAAAAGGCAAATTATTTTATCCTTGTATATGCCGCACCAAACATTGGTTTTGAAAATAAATAATATTGATCGCGAGTTTCAATCGTGAAGTGAGGATTATAGTCAGCCCACCATCGACAATTTTGCGAAGACATTGTTCCATTAGACGTGAATGTAGCTTCGTCTGAACAAATTATTTTCCTAGTCAAAAAAGGATCGTCTTCTAGTCGCCTGTCGTAGTCTCCAGGTTTTAACGTATGGATATATTGTGGTTAATATGGGTGAAAATTGTTCTCTTTAACAATTTTTGATATTGTATCTTCACCAATTTCATCTGGAAGCGAAGATGCTCTTTTTCGCAGAGACAATTTAGATTTTTCCACTGCAGATAACATCACCTAAGGGGTTGTTTTCGTGACTGTTCAATAATTTATTTACAAATTAGTGGGAAGCAGTCAAAGGTAGACCAATTAAGAAGATTTCTTCGTTTTTTTTCTTCTTCAAGACGTAACTAAAAGTGGATTATTGACAAATATGTGATGGTATTACATAATTTGGGATACTTACAAAATCTCAAAAAGCGTCTCTTTCTTGAAATGGTTCACATAAATAATACAGAGCAAACTATGAATAAAAGAACAGACATATGATCTTAGTACCATATACACATATCTTTTAAAAAAACAAAAAGAAGATATCTCACCTCGTCCTCCTTGAAATGATTATTTATATATTATACCTATAGTTATACATTTATATTTCTCACTCTGTATCTTTCTCTTGAAATACCGAAAATATGATCGAGTAACCATAATTTTATTGTCATCTTATCCTCTCAAATTGTGACACCTATGTTTCTTTTTGTATCTAATTTAATTTGAATTTCATGTTAGTAAGTATCCCAAATTATGTAATACCATCACATATTTATCAATCATCCACTTTTAGTTACGTCTTGAAGAAGAAAATAAAATTTTTCGAAAGCTTGACATAAAAACGAAGAAATCTTCTCAATTGATCTACCTTTGACTGCTTCCCACTAATTTGTAAATAAGATAACATTACCTACATTTAATTTCATCTCCTCAGTTGTGAATTTATTATAAACATCTCCACGTGATTTAAATGTTTCCACAATTCTCCTTACTGTATGGTGTATTTCTTTCTCTGGATCTCTATTGTTAAATATTTCAGCTGCTTCACGATAAGTTTTGTAATTATCCCAATAACAATTTTCGATATTGTCAAAAATAAAGGTCATTTACTCTTGAGCCAAATTCATATTTTTTAAGATATCGCGTGTTCGACTGGAAAAATTTAAAATCTTTTGGTTGCATTTCAGGTTTAAGACCATGCAAAACTTTTTATAAGGAATCACTTTTTTTGTACAATTAATAATAAAAAAGTTTTCCATATGGTGCAAACTTAAGCAGACACACTGTATATTTCACCCCATGGGAAGAGGAAATTGTCAGCACAGCTTTGGCAAAAACTTATCTAAAGATTTACATCACAAGTAAATCAGTGAATCAAAAACACGTTGTCTAGTATAATAATGTTCATTTTCAGTTGAAATGAACAAAAATTAAAATGGCATAGGAAACGTTGAAGAATAAAAAACAGAAAAATTCTATCAAATGACTACTTGTAAGTCGCAAAAAATGGCCAAGAATCAACAATAACCTACGTTTTAATGAATTAATATAAGCAGTCACCTTGAGGAGTACCATAAATTACGAACTTATAGTAAACATCAAAAAGCGAATGCATCCAGATCATACCGGAATAGCATTGTCCAATAAACAACGAAAAATGTGTGGGTGATTGAATATTGTTCATGGAAATGTAATAATCTGTCTTATTATTGATTGTTTTCCAGGTCAATAGCACAAGAAGATGACCATGTTCTAGATAAAATCAAGTATAGTTCTCAAATATATTTGTTTTGTTCTCAGTGCGGTTGAATTCCTGTACCTGCATTCATCAAAATTACACATGTTTGACATTGACATAGAATGGAACCTATTAAATATTTGCGAATCATGTCAATATCGTTTCAAAGAATGTGAATTTTTCTCTCAATATTTTCCAGCCGACATAATAAACGAAAGATTCGTAGAATCTTCTGATAACGGAACTATTATTTTAGACCTTGGTTCCTGTTGTTTAACAAAATTCATATCTGGACAAGAAGATATACTTCTTCATGTATTTGGTACACATGTTTGCATCCCCAGAATGATCTCAGAAATTATCTTGTTGCTTAGTATTGGATCTCCAGAAGGAAAACACGCACTTTCCCATGGAAATGTTGAGAAAAACATACAAAGACCATCACAGTGGTCTGAATTGTAGTTATTGATTATCTTGAAATTGCATGATTTTTCGTTTATGGGCAAACTAACCAGCTATATTTCCTTTTACCGTGGGTGAACCAACATTCTCAAAAAATTTCTTTCTTGTGACTTTGAATCATTATCCGTTTTGTCCTGATATAGGTAAGTCGCCCCGAAGCGTCACGGCAAATAATAATAATAGCCGTTCTCTACCCACACAGGCTTTGCCTTTGGGTACACTCTTCCAGTGTTTATAGGAGAGTATTATTATTATTATTATTACTATTATTATTATTATTATTATTATTATTATTATTATTATTATTATTATTATTATTATTATTATTATTATTATTATTATTATTATTATTATTATTATTATTATTATTATTATTATTATTATTATTATTATTATTATTATTATTATTATTATTATTATTATTATTATTATTATTTTTATTTTTTTTCTCCTTAGGAGTGTACCAGTCAGGCCCTGTCTCCGGTGCTCCTACCCATCCGGAGGGCGCGCTGGTGTCGTTAACCCCAATAACCACTCCCTACGTCCGTAGGGTGAGTAATTATTGGGTCCGAGAATCGTGTGCCCTGAGTAGACGGAGCGAACCAAGTATAACGGCCTTCTGCATTCTTGCTGCTAAGATTTCTGCCATATTACGGCAAGCGGGTATTATTTTCAAGTTAGAGAGCAGTGTGTCCATCATTCCACCAAGGACTCCTATAATCAGAACCACCATTTTGACAGAATGGTCCGGATATAACCTGCGGAGTTCAAAGAGAAGATCTCGATATTTAGTCCGTTTTTCCTCCTCTTTTCGAACGATATTCATTTCGCCTGGAGCGGAAAACTCCATGACGAATATCGTTCTACTTTGGTGGTCGAGGAGGACAACATCAGGCTTATTGGCTTGTATTTGCCTGAGGGTGGGGAATGAGTAGTTCCAATAGATTCGGCATCTCTCATTCTCCACCACGGACTCAATATCCCCCGGAGCATAAGGCAACACCGGTGTCTCGTCTATACCGTACGAGTGTCGTAGGTGGTAGTACAACACTCGTAGCGCCGCGTTATGCCTGTGGATATAGGCTGAGACCGCATAAGATGGGCATGCTGATAGCAAATGCATTACGGTCTCAGGTGCCCCACGACATGCCCTGCATCGGGTGTCAGGGACGTCTATATCCATAACACGACTACGGTAGACAAGGGTGTTGAAGACACCATCCTGGCAGGCCATTATGAATCCCTCGGTCTCCGACTTTAGCTCACTCGACCTGAGGAAGGCAAAGGTCAAGCTTTTGGATAAGCCAAGGTCTTCGATGTTATGAAAGAAGACACCATGCATTGGCTTATCCATATGTAGCTGTAGCAGGACCTCTGTCTCCGCAGCTTTTATGTGAGCTTTTTGGGGTCCCAACTCGGTGACAGAGTTTGGGTTAGCCCGTTCAGTGTCGAAAACGAGACCGAGTTCATCGGCCGCACGGGTAGCTGCCTTAAAAAGGAATGCTCCAATCCCTGCTTTCTCATGGTCGCGGACCATACAGAGAAGGGGATCTGAACTCCTGATGACTTTACAGGCCCCATCCAGAACCATTCTGTTATGCAGACACTTCAAACTCAAAAGTCCACGGCCTCCCCGTTGTCTGGGAAAGTATAACCGTGGAACAGACGATTTAGGATGCAAGCTCCTATTGAGATGCATCATTTTGCGAGTCTTAACGTCAAGTTGTCTCAGCTCTTCCTTAGTCCACTTTATCACTCCGAAAGAGTAAAGAAGGATCGGAACGGCAAGCATATTAGTTGCAGCAACTTTGTTCTTCCCCGACAGTTCTGATGACCAAATCTGTCGGAGTTTATGCTGATACTTGCCGCGGAGAGAGTTTTTAACTGCAAATACCTCTTGGGAGCGGCGTTGTTCCACCCCAAGGTAGGTATAAGTCTCTCCGGCATCCAGATGATGTAGGATGCTTCCGTCTACGAGCTGGACATCCTCTCCATATTCCTCGCATCGTCCTCTTTTGAGATGAACCGTGGCACATTTGTCGATCCCAAATTCCATACCGATAGCATGCGTATATTCTTCCACCACCCTAAGGGACTGATGTAGGTCCCTTTCTCCAGAGGCATACAATTTGAGGTCATCCATGTAAAATAGATGGGTGACATTATGCCTCCGGTTGCTGGGGGTGCCGCAGTTGTACCCACGGGTATTCCTGAGTGCAACGGACAATGGCAATAGTGAGATGCAGAAGAGAAGAGGGCTAAGGGAGTCTCCCTGAAACACACCTCTTCTAATGATGACCTGCTCTGTTTGGACTATGTCTCTACCAGATCTTATGGTGAAGCGAGTCCTCCAGAGCGGCATCAGTTGTCCAATGCATCCCACTATTTGACCGGGTACCTCAAGGCATCTGAGCAAATGCATGATTAACTCATGCGATGTTGTATCAAATGCCTTGCGGTAATCGATCCAGGCCATCGAAAGGTTACGCTTATACTGCACGGAGTCCTGCGTGATACATCTATCGATGAGCAGGTTCTCCTTGCACCCGGCGACCCCTTTCTTTGACCCTCTTTGCTCATTTATCCGTTCATACACCGGATCAACTGCGGAGAGAATGCGCGTGTATAAGATGCGCGTAAACACCTTATAACACGCATTCAAGCATGTTATCGGCCTGTAATTCTTTGGATCAGACAAATCTCCGTTTTTGGGGATGAGCACGGTTCGCCCCTCGACAAACCACTCCGGAATCTGCTGCTCCCCATCTAGCCATGAGTTGAAAACTCTGGCCAGATTATTATTATTATTATTATTATTATTATTATTATTATTATTATTATTATTATTATTATTATTATTATTATTATTATTATTATTATTATTATTATTATTATTATTATTATTATTATTATTATTATTATTATTATTATTATTATTATTATTATTATTATTATTATTATTATTATTATTATTATTTTTTTTATTTTTTTTTTTTTTTCTCCTTAGGAGTGTACCAGTCAGGCCCTGTCTCCGGTGCTCCGACCCATCCGGAGGGCGCGCTGGTGTCGTTAACCCCAATAACCACTCCCTACATCCGTAGGGTGAGTGATTATTGGGTCCGAGAATCGTGTGCCCTGAGTAGACGAAGCGAACCAAGTATAACGGCCTTCTGCATTCTTGCTGCTAAGATTTCTGCCATATTACGGCAAGCAGGTATTATTTTCAAATTGGAGAGCAGTGTGTCCATCATTCCACCAAGGACTCCTATGATCAGAACCACCATTTTGACAGAATGGTCCGGATATAACCTGCGGAGTTCAAAGAGAAGATCTCGATATTTAGTCCGTTTTTCCTCCTCTTTTCGAACGATATTAATTTCGCCTGGAGCGGAAAACTCCATGACGAATATCGTTCTACTTTGGTGGTCGAGGAGGACAACATCAGGCTTATTGGCTTGTATTTGCCTGAGGGTGGGGAATGAGTAGTTCCAATAGATTCGGCATCTCTCATTCTCCACCACGGACTCAATATCCCCCGGAGCATAAGGCAACACCGGTGTCTCGTCTATACCGTACGAGTGTCGTAGGTGGTAGTACAACACTCGTAGCGCCGCGTTATGCCTGTGGATATAGTCTGAGACCGCATAAGATGGGCATGCTGATAGCAAATGCATTACGGTCTCAGGTGCCCCACGACATGCCCTGCATCGGGTGTCAGGGACGTCTATACCCATCACGCGACTACGGTAGACGAGGGTGTTGAAGACACCATCCTGGCAGGCCATTATGAATCCCTCGGTCTCCGACTTTAGCTCACTCGACCTGAGGAAGGCAAAGGTCAAGCTTTTGGATAAGCCAAGGTCTTCGATGTTGTGAAAGAAGACGCCATGCATTGGCTTATCCATATGTAGCTGTAGCAGGACCTCTGTCTCCGCAGCTTTGATGTGAGCTTTTTGCTGAACGGGTCCCAACTCGGTGACAGAGTTTGGGTTAGCCCGTTCAGTGTCGAATACGAGACCGAGTTCATCGGCCGCACGGGTTGCTGCCTTAAAAAGAAATGCTCCAATCCCTGCTTTTTCATGGTCGCGGACCATGCAGAGAAGGGGATCTGAACTCCTGATGACTTTACAGGCCCCATCCAGAACCATTCTGTTATGCATACACTCCAAACTCAAAAGTCCACGGCCTCCCCGTTGTCTGGGAAAGTATAACCGTGGAACGGACGATTTAGGATGCAAGCACCTATTGAGATGCATCACTTTGCGAGTTTTAACGTCGAGTTGTCGCAGCTCTTCCTTAGTCCACTTCATTACTCCGAAAGAGTAGAGAAGGATCGGAACGGCAAGCATATTGGTTGCAGCAACTTTGTTCTTCCCCGACAGTTCTGATGACCAGATCTGTCGGAGTTTGTGCTGATACTTGCCGCGGAGAGAGTTCTTAACTGTGAATTATTATTATTATTATTATTATTATTATTATTATTATTATTATTATTATTATTATTATTATTATTATTATTATTATTATTATTATTATTATTATTATTATTATTATTATTATTATTATTATTATTATTATTATTATTATTATTATTATTATTATTATTATTATTATTATTATTATTATTATTATTATTATTATTATTATTATTATTATTATTATTATTATTATTATTATTATTATTATTATTATTATTATTATTATTATTATTATTATTATTATTAGGTTTCAATTAAAACTTTCTATTCTGGCCCTGTCTCTAATGCTCCTATACATTCGGAGGGCGCGCTGGCCACATCATTACCTCAATAACCAGTCCACAAACTATGGGTAAGCAGCTATTGGGTCCGGGAATCGTGTGCACTGAGCAGACGAAATGAACCGAGGATGACAGCCTTCTGCATTCTTCCGGTAATGATTTCTGATATCTTGCGACATGCCGGTATGATTTTCAGGTTCGAAAGTAATGAATTCATCACACCGCCAAGGGATCCTATGATCAGACCAACCATTTTTACAAAATGGTCTGGGTATAGCCTGCGGAGCTCGAAGAGTAAATCTTGATATTTCGTCCGTTTCTCCTCCTTTTTTCGGACGATATTCGTTTCGCCAGGAACCTAAAACTGTAACGAAATTATTCTTACTTCCACATTCGAGAAGAACTACATCAGGCTTATTGGCCTGTATTTGCCTGAGGGTGGGGAATGAGTAGTTCCAGTAGATCCGGCACTTATCATTCTCCACCACCAACTCAATATCCACCGGAGCGTAAGGCAAAACCGTTGTCTGGTCTATACCGTACGAGTGTCGTAGATGATAATATAACACTCGTAGAGCCGCGTTATGTCTGTGGATATAGGCTGAGACTGCATATGCCGAACATGCTGACAGCAAATGCAAAATGAGACCACGGTAGGCTCTGCTTCTGGTATCAGGGACCTCTATACTCATCACGTAGCTTCGGTACACGAAGGTATTGAAAACACTATCTTGGCAGACCATTATCAATCCCTCGGTCTCCGACTTCTGCTCAATTGACCTAAGGAAGGCGTAGGTCAAATAATAGCTATTTTTAATACAAGTTCGTAAAGTAGGACTTTTTTGTATGAGCGTGAAGTTTGTTGAAGGATTCATGTTTGAAACTATTAGACGTGAAAGATAGATCTTTTACATTTCCCGAACCTGGTTTGAGAAAGTAAATGTCATCATTATTTGATTTTAATTGATTTAAAAGGACCTAAAGATCAATACCTTGACCCACAACAATGACAGTTTCATTAGTATCTCTGGCAATTTCTTTCGAGGTCTTAATTAATGATAAATAAAGAGGAAATAAAATCTTCCAATTTACACAAAAAATATATACTTGTAACGTGCTTACAATTGTTTCGACACACGGTGTCATCATCTGAGCGAGTTATCAATCGAGGTCTTAATTATGTCAGCATTGTACAACTGTACATAATGATTACAAAAAAACAATCGAATTCAATTTTTTTTCGATTTTTTACATTTTCTGAGAACATTTATTAAAGTAATGTATATTTTTCATTACACCATCAGAAAGTAGAGATTTCAACGAACAAAAAGCACATCGACTTTTTGAAAAAAAATTATATGTTTTGAAGCGAGAATTTTCGAATGCTTGTGTAATACCTATTAAGTCAAAACAAGGAGAAAAAATAAATATTTCAAATCAAATAAATTACAGTATAATTGGCGAAGGTAAGTTTTCACCAAATTTTGTGAAAAAAATTTTTTGAAGAAGATAAAAATAAAACATCAAAAACTTGGTTATTTGAATTTTTCACATAAATTTTATGGGAAAAAATTTTAAATACAAAAGTTGTAGATCTTTTCATTACCTACAACTTTGCCATTCACTTTTTTTCATAGGACTTGTAGTTTTTCCGGAAATCGAGATAAACCATTTTTTACCCTTAAAAACTCACCTCCTCCCACTTCCCGAACTCAGATTGCACGTAATTTATTTTTCCTTCAATTTTTATTATATTCCCCTCTTTTTCCAATGGGTTTCAACCTACTTTTATTTTTATTTACTTTTTACCGTTTTTTTAGGCTTCAGCCCTGGTCTATTTGTGCTATTTTCATATACCTATTATTTTATATTTGATTCCTCTTGATATTGGCGTAATCTTTGTAAGTTATATACTGACAAATTGTCAGTTCTTCAACATGGGGGCGTAGCTCAGATGGTAGAGCGCTCGCTTAGCATGCGAGAGGTACCGGGATCGATGCCCGGCGCCTCCACTTTTTTTTGTAAAATAATATATAACTACTCCACCTCATCATCTCTCACCATTAGTTTATAGCCAAATAAGTTTTATTTTAGGATTTTCCAATCGTTGCATCAATATGTATCACTTAAAGTCTGAAATCCGAACCTAAATCGACCTTCACTGAGCTGATTATACAGTCAAACTTATTTTATAATAAATTTCGTATATTAGAATAGCTATTTGTATTACTAGGGAGGAAAGTGCCAATTTTCCTCCCGCAGGATGTAGTGTACTGCACGACGCGAAGCGGAGGGTAGTAAACATCCAAGGGAGGAAAAGACACTTTACTCCCATGTAATACATATGATTTTTCCTCCTACCCACTCAATAAAACCTTTTATTTTGATACAACCGCTTATATTACCAAAATATCCTTTTTCTACAACCGCTTACCAAAGTAGCTTTTGACGCGTTCTGATCTCAACGCAAATTTAACGTTTCCCGTGAAATGTCATTTTGTGACTGTTTGCAAATAGACCTATTCTTACTTGATGGAAAGTATAAACAATACAGTCATGAGTATCTGAGAATCTGCGGTGGTGCAATGGCTAGCGTCTTGGGCTTGTAATCCGAAGGTTCCGGGTGCATCTCCTGGCAATCACAACTTTTTTTTTTTTTTCAAGAACGTTATTTTACTTTTTTCTTGTTAGTGATTTGAATTATTGGACATTTAGATAGCTTATACATTTCGGATTGCTATTGAGTGATTTTCTCATAAGTAATGTTATGTGCCTATTTGAATGAAGTGTCGATCATTTTTTTTTCCAAGAGCTGCGCTTGTAGAAAAAATAATGTGTGTATTTCGAGCACAAAGTGTCATTGTCGTTCTCCAAAGATTAATCTCTTTGTCGAGCAAAAATCAATCACTTTGCGCTCTAAATACACAAATAGCTATTAAAGAACTAGAGTAGAAGTAACATTCATGTTTGATTTTTACCAGAATACAGGACATATAAGATGTTCTAGAAATTACGGAAACAATTTGAATATAATAGATTCACAAGTTTCATCGTTTACAACTTACTTGAAATGAGGGGGAGAAAAAGTACTTTCCTCCCTAGGGAGGAAAAGTATGAGTTTCCTCCCTGGTTTGAGGAAGGAAAGTGTGTACTTTTTATAGGGGTAGGAGGAAAAATATATTACAAATGGGTTGTCTAAAAAAATCCTGGACATAATATTTTAAATTATTTTATGAAAAACGATTTTTCATAAAATTTTGCAACATCAAGATAATGAGAAAATTTTATACTGGACTTAAAGTATGAAACATGTAGAATGTGCAGACGGTTGTCTATTATTTTTACATACTCTGGAAAAAGGTGATCAAGAAAAATGTTTGGAATTCTGCCAGGGCGAGTTTCTTAATGACAGGCATTTTTTAAAGAAAATTTCACACCTCACTTTTAGAGAGAACCAAAACATTCGTTCTTATTTAGATGCCATGGCAACCCAAAAAAATTCCTCCTGGGTACCCTGGCCGAAATTAATAAGTGGAAATTTTTCTGTCAAATATTTGACAGGTGATAGTTTATATTTTGCTTTGATGTACAAATGGAATTGTATTTTTCATTTGAAATGAGATAATATTTCATATTTATGTATTTATTAAATATTTCGAATGTGTCTGAATATTTTCTTCACGATAATCGCAGAATTTGCAAATTCTGAAATCAAATTTCACAAACACTTCAATACACCAGTACACATGTAAATCAAAGGCCCCGTGGCGAGTCGGTAAAGTGTCCGCCTCGTGGTCGTGTGGTCACTAGTTCAATTCCCAGTAGAGTAAGAACATTTTTACTTTTTTTTTGATTAAATTTAAAAAAATCAAATTGAAATTTTGTTAAGTGTGTTTTACATATCAATATTTTCATGCATCTTTTTTGTACTATGCATATAAGTAGTTCAGGTGAACCATAGTTAGTTAGTTATTTCTTATGAATTGTTGGATATATTTTGGTGTAAAATTTTCTTACCGAATCCCCCGCGTGCTTGAATTAATTGCAGGAAATTTATCTCGTACATGAATTTTTTAAGAAAATTACCCTCGTCGCTGCGCGACTCGGGTAATTTTCAAAAAATTCATGTACTCGAAAAATTTCCGGCAATAATTCAAGCACTTGGGAGATTACAAGTGAAAATTTTATTTAGTGATGAAGCTAGTTTCACAACAAATGGAGTGGTTTCATCACAAAATATTCGCTGTTGGTCTACTGAAATTCCTAACTGGGTGATAAACTGTAAAAGGCAGTATTCAGAAAAAGTGAACGTTTGGTGTGGAATACTGAATGAAAGGATAATTGGACCCTTTTTTTTCGACGACAACATGAGTGCCGCAATTTTCCTACAATTTTTGAGGAATTAATTTTCGGACGCAATAGATGAACTTCCCCTTGCAGAAACAAGAAATTTATATTTTCAGTTAGATGGTTGTGCCATACATAATGCGGGAATTGTGAAGAGTTGGCTGAATCTGGAGTACATTAATTGGATGGCCACCAAGATCGCCTGACCTTACTTCACTCGATTTTTTCCTTTGGAGTTATGCTACACAAAAGGTAAATCACGACCAAGGAATCGAGTGGAACTGTGCACCAGAATTCAGCAAGCTTGCGATGCAATTACTCCACAACAATTTAGGAATACTTTAAAAAATATTCGTAAGCAATATGATAAATGCATTGAATTGGATGGAAGTGTGGTGGATGCCACCAGAATATGAATTGCACTCATTTATTTTTCAATTCGGTATCATCTTGGTTTCTATTTTTACATTGATTGTGAATAAAAGATTGTTTTCCGCTAGTTTGTAGCAATTAGAAAAATGTACTTACAGTTATTTTTTTGTAGATTTATTTGAAATTATTGACACTAAAGTTTGTTGTGATAAACTGACTGATTAATATGGTTCGACATACATAGGAAAGGAAATTGATTCTCCCGTAAATGTTTCATGAATAAATTTATTTGAATAATTTTTGTTGAGTATTGCCCCTAATCCAGTGGTGTAGTAAGAACGTTGGTAAAATTCCATTGAACAACATATTTTTCAAAATTTATTCCTTTATAACTTTTTTATTACCTAACAGATTTCGATGAAACTGTAATCAGTAATATTTTAAGACATCCTGAATCCAGTAGTGTATTCATAATTTTCATGAAATCCCTGTCGTGGTGGTCGGCTGGTAAAGCGTTCGCCATCACACGTTGAAAGATGAGGGCTGCGTCTTCCCTACCTCACACAAGTCTCTCGAAGACTTCCGAGGGTTGCGCGTAGGGGTGCAATCGGTTGACGGAAATAACAATTTTAACAACAACAACAATAACAATTAAACGGCATATTTTTCAAATTTCAATCGTTTATAACTTTTTTATTGATCTACGCATTTCAACGTAATTCACATGTTAACCATTTGAAAATGTCACAAATCCTGTGTTGTAGTCAGATTTTTTCTAGAAAAATCGTTATTAAATTTTTTAGATTTTTGACCATGAAAAATAAGATTAGTTGGCCCTGGAAATTGAGATATATTCATGAAATTTGGTGCCCTAATAGACTTTCTGAATGTCTTCCCACTGAAAAAATTATTCCAATTGGGTTGAAAAATGTACGTTTTATAAGAGTGCTTCCACCTTAAATGGGTCACACTGTATATTTTTCCAGATGGAGTCTTATTTGACGGTTCATAATTTTCTCAAGAACCTATGACAAACATCATGCAGAGAATTAACGATACACACCAAGGACATTTCAGGATAAAATAACTTGAAGAAGGGGGCAATGTAAAGATCTCGAGCTGGACCTGTCGACTACACTGCCCAGTACATCTGAAAATCATTCTTTTTCATTTATACTTATATTGATTTTATATCAAATGTATCGAAAATACACTTAAGTAATATATGTGTATATATTATGCGTGTAAAGTTCCATAATCTATGTATTATTAACGATGTCTTAACAACTCTATTCTTTACTCCTATCACTATTGTTATAACTCTTTTATTAATTTTTATCTCGAATTTCACACATATACTCATATATACAGGTCCATCTGGTCCATAAGGTAGAAACTGCCCATAGACAAGCTCCTTGAGAGCTTTTTTGGGACATTCTCTTTATCACCATATGACTAAGGAAGTCTGTGTAATCTAAAATTGTACTTTTGTCTGTTTTTTATTGATTTATCACTACCTCCTAGGCTATTCAAATATGTGTAGGTTAAGTGATATTTTCTTACCCCCGATTTTATATTTATACTTCTGTGTTTTATATTTTTTACCAGTAGCAATATCTGTACTCTTATTTTAATTAACAACATACAGGCCATATACAAGCATCTGAAGCTTCTATGGTCGTTACCAAGATCAATTTAATTGATACCTATCACAAACAAGCATTTTTTGCTTCTGTAATGATTCGCTTATTCACTGAATCAATGTACCTATACTTACCTATTTTTATTGTAAATTTCTTCAAGTGAATAAATTTATTATTATTATTATTATGTTATTATTGATTAGTAGTAAAACTCCGAATACGTGTTCTTCAGTACACCATGTAATTAAGGATTGCGATTCACACTGATAAATGTTTCATGATTGTTGTCACAGACAGCACCATACCATATAATTTCAAGCGAATTGCGACGTCATGATACAATTTCCATCAGTGTGAAATAATAATTATGTTCGAAAAATTCACTTGCTTTATGAAACTCTTATCTCCTGCGATATAAACATCGATCAGAATGGTATGCCTCCTTGATTTCGAGTCGGTAAGACCACGTTGTGATGGGCAACCACGATTCCAAACAAAGCCATGGATAAAAATAAATGCTACTCTTTATAACAAAAAAATGTAAATAAAACTCACTGGGAGTTCATTTCTACCATAAAATAGTGTTTGAATACCATTTGCTCTATGTGACTAACAAACCATTCTAACCAATCAAGAGGTGGTATACAAATCTGCAAAATGTATACTCTATAATATAAAACTCAAATAAACTGATAACATATGAAACAGTGAAAATAGAGCTGATAAAGCGCAAATAACAAGTGCAAAAAAGTGAACAAGCATCTTATAGTAGGAAGTCTGAGGGTGCGGATTAGGTCTTGATATCCAGCTCAAGTAACGGTACCTATATCCTCATATTCATCCGCTCCAACGTTCTGTCGGACTGTGTAGAGCTGTGGTTTGTGACATTCGGATATTCAGTAGTTTATAAATTTCTTAGGTTGTAGCCGAAATTCCTGCACTAGTCTAAATGCAGCTCCAATGGAACACCGAATCGACAAATCCTCTTCTATACCAAGTCGTCAGTGACAGTGATGGATTCCTGGTTGGGCAGAGCATAGGATTTTACAAGGATGATATTGCCACAAGGACGTATTTATTTCTGTGATCGGATTCGGAAAATGGGCCAGCGATATGCAATTCTCTCGAATAGGCTACAACGTTGTTCATTTCATTGTTTAAGGGTGGATTTAGTCAACTTTAGCACAAGCATTATCACAAACATAACGGTAACATCGAATGTTTTCAGCATAAACCTAAGATTGTTGTATAAATGATGTCATTTGATATATAACAGATTCAACTTTCGCTTTTAACATACAGGGTGTTGATTAAGTACGTTGACAAACTTCGGGAGGTGATTCTTTGAAGGTTTTCAGGACGAAAAGTTCATATAAACATATGTCCCAAACGGCTTGGTTTTCGAGTTACAGGGCGATAAAAATACATTTTTTTCAAGATTTTTTAGAGTTAACTTCGACATTTTCGACAATAATCAGTTCAAATTAGGCAAGTACAATCCATTCAATAGGGCGCACGATACAAATTAATGCATTTCTTAAATAATTCACAGGGTCCTCCTTTTTTCAGAGTCAAGCTTTGTTCAACCCTTCAGAATTTTTTTTTCCGCCGCCACTGACATATTATGAGAAAGGAATAATCAATGTTGTTTCATTTAACATCTTTTTGATATCTTGCATTTTTTCATTTACTTGTACGGTTCAGGGGCTATAATGAAAATATTAATTTAAACATTTTCCAGTGTCGCATAACATTAGAAAATTTGAAAATTAAACATTTTCAATTATTGTAAATTGATGGAAATATTTTTTCAGAATTAGAAAAATCTACGATGAATAAAAATTATACAATAAAAAATATAAAGACAAGCTTTTATACAAATGCACTGAAAATGAAAAAATAATTTGTTTCATTTTTTGTAGGTTATTCTGTGAGTATCAAGATCTTTCTTTACAAGATTACCTAGATCAAACAATGAAATGAATTATTTTTTCCTTTTCAGTGTATTGTATAAAAACTTTAAAATGTTTTCTTTTTATAATTTTCATTTTTAACATTTTAGTTTATTTTTTATGTGAAACTGAAAATCTCCAACCCAAAAACCATCACATACCAATTTTGAACAGAATCGGATCATAATCACAAAACTCGTCCGCCATATTGGAGCCGCCATTTTGTTTTTTAACAAAAATTTGTTTAATGCATTGTCACTGGAATTACGGAAACCTGCCAAATTTCAAATTAATCGGAGTATTAGAAGTGGGTCAAATTCAACTTTTATTAAATTGTTTGTTAGTTAGTTACAAGTGAAGCTAAATATAAGCTTGTTATTGTAAAGATGTGATTTCTTTTTGTGATATCTAACAGAAAACTACTATCTCCCCGTCACTGCGGTACGCTGGATATTAAACTAGATCTGACAGATATTGGGAAAACCTTAACTTTCAACCTGAAGATTCTGATGGTAAAAATGTGCATTTTCATTGAGATATTTGATTAAAAATGTTTTTACCCATCAGTCTTGATAGAGAACTCATACAAATTTTTTGTTATTTTAAAAAAAGATATTTTTTAGTTTTCAATTGAACGTTTCCTTTTCAACATAAAAAACTTCCGAAAGGTAATCCTGTAATGGAAGATAGTTAATAGGGTTTATCTAATAGTCGCAGATCATTACACATTTGATTTTCATTTATGAATCTCTGGTCATAACTCCGAAAAACTAAATCAAACAAATTTTTGTTTCCATACGGAGTACATTATTTTATCAGAAATTTCGGTTTGTTTTTTCTTCTGCAGTAACGCAGAAATTTTGTAATCAATTTGAATTCATAAAAATAGCAAATTGGGCTTTGATATTAATTCATTTATTTAAATATCAACAACTTGACAGTTATGGAAAGTTGAGAAACTGTCTCATTGTTAATTCTTCATTAGTGCAAGCTATAAAGCAGATTCATTCAATATTCCTTTGGATAAAATGGTTGAATATACAAATTCAGAAATGGCAGACATGCACTTAATGTATGGAATGGCTGATGGTAACGCTCGTGCCGCCAGACGAATGTATCTAGAAAGATTTCCACAACGTCATATTCCCAGCACACAAATGTTCATCAATATTCACTCCCGTCTTCGTGAAACGGGTACTTTCAAGAGGTCTGCTGTTCTCATAGGAAGACCCAGGAGAGTTAGAACAGCTCAGATAGAAGAAGCTGTACTTAACGAAATTGAGCAGCATCCAGACACCAGTACAAGACAAATTGCGGCACAGTTTAACGTAACCCATGTATTGGTATGGCAAATTTTAAAAGAGCAACAACTTTATCCCTATCACATACAGCGTGTTCAAGCTCTTCTGCCAAGGGATTTTCCAAAGAGATTAACTTTTTGCACTTGGATTCGAAATAAATTGTTGGAAAATCCATGGTTTTTATCTCAAGTGTTATTCACCGATGAGGCATGCTTTTCCCGTAAAGCCATTATTAATTTTCACAACAATCATATGTGGGCTGATGAAAACCCACACGCCGTGATTGAAAACCATTTTCAAGAGACGTTTTCTGTGAATGTTTGGGTTGGAATTGTAGGGAATTTCCTTATCGGGCCACATTTTCTGCCTCATAGACTCAATGGTGACCATTATCGACATTTTCTTGAATTCATCTTACCTGGACTCCTAGAAGAGATCCCACTGAGGGAAAGAATTGGAATTTGGTCTATGCATGATGGTGTTCCAGTACACTTCAGATTGGTTGCACGCCAATATTTAGAAGAGAATTATTCTGATCGCTGGATTGGGCGTGGTGGGCCACAACTTTGGCCACCAAGGTCACCCGATATGAATCCACTTGATTTTTTCCTCTGCGGGCACCTTAAATCATTAGTGTACCGAACTCCAGTTCAAAGTGAAGAAGACCTGAGGAATCGCATACAGGAGTCATGCGGAATTATAAGAAACACTCCTGGTATTTTTGAGCGTGTCCGCCAGTCTATGGTTAGGCGCATAAACGCATGCATTGAAGATGGCGGTGGCCATTTCCAGCAGCTGCTCTGACATATCAATTTCAATAATGGTCCTTTTCTGAACTTAATTTTATTCCTAGGGAATTTATGTTACTTTGCTCTAGTATTTGATAATAAAGTTATTCACTATTGAAAATGTCCAAAATTATTTTGCCATAATTAACTTTGTGCAATACATATTCAACCTGAGTTATGGTAAAAAATGTATGGGAGCTCCATAACATTACATTTTCTCTACACGAGCAGAAAATAGCTATTTGTGTAATGAGAACAAAATGACGTATTGCGTCACGCGCTAATCTTTGGAGAGTGGCAATGACACTTCGAGAAATGAATTATTTTATATCATGCGCACTATTGAATGGATTGTACTTGTCCAATTTGAACTAATTTGGATCGATTATTGTCGAAAATTTCGAAGTAAACTCCAAAAACTCCTAAAAAATGTATTTTGATCACCCTGTACTTCGAAAACCAAGCCGCTTGGGACATGTTTATATGAACTTTTCATCTTGAAACCTTTCAAAGAATCACCCTTCAAGTTTGTTAGACTATTTGCTTCTCAAATTTCTTTATGTTATGCGTTACTGGAAAATGTTTGCGTTAATATTTTCATTGTAACTCCTGAACCGTACAAGTAAATGAAAAACACCAAGAGAGCAAAAAGATGTTAAATGAAACAACATTCATTATTCCTTTCTCATAATATGTCAGTGGCGGCGTAAAAAAAATTCTGAAGGGTTGAACAAAGCTTGACTCTGAAAAAAGAAGGACCCTGTGAATTATTTAAGAAATGCATTATTTTGTATCGTGCGCCCTATTGAATGGATTGTACTTGCCTAATTTGAACTGATTATTGTCGAAAATGTCGAAGTTAACTCTAAAAAATCTTGAAAAAAATGTATTTTTATCACCCTGTATCTCGAAAACCAAGCCGTTTGGGACATATGTTTATATGATTATTTCGTCCTGAAAACCTTCAAAGAATCACCTCCCGAAGTTTGTCAACGTACTTAATTAACATCCTGTATATTCAAGCACAATTTTAAAATGATGTTGACTAAATGCACCTTTTAAGACTTTCTAAGATATTTGTATATTATACCATATTACTATTCATTTAGTGAAATGTGTTTCATGTTTTGTTTACTTCACAATTTAGAATTTATGTATCACTTCAAAAACAAGATGTTAATCCTCAGACAATAAAGATTTGATTTGACATCCACTTCCATTTCGCAGGCCGTCCTGAAATAAAATATCGGAAGAGGTGTTGAAATGAAACCATTGCCTCCGAGCTTGTATATAATATATAATGATATAATAATAACTTTATTCATTTAATAAATAATGAATAAATACAAAAAAATTGGATAAATACATGTAGGTACGAAGTGAATAAAAACTTTTGCAATAAGTGCAAACAAAGTACATGTTTCGCGAAAAAAAAATTGCAAGTGAAAAAAGTGAACTATAAATATGTACAATCTAAAATATGTGTAAAATCTATAATATCAAATGTAGAATGTAACGACTTAAAATGTAAATAAAGTGTTGAATGTAAATAATAACAATACAATACAATTATCAATAAACGATGAACAATACAATGAACAATAAGAATCATAAACGATGACACAGTAGGTATATAATAGTTATTTATGTATCAAGGGCGTAAAGTAGGCGTTTATGGCCTGCGGCGTGGATGATGGCCCGATGGCGTTAGCCGAGGGCCATCACACGCCGAAGGCCTTAAAACGCATTTTACGCACGTGATACATACAAAATTTTATGCACTAGCGGTTTTATAGCGCGAATCACAAATACTGACTTGAATTGCAATGGTCTACACGTTTCATACGTTATGCATACAATAATTAAGGGTAACATAATATGAGGAATGTGAAACTATAGTAGCTGAGTGCTATATTGGAGAATCTATTTCAAATAAATAGATCATCACCGAAAACATTGCCAACGATTATGAACAAATGTTAGAAAGAGTATTTCTCTATTGAACTGAAATGATTCTAATTCGTATTAGGAATTGCATGAAATGATGTGTGAGTATAGAGAATTTGAGAATTTTGTCTACTTTACGGCCCGCCGGGCCATAATGCGACCGCGGGCGGTAAAGTGCCACTTTACGCTTGCTGAACCGGGCGGTAAAGTGTACCTTACCGCCCGCTAGTGCATAAAACAATAAAACAGTATATAAAAAAATGTCTAATAGATATAAAATGGAAATTAAAATTTGAAATTGTGGATCAATACATTTTTTTTCATCACTCACTCGAATAGCCGTAGCAGCTCAGTTCTTTGGCTTTGAAGGATGTGCTTCTTCAATGCTTCTTTGAAGCTGCTGATATTTATAATAGATTTTATTATTTCAGGAATTTTATTGTATAATTTAGGAGCGAAATAAGTAAAAGAGCGTTGAGCGACGACCTTAACCATTAGAGGTGTAATGAAGTGATTTCGTTGACGAGTATTATACTGATGAGAAGGGAGCAATGCTGTATGTTTGCTTGCGTGATATTTAACACTGGAGCATAAAAAGCTTAAGATAGAAGTAATACACAGATTTATCAATAAATAGTAGTGCATTTTTGACATACAACGAATCAAATGAAATTTCCTACACAATCAACTCAAAACGCTACTAAGAACGCGTTCAACATACTGAATTGGCTTCAGCAGATATCAAATTGAAACATCAATTGTGAAAGTCAATTTCATTTGTAATATGAGAATACTACTTTGCATTAAAAGTGCTTGCTTGATACATCGTCTTCAAAACATATGTTTGTTGCATGTGTGAATCTATAGTGATACTTTACTGAGAGTCGTGTCTGAAATTAATTCAAAAGAAGAATTAGAATTGGACAGTCATTTGTGTATAATTTACAATTATTTCAACCGTGACGAAGTATGTTTTTCTCCCAATCGTTTATGAATGTGGGAATAAGGCAAAAATCGATCAGAAAATAATTACTTCCCTGGCGACTGTCAGTATATCGTACAGATTCTTGTACAATTTTTATATAGGAATATATTATTGCAAGGTTTTTATGAGCCATCATCTTCACCTTGTAAACATTAATTACCCCTTTGAGGTCCAAAGGGCCCCATATCAAATAAATGGGTGGATATGATTCAAAGGTATTTTAAAATATACGAAACACAAGATTTGAGATATAATATTACAATACCCAGGTAGCACATCATATCGGCTGAATCTTGGTTCCATATTGGGCCAATATAGATATATTGTAAATGAAAAAATAATATTGGTCCAATATGGGTGAATATTCAAAAAACAATATTATATTAATAATATTGGTGGAATATTGGTTGAACTAGTTTTGAATGTAGATTATCACACGAAATATTGGGTCAATATTGGTTGAATCATTTCTACCAATATCGATAATACAATATTGGTTATATATTGTTTTCCACATCTAAAATCAATATTGCAATCCAAATATTCCAGTCATATCGATTATAGGAGTAAAAAACTATATTGTATTTTCAAGTTTGTTAGAATATTGGTTGAATATCATTTCCACTTTATTTGAGAAATTGTAATAACTCATATTGAGTCAATATTGGTTGAACGATATTTACCAATATCAATAAAACAATATTGTCTTCACATCGTTTTTAACATCTAGAATAAATATCGCAATCCCAATATTCCCCTAATATCGATTCTGGGAATAAAAACTATATTGTATCTCCAAGTGTGATCACACATTGGTTGAATATCATTTCGCCAATATTCAACAAAACTTATTAATTAATATTGGGTCAATATTGGTTCAATAATATTTATCGATATCGTTAAAACAATATTGTCTTTATATTGTTTCCAACATCTAGATTGAGATGAAATTTGAATATTGGCCGAATATTCAATGAAACATATTGAAATTATATCATGATCAAACTTGGATAAAAATCCGCTAGGTGGCTCTACATATAGAACGTATTCTAAAACCTACGAAAGTATATTAAATACTTCCCTTAGCTTGTTTTCAAGACAGCTCACTCAGCGGTTATGGCAATCAAAAGGCAGACTCTGGTGTCACCTTCATCAATTAAAGGACATTTAATAATTTAACAAGGTATATTGACATCCACCAATATATTCAAATGATATTGTAACAATATCGATAAATATTTTGAGGCCATTATTGCTTCAAGAATATTCCACCAAAACTATTTCTAAAATATTCAAACAATATTCGACCAATATCGCAAAATGTTCACATTTTACTTCTCGACAATATAACTTTTGAATATTGTGCCAATATTGTCAGAATATTGTATCAGCTATATTGAACCAATATCGCCGAACATTTTGAGGACAATATTAGTTCAAGAATATTTCGCCAATATTGTTCAACTAATATTGGACCAATATCGCCGAATGTTCACATTTTTTTTCTCGCCAATATTGCATTTAAAATATTTCGCCAATATGTTCACAATATTGTATCAATATTTTACCAATATAGGTGTGCTACTTGGGTATTTATTGAAGGTATAAAAAAAACTTAGAAACCCTTCTGAAAAACATAAACATAGATTCAAAACCTTACATAACCTTACATAAGATAATAACACAAAGATAAAATATAAAAACTCTTTTCGAGCACATTGTCAGTTTTTTCTATTTCGAAAATTTCAAGGAAAATAATGAACTGGGGTTCCGTGTAGACCCCACATAGGCATTCAAGGGTAAATACAAAAAAATTGACATCATCCATTTTGAATAATCATTCATTTCTCGTTCACTTTCCAATCAACTTAATATCAATTGCCAGAATCTATCACGTTCTTTGACATTTGATACTAAACGACTGCAAGTAATAAGGAGTGAAGAATATCCATAAATTTATCACATGAAAAAAAGCCTTGGCCATCAATTTCGTTTGGGACATTATTGACATAATCACTTTTGTGGAAACGGTGAAAAACCGACAAGTCTCTCTAAATCATGATTTTCTTAATATTTTCAGTGATTTTCAATAGTTGTACTGATCGACAAGCGTAAGGATGCCTCCGAGAATTGATTGCGCGGTAGACAAAACCCTGGAGTGGGGCAGGAGCTCAATCGCTCTACCTTATTAAACAGTAGTCGATCTTTGTCGCACATCTACTCACGCTTTCTATCGTGTGCGCATCTCAGAGGCATCCTTATGCTTGTCGATCTGTAAACAAGAATGATAACGATATTAATAAATTAATTTTGTGGTGTAATTATTTATTAAAATATTTCATTATAAATAATGTAATATAAAATCATAATTAAGACAGACTCTTTCTCTGAATTTTAAGTGGTTTAACGATCAATAAAGTCCATTTCAAATTAGGCATTTTAACAATTATAATGATTACTTAAATAACTTCGAAAAACGATAAATTATCAAGAAAATTGTTTGTGTAAAATTCATATTTTTCGAAAAATTTACAAAACCCGAAAACTAGTCGTCTTCTGAATTTCAAAATAATCATGCTCGTTTGACACCAAAAAAGAAATATTTTAACCAATTTTCATGTAAATTAAATAAATAAAAACTTCATTTTTTTCACCATTTCACCATTTTTACTGTTTTCGTTTTTAATTATTTTTTTCCCTCAACCTCAATATTATTTTCTGCGTTACCTTTTTTTATTTTATTTTATATTCGTTTTGGTACCAGCCTGTACTGTACTTTACCTGGAAGAATATCTATAAAAGATCCGCTAGAAAGACGATTTATTTTCCTCTTTAAAAAATGCTCTTGCCAAAATTGAAATATTTATTTTCCACCTGTCCGTCACAAAATTGTTTTTTCTTAGTCTACTTCACACGACAAAATATAAAAATAGAAACAATACACAACACCAGCCTACTAAACGAGTTTGCACAGTCAGTTTACACAAGGAAATAAATGTTATATTTAGGGAAGAATGGTTTCAATATGTTATTTACGAAGCTACATTTATTGATCTTGCCCTTTCCAGAAATTCATTTGGAATTCCAGTATGATGTTTGTATGAATTTTCATCCCTAACACGTGTGGGATAAAACTGTAGTGCCTATATTTATTTCTTCACTCATGCTTCTAAACAAGTACTTACCTGTATATGTCCAAATATTGACAAATCAGAAATGTGTAGGCAGCTTTGATTATCTGAAAAAAAGTTATTCAGTTTAAATTGTGAAAAAAAAATCCACTGCACCGAATGAGTTTGCGAGGTGGTAAACAGGGTGAACCAAACAATTACGGGATACCATAAACTGCTCTCAAAGAAGAGGAAAATGTAGTGAAGTTTGAAAATTTGGACCAAAAAATAACTTTTTCTATTTGGAGTCTAAAATGAAGTCAATATGAAACCCAAATGCGTATCAAAATGGCTTCCATTTCGCTAAGCATTTTAAATTTTTTCGAGATTGGTAACAATGGTAATGTCAACTGTCAGATGAACATCAGACAAGAGGGTTGGGATTTTCAGATATTACGCAAAGAAACTGAATGAGATTTTTTGGGCAACAAATTTTTCACAGCCTTTTGAGCAATTACTTTCAATTCAGGAGGGGTGCAACTTGAGTTTTCTCCATCAGTCATTTAAAAAAGGCAATTCACTGATATTTGCTTTCAAAATTTAAATAATTTATGTGAACAAATGAATTACCTGACAGCATCATTCAAATGTTAAATATTTTATCACTGTTACCAACCCAATGTTTCTGATATTATATATACAGTGTGTCCCACTTCTCATGGAAACACCCCCGTATCTTCCGTATGATGAAACTCTCAGGACTGATGGAAATACTCAAAATGCACCTACCACCTAGATAGGGTTGGCTCGCGATGGAACAACCCATTTTTATGGCAAAACTAGGGGGGCAAAATGAGCTCAAAATTCCTTCAGATTCGTGATCAGGACTACCAACTTACTACAAACACACTTTTTTCTTGGAAATATTTCAGTCCTGAAAAATCTGAATTTGTCTCACTTCTCATGGAAACACCCCTGTATCTTCTGTAATAATTGAGGTAGAATGAGGAAACTCTCAGGACTGATGGAAATGCTTTAAAAGCAACTACCACTTGAATGAGATTGGCCTAAGTGATATACACTGCCCGCCACTCGCGATGGAATTTTGAGCCTATTTTTCCCCGTAGTATGTTTTACCGTAAAAATGGGTTGTTCCATCGCGAGTGGCAGGCAATGTATATCACTTAGGCCAACCCCATTCAGATGGTAGGTGCATTTTAAGCATTTCCATCAGTCCTGAAAGTTTCATCATTATACCTCAATTATTACGGAAGAGACGGGGGTGTTTCCATGAGAAGTGCGACACACTGTATATTAATATTAAATCCATTTTTTCCAATAAAAAACTACAAAAAATGTCAAATAGAAAAATAGTACATGAAACACGTTTTATAAAACACATTGTCGCACTTGTTGACAAAATAGTGTCTTATAAAACTAGTATCATAATACTTTGGCTAACAAATTGAGTCTAAATGCCGACAGGACACATAATATGAACGTTACTTTGCAAACTTCTTCATCAAACCTGGAAAGTGAAGCATCGGTTGAATTTTTGAGGGTCTACTTGGATCCAGGGTTGACAAGCTGTCTAAAATAATTTTCCTAATGTATCCATGGACACCCTACAGTCGGCTTACCATGGATACTTCAATTCCAATTAATCCTATGCAATCTTAAACTGGGGTCATTTCCCCAATACTTTCTTTTCCCAAATCTTTTAGTTACAACAGACGTTGTGTCAGAATTATTGCAGGTTTGAAATATCAAGATTGTTGTAAAAATAGTTTTGCAGAACAGACTCCTTACACTTACATGTACTTTTATATTCCACTGTCTAACCTACATAAAACTGAATCTAGTAAACTTCAGATCATATAGTGATATTCGTAGGTAATACCACAAGTGTATCGGTGATTATCGAAATAGCAATTCCTTTGAATTTGATAATCAAATTATGCAACATAATTTGATTCGAAACCGAGAAGGAATCAACGATAATCGCCGATAACACGAGTTGTATTTGTTAAGATTATTTCATGAATAAAATCGAAACCATTTTTATTTATTTACTATTCAATTTAACTAGGAACATTAATCCCGCATTTAGTTCTGAAATTATGCAACTAACAAAACATTTACTTGATATTTCAAACATCCCTCTATTTCAGTTACCAATGACAGAGCGCGTCATTCGTAGTTTCGTCATTGCATGTCGGTCTACTGTTTCTCGCTCGAGGTTATGTTTTGATAACATTTTGATTTAGTGATTTGATTAATCAACGAGTATGCAAATTTTGTCGAAAATTGTGAAGTTGCTATGAATTAATAGTGAGTGCTTATTTAGTTTTGGTCAAAGTTTGGTGTTGTGTCATTATAGCAGCTTGCTAGTGGTAAGTTTGTGTTTTGATAATAACCAATCAGGAATCGAACTACAAAATCGAAAACACATCATATACATATCCAGTAGCCAATCAAGAGCCGAACTACAAAATCGAAAATTTATCAAACCAAAAATTTCAACCAATCCTAACACGCTATTTTAGCATAAGTGAAATAATCAAGAGTATTTAATATGTGAATTTATTCGTTTCTATATTTTGATGTTTGTCTTCCTATGTGTTGCTACCATTAGTATCTTACCTAATGAGCTTTATCCTACTATTGCCATTTTTTATACTATTTGTTAAATTTTTTTCTGTTTCTTTTTTTATACCTGACTTGTAAAAGCACTTTATTGTAATACTTTGCCAATAAATAAAATAAACTAGAGTAAACTATTTGTAGGTGCAGGAAAGTGACACCACTTGATTTTTACACGTCCACAGCTGAAATCAGTGTTCTTTTTCCTTCATTTAAGGGTGGTCGTTTTCACTAAAGTCTCAGCATAACTCCCAGAAGAAGTAATACCTTGAGACACTACATAATGCATTTGGTTTGCAGAGATGTTTTTTTTTAATTAAATTTGTAACGTCCTTAGGGTTTTTGAATATTTGGAATGATAGAAGTAAGGTGATTTTTCAATAATTATAAAATATACCTTGACAAGGAGACCATTGTCGACTGTGTGCAGATTACCAATATGAAGCACTAGAGGCCTTTGGGATCGCATCATAACAATGAGTAGACTTCTTTTTATTTGCAAATCTTGATTGTACCATTTGCTCTGAAATATATGGCAAGCCAAATTCGTGCTCTGAAACAACAACATTGAAAAAACAGTATAAAATTTCATTTGTTTCATCATTCGTAGGTCAAGAGCTCCATGGTGAAATAATATACGTTTAACCCAACAGTATATTTTAGTACCTACTCAGTTTATTTGCCAAATATTTGTAACGTTTCATTTTCAACGTTACGAATTTACATCTAATTTCTAGCTCTGCCCCGCTCACTCCTATATAGATTTAGCCGTAGACGCGCAGGTCAATTTCTCGGAGCCCGCTTCACAACGGACGTGACGTACCTGGGTAGTTTTCGCTGTTGACGAATTCCCACTAACACCATCCTACACCGTCAAGGTTACGAGTGGCGGACTATTATCAGTGAGTTATCTGTTGTTATGATAACTATCACATCGTTTGACTTAGTTTGTTCTGGTATTGTTTTAGATCTGTTTTGTGTAATTTAGTATTGTCTGTCGTCGAATTTAATTGTTACAAGGTCCACAGAGTAAGTGAAGTAAAACGTACTAAAACGTACTTCGGTAGAGTGTTTAGAGTCGGTACGTTGGCTACACTGTATTTTGAAGTCACCAATGGAATTGGTAGTGGGACTTCCGTGTTAGAGCAGTCTATCTGAAGCTGTCGTGTTAGTAGGAACTGGATGAAAAAGTTATTGTGAAGAGCCGTAGGTTCTTGCATTCAAGTAAAATATCTGAGGATATCTAGTGACCTTTGTGTCATCCCATGTCGGAGATCCTTGATCTTGTTGCTGTATGGTAGTTTTGGGAAGCGTTGTGGTTTTTGGAAGCGTCGTTGGATTTGGAGCGCTGTTCTGGAATCTTGCTGGTTTTTTTTGAAGATAACCTTCTCAAATCCCTTGAGGGGATCACCATCACATAACTCATCTCGTCGTCCTACAACTGTTGTATTTTGTGTGGAACCCTTGTTAACAAGGTAAATAATTCTTTACATGTTTTATTTCATTTCTTATGTGTTAAATGTAATTTCAATAAGGGCGCTGTTCGACACACAGCCATTTTGTTCCTTTTATTTTTGCAATAATAATTATTCACTATTTCGAGTCAATTGTCGAATTTATATGGGGAGTTTTGAATGATTATTAGCATACTTTATCGCAGTTCGATTGCTTATTTGTTCAACATACAATTTTCATCGTGAACTCATAAAATCACGTAGAGGACTGGGGGTAATCGGAAAAATGTATATCTACAAAGCTATTCGTTAGAGTAATGCTGGTATTCTTGTTCCCTAGGGTTCTTGTCCGAGGCCGAGTTCTTGTTCGAGGCCAAGTTTTTGTCCGAGACCTAAGTTCCTGTTGGAGGCCCAAGTTTTTAGTCGAGTCCTACGTTGCTGCTGGAGTTCTACGTTTTTCTGTTCGAGCCCAAGTTTTCCTGTGGGATGCCTACATTTCCCGATAGAGGCTCATATTCATGTTGAACCGGTAGTACGTTGAGAAACTATTTTGGAGTCCTATCAGACTCATCTGGAGGCTGTAAGTAGCTGTTAGAGACTGCAAGTCCAGAGAATTCCTGTTCCAGAGTCCTGTCGGATGAATAAAGTCCATATGCCAACAGATAAGTGGTTAAAAACTGTGTGAAATATTTTTATTATTTTAATTACTAGTCAAACATTATTTTTGAAGGGTCGAAACCCTTAGAACTTTCGTAAAGTTATATTTTAAAAAGGTAAGTGACATACTGGTATACATAGGTACTTTTGTTGTAAAATATCTGCGGAAAGCCCATAACATCATATACAAGCGCACGATTTGCACATAATAAACCTCTGCCAATGGATCCATTCGCCGATGTCCCTTTATAATTTGGTAATCTTCAGAGGGTACACTTTCCGTACGGTATAAATATTTACTCACTCACTAGGAATCTATTTTTGTGTTTATGAAACTAATTTAGGCATTCCTGTTTCATAGTTACACCTTGGATACCGAAAATAATAATAATACAAGAATTTATCGTAATTGCCAAACACAAACATTGTCAATTTAATTCATCATATACATTACCGTTGGCACAACAACATTTGAACCATATAACTTACCATAAATGTACAGGGTGTGTTTTGTTCCAAAATTTTAAATATACAGGGTTATAGTTTTGGGAATTGGTCTTTCCTTTTTCCGATTTCCTAGTTCTTTAGGAGGAAGCCAGTTTCGAACCTGCTGTAGAAGGGAACTAGGTGGTGCCCACAATTATTTTTTACAGGTAGGGTGAATTTGTTTTTTTCTATTAGTCACCTAAACGCTCACCTGTAGTTTTACCCACGACCATCTCCACTTCGAGCGTAGCCGCGAGCATGCAGGGATTTTTGAGCGTCGATCCCCGAGACAAACCTTTGTAAACGAACCAGTTGGGGACATATTACTGAGTAAGGAGTATATGTCAATTATATAATCAGTGTCACAAAAGGATCGTTACATATTCCTTGTCAAATATAAAAAGTAGCCTTTCATGTAAACAAAAGCTCTCAGGCCGACGCTTCCAAAAATAAAAAAAAAATAGTTTTTTTTTGCTTTTATGGAATGAAGAGGCTACCGAATTTTAAAAAGATGTTGTTCTGATCTTTTAAAGGGGTGAAACTTGCAACCCCTATTCCATCTTTCACCAGAACTATTTAGTAAAATAAAATTTCCTAATCTTAAAATATCTTTTGAGAGGAATGATTTGTGTTAAACGTTTTTATCTCAGTTTCTTGATGAGAAAATTAAATACAATATCATACATGAACGTATCTTCTGGGAATAATATCAAAAAAATCTAGTAGGTGACTGTAACGTTTTGTTTGTTCAAATTTTGATTTCAAAGATATTCCGCTTGTTTTAACTTTTAATGTAGGCATGTACCAATACCATGTTTTGTTCAAATTGAAAATACAAACAAAACAAAATTATGGGTAGAGTAGAGTAGAATAGAGTAGTTAATTTTACACTTTTATGTACACAAAAATATTTATGGCAAGTCACAAAAACAATAATGATTCAAGGTCAATATTGACAAACGGTTTTATGAAATATGGAAATGCAAATTTTGTGGATTGATTTCACTGTGGTTTTCCTCCAACTGAGAAAGCTGCTGATTCGAAAAAGTATTCTGCGAGGCATTATTTGTATCATTTATTACTATTGCAGACTCATTTTGTAGATGTTCTGATATGAGGTAATGTTCTGAATTCAATTTCTCACTGGATGTCCTTACTCCCTGATTTTTCTCATTTAGCTTCATATTGATTCTAGTATTAATATAATTCTCTATTGCTCCGCTCAAAAAGTAAATGCCGGTTTTCTTCAGGTTATAACCATTAGTATAAAAGTTCGATCTTCTTAGGTGATTATTGCATTCAAAAAAATGAGTTGTTGGCGACTGTAAGCTATGTATTGCTTTTGATAAAGATAAATTATGTTCATAAATATCATTGTTTTTGCCCTTACTATAATAGTAAGGTTCAGTCATGACAATGGTATTTGTGTGTGTCATCTTTTTTAGTAATTTTTTTAAATTATTTTCATTCGTGTCCTTAGACCATAACAAGAGAATATCTGACTTCGTCAAGTTTTTCCCATTTTGCTCTACAGTTTTTTGTAATTCGTCGTTGCTAGCATTAGTTTTTATCAAAGCTTGAATTTCATAATTTTGAAGTGTTTGATTTTCAAGATTCTGGGCCATATATTTCTCATGGTAATTTGATATAAGAAGAATTCTGTTTTTATTTTTATTACTATTTTTATAACTAGATTCTTTTGATTTTTCAACAACGTCAACGTCAACTTTGAAAGAACGGAAATTCAGACCACGTGTTAGCATAACTTGTGTTCCTTGGTCACAAATCTTTCTTTCCTGTTTACCGACGCCACTGGTATATTCATCTGTTATTGTGGATTTGTGACTATACATGACACTAGTTTGCGAACAAGCATCGTTTTGAGGATTTTTTTTCTTAATCTGTTTTTGCAATTCCTTAATCTTTTCTTCCACTGTATTTTTTTGTCTTTCTAACAAATCGTTAATTTCAGATTCCATTTCCATAGCTTGTTGAGAGAAATGATCCCCAACGAGTTATGTGTTCGATTTCCTTTTTGGTGTTCCTTGATTTATTTAATAATGAATTTATGCACTTCCAAATCTTTTTTGGGTTAGCATTGGAAAATATATTTTCATATAATTTGTGTTTTGTTTCTCTAATTGTTTTTTTCACTAATCTATAATAATGATCATACTCTTTTCGGTATAAATCAGAATGAGGGTTCTGTTTTCTTTTATAATAGTTATAATAGTTGTTTTAGATATCATTTTATTTGCGCAAGAATGTTTAAACGCGAGAGCGAAGCTTGAGCGTTTAAATTTCTTAAGCAAATAATGTCCTTACGTCCGAAGAAGTTATCCAACGACAGATTCTTTTTACGATACGCTAATGAGAAGTGTACTTCACAACCTGTTGGAATCAACACTTTGTCGAAAGTTCCTTCCATACTTGCTTCATTTTTGAATCTGGCAAACGCAGAAGCTTATAGCGGCCATTATATGAGGCGCACTTCAACAACCTTATTGGCTAATAAAGGTGCTGATCTTACAATAATTAAACGACATGGTGGGTGGAAAAGCTCAGCTGTAGCAGAAAGTTATATCGAGGATTCTATATCTAATAAGCTTGATATAGCAAGAAAAATCCAAGGTTCTCCTGGTTCTAATCGTTCCTTACAAAAGGATGCATCCATTGATTCTAGAGATTTATCAAAAATTTCGACTATGCGTTCTGAAACCAATGACAACTGCAAGCTTGTTATTAATGGAAACGAAGTGAATTATGATAAAACGAAGAACGAAATGTCTATTAACCCATTAGGGACCACGGATACCATATGGTATCGCAAAACTTATGGAGCAATATTCCCTCTCTGTCGACACCCTATGAATTCAACAGCCACATAGTCTTGGCATTTCATTCGTTATAAATCCACATTGGATATTTAGTTGCGATCGAGGTAGTTTATACGATTTTTATTGTCATAATGGTGTTATTTTGGAGGACTAAGTTGTACTCGTCTGAAACAATGGATATTCGATGGTCGTAAGTATATTTTTGTCGTATTGGTAATATTTTATGCTAAGTTTTATTTACTAATATATTCTTATATGCCCATTCAATATTTTTTTATAATTGTGATTATTCAATAGTTCACATTATAATGCCCAAAAGTCAGGTGATACCAAATGGTATCCGTGGTCTTTTGGGCACAAAATTATTAAGCCTAGTAAATTGTTGAAATACTATCTAAATATATAATCTTAGGTCAGGTTTCCGCTTTCTCAAGCATTGAATGTGTTATAGGATGATGGAGAAATGCAAGAACGTGTCAATCAAATTTTCATCACACGGAAGAAGTCGAAGCTGATTCAGATGAGGATTCTATAGATGGTTATGACGGGGGGATGGTTTATAATCTTACAGATATAATACAATTCATTCCATTTTAAGGATTTTTAACGGTGAAATTCTTATAGGTGTTGCATAGTACAACCTTAGCTATACTCTACCACAGACAAGTGTGACTCCGACACCAGAGGAAGAAACCAGTTTTGCGTCACGCCACAGGGAATGAATCAACAATCATCTCGTATGATTTGCTACATTCATGGCAGGCCCCTTCACTTCAGTGACAAAATCTGTCTCAACAGAAATGACGGTTATATCATCAATTTTGATTTATACCAAGGAAAATATCCATTAATAAATTGTTTTCATATTGTTGTTTTCTTTCAAGGGCGGCATTATGCCGGACAAGTATGTGAGTCATTTGGTAGGACCATGTGCAAAAATGCAGTGTTGTACTTTGTGTTGATTGTTTTTCTTCTTATCATACCAAATAACTCGATATAATGATAACCGCATAATTAAGACTTTTTTCGAAGTTACTAAAAAACAGCCTTCAAGGACCACGGATACCATATGGTATCAGTGTTTTTTGTCCAACCCTGTATACTGAATTTGAAAAAAATGGTATTTTGGTTCATTTCACTACCCAGGTATTGAAAACTAATGAAAATAACAACAAAATACAAAAATATTTGAATTCGAAATGTTAATGTTCATATTAATAATAAATAAGTAAAATGTGATTGATATTCAAGATTGTATTTTTCCTTATTCCACTAGTGGAATAAAGTAATTTCATTATTCCACTAGTGGATAAAGTGGTACTTTATACGGTTCATAAGTGTGGATAAAACTTCAATTATAAGGTGATTGTGGATAATAGAATTTATCGCGAACTTTAATGATGTGTGCAATACGCTCATTGAACCAAGGTTCAAAAATTTTGAGTAAATCCTCGTATTCTTCATTTGGATTTTCATAATTTACTTCCAAATTCATTGAGATCATTCTTTAAGTTTTCTTCTTCTTTTTCACAATCAGTTTCTCGCTTTTGATAAGGCCCTCTTTCACAGAGACGTTGGTGAATGTGTGTAAAATTTGTGTGATAATGATACATGTATCCATAGAGCCGTTTAGCTTCCAAATTATTTCGATGGGCAACCGTTGTGGCCATGCTGGTAGAGCGTTCGCCTTTGAAGCGAAGGATCGAGGGTTCAAATCCTCGCATGGCCATCGGTCTGGTGCATGGCATCACACGATAAAAGGTAAGGGCTGCGTCTTCCATAGCTCACACAAGGTGTCTCGAGGGTTGCGCGTAGGGGTGCAATCGGTTGACGGAAATAATAATATTAACAATTGTAGAGATGCCAAATTTAACAGTAAGATTTGTCGGTCGGGTTTGTAGCTTTTGTCGGGAGACAACGGTCGCCGCCACTGAGTTTTATGAATCAAAATAAAGGTCCCAATACACCCATGGGATAGATGACCACAATAAACGTCGTCAACGTGGGTTGCCTATCGTTTATTGATATCAGGGGTCAACGGATTCACGTATAACTCCCATCCTACCTTCATTGTTTTTTCTTTACGTTTTTTGAACTCGCTGTGAAGTAAAAACTGCGTGCTTGCCTCTTCAAGGTAGAGTCAAGAGTTCTTCTTTTCCCTTTGCGAGCCATGTTCTAGTGCTTTGAGTGAGGCTCTGGTTAATTACTCGTGGTTAAAAGTAATCAATATATCCCTATGGGAATATATTTTTCTGTGCCTGTAATTTATTCTAGGTAGGTAACTTTCCTTCTACTACTTCTGTCCATGTTGTTGGACATTGTAACTTTTAATACATGTTATAATAAGTTTACGTAGCTAACTGTAATTTAATTTATTCTAGCCCACTTATTGTCAACACTCTACTGACGAAATAAACCCATCACCTGTTCTTCTGCGTTTTTTCTTCCTCTGAGAGCCCAACACGAAACCCCTGAGAAACCGTTTTGTAACACAATTTAACAACAATGACCATACATATCATGCATATCGACCATTTAAGCGTTAGAGTGATTATTCATATCGAAGATTTAAAAGGCACATAGAAATCAAAGCGAATTGAACAGTCAACTACCACATAACATTCAAAGTGACTTGACAGTCACCTATTAGATTTTTTCCGTTACATTGCAGAAGATCCGTTCATGCACAATGTTGTATTTTATCTCCCAAGAGATTTACCCTAACGAAGGGCCGATATAATTAAACAAATAAAAATTCACGAAAATCTCACCTCTAATATCAGTTCATTGGCATGATAATAAAAACTCCAAAGTTGTGTCAGGAGATAAAGGAGTATGAATATTGAAAGTAGTAAATCTGACTTGTTTTGGTTCATAACCTGTAAAACAGAAATAGGTATACCTTCTCAATATTCCCTTCTTATAGTATTTGCACTCACACTCACAAGTACTAGTGATATATGATAGGACTTCACTAGAAAATCGCAAAGTAGGTACCATTTCATTGATGAACTCAGATTCTCCACATACCTGTAATGTGAAGTATTAATAATTGTGCTGCAACATGTTATTAAAATAAAGCTAGCATAACGCACTGTACAGTCCCACAAAAAGAGGCTTATCCACACGCGTGCGAATAAGCTGTCAAATGCATAATTCTGTTTAGATTTACCGCTGTCTAATATACACCGAATTCCCATTCAGATTTATCTACGTTATAGTTATAGAGCTGCCTATATGATTTACTGACAAGTAATAGACCGGAAGATGATGACACAAAATATTAGGTCATTTGTACCAGTATGGCGGTTCTTCAGGGGTCTAATTACGTAAAGGCAAAAAGGAAAATGATGGTCATAGCGCTCGCACCGGCGGCCCAATCGCGTGGGCGTTAATCAAACGCGTCGGATAAATAACGAGTGTCGAACGATTTGTTCCACAAAAATGCTTGTATTTTCAGATAGTCGAAAAAAAAAGAAGTAGGCGGTAGCGTAATGCCATACTTCTCGGGTGTGACTAACAGCCCGCCATACCGACGCGAATACATTAATTTAAATAAAACAATTCAACCATTTGTACCAGGCTAATTTTTGCATAGCTAATCATCGTCGAGTAGCAATTCACGAAAATCACCTTGCCATACTTTTCCAACAGTTCCCAATGCCCGCCATACCACTGCAAAGGAGTAATTTTTTTTTTTTTTCGCCAAACGATTTGTACCACCCTGAAACTTTTTTTACCAGTTCCCTGTATGATCATAAATAGAAGTCTGATAATGCCATACCTGTGAGAGGTGGCGAATGTGAACAATAGTTTTTCAAAATCGTAAGATTTTATTCGTAATTCGAACGATTTGTACCAGTATGGCACTAATTTTTCCTGTAAGTTTGAGGTTTAACGAATATAAATACAAAGTTTCAAACACCTAGGTGGCGGCAATCTTGTCTTATAAGCAGATGTTATGTTGTATAATATTCTGCGGCTCCCACCGCTCGAAAGATTTGTAGAGGTCTTGGCTCATCGTGTTGGTAAGACATAATGCATGGGAACGCAGGTATACGGCAGCTGTTTGTCAGTCGACTCACAACTACATAGTCAGTACAATTGTACTAGTTTCAGTACAATCATGAAAATTGTAGAACTGCAGTACGCCTTTCATATTTCCAGTACAATTTGTTGAACAAACCCATTATTGATCGTAGTTACTGTCATCTGCCATGGAAGCTGTTAAAAACTCCCACCGACCTGAAAGTACAAACAACGACCAATTTTGAATTTTCCCGCGCACGTCGTATTTTCGTTTTCTGTCAAAGCCAAAAGACAAAATTGTCAGAAAATAAAAACGTTTAAACGTCGTACTATTCAGTTTTCATATTTTCAATATTTATCAAGTGGTAATGATTTTCCTTTATGAACTAGTCCAACGAAGATGTTCGAAACGTTGAGAGTGACCCTGTCTTGGACTGTTTTTATTTTAGTAATATTTATTGAAGAGCTTTTTTTATCAAGGATTCAATTTGTTTTTCTTCAAATTTTATGTTGTTTTATATTATGTTACAGTCATTACAGACCTGTGAATACAAATAATAATGAACAAAATTTGAATTTTCCCGCGCATTTCGTGTTTTCAGTACAATTGACTTGAATCTAGTACAACCTTATGTCATTTTCTAGTACCCAAATTTTGACAGTTGGAGCAACCCTGTGTGACGCAGTTCAGTTTACCGTTTATCCTTGGATCGAACGGACGCCTAACATGGATGAAAACAGTGTAGTTCGCAGTCCATTACAATTCGTTCCAATTTTTTTTTTCATATCTTGCTCGAGTGTGACAGTCTACCGCCCCATAGTTATAGTATGGGATTATTTTTTTAGGTTGAATTTTATCCAAATGAACCGAATACAATGATGCCATACTGTAACAAATGATTTTATGTCTTGTACCTTGAAAACGTGTCGAAAAATCAGGTTTTTCAAGTATGGCGCCACTTTTTCCCTCTACTACAAGTATGGCAAATATAATAATGGTCACATTGTATCGTATAATTTCCAAAAATCCAAATGCCATACTGGTACAAATCGTCAAATTTTTTATTTTTTTTTTCACCTCTTAGCTCAAGCCCGAGAGTCATCCGCCCCATGGTTACAATCTGTAATAATTTTTTTTACGTACAATTGCATCCAAATGACAAGAATACAATGAAGCCATGATGTAAAAAAATATTTTACGTATTTTACAGTCGTATTTTTAAAACGTGTCAAATAAATAAGTATTTCAAGTATGGCAGCACTTTTTCCCCCTACTAGAAGTATGGCAAAAATAATAACGGTCACATTTTGTCAAATACTTTCCAAAAATTCAAATGCAATACTGGTACAAATCGTTTGGCGAAAAAAAAAAAAGTTACTCCTTTGCAGTGGTATGGCGGGCATTGGGAACTGTCGGAAAAGTATGGCAAGGTGATTTTCGTGAATGGCTACTCGACGATGATTAGCTATGCAAAAATTAGCCTGGTACAAATGGTTGAATTGTTTTATTTAAATTAATGTATTCGCATCGGTATGGCGGGCTGTTAGTCACACCCGAGAAGTATGGCATTACGCTACCGCCTACTTCTTTTTTTTCGACTATCTGAAAATACAAGCATTTTTGTGGAACAAATCGTTCGACACTCGTTAATTATCCGACGCGTTTGATTAACGCCCACGCGATTGGGCCGCCGGTGCGAGCGCTATGACCATCATTTTCCTTTTTGCCTTTACGTAATTAGACCCCTGAAGAACCGCCATACTAGTACAAATGACCTAATATTTTGTGTCATCATCTTCCGGTCTATAAAGAAACCGTCTGCTGGGCATGAAATATCATTCTTGGTTTCGCCTGGATGAAGTTTTCGAATTTCTCCAGGTCAAGGTCAAAGAATACCAGTCAGTTTGTGGCTGATGCGGAAACCATCTGCTGCTTTTATATTTCGGTAGATATGGTCCTGGGCATACTTTCTGACAAATTTGACTCGCGTTATTCAGGTTTTGGGAATCGCGGTTTTTTGGGCATAACTCTGAATCTTGACCTCGTTGGCGGGTCAAACTTGGCAGAAAGGTCCAGGTCCATATCTACCGAAATATAAAACCAGCAGACTGTTTTCGGATCTGTCACAAAATGACTGGTTTTCAAACGACTCCCCTCCTTGACCTTGACCTAGAGAAATTCGAAAACTACTTCTAGGCGACACCAAGAATGATATTTCATGCCCAGCATAGACGTTTTCTGACTCTGTTCGTCTCTTGTCAGACTTTTCTACACCTTTTACTCACCTTATTATTTCTTGATGTTCCATAATTAGATTTTTCAGAAAGTAGAAAAAATTACTAGATTCTGGACTTCCAAAGTGATCGAATTTGTATCCTAAAATTCTTAACCTCATCGAGGGTACCATTATGAGCGATATGATCAATGAATCAAAAGCCAGTGCATATATTCCTGCCAAAGCACCTGCAATGAGTTGAAAGGAGTATGAAATATCGAAATATTCTTCAGAATCGAATGGAAACCATCCTGTGTAAATTAAAGACCTGTCCAGTGGATGATTGCGTTTCATTTGAACCCACTTCACTATTCCATTGAAAACATATTGAAATTCTGTCAAGAAATACATAATTGTTAAGAAAAAAAATATGTTGTGAATATACTCAGTATTTTTGGTGTAGATTCTATTTATTCCAGAATTATTGTTGTTCATGTCGGCTTCCCAAAAACTAATTTCATCAATTAGTTTTCGAATTCTTTCTGATTGTGACAACATCAATTTCCATAGCAGTAGGAGATAAAGTAGCAGGTATAGTTTCGTTTCGGCTAGTTTTTTTTCGTCGGTGATAACATATTGTGTTCCAATTATGAAGGAAATGCAGAAGACGATGTAGTAGCTTTGGGACAGGACTTTCCAAATTCTGTAGAATAATGACAAATACTCATTGGCGATATTGAGCTTCCAAACACCTATTAAAATCATGCATTGTCTTGTATACTTGAGGAATGTATGGTTATCCATTATTTTGAGGATACTAGGCGGGATGATTGTAAGCCACAACCGTCGAATGAAAGACTGTCTTCTCAAATCAAGTGTTTATATGGAATCAGCTGCAATCAGTTGCATTTTCGCGCATTCCCTTAATTATACGCTATGAGAATTTCGCCATTGAAATGTCAGTGTGGAAAGTATATGTCCGTTTCATCACGTGAATTATTCATTTTTGTAATTACATAGGCAGGAACTGAAATTACGTACACGATCGATACTGCAAGCAAGTTTCAGATATCTACGACATTATATACTTATATATTTTGATTAGTCTTGAGTTAGCCACACTTTCCTGGCCACAGTTTCTGACGTGGAGTATATTTATTATAATTATTTGAATATGATGTGAAGGGTAAGTAATTGGTTTTCTTATAATTCAGTGTTATTTGTTTGTAACCAGTTTGATATATTTGGAAAGTTAGTTTCTATTTTTTCTTTCAATTTTGCCAAGTTGGTGCTGTATATATTATAGTGGTATCGTCGGCAAAACTTATTATTTTGCCAGAAGTATTTATAAAAAGCATACTGTTCATATATATATATATATATAATGAACAGGAATGGACCTAAAACAGTTCCTTGAGGTACTGTAAGTTCCCTCGATCTCTACTCTCTGACAGGTAGCTTTCAAGAATTTCGTAGGTATTTCCTCTAATTCCGTATTTTTGTAGTTTTTCGAGAAGGTTCTTATGACATACCGTGTCGAATGCTTTAGACAGATCAAGAAATATGCTGATTATGGAAATTTTAGGATTCATAGATGATAAAGGTCATCCTGTATATAGCGCTCTCTGTAGATCTACCTTCTCTAAAGCCATTTTGGCGATCTGACAGAATATTGAACTTTTTCAGAAATTTACATAGCCTTATTTTCAATAATCTCTCAATTATTTTAGACATATTTGATATTAGAGTGATTGGTCTGTAATTATCTATATTCAATTTGTTTCCACTTTTATGAAGTGGTTTGATAATTCCATTTATTAAACTTTTTGGAAAACACCCTGTAGCAAAACATTTATTCACCAAAAAAGTTACTGGCTTTGCTATTTCATGTACTATTACTTTTAGCGTGGGTGGGTGGGTGGTAGTGGAAGGGAGGGGAGGGTAGGGGTGTGGAGGTAGAGGTTGGATGCAGTGTTTTGAAAGAAACGCACCCATGTAAACCCCATTATTCTAGCTCTCTCAAAGTCGTGTATTCATATTATTGGTGTCCAGTTATAAACGCATAGAAGTCGTATTATTTAAGATATCCCTTCAACTTCTGGGCCTTTCAACATCCGAGCTCTTCAACTTCCGAGCCCCTCAACTTCCGAGCCCTTCAACTTCCGAGCCCTTCAACTTCCGAGCCCTTCAACTTCCGTCTCCAAGGTATCATTTCCAAAACTATGATATAAGCTCCTAATCTGACACCACTGATCGATCGTAGATGAGTTTGTTTATTTCAAAATGAATAAAAAGTACCTTAAGATATTGACAAATAAACAGGAAGAACCACAAAGCCATAGGCTGTCCGTGGTGTAGATATGTATTCATAAAATTGGATGATTAATGTTAAATTTAAAATTGAGGTTAAACAAGTTAATGCAATGTCTTTTGTTTTTTTTTATTAGCATTTCTTCAATATGAAATACTCATAATCTAGGAGGTATTCAATAAAATCATGGCATGATAATATTGATATGTTTAAAGGAATGCAATGAAGAATGACGGAAATATCAGATTTTTGAGTGGATTGTTTGTTGAAAAACATAAGATAAGTTTTAGTGATAATCTAGATCATTAGATAATAGAATGAAATATGTCCTTGAAATTGATATTGCCACTGATCTCTGATAGTATGCAAACAAACAAATTCTCATACATTTCTGATATCAGTATGATCTTATCGACAAGAACTAATAGATAATTCATTTCTAATCGATAATCGTTTATAAAATACCAAACTGAGTCCGAACATAACATTCTAAAAAAATGTCCTTCGTGAACGTAGTAACAATCATCTCATTATGTTGGGCAGTTTCCTCCACAGCCTATGGAAATGCTGTAGGAGCAACTTGTACTATCACAGATTTCTCTCAAGTGGATAATGTGGTGAAAAGCTGCACCAACATAGTCGTTAAAAGTTTGATTGTTCCTGCCGGAAAAACTTTGCATCTGAACCCGAAACGAGGAAGTTCTTTGACATTTGAAGGCATTACAACATTTGAAGTAGCTAATTGGGAAGGTCCACTTGTGAGAATAGAAGGACAGCAGCTGAAAGTAAAGGGAGCAGCAGGTATACTTATTTTTGGTATTTTTGTTCAAGTTGTGCATTTTATATGTTGGAAACATAGTGAAATCTCATTTCGAATTTATTAAAGGTAAAAAGAAAATGTCAAAGTTCTCATCGATACCTGCGCAAAATTATTATTGATTGTCATTATTATTACTTATAAATGAAGGCTAAGGACAGAGTCCTATATAAGCCAAAAAAATAAAGAGAGTTCAACAAGTTGATACAATGCATGTATAAGAGAAAAACAAATTAATAATTCCAAAATTAGTTAGGTTTACCAAAACAGGTGAAACGTTGTTTTTTTTGTTTATCTTGAAGTTTTATGATTGTAAATTGTTATTTGTTGTGAAAATAACGACAAAATAGGTATATTTTACAGTTAAGTCCACAAGACAGTTAAAACGTTGTTTTTTACATAATATACAGTGTGTCCCACTTTGAGCAGCACCACCTCCGTATTTTCTTATTCGACGATCAATTTCAAAACAATTTTTTTTGCAACATTTATTACTCAATGAGATCTACATTTCTGATTATTCATTCATCTCATTTCACTTCAACACGGCCAACTATGATCTATTGAAAATGCAAAAAGTCAGTTAGTAATATCAGGGATTTTTTGAGCGGAAAACTAATATTATAAATATGCGTGTTCAAATTTCAAATAGGGTGTTTTTTATTGAAAATAATTATGCCATGAACAAAAATAATAAGAAAAGAAAAGTATAATATCATGAATATATTCTAATAGCCCTTGAACATCTGCTCGGTATTTTTTTCTAAACATATCATACACAGGGTGTTGTTTGCAATAAGAATGAATTATTTTTGATGCCCCATTATTCTGAAATTCATGGACTCTTGAATAAAATTTTGTTCTTTTCTGTTTTTCCCATACAATTTGGTGGTTTCTATGATTATTTTTTGATTATTGAAAAGAAATAATGAAATATCGGGAACCAAATGAATTTGTTTTAATAATAATTCTTCAAATCAAATACAAATATCAAATCCTGAATTATAAGTTGTACGTTTGTCATAATTATTTTTCATATATTTGAGAATTCCTATTCTGTTACTAGGATTTAATAATTTTTCAAGTTAAATTATCATAAAATTTATGGATACTTCAATCGAATGTTTATGTTTTCTGCTTTTTCTTCGGAAATATACACGAGTCCAATTGAGTTCGGTTTACATTATTTGTAAGATATGGCAATAAATATCGTGATGTCAAGTTTTACTGAAACTTTATCAAAGAAAGGTCTAAGATCTAATAACTATGTTTCCGCTTCTGCAGAATGCCCAGAGAGTTCATAAACTGATGGTCAAGACTGCCGTGGAAACACAACCCTTCATTATAATGTATATCTTTCTCCAACTCTCTCTTACTCAGGTCTCTTAACTAAAATGCTAATAGCTTTTAGGATATACCCTCAAGATGGCTATGGAAGTAACGCGGTATTCACATTTTCAAATATTTTGACAAATAACGATTGTTGTTTAATGTGTAGGTTTTCATTATAACTATTTGTGCAGCAATGCCTATGAACGAAAGCTCACTCTTTCGGAGAGAATAGTGATTATTGAAATCTTTGGTGATAATACCAGGTCATCAAGAGATGCAGCTATTGAATTCAATCGAAGGCATCAAGATCGGGATGCCATTAATCACACTACGGTGAGTCGGATAAGTAGATTATTCAACAGCTCGAGAAAAAAACTCCTTATATCTTAACGATAAATCTTATTCCTACTTATTCTATGACATGGATCTTTCTGCAACACTCGGTTTTGATTTGAATAAATTCTCTTAATGGAAATATGACGTTGAATTCATAATGAAACTGATTATTGGATACAAAATATTTTGTTCGAATTTATAAATTCCCCTCGTAACTCTGAAGTCGGTATTGAAATGATTTTCATAGCAACCACATGGGCGAAGGTTTTGGTGCCCTTCTCGGTATTGTAAATGCTGAATTTAATGGCATCCGGATGTAGATTCAATGTTTTTCGGGTTTCGTCCTCTGTTTAGAACAATAAATTAATTTCAAGATTACGTTTTGTTACATGGTCTTGTAACTTGGTGGTTCATTGATCGTTAAACCGCTAAAAATCGACAAAAATAAGTCTCTCTGAATCATGATTTTCTTAATATTATCGATGATTTTCAATAGGACTGCATATGGACTGCAATATACAGGGTGTTTCATAATAAATGCGCAGGACTTCCGGATGTGATAGCTCGTTCAAAAATATGAAAAAAAGTTCTATCAACTTACCCTCTAAAATTCAACATTTTCGAGATACAGGGTGTTGAAATTTAAAAAAAATTATAGTTTTTTGCAAATATCTCTGGAACCGTTTATCGCACAAAAAACTGACTTTGAATGCATTTTCTACTCATAATAAGCTATGTTTTGTGCAGATTTTTTATTTTTTAAAATTCATAATTGGTGAAGATTTGAAGGGGTAGTTGGTGTTTTTTTCTCCAACTTCTACGCCACTGAAAAAAGTATGATTTTGCCTACTTGAACCGCCAATATTTTCTACACAAAAAAGGTTCTCTTGGTCATAAGCTCTAAAGTTGACCGTTTTCAAGAAAAATCAACTTTCATGTTGAAAAACATGGTAAATTTTGTTAAATAATTTTTTCCTAATTATACAAAATTTATTCAAACGTTAAAACAAGTAACAAAACCAACCGTTGACTTCTTAATTGCAAAACAGAAAAAAAAACAATAATAATCATGCTCAGTTGAATTGTTGGAAATGTCCGCCGTTAGCTTCAATGCACGCAGCAATTTTTCGAGGAAAAAACATTATTTACATGAAAGTTGATTTTTATTGAAAACGGTCAACTTTAGAGCTTATGACCAAGAATACCTTTTTTGTGTAGAAAACATTGGCGGTTCATATAGGAGGCTAAAACTGTACTTTTTCCAGTGGAGTAGAAGTTGGAGAAAAATACACCCACTACCCCTTCAAAATTTTCACCAATTATGAATTTGAAAAAATATAAAATCCGCACAAAACATAGCTTATTATGAGTAGAAAATGCCTACGAATTCTGTTTTCTGTGCGATAAACGGTTCCAGAGATATTCGCAAAAACGATTATTTTTTTTAAATTTCAACACCCTGTATCTCGAAAATAGTGCATTTTAGAAGGTAAGTTAATGGAAACTTTTTTTCATATTTTTGGACGAGCTATCACATCCTGCGCATTTATTATGAAACACCCTGTATAACTACTATTTCTGAATTGAACTTATTTCTGTCCATTACCTCCCTGTACTGGTCGTTTTAACATTTCTCTTTCTGAAGGTTCCAAATTTGACGGACAAGGAGCCAAATATTGGGATGGCAAAGGTGGCAAGGGGTCCACAAAACCAGTGTTTATCAGAATAAATGGTGGCGGAGAGTTTGATAACATCAACTTGCTGAATTGTCCCGAACGTTGTGCCTCCATTGGTGGATCTCAAATTTCGATCAGTGGCTGGAATATCGATGTCTCAGCTGGAGATAAGGTGGGTAACATTTATGAAATTCTGGCGAAGAGCTGCTCGTATTTATTCGAATGTTTTGCTACATTGAGAATTAAAAACGTGACAAATGGAATCAAACACTTGTTAAAAATTATGGGTTTGTATCCATAATGGCAGACTTGAATTCCAAGTGCAGCACCCCATCGGAGGATAATTCCAGCAGATTTTCTTTGAGCTTGGTGCCAAATTTGCCTCATTTATGCTGCATTTGATCCAACTTTGTTAAATGTTATCCGATGTCTCTTGCACTGAGAAGTAATGACACGACTCTTCTTTCAAATTATCTAACACTATTTTCATACAAGGTATATATGCCCTGATGTTTATCTCACATTCTACTTCAATAAAAGACTTTGTCGACGACAATGAATCGAAGATGTTTTGATTTATAGACGATGACCACAATAATAAAATTTTGTATCAATTGGTGACGTATACGATGTAAAAAAATAAGGTAATTTTATATATAACCGAATCCTAATTATGCAAATGCATGAATATGTTGTATGGATTGAATATTTGCAACAGTTATTGTTGCAAATATTTTCTATGTCCGTCTTAAAATTCAATTCAAACATCACCATTGATTGTTGGTCATAAAAAAATTGAACTCCTGCATTTTTGCGAATCAGCAAACTGTTTTCGAGGAAATCGCTGGTAAAGGAATGAGTAATAGTATAGTAACAAACTAAAATACTCAGTGGGCAATGACTTCTTACTCCATTTCTCCTTTTGGCGTTTAAATTGTAAAACATCACTTTGATTCACTTGCTGAGCATAGTTTTCACAACAGCGGGTAGCGGATGGCAAAATTTAATTTTGAATAACCCAATTCGGATTTGAATTAGAAAGCTAAACTAAAAACCACATTTCATCAACAAAGTGATTGTTATACTTTTTCAATTAGGCTGATTTTTATGCATTGTCATGATCAAAGCTGCCTTCGTTGAGGAACATCCAATTTTGAGAACACTCATAATGAAACATCCTGTAGCTTCAGTTCCTTTAGGAACTCTCCGAAACTTTTCAACGAGTAATCCGATAATTCATCATTTTTCAACATGACGAAGTAAAGCTCATTTTACTGGATATTGGAGAATTGAGCGTCTCTTCAACGGTAGCTTCATAGTAATCTTCATTTCCTCTTAAAATTCTCCAATACTTTCCACACGAGTCTGGCAATTCATCATGTTTTAACATTTAGAAGTGAAATAAGCTTGTTGTTTTCGGTTATAATTGCACAAAAATTACTAACATTTTGCAAGAAAGCATTTTATCCAAAAAATGCACTTGTCTGAAGGAAGAAGTCTCTTTTACAAAAAGCCGAATGCAATTTTTATAAGATCTCTCCGAATCTAAAATTATCTGGTCATTTTTATGCACAAGAGTAATTCTTTGGAATATTTTACGAAAACACTACTGATTTTTGTTTCTAAGAAGCATCATAGTACTGACAAAGAGTCCTATAAATAAAATTTTGCTAGAAACGCGACATTTTTTCACTTTTTGAAGTTTAGCTTATATTTTTCAGTATTGTTTGTGGTGTCAGGACGACGAGATGTTTTCGCAGTGTAATTGTGTTTATTTCTGCAGTGCAATCACCTCTTTGATTTTTCAATAATTGCATTCCTCTTATAAGAAATTTTATAGATGAGGGAAATATTCTGAGAAATATTCTGTGAGCATTTCTTTAGGTGTGCCATTTTGTTTTGCGACAATTTTTGATAACTGTTTTCAACTACGAGGATGTATTAATATCTAGTTAGCCTAGACCAGTTCCCTGCATAAACAAAATATTGCGTTACCATAGCAACGAACAATAACTTATTAGAAGTGTCAGTGTAAAGTTTGACGTCCAAAAAGTAAACCAGAGTTACGCAATAAATTAAAAGATAAAATATGTCCACCGAAATTGTGAAAATCGAAAAATTGGAGTATCAAGCCATCATCAAGTACCTGTATTTGAAAAGGTTGAGAGGTGAGCAGATTTACGAAGATATGCTTAATACCCTTGGTGATCAATGTCCTTCGTATGCGACCGTGAAAAATTGGACTGCAAGCTTCAAAAGAGGTAAATTTTCCATTGAAGATGATGACCGATCGGGAAGGCCAGTTTCTGTGTCAGTCCCCGAAAATACCGATGCAGTTCATGATATGATTTTAACAGACCGTCGAATTGGGCTAAAACGGATATCTGAAGCACTAAATATTTCATACGAATGCGTTCATGATATAGTTCAAGTCAATTTGGTCATGAGAAAAATTGCTGCAAAATGGATCCCCAAATGTTTGAATGTTGACCAAAAGCGTGCAAGGGTAGTAGCATCGCGTTCGATCTGTGCTCGATTTGAAAACGATGTAGACTTCTTAAACCGAATTGTTACTATGGATGAGACATGTTTCTACGATTCAGAAACAGAGCAACAATCGATGGATGGCGACACTCCGGTTCTCCAAGACCTAAGTAGTTTCGTGTCCAAAAATCTGCTGGAAAAGTTCTTGCTTCAATTTTTTGGAATTGCCATGGAGTAATCATGATTGATTTTTTGGATAAGGGTAGAACAATAACTGGAGATTACTATTCGACATTACTGACCACTCTACGGGAAAAAATTAAAGAGAAAAGACACGGAAAGCTATCCAAAGGTGTTTTGTTTTTGCAGGACAACGCCCCTGCACACAAATCTTATGTTGCCATGCAAAAAATTCGTGATTTAGAGTTTGAATTACTAAAACACCCCCCTTATTCACCAGATTTGGCTCCGTCCGACTATCATCTCTTTCCTCAACTGAAAAATAGTTTAAAAGGTCGTAAATCTGTTTCCAACGAGGAGGTATTGAAAGCTGTGGAGGTCTGCAGAGCAAGAAGTAACATTCTTTTTTGAAAAGTCCAGAGACGTTGCAGGTTCGCTGTAATAAATGTGTCCAATTAAGAGGAGAATATGTTGAGTAATAAAATATTTTGACATTGAAATTTTGTTTGGTTCTATATTAGGCTAAGAATTTTTCAATATATCCTCGTAATTTTTACTATTTTTTACTATTTTTACTAGTACAAATTAATGTCTACGTGTATATGTGTATGCGCAAGTCCTTGTATATCAACATGCACATAAAATAATACTCTACAAATTTTACTAGTCTATAGCTATATTATACAGTTTTATTCACATCATTTACTTGAATGAATTACATTTAAGAAAACTTGAACCAAGCTCCAACTAGCGCACAAACATATAGATGGAAAAATCAGCCCACGCACAAGTTTTACTTTTCTTGGCTTTCTCCCATTTATTCAGCATGTGCTATATAATTAATGTAATGCACAATCGAAAATTTTGTAATTTCATGGTAAAATAAATTATTATATCTCACTTCGAAGCTTTCTCTGGTAGCTAACAATGCCGTTCGTCAGTTGTGATGATTGAAGTTTGATTTTCTTGGCCAACCTTGTTCGATTAAACAATGTCCATCATTATTCAATTAATTTTCAAGTTTGAAAAACGATCTTGTAATTTCGAAGCTCTGTCAAAAAAAACAGAAACAAATTAGGTGGCGTCCCTCACCTCATAGTCACCTAGTATATCGTAAGAATAGGAGTGATCTAGCCAAATAAAAAAAATCGAAAACCATTCCTCTGCATTTCAGAACAACTTGGGCCATAACACCGACGGATTTGACGTAACTGGGCATGACATATCAATCAAAAACAGTGTTGTGAGGAACCAAGATGACTGCTTGGTTGTGAACTATGGATCGAATATGCATTTCAGAAATCTCTATTGCTCCGGAGGCCACGGACTCAGCTTGTCAGTGGGTATTAGCAAGACATCTTATGACGATAACGTAGTTTCTAACATCACTTTTACGGAATGCACTGTCGTTGATTCAGACAACGGTATCCACGTAAAATCACACAAGGATGGAGCAACAGGACTGATCAAAGATATCACCTACAGTCATATCACATTACAAGGTGAGTTTCAGTTGGTAGTATCTTCCGTTATTCAACTTCATTATAACCCATTTACGCAAAGAAATAGTATATTGTGCATCTAGTAGTAAAAACAATATATTCCCGGACGACAATGTAAATTGTTGGCCGAGGCGTTAAGCCGAGGCCAACAAGCATTGAAGTCTGGGAATGTGCTTTTGCTACGAGGTACATATACTATTTTTTCTGAAATCGCAATCAGCATTATCAAAAACTAAGGAATTCTACATTTGTTTGCGTGAATCCAATTCACGCAAAAATTTTCTCGGATCATTTTCTGTACGGGAAAGTACTTTTTCTGAAACCGTTCAAGAATGCCCACTTTCTCGGAGCAACTGCACGCCTCAAAATACGCTAATTCAGTATTTTAGTCCGTTGCTAAACAACGAACTTTACCGGACCATTTAACACTTTCCCGTATCGAAAACGATACGGGAAAGTACTTTGCCGGCCTAGGCCATCAAAATCGGTCTTTGGTTTATAGTTGTGACTTTGACGTTTCAGGAAAGCACGTAATTTCGAATCCTCAATTTATGATAATGCTGATTCAATGCTTGTTGGCCTCGGCTTAACGCCTCGGCCAACAATTTACATTGTCGTCCGGGAATGTATTGCTTTTACTACTAGATACACAATATACTATTCCCGTATCGTTTAGGTCCGAAAACGGTCGGGGAAAGTTCGTTGCTTAGCAACGGACTAAATTACTAGATTAGCGTATTTTGAGGCCTGAAGTTGCTCCGAGATAGTAGGCATTCTTGACCGATTTCAGAAAAAAGTTTTTCTTCAAGTTGTGATTTTTTTTGCAAATTTCGATAAAGAAAGATGAAAATTAAATTATGTTCAGGAAAAATTTATATTTGGAGAGCCATATTAAAATATTGAATACGATGATAACAAATAGTCTAAGATTCGAATTAGAAACGTCCTCCACCCTTATGTTCAATGGATGAAAAGTATTTTATATCAAATTTAGTATGTTGAAATATACAGGGTGTTTCTTAAGTACGTGTAGAAAATTCAGGAGCGTGTTGCCGACATCAAAATAAGAAGAAAAGTTCCCATAAACATATGTCTGCAAGTTATTCGTTTCTGAGATTCAGAGTGTCAAAGTTGAATTCTTATTTTTATTTATGTGAATAATTTCAATTTTTTTTCTTTTTTTTGGAAAAAACACAAAGTCATCTCCACAAAGTTCAATAACACAGGATAGATATCCTATATCATGCAAGACATGTTTCGAACATATATATGTTCATCATCAGTTAAGTAACAATCGAAAAAGGAAGCTGAAATCATATTCTAAGGTTAACAACGTGTTGAAAAATTTGATATGGTTTACTTACAATGTGCGGAGAGAAAAATTGTTAATACACTAAATTCAAGTGGAACAAGAACATCGTTTTATCGAAAACATGATTTATATATAAAAATAGGGGTAGAATCCCAATAAGATCATTCAATTAACATAATTGAAAAAGAAAATGTGGCCATTCACTTGGCTTGGTCTTTACAGAGTGACATTCTCCAAAGAATGTCATTCTGTTCAGTTGAAGTAATACAGGGATTAAACTGAAATTAGTAAGAAAAACACTAGTTACAATTTTGAAATATATGAAACTTACAAAAAACCAAAATGGATACTGAAGATGAGCATTACTATGCTCAAAAACATGTTTTTGACTTTCTTGCAACGCAGACACTTTGACAAGTTGCTTGCCAAAGCTGCGTTCCCCCATGCCCTTGGGGTGAAATATATATTGTGGAGACGACTTCGAGTTTTACTTAGCTTTATTACATTGCAACTCCACTTTGAGTATGGACTACTTCCTTCATAATAACATGTCTCAGTTCCAGAAAATCTCGTATTTTGGAATTTACTTATTCTTAGTTGGCCATGGCGACCGCAGTTGCGTTGGAAACAATCAACTGCCACGAAACTGTCATTGTAATCAATCATGCCGGCTCGTTTGAATTATTCGAATGAAGATTACTTAAATCTATTTATTATTTATGGCGAATGTAATAGGGTTATCTGAAGGAATATGTGATATATTTGCTATTCGGTATCCGCAGAAGCAGAAGCCCTCACAAAATACTCTTAAACGAATTATAGAAAACTTCAAAATATTCCATCTCTGCTAATACAGAAATGAAGATAAAGAAATTCTAAAACAATTCGAATGAAAGAGAACAATTAACGATATTGAGAGGTATACAAAAATTATTTGGTCAGTAAATGTTCGAATTGACGCCCTTCAACTTCCAAACATTTTTCAGATCTCACTTATATAATTCTTGATGTGTCGCTTTTCGTATTGAATCGGGTCTGAGATTCTCAAATGAATTCCTCACTCGTTGCACACAATCTTCCATGGTATAGTCAATTGAGTTTCATAGACTTGATTTTTAATTGTACCCCAAATGAAAAAAGTGTCCAAGTACTCATTTTCTCATTTTCGTAATTATGCAAAATATTCAAATATCTTTCACCTGCATGAAAAAGTACATATCATCCTATTCTTGTTTCGAAATTGACATCTGTTTTTGGTAAAGGTAAGCTTATCGGGCTTCTGCGCAAATAAAAAAGTGATGTTACTTACCTACGTAGTTTTGTCTCCTGAACACGAATCTGAAATTAATTTGCGGCGCTCTCTACTACTTTCCGAGACATGGCTCTCCAAACATTGAAAATTGACCATTTTCAAACACGAATTTTTCAGTAAAAAATCACTCAAAGTTTTTCCTTCTTTTGATAGGCTCCTTCTTTACACACTAATCAACCCATATTCCACAATTACAAGCACTAAAAATATTATTTTTTTAACAATAAATCCACCCTTCTTTAGGACAACACATAAATAACAAATCTGGATATTTTTATCATTTTATACGTAGTGGATTGGTAACTGCGCGCGCTAACTATTCATTGACATCGATACAACAATTTATATTTGTCCCAAAAACACTCCCAATTTAATTAAAATATCAATAAGTGCCAATCTATTGTTCACCTAAATTAGAAATTCGTAGAATTTCAACATTTTCAGTTTATTATATTTACGTTAAATAAAACACCAAAATGGCGATATTTAAACAATTGAACATAGTAATGAAGGGGAACTTAGCCCAGAATCAAATTTGAATAGTAAGCGCTCGCAGTTACCAACCCACTACATATAAAATCATAAAAATATCCTGATTTGTTGGTTATGTGTTGTCCTAAAGAAGGGCGGATTTTTTGTGAAAAAATTATGTTTTTAGTGCTTGTAATTGTTAAATATGAGTTGATTAGTGTGTGAAGAAAGGGCCTATCAGAAGAACGAAATACTTTGAGTGATTTTTGACTGAAAAATTCGTGTTTGAACACGCAGAAGCCCAATAAGCTTACCTTTACCCTGTTTTTTAGTTACCATTTGAGTTTTCTTGATAAGAATGCAGTGCCACGACGCTAACACTTCTTACCGCACAATAAACATTGAACTGCCAAGACTCATGAAAATTCATTTCCCTGAATACAAGCTGATTTGAGTTACTCCAATAATGGCAATTATGTCGGTTGAAGACACCATTCTTTGTAAATTCAGCTTCGTCTGTCCATATAATATTATCCAAAAATAATTCGTTCCCTTGCGACCAAGTTAAAACGAATTCACAAAATCTTGAGTTTTTTGACAATCCTGATCCTCTTGCAACTTGTCTCAAAGATATTGTTGGATATATGCAGCAAAATATCCCAATATGGCAATTTCAATATCTTCATCATCAACAATTGCTTTGATGGATCCAAGTTTTTGGAGTTTTCTATAATTTGTTTACCAGTGTTTTGTGAGGGCTTCTGCTTCTGCGGATACCGAATAGCAAATATATCACATGTTCTTGAGATAACCCTATTACATTCGCCATAAATAATAAATAGATTTAAGTAATCTCCATTCGAATAATTCAAACGAGCCGTCATGATTGATTACACTTCCGTGGCAGTTGATTGTTTCCAACGCAACTGCGGGCGCCATGGACAACTAAGAATAAGTATACTCAAGAATACGAGATTTTCTGGTACTGAGACATGTTGATTCGCCAATATTTCGAGAACTGTTGAGTGTAGGCATAGATAACCTTATTCAAAGTTAGTTTCATTTTCGATGCCGAATCGAATGAGAATATAAAATTGGGGGGTTTCCATTTGAAAAAATGGACTTACAATAATTTTTTCAACCGGCTCTCTATCATTTTCTGGTGGACGCCCTGTATAACTCTAATCGAATTGATATCGAAATTCTACTGAACTGGGTCCTCTGCTACGAATAAATCGATACACAATCTAAAATAAATGATCATGTCCAGAAATAAAAAAATAAATATTTTTCAGTCTGCAAACGCAATTTTCAACTTAAAATTTGAAATATTTCGAAAACGGTTAGACTTGGGTATACATGTTCAGAATCATGAGTTAAATCTAAAACCTTGATGATATACAGGGTGTCCCATTTGAAATAACGAAGTTGGGATCCACATCCGGTACAACGGAAAGTGCCACCATCTTCAAAGTATTTTAGCCGGATAGTGAACTCCCGAATTTTCAAATTCGGCCCACCTATGGATTTGTATATATTGATCGATGCAGTTCCCGGAGGGACGCCCTGTATATAACACTGAGAGCCAACCAAAGTGCACCACCCTACCCGCCCTACCACGCCCGCCCCTTAAATTACGTATTTGTTTGCATTGGCATATACCGAAATGTCCATGAGAAACGAAGAGCAAAATTATGTCACTAACACCTCCTTTTGTCTCCAGGTATAAAAAGATTTGGAATGGAAATTCATCAAGATTATCCTCAAAACGACGGAAAACCAATTAACAATGTTCCAATCAGAGGCTTAACCATCACAGATATCAAGGGCACTATGACAGGAAAGGATTCCATACCGGTGAAAGTGACTTGTGCTTCGGGAGCTTGCTCTGATTGGAAATGGACTGACATTTCCATCAAAGGAAATGAAAAACCATGTTCCATGAATTACCATCCAAATGGTTTCTCTTGTTAGTTATTCTATTTGGGTCAGAGTTCAGGAGTGCAGATTGTGACTTGTTTTTACCACTTTTATGATTTTGCAATATAAACGTAAGAATTATAATTTTTTTTTCCTTTATAGTGGCCAAATATTCAGATCAATTTCAATTTACGAGGATGTATTGATATCTAGTTAGCCTAGACCAGTTCCCTGCACAAACAAAATGTTGCGTTACCATTGCAACGAACAATAACTTATTACAAGTGTCAGTGTAAAGTTTGACGTCAAAAAAGTAAACCAGAGTTACGCAATGAATTAAAAGAAAAAATATGTCCACCAAAATTGAGAAAATTGAAAAATTGGAGTATCGAGCCATCATCAAGTACCTGTATTTAAAAGGATTGAGAGGTAAGCAGATTTACGAAGATATGCTTAATACCCTTGGTGATCAATGTCCTTCGTATGCGACCGTGAAAAATTGGACTGCAAGCTTCAAAAGAGGTAAACTTTCCATTAAAGATGATGACCGATCGGAAAGGCCAGTTTCTGTGTCAGTCCCCGAAAATATCGATGCAGTTCATGACATGATTTTAACAGACCGTCGAGTTAGGCTAAAACGGATATCTGAAGCACAATATTTCATACGAACGCGTTCATCATATAGTTCACGTCAATTTGGACATGAGAAAAATTGCTGCAAAATTGATCCCCAAATGTTTGAATGTTGATCAAAAGCATGTAAGGGTAGTAGCATCGCGTTCGATCTGTGCTCGATTTGAAAACGATGTAGACTTTTCAAACCGAATTGTTACTATGGATGAGACTTGGGTACATTTCTAAGATCCAGAAACAAATTTCTCCAAGACCTAAGAAGTTCCGTGTCCAAAAATCTGCTGTAAAAGTTCTTGCTTCAGTTTTTTGGAATTGCCATGGAGTTATTATCCTATGTAGTGTTAAATATGCCTTTTAATCTGTATGTGTGAGCAATTCGATTTTGTATTGTTAATTCTACTTTTAATGTTAGTATATTATAAGGACATTTGTAATGTATATTTTTATGACGTATCTGACGCATTTCTATGTTTATTTGTTTAAACCTGAAGAAATAAAGATGATTGATTGATTGATTGATTGATCATGATTGATTTTTTGGATAAGGGTAGAACAATAATTGGATATTATTATTCGACATTACTGACCACTCTACGGAAAAAAATTAAAGAGAAAAGACGCGGAAAGCTATCCAAATGTGTTTTGTTTTTGCAGGACAACGCCCCTGCACACAAATCTCATGTTGCCATGCAAAAAATTCGTGATTTACAGGTCTATTCACTAACTCTTAACGATATCGTTAGCAGTCGTTACCTAGCAATAAATCGTTAAATAAGGATAAAATCACAAAATCGTATTCACTGTCTGTTTCTCCATCGTTATTCAACGATATATCGTTACCAAAACATCACTGAGGAGATGACACCTATTTGTCGTCACTGACAACGATAACAGAAGTGTTCAGCAAAAAAATTATTTTTCCTCGTCCTTTGCAAAATTTAAATAGTAATCGAATAGAAATGGATGAGTTCGAGCAGGACGTATTGGTTGTAATCCTGGAAAAACTGCGAAGAAGGTATTATAATGATTTATCTAGGTAAATCAGATCTCGTATCTGTGATTCCGTAGAGAGTGGAATCGGAGATGCAATTTGTAGTTGAGGGATATCAGCAACTCTTTTGAGACTCAAGAGGAAAATTCCACTCTGCTATGTTCTGCAGGAACACATACAAGAGAACAAAAAATTCTCATCATAAAGATATAAACATAAAATTCGGTCTTCCTTTATAGCGCAAAAAACATTAAAACTCCAAGAATCCTGGAAGTTGGGCTGGCGAACGAGCTTTGGATTTTCCGCTGCCCAAAAATGACTATTATCGCGGTTGTACATACCATTTTTGTCAAATTTGGCTTTATCTGTCCATATAATGTTCTTCATGAACTCAGGGTCCTCCTGTATCTTGATAAGAAACCATTCGCAGAATTCCACTCGTGCAGGTAAGTCGTGAGGTTTCAGATTTTGAACCTGGTGATATTTAAAGGGACGCCACTTATGTTTGATTAAAATCTGGTTTATTGACGAACATGAAATTCTAAGTGACTTTTCTGCGTCTTTCAACGAATTTTCTGGATAGGCTGTGAAGTCCTCATTGTTTACGAGTGTTTTTTTTGTTGATGACAGACGAAAAAGATCCGAAATCACGGCAGTTTCTTAGAAGTCTTCTCAGAATATTTTTATTGGGTCTGTGTAGATTTGGAAATCTTTCTGCAAAAACACAAGTTCTGTCCATTATCTTGATGCATTCGCCATAAATGATTATTAAATTCAGGAAATCTTCATTAGAACACTCCAAACGAGACATTTGGCACACAAATAGAAAACTACGAAATACACGTCAATTATATCGCATCTAATTTTGACATATTTGTTGTAACTTCATTTGTTTTCAAAGCTTGCTTGGTTTGGTATTGCTTCGAATGATTTACATTTCAAATATTTCCCAAAATCGGATATATCTTGCCAGGGGTGTATTTTAGGTATGGGATATTCTTCATGAATTTGATATTTTTTTTTTCGTAGTATCCAAAAATAATAGAATAGTGTATGGTTTCCATTTGAAAAAATCGTGTTTCATCAGTTTTCTCGATGTTATGTTTTAGGTGGAAATTTCGACCACCCTGTAAATTATTTCACATTTTCAACTGAGACTTTTTATGAGTTATGAGTTTTTCGGAGTGGTGCTGTAACTGTCAAATTTTTCAGAAAAAAATCAATATCTCGAAAACTAACAAATTTGGGTATAGGCATTGTTATACAAAGTGGGCCTAAAATGTGCTGGGAAATTCAAAAATGTAATAAAATACAATTTGAAATAGGGAAGTTGCCCTCAACTTACGGTATAACGGAAAGAGACCGGAAGTTGAAAATATTTTAGTTGAGAAGGCCATTTTGTAAAACCCACTACCACAAAACTCAAAGTTTTTATTTTTAATCGTTCTCCATATATTCCTAACGAACGCTCGTCGTGAAAGACACTGTATGCTAGTATTTTTGGTGAATAGTATTAATTGACCCCAGTTCAAATCTCGCTGATTAAAATTGTAACAATAAAAAGTTACACCTCTCAGTTCCAATCAAAATAACAGACGACCTCAGCGTCTCACCGTCCAATCAGCTTACTTGCTTCTCTACGCATTATGTAATGTGAAAATGGTAGAGGTAAAGCGCGAAGTCTAGTGCTTGTTTACATTCGAGTAGTGGAGTTGCCAGCATAGTAGTGTGCGGATATCAGTGCAATTACTTAAAAATAAAACGAAATGGATTGGAAGAAACAAAGTGAGATACCATTAGCGGATGAAGCAAATGCCGCATTCACCAGCAATGGAACTGAAAACGAACGACCCAAAAAAAGTACCTGCAAGAGGATCAGGAGATATTTCAGAGACTATTGTGACAATTCGAGTATGATTGGATTCAAGTACTTAGGAGAGAAAAGATCTAGAGGGGAAAGGTGAATTGTACTTACTATTACTTTTATTGTCGACTGTTTTATAGAATTCGAAGCGCCTATCTTCTATTTAATGCTCATTATACTCACAAATGTATTCACTTCCGTGTAGGAATCTACATGCTGCTAACCTTGAACATTCTTCGTAATATGTTGGGCAGGTCTGCCGATTGAATCATCACAGTACAACAACATTATTGTAGTGATATTATGGTTCAAGTCTTTATTATATTCACAGAGCAACCCACGATGAAAACGGAGTCGACTGCATAATGAAGGCTCATGTGGCTGCAGTAAGCTTCAGATTTAAATCTGCGCTCCCGCCAATTCGTATAGTAGACCGGACAAATACACTCAGATGCATAAAAATCGGCCACTTTGAAATGTTAACATATTTTGCTCTTGAATAACTTTTTTATTCTCAGTCCGATTTTGATAGTTTTTTTGATAAATAAAAGGAAATAACTCCTAGAATAATTCACATTAAACTGGTTTCCTAATGAGATCCGAATTATACGTCTTCCGTAGCTCACACAAGTCTCTCGAAAACTTCCGAGGATTGCGCGTAGGGTTGCAATCGGTTGACGGAAATAACAATAACAATACACATTATACGAGGGAAAACAAAGCTGTGTTTCTATCATCCAAGTTTAAGACACCCTGTGGTGAAATACAGCTTTTGGATGACACTCAAAACATTCCTGAATGCAAGTCTGGTTCATTCCCTATACATTGCTCATTCATTCATTTTGATATAACGTTTCGTTCCGAATTTATGAATTATTGAATAAAATCTTGCATTTTCTCTGCATATTCGTCATATTCAATGATCACGATTGCCATGAAAACAATTGTTCCACTTTGTTTATTTTTTGATAGTTGTTTTATTGTCATTACGTTAGTTTGAGACAACTTTTATTCGTTTTATCACGGGGTTTAAGTTAAGTTGACTGTGCTAAAGCTATAACTCTTTTAGAAGAGGGACGAAATTATCAATATGTTGCTAGAAGATTGAATATGTCCGCCGTTCTTCTATACGGAGAATCGGGCAGAGAAATTCAAATTCAGAGAAACAGGCAGAAATGAACGCAGGCTTGGAAGTGGTCCAAAATTTAGGACTTCCAATGCTGATAACAGGTGTATTGTTGTAACTGCCATACGAAATAGCAAACAAAAAATCAACTTCCTGAAGCCAATTGAGCGAAGCTGGGTTAAAGGCTTGCAGACAAGCTAGTGGTCCAAAATTGCCCAGACGTCTTCTGGTAGCAAGATTAGCGTTTGCACAGCTCAAGCGGAATGATGCCGAGTGACAAATCGTTAGGAGAAAACCTAATTGAAATTGAGATAGAGAAATTGAATTGGCCAGCATGCCCCCCTGATGCAAATCCTATTGAGCATGTCTAGGTAGATGTGTGAGAAGTAGGGAAAGACCACCTATGAACAAAAATTAACTTCGTGTGGTGCTCATAGAGGATTGGAATAACATGGCCAAGGAGTAAATTCGAAAGCTAATTCGTGGAATGCCTCGGAGGATGGAAGCTATTGTCCAAGCTAGAGGAGGCAACATCCGATCTTGAAAAATTGTTACGTGTTTTCTTTTCAACCGTTCGCTACTTATTATGTTATCGTTCAGTTGTTAATTTTTCCATATTGAAGACTAAAGAACACACAGAGAAAATGCATTGCTTTAATCAATAATTCATAAATTTGAAACGAATAGTGATATCAAAATGAATAGAGAAGCAATGTATAGGAAATGAACCAAGCTTGCAAACAGGATGGTTTTGAGTGTCATCCAAAAGTTGCATTTTACCAAAGGGAGTCTTAAACTTAATGATAGAAACATAACTTTGTTTTCCCTCGTATAATGTGTATAATTCGGAACTTATTAGGAAATCTGTTCAATGTAAATTAATCTAAGATAAATTATCTTCCCTTTATTGAAAAAACTATCAATATCGGACTGAAAATAAAAAAGTTATTTAAGATCAAAATATGTTAACATTTCGAAGTGGCCGTTTTTACGCACCTGAGTGTATATGGCATATTCGAATTGAATGCTTCATTATCAAATATTCGTGATATTTTGACACATTCAAATGTTTTTGAAAACAAAGGACGTCACTGACTTTTTCTTGTAGTTTCTAATGTTTTTAGATTGAGAAACTAAAAGTACAACCTTATGGTCTCCTATGTTTTCTTCATATCTTAGCTTCGTTTTCGAGTTAATAGTATATTAAGGTATAAGTGGATAGAAAGGTCTTTCAAACTAGCGCGAAATAGAGCAAGTTTTTGAAAGACCAGTTATCCACGAATACTTCATGCTATTTTTTTTTATCGGTGCAATTCGTAATTATAAATACTGGTCAATATGTGGTAATAATGTAATATGGTTGAATTCGTGATGTGACATCAGTATACCTTTCGTTGTCATGGAAATGAGAAAAACAGAGATGAATTATCAATTTGTCATCAAAGATTTATTCTTGTCACTGTAGTGCCTAAAAATGAATTCTAATATCGATTATTTGAATAATAAAGCAGAATCGCAATATGGAAGAATATGGATGCGCATAAAAAAGAAAATGAAAAGTTCATCAGGTGGATGGAAAAGCAAAGGGTAACAGATATAAATGAACGAGTTGTTTATTTGACGTTACAGATTACTGCTTGTCAGATCAATTATAAAAAGTTTTTGACTTCACGTTTCTTGATTTGCTGATGTTAACATGGTATCTTTGAAAAACGCAGGTTTTTGAAAGTTCTATTCAAACACGCTGAGACGAGCTTTAAAAAGGTAAAATGGGGCACCCATATAAAATATCAATCCTTCCTATTGCATATCATGAACACCTGTCTTGGAGACCAGCTGACAGTATTTTCATATCAGTGAAATTCAGAGTTGTCAGTTAGCAGTGATTCCATCATACATCATTCTACTAACGCTTAAATGGTCGACATACACATTATTTGTGGATTAGTAAATGGAAATGCGTCAGAAGCACGGAGAATTCACCAGGACAGATTTCCTAACCACGAAGATTGCACCAAAAACCAAAAATTCTAAACAGAAACCTCAGAAAATGCATATGTTATGACATAAGTCCATACGACGGCGTATTGGCGCCATCCTACCAGTATAGTTTTTTATTGAAATTTAAACAATTTGAGATTTTTTCTCAAAATTTTGACTGCTTATCTCAAAATTCTGACTTTTTTTTCTGAAATTTTCGACTTTTTTCTCTAAATTTTGACCTTTTTTTCTCAAAATTTCGACTTTTTTTCTCAAAATTTCGACTTTTTTTCTCAAAATTTTGACTTTTTTCTCAAAATATTCTGAGAAAAAAGTCAAAATTTTGAGATAAAAAGTCAAAATTCTGAGAAAAAAATGTCAGAATATTGAGAAAAAAGTCGAAATTTTGAGAAAAAATCTCTAAATTTTTAAACTTCAATAAAAAACTGTACTGGTGGGATGGCGCCAAACGTAGGTATATATCGAACAGAAATTTTCCAGGTTATAAGAAAGTGGTAAGTGTTTCTTGCTTTGCTGATACATGATTTCCAAAAGTTTGAGACTTGATCGCTTTTTACATTGAAAACTTTATGTTTTCATAATACGCTTATGTACATGATTGAAATTAGATCGACTGGTATTATTTGTTCAGGAATTATTTCAACGAAAATTTGAAATGAAAACTATGGATTTTAGATGGTAATTTATATTTAGAGTAACTCATCTTTGTTCATGACCGCTTTTATAATTAGTTCAAGTAATCGATGACACTTACATGTATTTGGCACGATGGATTCCTGTCTTGTTAGTGAGTACTATTAATAGATGAAAACTGCATATGTATTAGAAATTTCTACGCAGTTCACTTCATCATGAACAAAGAAATTACTGAATTTCACAATTTCTACGACAATGATGTACGATATCAAACTACTTGGCTCTATTTCGGTTAGTTTTTTCATTCACTGCGAATTTGCATCCAGAAAGTACCTATGAATCAAACTGGTGAATTTGTTGGTCACGAGAAATTGTTTTCGTCCAAAAGGCACGACCTAGGCTCAAGTGCCTGTTCTGTCCTTGTCCATTTAAGTGATAATAATAAAAAGAATTGTAGTATATTGATGAATCCTAGGAATGAAGGTTGGTAGTTAAAGAAAATGTCAATATCACTGTCAACGTCGAACAAGAAACAGTATAGATAATGAATAGTCGTTTTTGTATCTAGTGCGCGAAGTGCTAATTTGGTGATCGAGAATTGATTTTTTTCAAAGAGGCGCAGCCGAGTTAAAAAAAATAGTCGAGATCACCAAAGTATTTCGCTAACGAGATACAAACAATTTTTTTTAAATATGTATAAGGCAAAGGGTAGTCTTGACTGACTTAAGGAAAAATGCGGATGGATCTTGAGGATGCAGTCAAAATACTGGGCTGTTTAAAAGAATACTCTTTGTTATTTGGTCGAGCTTTCGGAAATGTTTATTTTCTTTATCAAGACATTAAATATGAGGTTTATAGTAAAAAGTCAACATTGATGAGGCACATACAAAATCATGATTCCTTATGGTGGAAAACATCCAATTCCTTTTTTAATAATTATTATAATAATTTCGGTTCAAACGTTCCTATCATATTTTGTGAAACTTGGACACATAACTCAGTCGAGGTGTTGAGTTTGAAAAATGAGGTATCCATCCAAGACAAATCTGAGGGCGCGCAACTAATTTCCTGAAATTTGTTGACAGAACACAGCAAGGGACATTGAAACCGAATAATGAGGCCCCCGAGATCTCCATCCAACCAAAACCGGAAGCACTGCACCTTTCACCAAATTCATGGACAATACTCTTCAGAGGCCAATGAATTCGAATAACGAGGTCTCCACCCAACAAAGAACCAGAGACACTACAAATTCAACCAAAATCAGAAGATGCCACTGAATTCTAAAAGCGAGGTCCCCGAGGTCTACATCCAATAAGAAACTGGAGACACTAAAAAATCAACAAAATTCATAGACAGGACCTAACTTTTGAGGTCCGTGAGTTTGATGAGAGTTTCAGTGCCTATGGTTTTTGTTGGATGGAAACTTCGGAGACTTTATTATTCGAACTCAATGTTCCTTGCTATGCCTTGTCTGAAAATTTCAGGAAATTTGCAACGCCCTCAGATTTATATTGGTTGGAGACCTCGTTTTTCGAATTTATCCCCCGTGACGAATCATGTCTGCAAGTTTCGAAAAATTTGCTGAGTCTTCAGTTTTGTAATGGGTGTAAACCACATTTATTAGAAACAGTGATGTATTTTCCTTGTCAGCAAATTTCGGTTGATTTGCAGAACATCCAGGCTCACCATCGATAGAGACCTCCTTTTCTTCTAAAAGGGGTTATCTTTTCAATCGTTTTCAGTGTTTCCAAAGGTGGGGACCATTTTCTTCAAAGCTGGTTCAATCCTTTTCTCAGATTCGGTTTTCCTTGGGAATCTTTGGCCCTTTTTTCCGGTTCACCTGTATATTATTTATTGTATTCATTTCGTTTGTTTTTCTGTTATTCGGGGTTGCAATGCCCATGGGTTTGTAATAGATATAGTCAGTCCGTCCTCGATCTTGCTTAGATAAGATTTGCTTCTAGCACAAACAACAATATTGTTGGTAAAATTCAACAAGAGGAGCTAATATGAACAACTGATAATTTATTTTTCTCAATATTTTTCAACTTTGTAAGCTGAACTCCGCCTATTATGCCATTATTTTTTATGTATATAATATAGTGTTATTTAAAAACAAACTGGAATGGATAATAAAGACGCTATTATGATTATTATTTTTCAATTCTGTTTTGCGTTCTGTTTTATTTCCAAAACTGATATTTTATATCACAAAACATAAAACTTATTACTTACATACTTCTTCAATTGTGTCCAAGGACTCCAAGGCTTTAGGCGGACCAATCCAACATCCAACTGATAAACTGACAAACCCCTATCGACGTAACTTTAATTTTCGAAAAATTAAATCGGTTACCGCTGTCTAGAACTATTGGCAACGCTGTATAGTAAATATGATAGTGACAAAAATTCTGTGCAATACCTTGTGGACAGTAGCAGAACTATTTTTATCTTTTCGTTCATGTACTACAGAGGAATCACTCACTGGAGCGATTTACCGTTTTTTTGTCCGAGGTTTTGAAAATCATTATTGAAGACATAAATTGTTTGATTTTATGCCTGTAAAATAGAATGAATAGTTCCTCAATGTTCAATCTTCTGAATTTCATATAAATATCACTTGCAAAAGCGATTCTTCCCAACTGTCTTTGATTTTATAACAAGATTTTCAGAATTTTTTTAAATTGTGAGGGAACGTTGAAATTGAAAATTCTGAAAAAAATCGTGATTATCTTTTACTTTGTCATTGATATTTGAAATAGAATCTGATGAATGGTTTTTGGGAAAACTTGAATAAAAACCTCTAAAAGTTAGGTTTTTATGTTTTCCTCAAAACCTGTTCATCAGATTTTTTTCTATATCTCTCTAATTATTCAATTTGAATGCCAAAATAACTCGAATTTTTTTCATAAGTTTTTACCTTGCCGTTAATTTTTTCATGGGTTTATATGACCCGACTGACTGACCATGTCATTTGACTTCCTTCAAACCAGCAATGCTATTATTTTGTTACTAATCATCTAAAAAGTAAAGTGAACCTTCCTATGTTTTGGTAAAACAGCAATTTTTACGATTTTCAAAAATTCATATCTCCGAAACTGGACATAGAAACTAATTTAATCTTGCACGTGTAACTTCTAATGATTTGTACCACATGCAGTATCCCAAAAAAATTTCAAAATTGGCTGAAAGCCATTTTCTCATGCATTCGGTGCGGGGTCCTTTGAAAACCAGGATAACAACGGAGTCTTTCCAAATCTAATTAATCTTGACTTAAACACATGTTCGAACATTTTGCAAAATTATTAATAACTGAGATGGGCTGAAACCGCGGTCGGATTCTTTCCACTGCATATGCATTTTCCCATTGAGGAAGCCGATATTATACAGGGTGTGAACTAAATGATGTCATTGATTTCAGGTGGTGATTCCTTTCATATAAACGTATGTCCTAACTTGCTTTTTTTTCAAGTGACGGAGTGTCACAGTTTTAATAAAAATTCGGTTATTTATTAATTGCTCAAAAGTTTTTTCGCCGATTTTAATGAAACCTGGTGTGCATGTTTATTAGCAGTTACGAGGGGCTTGTTTTCATGAGGTTAGATTTCAAATTATAAGTAGCGATGGCTCACCTGATTGATAATTATGATGAAAATCATTGTACGCCACTGTTCTTCTCTTAGTTCCATATTTTTTTCAAATTAAACATTTAAAAATACAACACTCATATAATGTCGTGAATTTGAAAAGGCAACACTTTATCGTACATAGATTTTCTTAATTAATTTATGTCCACCTGAACTCCTTTATTGGTTTCGTTGTTGATGTACTGGTTGTTTGTTGTGTTCCTGGGCCTATTAATCAAATCAAATCAAATCAAATATGCTTTATTATCGAAAGAACTGAATTCTCATTGATAAAGCGAGAAAATACATAAAAATATAGCTGTATAAACATAAATAAACAAACATGTATAAATATATATACATATATACACATATACACATACATATACATATACATATACACATACATACATACACACATATACACATATATAAACACACAAAGAGACATATATATATATGAAAAGTCACAATTATGACAAGATCAATTAAATTGTCCTAATCACATAATAAAAATTTGTATATACAACGTCACATATAAACAGATACACATCTAAAGCGAAATTAACAATACACATCGATATCAAAACACAATTACCTAAAATACATCATCATAGAATTCTTTCAAATTATAATATGCTCTATCTAGCAGTAACTCCTTGACAGCGTTCCTAAATCTATTATGTGCCACCAAGGATCTAATATGTGAAGGCAGGTGGTTGAACATTTTTTTAGCATTATATATTATTGACCCCTTTATCAAGGAGCTTCTGGGAATTGGTAGGGACACCGTGAAGTTATCACTTCTCGTCTTGTGAGTTGGAAAAGATTGGATATTATTGTAATATTTTTTATAGATTAAACATACACTTTCCAGAATAAAGATACATGTCAATGTCAATATCTTTTTAGCAATAAATAAGGGTTTGCATGAATCTCTAGGTTTTGCTCTACAAAGGTATCTCACAGCCCTCTTTTGTAATACGAACACCGAGTTCAATAGAAATTGGGAACTATTCCCCCAAAAACAAATTCCATATCTCAATAGTGAGTCAATCAGAGCAAAATATGCTGCTCTTGCTACAGATGTATTTAATTCTGATGAGATGACCCTTACTGCAAAGCACCCTGATGACAATTTTTTACATAAAGTATTGATATGAGTATTGAAAGACAGACTGTTATCCACATGGAGTCCCAAAAACTTGGCTGATGGTTCAGTACTTATTATCGAGTTTCCTAAGACTATCTCGTTCAGAGTGCATCTGAAGGTTACAATGCATGTTTTTGAGACATTGAATGATAACTTATTGGCATCACAACAGTTTTTCACCAAGGATATGTCTGTAGCTATGTGTTCATTCAGTTCATCACTGTTGGTGCCGTGCCACAGTAGTGTAGTATCATCTGCGAACATAGTGAATTTACCTCTGATATTGATGCTTGCCAGATCATTGATATACACCAAGAACAAAAGGGGTCCAAGCACTGATCCTTGTGGTACCCCACAACTCACTAGTTGAGATTTCGAACTTTCTCCGTTAAGCGAGACCATTTGTGTGCGTTCCGTTAGGTATGATTGAAACCATCTAAATGCTACATCTCTAAAACCATAAATTTCTAATTTTTGAAGGAGTATCTTGTGATCAACACAGTCAAAAGCTTTTGTAAGGTCGCAAAAGATTGTTGCAACTGCATCACCCTCATTGATTTTGAGATATAAATTCTCCAGTAAAGCAAACATGGCATCATTTGTGCTTTTCCCTGTTTTAAAACCAAATTGGTGAGAGCTTAGTGAATGATTATAGAGCAGAAATGAAGACATCCTTTTTTTAACTAATTTTTCAACTAACTTGGCCAAAGTTGGCAATAGTGAAATAGGCCTTAGATTAGATATTATATCACAGTCCCCTCCTTTGGGCAAAGGATTTACTACCGCTATCTTAAGACATTTCGGGAATGTTCCATTCAAAAATGATCTATTAATTGCCTCAGCTAAAGTAAACATTGCATTATGTGTTAGGTGTAGTAAAACATTAGCAGAGATCTCATCCCATCCAGAAGAATGTTTATTTTTTATATCCTTTATCATTTCTTTCACTTATTGTCAACTGTTTCTATCAAAACTTAACAATCCATTTGTGCATAAAATCAAATAGAATGTCAAGAAAATATGGAGAATCTGAAAAAAAGATCATTCACATGACTTTTTGATGGTGCGTAACCACCATTCCTACGCCACTGACTTTGATTTGACAAAGTTTAACTAATTCAAATTATAAGAAAGTTGTATTTTTGATCATTTATTCTGATAAAATATGAAACTTAGAGAAAAACAGTGGAGTACAATGATTTTTACTATAAATATCAATCAAGTAATCACCTGCCACTGTGACACTCCTTCACTTGAAAAAAAGCAAAGTAAGACATACGTTTATACGACCTTTTTTATAAAATATGACAAGGAATCAACACCTGAAATTAATGACATCATTTAGTTTACCTTGTATAGAAAGTGTCTAGAATCCCGATCACGGTATTCGAAATCTTAAGAGATGACTATGTTGTGTACCAGGTTAGCTTGCTCAGGTTGGGTTTGAGTGTAAAGTGTAAAGCGAAAAACACCAATTTTGGATGGTTATTTTGTCTACGTAAGGTTAGTCAGATCAGGTTATATTGGCTAATCAACTACAAATTTTCAAATTCGTGTGAATGCGGCTGTCTTCCCGCCATTATAGTGATGGTAGGAGGAGCCTAGTCTAGTCGGGAAATGAAGCTCTCGTAACAGTGGCCCTATAGTCGGGATTACGATTATTTTCGAGAACTCCCGAACGGTGTCGTTAAGCCACACCTCTTCGGGATTGTTACTTTTTCAATCGATGCCGCGTTCGGGACTCTAGCCTCGTCCTATTATACAGTGCGGCTTTTTTTAGTCCCCCCATATTAACTTTTGAACGGTTTGACGTACAAACTTGAAACAAAAACCATTTCGAATGATATCACTGATACTACTTTTTGAAATTAAAGACATTACGATTGCCCGATAGAGGACGCGGCAGGGCACATCAATTTGAAAAGAATAGCATGGGGGGTCAAATTAAACATCTTTGAAAAGAGAATTCAATTATTTTTCCATCCATGTAATTTTATTTTATTTTTTTATTGATACGTATTTTCACAATTTTGATCTCTTAGGCTTTCGAGATTTTCAAGCAGATGGGCCTCCAGCGCCATCTGTCGAGTAGTTGCATTTTGTCTTCTCTCGAAAAGTAGGATCGAGTTAGGGGTATCATTAAGATCCGCACTCGTACTTGATATTTTGATTGCATTTGAAAAAAATTTCAGCGATATACAAAAAAATTAGAGAATTGAATTCTCTTTTCAACGATGTGCCATTTGAAATTATTAAATTAATATACCCTCCCACCCCTCCTACCGAGCAATCACAAAGTCTTTCATTTCAAAAAGTAGTATTGATGATATCATTCAATATGGTTTTTGTTTCATGTTTGTACAGACCGTTCAAAAGTTAACAAGGGGAGGGGCTAAAAAAAGTCGCACTGTATAATGTGTTGCAGTGGAATCAGAATGTTTTAATTGGCAGCTCATTCAACTCTTGTTCCACTGCTCAATTTTTCAGTTATCTAGGAATGTTACACAGCATTCTTCAAAGATTGTTTGCTGTGGCCTTAGATATATAAAACCGAGTATAAAACGCTGTTGAAATAACATTTCTCAATCAGCTGATGTTGACACTAGTAAATGACGAATTTAATTCTTTTCTGACTGACAAATAAATGAAGTTCATTCTTTAATCAGTCATAAAACTCATGATTGCAGCGAAAACTATTAGGCTGGTGCCAAAGCGAATTTTAAACGCTAAAAATGAGAAAAAAGTAACAGGCTAGGACCAGGTGGAAAATGTTGTAGAAGTTCCAGCTTTGAGGATATAGAATGTAAACACAAAAACACTCATAATGGTGAAATGAGGATGCAGTTTAGGTTTTTTGCGATTTGAAGTGGAACGTAACCACCCATCGAGGGGCTTGTTTTCATGAGGTTAGATTTCAAATTATAAGTAGCAATGGCTCACCTGATTGATAATTATGATGAAAATCATTGTACGCCACTGTTCTTCTCTTAGTTTCATATTTTTTTCAAATTAAACATTTAAAAATACAACTCTAATATAATGTCGTGAATTTGAAAAGGCAACACTTTATCGTACATAGATTTTTTTAATTAATTTATGTCCACCTGAACTCCTTTATTGGTTTCGTTGTTGATGTACTGGTTGTTTGTTGTGTTCCTGGGCCTATTGTCGACTGTTTCTATCAAAACTTAACAATCCATTTGTGCATAAAATCAAATAGAATGTCAAGAAAATATGGAGAATCTGAAAAAAAGATCATGAGGATGCAGTTTAGGTTTTTTGCGATTTGAAGTGGAACGTAACCACCCATCGAAAAATGTTTCATGGAAATGTTGTAGATAATAAAAAAACGAAAACTTTTATATTCAACACTTTTTGACATAACCTCAAATTAACCATCAAAATGGCAAAAAAACAATTTTTCAGTATTTAATTTTTTTCAATTTAATTCAATTGAAAATTTGGGGAAATATGTCTTTTTTGGTGTCAAAAAAGTATGATATTTTCGAAATTCAGAAGAAGACTAGTTTTCGAGTTATGTACAGGGTGCCCCAAATTCGAGCCTCATCATTGGGATCTCGGAAACCAGAAGAGATACGAGGTCGGTTAAATGGAGGCAAAGTTGCGCAATTTGGTGCTCATTGAAACACCGCTTTCATATTTGAAAAATTCCGAATACTTCCGAAGATTTTTTGGAAAAAACCGATTATTCGCGATTTCATTTTTATTTTTTTGTGACTCTATTTGAATAGATATAACAAAACAAATTTCACATTCTCATTGCTACTTTTTCCGTTGTACAAGATGGTGTTATCAGATTTTCAAACAGATGTTTCGTATTTGAGCTGCCATCATCAACTTTGTATTTTTAAATACGGCCCTGGATTTTTCATTATGGATTTTAAAATCTTCTAATGTCCCAAAACAAATGATGTATCGCACTTATTCGAAAAGTTTATATTAATAGCATTTTCCATAAGAACTCATGTGAGAGAGACAGAGAATAGATTTTTGGTAAGATCTAAGCAGGACATTAACAAATGAACTAAGATAGCCAGAATGTACGATGCACAGCCACTTTGATAAAATGCAACTATTTTTGTAAATATAGCCTAGGGCCTAGAGTTTGAGGGATGACACTTCAATTATATTATTTATTAACCACCCACTTTTATGTTAGTTTTTGAGTTTTATGCAGTTTGTTTTAACTCTATTAAAAATCTAATTTTTGTCTCTCTCTAACTCATGAGTTCTTATGAAAAATGCTATTAATATAAACTTTTAGAATAAGTGCGATACATCATTTGTTTTGGGACATTAGAAACTTTTAAAATCTATAATAAAAAATTCCAGGGCCGTATTTAAAAAAACAAAATTGATGATGGCAGCTCAAATACGAAACGTCTGTTTGAAAATCTGATAACACCATCTTGTAGAACAGAAAAAGTAGCAACGAGAATGTGAAATTTGTTTTGTTATATCTATTCAAATAGAGTCACAAAAAAATAAAAATTAAATCGCGAATAATCGGTTTTTTCCAAAAATCTTCGGAAGTATTCGGAATTTTTCAAATATGAACGGCGTTTCAATGAGCACCAAATTGCGCAACTTTGCCTCCATTTAACCTACCTCGTATCTCTTCTGGTTTCCGAGATCCCAATGATGAGGCTCGAATTTGGGACACCCTGTACATTTTTCGAAAATGTACCCGTATCTTCCACGAACAATTGATATTTTTTTTTTTTATTTGGAAGATCTATAAGTGACCATTTTAATTGTTGTTTACTCTGAAATGATGTATTTAACTTGGTGGTTTATTGATAAAACCGCTTAAAATTGAAAAAAAAATCTGAATCATGATTTTCTCAATATTTTCAATATTTTCGACTTTCTTCATAATTTTTATAACAAATAGTAGTTTATAATTTATCTGTATAGTTTTTATTCTTTTTACAAGAAGTATTGAAAATCATTGAAAATATTGAGAAAGTCGTGATTCATAGAAACTTGGTCGGCTTTTCTCAATTTCAAGCGGTTTGACGATCAATAAACTACCAAGTTACATAGACCATTTCAAAGTAGACACTTTGACAATTGAAATGTTGTTGTTGCTTCTTTTTTTTCACAAAAATTTTAGGCCCCAGTCTATATCGGACCGCGAAAGGTTCTACTATCGTGTATGTTTAGAACAGTCTTTACGTTATTACGTGCACATAATTCCATGCAGAATAGAATTTTATTCCTTCCAAGAATGAGGGGAACGAACCACATTCACCAGAATATAGGTTTTCTGGAAATTCAACTACAAACATCCTTTCTACTAACAGTCACATATATGAGATCACCTTTCACCAGGATTTCCTTTATTATCCTACTTATGAAGATAACTTCGTTCTCGGAAATAGTTTCTAGGAAAGTGTTTAGAAGAGTGTCTTTCGAAGGGGAATAGTTATTTATGATTTATTTATAACAAGTGAGTAAAGTGGTACTTGTTTTACGAGTAGGAAATATTGACGAACGATGCCGTAGACGGACTGCGGCAATTCCTACGAGTAAAAAAACACTTTACTCACGTGTTGCATAAAATATTTTTTCTACAACTGTCATAAAATAGGACAACCAATTTTTATAGTTTATTAGCTACTGAACTCAACTCAACCTCACCCAATTTATGGTGCAAAAGATTAACAAATAAATAACGCAAAAAATATCAACTATAGCAATAGATAGATAGAGATAATAACAATATAATAATAATATTTAATAACTTATTTTTGACCTTCCCAGAGTTCATTTTGTGAAAGTAATGTTACGAGGCTTGTTTGGTAAGTCCGTGACTTTTTAAATTTCCCGCGCAGTAACTTTAAATGCAACAGTGCTGCTGTCAACCAACATCTTTCAATAGACTACTGTCAAATTTTGAGCAAGCTGCGACATTTGGTTTGTGTTTGACAGCAATTAGAAGCAGACAACCTCGTGAATTTTAACAAAAATGGAAAAAAGTGAATTTCGTGTGTTGATTAAGCATTATTTTTTGCGTAAAAAAACCATAACTGAAACCAAGGAAAGACTTGATAAATACTATGGGAACTCTGCACCATCAATTTCAATGGTTAAGAAGTGGTTTACTGAGTTCCGTTGTGGTCGTACCAGCACAAGTGACGCCGTACGTTCAGGTCGCCCAAAAGAGGTCATCACGCCAGAAATCGTCGATAAAATCCATGGAATGATATTGGACGATCGGAGAATAAAAGTACGTGAGGTAGCTGAGGCTGTAGGCATCTCAACTGAGCGAGTACATCACATTTTACATGAATATTTGGACATGAAGAAGCTATCCGCGAGATGGGTGCCGCGATTGCTCACACTCGACCACAAGCGCAACCGTGTGACCACTTCAAAGGAGTGTTTGGCAAAGTTCAATCGCAATCCGGGCGAGTTTTTACGCCGTTATATAACCGTAGACGAAACATGGATCCATCACAATACCCCAGAGACCAAGGAACAATCAAAACAGTGGGTGTCAACTGGTGAACGTGCACCAAAGAAGGCTAAGGTGCGTCTGTCAGCCAACAAGGTTATGGCCACAGTTTTTTGGGATGCACGCGGTGTCATTCATATAGATTACTTAGAGAAGGGTAGAACGATCAACGGCGAATATTATTCAGAGCTTTTAGACAGATTCGATATTGATTTGAGGCAAAAACGACCACATTTAGCGAAAAAAAAGTGCTGCTTCATCAAGACAATGCACGAGTGCACACGTGTGTAGTCACTATGGCAAAAATTCATAAATTGGGCTACGAACTACTACCCCATCCAGCATATTCTCCAGATTTAGCCCCTTGCGACTATTTTCTTTTCCCAAACCTGAAGAAATGGCTGGGTGGTAAGAGATTTGGGTCGAATGAAGAGGTTATAACCGAAACAAACGCCTATTTTGAGGGCCTTGAGAAAACCTATTATTTGGAAGGAATAAAAAAACTGGAAAAACGCTGGACTAAATGTATTGATCTAAAAGGAGATTATGTTGAAAAATAAAACGCTTATTTGCCAATTTTTTTTTTTTTATTCAAATAGTCACGGAGGTACCAAACAGCCCTCGTAAAAGTACACTTGACTGGATTATTGGCTATGGAAATTATTTTCCTAGTAGAATCATCAACTGTATTCGCTGATAAGTTAATAATATTTACTGAAATTGTTTCATTTACAAAAGTTTTATTTACAGTAATAGTATTTGCGTTTCTACTACTTGACGATGTTGATGGATTTCCTGTAAGAATTTTTGCGGTGCATTCCAATTTTGTTAGCATGGATTCATCAACGTAACCTTCTGCAACTGTACTGTTCATCCTCCGTGTTTTTTCACATGTAATGAATCGGCACCTGAATTTGCCAAAAGTGTCGCTAATGATCGCCGAAACGCATGTCCAGTGTAAGATTCAGGGTTGGGTAAATGCAGATATTTTGCAATCAGTGATGAAATTCTTGAAAATTTGTTTATTCCTACAACCTGGTTTATGCATTTCCGTATCTCATTTGTAAGAAGAAATTATTGGTCAAAACGTTTTCTGGTCTGTAGCTTTTATATTTTCTATAAATATCTAAAAAAATTCAGATTATTGATGGACGTTTCTCCAATAACCGTGAATCGACGCTCAACACGTATCAGGAATTGTAATAATCAGAACATCTTCTGATTCTTTAATGTGCTCAATTTTCATTTTATGGAATTCTTCTCGTCGGCATGCTCCTGCGATACCAAATATTAACGCAACCTAGAACAACATTTCATTAGAGATTGAAAAACATGAGTATAGTTGCACTCAAGATTAACCTTATGTATGAGATATACTTATCTCATCAGAAGCTTCAAGCGAGAACTTATAAATTTCATCTCTTGTAAAAGTTAGGGACTTTTTAGGATTACAGCCGACAGATTTTCTTTTTAAATATGAAACCAATTTCGAATATTTGCTGATGTCAATATTATTAGGCACTAACAACGTGGATTTGAGTTTCGAATAACTAGACCATAGGGCAATGCTTCAGTTCACATGACATCTTTCATAGAAGCACGATTGTGTTTTCACTTAGATGGTTCCTAAAATACAATGATGCAGTGGCGAATCCATTGCAGTTGACATGACAAAAATTGGTCAAATCATCATGGATATCTCTGAAATTTGGTGCATTCGCACATGATAGACCAGTTCCACATTTAATTTTTTGTAAGTGGTAGTAAGTCACCCTGTATATTCCTTCCTCATCTAGTTTTTTTCACAATTGTCCTCCTCACGATGATCTCTGGAAATACAGGAAATGGTTAAGAGTGTAAGCCTGATAATGAAGAATTACTGAAAATATTGATGAAATTCCACCAGATGATGAGTGAGCTGTCATTAGTTTTAACAAATCTCTAAGTACGTTTCCGAATAAAACTCCTTGTATCTTCGTTCTCCCAATCATTCTTCAAGTGGACTCAAGAAAGAGTTCATTTGTACAGCTATACCTGGAGCTCTTATAATGAGGAATATTTGTTTGATTCATTAAATAATTTCCTATTCATCACACCGAAAACATCTGTACTGATAAATTTATGAAGGTTATTTGTTGTAATCTTTATTCAGATGTATGCGAATAGATACATTCCGTTGTCAAATGTGAATTAATAATCCATGGGAATGTCAATGATTTTGCAGAGCGAATCACAAATGCAAAAAATAAATTTCAACATTCCAGTCAGAAGATCCGCAATAACAAATAACATTGTGGCAATGGAAACGAAAATAGATTAATTGCTTCGATACGTTATATATAGTGAGACTAATAAACAAATATTTCAAAGCAAAGTCGATCGACTTCTGTCCAAGGAATAAAATAAACTGTATCTTAATGAATTAAATTTTCATTACAGGATATTATGGTTTTTCATAATTGCGATAGCTATTGCTCTGTCCGTCTACTATATAATGGAAATATATAACAAATATGAGGAAAATCCATTCATGGTCAACATAGCAACAAGAGAATCACCAATATATACCATACCATTTCCTGCTATTACCATTTGTCCCGTAGTAAAAACTGAAAGGGAAGAGTTCAACTTCACCAAAGCGGTTTATAAGATTTGGGACAACGAATCCTTGACTGAGGACGAGTAAGTATTGACCCACCACATATCATTTTAATCCATACCTACTTAGTTTTTTGCGGATCACTAAATTTCACTAATGACTCGATAAAATTGACTGATTTCGTCTATTGTTTTGCTGATTTATCATCTGTATCAATATCAGTTTTGAACTCTATAATCAAAAATAAGTTTTTTAAATAAATCTGTAACTGAAGAGTTCTTAGAAGATACAGAAATTGGCAATAATAGAAATGACTGTTGGTTGGTCTAATGGATCATTGTCTATTGCTAATCACATAAATAAAAAAGCTTCTGAAGCCAACAAAATGTTAGGATTTATTATACGAAACTGTCGAATGTGCACTAACTTGAATGCCCTAAAAATACTGTACTACTCATATGTTAGATCCAAGCTGGGATAATGCTTAATAATTTGGAGCCCCTACTATTATTGCCACGACTACACAATTGAAAAAGTGCAAAGAAAGTTTTTAAAATTCACGCTTACAACTAGGGTTCTGATCACAATAACCTTCTTAGTAATTTTCAATTCACTTCCTTGGAAAAAAGGAGGAAATGTGCTTCAATAATTTTCCTTCGCCAACTGCTTCACAGCCATATTGACTGCAGTTTGCTCCTATCTGACCTGAACTTCAGGGTGCCAAATTTGTCAAAAGTACTTTGAGAAACTTCTGGAGGTGATTCCTCACAATATTCCATAGAAATATATATTAGGTATATACTTACTCTAGAATGCTAATCCCCATGTCAAAAGTGTTGTAAACAGTTCAGGCTAGTCCGCAATGCGCGTGCGCGTCATCAGTGATTTTTGTAACAGGCCCGGTTTTAGTAAAATATTATGGTACTAGTGAAGATTAACAAACGTTGATTCTGAATCTCGGAGAATAAGGCTGGAAACCTCATTGTACTCATACCTGTTATTTGTATTTAGTCGATTTGAATAAATATTTTCACATATTTATGATCCCGAATATTCAGCAAAGGCCACCAGAAAGTAGAGTACTGTTATTATTATTATTTACCGCTCAGAAGCGACTGATTTTTGGTATCACATTCACTTTTCAGCTGTAGTTAACCAACAAAAACCTACGGAACTACCCCAAATCGTCGGTGCACTGGATTGGAAAATAATTCGAAAGTACAAAAAAATATGAAAATTTATTTCAGCTAATATCATGAATAATTTCAACTCAAATTGGATTTATAAAATTGAATGCTTGGAAGCTCGAGGTTTTTTTGCTAGAACGATTCATGTCAAAATATGCTACTGCATTTAATTTAAATCATTTGAAGAGATTAACATGCTATTTCTACGAGTATTTCTGGTTGTATTACCTTAGTGCAAAAAAAAGCACTTCCATATTGACATTAATTTTCTGAGGCGATTCTATGTATGTTTAATACTTTTTGTAGGAATCTAGAACTCATACTAAAGCGTGGCAGAAAGTTGTATCATTCGCCATGCATGCTTACGCAGACACAGTATTGGTACTGCACTAGGTTTCAAATTATTCTATTGTCGTTATCACATGAATCTTCACGAGGACAATGCACCGACTTAACCTTTAAACTAGACTGCCAATGCCATATTATTGAAATTGATCCAATTACGAAATTGACTGGTGGCCATAGGACATGCGCATTGTGTCTGTTATCTGTCAGAATCACATTGGCGTACTTCAGGAGAAATTAATAGGTCTAGTACGAAAGCAAGTGGAATGTTGAAAAATTGAGTTTTCATTTAATGACGAGAATATTTTATAACTGTACATCCGTGAATCATATATCCTCTCCTACTTTCACTTTGAAAGAGTAAAAGGAAAATAGATACTCAAGCAATCCTCAGCAACTGACATTTTCCTTGGAGTACCACAGGGCTCAGTGTTGGGACCGGTACTATTTATTTTACATATAAATAACTTAAACGTGTCAATATATGCACTTACCATACACGCTGATGATACATCAGTGATTATTGTATCCCAAAAAAATATATATTTCACTACAAAAACAGTGTAGTGACATTTTCCAAAAGTTGAATCTATTGTTTTTGGCTAACTCTATTTAAATTCTGAAAATACAGACTTATTCCTTTGATACCGGAATTACCAAAGGATTTACCCAGAACTGTATATCGAAATTAGTGATAATCAAGTGGCTCAAAATTGACCAATTTCTAGGTATCCATTTTGAAATTACGTTAAGTTGGAAACCTCACTGTGATAAGTTGGTCCAAAATCTTAATTCTCATAATTACTTACTCAAAAACTTAAGAGAAGTCTTGAATACAAAACAAACACTCAACATTTACTATGTACAGGTGGAATCACGGCTGGGATATGGTGTTTTTCTTGTACAAAAACGAATAATCAGAACTATCTCTGGTATTTCGGGACGGCAGAGTTATAGGGATTTTGTGATAAAATTGAATATCGTAACATTACCTGTAGTTATATTTTCAATAATAAAGATCAATTCATCAAAAGATCAGAAATTCACGATAAAAACACCTGAGATAATTTTCATATTCCGCAAACTAGACATTCAATCTCATACCGATCTCCTGAAAGTGCTAGTTTGATTTTTTTCAACAGATTTCCAAATGAGTTGAAATGCTGTTCAACTCTCCAAAACTTAAGGAAAAAGTTGATATTGCTCCTCATTAATAAACATTTTTATTCAGTCAATGACTTTTATGTATGAATTTATATTGTGATTGTGACAGTTATATATTTTTTTATGTATATATTTATGTACATTTGTAATATATTTTTTTTTATTGAAAAATACATCTTCCAAACAGAACAAGTTCTGGTGTAAGGAAGATAATAATACACTATATATTCAAGTGTCAATAATTTTAAAATCATTTAAATATAACAATTATAACAACTTTGCTTAATAGTTTGATGAACATCAGTATGATAACAAATCTTGTTTGAGTTTTTTCGAAAAAATATATATTGATTTTGATTTTTTTATATCATCTGAAAGTTTATTGTAAGTTTCTATAGAGCTAGATACTGGATTGTTTTTGCCTTTATTTGAATGTTATTCAAATGGAAGTTATTTGCATTTCTGATATTATGGTCATGTAATTTTGATTTTTTTTTAAATGACTATTACTTTTTTGTAAATTATTTATTACTTTTTGAGCAAATTTTGCTCTTTCAAATTTTATTAGTTTATCTAATGTGAAATTTCTGGTATCTTCGTACAATTTTGAAGAAGGAGTTTCCCATGGTTTTTTTAAAATTACTTTTATTGCTTTAGTCATCAAACGATAAATGATACCTTTTTGGTTTTTACTACAAGCTGACCATATTGTTATTAAATATCTAATATGTGAGACAATATGGGCATTATAAATGAGATTCTGAATTTGACTATTCAGAAAGTCAATTCTTCTTATTAGTCCAATTAAAGGAATAATTGATTTTTTAATTTTATTCACATGACATTCAAAATTTTTAATTCTTATCAATCATCAATCCTAGATATTTGTGTTCTAATGCTACTTATGACTAATTCCTATACAGATTTACATTTGGTTTAAAGGAAAATTAAGCTTTTTATTATTAATGTAATGAGGACCATACTTCAACAAGGCTTATTTCAGTCGTTGAAAATTAAGGATTCTTACACCAAAGTACAAAACATTTTATTTCAACAATATTTATTTACTCAAGGTAACGCCAATGACCAAATTAATGGCTCCCCAGATTGTCAAATATCAATTCTGTGGTGGCTCTTGCGCATTGCGCAGACACGATTTCAGGATGTTCAATTGGATGAGTTTTTCGAGTAGTGGGCATATGAGTACTAGTCTAGTTTAAAGGTTAAGTCGGTGGGACAATGTCTGCCACAAATTACAATTTTCTCACTCAAATGTTCTGCAGGGGTCTCTTCTCAAAAACAATAACCAAAAATCATGCCTTTTTTGTCAAGCTAAAATAATACATATAGGTACGAGTACATACAAAATTTCAATATCTACCAAAAATTATTTATTTCAGGTATATTTCCTTTACACAACACTAAAAGGTTCATTGTTTATTTGTAGGAAGAAACGGATTTATTAGAAATTGTCTTTAAAGGAACAAGATTAATGCAAATTCACGAATGATGAAAGAATAACCAGCGACAACAAACACTACACAAAACGACAAGAGAAAATCTGAAATTCTAAAAACCGTCTCTGATCTCTGACATGAGTGACAGATCTTAGTGACAAGTCCTCCTGTTGATGAAAAAGCACTGTTGCACGGTCATTATAATTACAGTAGCATAGGGTACATTATTGTTTTAAATAAGTTTCTTTTTTGCCTAAAATTCGGAGTAATCTATCTCTAAAAGGTTCTTTTCGGTTTTAAAAAGTCCTAAATGCGCTGTCAAATTTCTCTCTTTCAAATGACATGTGTTTTATTGCCTACCAACAAAAAACTCTGAATTGGAACACCAAATTATTTTCAAACTTGGCAACGATCTACCCAAACTACACTGATGACGAGCATGCGCACAATCGTAAACGGGTCATATACGCGGCATGCTTTCGCCGTTAAAATTGGCGGGATCAGCATTCTGGAGTAAGTATATAATATATATTTCTATGCAGTATTCGAATATGAATTGTCCAAATAAATAAATGCCTGGAAACGCTTGGTTTCCAAGATACAGGGTATTAAAGTTTTATTTTTATTTTCGTTTTCTTTTAAATAACTTTCGGAATACTGACTTCAATCAAACGAAAATTGATACTGAGAGGTTTTTTGAAGAGTCCAATTCGAACCTGATGTTATTTTTGCTCTCACTCGTAGAGGGCGCCACCTACACGTCTTTTAATTTTTTGAAGATTCATAACTTTTTTGAGCGTACTTCTGTCACATTTTTAAGTAAAAAAATCGACCTTTCCATCAAAGCTACCCTTGTTAGAAGTCGCTACAAGCAACGGCTTTCTAGATATTTGGACTTGAAAATTTGAAATCGATAATTTGATAATCGATGCATGTTGAAGTAATTATCATTATTTTGCATTTTTCACAAGATTGATTAGGAAATTAATTCGACGTTTAAGTAAGTGGTTTTGTTTTTTTAGACAGCGCCACCTATTCTATTACTTTTTACTCGTTTGAAGAGGTCCTTACTTTTGGGTACTTCCCTGTATGACATCCTCAATCGAAATAGTTATTTATGTATCAAGGGTGCAAAATCAGCATCTGTTTTGATAAAATTTGCAAGAAATTTCAACATTTTATTTCAAGAAATTTTGAATATGTAAAATAAAATAAAGGAAACTAAATTGTGTTCAAATGAATTGTTGAAAGTGTCCACCTTCAGCGAAGATACAGGCATTCAGTCTTCTAGTCATTGAATCTCGTGCCCCGCTCTCAAACGGGCAGCTCTATACATCAATTAAAGTAATAAATTCAAACACATATCGATAATAATTATGAAAACCTATCTTCGAAGATATCTTAATTTTTTTCAGGTTAAGAAATACCCAATACTTATCTTTGATATGTGATAATATAGACAGCTCCTACAGAGACGAACTTCCTCCTAATAATACATTCACGGAAGATTTTTACGATCAATTGGATTACGTATGTTTGATTGAGTACACATAAATCAGTAAGACTAACATATTCATTTCAGTTGAAACCACTTCGCAGTAATATCTTTTTTATGTGTTCTTTCATGGGAGAAGAAATAGAATGTGAAGATTTGTTCGTCCCAATTCTACTAGATGATGGAGTTTGTTATACCTTCAATATGTTGAATAGAGAAGATATATACAAAGATGATGTGTAAGTTACCAAAGTCCATTGTAGTCCATGAGAAGAATGAGATAGCAGATTGGAATATAGAGAAAAGTACGAATAATATTGGTACATTAAGTAGTATCATGAATGGTAGTAATCCAAAATTCAAATTGGCTCAAATTATACAACATCTAAAAGGCAAATATCCTAATACGACCACTCTTATGTTTACTTTTTTCCTTTGCTGTTTTGGCATCGACTGCTATGGTCATTAGCCACGTGTTCTGGATAGGCCTTGTTACTAACTCCATACGCCACCTTAGGAGCAGCACTGTTAATTGGAACGCAACAGTGAATCGTGCAGGACTCACCCCAGTCCAGCCACGAGATTTGAATAATTTAATCGGTCAAATTAAATTTAAAAAATCCCAGCCGGACGTTCTAACCACTGCGCCACGCCCCGACATTCTTATGTTTATTGATCACAACTTAATTTAGGAGTGTTATAATAACTTTCATTCTATTTTATCCTCTTCAGACTATGATGAGACATTTTTATTTTCATCATTGTCTCCACTGTCATTTTTATCTTCACTGTCATCATTGTCGTCGTCATCAACAGCATCATCATCAGCGTCATCATCATCATGGTTGAAGAGCTGTACGGACCGCGGTTGAGATTGTAAATAAATCTCTTGCCTCTTTAGGAAACTTTTCATCACATTTTTTTCGTTTCTTGATCTCTTTTCTAAAAAAATCGAATTGCTCATCAAATCCACATTTTTCAGAACTTCTCATAATTTCTAGAAGTTCACTTCTCATTATAAAAATCGTGTTCGAACTTGTTCCTGAAATAAAATAAAAATAAATATAAGAAATTTATATACATGAATCCGCCGTAGTCATTATAGGCTTATGAGTATTAAAATGAGAATATTGTTATTCGCTTAAAAAAATGATTATGTTTTATTTTGAAGTAACTGAAATTGCGACGAAGAGTGCAAAAAAGTGCAAAAAAACCCACGATTTTGAAAAGTACAAACAATATTCATTATAAAAAATCCAAAATTGAAGCTTGATCTGCCTTGAAACACAACTAATAGCTTTCATATTTCTGAGAATAATTTGAAATTTTGACATTTAACCTTCATCTCACTTTACACCATTTTCATAAAATTACATAAACTTGTCTATACTCATTTAAATGGCATACATACCTGAACTTGAAGGTTCCATAGCGAAATATTGGAAAATAAATTCAAATCCAGATTCAAAAACAGCACTGACAATCACCATAGGTAACTCACTTCGACAGAGCACTGTGGCGATGACAGGCGTGAGATTAATGACAGTACCTACTCGTTTTATTATGTAGGAGAAAGTGGTGCATCAAAAAATAATATATAAAGCCAAGTTAGTGTACATGCTAACTGATTTTTTGCCACCAGTGTGCGCTGGTTCAGGGCCTGTGAATGGTGATTCAGGAGCTTGTTTTGCAAGTTGGTCTACTTCTTCATTGCCTTCAATTCCCCTATGTCCGGGCACCCACACAAGTATAACCTAGTTATGTTTTGACAGTTCATTGAGGCTCTCCCAAACTTGCTTTGACTTTATCTGTATTGAATTCGAAACTTTTATTGCGCTCTGGCTGTCAGATATAATGCAGATGTATTTTCTTTCATACCCACTGTTTAGATTCATCTGTATTCATGACCTTATGTCATGTGTCTCAGCTTTGAATTCTGTGTTGTTGTTGCCAAGTGGGACTAGGTATTACATTCCTTTTTGGCCTCACCCCATATATTCCTGCTCCTGTTCCTACATCTTTTTTTGAACCATCGGTATACCAGATTATATCCCCAGATGATAGTGATTCTACAGTCCCATTCATTCCACTTGAGCTGTATTGTGAATGGTTTTTCTTACGAGTATTGCGGTAGCATGTAGTCAGATATCATTTCCAGTTCGGTAATGTTGACTTCATGGATGATTTTGGTGTGCCCAATTTGTGGTTGGGTTATCCAATTACCTGTTTGAGTAAGTCTGTATGCATTCATCCTCACCTCCCCCGTGACTGTGACGTCCATATCAATATGTCAACATTATTGATCGTGCAATTGATGGTTGGATGAAAATATTGAAGTATTTCCGGATACTTTGAAATGCAGGCATCAATACTTCAATATATTGGCCACACCCAAAAGCACTGGGGATATTGACAATATTACTAATCTTGATGTAAGGTCATTTCGCATCAATGGTGGATGTAAATAAAATAAATTTGAATTAAATGCTTATTCTTTCTTGAGACAGTCTTATTCGTATAATACAGAAATGAAAGACATAAATGTATGAGCTTTCACTAGATTTTATTCACCTTACCTAATATTTCTGTGTCCTTATTTCCTTCAAAAGGTATATATGCGAGAACTGTTCGTCTGATTACGAAAATATTTATGCATTGGACTCACCGTGTAAGGTAAAGAAATATTGAAGTAAGATTGATGAAAATATTGGCATATCAGTCCCTGTAAAGGTGTGAGGTTTAGAATAATTTCCAAAGCAGGGGTTGGAGAGCTATTTACAGTACTCGTTATACACAGACAGGCAAACTTCTGTATTATTTTGAATAAATTTACCTGAAATGGTGTTACCTACTATCCTGTACTATATTAGGAATTCATTGTAATTCTAGTATCAGTTACTTGATAACAAATAAATCAAGACTCAATGGAAATTAGACAGAGTTTTAGTTTACCAAAAATCAGTAGATTAGTCCAGAGCGCCACGAAAAGTGATGATAGCAATATTGTAAGTAGAATTCTTCTGGTCTTCCATTGTCTAGAAACAAAGAAAATGAATTCTTTGCATGTGTTTGAGTCACGACGTTTCAACAGTTAACATCTACTGTCGTTATCAAGTGTGTGAATGCGACAAGATATCTAGGATACTAATTATATAGCATGCAGCTAATATACCTTCTATAAAGTCCAGAAGAATCCTACTAACACTAATACATTGTCAACCACTTTCGAACAAGCAGTATTGTACCTTCACAGACTATGCGCTCAGTTTTTATAGGGGTGTTACTAAAAATGGTTAATATTACTTTCGGAAGCTCCTGGCTTATTCAGAATGACAACGTTTTTAGATATGATCCCTTGTTTCCGTACCAGCAAAGTTTTTATGGGCTGGTTGATTGGTTTGAGGATATTGATTCTTACACGAAGTGATATTTCTTTTCATCTGCTGGTACCACCTGGCAGTTTTTTGAAAACTCACTGTGATTCAGTATTCGGTAACTTGTGATCTTCATTTTCAGGGTTCATTATAGTGATTACCTCCAAAATCAAAATCACAGTAATTGGACAATCGACAATGGCTACCCAAAGGGCACTGGACGCAAGGTATTTCCAAGGAGAGCTCTTCTTGCTGGAGCTGACAGTGCATTAGAAGTTATTCTGATGCAATCAAGGGAAGAAACAGACTACCTTTGCTGCAGTGATGCACCGGGATATAGTGTGAGTGTAACTTTCAAAAACAATAAGCTTCACATTTTTTACACTTGACATCTGACAAACAATACACCCCTTTTCTGTTCTGCCACTGCCGACTTGTCCGTTTGGTCTAATCTGCACGCGCTCAGTGAAGGAAACACAGGATCCTGTTTGAGGACGTGAAACTTCTTGCCTCCAACCAGGGATCTCATAGTCGACTTGTACGGAAAGCAATTGAGATCCACAAATTCATGGAAAATTTCAACAGAAAAGAAGAAGCTGTATGCCTCAATCGAATATGGAATCCTATTCTAAAAAATTCAAAAATAATAGAGGAAGACAACGACATTAGCACAACAGGCGAAAAGGAATCAACTACAAGGTTAATGAAAATGTACCTAATCCAGATATGGTATTGAGCACACGGAATTTCCTGAGTCAGAATAAATCCAATCCCCGGAGACAGTCTTTCCAGATTATCCACGATGTATAAGCGTCTGAAGAAGCCAGCCCCACGCGCTGGCGAAACGTCAGGAAGAAATTCCATAAAACAACGCCTTCAAACCCAAGTGAAAATAGTGACACGAAAAACTCGGCCGCGAAAGCCTTAACCATTTAGACAATTCATTGTTAATGTTTGAAAAAGTTATTCTGAAAGATTTGATGTTGATGTTGGAACTACACAAGGGAGCATTCTAGGGCCAATGCTATTCCTTCTAAACATGAATGACCTTCCCTCTCACATAACGGAGGAAAGATTGTTCACGTATGCTAACGAAACAACCTCCTTGTGTCGGCAAAAACCACAAATGAGCTCAATATGAACACAATTGTGATTTTAGAACAGTTGTCTAATTGGTGAAAAAAACTCATCTGGTAAGTAGCCAATTTGGAAAAAACTGTATGCATGAAATTTTCAGGCCCTTATTAATAATAATAATAATACTTTATTTGCTCAAATAAGAAAAGATGTTTTAGCAACGTCAGAAATGGTGGTGATAAAATAGTTAATTAGAAATACAAATACATAAATAAATACAATTACATAATTAAATACAATTAAATAATGGATTACAATACATTGGTTCCCCTAGATATGTAAAGGTACAGATATCAAAATATAATAGCTGCATATGTATTTAAGAGGAAACATCAGCATCAAAGAATTCTTGTATATTGTAAACATTGAATGTAAGAAGCAGTTTTTTAATTTCTATTTTGAATTTTGCTATTGGAAGATCTGTCATTTGCTTGGGAAGTTTGTTGAAAAGTTTGATAGAGAGGTTGATAAAGCTTTTGTGAGTCAAGGCAAGTCTATGTTGTGGTATTATCAGATTATTTTTGTTCCTTGTGTCATAAGTGCAGTGAATTTTTATTCGAGAAGTTTTGCTCATTAGTTTTCATGTAGTATAGACAGTGATATACAAACAGCACTGGGAGGGTCATAATGTTTAAATTTTTTAAGATATGTCTGCATGTTTCGGTATAAGGAGTTTTTGTTATTGCTCTAATAGCTCTTTTTGCATACGAAATATTTTTATCCAGTCTGTCGCATTACCCCATAATAAGTATTCCATATGATATTTGGCTCTGGAATAATCCCATGTAGGCTACCCTGCAAATTTCTTTGGAAGTCGTTTGTGATATTTTTCTAAGTAAGATGTTATACTTGCAAGTTTTTTTGTGAGAGATTGAATGTGATCTTTCCATAACAGTAGTTCCAGCTTCCCTAGGAGGATGTTGTGATTAACACAGTCAAGAGCCTTTGGGAGATCAAAGAAGGTAGTGGATACTATCTCCCTCTCTCAAAGGCCCCAACTATCGCAGTAACTAGTTCAGTAAATGCTTGAATAGTAGATGATTTTTTTCTGAATCCATATTGTGAGGAAGAAAATAAATTATTTCTGTCCATATAAGATGAGAGTCTATTATTGAAAGGTATTATTGGTTTAGATAAAATGGGTACTATTGGGGGAAGGAAACAATAATGAATCTCACTGAACTTCCATTTCCATTAATTAGTGGCTATAAAAATAAAACAGATGTAACAAATATTATATCGTTAGAGTGTCATTAGTGAATTCAAAAAATGATTATTGACTTCATATGTTTTTTATAGGTGGTACTCCATACACCCCATACAATCCCGCAGCTGAAAAAACATTATAGCTTGATTCCTCTGGATACTAGTGTTCAGTTTCTTGTGCAACCCAAGATGATGACTACTTCAAAAGAAGTGAAGAATTATAGACCTTCTGATCGAAAATGTTATTTCACTGATGAAAGGTCTCTGAAGTACTTCGATATATACACTCCAGAAAATTGTGGTCTGGAATGTTTAACGAACTACACTTTGCAGATGTGTGGATGTGTGAATTTCTACATGCCAAGTAAGTGATTCACTTTCGAATACGTGATTTTCTTGTTCTCATTCAGTAATTTTCTCAGTACGTTGACCAGCCAAAAATTAGGTAATATTTAAATCAATAGTATATTATCAACGATGCTTTAATGACTACTATTGATCATTCCCGAAGTTTATTACAATTACTCATGAATAAAAGAAAAATATTCAATTTTATCCACCAACTTTGTCATTTTATTCTTACAATAAGATCAATTGTTCAATAAAATGTGAACAAAAAGGGCTTAAAGCGGATAGTTCTGGTATAATTATTTTTAGTGGTTTATTTTATGTTTTTCGAGAGTTGTCCGACCAAAATTCCACACGCAAATATGAGAAATCAACATAAAAACACGAAAAAATAATGAATTTAAGAAAAAAAAAGTATTATTATTGCAAGCGCTAATTTTGTTTGTTCGTCGATTATTAAATTTATAACTACCAAAACTCTAAAGAGCATACGTTATACAATCATCACACATTTTAGCAGCGGGCGGACGGGCTATTAGCGATTTAACAAAATCGTTTCAAAATTGCTGCCCAACGCAAATTTGAAATTTAGTTTTTTATTGTTGTCGAAAAGCAACAGCAAAATTAACTATTCAAAAGTAAACTTTATGTGGTTACCTAATCATTATCAGAACCAAATACGTTCTAAGCTTTGATAGATAGAAACTAATGTATCTGATAGATTACCCCATTGTGAATTTGTTTTTTTTTTGTTAAGGGACCAACTCAACTAATATATGCGGAAACGGAAAAACCGAATGTATGGACAAAGCTTTATGTGAGTATCCACCTTTCTCTTGATATATTTGAATCATTGTTATACTTTATTCAACAACAACGTTATAATCCAACAAAACCAACATTGATTTAGAATACCTACCTAAGACATTCTCAACCAAAATTAATATTATATTGAATTTATGACATTGAAAAATACGAATCGTTACCAAAGTTCGTTTAAAACGTCAATGGGTTGATGGTTTTAACGACGTTTCGTTTTCTTATATTTGTGATCGTCAGCATGGTATTTTATACGTTCGTCGATGAAGTTGTACGTGGAAGTTAGCGTTTCAACAGTCCACTAAAAAAAACAATAAGCTATAGGCTTCCATCTCTTTGATAAACGCAGCATCCCTGACCTACGGCATCGTCCCATGGTCAAACTTATTTCAGATTTCATCTCAACTTTTCCGATATATTTGTTCCAAACACACTCGGAGTCTATGAGTATTTGACCTCCTCTGTTTTTTTTAGTTCTTCCTGTTGAAGTTTGAGCGAACTTAGTTTTTCCGTATTCTTCTTCCTGATGATATCCTATGGCAGTTTTCTTATCGCTGATATTGAGGGCTAAAACAAAGAAAATATTATTTCTCATTTTTCGTGATCTTTTTTTAATAATAATAATATTTATTTATTCCCAAGAACAACCTGTGTTTATAACAGGGAATGAGAAGTTTTTTTTTTCATTAATATAATATATATGATCCAAAGTATGTATTATCTTATTGTTGTTAATTCCGTCAACCGATTGCACCCCTACGCGCAACCCTCAGAAGTCTTCGAGAGACTTGTGTGGGCTAGGGAAGACGCAGCCCTTACCTTTTAACATGTGATGCCATGCACGATATAAAAACACGATATAAATATATGGAATGTATGGTCAAATCTGTACCTACTATTGCATATATTTTCTAAGTTTGTTCTTGAATTTCAGAATTGTCCTAATACTTTTCAGTTCTGTAAGCAAAGAGTTGTATATTTTGATTCCATCATAACAAATAGATCGTTTTCCATAATTTGTTTTTATTCTGGTCGAACATAAATAATGAGAGAGAGAATATACTTTATTGTCATAAGAAAATATCTTGTTGACAAAGTTTCATTTAACCTATGAAGTCAGGTATATATATATATATATATATATATATATATATATATATAAAAGTATATGTCGTAAAAATAATAAAAGTCAGTTGTATATATATAAAAACATTTGGGTCGAACAAAAATACGTGTAAAAGAAATAAGTCTGACTCAATCTATAAAGTCAAGTCATATAAATAAACGAAATATAAGTAGTACAAACATACTCTACCACATCTCAGAATAGTATTCCTTAGTATGAATTTGTCTTTTTTGGTGGTTATGAATAGATGACTTCATGGTAAAAATTGATGTTAGACATTTTTTCTTTTATTTTCACAGAGTGAATGAAGCAACAAATCCTCAATTGGTATAATTTCTCAATGTTAAATAGATTTCTTGGTATATATAAATTTATAGTGGGTTCTAAAAATGGAAGATTGATTATGCATTTGATTACTTTATTTTGTAACTTTTCAAAGGTTTCAAAATATTTAACGTTGTTGATCCCCAAACTGTGATTAAATAATGAAGTTTAGAATAAATTAGTGAGAAATAAATGTTTCTGAGAAATTTGATCAATTTTGAAAAGAATACCTATGATTGATGAATTTCTTTTTCTTATATTTTCTGTGTTCTCCAAGATCAATGAATAGGCCAAGAAACTTGGATGTGTTGCTATAATTTAGAGATTTTCCATTGAATATAACAGGATGTTTGTTTTTATTTTTATTTTTTTTCGAGGTGTACATAAAAGTAGATTTGTCATAGTTAATTGCTAATTTATGAGATTCAAGCCAAGAAGAAAGTAATATAAGATCTTTTCTAATGAAGTTTTCAATTTCCCTCTCAGTATTTCCAAAATATACAATAGTCATGTCGTCGGCATACAACTTTATGGATACATTTGATTTCAAAAAACAGATTGAATTGAAATATACATCAAAAACAATATAGATCCTTGTGGAACCCCACATGGTATGTTCTTATGGGAACTCCTATTGCTTCCAATATATACAAATTGCGTTCTATTTCTGAGATAACTTTCAAACCATTAACTTTCACCTCGTATTCCAATATTATATAGATCTTTCAATATAATTTGATGGTTGACCGTATCAAATGCTTTTCCAAGATCCAAAGACACCATACCACATATTTTATTTACATCTAAATTCAACTGAATATTAGTGATGGGATCCAAAGTGGCTACCTCCGTATCTCTGGCTCTACGAAAACCATATTGATAGTCAAATAATAGATTTCGACTTTCTAAAAAATTCGTTACGCGAATTTCCATAATTTTTTAAAAATTTTTTGAAATTGCTGGAAGAATTGATATGGGTCTGTAATTATTTATGTCACTTTTCTTCTTATTTTCGAAGACTGGTGTAACCCTTCCTACTTTAAATTTTTCTGGAAAACATACCTTTTCAAATGATTTCATCATCAGATGATTTATAATGGACGATATATCAGATTTGACCATTTTAGAAATTTTAATGGGAATATCGTCAAAGCCTTTTTATGTAATTTTTCAGCAAGAATATTCTCTATTAATTTGAAAGAATAAAACACACTCAACATGCCAATCATATTTTGGAAGAAGACCATGACTTCGATGAGAACTTTGGAATCCTGCATGTTGAAAATTAGACCTAAATATTTAGAATTCTTGGAAAAAAATCAATAAATTGAAAAATTCGAATTGTTTACTGAATGATCAATTGGACCTTAATAGTTCCCCTTTGTTGAACCTTTTCAATTAATTAAGTAGTAGCTATGTTTTGAGATTTACACGTACCTACATTTGTAACGTCTCAAATTCTGCAATTTAGTCAGAACTGAATGCGGCAAGCGCGCTACACAAAATGCGCGGCGCTCAGTAGTAGAGTAGGCTGGGTTAGAATTAAATAGATAAATAATAAAGTTTATACTAAAAGAAAATAAATAAATGGGCGCCACCAGTTTTGTGGCCGCAGATTCAACTGGAAATCTCCAATTCTTTTGGAGACCGCCCTGTGCAGTAAATCACATTTATTCGACGTTATATTATAGGATCGCTTCCAGCACACCTAGCACTAGGAGATTGAAATGAAATAGCCAGCTATATTCTGAACCGCCCCCTTTCTTTATTAAGAAAAAAAAAAGAAAATAATAGTTAACTTATCACTGATGGAGATTAAACTAATTGTAGGCCACAAAACTACCACTTGAAGTGATAATAACTCTTTGTATTTACGATATGTTCGCAGTGATATAACTTCTAATAAAGGGGGTTGGGGGGGTGGTTGAAATATTTGTATCTATGAGCTATCTACTGAACGTGCGCACGTAAAGTGTACACTTTGATTTCGAGAGAGATGGGAAGTTCGTTTATAAAACACTTTCAAGAGGATAGCCCTGTATGAAGGCGTATGAAATATAAAGATAAAAAAATATGTATATAGCAATCTCGTGAATTCACAAACAAAAATCATGCATCTTATCTGTAAATATCTGGAGGTTCCGATGTCATATAGCGGCTACTCAAACTTCAATCTCGGGTTCCATAACCAAAATAAATGTACACTCCCAGGGTCTGCTGAAGCAAAACTATACGGCGGTTACTGGATTTTGCCCAAATGACTTCGAGTGAGATCGTCCCAACGAGTAATTAGCCCCATACAAAGACCCTCTTCGGTGGAGGGTCTTCGGTAACAATTTACGGTAAATAGAAAATAGCAACGTTATCATGTGATGTAAAGTGTTGCAGCTACGTGGAGATGACGTGAACGAACCTAAATCCCTCAACGATACTAGTTTCCACAAGTCTAACTACACAAGTTACTCACAACAAAGAACTAAACAGTATTACCTAAGTTTCACGAAGAAAACTCTCAATAATGGAAGAACAAAATAATCAGCACTTCGTGAAACGTTCGTCACTTATCTTCAAATAAAAAAATCTAAATTTTATCGCCGCATATTCAGTTCAGGTCCAAAAAAAACTAATGAACTACCTACGGTCGAATACACCTTTTTGTGCGGTATTGTATTGTATTGTTAGGTATGGATGGTGACTGATGCGCTGCGACCTAGTTAGATCTATTGTGCCCCATCTTCTTCTGCTATCTCAAGGTGTTCTCGTTTACAGCAGCCCCTCAAGCCTCAATTCCTTCAGAAATTTTAGGATTTTAGGGTCCATTTGTGGTATTTCTTCCACAGTCAGCTGGTGTGATCCCAGTATATTTAATCTTTTGTGGGGTATAGCATAACACTCCATCAATATGTGGTGAGGTGTTTCTGGATGTTCCCCATAGAATCTGCAGGTGTTGTCCTCCTCTAAGCCTAGCTTCCTCAGGTGTTCTTTGAGTCTGCAATGCCCCGTTAGAAATCCTGTGATTGACTAATTTTGCTGAGGTTAATCAGTGTTTTCGATCTTGCTCGGTTAAAATTGCCGAGGAGATCTTTGGCCTGCCTTAGCCCTGGAAGTCTTTGCCAGTATGTTGCTCTCATTGCTTCTTCAGTTTTATTGAGTCCTTCTTGGAAGTAAGATTTTCCAAGTCCGCAGAATGGTTCTGGCCCGATCAGTGGCATTGATGCCCCTTTTCGTGCCAGGGTGTCTGCTTGTTCATTGCCCTCTACTCCGACGTGCCCAGGCACCCAGAGGAGGATCACCTTGTTGTTCCTGCCTAGATCATTAAGTTTTTCTAGGCATTCCCAGACCATCTTCGAGTTGATGTTATATGAGCTCAACGCTTTGATGGCTGCTTGACTGTCGGAGAGGATTGCAATTTCCTTCTTCCGGTAGTTCCTGTCGAGGTTGAAATGAATGCATCTTGCTATGGCGTGAATTTCCGCTTGAAAAATGCTGGGGAAGTGTCCCATGGGTTCGGAGTACTTGGTACGAGGTCCAAATACTCCTGCTCCAGTTCCGTCGGGAGTTTTAGACCCGTCCGTGTACCATGTAATGGTATTCTTACCCAGTGCTCGAATGGATTCTGTGCTCCAGTGTTTCTTGGTATTTAGTTCCGTTCGAAAAAATTTCTCGAAACTAAATTTCCTGGTAATTTCGTCAGTTGGGAGATCGGCAAGGTGTGCACTTCCGGTGGGGGTTGAGCCCCTTACACTGTGTGCTGTCCCTTTGAGTCCGACTTTGGCCAACCTCAGGTTTGCTCCCCAAGCAGTTCTCCTCACCATGAGATGGAGAGGAGTGAGGTCCAGAATGACCTCTATTGCTGCTGTTGGAGTTGACCTCATTGCTCCTGTTATGCAAAGATATGCTAGTCTTTGTACTTTCTCCAGGATTTTCTTTGTTGTGGCGAGTTCGGTTCTACCGTGCCACACTACTGCTCCTTAGGTGATCATAGGTCTCACTATCATGGTGTACATCCATCGCAGTATTGATGGGTTACAGCCCCATGTTTTTCCTGCAATGTTCCTGCACACCATCAGTGATGATTTTGCCTTGTTAGCGATCTTTTCTACGTGTCTGTTCCAGAGTAGTTTTGAGTCTAGGGTTAGTCCTAGATACTCCACCTCTTGCTGCCATCCTAAATCTGATCCGTCGAGGCGAACAGTCCTTAGGTGCTGAATCTTTGTTCTTCTAGTGAATGTTACCATTGTGGTTTTTGATGAGTTAATTCTCAATCCCACAGAGAGGCACCATCTTCTGGTAGTCTCTAGCTCCCTTTCTATGAGATCGCAGAGGGTTCCTTCGAATTTGCCTTTGGCCATAATGACTGCGGTACTCGATATCTCAACTTCCCAGCCTTTAAATGGAAATCACAGGGTGATTCAGCTATTTCGGAGAACCTTGCAAATTTGATTGTTGTAACGCAAAACTAGCCGTTACACATTGTATTTTTATTATAGGTAGGCCCTAATTACCTCAATTGATAAGAAGGGTATTTAAGTAATGTTCAACGTAGAATAATTTAATGTATTACATTCGCTTGAGAAAGATAATGTGTCTCGAAACATGTCGCGAAGACAATAAATCTGTGGAAATTTAATCGTGTTTACCTTAGTGTCATATACTATGAATTTCCATCAAGTAAAGGCCACGTCAATCCAAAAAAAAACATTATTATTTCATTGTGATTTATTCCTCAAAGCTCTTGCAGTTGATATGTTTCAAACAGATGTTTATCTTGATTTCAGATGAAATGAAAGAAAAGGAACTGGACAGTGTGTTGAGTGAAAGGGGCAATCTGGACTCTGCTTGTAATTGTATGCCTTTATGTACAGAATTGACCTATGACACTGAAACTGCCAGGACGAGTTTTCCTTGGAGAGAGAAATTCAAAGTGGAGAAGAAGATATCAGAAATGTTCGAGTTACTCCATGTGAACTTATCAGAAATGTATGATGAAACGAACACATTATTACAATAATATTATTTATAGTAAAATTTGGGACGAATAATTTCCATTTTACTTGATATATTGCCTTTCATTACAAGTATATTCAGTAATATAATTCTAGGATCATTGTGCATAGTTACAATGAACCCTCATTCATGTTCATTTATCACAATCGCGTGATTTTTTCAGGTTAATTGGACTAGTCCGTCACAAAATCATTTGACTAACTTTTATACTTTGAACAGAGGATCTGAAAGCTATGACAAGAAGATATCCTGAGTCCACTGATCAAAAGCGAGACCACTATACTTGTTCTTTATAAAATAACATTCACGATATACTTAGTCAGCCGCCCAACAGTGATATCATTCAGCAGCTTCATAGAATCACGGATCGTATAGAGAATAACATTTATTCTAGATTATAATTTAATTCTTTTTTCACTGAAGCACAGGCAATAAAGTGCAATTAAAACTGCTCATGATCTATCAAAACACATTGGGATAAAATATGATGCAAAAATCTGACAGAAAACTACCTCCCTGGCTAATGCCACGACGGATATTGTACATCGACAAATTTTTGTGCAACGTTCTTCCAATAAGACTCAATTGCAAGTGCTTATTGTAGACAAACAAAAGATTATCCTTAATTTGGCTGGGGATGTCCACCTGCAGACATGTTTCGAGGTTCTTGCCTCTCATCAGGGCAAGGGTAGGTCCGACAACTTTGAGTTGTCTTGTCCCTGCCAAAGTTGTGTATCATCCGCATCTTAGTAAATATGCATGGTTTGCAGTGATTCACATGTGGTTATGTTGCATGTATATGAAGAATAGAGGAGTGGGCATAAAATTGAATCATGTGGTACACCACGAGTGATAAGTTGAATTTCAGACCTGAGCTTGTTTCCACATACTGCTTTTGATTAGATTTATAACTTTCCATGTGATTTATTGCAAAAGCCTAAAAGCCAAGGAACTCTAGTATGGCAAATAGTATTTGATGATATATGGTATCAAAGGCTTTTGAATAGTCTAAAAAAGTGAGCGCTATTATTTTACCACAGCCTAGTAATACATTTAGACTGAAATAGGTAATCCTTTTTCCATAATTACTTTATACTGTTTATTAATCACTATTTAAACGATGAACAGTAAGTGCCTCGTATTACCTAGAGATAAGAAGTCGGAATTTGAAAAATGAATTTGTAGTGTTTTTCGTGAATATTATTTCATAAAGAACAAGTGCACAAAGTTTCAGAAGCTATAACATAAAAAAAAAATTGTTTCAATAATCAATCAACCAATATACAGGGTGTTCATTAAGTATTTGTACAAAAGGTAAATCTTTGACTAATTTTAAGAAAAAAATTCATAATGAACATGTGTCTGCAAATGTTTATTTTCGAAGATAGGGTGTTGGAGTTGAAATTTTATTTTCTCAATTATTTTGAATAACTTAGAGGATAAAAAATTAAAAAACCCAAAATTTTACTGTCAAAAAAGTTAGGACAAATTAAAATTAATAATTATAGTGTACGAAACGCTCTCTAAGTGCTACATAAAAATTAATACCAGATTTTGATCCCTCACCTCAAAAAACCCCTTTCACAAAATTTTGTTATTCAAAATAATTGAAAGTAAAATTTCAAAATTAGTCAAAGATTCACCCTTTGAAGTTTGTACAAGTACTCAATGAATACCCTGTATACTTCATTGTCTGAAAAAACAATTCTTGTTGACAAAACATGAATAAGTATGAAAACTTCTCAAGTTCATAGATAAATAAATAATTATACAAAGATAAAAATGGTATGAAAAAATCATATTGTCAAAAAAAAATAACAAATAAACTGTAAACAAGGATATAAATATAAAAATAGATAATATTGATTTATATGTATAAATAAACACAACGTCAAAATACCAAAAATCTTGGAGAACAGAATAAACGCAATACGCTTGGTTGAAAAGTAAAAATATTTGATTTTCTTTTGGCTACTACGAAATTTTTAAATGTATGATCATTGAAATATTCCTCCAAAGTATAATAACGATTATCAGAATGCTCTGATATTTTCTGGTAAGTGGTTGAACATTTCACAGCCATTATAAATAACAGAATTTTTTACAAGAGGTGGTGAGGTAGTTGTGAATCTATTAGCATTGTTTATATAGAAGTAAGATAGTTAGTCAATGCCTGTGTAATTGGTGTTGGACGCAAACGCGAGTGTCATCTAGCGTGATTAGTTACAAACATGAATATTTGACGTCATTTTAATGCAGGTTCCTTCAAAAAACCCAGATTTTAATCATTGTTTATATAGAATATAGTTAGTCAACCTCATGGGATTATAATTGGATCGAAATGGATGCGACATGTAGATGGCGATAGTGAGCTCGCATCCAAGTCATGTCGTAACTTCAGTGATCTGGCCTCCAAGTCATGTCGTAACTTGATTGAAACAATGGGACAGCATTAAAATCAGGGTTTTTTTAAGGAACCTGCATTAAAATGACGTCAAATCTTCATGTTTGTAACTAATCACGCTAGATGACACTCGCGTTTACGTCCAACACCAATTACACAGGCATTGACTAACTATCTTACTTCTATATAAACAATGTTTTAATGCTGTCCCATTGTTTCAATCAAGTTACGACATGACTTGGAGGCCAGATCACTGAAGTTACCACATGACTTGGATGCGAGCTCACTATCGCCATCTACATGTCGCATCCATTTCGATCCAATTATAATCCCATAAGGTTGACTAACTATATTCTATATAAACAATGCTATTGGGGAATAATGAACTGATTTTGCAGCTGAGTATCCCAGCTCATTTGAAGCCCATCTGTCGGCATAGCAACCAGCGGATAAATTTTTGTTCAGTTTAATTATATGATCATTGAATTTTAGGTCAATATCATTGAGTAGTCCCAAAAATTTTGAGTAATCAATTTTTTCAATGATCTGATTATCTATGGAACCATCGGCAACTATGCACTTGAAGGAAACTATTTTGGTTTTCGTTATATTAAATGTGAGTGAGAAGGTATTACACCGTTTTTCCACTTCCTGTTTATCAGTTTTGATGATCTGAGGCAGGTCCATTTGATTGCTGGTATGCCATAAAATAGTGGTATCATCAATGGAAAGAGTGAATGTTCCTGATATATCAAGTGCTGTTAGGTCATTTACATAAGGCAAAATCATAATTGGGCTGAGGACTTAGCCTTGAGGTACGCCACAAAGTATATCGGCAATACTGGACTATTTTTTTGTATTTACCATCTGTGTTCGACCTGACAACTATGACTCAAACCACTTCTGAGCACTGTCTTATTCCATAACAGTGAAGATTTTCCTATAGAGTATTTCATGATTAACACAGTCAAACGCCTTGGACAGACCACAAAACACTTCAGCGGTCGCCTCCATACTGTTAATTTTGCTATATAATTCACATAAAAGTGAGGAAATTGCATCATTAGTGCTTTTATTATTTCCAAACTGTAATTATTGGTGCACGAAAAGTTGTTCAACCTATTTTCAACTAGCTTAATTAGAGCGCAGTGACTGACGCAATCTTCTTGTTATAGCCTCCAGATCGTTCATCTCTTGGGCTAAAAACATTAAAAATTGTATGACAAATGCACCCCCTTGATAAAAAGTGGGGTACATACAGTATTTTGATCCATTGTTAATTTTTCAGTCCATAGTATCTACTGACATAAGAAATGGTACACAGCTAAAAAAGATTTCTTCAATCAAAAATATACATACCCTTGAATAGAATAATCTTCTGAAAAGAATAATTGTTTCTAATTGATGAATATACTCCAATTTCAAACTGATTGAGATGTCTGCTTCTTTACATAATATCTCGTGAAATGAATTTGCTTGCAGTGAAAACATTCTACTCTTCATCCTATATGAATGTTAGTTTCGTGCCTAGTGGATACTGTTTCTATACAATAAAAATGCAATATCGAAAATTGAATTAGGCTCATTATGGGCCAGTTGTGAAAATGAGTGAAATATATTTTTGTATTCTACAGTTTTGTGTTTAAAAGCGTGGCGTTGTTTATGTATTCAATCAAACTGCAATATGCGTCACTACTAACTGGTTTTATTGAGAATACAGTTATTGAACCTAAAACTATTCTCATTTAAAACCATTATTTATACCTAAATTGTTCGTAGTTGTGAATCTATGCTTTGTTTAATCTATTCAATTTTGCCAAAATGAAAATGGATTCCATTCTATATTTTATAACTAAGTGCGAAATGCAGATTGGAACTCATCCTCCAAGTTGAAATTGAAAACATTCTTATCTAAACCTACTCCCATGATGCAACAAAAAAAGTGCCCATTATTGAAGCTAAAATATTCTTTCCTCAACCAACTCATAAAGCAAGTGTTCACTTGTTTCAAAATATTTTTCTTGTAAATGGCCAAGAGGAATCCTTCAAAAAATCAAACTAACATTTGGTTGGACCTATTCAAGAATACAATCTCTTTGGATCAATGCAATTATGCGTTGATGCAAAAAATCTTATTTATCAGTGTGTCGATTCATACAATTATCTTATTTTTCAGTCATTTGTCGAGATTAACAGTGTACTTCAGGAGGGACCAATTTCTGATGTCCCAGCGTACCGAACTATATGGTCCGTTCGATTTTTTGGCAAACTTTGGAGGGCTACTTGGTCTTTTCACTGGGTTTTCAGTATTGTCAGCAGTGGAAATTATTTATTATCTAACAGTGAGATGGTGGTGTAACACAGTACTTTACAACGATTTCGCAGGATTGTAATTGTAGATCAATAAAACTTTTTAGCTGTATGAGATATTCATTTCATAGCCATTATTAGATAGGTTCCCTCTACAACAATTCACCAACTGAAAAGTTCATCACCCCGCAATTTGAGGAAGAGGGTAATTCAACGCAATTATGAGATTTCATGGGTTCTGAAGAAAAAAGTCTCCTGGGAATTGAGAATGCCCTATTCTGCTTAGAATAGACTGAAATAGTTATAACAAATTAAAGGAACTAAAAAAAAAATTGTCCCAGACCCATACAGACTAATAACTCCATACATTTTCCTAACCTCATACAAACACAATAGGTCTGAAAATACTCGTAAGATTTAAAACGAAAAACGTGGGGATCATGCAATAGATAATAGCTGCATGAATAGTTAACCTTAGTCAACGCAAGATGATATGAAATGTGTAAGTTTTCTAGACAGCTACTCTCTATACCTACCTTACTATTAACTAGTACACTCTGGCTGATATTGCATTGTGATCCACTTCAAGCTATGTTTAAAAATTTTTCAGATACCTACTATTATTTTTATTATAATCATTATTATCAGCATATTACGCAATAATATAGCGTTGTCATCAAGTTCTGGGCTACGTTTGAAGTTTCAAGTCTTCAGCTTAGTTAAAATTCAATTGAAAAAGAACTCCGCAAACTCCTTATGGAATTTGGGAACCGGTGGATTTTTTTGAATTTTTGGTATGATGCAGTCCATGTTTTTCTCAACCATTGTGCAAACCCAAAAAAAATTAACAGTTTTGCTGCTAGAGGGCGTTGAAATCACCCCTTGCGCAGATTCGACTATTTATTTTTGACTCCGGTAACGATATTTTCTCTTGTTTCATTGTTGCTAATGTTGCACAATATTGTGCTGTTTTATAAAAAAATTCTCACCTTCCCCCCAACTCCTATTACGAAACGCAAAAAAATATTTCTTGAGTGCCTGTAAATGTATCGTCGAATGTTTAAATATGCCTGAATAAGGGCATTTTTATGATTATCCCCCCTCCCTTAAAAGGGCACAAAACGAAAAAATTTAATTTAATATATTTTTTCTGAAAACACCTCAACCGAATCGGAAGTAAAGGTATTAATTTTGAGATATTGGATTGTATTAGTTAAAAAACTTATTGAACCGGAAAAAAATCAAAACTTTTGGCATGAAAATAGACGAGTTTTAACCTTTTCGCTGCGGCGAGCTCAAACCGGCTTTGATTCCCTGAGTGCTGCGCTAATAGACGTCATCCGCAGTGCTCTTGCACACAGTACCGCAAGCGTCGGTCATATAACCATAAAAATAAATCAGGACTGCTATACCAACTGTTAATAAAGAGTGTATGACCTTCGTCCAGGTAAGGCTGAAGCAGTGAACATCTCCAGATTTTCCGAAACGCGATTGCGCAGTTTCTGTGGTTGCTCCAGTATATATGATAAAATCTAATATATATTCCAAATGCTTTTCAGATACTACTAAACGTCGCCCTTATGTCCCGGCACTACTCACCCAAAATAATTGAGTTTTAGTTCACAAATATGACTTAATCGTTGATTTCTGTAGGCCGCGATATCATTCTTTTCAGTCTTCAAGCGCTAATAAACATACAAACGACTCGCCCACTGCTTCAAAACCTGCCTCTGACTAGCTCAAACACATCAAAAATAGTGAATAATCAACTGACATTCTTTATACAGATATATGCGCCCACAGCAGCGAAACCGATAGATCTTTCGACAAAAATGCGTCATCCGCAGAGGTGACGAAAATGAAATGACGCATTTATGCGCCATCCACGGCGAAAAGGTTAAAAATCATGTTGCTCTGGACAGAACGCACTGGTACAAATTGGACGACAGTTGCGTAAATAGATTTTTTTTGGAATTAGCCATTTTGGAGCCTTTGTAGACGCCTTACATCCTATTTTACCGGAAAGCAGATATTCACAATAATTGGACGGACCTCTTTAGGAGTTTTCATTCCAACTCTTCAGATGATGTGCTGTTACAGATTCTTCCGGATTTTCCTGTAGCTGTGCCACCGAGTCAATAATTTTGGCCGCCCCGGAGCGCCGATAACATTTTTCAATTGTTACTTTGTTATTGTTTCATTTTACATTTGAATAAATGTTAACTACGGGTTGCAACAGTTTAAACTCAAACTGAAGCTTGGAATAATTTTTAATAACTTTATTCATGACACAGAAAAGTTAATTATTGATACTTAATTCACCATTGCAGAACAAAAAGTATTTTACTCCTTCACCACACAAGTAATTTAATTACTTGATCAAGTTATAGACAAACCCGAGGGTGTTTTGTTGCTACTTCAACGAATAAATAAAATATTTCTGAAGCAGGTAGGTATTACGTATCATAAACCAAAATCATGAGAAAACACTCTGCCCGGAGGTCCTTTTAGGGGTTTCTGCCATATAATACACTGATACAGTTCCTAGCTCCAGATCGTTAAAAATAGTGGTAACCCAGATATTAAGTAAAACTGCCCAGTGTTGCCGTTGGGGAGAAATGGCTCGTGAAAAATCAGCATATTGATAAATATTCTTTGGTGGATATATTCACAAGCACAGCAGTTATTAATTGCAGTTCTTGAAACAATACTTAGGCATGTGATTGCGATATTCAAAAGTGTGAGAGATTAATAATTTTCGATCAATGTGTTTGAAACTTGGTGCTCAACTGAGTTACTGATTTGGTAATAAGAAACAGCCATAATCTTGAGGTACTGATTTCTGAATGATCCATAGCAACTAATTAGGAAGAGTTTGGTGTGTTTAGGGCTGCACTCCATATATGGGAACAGTATTCCAGGACAGATCGGACCTGTACGTTATAAATCATAATCAACTGACAGGAAATGAAAAAGCTCTTGGCATGAAACAGAAAAGGTTTTTGAGAGGTACTTTTGGCATTGTACGTCCCTTGACTTTCCCATGACAGGTTACTGCTGATGGTAATACCGAGCATCGAAATGGAGGACTGTTGCTGATTTAGCACCTGTAGCAATATTAGTTTTGAAATGTAATAAAAATAATTTTTTTCCAGATGAAGCTGTTTCAGATGAATCAAATATTGACAATATTAAGAACAACTGTTGGTTAGACATTTGTACAACTCAAACTGATAGCGGTCTAATGGAGAATTGTAAATTACAATATTTCACACGTGTGATATACAGGACGATTATCCAAAATACTTCGATAACGTAATAAAATAGATGGTATACAGATCATCTCACAGTACTGCGAACATAAGAGAGACCAATTAACTATCGTCCAACCCCTTCAGTTTTCGCCGTTTTCGGTGTCGCTGTTCACGATGACAATAACTGTCATCGTGACATCCTAATAATTATCGGGGGTAATACCACGAGTGCTCGCAATATTATCGATATGTAATAGAATATTGAGACACCTCTGGTCGTGGGACAAAATCCGTTTCAATAAGAAAGTTGGATCCCACATGTTCCACTGGGCGATATGGCCAAAGTTTAGTTACAGAAATAAATAGCACTCAAAATTTATGAAGTATTACAAACAATGGATTTTTCGTGAGAATCAGAAAATACATTCAACTTTGAAGATATTGTAAAATCTGGTAATTACAACTGAATAGCTCAAGGGACAATTGTTTACCATCTGGTACGAACTCGTTTGGATGCCGTAGATATTCCTAGAACGAACGGTCAGAAATATCTTTCTGACCGTTTAATCAATTAATTTTTGGTCTCAAATAGTAAATATATGGAAATAGGTCGCTAGTTGTAAATGTATGCAAATTATTTTTATTTTAAAAGTAAGAAGGCAGAGTGACATCGGACGAACAAAAGAGAATTTTTGATAGTTTTTGACGACCGTTTTCTATCAATGTAAAGTGAAAACCACATTCGACGGGAGTCCTAAATGTACGGGGCGGTCACCCATATGACGTCACGAAATAGGAAAACTTACATGTAATTAATTAGGACTGTAGAATACCAGAATAGAGTTTAGAATGCCAAGACCAAGACAAACGCGAGTGTCATCTAGCGTGATTAGTTACAAACATGAATATTTGACGTCATTTTAATGCAGGTTTCTTCAAAAAATCCTGATTTTAATGCTTTTCCATTGTTTTAATCAAGTTACGACATGACTTGGAGGCCAGATCACTGAAGTTACGACATGACTTGGATGCGAGCTCACTATCGCCATCTACATGTCGCATCCATTTTGATCCAATTATAATCCCATATGGTTGACTAACTATCTTCTATATAAACAATGCCAAGACCATTCAAGTAACGACACCTACCTTAATATCTTACAAGTAAAATCCTGAGGGCGGGATCATACCCCCTATCTTTTAACGAATTATAGAGTTGAATCGTTTGAGATCTCAAAACAAGAGGCAGTTGAAATGTTGTGTCTGAATCAGTAAGTCGAGTGAAAAATACTCAGGTCAAGGCCTCACCTTGACCTGGGACATGTCCGATCTATTTTCTCAGAGTTGAAGGGTTTTTTAAGTATTTTATCATTTATAAAAGTCTAATCAGTTTTACGTATTTAAAGACGGTCTTGGTAATCTAACATGCTAGATGATATATTGTCAATTAGATAGGTCTTTGTTTTGAGTTATAAAAATATTGTTTTCAGTCTGTTCTTGAAAATTTCAGTATTTTGACGTTAATTATGAAAGTAAATTCTCTATATCCTTTTTTTCTCGTAAATATTAACATTCTAGTCGCACATTTATACAGTTTTATATTTATTTCTCTCCGTTTGCCTTAATGAATGAAAAACAGACTATTTCTCGAGTTTCCTTTGTTAGTTAAGTCAATAATTGAACCAAACCAAAATTACTGAATTAGTGGAACCAATCAGCTCTGAACGGGCTAATTAATGGTGCATGTTCGATAAGTTAAAGTGTGACCAACCCAGAGCAATAAGCCGACGACGGGGGTATTTAGGTGAGTAAAATTCATTGTTATGATTGAGATCACATATGAGGGTTTTATAGCTGAATTAATCTCCACAAAATTGTTATTCTGTGAAGTTGTTTGTTAAATGAGAGTATTTTGAACATAATAGAGCCAAACATATTATTTCGCTAGCTTAAAGAATTCACACACTAACGGCCAACCAGCGCTCTGAATTATATGTAAGAATAAATAAAAGGATGGGACATTAACAGCCGTAACCATAGTCAATCGCCAGCGACTCGCCAGAGTTTTGCCGTTTGATACACAAGGATTATAATGCACAGTCGAGCTCCAAAAAAGTGACAACTACGCGATAAGTCTCATTTTGGTGAAAGGCTGGCGATGTACCACTTTTTTAGAGCTCGACTGTGCATTATAGTTCTTGTGTAGCAAGCGGCGAAACGCTGGCGAGTCGCTGGAATTGACTGTAAAGAGTCATTCTAATCTGATAATTAATTAATTGAAGTTCAATCCAAATGATTACGGTTTGCTAATAGAAAAGTTAGTACAGATAATAATTCTGTCGGAAAATCAACGATATCAAATTGATAAAGGACTCGTGGTGTTACCTTCAAGCAATTCGATCCAGTTTAAGATTTCTGACAGAATTATCGATAGTATTGTGAGCACAAGTAGTATTTATTGAGATAATTTCACGAACCAACAAAGTAGAAAAAGTTCCATTGTCGTGAATTCTTCAATAGTTATGGTTATAGATAATACCTGATAGACATGAAGTCTGTCAGACTGACATTCATTAGTAGCAAGATAATATATTCTCCGTTGTCGTTTGGATACGTGGATGCCATGCCAAAGTGGTATTACCGGCTCAAAAGCTAGGAACTGCGTATTATCGAGGCATACGTCCCTTATTGGTCCTAATATTGCAGGAAAGGAAGGTTTCATTCGACGAGTTCAAAGTTATTTAGGACGAATTGAAACCTATTATACTATACTATGAAAGGTGTCGCTTATCAATCAATAATTGCGTAGCCTTTATGTATTTCGATTGGATCAACTCTTCACAGTTCAGCAGCTTTCTTTGGTCCGCAGAAACCAGTCAAGAATATTTCTCATGACGAGTTGGTGAAGAGTTTTGAACAAATGCTCATTCTCAGGAATCTATTGCTGACGTTTTTCTCAGAGCCCAATTCATACGTGGTTTGCGTGTCGACTGGTTGAGAAAACACTGATACTTCATTTTTCGAAAAAATGTTGACGAAGGCGATTGCTCTTGAAGCTTTAAAAATAGAGAGCAAAGAGCTAACTCAACGTTCCAGTGCCAGCAATACGAATTTCAGTACTTGTAATACAAATAAAATTTCCTATTTCGCACTACATCGTTCTAGGAATCGTTCCAGCTCTCGTTAAAATTTTCATTCACCTATTTCCGGTCACAAGAATTCACATGATCTCTGCCGTCGCGTCGACCAGATTGAATCGAACAGTATAAGTATTCAATGCAATGTTGATTTCATTGAAAATATGTTCAGGATGTTGTGGAATCATCTGCGACTGAAAGTTGGAATTTAGTTGCTTTTTTCCATCGTACATTGGAAGGGATTCATGTTTTAAAGAGAAACATTCTAAATTGAAAATTGAATCAATACTTGACTCCACTGGAAATGGAAAAACCCTACGAGAAATTTGAAGTTACTTATTTGTAATATCTAACAGAAAACAACTACTTCCCCGTTTAAAATATTCAATTCAAATTCTACCAAGTTGTTGGATCCCCAATACTAGCCCTTTACTGCATCATTTTCCATTTTTCAATAAAAATAGTATATTAAAGTATAAGTGGATAAAAAGATGTTTCAAACACGCGCGATTTTTCGAGCAAGTGTTTGAAAGACCAGTTATCTACGAATACTTTACGCATTTTTTTATTGGTACACTTTGAAATTATAAATACTCCCAAAAATCCAATGATGCGTAAAAAAGAATATGACTGGTCATCAAAATACTCCCAAAAATCTAATGATGCCTAAAAAAGAATATGACAGTTCATCAAATGGATGGAAAAGGTAACCATATATAAATGAACGAGTTTAGCTGTCTTGCATTTGTTAGTGATATTTTATTTGACGTTACAAGGTACTCCTGTCAGATCAATAATCAAAATATTGTCACTCAGACTTCACGTTTCTCGAGTTGTTGATGTTGCCATGGTAACTTTAAAAAACGCGCGTTTTTTAAGGTTCGATTTAAACACGCCGAGGCGTGCTTGAAATATGTAAAATGGAGCAACAATAAAAATTTTTTTTTTTGTGCTTGTGTTAGTGAACTATGTTGGGGAAACATAATAAAAAATAAACTTTTCAAATTGAACAATTTTATTTAAAAATAATATACTGTTGTATATTTACATCATCATGCATCTGAACATATGAAATATAACTAAATATTGGGAATTACTATTCATGGAAACTTGGAAAACTCTTTTTTCTTCGTGAAAAAAAGAGATACACTACATTTGGTAAAAATAATTTGGGATTATCCAGCACATCTGCAAAAATAAAGCAATCATTTGCATGATGTTGTAAATTTACCACAAAAGTAAATGTTGCTTTTTATAAAAAAATAATAATTTCCTTCAGTAACAGAGTAAATAGTTAATTAGGTACCTATTTAATACTTCTAATACAAAATTTACACTATTTTTACAAATAAAAAATATCTAAATATCCACCGACTGGCACACCGCATTGACTAATTACAGTTAAGTCATGGAAGCGACGTTGCCGATTTTATTTGGTCTAATGCTTTCCAGGTGTGTAAGTATGTTGTATCATCACAATGATGTGTGAAATGAACTTCTTTTATTGTAGGATTAGATAATATTAATAAAAATTATAGTGTTGTAAATGCAAATCGTCCACGTTCTTCCTCCCTTCTCTTCCTAGTCGGACGGAGCCAAATCTGGTGAATAAGGGGGGTGTTCTAGTAATTCAAACCCTGAATCACGAATTTTTTGCATGGCAACATGAGATTTGTGTGCAGGGGCGTTGTCCTGCAAAAACAAAACACCTTTCGATGGCTTTCCGCGTCTTTTCTCTTTAATTTTTTCCCGTAGAGTGGTCAGTAATGCCGAATAGTAATCTCCAGTTATTGTTGTACCCTTATCCAAAAAATCAATCATGATTACTCCATGGCATTCCCAAAAAACTGATGCAAGAACTTTTCCAGCAGATTTTTGGACACGAAACTTCTTAGGTGTTGGAGAACCGGAGTGTCGCCATTCCATCGATTGTTGCTTTGTTTCTAGATCGTAGAAATGTACCCAAGTGTCATCCATAGTAACAATTCGGTTTAAGAAGTCTACATCGTTTTCAAAACGAGCACAGATCGAACGCGATGCTACTACCCTTGCACGCTTTTGGTCAACATTCAAACATTTGGGGATCCATTTTGCAGCAATTTTTCTCATGTCTACATTGACGTGAACTATATGATGAACGCGTTCGTATGAAATATTCAGTGCTTCAGATATCCGTTTTAGCCCAATTCGACGGTCTGTTAAAATTATGTCATGAACTGCATCGATATTTTCGGGGACTGACACAGAAACTGGCCTTCCCGATCGGTCATCATCTTCAATGGAAAATTTACCTCTTTTGAAGCTTGCAGTCCAATTTTTCACGGTCGCATACGAAGGACATTGATCACCAAGGGTATTAAGCATATCTTCGTAAATCTGCTTACCTCTTAACCCTTTTAAATACAGGTACTTGATGATGGCTCGATACTCCAATTTTTCGATTTTCACAATTTCGGTGGACATATTTTTTCTTTTAATTTATTGCTTTTTTGACGTCAAATTTTACACTGACATTTCTAATAAGTTATTGTTCGTTGCTATGGTAACGCAATATTTTGTTTATGCAGGGAACTGGTCTAGGCTAACTAGATATCAATACATCCTCGTAAACCAAAAAATCAAAAGTATTGAATAAAGAAGAACAAATAGGTCACTTCTTACTATTTTGTGTGCTCATGGTAACTTTTGTTTAGTAGGCAGAGTTCAACAACACATTGAAGTTTTTGACAATTTTACCGGAAGACTCTTGACCTAAGAAGTGTGGGTGGCTCTTTATAGATTGATGGATCTGTCGTAAAATTAGTGGGAGCGGCAACGCTGCGAACCATAGTATACGCCTCTTGCGTAATAGGAGTTGGTATACAGCTTTTGCCGAAAGTGTTTACCTACACGGAGTCGGGCAAGCCGGATTGTTGTTTTGACGGTTAGTTGTTTGATTAGGTAAAAAAATGGAATCGCGAGTTCAGTGTGAAATACCGCTAACAGAACTACCAAATAACGTGCTTACGAGTAATAATAAGAATGTGTCACACGATAATACTTTATTGGGAAAAATTAGGAGATATTTCGAGGACTACTGTGATAATTCGAGTATGATAGGATTCAAATATCTGGCAGAAAGAAGATCTGTGGGAGAAAGGTAACAACAGTAGAAAAAATTTGTAGTGGAAAAGTAGTGTATCACACATTCATTTTGAGTTTGAAGCATATGCATGAGCAAATATTAATAAAACTAAACGAAGCAATCAAAAGAAGGAAGGAACTATTACAGGGTGGCCCAACGAAACGATTCCACCCGGATTTACTGGGAAACGACAAATTATTTTCGGAAACTCTGAAACACGTCGATTTTAATTTCTAGGGGGGCACATGTCAGTGATTTAGTCACGCAACTTCACCCCCTACCGTGAGCGACTACCTCTTGCGAATCATCATAAGGAGCATTACACTAATCAATAGAGCATAAATTGAGTGAGTTTTTAATAAAAATAATAGTAGAAAACCTACTAGGTATGCCATCACATGGCATACAGTGCGTAGTTATATTCTGTCATGTTTTCGATTCGCCACTGTCATTTATTAATTTGTTATAAACATTTATATTACACAAAACGTGTTTTTTTTCATTGTTTTGCTCATAAAATGAAAACTAATGAAGCAATCTGTTTGCTTTAATGAAAAGAATTGTAGATTAGATAACTTTCTTTTAATGATATTGAAAAAGATTTCATGATTTCACTAGAGCTCATTAATAGCCATTGAAAAGATCCTCATATGGCAGAGCTCTAACATTATGTACCTACCGCCATTTTGTTTTGGATGAATATTTTGTTTTGAAATGATGTCGTACTTATAAAGAATTAAAATACAATTCAAATGATGTATCACTCGACCCCAGCCATTTCAAAGAAAATGGCGGACTGGCGCCATTTTGAAAAGTGGACAATTTTTTATTGTCAATAAGTAGATTTGGAACTACCGTTCAACCAAAAACAAAATTCATAACAGAATTCCAATCCGTTCAAAAGTTAACAGGGGTGGGGTTACTCTAAGAGTTCTTACATTCTGTAACGCCATTTCGTTTGGCATGAATATTTCTGTATGAAATTTTGTGGGCGTATAGAGGATTCTATGACGTTTTGAATGAGGACAAACTTTTTTGTCAAAAAGTAGCTTATGACCCACCTTTTAACAAAAAAATTACTTTGTGGACCGCCAAACGAATGATTATGATTATTTCGCTTATGCTAAAATAGCGTGTTATGATTGCTTGAAATTTTTGTGGGGATAAATGAAAACATTTTGTTTTCGATTTTGTAGTTCGGCTCTTGATTGGCTACTGGATATGTATATGATGTGTTTTCGATTTTGTAGTTCGATTCCTGATTGGTTATTATCAAAACACAAACTTACCACTAGCAAGCTGCTATAATGACACAACACCAAACTTTGACCAAAACTAAATAAGCACTCACTATTAATTCATATCAACTTCACAATTTTCGACAAATTTTGCAAACTCGTTGATTAATCAAATCACTAAATCAAAATGTTATCAAAACATAACCTCAGCAGTAGACTAGACATCCAATGACGAAACTACGAATGACGCGCTCTGTCATTGGTAACTGAAATAGAGGGATGTTTGAAATATCAAGTAAATGTTTTGTTAGTTGCATAATTTGAGAACTAAATGTGGGATTAATGTTCCTAGTTAAATTGAATAGTAAATAAATAAAAATGGTTTCGATTTTATTCATGAAATAATCTTAACAAATACAACTTCTCGGTTTCGAATCAAATTCAAAGGAATTGCTATTTCGATAATCACCGATACACTTGTGGTATCACCTACGAAAAGTCTAAGCACACCATAATTTTAGGCTCATTTTAGGCTCACATTTGAACCCATCGCCAACGATTCGGTTAGCCTTTTGGTACTGCCAACTCAGTGTAGAGCCTGAAATTATTGTCCAACTGGTTCATGAAGCGAAGTGGTCGTGGTGTAAGAGCGTTCAGCTTCCACCCAAACGGTCCGGGTTCGATCCCCGGTCGCGTGTCACTTAGCTGAAGTGGTTCGGGTTCCACTTTTATTTAAACTGTAGGTCCCGGATCTCCCTTGCTCGCACAAGCTCTGCTTTTGAGGGGTTTTCTCCGAAAAACCTGGGAGTTTCGTAAAAACAAACAAAACAAATTTGTTCTGAGTTGCTTTTTTATGATTGGGTTCTGCTAGCTTAACAGTAACGCTAGCAGAACCCAGGATTTTTTTAAAAAAACGTACTCTAAAATTATGGTGCGATCAGATTTTCCATAACGATTCGTTTAGCCTTTTGGTACTGTCAGCTCATTGTTGAGCTAACTCAACCTTTGATTACTCCTCCAACTGAAGAGCAAAAAAATACATAATTGGATTTGTTCTGAGTTGCTTTTTCATGGTTGGGTTCTGCTAGCTTAACGGTAAAGCTAGCAGAAGACAACGCATTCCAAAAAAAAATCGGCGGTGGGTTCAAACGTGTGCTTAAAATTATTGTGCGATCGGTTAGCGAACGATTCGGTTAGCCTTTTGGTACTGCCAGCTCAATATTGAGCTAACGCAGCCTTTGATTTGTACTCCAACTGAAGAGCAAAAAAATATATAATTGGGTAATAAATTAGCCTGAATAGAGCCTAAAATTATTATCCAACTGGATTTGTACTGAGTTGCTTTTTTAAGGTTGGGTTCTGCTAGCTTAACGGTAATAGTTATTTATGTACCAAGGACGAAAAACTGTCTATTATAGTCGAGCCTGCAAATTGATAGCCGAGGCGCAGCCGAGGATAGCAAGCAGGCGAGACAGTAGACAGTTTTTCGCCGAGGTGCATATTACATTTTTTCGTCGACCTCTACATACCTTTATGAAAGTAAGTACTCGCATGTTTGCTGGCCTCAGCTACGTCCAACTCTTCGAACTGCAGACTCGATCAATTCTTGATTATTATGAACACTAATATTCACACCACGGTCTAAATTCACACGTAAAATCTAGCGGATTTCTTATTAATTTGACAACAGCAAATGACAGTTATTGTCACAGGCGCCTATGTATTAATTAAAACGTGGATTTACGAAAATGACTCAATCGCCGCTCTCGTACCGTGCCGTATCATAGTGACCACAGCGGACGAAAAGAGTTTGCGGACGAAAAGTGTTTGCGGACGAAAAGTACTTGCCTTCGAAAATAGTCGATTTTTCTTCCGGAAATTAGTACGTAAAATGTCATTTTTTGCAGAAGTCGACGAATAAGGATTTTTTTTTTTTAAAACGCATTCCAAAAAAATCGGCGATTGGTTCAAACGTGAGCCTAAAATTATGGTGTGCTTAGACTTTTCATAATCATTCGTTTGGCGGTTTGGTTCAGCCAGCTTAACGTTAAGCTAGCAGAACCCACGACATCTCTCACAATCAAACAGCAAAAAAGTTGGGAGTAGGGTAATAAATTAGCCTAATATTAGCCTAAAATTATGGTCTACAAAAAATTTGAAAATTCCTAAGTGGTTCTGCTAGCTTTACGGGGGTTTGTTTCTGCTTCAGAGTAAATTTTTGATGAACAGTCTCGCCGGCGATTGATCAATGTTAATAAAGATATTACGCCCACCTGTTGCATGAATTGCTTGTTCGCTGTACCTACTTATAGTAACAAATGGTCCCTATTGAAGTTATAAAGTAATAACACGAGAAAATTGAAACTCACTCACAGAAGCCAGTCTGTGTAAAATCTGCAGTAGCATTAACGATCACGACAAAATAATTCATAGGAACTATAATTGACACATTTCACATGACGAGTATACATTGAGTTCACATCTGGGAAATTGGATCAATCTTATTATCTCATTAAATCTCTCAAGAGTAAACTAGACATACTAAATCACTGATATTATGCCACGCTTCATTTTATTATTTACTACATCTGGGGTTTATCTACTGAAATAGATACAATTGAAAATCATTGAAGGCTTATTTTCAATCTAGATTATGAAACTAAATTGTAGGGAGAATTTTAGTTAAAATGAAATATTATCTGTGGCAATGGTTATTAGGACAGATATGTGGTAACCCCAACTTTGATGTGCAATTTTAAAAATTTTTTTTTATGAAAAATCATGCATCGCACTCCTAAAATAAACTGGATTTTTAAGATATCTCCTTACTCTATACTCATCCCTACTGGATCATCGATACGTAATTATAAATAAATTTCATCATATTGCTTTGGTTTTGCATCAATTATTCATAAAGTCCAAACCGTATGCGTAAGATTTCACGCACATGTTAACTTTTGAACGGTTCGACGTAGAAACATGAAAAAAAAAACGTTTCGAGGGTTTCACCAATGCTACTTTTTGAAATTAAAAAAATAGTGATTGCACGATAGGGGGCGCAGGGGGGCCCATCAACTCAAATTTTTTAAATGGCATGTGGGTTCAAGTGTTACATCGTTGAAAAGAGAATTCAATTCTCTTTGTCCCAGTTAAGTGTTAGAAGGTTAGTATCGAGCAAATTTTTTGTGATTTTCATAGAATTCTGCATATTAGTTTTAAGTTTCTCCCAAATTTTTCCGTTCACCAGAACGACTGTATCATCTGCACATGATATGCATTTGCTGTTTTTATCATGGTCGAGTAAATCGTTGATATACAGGGTGTTTCTTAAGTACGTGTAGAAACTTTAGGAGCATGTTGCTGATGTCGAAATAAGAAAAAAATTCCCATATACACATGTCCGCAAGTTATTCGATTCGAAGATACAGAGTGTCAAAGTTTAATTCTTATATTTGTTTTTTCTAAATAAATTCCAAAATATTTGTGATATTCGAGTAGAGTTTGGTATCTGGGATGATTTTTCAATGACAAAACCAAATTTTATGTTAATTGCGAAAAAAACTGATTTCTAATTGAATTTATTTAAAATTTAAAAATCTTGACATTAAAAATCACTTGCATCGATTATTTCAAATCTCAATAATTCGAAAACAGTTACTCTCAGTGAACTCTACCAAGAATATATTTTTCACAGAAACTAAATAATGAATATTCCCAGATACCAAACTCTACCCAAATATCAAAATTATTTTGAAATTATTCACAAAAAAAAATAAAAATAAGAATTTAACTTTGACACTCTGTATCTCAGAAACGAATAACTTGCGGACATATGTTTATAGGAACTCTTCTTATCTTGATATCAGCAATACACTCCTAAATTTTCTACACGTACTTATGAAACACCCTGTATATCAAAAAGAATATGGGTCCCATAACAGTTCCCTGTGGGACTCTAAATTCATGTGGGAACATTCTTATAAAAGTGAATTTGGAAATGATATTCACGGTGCAGAAACTAAATTCAGAAAAAATCGTTGACATTCTAACTCCATGCTTGAAAAATCTTGCTCTAAATCATTTTCAAATATTACAATAACCTTCAAGATTCACTCAAAACGATTTCAATACTTCGCTTTAACTCTGAATTGTATAGATAGATAGAAAGATATAATTTATTTTGCCAAAGATTACATTGTTGCAATATAGCAATAATCAATTATATACAAAAACAAACAAATGTATATCGGTACATACATAGATTAAAACCACGCATTAAAAAAAATATAATAATAAGTAGACACGGGGTATATAATGTAAAACACAAACAAACAGATCAATTAAAATACTCAGACACATAGTAAAAACACTTATCTATTAAAAATTCCTGGAGAGAGTTTTCCTGAACACAGTTAAGCTCTCAATATTTTTAATTTTTTCTGACAACTTATTGATAATACGCAACCCTAAATATTCGGATGAGTTATAGGTTATACACATTTTTGCAAATGGTACATTAAAGTTTATTTTTACTCCTGGTATTCATTGAATACATATCTTTGTTCAGTTTGAAACTATTTTTATTTTTAAAAATGTATAAAGACATTTCCAACATATATAGTGAAGTAAGCGTTAATACCCTAAACTCTGCAAAAATGTTCCTGCAAGAATGTGTATATTTTACACCAGCAATACATCTGATGATGCGTTTTTTAGAAATAAACACATATCCTGCTAGGGTGCTGTTACCCCAAAGACAAATACCAAATCTAATGCGGGAGTCTACTTGTGCATAATATAAATTCATCATCTGTCCTCTAGTTAGAACACATTTAACATTTTTGAAAAGGTAATGTATTGAATTCAGTTTGGAAATCAGTGGTTTCCAACTAAGAGTTAAATCAATCTTGATTCCTAAAAAACTGATAGCCTCTACATTGTCTCGAACCATACAGTTGTTAATAGATATATCAAATGGTTCACACACTTTTTGTCGGTTATGAAATGTCGCTAATTGAGTTTTTTCAGTATTGAAAAATAGTTGATATCAAACCACTCACGTGTATTTTCTAATAAATTTGTAATTTCGGTACTTATGTTTGTTGCTGATGGATTTGAAACGATTAAAGATAAGTCATCTGCATACATTGTAAAAAACTGATTTTTCAGAAATAAATCGAAGCTATTTACACATATTAAGAAAAGACAGGGCCCCTGCACCCAGCCTTGTGGCACACCAGATTCCACTGAAGTGTAATCTGAATTGTATTTTTTTATTTTAGTTAGATCCACATGCTGTATTTGGACGAATTGTTTCCTATACTTCAAAAAAGATGATATCCAGCTCCGAGGTTGTCCTCTTATTCCAGAGTCATATAACTTTGACAGTAAAGTGTCATGATTGACACAGTCGAATGCCCTGCTCAGATCACAAAAAATCCCAACAAGACACTCGGCCGCATCAATACATTTAATAATTTGATTATAAAAAGAGTGGATTGCCGTACCAATAGATTTTCCTGTACGAAACCCATGTTGTTTTTCTGTTAATATTTTAAATTTTACTAAGAAATTATCGAAACGTGATAAAAATGCGTATTCAAAAATTTTTGAAAACGAGAAGGAACCGTTACTGGTCTATAGTTTTCAAGCAGTGATTGGTCCTTTTTCTTGAATATTGGAATAATCTTACCCACTTTCAAACAGGAAGGAAATGTGCCTGAAGTGAATGATAAATTCACCAAGTAAGTAAGTGGCTTTTTCACAGAAGATAATATATGATCTTTTTCACTAAAAACATAGGTATATCATCAGACCCAGAAGAACTTTTATTTTTTAATTTGTGTTTGAGAAGTATTTCTAATTCATCTTCTCCATAAGGGGTTAAGAAAAAGGAATCATATCGGATTACTCTACAATCTAATACATGGGTTCTATCCTTGTTAGTCAAATTTTCAATTATCTCTTTGGGAGCATCTATAAAAAACTGTTAAATGATGAAGCAATCAAATAGGGATCACTCACTCATCATCGACTCTTATTGTAAGGTTACCTTGTTTTTTTATTTTTATTTGATATTTCATCTATAACTTTCCAAGCAGTTCTAGATGCATTGCTAGAATTGAATATTTTATTTTGGTAATATTCTTTTTTCACCTTGGATATCATATCAGCGTGTTTTATTTTAGAATCTCGATAAGCTGGTTCGAGAACAGGATATCTTTTGCATAAAAACTTCAGGTCTTTAAGATTAGCGCTTGATCTTCTGACCTCATCATTGACCCATTTTTTATTTGGTGTGCAGTTGGTATAATATTTCCTTTCAGGTAGGTAAAGATTGAAATAATATAAAATAATCGAATAAAAATACTCAAAACCTAAATTTAAGTCTTCGATACAATATAGAGGCTCCCAGTTCTCATCTACCAATGCTTTTTCAAAACGTTCAACATTATCTGCATTGAAACTCCTGCGATATTTAGATTTGGTATACTTACAATGCTATTTCCATCTAATTCTAAATAAATAGAACGACGATCAGCTATACAATTATCTAAAACACAACATAGTCCTTCATTACTGAAATTGATTAAAATGTGGTCGATCATTGTTTAAGTGTACGATGTCACTATAGTTGGCCAACCAACTAATGGTATTAGGTTGAAACTTTTTAATATTCTACTTAGTTTATTGTAGTCATCATTCTTATACGAATCCAAGTTGAAATCCCCACATAATAAAATTCTCATTTTAGGTTTGAATAACAAATTCAAAACCTCCGTTAATTTATCGAAAAACGTTGAAACATTTCCAGATGGTGACCTGTATACATTTAAGAAGGTAGTTTTAGCATTATTTATCTTCATCGATATAACACAGCATTCAAAATCTTGTTCTAAAGCAGATAAGTTAAGTGACTCCTTTCTCGCATTCTTTTCATTTTTTACCCAGATACCTAACCCTCCGCATTTTTTTGTTGGCCTGCAATAATAGTTGATCAAACTATATCCTCCTATATAAGAGAAGAGAAATTAACCTCATCTTCCTTCAAACCCGTTTCGACTATGCATAAAATATATAATGAAGGAAATACATTGATATCATCATTCAAAAGGTTGATCTTATTTACATTGATACTAGGAGCAGACTGGGTTTATAAATGGAGCCTGCTGAAATTATGCAAACTCTTGCTGGCAAAATGTATTCAACTCAACTGACCCTACGCTCTCCCAATAAACAAATACCCATCTGTATCACGGTTTATTGTTTTTTGATACTTTTTCACCCACACGAAATCCACCAACCTATTTTGCTTTTTGTCTTCCTTGTCTACCACCGGTAGATTCACAATGGATTTTTCTCATTTAGCCTTCGCTTGTCTCGTTGTTCCCCGTAATAAGCGTTATGTATTAGCTATTTATGTACCAAGTGCGAAGGGTAACATTCACCCGAGGGCCTTTGGCCCGAGGGCTGAATGTTACCCGATGGGCGTTAGGATCTAGTGACGCTCAAGATTTTATTTTTCACGAAAAAATTATCTTAAACGACGTTGTTTACTTCATAAATTTCTTCTCATGGTATTTACTGCGTACTGATCGGCAACTGAGCACAAGTGAGCTTCTATGCAATTGCCATGGAAACATTGAAGAGGTTGCTAAGGGTTGTTTATTTGATAAAATGACGCTGCATTTTTGTAAGAATTGACAAGCTTGTTAGTGGAGGAAACTAAAAACGGTTGTGTTCATATTAATTATGGAGATACCACAGAATGTGACGCTCAAAGCGTTAGGAAATATACTGCCTGTGAAATCCAAATACTTATACGAGAAGGAGTATGACCATTTTTCGAAATGGAAAGATGAAAACAGAGTGAATACCGTAAATGACACTGTCTTAATAGCATACTTCCAGGAACTGGTGAGTTTATCTCATTAAAAATAAAAATATTAATATTTTTTATTCATTTTACATTATTTCAGTCTGAAAAATATAGTGCAAATAGTCTATGGACCAAATACTCACAGCTGAAATCAACATTGATTGTTAAAGAAAACATTAATATATCAGCATTCAGTCAACTGAAGGCCTTTCTGAAACTTAAATCAAAAGGACACATTCCTAAAAAATCAAAGGTGTTGGAAGGTGGACAAGTATTACTTTCATAAGAAAAGCTCCAGATGATGCTTTTCTGCTACATAAAGTTGTTCTGGTGATGGACGTATTTGGAGGCTTAAGACGTGATGAAATGGTCAAGATGACAATTGATGACATTGAAGACAGAGGAGCCGTTTTACTGATCAAGATACCAGAAACCAAGACGTGCACCTCAAAAAGTTTCACCATTGTTAAAGAAAGCGAAATGGGAGCCATAAATAGTTGAAAAGTACATTGCACTACGACCAAAAGGATGTAAACAACGTAGGTTTTTTTTAACCTACAGAAATAATAAATGCATTGAGTTACCTGTAGGTAAAAATACTGTAGGAAGTGTTCCTTCTATCATAGCGAAATACTTTAATTTGGAAAACCCGAAAGGTTACACCGGACATTGTCTACGTCGAACGTCGTCAACGCTTCTTGTTCAAGGTGGTGCTTCCTTTGAAACTCTAAAATTATATGGAAAATGGAAGGGCAGTACGGTAGCGGAGAGCTATATTGAAGAAAGTATCTCCTCGAAGAACAAAATTGCTACAATGATGGCCCTTTCCGTTTCCGAAAAAGAAAATGTTAACGTTCCGAACGAAAACGAATGCACATTGAGGAGTTCATCATCGGTCAACTCACAGAACTTCAAACTTGGTACTAATTTTTCAGGAACATTTGAAAATTGTAATTTCTATTTGAGAGAAAATAGTTAGTCCCTTTTTTATGTACAGTTATAAAGAAATTTTTTCTGAGTAATTAATTTATTGAACTAGAGAAAAAACATTTAGCGGGCGTTATGGGTCTGGTAATAGCAACCGTTGCCATGGTTTTATAAAGCAGTAATGGACAAGTGAAATAGTTATTTTCCTAATAAGTGCGGAAAGTAATACTTTCCCGCACGCGACTGCCGTTGACCCGAACGACGCGGAGCGGAGTTCGGGCAAGCAGTCAAGGGCGGGAAAGACACTTTACGCATGAATTAGGAACATTATTTTTTCTACGACCGTATAAAGATTCAAAAAGCACATTGAAAATATATATTTTATTTCAACATACAAAACATTCCATGAAAATCCACTAATTATTATTAATATTAATGTTGAAAACACAATTTGTTGCATTCTGCAAATGCGTCAGAATAGCCGGTCCAGAGTAGTTAGTTGGTGGTAACTGGCTGTTAAGAGTAACACTGTAGATTGCAAAGTGCATGAAGATGACGGAGACGGCATCGGTTGCAAGTTGCCAGTACATGAAAGAATTTTATTCGAGATGGTTTCCTTTGTTCTACGGAGTCCTCCAAATAACTCTCAGCAACAATGAAATGTACATTTAATAAAGATAAATTGACATATTTTACTTTCCCGCACTAGTGCGGGAAAGCAAGTTTTCCCGCACTAGTGCGGGAAAGTGACACTTTCTAAACTAAAATGAGTGCGGGAAAGTGGGTGAAAACGCACGGTCGTAGGAAATAGTTATTTACCTAACAAGAGCGGAAAGTAGTAGTTTTCCGCACGCGACGGCAGTTGCACGAACGACGCGGAGCGGAGTTCGGGTAAGCCGTCAAGGGCGGAAAAGACGTTTTCCTCAAGAGTTAGGTACAATGTTTTTCCTACGAGTGTTTATGTCCATCTTATTTATGAAAAAAAAAGGTTTTTATTAAACAAGATTTTATAATGCTACAAAATGACACATAAGACAGAATAATTACATAGATCATTTAGTTAGTCCTAAATATCCTCATTTTCAACAATACAAAAATCGCGCGGAAAAGTAACTTTTCCGCATGATTTTATCTTTCCGCGAGATTTATAATATGAGATCGAATCTAGTCTATTTGATAATAACTTTCCGATATTCCTTAATTTTCATAAAATTAATTTCAAAATATAAAGTAATTAAGACATTATCAAAATAGTGATATTTAAAATTTGACAGGATTTGATATGGTATAGCAATTAAATTAATATCTGAAATAGTTGGCAAAGTAAGGGAGCAGTCGTTCTACGCTAGTTAATGGTTAATGGGGTAGGTGGTTCGAATCCTGGGGAAGTTACTTATTTTTTGTTTTTGTTTTGAATTCGATGAGAGTACTTACTGTTCAATTTTCGTTATATTTTTCCATATTTGTATATTCAATGACGACATGAGTGTTTTTGATAGAATCTGTTATGTAAAAAACAATTCGCTTGTACTACAAAATTTCATATACCCTACCAACTCGTGGGAAATGTATGTCATTTCATGCTCATTGCACAATATACTAATCTTGAATTAAAATATTGTGCTTTAAAGAGAAAATCTTGCGTAAAAGTAAAAATCCTGCGGAAAAGTAAAAATCGTGCGGAAAAGTTACTTTTATTATTTTTTTTTTTTTTTTTTTTTTTCCTTGGTGTTTTGGCATCGACTGCTATGGTCATTAGCCATGTGTTCTGGATAGGCCTTGTTACTAACTCCATACGCCACTTTAGGAGCAGCACTGTTAATTTTTAACGCAACAGTGAATCGTGGAGGATTATTTCCAGCCGACACGAGCCTCAGTCATTCAGACTTTCACATCTGAAAATGAAAAAAGATCGCACCGTCTGGGAATCGAACCTGCAACCTCTCGGTTACCAGGCGAGCGCTTAACCACTGCGCTAATCCCCGCCCTACTTTTATTATTATAATTAATTATACCTTCGGATTTCTTATAGCATCACGAACAAAACGAAATGAGTTAAAATAAACTCATTGATCTCATCGGTTCGGCAACAGGCTCCAAAACCACTATATAAAATATGGTACCTACCACTCAAATAGGACACTGTTAAGAAAGACACGACTCCTGGCCTAACATAATCCTGGACTATCATCCTGTGAAGTGTCAGTGCGACAGTCAGTCTCCAGGGAGGAGAAAAAATTGAATGAGAGAATCAATAAACTTGTAATTTTGAAGTTGAAATAAAAACTTTTCCTAACGATTTTTGAAATAGAATCTACAATTTTCAAATACATAAACCGACCAAGATATCCCTTGGTCACATACAGACACATAAAAAAAACAATAATGGGTCTGTTGATTTGTCATAAGAATGAAGAATCAAAGGATTCCATAAAAGTATCCATGGTGAGCGTGAGTGTGTTTTTTGGTGAGGGAGGAGATGTGGGTGTTAAAATTGAAATAGTAATTTACTTAACAAGTCCGGAGATAGTATATTGTGTATCTAGTAGTAAAAGCAATACATTCCCGGACGACCATGTAAACTGTTGGCCGAGGCGTTAAGCCGAGGCCAACAAGCATTGAAGTCTGGGAATGTGCTTTTACTACGAGGTACACATACTATTTTTTCTGAAATTTTTATCATAAATTGAGGATTCGAAATTACGTGCTTTCCTGAAACGTCAAACTGACAAGTATAAACCAAAGACCGATTTTGACGGCCTAGGCCGGCAAAGTACTTTCCCGTATCGTTTTCGATACGGGAAAGTATTAAACGGTCCGGGAAAGTTCGTTGCTTAGCAACGGACTAAAATACTGGATTAGCGTATTTTGAGGCGTGCAGTTGCTCCGAGAAAGTGGGCATTCTTGAACGATTTCAAAAAAATTCTGTTTTTAGGACGAGTAGACAAGATTGTAAAAAAACTGTTTTCGGACGTGTCGCGTGTACTATTATTTCGGCAACCGTGGAGAATAACAAATCCATGAGACACATTTCTTTATTATATTTCTTTGTACAACAAAATTTATAACAGAAGATAGGTACTAACAGAAACATTCTGATTTTCATTTAACATGCGTTCCAATTAACAGTGCTGCTCCTAAAGTGGCGTATGGAGTTAGTAACAAGGCCTACCAGAACACATGGCAAATGACCATAGCAGTCGATGCCAAAGCAACAAAGAAAAAAAAACTTAATATTTATATTAAAATTCGAGCAATACTAATATTGAAGGGATTCAATTTAATTGAAATGCTTGGTATATTGAAATGCCTTTAGTTGAAGTCATCAGATCAAGAAGGTGAAGTTTCCGTTTCACATTGATTGTTTTCATCTGATAATTTTTTAATGGACTTGGCAACTTTAATTTTGGTTGTAAGCGAATTGTCCTTCAGCGACATTTTCAGATTTCCAGCCACCATGCCACTTCAAATTGGTGATGTTTCCACCAATATCAGCAAATAACGTCTCTGAAGTTCGACGAATGCTATGGCCTGCTTAATTTTTAGGATTTGTTAAATTTAGAAATTCTGCGATTCCTAAAAAGATTCCCAAAACTGTGGACACCAACAGGCTGAATCGAACATTTTCCTTTTTTGTAATTCATGAATAATCTGTAATAAATATTGCCTGAACAACTGCAGGTCATTAGTAAACTAGAAAAACTGGAGAAACCGGAAAATGTTGCAGTTTTTTTTTAATTCATGACTCTGAAATTTTTCAAGCTGTAGTGTTGGCCCTTTTCATGAGAGTATTGAATCATGTGTGCACAAAATAGGCTCTGTAGGACCATTTCTTTTGGCACAATTTCAATTTCAATATTTTTTGCGCTTTATCTGTCAGTTTGCAATTTATGTGTCGGCTATTCATGAAATGTCTTTATGAAAAGCGTAATAACTCGAAAACGGTTGAAAATTGACACATAAACATTTTTTACAAATTTTACCAAACTATTACGTGGATTACAGAAATGTAATAAAATACAGGGCGTTCCCTTCAACATACGGAAGTACGGACACAAAATCACTTTAACCCAAAGTGCTACGCCACTGACAACAATTCAGATGGCGGAGTAATGAATTTTTGAAAAAATCGCAAAATTTTCGGGTTTTTCCAATTTTTTTCCGTTACTACTTAATAATCAGTTAGGGTCATTTTGTTGGTATTTCAATTTTCTACATTTTCTCATATTGGAGCAACAAAATTGATGTATTTGTTTTTATGTTATGAGCGAAACATTAAAAAAACACGATTTTATGCATTTAACTGTTTGTTACAAATTAATAAATGACACAGTCGGTTTCCTACTAGTATTTTTGTAACGAAAAAATCCTCTGGGAACAGTTGTTTCTGTTAAATAAAGATCATGAAAGCCCAACCAAGGTTGTAGCGTCCTCTCCAACAATGGCTAAGGGGAATAATGAGGAAAGAGTATGGATCCAGCGTGAAATAATACATGCGTCACCTGCTTAATAGCTTGTATACCAAAATCTACTTTTCAACTTTAAATCCCGTGATTGTCTCCTCTCCCCTCAAACCCTTCCACTAAGACATTTTTATGAAACATTCTAAGTTTCACCAACGTACCATTTTTTTAAGTGTTTGGCAACTCTTTACATGTAATCGTGTTGTAAACGTGATTCATTTTCATTTCAAAATAACTGATCATAATGTTTTTTTCCAGGGTACTATGGTTGGTTTTGGTACTGATAGCGTTTGCATTATCCATATATTACATCTTGGAGATCTACTACAAATATGAAGAAAACCCATTCATCGTTAACTTGGCGACCAGGGAATCACCAATTTACACAATACCATTTCCTGCCGTAACAATATGCCCAGTAGTTAAAGCTTCAAAAAGTATCTTCAATTTCACCAGTGCCGTTCAGAAAATTTGGAACAATGAAACACTCTCGGAAGAAGAGTAGGTATTGAAGTAACAACTTAGATGGAAATAGAAATTTTCATTTCTCTGAACGGTTTCAAGTCTCTATTTTGACATATTATATATGATATTATACAGTGTGCACATAAAGGTTGGAGCAAATTCGTTAAAAGCTTGATAAGGCCATTGGGGAAAAAAGCTCAGACATGTCGGTTTTATTTTTCAGTTGCCAATTTTTTGTCCACTTATATTTTTGATGACGTCATCACTGTTCGGGTTAAGAGGCCCTTATATTTTTTTTCAAATGGCATCACTCTAATTTCATAATAATGGCGAAAAGACACAAAACATCCAGATTTCTGCTAATAATCAAGTAATCTCCAATTGTGAAACGAATCAGGTTAAATTACTAGGCATTACATTAGACAATAGACTTAACTGGTCTGCACATATTTCCCAACTGAAGAGAAAACTCGGGGGCTCTCTATTTGCTATTCGCCAATAGGGAATATGCAAGTGATTTAAATTTACTTGATTTTTTTACCTCATATACTTTATTCTCTTGAAATTACACCTAAACCATTAGTTTATCATTTAGTTTGTATTTAACTCCATAAAACTTTAATCAAAAAGTGCAAAATAAGCGCGCGGAATTCAAATTTGTGGAACGCATCATCATTGGTCGAAACGAAGAATGACGCCACATGGCACGTTATGAAATTTATCTGTGTTGATATTCATACTGTGCTAGTCTTCTTTCATAGAAAATTTGTTTTTATTTATATATTTGTAGTGTTTTCCATTACATAGTGCAATTTTGGTGTAGTGACAATTGTAATTATCAAGAGCAATGACTGAAAGCGGTTTTGTCAAAGCACAATCCGACAATACCTGAACTGATAAGTAGTAATAGTTTTCCTTTTGTAATTTAGGTGAGGCAGGTATATACAAAACATTTATGCATACAAAACTTACTTCTGATCAATTCACTTCATGCTAACTATCGAAATACAATGTACTCACATTGAAATGATCTTCACAACAATGTAAATGTGATATTGGAGATACTTCGCCTCTTCTCATAACCTTACACCATTGTTTACGTATCTTCGCATCTCTTGGAACAGAAAAAAATACTTTATTTGGCATTCCGGTACTAGACAATACCTATAAAATGGTTTTTTAGCATTTTCCATTATCGTAATAGCGATTAAAACTGCAAATCCCTAACCTAATTAATAACTGTCAATAGTGTCAATGGCCATAACTATAGAAAGGCTTGTTCATTGAAGACTGCTCTGGTTGATCGAGATCACTTTCACATATGTTCATCTCTCTCTAACACTTGTACTGCATTTGTCTTACTCTTTTATAAAATATCAACTTCAAGCAAGTAGAGCAATCAGAGTACGTCTAAACGAACGACACTGAAGAAGAACAACACTGATAGCGCCATGTGACGTCATCCACAGCGCGCGAAAATGGAGGCGTTCAAATAGGTCAAATTCAATCGATATTTAAATATATTATTTTAAAAATTAATTCGAAGACTTTCAACCGTATTTATATTTTTTACTATGTTGTAACGAAGTAAAAGATTGATTAAACAAAAAAAAAATATGCATATTCCCTATTGAAATACAGTGTGTCTCACTTCTCATGGAAACACCCCCGTATCTTCCGTAATAATTGAGGTTGAATGATGAAACTCTCAGGACTGATGAAAATGCTCAAAATGCACCTACCACCTGAATGGGGTTGGCCTACGTGATATACACTGCCCGCCAATCGCGATGGAACAACACATTTTTACGGTAAAACATACTAGAGGGCAAAATAGGCTAAAAATTCCTTCAGATTTGTGATCAGGACCACCAACTTACTACATTTTTCTCTGAAAAAATTTCAGTCCTGAAAAATCCGAATTTGTCTCACTTCTCATGGAAACACCCCCGTATTTTCCGTAATTTTGTACGTAGAACCCTGAAATTTGCAGGATCGATAGATAGACTAGAAATGAACTCACTGCACAAAACGGGTCATCCTACATGATGTGCACTGCACGCCAGCAGCGATGGAAAAATGGGTGGTTCCTTCGCTGCTGGCGTGCAGTGTATATTACCCAGATTGACCATTTTCGTGCAGTGAGTTCATTTCCAGTGAAAAAAATTACGGAAGATACGGGGGTGTTTCCATGAGAAGTGAGACAAATTCGGATTTTCCAGGACTGAAATTTTTTCAGGGAAAATGTGTCTCTGTAGTAAGTTTATGGTCCTGATCACGAATCTGTAGGAATTTTGAGCCTATTCTGCCCCCTAGTATGTTTTACCGTAAAAATGGGTTGTTCCTTCGCGAGTAGCGGGCAGTGTATATCACTTAGGCCAACCCCATTCAGGTAGTAGGTGCATTTTGAGCATTTCCATCAGTCCTGAGAGTTTCATCATTTTACCTCTATTGTTACGGAAGATACGGGGGTGTTTCCATGAGAAGTGAGACACACTGTATATTAAGAACCACATATTTTTCACTGTTTCACTCCCATATTAGTTATGGTGTACAATTTTGGGGAAATTCATGTTAAGCCATTCAGATATTTAGGATGCAAAAGAAAGCTGGCTAATATTGGGTACAGGGATTGGGTACAGGGATAGCTGTCAAGAGAAGTTAAAAAAACTTGGAATTATGCCACTACCAACTCTATTTCTATATTATGTTTTGATTGAAATACATAAAAAGCAATCAACCTTGACAAAACAATCTCATATTCACGAACATAATACACGTAACTCTCACCACATACGTCTCGAACATACAGATAAAAATCCCTAGATTTTTCTCTATTCAATATTCTACCTCAAGATTTCAAAGAGCTCAGTCTGAACACTTTCAAGAAAAAATTGAAAAAATATTTGCTTGGGCAATGCTTCTATTCTGTCAATGAATTAAGAATTCATTTGTGTACTAATAAACATCTCACTGCTTCTCTTTGATTTAAAAGATTGATATATTTATATAATTATACAATTTTTTGTGTCTGTGATTGATGTTGTTTGTTTGTTGTTTTTACAGTTTTTACACCATTTACGTTACTTTCAGAAGTAAATCAAACATGACTTGCTACAAACATTATATTGTGTAACGTAGTTAAATAAAATATTCTATTCTATTCTAATACCTTAAAAATAACGCATTTTTCTGTGTATGGATATAATCTATTCATTTTAATTTGAATTTGAAGACACGACATTCTTTGAGTAATAACTTTCGTTTACTAATGACTTACATTATAGCCGAATTTGATTTCACTTTTATTCAAACAGTTATAGTAATAGAAAGTTAAACAATAAGAAAAATTCCCTCTATATCACAATTGAGTATAACTTATATATATTTTCTTTCTTTCTGATATATTGGTGTTTCTTATTTCATCTCATTAAAATGGAAGACTTGATGAACAAATGTCATTGAAACATTCCATTTTCCACATATAATTAAATATTTCGATTATTTTTGTATCTGTCCGTAAAGGGATACTTGCGGGATTCCGCATTTTTGAAATGCAATTTTTTGGTCGAAAAAATGCACCCATCCACAAAATCGACATTTTCTAAATAAATCACCAATGTAATTCAAAAAACATAACTATATTTTCGGATTCAGAAGGAAATTTTCTATAAAATGAAGTACTCGATAGGGAACGATAAACTTGGGCTCAAAATGCTACTTATTTGCTGCCCTACAATAATACAGTATTTAACCCACATTATCAACTATTGTATTGATAACGGTGAAATTCCTGTTCAATGCCTATATATTACCACTTCTAAAAGTCGAAAATCCAAATGAGTCGAAATTATACGAAAGACTTATGTATGTGCAAATGAAAGAGTATTTAGACACTCATTCGGTTATTCCATCCAATCAATCCGGCTTTCGTAAGGACCATGGCTGCACTACTGCGTTGCTGACAGTTGTTGACAGTTATCGGCAGCAGACAAAAATGAACTTACAACTTTTCGAAAGCTTTTGATAGGGATGATCATGGACTGCTGTTAGAAACGTTACATTTCAATGGATTTGAAACAGGTGCAATAAAATTGATGAAGAGATATCTGTCAGACAGAAGTCAAATCGTCAAATATGGAAGTCATGAATCCACGCCACTGAATCTTGTTTGTGGAGTACCACAGGGATCCATATTAGGGCCTCTGTTATTTTCAATAAACACATCTTCCTTCAGAGAATGCTTGAGAAATTGCCAATCTCATTTTTATGCTGATGATTTGCAAATATACTATTCTTATCCTTGTTCAGAAATAGAAAATAGTAATATTATTATTAACGAAGACCTTGCAGCACTTCCAGAACTGGCTGATAAATATTGTATGGAAATACATTCTTCTAAGTCGCAGGTAATGTTGTTTGGACGCAAGGTGTCTAGGGATGGATATGCAGCTTCTGTTGATATTAAAATAAATGATCAAACACTTGTTCTGACCAATGTTACAAAAAACTTGGACAATATTCAGATCTCAACTTTGATCAGCATCTAAACCATGTTATAAGAAAATGTATCACTAATATAAAATTAATTTATAGCAACAGAGATATACTGAATAAAAAAACTAAATCTATTTTGTGTAAATCTCTTGTATTATCACATATCAACTATTGCGACATAGTGTATGGACCTTGTCTAACGGCATTTCAAAATAGCCGATTGCAAAAAATGCAAAATATGTGTGTTAGAATGATATTTAATATTAGCAAATTTCTAAGGGGAGTTTCGAGCAAATTGACTGAACTGAAATGGCTTACAGTAAAACAGAGGCGTTACTTGCACGGTATTATATCGTTTTTAAAAGTCATGAAAAATAAATCACCTATATACACTCAAATGCAAAAAAAAACGCAACAATTTAATATTTGGTAAATTTTGAGGTCTCACAGTTTTTTTATTTTTAGTCCGATTTTCAAATTTTTTTCGGCAAACTGTAGATAAAATTATTAATTTTTACCTTGCACACTCAATCTTTTGTTAAATGCTGGCTCATCAGTCAGTATACAGGGTTAGTTAGAAGTTTGTTGTTAAAACCTAATTTTAAAACATCCTGTGGAAGAATTTCGTGGTCAAATTCTATCAAAATACCAATTTTTGTTAAGAACCATTCCTTTCCAACATTTTGTTTTTTAGTTCATGCCTCTAAGAGCACTAGTTCATTTTTAAGAGAGAAATTAACTTGTCATCAACGGTTTACTTTAAGAAATGTGATTTATTGAAGAGGTGGCTTTGCTCGTTGTTGCCCTAATGTCAGTTCGACAGTGAGAGACCTAAAAGAACTCTAACTATGGTTTTAAGTGCTCTTGTTGAAGATGGACGTAACTCTGAATATGTTGCAAGAATACTTCATGTTCATCGCTCTACCATCAAAAGAGTAGTAGAACATTTTAGACAAACTGGCAGAAATAAGCGTAGGGCAGGTAGTGGCAGAAAACGGAAAACGACTGCTATTGATAACAGATTTCTTCACGTGAATACTCTGCGGGGTCGTCATTTAGCATCAGTGCCGTGTAGAAATTAACTTCAAGAGGTCCGAGGTACAAATGTTAGCAGGTGGACAGTTCGCCGAAGATTGAAGGAGTTTGGTTTGAAATCTTGCAGACCAGCAACTGAACCCAAATTACTTAGTTGTCACCGAGTAGCTAGACTGCAATTTGCTACTGAACATTTACAGTGGAACTTTGGGCAATGGAATAATGTTCTTTTCACTGACGAATCCAGATTCTGCTTACATTCTCCAGATGGACGAAAAAGAGTATGGAGAAGGAAAGGAGAAAGATTTGCAGAGTGCACGTTCAGTCCCCGTCTGAGTTATGGAGGAGGTTCAGTAATGGTTTGGGTAGGAATATCTCGGGAGGCCTGCACTGAGTTGGTGGTCATCGATGGATCCTTGACGGCCCACTGATATATTGAGGAGATATTGAGCAATTACGTTGTTCCTTTTAGTGGATTTATCGGAGATGACTTTATCCTGATGCAGGATAATGCGCGGCCACATAAAGCAAGGCGTATTACACAGTACCTCGCGGAAGTAGGTATTAGAAAAATGAACTGGCCAGCATGTTCGCCTGATCTCAACCCCATAGAGCATGTGTGGGACATGCTTGGTAGGCGAGTCAGATCGCGAAGTAGCTCCGGCTACGATAAATGAGCTTCTTTTAGCAATTCAGGAGGAATGTAAAATATTCCTCAAGGTGCTATTCGTAACCTAATTGACAGTATGAACCGACGTATGCAGGCAGTAATAAGAGCTAGAGGTGTAAAGTACGTTTCTCCGGGTTATTTTAAGTTACAGTTGAATTGGTTTGTTTTGAAGTTTGATTTTTAATTTGAATTGAGTAGTTTGCATAAGTAAATTTTGCCATAATTGCTTATTATTATAACTGAACAATATATTGTTGCCTTCTCATTGCTAGACTCATAAACTGAGATGTGAAACTGATAATGGCACAATTAGCAAAGCCCTCTCGTCAAAAAATAACATTTCTTAAAATTGGGTAAAACTGTTGTTTGGAGTTCATTTCTCTCCTCAAAATGAACTAGTGCACTTAAAGGCATGAACCAAAAAACAAAATGTTGGAAAGGAATGGTTCTTGAAAAAAAATTGGTATTTTGAAAGAATTTGACCACGAAATTCTTCCACAGGATGTTTTAAAATAAAACTTCTAATTAACCCTGTATACTGACTGATAAGCCAGCATTTAACAAAAGATTGAATGTGCAAGGTAAAATTAATAATTTTATCTACAGTTTGCTGAAAAAAATTTGAAAATCGGACCAAAAATAAAAAAACTGTTACACCTCAAAATTTACCAAATATTAACTTGTTGCGTTTTTTTTTTTTTAATTTGAGTGTATTTATACAAGAAAATTAGATTCAAAACTGACGTACACAACATAAATATAAGGAAATAGGACACCCTTACAATACCAAAACATAACACAAACTTATATCAAAGATAATTTTCTTATGTTGTTTGCAAAGTTCTAAATCTTATTCTCTCTGAAATTAAATACATGTCAATTCCCGTTGCCAAATTCTATATAAAAAGATTGCTCCCCAATAATTTGTTGGTACCTAATTTTAAGATTTAGGTTCTTGTCACATTTTAAGAAGACTTGACTATTAAGAATTACTATTGATAAAATATTTTTTTAAGTATGAATTCATCAGTTATGTATGTAATAAAATAATTTCTCCATATTTCTGTGTTTATGAAGTACTAGCTGTATTGAAAAACAGGTATATTTACCTTCCAGGTGATAGAACTGAATGCAGCTTTTTTGATGAGCTGAATAATCCGAGTTTTTTGTTTAACATTTAATGTATTTTCAGCTTATTGAATAAATTTCTTTATTATTTATTATTAAGTAATGTTCGCGGGATTCCGCATTTTTTAAATATTCCCAGGCGATTAAAGTCGATAAATGCAATATTCGATATAGAAGGAAATCGAATTTTGCGATAATTTTTATTTTCCATATTTCAAAAAATCGCAAATGTCCCTCAGATGTATCTCGACCAGCTAATTCCGAATATCACCTCAAAAATTGAGTTCGACAAAGGAGTAACTAAAAAAGGGCAATTTGTTTGACAAAAAAATGCACATTTCCACAGAATCGACATTTTCTAAATGAATTAGCATTATAGATAGATAGATAGTTTATTCGTCACAAAAGATTATACATAATGTGTAGACATCAGTGCACAATACTTATCGAACTAGTCAGTTACAAGGCAAGGTATCTTAATAAAATTAAAATACATCCACACGCAAATTACAAACATTATTAAGTTAGTTATTTCAGTAAAAAACACACAACAATAATAATAAGTATTAAGATAATCAATCAAGTATAAGTCATTTAAATAAATTATCATATTCAGGAGCAGAGAAACTCTTCCACACTATAAAATGCTCTCTCATATAAGAAACTTTGCACCCTATTTTTGAATACCGAATCGCAACCACCTACATCAATAAAATTCCTTATCTTATTGAAACACTTGATACCGGTATAGCTGGGTGATTTTTGACAACAAGTAGTCTGGAAAATGGTAGATGGATATCATCTTTAGCCCTAGTATTATGAGAATGTATTTCCTTGTTTTTGAGAAATTTGTCTTCATTATCTCTTATGAGCATTGTTAGGTGAAATATGAAGCTTGACGATGAGCATTATTCATTATTCTAATAATTTTTTTCTGAGATCGAAAAGCTCGATTGAAATAACTTGAGGATCCCCAGAAAATTAGGCCGTACTGTAGAGTTGATTGAGCTAATCCGAAATATAATATTCTCATAATATCATATGATACTGTGTCTCTTAGATTTCTGGTGATATATGCAATCGTGCTGAGCTTTGAGCACACAGACATTATGTGATCTTCCGAAGTGAGTTTTCTATCCAATATCACTCCTAGAAATTTCAAACATACTTTACTTTCTATTGCTCTTCCGTTGATACTTAAATACAGATCAGAGTCCGGATTGACATTTTTTGGGAGAAACCGGATGTGGTATGTTTTGGGATTATTTAAAATAAGACTGTTGTCTTTGCAGTAGTTTTCTAGTTCTTTTGATGCCGTATTACTGTTTTCGACTAATTGTTTGACTGTAGAATTAGACATTAGGATATTTGTATCGTCAGCATAAAGGATAATTTTATCGGCTGATGAACATGCTTCTTTTAGATCACTCAGGAAGGTGATAAAGAAAAGAGGTCCAAGTATGGAGCCTTGCGGAACCCCTTTATCAGCATTGATTCGAGCATCGGATTTGGCTGACCCAATCATGACAGTTTGTTTACGGTTTTCTAGGTATGATTTTGCCCAGACTAGGGGTACACCACGAATTCCCATAGCTTCCATTTTTAACAATAATAAGTTGTGATCAATGGTGTCGAAGGCTCGACTGAAATCATAGAAAAGTCCTAATACATACTTTTTATCATTAAGAGCTCTATGTATAAATTCAATGCAGTCATATATGGCTGTGTTGGTAGACTTGTTTTTGCGAAATCCATTTTGAGTAGGGGGTATCAATTGATGTTGTTCTAAATAGGCTGTCAAGCGTATAGCGTATGAAGCTTCGAATATCTTTGCGATTTGGCTCTGTATGCATATGGACTTATAATTTTTGAGATCACTTTTAGAACCTTTATTCTTGTATAGTGGAATACATTTCGACCCCTTTATGGAAAAATTCCAGATGTGAACGAGTCATTTCTTAATTCACAGAGAGGCTCACTGATAAGTTCCGCAACGTCTTTCAGGACCTTCCCACTTCCCATTTATGTCTATTCTAATAAAAAAGTACATTTTCGGATTAAGAAAGAAATTTTCTATAAGATAACACTTAAGTGATATTCGCGGGAGTCCGCATTTTTTATAGTTATTTATGCAACAAGTGCAAAAAGTGAATGTTTATTCCACTCGACGTGAAATTGTCCGACGAGGCCGTAAGGCCGAGTTGGACAACACGTCGAGTGCAATAAACAATTTTTGCACGAGTTGCATACAACATTTTTTCTACGTTCATGCAAAAAGCAAAAAATGATTTATTGAGGTGCGGCACTAGGTGTAGGAAAATGAAAAGCGCAACTTGAATACTTTATTATTAATATCGATTTGCATTGAAACAGGAACTAATACGTTACGAACAATTTAACTCAAACTTTATTTTTACCCTCAATGTTGAAAGTGAATGAACAATTGGTGCAATTTTCAATATGAATATTTCGTAGTGAAGTACCTATTATCAATCTCACAGAATATCTGCTAAATATGTAGTAGGTTTAAACGTTTATGTTTGTCATGATGACAGCACGTTAAAGTAGAATGACAGATGAATGCACTAAAAACTTTATTGCACTAGTGCAAAAAAGAACTTCTTTTTCCACTGAATATAGTTCAATAAAGTTTTGCTTTTTGCATGAATGTAGAAAAAATGCAATTTCTTTAACGAAAAAATGAACCCATGGCCAAAATCGATATTTTCTAATTGAATTAGCAATCTAATTGAAAAAACAAGTACATTTTCGGATTCAGAAGGAAATTTTCCATAAGATGAAGTAATATTCGCGGGATTCCGCATTTTTGAAATATTCCCAGACGATCATAGTCGAAAAATGCAATATTCTATAAAGAAGGAAATCGAGTTCTGCAAAAATTTATATTTTTAATTTTTTTTAAATCGCAAACTTTCCTCAGACGGATCTCACCTCAAAAATTGAGTTCGGCAAAGGGGTAACTAGAAAAGCGCAATTATCTCGTTGAAAAAATGCACCCACCCATTTTTGAAGTATTCCCAGGCGATCAAAATCTAAAAATGCAATATTCTAGATAGAAGGATATCGAATTTTGCAAAAAAACTTATTTTGCATTTTTAGAAAAATCCCAAACTTCCCTCAGACGTTGTCTCGGCGAGCTGAGTCCAAATATCACCTTAAAAATAGAATTTATAACTTTTATACCTTTATTTCAGAAAGAGAAATACACAGTATATGTCGTCCATTTGCGACAGTCTTGATGATTCCTATATAGATGAACTTCCGCCTAATAAAACATTCACAGATGATTTTTACAAGCAAATCGATCATGTGAGTATCAAATCAGAAAATACCCCTTAATTTCCTAATCACTTACACACAGATTTTTGCAGTTAAAACCAGATTCCATATTTTTTGCGTGCATGTTCATGGGTAAATTATTCGAGAACTGTGAAGATCTATTTGTTCCTGTACTACTGGACGATGGAGTTTGTTATACCTTCAATATGTTGAACAGAGAAGACATTTTCAAAGATGATGTGTAAGTTCCTTCAGCAAATTTTTATATGAGTTAAATAATCGACTGCCATTCCCCACAACCCCATCAGTCATTGCATCCTATGAATTCAATTTCAACTTGGAATTAATAGTGAAAAATGAGTATCCACAATGTAAAGTTTTTGTTTTTCCTCGTAAATATTTATTTTTTAGTAGCATCAGGGTCAATCTCCTATTAGTCATGGTGAGGTATTCTGCAGCCTACGCCACCTACACTCTTGAGAGCGATCGATCAGAGTGTCTTGATCACTTTCGGGCACCCATTGATGGATTTTCAAGGAAAACATGTTTGGAGAAAATAATTCTCCTTTTTTGCTTAATAAACTTTTGATAAGTTTTGACAAATAGTGTTTATTAAACAAAATTATTCGATGGAGTCATGACCATCTCAGATGAAATTGTTTTTTAATATTTGTGGTTTCAGAAGAGCAACTCATGATAAATTTCACATCAATGTAATCAGAATGAGAAGTACTATTTTTCTGTGTAAAAAAACAAAATAATAATAATAGAAAAAAAAGTCGATGATAATTGCCAGAAGACGAAACATCGGATAGTAAATCTGAACATAACAACGGGTAGCTGAAAAAAAGTATCAATTGAAATGTTTTTGATTTTGGGATATGTAGTCAAATAACGCTAGAAAAAATTAAAACGAAAATTCCAATTTTCAGTTTTTTCCGATATTTTCGGAAATACTCGGAATTTTCCAAGTTTCAAAACAGTATTTTGTTAAGCATCAAAATACGCAACTTTGCCCTAATTTAAGCTTTGACGTATCTCCTGTAGTTTAGGAAATCCCAATGGTGGGATCGAATTTGAATTACCCTGTATATAAAATTTTAACGTATACCTCAATCTTCAAAATTCCGTATTTTGGATTTAAACCGAATTATGGAAAGTACTTGCAAATTTATTTTGGTAGAAACTTTTGTACGTGAATCTACCACGAAGAATTGCCGGAGTCCACCAGGTTGTGAACTCACTGAAAGAAGATGTAGATACAAACAATATTGTCGTGAATTGGGGTTTATTCACTACTAACACTTTAGAAAAATATGAAAACATTTATTTTACTATCTACACATATGAGATTAAGACGATTGAAATTAATGAAGGAAATAATGAATTAAAGAATTAATGAATTTTTGAAAACTCTTGTTTTCTGTTTATGGCACAATTGTGTTTCAAAATAAATATAACTTCGCTCACGTACTGAATGGACCTTTCCAAGAGATATGAGGTAACACTGAAATTAGAAAGTAAATACGCTAATATCACTCGGGATTTTTTTTTCTGACCGCTAGTTTATCTATAATCAGAAGAAAAGTGGTTTCGTGACGTCACGTTCATCAAAACTAAACCTGGCAACGTTGTTAAAGTTGTGCACCAAATTCTCATTCAAATATAATGTGTCGTATGACAGTTGTCATTTGATACCAGATGGGTTCTTTCGTCTGTTTCACGGTGCGATCAATAAGAATAGTTTGTCTCTGTCTAACTCATTTGCCTACCCATTTGATATAAGTGAAGCAGTTCCATCAGATCTAAACTTCAACGAACACTACCTTGATTTATTTTTTGAGGTTAACGCGGTTTTCTAAGTTTTGAGAGCTTTTGTTGTTTGTGTTCTAAAATTTGTTATTGATTCCTGTATCTCCAGTACCTGTATCCCTGCAATAACTGAACATGTCGAAAAGGTGCTTTGTACCTCTGTGAATTATCCAAACTTATCTTCACGAAGCCTTGTTCTATATTTTTAATACACAATTACACAAATAAATTCACACCAAATCGTTTGTGATAACTCGTCACTACACTATTATCGAATTTATCAGTTGAATGTTGATTGTTGAATGTAAATAAAATGAACATTAACCTCACATCTCCATATAACTTTTGACAGTTGAGAACTGTCATTGCGATTTGCTGTGTTGTCAATGCTCGTTCTTCATCATAAGGATGGTCTGTTCAGAAAATTTGAAAGTTACAAATACAATAAAAAATAGCTAATATGTGGATTTTTATCTATGAGTTGATCAAGTGACAATGTATTGATTATTTTTCAACGGCTTATATCATGCTAGAAGTTATATTTTTAAGGAGAACGGTATTGCCTGTTTCGGAACGTGGATTATGGTGGGAGATATTTCCGATGAACGTGACGTCAGCGGCACACTTTCAAATGTGATATTTTTTTAAAATGAAAGAAAAATTATGGAACTTTTTGTTAAATGAACTTTTCAGACTAACAACTATCGATTTAAACGAGTTTTGTAATTTATTTTCCGTAAATGTAAAGGTCCATTGTAAAAAGGTTACCCACGTATTGAATGATAATAAAATATTTTTTTACTTTTTACTTTTTGCAATTCAGTACGTGAGCGAAGTTATATTTATTTTGAAACACAATTGTGCCATAAACAGAAAATAGAAAAAAGGCCATTGATACTTGATACTTGATCTGGTAGTTGAGTTTAGAGTTCTGCCGTGCCCACAGCTAGTGAGTGATATGGGGGGAGTTTGGAAGATTCGATATTAGATAGATGGACAATGTTCCTTAAATGTAAATGCCAATATACAGGGTGTCAATTTGAAAACTTCCCACCCTTAATATCTTCCTTCCAGTAAACAATATGAGTAATCGAAAAAACAGGTCAATTTTATTGTCAAGGGGGATACTTTCAAGGACTGTTTGTAGCCCTCGTGGTTCAACCCCCTAGGAGGGGTAGATGTTACCCTTCGAATTTTAAATGGGAAGGGGGCTCAAGTGGCACATCATTTTGATGGGCGTTCAATTCTTGTTCCAATGGTACCCTGACTTATTATTTTTTGATGAGCATTTTCCGAAAAATTGCGTTCTAAACTAACAGAAGTAATTATTAGAACGCCTATACTGAGATGCATGGTTTGGCCAGAACTGGTTAGAATATTAGGTGGTACCGTTCCAACCCTGTATTAGGGGTAACATTAGCCATTAGCTCCAAACACTTTACATAAAAAAGTAGTCTAATAGTAAAACGTAGATGGTAGTAAAGTTGTGTTTATTAAATGCTGAATTTTTAAGTGTCATCGCAGAAATTGTACAGATAGCCTTCCTTTTTTGCTACTTCTGCTGTAAAAAGTTTCTGTTTTCCGGCAAAAAATTGGTTAGCAAATTTGAACTATTTGGTAGTATTGTGAATACCGTTGTACCTGTTGGGCTGTTTAGGAATTACTTTAATAAGTGTATAAAAGTGTAAAAATGGTTTACATTCTTCAAGACAGAATTGAAATGATTGTAATTTATGGAGAAGTTGGAAAGTGCGCACGAAGGGCGGCATGTCTTTTTAACGAAAGACATCCAAATTGTAATGTAAGTCACCGGTATGTGCTTGATTTGGTGAATAAGTTTTACGAAACTGGTTCAGTGACAAATAAAAAAGAAATAACCCCAGTGTACTAAATGAAGCAGCTCAAATTGAAGTTTTGGGAACATTTGCTGCAGAGCCCACGAGCTCCTTACGATCAGTATCAGAACAGACGGGAATGTCACGCGAGACTATAAGAAAAGCATTGAAAATGCATAAATTTCATCTATATAAAATGCAGATTCTTCAAGAGCTCCACGAGGATGATTATGATAGAAGAATAGAGTTTTGTGAAATCATGTCTCATCGAGTCAATACCATCCCTAATCTTCTGTTAAACATCTGTTTCAGCGATGAGTGTTCATTTTTTCTGAATGGCAATGTTAATAGACAAAATTGTCGCTATTGGAGTGACGAAAACCCACATATTTTTCGGGAAGGGCATACACAACACCCACAAAAAGTTAATGTTTGGGCTGGTATTCTTGGAAATGCCATTCTTGGTCCATTATTTCTGGAAGAAAACTTGACTGGCAATCTGTACCTTGATATGCTTGAAGAGACTATCGATCCTCTTATAACTCACGAGCTAGAAACTCAAATTGATGCAGAAGGTAATGAACTTTTGCAGGAGGATCTGTTAAATTACCAGCAGGACGGTGCTCCACCTCATTATTTTCTTCCCGTCCGACAGTGGTTAAACGAGAGATTTCCGGGTAGATGGATTGGCAGAAGGGGAGCAGTTGAATGGCCTCCGAGATCACCGGATTTAACACCCTTAGATTTCTTTCTTTGGGGGCATCTTAAATCCGTTGTTTACGAAACACAACCTTCTGATATTGACCAACTTAAAAGACGAATTACAGCAGCATGCCAGTCAATTAATTCCTAGTGAAGTTTTCCGTAATGTTAGAGGGGAGTTCGAAAACAGACTGTATTACTGTTTAGAGCAAAATGGACAACATTTCGAACAGCTAATAAGATAAGCGTAAGTAGATTTTATGTTGGAAATGTCTTTCTCGCAAATTAAATTTTATTGTGTAGAAGGAAAATAACCACCAAATAAAAAATCCCATGCGTAATAAATTTATTCCTGTCATTCAAGGGTTGGAGCGGTGCCACCTACTCTTCTAACCATTTTTATTAAAGGGAGTCAATACAATAATGCATCTCAGTATAGGCGTTCTAATAATTACTTCTGTTAGTTTAGAACGCAATTTTTCGGAAAATGCTCATCACAAAATAATAAGTCAGGGTACCATTGGAACAAGAATTGAACGCCCATCAAAATGATGTGCCACTTGACCCCCCTTCCCATTTAAAATTCTAAGGGTAACATCTACCCCTCCTAGGGGGTTGAACCACGAGGGCTACAAATAGTCCGTGAAAGTGTTCCCCTTGACAATAAAATTGACCTGTTTTTTCGATTACTCATATTGTTTACTGGAAGGAAGATATTAAGGGTGGGAAGTTTTCAAATTGACACCCTGTATATATATATATATATATATATATATATATATATATATTGTAAGTATAGATCTTTTTAAAATAAGGTATTCAATCAATAACTAGTTCAGGAGAGATTCATCGATTCATTAATTCTTTAATTCATTATTTCCTTTAATAATTTCAATCGTCTTAATCTCATATGTGTACAGGGTGTCCCAAATTCGAGCCTCATCATTGGGATCTCGGAAACCAGAAGATATACGAGGTCGGTTAAATGGAGGCAAAGTTGCGCAATTTGGTGCTCATTGAAACGCCGCTTTCATATTTGAAAAATTCCGAATACTTCCGAAGATTTTTGGAAAAAACCGATTATTCGCGATTTTATTTTTATTTTTTTGTGACTCTATTTGAATAGATATAACAAAACAAATTTCACATTCTCATTGCTACTTTTTCTGTTCTACAAGATGGTGTTATCAGATTTTCAAACAGATGTTTCGTATTTGAGCTGCCATCATCAACTTTGTTTTTTAAATACGGCCCTGGATTTTTCATTATGGATTTTAAAATATTCTAATGTCCCAAAACAAATGATGTATCGCACTTATTCGAAAAGTTTATATTAATAGCATTTTCCATAAGAACTCATGTGTTAGAGAGAGACAGAGAGTATATTTTTGGTAAGATCTTAGCAGGACATCATTAAAATATTTTTTTCGAAAAAGAACGATAAATCATTAATTTAAGGACCTCAGAAGTTCCTAAAAATTGATATAAAACAATGTGTGATGTTCAACAATAGGCATGATGTTTTAATTATTCCAAAAAAAGTCAAACAAAAACTATAAAATTGAATACCCAATGAAAGTTAAAGCAAATATTCAAATTGTAATCCACCTGCTTGAATGCATTTTCGTGTCAGTCTGTGAAGTTTATGGATGGCACGATGAATGGTCCTTGCAGGAATAGCCCTGATCTCCCTTGTCGTAAAACTTCAAGATTTTGTGGCGTGTTTCGATAAAGACGGTTTTTGAGAAATCCCCAAAGAAAGTAGTCTAGAGGGTTTAGGTCGGGGCTTCTAGCTGGCCAACGTACGGGACCTTGCTTTCCAATCCATTTATTAGGGAATAATTCATTTAATAAATTTTTAACACATCTCCCATTATGAGGTGGTGCACCGTCTTGTTGCCACCATAGTTGACGTAATACGCCCAAAGGTTCTTCCATTAAGGAATCCAATATATTGGTTCTTATTAATTCTGTATATCTATCGGAATTTAATTTTCCTTGAATAAAAAACGGGCCGATAATTTTATTGTGTCACATACAAACTCATACGTTAAATGACCGTGGTCCCTGAGGTCTTATTTCTTGATTCTGCCTTGGGTTTTCTATTGACAAAAAGTGTTCGTTATGTCTGTTAAATAGTCCATCTGTTGAAAAACTGCATTCATCTGTCCATATAGTTTTATTTAGGAAGTCATCATTTTCATTAATTGTATTTTGCAACCAGTTACAAAATTCTAATCGTCTCTCAGCATCGCCAGGTCTTAGTGTTTGACTAATATGGATTTTGTTTTATTTAAAGTTCTCCAAACTCTCATTCGCGGTAATCCTACTTCTTTTGAGAAAACTCTAACTGAAGCTCGAGAATTATTATTGGCCTTAATAATAATTCATTTTACTTTCTACGTTGTAACAGTTTTCAAACTTACAGTGTTCAAGATAATTTGTTCCTCTTCTGGATCGATTCGTGTTCCATATTCAACCCTTGGCTTAACAAAACTTCCGTACTGAGCTAAATTATTATCAATATTAGCAAAATAACTATAATGCGGCTGCCGTCTTTCTGGATATTCCAACAAATAGCGCTCACAAGCCGTTTTTGAATTTCGATTCGAAATATAATAAATCCTTATCATGTCTCGTTTTTCTTCGTTAGAAATAGTATATTGTTTTATTAGGAGTAAAAGTATAACTTTTTGTGGCGAGTCTGAATGTTTGATGGCCGAACCTTAGTGAGGCCGACAATTTCAGACGAGCCACAAAATGTGCTTTTGCTCCGAATGAAACATGCTATTTTTTCCGCAAACGGCATCCAGACTATAGAACTAATTAATATTTAAATAAAAATTCAAAACGATTGCAACGAAGTTGATAAATTCAGAGAATAATAATTATAAAACTGCGCACTACATTTCCGTGGTTACTGGTTTTGTGATTGCCAAGTCAAAAACAAATTTGACAGTTCAATAATATTTTATAATGTCAGAAAGTGATTTAAAGCAACAATTGGACTGTGCATTTTTGGTAAGTACTTGAGCATCAAAATTTCGTTTGATGTATATTATCGTTAATAAAGTTTAAAAGTTCAACTAATAATTATTTTCCCTGTTAAAAATTCTACTTTCTTGTACGGCCGTCAGCTCACGGCCGTACAAAAAAGTGGCGTCTGTGAAATCATACTTCAACATCATGAATTGACGTTAATAATGTCTACTTTTTTTGACGTTTGCGGAAAAAAGTCATTTTCGATTAATAAGCGTTAACGATTAGTGAACGAACAGTGAACTGTCAAAATATTGGATAATTTAAACATTAACAAATGAACTAAGATAGCCAGAATGCACGATGCACAGCCACTTTGGTAAAATGCAATTATTTTTGTAAATATAGCCTAGGGCCTAGAGTTTGAGGGATGACACTTCAATTATATTATTTATTAACCACCCACTTTTATGTTAGTTTTTGAGTTTTATGCAGTGCGTTATTGCAAAAAAAGTTTGTTTAACTCTATTAAAAATCTAATTTTTGTCTCTCTCTAACTCATGAGTTCTTATGAAAAATGCTATTAATATAAACTTTTAGAATAAGTGCGATACATCATTTGTTTTGGGACATTAGAAACTTTTAAAATCTATAATAAAAAATCCAGGGCCGTATTTAAAAAAACAAAGATGATGATGGCAGCTCAAATACGAAACGTCTGTTTGAAAATCTGATAACACCATCTTGTAGAACAGAAAAAGTTGCAATGAGAATGTGAAATTTGTTTTGTTATATCTATTCAAATAGAGTCACAAAAAAATAAAAATGAAATCGCGAATAATCGGTTTTTTCCAAAAATCTTCGGAAGTATTCGGAATTTTTCAAATATGAAAGCGGCTTTACAATGAGCACCAAATTGCGCAACTTTGACTCCATTTAACCTACCTCGTATCTGTTCTGGTTTCCGAGATCCCAATGATGAGGCTCGAATTTGGGACACCCTGTACATAGTAAAATAAATGTTTTAATATTTTTCTAAAGTGTTTTAAATCTATATATATATATATATTTATATATATATTGATCTACCTAGTTAGTAGTGGATAAACCCCAATTCACGACAATATTTTATAAGATTCCCATCTGTTTTCACTGAATTTTAGACCGATTGCAGGATTGCACTCACTTATCAAAATACTTCCTGGATTTTTCCTATTATTACATTAAACAGAATTTTTTTCACAGTGTGCACTATAGTAATTTTCATCAGAATCATAATGATTCCAATTGGAATATCGATGATGGCTACCCCAAAGGCAGAGGACGAGGTGCGTACCCCAGGAGAGCCCTTCTTGCTGGAGCTGATAACGCCTTAGAAGTGTTGCTCATGCAAGACGCCACAGATACAGATCAATTCTGTTTGCGAGATGTACCTGGGTACAGTGTGAGTAAATCAGTCAGTCCACGCATTAAATTTTAATTACTGAATGTATGGAATATTTGAATGGAGTATTGCAAATAATCTACGTTTTAACCCTAGAATCACACGGTGATTCATTTATAGCAAATACCATACAACAATAATAACGATGCATTTATTTCGTCAAGATCATAAAAATTATAATGAAAAAATTACAGTGATAGAACATACAGGGTATACCACGTTGAGCTGAGTCGATTTGTATACAGGAAATTACTGGGAGTACAGGTGTCGTCCGAGGAGCTTCCAGATGAAATATTTTCAGTTATCTACGACTTCCGGTTATACTGGAATTGGACCCAACTTTGTTTTTCTGAATGGAATACCCTGTGTTTTATTGCATTTTTAGAATCTGAGATGAATTTCAATACATTTTTATTCGAAACATCATATTATAACGGTTGTATTTCTACAAACATTCATTTTATTCATTTTTACTGTAGAGCACGGCAATAAGAACCAAACACTAACTGAGTTATGAGTTCCTGAATAAGACTTACAGTGTTTTTGTTGATTAAGATCTTCTTTTACAACTCGAAGAACCCTGCTGAATACTCCACCAAGGTTGGATGATTCATTATGGACAATGGGGTTTCTGATGGGGCAAATGGTAAAAATAAAACTCAATTTTCGAAAATTTGAAAATTAATTTTCTCATAAACAATGTAAACATAGTATTTGTCTCTAAAATCATACAAAACTACGAATAAAAATGATTTTAAATGGATATAATATAATTAATAAATACCAGCAAAACCCAAGTAACATTAACGCTCTTATTCCGATCTTCAAAATCGTTTTGAAACTACACAATAAAATTTCAACTAATATCAAGTGATCTTCAGCACAGCCCTGAGACCATCATAAAGCAGCTTCTAGCCAAAAAGGTCCATCCTAAAAAGGCCTTCAAGACTAAATTTTAAAACTGTATTAAAACCATTAAGTTTTAATTCTATATTCTTAAAGTCTTAAAAAGCTCTTCAAGGCAACTTTAAATACATAAATTAAAACTTATGATCTGACATTTTGCTCTTAAAATGTTTTTACAGCGGACTCAATTAACTTTAAAATAATTAATTAATCCTTGAAGAGATTTATTTTGTTTACTAACACTCGACAACTTTTAAGTCTGTATACTTTATGGCCGGCTGAGTGGTAATATTTTGAACCGTATACGTATACTAAGCATATCATAAAATAATATTCGAAAGCAAACTATTCCGGTGAAAAATTCACCAACGAATGGCACTTGATAAAATGTAATAAAATACTCCAACATAACTCGAGCGCCACTAATTTACTATTTTTTTTTTTCTAATTCAAAAATATTACAAAATTATCATCAAATTTTGTGCATTTTTTTAATTAAATGACATATTTCAACACACCGTTCTTCAGCTTATTAAGACTCAATTATTTGGATAATAATATTCTTTTAGTTCACTATTGAAAATGTCCAAAATGTCGGAGTCTTTATTGCAGTAAAACATGGCGTGAACTAGATTAAAACTATTTGTTCATTTATTAAATGTTTTAAATCTCACAAGATTTAAAACAGCGTTTTCTTACAAGAAGTCTGCTTACGTTTCCTTTTAAAACCAATATGTTTTAATATGTTCAAACTCGTGACCTTATTGATTTAAAGTGGTCTTGCGCTCGAATGGAATCCTAACCTCACAAATTTCCAAAGACCAAAAGGTATTTCTTTTAACCAAATTGACTAAATTAAAACCTTTAAACTTTATAATACTCTTAATGTTCTCATCAAAAGATAAAAATAATGTTTTTGGATTTAATGTGGTATTATATGTATATTGGTATAGTCTTAGGATAAAATAGTTTCCCTAATGGGTTTTAAAGAATACATCAAGGGTACTCCATCAAACTGCATTAAAACTTTTTTCCCAGAACGGAAGATTGATTTGAAGAGTTACATTAAATTCTTTGTTGAGGAATAAGTAGTCTTTAAGAACTTTTATTTTATCTTAAGGTTATTTAAAATCCGATGTCGATTTATTGAACATATTAAAGCATTTTTAAAACCTGAATAAATAGAAACTTGGGCTAAGACATGTGCAGAACTAATTGGTTGAAAAGAGGAATCCAAAAATCTATATGAATTCTTTGACTGTACAACTCAACTGAATGATATTTACTTTTTCAGGCTGTTTTTCATACACCGCATTTGATCCCACAACTCAGGCGACAGTATATTACTATACCCCTAGACAATTCCGTTGAAGTTTCTCTCCAACCGAAAATGATGACTACATCTAGGGAAGTGAAAAGTTACCGACCTTCAGCGAGGCAGTGTTATTTCACTGATGAAAGGCCTCTGAAGTATTTCAAAATTTATAATCCGGAAAATTGTTGGTTGGAATGTTTAACAAATTTCACCATGAATAGATGTGGATGTGTGAGCTTTTTTATGCCAAGTAAGTTATACCTACATATTTGTTACCGATAAGAAGTTTTTCCTCATCTTGGATTAACAAACTGGCTGATGTTTAGATTGCGGTAGATCTTATACAGAGAGATAGTATCCGGCTCGAAGGACCAAATTAAAAAAAACAAAGCTAAAGATAAGTTCAATATATTTGAAAGCACTTTCATGTATTATTATAATATAAGTTTTCCACCCTTAAAAGAAACTACCAAACCTAAAGAACAAAAACAAAGATGGATAACTCCTCAAGTTAAGGCAGCTAAAGAAACCTTGATGTTTCTGTTTGAGTCACAAAATTTGAACCCTACTGAGCAAAACATGTATAAAGATGTATAAAGAATATAAAAAACAGTATCAGGATATATTACAGATGGAAGTTTATTAACATCTACAGATAATTATAGTAAAACAGTTTGGCAGATCATCAATACTGAAACTAGTAGAAAAAATAAAATCTCAAACAATCCTGAGAACCTAACTGCAGATCAAATGAATGAATTCTTCATCAATAATATGAATTCCACTTTGGGAAATCTACCTGAAACTGATTCAATCAATACACTTGAAAAAGCATATGACATAAATAAATCCATGTTCTTCCAACCATTAACATCAGATGATATTAGAATTATTTTGAACAAGTTGAAAAATAAGAAAACCGAGGATATAAAAGGTGTAAATATGTTTGTTATCAAAAGCTGTGCTCTATACATAATTGATCCTTTAGCAGACATAGTCAATGCATGCTTCACCGAGGGTTATTTTCCACTAGAGCTGAAAATCGGTAAAGTACTTCCCATTCACAAAAAAGGTGATTGCTCGGAAGCGAAAAACTTCCGACAAATTTCCATCTTACCATCTTTCTCGAAGATATTCGAATATGCCATTTACACACAACTTGTTGAATTCCTAGAAATGAATGATAATTTGAGTCCGCATCAATTTGGCTTCAGAAGGGGTGAATCAACCTCTGATGCAATCAACTCTCTCACAAATTACATAAAAGATGCATTCGAAAATAAAGAAAAATATATTGGTGTATTCACTGATCTCACTTCGGCGTTTGATTGTGTGAATCATCAAATCCTCATCGACAAACTAAATTTTTATGGTATGGGAGGGGTGTGCCTAAATATGATAGAATCATACTTGAACGAGAGATTTCAAGTGGTAGAATGTGGAGAATCTCGTAGTCAAAAAATGCAATTGATAAGAAGAGGGGTTCCTCAGGGCTCCATATTGGGACCACTTCTCTTTATTATATATACTCAAACCAAGATGAAAAAACAGCAGTTAAATTTGTAGGGGTTTATATTGACACAAATTTATCATGGGTAGAACATATAAATAACATATGTACTAGGCTGAGTAGGTCAACATACGCAATTAGAATAATTAAAATTTCTGTCAACCAGAACGCAGCTCTTACTACATACCATTCTCTATTTCACTCAGTTCTAAGTTACGGAATATTATCCTGGGGCAGTGCATCAAAATGTCATCTTGAAAAAGTGTTCATCCTGCAAAAATCCGCTGTAAGAAGTATAACTTCTGCCAGGATTGATGAAACTTGCCGTCCAATATTTAAAAATCTTAAAATAATGACACTGTATTCAGTTATTGTTTATGAAAACCTACTACATATTCGATTAAGTATAAATAATCATACCTCTCGTACAGACATTCACCAATATGATACTAGAAATAAATCAGACCTTGTTACGAAAGCAAATAGACTGAAAAGGACAGACAATATCGGCCTTAATCTATACAATACTCTGCCACTAAATTTTCGCAATATATATATATATATATATATATATATATATATATATATATATATATATATATATATATGTTCCAGTGACTGTAAAACAGTCGAAAACAATCCTTTAGGAACTCACTATACCTTTGTATAGATTGTATGGCATATGTCCGACAGAAAACAACTACTTCTCTGGCTAATACCTCGACAGATATTGAATTATATCTGTCAGACATATGTGCAAAGATCCTTACTTTGAAGGAACAACTTTGCAAAAGCTCTCAGAGACAGACAGCAGGACACCGCCTGATCCAAACAAGGAACCAACTGCAGACCGGTTTCGGGATGAAGTCCCTCATCAGTGCAGTCCTGGTTATCACGGTTGTATACACGCGGTGGCCCGGTGCCCGTCATCGTTCGCCGGGATGAACACTGCAATCGCTTACAGGATCCACCACGGCAACAGATTAGAGAGCGCTCCAGAAGGACATTTCGGATGCGAAATGGTATATGCTGAATACTTGTTTCAAGGAGCAATAAATGTTCCAGTGACTGTAAAACAGTCGAAAACAATCCTTTAGGAACTCACTATACCTTTGTATAGATTGTATGGCATATGTCCGACAGAAAACAACTACTTCTCTGGCTAATACCTCGACAGATATTGAATTATATCTGTCAGACATATGTGCAAAGATCCTTACTTTGAAGGAACAACTTTGCAAGAGATCTCAGAGACAGACAGCAGGACACCGCCTGATCCAAACAAGGAACCAACTGCAGACCGGTTTCGGGATGAAGTCCCTCATCAGTGCAGTCCTGGTTATCACGGTTGTATACACGCGGGGGCCCGGTGCCCGTCATCGTTCGCCGGGATGAACACTGCAATCGCTTACAGGATCCACCACGGCAACAGATTAGAGAGCGCTCCAGAAGGACATTTCGGATGCGAAATGGTATATGCTGAATACTTGTTTCAAGGAGCAATAAATGTTCCAGTGACTGTAAAACAGTCGAAAACAATCCAGTTCTAGATTCATCTGGATGCATGTTTGCCTTTACTCTAAGACTAACCTTTCATGCCAACGCGAAATGAGTTTGAAGCCAAAATCCAAAAAGCCACGTGATGTGGTTAAAGCTGGCTAATACGAATCAGACCAAATTCATATGCTGCATTCACTTATCACCTAATAAACCACACTATAGCGACCTCTTCGAGTTTTTGTTACTCAAATTATACCTCATACAGTTCTCCATTTCGATGCTCGGTATTACTATCACCCCTGTCATGGGAGAGCCATGTAAGGTACATTGCTAAAACTACCTCTCAGAAACCTGGCACACTGTTCCCATATACAGAGTGCAGCCCCTAAAGACACACTGAAACTTTTTGATACTGGCCAAACAGAGCCATTCGTCTCGTCGGTGATGCTGAGCTCACAAGCTCACTCACTCCTCTGGAACACCGCAGTAAGGTTGGCGATCTGTCTCTATTTTACAGATATTGGTAAAGGTAAGCTTATCGGGCTCATTCTTGAAACAAAAAGAAAAGTGGTGTTACTTCGTAGGGGTCTCTTATACTTATCGAGTTATGACCTTTTGAATCTTGAAAATCGACCATTTTCAAACACGATTTTTTCGGTAAAAAATCGATGAAAATGCCTTCTTCTTTTTGTTGGCACTTTTATGAGACCGTAATCAACTCATATTTCACAATTACAAGCACTAAAACAAAACGTTTTATACAAAAAATCAACCTTCTTATAAAGTATACATAACCCTTCCCACATCTCTAGAACAGACGCCAATGAAGAGTGAGGTTAAGAATAGTGAAATATAAGAAGGTTAATTTTTTCCGTAAAACGTATGGTTTTGGTGCTTGTAATTGTGAAATAAGAGTTGACTAGGGAATGAAAAAAGTGTCGACAAAAAGAAGGAGGTATTTTCTGTGATTTTTACCGAAAAAATAGTGTTTGAAAATGGTCGATTTTCAAGATTCAAAAGGTCAAGAGACCCCACGAAATTCTTTCGGATTCGTGTTCAGGAGATAAAACTACGTAAGTAACACCACTTTTCTTTTTGTTTCGAGAATGAGCCCAGATATCTCCATGGACAACGCTTACCCGTCGATCTCAGTTTTCCCATCCCTTTATCGTCACTTTGGAGACATGCCGAACATCTCTTTCCCAGAGCTCGTTCTTCCAAATAACGGCAAAGCTATGGAACTCACTGCCTCGGGAGGTGTTCCCTGAAGCATACGGTCTGCAAAAATTCAATGAGGCAAACTAGGCACGTGAAAATTTTGATGAATATGAACAGCAAGCCTTAGAAATCTCATTTGTCAAAGAATATGAAAAGGACACAAAGAGAATACGGAAGAAAAAGCTCACAGCAGATGAATCTGCCGAAGATGTTACTCCTTCATTATCTGGTCGGGAATCATTCAGAGTTACAGTATATCTAATAATTATACGAGGATATATTGAAAACTTCTTGCCTACTATAGAACCAAACAAAATTTCAATGTCAAAATATTTTATTACTCAACATATTCTACTCTTAATTGGATACATTTATTACAGCGAACCTGCAACGTCTCTAGACCTTTCAAACAAATGTTTTTCTTCTTGCTCTGCAAACCAGACCTCCACAGCTTTTATTACCTCCTCGTTGGAAGAAAATTTACGACCTTCTAAACTTTTTTTCAGTTGAGGAAAGAGATGATAGTCGGACGGAGCCAAATCTGGTGAATGAGGGGGGTGTTCTAGTAATTCAAAACCTAAATCACGAATTTTTTGCATGGCAACATGAGATTTGTGTGCAGGGGAGTTGTCCTGCAAAAACAAAACACCTTTGGATAGCTTTCCTCTTTTCCTCTTTTCTCTTTAATTTTTTTCCCCGTAGAGTGGTCAGTAATGTCGAATAGTAATCTCCAGTTATTGTTCAACCCTAATCCAAAAATTCAATCATGATTACTCCATGGCAATCCCAAAAAGCTGAAGCAAGAACTTTTCCAGCAGATTTTTGGACACGAAACTTCTTAGGTCTTGGAGAACCGGAGTGTCGCCATTCCATCGATTGTTGCTTTGTTTCTGGATCGTAGAAATGTACCCAAGTCTCATCTATAGTAACAATTCGTTTTAAGAAGTCTACATCGTTTTCAAATCGAGCACAGATCGAATGCGATGCTACTACCCTTGCACGCTTTTGGTCAACATTCAAACATTTCAGGATCCATTTTGCAGCAATTTTTCTCATGTCCAAATTGACGTGAACTATATGATGAACGCGTTCGTATGAAATATTCAGTGCTTCAGATATCCGTTTTAGCACAATTCGACGGTCTGTTAAAATCATGTCATGAACTGCATCAACATTTTCGGGGACTGACACAGAAACTGGCCTTCCCGATCGGTCATCATCTTCAATGGAAAATTTACCTCTTTTGAAGCTTGCAGTCCAATTTTTCACGGTCGCATACGAAAAACATTGCTCACCAAGGGTATTAAGCATATATCTTCGTAAATCTGCTTACCTCTTAACCCTTTTAAATACAGGTACTTGATGATGGCTCCATACTCCAATTTTTCGATTTTCACAATTTCGGTGGACACATTTTTTCTTTTAATTTATTGCGTAACTCTGGTTTACTTTGTTGACGTCAAACTTTACAGTTTACACTGACACAAGATGCATATAACTCGGTGCGTTTACTGATTCGCTTTTGTTTCAACTAAAGTTCTTGATCCTGTAATTGCGTCAATAGAGTTTGTTCCATTCGTCAATGGATGACGCTTAAGTCGAATATAGTGGAGTTTCCAACAATCCAAAGTGCCTACTAGATACATTTTTTGAGTTTTTGAACGTTAACATTATTTTGAGGTTATATGTCAATTACATTGCATATTAAGGATCGTACATACCCTCGCGAATATTCGCAATTTTTCTGCGATTCGCAAATCGCAAAAAAATCGCCGCATGGACGTTCATACTCATACGGCGAAAAAATTGCGGTAAATGATGAATCATAACATGCCATTTTTTGGTATTTGAGGTTAGACATTATGTTGTTTGTTTTTATTCTCCTTTTTCTGAAATATCAGTTGCAAATGAAGGAAATTGGCTCTAAAGGAGAATTGCTCACAGGCTCACTCACTGTTTCCCAAATGACATTACCTACTTGTTTCAACTATAATTTGTAATAAGGAGAATTTTTCAATTTGGCATGTTGTCTCCAGAAGATAAGTACCTTCAACAACAAATTTAATAAGAAACACATTTTACAAGTATAACTAGTATCAAGAATCTAAACAGTGTCCTTAAAAAGTCAGATCCAAAGTTCTGCAACCCGCTTTATTTGAGAGGCCCTGCAAGATGATCAGGAGTTCTTTGGCCACCTGCTAGGTACATGGTCTGTATATAGATGTTAACAGATCATTGCAGAAGCGAGATTTGATATCAATAAAAATATTTGTGGACAACAGTTCGTCGAACTGAAGCAGGTCCCCAAAATCTATTGGGATGATAGATCCGTATCTCCCGACAATAATAATGATCTCCCTGAACATTTTCATAATGGAATATTTTACAAAAACTACATGTGAATAATTTCATATAATTTGAAAAGATCTTCCATAATTAATTTACAAAATCTTATAAATGCAATTAAAATTGTTTTGTGATGAAAACTAAACATAAACAGCTTTGTCTAAAGATATATTTCAAGGTAGTTGAATGAAAATGGCGAAGATAGTGAAGGTACAGAACAGAATAATCTGATCTAAAATTTTGCTCCGTGATTTGTGCGAATTCGCAAAAAGATAAAATTTTTGAACTTTATTGCGGCATGTCTGGCAGCCATTTTGTTCGCTGAAAAATTGCGAAATTCGCACGACTATGTTTTCGCCTTTAGGCTATCCAAGATGCTGTCAAACTAAAATCAAGATGGCCGCGTGAAGGCACACAGTGTATTTGTTATTGTTTGAACGAGACTGATTATTGTTAATATTCATCTATTGGAGTGAATTTTTTGTATGAAACTTTGCCGAATAAAAAACATGCCTACAAAGTGTTATGTTGTAAATTGTGGAAGCCGTGGAGATCGCGACTTAGTTCTGAAGTTTTTAAAAATTCCTAGCTAGCTACATTTTGATAATGTGGTATATTAAATCAAAGACTAGATATATAGATATTTATTAAGTAGGATACCCTAATATACATAGTTCCATGTTACAAAATAACAAATTAGTAGGTAAAATTATGTAACAAGTGAAAATAAATTACTTTGCGATATCTGATACTCGGTGTGTAAAAAAACGACCAATCCAATGAAGATTTGAAAATAAAAATAGATAAATGTGTAGGCAATCATATATTACAAATAATAGTGTTGAGGAAACAGTCATAACTTCATGCACTGAGAACCAATCCAGGGGTTTTTTGGTACATCGGACAGTCCTATAGGGTCCAATAGAATTTCACAGATATCATTTTCACACTGCAGCACAACTCGGCCATCCTCACCTTTTCACAAAGACACCATCTTTACTCTAAAAAATGTCTTCCTTTTATGAAACTTAGGTAGCACAACTACTTTACGAAAATTGTACGCTTTTGGGAAATCAACTATCCAGAATTATTCATCTGGGAAAATTTACTCATGAACATATATCCTTTGGGTGACCAAATCACAAAATCGCAGTATTTTCATTCAGTTAGTTTCATTTGTAAATGAGTTTGGTAATAATAAGCATGGTCACGTTTTAGGGTAATTGCAATTCCACCGCTTATTATAGTTGAGGTTTTTAAATTTGAATACTGCCCCATATCAATATTCCTTAATGAATATGGACACTTCACTTCCATAGCAGCCACAAGACATCGTCGCATCAGGAGAACCATCAATTTATTAAATAATCTATACTTTCAACAAAGGAATATCCATTCGCTGTGAATGCCTCATCTGAAAATTAATTGGAAACATTAATGAACAGTTCATAAATTACGAAAAATCAGTACCTATCTTGGCAACAACAGTATGTTCATCCATTTTTCTTGCTTCACAATCATGGGCAAATCCAGCTTCAAGATATTTATGGCCTGTTAAACTTTTGTAGGCCTTCATTGGCTTTCTTGTTTATGAGTCAACAGCAGATATGTAATAATGTCGAATGCCGTTACTGTTGTGAAAAGATATAGAGATATGTCCATTTCACAAGGAGTGAAAGTAAAAGGATCCATGCACTTTATCACTCTCCTTTTGTCTCTATAGATCGATGCAGTGTCTTTGTTTACTCGTTCTAATGATAATAAATAAATCACTTTTAGTTAAAACAGCCATAATAACATTTCAAATCACAACTAAACAAAACTATTAGCAGTAGAAGCTAGTGCCAAACACAAACACCATTCATGTGTGCCTACAGCCGGCCATTTTTAAAGAGCCGTGGTCACGTGTTCTGGATAGCCTAATTGGTATTTATCGTGTGATTTTTCTGTTCTTTTAATACTTTTCGCTCAGTTCGGTAGTTTTGCGACGTTTTTAGTTGTTGGGTTATTGTTATTTATTTGTTCTTGTGTTTTTCTGTCATTCGTAAAAGTTAGGGTAGTGTATAGCATTTTTTTGTGAGTCTCGACTTCGACATGACAATCATGACATGGTTCAATTTGAGGTTATGTCGATGACGCAGCATGCGTTTGTCAAAACGACATGTCAAGTCATCATGATCGGTAATGATTTGCCTGCCATCTATGTTAAAATTGAGTAAACTCTCTTGACGCAATAAAAATTTCATGAATCAAGCAGGCCGTACATCAACAGTTTTGGATGACAATTTCACAGCTATAAGTAATTCCACCAGGAGTTATATGCATCTTGCACTGACACTTCTAATAAGTTATTGTTCGTTGCTATGGTAACGCAATATTTTGTTTATGCAGGGAACTGGTCTATGCTAACTAGATATCAATACATCCTCGTAGATAGACTTCTGAGTGAACTTCAAAAGATACGAGAATCGTACAGCAATTTGATCAATTTTAACAATAAAGAAATTCAAAATAGAGCAAATATGTTACTAACAACTTATTCTGGAGATTTAGAAAAGTGCTTTGTTGATGAATGTATCCATCTACGTTCTTATATTTAACAACGCCAGCCTGCTCCTACAAGTGAAATTTTACAAGTTTTAAGAAATGAAGAACTTGAAACAATTTGCCCATACATTGACATAGCCTTAATTAAGCATATATGTATCGATGGCAGTCAGCAACTACAGTGGTGAGAGGAGTTTTTCTTGTCTAATGACAGTAAAAATTATCTTCGCTCAACTATGACAGATATTAGATTTAAATTCGTTATCAATACTCAACACATTGAATCGAACTTATTGCTCTCTTCAAACTATGACGATATTATTGATAATTTCTCAGAAATTTTTAATTTTTTTGACAATTGTCATTGATTGTGAAATGTACTACTTAATTTTGAAATAAATAATTCATAAATTATTTTTTTTATTCCTCGTTCTTTCGAAGTTAATTGTGTGCTAGAGGGGCGCCTATGAGGGCGCTTTCCACATTTATTCCGCCCCTGCTTCCACTTCTCGATGGTATATAAAAGATGTGCTAAAATCAATTGGCGAAAGAAAATAAGATCGCAGCGCCACCTATAGCAAGACTTTGAACTACGAATCACGGACAAAGTTTTTGACTTTACACGTGTTTATATGGCGTTTTGACGATCTGTACTCCTATTTTCAAACAATTTGTGAAAATTTGTGATTTCTGTAACTAAAAAGTGATTGTGTTTCTATTGAAAGACTCTAAAGAACGTTTCAGTCAGGTGATTTAAAGGAATTTCATCACCGATTAGTTTTGAATGCTTCTGCAATTCAAGGTTGCATGGCGTTTTGATGGTCTGTTCTCCTATTTTCAAACAATTTGTGAAAATTTGTGATTTCTTTAACTGAAAAGTTATTGTGTTTTTATTAAAAGACTTGAACGATAGTTTCAGTGTAGTTTACAAATATTTTACGTGTTTTTTGAAGTCATGACTTGTGAGTTATTGATCTGATTCATTCTGTTGAAAGGATATTTCCATACTCGTTTTCTGTTTCTGTTCGTCTTTTTTTGGTTTATACTGTTGATAGACTGCCAAATATGGGAAAATACAATCCTAGTTGTTCAGTTCCAGGATGCAGGACATATGGCAAGAAGGAAAATGTGGGATATCACAAATTTCCTCCAAAAATAAAAGCAAGGCTGAAAAATCACCAATTGGTTCGACCAGATTGAAGAAATTGACCAAAGGAAAGCATGGATTTTGAAACTGAAAATTGGCAAGCTAAATAATATCGAAGTATATGCTTGTTTGGCAAACAGACTGATGAATGAATCAGATCAATAATTGATCGCAAATCATGACCTCCAAAAACAAGTAAAATATTTGTAAACTACACTGAAACTATCGTTCAAGTCTTTTAATAGAAACACAATAACTTTTCAGTTAAAGAAATCACAAATTTTCACAAATTGTTTGAAAATAGTAGAACAGATCATCAAAACGCCATACAACCTTGAATTGCAGAAGCATTCAAAACTAATCGGAGATGAAATGCCTTTGAATCACCTTACTGAAACGTTCTTTAGTGTCTTTCAATAGAAACACAATCACTTTTTAGTTATAGAAATCACAAATTTTCACAAATTGTTTGAAAATAGGAGTACAGATCGTCAAAACGCCATATAAACACGTGTAAAGTCAAAAACCTTTGTCCGTGATTCGCAGTTCAAAGTCTTGCTATAGGTGGCGCTGCGATCTTATTTTCTTTCGCCAATTCTAATTAGCTTGGTTCAAAGAGGACAACGTGAATGGTGTCATGCGGGATCTAGTTCATAATCTCCAATATTATTATACCTAGTACTTTAGAATTTCCTGGATGTTCTGTAACTTATATTTGGTGGGTGGTGTCTATAATTTTTGTGAAAAAGAAAAAAGTTACGGGAAAGGACTAGGTAGAAAATGTTGATATTCCTCCTGTCGGAAATTATTCAATAGAAAGCTTATAGATAATAAAAAAATCAAAAAATTTTGTATTCAATATACTTTTCGACATAACCTCAAATCAAACGTTAAAATTGCGAAAAACTGATTTTTCAGTACTTAATTTTTTTCTCGCGTATGAATGATTTAATTTAAATGAAAATTTGTAAAAATAGGCATGTCTTTTTTGGTGTCGAATGACCATGATTTTTTCGCAATTCAGAAGACGACTAGTTTTCGAGTTAAGTACATTTTTAGAAAAAAATGCTTTTATCTTCCACGAACAATGGGCTTGATATTTTTTTGTACTTCGAAGGTTTATAAGTAATTATTTCAATTGTTCTTAAAATATTCGTGCCCGAAAGAAAATTTCCAGGAATAATTTAAGCTTGCGTGGTATTCGGTAAGAAAATTTCACACCATAATTTGGAGAAAAAAATTATTAATCCAATCTGACATTTTAAATTAATTTCACTACTTGTCAAGTCCACCATGTTTCGTTAAATAAAAAATATTACCAACTTTAGTTACACCAAATGCTAAAACTCAGATGGATTAGATCAGTCTATCGCCCTTTCATAATTTTAGGTTACTAAAGGTGGTAGAATAGTTATTTATGTACCAAGGACGAAAAACTGTCTATTATAGTCGAGCCTGCAAATTGATAGCCGAGGCGCAGCCGAGGATAGCATGCAGGCGAGACAGTAGACAGTTTTTCGCCGAGGTGCATATTACATTTTTTCGTCGACCTCTACATACCTTTATGAAAGTAAGTACTCGCATGTTTGCTGGCCTCAGCTACGTCCAACTCTTCGAACTGCAGACTCGATCAATTCTTAATTATTATGAACACTAATATTCACACCACGGTCTAAATTCACACGTAAAATCTAGCGGATTTCGTAAATAATTAATTTGACAACAGCAAATGACAGTTATTGTCACTGGCGCCTATGTATTAATTAAAACGTGGATTTACGAATATGACTCAATCGCCGCTCTCGTACCGTGCCGTATCATAGTGACCACAGCGGACGAAAAGAGTTTGCGGACGAAAAGTGTTCGCGGACGAAAAGTACTTGCCTTCAAAAATAGTCGATATTTCGTCCGGAAATTAGTACGTAAAATGTTATTTTTTGCAGAGGTCGACGAAAAATGTATTTTTTCCGCAAACGTCAAAAAAAGTAGACATTATTAACGTCAATTCATGATGTTGAAGTATGATTTCACAGAGGCCACTTTTTTGTACGGCCGTGAGCGGACAAAAAAGTACTTTTTTGTACGCTGACGGTCGTACAAAAAAGTAGAATTTTTAACAGGGAAAATAATTATTAGTTGAACTTTTAAACTTTATTAACGATAATATACAACAAACGAAATTTTGATGCTCAAGTACTTACCAAAAATGCACAGTCCAATTGTTGCTTTAAATCACTTACAATATTTCGGACATTATAAAATATTATTGAACTGTCAAATTTGTTTTTGACTTGGCAATCACAAAACCAGTAACCACGGAAATGTAGTGCGCAGTTTTATAATTATTATTCTCTGAATTTATCAACTTCGTTGCAATCGTTTTGAATTTTTATTTAAATATTAATTAGTTCTATAGTCTGGATGCCGTTTGCGGAAAAAATAGCATGTTTCATTCGGAGCAAAAGCACTTTTTGTGGCTCGTCTGAAATTGTCGGCCTCACTAACGTTCGGCCATCAAACATTCAGACTCGCCACAAAAAGTTATACTTTTACTCCTAATAAAACAATATACTATTTTGCTAAAGTAATCCATAACACTTCTAATGTAAAAAATATAATATTAACATGGTTTGTTGCAGTAGGTGGCCGTGATATAGGCGGCCATGCTTTTGACAGATGTGGTTTATATTGGTAAATTACATTGAATTACTGTATAGTAAACCAGCAAGCAAAGATATTCTTATGTAAAACATTTCTTGTAAGCATTTGCGTTCAACAGTTTGAGAAAAAGAAATACTTTGAAAAGTACAATTTATGTAAATACTGCAAAGAGTTGAGTCGAGTGCAAATATGTCATCCAAAATTGATATATTTAGCGAATTTAATGGAAGATTGCGACCGAAGCGTTAGAGTCGAATGGTTTGTTTACGAAAATCCAAGAAAGTCTGCTGCAGATGTCAAGTTTTGGGTAAAAGAGATTTGAACAAAATTATTCCAAAATATTACATATACAGGACTTTAAACTCGGAAACACAGACATCTAATTAAGTCGTCACCTACCTATTCACCATTAAGATGAGAGGATGGGTTAGAATTCAAGCAACATTTAAATCTTACTATGTTTGTAGATCCTAAGTTTTTTTAAATATAAATAGTTAATGCATAATAATTAAACAGATTTGTGTTTTCTGTTTAATGAAACTTTATCGCGAATAATAAATAATAATGTTGATTCTTATAGAAATTTTGCATTATTCACAGGTATATCTACAATATTTAATGGTTGTAGATCATTATCGTTGCGCCACGAAAAATTTTTCGGAAATTTTTTTAGTTGACATGGTAACTAGTCAAAATTAAGGCATCTTATTGGTTAAAACGCAGAGGTGTGAAATTTTCATCTAAATTAAATTGTTCATACTCGAGAAAAAAATTTATCGGTTTATCGCCATTTTGACGGTTAATTTGAGGTTATGTCAAAAAGTGTTGATGAAAAAGTTTTTGATTTTTTTATTATCTACAACATTTCCCGCTAAACTGCATCCCCATTTCACCATTTTGAGTGTTTTCGTGTTTAAATATAGTTTCCCTTACATTCTGGAACCTCAACAACATTCTCCGCCTGGTCCTTGCCTGCACTCAGAAAATTTCCTATGTATTATTAACAGAGGTACTTTTATGAACAGTTTAAAGTATAATATCTATTAACATAACAAAAATAAAATTCACACTATGAAAAATATTGTGCGTACAACAAATCCTTTTTTGTAGTCGTTAAATCTTATATTGTTTTCGGAACCATAAAACCTCTATTGTGAGTATAAGAATATATTATATACATCGCATTTTTTTATTATCCTGACAGTAAATTACAGTCAAACATCAATAATAATTCCATAAATGGAACAAAATAATCACTCTGCATCTAATGGTAACAATTTATATAGACTATACGGTAGCCGGTTGACCCAACAGTATACATTATTATGTATAAAAATATGCCGTCACCAGAACAGTCTTTCATTATTTCAAACAAAAAATCGACATCGACAATTTGAATGTTGCATTGACAAAATTATTCTGTGAATTTTAACCAAGGAATATTAAATTTACAATGTGATTGTCTGCCTTCTAACAAGAGCAATTGAAATGAAATAATAAAAGCACTGCAAGCGGAAACAACCGAGTTGCACCGATAATAGACCGATTGTAACTTTTGTGGTTCATATAAGTCATTTCACTTTTCAAAGAATTCGTGTCTTCGTAATTCGTGAGTTTAGAATTTGCAGTGTCCTTGTTCACCAAGTTATTATGGTGGTGTTGGGAAGAAATCCATACAATACAAAGGAAAAATGGAAATATTGTTCGGGCTCAGTGGAATACGGGAAGTTGATAAAAGTATAGTGCATTGCGTTCGTTTAAAAAGTTTTTTGTTTATAGTTTTATTTATAAAACACCTGTATTATTACGTTATTATTATTATTATTACGTATCAGTACTATGTACTGTGTTTCTTTCAAAAGGCAGAATCGATTATAAGTCAGTCGTCACTTTTTTTAGACGTGGTTGTTTTCTTTCAATAGGTGGGAATTTATGAACACTTTAAAAAAAAATATTTTTCTGTTCATGCAATAAAATATTTGTCAAGAAATAATATCTATCAGTTGTTTATTTGACAGTAACCCTCTGTTATCAATACAACAATTACTTTTTATGAAAAGCACTGATTGTTGATTCAACAGTGTGATGTATATACACGTAACAGTATTTCTTCAATAACCCCATGAAACTTCACAAGCATTTTATTACAATAACAGTTTTTCTGTACTATTTAAAGAAATCGACCGTTTTCATTTGACGGACCCTTCTATTATCACAATAAAAAAGTTATTGTATCTATAGGATATAATATACAAGTGACCAACTAATAGTATAACAACTGTTATATTAACAGAATTTAAGGTCTACCAAATAGAGATCTTACCACTGTTAACTCAACCTACTTTTTTTGTCGGATTTACTAAGAAAATTTTCTGAGTGTGTTAATTTCTTTCTTATTTTTAGCGTTTTGGCACCAGCCTAATTAATATAAGGAATCCGATTGATGGATTTGACAATCATTTGTCAAGTTAATAGTTACAGAAAATCACAAAGCATTGTCCTCCAAAATATACCTTCACACATTTCTGTTATTTGAAGGTAACTGTTTTAGCGTATTAACACTAATAAATATTTTTATTCTTTTTGGTATTATCCAAAGTGAAACTCATTTTTGTTTTTAGGAAACCATTCGATGAAAGTGTGTGGTAATGCAATGAGAAACTGTTTGGATGACTCTCTCTGTGAGTATTGTCGTGAATTATAATTTGCATGTCTTGTTATCAGTAATTACATATACTGGGTGTCCGCGGAAAGTGGCTCGCCCCTATAATAACTTTTTTGGTATATTTTCACTTCTTTCTCGACTTATGATTTATTGAATACAACCATGTGCTACTTGTCACATTTTTTAAACGAATTTTATTTTCAAATTCTATCTAAAAAAACTGGCGATTTTTCAAGGTTGCCATTTTTCAAGGGGCTCATGGACACTATTGATCAGCTTGACTTGAACTTCATCACAACAAAAATTCAGCTAATCAATTACTGGATGAGTTATAAAAAAAATTGCTTTCCGCAATACTGTATACCAATTTCGTTCAAGAAGTATGTTGAATGGTTCGTGGTCAAGTATCCCTAAAGCTCTAAATATAAAATTAAAATAAACAAAATATCAGCAGAAAAACTGTCACTTCTTGACTCACCCTGTACAAAATGTTGAATTTATCAATTTTAGCATATTCAAACGATGAGCATATCAGTGTGTTACTTGGCGTGTACACATCTTCACTTCATAGGGTTGATTGAGAATTTCATTTTTAATAATGCGGGACTCACCCTGTATTCAACAATATTTTTTTATCAAAAAGCAAAAAGATCATTTGATTACGATTAATTTGATACTGCACATTATCAGGTTTCAAACAAACTTCTGTTGAAAAACTTTGAAAGATTATAATTACAGCAGCAATATCTCGAAATGAAAGATCTTGAGAGATTGAAATAAGATTCAAATGTATCGAGCAATCTGTAAGCAACACAACTGATAAAACAAAATCAATAATCCAAAAGCTAATAACATATCTTCTTGCGCAAATATTATCATTAATATGTTCTTTAAATAATTACAAAATAAATACCTAATTAGGCCAAGATTCAAAATAAAAAAAATTGGTTACAAAAAGTTACAAATGATACGCAGTTGTATTCAAAATGTCGTATGGACACAAAAGAGGAGAAAATATACTGGGTGCCTCATTCTGCTCTAACCACGTACAACAAACGGCCTCCAGGAAAGAAACACTAGAGCTATTAGCTAATAACCACTTCCCAGGCAGCCTGATTCTGGACAATCAACCTCTAGTCACAAATATAGGCCGGATAAAACGACCTCACAGAGATGACTTGGTGGTTGCCAACAAAATAATTACACCACAGGCAATAAGATGGGCGGTTAACTCATTCCACCCATACAAATCGCCAGGAGAGGATGGCATAGCTCCAGTTTTACGATATTTATTGACTTGAAATAGGAATCCTAATACACATGGTAAATAATTTACGATCTATCAACAATTTACTTAAAACCTCACAAAGGACAAAGTACATTAAGTACATAAAAATAATATATAAAAGTTCTGTTACAAATCGGACTGGAACATATCCTTATAAGACTATTTAGAGCCAGTTTAGCATGGAACTATATTCCATCTAACTGGACCGCGACTAGGGTGATCTATATTCCTAAGGTGGGTCGGAATGACCCACACCCAAAATCGCTCAGACCTATTAATCTGACATCCTTTCTGTTGAAGAACGGAGAAAATACTGGATGGGCACATAAGGTGTGGGGCACTAACAAAGCACCCCCTCAATGTTCACCCGTATGCCTACCAGGCTGGTAAATCAACAGAACTTGCACTCATTAACCTTGTCTCAGGAATAAGCGACGCCCTGGAACATCAGGAGGTAGCAGTCGCTGCATTCTTGGACATAGAAGGAGCATTTAACAATGCACTACCTCAATATGAGACCACTGTCTCTAGAAGTATTGAAACGATACTATGTGACTGGATAAGAACTATGCTTCACAACAGAACTATAACTACCTCTCTACAGGGGGAAACTGTCAGCTTCAAGCCAGCCAGGGGCTGTCTCCAGAGGGGGTCCTCTCCCCACTGTTATGGTCACTGCTGGTGGATGATCTGCTGGCCACTCTCTCGCTTTGGGAGATTGATCTGCAAGCATATGCTGACGATCTGGTCCTAGTAATAAACGATAAATGCGAAGAGTCGATCTCCTACGTCCTCAGGATATATTGGATACCATATATAAATGGTGTGAGAGGGAGGAAATGTCTATTAACTCCCACAAAATGGTCATAGTACCTTTCACCAGAAAAAGGAAGCTGGAACATTTAAAACCTCCTTCCATCAATGGTGTAACAATTCCTTTTGCGAGTGAAGCGAAATATCTGGGAATAACCCTGGATGAAAAACTAAATTGGAACTCGCACTTGGAAAAGACTATCCGGAAGGCCATGCCTCAGAATATGTGACAAAACATGTGAAAAACGAAATAGCGGATGCCCTAGCAAAAGGGGGGGGGGGCGAAACAACGCTCACTGGACCAGAACCGGTAATCGGTTTAGCATATAGCACTGCCAAGAATGTCATAACAGCTTGGGCAGACAATAAAAGACTCGAGTACTGGCGTAGTCTACCGGGCCTAGCCCATTCCAAAGCATTTATTGCTTGTACAAAGAAAAAACAGGACTCTGGCAAACTGCTAGAACTCAGTAGAGCGCATCTCAGAGTTATAGTAGGTTTGCTTACTGGCCACTGCAAACTCAAACATCACATGCATAAAATCGGACTTGCACAGTGCCGGCTATGCATGGAGGATGATGAAACGGTTAAACACATTCTGTGTACATGCCCTGCAGCGGCCAGAACCAGATTCTCAATATTTGGCGATACGACAGTAAGTCCAGAAAACCTGGTAAATTGTTCTCCCAATGCATTCCTCAATTTCGTCAAGAGATTGGATATACTGAGAGAAATATAACCATAGGGTGAACCACAATAGGCCATTGGCCGCAGTGGAGGGCCTGATACGGGCCCACTCACGTTCAAACATAACCTAACCCATTCAAAAATTGAAAGTTGAAGTCACTTCCGGTAAAACCGGAAGTTGCATGAACTTGAATTATCCGTCAAAAAATGCAGTTTTATGTCTTATGCAGAACCCCCAAATTTCATTCCATTATCTTCCAAAACAAAAAAGTTATAGGGGCGAGCCACTTTCCGCGGACACCCGGTATATTTGATAGTTTTTTGTGTCAGTCGAGACGCTTAGTATTAACATATATTTCTTATATTATAGATGAAATGAAAGAAAGGGAAATAGAGAGTATATTGGAAAATAGAGTCGATATTGAAGATACTTGCAACTGTATGTCGTTATGTACTGAACTATCCTACAGTACGGAGGCAGCTAGGTTGAACTTTCCCTGGAGAGAACAGTTCAGAACGTCGAAGAAACTTTCCGAAATGCTGGACGCACTCAATGTGAACTTGACAGAAATGTGAGTTTTTAAGGCCTGAATCAATATTTCCTTCCACACCAATATTTTTTATGACTTATGACAGAATGGAAGAGCAAGCGAATGAACTTTATACATAAACATCATGAAGTCTGGGCAGAAAGGAAAAATAATAACTTACAAGTTTTCTTCAATGTTACGAAAAGGAAAATTCGGGTATGTTCAGACAACATTGTAAGAACGAAGGAAAAAAAGGTTGGAATTTGTGTTTGTCAAAACATTCTGGGTATTGCGGCTATTGCGGAATTCAGACAGAGACTCACTCAAGTGAATTATGTGAGGCCTTTACAATTAGAAAATGTCTGTCCAATCCCACGAAAGAGATCGTTCCTGAAAGGACGAAAGTGAAATTGAAGCTGAAGAACTCAGCAAATTTTCTACGGAAAATGGCTTCAGACAATTTTTTTTTTCATATGTTGTATATCATGTTATCATTATTATGAAGTCAAATTGGAGGAGTGGTAGAAAGTAACTACTTATTCTGTCTTAGAGTGGATTTATGCAGCACAAATTTACACTAAACTACAATTAACATTTACACTTCAACTTCAACTAAGAAGATGAACCTCTCATTTGACATAGTTCATTTTATGCAGGGAAATTAAAACTAAATTAAAATTAATAGTTGGCCAACTTTCATCTTTCTAGTGTTAATGTTAATTATTGACACTATTGCGCAATTGTTGGCACATATTTTGAATTCCGCGGGTGAACGGCGGAATGATATGGAAAAGACAACGTAAATAACGTTTCAATTTTGTAACCTCCAATTCCAAATCAGTTTGAATATAGGTACAATAAACAAATCAAATTGGTGGAGAAATATGAAATAATGGCAATCGAAGGTGGAATGTTCATAGACCTCATTCGCCAATACCCATTATGGTTTTACGATAAAAAAGAAAAACTTTATAGGAATAAAAATGCCAAACAGAATGCGTAAATTGTCTTAATTTTTTCGCATAAATGCCATACAAACCAAAGTTTAATTTTTCCTTAGTTGAAGTTGGAGTTTAGTGTAAATTTGTGCTGCATAAATCCACTCTTATATAGATATTAAAGTACATCTCATAGATATTTATGCAACATTCCTCAATGTGTATTCAGTTCCTTCCACCTTTCTCTACTTTTACCTTTCTCCCCACTTCTACTACTACCTCTAGCTCTACTTCTACCTCCAGTTCTACATCCTCCTATCTCTACCTTTACCAATACTCTTATCTCCACCTCTATATCAGAAGTATTGATAGTTTCTATCAATACTTCTGTCTGTACTTCTACCTCCACGTCAACGTCAACGTCAAATGTAATTATAATGTCAGTATATTATAATTACATTTCTATGATACGTCTACACGCAAAGAGACTAAACTAACAAGGAAGGTTTAATAAGTTCTAGCCAATCAGAATCTTGTAGCGTCAACGCGTCATAGTGACGTACTTGGATATGAGTACAGAGTCGAACTCGAACCAAGCAACAAAACTGTCAGCAGTAACTCTCATATACCAAGAGCTAGTCCGTCACTGTCTACAGAGAACGGCGGCCATGACACGTCCAACTACGCCACATTTCGTCACAAATGTTCTTTCATCTTTTTCTACTAGTGTCCCCATTGTCTTATGGGGATTAAACTCTCCTTGTTAAATTTTAGTCTTCTTGGTCTACACGTACCTCCACCGATATATTCACAGTCAACTCTTCATATCCACAATCCATATTCACACATACTATTTATATTTTTAACCTGTGGTAGAAGTCCATTGTATCTCGAAGTGGAGCGGTGTGGATTTACGATGCAGAAAAACTCAAAGTCATCTCCACAATTATAATCTCATCCTCAAAAGTTATGCATCAGATGGAACAGCGACAACTATCTGTCAGTTGAGCGGTATTATTTAGAGTAGGTAGTACATGTTTCGAACCTAAATAGGTTTATCTTCAGCTAATTTAAATTCTACAATAAAGGAAGAAATTATCACTAAAGGTAATCTAGTACAATATAGTAGGTATTACTTACATGGAGAAGAAAAAATTGTTATATTAAATTATATGTAAAAAGGGTAAAAAAGAGTAAAAAAAAAGTGTATGTGTCAACACATTGTAGGTACCAATAAAGGTTTACATAGTGGACAACATACTTGTTTTCATTTAATTCCTCCTTAATGTCAAATTAAATTAAAACAAGTAGTAGTTGTCCACTATGTAAACCTTTATTGGTACAATGTGTTGACACATACACTTTTTTTACTCTTTTTTACTCTTTCTATATATAATTTAATATAACAATTTTTCTTCTCCATGTAAGTAATACCTACTATATTGTACTAGATTACCTTTAGTGATTTCTTCCTTTATTGTAGAATTTAAATTAGCTGAAGATTAACCTACTTAGGTTCGAAACATGTACTTCCTACTCTAAATAATACCGCTCAACTGACAGATAGTTGTCGCTGTTCCACCTGATGCATCAATTTTAAGGTTGAGATTAAAATTGTGGAGATGACTTTTGAGTTTTTCTCATCGTAAATTTATATTTTTAGTTACCTTGTGAAGTCTACCCTGAATAACCTTTTTATTTCTGCATTTTTTTTGTATTTCAATCACCGTTGAATGTTGATAAACCCATTCACCACAAACTTTTTTGTTCCAGGCATATGACCAGACTCTCAGTATTCTTCAAATTTGACCACTTCCAAACATCACAAAGGAATGAACTTTACGGACCATTTGATTTCTTAGCCAATTTTGGGGGGTTATTGGGACTCTTCACAGGTTTTTCCCTATTATCTGCTATCGAAATTCTATATTTTGTGTCCGTCAGGCTGTGGTGTAATACAAGACTGTACAACGACTTTTCTGGGCCAGCAGCCGATGTGTGAAAGGATGATCTGAAGATAGCAAAGGATTCAGGATGTCCGTTAAGCCATGGATCGTTCTAGAGCTGGTGATACTAGTCCATAAAATTTATAACAAGCTTTATTAAAAATCCTCACGGTTCTGGAGATACTCCATGTATCTGCTTGGTGCATAAAAAATTGTCATGATATGGGAATTTTCAAAAACTGTGAGATCAAATTATGGGTTTTTGAGAGGTTATGACCATTCTATCACCAGCTGTAGAATGACTCATGGTTGCGCAGATACCCTGTTTTTTCTTGTTGTAGAATTAATTCATTAGGGAAACAAGTATTTTGTTGTGGCTTTGTCTTATCCATCCATCTAAATATGCTTATTACGAAATAAATGACAATAGATAATATTTACGACTGAAGAACACACGCTTTGTAAATACTAAGAACCGTATATTTTTTCCACATAAATTACAGATGGGATTTTTTTTTTAACATTTGTATCGAAAATAAAATAATATTTTCAAAACGTTTTTTACTATTTCATCGTAGTAAATATCCCACATACATAAACAATCGTATATTTTGATACAAGTGTATTTTTTGATCATATTCTTGTGTCATCAAAACAGTTTTAATTGGCAGGCATATTTTCATGGCACATTAAACAACTGCAAGATGCCTAAAAACCCTGGTGTGTCGAGTGATTCGATTTTGTTTGATTTTTCTGAAGAAAAATAAACAAATGAAATAGTGACCTGCTTCTTTAGTCGGTTCCAGAGATGGCACCCTCATAGAATTGTAGTCCTGTCAATATTCCAGGGATATGGTGATTGATGGAATTTCAACAAATACTATTCAAAAATAAATATAAATAATATTTCCCAGATATTTTTCGAACTGAAATATCTTCAAACAAGTTCGATACGAAACTTTCTTCCATAATACCAGATAATTGTATCTGGCCATATTCACATCAATCAATAAAATGTAATGTTTCCTAAAATAGGAATGTAGACTGTGGGAGTCTAAAACAAGGTAAAACTTGAGTGAATTTAAGAAAACTAACATCCCTTTTATCATGTTTTAATATTCTTTTAGTACGATTTTACAGTACTGTATATATATATATATATATATATATAGTTTGTAGTATTTGTGGGGTTTCAGTCAGGGTTGCGGGCTATTTCAAAGAAAACTCTTTGATACTGTCAAGCTTTCGGTATAATTCGATACCTTCCTCAGGACAACTGAAAATACGCATTGTACAATAAATGTAGGAAAGAATAAATGGAGTACTTACTAACGTGAGAATGAATGATGAAATTGGCAAATTAAAATCTCCAAGAAAAATATTACTACAATATCAAAATTACATAGTAAAGTGAAAACACCCATTTCAAAATTACAAAAATCAAATGTTATTTATAAAATTCCTTGCATGGACTGTCCTAAGTCATATATTTGTCAGAAGTCTAGAACACTGAATGGTCGCATTATTTCACATAAAAGCGACTGTAGACGAAATGTTGATTCATGTGCTTTGGCAGGACATGTTATCTCTAAAGACCACAGGATGGATTATAATAATACCAAAATTTTGAATAGTGAAACTAATCTGTCCAAAAGAATTTTCATGGAAATGGTTCAAATTAATAATGAAGAACAGTCGATGAACAAAAGAACTGACCTAAGTAATCTCAGCAAAATTTATACGTATCTACTCAATTTTGAGAAACATAGGATAAAATCACCCTTTAATCAGAATCTTCCAACTTGATTACTGAAATAAATTAAGTCACTGTCATTCCTACATCAGTCATTTCATTTCACTTCATGTATATTCTTTTTTCGTTTTTTGCCAATTTCATCATTCATTCTCACGTTAGTAAGTACTCCATTTATTCTTTCCTACATTTATTGTACAATGCGTATTTTCAGTTGTCCTGAGGAAGGTATCGAATTATACCGAAAGCTTGACAGTATCAAAGAGTTTTCTTTGAAATAGCCCCCAAACCCTGACTGCAACCCCACAAATACTACAAACTAATATACAGCCTGTCACGAATTTTCACCTCTATATACAGGGTGTTAATTAAGTACGTTGACAAACTTCGGGAGGTGATTCTTTGAAGGTTTTCAGGACGAAAAGTTCATATAGACATATGTCCCAAACGGTTTGGTTTTCGAGATACAGGGCGATAAAAATACATTTTTTTCAAGATTTTTTAGAGTTAACTTCGACATTTTCGACAATAATCAGTTCAAATTAGGCAAGTACAATCCATTCAATAGGGCGCACGATACAAAATAATGCATTTCTTAAATAATTCACAGGTTCCTCCTTTTTTCAGAGTCAAGCTTTGTTCAACCCTTCAGAATTTTTTTTTCCGCCGCCACTGACATATTATGAGAAAGGAATAATCAATGTTGTTTCATTTAACATCTTTTTGATATCTTGCATTTTTTCATTTACTTGTACGGTTCAGGGGCTATAATGAAAATATTAATTTAAACATTTTCAATTTTTGTAAATTGATGGAAATATTTTTTTCAGAATTAGAAAAATCTACGATGAATAAAAATTATACAATAAAAAATATAAAGACAAGCTTTTATACAAATGCACTGAAAATGAAAAAATAATTTGTTTCATTTTTTGTAGGTTATTCTGTGAGTATCAAAATCTTTCTGTACAAGATTACCTAGATCAAACAATGAAATGAATTATTTTTTCCTTTTCAGTGTATTGTATAAAAACTTTAAAATGTTTTCTTTTTATAATTTTCATTTTTAACATTTTAGTTTATTTTTTATGTGAAACTGAAAATCTCCAACCCAAAAACCATCACATACCAATTTTGAACAGAATCGGATCATAATCACAAAACTCGTCCGCCATATTGGAGCCGCCATTTTGTTTTTTAACAAACATTTTTTTAATGCATTGTCACCGGAATTACGGAAACCTGCCAAATTTCAAATTAATCGGAGTATTAGAAGTGGGTCAAATTCAACTTTTATTAAATTGTTTGTTAGTTAGTTACAAGTGAGGCTAAATAAAAGCTTGTTATTGTAAAGATGTGATTTCTTTTTGTGATATCTAACAGAAAACTACTATCTCCCCGTCACTGCGGTACGCTGGATATTAAACTAGATCTGACAGATATTGGGAAAACCTTAACTTTCAACCTGAAGATTCTTATGTTAAAAATGTGCATTTTCATTGAGATATTTGATTAAAAATGTTTTTACCCATCAGTCTTGATAGAGAACTCATTTTTGTTATTTTAAAAAAAGATATTTTTTAGTTTTCAATTGAACGTTTCCTTTTCAACATAAAAAACTTCCGAAAGGTAATCCTGTAATGGAAGATAGTTAATAGGGTTTATCTAATAGTCGCAGATCATTACACATTTGATTTTCATTTATGAATCTCTGGTCATAACTCAGAAAAACTAAATCAAACAAATTTTTGTTTCCGTACGGAGTACATTATTTTATCAGAAATTTCGGTTTGTTTTTTCTTCTGCAGTAACGCAGAAATTTTGAATTCATAAAAATAGCAAAGTGGGCTTTGATATTAATTCATTTATTTAAATATCAACAATTTGACAGTTATCGAAAGTTGAGAAACTGTCTCATTGTTAATTCTTCATTAGTGCAAGCTATAAAGCAGATTCATTCAATATTCCTTTGGATAAAATGGTTGAATATACAAATTCAGAAATGGCAGACATGCACTTAATGTATGGAATGGATGATGGTAACGCTCGTGCCGCCAGACGAATGTATCTAGAAAGATTTCCACAATAGACCGTCAGATAGTGACAGACTTAGGTGCCCCATTTTCACATACAAGCCTCGAATAGGGTTGAAAAGTAAGTCGATGTTGAGTTAAATGAAGGGAAATTTACGAGTGGCTCGTGGGGAAAACATATGGAAAAATCAAAAAGAATTTCCATTAAATTTTCCAACGACAAAATCTACTTTTCCATTCGCGCCACTCAAGCCATTACGTTTTTCGGTCTAGTGACGATGTAGGTTTTCATAGTTTCGATGGGCTTGCGTGGGAAAATCTGTTAAAATCTCGATTTTTCTTTACAAGATTACAGCCTCATTTCAACCCTTTAGCCACCTTCAACACTCAAGCCTTTGATCTTCCGAAGCCAGGTTCTACTAATTAATGATTAGATGAACACGGCTCGCGTTAAAATATGGAAAATCGAATTTTCCATGAAAAATCGAATTTTCCATATGTTTTCCCCAGGAGCCACTCGTAAATTTCCCTCCATTTTACTCAACATCGATGTACTTCTCAATTCTATTCAAGGCTTGTATGTGAAAATGGGGCACTTAAATCTGTCACTATCTGACGGTCTACAACGTCATATTCCCAGCACACAAATGTTCATCAATATTCACTCCCGTCTTCGTGAAACGGGTACTTTCAAGAGGTCTGCTGTTGTCATAGGAAGACCCAGGAGAGTTAGAACAGTTCAGATAGAAGAAGCTGTACTTAACGAAATTGAGCAGCATCCAGACACCAGTACAAGACAAATTGCGGCACAGTTTAACGTAACCCATGTATTGGTATGGCAAATTTTAAAAGAGCAACAACTTTATCCCTATCATATGCAGCGTGTTCAAGCTCTTCTGCCAAGGGATTTTCCAAAGAGATTAACTTTTTGCACTTGGATTCGAAATAAATTGTTGGAAAATCCATGGATTTTATCTCAAGTGTTATTCACCGATGAGGCATGCTTTTCCCGTAAAACCATTATTAATTTTCACAACAATCATATGTGGGCTGATGAAAACCCACACGCCGTGATTGAAAACCATTTTCAAGAGACGTTTTCTGTGAATGTTTGGGTTGGAATTGTAGGGAATTTCCTTATCGGGTCACATTTTCTGCCTCATAGACTCGATGGTGACCATTATCGACATTTTCTTGAATTCATCTTACTTGGACTCCTAGAAGATATCCCACTGAGGGAAAGAATTGGAATTTGGTTTATGCATGATGGTGCTCCAGTACACTTCAGATTGGTTGCACGCCAATATTTAGAAGAGAATTATTCTGATCGCTGGATTGGGCGTGGTGGGCCACAACTTTGGCCACCAAGGTCACCCGATATGAATCCACTTGATCTTTTCCTCTGGGGACACCTTAAATCATTAGTGTACCGAACTCCAGTTCAAAGTGAAGAAGACCTGAGGAATCGCATACAGGAGTCATGCGGAATTATAAGAAACACTCCTGGTATTTTTGAGCGTGTCCGCCAGTCTATGGTTAGGCGCATAAACGCATGCATTGAAGTTGGCGGTGGCCATTTCCAGCAGCTGCTCTGACATATCAATTTCAATAATGGTCCTTTTCTGAACTTAATTTTATTCCTAGGGAATTTATGTTACTTTGCTCTAGTATTTGATAATAAAGTTATTCACTATTGAAAATGTCCAAAATTATTTTGCCATAATTAACTTTGTGCAATACATATTCAACCTGAGTTATGGTAAAAAATGTATGGGAGCTCCATAACATAACATTTTCTCTACACGAGCAGAAAATAGCTATTTGTGTAATGAGAACAAAATGACGTAATGCGTCACGTGCTAATCTTTGGAGAGTGGCAATGACACTTCGAGAAATGAATTATTTTATATCATGCGCACTATTGAATGGATTATACTTGTCCAATTTGAACTAATTTGGATCGATTATTGTCGAAAATTTCGAAGTAAACTCCAAAAACTCCTAAAAAATGTATTTTGATCACCCTGTACTTCGAAAACCAAGCCGCTTGGGACATGTTTATATGAACTTTTCATCTTGAAACCTTTCAAAGAATCACCCTTCAAGTTTGTTAGACTATTTGCTTCTCAAATTTCTTTATGTTATGCGTTACTGGAAAATGTTTGCGTTAATATTTTCATTGTTACTCCTGAACCGTACAAGTAAATGAAAAACATCAAGAGAGCAAAAAGATGTTAAATGAAACAACATTCATTATTCCTTTCTCATAATATGTCAGTGGCGGCGGAAAAAAAAATTCTGAAGGGTTGAACAAAGCTTGACTCTGAAAAAAGGAGGACCCTGTGAATTATTTGAGAAATGCATTATTTTGTATCGTGCGTACTATTGAATGGATTGTACTTGCCTAATTTGAACTGATTATTGTCGAAAATGTCGAAGTTAACTCTAAAAAATCTTGAAAAAAATGTATTTTTATCACCCTGTATCTCGAAAACCAATATATATATCAATTATGTTACAGTTATTAATTTTATATAAAAAATCCCTATAAACATTGTACAATGCGTTGCTCTATAGAGTCTTGTTAAATGAATAAATAAAGTCCTGTTAATTATGATGAGAAAGTTTTTTTCAAAATGGGTTTTCACATACAAATCTTTAGAACAGACAAAATCAGATGGGTATAAAGCAAGTATAGTTGTCAGAAAGTTAATGTCAAAATTCAAGATGACTGATAAAGGAGAATTGAAGAAAATTTTCTCGGTTTTAAGTTTCATTATGATAAAATTACTGGTTAATTGAAAATCAGCCAGGCCAAATATGTAGATGCTCTTTTGAAAAAATATAATATGGATGATAGTAGAATATCAGTTATACCGATAGATCCTAAAAGTAGGAATAAATAAACATGAAAAATGTGATAGTTATACCAAAAAACCTTTTAGAGAACGAGTAGATTGTTTAATGTATTTAGTGTTAGGTTCTCGGCCTGACATTTGTTTTTCTGTAAATTATTTTAGCAGATTTCAGAATAAAGCGTCGTATTTTGAGATATTTGAAAGGTACAGTTGATCTGGTACTAGAGCAAAAGGAAAAACTCGAATCCAAGTTTGATTTGTTACATAGATGCAGAGTGGGGAGGCGACATTTATGATAGGATATCTGTTAGCGGATTTATTTTAGGTTTAATGAAAATTTGTTAATTTGGGATACTAGGAAGCAAAATTGCGTTTCTTTATCTACTACTGAAGCAGAATTGGTTTCTTTGGGTACTTCTGTTTCAGAAGGCTTTTGGTTGAAAAACAATTTTTTTTCATTTTGGAACTGAATTTAAGTATATTTCATTTTTCGAAGATAACCAAGGTTGTTTGTCAATAATAAAAGATCCTGCCAGTGTTAGAAGAGTTAAACATATAGAATTGAAATATACTTTTGTTTCAGAACAATACAAAAATGGTTACATAAAATTGAATTACATTTCTACAAAAGATCAACAAGCTGATTGATAAATTGACTAAAGGTCTAGCTAGTAATTCTCATCTCAAGTTTCGTCATTTTTTTAGATTCAAATGTTTTTAGCGTGGGAGGGAGTTGAATGCCACCAAAAACATTTGTGAGGTATGACAGAGACAGAGCTATTTCATTCCATGTTCTATGATTGCTGCTGTCTCTACTTCAAAGTTGTGTTCTATACTTGAGTTGTTGAAGGAGCCTGTTCCAGTGTTCCTTACTTCATTTTTCATGTCTAATAAATGAATCATTGGGAATAAAAGGAGTTTTATTCATCGTTAAATTATAAAAGAGAGGTGACGTAGATCATGAAAAATTCGTAGTTGTGAAAATTCCGAACACTAAAACCAATACGCGATGTTTTACGGTAACAAATAAACTTGATGAAGAAATCCACTACCTAGAATCGAAATTTTCTTATTATTGACTCTCACTTTTGCGAAATTGAATGTATTATGAAGACGTCAGTAAGTAAATTACTTACCGTTGTCTTTGACCTAGCAACCAGTAGGTAAACCAGACAGAAGAACTGAATCGTGCAAAGAAAGTTGTTGAAAACGCTCTGATGTCTGTCCTACTCTTTTTATCGTGAAGAAAAAACACATTTTTTTCATTGTATTTTATTTTTCCAATAATATTTGTACAAATATTCTTTTATGGGGTGTGACAATAACGAAATATTAAAAGAGTATTGAATAGTACGAGTTAAATAACTATACACCATATTATCTAAAAAAAGCTTACAAATTTTACAAAAGTCTTCATTCATTACAGTATTTACAAAATTTGTTTCTAACAAGCATTCTATGTATGTACGCACATTTTCTATTCGGGTAAAAAAAAATTGGAATTTTCCATTTGATTATGGTTTTCGTTTTCAGTTAAGTTGGATATTTTGTTTCTACACTGGTGTTTCAACTTTTTTTCATGAAAAGATTCAAAGAATATTTTTATCAGGAAAAAATGACTTATTTGACAAAGCAATGTTTCCTTCACAATCATAATAAAAAAAACATCCAGAATGGAAAATTCCAAAAATTTTATTAAGCTGAATAAGAAAACATTGGATAGCATAATACTGAAAGTTTGGCGTTGCTTTTGGAATAATTTGCATATCGATATTAATTACTATATTTGGTTAACAAATTTGTATTTCTATAATTTCACCTGCGTTTGTGTCTAAACATTAATTTACAATTTAAGTATTGCTATCTATTTCTAGTCCAGATATTAAGTTCAAATTAACTTTGCTCAACAAATTTGTATTTGAACTTGATATGAAAAAATTTAAAGTAATTAGTTGGTGTTTCATTGCATAATTATGTAGGAAAAACGGAATCGTACCATTTGGCACATTGGAATATTTCGGGTAAATATTAAATATCTGGTTATATTTTTAAATATCTTAGTCTACAATTTAGAAAATTAACTGGTTTGTCATTTAGAAAAGATCAAAGCAGAATTTAACCCATTTCTACTTTATACACAAAAATTAGGTTTCTTTTGATTGTGCATCACAAGTAAATAGGTCATTGTGCCAGATTGTGATAATTTTGCTAATATGCAGTTTGAATAAAAGAGGGTAACAAATAACACCTGAAAGAACTACTAAAAATATTAGTAGAGCCATTGTTTAAATAGAAGTGAGATAGTTAGCCAACCTTATGGGATTATAGGATTCAAATGGATGCGAAATGTAGATGGCGACAGTGATCTCGCATCCAAGTCATGTCGTAACTTGATTGAAACAGTGGTATGGCATCAAACTCTCTCTCTCTTCATTTCTTGTCCGTCAGCTTCCATTCGGCGCTATATGGACATACCCACTGCGAGAAATCCGTTCCCATCCGGCCTTTAGCCGGCGTAGACAGCGAGGCTGTATCGGGGGGATGCAGTTGTCTTGCTCTAGGCAATACTGCAACCCATATCATTTACACTTTTTAATATTTGCTAGCACGTTTCAACCATAAACTATACGTTATGGTTTTACGGCGGACTTAACAAACACTAAACTTTTGGGTCGTTGCACGTTTTTAAACGGCGGACATTACATCACATTAACCTGACTTCCAACACGAGGTCGCCGTCTTACCTCTACCGCTGTCGGAAGTCGAATCAGCATTAAAATCAGGGTTTTTTGAAGAATCCTTCATTAACATGACGTCAAATATTCATGTTTGTAACTAATCACGCTAGATGACACTCGCGTTTGGGTCCAATGTCGATTCCACAAGCACTGACCAACTATCTTACTTCTATTTAAACAACGGTAGAGCTGAAAAATTAAAAAAAAAGTTATATACAATTCAGCTGTCTTAGCCACCTGTTAACTTTTGAACGGTTTGGCGTACAAACATGAAACAAAAACCATTTGGAATGGTATCATCGATTATACTTTTTGAAATAAATGACATTATGACTGCTTGATAGAGGGGGTGGGGGGAATATAATTTAAAATTTTCAAATGGCATAGGGAGTCATGTGACACATCGTTGAAAAGAGAATTCAATTCTCTGTTCAACCATCAAATTTTTTTCGGATTCCGATATTTTTTATACCGTATTCACTCGAAATATCAAGTATAAGTGCGGAACTGAATGGTACCCTTATCTCGATACATTTGACAGGTTTGATCCGGAACAATGGATATTTTGAATGGTATTACCGATACTACTTTTTGAGAGAAGATACATTATAATTACTGAGATTACATCAAGGTGAAAATTTTGAAAGGAGTAGAGATCGACATTGTGAGAAAAGCTATTACCGAATTTCGAAAATATTTTGATGGTAGAAAAGAGAATTAAATTACTTTTTAAAAAGTACTATTGGTGACACCATTCAAAACGGTTTTCGACCTAGATTATTTGTACGTTGAACCGTTCAAAAGTTAACGGAGGAGAGACTATAAGAAGCCAGACTGTATAATTGTTGAACAATATAAGTCAAATCTGGCAGCCCCCAACAGCAGGGATATTCTCAAAAAATTATTAAAACGATAACAAATAAAATTTGAATCATTCAAATAAGACAGGTAATTATTTCGTGTAGTAATCTGTAGCGTGACGGCGCGCGACGCATTTGGCAATAATTAAGCAAGTGATAACAGATTTGATATCGGACAGTTTTTCTTCTCTAGGGAACATGAAGATTTTTACTACTATATCATGCATTTTTCTTAGTTAACCAGTAAACTTTTACGATTGAAACTACTAACAAAACATAATTTGTTTATAGGTATCTAATCAAAATGACATTTATTTGGACCCTTTTACATTTGCAACTAAATCAACATATACTACTGTTGGTTTAGGCAATGCCACATACTCTTAAAGCTAAATAAATTATAATGCTTGTATTAAATATAAAAAGGTTTTCAAGTTGTCTGGAACCATCAAGTAAATCACTTCTCTACTTCTATCACAATAAAAAATTACTCGAATGATTACTGAACCCAAGTGACTTTTGAAATGACAACTCAAAATATACTCTTCGTCTATGGTTTTTATGAATAAAAAAATACTATGACAAGTATCTTCATAGAACAAAAAGAAAGAAATAAACCCTTGGCTAGAATCGAATCTGTGATCTCTAGCTATATAACTGCCAATGCATTGCGCGTTGTTCCATTAGTGGTCTACTTAAGATTATTAATTGAGAATATTTTTTGCCGTATTTCTATGGGGCGCCGTTTGGGTAAAAAGTGTTTTTGCGAATATACAAAATTTTGTGTTTATATATTTATTAGTTGTAGAAATATTTGTTAATTTGCTTTTCGATATATTCATTTCCTACGAATCACAATAAATTTGCATCAAGCGTTGCAAATATATCAAAACGTGAATGCCCGTATATTTATAAATTCGATCTATTTTAAGTCGTCAAGAGATGGCGCAGCCAACGCGATTTATTACACGCTTTAATTGTTTCAGTTCTAAGGTATTTGACTTTGAATAATGTAATGATTATTCAAGAAAACTAGTGAAACATTTTCTGAGAACATATTCTGGCGGCTGCGATATCATTCAGCCACTATATACTCGAGAGTGTATTGAATCGCTTATAGGTAGCGCCATCTCTTAACAACAGAAATTAGGTCGAATTTATAAATATATGAAAATTCACGTTTTTATATATTTGAAACGCTTGAAACGTAAAAATAATGTGTTTGATCAAAAATAAATATATCGGAGAGCAAAATAAAAAATATTGCCACAACTAATAAATATATTGACACAACATTTTGTATATTTACAAAAACACTTTTTACCCAAACGCGCCTCATATATTTCGATCAATCAAATCTTATTTCTTTTAATATTCTTTTTTGAGAACAACCCGGCTGCTGGGTGCTGCCAGACTCGACTTTTATTGTTCAATAGGTATATGAGATTCAATACCGAAATTTTCTTTTATAAAATCAACACTTGAAATACGTTGCTGGCTCATGGTCTAATACACTTGACAGATTGTAATGTTCTGAGGAGCAAGAAATCAATTAAATTGATGGTGATAGCGGGTAAATGAACCGGTGAATTTTCAATGTTGATGTGATATGAAACAACACGAAAAGTTCCTGTGAAGAAATTAACCTATTTTTTCAATCATCTCGAAAAAGTTGATATATTTTAATTCTTTTGAGACATTCTACAATTGCACAATTTTACCTCATTTCAATTTCGAGATATCCAAGCAAATACTCGAATTTGAATTACCTTATTATAACACCACCTGTTTCATGAATGAATATTGTACTTTCCAACTTTCAGTACACACTTTTTATATTAGCTGATTTCAGCTATAGTAAAGTGTAAGGTTGGTCAACTTAATTGGACCTAATGTAAACAAAAAACATGCCATATGCAGGTCAAAGTTCAGTTAATTCAGTACTGAAGACATTTCAGTGAGTCAAGAAATCATATAATAATTATTAAATAAATAAACTTTTCAAAACATAACAAAGAAGCCTCACACAAAGCCAACACTGAAATGCTATCCCTGAAATATAAACCATTTAATTATTTCTTCCACAATGTTTGTTTCCAACACAGACATCCTATCGAAATTGATCAATATCGTTAACACAAATAAAAAAATATAGCACTATTGGATATTTATGGTTATTTAAGAAGAAAAACCATAAAGTGATAAATAGATATTCAGCCCTAAGCTGTATCACTTCCGTTATGTTTACATGACGGAAATGATACAGCATGGGCTGATTGTTTAGTACTGTATCCAAATGATCCTCACTAACTGCCATCTGGAAATCGCAATCAGTTTGTTATATCTTTGGCTTTTCTCTTTTTGGAGCTAGACCATTGTATTGCGCCACTTGCGCAATACTTGTAACTTTTCACAAATGCTGTACAAAACAAACACATGCAGATATTTCATTTTTACCTCATTTTAGAGAGGTATAGTTTCCGTAGACTATGAATTATTCCAAGATGGCCAATACATTTTATTTTCAACGAATTCTCTTTGAATGTATCCTGTACTATATATGTACCGCTCATTTTAAAATTTGATTTAACACTTTGAGCACAGGTATAATGTAGAAAAGGTATTTACTCATATGGAAAAGTAAAAAGTCTTACCCATTCGTCCGGGACTTGTGTCGGCTCCTCTGGTTTCTTGTTGTTATCCCCCCTGCGGGCTAGAACCTCTTCTATATAGGGGGACTAACAACAACGGTTGTTATTCCCCCTATATAGAAGAGGTTTTAGCTCGCAGGGGGGATAACAACAAGAAACCAGACGAGCTGACACAAGCCACCCTATGCGTTCCGTATGTTAGAGGTCTATCGGAAAGAATAAGGCGAATTGGGTCGAAATGCAAAATACGGACATGTTTCAAGTCAGGTAACACCATTCGCAGCCATCTCACAAAGACGAGACCACGTAACGCTGACATTGACTCCAAAAACTGGATCTACCGCATCCCTAGTGAATGCGGCGAAGCTTATCTTGAAGAAACTAAGAGACCGCTTAGCGTTAGACTCGCTGAACACAAGAGAAACATCAAAGTCAGGGATAGCGGATCATGTCTGGAGGACCCAACACAATATAAAATGGGCTGAAGCCGAAGTCATCCATAAAGAAGAGGGCTGGTATAGAAGGAAGTTTAAAGAGAGTGCATATATTATGAACAACAAAGTCTTCAGTCAAGCTAGCATAGAAATCCGTAATGTGTGGAAACCCTTAATTAGTGGCATGGATCAATTGAAATTGCGATAAGAATTAACAATGCTGTACCGGAGGGGCCCGGTACTGTAATTAACAAGCTTACCTGTTCACATGCAAATTACCCCTAGGCTAATGACAAGAAATTAGCAATATCAAATATAAGAAGAATCCTTGAGAGTGTCACATTTATACAATTGATAACGACTGTAGATTTTAACGTCGTGAATAAAAATTGCATAGAATTTAATTTTTCTTTGTTCTTTTTTAGACAATGAAACTCCAGAATAACCTTACTCAAAGTGAAACATTGTCAACCACTTTCAAACAAATCAATCGATTGTATTTGTTGATTATTGCCTGGTAAAACTAGTTATCAATGCTAACTTAAAACTCACCAGGGATGGGGACTGGTTGACTTTGGCATGGAATCTCCTATAATAATTCTTTTCATTTTAGAATAATTTTTTGTCTTATACTTCTCGGATAATTCATTAAGATCAGAGTATACCTTCAATGTACAAATTCATTTCAAATATAATCCCTAGCGAAGGATCCCACCACTCTAGAGGTAGACAACTATCGATAGGATTATCGATAGTATCAATAGTTTGCCAACATCGATACTATCGATAGGTTTCATCGATAATATCGAAGGGTCGGTGAAATTTGACAACTGTCATTTGTCATTTTGTGAAATTAAAATCAAATTTTCCTATTGGTTGAAAAATGACATTTGTCAAAATCCGCCAATTGAAATACAAAGATTTAGGAATTTAAACGGTGGTCGGTTTCTACTCTGTTCTATGACTTTTATGCTTACTTTTATTTCTGTTTTCTGTTAATTCCATTTCGATCAATAATAAATCATACAATTTTATTCTGAACTTTTTTTATTCGAAACTTGGAAGTTAACATGGTAAAATTATCTTCATTCGTGTGGAAATATTTTAGCAAAGATGATTCGGGAAGGCAATTTGCAACTTGCCTCAAATGTAGGAAGATTTACAAGTTATCCGGCAATACTTCCAATATGAGAGATCATTTAAAACGAGCTCACCGTATTACTAATAGTAATATGAAAACCAGGAGTTCAAATTCGACAAATTCATCGGATGATTCTGAAACACTTGTTGATCCTGATGGTAGCACTCCAACGCCAGCTAAAAAATTGAAACAGGAGAAGATCAAAAAATTTGTGTCAAAATGTATACAGGACCAGTATCAGGATGATGATAGGAGAAAAAAAGAGTTGGATCTATATTTGACATTGATGATAGCCACAGACTTGCAGCCTTTCAACATCGTGAATGATTTTGGATTCAGGAAGTTTTGTGAAAAATTGGACCCGAGATACAAATTACCCTCTACGACCACAATCAAAAGAAAACTTTTGCCTGACCTTCTTGAGGCTCTGAAAAAAAAACTAACCGAAATTCTGCAAGAAGTGGATACTGTGGCTCTCACCACTGACATATGGACATGCTCATTCACAACCTTATCTTATATGACAGTAACTGTTCATTTCATATCAGAATATGAGTTGTATTCTTGTATTTTAGAAACCAAACATCTAGAAGATAGTCACACTGGTGAGAATCTATCCAAGATCATTGAAGTAAGTAAACAGAAATGAAGAAATGAGATAATTCATTATCTTTTTTTTTCAGGAAATACTTGGAAAATGGAATTTGAAGCCGAAAGTTACTTGTATCGTTTCAGATAATGCCTCCAACATGAAAAATACTTGCAATATTTTGAACATTCCTCATACTGGGTGTTTTGCACACACAATCAACCTGGTTGTTGAAGATGGTTTGAAAAATACAAGAGATTTACAAGAAATTATAGGTAAATGTAAAAGTATTGTAACATATTTCAAACGTAGTGCAAAAGCTACGGACATTCTAAGAAAAGAACAATAAAAACGAAATGAGAAGCAGTTGAAGTTACTTCAAGACATTGTTACTCGATGGAACAGTATTTATTATATGATAAAACGTATACTGGAAATTGGGGGTACACTTACAATAACATTGTTGAATCAACAAGACGGCCCTGATATTTTGAATAATAATGAGCGAACAATTTTATATGAAGTGGTAAAAACCTTGGAACCATTTGAGAATGCAACGCAACAAATTAGTGGAAATTATGTTACCATCTCTTTGATAATTCCCATAATCAAAGGAATATTTCATAATTTGAATAAATCTAAAGATGAGTTGAAAACCACAGTAGCACGTGATTTATGTGAAAATCTAATAAACTCTGCTGATAGAAGGTTATCATATTATGAGAAAATGTCTGTACCATCATTAAGTACAATTTTGGACCCCAGATTTAAAAAAGAAGGCTTTAGAAGCAGTGAAAATGCTTTAAGAGTCCACGCCCAAATACAAAAGATGGCCCAAGCTCTGATAAAAATCGCTTCCGATAAAGAAGAAAATGTTACTTCCAGTTCTAATGAACCTGGGCCGTCTTCAGAACCGACAGAACCTAGCGTGCAAAGTGATGAAAATTTGAAGAAGATTAAAGTAGTGAAAACCACAGTAGCACGTGATTTATGTGAAAATCTAATAAACTCTGCTGATAGAAGGTTATCATATTATGAGAAAATGTCTGTACCATCATTAAGTACAATTTTGGACCCCAGATTTAAAAAAGAAGGCTTTAGAAGCAGTGAAAATGCTTTAAGAGTCCACGCCCAAATACAAAAGATGGCCCAAGCTCTGATAAAAATCGCTTCAGATAAAGAAGAAAATGTTACTTCCAGTTCTAATGAACCTGGGCCGTCTTCAGAACCGACAGAACCTAGCGTGCAAAGTGATGAAAATTTGAAGAAGATTAAAGTAGTGATACAACCTGTGTTGAACCGACAGAACCTAGCGTGCAAAGTGATGAAAATTTGAAGAAGATTAAAGTAGTGATACAACCTGTGGTCTAGCCCACCATGCGCAGTAGCGACTTCTCAGCGTCGCTGGGTTCACCGCGTGACGTTGGGTGTTGCCGGATTTGAAAAAAAGATGTCGATGTGTGGGATCGAAGCGCGGCGAACCAGCAATCTTCGGATTACGAAGCGCACGTCTACACAACTAGGCTATGAGACCTCGTTGTAAATGTTTCAATATAAGATGGGGAGGAGGCACATGTTGGGTTGGTAATGAGAGAACAATAGTAATTATGAATGAATTAATTCGAATTGTTAAAGTGGTATAATAATAATGATGTTTGGAAAAATAGGAAAAATGGCGGCGGGTAACGGGAGTGTAACGTTTCAACGTGCGATTCCAGTGAGGAACGTATACAGGGTGTTTGAAAATATGATTTTACAGAAAAATCAACAGGGTGTCTCAAAACAGTCATCAATTGAGAGAAAAAACAACAGGGTGTTTCAAAATACATCATTTAAGAGGAAAAATATGGAATGTTGGGTTGGAGACATGAATCATCGCATCATTGGGGCATCACATCATTGTGGCATGCAGGGATTAGGAAGTTTTCGTTTTACGTATACAGGGTGTGTCAAAATACATCATTTAAAAAATAAAAATAAATACAGGGTGCCTCATAACGTGCATCGTGATGGGGTTTGTAATTTAAGAAAAAAATATATACCAGGTGTACCAACGTGCCAGTTGAGACAAAAAATATATACAGGGTGTCTCATAAACGTGCATCGTGACGGGGTCCGTCATTTTTAAAGTGTGATACCAATTCGTTTTCAAGGAATACATCAGAGCCATCTGTCGTTCAATATATACATTAATGATATTTTGGATCTGTACGAATCATCAAAAAATAAACACTTCCGGTTTCAAAAAATTAAGAGAGAAGAAAAGTAATAGTAAATTCGGATTACCCACATCGAGGAGAGTCCAAATCTGCAATAAAATGGCTACTTCCGGCCCAAACCGGAAATGACACTTCCGGTCGTCCGATTTTGATGATTTTGGCATCAATAGATTCGTTTGGATGTCAAGAAACATTTCTAAGCATTTTCCGAGGTCAAAAGGGCGTAGGAGGCTATCTTCGTTATTAATAAAGTTACAGAAACGTGCGGGTACTCTAAGAAGACAACTTTCATGGGAGATCAAGAAAATAATAGAATTTGCGTACGTCAACTGCCATAAGGGCCGTAAACCGCACATATTAATGTGTTATGTACTTATTGCTTAAATCTTAGATCTTTATTTAGTTTTCTGGAGAAGAGCACTGAAATACTTAAAAGTAATTCGAGTTCTAAGGCAATAGTTTGTGTTAGACAATACATGGAAACTGAAACAATTAAACTAACAGAAAATCCACTTGAATACTGGAAGAAATCAAATGATGACATACTAAGGAAACTTGCTTTCAAATATATTTGCGTTCCAGCCACCTCTGTCCCTTCAGAGAGACTGTTTTCGAAAGCTGGACTCACATTGAGTGCTAAAAGGGGTAGATTGTCAGCTAAAAATTTCGACTCAATATTATTTATAAATTGTAATTATAGCTTGCTATACAAGTGATTAGAGATTTGTAAAATAGATAGATTTACAGTTTTATTTTTACAGTTCTGAATTCTGAATTGTTCTTACGTTTTTTCGAAATAAAATGTTTCAAGTTTGAAAATAAAAAATAAAACTTCCGATTGTGTGGTTAAGTATTTTGATTTGACATCAATTCAATGACATCTGAGAAAACCATCGACATAACCTTAAATCTTTAAGGTTATGGCGATGGAGAAACCCGAAAATAAACAATTAAAGGAAGAAGAAGAAGAGAAGAATTAATACACCGATAGTTTATCTATAGTATCGATAGTTTTATATTGCTGCTATCGATTAATCGTAATCACAAATTATCGATAGTTGTTCACCTCTACACCACTCCAACTTTTTTCCATTCAGTGTTTTAGATAATGTAACTGCGTTCTTATTTTTCTTAGATATCTTTACTATCCAAAATTTCACAGAATGACTTCGACTCGACAGAAACTTTCAAAAATTACAACAAATCGTTTCTAAGTTACTTTAGCTTACTGATCAACTTCGACAGGAACCTTACAGGGGAACCTGATCATCTCTCTACCAGACTCGACCAAAAAGCTCTCGTTCTCTGTACATTCGTTGCTTTCCATCAGTACACCTGGCTAGCGCTGCTAGCCTTGCGTCTGTGTCACGCGGATGTCTCGTTTTCTCCCCATCCTTCACTATCACATTCAGAATCGCTTCCTGATTCCGAATCGCTGAACTCCACTGCAACTCTTCTTGCCAGTATACTGGCAACATCGTGCAAACCATTACCTCGTTCGACTTCCTTCTGCTCAATTTTATCAACTTTTCTGAGTTGGATGCCATCACGTATGGCTTTGAGTAGGTCGTTTCGAGGATCTACCATCGGCGGTTTGTTCATGGGACGATCCTTAACCGGAGTCAACTTGACGGGAATCGAGGAATTCAGAATTTTCGCCAAATCTCCATTCAACATGGGAGTGGTAGCGGTCGGTCCGTTAGACATCAAGGGCATAGGTGGCGGTGGGGGCGGTGGGGGAGCTACTGGAGTTTGCTGTTTGGGAGGAGACGCCTGTTTGATAGGAGCAGGAGGTGGAGGTGGTAAATCTTGGGCTGGCTCAGGTGTAGCCGTATGGGAATGGGGACTGTTCGATCGTGACTGGCTAGACTGTCTCACAATATGAGCTGGGATTCCGTTAGGGGGCGACATTGTTGCTTCTGGTGGTGGAGGAGGAGGCGGTAAGTTATCTCTCCCAGCGGATACACTCCTGCCCCTTGTTGGAGTGTTAGCTGAAGGAGTACTGTTATTACTTGGAGGGGCTGGTGGTGGTTGGCTAGGTCTGATTTTATTGCCCCGAGTTGGAGTACCTCCCGCGTACAATGACTCTGAACTGAGCGGTCCTTGGCTGTAAAGACCATGCTGGTATGGATTTTCTTCATATGGGGGATAAGTAGGGGAATGCAGACCATCAGTTACTTCCTGTTGGTACGAACGACGTATCTCGATGGAGTTTGGCCTCGGTGGGCGTTGTTGGTGCATTTCACGTTGAACCATAAGTTCTTCAGGGGGTTGTGGCTGTGGTTGTTGAGGAAGCTGTGTTGGTGTCCTATAAAAAATAAATCGAATTACTCACTGGTTAATACACATTTTTGCAAGACATATTGATATCTATTCAGGGAAGTCAATATTCTTTTCTCCGTTCATATAAATTCATATGCCAATTTATGAACCATCCAAATCCAAGACTCAATTCTTATAATAGTAATGAAACATCAAAATAATTTGACCATATTTTCAGAATCAACTAAATCGCAAATCAGTTCTTGTAGCTCACTAATGTGAAATAATAATCACAAACGAAATATTTTATTTTGAATTGTATTGTTTCTATTAGAGTTTTGAATTTTATATTTGTTCAAAAATAATGTAAGTAAATAACATACGATTAATTCAAGTCATGGTACTTTTGAAGTTATTTCGATAATGGAATGAAATATTCAATCCAGAAAAGCAGTTTTTACATTTCACTGAACTAAAATTTTGACAAATTAACTGACAATTGTTCTTCGACATATCATGACATTGTTTGAATAAGAAAATCCCTAATAATTTTATATACTGATGCTTATCAAGAAAACTGACCATATAGTTGTAACGTAAACGTAAAAAATTTAATGGAGTTTGGCGTTCAAACAACAATTTCAAGAAATGAGTTCGCATCTATTCAGATACAAATGAAACGAAAATTGAATATAAAATGTTGACCAACAAGATTCAAATCCGAGACCAATCGATTTCTAGCCGAGTGCGTTAACAAGCCCACTATCGGAACCCAAGTAAATATCCGCCATCTGTTAGTGTGCAAGGACGATGGAATAAACACTTCTTATGAACACCTTTACAGTCTTTCAGTTGGAGTCAATCCTTTTTTCAGGATCTTCATCAGATCTCATACTGTGAATCTTGAGTAAATTTGATTCAGCCAAATAATTCTCTAGTGGCAGTGGTCTAGCATTTTTTGTATTTTACGAAATGAAAGAAAAAATACTTTTGTCCAATTTCCACTAGTTATTTTATTTTTACGGCCGGTTTCAGGTTTTATAATAACTAATACATTTGGAACCTAAAAACGTGGTTATATAGGGAGTTTGCAGGTAGTAGTAGTAGTTCTTTGGGGAGGCCTCAGCCAGGCAAGTAGGCCATCATGGACCCTTTTTGCCATCCCCTGTCCTCCACTTATCTACATTCATCCTCCTAGTTTTCTTTTTCGAACCTTTGTGACCTCCTAAAGAAGGTCAGTATGTCCGACCACTCCAAGTTGATTAGTTCCTCTTGTTGGAGTTTGTCAACTCCGAAGGATCCAAATCTTAGCCTCCCGTATGCCTCACACTCGCCGAGGAAGTGAGATGAAGTTTCTTCGTCTTCTTCGCATTTTCGGCAAGTGGGACTGTCTTCTATACCTATAAGTAATAGGTGTCTGCCTAACTTGTTATGTCGTGTTAGTATTCCTATAAGGAGACGTAGTGCTTGGCGATTTCTGCATAAGAGCCATGTCGTCCTTGACTTATTGGAGCCGGCCACGAAGTCTTTCGACTGCCTGCAGCCGGTGTTATCCCTCCAAAGTTAATTAAGCTCTTCTTCTGCCCACTCGTCGAGGGCTGAAGAGGTTTGGCTTCTTGCGATGCCTAGTACAGGCTCCGGTCCACAGAACGGCGTTGTGGATCTGGCAAGTCCGTCTGCCACCTCGTTTCCGCGCACCCCTCTGTGTCCCGGGACCCATACCAGCTGAACTTCCTTCGTTTCAGCTAGCTTCTCGAGCGCATCTCCGCATTCCTGTACAAGCGCTGAGATTGGTTTAGGATGGCAGACGGCTCTGAGCGCTGCCTGACTATCCGAACAGATATAAATTATCTGTTCGGATCCATCTTTCACCTCTTCTCTCGTAGCTGCGGATAGGATGGCGAACACTCATCTTAAAAACTGTTGCATATCTGCCCAAAGCGTAGCTCTCTCGTACTTCTCTTCCCTCCAGGTAGATTCCGGCACCCGAAGCCTGTTTGTGCGTAGACGCGAACCGTCCATAACATTAGGCTTCCTGTGCTCCACTCCACCGTGTTTCCTTCCCATTGTTCTCTGCTCGGAATAGTAAGAGTAAACTCTCTATTCCATCGCAGTCTGTCTTGTGCGCTTTTCACTCTGAGGGCAGAGATAGGGATCTCTTGTTCCGCCCACTTCGCGATTTCCGCATGACCTATCATCGCTCCTTCGTTCACCCAGACTCCCGAGACCCGCATCCTCAAATGGGCTACCATTGCCTCCTTCTTGATCCAGACTGGAAGCGGTGGCAGCCTCAGCAGTACCTCCAACACTGCGGTTGGAGTCGTTCTCATTGCGCCCGTTATTACCAAAAAGCCAACCTCTGAACCTTGCTGAGTTTTCGGCCTATGTTGCTACCCTGTGCGCCTGGCCACCACACGGCTGACCCATAATGGATCTTTGGTCTTACGACTGCCGTGTACAGCCAGGAGTTTGCAGGTAAGCAGGATGGAGAGGTAATAGGGAATATGCAAGTGATTTAAATTTACTTGATTTTTTTACCACATATACTTTATTGTCTCGAAATTACACCTAAACCATTAGTTTATCATTTAGTTTGTATTTAACTCCATAAAACTTCAATCAAAAAGTGCATAATAAGCGCGAGGAATTCAAATTTGCGAAACGCATCACCATTGGTCGAAACGAAGAATGACGTCACATTGCACGTTATGAAATTTATCTGTGTTGATATTCATACTGTGCTAGTCGTCTTTCATAGAAAATTTGTTTTTATTTATATATTTGTAGTGTTTTCCATTACATAGTTCGATTTTGGTCTTGTGACAATTGTAAATTATCAAGAGAAATGACTGAAAGCGGTTTTGTCAAAGCACAATCCGACAATACCTGAACTGATATGTAGTAATAGTTTATCAAATGATAGTTTTCCTTTTGTAATTTAGGTGAGGCAGGTATATACAAAACATTTATGCATACAAAACTTACTTCTGATCAATTCACTTCATGCTAACTATCGAAATACAATGTACTCACATTGTTAAAATTGTTAACATTGTTATTTCCGTCAACTGATTGCACCCCTACGCGCAACCCTCGGAAGTCCCGAGAGACTTGTGTGAGCTAGGGAAGACGCAGCCCTTACCTTTTAACGTGTGATGCCATGCACGAGACCGGTGAATCGGTGGATCGAACTCACGACCCCACGCTTGCGAGGCGTACGCTTTTACCAGCCGACCACCACGGCCATCATTGAAATGATCTTCACAACAATGTAAATGTGATATTGGAGATACTTCGCCTCTTCTCATAACCTTACACCATTGTTTACGTATTTTCGCATCTCTTGGAACAGAAAAAAATAATTAACTTGGTGTTCTTATAATTGTATTTTGGCATTCCGGTACTAAACAATACTTATAAGATGGTTTTTTAGCATTTTCCATTATCGTAATAGCGATTAAAACTGCAAATTCCTAACCTAATTAATAACTGTCAATAGTGTCAATGGCCATAACTATAGAAAGGCTTGTTCATTGAAGACTGCTCTGGTTGATCGAGATCACTTTCACATATGTTCATCTCTCTCTAACACTTGTACTGCATTTGTCTTACTCTTTTATAAAAGATCAACTTCAAGCAAGTAGAGCAATCAGAGTACGTTAAAACGAACGACACTGAAGAAGAACAACACTGATAGCGCTATGTGACGTCATCCACAGCGCGCGAAAATGGAGGCGTTCAAATAGGTCAAATTCAGTCGGTATTTTATATATTATTTTAAAAATTAATTCCAAGACTTTCAACCGTATTTATATTTTTTACTATGTTGTAACGAAGTAAAAAATTGATTAAACAAATAAAAATAAATTATGCATATTCCCTATTAAGTGAATAGGGTTGTCAAACTTATAAAGTCGAGAGTGGAAACCTGCATAAATCGAGTTGGTCGTTGAGGGTCCTATATTTCGGGTTTTTAATCGATTTATTAATTTCCATTGCTTCCAACAAATTCATTTTCTTTCCTTTATTACATGTGTGTAGGATTTTGAGATTATCTTTACTTATCTTGTGTTTTGTAGATTTTTTGTCTAAACAGACGTATTCACGGAGCCTTACTTCAAATTTTCTACCTGTTTGGCCTGTATATACTGCATAGCATTCACCACATTCTATTCTATATTTACCAAATTTTTTCATTCTATCTCGTTTGGGTTTTGCATTGAACATAATTCAGCCTAAATTATAATTACTTATGAACGCCGTTGTTATTGTTATTTTGTATTTCGAAAAATAATTTTGAATGTTTTCTGAAAGTTTACCTTAGTAATTAATGCTACTATAGTTACATGTGTTGTGTTCTCTATTTGGGTATAATTCTCTTATAATCGTTTTATCTGATATTACCTTTTCCATTAAAAAAACTGGTACTTAATTGTTTACCGCAATTTGTTTAATGATTTTTAGTTCATACCCGGAAATTCTTGTCAGGTAAAGGTATTGCGAAAGATCTGTGTATCATTGACCTAAAATCCGATGATTTATCTGAGATTGAACTCACTGAACTGAAAGAATTAAAGACCTACTGATTTTTTATGATATTAACTAGTTCCTCTGGTGATGTTAAGTTGAAGTCACAATTTGCATTGCATTGTATGTGTCAATAAACACATTACACATTAAAGGTTTCCCCAAACCAACGCGGGACGGGAGCGGGATGAATGCGAGACTGAATTCGACAGTGGGATTGGTAAAAATACATACCGGAGTGATTATTCTTATTCCGAAATGCAGACAAGCAGAGAAATATATATGGTTTGCAACGTTTACTGTTTTTCTAGCAATTCGCACGGCTCCCATGTTCCGTTCCCGCTCCCGCGTTCCCGCTTAGGTTTGACGGAGCCTTTACATATTCAGGATTTCTGCTCCTGTCGAGTTTGGGTATTTTTTCAAATGTTTATTAGGAGTGTGTTTTCGTTTGAATGATTTTTTGTTATATTCTTAACAAGTGACCAAGTCGCCCTATTTCTATTATCAGAGTTTCTTATAAACTCCTCTTGAGAGAGTATTTTAGCTTTTTTACAACAGATTTCAATATGGTAGCATATTTTTAAGAGAAAGTTTCAGATATACATACATTCAACAATTCAAATAATTTTTCATTTCAATAATATCTGAATTGTTGCCGTCAACTTGTTGCTTCAAAAGTAAAAAAAGTTTCTTTTTATTTCGACTTACCAAAGTGATTGGTGTAAAACTTACCTATAAATGGTGTTTTGAGGCATAATATATTCGCCTTGCTCCGTAGCAATTTGCTTCTGTCTTTCTCTTGTACTATGGGGTTGCCGCACTCGCTTTTTATGTCTATTACCCTGACCACCCTCGGATCGAGGTCTGTGAGGTTTCTTTCCTCTGTCGTGCATCATTCTCTCGGTGTCGTTCAACATTTCTTGCCGCCACAGTTCAAAGAAGTAATTGGGATCGGTGTAGAATTTCAAGCCATCCTTGCCGTCGTCGCGATAACAGTTGAGTTTGTCAAGAGGTGGCGGCTTGTCACAGGAATTATACGTTTCCAGCATTGCAGTCGGCATCGTTCCTCTTGAGAAAATCTAAAATAGAAAGAGCGATTAAATTTTTTATGTGAGTTCACTGAGGCCTTCTTCATCGTAGTTTTTCAATTTTTTATAGTTATTTATGTAACAAGTGCAAAAAGTGAATGTTTATTGCACTCGACGTGAAATTGTCCGACGAGGCCGTTAGGCCGAGTTTGACAACACGTCGAGTGCAATAAACAATTTTTGCACGAGTTGCATACAACATTTTTTATACGTTCATACAAAAAGCAGAAAATGATTTATTGAGGTGCGGCACTAGGTGTAGGAAAATGAAAAGCGCAACTTGAATACTTTATTATTAATATCGATTTGCATTGAAACAGGAACCTTACGAACAATTTAACTCAAACTTTATTTTTACCCTCAATGTTGAAAGTGAATTAACAATTGGTGCAATTTTCAATATGAATATTTCGTAGTGAAGTACCTATTGCCAATCTCACAGAATATCTGCTAAATATGTAGTAGGTTAAACGTTTATGTTTGTCATGATGACAGCACGTTGAAGTAGAATGACAGATGAGTGCAATAAAAACTTTATTGCACTAGTGCAATAAAGAACTTCTTTTTCCACTGAATATAGTTCAATAAAGTTTTGCTTTTTGCATGAATGTAGAAAAAATAATTTTCAACATCGTGTTGAGCTGCAAAGGAAAAATAGTAAAATTTTACGAAATTCAGTAAACTAAATTAACCCTTTCGGTCATGCAGTACTAAATTTAGTACACAACTTTCTTGTTTTTTTGTGTACAGGTAACTGTTTAATCCGGTTATTGTTGACATGGTTTTATAATTTGTCCTTTAGTTGTCAACTGTAATTTTTCCCGTCATCTATCGGATATATTTTTTTTTGGATTGAGGTGACCGTTACTTGATGAAAATTCATAGAATATGACACGGTAAACACGATTAAATTTCCACAGATTATTGTCTGCGCGACATGTTTCGATAAACTGTATCTTTTTTAAGCGAATGTAATACATTAAATTATTCTACGTTGAACATTACTTAAATACCCTTCTTATCAATTGAGGCAATTAGGACCTACCTATGATAAAAATAAAAATTGACAATACAATGTAGGTACCTGTAAATCTCAAAACATAGCTATTCTTTACATAATTCAACACATTCAACAAACACATTCAACATATGCCGATCATATTTTGGAAGAAGACCATGACTTCGATGAAAACTTTCATGTTGAAAATAAGGGTATTAGACTTAATTATTTGGAATTCTTGGAAATTAATAAATTGAAAAATTCGAATTGTTTACTGAATGATCAATTGGACCTTAAAAGTTCCCCTTTGTTAAACCTTTTCAATTAATTAAGTAGTAGCTATGTTTTGAGATTTACAGGTAGCTAAATTGTATTGTCAATTTTTATTTTTATTATAGGTAGGTCCTAATTACCTTAATTGATAAGAAGGGTATTTAAGTAATGTTCACGTAGAATAATTTAATGTATTACATTCGCTTGAAAAAGATACAAGTATATCGAAACATGTCGTGTAGACAATAATCTTTTGAAATTTAATCGTGTTTACCTATTAATTAGTGTTATATCTATCGGATAGTTGAGGAAGTATTTAGGAAAATTTCAGCTGACGAGAATGTACGAATCCTATCATCTGGGTCACCAGTTTGGTGTATGTCATTTTTGACTTCTCAGTGTGGAATTTATTCATTGAAAAAAATACTGTGTTCATATTAGAGTGTTTTGCGTACTGGATTCAAAATACATAAACATTTTCTGACTATTTTTTAGTTTTGAACATAAATTTAGTACACTGAACTAATGGCATTGCATATGTGGTAGACATAATCTCACTTTATATCAATAAAAAATATATTTTTTGCATTTTCACTGCACCATTGATTGACATAGCTATAAGAAGGGCCCTAAGTAATCAGAATCTATTATCAATAATAGAAAACAATTTATCTGATAGAATGTCAGTGAAAATGAAAGTGACTTCAGGGGGTAAACTTCATGAGTACGAAATTGATTAAGAGTGCTCGTTTATTTACTTGGACACAGGTTCAGAGGAAGAACAAGAAAACAGGGAGTTTAATTTATAGAAAAACTTACCAGAATCAATTGAAGTACCTACATGATATGACTATGATAAGAGTATTCGACGTTAAGATCTAGAACAAGAATTAGTGTTTCTTGACCTTTCCATGGAATTCAGAAGGTTTCTAAATATTCCACGGCGTTTCTAGAAGAATGGATCTTTACATTTATGAAAAATAAATTGCAAAACTCTTTTAAATCGATAGATTCTAGTCTGAAACGTCCATTTAACAAAGAGTTCCACTATATTTTTTTCATTTTGAAAGAATATCTCATTTGAAAGTGTGCCGCTGACGTACCGTTCTCCTCAAAAATACAGATTCTAGCTTGGTATAAGCCATTGAGAAATAATTGAAACTTCGTCACTTGATCAACTCATAGAAAAAAATCCACATATTAGCTACTTTTTATTGTATTTGTAACTTTCAAATTTCCTGAACGGACCATTCTTTCGATGAAGAACGAGCATTGACAACACTAGGGATCGACCGATATAGAAATTTTAGCCGATACCGATAATCGGCCGATACCGATATTTCAAATACCGATATATCGGTCTATCGGCCGTTCATTGTTTTCCATCGTTGTTCGTACAGTTGTACTAACATAGCTGAAACCGTAAAAACATGTACGTCCATAATTCGCATTCGTCGTAATATATCCAGTGATAAGGCACTCAATATGAGCGTTCACTGCAACTGCTTGTGATAAACTCAAAAAGCTACAAGAAAATTAATGTCCCAACAAAAAAACTTATCCAAGATATACAAACCAGATGGAACTCAACCTATTACATGCTGGAACGATTACTAGAACAAAAAAGGTTATCAGTATTTATATCTTGGATAATCCAGATTTGACAGACCTAACATTCCACCTATTTTTGTATTTTAGTGAGGTGAAATAATTTTACCTTATAGTTGCAATCCACATAGGGTTTTATTTTATTAATTTTTAATTACTAGTCAAAGAATTTAGTTGATTTTACGTTACATTCTTTTTATTGACAATAAAGATGTATTTTTGATGGAAGTGTATTTTTTTCATTCATTTTTTAAATTGAATTTTTTTCCCAATAAAATAATATATCGGTTTTTGATATCGGCAGATACGATAATCGGCCAATGAGGCCGATATCACCGATAGACCGATATAAATATCGGTATCGGTCGATCCTTAGACAACACCGCAAACCATTATGACAGTTCTCATGCAACAAAAGTGATCTCGAGATTTGAGGTTAATGGTTTTTTTTACATTCGTCATTCAACTGATACATTCATTAATACTGTAGCGAGGTGTTATGACCGATGTGGTGTGAATTTATTCGTGTATTAAATGGATGGTGTTATGCAACAATGAGTCAAGCCACATTTTTTAATAATTGAGCTATCACAGTCATTGGAATCGCCAAAGTGTTATTCTACAAGAAGCAAAAATGATTCAACCCACACTGACGATTTTATGAAGGCACATTCCATCATTCCATGATATGCTAAACTATTTTGATATTTTTTACGAAACTAGCTGACTGTGGTTTGACCCATTATTGCATAACATCATCCAAATAAGGAAAGGCTTTGTGAAGGGAAGATCGGATAATTTACCGAGGGTAGATTTTGAGATGATTGACTCTTTCTATTTAACAAATATGATTTTTTTTTGCAATGACTAAAATTTAAAATCGTTCCTTGAACGCTGCTTGAATAATATTCAGTTGAAAATGTTCTTCACAAAAACATAATTATATTTCCACTTTTTACACAAGGTTTATTCATTGCTTCGAACCACATTTTACAATGCGCTTCATAGGTACTTAGGAGCATACAAAATTGTTTATTAGAATATTCACTGGTGTTCAGACAACCAGGTACGAGGCACCTTTTCGACATGTTACATGTTCACAGTTATTGCAGGGATACAGATACAGGAATTAGGAAAACAATTAAGAGCACAAACAAAAACATTACAAAACTTTGAAAACCGCATTAAGAGGGGTTTAACCTTATTAGTGACTATTAGTAAAACAAGGAACGGAAGAAAATAAAATACTCGGAGCTCGCTGAATAAACTCGATATTTTTTTTCACCATCCGATTTTCGAATGTTGGATCTAGGCATCTCTCGAAGTACTTTTTCAAATAAAAAAAAGAAAAACGTTGAAAAAATAGGCAGAACATTGACCATATTCACTAACCTTTATCTCAGGATCTATTTTTTTTTTTTCGAAAAAGTAATTCGTGAGATGCCTCACTTATACATTTATCTATGTTCAAAAAAAAATTGGAATGATCCATTTAAAATTACATCGTCAAAGCGTTTTCTATTGAACCCCTGCAGACTCAATTTTCGAGCATTTATCTTCGCTGATTCGAGCGCCCTCGCATAACTATGCTCTTTTACATGGATACTATGGATAAATGAATGAATTGTAGATTCATTCATGAGTAGAGAAATTATTCTGAAGCTATTCCGGAAATTTTAGCACTGGAGATAAAACAATAGAGGTTGTAAATGGGTTTATTGAAGTTGCAAAAATGCCGAATTAGGTAGCCTATATAAGAATAATGAAGTGATATATTATCAAATTGTAATTCTTATATATGTCATAATTCAATTTAACTTGAACATTTGCTTCCTGGAAATGGACAAATAATAAGTAATAAGGAGCAGATACGATTTGTTGATGGATCGTGATTACGTTCCAGGTCACTCACACAGTTACTGAGAACTGGATGAGTTTTGCAATTTGCAAGCGGCTGGCGAGCGACTGGCGGCAAGTCACAAAGGGACCAATTATCCCGAAATGAGTGTCACAGAGAAGGGAGGAGGCTACCGTTAGAGTTTAGTTTGCTCTTGTATTGTGATAGTGACACTTATTGTATTTTTCAATATTTGTTAATCAAGCAACATTATGCCAAATTCGAATTATCGAACTGGTGATAAATACCGTGAACGACTCTTTCTAAGAAAATTATTAGTTGTAATACCACAAGAGAGTGAGAATAAAGTGAAAATAATTAGACAGATAATTCGAAAATTTGTTGCCAGGCAATAGACACGAGATCCCGAAGGGCTCGAGTGGCTATTGCCAATTGCAACAAGTTTGAGAATCCATTATTTTTATTTATTTGATGTTCCTCATTTATGAAAATCAACAAGGAATAACTTTTTCTCTTATAACTTTGAATCAGGATTGTCTTGAGAATTACTTTGGTCAAATCAGAAACGCTAGAAATCCCACTGCCATTAAGTTCACTAGAGTATTTAAAAAACTATTTGCTATAGGGTATTTTCATGATGCAGAAGGCAGCAATTGTATGGAAGGTAGTAGCGATATTTTGTTCACTATAACATCGGACTCGTTTAAAAAAATCGAATGTTTTCAAGAAAAAAAATACGAAAATATATCACCAATCTTGAAATTAGGGTCAACCGATTACAGGAATTTGATATCAGAGGAAGGCAATGGTGTATGTTGGTGGATATTTTTTACGAAAATGTCTCTTCAAACATTCTTGTGATATTTGTTTACAATATTGTTCAATGTCCCAAAGAGACAAGTCCACGATATTATGTGAGCTAAAAGCTTACAAAGCTAGCGGTGAGCTATTTGGTGGCTTAACAGTCCCCACAAATGATTTTTCACAATACCTAATAGGCTTAGAAAATATATTTGTTGCAAATTTCAATATTAATTGTATTCAACATGGTGTAGGACAGATATTTTTAAACGAATATTCTAATGTAAAATTTTCTCACCCATGTAGTAATTTTCCCCATGATTATTTGGTTTCTTTATATACTAGAGTGCGAATATTTACACATTAAAATTCGCAAACAGGCAAATAAGATCCCGATGTTCAAATAAAGAATATCCAAAATAACAAATTTTGCAAAACTTGTAAATATTTGGAAAATGTAAATATATTTAGGTAAAAAATTTATGTAGATTACTGAAAACGTCTTTTTTTGAGTATCCCATATTTTTACCTGTCTGCAATTGAAGATATGTAATATCAGATATTTTCTGTTAGGTAGTACAAAAAAAGATTTATCAATTTTTCTCAGTAGAATTTCATATACAGGGCCCTGCAACTGCGCTCCGGTGGTCCATAGCTTCTATACAGCGCAACTTAAGAATTTCTTTCGAAGGCAAGCATGTTTTCTTCCTGAAAGAGTTTCTTTAGAAAATATTCCGAAGTATACGAGGTTCCCCAGAAAAGTGCACCACACCAAACTCATGTTTTTTGTAATGGAACACCATATATTTCTTCACATGGTTGAATAGAGATTACTTTGGCCATTCAAAAAATATATGGTCACGTATGTTCATCAACGTTATTTCCGGAGATATATCGATATTACTTCAAAAAACATAAGTTTTTCAACACTCTGTAACTCCTCGTGGAAAAATAATTCTAAAAACTTATGGGAGTCGAAATGACTCAAATATGGTCTAGTTTCTGTAACATGACACACAGTTGAAATTTTATTACTTTTTGTGTACCGGATAAATCGAAATGCAAATTGAAAGATATCTTGTTTTTTTCAAATGGAAACCCATTCATTCAAGTTCAGTATTGGGAAGGCCATAAAATTTCCTTTCAAATGATATATCACACTTGGTATTTACTTAACTTTGTAAATAACGTAAATTTCCAATTGAAAAAAAAAACAAGATATCAGAGTGTTGAATGCCTTACGTTTTTTGAAGTAATATCGATATATCTCCGCTAATAACGTTGATGAACATAAGTGATCTCATATTTTTTGAATGGTCAAAATAATCTCTATTCAACCATGTTATGAAATATAGGGTGTTCCATTACAAAAAACATAAGTTTGGTTTGGTGCACTTTTCTGGGTCACCTTGTATACTTCGTAATATTTTTCGAAAATACTCTCTCAAGAAGGAAACATGCTTGCATTCGAAATACATTTTTAAGTTGCGCCGTTTAGAAGCTATGGACCACCGGAACGCAGTTGCAGGACCCTGTATAATCGTATAAAATCTGATTCGTTTCAATTAAAGATCATAAGCCAATATTTATACAAAAATATAACCATCAAATATAATGGATACTCAACGCCCGACCCTCGTAGACATACTTTCCAGTAAACATATTGTTCACACTGTAGACTGACCCCCGTATCAGAGGTTTCTGCAGGTGTCCGTATGATTTACGACCGCTCACAAAAAGAGCGGCATTTTTCGACCACATCAAAGGAGTTACCAGACTTATTAGTACATTTATGGACGATGGCAGGGTTGTATAAATAAAATGTTATGAGCAGCTGCATTTGTGGAATGTGCTGATGGCGCGGTCAAGGCCAATTTTACTATAACGTAAATGGGCAATGAGCTGGAGTGAGACGCTATTAGATTTCTTTTAATATTGGACTCCGCCTCCATCAGTCGAGATTCCTACTTCTCCCTTTACACCGCAAATTTACTTTGACCTTTTTCAGAAGGTAAACCTCTTCTTAACCTCAAAAAAAAAATCAAGTAGGGCCTGTTCGTTTGCAGCATACATTTTTGATGGAACTGCTCTACTTGTATTAAATATTAAAGTAGGCAAACGAGTCAAACAGAGACAAACGATTCTTATTGATGCTCCGTGAAACAGATGAACGAACCCATCTGGTATCAAATGACAACTGTCATACGACACATTATATTCAAATGAGAATTTGAGATTCCACGGTGCACAACTTTTACAACGTTGCCAAGTCTAGTTTTGATGAACGTGACGTCACGAAACCACATTTCTTCTGATTATAGAGAAACTAGCGGTCAGAATAAATAAATAAAAATTCCCGAGTGATATCAGCGTATACACTTTCTAATTACAGTGTTCTCTCATATGTCGTGGAAAGGTCCATTCGCGATCTTTCTGTCGAATACCAGGTTCGTACGAACAGTTTACTACGAAAGTATGCCATACCTGTTGGTCAAATACAACGCTGCTTTTGAACGCCTTCCTCGTATGGATATCTTGAAGGGAGACTTCCTCCACGGTACTGTCCAGCTGTGTTACTTTGATAGCCAGCCTATCTATCCTAGCTTGCAACGAATTTGACCTGTCGTACAATTGCTGGGCATCTCTTGCTAATTCTCCGAAGAGATCTTCGGCATGCCTGAAATATACACACAGAGATGAGTGGCATAAGCAAGATGATGACTTAACCTAGACTTAGATAACTCTTGTAATAAACCAGCCATGGGACATTGAAAATAAGATTGTGTACCTTGACAGAGATGAAAGTTGTCTGACAGTGTTCGCTAGGGTTCCATTAGTAACGCCTTCCAGTTCCGAAGGTAGAGGATAATCTTCTGGTAACGTACCACGCGTTACATGGATGGGTTCTATAACTCGCTTTGGAAGTGGCATGGTGAGGGTTATTTGTTGAATCTACTGTCTTTTTATCTTCGGGTTTTCGCTATTGATTGAGTCAAGCTGAAGTAAACAAAAAATTGCCAACTATAACACTTTCGAGGTTGATGAATCAATGAAATGAATTCGAAATTACAAAAGTTGTCGCCTAAATACCCTGAGAAAATTGCTATTTATGTACCAAGTGCGTTATATAGATCCTAACGCCCGGAGGGTAACAGTCACCCGAGGGAGGAATGTTGCCCGATGGGCGTTAGGATCTAGTAACGCTCGTGGTGCATACAAGATTTTATTTTTCACGAATAAATTATCTTAAACGACGTTGTTTACTTCATAAAGAACCTCGCACCATTCTAATGGAAAATGGGTCCCGGTGAAATTCGATAAATTTTTGATATGATGTAGTTCAAGTCAAGCTGATCAAAAGTGTCCATGGGCCCAACTCAATCCTATGGCTAGTTTTCGAGATACAGGGCGTCAAAGTTGGTAAGTGGCCATTTCTTTAAAGTAGTATTGCTTTCAGGAAAACATATACAATAAAATTGTATTTTGCGATAGATATTGCCTACCCATACAGCAATACTTCTAGACTGGTTTTTGATAAAAAATATTGTTGGATACAGGGTGAGTCCAGCATTATTCAAAATGAAATTCTCATTCAACCCTACAAAGTGAAGATGTGACCAAACCAAGTATCACAATGATATGCTCATCATTTGAATATGTCAAAATTGATAAATTCAACATTTTGTACAGAGTGAGTCAAGATGTGACAGTTTTTATGGTGACATTTTGAATATTTTTATTTTATATTTTGAGCTTTAGGGATACTTGACCGCCAACCATTCAACATATTTCTTGAACAAAATTGATATACAGTATGAGACAAACACTAGGTGATGACAAAAATTGCGAAAAGGAGATTTTTTTATAGCTCATCCTGTATTTGATTTGCTGAATTTTTGATATGATGAAGTTCAAGTCAAGCTGATCAATAGTGTTCATGGGCCCAACCTTGAAAAATAAACAGTTTTTTCTCTACCAGGTGTTGAAGGTTTAGAGATAAGACTAACTCAGTTATCCACATATTCCACCGAGCTTATAATCATATTTTTTGTTTTCAATTCTCACTTCAAGAGTTTGGTAAAGGATGTTCATTATATACAGGGTGAATCATTTTCAATGACCAATGTTGAAATAACGACGAAAACCAGACACCATTATTGAACTGATCCATCTAAAATAATATTCTGTGATAATTATACTTACTGACTGACCCTTTGATCATTACCAATTGAAAAAAAGTTGTACAAAGAATATTAAAAAATCTGATATATTTCAAGCATTTATACTGATATTTCAATTCAGGAATATTTAAGAAAAAATATTGTCAGAAGTTATTCTCGTATTGTTGGTTTCCTCCTATTATTACTATTCTATGGGTATTTTCCCGGACGTTGCTAATATTATCATTAATAATAATACTCCCTCATGAACACTCGTAGAGCGTACCCTGACCGGGCAGAGGACGTTATTATTATTATTTTAGCCGTGGCGCTCCGGGACAACTTACTGATTTTTGGTGGCTTATTTACTTTTCAACTGAAGGAAAACCCGGAAAACCTACAGCTCCACCTCGGGTGGTCGGTGTGCACTCCAAGCTAGCACTACACGGAAATGGCATCTAGAAAACTCACAATACACTTGATTTCCAACGAGGTATGTGGTCGTCTATCGATAGTTTCGTTGCGATAACATGAAAAATAAACTTTTCCCACCACTTTGTTGGAAGTCTAAAGACCCACAGTACCACCCCACCCTTTCAACCCTCTCTCTCTCTTTCTCTTCTCTTTTCCTCTCGCTCTCGCTCTCTCTTATATTTTATTTGTTTTTGAACTGACCAACCCAGCATTCGAATTCTTTACCGAGATATTTGTTCCCTGAGAATTGAAATGTTCAAAAATTAAAAATCAATAAGATTTTTCTTTTATTCACACGATGTTCCCTGGACGTAATAGGAATTTTACTTTTGTGAGAAGCTGGAAATGAAAAATGTAAAAATATTTGTTTGAAACGGTACCCTTCAACACCTTGTAGAGAAAAAACTGTTTATTTTTCAAGGTTTGGCCCATGAACACTATTGATCAGCTTGACTTGAACTTAATCATATCAAAAATTCAGCAAATCAATTACAGGATGAGTTATAAAAAAATCTCCTTTTAGCAATTTTTGTCATCACCTAGTGTTTGTCTCATACTGTATATCAATTTTGTTCAAGAAATATGTTGAATGGTTGTTGGTCAAGTATCCCTAAAGCTCAAAATATAAAATAAAAATATACAAAATGTCACCATGAAAACTGTCACATCTTGACTCACCCTGTACAAAATGTTGAATTTATCAATTTTGACAAATTCAAATGATGAGCATATCAGTGTGATACTTGGTTTGGTCACATCTTCACTTCGTAGGGTTGAATGAGAATTTCATTTTGAATAATGCTGGACTCACCCTGTATCCAACAATATTTTTTATCAAAAACCAGTCTAGAAGTATTGCTGTATGGGTAGGCAATTTTATTTTATATGTTTTCCTGAAAGCAATACTACTTTAAAGAAATGGCCACTTACCAACTTTGACGCCCTGTATCTCGAAAACTAGCCATAGGATTGAGTTGGGCCCATGGACACTTTTGATCAGCTTGACTTGAACTACATCATATCAAAAATTCATCGAATTTCACCGGGACCCATTTTCCATAAGAATGGTGCGGGGTTCTTTCGTCTCATAGTATGTACTGCGTTCTGGTCGGCAACTAAGCACAAGTGAGCTTCTATGCAATTGCTATGGAAACATTGAAGAGGTTGCTAAAGGTTGTGTTCATAATAATTATGGAGATCCCACAGAATGTGACGCTCAAAGCTGAAAAAGCGATAGGAAATTTACTGTCTGTGAAATCCAAATAGATAGTGATATCGACTTAGATTTGACACCTCCGAACATAATAGAAGCAGCGAAGGTAACAACACTGAATTTATTACCTGAAACGTCGAAGAGTATGTATCAACGCGCTTATAAACTTTTTTTGGAATGGAAGGTAGAGCAAAAGACAAAATCGTTTTCCGAGAACGTTTTAACCCTTTCGCTCATGGTGTCCTAAATTTAGTACACAACTTTCTTGTTTTTTTTTGTGTGCAGAAAACTGTTTAATCCAAGTATTGTTGCCATGGTTTTATAAGTTGTTATTTTAGTTGCCAACTGTAATTTTATCTGTCATCTATCAGATTCTTCAGGAAGTATTTTAGAAAACTTCAGCTGACGAGAATGGACGAATCCTATCATCTGAGTCACCAGTTTGGTGTATGTCATTTTTGAATTTCTCAGTGTGGAATTTATTCATCGAAAAAAATACTGTGTGTTCACGTTAGAGTGTTTTACGTACTCGATTCAAAATATTTAAACATTTTATTACTATTTTGAAGTTTTGAACATGAATTTCGGTGTGCTAAATTTAGTACACTGTGAGCTAGTGGCATTGCCATAACCTCACTTTATATCATTAAAAAATGTATTTATTGTTATTTTCACAGTACCATTGATTGACATGGTTATTAGAAGGGCCTTAAGTAATCAGAAGCTATTATCAATAATAGAAAACAATTTATCTGATAGAATGTCAATGGAATCGAAAGTGACTTGAGTTAGGGCACTAATTTGGAAGCTTCTGGGGGTAAATTTCATGAGTACGAGATTGATTCAGAATGATCGTTTATTTACTTGGACATAGGTTCAGAGGAAGAACAAGAATACGGGTAGTTACATTAGCACAAAAACTTGCCAGAATCAACTGAATTACCTACCTACATTTTGATATATAAAAATAGTCTTGGAATATTACAGAGTATGCTGCGACATTTCTACTTTCGTTTTCGGATATTTTTTGATTTGCACGAAACATTTTTACTGAATTGCAATGACTATCACAAAATTTGTGTTCTCATATTATAATATTTCATATACCGTTTGCTCATGGTGTACTAAATTTAGCACAACCCATATCACAAAAATTGGCTGTCGCAAAAAATTTTCTATAGGCTCAAAAATCTTAGAAAAATTCATTTATTATATTTGCAATATTCAAAATTTTTTATTTCAAAATACAAAAATTCATGAGTGAAAGGGTTAAATGGCTTATTTTGGCGACTTAGCCGAAAAATTCAAAAGTTCCACTTTGTGGTCACACTTCTCAATGCTGAGAACGACTCCTGCCAAATATTTGAAACTAAAAGCATTCGTCAAGCGGCAGTCTAACGGCTACAAAAACAAAAAGTCAAAGATCTTTACAGCAAATGACATCGATAATTTCAGTGAACAGGCTCCAGATGAAATATATTTGGTAACAAAAGTAAGTTTTATATGTCCATTTGATGAAAAATATGTTTAAGTAAACTAATTTACATTGTAGGTTGTATTAGTTATGGGAGTAATGGGTGCACGTAGAAGACACGAATTACATCAAATAAAAATTACTCATTTCAATGATCTTGGTTCAGCTGTTTTAGTAACAATACCAGACAGTAAAACAAAAATAGTATGAAATTTTACTGTAACTGGCAAATTCTACGAAATTTATAAAAAATAGGCAAGTCTTCTCCCTCAAAATGCTAATGGTCTATGGTTTTTCATTAATTAGCAAAAAGGAAAGTGTACCATTCAGAGAATAGGTCTGAGTAAGTTTGGAGCTATGGGAAAAGACATTGCCAAGTATTTAAAATTGCCAAATTACGAATTATATACTGGGCACTGCTTTCGCCGATCCTCCGCAACAATTCTTGTTGATGCTGGAGGTGACATAACCACGTTAAAACGCGAATTCGGACTAATGAAATATCATCAGTTTATTTCGTTCAAAATTTTTGCAATGCATGCATGTATTAAACGTGAACGATATGTTGTCATAGAAAAAGTATAGTATACAACTCGCAACAAAATGGCCATTTTGCACTCGTATGAATTGCAAATTTCATACTCGTGCAAAATGGGCATCATTTTGTGCATATTGCATAATATACTATTAGGTTCCAACTTTAAGAAAAAAATATATATATAAATACGAAAATACCCAAAAAGGTGAAATGGGAATGCAGTTTAGAGATTGAATACGGTTTTTTTCGATTTGCGGAGAAACGTGAAATGTTCAATGGAAAAGTTGTAGATGATAAAAAAATCGAAAACTTTTGTTTTCAACATTTTTTGACATAACTTCAAATTAAACGTCAAAATGGCGAAAAACTGTATAAAATTTTTTTCTCGCATATAGATAATTCAATTTACATGAAAATTTGTATAAACACGATTTTTTCGCAATTCAAAAGACTACTGGTTTTCAAGTTATGTACATTTTAAGAAAAAAATGCCCTTATCTTCCACGATTAATTGTCTTGATGTTTTTTGAATTTCGAAGGTATACAAGTGATCATTTTAGTTGTTAAAATGTCTACTTTAAAATGGTCTATGTAACTTGGTGGGTTATTGATCGTTAAACGGTCAATTGTTCGTGGAAGATATGGGTATTTTCTTCGAAAAATGTTCATAAATCGAAAATTAGTCGTCTTCTGAATTGCTAAAAAATCATGCTTTTTAGACACCAAAAAATAAATATTTCTACAAATTTTCATCTCAATTAAACAATTAATTCGCGGAAAAAAATTAAATAATGAAAATCCGGTGTTCCGTCATTTTGACGGTTAATTTGAGGTTATGTCAAAAAGTGTTGAACACAAAAGTTTTCGATTTCTTTATAATCTACAACTTTTCCATTGTACATCTTCCGCTAGAAGGCCACGTTTCGCCGCAAATCGCAAAAAACCGCATTCAACCCCTAAACTACATCCCCATTTCACCATTTTGTGTTTTCGTGTTTAATTTTTTTCCCTTGAAGTTGGTACCTCAACATTTTCCACCTGGTCCTTGCCTGATACTTTTTTTCTTTTTCACAAAAATTATAGGCACTAGGCTGTAACAAAGTTCAACTAGTTTTAGTTAAATGCGCGTTTCCTACTTGCAGATGTCTTTTCATATTTGTTGAAATATTGGTTTCATCCTAATGGAATAGCAATATTTTCATTTGTATTTTTAATCATAGTTACTGTCAGGTGTTCAGTCAAATACATAGCCTGTGGTGCAGTGCATTTAATTTGTTGCATTCCGATATTTTAAAGGCATATACCTGCTTTGTAGGTGAGTTAGCATTTGAAATATATGAGCATAATCTTTTTCATAACGTTTTCCCCAAATTTTAGCATTCTGAAACATATTTATTCTTTGTAGATTGAGAACTGTCAATAATTGTCAAATAAATCCGTCATCCCGACTTGATTATTTATTCTCTGGCTCAACCTACGTCTTCCCTGAGATATTTGCGCATTAAACAACCTTTTTGTTACAAGGCTAATGTTGAGAAGTTCACAGTTGCAGTTGAAGGTTCAATAATTTCCAAAGATATTACGTCCTTCGAATGTATTACATGGCAAGATAAATAAGTCCATTTACTATTAAGAAATGAATTGAAATGCGATTTTGTAATGAAATTCTCTATCATGCATAGGTGACTGCTTGAATTTATGAATTCCAATAAATTGAAAAGTTAAATTCCTTGGCTTTTTACGAGTATTGTAATTGACACAAAGGTGTGTCGATATTAGCTTTATTTATACATGTTGCGCAAGCGATTGGTAATCTACCCATATTTATCTTACCTAGAATACTCTCGTTATTTATCTAATATTGCTGAACATGTAATCCCAGAGACGATTACAGTAATACTGAACCTAATTTTGGTAAATTTTAGAAACAAAACTAGGAGACCTATGTCTGACAGAAAACTTCTAGTTACTTTCATTTTCTGATTGACTCGGCCGATAATTGATGAAGATCCATATACGAGGGTGGTCCCAGAAGTACCTGGCCCAACAAAGAAAATACAACAATTTTAGAAAAAATATATTTATTTTTCAACGTTATCTCCTTTTATCTCCACGCACTTTTCCCAGCGATGTTCAATAAGTTCGATACCCTTTTTATAATATGAATCGTCAAGCTCCTCAAAATAGCCATTAACTGCCGACGTAACCTCTTCAGTTTTTGCTTGATTTCTTCGCTCAAACGTTGCCATAAGTTCGCATAATACTCGCCGTTGATAGTTTTTCCTTTTGCAAGATAGTCAATGAAAATTATCCCACGCGCATTCCAAAAAACCGACGCCATGACCTTGCCTGCAGATGAAACGGTCTTTGCCTTCTTTGAAGCCGGTTCTCCCTTTTCAGTCCATTGTTTTGATTGTTCTTTTGTTTCGGGTGTGAAGTGATGGACCCAAGTTTCATCCATGGTTATGAAACGACGCAAAAATTCTGCTTTATTTCCGTGAAACCTTGCCAAACACTCGATGGAAACATCTTCACGACGCTGTTTATGTTCCATTGAGAGCAAACGCGGCACCCATCTTGAGCACAGCTTTCTCATGTCCAAATTTGCAATCAACATGCGATATACCGCACTTTTTGAGATGCCTACTATGTCCGCTAGCTCGCGCACTTTCAGACGACGATCATCCAGTACCGCTTTGTGGATTTTCTTCAACATTTCTGGAGTCGTCACCTCATTTGGTCGACCACTGCGATGCTCGTCTTCGCAGGTCGTATGGCCTCGTTTAAACTCTGCTACTCAATATTTTACTGTTGATAACGAAGGAGCAGTCTCACCCAGAGTAGATTCTAGTTCAGCTTTTATATTGGTTTGGCTAAGGCCTTTCAAACAAAAGTATTGTATCACATAACGATGGCCAATTTTTTCCATGTTTACAAATTCACTGAAAACGTTTAATGTTGATGGCTGCCAAACAAATACTAAACAACGTGGCGTCTTCAAACTTGAAACATGCTGTATAGATTGTGTACTTTCTAATATAATGGTATTTTTCAACAACTACCGCCATCTCTAGGTTAGGCCAGGTACTTCTGGGACCATCCTCGTAGTTAGAGAGCTGCCAATATGACAGGTAAAGAAACCGTCTGCTGGGCATGAAATATCATTCTTGGTCGCCTGGATGTAGTTTTCGAATTTTTCCAGGTCATGGTCACGTAGAGGGGCGTTTGAAAACCAGTCAGTTTATGACTGGTCCGGAAACCGTCTGCCGGTGTTATATTTCGGTAGATATGGACCTGGACTCGCGAACGAGGTCAAGATGACTGTCACATGAGTGAGGTGACAGGTCCGGAAACCGTTCAAAACCTTTTGGGCTGTGTTTAGGCTTACGAGAGGTATGAGAAAATGCTTCCAGCAGACGCGCAGCTGGTCAAGGGCCATTTTGGCAGCACTTTGAAATTACCAAAAAATCGATAACTTCTAAATATTTTGTTATAAATAAAATAATATGCTATGAAAATATCTGCTGCTTTTTATATACCTATATGTGTAACGAACAAGAAAATCTAAACAGCAGAAGTTTTTACTACGAAATATTTTTTTTTATGTACAAAAAACGAACAACACTTTCAGGCGCCAGATTTGAATTCATCCATGAAGATGCATTACTCAATCGTACCAGGCATATAAAGTCATTTCACAAATGCAGTAGGGTGCTTGTTAATAGTGCGTCAAAATAGCCCTCTCACACTCTCCCCTCCCCGCCACTGCAAAGACCCCAGACACCCCTGCCCCCAAAATTTCCAAAAAAAACCTATAAGCTGTAAACATTGTAAAACAAAAATAAAACAGTAATGTACATTATTACTTTCAATGCCTGCAATTTGCCATGGAAAAGATATTACTATTAAGTATTAGAAAACGGTAATCCATATTTTATTCATTATCAATTTCAAAGAAAACCGCCACGTTTACGAAATTCCTGGACAAGTCGAAGTGGAGCATTGCGTACTCGTCGTGATATGACACGCGCATCATCGCAGTTCTGCGGCTGCTTTATTTCATGGCGAACGTGTTTGGGGGGTGTGCGAGGGATATTTTTACGCACTATTAACAAGCACCCTACTGCATGTGTGAAATTACTGTATGTGATTGAGTAATACCTCCTCAAGGACGAATTCAAATCAGGAGCCTAAAACTGTTGTTCGTTTTTGTACATAAAAAAAATATTTTCTACTGATAACTTCTGCTGTTCGGTTTTTCTTGTTCGTTACACAAATAGAAAAAAAGCAGTAAACATTTTCACCAGAAGTGGACTAGAAATTTTCCGTAGAAAGTAGAGTTATTTCAATTTTGAAAAAGATGCTCTCACTTTGTATTGTTATAAATAGAAAAACGAAAAACACACTAACCTATTATGTAATATTTTTGTCCAACAGTTAGTAAGAAGAAAAATGGTCTTGTGGTATTAACAATTTCTGAGCGTGGGACCGGGATAACGTACCACGCAATACAATGTGGCAGTTCAATTCTATAAATATTAACTAAGCAATAGTAGAACAACCAGCTAGTTAGTAATCGTTTTTGATGACCTCGTTATCGATACATGTTTTAAGGAGGGGACTCTTTGATCAAACAATACATTCTGTAGGAAAAATATTTTTTATAATAATTGGATAACGCTTAACTAAAAGGTTAGGTTTGAACTAAAAGGTACCAAGCGCCAAATTATGGTGTTTAGTAATGACTCAATGAACTCAAATCATTTTTAAAAATTGTACAATAATTACTGATATAGCGCTTGGCACTTCCATCAATAGATGGCACCACGTCCATTGAGTCACTTTCTTTTAACATAAGTAGGTTCCAGCTTTTTAGAGATGTATGGTACCCTTATTTCATATTTGACAAGTTGGCGCTAGGTCCCTTCTAGTTAAACCATTGTGTAAATAGAAGATAGTTAGTCAATGCCTGTGGAAAAGGTATTGGACCCAAACGCGAGTGTCATCTAGCGTGATTAGTTACAAACATGAATATTTCACGTCATTTTGATGCAGGTTTCTTCAAAAAACCCTGATTTTAATGCCGTCCCATTGTTTCAATCAAGTTACGTCATGACTTGTAGGCCGGATCACTGAAGTTACGACATGACTTGGATGCGAGCTCACTATCGCCATCTACAGGTCGCATCCATTTTGATCCAATTATAATCCCATAAGGTTGACTAACTTTCTTCTATATAAACAATGGTTAAACGCTATCCAATTTAGAAAATTATCTTGAGATCTAACAAGAAAACCTACAGTTAGTTGATACATTTTTGAGAATCATCAAATCGTCATATTTTATCCCTGCCACCTTTGGTAAGTCAACTGACTCATAAATGCATTTCATCACTAACACTCATTTGGAAGTGTTTAATTGTTGTTGTTGTTGTTGTTTTTTTCGTTAACCAGCTGCCGTCCCCTTACGAACGGCAGCCCTCAGAAGTCGAAACTTGTGGGAACCAAGTCTTATAGTCCGCAAGCCCTCGTACAAAATCTTAGGTGATAACCAGCAAGTTGTAACTTTGTATACTGTTTAAGTATGCCAAGTCCGACAAGATTTCGCAAAGAGGAAACCTTGATAGTGATAAATTTTCCTTTGACTTTCTGTAAAACATGTCATTTTCGGATTTATATGTAAGATAATGACCAGCATTTAGTTTTTAAGTTAAAGTGAAAGATATTTACCAAAATTAAATTAAACATAAATTGTCCGACAAAAAGTTCAGGTACTTCTAGTTTGTCCGCCAGTCTAATCGTGTCGATTTCACGACTTGTAGGTTGGCGATAGCCAGCAATCTGAGTTTTCTAGGAGCATACAATAATTAAATGAGGTTTTCAATGGCACCATTGTCCGACCAAATTAATAGGGATCTTCAGCAGTCCGACGCTCCAAAGATGTCGATTTGACGACAACAATGTTGGTGATAACCAGCAATGTTGTCTCGACTTTTTTTTCAAATAGAATATATAAGACAACGATATACTTGTCCGACAATAAAGTTGGTAAATTTGTTGAAAACTGCCAAAAAATTTTTAAAATTTTACTTTTTATATATAAACACTAACCAAAACCACCAAGCTATACAATAACCCACACATTTAGGCATGTAAACATATACAGGCTACAGGCTGTTTATTCCTGAAAAACAAATAGAAAGATAAAAATATCTGAATAATTTGTTTTGTAATCGCAATGTATTTCGCCTCTTCTCTCTGCCGATGAAAATATTGTAGTGAAGTCTTTTTATATTAAATAGATAATAGATCTATACATAATCTACATGAGTTTTTGGTGTTCATAGTTTCGAAATCAGATAACTTGAAACTGGTTTATTTGCTCGGTGCCCCAATGCTTAATACTTAGTACCAAACACAAAGTTTCGTTACATTATTTTCCCATTGATTGAAAACAAAGAGTTAGGCAAAAAGTGGCAATACCTACGTATACGAAAATGTCTGATTAAATAATTTTAATTTTCAACATCTTCAGCAATTTATTCAAATTTGAATTAGAATAAAATTAAACACTATGGTCTCTTATGGAATTTGGAGGCTGATCACCATTACACTGTTTCGTGCCTAAAATCTGAGCTCTAGCAGGAACGCATTTCGCGAATTGTCAAAAATAAAGGTACTTTACTCTAGCATCGAATTCATATTTTTTAAGAAACCTCGCATACAACTGATTTTTTTTTTATATTTGATGGTTGCATATTAGATTTAAGACCATGTAGAATTATTTATGAACAATAAGTTTTTTTACTAAAATTAAAAATAAAGAAGTCTTCCATATGGTGCCGACTTAATTGGACATACTGTATAAATATTTCGATCTTAATATAGATTTAGATGGCGTCCACTCTGCCAGTGCAGCACAGTCAGAATCCGAGACAAGCGATGAAAGTGATACTTGAGTGCGAGCGAAGAATCTACTGAAGAAGATGATGAATGATTCTTTTCTTTATAAAAATTCATGTTTATTTATTTTTCAAGTTAAGAAATAAACTGTAAAGCAACATTGTATTTTTATATAATTTTGAATGTTTACTTCTATCGCCAGAAATATTGAAATTAAAAAATTTCAACATTTGTTGTCGGACAGGCAAAACAGTCCAATATTTTTGTCGGACAATCGATACTTCCGATAAGTATTATATTTTTTTCTCAGTTGCCACTTTTGTCCGACAGCTGGTTATCACCAACATTGTTGTCGTCAAATCGACATCTTTGGAGCGTCGGACTGCTGAAGATCCCTATTAATTTTGTCGGACAATGGTGCCATTGAAAATCTCATTTGATTATTGTATGCTCCTAGAAAACTCAGATTGCTGGTTGTTGACAACCTACAAGTCGTGAAATCGACACGTTTAGAGTGGCGGACAAACTAGAAGTACCTAAACTTTTTGTCAGACAATTTTTTTTAGATTAATTTTAGTAAATATCTTTCATTTTAACTTGAAAACTAAATGCTGGTCATTACCTTACATATAAATGCGAAATTGACATGTTTTTGAGAAAGCCAAAGGAAAACTTACCACTATCAAGGTTTCTTCTTTGCGAAATCTTGTCGGACTTGGCATACTTAAACAGTATACAAAGTTACAACTTGCTGGTTATCACCTAAGATTTTGTACGAGGGCTTGCGGACTATTACCTTTTTACGAGCGATTCCTAGTACTTTCTCAGTCCATCAGAAAATTTTCTGCAGTCGCTAGGGTTTGAACCTTTGAGTGGCAGCCAAAGTGATTGAAAACATCGGTGCTTTAATCACTCGGCTGAAACAGCGGCGCTTTAATCACTCTTTTACTGATCGACACGCGTAAGGATGCCTCCGAGAATTGGTAGTAGACAAAATCTTGGAGTGGGGCAGGAGCTCATTCGCTCTGCCTTATCAAACAGAAGTCGATCTTTGTCGCACATCTACTCACGCTTTCTATCGTTTGCGCATCTCAGAGGCATCCTTGCGCTTGTCGATCTGTACCTAGCTGAGTCCTTCATTTAATGTTTATGCACTAGCGGGTATAGTTTTAGTCAAACATATAAGATAAATAAAAAAAGGCTCAAAAAATGGTCGATTATGACGAAATTGATTCCCATGCCGCCGACCAGGGTCGGACTAGTTCATATGCCACTAAATATTGTGATGCGTGCAGATTAATCAAGTTAATTCAACAAAAGCATTGTAACTTTTGTATTCAGAATAATCCATTTTTATAATTATTAATATCCTTAGATTAGGTAAACAACTGCCCCGTTGAAATCTAATAGCTGCGCGTACCGCATACAACTGTGATTTCTATTATAACTACGCCCGACCCTGCATGGAAAAAAACATACCTAATTGCTGTGCGGTCCTTTACATCTTTCGCGACAAACGTTACGTGGGGGCGATAGGTGGAATAATTTGAATGAATGTAGAGATGTCAATAATTTTATTTATTGATTTATTGCAATTTTTGTCTAAAAAACTGTGTTTGGTTATTGACAAAATAGGAATTAATTTCCTGGTAATTTCCAGAACTTATGTAAGTATTGGTATTGACTCGCACTGAATTTAGCCAATATTCTCATGTGATTACCACATTAGGTGTGTATGGCGTGGTACTATGCATTTTTGGCAGAAATATATACTTCTTAATTGATAACTTGCTTAATTATTTTGAAGGAAATGTGAGGACTAGCACAATATTTACTTATACAGGATGATTCCTAAGGTGGACCGGTCCGTTCATTAATTTCTCACATTGCAAGGAAAATAATGTCTATAGGAGAACATGTAAAAGACAACAATTCGTTTTCGAAATGCAGGGCGTTAAAGTTGAAAATTAATATTGAATTTACTTTTTTTATTACTGGAGGATCACAAAATACCCAAGAGCAGATGAATAAAAATATGATTATACGAAACAGAATGCCAGTGTCCAATATTGATTATATTCCCGAATTTGATTTTAGGATATGAGAGAACATTCAATTTTATGCAAGAAATAAATGAATGGTCTAGTGGAAAAACGATGAGATTCCACATTTTAAAAAGTTGAGAAAAGCGCAGTCTAATGTGGGAGTGTCATCGTTTTTACACTGTGCTGCCTACTTTACCGCAGTTTTTATGGAATGTCATTGTTTGTCCCCAGTAAGGTTTGGTATGTTGATACTTCGAGCTATAACAGATGTCGCTAAAATGTCGATTTCGGAAAATAGGAACCTCATCGTTTTTCCACTGAGCCCTTCAAATATGATTGCACTAAAACTTGATAGAAATCACCGATAAAAAACGAGAAAACAATATTTGGCACCAAAATTTAATGTAATTGTGTCGGATGAAAATTCCGTTCAAGACACCCATATGATACTTTTTGAATTTTAGCACAATTGATCATTGACATACCATACTGAGAGCTTCCATCAGAAAAATTCACACAAGGTGCAAATCATCTATTAGAAAATCTTCAACCGCGAAAGTATTATTCCAGTTCAAAGTGAAGTAATTTTTCGCAATAAAATCTGTATAAATAATGATATCGTGGCAACGCACTATCCGATCTGAAAATATAGGATTACAGAGAGTTCATATAAATAAAACACAGGGCGATTAATTGGAAAGTTGAATTTATTTTCATGGAAGACCATGTTGGTATATGCACTTATTTGAGAATTATCTTCTCTAGATTATTTTTTGAATTATCTGAACAAAAACATCTGAATTCCTGACAATCCAGATGTTTAGTCGTGAAGAATGCAGTACTGAATGAAAGCTGTGTATATACGAGAATGTTGTAAATTTTTTTATTTGTTATTCTTTTTGTTGAATAACTTTTTAATGAATGATAAATCGAATCATTATACTGCATATATTTTTTAAATTGTTTCTTTGTACTTAGTATCGATCTCTAGTATACTCGTTTATCTAAACAAAAAGAATTAATTAATCCTCTCTCAATAATGAATTTGATGCAATTGAAAAATTATTTACCCATGGCGAATTTACCTATTATGCACTAGCTATTTCAAACTCTTGCACCACTTGCCCCCAATATTGTGTGGCCCTTTCCAGGCAGAGATGGACAAGATAAGACTATTTTTTGCGCCTTTTTTTATTTATCTTATCTGTTTGACGACAACTATACACTTTACCGCCCGGTTTTACAGGCGTGAAGTGGCACTTTACCGCCCGTGGGCATTTTATGGCCCGCGGGCGATAAAGTTGGAAGTTGTCCATATTCACACATCAATTCATGCAAGACTTACCACGAAACAAATTCAGTTCAATGAAGAAATACTCATTAAACAACATTTATTATGGCTAATGACCACAGCAGTCGATGCCAAAACACCAAGGAAAAAAAACAACATTTATTCACAGTGTACACTTTTTAGGCCATAAGCAAGAATATTAAAATTTTAAATTAACAATTCAGTTGGTACAATTACTAATGTTGAGGAAGGTATATCCCATTTTTTCTTGAAAATAATTATTCCTCGTTGAAAGCTGCTTCACAGCATCCTCATAGCTTTGAGAACAAGTAATCATTTTACAGCTATTTGCACCGGTTCAACTTGAGGTTACCTTACGACTCAAGTGGATCTTACATTACGATTTTGGTTTGCACCGCTATTTGAGGACAACATAAGCCTCAATCAAGATAAGCCTCAGATTCTCCAGGCAAATAGGTAACAAATGCGTTTTAAAGCCATAAATTTTGTTTATAAGAAATAAGTTTGTTCTTAAAGATCATAACATTTATTGCTGATTAAAATTCCAAATACAATAATTCAAATATCTTATAAACAATGCATTCGTTTATAACAATTATTTAACACGTTGACTGCCATGTCGGTCTATGAGACCGAGGAAAAATTATTCTGGTGAGCAATTCAGAAAAAAACAGAAGATTAACAGTTACTACACTTTGGATGAGTATTTCAATACACTTTCAACATAAGTTTGTTATGTGTATTATAGTTCATGTGTAAATTATTATGGTTTATGTGTAAATTCTTATGTGTATTATAATGCATGTAGATGCTATATGTATGTATATTATTTAGAATGTTGCGTATTCTTTGTAGAACTTATATTTATATTGGTGAATAAACTTATTATTATTAATATTATTATGTATATCATATATATAGTGTAGGTATAGTGTATAGTTTACTGATGCGATCCAACAATTCGAATATATTTATTTTTTACTTCAGCACTTTCATTTCTTTTTTCAGTATTTATGACCTTATGCTTTGTCAGCAATAATATAATTTTTCGCACAATACAGTATCTTTGATTGACATCTTGACAGCACACGTGCTTTCCAACCAGGCATGTTGTCGTCTAGAGATAAAAATATAACATGAAAAAAATTTATCAGCACGCCGCCACTGGTTCTAATCTTACATCCGAATATCATAACAATAACAAATCTCCCCCTATAAACTCGGAGGTTACCCCTCACCCACAATCTATCACAAAGGATAGTGATATGCAGCTTTCATAACAAAGTGTGTTGTTTATATAGAAATGGCACCTCTATAGCTTTCATTGCTCGGAGATTATACCATGATACCTGAGTAAGAAAGTTGAATTAAATGAAAAATATCACCAATACAACACTAGGACTAGACATCCTACTTAATATACATATGGGAGTCAAAAATGAAAAAATACTGAAAAAATCTATATGCAGAAATGTTTGCCTTCAACAGCCCGGACAACAACCTGAAAGAATATACTCCTCTAGGTTCATTCAAAAAGAAATTGACTTGCTGAGGGAATGATCTGAACCATTTTTACAAATATTTTGTGAAATATTTCAAATGGAAAACCTTCATAATATGGTTTTGAAAGTGTCAAATTGTATTGTTTTATACTGTAAGAATGACTTGACCTTATATTTCATTTTTGTATCATTATTTTTTGTTATTATGACATATTGTTTATTCACATCTATGTACTATTATTTTAGCAGTTCTGATAAAGGATGAAACAGAATAGTGATCTAATAGTATACTAGAACAAAAAGAACTGGAACATATGGGCAATTTATTATACAACAAAAACAAATTGAGCTATCAGCCTCTCACCCACAATGAGGAAGTGACTCATTTGAGAGAGGTTATAAAATATAAAATCGGTCATTTAACGACAATGATATCCTGATAATTAAATAGCCGATATGTTATATTCAACCTTTGGCATGGTATAATATTACCAATAACGTGATAGACAGAAAGGACCGAAATTACTGTAGCAAAAACCCCTTTTGAAACTATAATACCCCAGTTATATTAATATTTCTTCTCGAAAAATGTCAATATAATTCAGAAATAATCACTGACAGTACACATTGTTCAAAAGGAGTATTGATGTTATTGATATTGGTAAGATTTGAAGTGATGTAATGCCTTTTTGAACCAATTTTCTTAATGTAGTTTTTTCATATGTCAAAGTAAAGGCCAACAAACCTTTAAATGTCACTGAGATGCATATTGCAACTTACCTTTAAGACACGAACGAACTTCATAATTTCCAACTCAACTATGTAAACTGTCTTTATTAAAGGATAATCACATTTATATATTATAATTAACGATTACATTTTATTAAATATAGAATAAAATGGCGAAGAAATACACCCACCGACAAACGATTACATTAACAATGTCGCCACACCCCCAAATCCAAATCTGAAAATTCCCACAATTGACAGTAGCTATTGCCAATTGCCATAATTTGCGGAAATTTTTCCTATAGTTGGCGCTGCGGTATCTGTCAAGCTTGTCAGTGGAATGGGGAAAACAATGATAAGATTGATAAGTCTTTCATTTCTATTTTGAGTTTTGAGCGATAAAGGTGAATTTTGAAAGATGGTACTTGTTAAGATCAGTTTAGTGGAAATTTTCTAATCGGTCGATGGTGTAAGGCGAACAGGTATTCAAAGCTGGACATGTAATTTTGTGTCAATTCAAAAATTCAAAGAAACTCGAGATATTTAGGCTGGTTTTATAAATTTCTGCTTTAAAATCAAAGCCTCATAAGTAAATTTATGCTTGACTAATCCAAAGAACAATGGACGATTCCAGTACCCCTATTCAGTGTTGCCACTAATGATTTTCTGGTTGAAAGCTCCGACATTTTTTAAACCTTTTCTGATATAGTTGGATCGAAACGGATACAATTTTCAATTATAAAGAATCACGAGTGTTCCCGGATACATGAATCGAAGTAACATTGAAGAAATTGACAAAAAAAATATACTAGGGAATTGTATCTTTCATATTGAAAAACGTACTAGCGTGAAATTCTCTAAAATATGTTACTTTTGACAATATCATCATTAGTACTTTGATTCGCAAATCCGAGAACATTCAGGAATCTTCCTTATTAAAAATTGTATCCATTACAACCACGAACCATATCAGAAAAGGCCTGGAAAATGTCAGTCGATTCAGCCAGAAAATCAATTCTGACAACACTGAATATGGGTACTGGAATCGTCCATTTCGATGTCAGGTTGGTAATTTTTTGTTTTTAAATGTTGGAAACACTGATTGGTGTAAAATCAGTGAACTCTATACTTAGTATATAGAGTTCACTGTGTAAAATATAATTGTCGACTTCAACAAATTGTTTACTATTCTGTGGGCTTGTTTTGGACACAGAACTATAACACAGAGTTATAGTTCTGTGGTTTTGGACACGACAATAAAATGCACGGCACGGCACGCTCTGTGATTGGTCACTGTTATGGCGGTAAGTTAAAATGACAGACAAGAAGAAGGCAAACTGAGTTGAAAAGGCGTTAAATACTAGCTAGCCTAACCTAACCTGACTGACCTCACGTAGACAGAATAACCATTCGAAATTGTTAACGATTTAACGACTATTCAACCATTGTTTATATAGAAGTAAGATAGTCAATAGGGAATTATTGGAAACTCTATAAGGTAAATGCCTTATTATGGTCGTTCCGAAAATGGGAAGTACGCATGCGCACTAGAAAACATTTAATTAGGGAACCATAATAAAATACTGCTTTCCTCTATTTATGACAAGATACCGTAAGTATTTAAGGTTTCCTTATTTCCCTAATTTGCCAAACCTAACCTCCCAAAAAAGTATCTCAACTCAACTCAATCAAGTAATCTGTCTGTATTTTCGTTTCGAGTTTTGTGTTGTGTCGGTTTAGTGCTGTAATTGTGTTTTTTTTTTAATAAATGTTCAACTTTATATTATTAAAAATGAGTGGGCCAATACATTTTTAATTCTTTGAAGATGTCCCCTTTGGAATCTAAAGTTTTTTACCACTTCCTCACCACTCAGGTTCTCCAAATCAAAAGGAGGACCCTGGCATTCCTCATCTCTGTTAATTATAATATTATCCAATATACCAAATTCAACATCTTCATCGGCCCCACCTCCTAAAATTATGGCTTCCAAAATATTTTCCATATTGTTCTAGACTGCTATCAAAATTACAATAAAATATCACTGAAATAGTGAAATCTGATTAATCTGAACTTTTTTTCAACAACAAAACAAAATACACAAGTAGAAGTATTTTTTAGGTTAGAAATAAAAATATCGCTGTCTTAAGAACTATCAATTTAAGGAGTGAGTTCCAATAAGTCAATTTCTACCCTGACATTTATGGTTTTGCTTTATTTATATAAGGTTTAACTTCATTAAGGCATTACCTTAACGGACGGTGTTCAATAATTCCCTAATGCCTGTGTAATTGGTGTTGGACGCAAACGCGAGTGTCCATCTAGCGTGATTAGTTACAAACATGAATATTTGACGTCATTTTAATGCAGGTTCCTTCAAAAAACCCTGATTTTAATGCTGTCTCATTGTTTCAATCAAGTTACGACATGACTTGGAGGCCAGATCACTGAAGTTACGACATGACTTGGATGCGAGCTCACTATCGCCATCTACATGTCGCATCCATTTTGATCCAATTATAATATAAGGTTGACTATCTTCTATATAAACAATGATTCAACCAAAATTGTTAATAACAATAATAACCTATCATTGGTCGGAGCGCTTATGCCATGCATTTTATTGTATAGTTTGTTATGGTTCTAAGCTAGGACCGTCCTAGAACGGTCCAAGGCAGTAGCAAAGTTGAGGCCTGATAAGTTTTGAGTACGTAGACCTCCTAGACTTGAATGTGCGACTGCTCAGAACTGGTTCAGAATCGGTAATGAAAGGAACCAAAACAAAACTATTATCTCAAAGTGAAAGTTAAAATATAATAAAAAATTGCTCAGGACGTGATCTTGTGCTTTGTCTTCTATTCCAATTACTTTATATTAATACGGCTTTTTTTTTCACTTAAATCGAGTATTATTTGTCAGTGTTCACTCCAAACCCTCATTATTTAACATTTTTTACTATTTGCTTTCGAAATTGATACAAATATATTAGACAATAACATTGACAAAATTGAATCGAAAGAAAAAAGTAGGATTGAACACACAGAAAACGACATGTATCGACGTCTTGCTTTCTTGCTACCGGGATAGTCGAGTTTAAGCGATAATTTGTGTACACAGAGAACCTATCATTTGGAATTCAGTCGATAAGTGGAATTCAATATGACACAGAGTCCCGCTGCTGGGTTAATAACAAGTCCACATGAGAAACATGTGAAATCTGCATTTTCTGATTCATATTTAGCCACAACATCATCCTCATTATCCATCCTAGCTTTCATGTCTGCTGTTATTTATCATTTAGGTCTTCTGTTTGATTATGGGTCCAAGTTCGGAAGATGCCTAGTCCTTCGTTTTCTTTCCAAATTTGAGAAGCATTGGGGATTTGTTTTATTTTCTATGTTGTGTGCTTCACTCAGCGTCAGGGATCAAGTATCAAGTAACTCTGTACAATTATAACCATGTTCAGAAAGACAATAGTCATCAGTTTCATCCATAGAAATATATATTATATACTTAAGCCTTGTACATACTTATGCGAATTCGCAAAAAAAATTGCAAATCGCAAAGTAGCAAATTATTGACGGAAATGGGCGTTCAAACTTCTGCGGAATAATTTATTGGTCGCTGTCACAGAACTCACTAATTTGTTTGTGTTCTGTGCTCACTGTCATTTAGAAATGATCTCATTTACTGTTTTGTGATGTCCCTTAGACAATAAATTTAGAATTTGTTCAAAAACCAAGAAGGCAAAAGAAAAAATCATATCACTATCACTTAAGATAACTAATTTTGTATGGTGAATGAGTAACAATCGTTCATTCGCATTTCTCGAACGAGGTTATGATAGTCTCCTTGAAGTTTGCGGTTCTTGAAAATTTTTCAAACACTACAACTTCTTTGTTTCCTTCTTAAAGTTTTGTGATATTTCCAAAGATTATATAATTGGTGCATAGGAATTAATTTATTCAAAATATCACTCATGATTTGAACTAAAAATATAATATAAATCACCAGCCTTTGAGGTTATCCTTGCAAATGAAACAAATGTTAAATGTTCATCATTTTTCGTGGATTCTCTGTATCACTATTTTCTGCGAAATCGCAATAAAGTTCAAATATTTGAACTTTATTGCGAAACTGTCAACCGCCATTTTATTCGCAAAAATTTTTGCGAATTCGCATAAGTATGTACAAGGCTTATCTCTAGAATGCTAATCCCCATGTCAAAAGTGTTGTAAAAGATCAGGCTAGTCCGCAATGCGCATGCGCGTCATTAGTGATTTTTGTAACAGGCACGGTTTTAGTAAAATATTATGGTACTTGTGAAGATTAACAAACGTTAATTCTGAATCTCGGAGAATAAGGTTGGAAACCTCATTGTACTTATACCTGTTAATTGTATTTAGCCGATTTGAATACATATTTTCACATATTTATGATCCCAAATATTCAGCAAAGGCCATCAGAAGGTAGAGTACGGTTATTATTAGTATTTATCGCTCTAAATCTGATTTTTGGTATCACATTCACTTTTCAGATGTAGTTAACCAACAAAAACCTACGGAACCATACTAAATAGTCGGTGCGAATTTCAAGGAAGCACTGGATTGGAAAATAAATTGAAAGTACAAAAAACTATGAAAATTTATTTCAGCTAATATCATGAATAATTTCAACTCAAATTGGATTTATAAAATTGGATGCTTGGAAGATCGAGGTTTTTTTCTAGAACGATTCATGTCAAAATATGCAACTGCATTTAATTTAAATCGTTTGAAGAGATTAACATGCTATTTCTACTAGTATTTCTGGTTGTATTACCTCAGTGCAATTTCCACAATAGGGGTGCATGAAAAAGTGAGGCCAGAAGCATTTTCCTTACCATCAAGGAGAAGCACTTCCATATTGAAAATAATTTTCTGAGGCGATTCTATATGTATGTTTAGTACTTTTTGTAGGAATCTAGAACTCATAATATAAGCGGTGTGGCAGAAAGTTGTATCACTCGCCATGCATGCTTACGCAGACACAGTATTGTATTGGCACTGCACTAGGTTTCAAATTATTCTATTGTCGTTTTCACATGATTCTTTATGAGGAAAATGTCTGGCCACGAATTACAATTTTCACACTCAACTAATCTGCTGAGGTCTCTTCTTAAGAACAATAAAAAATTTCATTATCTACCAAAAATGATTTATTTCTGGTATTTTTCCTTTACACAACACTAAACAGTTCATTGTTTATTTGTAGGAAGAAACAGCTTCATTAGAAATTGTCTTTAAAGGGACAAGATAAATGCAAATTCACGAATGATGAAAGAATAACCAACGACAACAAACACCACACAAAACAAGAGAAAATCTGAAATTCTTGAAACCGTCTCTGATCTCTGACAAGAGTGACAGATCTTAGTGACAAGTCTTCCTGTTGATGAAAAAGCACTGTTGCACGATCATCATAATTACAGTAGCATAGGGAACATTATTGTTTTAAATAAGTTTCTTTCGCGCCTGAAATTCGGAGTAATCTATCTCTAAAAGGTTCTTTTCAGTTTTAAAAAGTCCTAAATGCGCTGTCAAATTTCTCTCTTTCAAATGACATGTGTTTTATTGCCTCATAACAAAAAACCTGAATTGGAATACCAAATTATCTTCAAACTTGGCAACGATCAACCCAAACTACACTGATGACGCGCATGCGCACATCGTAAACGGGTCGCATACGCGGCATGCTTTTCGCCGTGAAAATTGGCAGGATTAGCATTCTAGAGTAAGTATATAATATATATTTCTATGGTTTCATCCATGGGTTTGGGGGGATATGGGCATCTCTGTCTACATAACCAATTTTGAATAGTATTACATTCTTCATTAACAATTCCTAACAGAAAATGCCTCAAATTTAGTTAACTCACCAACATCAGACACAGATTGTCAATCTGTGATTAACCATTTTGCGCGGTGCACTAAAATGCCATTTTAGTTAAGTGAGTGGAAAAAGTAACTCAAGTTTTTAATTTACTCGGTTGTTACCACGGATAATAGACGAGGAAAGTGTGTCGTCACAAATTTCATACTTGTCAAAAACTGATTCAAAACAAAGAATTTCAGAGGTGCGTTTCAATATTACGTCCGACGTACGTCCGACGTTTAACTTTTCTTATGAAGCGTTTCGATATTAGAACGTCTTGTCCGAAAACTTCATTCCATCGTTTCAAAATTATTGGGTGGAACTTCCGACCGTCTACTATTTACCCCATGATTTAGGAGAGCGTTTCAAAATTCAATCTGACAGATATCGCCCGACGAAACAACTATGACGTCATACATCGTCCGTTACCGGACGACAGACGTTAAATTGAAACGCACCTCAGAGGTTTTTGTCCTGCTTAAACAACTTAAAGTTACATTTGGAATATTTTTCAAAATAGTGCAGTGGTTTAGCGATTCACAATGTCGAAATACTGCTTTGTTTGCAAAACAAATGATAGTAAACAAACATTCCACAGGTGAGGTTCAGAATGCACGATGCAAATCATGCAATCAAACGTATTCGTCAAATATAATATTGGAGGACAAAGAAACTCATTCAAAGTTACAGATACGAAAAGCCTATGGCAAAGTGGTGAATTCCTCAATGTTTGTTATAAATATCTGTGAACAGGGGGAAAAACATTGAGATGAAAGGAAAATTGAATTTATTTTCCAATAATATTGACATTGTTAAAATTCTAACAGTGCATGAGGACAATTAATGATATACCAAAGGACTTGCTTTAAATTTTTGGGAATCATTTCTTTGAGGAAGAGCCTTTATCAAACCATAGTTTTGCATTGGTAAAGGTAATAAGTACTTCAAATTTTTTTCAAAATCTGATTATACCTTGAATTGTCAATAAGCGGAACTGACAAAGTAGAAAGGGTCAAAAGTGTTGAAATCCTCATGTACTGAGCTTTCTTGAGAATCATTCTTTCACATACACTTTGACACTTTATATTTATACATTTGTAATATTGTATATGTTAGGCTTAAAATTAAATAAATAATAGTGATATTTGCCAATTTGTTACAATAACGTGTGGATAAGCATATATTTCATTCAATCTGTTAGAATTTTAACAATATCAATATTATTGGAAAATAAATTCAATTTTCCTGTCATAAGCTTCAATGTTTTTTCCCCCTACAGATATTTATAACAAACATTGAGGCATTCATCATTTTGCCATAGGCTTTTCTTATCTGTAATTTTGAATGAGTTTCTTTGTCCTCCAATATTATATTTGACGAATACGTTTGATTGCATGATTTGTATCGTGCATTTGACGCCACTGGAACCTCGCCTGTGGAATGTTTGTTTACTATCATTTGTTTTGAAAACAAAGCAGTATTTCGACATTGTGTCTCACTGAACCACTGCACTATTTTGAAAAATATTCCAAATGTAACTTTAAGTTGTATAAGCAGGACAAAAACCACGAAAACACACAGGAAAATTTAAACAACACATCACAACACATCAACACAAAACACTGGCACTTGCGTTCTCTGATGGTTTGAGGAACGTTGCACAAGTATCTGTTAGATTTAATTCAATCCCCGTCGTGGTCTTAGCCAGGAGAGTAGTTGTTTTCTGACAGGTACTTGCCATATGAATGAACTGGTCCAAAATATAGGAAGGATAATACTCAACAGAATGAACAATTTATTTATAGCTGTTGGAGAAGATTTCTTAACTCATAGGGCCAGTTGCCTAAAGAATTTTAACAGACAAATAAATATTTGATTTGATGATTACTATGGCAACGCATGTCTAAGCTCACCAGTTATGTTACCTACGTTAACAGAAGGCTTTATGCAACTGGTTCATATTTATTCAAATATTCGTATTGATTCGTTGAAACTTGATCTACACAACATAAACCCCCAGGCTCCAAACTTGAAATATAGTCAAGGAACTTGTTAAATCTCGAATTAATTACTTTAGACCATAAATAATGCTTTATTTTTGATAGCTGAAAACTCCTAGAATCCAACTAAGGAAAGAATATCATCATAAATCACAAAACTAATCCGCTATCTTGAATCCCCAAATTTTGATAAAAAGTTATCTGCTGCCAACCCCCGGCTTTTTATTGACCCTAGGAATTTTAAGACAAAACCGTGACATAACTTGTTGCAGCTCACAGGTACTGCATTTGCATGAGTAATTTTGACCCCCTTTAAAAAGCACGGCACTGTGCTAGAGGTGTTGTGTTTTGGTTCGAATGTCAAAAACCCGAAACAAAACAGTTTCCGCAAGAATTATCTTCGGTTCAATGAATATGATGTTTACGTAGCATCGGGCTGATCTGTTTACTTATTGATCTGAGGACAGGACGTTCTAATATCGAAACGCTTCGTAAGAAAAGTTAGACGTCGGACGTAATATTGAAACGCACCTCAGGTGACATTCTCTGTTGATGATTAGCTGCTTTACTTATTTTGTGTTTGGTTGTTTGGATTTTGTTTTCTCATGCAAAAGAAGTTGAAAAACCTAACGGAAACATCGGAGTTATCGGACAAGCTGATTTAAATTCGACGGAGGTTTGTTTGGAATCAGTTTTTGACAAGAATGACATTTGTGACGTCATCACTTTCCTCGTCTATAGAGACACGGTCGTCGCTTGTGACGTCATTGTAGTATATTTGCGCGGGAAATTTAAGTACTGTAGTGAACTACTACTCATGCAGTGTTGAAATTAGATAAGAAATAAACTAAAAGGTTTTTATTTACTATAATGATTTTATTATAAGTTTCTTTTATTATTACGAATTCGTTTAAAAGTGCATTCTTACATTTTTTTTTCTTTAATCGTCGTTTGACAGGTACATCCATCTGTTCAGATATGAGTGAAGCTTTCATAGTCAACATTTGTAAAGTGTATACTGCATATGAATGATGTTTCAACATTAAAATATTTTTTCCCACATATTTCTACCCATTTACTTCTTGTCTCTGAATCTTTTGGAAATCTGTGATATTATACGTTCAATTTGTAGAATAATAAATGTGACAACAATTAACAAGCGCACAATTTGTTCCGACAGCAGTTGAGAATTCGGATGTACTGAAATAAAATTTATATCAAAAATAGTTTCACGTTTTAGCAATAAGCTTTATTTACCTTGCATATAGAGGAAAGTCCATTATTATTTTGAATTATAAGGTTTGTAATGTAAAGTTCTCCCACACCACTACTACTACAGTTTCAACAATAAAAAAAACCTTTTGGAAAGAAAGGTTCTCTCAAAGACACTATGAACCACAAAAGACAGGGGTCTTTTGTGCTATGCCCTGAACTAAAGAACAAATATTGTACTTTTAATTATACACATACATACAAAATACATTGGTATATGATATTTACGGCCCTTTTGTTTACAAAATTATACTACATTGACGTCACAAACATGGCGGATGCGACGACCGTGTTTCTATTATCCGTGGGTTGTTACTTGATGGAAATCCATGGCACTCTCAGACTGTTAGATATGTAAATTACTAAGAACCACTCTTTTCAGTTCCAGGTAAACTCCAGATGACTAATAGTTTAGATCGTGAATGACATTCTTCAAATGACGTTTGAAGGATCACATTCTAACCATAACTTAATTAATCTGGAGTTTAACTGGAAGTGAAGAGACTGGCCCTAAATCTTAATCAATCACGATGAGATTTCAACAAATTATATTATACATTGCGACATGTTACGCTACACTGTAGCTTTTTCAAGCAGTTAATATAATACCGCTTTGAAAAAGCTAGTGTAGCGAAACATATCGCGATGTAACATTATTTGTTTCAATCGCACGTGTTTAATTAAGTTTCTCTGACTAGAATTACTTTTTGAAAGTACAGAATAATAAAAAAAAAGTGTCATTAGAGCCAACGTTCGTCTTAAAACACTGAAAAAGTTTTTTATAGATATAATTACATCTTTTCTTTATACACTTATCTCAAAGAACATGGAAAATTATTTTCACAAGATTTTTCTGTGAAAAATTCGATCAAAAAACTATTAACACAGAAAGGGGTTCCTTATTAAGTTGAAAAAATCTCTTTGACACAGAATGAAGCTATTACTTCCAAGAATATGCAGCTTTTCTTTTCATGTGTACATAAAATGCCAGTTCTTGTCTGGGAGATATTTAAAATTATATTCAAGTTTATGTATAATCTGTAAAATCTTCCATTTGTTTGTTAGTCCTGCCATCTTCTGCGGGGTAAATGTTTTCTTCACTTTTTCGGTCTTGCATAACTTTGTTACGAATACTTTTTATTTTCCTCAGTCTTTCCAACCAATTTGAAGCGTAAGGATCACTTGAATGATTTTTGAGCGATCTCGCCACTAGAGATGCCAACTAGAATAAATAAAGGAGTAAATATTTCACACAAACATGAATCAATATTTGAAAAACATGGTGAAAGTCAAGCATTACATAAGATACTTTTGAATTCTATCAAAATGACATAATTTTCTAAGCCAAAAAGTCATTATTCAGTCAATAGAACTGCAATTCAATTATTCACCCTAACAAAGTAGTTATATATACGAGGATATATTGAAAAATTTTTAGTCTACTATAGAACCAAACAAAATTTCAATGTCAAAATATTTTATTACTCAACATATTCTCCTCTTCATTGGATACATTTATTACAGCGAACCTGCAACGTCTCTAGACCTTTCAAAAAAAATGTTTCTTCTTGGTCTGCAAACCAGATCTCCACAGCTTTTATTACTTCCTCGTTGGAAGAAAATTTACGACCTTTTAAACTTTTTTTCAGTTGAGGAAAGAGATGATAGTCGGACGGAGCCAAATCTGGTGAATAAGGGGAGTGTTCTAGTAATTCAAACCCTAAATCACGAATTTTTTGCATGGCAACATGAGATTTGTGTGCAGGGGCGATGTCCTGCAAAAACAAAACACCTTTGGATAACTTTCCGCGTATTTTCTCTTTAATTTTTTCCCGTAGAGCGGTTAGTAATGTCGAATAGCAATCTCCAGTTATTGTTCTACCCTTATCCAAAAAATCAATCATGATTATTCCATGGCAATCCCAAAAAACTGAAGCAAGAACTTTTCCAGCAGATTTTTGGACACGAAACTTCTTAGGTCTTGGGGAACAGGAGTGTCGCCATTCCATCAATGGTTGCTTTGTTTTTGGATCGTAGAAATGTACCCAAGTCCCATCCATAGTAACAATTCGGTTTAAGCAGTCTACATCGTTTTCAAATCGAGCACAGATCGAACGCGATGCTACTACCCTTGCACTCTTTTGGTCAACATTCAAACCTTTGGGGATCCAATTTGCAGCAATTTTTCTCATGTCTGTGATACCTGCATCCAAATGTCGTACTGACACCGAATATAGTGACGAACGGCAAATGTCTTGGCTAGTTCGATCTTAATCGAAACTAACTCTATTCACATCAAAATAAGGATACAGTGCGAGCGGCTGCACCATACCCTGTCGGTACTTGAAAACACGTATTACTTAATCAAATGAGGGTCGAGTGTAGAAAGAGAAACAAACGAATTTGATTATAAAAATCTATTAAAAATTATTAGATTCAATGAGATTAAATAATGCATGAACGATTCTGGATATACGTTCACATCACATACACTTAAACATACAATATAATTATAATTACAATAACCTCAAGCATAGCCTCTGTTTTACGCATTACAACCAATAAACTACACATATTAAGCGAAAAATATCAATATGCATAACAATGCACCATGCAAAACGTGTACACAATTCAAGTATTGTACAAGTAAATTCATAATTCAAGGAATACAAGTGTTCGATATTCATAGCACCAGACAGTACAAACCTTCATAAAAACAATCAAGCATATTACAAGCGCAAATATACATTATATTTGCGATATTCAAACCATCGATTCAAAAATCAAAAGGAACACTAGTAAATGCTGACACTGTATAACTTTATCAGACATGGTTAAAAATGTAATAATATCTTCGTTGCTACATGAATAACATCTGTTCATTCAAGTGTTTCCTGGATTCACACTTTAAGTCAAAGGGTATATTTTACAACGTAACATTCTTTTATTATTATATGAGGTACTCCCTAATCTTCGCGTTCAGAATCAGTACAAGTTTACGACCTATGCCACGCTTTTTTAACGGAAACATATGTTCACAAGGAACAAAAAGGGCCTGAAGTCACCGACCCTTGCATTTCCGATATATGGGTCAATAGTACAAGATTCATCCCGAGCAAGAGTTTTGTCTTTGATTTCTTTGAGTTAAATTATACTTTCGAGCCATGTTTAAACTATTGGATTATCATTTTACCAGTTTTGCACAATCGACTCAGTTTACAAGAGTACACCATTATTTCGGTTCAGGCACAAACTTCGGTAATAAAACTCCGGACACTTAGATCACTCGTAGAACATGGTAAGGGGACCGTACTGGTCAGGAAACTGTTCTGGTTACGTTTTGAAATCGAGCTTTTATATTTTTTCCACTTCCAGTGGACGGGTTATTGTCCATAGGGGACACGTCATGAATTTCGTGACCCTCTCGAAAACAAGCATTCAGCCAGATTATTGATGGGCTGACAATTTTTACAACGAAAACCACTTAGTTGTACACATTTCACATCATCTTCGTGACTTAATTATTGTTTCTCCTGGAGATTCCAGAGGGCAAGTATCATTGACCTCCCTTCAGGCGCGTGTCGCGCTTATAGTTTCATTTTTATACTTGGTTTTGGAATGTTATCGTATTTGCTTTTCGGATGTCAAGTTCAATGACACAGAACTTTAGGGTCCACGAGCCACACCTAATATTATAGTAGACGTGGGTTACCACATGTCCAAATTGACGTGAACTATATGATGAACGCGTTCGTATGGAATATTCAGTGCTTCAGATATCCGTTTTAGCCCAATTCGACGGTCTGTTAAAATCATGTCATGAACTGCATCGATATTTTCGGGGACTGACACAGAAACTGGCCTTCCCGATCGGTCATCATCTTCAATGGAAGATTACTTATTTTGAAGCTTGCAGTCCAATTTTTCACGGTCGCATACGAAGGACATTGATCACCAAGGGTATTAAGCATATCTTCGTAAATCTGCTTACCTCTCAACCCTTTTAACTACAGGTACTTGATGATGGCTCGATATTCCAATTTTTCGATTTTCACAATTTCGGTGGACATATTTTTTTCATTTAATTTATTGCGTAACTCTGGTTTTCTTTTTTTACGTCAAACTTTACACTGACATTTCTAATAAATTATTGTTCGTTGCTATGGTAACGCCATATTTTGTTTATGCAGGGAACTGGTCTAGGCTAACTAGATATCAATACATCCTCGTAAATTGAATTGTGAATATAAATTATTTTAAGGAAGGTTCACTCTTATAAGAGACTCGGTAAAACATGGAACAGGAGAAATCAAAATACTCGGAGCTCGCTCTATAAACCCTAGATTTTTTTTCATCATCCAATTTTCAAACGTTGGATCTAGGCATTTCTCATAGTATTTTTCAATTTTTTTCAAACACCTTTGAGAAAATTGCAGAAATTTCACCAGATTCACTACTTTTCATCTCACCAGGAAAAAGTACCTCAAGAGATTTTTTCATTTCCGTCAACCTGTTGCACCCCTACGTGCAACCTTCAGAAGTCTTCAAGAGACTTGTGCGAGCTAGGAAAGACCCTACGCTTGACTCTACGCTCTACCAGCCGACCACCATGGCCCATTTTGGTTGATAATTTCCTTAAAAAGAGTTTCTTACGGTATTTATTACTAGTACGATAATTCAAACTCGATATTATAATTTGGCTATTCAATTGTCACTGTCGGAATACAAAAGAAAACTGAAATTTGACAGTGACACTTTGTCTGGCCCATTAGGACAGAGTCAGGGGCGTACACGCAGAATGGAAAAGATACCTTGGAAGAACTGTACAGGGTACACTTTCCAGGATCAATAAACACAAATATATCAACTGAGGCCTGGAGACCTTCAGAACTGAGACCTCCCTCGTGGGCCTCCAGGGAAGAATGGCAGGTCTCAAAGAAATTGATAGCGATAATTTTATTTTTATTGTAATGACTGCAATTACTTGTAAATTAGCCAAATGGGCTAAATAAAGGATTTATATATATAGACGTGGAAAAAAACGAAATGGGCAATCAACTCATTCCAACCGTATAAATCGCCAGGGACGGATGGCATTTACCTATCATGCTACAAGAAGGCATAGACCTACTGGCACACAAACTATGCACGGTACTAAGGGCCAGCCTAGCACTGGGATACATACCAAAAGCATGGAGAGCAACCACAGTGGTCTTCATCCCTAAACCTGGAAGAACGGCACAGGAGGGAGCGAAGGCACTGAGGCCAATAAGTCTTATGTCATTTATTCTTAAGACACAGGAAAAACTGTTGGACAGGCACATCAGGAACACGGTGTTGGTAAACCAACCCCTACACAAGGACCTATATGCCTACACAACAGGCAAATCTACAGAAACAGCACTACACCAACTCGTAGAAAAGGTGGAAACTGCACTAAGAAACAAAGAGGTCTTGTTGGGTGCATTCTAGGATATCGAGGGAGCATTCAACAACACATCTCTAAACTCAATCTCAAGGGCATCGAGACGAAAAGGCATCGATGAGACCTGCTGCAGGTGGATAGACTGATTAGATAGGTAGAATAGAAGAGATAGAATTATCCACTCCTCCTTAGTGGGAGAAACATTGGCAGCCAAGGTCACCAGGGGTTGTCCGCAAGGGGGTGTCCTGTCCCCACTGCTGTGGAACCTGGTGGTGGAGGACCTGCTACTCACACTGGAGAGGGGTGGGCACAAAACACTTGGATACGCAGATGGCATAGTCATCACGGTCCAAGGCAAATTCAACACCACGGTTAGGGAAAGAATGCAATCGGCCCTAAATCTGGTAAGTACATGGATAGATAAGGAGGGACTAACTATTAGCCCCTCCAAATCAACCATTGTAGCGTTTACCCGTAGAAGGAAGTTAGAGAGCCTAGGACCTCTGACCCTACAAGGTACCCTAATACAGCTGTCAGGGGAAGTTAAATATCTCGGGGTGATTTTAGACTCGAAACTCACCTGGAATAAACAGCTGGGAAAAATTAAGAAGAAAGCCGAAATGACACTGATGTTAGTCAGGCGGGCACACGGAAAAACATGGGGGCTAAATCCCAAAATGGTGTATTGGATATACAACATTGTGGTGAAACCCATGATTACATATGCATCTTTGGTATGGTGGACAAAGATAACACAAAAAATAGCCGCGGCTGAGTTGAGCAAGGTACAAAGACTTGCATGCCTCAGTATAACGGGAGCTATGAAAACAACACCAACATTAGCCATGGAAGTACTGTTGGACCTCCCACCGATTGACATAGCAATCATGAGAGAGGCAAGAATGGGACTCCTGAGGCAACAAAATACGAGCAACAGATCGGATCACAACAAGATAAAGGAAATAGTGGGAGGCAACATTCTTGAAATGAAACCAACGGACCACATAACTCCTAGATACTTCTTCAACATCAACTTCGAAGCTATCCTGCAAGATCGAAGGGAATGGACACACGACAACACCAGGAGCAAACCTGGAGAGATGATCTGGTACACGGACGGATCCAAAACCAGAGAAAGAACTGGTGCTGGAATATACAGTGAGGGGAGGAACTCCCAAATAAGCGTCTCACTAGGAACAAACACCTCTGTATTCCAGGCAGAGATGTACGCCATCTTGCAATGCGCGAGAGAAATCAATATGAGGGAAATGCACAATGCACGGATCAAAATATGTACCGATAGCCAGGCGTCACTGAAGGCTCATATGAACCCGAAAGTGACATCAAGACTGGTATGGGAATGCCGAGAAGAACTCAAAGTGTTCTCACAGAACACAACAAATTAACTTTGATGTGGGTTCCAGGACACTGCGGTATCGAGGGCAATGAAAAAGCTGATGAGCTAGCTAGAAAGGGCTCATCAACTCCATATATTGGCCCAGAACCCGCATACATTAAAGAACCGTCAAAACACAAAACTGAAGAACTACTCAAGCTGAGCAGGAATCAAGTTAGAACAATAACGGGTCTTCTCACTGGTCACAGTCCAATGAGAAAACACCTGCACAAAATGGGTCTGTACAACGGAGAACTTTCCTGCAGACAATGGGTAAAGGGACAGAAACAGCCAAACATATACTGTCAGAATGCGAGGCATTAGACCGCAAGAGACAGGCAATTTTCGGGAAACCCAATTTAACTCCCGAAGAATACAACAGCCAACCGGTGAAGAACCTGTACAGACTGGTACAGGGGACCAGAGTTACGGAGTGGGTGCTGTAAAACAAACACGGAAAACACAAAAAGTCCAAGAGGCTGAGGTGTAGCTGGTGAAAGGACCAGCATCCGAGGAAGGAAAAAAAAATATATCCCGAAGGGATTTTCGATCAGACATTTTCACGAATACATTAAATTATTATGGACTAAATGCGTATTGCAGGAACGGTTCATCATGTGTCATTAATGTCAGTTGAAGAGTTGAACCGTCAAACTGACGTTTCTCTATTCACAGAAATTGTTGTAACTATTGAAACGTATAAATAAGGAAGAGGCGAAACACCGATTTGAAAATACCACGGGCTGGAGACAGTGTTTTCGAAAACTCCTTTCCTCATTGGTTTGAATTAAAAAAATGATGGCAGTTGATTGGTTTATATAATATGAGGGAAATTGTCATTGTAATTCATACTAGATAAATAACTATTAACAACTACCTTATTTAGCATAGTATTCATGGAATTTTATTCAATAAAAGAACTTTCATTCCCTCGTCAGAGAAAAAATAATTACTCACATCTGCATGTAAAGCCAGCTGCCTCGCTAATATAGCAACATTCTGATCCGACACTAGTTTTGGTTCACTCGGCGGGACCAGCATAGATAACTCTTCTTTGACTTTCACAACAACCCTATTGATACCATGATCCAGAGGATGTATTACAATACAAACGAACGTAAACTGGCCCTACAAAAATTGTGTTTACTGAATCAAAATATTCAATGTGTATTTCAAAAATCATTTAAAAATAACAATTTATGACCGAGTCCATTAAAAATAAAGGGACTATAAATAAAAAGGTTCCAAAATACATTTAAAATGTCTTGGATAAAATTACATGAGGATATTGCCTTCATCAACCTATCGTTACCCAAGAGGGAATGTATTACAAAAATACCTAGGTGGAGTGTGATATATCCCATATTTGAGAATATATAAATGAACAAAGAAAGTGATTTTTGGAAATTTCATAATGTTTTACGATCCATTATGTGAAAGGGCTGAAGTATGTTAATAAAAAGGATTATAAAAAACATAACTGAACTTCACTGAATAAACCGTTTATTTTTCGTTAATTAAAAACACACACCTGCAATGTACTAAACAGAATGCAATTGAATGGAATTAATAGAGAACTAGGAGCAAAAACCACTGACAAGATCAAATTATACCAATAAAAATAAGTTAATGAATTTTGAAATTTGTTACACATATGCTCAATCTAACTCAAACGAACATGTACCTTGATTGTAGTTATGTTGAAGTCTTCTTTGCTGTCATTATAAACAATAGTAACATAATTGTTTCCGATATGCATTTTCTTGTTATTGCACAGAGGATCAGAATCTTTGTTAGGCATCATTGTGGCTACATGAAACATTACTCGAACAACATCATCCTGCCAAATGTAGGCAAATTTTCCATCGTTGCCATGTTGATCTAATCCACCAAGGAAGAAAACCTTGAAACACATTAACAAAGGAAATGACAATGGACCTTTCCACGTGATATGAGAAAACACTGTTATGAGAAAGTATATACGCTAATATCACTTGGGATTTTTTTATTTTTGTTTCTGACCTCTAGTTTCTCTATAATCAGAAGAAAAGTGATTCGTGACGTCACGGTCATCAAAACTAGACTTGGCAACGTTGTTGAAGTTGTGCACCAAATACTCATTCAAATATAATGTGTCCAATGACAGTTGTCATTTGGTACCAGACGGGTTCGTTCGTCTGTTTCAAGGAGCAAACCGATAAGAATCGTTTGTCTCTGTTTAACTCGTTAGCTTACATTAAAATTGGACACAAGTCAGACAGTTCCATCAAATATTCATGCTGCACACGAACAGGCCCTACGTGATTTCTTATTTGAGGTTAATGCGGTTTTCGAAGTTTCTGTTGTTTGTATTCTAAAATTCTTTTACTTCCTGTATCTGTAACCCTGCAATAAAGTGAACATGTCGAAAAAGTGCTTTGTATCCGTTTGTCTGAATTCTAATATACAATTTTTGTATGCACCTAAAGATGAAGCGCGTCGTAAAATGTGTTTCGAAGCAGTGAATAAACCCTGTGCAAAAAGCGGAAATATATGTTATTGTGAATAACATTTCCAAGTAAGTACTTTACGTTATGTTATTATTGTGTTCAAAGAAAGATTTAAAATATTAGTCATTGCAAAAAAGACCTTGAAGTATCAAAAAATTTTAGGTACTAGTAAAGATTCAGAAAAATATACTTGAAAAACCAAATTCAAAGAGATGAAAGTCACAATGAAATCAAAGTCATTGCTATATCTGATTTGATTTCACCCGATGAATAATGAGCACGTTATTACGATTTGCGGTATTGCCAATGCTCGTTTCTCATCAAAAGGATGGTCAGTTCAGAAAATTTGAAAATTATAAATACAATAAAAATAGGTAATATGTGAATTTTTTTCTCTGAGTTGAACAAGTGACGAAGTTTTAATTATTTCTCAATGGCTTATATCAAGCTAGAAGCTGTATTTTTAAAGAGAACGGTATTGCCTGTTTCGAAACGTGGATTATGGTGGGGGGTGTTTCCGATGAACGTGACGTCAGCGGCACACTTTCAAATGTGATATTTCTTCAAAATGAGAGAAATATAGTGAAACTCTTCGTTTAATGGACGTTTCAGACTAGAAACTATCGATTTAAACGAGTTTTGCAATTTATTTCCGTAAATATAAAGGTCCATTGTCAACATTTCGAACGTAAAATGAAGAGTAATTCAGCTTTAACACAAACGCAAGACATTAAAGATATAGTTCAGCATGTCCTCACCTGTGGATCAACGTCAGCCAGCTTGACCAAAGTTCCAAGCTGTTGCAAGAACTCAACATATCGTATGGAACCAAATCTATTTTTGTAAATTTCTACCTCAGAGTTCGCCTGACCCTCCCTCACATAAACCACCCCTATCTTGTGTGTCTCGTACGGGGCAATACTATCTAGAACTTTCACAGCCCTCAGGGCGATATCGTTATTCTCCACCAAAATGGGCCTGTCGCTTTTGCTTCCGAAGCTAGCAGCATGATAAAGTTGCAAAAATACAAAACTTGGATTTATGCCACTCTTGGGTACTTCTTTCGATTTCGTCTGAGAACGGATAGTTTCTGAACGTGGCTTGCGGATGACTGGACTCATGACAGAGATTGTATGGACGCGATCCCGTTTTTGCATTAGGTTGGGCTCGAGAGAGCTGAGGCGTTCCATGCTACCGCTGTTTTTACGTTCTCTTGCTCTTTCTCTTGCTAGGTTGAGATTCTGGTTGGACGTGTTCCTCTCTATCAACGAGGACGAGGAGCTTTTCTGAATTTCACGACCTGACAAATTTAGAATCAGTACTGATTAATCCAGAAAATATGAAAACTCAAAGTTATGTCTACATTTCATATTCGAGGTTAACAACTTTTCATCAAAGGAAACTTCTGTGAAACCAAATAAATCATCGTTCTGTGACACTGGTCCATTTATCATATGCTAACATTGCCATCTAGGAAACTGTTATAGGTGCGGAAGATGTTAAGTGAGAAAATGTGGCATGTTCACAGGACTTCTTAAATGGAAAATAATTTTTCAGGCGATTGAGAAAGTATGAACACTATTCAAATTTTAGATTCTGATGTTCAGCAAATTCGTCAAGAATTATACGGGATTTCTGGTTATTAATTTCTCAATTTCCAACATGATAAGAGTAGAGAAAATACACTACATACAGTGCGACGCTAAATTATGGAACAAATTCATTATTTCTGAATATAAAGATATTTCGGAAAAATCCTTGGACAGGTCGATTTTCTTTTCCGATTGGCCAATTTTTGAACCCCACCCTTAAAATATAGGGTTATCCGCATTCGAGTAAAAATTACTTTAGTGATATTTTTAAATGGGACACCCAGTATATTTTTCCATATTTGGTTAGGGATCGTCATTACGAATCCAGTGATACCAAGTTTGATGGGATTATGTCAAACGGCTGCAGAGATATGGCCAAAAAACTTCCTCGTATGTCTAATGAGTATGACTGCGAGACTCCACAAGATTCAGAAGGTTAAAAGTCTCTGTCGCACTCATTGGGCATATGGAGAAGTTTTTTGGCCATATCTCCACAGCCGTTTGACATAATCCCATCAAACTTGGTATCACTGGATTTCTAATGACGATCCCTAACCAAATATGGACAAATATACTGGGTGTCCCATTTAAAAATATCACCAAAGTCGCTTTTACTCAAATGCGGATAACCCTATATATTTTGGGTGAGGTTCAAAAATTGGCCCATCGGAAAAGAAAATCGACCGGTCCGAGGATTTTTCCGAGATATCTTTATATTCAGAAATAATGATTTTGTTCCATAATTTTGCGTCGCACTGTATATGTACCATTCGTTATTAGACAGCTAATCATAAATATTTTGTACACTTAGCACCAAAATCATGAAAAACTTCTTTATTATTTGTTTTAAGAAAAAAAGTCATTCTTTATAAAGAGTTCTGCATGTTCCAAAACCGGATTTTGTTTAATCAAATCTTGATAAGTGTCAGTCGTATACGACTAGTGTAAAAAAATAAGAATTTGGTACAGTATTAAAGAACTTTCATTTGTGACAATATGGAAAATTGTTATTGTGAAAAGTTGTTCAGAAGCTAAACAAACTTATTTTTTTTTTGTGTTTGCCGCCTCTCAATAGGTGGCTGCTTCATCTCAATTTTTGATGTACGGCTCCCTCTGTATATATTTTTTAATTTCTCTATACGTGCCATTTCGCTTGTAAGGCAGATCAGATGTTTGCTTTGGCATTTTTTAGTTGAGCTAAATTATTTAGATGGTGGAACCATGAATACATCCAGCAAAAACATGTGAATTGTAGATTCATAATGTAGTCACTTTGACCAATTTAGTCTTTTGAGAAAACTACATTACACGAGTACAATATGTAGTCGTTAAAAATCAATCCATTAAAACCACATTTATTAATTGTCATAATGACCTCAAAATTACTGTTCAGAATTACTAAAGGACACATACAATTTATTTACATACAAACCACAGAATAAGATGTCTAAAAACCCTGGTGTGTCGACTCATACCTGCAAAACTGTGGAATAAAACGGGAGACAATTCGCCAGCTTGATTAAGAGAGAACAAATGAAATCGTGACCTGTTTCCCAAATATTCCGCTTTTGCGTGTACCGCCACAGTCGGTTTTCCTGTAATGGTAAATTTCCAAGCACCAATCAGTTTTCCGTTACTTGATGGAAATTCATAGTATATGACACTAAGGTGAACACGATTGAATTTCCACAGATTTATTGTCTACGCGACACTGACGTGATACTGTGTATCGAAACATGTCGCGTAGACAAAAAATCTGTGGAAATTTAATCGTGCTTATCTTAGTGTCATACAGTTTTATTTGTTACATTTTCGACTTATTTATATAATTTTTTACTGAAATGCAATTAACTATAATAATAACCACGCATTTCATTTGGAATTAAGCTTCATGAAAATTCACCATCAGAACCTGTCAATCTTGTGCTAATATAAGCAGGAATGGCGGGATTCCGTGTGAGATATATTCGTGCCATTATTTTCATTAAAATGTATTCTAATAATACAAGATACTATGTGATAATCTTCATAATATGGTGGTACTCATTTTCGGTACTAGAATAGATGAATTATTTTGTTCGTCTCTCTGGATTGCCCACAAATGATACAAAAACGGAACTTGATCAAATTATTATTGTACAAACTACACAGAAAACGAATAGATATTCACAAATGTTATTCAATCAGCACAGTAGCTTCTTCACTGTCTGAATAAAGTTTGTGTAGATCGAATCGTATTCTGTGTATTTTCTACAATTACTATGGATCTTCATCAAGTAACGGCCAAGTATATCAGAGAAATTGAATTATTATCGAATGAATGATGAATTTCTAGAAAATATACAGCAAAATGAAGAGACACATTAATAATAGTCATCAATACAAGGAAATTGCATTATGTAATTTAGATTCCGTCACAACTATTCATTTTTGAATAGTATTTAAAGTTTGTTGAAATTCTATAAAATTGACAACAGTCGTCAATCACCATATCCCTGGAATATTGACAGGACTCAAATTCTATAGGAGCGCCATCTCTGGAACCGACTAGAGAAGCAGACCACAATTTCATTTGTTTATTTGACTTCTGAATCTAAACAAAATCGAATCACTCAACACACCAGGGTTTTTAGGCATCTTACCACATTTAATATTTTCTAGAGAATTCTCAATTGTTTGCGAGTAAAATCCACGTTACATCATAGCAACCACTTAATGATGAAACGCGCATTAGCTTTTTAGTTGCAAAACAAAGCAAATACATGTTGTTTAAGACGGTTTGGGAAGTCATTATGTGAAGTTTATGACTTCGTGCTTCTTGGGCCTGCAGCTTTGAAAGCAAATGTGCCACTTTATCTCACCCAGAGCGCTGATTAAATTTTTTGTTCTTGAATTATTATTTTTAGTTTAGATTTTAAATAAGGATTTATTTCCCCAATTGGTTTTTTAATAACTATTTGTAAATACAGTTCGGTATTTAAAATAGTGAGTGAACTCAGAAAATACGAGTGAACCATTTGAAACATCTTTTCCATTTTCTTTTATATTTTCAAACTGCAAACCAAAATGTGCAATTTAAATTTTTTCCAAATATTCACAAATCGACGATGATAATCTGTATTTTCTTTCATGGATCTTTCTAGAGGTTCTGAAAACTGGCAAAATATTTCCAATTCAACCTCTTCTGCAACTCCAGAAATAGCAATAGGCGCGTTCGGTAAATGCAAATCTGACAGCTCGATTCAATCTGTAGGCGTGGTTTCCCTATACTTGTAGTAGAAAACGGAGCAGACAGATTGAATGGAGCTGTCAAATCTGCATTTACCGAACACGCCTAATGATACCACCCGATAAACAATGATCATAATATTGAATTCGTTATATTTTGGTGTTATGACGAAATCTTGTCGAAATCGCCTATAGCAAAGGTTCCACTATAAATCAAATATAAAATATTTAGGGTGTTATTTACAAAAATTCAATTTCAAATTGTTATTTCTATAAAAAAGGTGTATTGTAGCGGTGTATTGTGACCATGCATTTTTGTTAGATAGATAGATAGATGAATAGAGAAATAAGTAAATTAGTTTATTACTAAATAACTGTAGCAAGTAATATATTAATATTAAATAGGATTATTCGTTAAGAGTACTAGTTTCTTAGAAAAAAGTTTCTCCGGTCGTGGATCAATTCTGAATATGAATCAACATAAACAAAAAAACGCGAATCCAAAATACTAATACTCGAGCTAAAATTTCTACTTCTTTTCATTAGTAAGCATTTTAGCATTTTGGTAATCATGATACGTACCGTCTTTACTGAGCAAATGTCTTCCTAATCTTGGAGAAGTTTGCGTAGGACTCTGTGGTGGTTTGCTGCTCAGGGGAACCAAATTAATCAAATTTGGCAAGTTATTTGGCCTCTTCATTAAATCTGGTTGTTGAGCACTGAATGAAGAAACGTTAGGAGTTGGGGGCACGGTCTGGTATTGTTTCGGGGCGATTTTCGTCTCTTTCGGAGGGGAGGAACCGGGATAACTATGACAGCTTAAGAGTGATGGGTGATAGGAAGAAGTGAAGAGATTCATGGAAGACTGATCCAGTTTTTCGACTTGAAGAGGATCATTGGATGGTGGAGTCGTACCTTAAAGATGGGGAAAATATATAGTCTTACCACACAGTAGTTAAATTGGTAGAGTTAAATTGGTGAAGTTAAAATACCTTTCAGCTGACACTTCACCATTTCACTTTATATGAGTAAAGGCGATTTATTATTATTAAATCGTACTGTACGAGTCTGTAACAGTTTCGAAACACATATGCCATGTAAAGCTGACAATGAATAAATACTATGTTTTTGACTTTAAGCTCTCCATTTTTATATGTAAAACATTAACCAAACAATATAAAGTAAATGTATATGACTGCTAAATCATAGGTAAATCTTTTAAAGATACATCTGTTGAACACAAAATGTGGTAAGGCGATATTAAATTCTCAGTTCTGCCGCGACATATGTTAGGTTAGTTAGTATTTAACCACATTTTCAATTCGTATACCAACATCGGATAGTTAAATAATCGTGCAAACCAAAAACGCACGAAAGCGTAGAAGGGTCACATAAAATAAAAAATTTATAATTCCGACTTCACAACTCGAAATTAGTATAATTCTGACTTCACAACTCGGAATTAGCCTAATTCCGACTTCGCAACTCGGAATTAGTATAATTCCAACTTTACAACTCGGAATTAGTGTAATCATTGCGATTTCTTTGAAATTATAGTGAACGTTTAAGCATTGATCCCTAACGTCCAAACTCGTCATTGTGTATATAAATATTACTTAATATTATTAGAACGTATCTTTCCCACATACGCGACATCGGCAGGAGCGTGCGGGAAAGTATAACTTTCCGCACTTGTTAAGTATTTTTAATGGAAAAGAGCGTACTTTATTTAGAGAAAATCGTAAGAAAAGAACTAGTTTTATGCTTATCAACTTTTCTTCTTAGCAACACCATTAATTGATGCGTGTTCAACTCTTATGCTGGGTCCACATCAAACCAAAAAACAGAAACAAAACATCATCTCAATGTTTTTCAACAATTCAACAACAAATCTGAAACTTTTCTTCAACAAAACATGTGTTTTTTGGATGCAACAAACTTTTCGCGGTCCCGTTTCCATGAAAAAAAAAGGCAAAAACACGTTTTCAACTCTTATGCCGTGTCCACATCAAACCAACAAAACAGAAACAAAACATTTTTTTTAACAATTTAACAACAAATCTGAAGCTTTTCATCAACAAAATGTGTTGTGTTGCAGTAACTTTTCGCGGTCTTGTTGGAAGGCGGTAAACATCAAAGGGTTTCTGTTTTGTCGTCATTGCTGGCAACATTTTCAGTGCTGTGTGTACTTAATTGAAAAACAAAGAAAAACAAAAACCCCTCCAGTATGTCTTTGCGAACTCCTACATGTTGTCAGAAAATAAATATGCAGTATGTCGGGTGAACTGGTACATCAAGCTATGATTAGAATCTACAATTTCCAAAAATCTTAGTGGTACCCCCAAGCATTCAATCACAAAGCATATCTAAAATTGGTATATTTTTTCTTAGATCTTAGTGCCAACCATCAGCTGTATTAAATCTTCAAAGTTCTCGCTGGACGGTTCAAGTTTACATTTTCACATAAGTACAATGCCAACTCGTGAAATATTTTTTTTAATTCTTTGTGACCCTTCTACGCTTTCGTAAAAACGTCTTCGGCATTCTCATTAGACTATAAAAATCGGCGCAACCTTCATATTTATTTATTGTAATAATAATCCTTGAATAGGATGAAAATTTTTCAATTTCAAATATGTTATATATTAGGTAAAATTTTAAATTTCACTTTGGTCCATGGATTTGATGTTTATATACGGCCTCTTCTACACCTGACGAGTAAGTAACCTCACTTTTCTAAATTTTCCTAAAGTTCAATTTTTCAATTCATCAAATTCAATTTCAATTATTACTTACTTACAGGTATGCACTGATGATGACTTAACAGTCGAAAGCGCTTCTACGATTTTTAAAATGAAAATATTTTGCATGAAATACAAATTTTCGTCCTTTAATTATAGTAAATAGTGACACTACTCAATCGTACACATTTCGTTCGTTTAAAAATAAGTAACGTCTGACGGCCCTGGGGGTCTTCTCGAGTTTTTCAACGTATACGATTTCAATGTTGTATCTCTTTCCAATTCGCGGTGTTTGTACCGCTCTATGTTATTTCAAACGTTTGAAAATGATTTCGCATGAACTCGAGAATAGACCCCCTGGGATCTTGGACTATTACTGACGCATACATTTTAATAGTGATTAAAATGCTTTCACGTCCATCGTTGTTAAGATGAAGATTTTCAGCAGTCGGCGTCGTCGTTTGTGAGATGTTCTTGACACGAGTGGTCGGCATTATCTAGAGATAACAGATGCTCTGATGATTTGTTAAAAGATGGTTATACACTTAATATTTTACACACCGCCAATCCTGATCCATACAGTATATAAGTATATATATTTCACCCACACACTGATTCTATCCAAAAAATAGAGCCATTCGTTTCGTCGGTGATGCTGTACTTATGAACTCGCTCACTCACTTCTCTGGATGCTCTTCTGAAAGATCATCAATTGTTTCGTTGTCTCATCGAGAATGACCCGTCGAGCTGAGTTTTCACATCCCTTTGTCGTCACTTCGGAAACATGACGAACATCTCTTTCCCAAGGCTCGTTCTTCCAACGAACGGCAAAGCTTTCAAGAAGAACACCAATTCCTATCTATTATTATTATTTTTATTACTGTGGTTATTGCGCAGAGAGGAAGTTGTAAGGTATTTCTTTGTTCAGTTTTGATTCTTCTGCTCTATTACAATTATTGGGATATTTTTTAATTTCAATTGTTCTCGGAAGAATCTTGGGTAACATGGATGTTACAGTTATAACCCAAACAATTTTCAAGTGAACATGAGAAAATCGAGATCAATCCAGTTCGCATGAAGAATCAACAGAACTGTGAATCACATTCTGCTCACAAGCATGAACTCATGCAAAAATAGTTTTTTGAAGTCAGGCGAAAAATATAGTCGCTAAAAATGAGTATCGTTCAAAGATTATTTTATATTCTATTGCAGAACATTCAGACAATAACAAAAAATCAGGACTAATTGACATTGACAAAGTCACTTCTATATTGTCGTGAATATCGAGCAATGACCTTTTAATTGTTTTAGTGCATTCACTCTTGTTATTTATTAATTCGATCACGATAGAAGTTCATTGTCATATACGACCGACATTGAAATTAGCAAAGTCGCATGACGAGCTAAAATCGTTGACCGAATGATATAAAACATTTCCTTATATAAATACAAGATGAATGGGATGATAAGATAGTAATAGACTCCTATAGAGGAGAGAGTCCTAGCGCTCAGTTAGCCTTATAGGCTAGGCCCTTTTGGCCTTAGCTGCAAGTATTGGTTTAGTGATAGTTTTAGGAAAGAGTTTTGTTCCATATTATATTATTGAATGTCCCTTATTTAAAATATGTATTTAGCTTTCCCCCCGTACCCCAGTTGATATTTAATAAATGTTTATGTTCTGTTGTTATCCCTTGAGTTTCTATAGCTACGCCCCAAGTCGCATTTCGTATAAGGGAAACAACTCCTTATACGACTCAGGGTGCTACCCTAGCAGCCCTAGTCGCGACAATATAATAAAACGACTGTCTAGGAACGTATCAAAAGCGGTAGTTGTTTTGAACAATCTTTTCTATCTTATTTTGGTTGAAAAAATTGTCTACTGTAATGCACACATATCTACAAAAAGCTGTTTAGCAGTCACATACATTTTCTCCTTTATTTCATTTGAGTATTCCATTCATTCCAAAGTGTTTAAAATTTCAAAAATCACAAAATTGCTCAACACTATTTCTTCTATCCCTTACAAGCAACTCTTGGAAGAATTTTTGGCAATTTGTAAGAGTCGTATATTTTTATGTGCGATACCTACAGCTGCCAATCAATCAACAATAATGTCCTTCTGATCAGACACCCTCCCACTAACCGCGCTCACAGCGACTTGACTTCGTAGATTGCCATGACCTGACTATCTACTACCGTTATTTTCTAGACAATGAGAAGAAAATGTCAAAAAGTCCTAGAAACTGTTATACTCTTTACAACAAATGTATTTATTTGTAGATTTAACAATAACCCGTAAGGTAAACATTCTCTTGATTTGGTGCCAATAGCATAAAAGTATATGAATATTAGCTGGATGTTCAGTAACCGATTTGAATAATATATCTCATTTTTCAAATTTCTTGGTTCAGGAGAATGGACCATGAAAAAATTGATCAATCAATAATTATTTATCAGCAAATAAAAATTCTCAGAAATGAGTATCTATAAATCACGAGTTGGAGCGTTTTTACCTTGTCTTCCCAAAAGCTAAGCTAGGAAACAGTATTGGAATTCCTGTCAAAGCATTACAGTTCTGGTAAATGAAAAAAATGTGCTGCTTAGACTGCCAACAAAGCTCCTAATACCACACATACAAAACAAAATTACTCGTTATTTTGGTTCGACATTCTACCAAAAGTAATATTGGATATTTTGAGAGAGCTTTTGAACATTTAACACTCAGGTATTTGCAAAGTCTTCCTTAAGCAAATTAGACATCAACTTACCAGAGCCTGCTATTTCCTCGGGTATTGCCTCGCAGCTAACCCTCATATCTTTGGAGTACATTTTGTTTTTCTTTCCACTATCATCATCAATATTCTTACAATCGTCGTCCAGCATTGCTTTCTGATGCAAAAACGGATTTTTCCAACTAGCCGACATCTCCGGACTAGAGTTCGATCTGCGAACTGGATTTCTGGATCTTGATCCATCATCATACAAATAGTCTAGTTCTTCTTCTACACTTTCATGGGAATTCTGTCGGGAAGGGGACTGTCTAGGAGAACCTTTAAATAGGCAGAAAATAGGATTTTGATTTGAAACCTATTTTCACACCTAGTGCAATTCAATTGTAATATTTAATATATCCTGAGGGATATGCTTGTTTTCGACAACTACGACAATTTTTGTTTTTTTTTTACACTAATTTTGATGATGAGATTTAAATAACATTGGATTGTGTTCAAAAAGTTGAGCTTTTCGCTGTTTCTTGCTAGACATAGCCAGTCAATTTTGTTCATATTCAATTGTAACTAAAAATTGAAGTGTTCAATTGAAACGAATATTATTTTAGACAAATTCAGAAATCCAATTCAACAACTCAAATGAAAGTTTCATTATATTCATTATATTAATTTCAACACAATGATAAGTTGAATCATTAGAATACTCAGAATTTTTTCCTCTTGTCTTAGTTTAAGTTTATTCTGAATTAATGATTGATATTAATCGAATACCCATAACACAACTACCCTCTCGTCATCGGCCTTGGCTCACTGACGTTATGAGTTATAAGAAACGACAACATTTCAGTGAATGTCGCCAAGAAAGATGTGGAAATGAATGCGACGAACGATTCAAGAACTGGCGGACCATTCGAAGTGCGCCACTGGTCTATTATTGGCTTGCCGCTGGTCTATTAGCTTGCCGCTGATTAGGCAGAGGCACGGCATAAGCGCTCCGTGATTGGACAGACAAGAAGAAGGCAAGCTGACTTGAAAATGCGTGAATTATTAGCCAACCTAACCTAAAGAGATTAACCTTACTTAGACAGAACAGCCTTACAAAATTGTTTGCGATTCAACGACTATTCATCCAAAATTAATTAATAATTAATAACAGGAGCATTGGCCGGAACGCTTATGCCGTGCATGATAGAATATAGTTCCAGAGGATAGTTACTTTTGATCCCGCAGTTCCGCATGCGCATTGTGTCCGCGTCAGATTTTAAATTCTGATTTCGTGGTTGATCGCTGTCAGTATTATTGTGTGGTAAGAGAATCAATTTTAGAATTGTTAAGCAGGTTTATTAATAAATTTTTCGATAAACAAATCGTTTTCCGACGTTGGTTATTTGAGAAAAGACATGCAAAAAAGTTCCACCCAGGTTAGTACATTACAGTTTCCTATTATTCGCTGTACATTAATAATAAGTTATAAAAATGTATAACGCTAACGTTAAATGTGGAAAATCATTCTCGAAATATATTTTAGAATATTATTCGACATGTGAAAACTTGTCATGACTACATTTATCTCACAACTTTGGATCCGCTCAAAATGGGTTTGACTTGACTGGATCCGATACACCTAATCGATATATACAGTGTTCGGATTGGATTGAATCACTCAAGTCAATTCCATAAAATATAGGATTGGACCCAACCGATCGCCTTGAAGAGAAGTGAAATTACGAGATAAACGAGTTTGAAATTGACAAATGACAGGTAAAAGTATCCAAATTCAGATTAGTGTTTATATTGACAATTGTCTTTCTCAAAATGGAGAGCAAAATAATAATTAAGAAAAGAAACGTATGGTCCTAAGAAGAGAGCAGATCCACAGAACAACGATTCGTGATTTAATTCGCAGAACACTAGAAATTTAAGGTAACGAAATTCGACATTTTGCTGTGAAGTTAGCTTTTTTCAATCGGATTGAAGAATAGGATTCTTCGATCCACTTAAATATTGCGATATAAACTAAAGGATGGTTTCACTCGACTCAATGCTATTGAATTTGAAGCGGATAGAGATCGTCCAGATAAACGCAGTCACTAGTATTCTTGTGTGGTAAGAGAATCAATTTTAGAATTCTTAAGCAGGTTTATTAATAAATTTTTCGATAAACAAATCGTTTTCCGACGTTGGTTATTTGAGAAAAGACATGCAAAAAAGTTCCACCCAGGTTAGTACATTACAGTTTCCTATTATTCGCTGTACATTAATAATAAGTTATAAAAATGTATAACGCTAACGTTAAATGTGGAAAATCATTCTCAAAATATATTTTAGAATATTATTCGACATGTGAAAACTTGTCAATGAGGTAAGTGCGGAGTGCGGAAAAGTGAGTTTGTTAAGTTTTTGGAGACTATACTGACATTTGAATATTTAAAATATATATATTTGTATGGTTGTACTTTACAAAATGACTGAAAAATTTAATTTATTATAATTCTGCTATAATTTTTAATAATAAGAAAAGTATGTTTCAATAATTTTTTAATGGCCTTAGTATAAGCCTCATCAAATGAATGTCAAATAGTAATAAACATCTGACATTTTTCATTTGTCACTTTGAATCACCGTAGCAACACAGAAAAAATAAACCTGTCAGTCAAAACACTACCTTGTCAAAACAAATTTTACCGTCGCTTTTTCCAGTAAAAAAAATTTTCATGGATTCTTCAGACGAAGATTTGCCAGGGTCAGTTTTGGAAGCGGCTAGAACTGCAAACTTGGATCTACTACCATCAAAATCCCGTCATAGGTGTGAAAAGGAGTATATTTTGTTTGAAAACTGGTGCCAGAATGAGGGAATTAAAACGTTTAAAGAAGACGTTTTTTTGGCTTATTTCGCTGAAATTTCCAAAACATGCAAGCCAAACACTCTTTGGTCCAGGTACTCAATGTTAAAAAGTGTAATTAAACTTTAAAAAGGCGTCGATTTAAGTTTTCCAAGGTCACGGCATATATTGGAGGATTTAGGCCAAAAAAGGCTAAACTTTGTAAGTTTATAAATGAAGCACCTGACGAAATTGTAGGCGAGAAGAATTAACAAAGATGTCTTTAGATCATATCACGACCAAGGAAATATTTTATTGATAAATATCCCAGACACAAAAAACCTTCAGAAGCTTTGCGATTTCTGAGGAAGCTGAAAATGGATAATTGCTCAATTTGGTCAGAAAGTATGTGAGGAAAGCCTGAAACCCCACATAAGCGATTTTTCGTGAAATATAAGAAAGGGACTTGCTCTGTACAATGTATCGGAATTAACACCTTCGGAAAAATGCCATCAGTGATTGCAAGTTATCTGAAGCTTTCAAATCCTGAATTATACGGGCCACAATTTCCGACGTTCAGCCGCCACAATGCTTGCAGATTCCGGAGAAGGAATAACAAATATTAAACGCCTTGGTGGTTGGAAATCTTCCAGCGTCGCAGAAGGTTATGTAGAGAGCTCACCAAGATTCCAAAAGGGCCTATCCAATAAAATATTAAACTTCAGTGACGCTGTCGCTGGCCCTACCACTTGTCAGCAACTTTCACCAGTACAGCAGCCTTCAAAAATGACCAAGTTACTCCAATGGCCACGTTTGCAACAATTAGTGCTTATGACAAAGCAGTGGAAAACCAAAACGTCAGCAACCCAACCTTCAAGTCCCCGACTTCATTGGATAAAATTTTAGTCTCTGCAATTAATTTACAGAATGCTACAAATTGCACATTCAATATTAATAATAATAATTTTTTGATATGTATTTAATGATAAATGTTTCTTTACGGTAACTTTTCGGTTTTTTCCGCTCGCTAGTAGAAAAAATAGTGTACCTAACACGTGCGTAAAAAGACTTTTCCGCACGCGATTGCTAGCGCATCGTTCGACCATCTGCAATCGCGTGCGGAAAAGTATCACTTTCCGCACTTGTTAGGTGAACTCAACTTAAATTGAAAAAACACATTACCTGCGCTTTTTCAAATATCACTTGTTAACTTATTATTTTAAATTTGACGTGGACACAATGCGTAAGAAGAACTGCGAGATCAAAAGTAGCATGGTCCGGCTAGACGCTTGTCGAACTTTTTCGAATTTTCGCTTGTCGTTGTGTGTATTTCTTAATGTTTTCTCCTCAGTTGTAGAGTTGTTTTCTTAGCTCTCAGAAAAATGCGCTGACTCTAAGTGCATGCTCATTTATTCTGGCTAATAAAAATTACCTGTAGTCTTCTTCAGGAATGACAAAAGCTATTGGTCTAATTAATTAACTTTTTTATCACACAGAGAAAATATCCCATGCACGAAAAATTCTGAGACTAAACAAGTAACAATTGGATATCATTTGAAATTTACTACCAACACAGTACAATACCCTTAATTGTCATTCTAACAAATATATTGGTTGATATATTGACCTATGTAAGGAAATATTTTATTCAATAAAATGATTCATCTATCTATCTACCTAGTGAGCATTCAGTTTTAAAAAATATGCAACAATAAAAAAATCGGTTTTATATTTGTTCGAGAACTTCCAGTGGAAAAAAAATAAGCAAATCAAGTGTAAGCATTATTTTAAAATGGTAGATTTTCTTTGGAATCTTGAATATTTTTCTGAATTGCTATTCATACCTGGTAAACTTCCGTTTGATCCTGAAGTTTTTAAACTACCTCTGTCATCTTCCGGATTGACCTGGTCTTCAGAAAACTGCCGCCTCAACGGTGGCCTCATGGACGGACTCGTTTCAGGATATAAGGAAGGCATGAATAAAGTTGACAGCTCGTTCAAAGGAAAATCATAGATCGAATGAGTGAACGATATTTGATTTTGAATTCTCATTACCCAAGACATATCACCTAGAAAAATAATAAAGGACAGTTTTGAATACCGACATTTTACAAATCAGGTATAGTCTATGCGAATTTATGGAGAGTGTTGAAGAAATTTAAATATTGATTTATCTGTCTCGTTGAGCCATCAAAACCTACAAGGATATCATCGATAGATCTGAACCAGAATACGATATGTTTATGGGATAAGGCGTTATTTAGGATGCGGGTGTTTTCTAAATTGTTCGTAAAAATATCTGCTAGTAAGGGACTCCGCGGTGAGCCCTTTGGATGGCCCGAGTTTCAAATTCAAAAGTAATTTTTACCTGCAAAACATATTGTATTCTGGTTCAGATATGTCGATGATATCCTCGTAGGTTTTGATGGCTGAACGAGACAGATAAATCAATATTTAAATTTCCTCAACACTCTCCATAAAAAGATAAAATCGAACAAAGCAATAAAATTAATTTTCTGGATATCACTAATACAAAAATTAATAATGAATTTCACTTCAAAAATTTTAGGAGAAATACTTTTACAGAATGAACAATACCCTCAGATTCCTTTAGTCCATTATCACACAAATTATCGGTATTCAGATCAATGATACACAGGGCATTTATGATTCCTTCATCAGATAACGCTTTTCAAGAAGAAATAAAAATCATAAAGCAAATAGCAACAAATAACCAGATTCCAGTCTACTTAATAGATAAAATCATCTCCAATAAACACCAGACAATGATTAGGAGTAAACTTTATCCAAATCGAGAAGAACCCAAAGGAGATAAGAAATATGCTAGTATAAGCCAGGAATCAAACTGATCGACCAGGACCGACTGTCCGCGACCGTCCACCTACGATCAAAAATTGAAGTAGATCATTGAAAACTTTTGAACTCACACTGATCGACCGTCTAAGGTGGGATTTCCTAGCGACGTCTAGCGTTCGCGGCCCGCATCGACGTTCAGCAGTAACGGCTGGCCGCGACGATTGTTGGATTTGCTTGAAGCGTCTGGCGTCCGCGTTTTTGTAATTAAATCACACCCCAGTGCGTTTTGTGTTCTGGTTGACTGCAGTTTAAAAGTGAAAATTGCTTGTTGTCATAATGAATGGGAATGTTCTAGCAGCATTAACGTTACAGTATTGTATACCTTCGCAAATTTCGCCATTTTTCTGCGTATAAAACGGCTGCCAGTCATGCTGGACCAATCGTTGATGCAGAACCATGTCCATAGCCATTTTATTCGCAAAAAATATTACGAAATTCGCGAGGACATGAACGAGACTTACTGAGAGATGAGAATGATGACGACTATACTGAACCGACAATAATTATCTGAATAAACTGACAATTACATGGTGGTTCTTCGATAAAAATATTGGGGAAAACAATAAGAAACTAATTGACTTCATGACTCCCTACTATTCACAAAAAACAAATCTATAAGTGATATTTCCTGAACCAAGTAAAAAAAAACAAAGAATTTTTTATTTAATACTCGCAGCCCATGGATAAAACTGTGCAAATTTCAATCCACATTTTTTTCCCGAATTTGCAAATCTTTGAAGTCTTTGTGTGAATGGTCTTGAAGGCAGGGATATTCACATACTTGATTAATCAAAATTTCGTCGTCTGTATTGGTAAATTTTTGTGACACGTTGTAGTAATATCCACCACGCTCATTTTACATTGGAATAATGTTACTGCTGGTGTCGGCGTTCGCGTCTTGACATGTTTTTGAGCAGTCGGGACGAGGCCAACGACGGCCGGCCGCTGAGACGCTGAATCGCGCCGCTTCAAACAAAACAGTTGCATTGAAAATTCATTGTATGTGTCAACAACGTCGCGGCGTCGCGGCGGGACGCGAACGCTGGACGTCGCTAGGAAATCCCACCTATATTTTATATACGACCGACCAGACCGACCGCTAGAATAATTTTATAATCTGACATTGATCTGACATTCAAAAGATTATGTGAATTCTATATTTGATGAAAAAACGTTAAAATCATAATGTTCATGCTTTTGTTGTAAATAATGAGCAGGAGTGATGGTTAAGATGAAAGAATTGTGATAGTGTATTACTTTTATAAACGATTAATAAAGAAAAGTAAAAAATTGTTTGGAATAGAGAACTTTAATTACCTACATCAGGAACAAGAGGGTGAATTTTGAACGTTATCCAGAAATCAATAAAGTTCCAAACTACTATTGAATGTCCATAAATTACACCAACAAAAAATCCCAATAAAAAAATGCTAATTTTTTCATTTGCTAACATTATCTTCCCGATGGAGCTCCAATGTCCTTTTTTTCTATATCCAGCAAAATTCTTTAACTACAAAACATATGTAAGTTATTACTACTAGTTGAACATTACTGGTACTTTTACAATTACAATTTAAAATTATCCTATTGAGTTAATAGATTCCATCGATGACTTCTCTATTGCTATAATTAGGATTACTCTGATTTTACGTGGCTCCTCACCACTGTTATTAAAATATTCAATTCTACGGCGGTCCACATGGTTCCTGTATTGTTCCGTTGCTGCAAAAACATTAAAAATTTGGATGTACTATAAATTGTAAATATAGAATTCAAGAATTCCTGACAGATGCTCCATTTTTCGATAGGAAATACACTAATTCACACGAATACTATTAAAATTTTCGTTTAGGTGAAAAACTGTTGAAAGTTTATCACAAACATGTATCCAAATGACAATTTACTGTATGGGCATTGGATCACGATAGACTGAGGCCGATCAAAATTACCAGCACGTTGGAATTTCAAACACGGTCTTTGAAAACCGGTCGTGGACGGTCAAGAATGACCAAACAGTGTGAGTTGTGCCATAAGAATATACGTGTTGGAAATTTTGGTCTTAGGTGGACGGTCGCGGACGGTCGGTTCTGGTCGATCAGTGTGATTTTTGGCTAAGTTACTAGGGAAGACTATCTGAAAATATTAAAAACTATTTTTCCAAATTTAAAATGTTGACTTCATTCACTGGTAACAGTAATTTAGGGAACATACTATTCAACGCGAAACCCAAAAAATATAAATGGAAAAAATCAGGTATATACGGATTGGAATGCGATGATTGTCCAGCAACTTATACAGGACAAACGGGCAGAAATTTTGAAATAAGGTACCGTGAGCATGTGTTCTCAGATAAAAAATCAGCTACATATAGACATTTACAAGAAACGAATCACACAATTAACAACAATACCATGAAAATCGTGCAATAAAGGAAGAGAAATGAACTTGTTGGAAGCGTTGGAAATAAATATACTGAGTAAAAACCCTCATTTTGAAACCCTTAATGACCAATTAGAATTATGTAACTCTCTTTTGAATTTGTGAGTTTTGACCCACTGGTATTAGAATTTCCTTGTATTTTTCTATTGTTGTTTGACACATCAGGTAGATTTTAGGTACTCTCCCAACATGTTTTGGAACATCAGTTAGTTAAGGACACATACCTACATGTAATTTAAACATAATTAATGTATTATTGTTTTCTTGGGTATATATTCAAAAACCTAAGGATATTTGTAGTTACTTAATAGTCACTTCAGAATGGTATAAAAGCCGAAACCGGTCTCGTAAGTAATAGTCTTAGTGGAAATAAGACAAAAGTTATTCTTTCATCTTCTACTTCAATGATTTTTACCTGTGGGTCTTCTAACATAAATCTCTGCCCATCCAGAACACCAGCAAGCACACGTTTCCTTTTCTTGTTTAACTCTGCTCGCAATCTGCTGAAGTCTCGACGAAACCAAATCAAGTTTGTCTCCAATTTTTTTCGAATCTTCCGTCGGTGAGCTAACTGACGTGCTATTAGATTTCTCATTGGAATTTTGTCTGGATACCAAATCAAATTCATCGGTTTCATTGCTACCGCTCCGTCCCGATTTTTTTCTGGTTTCATTTTGGGTACTGCAAAGGGTCCAACATTTATCGCACATACCGTTTTTCAGAATTTTTTGGGAGCAACCACTCGTTGTTACTGTGAACAACTTGTTGCCGATTAGCCAACACATACTTTGACCGCCGTTCAACAGAAATTCAGCAACTGGCAATCTAGAATGAAATATTTTATTATTTCTGATATTCCACATGGATCCTCACAAGTTTTCTAAATGAATACACCAAACTGCAAGGTTTGAAAATGAATACATTTTTAGATGTGGCAGGCAGTTTTTAATTTCATTTTAAGAAAATTATCCTTAGCTGCTCTTTCGTCGAGGTTGAATTATCAATTACATAATCAAACGTCAAACATGAGATGGCAATTACTATCTATTATTATTAAACTTCAATTTGTTTAATGTTCTTCTTTCATATCCACACCTTGAGTGCCAAGATCATAAAATATTTAGAAAACTTTTGAAAAACGCTCTCTTAAAAAGAGCGTATTACAATTCCCAAATATGATGAAAATAGGTAAAATCATAACAGTGTATAAAAAGAATAGTCCAAACTTACTGGAAAATTATAGGCCAGTAACAATTTCATCAAGTATGTCGAAAATATTCGAATATGCTTTTTTGAAAAGAATTTTATCATTTTCTGATGATCATAATCTTTACAAAAAACCTATATTGAAGCAGGCGAGTGCCCTGTTGAGATATTCTGCGATATCACAGGGCATTCGACTGTGTTGATCATAACATTCTCTTAAATAAACTATTCCATTATGGCATAAGGGGCATACCGTTGGCATGGATAACAGACTATCTCTCTTATAGAAAACAATATGTCGCTATTAACTATGCAACTTCCAGCATGGCCTTCTCTGAATTAGGAGTTCCTCAAGGGTCGATATTGGGACCCATATTGTTTGTAATATATATTAATGATTTGGAATACTCGACACCAGGAACATTCATACAATGTACGCAGATGACACGTCAATTATAATCTCTGACAGATCAGAGTTAGTTTTGAAAGAAAAATGTAACACAGTTTTTGAAAATATCAATAAATGGTTTTCTGCGAACAATTTGTTTTTGAATGCAAAAAAACAGATTAAATGAGATTTCATCATCGTCAAGGGAAGTGTGATATTATTAATTTCAGAGCCAATGATAATTCTGACAATATAACAACAGAATGTGAGAGCTTAAAATTTTTGGGTCTCTACATTGATGAACATTTGAATTGGCAGAATCACTGCGATTTTCTAATAAAAAAAATTCTATTTCATGTCAGTTCAGAAATATAAGGCAGGTTTTAAATGTTGATCTGCTGCTGAAGCTGTACTATGCGCAGGTGGATTCCAGACTGAGATATGGAGTGTGCTTTTGGGGTTTTACCTCTAACTGCTCTGATGTCTTTATAGCACAAAAAACTCATACGAATCATTAATGGCATGAGTCCCCGTGATTCTTGCAGAAATGCTTTTAAAAATTTTAGAATTTTAACTGTTCCTAGTCTTTTAATTTTTGACTTGTGCTTATCTGTTTTTGAGAATACGAGTAAATTGTTTGTACTAAATAAATGTAAGCATAATATTGACACAAGACAAAAAAACTATGTTTTTGTACCATTTGTTTAAACTAAATTAGCTTTTAATTCTCCTGATCAGATGGCTCCACGTGTTTATAATTTGCAAAAATCCAAAACCGTAGGTAGTTTTATTCCATTTTTCAGGAATAATTTTTATCTCCTTTTTCTTTTTCTTAGACGATTCCTATACAAATTTTATAACTTTGTTAAAAAAGGAAAATAAAGATATTATTATTATTACTGAAGAATGTTTTAATGAAACCCTGATATAACCTTATTATACACGACTATTAGTTTTATTATTATATTTTATAAGGTTTGACAATTGTTCATCGCTATTTTTAAGCTGAACTGTTAAAAATGTACCGTTCTTTTAAAATCCCAACACATTGTTAACATATTTATGTTGTACTTGTCATCTATTTTCATATATGTTATACACTTTATTCTCATTTTATACACCATGCTTTGTCAGTAAGAAATTCTGTATATTTCTCTATCTCTCTCTCTCGATACGATACGATACTTTCATGTGGTGCCATAGCGTTCATAATGACCTCCCGATTTTGGACCTCTACTGCGGCTGCTTCAAACACTTTTTCTACCAAGGGGTCGTGGTAATCAATACGAATATATTTATTCTAAGATTGGTATTTCTTGAAACACTGTCATTGCACCTGGTGATATAAAATATAGGCCACCATATTGAAATATTGAACTTGTAATTTTTTTTTGGAAGTGATGAATCAGGATAAGTCAACACATGAATCGTGTTGATTCGTGAATAGGGTTGAATATGGGGATGGTATCGATCTTTTTAATGCTATGAATGGAACACCATCGACAAAGAAAAATTAAATTGGAAGTTGGTTACATTGCACATCATTGAGAAGATGTGATCATTCTCTATTCAAATTATCAACTATGCATTCAATATTGATTCTTTTATATTTTTTAGAAACTGTCAGTAATTCAAAAAAATTAATTGTCAGCTACATGAAAATGCTTTTATACTGTATTGGTCGAATTTCTTATCAGTTAACACTCTGTGGAAATGTGTCCAATTTTTAAATTTCAAGTTATTCTGATAATCCATTAACATTTCCAACTCTTTTTGTTTCAATTCTCTATCTTTCTGGTTCAAATATTACAGGGTTGGGGAAGGGGGGGGGATTTTGACGAACACTGTACATATTATGATTGTGAACTTAATGACACAATTAATTGTAGAGATGAAGATGTAATGATATTGGAGAGTATGTCACACCATTTCCTATCGACAACGAAATCACTACAAAACACGCAAGAATATTTTACCACACCGAAATCAGACTAGGACAGGACAATGATTGTGAGGAATAAGACTAGATAATGTTCAAAATAAAATGAAATTTTCAGAAAAATGTTACTATTGAAAAATTAAGTCACAATGTTTTTTGACATTTCGAATATAGCAGATGAAGCGTTTTCAAACATGAGCAGATGAAAGAGTTTTCAAACATTTCTTATAACTGATTGAGGTGTATCTTGTTTTTGGGTCATACGTAGAAGTTGTAGCAGAACTCTAAAACTTACTGTGTATTATACAAATCTCAAATCCGTTGTTATGGCAGAGTTATTTATTATTAGTTGTTGTTGTTTTTAGAATTTATATTCTTTGGTATCAGATACATTTAGTTGTGAAGATGGAAGATTTTCAAATTTTTTTGGTGCATTTAATTCTTTCAGCACTTGTGAAACTACTACCTGAATCAAATCAATTGGAACATGGTTTACATTATGACTACCCTTTTCAAATTTGTCAGATTCTCTTCTGCTCCCCTGTTCTGCTGTTCCTCGCCTACCAATATCCAAGGAATGAATTGCTCCGTTGATATCTTTTTCTACTTCACCAACCCGTTGTTCATTTCTACTACTACTTGGACAGTCTTTTACCTCAAATCCAAGAAATGGATTACTGCTTCCACTAAAATTGTCATCTACCAGTCGACTAATTTCCTGTTGACAACACCTGTCATCTTCTTTCATTGTATGATTTTCCATATTTTCAGCACTATTTGGCCCCACGTTGGGCGCCAGATGTTTCAAATATGGGCCCTTTAATAGTGAAAATGCTATACACAAAATAGTTTTTATATAATTTGATACCAAACAATCTAAAATCAATAACATAGCTGATGTTTGTTAATTTAACAGTATTTATTTACCTAACACCAGTTCCAACTGAGCTACGCAGAAATGTTATTTATTCTGTATATCAATCATTCCCAAAAGGCTGTTAAATGTATCTGATACCAAAGAATATAAATTCTAAAAACAACAACAACTAATAATAAATAACGTCTGCCATAAAAACGGATTTGAGATTTGTATAATACACAGTAGGTTTTAGAGTTCTGCTACAGAGTAGTGATTTTTTTATGGGCTCTTTTATTTCAGAATGAATCTAGTATGATGCACTAGCGTTATATCGAAAATGAGTTCTATTGCCAATTTTTTGTAACAATTCAGTGATTTTATAAGAACGAAATTATAATCAGATACATCAGAAACATCTACAGAAGCTTTCGTTGCATTATATTTCATAACTCCATTACTAATGATCTCATTTTAATCGTATTTCAATTCTCTACAATTTTTCTCACACGTTTCTTTGTTTTTAAATGTTTATAACAAATTAATAAATGACAGTTGGGAGTCGAAAACATAACAGAATATAACTACAGACTGTCTTTCATGTGGTGGTCAGTCAGTTTCCTACTAGTATTTTTGTTGAGAAAAAATCCTTTATTGATTGACCTAGTAGGATTATGTCAGGAAGTTTTCATCCATGCGAATTCTGAGACTTTAGTAAAAAGATATGATTTCTTTAGCTTGAGTTCGTATTGTATTGGTTGTGGAGTTCGCATCAGCTCTGAAATCTAAATCAATATCAGACTGACAAAACTGTATATTTTAAATGTATTTTTAATCTTGAAAAATACCACCTGTTGAATATACTCGTAATTCCATATTTTAAGTTATAAATATTTCCTTTGTTCATTATTAAAAATAAAATTTCTTTAGGATAAACAGTAATTCAATTATTTCATCAGTTGTCTGCACATAATATATGGCTCTGATTTATAGTACAGTAATTAATTAGGTTGTTATGCCAGCCCAATTTCACCGAACTGAACTGAAGAGACCGGATAACCAATTTCAAAATGGCTGACAAGAACCAATGAGAGGAAGGGAAATTAGCGTGTTTTTAATTTTTTTTTGTTTTTTTCTGACGTCTGACGAGTTTTAGTTTTCTCATAATGTTCTTCATTTATATATTTTGTAGGCTGTTATGGGTTGAAAATGTAGTTACCTTCTTGGCAAAGCACTGCAAGGAGAAAATGCATATCTCGCCATCAGATCAATACAGGTTTCTGTAAGTTCTTCGTAAAACGTCATAATAAGCGACTTTTCTCGGCTGGGTCTTTGTAATACAGGTTTATCCATCCTAACTGAAGAGACGTTCGCTGTTCTTCTTCTCGTGCTCTGTTCTGTCAAACTAGAACTCCTCTTCCGGTCAGAACTGTCTTGATTCAACTCGCTTAAATTTTGGTTGAATATAGTCGTTTTTGTTTCTTCAAATGGTACCAGAACATTTGTTTGTAAACCCTGTGTAGCAAATATACTTTCAAATACAAATATTTTAATAACATTGAACTTACGTTTGTGATGAATTTGACGAAGTCTTTTCGGAATGGTAAACGACATTTGAGAAACCAAACGGCTATCACATGGTGTGCCAAGGATACTGTGTAATGGTCATATCTGAATGGATTCGTGTATGGGAGTGATATGGCAAAAACTGCCATGTATTGGTCAGCAACAAAATTACTGTAAACCATTGGCAACTGTGCAAGAGCTGAAAATGTAACCCTCAATTTACAAGAACAACCATTAGATGATCTAAATCAGGGTGGATACAAATTGCATAAGACGCCAGAGAAATCATCCTTAAGAATACTTATAGAGTTATTAGACATGCTCTATTACACTTTCCACTCCATCAATTTACTATAACTTTTAGACAAATTTTGTGCATATCCTGGGTTTTGATACAGGTACAGCTTGGCAAATCTGTGCTTCTGAGATGCGCGAACGATAAACAGAGAGGGTAAATATCCGCTACCAACTTTAATCGAGAAGGACAAGAAAGGACAGCGGCTGTTCTAATGAATTTAAGTTTTTTTATTCAAAACCGCCCAGATGTCCCAATGAAAAGTATATCCTCCTTTAAATATGATTGTTTTGCTTATACCTATAGGTACCTGATCGGTCCACATCTCCCAGCAATAAAAGATATAGAGGTGCCATTTCTATATAAACAACACACGTTGTTATGAAAGCTGCATATCACTATCCTTTGTAATAGTTTGTGGGTGAAGGGTTACCTCCGAGTTCGGAGGGGGGGATTTGTTATTGTTATGATATTCGGATGTGATATTAGAACCAGTGGCGGCGTGCTGATAAATTTTGTTCATGTTATATTTTTATCTCTAGACGACAACATGCCTGGTTGGAAAGCACGTGTGTTGTCAAGATGTCGATCAAAAATACTGTATTGTACGAAAAATTATATTCTTGCTGACAAAGCATAGAATAAGGTCATAAATACTGAAAAAAAGTGCTGAAGTAAAGAAGTGAATATATTCAAATTGTTGAATCACATCGGTCAACTATACACTATATACGGTGCGACGCTAAATTATGAAACAAATTCATTATTTCTGAATATAAAGATATTTCGGAAATATCCTCGGACAGGTCCATTTTCTTTTCCGATGGGCCAATTTTTGAACCCCACCCAAAATATATAGGGTTATCCGCAATTAAGTAAAAATGACTTTGGGATCGTCATTACGAATCCAGTGATACCAAGTTTGATGGGATTATGTCAAACGGCTGCGGAGATATGGCAAAAAAACTTCCTCGTATGTCTAATGAGTATGACTGCGAGACTCCACACTATTCAGAAGGTTAAAAGTTCATATCGCACTCATTGGGTATATGGAGAAGTTTTTTGGCCATATCTCCGCAGCCGTTTGACATAATCCCATCAAACTTGGTTTCACTGGATTTGTAATGACGATCCCTAACCAAATATGGACAAATATACTGGGTGTCCCATTTAAAAATATCACCAAAGTCGCTTTTCCTCAAATGCCGATAAACCTATATATTTTGGGTGAGGTTCAAAAATTGGCCCATCGGAAAAGAAAATCGACCTGTCCAAGGATGTTTCCGATATATCTTTATATTCAGAAATAATGAATTTGTTCCATAATTTAGCGTCGCACTGTATATGTTATACATGCATTATAATACACATAAGAATTTACACATAATCTATAATACTCATAACCGATTACATTCAAATTTATGTTGAAAGTGTATCATTGAAATACTCATCCGAAGTGTAGTAAAAGCCTTAATAGCTCTTTAACTCTCTTTCTTATGTTTTTTCTGAATTCAGATTATTGGTATCCTGAGGCAGATAATCAAAAAGTTTTTTAGAGTTGTCAAAAAGTAATGTCTCTACTTATGTAGAGTTAGGCTCAGGGAGCGATCGATATTACAAGTCTGCCTGGTAGGAAAACGAGAATTTCTGATGTAGTTATTATTTTACTTCTGTTTCTTACACATCAAACAGGTGAGAGCCATGAAAGTTTATGAGTTGAATAGGGGCCGACATGTATCTCTGAAGACATATCTGCAGAAATACCAAACAACAGCTCTATTTTGATGTAGATTTGATTTGCTCACAGGGTGGAGCGAAGACTTTCTTATTGTAAATCGTCTGTCCAGCTTGAAACAAATCAAAATTTTGGATTGCATTCTTCTATTCCTTTGCTGAAGTAGTCTAATTTTTTTATCTGACGAATTATAGTTGTCGTTCCTATTTTTGAACACTTTCTTCTTGTATCATCTGTGTCACAATCACGAATTCCTCTAAAATAGCATACATTTCAAATACACATACATAACTGCCAAGTTATTATAATGTTATAGTTGCAGAACAGCGTAGACATTTTTATGTAGTACCTATTATCATTTGACAGTCTCCTGTGAAATAAATGTTTCGTGACATAGGTCGTATTGCAGTATCAACGCTATGTTTTAAGTACTCGAAAGACATTCCAACAAGACAGAAGAGTTGAGTTTGCTTATTTACTCCACAGTGTACCTACACTGCAACAAGTTTTTTGCTAATTATTGATAGGTAATCGTTTTTATGGTCGACTTAAATAGTAACAATGTTTTCTACAGCTATTTCAACAAATAGTGTATTTTTGTCTCAAAATCGGGATTATACCATAATTACCATGCTGCGACGCCCATGGTATGATTTGACAAGACGATAAATAAGTCTTAAACGAACGTAAACAAACATGATCGCCAAGTTAAGAGTGAATATAACATGGAATTCCAACCTGGTCACCGAGTGCAAACGGATATATCCGACAATGACCATTTTTAACATGATTCGGGCTGAGATGTTTGTAAACAACGTCGGGTATGTTGCTTTCAAGAAGGAGACAGAGAAGCCCTCTCTATATCTTTTATTGCTCGGCGGTCCATATATTCAAATATCCAAATTTTAATCTTTTTAATTTCTATATTTTAATCTACTGAATCACCAAGTTACTTATTCTATTCACAACTGTTACATGTATACCAAATCCATGTGTATTGTTATTTCAGAATTGTAATTCCTTTTGGTTTTCAATTTCTTTTGGTGGGGAGAGCACACTGACAAATTTTGTGTAAGTGGTGGTAATTCACCCTGTATAAATACAACATATAATATTTATAAACTTGATGATAAATGAATATATTATACACACATCGCCAAACTTCTTGGACCCCCTCGTAAAGTTTACAACAAAATATTTATCATGGCTGGTTTTTTGTACATTCAATTGTTATTTCTTTCACCGTTGCTAGGCATCCAAAAATGTTTAGAAAAACAATTTTAGATACCTACCAATGTTTAAAAAGTGATTCAAATCGATTTAACGTTGCAATTATGACTGGAAATAGAATTTCAGTATTCAATAGAGCAAGAATAGTGGCTTTGCATGACGAGGGTGTGTCGAATCATCAAATCGCGGATAGACTAACGATTCCACGCGCTTCAGTTATCCGAATAGTGCATTTGTACCAGGAAACTAACAGCGTTGACTATAGACGTGGAACTGGACGTCATAGGGTAACTAATGCCAGAGAAGATCGGTATCTAGCAGGATATGTACGTCGGAATCGAACCATAACAGTCTCAGCTGTCCGAACTCATTTGCGAAGAACGTTCGATCGATTAATTTCCACTACCACCATACGGCGGAGACTTGCTAGAGCCAATTTGCGATCCAGGAGGCCATTAAGACTACCCAGGTTACTTCCCAGACACATAGCCGCTCGTCTACAGTGGGCACAAGAAAACAGAGGGCTTTTAGCTCAGTGGCAAAATGTCCTTTTTTCGGACGAAACCAGAATTGGTTTGGTTAGTGATAATCGGCGACACAGAGTTTGGAGAGGGCCAGGGCGACAAGAAAGACTATCTTTTGCCAGAGAAGTCGTTCCATACCAAGGAGGATCAGTAATGTTTTGGGGAGGCATAATGCATGGTCGTCGTACACAGCTTATTCCCATTCCAGACACTATGACAGGGGATAGATATCTTCGAAACATTATTGAACCCATTATTCATCCTCTCCGACATGAAATTGGAGCCAATTTTATTTTTATGGATGACAATGCTAGGCCCCATCGCACGAGTAGAGTACAAAATGCACTGGAGATTGAGAATATTCAAAGATTACCGTGGCCAGCAAATTCGCCAGACATGAATCCCATCGAGCACATGTGGGATTTCGTCAAACGAGCAATATCAAACCGAATTAATCCCCCTAGCACCCTCCAGGAACTTACCCTCGCGGCCAAAGAAGAATGGACAACATACCAATGGATACCATTAACGCCCTTATTGTTTCCTTGCACAGGCGAGTTAACACTTTACTACAGAATAGGGGAGGACACACCGACTATTAAAGCGTTTTTTATTTCCCTCTGAAGTGATTTTCTACTAGATTTCAGATTATTGTAATCATTTTCTTATGCACTATATTTCGTTTGTATATTTTTTTTGCTTCAGTTGAAATTAAATTCAGCCACTTTGCATTGGTTGCTTAACCAAATTAAATGCATTTTGACATACACTTCTTGACTTGTAATAATAGCGTCTCATTTCGACAAACATAGGGGGGTCCAATAATTTTGGCGATGTGTGTATTTAGATCGCTAGGTAAGTGATATTTCCATAATATAACTTACTTGATAAAAACTCCAAAACAGGTATTGCAATGTGCACAGTAGCAGATATTTTTGACAAATTCAGTAGAACTTCGGGTAATAACTTCACCATCGCCTCTCTCATTTCCAATGTACAAATCGTCAGTGCTGCAATACAATGCTTGGAACTTTTTGGGCCTATGGTGTTCGTGCATCTCATTAAACACCTTATCATTTTTTGTTGGTGCATTTGGTCAAGATAATTGTGATAAGAAGCTAAATTCACCAATACCAGTATGACTAAAGCGTGGAAGTCCGGTTTAGAGACTTTGATATTTAAAGATTCTGGAAGGTTGTAGCTTCTCTCTGTAATCTAATTAAAACATCAACTTGATGATTAATCCACAGGAATTGAGTTTAATTATAATGCCTATTAAATATATTTCCGTTGTTTTAAATATTAAGTTTGATACACAGAATGAATTCCAGAAAGTTTGAAATCATAATCATTGCCACTTTAAATTTTTACTATCCAAGGCATTTTCATATTTACGATTTTGTTTCTTTACTTGAAGACATGAAAAATTGGGTTATTTCTTTAAAACGGTCGTAATGTTTATTTAAGGTTGGTATTATTTAAGTTCTAACAACAACACAATAATTGATGGTTTTATTTTTATTTTTCAAACTATTGCCGAGACAAACTGTGAACATATCTTTTTTGTAGTAATATTTGTGTAGGTAGTATTAGGAAGAATGGATTATCAAATATCTTTTAACTACGAATATGGATAATAAGGACAGCCTATGTGATGCCAAAAAAATGAGCATCGACTTCGAATTGGATGCTGCTGAATGAATGCGCTTGCGCCGGAGATTCCTACTCAAAGACGTGATTTTGTTTTTTCATCTCTTTCTAGCGTGCATGCATGGTTCGGCAGCAATAATTATCGAAAATATGGGAAGCATATCTTATGTGGTGCTAATTCGGCAAATTCCAACATAACCTCATAATCTGGATTAGGTTACAGATAGATTGTCCTAATTAAATTATAAGAGGGCGGCACTATATGCGTTTTATTCTTGAAATTATGAAACATTTTCTAAATTTCTAGATTCATTCCTGAAATAATTTAAGATCGCCGCGTTTTACTTCGAGTTCGTGTTCTGGAGGCAAAAATACATCACTACCAGCATACTATTTTTCTCGGCGATTATGAGGCCGATGTGGAACGAGATTTACCTTTTCAAACAACTGTCCGTCACATACTCAATCCATATTTCCTCAAGTTTAATGAGTTTTTATCTGACTATGGCAGAAAATTGACTGATGAAACTCTGGTAGCAGGTAACAAACAAGACATTTTATTAATAGAGTTATAAATGAATCAATTAATCGTTTTTTTAATGATACGAAGTTTAATTGACCGTCTTGCATAATTCTCATTCTTCATTTGTCCACATTATAGAAAAATGTTAGCCCATTTTCAATATGGGAATGTTGAAGTTGTTGAAAATGTCAAAAGAAGCATAACCTCAAAAATGTATGACATTTGTCGTCATTGAGAATTCGGCATACGAGGCATGCGCAATAGTTTCCCAGCGCCTGTTTGAGAAAAGGTAAGATAGATATTTTTGACTTCATTTTGATTACATTGCGTCTTATGGCGTGTTATCAATATTCGTAGTTGATAGATATATGGGGATTATAGTTTGAGGATGTTGGTTGGGGGGGGTCGTCTTTCAAAAAGAACCCACAATACTTTTGGGCCTAACCAAAAATTCTTGTGGAACACCGAAGTGAATATATCCTGACATTGACAATTGAGAAATCGACAATAGTGAAGCTTCCAAGTATAAAAATATTTGGAACTTTTGGTGTGAATACAATTCAGAGATGTATTCAACTACCTAAATTTCACTCGACGCGTGTTTCGCAAAGAAAATTAGGATCAACAGAAGCGTAAGCTTTCGAACTTACCCTATATATACATGTCCTAACTACTTGTTTGGGTTGAAATCCAATTAAGACATTTCCAAGAGTGTCAATGTTGTTGGTTTTAGCTTGATATGATAAATAGTCGGCCATACCTTAATTTCTTGGACACTTGCTATCGTTTTTTATGCAGTTTTCTTTGAGAGTTATTAGACTATTTTTAATATTGATTAATCCATATTAGCTGGTAAGACACTCACTTAGAGATATGAAATAAAAATAGCTGAAGAAATTTACCATTGCACATAAAACATCGACTAGTAAATCCAATTCATTATTTCCTTGCTTTGACAAAACCAAAGATTTATTTTGAAGCCCTTTTGTCATTTCCTTCAGAACAAGACTCAAAACTTCCCAATCTGTAACAAAATATAAATGTTAATTAATATTACTGAACCACAACTTGCATCAAATTTTTTTATTGAGCCATGAATAGAATACGAATATTGAAGGAAATTGGAACAATCGCATCTTAAAGGGGCTTCTTTATTCTATTAGTAATAAGTGATTTTTAAGTTTTAAATACAGTGGGATACACTTAATATGAGAGTAGGAGCTATAAATCCACCCACCTTTCTCTAATTTTAGGCAACTCAAAAAAACTTTGAATGCTCTTCTGAGGGAAACGTAAGTGATAGACACAGGAAGATTCTGTGTAGGAGCTGGAGACTGTGGTACTGGAGATCCCAGAGGTCCTCTGTCAGCGTTTTGATACACAACACACAAATAATAGCTATACTTAATTTGTTTTCCATCATCATATCCCAAATGGTATGAGGAGTCAGCTCTCATTTTCAAGAAACAGTCGAAAATCTGAAATATTGTTTATACCTCATAACCAAATACCAAGAATAGAGAAAATATACTATATCTAAGGAACTCACCCTTTTTCTATGTATGTATCAACCAATGAAATATGGGAAGTTATTTAAAAAATGTAATGACTTTTAAATGATTATGTAATAATTAAAGATAACAAACGTATAATGAAGATACAAAACACTCAAATATGGAAGGATCATTATCAGAATTCATATTCGATAATTAGATAGAAATAGTACCTATATTTATTATCGAAAACAGTAAGGTTTGTTTAATGGTCAAGATACTGTATGTTTGAAGTGGTTGACATAACCAAATACCAAGAATAGAGAAAATATACTATATCTAAGGAACTCACCCTTTTTCTATGTATGTATCAACCAATGAAATATGGGAAGTTATTTAAAAAATGTAATGACTTTTAAATGATTATGTAATAATTAAAGATAACAAACGTATAATGAAGATACAAAACACTCAAATATGGAAGGATCATTATCAGAATTCAAATTCGATAATTAGATAGAAATAGTACCTATATTTATTATCGAAAACAGTAAGGTTTGTTTAATGGTCAAGATACTGTATGTTTGAAGTGGTTGACAATGTTTCACTTTGAGGAAGGTTATTCTGGACTTTCATTGTCTAAAAAAGAACTAAAAAAAAATCAATTATCTGCAATTTTATTCTCGACGTTTCAACTGTTAAAATCTACAGTCGTTATCAAGTGTATAAATGCGACACTCTCAAGGAAACAATCCCTCTCTTTGTAGCACCATGTTGGTACGATTCGGAGTTCAGGTACTGTCCAGTGTGAGTCGGCTTTCTGTACTACTAGGCTATGTTTGGTATAGGTTTAAGAGTATGATCCCTACCACGAGAAACGTTGGTATCAAAATCTATAACTATAATTTAAAATAGTACCACAGTTCAAAAATTGAGCGCTGGCCACACAAGTTATATTACTTGCACTGCACTCGCAAGTTGGTAGCACTGCAAAACGAACAGGGGAATTCCTCGTCTCCGTGGTTCCATATGACAAACGGATCGTCAACACATGTAACTAAAACTAAACGAGAGTAAAATATACTCCAACGATATTGGTGAATGGCCGAGCAACTTCGATAGAGATTATTGAATTGCACAAAGACGCAGCGAAGTGCAACATATGAATAGTGTGAGTCGGCTTTCTGTACACTGATGTTTGGCACTTACCATTGTTCTTTTGAACTTTCTCGTCTAGAAAAGGTAAACCGTCTTGGGTCTCCTTTTTTATCGTGAAGTTAATGGACTTTCTGATGTTGTTCAGATAGTCCAGAAAGACGTCAAGTTCCTCGTCTCCGTGGTTCCATATGACAAACGGATCGTCAACACATGTAACTAAGAGACCGCTTAGCGTTAGACTCGCTGAACCAGTGCCGGATTAGCCACGTAGCAAGAGTAGCAAATGCTACGGGCCCCGCGAATTGGGGGGCCCCGCGTTCCAACGCCTGTCTTACCGTAAACATTTTTAAATTTAGATAGGAGCGTAAAATATTGTGGCGAAGCTGCGGGCGATGCCGGACCTGATCAATCACGTAATCAGCGAAAGACCTCGAATAACTGTTGATGCGCTTGCACCGAAAAGAATCTGGACGATTCGAGAATTACTCGAAATTTCTAGGAAGATGAATCGGATATAAAAAGAACTACGCAGCGGACAGATCGATAGTCAGTGAAGTGAAAGTCGAATATAAATACCTAGTTCCGTGATTGTTATGTATATTAGAGTATTGTGTTATTGTATCATTGTATTTCGTTAAATAAATTATTTTAGTCAGTTAACTAGAGTTTAAATCTACTACAATATATTGCCTTAAACGCGAAGCGCTTAGGCTATGTTTGGTATAGGTTTAAGAGTATGATCCCTACCACGAGAAACGTTGGTATCAAAATCTATAACTATAATTTAAAATAGTACCACAGTTCAAAAATTGAGCGCTGGCCACACAAGTTATATTACTTGCACTGCACTCGCAAGTTGGTAGCACTGCAAAACGAACAGGGGAATTCCCTGATATTGTCATCGATCGAGCTAGTCGTAAAACTCGAACAAATAATATAGAATTCTATTCTATTGACTATCAAACAATAAGAAATTGCTGCACATTTACGTTTGGTACAACGTAAAAAACTTATTAAAGCACTTTAGATATGACTGATGTGAGCCATTCTTGAGAAAAGTTGTTTTGACATTGCTTCGAGTCTTTGATTAAGCTTCGAGTACCTACTGTTTTCTTGATTACCTACGTGAGTTGCTACGTCAGCAAGAAAGCAGTTCAATTATCTTTTTTAAAACACATAAAACATAAATATAAACGAGAATAACTTCACTTAAGGAAAGATAATTTATTATATTGTATGTTTTGCATATCCATATATCCATACACATAAATAAAATTGGAGTGTCTTTTTGTAATTTCAAAATAACAACTTTTCATATAATGCATATTAAAGTATATAAGGTACCTAAAACAAAACATCAATATTTAAATCTCGGTGAGATAAAAAAATCATTTAAAAAATATTTGTCTATCCGTAGGTAATATGTGCAGCAGAACTAGAGATACGGGTCGGCACTACGCTTCTGGAAGTGCTAAGCGTAAAGCAAAAGATGAAAAGGAAAAAAGAACGAAACGAAACTGTTCTGTCAAAAACACGTAATCCGTTCGAGTTTTTTAATGTTCAGAGTGATGTTGCTGAATCTACAGGAAGTAGGTAAGAAATTACAGAAGTTGTATCTTGTGTGATAGTGGTACACTACTACTGTTTCTGATGAAGCTACATTTTCTATAAGTGATGCTGTAGAGTTGAAGAAACAGCAGTTCCTCCTAATTCAACTATATCATATTCAAGCCAAAAATAAATTAAAAGTACTGCCAGTCTTCTCGATCTAGAGTCGTCGTGTTCTAAGCAAAAAGTAGTCGATAGCATATTATTCTAATGTCACAACAGTTTCAAGTAAAAAACTAAACGAGAGTAAAATATACTCCAACGATATTGGTGAATGGCCGAGCAACTTCGATAGAGATTATTGAATTGCAAAAAGACGCAGCGAAGTGCAACATATGAATAGTGATTTTTTGTATTCAAAGAAAATTTACGAAAACGAAAATAAGCCACGATTCTGCCAAAAGTAATTTTTCACCAATAAACATGAACAACAAAAGAGATTTTGTAAAAATCATCAATAATGGTAAGTGCTTACAAAGATGATTTGAAGAACAGCCTAGGCGACGAATTAGTGCAGTTCGCTGAGCTGCTGAAAACAGCTGTGGCTACTGTTATTGACAGCAACGAACAGCCCAAACAGTAGCCTCTGGAACTGCAATTCAATAAACTTTTATTAAATAATTCTTTAGAATCGTGTTTTCCAAACGTAGAAATTGCCTTGAGAATTTACTTGTCTCTCATGATCAGTAGTGGCGAACGTTCTTTTTCAACATTAAAAAGTATTAAAAATGAGTTAAGGAACACGATGGGCTAAAAACATCTTATGAATATAGAGCATGAGTTGCTTAAAGAAGTCGATATTGAAAAGTGTTATCGCTTAATTTGCCCATATTAAATCCAGAAAAGTTTATTTGTAATAGTTTTGTTTTATTTAACACCCTAAACTTGAGAAGCTAATGCAAACCAAGGGCCCCTGACAAAATTTGCTACAGGCCCCGCGCTAGGTTAATCCAGCACTGCGCTGAACACAAGAGAAACACTCAACGAGGAGAAACATCAAAGTCAGGGATAGCGGATCATGTCTGGACGACCCAACACAATATTAAATGGACTGAAAACGAAGTCATCCATAAAGAAGAGAGCTGGTAGGGAAGGAAGTTTAAAGAGAATGCATATATTATGAACAACAAAGTCTTAAGTCAAGCTAGCATAGAAACCCGTAATGTGTGGAAACCCTTAATTAGTGGCATGGATCAATTGAAATTGCGATAAGAATTAACAATGCTATACTGTTATTAACATGCTTACCTGAACACAGGTTAATTACCCCTAGGCTAATGACACAAAATTAGCCATATCATATATAAGAAGTATCCTTGAGAGTGTCGCATTTATACACTTGATAACGAATAGATTTTAACAGTTGAAACGTCGTGAATAAAATTGCAGAGAATTGATTTTTTCTTTGTTCTTTTTTAGACAATGAAAGTCCAGAATAACCTTACTCAAACGGTCAAGATACTGTTTCAATAGCGATTTCGTTGACGAAGTGGACATTCTTTAAAAATATATTGTTTTCTGAAGTCAACTTTGATATGGTTCTTGAAGCACTCTGTACATATTTTCTCAAGATGTTTGTGATCACATTCGCTCTTCATTAATTTCAACAATACTGCGTTAACTAATTCCTTCATACTTCAATATCAAATAGAGAGTATCCATTCAAACAGGACTAAAATCTAGAAAATGAAACTTGTACACTGAGATAGGAATTCAGACTTTTTCACCTATCCGTGCATGTTTGCAAGAATCACTGTATATCTAAGAAGTAAAAGAAACACCAGTAAAAATTTATTTGCATAGAAAATACTTAACACATGATTAACACGAAGTTTAATTTGAAAATGAATTTATATTTTTTTCGTTGTGTTGTGTATGAATCCTGAGTAAGAAAAAAAATTATCAATCACTTTTTTATTTTAATTCCTTAAATCTGATATTAACCTATCAAATTTAGTGTTCGTTATGTATAGGTATTTCCAAATGAAACTGCATTTATTCATCGGTTGATAATATGAATTCTAGAAATTCTCTGTGGGTAAGTTCCCCATCTAGTATTGTTTCATACCATACGTCTAACAAGTGGACAATTTTCAAACACTTTCGGACGGTTGTAGTGGAGTTCCAAAAAAGTCACAAGCATTTTATAAATCTTGATGGCGTGAGTCGAAGGCAGTTTGTGAATTTTCTGGATGAATACTTTGATTAATCCTTCCACTAGACATTGGATATCATAGTGTTCTATTTCTGTATTTGGTGGACCATCCTGCACTTGATTATCAAATGCCCTGAGTAACAACTGCAAATAATCATGATTTTCACACAGTTTAGAAAATTTGAACTCGCATTAAAATATACAAGTGAAAAATTAATCCCAAGAACTTCTGAATAAATTTTGATATGAATTACACTCACCCTTTCCAAAATATCCAATAATTCGAGACATTTTTTAGACTCACATTCCATGGTCAAATCAATTAACAAATTAGCAACTGAAGACCTCACAATAATGTCATTACAATTCACAACATTCACAGTGTGAGGGAGTACTATACGGTCTATGAGTTCATCTTCATACTGCCTTCTAAAAAATATGGTTGGTACATTTTTCCTTCATTTGAAATGGATCAACTACCTATACTAACGGCTGGAATTGAGCAACAATCTAAATTCACATAAACTTTTACAAAAGCATAGAAAGATTATTTAATCAATCAGCATTTACTTGGAACATGAAATATATTTGGAGAGGAACACCAGCCACTGGTAAAGGTATTTGGTTCTAAGAAACTTCCTACCTATTCAGTTTTATTACATTTGCTAGTACATCTAAAACTTTTAATCTTATATTAGTTCTGATTTCTGGTTTGAAGTACTTATGCAGTAAGTTATAGAGGTTTGTCAGCCATAAATGTTCAGTCGGTACAATGCTTTGTGAATAATACATGATGAGTTTCAAAATAGAACCCTCAGACTGCTCATCAGAACATTCCTCAACAACGTTAAAAAATTGTTTCACACATCCATTGAAACTGCCAATCTCCATAAGATTTTCTATGGTATTCAAAGTTTCACGCAAAGCCATCCTAATTTCCTTATTAGGTGTCTGATTTGAAGAGATATCTGAAATATTAATCGAATAAGTCAAAGCCCATACATGAGTTTTTTTTTTCAAAATGAAAACATAAGGACCAATTGAGACTGCTTGACATTTGAACATTTGCTTCTATAATTTTAGTTCAATATGGTGTCTAAACGAAAGTTTGCATTAGAAAATTGTGCCTGGTTCAGCATTCAAAATACATTATCTGTTTGTAATTTATTTATCAATTATCAACGGGATAAGCCCTATTTTACAGATAAAATATAACACAAATACATATTTAAACTAAATATAAAACAATTTTAGTATACTCATCGACCTACAAAGTATTGTACTGGACCTAGCTGATTACATCATAGTCTGAAGTCGTGAATGGTCACAATCTGTAGTCGTGATATTGAGTTGGGAGTTGTCGCAACTCGTAGTCTTTATCATAGACAAAATTGTGTCACTATACGAATTCCATTCGATAACAATCAAAGAATGAAGGACGGTGATGGTGCCATTATCATGCAACTTAAACCTGTATTACTTACAAGTTTCAAAACCCAAACCATCGAACAAAATCATTACTTGTGTTTTGAAATGGTTGTGTAGAGTTTGTTGTGTCTGGTAGTTTGTCAACGCTGTTGAATATCAATGTTTATGTTTTCCACAAAGTAAACTTCTGATAGTTCTGTCATATTCTGTTATTGCTTTTTTGTGAAATTATTGTTGAAATAGTTTTTCGAACTCATTTGTGGTATATAGTGGCAGTATACTAGACAGAGACTCATAATGGTGTAATCTTGTTGGGTTTGCAAACAATCCATGTGTTCGAACCCGAATATCAGATTCCATTCGTGAGTACCATAGGCGTTACAGTGGGTATCAATCTGTTTTCGCCGAATAAAATGAATTTAATTCTTGTATTCAAACCTTTATATGTGGATATGATGAAATAGACACCTCACGAAAGACACCTCATAAGTTATTAGGTCTTTGGATGATGCATTTTAAAAAAGGTTTCAAGTTGATGTCACAGAAAAAGCGGCTTGGTTGAAAAAGTTGGGAATGAAATGTTCAACTGAATATGTTCCAAAGTCTGCTAGGATTTGCTGCAAATAATTATTCTTCACAATATTAATTTATTATAATCTATATATAATACAAGAACATGTATTTACTGAATATATAAATTACCATGTTTTATCCAATACTTTTTTATTTATATTTTTTTTTCAGTCGACTGTCTTCAGCTTTCCATTCATTGAAAACGAAAGTCTTGAAAGTCAATTTCTTTTTATTTTACAAACTTTGTGAACCTAATTTTCTAAGGACCGACACTATCTCAGTCCGGTATGTCATACGAGTTTTTCTATCTCACGAAGTCCCATCGAATGTATATTCAACCTTTTTCATTGATATTTTCAGCATTATTTAAAATTCAGCATTTTTTTTTGTGATTGAACCCTATTTTATCAAATGCGTGCGCTCCTGTCGGTTGTGGAAAGGTCTATCGCTACCTTCTCTCTTCCCCGCAGTCCGCGCGCCTACAAAATAAGCGACTTGAAAACAATCCGTGTTGTAGGTATGGTAATGCTGAGTCCATCTGTATTTATACATTGTAGGTCCATGATTATACTACAAACCTTATACTGATTTGGAATTGATTTGATTTTGTCCAGTAAATTCTATACCTCTATTACAATATTCATTACCTAATGTCTAACACGACGTGACATGGTGCTATTAATTATAACTATAATTAGTGTGATGGTAGGGAACTTGGAATAATCTAGAGTTATGAGTAGGCCTGTTTGAAACTTGGAAATGAATCAAACGAAGCAATGAAGAACAATTTATTTTCCCAGATAGTATCTTATAGAGTAATCACGTCAGACGTTGTTCTACTATTTTCCAAAGTAGTGATATTCAAATTTTGCATTACCTGTGTCCTGTATACAATCATATGTACCATATTTTAAATTCATTGTAAATGCTGTACACCTCAGTAATTGTCTAAGCACTCTTTCTAATAGACCAATGTGAGTTTGATAATATGCTAATAATGTGACTATCCTTATGAGACATTGTGAGACTTACCAAAGTTATGGATAATATGCAAAACAATTTGCAACAACACTGACCAAGCTGGATCTTGTAACTCACTGCCATGTCTAAAAACTAGATTTTGTAGGCCTAATATAACTTCATATGCTACAGAAACTTGGTTGCATTTCACTGCCTAAAAACAGTTTACCAAAACTTCAGCAGTAATGACTTTTTTCAATTTGAGAAAACATCATTGATCATATAATCAACTACATTTATTTAAATATGTCTTACTTGTAAAAATGAAGGTAAAACTGAGCTGGGGGGACAATGTAGGTTGGTAACTGGAATTGTGCCCCAAAGTGCCATATGTATGTAAAACACTGCACCCCTTAAGAGATCTGTATCCGAACTCAGAGCAGGCTCTTGCAAAATACGACACATTGTATACAGAGTGGAATGTCCCATATGAGTACCAAGAAGATCCTTCATAATCTATAAAGTAAAATTTCATAAATATACAAGTGACAGGACAAAGTGACTACCTAATGATATTGGAACTATGCTTCCTCCTCACCGACACATACTGATATTATTATAAAGAATTGTATCAACACAGGACAAATCTAAAACATTTGAATAATATACCGAGTATTTATCACAAGTGGTTTAGATAGAAAACAAAATTTTTAAGATAAACTTAGATGCCACATTCGAACTTATCGAACATCTTTACCTAAAGCTTAATGACAATGAAGCCGCGGGACAGTGGTGTTCTGCGACTCATCAAAGGCTTTCGATTGTGTGAATCACAGAATACTACTGAGAAAGTTAGAAAGATATGGCTTCCGTGATGTGTCTCTGAAATGGTTCGAGTATTATCTCTCTAAACGTAGACAGGTGGTCTACTTTAACGGTCTAATCTCTCAAGAGTCTCTGGTGGATGGTGGAGTACCACAGGGCTCTGTCTTAGGCCCCATACTATTCCTGCTGTATGTGAATGATGTCGCACTACTGGATATTGCGGGTAGATTCACCCTATTTGCAGATGATACCACCATTCTATGGCATAACAAAGAGACTCATCAATTGAATGCAATAGTAGAATACGACATTCTCAAAGTTAAGAAGTGGTGCGACTCCAATCTGTTGTCCTTCAATGTGAATAAAACCCACAATCTCACCTTTAAATGTTTGCTAAACCCGATTACAATAGGTGATAAACATATACACCAATCCTCCTTGGCCAAATTTCTGGGGGTATATATTGATAATAAGTTGACGTTCAAGGAACAAATTTCAAGTTTATGTACTAAACTAGCTAAAGGCTGTTATGCACTTAGAGTCATATCAAAAGAATTCGTCCCGACCATGGCAAGAACTACATATTTCGCAGTTATAGAGTCCCACCTGAGATATGAGATCTGTACTGGGGGAACTCCGACAAAGCATCACTTAAGACGGTATTTATGCTCCAAAAAAGAGCTGTTCGGTATGTTTGCAGGGCTGGCTTCAGAGATTCATGTCGGCCCCTATTCAAAACACACAGAATAATGACCCTTACCTCCATATTTCACATTTGACATTGACATTTTCACGGATCCGTTTGCCTTAACGGTTCGATTAGCGATTAGAAATGATTATTGGGTATGTATTCCCTTGTTTCTATTGATATTTAACACTCGGTATACACAAACTGCATTCGATACGAGTATTCATTTATTTATTTATTTATTTATTTACGGAAGAGTCCATTACAGCATTGTACAAATTAAAGATTAAAAACTGCGGTCTTAAATATACCTATAAAATATACTACACAAAAAAATTGTTGTCATATATACATATATAAAAAATATACACTCACTACACAAAAACTTTAATAGTCATTGATAAAATAAGAAAAAAATCACATACAGTCACCCAGTATCATTGAACCAAGTGTTTGACTCTTTTATTTTTTATTTCCATTTTTTAGGTCACGTCTGAAAGTAGAAAATGGTATGTCGAAGTAGTTCAAATCTACATTATTAGCATTCCTTACAATTCTTGTTAAAGGGCTGTGGTGCCCGTAGTTGCGGTAATGATGTTTAATATGAAAGGTATCATTCGACCTAGTGCCAGAAGTATTAATTTTGAACTCAACATGAGACAGGAGATCTGGTGAAAAAACATCACCAGCTAGCAACTTGAACAAAAAACATAAGTCGATTTCGATTCTCCTGTTCTCAAGAGTAGTTATTTTTAACAAAGAACATAGGGCTGGATAATCATAGTCATAGTTGTCCACATGAATTCCTAGTTTGTATGCAGATCTTAAAAATTTGTGTTGTACAGTTTCCAGCATATTAATATAAGTCTGATAGTAAGGGTTCCATACCACAGACGCATATTCCATGTTTGAACGGACAAAAGCACAGTAAAGAACCTTAAAGGAGTTGATTGAGAGGTCTCTGGATACTCTCTTGATGTAACCCAGCATCTTGCGTGCTTTCAGGGAGATCATTTTTATGTGTTCCAAAAAAGATAATTTATCATCCAATAATACACCAAGGTCTTTTATTTGAGTAACCCTTTCGAGGTCTAAAATTTAAAAATTTTACATGGTCCTCTTGACACATGATATTTTTATGGTCTGGCTCTTGTACACCTGACGAGTACGCACTGATGATGACTTTATAGTCGAAAGCGCTTTGCTATGATTTTATAAATAAATTTCTGCACGAAATACAACTTTTCTTCATTCAATTACATTGGAACGTGCACACAGCTGGACAAATTTCACTCAATAAAGTATATATTGATTGACTGATTGATTATTTAATAAGATGGGAACAAATGTGAATGATATGAACTTCGTGACATTTACTCTCTATTTTACAACCCATTTTTTATAAACTTATTCTATATATGAAATAGTGAGAAATGAAAAATATATGAGGTTGACAGAATTTGATAAATGGGATCTGGGAATCTGAAGAAATTTTTTAAATCTAGTGTTGGAGCACTGTGGAGGAATTCAGTTTCAACATTGTCAAGAGACTTTTTTAATGGCAAGGAAGAAACATAATTTCATTTCAGGCAGAACCTTCACATCATCAATATTTTACCTTCCAACATGACATGCAGTAGTCTTCAACGTTAACACTTCGACATAAGGCTCCAATGAACTTTGGTAGACATTCTGGAGACATATTACTGTAAGCTACAATGGTAGACATTATTTGTAAAGATGATATCACTACAGTTTTGCAATTGCGAGTGCTGCAGCAAAGTACGCAAATATGTCTGAAAAAGGTATAAAAATATTAATACTCTCAACTATATTGAGCAAAAAAATTTTTTTTTAGCTATTTGAGAATTACGTATAGTGATAATATTGCCGCTCGACAAAAAGAATTACCGCGCGACGCGAAGAGGTGCACTATAATCTTTGGAGACACATATTTATTGTCTCCTATGTTCCGTTCATCCTGAGATTATCTGTATGTATAAGATTTTTTTTTACTTATATTATTACCATAAAAAAAAATGTTTTCATCCATGAGATTGAACTTGCAAAACTTACTGTACGAATCCAGTTATAACCTCATCGTCTAAATATGCAGTATTGAACTTGAAAACATTGTCTACCATACTCAGGTAATCTTCTATTTTACCAGCTTTGGATACATCTGGTAACCAATGCAACAAAAACGGACCTACTTCTTCTTCAAAGTATAAAATATCCTTTCCATTAGAGGTTAAGATATTTAATAATTCAAGACGTTGACCAACATCTTCGGGATGGTCATGGTTCTTTATGAAACGAAAAAAGTGAGCTCTCATCATTTTCAGTTTGTCATATTGACCTTTTAAAAGGCATTGAAGAAAAACGAATGCTGCATGCCGAATTTCTGTTGAATATTCTGTTCCAAAAAGATCTTGTACAGCATTCCATAGTTTCTCTACAGCTGTCTGAAAATAAATTGAATTCACTTTATTCAAAATTTATAAGTAAACTGCAATAGATCAATTGTACTGGTGCTTGTTTAACTGAAAATGAATAATAAATTTTATTGATGATTTTTAATTAGTTCGATAATTGGGCAGACTACTTTTAGTGAGCAATGCAAATGTATGCCAGAGGGAGATTTAATATCAAATATATCTGATAACAAGACAGGTAAAACAATTCAAAAGCTAAATCATTGCTTAGGAACCTACACAAATCACTACAAGTAATATATTTATTAATAACATTTCTTCATGTAATATCACCTACCATGCAGACTTCATAGTCCAAAGATAGCTGATCACAACATGATATCGATGTTAATAAAAAATGTTTCAAACATTAATCACACGAGTTGAAAATGTTTCAGTTGTTGTTTCAGTAATGTTTGTAATTGAAAGTTAAATTCTACTAATGCTAATCTAAATACTTAAAACTACATACACACTACAAGTTGTAAACACATTATAAAAGTAAGATAATAATAATAATAATAAGTTTATTCTCAATTTTAAAAATAAATTATCACAATATAAATATATGCAAATAAACTATAAAACAATCCCACGAAGTAAACTTGTGGTGGGATATTCATTGGTTCGTTTTGAAATAATTAAAATTAATTATGATTTATAAAAATAGATAAAATGGATTTCTTGAGCTTCAATATACAATACACAGATAGAAATTTACTGAAATCAAAATCACTATTCCCCAAACATTTTATCACTGACTTTTTCGCCACAACTGTGTTTTCATGGTTTTGACTTTCGTCTACTTGTGCTTTAAGCACCTATAAAACTGGTGGTGCTCGAGAGGCAAGGGAAATGTCAACTGATACTTGCAGCCCTACTAAATGGAATGCATGGTCATACACTCTAGGTAGCTCTGAGGAGCTCCTTACATTAAATGGAAAGCAGCTAATATGTTGACATTGTTGACCTACAGGTTGTTTTCATTAAGCTCTCTTCAGGTGTACTGTAAGTGAAAAAAAACAGAAGAGACGGAACTTGAAATATGTCTATATGAAATTTAACGGAGTTTCGGTATTTTAGTTCTACTAACATTTTCTAGTTTACTGTCGGCTACTTTTGAACTGTACTCTTTCAATATCTTCACTCTAAGAGCAATGGGCGATTCTTTACTTAAATCTTTGAGTAATTCTTCGTTTACAGATAAACTGTCACTGCGTCCGAGTAAACTACCTGAAACATATTTACTTTAGTTCCGATGAAATTGGTTGACTGATAAAATGTTACCAGTATTTCCCTTGTTTCTCTTAAACATTTCTTTGAAGGTTTCTCGCAAACCCTTTTCTTTAGGATTCATGTTTGATTTAATATTAACTAGTCTAGTTTAGTATTAACTAGTCGTCAGGAAGTATTGTGTAGATCAAATACCAAATACATATAGAATATACAAACAATATACAAGAAATTAAAAATCTGACATTTACATAACCTCTCATAAAAAACAACATTGGTTGTCAGTTGTCAAGGTGATCGATGACACAGAACAACTATAACTCTTGTCTATGGAACAACTATAGATTAGGAGTTCTGTGTCGATAGCTTTAGCCATTGTTTATATAGAAGATAGAAGATAGTTAGTCAACCTTATGGGATTATGATTGGATCCAAATGGATGCGACATGTAGATGGCGATAGTGAGCTCGCATCCAAGTCATGTCGTAACTTCAGTGATCTGGCCTCCAAGTCATGTCGTAACTTGATTAAAACAATGGAAAAGCATTAAAACATTGTTGAAATAGAACATAGTTAGTCAATGCCTGTGGAAAAGGTATTTGACACAAACGCGAGTGTCATCTAGCGTGATTAGTTACAAACATGAATATTTGTCGTCATTTTAATGCAGGTTTCTTCAAAAAACCCTGATTTTAATGCTTTTCCATTGTTTTAATCAAGTTACGACATGACTTGGAGGCCAGATCACTGAAGTAACGACATGACTTGGATGCGAGCTCACTATCGCCATCTACATGTCGCATCCATTTTGATCCAATTATAATCCCATAAGGTTGACTATCTTCTATATAAACAATGATTAAAATCAGGGTTTTTTGAAGAAACCTGCATTAAAACGGCGTCAAATATTCATGTTTGTAACTAATCACGCTAGATGACACTAGCGTTTGAGTCCAATACCTTTTCCACAGGCACTATGTTCTATTTAAACAATGCTTTAGCCATTGTTTAAATAGAACATAGTCAACGCCTGTGGAAAAGGTATTGGACACAAACGCTAGTGTCATCTAGCGTGATTAGTTACAAACATGAATATTTGACGTCATTTTAATGCAGGTTACTTCAAAAAAACCCTGATTTTAATGCTTTTCCATTGTTTTAATCAAGTTACGACATGACTTGGAGGCCAAATCACTGAAGTTACGACATGACTTGGATGCGAGCTCACTATCGCCATCTACGTGTCGCATCCATTTTGATCCAATTATAATCCCATAAGGTTGACTATCTTCTTTATAAACAATGCTTTAACTCATGTTCCGATATTACTGAAGGCGCGTTCGGTAAATGCAGATCTGACAGCTCCATTTTCCGCTGTGAACAGTACTGGCCCAGAAGTAATTCGGAACGCCAAACAGTAACCTTGTATATTACTCGTCTCTTGTCTCTTTCGAGGCTGCTGATAAATTTCCTTATTTTCTAAATTGTCTACAGTTATTACTAAAGATGTCATTCTCTAACTACAAAAATCTCTGAAAAAGTATCAAAGAATGTTGATTTTATTGGAAATATGAACAGAGTTCATAAAGTCAGTTGTGGAATCATCTGCGCCTGAAAGTTGGAATTTAGTCGCTATTTTCCATCGTACAAGTTAACCTCTCGAAAATTAAACCAATATATGACTCCTCTGGAAATGGAAAAATCCTACGATAAATTGAAGTTACTTTTTTGTAATGTCTTACAGAAAACAACTACTTCCCCGGTTAAAGCCACGCTGGACATTGAACTACCTATATCTGATAGATATTTATAGATGATAATCTCCAATGGAAACTGGACATTTAATAAATAATCAACTATCTGAAAGAACATGCAAATTTTCACTTTCAGACTTTTTTCTCTCAAGTTATATAGGGTCTTTTTCAATATCTATCAGATGTATAGTTCAATGTCCAGCGTGGCTTTAACCGGGGAAGTAGTTGTTTTCTGTTAGATATTACAAAAAAGTAACTTCAATTTATCATAGGTTTTTTTCATTTCCAGAGGAGTCATGTATTGGTTTAATTTTCAATTGAGAATGTTTCTCTTTACAATATCAAAGAATGTTTTGACATTTACTATAAACTATTGGACCCAACCTAAAAATTTCACTTGTTATTAAATTCTCGCATTCGACATAAATTGTCGACTGCATCGACCAAAGTTTAAAGTGTTTGATAAAAATTGAAAAGTGTAAATTAATATGGGATGCAGTATTGCCTAGAGCAAGACAACTGCGTCCCCCCGATTAAGCTTTGTTGTCTACGCCGGTCAGAGGCCGGATGGGAACGGATTTCTCGCAGCAGGGCATGTCCTAATGGTGCCGTATGGAAGTCGAAGGACAATAATTGAAGAGAGAGAGAGAAATATGTAAATGATCAGACAACAGAAAAGTAAATCTTCAAATTCGTACATCCTTCGATTCGTGTTTCACAAAACCAGCAACTCAACACAATTATCTATTCTGTACTAACTCCGAGTGGACTTGCTCCGACCGATACATGATCCGATTGAATTCGGTCAGATTCGTATTTTATCAGAAAGTGAAGACAGCAGAATCGTACTTTGTCAGACTGAGGATTTTTCGCAGTGTTGCCGGTGCTTATAAATATTAAGCAAACTGGGGAATTGTTAATTTATTTTAATTCAAGAATAATTGGATCGTTAATTGGTCAAAAGTTCAAATTTTTTGAAACGATTATCTTGTTTCGAGCGCTCATACACACAATGGATCTACAACAACAATAGTGTTCATGATTGATGGATATTTGAATTTGCTTGAATATTTTGATATATGGTGGTGTTTGTTCGCTGTTCTTTTATGAATAAAAATTTGTTTTACAAAAAGGCATGAACCTTGCAAATAAAAATGTTTGGTATCTGTATCCTGACGAAAAAATAAAATTTTCCAATTCGTTCCTGAATGGACATTTTCAATTTTCTCTGCTTTTGGTATATGCAATAAAGTAGTTTATCGCCATCAACTCATCTGCATAGAGATGTCTAGTGTTTTCCATTCGTCATTAAAATATATGTCGAAATTTGCATTTAATAGGAAATCATGAATCGTAGTTCTTTTAGAGATATCTCAGTTTGGAGATAATAATTATCTCAAGCAGAGGGATGACAATAATAAAAGCTGATAAGTAGTTTCTCGCAATAAATACAATAGTATTGAAGAAGTAAATTAGCCGCAACTGAACTTCGCAAATGTACATGTTCATTTATTATGTAACCCTAAGGAGAAATACCGCTTATGATTCATGCCATTTAAAGATAGAGTAATTCCATATAAATACCAATGTGCCTGTAATTTAATTGGTAGTCAATGGAATATTTTTATTAGATCCAAATAAACTCTTACACTGCATAGATATTTTCCATATTCGTCATCAAAAACATCGAAATGTTTTCGATAGCTCTCATTGTAGGAATAGCCAGTGGGTCAACTGATTCGTTCAAACTGCCTTGTTTCAAGTTTCATGAAACAAACCAATATGAATTACACATATCGCTTCAAGATGGTTTGATCAAACTATTTAACCTTGAGCCACGGGCTTTATATCCTCTTTTATTGGATTTCAATTTATTTGTATTCCATTTTTGTATTGAATGATATCAAGAGCAAAAAAACTGAACTTAAAAATCTATTTCATTCACTTATAAATTATATTTTATTCAATTTTGTTATCGTAAATGAATATAGGTATAACTATTTATATAATGATTGGTATATTTTGTAAAACTTGTTTGGAACAAGCCTCTACTTGGTTGCAATGCCTCCAGTCACTAAGTTGAATAAACAAGGTTGTAAATTCAAATTTCACAACTTGCATCTAATAGTGGTCCAATTTGTCTATACAAAATATAATAAGTACCATCTACCTTATCGTAGAATAAAAAAATAAATGGGTTCAAGAATCAATAAACGATTTAATTTCTATTCACAATTTTTGGAAAACCTGAACTTCATAGAAAAAAGTAATTCCTTGTTTTTGGTCCAGTAAAAACATGTAAAGAACCTCGTATTTCTAGAGATGTCTTGTAATTCAAAACCAAAATTTTTATTTATCTTAGGATGATAATCTATACCCAACTTTGGAAGAATTATTCTTTTAACATATGCTAAGTCTTTGAAGTATTGTTTGATTAGGGACAAACCTTTTGAAAGGCTACACCCCATCAAAGGTATGACTTGCTTTGATAAAATATTTTCTGAAAGATGTTTCATTTCAGGACTTCTATTAAGTAGTATAATCATATTCTACTTCTGTGAATGCTTTTCTTCCTATGCAAACTCAGACTCTTGCTTAATCTTCTGACCATCATGTAGATGACTGTCAAAAATATATGGAACATCCTGTACATTAAAATATTTTATATTTCAATACGTGGGTAACCTTTTTACAATTCAGTACGTGAGCGAAGATATTTTATTTTGAGACACAACTTGTCCTCAACAGAACATAACAAGAGTTTTCAAAAAGGCCACTGATAGTTCGATCTGGGAGTCGAGTTTAGAGTGCTGCCGTGCCCACAGCTAGTGAGGGCTATGGGGGGGAGTTTGGAAGATCAGATATTAGATAGAAGGAAAATGTTTCTTAAATGTAAATGCCGATATGTATTGTAAGTAAAGATCTTTTTTAAATTATTTATTCAATCAATAACTATAGTCTAGGAGAGATTCATCAATTCTTTAATTCATTAATTCTTTATTGATTATTTCCTTTATTAATTTCAATCGTCTTAATCTCATATTTGTACATAGTAAAATAAATGTTTTTATATTTTTCTAAAGTGTTTTAAATCTATGAATGATCAGTATCTACCCAGATAGTCGTGAATCAACCCCAATTCACGACAATATGTACATCTTTTGGCACCCATAACCATGGCAACCCCAAGTAGAATTTAAATTAATGACATATTGCTTCTGAATTAATAAATTTGTGGTATAAATTGTAAAAATACAACATGAATATGATGGAGGCAATGTGTGAAGAGTATCCTAAGTACAGAAATGAAATGAATGTGTCAGAAAACGAAAACCCGTTGGTCATTCAAAATGAACTTCAGTGGGGCATATCTTACAGACACCTAAAGAAGAAAGAGGAAGGAAATAAACTCATACCTCCTATGGAAGCCCCACTTGATATTCCGTTTGAACTTTGTCGAGCAAAGCAGAAAAGAAAAGGAAGAAAGACAACACAATCACAGAATAAGTTGCCCGTTGGCCAGAAAATCAAAAAATTGTCATTATTAGAGAAAAGTGTAATGTCCCAAAGCAAATATATGGAATATTTATCAATGCCAAACCCAAAATATGAAGAACCTCCTAGCAAAAGAATGAAAAGAAGATGTGAAATTGAACCGTGTCCTCCTAGGTTCGTTCAACTTGCCGTGCCAAATAAACGGAGAGTTTTCGCAAATTGGAAAGATTACCATACGACACTACCAACTGAGATGCTACTAAGATTTGAGCAAATATTACACACTGATAAAAATTTGGAACCAAGAGATGCACGTTACTATTACAGAAAAATTGACAAAGAAAAGAAAAAGCAAGCACGAGCAAAAAAACGTTTGCTGAAAAAAAAGAAGAAAGTGAATGAAAAAGGTGATAAGATTTGGCTAGATAGTCATATTGATGACTCTGTTAAAGCTATCTTAGATTTTATTAAAAATGAGCCCTTGTTTTCCTTGAACTTTAAACAGGTGATGTTGTCTGATGGAATCTTGACCAAATTGGATAAGAATAAAATTTTGAAGAAACCTAGGAGAAATTCTAGAAATTATTACAGAAAAACAATAATTGAGGTTTGTATAATATTTTCCGATATATAAAAAACTAATTATCGAATGCGCCTATATAGGTATAGGTATACGTGGAGTCAAAATTTGAATGTGGTGTTATATATTTTACATAAAATCTCGTATTGTGAACGTCAAAGTGTTTTATATCAAAAAATAGTTTGGAGTTTTTTTTTAATCGATGAAATAAAAAAATGGTCTAGGGATTTCGAAGGAGGTTAAGAAATTGTAATCACAGTAAACTGTCACTTGTCCAAATACTGATTTGTGAAAACCCATTTATACTAATGCTATTGTATTAATTGAAGGCAGATTTGGATGCGTGTATACCGAGTGTCCGTGGAAGATGGCTCGCCCCTATATATATTTTTTTTATTTTGAAGATAATGGAATGAAAGGAGGATCTGCATTTTTTGACGAATAACTCAAGTTTATGCAACTTTTCACCAAAAGTGACCTAAACTTTCGATTTTTAAACGGGATACCCAGTATATTTCCAGCCCTTTTGTCTTCATATTACATTCTGAATACAACCATGGATGATTTGTCACTCATTGTAACCTTTTTTTTTAATTTTGAATTTTATTTTTCAATCTAGAATGCTATGGATACGTTCAAAACACTAATTACAGCCTTAAAATTTTGTTTTCGGTCAAAATATATGCGCTACGTAAAATTTAATTTTAAAATTGAAACTACAGATTTTTTTCAAATGGCAACATGGTGGCTCGGCGGGTTAGGGAAAAAAACATTTTATTATGATTAATTTGATACCACACACTTATGTTTTAAACAAAATTCCGTTAAAAAACCGTTTTATACGGTCTTGACGATCGTGGTTCATTGGTATTGCTTAGTTGGGTGGCCGGCGTTGAGGTGGCGCTCGAAGTTTGGAGTTATCCACTGTGCGGGCGCGATCTCAGTTTCGGTCTTGAATGGGTTGGGTTGTCGATTCATTCGTTGCAGTCATTAGTTATTGACTGCTAGACCTACCCTATACTGATGAGGAGCAACACTCCGAAATCGATATATAGGTGGTCCGAATGTTTCGATGAATATTCCCATGCAACAAGCAATTGCAGAGATAACCTTGTAGGAACTCTCCACGGAAATTTCATCAGATGTAATTCAATGTTCGTCGTGGCATTAGCCAGGATAGTAGTTGTTTTCTGGTGGATTTTCGACCCAACTTTTCCTATTGTATAGGATATTAGCAATGAGCAGTCCTCCGGACATCTTATGCCTCATTAAAAAACCACGTTAGATAATTCATAAAATAAAACATCTTTTGGTATTAAAATAAGAATTAAATGCATCCAGTAACCTTTGACTAACACAAACACATTGATGAAACCAAATCATTATAAAGAGGTCTTCTTTTACTTAGCTTCTGCAAAAGTAAATCAGGTATTTATTGAGTAATTATTTAAAGTTCGTTTGTTAATGATAATATTTATGCCAGAAGATATGTTATTATAGCTTTTAGATTTTTTATTTTGTTTCATCAGTTGTGTTGGTTACAGGTTGCTGAATGTATTTATTTCATACTTTAATCTTTTAAGATCCTTCATTTGGGGAAATTTCTTATGTAATATATTAAAGTTTTTTAACGTTAGTTTGTTTGAAACCTAATAATGTGCCGTATCAAATTAATTATAATCAAATGCTCTTTTTTCCTAACCCGAGGAGCCACCGTGTTGTCATTTGAAAAAAAATAGTAATAGAAAGGACCACGCACACATCTTATGGGAAAAAGTCTTTCGGTGAATATGGCTGGATTTTTGATATATTGTAGCTGGAGTCATTCTGAGTAGAAGTCTCCATTGGCCCAACTCGATCGTATGACTAGATTCGGCGCTAGAGGGCGCCAAGTCATGAATTTTCAGCTGAATAAAAAACATCAATATCTCATTTATATTCAATATTATGTGCGACTGAGCATTCCCAAAATTCGCGAGAAATACTTTTCCATCATACGAAATAAAAAAACGCCACTGTTTTTCTAGAGGGTGGTCAAAAATATACTCAATTCTTCAGTGTATGAATTTGACTACGAGGTTATAAGATAAGTTGATTGAGTTTATCATCGAGAATCGATCAGTATGGTTTGTTGATCTACCAAAATATAATGAGGCTATGAATACAGAGTGTTTGGAATAAGGTAAGGTTCATATAATACAGTGCGGCTTTTTTTAGTCCCCCCTTTGTGTTAACTTTTGAACGGTTCAACGTAGAAACATGAAACAAAAACCATTTTGAATGGTATCACCGATACTATACTTTTTGGGATTTGCGATTTTCCGTTAGAGGGCGCGGAGGTCACATCAATTTGAAAATTTCAAATGGCATGGAGGTCAAATTATACCTATTTTAAAAGAGAATTTTCTTTTCAACCAATTTTTGCTGATTTTCTTCAATACGTATTTTCACAATTTTAATCTCTTTGCCTTTCGAAATTTTCAAGTTGATGTGCCCCCAGCGACATCTGTCGAGTTATTGCAATGTACCTTCTTTCAAAAAGTAGTAGGTATCGGTATTATCATTCAAATAATTGTTGTCCCATTGCTCCAGATCAAACCGTTAAAAATTTTCGGGATGGCATTCGGATCCGCAATTATACTTGATTTTTTGAGAGAATTTGTTAGAAAATATATCAACAAAATTCAAAAGAATGTAGAGGGTTGAAAAGAGAATTGAATTATTTTTTCAACGATGTGCCACTTGAACCCCCATGCCATTTAAAATTTGTAGGTTAATGTGCCCTCCCCCTATAGGTACATCAATCACAATGTCTTTCATTTCAAAAAGTAGTATCGGTAATACCATTCAAAATGGTTTTTGTTTCATGTTTGTACTTCAAACCGTTCAAAAGTCAACAGGGCGGGAGGGTACTAAAAAACCCGCACTGTATACCTATACATGTCATTATTCCATATCACGAATTTTATTACTGTTGATCCTCAATGATAAACTCAATCTACTTATAACCTCGTAGGCGAATTCATTCACTGAAGAGTTGAGCATGTTGTTGACTATATACACCCTGTAGAAAAACAGTGCCGTTTTTTTCTCTGTATTAAGGAAAATCATTTCTCACGAGTTTTGGGAATGTCCAGACGCACACAATATTGAATATAATATTTTTTTATTCAGCTGAAAATTATTGATTTGGCGCCCTCTAGCGCCGATTCTGGTCATACAATCCAGTTGGGCCAATGGAGACATTCACTCAGGATGACTCCGGCTACAACATATCCAAAATCCAGCCATTTTCACAGAAAGACTTTTCCCATAAGATGTGTGCGTGGTCCTTTGAAAATAAAATTTTGTATAGCAGATATATTACGACCAAAAACAGTAAAGTTGTATTATTCTTAAAATTTTAGGGCTACAATATGATAAGAATAATAAAAATTAGTGATTTGAAGATAGCACTCTAGAGTAAAAAATAAATTTCAAAATAAAAATGAAATTCGGTTACAAAAAGTGACAAGAAACACATGGTTGTGTTCAGTGAGTCATATGGATATAAAGAAGTGAAAATATAAACCGAGTGTCTGATTTGAGAAACCAAAAGTTTGGGTCACTTCTGGTGAAACCCGAAGTTGCATGAAGCTGAGTTACTTGTCAAAAGATGCAGCATTATATGTCTTATACAGATCCTCCAAATTTCATTCCATAATTATCAAAAACAAAAAAGTTATAGGGGCGAGCCACTTTTCGGGGACACCCGGTATATTGTGATACAATAAGTGCCTTCATAGCACGTAAGATTTTTTCCAGATGCGACAGGGATTCCCTTGGCAGAGTCATCACGTACACTATGCACGCATTCAAAAATCAACCTAGGATACGTTCTCAAACAACTTGGGATGTGTTCAAAAACCAAATGGGATGCGTTTCACAATCAAATGAATAATCGAAGGAACAACGTACTTTGGATGCTATGCCATTTGTGTTGTTTCTTCAACCATATAAATTTGGCGTCTACTGAAATTGCCGCCCGGAACTCATTCCCCGGGGAGTCACCCCCCCCCCCCCCCTAGAACCGGCACTGGGCCTTCTGCTGGCAGAATAACCAAATAGTCAGATTAATATGTGACCATTCGGATCAGACGGGGAATAGTTAGTTTCAAAGATGTCTGATTTGACCTACATCGAAACTTGTCTGCAGCTGATCCCCTTGTCCGAATAAAAAAATTCTGCTATTTAGTAACAAGAAGCACTTGCAATTGTATGCTCTGCAATGGGGAGCACACTGCGTATCTATTTGATATAATTCAATACACGTCAAGGTATTAGCAGTGGGAGTAGTTAGTTGTTTTCTGACGAGGACTTGTCATGAAAGCCTACACTGTAGGTGAATGGGAGTAAAAAGTAAAAAAGGGAGAAACACCGGTCAGCAACAACTGACGTTACTTAACGATCTCCCAAAAAACTATGAACTTTGTGTTCAGAAATGGAAGAACATTTTCCTGATGAAGTGAGTGCTTGCTTCATTAGAGAAAATGAATTTCGCCCTTTATTTTCCAATTTCTTCAAAAATGTCGTTTAATGTATATGTGCTATGTGTGGAAAATAATAAGACCTATTATTATTATTATTATTATTATTATTATTATTATTATTATTATTATTATTATTATTATTATTATTATTATTATTATTATTATTATTATTATTATTATTATTATTATTATTATTATTATTGTTATTATTATTATTATTATTATTATATGCGACTGAATCTCTTAATCCCCGGATGCTCGGAGTACCTTTTGATCTGCTTGCATATATTTTTCGACTATGTGAAGTAGAATCTGGGGTAGAATAGGGCTCATAAACATTTTTTGATTGTAGATCCCTATAAGACGATTTGTAGCTGGAACACTGTATAAATGACCAAATATAACAAAACACTCTTAGTTTCAATAGCATCTCATATGAATATCTACGATTACGTTTTGTATTGTTTAACAATATAAAGAACAAATGAGATTTTTCATGGGCCTTTAGCGCCAAAACTATAGCCTACAGAAAAAGTTGTGCCAAAATTGAACTTTTGGTTTGGAATGACTTGAACTACGAGCCCTAACAACTATATGTTGGAACAAGCAGTTACTTTTGGTATAAAATGCCAGGTTACCTGAATTCTTTTATTATAATTGTTTTTAATTTTTGAATATTAAATTACCAACATTTTTGTGTTGTATAGAAGTATTTTTACGGTTCCAATATATATTGCGAATATTTTATGTTGATTACTATTTAAATAATTGTTTGATAATCGAAAAATGCTGACAACTAAATATTGGAACATGTTTTGCTGTTCCTCACGTTTATTGAGTTTTATCGACGCAAAAGAGGCTTTGACATGAAAAATACCAGTAAGTGTGTTGTCAACAAAGATTATCACGAGTCATTTGAGTATTAATATTCAAAGTGAGTAGGTATTTTCAGTTTTATTACAAGCAAAATACGAGGATGTTAAGTGGAAAACCTGCTGATCCAAAAGTGCGAGAAACTATTATTAATCAGTGCCATAAACGGAAAACAATGCGTGATTTTTCCAGCGACTTTTGACTATAACAACAACTACTGTGTTTAATGTAATTAAAAAATATGGTGAAACTGCCAGTATTAATGTTTGCGGTAAAAGCTTAGGCCGTCCAAAAGGGGTGTAAGGCATTTAAGAATATGTTAGTCTGCAAGAAAAAATACACTACCAGAAGTAACTGCAAGGTGGAATAGGCAAACTGGGATGGATGTTTCCAGAGAATGCTGTCGCAAATATATCCACAAGAGCGGTCTTAGTTTTTATAAGGTATGTTTGATAGGTACTTCTTTGCGGTATACATTTTCTATTTTTTGAGTTACAGGCTAAAGAAAAGCCATTGTTGACGGAAACTCAAGAAAGGAAACAGTACATTTGGACCAAATCAAAGCTTTCGTGGACCAAACATGACTGAGTTATCTATAGCGACGAAAACAAATTTGATTTGAGATTACCGAAAGCGTGTGATTCAGAAAAAAAAGACATAAGGACTGCCTCAAAAGGACTGTGTAAAGTTTCCACAGGGCATCATGGTGTGGGGTTGTATGCCAGCAAAAGGGTTGGTAACTTTACACTTCATTGGAGGGACAGTAAATGCAGACAAATACCAATATATCCTTGAACGTTCGCTTTTACCAAGTGCAGCAAAGTTAAATCCATCTGGAGATTTTATTTTTCAACAGGACGGAGCCTCATGCCATACTGTTGAATTTACCAAAAAATTGATGGGATAACATGACACTAAGGTTTTGTTACATCCCTCTAGCAGCCCGGATCTTAATCTAATAGAAACACTTTGGCATAAAATGAAACAATTAGGCATTGTTTCATTTTATGCCAAAGTGTCTCCATTGGATTAAGATCCTCGGCGTAAATCACCATAACTACGTGCTAAATTGCAAGAAATATTGGATAATTTCACCTCTGAACTCTGTGAAGGCCAAGTTAATACAATGCCTAATAAAGTTCAACTAAGGGCAATGTTACGCCTTATTAATTTTTATTTTAATATTTTAAAAACAATTAGTTCCAATATTTCCAAACAATTAATTAAATAGTAATCTACATAAAATATATGCAATAGATCATTGTAAAAACACTTCCATGCATCATGAAAAATGTTGCTAATTTCATATTTACAATTAAAAATAATTAGAATAAAAGAATTTTGGTAAACAGGCATTTTATTCCCAAAGTAACTGATTATTCCAACATATAGTTGTTAGGACTCGTATAACATATCAAAAATTCAGCCAATTCGACAGGGGGGCAATTTCCCTATTGAAGTGTGCGGTATCATTTGTTGACGAAATTTAAGGGCAATGCTTGTTTTCTAAATCAAAAGTTGCAGCCTCTCCTATAGTTACTGATGATGATACCAAGAAAGAGAAGTATGCAGGAGACTTGTACGATCTAAGGAAGACGAGGCTATTAACGTCGGATGCCATTTACGGACGATAATTCAAACTATTTAAGAACCGTCAAGTGCGTTAAGTCAAGTCAAGTCTATCCTATCGACAGCAGCAGTCTTCTCGTTCCTGAACAAATAATTCTTTATTAATTTTTGTAGGAGTCTGTCTGACATTCACAATTTTACATTTAAAGGGCGAAGTTCAGCTGTGCAGACTGGAGTTTACACGCTGTTCTTCCACTTAACCCTATACGTAGTAGTAGATTCAGCATGATCTGTATATGTTTCAATATCTATTCATGTTAATGTACAGTAAGATTTGTTTAATTACAATAAATTATATTTACAAAGATACATGTTACCCGGTGAACATTTTTTAAATTGTTACATATGTGGAACATAAACTTAACGTCTTATGAATGATGGTCATCATCATCAATATGTATCCATTATACGTATTTTCTGAGGCGATAAGTCCCAACTTTCAGCGTTGTATCAACGTCATATTTCATTGATCCCATTTTCATCATCAAAATGACGTTTTATGCACAATGTCCAAAGAACATATCATAATATATATCAAGTAAGTGATTTAAATGTCATGTTCCCAATACTACGGTCGTTTCTGATACGATATGTCCTAAGTTTCAGCGTTGTATCGACGTCATACTTCGTTGATCATATCATTGTTTATATAGAAGATAGTTAGTCAACCTTATGGGATTAAAATTGGATCAAAATAGATGCGACATGTAGATGGCGATAGTGATGTCAGGAAAAATTTGGAAAGACAATGTTAGACAATGTTTGGAAACATATATCAATAATATGTTTATATTTGATTTTCAAAATTACCATCACTCAAGAGATATATTTATGATATAATAGTATATGATACAATATCGATTATTTTGATCAGTAAATGAATACATTTTTTTAGATATTCAACTTAGGTACGTCAGGCAAAGTATGCAAAAATACATAGTTATTTGGTCGTCAAATGTATCTAATTTAATATATTTTCATTACTATATTAGGAAATTTGTAAAATTTTCATATTTTTCCTGTTGCCAGAAAACCTTTGGAGAGACAATGTTTGGAAACATATATATAAGTAATATGTTCATAATCGATTTTAAAAATTGCCATCGCTCAAGAGATATATAAATGATATAATACTTTTTATTGATTAATTACATCAATAGGTGAACATATTTGTTCAGGTATTTAACTTACGTTGGAAAAAGTATGCAAAAATACATGGTTATTTCGTCAGAAAATGTCAGAAAAATGTCAGAAAAAATATTCTGGGGAAAAGTTTGTGCATGTCCGATAACCTAAAAATCGATTTTGACACATGTCACGTGATCGCTAGAATGGCGGCAAAATGAAAAAAATTGCAATGCAAAGGCAAAAAAAGGGGTAAGATGGCAAGATATCAAAAAAGTTATTTGAAAAAGTCACTTAGAATTCAATTTTATACACATAAACGAAGTTTCAAGAGATAATTCAAAAAAATTGAAAATAGCAATTTTATTTAAATATTTTCCCATCTATTTAAAAATATTATTTTTTTTTCTTATGAATAGCTTGACTATACTGAAACATTTGCATTTTAATGATAATGACAAAACTTTCTCATTTTCTCCACACCAGAGGGCACTAAATTTAAAAAGTTGGTTTTTGCCAGAACCCTTCATTGGTTCTCATCTAACAGTTATATCAGAATTCCAAGACTATTGTGTTGATATGGCAATCTAGAAACACCATGTTTTCTGATTTTAATCAAGTTTCAATAATAATGCTGTATGAGCGTTTTACTTTGCACATAAACTTTAAGAATCTTTAATTTTACGCACTATTTTCAAGTTTATGTGCGAAGTGAAACGCTCATGCACGATTATCATCGGGACTTGATTATAATCTGGAAATTACCATGTTTTTGGAGTGTCATGTCATCACAATGGTCGTGGAATTCGGATATAACTGTTAGATACGAACCGATGTAACAGCAAGGGTTCTGACAAATTCCCATTTTTTCAATTTAGTGCCCTCTGGTGTGGAGAAAATGAGAAAGTTTTGTCATTATCATTAAAATGCAAATGTTTCAGTATAGTCAAGCTATTCATAAGAAAAAAAATAATATTTTTAAATAGATGGGAAAATATTTTTAAAAAATTGCTATTTTCAATTTTTTTGAATTATCTCTTGAAACTTCGTTTATGTATATAAAATTGAATTCTAAGTGACTTTTTCAAATAACTTTTTTTGATATCTTGCCATCTTATCCCTTTTTTGCCTTTGCATTACAATTTTTTTCATTTTGCCGCCATTCTAGCGATCACATGACATGTGTCAAAATCGATTTTTAGGTTATCGGACATGCACAAACTTTTCCCCAGAATATTTTTTCCAATACTCCAATAATAAAAATTTTTCCCATATGGTACATACTTTTTGGCGGTCACTGTATATAAATAATTTGTTTACATTTGATTTTCAAAATTATCATTACCCAGGAGATGTATTCACGATGGAATAGTTTATATCGATTATTTTGATCAATAAATGAATATAATTCTTTAGTCATTCAACTTACGTCAGGTGAAGTATGCAAAAATACAGAGTTATTCGGTCATTGAATGGATCGAATACAATATAATATTTTCATTACTATATTAGGAAATATATAAAATATTCATATTTTGCCTGATGCCAGGAAAACTATGGAGAGACGATTCTTGGAAACACACATAAATAATACGTATATTTTCGGTTTTCAAAATTATCGTCACTCAAGATATTATGTACTAATCAATCAATCAACTTTATTTCCCCAAGAAACATTACATGTTTATGGAAGGGATAAAAAAAATCTTAAAAATAACATGAATAAATAAGCACACAAAGATGTGATCAATAAATATAAAAAATAATAATAATAATCTGACAATACATTTGCTCAAAATACAATGTGGTGAATATAAACAAAATAATAAATATTGAAATATAAATAAATTCAACAGTTTTCAACTTATATCGAAACTATTTCAAAGTTCTAGTGGTCAAATTCATTTAATAATAATTTATATTGGTTATTTCCATCAATATTTTTTTTTTTGGGGCACATAAATTACGTCTGGCAAAATATGCAATAATACGTACCTATTTGGTCTTACTATTGATTATATTGATGAAGATGTATATACGATTATATTTAAAAAAGTTAGATATTTTCATGTCTATCTTGATGTCTGCAAATTATTGAAGAGATAATATTTGAAAAAGTACATAAAAAATACCGGGTGGCTACGGAAGTATTGCCTACGGAATATCTCAGTTATTGTATGAAGTAGGTTTGTGAAATTTGGAGCGTCGATATAATGACATAAGAGCTAGAATTTGAGCATATTGACATGTCGAAGTTAACTTCCGGTCTGACCGGAAGTAACATCAACTTTCTTATTTTAAATGGAAACCCTATTTTTTTTTTCTTTTCGCTTTATTCAGCATTCAATTCCCTTTCTAATGACATATCACAAGTTGGTATCTAACCAGAAACTATATCAGAAAAAAATTATTATTGAAATTCACCGAGTAGGCCGTGGAAGCAAAATGAAAGCCAAAAATTGAAAAGTTGGCTATGGAAACCATACGTCACTTGATAACAGTTGCTACTAGTGTGATATTTTATTTTCATTCGTCGGCGTTATAAAAAGCCGCCAAAAAAAATATTGGAAAAATTGGGAAAAAAACAATACTCTGTAGGTCCATAACTTAAATAGGAACATACAACTTTTTCTTGCCTGTACTATTCAGCATAACCATTCCTTTCTAATGATATAATAGAAAGTAATTTTTTGAAATGAAATACCAAAAAATCCAATTATTATTCTTCAAATAACGAAAAAACAGATTTATCGAAAAAAAATTCAAATTGATAGTATTAAAGATAAAATAAATCCAAAACAAATGTTCGAAATGCATTCCCTCAGCGTCAATACATTTATTGACTCTGGTGATATTTTCATGTAAACCGTTTCTCAACATTTGGGGCGTGATATCTTGGAAAGCTCTACGAATTTTTACTTCTAGCTCATGTAGAGTTATAGGCTGTGTGGAATACACCCTATTTTTAAGATGCCCCCATAGAAAAAAGTCGCACGGAGTAAGATCAGGTGACCTTGGTGGCCACCTGACTGGACCATGGGTTGTTCTAAGTCTCTCTTGAAAGCGATTTTGAAGATAATTTCTCGCTATTCTTGAATTATGCGGAGGGGCGCCATCTTGCTGGAAGTACATTCTCTCAGTTATTTCCGCTGGTAGGTTGTTAATGAATTCCGAAATTTCATTCGTTAAAAAATTAAAGTATCTCTCTCCGGTGAGTTGGCCTTGAAAAAGAATGGGGCCAACAATATGAGTTCCAACTATTCCTGCCCAAACATTCACACCAAATCTCTCCTGGAAGCCGCCTTGTCGAAACCGGTGCTCGTTTGCTATCGCCCAGTACCTGGAACAAAAGACCGTTCACACTTTTAGCACTTTACACTTCGACTATCGACAATAATCCAAATAAAGTACAGTACCTACCTTGTATTATTCCTGTTAAATAATCCATTGTTGGTAAATCTTGACTCGTCCGTAAACAAGATATAATAGTTAAATAGGTGATTCTCAGCATTTTGTCGAAGAAGCCAATTACAATATTCCAGGCGCCTTTCACCGTCATTTTCATACAAATGTTGATGCAATTGATACTTGAAGGATTTCAATCGATGTTTTTTCAAAATTTTCCTAGCAGAGTCCTTACTTATAGCTAATTCGGCGCCAATCTGCCTTGAGGAAATTGTGCTATCATATTGTATTAAAGCTAATACATTAATTTCAGTTTCCTCATTAATAACAAATGCTTCTGAGTCTTCGTGAACATCAGGCTCAGTTCTTAATTTTTCTTCAAGCCACTGGAAATACCTTCTTGACGGTTGCTGCCTCCCTGGATATCGCTCTAAATACAATCGTTCAGCGGCATAAGAATTTTTTAAACATTCACCATAAATGAGAAGCATGTCAATTTGTTCGGTTCGTGAATAACGGGGCATTTTTTGAATATTCCACTAACTGATTTCGATTTCCAAACCCTTTTAAAATGGCAGAATCAAAAACACTACTTCGAACGTCAAAATAATATGGATAGCAGCGTTCGTGACAGCTCTCATTTCTTTTTTGTTTCATTCCAAAATACATCTTAATCAGCCTACTTGTTAATATTTTGGTTCGAATGATTATTGCAATGGAATGATTATTCTGAATAGCACAAACATCGTCCATAGGTAGATATTAGAATATCTATGGTCGATGGCACAGACCAAGTACGTTTATGTTCCTATTTAACCTAGAACCTACAGGATATAATTTATCATTCCACATTATTTTTAATTTTATTTTTGCGAATGGCGATAATCTGTTTTGTTATTTGAAGAATAATAATTGGATTTTTCGGTATCTCAGTTCAAAAAATTATTTTCTATTATATCATTAGAAAGGAATGGTTATGCTGAATAGTACAGGCAAGAAAAAGTTGTATGTTCCTATTTAAGTTATGGACCTACAGAGTATTGTTTTTTTCCCAATTTTTCCAATATTTTTTTTTGGCGGCTTTTTATAACGCTGACGAATGAAAATAAAATATCACAGTAGTAGCAACTGTTATCAAGTGACGTATGGTTTCCATAGCCAACTTTTCAATTTTTGGCTTTCATTTTGCTTCCACGGCCTACTCGGTGAATTTCAATAATATTTTTTTTCTGATCTAGTTTCTGGTTAGATACCAACTTGTGATATGTCATTAGAAAGGGAATTGAATGCTAAATAAAGCGAAAAGAAAAAAAAATAGGGTTTCCATTTAAAATAAGAAAGTTGATGTTACTTCCGGTCAGACCGGAAGTTAACTTCGACATGTCAATATGCTCAAATTCTAGCTCTTATGTCATTATATCGACGCTCCAAATTTCACAAACCTACTTCATACAATAACTGAGATATTCCGTAGGCAATACTTCCGTAGCCACCCGGTATGTTTATATGCAATCTTCAAAGTTATCATCATTCAAATGATACATTCGTGATTATACGGGATCAAAAATGCAACATAATTGAAATGTGTTAAAGCGAACGTTCGACGTAAAATGGTTTAATTTTGGTATATCATTTAATCATGAGTATGACCGATTTCTGAAGTACGTATCGGTTAAGTTCATTCAACATAACGCATGAGACATCTGATGAAAACCATTATATGACTTATAATTATTGTACAGTTGAATGTTCACCGGGTACCTACTTGAAAATTTATAGTTTTTTGTCTGCATTCAGTTAATGTATCTTACCCTGCAACCCGAGACATCAAACACATAATGAACATTTATAAATACTCAGACCTATATCTGTTTCTTACTTTTCTAGGTGTGTGATAAGCTGGCATTATGGATGGATACTCTCACAAAATTCGTAGATGTTCAAGTAGTAGATAGTAAAGAAGATATTCCTCCATTAACGATATCCTCCCTCGAAGAAGAGGAAGGTGAAGAGGTAGATGAAGAGGAAAGTGAAGGGACTAGTGAAGGGACAAGTGAAGGGACGAGTGAAGGAGCAATGGAAAGTGCAAGAGAGAAAGGTGATGAAACTGAAGGCACTACAGATGTTGAATTATCGGCAGATGAAGCAATGGAAGGAATTGGTGCAACCAAGTTATGGAAATACCAAGATGAAGGTTAATTTCATTTACATCTTTTTTCTGCAGTAGTTTCCTGTCATGGTGACTATGAATAATACTATTCAAAATCATAGAAAGCTACCCAAACGCATCATTTTCACTTGACTCACGTTTTGTCAAATTCAACCAAGCATAATCAGAATAATTAGTAGAAGCATTCGGTTTTCTATTTTTTTGAGTTCGGAATTATGGGGATATTATGAATGAAAACGATCTTGTGAATAATTTTAATCAGAACAAAAGTTTGAAGCTTTCGGAAATATTCACGACACTTTTCACCATAAAAAGAAATCTCTCTTTACTGTACATTACCAAGTTTATACCAACATTCATTTAAAAACTATAAAAATCGTTGTTTAGGTGAAGATTATGATTTTGAAGAAATGAAAGAACCAGCGGTACTAAGACAGATGATCTTCGATACCTTAGGTGACTTTGGCGATAACATTGACATCTTAGAAGAACTTATTGAGATGTATGAAAGTAGTCCAGACGAATTTTTGATGACTGAGGTAGGCATTCAGATTTTCATTATTGTTTTGTCTGTTCTGAAGTTGTGACGTCGGTAGGTGCAAGGAATGCCAGGCGTAACACACATGAATATTTTGAATAAACTTCGAGAATTGAAAGGAGAAATCATTGATAAAGGACCTAAGCGTTCGACTCTCGAAGAATCTATGATTGAATGGGCAAAAGAAGTTGCTCCAGAGAAGGTCGATGACAAAATGTTAAGGGCAATTCATGAATATGCTTCCTTCCTACATCAAAAGTTGCAGCCTCTCCTAGAGACCGGTGATGAAAAATCAGGTGAAAATTTTAAACACAAATTGAATTTTTCCATTCAGATAATAGTCCAAGCAATAAAGAGCAAAAATTAATATCCGACAAAAAAATATGATATGATGATATGAGCGTATAGGAAATTGAAATTCAGCATAAGTTTCTATTTCATGCGACTCGATCGTGATTAACGAACATAACCCAAAAAATTGGCAAAGTGGCGAAAAGCGTTTTTTTTTTGATAACTAAAAAACTACAGCTCCTATTGACAAAAATCAAATTTGAATTAAAAACCGTTATGTTTAATAAAATGAGTACTCACCAGAGGCAATAAAAAAAAAACTTGTAACTTGTCGTTCACGTACGTTTTCTTTTGCAGTGTACACTAGTACTTGAAATTGAATCAATAATTACTTTTCAATAACACTGCCAGGACGTAGAAAGTGTCTTTAATGTCAACAGAATTTGTATCCCCACTGCGGCACCCGCTAGAATTACATCGCTCCGCGCTTGCACGCCTCACTTTGTTCATCAATTAATAATACTGCAAATGAACTAAACATATCCTTGTATTTTTTTATTGAAAATATAGGTATTTATCCTCAATATCCATGAAGGTGACTGCTGTACGATGATTATTGCGTCTTCCAGAATTTTTTGAAACAAAAAAATTATCTCGGCTCCTAGTGATCGTAGGAATTCAATTTTTTTAAGTAATTTTTTGACACTTAAAATAAAAAAAAATCAATACTTATTCGATAATATGGACTCTTACAAAAAAAAATAACCCCTGAATCGTTACTGTAGCATCATTCCCCGAGCAAGAGTAGCCATATTGAGAGAGCATCTTTTTTGAAAAAACTTCTAATATTTTGAAAAATAATCAATATTTATCAATTTTTCAAAAAAAGACTTTTTTGGCTTGCCATAGGCTACACAAAACTGTGAGTACCAATTTTCAATACCTTCCAATTAACGAGTTATAGAAAACCCGATTTTTCACGGTTTTTCCGATATAACTCGAAAAGTATCAATGATATCGAAAAATTATTTTTCATTCAATTGATAGATATTTTTAATACCTACAATTTCTTAATTTGAATTATTTCGATCAGAGCTGAAGTGTTTTAGTTATCAACAAAAAACCGCTTTTCGCCAATTTTTTAGGTTATGTTCGGTAATCACGATCGAGTCGCATGAAATAGAAACTCATCCTGATTTTCAATTTCCTATACGCTCATATATTTTTTTCGGATATTAATTTTTGCACATTGGGATGCTTCCTCGTTTCTTGGACTAAAACTAAAGCTGCACTTTGCGAGTGAATATCAGAAATATATATTATACAGGGTGTATCTAAATAACACCGAAAAAATTAAAGGGGTGATTCTGTGATGAAAATTAATGTGAGTGTTTGGTATAAAAATTTTTGAAAAAACTCTCCCCGGAAAAGTTACACCCCTTCGAAAATTAAAAAAAAATGGTTTTTCTTTTTTATTTTCCCTGTATATCAAGCTTGGTAAACATTATCTGTCAATAAGAGTATACTTTTTGAAATTTTTTCAACCCTGAAGTATGCTTAGAAGGGGTTGATTATTTCAACCCCTAAGATATTTTTTCTTACAACTTTTTTTTAGATGAAAATTTTTTCTTTAAAAAAGTATGACTGAAAAGCACAATACATTGACTAACATTTTTAACTCTACAAGTTTTTTCTAAAACTTGAGCATTTACGAGAAAAAAAATCTAATGCAATGCATTTTCAAAAAGATGAGCTAACGCGAGTGTATTTTGCGTCAAGTCTAGTGGCCTGTGCTTTGCATAAAAACATTAATACTGACACTAGGATTGTGTAGTGTCATTTTCTGTCACCCATCTTATTGTTTCACAAGTTTTATGATTGTGTATTGTAGGAAATATTAGTTGATTGAAAATATGAATGCATATTCGAATTTGGAAATGGCAGATATGCATTTTACATACGGTCGTGCTAACGGTAATTCATTGGAAGCGCAAAGACTTTATGCTGAACAGTACCCACAGCGTAGACCACCCCATCATACTACGTTCACAACTATTCACCGACGCTTGCGGGAACGTGGTAATTTTGAAAAAAGTAGTTATGATTCTGGTCGTACTAGAGAAGTTAGAACTGCAGCTGTAGAAGAAGCCGTACTTAATTCAATTGAAGAATTCCCAGAAACTAGTACCAGGAGAATAGCTCGTGTCCTACATGTAAGCCATTCCGTTGTTTTTAGAATTTTAAAAGAATAAATGTTGTATCCCTATCATCTTCAACGGGTGCAGGCGTTAATGATTCGAGATTTTTTACCCCGTGTGATTTTTTGTCAGTGGCTTATTAATATGATTGGCCAAGCACCACAGTTCGAGGAGGACCTGTAAACTGGCCAGCCCGCTCCCCTGACCTTAATCCTTTGGATTTTTGCATATGGGGATATCTGAAATCTTTGATATACACAAACCCAGTTGAAAATATCGATGATCTGCGAAACCGCATTGTAGCAGGGTGTGAAACTATAAGAAATTCTCCAGGAATATATCATCGTATACGCAATTCTATGAGGAAAAGGGTAGATGCTTGTATTGAAGCTGAAGGCGGTCATTTTCAACATTTATTATAATTGTATTGTCGATATTCGATAGGTTTTTGTTCATTGTTTGTTCACTTTTGTTTTTAGTTGTAGAAGTCTCATAATCAAAATCATAATTTGGTTGGCTGTTGTTTAATAAAATGCTATTTTACATGAGCTTATTTATTTTTTTCTCATAAATGCTTAAGTTTTCGAAAAAAACTTGTAGAGTTAAAAAAGTTAGTCAATGAATTGGGCTTTTCATTCATACTTTTTTAAAGAAAATATTTTCATCTAAAAAAAAGTTGTAAGAAAAAATATCTTAGGGGTTGAAATAATCAACCCCTTCTAAGCATACTTCAGGGTTGAAAAAATTTCAAAAAGTGTACTCTTATTGACAGATAATGTTTACCAAGTTTCGTGTCTTTAGCTTGATATACAGGGAAAATAAAAAAGAAAAACCATTTTTTTTTAATTTTCGAAGGGGTGTAACTTTTTCGGGGAGGGTTTTTTCAAAAAAATTTATACCAAACACTCACATTAATTTTTATCACAAAATCACCACTTTAATTTTTTCGGTGTTATTTAAATACACCCTGTATACTTACTCTAGAATGCTAATCCTGCCAATTTTCACGGCGAAAAGCATGCTGCGTATGCGACCCGTTTACGATGTGCGCATGCCCGTCATCAGTGTAGTTTGGGTAGATCGTTGCCAAGTTTGAAAATAATTTGGTGTTCCAATTCAGAGTTTTTTGTTATGAGGCAATAAAACACATCCGCGGGGATAGCTCGAACGGAGAGCGCCGGTTCACCGATTTCTAAAGCCAAGCAACGGTAAGCGAGGCCATGGTTTGGATGGGTGACCAACGGACTTCCTTTCGATATTCTCCTCGGATCGTGCTAGGAATCGCACGTTAATAGGTAAGACCTCGTTAATCCTTGGCTCGCACAAGTTTCGACTTTTGAGGGCTGCCGTTCGTAAGGGGACGACAGCTGGTTAACGGAAAAAACAATTTTAAGAACAACAATTTTAACATGTCATTTGAAAGAGAGCAATTTGACAGCGCATTTAGGGCTTTTTAAAACCGAAAAGAACCTTTTAGAGATAGATTACTCCGAATTTTAGGCGCGAAAGAAATTTATTTAAAACAATAATGTACCCTATGCTACTGTAATTATAATGCCGTGCAACAGTGCTTTTTCATCAAGAGGAAGACTTGTCACTAAGATCAAGATCTGTCACTCTTGTCAGAGACAGAGTCGGTTTTTAAAATTTCAGATTTTTTCTTGTCGTTTTGTGTGGTGTTTGTTGTCATTGGTTATTCTTTCATCTTTCGTGAATTTGCATTAATCTTGTTCCTTTAAAGACCATTTCTAATAAAGCCGTTTCTTCCTAAAAATAAACAATGAACTGTTTAGTGATGTGTAAAAGAAAAATACGTGAAATAAATCATTTTTGGTAGATAATAAAAAAATTTATGTACCTATATGCTTTGCTCAAAATAGCTTAAATATTATTTTGGCTTGACAAAAAATGCATGATTTTTGGTTATTATTTTTAAGAAGAGACCCCAACAGAACATTTGAGTGAGAAAATTGTAATTTGTGGCAGACATTTTCCTCATGAAGAATCATGTGAAAATGACAATAGAATAATTTGAAACCTAGTGCAGTACCAATACCATTGCCTAAAGAATAGACAATGCCAATACTGTGTCTGCGTAAGCATGCATGACGAGTGATACTTTCTGCCACACCGCTTATATTATGAGTTCTAGATTCCTACAAAAAGTACTAAACATACACAGAATCGCCTCAGAAAATTAATGTCAATACGGAAGTGCTTTTCTTTGATGGTAAGGAAAATGCTTCTGGCCTCACTTTTTCATGCACCCCTTTGTGGAAATTGCACTAAGGTAATACAACCAGAAATACTCGTAGAAATAGCATGTTAATCTCTTCAAATGATTTAAATTAAATGCAGTTGCGTATTTTGACATGAATCGTTCTAGAAAAAAAAACCTCGAGCTTCCAAGCATCCAATTTTATAAATCCAATTTGAGTTGAAATTATTCATGATATTAGCTGAAAAAAATTTTCATAGTTTTTTGTACTTTCAATTTATTTTCCAATCCAGTGCTTACTTGAAATTCGCACCGACGATTTGGGGTGGTTCCGTAGGTTTTTGTTGGTTAACTACAGCTGAAAAGTGAATGTGATACCAAAAATCAGTCGCTTCAAAGCGGTAAATAATAATAACCGTACTCTACTTTCTGATGGCCTTTGCTGAATATTCGGGATCATAAATATGTGAAAATATGTATTCAAATCGGCTAAATACAAATAACAGGCATAAGTACAGTGAGGTTCCCAACTTTATTCTCCGAGATTCAGAATTAACGTTTGTTAATCTTGACAAGTACCATAATATTTTACTAAAACCGGGCCTGTTACAAAAACCACTAATGACGCGCTTGCGCATTGCGGACTAGCCTGAACTTTTTACAACACTTTTGACATGGGGATTAGCATTCTAGAGTAAGTATATAATATATATTTCTGTGGTGAATATGTACCAAAGAGACTAAACTAACAAGGAGGGTTTAATAAGCTCTAGCCAATCAGAATCTTGTAGCATCAACGCGTCATAGTGACGTACTTGGATATGAGTACAGAGTCGAACTCGAACCAAGCAACAAAACTGTCAGTAGTAACTCTCATATACCAAGAGCTAGTCCGTCACTGTCTATAGAGAACGGCGGCCATGACACGTCCAGCTACGTCACATTTCGTCACAAATGTTCTTTCATCTCTTTCTATCAGTGTCCCCATTGTCTTATGGGGATTAGACTCTCCTGTTAAATAATGTTTAGTCTCCTTGAATATGTACCGCTCTAAATGATCGATCAATTACAGATTCACATCAGGCCAACTACGACCACTGTCAAACGATTTTTTTTTTGCGGATTCTCGTTCAGTGCCGATTCCAATGTTCAATTTACAGTTTAGCAAACATAGCTGAGACTGTGAAATTCTCAATTCTTGCGCGAACAATCACGTGAATATCACGGACAGTCCGTCGTACGACTAATGCGCATCATGGGCGTGCCTATTTTCACAATTGCAGCTATGTTTGCCAAGCTGTACGTACATATTTGGAGTTTGGATGGAAGCATTTATCACACATTTATATGTACGTCCATTGGACTTCCTCGGCATATGTTCATAATATTTTATAACCAGTGTATCTTTACATTTGATGTATCTTTACATTTGATGTATCTTTACATTTGATGTAGTTTTACCGGACATTTATGGACATAACTGGACGTCTAGTCCATAAGATCCTTGCTGTATATCCACTGGACTACATTACACCTGCATGTGCTGTGTGGGTTTTACTATACAGAGTGGTCCAACGAAAAGTATGCACCGAGCTTTTATCCCTTTTGTGGAATTGCAAGCAAAAATGCTCGGACACGTGGAGTTTGCTTTTAGGGGGACACATTTTAGATATATTTTGCAACTTGTGCCTTTAACCACCTAGCGAGGGGGTATCACAACCCTAAAATTTTAATTGGAACGTGGGGTTGAGTGATATATCATTTGAATGGGCACAAAATTATCTTTCCAATGATACCTTATGTGTTGAAATCTACTGAAACAGTTAATGCGAAAACGGCTTCAAGAACATGAACCCGATAATTTTGGTATTAATGAAAAAATACAAATAAGTTTTGGTTACTAGGAATTAAAACATTTACAAGTAGTTGTACGTTTCAATATTTGTTACTTGTAATAGTGCTTTGGAAAAAAATAAACAAACTGTTAAATTGATTTATTAAAACGTTACTTCAACAAGTGTTCAAATTGTGACCCATTTGCTTCCATAATCTATGTCTAACATTTTGTAGCATATCAGGTGTTATGCTTCTGCACTCTGCTATAATTCGTTGGCGAAGATCTTCTATGGACTGGGGCTTAGTATCCAAACATTCATTTTTTAAGTGTCCCCATAGAAAAAAGTCCAAAGGCGATAAATCAGGTGACCTGGCAGGCCATTCCATTGGGCCTCTCCTGCCAATCCACTGTCCGGGGAACCGGTTATCTAAAAATTCTCATACAGGAACAACATAGTGCGGAGGTGCTCCATCTTGCTGGAAATGAAGCCGATCAGCATTATGATTTGTGTTATCTTCTATTATTTTTGTGATAAAAGGATCAATTGCGTCTTCAAGCATGTTTAGGTAGATTTCACCATTTAAATTTCCAGGAATGAAAAGTGGTCCTATGATATGACTTCCTAATATGCCACACCAGACGTATAATTTTTGAGAGGTTTGGGTATGAACCTCACGGAATAAATGTGGGTTACTGTCATCCCAGTAACGGCAATTATGCCTATTCAAAGCTCCATTCAAATAAAATGTACACTCATCAGTAAAACAAATGTTAAATAATAAGTGCGAATCTTCATTTAAAGGCTGTCTCATTTGTTCACAAAATTGCAGCCTTCGATCAGGATCATCCTCATTTAGTTCGTGTACTAATTTAATTTTGTACGGATGAAATTTGTACGCTTTTAAAATCCGTATTATGGACGAACGGGAGACCACTGAGGCTTCAGCTAGTTACTTAGGGTACTTTGAGTATGATCCAATTGAACATGCCCCAAAACAGCGACTTCCACAGCTTCATTTCTGATGGGGTTCTGCGGCTGGTGTTTCACATTACAAACGGACCCAGTATCGATAAACTTTCTAACTAACTTGGTAACATACGAATCATTCACATTTGTGTCGGAATGACTGTCCTTAAACAAGCGAGCTGTACGTCTAGCACAACTATTGTTTTGAAAATACAGTTTCACAATTTCAACTCGTTCTGGAATGGAATAAACCATTTTGTACGGTGAAATTGAAATAACTTCAACAGCAACCACAGTGAATCTGTCATCCTAGGCCAGAAATACTAAAATAAAATTTTACTCGAAGAGTATATCTGGGAGCGGAGCTCCGATAGGCTCCGCCCACCAGCGACTTTGCTTCGGCATTGGCCGAAGCAAATGTGCATATTTCCTATTTAAGAGCTCCTTTTTGGCTGTTTTAAGCAGTCATCCGGGAGACACAGACCATTGTGTAGTTGTCCTACCGAGCGGTAGCCCGGGTGGCTCTGGTGTTATTAGTATTTCTGGCCAGGTCATAGCTTCCTCTAGAAATCTATGGCCTGGCTTAGATAGATGAAACGTCGTTGGTTAACACCAACGACATTAAGAAAGAATTCGTACTGTTCCTGACTGATCCTGAAAGAAGAGTTCCGGAGTTGCTGGATAATTGCGACTATGCTGCACTTGGAGACGCTTGAGCTAGCCGGATGAGGCAAGTTGTCCTCCAATTTCCGATCCAAGTGCACGCATTTGTTGACATATCAATGAAGGAATTACAATAAACGTTTTCCTAAATTATTTTCCTACACATATCCGCAGTTTTTTTCCTACACTTATCTGCAGTCGTTTTCGACAAAAACACGCAAACGATAAATGGAGAATTTAGTTGTGATAAAAAATATTATCGTTGAAATGTTGCTTTCGGTAAAATGAAGTAATTTAGAAATGATTGTCGTTATCCTGATTCCTAGTAACCAAAACTGATTTGTATTTCTCATTAATACCAAAATTATCGGGTCAATATTCTTAAAGCCGTTTTCGCATTAACTGTTTCAGTAAATTTCAACAAATTGGAAAGATAATTTTGTGCTCGTTCAAATAATATACTCGTATCACTCGACCCCACGTTTCATTTAAAATTTCAGGGTTGTGACATCTCCTCGCTAGGGAGTTAAAGGCACAAGTTGCAAAATATATCTAATATGTGTCCCCCTCACAGGCACACTTCACGTGTCCGAGCATTTTTGCTATGAATTCCAAAAAAAGGAGAAAAGCTAGGTGCATACTTTTTGTTGGACCACTCTGTATATTACTTTCACAATAAAAATTTCCATGAAACACACTTATAAGTATATTATATTTAATTAAAGATGAAGCAGCTTATTTCAGTTTATTGCAGTAAGTATTACTGAGCCCATGGAACATGGTGTAATTCCAGAAGAAGAAGAAGGAGATGAGGGAGACGGTGAAGGAGTTGAGGTTGAGGGAGTAGCTGAAGGAGAAGATATGGAAGGAGGAGATGAAGGTATTTGCAGTATTATCTTTTATATTTTCCTGAGAAACTAGAAGGATATGCCATTTTAACAAAGAATAATCACACAAATAATAGGTGAACTTGGTGATCAAGCTGAAGATTTTGAAAAAGAAAAAGGGGGAGTTGAAGAAGAACAAAGTGAATACGAAGGAGAAGAAAGTGAATCAAAAGTTGAGCAAGATGAACTTGGTTCAATTGCAACTGATTTGACTATGTTCCAGAGATCTTCAGGTGATAAAACATTATTCAATAGTTTACTTCAACACTTCTGTGTACATGGGAATTCTTTGTGTATTTAGTTTTCCACATTTCAGCTCAATTCTCTGATAAAAAATTATTCCGTATTTCAAAATAATGTAAATAAACATTTATATTATATTCATGTATTTATTTTTTGTCCGTATAGAATCTTACTTTCGAAATACAGGGGTCAACTTTCTGATATTATATTTTTTAGAAATTGAGAAAGATGAAGAAAAATATACCAAAGATATGGAAGCAGAAGGTTACATACCATCCGAAACAGAAATTGGAATGCCAGAAGAAGGAATTGAGGAGAAAGAACCGAAAGAAATAGATGTACTTTATCAAGCTGGAGTAGATGAAGCTCCATCAACATCAATAGAAGTCTCACCAACACCGATGGAAGTCTCACCAGCAGGAGAGGAAGTTCAGCAAATGACAGAAGAAGCATTGGCTGTAGGCAAAGAGGTTGGCTTTTTAAGTTGTTGTATATGTTTCATATTCAGTATGACACCTACCTTTTCATTCACTGTAGAAAAATGCATATATGACAAAATATTGACTTGAGAGCCAGTGTCACTCTTGAAATGTAAATAGGTATAAGCCGTCAACTGTATTAATCAGCTTAATTTTTTTCTATAATTGTAATGAGCACATCTTCATCTGAATTAATTTCATCTCAATTCATGCTAAGTATTCATTCCACCATTATATTTCTGCAGAACCTCTCAAAATGATTGAATAAGTGACACTTTCCACATTTTTTCCCGTAAGCTGGACAAGATCGCGGCTGATGAAATGTGATACAATTTCTGCAAATGAAACCATCTGCCTTCTGGTTGAAACCTTGGTTGACACTCTTCTCCTTTCTGCACTTTATTTTATTGGTGTGCTTCAGTAGGTTAATTATTTTCTTTTAACGTCCCTCCTCTCTCATATAGCATCTATTTTTTTTCTGAAATCGTTCAAGAATGCCCACTTCCTCGGAGCAACTTCAGGCCTCAATAGTATATTGTGTATCTAGTAGTAAAAGCAATATACATTCCCGGACGACAATGTAAAATGTTGGCCGAGGCGTTAAGCCGAGGCCAACAAGCATTGAAGTCTGGGAATGTGCTTTTACTACGAGGTACACATACTATTTTTTCTGAAATCGCAATCAGCATTATCAAAAACTAAGGAATTCTACATATTGTTTGCGTGAATTCAATAACTGTCTAAAATGTAAACAAGCCGGCAAAAATTTTCTCGGATCGTTTTCTGTACGGGAAAGTACTTTCCCGTACCGTTAGGTCCGAAAACGGTCCGGGAAAGTTCGTTGCTTAGCAACGGACTAAACTACCAGATTAGCGTATTTTGAGGCCTGAAGTTGCTCCGAGAAAGTGGGCATTCTTGAACGATTTCAGAAAAAATACGCTAATCTAGTATTTTAGTCCGTTGCTAAGCAACGAACTTTCCCGGGCCGTTTTCGGACCTAAACGGTACGGGAATAGTAATTTACGTAACAAGTCCGGAAAATACTGTTTTTTGGACGAGTAGACCAAATTCTAGGACGAGCGTTAGCGAGTCCTGGAAGTCTGAGAGTCCAAAAAAACGGTTTTCGGACTTGTTGCGTACACTATTTTTTCGGCAACCATGTAGAATAACAAATCAATAAGACGCATTTAGTCTAAGAGACGAAGAGAGGTCGACTTTCACCCATCTGTTAACCGGATGAAACGATTCCAAATTTGAATATTTCGAACATTTCAGTTCTTATTTGTATTATATATTGAAATTCGAACAGAAGATAGGTACGAACAGAAGATAGGTACCAACAGAAACATTCTAATTCTTATTAATATTAATATTTGTATTAAAATTCGAGCACTTCCTGGCCTAGTCCGGGAAGTACGTACTTCCCGGAATAGGCCCCGGGAAGTGCTACTTTCCCAAAATAAAGTGTCCGGGAAGTAAACACATGTAAACCCGGATGGTTGCCGAAAAAGTACTTTCCCGTACAGAAAACGATCCGAGAAAATTTTTGCCGGCTTGTTTACATTTTAGACAGTTATTGAATTCACGCAAACAATATGTAGAATTCCTTAGTTTTTGATAATGGTGATTGCGATTTCAGAAAAAATAGTATGTGTACCTCGTAGTAAAAGCACATTCCCAGACTTCAATGCTTGTTGACCTCGGCTTAACGCCTCGGCCAACAATTTACATTGTCGTCCGGGAATGTATTGCTTTTACTACTAGATACACAATATACTATTTTCTGATTTCATCAATTTTTTTTCTTTTCCCTGAATTTCTTTAACGTGGATCTTTATTGATACTTCAGCTGTTCGGCAAATTTCAATATACTCATCCAAAGTTATATCTTCCTTTCCAAGTAACTTTTGTTGCAATTCTTTGTCACTGATACCTAAGACTATTCTATCACGAATCATATAGTCATGTTTTGGAAATTATAGTTCTGTGATAATTTCTTCAAATCAGTGAGGAAATGATCAATTTTTTAACTCTATAATAAAAGAGGAATGTTTTATAAAAAACATTTGTCTTAGGAGACACAATCTTCAATCGCATTTTTTTCAACAAAATTTTGAAACAAGACGACATCGAGAAAAAGTCGAGAGATGTATTGGGATCATGACAATGCTTTTTGCATACGAACTAGTGATGACTTTTGTCATAGATTGGTCCTACAATAGGGAATATTGAATGGAGTATAAGAACGAAAATTATCTCTGCCAGGAACGCTGAAATTTATTTTTGCGAGTAAGTGTGGCAGTCAATTTCGTGTCTAACAATTTTGAACAGAATAGATATATCTGACATTATTCATCTTTTACTTTTTACTTTTAGTGGCATAATTTTTAAAATGTAAATAAATTCGGTTTACTTGAATGTTTTTGCCCAAATGAAGAAGTTTTAGTAAAGGAAGCAGAAAAATATTTTACGAAATTTGAATAACGTGTTGAATTCGTAAAGCTCAGATCAATAAGTAAACATAGATGGGCCCGATGCTACGTAAACATCATATTCACTGAACCGAAGATAATTCTTGCGGAAACTGTTTTGTTTCGGGTTTTTGTCATTCGAACCGAAACAAAACACCTCTAGCACAGTGCCGTGCTTTTTTAAGGGGGTCAAAATTACTAATGCTAATGCAGTACCTGTGAGCTGCAACAAGTTATTTCGCGGTTTTGTCTTAAAATGCCTAGGGTCAATAAAAAGCCGGGGGTTAGCGGCAAATAACTTTTTATCAACATTTGGGGATTCAAGATAGCGGAATAGTTTTGTGATTTATGATGATATTCTTCCCTTAGTTGGATTCTAGGAGTTTTCAGCTATCAAAAATAAAGCATTATTTATGGTCTAAAGTAATTAATTCGAGAGAGGTAACAAGTTCCTTGACCATATTTCAAGTTTGGAGTCTGGGGGTTTATGTTTTGTGTTGATCAAGTTTCAACGAATCAATAAGAATATTTAAATAAATATGAACCAGTTGCATAAAGCCTTCTGTTAACGTAGGTAACATAACTGGTGAGCTTAGACATGCGTTGCCATAGTAATCATCAAATCAAATATTTATTTGTCTTTGAGTAAGGTTATTCTGGACTTTCATTGTCTAAAAAAGAACAAAGAAAAATTCAATTCTCTGCAATTTTTAATCACGACGTTTCAACTGTTAAAATCTACAGTCGTTATCAAGTTATTAAAAATTGCATAGAATTGAATTTTTCTTTGTTCTTTTTTAGACAATGAAAGTCCAGAATAAACTTACTCAAGTGAAACATTGTCAACCACTTTCAAACAAACATTTATTTGTCTGTTAAATTCTTTATGCAATAGGCCCTATGAGTTAAGAAACCCTTTCCAACATCTAATTTTTCAGAACCCATTTCCTTTTTTTGTAAAATTTGTTTTTTCTGTTGAGTATGAACCTTCCTAAATTTTGGACCAGTTCATTCATATGGCAAGTACCTGACAGAAAACAACTACTCTCCTGGCTAAGACCACGACGGGGATTGAATTAAATCTAACAGATACTTGTGCAACGTTCCTCAAAGCATCAGAGGGCGCAATTGCAAGTGCAAGTGTTTTGTGTTGATGAAGTGTTGTTAAAATTTTCCTGTGTGTTTTCGTGGTTTTTGTCCTGCTTAAACAACTTAAAGTTACATTTGGAATATTTTTCAAAATAGTGCAGTGGTTTAGTGAGACACAATGTCGAAATACTGCTTTGTTTGCAAAACAAATGATAGTAAACAAACATTCCACAGGCGAGGTTCCAGTGGCGTCGAATGCACGATGCAAATCATGCAATCAAACGTATTCGTCAAATATAATATTGGAGGACAAAGAAACTCATTCAAAATTACAGATAAGAAAAGCCTATGGCAAAATGGTGAATGCCTCAATGTTTGTTATAAATATCTGTAAGCAGGGGGAAAAACATTGAGGCCTATGAAAGGAAAATTGAATTTTTTTTCCAATAATATTGATATTGTTAAAATTCTAACAGTGAGGACAATTAATGATATACCAAAGGACTTGTTTAAAATTTTTGGAAATCATTGTTTACTTATTGATCTGAGTAGTAAAGACAATTTTTTTCATGAACTTGGATGGTGACATGTAAATATATGTTTTTATATAAACAATTGCAATCTAAAAAAAAAAAATCAGAAATGTATATCAATTTGCACTCGCTGACCTTGTAAACCTACAGAAATTTCAATGTTTCAGGCTGACAGAGTTATAAAGGGTCACAAACCTTCAGTGGTAGTGGAACATTCCCCCAGTACAGTATGCTGTCTCTCACTAAAAATTTGGGCAGTTTGGCTTCTCGAAATCACTCATAATGCACATACATGGACCAAATGGGTGCACGAAGTTATAAAGCAAGTGAGAGAGTTCGCAGCAATCGTCAGAGGCGACGTGAAGCTTCCAAATGGAGAACCAAAAATATTGTACAAGGAGGATTGGAGAAAGTTTACGAGAGATACAGAGGAGAAGATTATCGCTTGGCGACAGTATAGTGCTCACGTGAAGGAACTTTCCAATAGCATTATTGATAATTTCCATCAGAAGAAAGTGAATTGTTGTCCCAAATGTCTACAGGTGAGAATTTCTTCAATTTGGAAATATTAGTAATAATAATAATCGTCTTTATTTCCTACATTTGCTTGCTTTTATCTTGATCAAGGGTAGCAATTCTCAAGTAAGCATTGCTGAATGTCGGAGCAATGTCATATGGGGTGATTTTTTGATGAATTAATTAATAAATTAATTGAGGATGTTTAGATTGTCATTTAACTCATTGTCTTCAGCTTATACTTGTTTCATTTATAAAGGACCCCGCAAACTCCTTATGGAATTTGGGTCCCAGTGAATTTTTTTGAATTTTTGGTATGATGTGGTTCATGTAATTCTCAACCAATGTTAACATTGCGCCAACCCAAAGAAATGAACAGTTTTGCTGCTAGGGGGCGTTGAAATCACCCCTTGCGTAGATTATACTATTTATTTTTGAACCCAGTAACAATATTTTCACTTGTTTCATTGTTGCTAATGTTGCACAATATTGAGCTGTTTTACAAAAAAAAAACTTACCCCTCCCCTTTTTCCCCCAACTCCTATTACGAAACGCAAAAAAATATTTCTCTATAGTACCTTCAAATGTATCGTCGAATGTTTAAATATGCCTAAATAAGGGAAATAACAGTTTTTACGATTATACCCCACCCCCCAAATGACACAAAACGAATAAATTTCGGTGGATTTTTCTGAATGTTTGATATGATGCATTTCAAGTTATTTTGAATAGAAATAAATCGGGTAACAAACCCCAAAAATTAATAGTTTTGATGCTAGGGGGCGTCGAAATCATAACTTTCCTTATAACAACCCCTATTTCAAAACACGAAAAAAAATTAATTCAGGCACCACCTCAAATTCAAATTGTGGATGTCTAATTTTTATTTATTTTCAAGATATTCGCCCAATTAATTGATATTCAAAAATCGTGAACTAAGCCCTACTAAGAAGTCAGCGAACTCCACCACAATATATTTCTGAAGGGAGGGAAAGTTGAAACAACTGTACGATTTTCCTCAATTGGAGCTGATTGAAATATTTATTTTGGTAAAGCATTTACAAGTAGTCGGGAATTAATATTTTTCTTGTTTTAAAATATGGGTGGGGGTAAGGGGGAGGTTTTAGATTTTCAATTTATAAAAAATTACACAATTGATCAGCATAATTTAAACTAAAATACGTAGAGATATTGTATTCGCCTATAATAATGAATAGTCTATTCTGAGCAAGGTATGATTTCAACGCCCCCTAGCATCAAAACTGCTCAATTTTGGGGTTTCTCACCCAATTTATTTCTATTCAAAATAACTTGAACTGCATCATATCAAAAATTCAGAAAAATCCACCGATTTTTTTTCGTTTTGTGTCATTTGGGGGGTGGGGGGATAATCTTTAAAAATTGCTATTTCCCTTATTTAGGCATATTTAAACGTTCGACGATACATTTGAAGGCACTCGAGAAATATTTTTTTGCATTTTGTAATTGGAGTTGGGGGAAAAAGGGAGGGGGTAATTTTTTTTTATAAAATAGTACAACATTGTGCAACATTAGCAACAATGAAGCAAGTGAAAATATTGTTACCGGGTTCAAAAATAAATAGTCTAATCTGCGCAAGGGGTAATTTCAACGCCCCTTAGCAGCAAAACTGTTCATTTTTTTGGGTTGGCGCAATGGTAACATTGGTTGAGAATTACATAGACTACATCATACCAACAATTCAGAAAAATCCACCGGTACCCAGATTCCGGGAGTTTGCGGGGTCCTTTACCAACATGTAAATGTGAAGTTTTAGTTCTCTGATATAGTATCTGCAATTTGTTTTCAGGATCACCTTATCAAAAATGTTGTTACTGCTCATGAAACTTTCCAAGCACTAACGGAGGCCATGAACTGCGCTGGTTATTGGCAGAGATGTTTAGATAATCTCGTTCAGAAGACAACTGAGTTAACAGATCTAGATGAAGATGATTCGAGTCATGAAGAATCTGGTGAGTTATTTTTTTATACATTTTGTCAAGGTGGTCAAACAAAGAATGATTTAGCATTTATCAAAACGTATCCTAAGAAGCAGATACACTACTAAAAACTTCGAAAATAATAAAAATACATCAATATAAAAATTTTCCGTTTTCGATTCATTGATTGGTTATATTTGTAGATGGCGAGATGGTACTGGAAGAACTGGAAATCAAGAAAGAAGATAGTGATGAATCTTTGTACGAAATAGAAGAATTAGATCCCAATATTTACACATTTAGGCCAAATCGTTAAATGCACTGAGATAAAGTCAATCTAGTTTTGTGAAGTAATTTGTGAACTCAATATAAACAATATTTTATTCCATACCATATATACCTCTCAATATCACCAAGTGAGCTTTGATGAATTATGAGAATTCTCAATATACACCTGACTTATAGTAAGGTGGGGTAAGTGCAAGGAGACTAAAATTTGGGTGTGTACGTGTGTATTTGCGGTAAGTGTGTAGAGGCGTCATAACTTATATTTGGTGGTTTATTGTGGCTCCATCTATGAGCAGGGATGAGTACAACTACATGTTATGACATGTAGTAATGCAGAATGCTAGAGTTCAAATAATTCTTAGACAAGCGGTGGTAATTAAAGAAAATACATGACAGTGTGGGCATTGAACACAATTAAAAGTTTTGTAACTCTTAAATCGATTTTCTTTTTTTAATATTTTTTATAGCATATTGCGTGGCGCAGTGGTTAGAGCGTCTGACTTTGGGTCGAAAGGTCCGGAGTTCAAGCCCCAGTTGCGGCTGGGATTTTTTAATTTAATTTGACTGATTAAATTATTCAAATCTCGTGGCTGGACTGGGGTGAGTCCTGCACGATTCACTGTTGCGTTCCAATTAACAGTGCTGCTCCTAAGGAGTTAGTAACAAGGCCTATCCAGAACACGTGGCTAATGACCATAGCAGTCGATGCCAGAACACCAAAGAAAAAAAAAACATCGCTCTTTCCAGACACACACATGCCCCTGACTTCTTTTAATGCATAGATAGGTATACAGGGTGTCAATTTGAAAACTTCCCACCCTTAATATCTTCCTTCCAGTAAACAATATGAGTAATAGAAAAAACAGGTCAATTTTATTGTCAAGGGGGACACTTTCAAGGACTATTTGTAGCCCTCGTGGTTCAACCCCCTAGGAGGGGTAGATGTTACCCTTAGAATTTTAAATGGGAAGGGGGGTCAAGTGGCACATCATTTTGATGGGCGTTCAATTCTTGTTCCAATGGTACCCTGACTTATTATTTTTTGATGAGCATTTTCCGAAAAATTGCGTTCTAAACTAACAGAAGTAATTATTAGAACGTCTATACTGAGATGCATGGTTTGGCCAGAACTGGTTAGAATATTAGGTGGTACCGTTCCAACCCTTTATTAGGGGTAACATTAGCCATTAGCTCCAAACACTTTACATAAAAAAGTAGTCTAATAGTAAAACGTAGATGGTAGTAAAGTAGTGTTTATTAAATGCTGAATTTTTAAGTGTCATCGCAGAAATTGTACAGATAAGATAGCCTTCCTTTTTTGCTACTTCTGCTGTGGTAGTATTGTGAATACCGTTGTACCTGTTGGGCTGTTTAGGAATTACTTTAATAAGTGTATAAAAGTGTAAAAATGGTTTACATTCTTCAAGACAGAATTGAAATGATTGTAATTTATGGCGAAGTTGGAAAGTGCGCACGAAGGGCGGCATGTCTTTTTAACGAAAGACATCCAAATTGTAATGTAAGTCACCGGTATGTGCTTGATTTGGTGAATAAGTTTTACGAAACTGGTTCAGTGACAAATAAAAAAAGAAATAACCCCAGAGTACTAAATGAAGCAGCTCAAATTGAAGTTTTGGGAACATTTGCTGCAGAGCCCACGAGCTCCTTACGATCAGTATCAGAACAGACGGGAATGTCACGCGAGAAGAAAAGCATTGAAAATGCATAAATTTCATCCATATAAAATGCAGATTCTTCAAGAGCTCCACGAGGATGATTATGATAGAAGAATAGAGTTTTGTGAAATCATGTCTCATCGAGTCAATACCATCCCTAATCTTCTGTTAAACATCTGTTTCAGCGATGAGTGTTCATTTTTTCTGAATGGCAATGTTAATAGACAAAATTGTCGCTATTGGAGTGACGAAAACCCACATATTTTTCGGGAAGGGCATACACAACACCCACAAAAAGTTAATGTTTGGGCTGGTATTCTTGGAAATGCCATTCTTGGTCCATTATTTCTGGAAGAAAACTTGACTGGCAATCTGTACCTTGATATGCTTGAAGAGACTATCGATCCTCTTATAACTCACGAGCTAGAAACTCAAATTGATGCAGAAGGTAATGAACTTTTGCAGGAGGATCTGTTAAATTACCAGCAGGACGGTGCTCCACCTCATTATTTTCTTCCCGTCCGACAGTGGTTAAACGAGAGATTTCCGGGTAGATGGATTGGCAGAAGGGGAGCAGTTGAATGGCCTCCGAGATCACCGGATTTAACACCCTTAGATTTCTTTCTTTGGGGGCATCTTAAATCCGTTGTTTACAAAACACAACCTTCTGATATTGACGAACTTAAAAGACGAATTACAGCAGCATGCCAGTCAATTCCTAGTGAAGTTTTCCGTAATGTTAGAGGGGAGTTCGAAAACAGACTGTATTACTGTTTAGAGCAAAATGGACAACATTTCGAACAGCTAATAAGATAAGCGTAAGTAGATTTTATGTTGGAAATGTATTTCTCGCAAATTAAATTTTATTGTGTAGAAGGAAAATAACCACCAAATAAAAAATCCCATGCGTAATAAATTTATTCCTGTCAATCAAGGGTTGGAGCGGTGCCACCTACTCTTCTAACCATTTTTATTAAAGGGAGTCAATACAATAATGCATCTCAGTATAGGCGTTCTAATAATTACTTCTGTTAGTTTAGAACGCAATTTTTCGGAAAATGCTCATCACAAAATAATAAGTCAGGGTACCATTGGAACAAGAATTGAACGCCCATCAAAATGATGTGCCACTTGACCCCCCTTCCCATTTAAAATTCTAAGGGTAACATCTACCCCTCCTAGGGGGTTGAACCACGAGGGCTACAAATAGTCCGTGAAAGTGTTCCCCTTGACAATAAAATTGACCTATTTTTTCGATTACTCATATTGTTTACTGGAAGGAAGATATTAAGGGTGGGAAGTTTTCAAATTGACACCCTGTATTTAATATATATCAACTACATACTTGCCCCACTCAATGAGGGCAAGTATGTGTATACATATACCGTGTTTAAAAAATATAGCTCCTAATGAAAAGTTTTGACATTTTAATGACTTTGCTACTGCGGCATAATAGGAATAAGTCACCAAGTAAGATACTGATTGTAATAAATCTACATAAAGAAGGAAATATGTGTGGACTGTTGTAGTTGTTTGGTTATTTATTTTAATTACACACGAATACAAATTATTTACACTTTTTATACACAATATATAAGGCAGAGCATATACAATAATTACTTTTAGTTTCAGTTTGTTAATTGGTTTGAGTTCATTACGTGACTGTCGTGACTTACTAAACAATGGCGGTTTTCCACCCTCTCCCATGCGCTGTCCAGATATAGAACACATACGTCCAAATGTCAACACGAGTTTCGCGCACTTTTTTAAATCTAACACACAGATCACATTTTGTTGGATCATGCTTCCAACACTGATGTCCGTAAATTTAATTATTTTCTTCGGTTGAATTTTCACGAGTAAATATGTAAACTTGCATAATTTTACTAAACTCTTACCCCACCTTACCTTATATACTTCAGAGAATTCAAAATGGGGACACTAGTAGAAAGAGATAAAAGAACATTTGTGACGAAATGTAACGTAGTTGGACGTGTCATGGCCGCCGTTCTCTATAGACAGTGACGGACCACGGATAGTGACGGACTAGCTCTTGGTATATGAGAGTTACTGCTGACAGTTTTGTTGCTTGGTTCGATGTCGACTCTGTACTCATATCCAAGTATGTCACTATGACGCGTTGATGCTACAAGATTCTGATTGGCTAGAGCTTATTAAACCCTCCTTGTTAAATTTTAGTCTCCTTGCTATATTTGTTGGAGAAAATCCACTGAAGTGAAATTATAATATGATGACTGGAATATAAAGTGATACCTCCTGGAGATGAAGAAAGGAGGCACATGCAATCTAGCACAGAAATACTTTATTGCTTACTTGTATGCATGGGTGCGAGAGAGACATTCATCTGCACGTACGTGTTATTAGTTTCCCAATTTAGGGTTTGTAAACACGCCAGTGCAGTGCAGTGTATCAGTTTTATATGTTACAATCAACTCAATCTCGATTCCTCCGCCACTGCTAGGAACCACAAAACAAACATGGCGGCCTCCATGAGAAATCCAGTCGCGCAGCCTGACGAGCATTCCAGTCGCGCAGCCTGACGAGCATTCCAGTCATCATATTATAATTTCATTTCAGTGAGATAATCAAGCAGGAGACTAAACGTTATTTGACAAGGAGAGTTTATTCCCCATAAGACAATGGGGACACTGGTAGAAAGAGATGAAAGAAAATTTGTGACGAAATGTGACGTAGTTGGACGTGTCATGGCCGCCGTTCTCTATAGACAGTGACAGTTCTGTGACTGACGGACTAGCTCTTGGTATATGAGAGTAACTGCTGACAGTTTTGTTGCTTGGTTCGAATTCGTACGAAGGCGTAGAAGCGCCAGATGTTGTGATTTTTTCTAATTCCCAGATAAATCTGCCTATTAGACAGTTATTGTAATTGACACATAAAAGTGTCTAATAGACAGATTTATCTGGGAATTATACTAATTCCTAGGTATAAGTGTCTAATAGACAAATATACTCTGTCTAGAAGACTGATATTAGATGGCTATTAGACTGGTATTATCAGTCTAATAGACTGGTATCATCTGTCTAATAGACTTATATTATCTGTCTATTAGACAGATATTATTTGGCTATTAGACACTTATATCTAGGAATTGGTATAATTATTATAATTCCCAGATAAATCTGTCTATTAGACACTTATATCTGTCAATTATAATAACTGTCTAATAGACTGATATTATCTGTCTAATAGACTTATATTAACTGTCTATTAGACAGATATTATCTGTCTATTAGACACTTGTATCTAGGAATTAGTTTAGTTAGTATAATTCCCAGATAAATCTGTCTATTAGACAATTATATCTGTCAATTATAATAACTGTCTAATAGACAGATTTATCTGGGAATTAGAAAAAATCACTACATCTGGCGCTTCTACGCCTTCGTAAGTTCAACTCTGTACGTTACTATGACGCGTTGATGAAGATTCTGATTGGCTAGAGCGTATATAAACCCTCCTTGTTAGTAGTCTCTTAACCTACAGCACAGAACTGCCGCCGGTGGTTGGTGCGCATTACGAGCATTAAGGCTTGTTCATACCCTCACGAATTTCGCAATTTTTCTGCGAATAATGCCATTCATCCCGGACCAATCGTTGATGCAAATCCATGTCCGCAGCCATTAGCTGCTTTCCATTTAACGTAAGGAGCTCCTCAGAGCTAGCCAAAGCGTTTGACCACGCGTTCCATTTAGTGGGGCTTCAAGCACCGATTGAAATTCCCCTTGCCCCTCGAGCACCACCCGTTTTATTTGTGCATGAAGCACAAGTAGACAAAAGTCAAAACGCGAATACACAGTTTTTTTGGCGAAAAAGTCAGTGATAAAGTAATTTCCGATCTCAGGGGCTTGTAGCCCTAGGGCTCAACACTCCTAAATGGAAAACGCCTATTATATTCTAAGAAAAATTGCGAAATTCGCGAGGGTATGATCGAGACTTTAGATGTCAGGATTTACATCTTGACAAAAGACGAGCTCTCCAACGCATGTGGTCGTCTATCAGTACCATAGAAATCGTAATATATATATATATATATATATATATATATATATATATATATATATATATATATATACATATATATATATATATATATATAGAGTAAGTATATAGAGTGCGGCTTTTTTTAGCCCCCCCCCCTGTTAACTTTTGAACGGTTTGACGTAGAAACATGAATAAAAAACCGTTTGGAGGGTTTCACCGATACTACTTTTTGAAATGAAAAATATGCATGGTGATTGCTCGACAGGGGGCGCGGGGGGGCACATCAACTCAAAAATTTTAAATGGCATGGGGGGTCAAGTGTCACATCGTTGAAAAAAGAATTCAATTCTCTTTACAACCATTTAATTTTTTTTAATTTAGTTGAAATTTTTTTCACAAATTAAATTCGAAATATCAAAAATAAATGCGTATCTGAAAACTACTCATACCTCGATAAATTTGAACGGTTTGTTGCGGAATATTTAAACCAAAAATATTTTGAAGGGTATTACCGATACTACTTTTTGAGAGAAGAAACATTGAAATTACTCGACAGATGGCGAAAGGCATATAAATCGATATTGAGAAAAAATTTCTCAACAAAATTCAAAAATATTTAGATGGTTGTGAAGAAAATTGAATTCTCTTTTCAATGATGTGACACTTGACCCCCCATGCCATTTAAAATTTTTGAGTTGATGTGCCCCCCTGCGCCCCCTTTCGAGCAATCATCATATTTTTTTATTCAAAAAGTAGTATCGGTGAAACCCTCCAAAAGGTTTTTTATTCATTTTTCTACGTCGAACCGTTCAAAAGTTAACAGGGGGGGGGGGGCTAAAAAAAGCCGGACTGTATAATATATATCTATGATCAATACCGATACATGTGACATGCACAGAACTATATCCCAGTATAGTTCTGTGGTGACATGTGAGAACAAATTTCTCTGCACCGACCTTTGTCTAATTATATATACATATTTTTAATTCAAAATAAAGTAACATGATCTCCCCCTCAGACCTCGGAGGTTACCCCTCATCATCAAACTGTAACAAAGAATACTGTTATGTAGCTTTCATAAAAACTTGTGTCGTGTATATGGAAATGGCATCTCTTTTATCGCTCGGGGGAAAAATCCAGAAAAAAAGTTTGCGTAAGTTGGCAATTCTGTTTATAACCCCTACCACAGAACACCCACCCTGTGGGTGTTCTGTGCTCCTACGCTCCCTACTCCCTTCAAACTTAAAAAAAATTGGGTGGGGATAATTTATGGAGAATTTGATAATTTGATTTTGAATGTGATTAAACATAAACATTAGTATTATTAGTAACTCTTGTCCAAGATGCATATAACTCCTGGTGCGTTTACTGATTCGCTTTTGTTTCAACTAAAGTTCTTGATCCTGTAATTGCGTCAATAGAGTTTGTTCCATTCGTCAATGGATGACGCTTAAGTCGAATATAGTGGAGTTTCCAACAATCCAAAGTGCCTACTAGATACTTTTTTTGAGTTTTTGAACGTTAACATTATTTTGAGGTTATATGTCAATTACATTGCATATTAGGCTATCCAAGATGCTGTCAAACTAAAATCAAGATGGCCGCCTGAAGGCACACATTGTATTTGTTATTGTTAATTTTCATCTATTGGAGTGAAATTTTTGTATGAAACTTTGCCGAATAAAAAACATGCCTACAAAGTGTTATGTTTTAAATTGTGGAAGCCGTGGAGATCGCGACTTAGTGAAGTTTTTAAAAATTCCTAGCTAGCTATATTTTGATAATGTGGTATATTAAATCAAAGACAAGATATATAGATATTTATTAAGTAGGATACCCTAATATACATAGTTCCATGTTACAAAATAACAAATTAGTAGGTAAAAATATGTAACAAGTGAAAATAAATTACTTTGCGATATCTGATACTCGGTGTGTAAAAAAACGACCAATCCAATGAAGATTTGAAAATAAAAATAGATAAATGTGTAGGCAATCATATATTACAAATAATAGTGTTGAGGAAACAGTCATAACTTCATGCACTGAGAACCGATCCAGGGGTTTTTTGGTACATCGGACAGTCCTATAGGGTCCAATAGAATTTCACAGATATCATTTTCACACTGCAGCACAACTCGGCCATCCTCACCTTTTCACAAAGACACCATCTTTACTCTAAAAAATGTCTTCCTTTTATGAAACTTAGGTAGCACAACTACTTTACGAAAATTGTACGCTTTTGGGAAATCAACTATCCAGAATTATTCATCTGGGAAAATTTACTCATGAACATATATCCTTTGGGTGACCAAATCACAAAATCGCAGTATTTTCATTAAGTTAGTTTCATTTGTAAATGAGTTTGGTAATAATAAGCATGGTCACGTTTTAGGGTAATTGCAATTCCACCGCTTATTATAGTTGAGGTTTTTAAATTTGAATACTGCCCCATATCAATATTCCTTAATGAATATGGACACTTCACTTCCATAGCAGCCACAAGACATCGTCGCATCAGGAGAACCATCAATTTATTAAATAATCTATACTTTCAACAAAGGAATATCCATTCGCTGTGAATGCCTCATCTGAAAATTAATTGGAAACATTAATGAACAGTTCATAAATTACGAAAAATCAGTACCTACCTTGGCAACAACAGTATGTTCATCCATTTTTCTTGCTTCACAATCATGGGCAAATCCAACTTCAAGATATTTATAGCCTGTTAAACTTTTGTAGGCCTTCATTGGCTTTCTTGTTTATGAGTCAACAGCAGATATGTAATAATGTCGAATGCCGTTACTGTTGTGAAAAGATCTAGAGATATGTCCATTTCACAAGGAGTGAAAGTAAAAGGATCCATGCACTTTATCACTCTCCTTTTGTCTCTATAGATCGATGCAGTGTCTTTGTTTACTCGTTCTAATGATAATAAATAAACCACTTTTAGTTAAAACAGCCATAATAACATTTCAAATCACAACTAAACAAAACTATTAGCAGTAGAAGCTAGTGCCAAACACAAACACCATTCATGTGTGCCTACAGCCGGCCATTTTTAAAGAGCCGTGGTCACGTGTTCTGGATAGCCTAATTGGTATTTATCGTGTGATTTTTCTGTTCTTTTAATACTTTTCGCTCAGTTCGGTAGTTTTGCGACGTTTTTAGTTGGGTTATTGTTATTTATTTGTAATTGTGTTTTTCTGTCATTCGTAAAAGTTAGGGTAGTGTATAGCATTTTTTTATGAGTCTCGACTTCGACATGACAATCATGACATGGTTCAATTTGAGGTCGCAGCATGCGTTTGTCAAAACGACATGTCAAGTCATCATGATCGGTAATGATTTGCCTGCCATCTATGTTAAAATTGAGTAAACTCTCTTGACGCAATAAAAATGTCATGAATCAAGCAGGCCGTACATCAACAGTTTTGGATGACAATTTCACAGCTATAAGTAATTCCACCAGGAGTTATATGCATCTTGCTCTTGTCTATGGTAAATATACAAAATGGAATGTAGTAATTGGTGATAATTTTATAATGAAATTCATTTTTCAACACACGTTTTGAATTTAAATACGTACGTCTGAATCTGATTTGAAAATGAATTCAGATGATGTGATATATTTATCATTACTTTTCTTTTCAATGGGATTTGGAGTTTATTACAGAAGGATAAGTAATGTGGAGAACAAGAAAAAAGTTGGTGCTGGTGTAGGATTTTTAATCGTTTTTATTGTGTCAGGGATACATACATTACATGTTTTGATAAGTACCCTTATTAATGCTTGTATAATATTCTACACTGATAAAAGGTGAGTATATTCGATATTTTACCAAAAGTTTAGTAAATGACACAATTCCGATTAGTGTTTTTTTTGCCTCTCTGAAAATCTCAGACAAAGAAAACCACCAAACTGCTTGGCATGAGACTTGAGTTGTTTGAAGGACCTACATGTTTTAATCCCGAGGGTTAAGTTTCTTGGCATTGTTTAAAGAAATAATAGATGGTTAACGAAGGTAACAATCACCTGAAGGAATAAAAGTCACTTTAGTCCTGTGGTAGGTATATAATGCTGTTTTCTGCTTATACATGGTTTCACACACAATTGATTTTTTTATGCACTTGTGCTAAACAGTTAACACATTGTCATAGAAAAAATCAATTTCAAACTTCCATTTTTCAAACTGTTTGTATTAAAATTTTCATCGTTTTTTTTTTTGAATTATGTTGAATTCAATAATTTGTCTGGATTAATTTGAGAAGTCTAAATACATCTAAGATTTATTGGTTTTTTACTTTCAATCCCTGCCATATGAGATTCAAGTAACTTGTAATCTGGCTTCCCTTTGGGATTAAAAGTGGCACTTCGGACTTTAGGAGAGTTAATAATAATCTACACTTCTTTGTTTTTAGAATATGTCATATCTACACCTTTGCGTTTTCATTCCTATACTTATTCTTCTTCCGAACAACAGCTTATTTTGGAATCCCATATCCACCAGCACATACCAATTTGGTTCAAATGATGCTAACTTTGAAGATCATTGGCTTAGCTTTTGAAGTCAATCATTCTTTTGAGGCTGACAGGGAAAGAAAGGAATCAACAAAAAGTGAAGAACAAAAATCTGAGGATGAAACTCTCTGTTTCAATTTGGAGTTTATGGATATATTCTATTATATTTTGAATTACTGTGGAGTTCTAACAGGTAAAAACCTATTCAGGTAAAAACCTATTCAATTTCTATAATTATTTTATTTGTCTTGGAGAACTTCGAATGTTCCAATAAAAGAATGTGTTCAAGTAATAGGAATAGGTAAGATGTCTAGAAACGGAATAGGGTAAGTTTGATAAAAATGTCTCTTCTCTGTCATCTTGTGCTTTTTGTCTGTTGGAGGAGTATAATGATTCTGATTGCCTTTACTCTTAAGCCCTATTTTTTCATGGTACCTAATGAGAATGATTCAGAATTTCTGAGAAAAAGATCATATTTGCTGTTGGAAGGCTGAAAGAAATTTCTTCAAAATATTGCTTATAATGAATAAACAAAGGAGCACTTTCAAATGAGGCTTCTGCTTAATCACCTCAATCTAGCAAAAAATGTATTTTCGCATTCTAATCATTCAATTTAGGGAAGCTGAAGGTATGAATCTGTCAAGATGAATTTTGACTTACATTGAAGTGGTTTGCATAATTCCATTTACCAAAGAAATACCTACTGCCAAACTCTGAAAATCATTCACTTTGATGTAATGGTAATTAATTTAGGCCATGCTGTAGATGAAAATAAGAGGCTCTTTTCACACAAAATAAAAGACGCAAATGGCCTATATTACTTTTTATAAGATAGTTCGCGGATGAAAACCTCGGTTTTCGCCTCAGCAAAATCGCTTTGTGGAATTTTTAAACAAGAAGTAGTGAAAAAAATTACAACTTTTTTGTTTTTTGCGATTATCTCAAAAAGTATTGGAGGAATCGTTTTACAGTCAATAGAGCTTATGTAGAGAATTATAAAATCTACAAGATGATGTTTTTACGACCAGAGAGGTTCGTTTTTTACTGAGAAAATCCGGCAAAACCTCTAAAAAGAGACCATTTTTCAAAAATTCATAATCTTTATGAATCTGAAACTGGACTAACAATATTGAGGAAACTGATAGATAATAATAATAATAATCTTTATTTGAAATAAACAACCAAATACAAACATGAACAACCTGTAAAGGGTGTTTGAAACAAACGGGCGTCAACACACAAGTAAACCATTACACAAACAGTTATAAATATTTTTATAAAATTGTAATTATGTAGGTATAAGATTAATGCACACATATATCTATTTATACAAACAGGTAAAGACAAATATGAAAATAATTCGAGTTGTGACTCTAAATAATCATTTATGCAGTATGGCTCTAAATTAATCAATAATTTCCAAATATCTTGCTTGAAAACATTCGGAGAAGAGACAGATTTAATTCTTACTGGCAACTTGTTGAAGAATTTTAGAGAAGTATATAAAGCATTTCTTTCTGTCACCGTCAGTCTATGCAGTGGATAATCGTAGTTTATGTTTCTGGTGTTATAAATGTTTTGGGGTGAATACTCTGAAAAAAACTGTTTATTTTTTGCAAAGAATAAGATACATTCTTGAATATATACTGCACTAATTGTTAATATTTTTGCAGAATGGAACTTACTCTTACACGATTCCCTATACTTCATATACCCGTATATTATTCTTAACATTCTTTTTTGAATAATGAATAGTGCTCTACGCTGCCATAGAACAATATACCATATCTGAAACATGATACGAAGTTTGCATGGTACACTACTTTGAGACTAAATTGATTCAAGTATTTGGATAGTATTCTCATTGCATAGCTCACTTTACTCAATTTGTTTGCTAATTCGTTAACATGGATATTCCAATTCAGGTAACGGTCTATATTCATCCCTAAAAATTTTGTGGTAGTAGCAATTTCTATACTTTGATCATTCAATGTAATGTAACCAGGCACCTCGTAACCTCAATTTTTAGTTGTGAAAAGAACTACATTCGTTTTTTCTTCATTAACGAATTGTTTGTTTTCTGAGAACCAGTTATTTATTTTTTAGAAAACTAAGTTAGAATGCAGTAACAAAGATGGTAACTCATTCTCCTCAATCATGATGTTAGTATCATCGGCATAGTTAACCAATTTACAATCAGAATGGGCTGTCAGGATATCAAACATATCATTCAGATATACTATAAATAAAATAGGGCCAGTAATGCTGCCCTGAGGCACACCCATGTTGATTCCAGATAGTTGTGATGTAATAGTTTCTTTGTCTTTTTGAATACTTTTTGTTTTCTATTGAAAATAACATGTGATTCAACTGTGCGCAAGATGCTTTCTGCCTGAAGTGTAGTTTTTGCACAATCGCGTTATAAACAATTCAAGGACAAATCTTTCTAAATGCGCCGATTTAAGGGAAATCATCTTATTCAAATTCTGTAAACGGCATTTGGAAATTGAGATCAATATCTACAATTTGTATATTTTGGATTTTTACGTGAGAGGTGGGAAATGTGTTGAAAATGTCACTGTAAGTTACTCTAAATGCTTCAAAGTGCACCCGAAGTCGCCCGAACTCAACTCGAGTTAACTTCAGTACGACTTTGGGTGACTTCGGACGCACTTTGAAGCGTTTTGATCAACTTTCAGTGACATTTTCAACACATTTCTCACCTCTCACGTGAAAATCCAAAATATACAAATTGTAGATATTGATCTCTACTTCCAGATGCCGTTTACAGAATTTGAATACGACGATTTTCCTTAAATCGGCGCATCTTGCAAGATGTGCCAATTGTTTATAACGCTATTGTGCAAAAACTACATATCGGATAGAACCAGTTGAACCACATATTACTATCTCTCAGTTTCCGCAATATTGTTTGTCCAGCTTCAGATTTATAAAAATTATAAATTTTTGAAAACTGGTGTCTTTTTCGAGGTTTTCCCGGATTTTCTCAGTGGAAAATGCACCGATCCGGTCGTATGAAAATCCGTTCCATTGACTGTAAAACGATTCTTCGAATAATCTTTGAGATATTTCCAAAAAACCAAAATATTTTAAATTTTTTTCACTATTGTTTAAACAATTGCACAAAGCGATTTGCGTCTTCTATTTTGTGGAGGAAAAAACCTCTATAGCTTGGTCTAATAATTGGTTAACTTGTTCATATATTCAGATTCCAGATATACTGCAGCAAAAAAGGCTTAATGCGCTTAAATATTCATTTAGATTACCTATAAGCAAAACCTACCAGCCGCTGAAATCATAATTATGCGCACACCTCTACCTGGCTCAAATTTTCAAATAATATGATTGAGACAAGTCGCCTTCTCTATTACTTGCGGTCTAGAAAAACTGGTTGAGCTACCCACACTCATTCCAGATGTCAACAACTAGTCTGTCAGTACACTTTACCTTATTCCAACCACAAATCCTGATCCATACAGAATAGAAGTTTGTGCTCCACTTGGGAACTCCAGTTACACCCTCACCTCCACTAGTTGATCGAGCTCATGGTATCTCCAAAGCATTTCATCACGTTTGGCACTAGAGACTGCTTGCTAAGCCGTCATGTAGTGGTCGATGGAGTTTCTGCTGACATTCTACATATAGATGCTGTGGTCCCGCAGATATCAATTCTGGCCCAACACTATTTTAACGATTTGTTGGGAACAATTGCTTTCTCTTTTAGAGTCCGTATAACCGTAAATAAAATAAGTGTTTTATACATGGTCAAAATACTAGAATAAGGATCCAATAACTTGATAGAATTTGACACAGTCGCCTTATTATGTCTGGGGTTGCGGAGAAACCGGGGTCTGGGTTAGCTAGAGGATATTTTGAAGACAATATGAAGTATCTACAAGAATTTATTTTTTCATTTCAAATACCACAAAAATCAACATTTACCCACCTACAAGAATGACCAAACACCAATATATACTTATTTGACAAATAAATGTTAGATATTGCATCTATGTTTTATAGCTCATTTATGGAGACACTTTCATTAGTCTACTCTCAATGAAATGATCTGCATGCCTTCTTTCCAACAACCAGAACATTCCCAATCAAACAATATATCATAAGAAATAGGAATTTTTTATTGTAGCAAAAAAACACTACATGCCGATTATTGATAAACATCTAAATGTTTAACTGGTTGCAGAATCTTGAGTGATCACATCCATTCAATCAAAAGAGGCAGCACTCATAGGCAACCAACCACGCATGAAGACTGTTTACAAGTTGCCATCACTTTAAGTCATACTAAACTGATAGAATAGAACGCCGCCAACTTGATTTCTATAATCGTAAAATCATAAACAAAATAATGAATGTAGAGATTTATTCTTATTTATCAATAGTGTGGAAAACGGGTAATAAATGAAATAAAGAAATATGGACTTGTTTCACAAACAAGACATTTTATGAGCTGAGGGTTTCAGCACAGGGTATCTATTCCATTGAAGCCATTCATTTCGATGCTCGATATTAAAATCCAGAAGAAGAAGAATATTTATTGATATAGGTTTCCCTAATATACAATAATGCTAATATGTATATTATACATACAGGGTGTTAATTAAGTACGTTGACAAACTTCGGGAGGTGATTCTTTGAAGGCTTTCAGGACGAAAAGTTCATATAAACATAAGTCCCAAACGGCTTGGTTTTCGAGATACAGGGCGATAAAAATAAATTTTTTTCAAGATTTTTTAGAGTTAACTTATACATTTTCGACAATAATCAGTTCAAATTAGGCAAGTACAATCCATTCAATAGGGCGCACGATACAAAATAATGCATTTCTTAAATAATTCACAGGGTCCTCCTTTTTTCAGAGTCAAGCTTTGTTCAACCCTTCAGTATTTTTTTTTCCGCATCCACTGACATATTATGAGAAAGGAATAATCAATGTTGTTTCATTTAACATCTTTTTGATATCTTGCATTTTTTCATTTACTTGTACGGTTCAGGGGCTATAATGAAAATATTAATTTAAACATTTTCCAGTGTGGCATAACATTAGAAAATTTGAAAATTAAACATTTTCAATTATTGTAAATTGATGGAAATATTTTTTCAGAATTAGAAAAATCTACGATGAATAAAAATTATACAATAAAAAATATAAAGACAAGCTTTTATACAAATGCACTGAAAATGAAAAAATAATTTGTTTCATTTTTTGTAGGTTATTCTGTGAGTATCAAAATCTTTCTGTACAAGATTACCTAGATCAAACAATGAAATGAACTATTTTTTCCTTTTCAGTGTATTGTATAAAAACTTTAAAATGTTTTCTTTTTATAATTTTCATTTTTAACATTTTAGTTTATTTTTTATGTGAAACTGAAAATCTCCAACCCAAAAACCATCACATACCAATTTTGAACAGAATCGGATCATAATCACAAAACTCGTCCGCCATATTGGAGCCGCCATTTTGTTTTTTAACAAACATTTTTTTAATGCATTGTCACCGGAATTACGGAAACCTGCCAAATTTCAAATTAATCGGAGTATTAGAAGTGGGTCAAATTCAACTTTTATTAAATTGTTTGTTAGTTAGTTACAAGTGAAGCTAAATAAAAGCTTGTTATTGTAAAGATGTGATTTATTTTTGTGATATCTAACAGAAAACTACTATCTCCCCGTCACTGCGGTACGCTGGATATTAAACTAGATCTGACAGATATTGGGAAAACCTTAACTTTCAACCTGAAGATTCTGATGGTAAAAATGTGCATTTTCATTGAGATATTTGATTAAAAATGTTTTTACCCATCAGTCTTGATAGAGAACTCATACAAATTTTTTGTTATTTTAAAAAAAGATATTTTTTAGTTTTCAATTGAATGTTTCCTTTTCAACATAAAAAACTTCCGAAAGGTAATCCTGTAATGGAAGATAGTTAATAGGGTTTATCTAATAGTCGCAGATCATTACACATTTGATTTTCATTTATGAATATCTTGTCATAACTCCGAAAAACTAAATCAAACAAATTTTTGTTTCCGTACGGAGTACATTATTTTATCAGAAATTTCGGTTTGTTTTTTCTTCTGCAGTAACGCAGAAATTTTGTAATCAATTTGAATTCATAAAAATAGCAAAGTGGGCTTTGATATTAATTCATTTATTTAAATATCAACAACTTGACAGTTATCGAAAGTTGAGAAACTGTCTCATTGTTAATTCTTCATTAGTGCAAGCTATAAAGCAGATTCATTCAATATTCCTTTGGATAAAATGGTTGAATATACAAATTCAGAAATGGCAGACATGCACTTAATGTATGGAATGGCTGATGGTAACGCTCATATTCCCAGCACACAAATGTTCATCAATATTCACTCCCGTCTTCGTGAAACGGGTACTTTCAAGAGGTCTGCTGTTCTCATAGGAAGACCCAGGAGAGTTAGAACAGTTCAGATAGAAGAAGCTGTACTTAACGAAATTGAGCAGCATCCAGACACCAGTACAAGACAAATTGCGGCACAGTTTAACGTAACCCATTTATTGGTATGGCAAATTTTAAAAGAGCAACAACTTTATCCCTATCACATACAGCGTGTTCAAGCTCTTCTGCCAAGGGATTTTCCAAAGAGATTAACTTTTTGCACTTGGATTCGAAATAAATTGTTGGAAAATCCATGGTTTTTATCTCAAGTGTTATTCACCGATGAGGCATGCTTTTCCCGTAAAGCCATTATTAATTTTCACAACAATCATATGTGGGCTGATGAAAACCCACATGCCGTGATTGAAAACCATTTTCAAGAGACGTTTTCTGTGAATGTTTGGGTTGGAATTGTAGGGAATTTCCTTATCGGGCCACATTTTCTGCCTCATAGACTCAATGGTGACCATTATCGACATTTTCTTGAATTCATCTTACCTGGACTCCTAGAAGAGATCCCACTGAGGGAAAGAATTGGAATTTGGTTTATGCATGATGGTGCTCCAGTACACTTCAGATTGGTTGCACGCCATTATTTAGAAGAGAATTATTCTGATCGCCTGATTGGGCGTGGTGGGCCACAACTTTGGCCACCAAGGTCACCCGATATGAATCCACTTGATTTTTTCCTCTGGGGGCACCTTAAGTCATTAGTGTACCGAACTCCAGTTCAAAGTGAAGAAGACCTGAGGAATCGCATACAGGAGTCATGCGGAATTATAAGAAACACTCCTGGTATTTTTGAGCGTGTCCGCCAGTCTATGGTTAGGCGCATAAACGCATGCATTGAAGTTGGCGGTGGCCATTTCCAGCAGCTGCTCTGACATATCAATTTCAATAATGGTCCTTTTCTGAACTTAATTTTATTCCTAGGGAATTTATGTTACTTTGCTCTAGTATTTGATAATAAAGTTATTCACTATTGAAAATGTCCAAAATTATTTTGCCAAAATTAACTTTGTGCAATACATATTCAACCTGAGTTATGGTAAAAAATGTATGGGAGCTCCATAACATTACATTTTCTCTACACGAGCAGAAAATAGCTATTTGTGTAATGAGAACAAAATGACGTATTGCGTCACGCGCTAATCTTTGGAGAGTGGCAATGACACTTCGAGAAATGAATTATTTTATATCATGCGCACTATTGAATGGATTGTACTTGTCCAATTTGAACTAATTTGGATCGATTATTGTCGAAAATTTCGAAGTAAACTCCTAAAAAATGTATTTTGATCACCCTGTACTTCGAAAACCAAGCCGCTTGGGACATGTTTATATGAACTTTTCATCTTGAAACCTTTCAAAGAATCACCCTTCAAGTTTGCTTCTCAAATTTTTTTATGTTATGTGTTACTGGAAAATATTTGCGTTAATATTTTCATTGTAACTCCTGAACCGTACAACTAAATGAAAAACATCAAGAGAGCAAAAAGATGTTAAATGAAACAACATTCATTATTCCTTTCTCAAAATATGTCAGTGGCGGCGAAAAAAAAAATTCTGAAGGGTTGAACAAAGCTTGGCTCTGAAAAAAGGAGGACCCTGTGAATTATTTGAGAAATGCATTATTTTGTATCGTGCGTACTATTGAATGGATTGTACTTGCCTAATTTGAACTGATTATTGTAGAAAATGTCGAAGTTAACTCTAAAAAATCTTGAAAAAAATGTATTTTTATCACCCTGTATCTCGAAAACCAAGCCGTTTGGGACATATGTTTATATGAACTTTTCGTCCTGAAAACCTTCAAAGAATCACCTCCCGAAGTTTGTCAACGTACTTAATTAACACCCTGTATAATAAAAACTTTATCAATTAATCCTATTATTATACTATTAAACAATACAATATATACACTACACACTAAGAATAATAGCATCAACAGTCTGTGTCTGAATTTTACATTAGTTTGGCCAGCTTTAACAATCTGTGGTAGATTATTGAACTCTTTCATACCTTTAGAAAACAGAATTTCTAATGTTGAATAGATTTACTCTTGGCACATTGATGTAGTTCAGATTACGTGTGAAATGGTGGTGAATTTCGTGTTTGTACTCAACATATTCATGAAAATATTAAGGTGCTTCCTTATGTAATATTTTATAAATTAATATCATCGTTAGGAAATCAAGTCGTTTTGAAATTGATAGCCATTGTAATGTATTCAACATTATTAATATAGAAGTATATTGATTACAGCTTAGTATGATCATCATGCTTCTATTTTGTAGTAGTGACATTTTATTTAAATTGAATTGGTATAATAAAGTAGCACAATAGTCAAAATGAGGTAGTAAAATTGACCGGTACACTGTGATTCTTGTATCCATAGATAAATGTTTAGATATTCTTGAAAAAACAATAGCTTTCCTATGGAAAACGTCAAGTGTCTCGCTTGAATAATTTTCCCATATATAGTAAAATAATAATAATACTCTCTCATAAACGCTTGTAGACTGTACCCAATAGCCTGTGCCCATAGAGAACTGCTATTATTATTGCCGTGGCGCTCCAGGGCGATTCTTGGTGGATCTTTCACTTTTCAGCTGTAGGCAAACCCGGAAAACCCACAGCACGACCCTGGTGCTCATTCCAAGCAAGCATTAGATGTCAGGATTTGAATCTAGACCACTCACATAACATGTGTTTTCCACCAAGACATGTGGACATCTATTGACAAAACATCTGAGAAAACATTTCTCTGTATAGTGTTTTGAACCAACCTCCATTGCTTGCATACGCAGCCGGCACCTAGGCCGCTTGGCCATCCACCCACCCTAATATGGAATATACAGGGTGTTCCAAATTAAGTCGGCACCACAGCCAACTCCGTTATTATTGATGCTACCAATTCGGTTAAATTGGAAAACTAGTGGCATTCTCGTTTTCAAAATATTTCATAAAATGATATTTTTTGAATGGAACACCCTATATTTTATCATGCATTTCGATTTGTAACTACATTCTCTACAACAATGATTATAAATGAACTCTGTTATCTACTAAACAGAAAGACCCACTATAAAACTTACTAGTTTTTGAATAAAAATAATAATAATAATAATAAGTTTATTTGCAATAATATATAAATAAGTACAGTATAAAATCCACAATCAATTGTCTGTTTGATGCAAATAAACCGGAAAAGCCTTACGAAGTTTCACTTGTTGTAAGGACTGAATTAAAATAAGGAAATTAAGTTATTTATATAATAATAATATATAATTATGACAAAAAACAAATATGGACAGTTTGTGATTTCTATTTTGTTAACAGAAATTGTGGAAAAATTGTCTTTCTTTATTTAATATCCATTCTTTTGTTTTTTTTTTTCAAGGAAAAAAATGATTTGATGCTCTTAATTTCATTTGGCAATGAGTCGTACAAATGGGGAATAATATAAGTAAAATTTTTTTGACCTATTGTTTTGCGAACTTGATTTTTTAAAGTAGTAGTATTTTTGTTTCGTGTATTATAAATATGAGAGTTGAAATGAATACCTTCTTTCTTTTTAAATATATGTAAAATAATATTATAACAAAATTATTGTCTAATATCCATTTTCATGCTTATTTTGAATAAGTTGTCAGATGAATATGTATAATTTTTTTCATAGATTATTTTCAAAAACCATTTCTGAAGAGTTTCTAAATTTTTCAGAAAGTTTTCATTAACTCCACCCCATCCCAAAATTCCATAATTTAGTTGTGACTGAACAAGTGAATAATATAATATTTCTAGATAATGGATATTCAAAACTTTTTTTAATAACTTGAATTTCGACAAGAGATATCTCAATTTTTTTATTACATACTGAATTTGTGAATCCCATCTTAAATGTCTGTCAATCATTATACCCAAATATTTGATACAGTCAGTTTCATAAATTTTTTTGTCATCAATATTGAGAGGTCCTAAATTTGGTAATGTATTTCTGTATGAAGTGAATGGGAGATATTTAGTTTTTTCAAAATTTATTGTTAATATATTATCATCAAACCAACTTTTAATTATTTTGATGTCTTTCTCAACAATTTTTTTAAGTTCATTCCAAGTTGAAGCCTCATATATAATAACGGTGTCATCTGCAAAACAATGAATTTTTCCTTTACATTCAAGATTTAATAGGTCATTAAGATAAATATTGAATAAAAGTGCCCTGAGGTACACCATATTCAAATATTCCTGGATAGCTCAATTTCTCATTAATTTCTACATATTGAATTCTGTTAGAGAGATAGCTTTCTAATAGTTTGTAAGTTACTCCGCGAAACCCTATTTTCTCCAATTTATGTAGTAGTAATTCATGACTGACAGTGTCAAATGCTTTTGCAAGATCAAGAAATATACAAATTGTTGGAGTTTTTGTGTCTAGTGATTTATATAGATTATTTGTAAGATAACAAATAGCATCTTGAGTAGATAATTTTCTTTTAAAACCAAACTGTAAATTTGATATAATGTTTTTTCAAATAGTTTTCAAATCGAATTTTTAGTATTTTTTCAAATATTTTGGATAAGCTGGATATTAATGAAATTGGTCTATAATTTTTTACATAGGATTTATTGCCACTTTTATGAATTGGTTTAATTATGCCTATTTTGAAAGTTTTTGGACAAACACCTGTTGTGAAAATAAAATTTATTAGGTATGCTAGAGGTTCAGATATTATTTCAGTGATCGTTTTTAAAACTTCACTAGTAATTTTATCAATTCCAGGGGATTTATTTTTTTTAATGATCTTATGGTATCTTCAATTTCACTTTGAGTAGTTTCTTCAATTCTTCTATTTTTTGCTAAATTGCTTCCAACTTGAGAAAAGTACTCTATGAATTCGTTCGACATAATTTTTGGATCAGTTGTTACATTACCATTAGCCATTTCAATTTCATTGATAGATCTAGAAGTTTCTTTTTCATTGCATAATTTTTTTATATTATACCATAAATCTCTTGTTGAATTCATATGTTTTTCTATTTGAGCTTTATTATATTTTATTTTTGCTTCATTTATAATAGATGAAAGTCGGTTTTTATATAGTTTGTACTCATTTTCCAATTCAATATTGTTACAACCAGTCTTCAGTTTTTTATAAATTTAATTTTTTTTATTTATTGATTTTAATAATACTGGGGTCATCCATTCTTTTCTCTTTCTATCAATACTTTTGATTTTAACTTTATTTGTACTTTTTTCCATACAATTTTGGATTTTTTTTATCAGGCAGGTTGCTAATTCATCTGAAGTTTTCAGATTGTAGTAATCATTCCAATTTTCATTTGAAAAATGTTCATATAATTTTTTATAGTCTGTAAAAAATTTATATTTTATTGGTTCTTTTTTTATCTGCTCAGTTTCAATATAGATTTGTAGAATAATGGGAAAATAATCAGTTATTTGATATTCGAAGATGATAGGTTTGAAGATATCAGAATTTTCATCACTTTTTATAAATATGTGATCTAAACATGATTTTTGTCTACCCATTTTTCTGGTGGTTTTATTAATAAAAGACACAAAACCACTTTCACTCAAAATATTAGAGTATTCATTGACATAATCATAACTTGAAAGTAGGTCGATGTTTAAATCACCAATAATAATTGAAGTTTTTTTGCTCAGTTCTGTTTTATATTGACAAAAGAAGGATTTTAAGTGATTATTGAACATATATGGGCAGAAAGAAGGTGGTTTGTATATCGAAAATATATTGATTAATGGTAAATTTTTCATTTTCATTTGTATATTAATTATTTTTAAATTACCAAATGGAATAATATCATATTTGTAATGATACTTGTCTTTTATGAAAACCATTACACCATCGTTTTGGTTTAAGTTTCCATGATTGTAAATTTGTTGATATCCTGGTATTTTGTACAAATCTCGATTATATAAAACGAAATATAAAAAATACAATAGAGCTCATTACATTGATAAAAACATACATATTCATACCTATGCATTTAAACACTAGCTGTAGAAATAGAAAAATGTAGTAGTTCGGCCCAGCACATCTCAAATGACAATTGACAACAATAGATTTGCCAGTCGCAAATTAACAAAACTCATTCACATTTAAAATATTTCTACATACGTACATAAAATAAATCAATAGCATAAATACTGATTGATAATAATGAACCCCCAGGTTATTATCTATGATTTTCAGGAAATTGTATAATAGTTTTTATATTTCGATGTTTAACTGTACTATTATGGTATTGTTTGTTAAAAGGTTCGCTTTTTCATTGTTTTATTTCAGTCACTAGGTAATTATTAATGAGTAGCAGAGAATGTACAAACTTCAAATTCGAGGTAAATAACTAGTGCAAAAAAACGATATCTAAGCTGTTTTTTGTCGTTGAACCGTATTCAATGTTTTAAAAACTTTTTCCATTTTACGTCATAGATTTGACTATGGCTTCAAAATGGTGCATTTCGTTTGAAAACATTCTGTCTATGACGTCACTGTTTCAACGCTAAAATGAAAAGTTTTTAAAACGGACCAAATAATTTTAAAAAAGTGATACGACAAAAAACAGCTCTAAATTCCAATATAATAATAATGATACTTCCTCATAAACACTCGACGAGTGTACCCAAAGGCATAGCCTGTGCGAGTAAAGGACGGCTATTATTTGCCGTGGCGCTCCGGGGCGACTTACTGATTTTTGGTGGTGTGTATTATCAGCTGCAGAAAAACCCGGACAACCTACAGCACCAATGTATTTAAGAATTTATTAATAGCTGGAAAGATACCTCTTTTATCAAATATGTAAAAAAATTACCTAAAATGCATCAAGTTTAAAATTTAACGTCAAATTTAATAATAATAATAATAATAATAGATTTTATTGACAGGAAATTACAAAGTTACATTCATAACCCCGTCAAATGGCAGGATTCAATTTCTGACCATACCACAAGTGTTACAGTCAGACCTTGCTCTTCCATCCAACCAAAAAAAGTGTGCACGCATAAATATATACATTTAACTGTTTCAGGGCCATATTTTCGTTATAAGACTTTTTTGGATCATTTGCATAAACCTTATCACAAATATGACAATTACAAACCAGCTTTTATTTCAAAATTGTATTGGCTTCCACTTTTAGGAGCTATACATCTCCTAACTAACCAATACTGGCCATTAGCGGTGAGTAGTTCAACAAATTATGCTTCTTTCCATCATTCATGGGTTGTTCTCCATTTTTTTGTAATCAGTGTGTAAATAACTCAATTATTGTCAGTTGTAATTTGAAGGGTTTTTTCTTTTACCATTATTTATATTACTTTGGAACTTTGGAACATGTTTTCAAATTATGATTTTAATATTGCAGTATGTCGGTACAGAAGAGTTCTTAAATAGATCATTCCTGTATAGATACTGGTATATATGGCCATCATTCTTGATATTCAGATCCAGAATTTACCTAGGATTGATTTTAACTGAAATAGTTTGTATTGTTGGAGGATTAGGTGTATACCCAGCCTTTTCAAAACCGAAATCTGGACATGGCCCATCTCAAAATTTCAAACAGCTGAAAGAAGTGTAAGAAGAAATTAATTATCTGCTTGAAAATTTTTCCATTTTGAACCAATAATAGTAAATTAATATTTTTATTTTTTTTTTAAACTTTCCTCTGAAATTTTTTATTGATCCTTATGTACAAAAAAATATATATAAAATAAGAACATTTCAATGCACATCTTTTAGAGCAAATATCTCAGCAGTGGTCCACGATGGGGGAAAATGTCATTCATGAATTCTGGAGATGTATTTAGTAGAATTTATGCCACAAAAAGATTACCCCGCGCATTATCAAGGTTATTCTTTAAATACTGGTATAAACATATACGTTGGTAATTGCAGAATTGAACCGATAGAACTAGAAAAGCTGGAATATGATTATACAACTGTTCATTGCCTTAATCCGTACGAAGCTGATTGTGTTCCAACAATGAGAGAGGCCATGAAACATTGGAATATCACGGTACAATATTGGTTGGCAACTTATATTTATAAGAAATTTCCTTACAAGAGGTTCCGAACAACAGTTACTATGCTTATGTCTGCTGTATGGCACGGGGTTTACGCAGGCTACTACTTTTGCATTGGAACTGTACCATTCGCTTTAATGTACGAAGATATTTGGTCAAAGTTGTTGCTTGAAAATAACAAAGGACCGGTAAGTGGCGAAATTGAGTTAACATAAGGTAATTTTTCTCAAAGTAGAGTAGCATGTGAATCTAGCCTTTACGAATTACAACAGAGACGTCTAAAGCCCGCGGCTCATGGTTAAATAGTGTGATCAAACTGTCTTGAAGTTACCTCACTTTTTTGGTTTAACACTTGGTATAACACAATTTGAAGCAAACCACTGAAAATGTCCAGTCAGTTTGTTCAAACTATTCGACCGTGAGCCACAGGCTTGAGGGATCTTAATCTTCCACCCGATCTTCAGACCAATGAGTTTTTTTCTTCATTAGATAATTAATTACCGTTTGTAAATGTATATCGAAATTATCCAGTTTGTTCATGGAATATATTTCATAGTCGTTATTTCAGTGTGGTCATCTAAAAAGTTCGAAATTTGGTCACTATTCAATCTACTTTTGAAACAATATAAATAAATACTCCCACTCAAGAAATCATGGAAGTCTCAAAAATAGTCAGGTTGTAGGCATGTGGATACCGAACCTTTTTTTAGAGCAAGTGATAACAATTCGCCGATGTTGACGATGTAGTCATCAGATACTATAAAATGTTCAGGAACTCAACTAGTGCAGCTTAAATATTCGGCAAGGGCAAATATCCGAAAACCATTTTCAAAGAGTTGACTAATCTAAATACATGTTGTAAATCAATAAATGAAATGTAATTCACTGGTTCTGAAGATTTGACCTTCACAACTTCAGAATTCGAAACTGAAACCTGCAAATGTACGAAAGTAAAAGAAAAAAAGGAACAATGAAATTCCACAAGAAAATTATTCTGAAGGATGATCTTGATCATTGGTATATAATATGCACAATATGCCAAATTCCTTTATTTCTCAATAAAGACAGAAACTTTTACTGAATAAATTGTCTAAAAACCTAAGTCGTTTTGACAAATATATTTTTTTCAATATTTTTACATTAAAATAGTGTTAGTTTTCTTACAAGTATTTTTTTTACGAAAAAACAAATTCAAATGAAGAAACAAAGTAAGAAGCCCACTAAGTATTTTAGTTTGTTACTTTAATATTCCCCTTCCATTTACCAGCGATTTTGTCGAAAACGGTTAGCTGATTCAAAAAAATGCAAGAGTCAGAAAATTTTAGGTATTTTCATGGACAACATGATTGAAAATTTTGGCGATAAAATATGTAGGCAACCCTCATTTAACTCCTTGAATTGGAGCAAGAAATAAATAGAGCGTCCAAAAAAACAATGGCCAGTTTTACCAAACAAAACAAATTCACGGTTTTTACGAGGGGGTGAATTTTAGGACTTTTTTATGGGAAAAAGTCTTATTTTGACCCCAGGAATATACCCTTGAAATATTTGTATTGAATTTTGCAACCCCCTGTATAAATTCAACGTATTGTCGCACGTAGATGATACTGTGTGAACATGACATGAATTGCCCGATTTTTTAATAGGCTAAACTACAAGAAGCCACATGCCAAGTGCTTCAATAAGTTATTACTTCAGAATCCAATATTGACATTTATTGCAGTTCCATGAATACCTCCTCACCTGCTCACCTTAACTGTTCTTACATTTTTCAGATCTCGAAGGTATCGAAATTGATTATGCTCTTCCTGAAAATGCAGATGTTTTCATATCAAGCCATTGCATTCGTACTGTTAGAAGTGGGAAAAATCATCAATTATTACAACTGTGTTTACCACTGCGTGCCAATTTTATATGTAGGATTGTACTTCCTTGGAAAATACCTTCTGAAACAAAGATGGCACAGAGAAATTCAATAATTCTGTTTTTAAATGTGTTAATGAATAATAATTTTTATATCATTTGTGTTGTATTTAGATCAATTAAAGTTGAATCCCATCAAAATAAGCGTTTCATTTTAGACTACACGTCGACCCAAATCGAAAAAGGAAAAACTGACTGAATATCGAGATCTCTTTGAACTCCGCAGGTTGTATCCAAACAACTCTGTCAAAATGGAGGTTCTGATTATAGGAGTCCTTGGTGGAATGATGGACACACTGCTCTCGAATTTGAAGATAATACCTACCGGCTTGCCGTAATATGGCAGAAATCTTAGCCGCACGAATGCAGAAGGCCGTCATCCTTGGTTCACTTCGTCTACTCAGGACACATGACTCTCGGACCCAATAGTCACCTACCCTACGAACGTAGGGAGTGGTTATTGGGGTAAAAGACACCAGCGCGCCCTCCGGATGGCTCGGAGCATTGGAGACAGGGCCTGACTGGTACACTCCTATAAGGAGAAAAATAATAATAATAATAAACGTCAAACGGCCTGATCAGAACTCTGTCACCGAGTTGGAACCCGTTAGGCCAAAATCCCATATAAAGGCCGCAGAAAATGCAGCTCTGCTGCAGCTGCACAGGGATGAGCCTATGCAGGAGGTCTTCTTCAAGAATGTCGAAGACCTCTCAGCTTATCCAAGAACTTGACCTACGCCTTCCTTAGGTCAAGTGGGCTGAAGTCGGAGACCGAGGGATTCATTATGGCCTGCCAAGATGGTATCTTCAATACCTTGGTCTACCGAATCCACGTGATGGGTATAGATATGAGGTCCCTGATATTAGATGCAGGGCCTGCCGTCAGGAGACCATTATGAATTTGCTGACAGCATGTCCGGCAAATGCGGTCTCAGCCTATATAGACAACGCTGCTCTACGAGTGTTATATTACCATCTACGACACTCGTATGATATAGACGAGACACCAGTGTTGCCTTACGCTCCGGGGGAAATTGGGTGGTATGATTAAAAAGAGTATTTGCTTTTACTTCAAGTTAATGCTCCATGTTGTAGTTTTCACTTTAAAAAATCAAAGCATTTACTCCACATAATTCTTGAAGTAACACTTAAGTAAGTACTAGTAGCAATTACTCGTAGACTAACTTCATATCTTCAATGGAAAAGGTGTTATTTTTTTTTTTGTAAATTATGGTAGGAAAAGGAGGGAAATGTGTGAACGTAGAACGTATGGGGAAGTACAATATAGAAAATTATTTCTTTAAGTCAATTATTTTAGCTATATTGCTACTATTAAGCTCTGTACTTTCAGGTTAAATTAAAACAATGTTGAACGGATAGCTGAGAGTTCTAAGGAAATTATATTCAGACGAGGGGAGCAGCTTCATCAAATTTAACGAAAATGGAGGTATTTTCTTGGTATACGCTTCAGCGAGTGATTCAGCTGCTTTCTCTTTTTCTACTTTGATTGCTGAAGTTTGCCGTTCGTCAAAAAGTATTTTACAATCTTCCACCAAAATAACGAATGCCATCTGAAGATCTACTTCAACATTTTCAGCAACCTCGTCACTTGGTTCAACACTATCATTACTCTCACTCGAACCAATTTGAGGTTAATCACGTCCTAGTATTTACTACTAGTTTATACTTCTAACCTAAGTCAACACTTTCCATCGAAGAATTTACTTTATGTAAAACATTATACTCCACAAAATACTAGGAAGTAAAAGCTCTTACTTGAAGTTGTAACGATAATTCGTTTTATTCAAATAACAAGCAAAAATACTATTTTTAATCATACCACCCATTGGGTGGTATCATTAAAAAGAGTATTTGCCCTTACTTCAAGTTAATGCTCCATGCTGTAGTTTTCACTTCAAAAATCAAAGCATTTACTCCACATAATTCTTGAAGTAACACTTAAGTAAGTACTAGTAGCAACTACTCTATACTTTGCTTTATTTACTTCGATATATAGAAGTTAATACTGCAGTAATTACTCCATTTGGGAGTGTTTGGTGTAGTTTTTAAGACTAACTTCTTCCCACTAAGCAAAGTAACGTTCATTCAATATTTCAGTAACCTTTCATGGTAATGTGTAATGTTACATCAGAGTTTTCTGCTACCTTACTGCAACGGTACAGCAACTACTGAAACGGACGTTCAGCAATATTACAAATGGTATATGCCATTATCAATTATTCCAGCAAGGTTTCTGCATATAATATACAGGAAAATTGCAAATGTGATATTGAAAATGACGTCTTATGACAATGTTGCAGCAACTACTGATATGGATTGATGGATGTAATCTTTCATAATTAGTAATTGCAGCAAGGTTACCGCAACATAGAATATAAATTAGTGGAAATTTTTTTATATAGCAGCAACTTACCACCAATCTTGTCTATTCCTTTCCATAACATAACAGTAAGATTTCATGAATTACGTTCCAGTAGGTTTGTTCGCTACTGAAGAATCTTTGGATTTTCACTACTTGCTACTAATATTGATAGAAAATGAATACAATCTTCATGGGAGACAGATCATTCAGTATTGATGTGTCCTCTATGGAAATCAGATTCATCATTTTCTAGTATTTAGAAACAAGCAGTGACAACCCAAAAAATCTTCTGAAATGATACCTATTAATTTGAATGTCCATTTAAATCTTGGAGATCAAAAAGACAAAAATTTTATATTGAAACCTTTAATTAAAATATCACAAAAAAACAAACAAACAAACAAAGTACTCATATTGAAATGTCATATTTAAAATAAATATCTGTTTGGCCTTATCAGGTACCTGAAACAAAATAATCATTGAATTGAATGTGTAGCTTAAATATTGACATCCCGATCTACTACCTAACCCTACAAGTAACGTGTTTTTGCGAATTGTAGCCAAGTCATCACATTTATTTGAAATGCATCATCTCTGATGCATGGAGATGAATTTCTCACTGCATCTGGAACAAAAATATTATAAATAAATACATAATTAGTCAACTCAACAATTATGGTCTTATTTCAATATAGAATGAACAATTGAACTTGTTCTTGATTATGACACTATTGTGCTTACGTATTTGCTTTATATTCAAATTGAACTGACTCGAATTTTAAAATTTGTTTAGTTTTCAATTCTTTGATTATGAAATTGTCTTTTTTTGTTGATCCAATTGCAAAACATGGCACAATGATTTGTGAAAAAACGTTAAAGACTTGTTTCAGCACAAAACTTTTCATTCAAGCCACCAATATATATAATATATCTAACTAAAATCGAGATGTAAAAGTATTCCACATCATTTACAAATGTAAAAGTACCTTTCAAATTGACACTACTACCAGATTTATTCGCAATATAAGGAGAAAAAAACATCCCCCTAATAAACGCAGAATGAGCATACCAGACCATCCTAACCTAAAATAATATTTGATGTATCGCCTTACCTTACATGAAGATGCCTTAAATTTATTAGCATTATCCGTTATACTGCTTCAACACTCAGTGAACTCTTAATCAAAAAACAAAATTGCAGAAGAAAATGTACTTTACTAGGTTAAGAACGAATGAAAGTATCCAAAACGAAACTTACGCAAAGGCACGACACTCAACAACAACATAATTTATAATATCAAAATGGCGCGAGGCGCGTGCTTGTCTGAGATCTGCGTTACTGGGTCGCTCCGTTAGGTGGCATCTCATCAAGACCGGGAAGTTCAAAACTGGTTGGATTCCTGATAAATGAAATATTATTTCAAGTTTCTTTATACTTACCATTTAAAATTATCCTAGCGTAACATTTTGTATATTTCTGCGATGATGCAATCAAAAATTGAAAGTGTATTGTGTTTTCTAAATACTGTCAATATTGTTTGTAGTTAGCTTATGTATGGTTGTAAATATCATGGAATTTCAAACTTAGTGCAACATTGCGATCTGAACTTGTTCGATAGTTCCAAATGTAACTTGCACTCACATTGTTCGTAGATAGTTTCTGTATTGTTGCATTTACAATGAACTTTCATGGATCATGTAACATTGCACTTAAAACTCAATCAATAGCTTGCTTTATAACTTACAAACAACTTTTCTGTAGTTTATTCTGTTATGTTGAAAACTTAAATCATTGAGCTTTATGCAATATTATATTATCATTTTACGATGGCAAGCCATACATAATATTGTGGCAATATTTTGTAACATTACATGTTTAGTGGGTTATCTTCAATTGAAAAGGAGTTATGGCTTTTTTTATGAATTATGGTAGGAAAAGGAGGGAAATGTACGAACGTAGAACGTATGGGGAGGTACAATATAGAAAATTATTTCGGTAAGTCAATTACTTTAGCTAGATTGCAACTATTAAGCTCTGTACTTTTAGGTTCAATAAATGCAATGTTGAATGGATAGCTACAGAGTTCTCAGGAAATCATATTGAGATGAGGGGAGCAGCTTTATCTAATTTAACGAAAATGGAGGTATTTTTAAGAGCTCTAAGTGATCCGGGGTTACAACAAGGAGTGGGTGTAGATGTCGGGGTACATCAAACAACTGTGTCAAAAGTAATCAAAGAAGTTTTACAAAAAATTGTGTAGGTACTCCCACATCTTCAGAAACCTCGGCACTTGGTTCAACACTGTCATTACTCTCACTCATGATTATTAAGTACCACAGAACAAACAACAACAATCGAACCAATTTGAGGTTAATCACGTACTAGTGTTTACTAGTAGTTTATACTTCTAACCTAAAAGTCAACACTTCCCATCGAAGAATTTACTTTATGTAAAACATTATACTCCACAAAATACTTGGAAGTAAAAGCTCTTAGTTGAAGTACAAGCAAATACTCTTTTTAATCATACCACCCATTGAGTCCGTGGTGGAGAATGAGAAGTGCCGGATCTACTGGAACTACTCATTCCCCACCCTCAGGCAAATACAGGCCAATAAGCCTGATGTAGTTCTTCTCGACCAAGGAAGTTAACGATTTTCGTCATTGAGTTTTCGTCTCCTGGCGAAACGAATATCATTCGAAAAGAGGAGGAGAAACGAACGAAAAATTGAGACTTACTCTTCGAACTCCGCAGGCTTTACCCAGACCATTCTATAAAAATGATTGTTCTGATAACATAGTCTCTTGGGCGCGTGTTATGAATTCGTTACTCTCGAACCTGAAAATCATACCGGCATGTCGCAAGATGTCAGAAATCATAGCCGGAAGAATACAGAAGACTGTCATCCTCGGTTCATTACGTCTGCTCAGGGCACACGATTCCCGGACCCAATAGCTGCTTACCCCGTAGTTTGGGGAGTGGTTATTGGGGTAATGATGTTGCCAGCGCGCCCTCCGAATGTATCGGAGACAGGGCACGACTGGAAAATTTCAAATCGAATAATAATAATAAATGCTTTTATTGAAAGGTACAGCAATGAGCGTATATCCTAACAAAAGGCAGGATTCAATTCCTGCACATGATTACTCATGGCAGGGATTGCTCTTCCATCCAACTAGTTATATGATTTAGCCATATTTTAGTGGAGAAATGTTTGTTTATATACTTGTTTTCTCGCGACTGTTTCTTGCGAAAAAAAAATAACGTGATATTTGCCGAGACCACCCTCTTCCCCCAAGTGAGATTGAGTGAGGTTTCGCTCGACACCCTTCCCCCTTATAAGTAAGTATACATGCATGCATAGACAGAAATGCAAATATAGGACGTATATGAAATGCACTAAAATAGAATGCTGTAAAATACTATAAAATTCAATAAAATAAAATATTGACAATGTAAAAATACAAAAGTACCTATCAATGAAATTGTGAAACTATATGAGCAAGAAATCAATACCTATACTTAATTCGTATTTCCAAGGAGCAAAACTCTAAATAAAATAAATAATCAAGTAAATGATTGTGCTTCATGTACTAACATTTCGTATTCAAATATGATAGAAAATAATAAATCGAAAGAAAATAAAGTATGAGTCCATTAATGTCCTGGGAAAATGAAGGAACTGCCCCATTTGTAAAAAATGAAACAAAGTTCGCTCGTTTATCATGAGATGCCACTACCATGTCGAATCGACAAGGTCGACCTCGTCGATAACTTATTATCGCCGATACGAGGGGCCACTGTGAACGTCGTCCGTGAGCTATTTGCTGCTACAAAGAATCGAGGCTGGTTGGGTTCAAGATTCAAATCGACCAAATATAGTTGTCAACATCATCTGGCTGCACTGGTAAGTACCCACATGCAATTGTTAGTGGTTATCTCCACACGTGTCTTTATTTGTTATGCGCAGGACCACTTATTTGTTTGTTGTGCAAATAAAAATTGAACGGGCATACGGATCGCTTAGGTTTGATAAACTCGATCATTATTTTAGTTTCTCATTGGCGTTCTTTGTTTAGTCACTTGAGTCTCGTTCCGTGTGTGCGAGTGTTAGCTGATGGTCTATACTTTCAAAAGCTCTGAAATGTTTAATTTTTCATAATTGTATATCTCAATAGGTACAATGAGTTTTGAAAAAAGTAGCTTGGTTTTATCACGAGGGCGAAGTAACTGATTCAATTTGAATTGTTGGAGAAAACCCATTCTACTGACTGTAATCACACTTGTAATGCAGAATGCATTTTTTGAAAAATAGTTGCGGAATAATAGTAAAAAAATACCCAAAGTGATAGCATGTGCGGATAAGAGGCAGGTCGCGCAAGGGCGTCGATATGAGGGGATAATTACCCCCACACGAATAATTTTAAAATAGTAATTTCAGTAAAAGTTCTATATTACAGTATGATTTTTTTTCATTACCCAAACCAAAAAGCCTTTACCCCCCCTAAGAAAAAAAAATTGCGACGCCCTTGGGGTCGCGGTGGAGAGCCTTAAGGCTATTCCACATAAAGGCAGTAGCAGTGGCACTAGTGACAGTGACTCCGCCCCTTTTGACGCTGTTATCTGAATGAATTACATTGGAATAGAAATTTTCAACTAATTGTTTGTTGAAAGCAGTTGAAAGGAATCATAATATCTATCTCAATTCCAAGATATTTTTAAGGTTAGAAATGCGAACACTGCTAGATTTTACTGCAAAAAGTTAAAATGAATCAAACTTTCAGCAGCGTGACCTTGAATTTTCAGCTTCGTCTAAACATTTTTATCAATAGATGGGGGTGACGCCACTGCTACTGCCATTATGTGAAGCAGCTTTTAACAGAACCCTCACTTAAAACCTAGCCTAGACGGGAATTATTATTATTTGATGTGGAGCTCCAGAAACTGATTTTTGATGACACTTTCGCTACCTATATTACTTGAAAAATAATTATCCAAGTTTCACCCCAGATAGGTACCTATTAGTATGTATGTACCTACACTGTGTGAAATGAATAGTTTCTAACCGATTTAATTTAACTTTCAAAAATTGTTTCTACTTACGTTTGTACCTATGTCACGAAATAATTTTGAGTTACGGCTCTAACGTTTTAAGTCAAAGAAATAAACTTAAAGAAACTTTTTAGAGAAAAGCTTTTAATTAAATGCACTGAAAAGAAGAAAATAAATTTTAAAGTGAATTAAACCCATCATTTTGTAACATTATAAAATTTTAAATGATATAAAAGCTTGTCGCGAGAAGTATCTATATATTTCTTATTGTAAATAAAATTTAAAATAACCTCAAGATTTAATCTCGCGACAAGCTTTTATATCATTTCAATCGCCTGTTAATTTACTACAATCTAGTTCTTCATTGAGGAGACTTTCCATCAGTGACTTGACTCCCTACTTAAAGCCACATATGCTTGCAGCGAAGAGCTTTAGGCCTAGATAGAGAACGGCATGGTCAACAGTACTACCCTGCATTTCGTGTACTGAGCAAGCCCAGCGTAATATTGTAGTATATTCTAAAATAATTTATTTGACAATAACTTCAACACAATACTCTAATTTATATCACAATCACTGGACTATTTATGTTCGACTTCCGCTTCACTGACTGTCCCAACTCTGCTGTGTGGTTCTTTTTATATTCACCGTTCACTTTTCCGAATGCTCCTGATAATTCTCGAAAGTCTTAGGAACGTTCTCTGATTAGACCAGATTCTTCTCGAAGCCAAAGCGCCTCGGAAATAATTCGAGCTCACGCTCGGTCTACGTGAGCGTTCAGGCCCGGCATCACCCGCAGCCTCGCCACAATATAATTGGCAACATTCTTCGTTCAACAGTACCGTGACCATATGAGTTTTCTCTACTTTAGGGGGTCTGAGCACCCTGAACAATATTTTCTTTCGTCATAATTTTCATCGTCCGAAACAATAAGTAAATTTTTCAATTTTTTACGCATTCTCAATCTAGATATGGGGATAACATTTTTCAAAACTATATTATTCGATGGTTAGATATTTTTCACTATTTTTACGGAATTTTTCGATTTTGTTTTCGCAAGTTTTCGCAACTTTTTTGAAAAGAGGGGAGGGAGCGAGCCCACCGGCAAACATATTTTTTATCGTAATTTTCCATGTATGAAACCGTTAATTTTCGGAATTTCTACGCGTTCTCTATCTACCTTTCGAGGAGGGGAGAGTGGTAATTTTTTTTGAAACCGTATTATTCAATGAGATAATTTTAACTATTTTTACGGATTTATTCGTTTTTTATTTCGCGAGTTTTCCTGATTTTATTTCGTGACAGGAAAGGGGGGCAAGCCCCCCGATCGATTTTTTTCACCTTATTTTCCATGTCCGAAACTGTTGAAATATTTTCCGAATTCCTTTGCGTTCTCTATCTTTTGAGGAGGGACAGGGGAGGTGAAATTTTTTTAAACCATAACGACGGTAAGATATTTTCATTATTTTTAGATTTTTCTGATTTTAATTTCGCGAGTTTTCCAACTTTTTCTGGGAAAAGGAGGGGGGCGAGTCCCCTCTGCCTATTTTTTTTCTCGCTGTAATTTTTGACTTCCAAATCCGTCAAGAAAACTTATATACCCTACGCGTTCTCTATCTTGCTTTCGGGGGGCAGGGGGACAATTTCTTCGACATTAATGAATGGTCAATCGGAACTGAACCAACAAGTAAAATTTCAATTTCTTAGGATAAGAGGAAGTGGTTCTAATTCAGCTTGCAAGATTTGTACCCATATAACACACACACAGAGCAAGTTAAATAAAAGCTTTTTAAAAAATCAACATTTTATTATCCCTTATTTTTTGAGGAATGTAGGATCTCCCCTTTATAAAAATTCCTAATCATCTACAATGGTAGATATACGTTTCGCTAACAAAGGATCCAGAACACCTACTAAATAAGAAATAAATGAATTAACTTTTAAAAAAGCTTTTAACAGAAAAGCTTTCATTTAATTGCACTGAAAAGAAGAAAATAAATTTTGCGAAATACATGGATACTTCTCTCGACAAACTTTTATATCATTTAAAATTTTGTAATATAACAAAATGATGGATTTAATTCACTTTAAAATTTATTTTGTTCTTTTTAGTGCATTTAAATAAAAAAAAAATTAACTTTATTCATTCCTATATAAAGCCAACTTTCTGAAGGGCAAGAGAGAGAATTCCAGCATTCTGTAATCAAATTTAATTTCAGAATTGGCAAATTCTGTGATGATCGTGGAGAAATAACGATTTATGTAATTATGCGTCTGAACTCTGAGCCTAGATGCACCACGCTGTCTAGTAAATAAATCCTCTAGCAAGTAGAAACTTAGAAACTGATTGGAATTTGGCAGTGCCATGTCAAAGAAGTTCTAAGCAGTTCGGTCTCTGACCAATTAGAATTTGACAGCGGCCAAAAAAGGCTTTCTTTTGGCATTTTGCCCGCTCCTTTTATGTGACAGAATACATCATCTCTACGTGGACTACCAATCGAGTTTAGACGAGGAGCGTTAGAGAATAACGTGTTATTTATGTCCATGCAAATTATCAGCGGCAATTTGTATATTGATATAACCTCGTATGATCGCTTGTTGTGTGCTGTCTCAATTGAGTTCGTGAAGACTATATGTGTTACATAATATGCCTTCAGTAACACTGTAACACCCACTATGGTAATAATTGTGACCGTCAACATTTGTTAGCGCCTGTAACGGGATCGAACGTGCCCTTGTCCACTTCGTCCGTCAACCGAAACAAAACAAGTGGAATTTTAATTCTACGAGGGCTGACAATAAAGTAAGGTCTCCAACGCTGCAACTTCGCCGGATCACGCGCTAGGCGAAATCTGGCAACACCGCCGTGTTCCTTGGTTCCCCCACTACCACTTTGCTGCTGGGTGAGGCTTCCCCGACCGCTCAGTCTTGGCTGAGCAGCCGTCAACGATGGAGGTACCACTCGCGTCAGCGTCCAAGTGCGAATTGCGTTCTGTAATACGTTTTTTGAGTGCGAAAAAGGTGACACCTATTGAAATCCATCGTCAACTAGTTGAAGTTTACGGGGAAAAGTGTATGGACATAAAAAACGTGTAAGTGGAGCCGCGAGTTCAATTCCGGGCGCACTAATGTTCACGACGAGGAGAGAAGTGGCCGACCGTCGGTCTCGGATGCGATTGTTCAAGCAGTGGAGGCAGAAATGCTCAAAAACCGCCGTGCGACAATTAGGGACTTGGAAGAGAAGCTTGGAGGAGTGTGTAGCAGCGAAACAATCCGTCATATCCTTGTGAACAAGTTGCAGTACCACAAAGTTTCTGCCCGATGGGTGCCGAAACAGCTGACCGAAGACCACATGAAGCGGCGCGTGGAATGTGCGACCAAAGTTGTGGCCCGTTTTGAAGAGGAAGGCGATGATTTTTTGGAAGGGTTTGTTACGGGGGATGAAACGTGGGCTCATCACTACACACCCGAAACAAAGGAGTCGTCCAAACAATGGCGCCATAGCGATTCTCCGAAACCCAAAAAGTTTAAGGCGACACTGTCAGCCGGCAAGGTGATGGCTACGGTGTTTTGGGATCGCCACGGGGTATTGTTGGTGGATTTCATGCCAAGGGGAACCACTATCAATGCAGCAAGGTACTGTGAGACCCTGGAAAAGCTTCGTCGTGCCATAAAAAACAAACGCCCGGGATTGCTGAGCAAAGGAGTGAAATTTCACCACGACAACGCGCGCCCGCACACAGCCAACGTTACCCTTGACCTGCTCAAGACATTTGGCTGGGAAATCATCGATCACCCTCCCTATAGTCCCGACGTGGCCCCCAGTGACTACCACATGTTCCCCGCCCTGAAAAAACATCTCGGAGGGAAGAAGTTTGATAGTGACGCGGAGGTTCAGAAAGAGGTCAACACCTGGCTGCGCGAGGCGGACGGAGAGTGGTATTCTGCCGGCATAGACAAGTTCATCGTGCGGATGCGCAAGGTGTTGGAAAAAAATGGCGATTATGTAGAAAAGTAGCCAAGACCTTGGCCTTTCCAACGGTGTATCGCTTTTTGTAAATAAATGTCATTTTGTATGAAAAAAAAAATTGGAGACCTTACTTTATTGTCAGCCCTCGTATTTAAACCACCGTACAATGCGAAGTAGGACGTGTAATCCTCAGAAAGACAATAAGTATAAGTGGAGGAAAGCAGCGATGTTTACAAACACGTTTGGAATAAAATAATCGAGAATACGAAACCACTGTGTTCGGCGCGTTAGCATACACCTTAACGGATTTTTGTTGGTATTCTCAGATTTTTAGGAAAATACAAAATAATATTTTCACTCCCTCTCTCGCGAATAATAATTGTTCGTCAAAGTTCCAATATCATTGTAAACAAAAAAAAAGAAATGAATGGAAAATCTTTGAAAACAGTTGAAAATACCTCCAACAGAAATACTACGTCAAAATTATGAATAAACCTGACTGATGGTTTGATAAAAATGAACAAGCACCTCACTATATACAGAGTGGGCCATTGAAAACGAAACAGCGGCTCTGTAGGTCGGCAGAACCGAATTATATAAAAACGCTCGGAGACGTCAACTACATTTTCGAGGTGGACATCGTTCGCGATGAGATTCACCAGAAATACATTCCATCCCCCGGAGCTGTGACCGCCACCCCTAAATTTTTAAATTGCAACATATGGCAAGTCATACCTTATTTGAAAGGTATTTTCCTTCTAAATATCAAACAACAAAAATAAATTAATTCTATCGATTCGTTTTCAAGATATAGGAATCACTTTTTATTTTCTCAATCAATAAAAATAAGATCTAACAATGCAACTGTTTAAAGATAATTATCATTGTCAAGGAGTTAAATGATCTAACTGTCTATACCAACAAATGAAAATAACGCGCAATTCCGTTTCAAATTTTTATTTCATCCTCATTTACTTGATCGAATTTTTTTTAAGGTTCTCGAATTTGACTCAAATGCGAGTACAACAAAAATATGTAATTGAAAATGACGATCGTTACCATGACGACCACTTGATATATCAACAAGACGGGGCACCTCCACATTATGCACAGCCTGTTAGGGCGTTTTTGGATAGAATGTTTCCTGGAAGAGTGGCCAGCCAGATCTCCAGATTTAACTCCACTCGACTTTTTCCTGCGAGGTCACTTGAAAAACAAAATCTATGCAACCGAACCAGAATCTGGAAGATTTACGAAGTGGAATTATTGAAGAATGCCGTCGAATAACGCCGGAAATGCTACGCTTCGAACAGAACTTATAGTTATACGGGAGGTTTTCTTTGCTAATGGGTGAAACATCAGACTATTGGATTTTCACTATCGAGGGTTTGATGCTGCATAAATCCACACTATATCAAAAAATCTTGAGTTTTTCGATGTCCACAAGAATTCATTGCCTATTCAACTGAGGAGTTAAATACTTTTTAATGCCTTCTGTATACCATTGATACAGATGAGAAAATGCTTTTTATTTTAAGAGAAATTGAACAATATGACATCCATTCGAATTTAATGGAAAGGATCTGAGGTGTCGGGGAGATATGGGGAGATCTTACACAATATTTCTAAAATGGAGGAGTTTAAAAAAATTAACCATTCTGAAAGAATCTCCATCAGTTTCAATTAACCAAAGTAATTATGGACACCCTGTTTATTTTCTGTTGAGTCAACACGATGAATAAAAAAATCAGTTCGGTACATGGAATACCTAGTGGAAATCCCAGCCTCATTCCAAATTCCAAACAATAATCCACATGGCCCTAGTTGGAGCTGGGATTTTTAAAATTTAATTTAAAAAATTAAATTATCAAAATCTCGTGGCTCGACTATAGGTACAGTTTATACAAACTCAATTGAGACAGCACACAACCAAGCGGTCATACGAGGTTATATCAATATACAAATTGCCGCTGGTAATTTGCATAGGCATAAATAACTCGTTATTCTCTAACCGCTCCTCGTCTCAACTCGATTGCAGTCCACGTGGACTAGATATTTTCTGACACATGAAAAGGGAGGGCGAAATGAAAAACGAAAGCCTTAGATTGGCCGCTGTTGAATTCTATTTGCTCAGACACCAAAAGTCTTTGATATGACATCGTTGAAAAGAGAATTCAATTCTCTTTACATTCATCTAAATATTTTTTAATTTTGTTGAGAATTTTTTTCCCAATTTCGATTTTCATGCCTTTCGAAATTTCCGCCTCGATGTGCCCCCAGCGCCATCTGTCGAGTAATTGCAACGTTTCTTCTCTCAAAAAGTAGTATCGGTAATACCCTTCAATATGTTTTTGGTTTCATTATTCCACACCAAACTGTTCAAATTTATCGAGGTATGAGATGTTTACAGATCCGCATTTATATATGTTATTTCAAATTTTAATTGCAAAAAAATATTATCGAAATTCAAAAAAAAATAAATGGTTGTAAAGAGACTTGAATTCTCTTTTCAACGATGTGACACTTGGCCCACCATGCCATTTGAAATTTTTGAGTTGATGTGCCCCCCGCGCCCTCTGTCGAGCAATCACCATATTTTTTGTATCAAAAAGTAGTATCGGTAAAACCCTCAAAATGTTTTTTTCTTCAAATTTGTACGTCGAACCTTTCAAAAGTTAACAGGGGGGGCTAAAATAAGCCTCACTGTATATTTCCATCAGGATTTTGCTTTGAAATTTTGTTTTCCTCAAAAAAATCGAATTAAGCAATTAAGGGCTCAGTTCACGTCTGGCAGCCCCGTTTCTAACTTTAGCCCTTGCATTAAAAATATTTTTAAGAGTTGAACTAGGTCGTTTTATTTACGGAATATATAGAAACAACTTCTGCTTCACACAACAAATTTTTATTAAAACATTTGCTATCTCATAAGATTAGTAATTATAAATATTTATTCTGCCAACTATGAAATAAAATGTATCCGCCGCCACTGTTTCATAAAAGATATGCCGACCCTAAGTTGAATTTCACTTTTTCTGCTGTCTCGAGTTCGTATAAACTATACACCAATGCGTTACCACGAATGCATCCATCTCGGTATCAATTCACGATTGATAAAGAGTTTTCAAAAATAATCAAACATCCAGAGTGAAAACCTATCTACTGATTGCAGTTCTCAGCGCATCGGCAGTTACTTCAGTCCGCATCACCCTGTACCTACAATGGAGCACGCAAAGATCGATAGCGCTTTTGAATCATTCACCGAAAGAACCCGGCATTTGGAATTTTCCAGCTACTAGGTACCGTTTGTACGCTCGAGAAACGTTTTCCGAGTAATTTGTTCAGTTATTCAACTGCAACGACCGTGCTGTGGAACAGGCAGCATGAATAACTTGAAACTTGATGTGTCATTGGTTTGTTTTGTTTCATGATTTCATAGCAATACAACGCGATATCTACTGTGGCGTAGGCGTGGTTTCGCTCGTGACGTCAGCGGCGTCAGCAGCGTATTATAAAACGTTTCTCCGTATATCTAGGTAGTCGTTTTTGAAATGTTGATATTTTTGGGATTCCATTTTTGATTTTCTTTCATTGACATTCGACAGATTAAGGGAGGAAGGTCACTTGTAAGCTGTAGGCCTCAGTTTTGGGTTATCTTACCAGGGGCGCACCCTGAATCTTATTTTCCGGAGGTGCTAATTTTTTAATTTCAAGTTCCGAAATCCACAATACATCTCAATATTTCGAAGGTCCATAAGTAATTATTTTAATTGTTGAAATGTGTACATTGAAGTGTTCTAGGTAACTTAGTGGATTATGATCGCTAAACCGCTTAAAATTGAGAAAACCCGACAAGTCTCTCTGAATCACGATTTTATTTAATATTTCCAATGATTTTCAATAGTTGTCAAAAAGAATAAAAACGGTATCAATAAATTAATTTTATAGTGTAATTATGTATTCAAATAATTCATAAATAACTTAATATAAACTACTTTTTGTCATAGAAATAATGAAGAAAGTCAAAAATCATTGAAAATATTGAGACAATCATGATTCAGAGAGACTTTTTTTCTCAATTTTAAGAGGGTTAACCAATAAACCACCAAGTAACAGAGACCATTTTAACACTCTCGCTGCCGGGACCCTGTTATATTTTCTCTACTACAGGCTTTGTCAGTCATATGTGACCGACGGCGACTTTTGAAAAATCGTGTTTGGCAGTGATTTATAACCGACAGCATAGGTTTCCTTTCATGCCGTGTCACGTGAAAACCACCGACGATTTATTCGAATCTCCATAAGATCTGTCAGCAGATCGTTTCTGTCAAAGTTTTAGTAGGTAACGAGTAATTTCAGAGATGTTTCCATAAAAACTATTGATTTAAATGGAAAGTGGTAGTGATATCGACTTAGATTTGACACGTCCGAACATAATAGAAGCAGCGAAGGTAACAACACTGAATTTATTACCGGAAACGTCGAAGAGGATGTATAAACGCGCTTATAACCTTTTTTTGGAATGGAAGGTAGATCAAAAGACAAAATCGTTTTCCGAGAACGTTTTAATGGCTTATTTTGGCGACTTAGCCAAAAAATTTAAGAGTTCCACTTTGTGGTCACACTTTTCAATGCTGAGAACGACTCTTAGTATCTATAATGATATAGATATTGCCAAATATTTGAAACTGAAAGCATTCCTCAAGCGGCAGCCTATATTCAATAATTGCACATTCAACTTCAATTAGATACATACATACATTCATAGGCTTCTATTTCTGTGTACCTATTAGAAATAGCAATAAAGAAAATATTTACATATTTCTTCAATTTATATTTTAATTCTGATAGAAAGCCCATTAGCGGCGAATTCGGAGTAATGAAATATCATCAGTTTATTTCTTTCAAAGTTTTTGTAATGTATGCATGTATTAAACGTGAACGATATGTTGTCATAGAAAAAGTATAGTATGCAACTCGCAACAAAATGGATATTTTGTACTCGTATGAATTGCAGCACTTGCCTTCGGCTCGTGCTGCAAATTTCATACTCGTGCAAAATGGGCATCATTTTGTACTCATTGCATAATATACTATTTTCCCAGTGTTATACAAATATACATCTTACAAAAAAAGTTTAAAACAATATTAACACTTTATAACAATCATGATATTAACATAAGGTTTCCATATACCTTAAACACCAAACACCATAAAATGACATTATCAGTTTGAGAAATGTGATATCAGCTACAAATATTGTAACATTAAATCTCAATTTTTTCGTAACTATGTTTTTCAAGTTGACCTAGTATTGTTCTAGCACAGCGATATAACTCTTGAAGAGGAGGGTAAGATAAGCTTAATTATACAAATGCTTATCCAAATCGGTGTATTCCGAAATAATTCTGAGGTAGCTTATTTTTATCGTCACACCCTGGACTAATTATTGAAATGTATTTCTGTTTCATATACATTAAAAACAGTAGTATATTGTATAAAAAAACAGATAATCAAACTGTTAATTACATCTAAATGGACAAAAATATTATTCTGCCATTTCAACAATACCGTCATTTTGACCACTCCACAACCGCACTAGCAATTCTGCTTGAAGCCGGATCTGTCAATTACCGCCATAAACATCGGCAATAAGCAACCCTGCACGGCAATACGAATAATTCTTCGAAGTCTGAACACATCACAGTATACCCGGAGACCGAAAACCTTTTTTCGACCCCGACCCTTCAGGCTGGGGTAGATTAACCCTGGTCGGGGTCCGTTTCGTGATCTGATCTGCCTCCATTCATCCATGCACACAAGAGAATCGTATTCAAATAGAGGCACAATATACAGGCAGCATTCTGAAGGGCTGATTTATTTTTGAATTCTGAACTGAACGTCAAGAAGTGTCCAATGTTGTGATATTAAATCAGAAAAATTATAATACTTGTTATTTCTTGATATTTGTGTGTTTGTTGAAAATGAATTATGAAATTGTAATTATACGCTGCCAGCAGGCCCGGATTAGCAGCTATTTACGCCCTAGGTCAAAGTTCTAAATTACTCCCCCTTTCAGTAGGTCTGGGGAGAGTGGATTTTTTTGGCAAATGTAACTGTAAATCTCCTTCTAGAGCTTCTTTGGGGTTATTTGAGCTATTGAAACATTTTTATTTTAAGTCCTTTTGAATACATTTTCAACTGTTTTCCCAGAAAATAATTTGTCTCAATCACGCAATAACAGTGATTAAAATTCCAAAATGTATGAAAAGCAAATATTGACTATAAAAAACATGTTGAAAAATAAAACACACTCACACTATTTAATAAACAGCACTGTAAACAGCGTGATTTACGTAGGTCGTGCATTAGAAGTTTTTCAACTTGCAGTTGTACTAGAAACTTAAAATTTAGTATGCGGTCATAATTGATCATGTGCGTTCTACCCCAAATGTTTTTAGTCCTACAACTATACAGGATACGCCAAAAGTCGGTACCAACTTTCTTATTTTGAATGGAAACCTAATTTTTTTGTTATTGTTCGATTGGCCTGCTGATTATGACTTCAGACATTGTTTAAATATAACATAGTTAGTCAATGGCTGTGGAAAAGGTATTGGACACAAACGCGAGTGTCATCTAGCGTGATTAGTTACAAACATGAATATTCGACGTCATTTTAATGCAGGTTTCTTCAAAAAACCCTGATTTTAATGCTTTTCCATTGTTTCAATCAAGTTACGACATGACTTGGAGGCCAGATCACTGAAGTTACGACATGACTTGGATGCGAGCTCTCTATCGCCATCTACATGTCGCATCCATTTTGATCCAATCATAATCCCATAAGGTTGACTAACTATCTTCTATATAAACAATGCTTCAGACAACCTAAGTTGTGTTAACTTATCTATTACAGTTTTTGAGATATGTCTATTTTTCTTTAAAAAATTACCGCTGTAGTAGTTTACGAAAACTCGTGTAGCCAGCAAACCGTTCAAAATTAGGAAATCAAATGTAAAGAGCAGTTAGCTCTTTTGAATTTTAGGATGAGTTATTTCAGCTTTCCCTATACCCAAGTTCAACATCTATCGGGTTATTCAATTAAAATAAAGAAATGCCTTAAATGGTTATCCTCGAGAAGCTAGAGCTTTTTTCACCACGACAACTCTTTGCAATAACATTTGCCAGTAGCTAATTTCTCGATATCTCGATCTATCGTTTCAGTTAGTTGGGAATTAACCTTGACCAGTTTCTCCCCTGTCTCTTTTAAAGTGATGGTGTTGTTTTATGTGAAAGGGAGTTTTCATGTTCTTTGAGCCTTCCAGTCACTAAAACCATTTTTCTCAAAATATGATTCCGATTGTGTTTCCGAATGAAAAAGACGACAAGGACCACAAAAAATCATCTGTATTGGTTTGTTTTTGTTTGGTTTGGTATTGACAGTCAATTCTTTATTATCCCAGAGCATTCCTTGTTTTCCTCTAATTTTGAAGAGAAGGCGGCAGTCACGTGATCGTCTTCGTCGGGTGAGTAACCCGGTGCTCGGACGCTCGCTCTTCGGATTTTCCCGTACCTATCCTACGCTGCGCCCCCTCAAGCTTGCGCCCTAGGCCATGGCCTAGGTTGGCCTTACGGGTAATCCGGGCCTGCCTGCCAGGCGCATCGATAGGATTTTTTTCTAAGGGGGTACTTAGTAGCGGTTTACAAATTGACCATATTCACCGTCGCTATTTAATTGTCCTGCGATAATACCAAGTAACCCAGAGACCCCAGAGTCTCAACTAAAAATGACAAAATTTACTAATTCCAAGTCAGTGAAAGTTTAAAATAATAATATTTATTTGAACAGCGCATTTCTCATAAAAAATGTTTATTAGAGAGGGGGCGAGTTCAGCATCAAGGTGATTTCATTTTTAGGTGGACAAATATGTTTGGGAATGTCCAAAAACATCTAAAGAAAATGATACTTTGAAATACAAAAAGAAGTCTACAGAAGGCAGTATTAAAATTCACCTTCTTCGTTTCCACATGTTTAAGGCAAATAAAGTTGAAAATATTTAACTAATTTGTAGTGCCAATGTTGTTATTATTAAAGCTCAGGTGAAAGCTGATATTTGGATATTGGAAGTCCCTCTTACCAATAGCATTTTGCTGCTAAAGTTTTCAGGAAAATAAAAAAATTGAAAATTGTTTTAAAATTGAAATAAGAAAAGGAAGAAAAAATATAACTTTTGTCCAGTTTCCACTAACACTTTACTACTTTATTACGACCGGTTTCGGCTTTTACACCATTTTCAAGTAACTACAGATTTCGTCAAGTTCGATTCACGAACTTTACGTGAATCGAACTTGACGAAATCTGTAGTTACTTGAAAATGATGTAAAAGCCGAAACCGGTCGTAATAAAGTAGTAAAGTGTTAGTGGAAACTGGACAAAAGTTATATTTTTTCTTCCTTTTCTTATTTCATCATGAACTTCCACAAAATAAATAGATCATCAATCAAACAAGTGTTTTAAAATTGTTTATATATTCTCTGAATTGCTTTATGGCTCTAGCGACCAATTTAGTTGCCTCAATAAATACAGCAGTTTCACTAAAAATAGTTGAAAAAAAAAGTCTTGGTCACCCGGTAGACACTTCTTTCCATCGACTATACTCTGTATACTAAACAGATAATTCAAATAGATTGTTGAACATATATTTCTCGCAGTTATGGGAATATTCGGATACAGTTTTATTTGAGGTAGAATGTGTTGTTTTACAGTGTTATCAGAATATCGAATTTACGACTACGATAATAATAAAAATACAGATATCAAATGAAGATTTTCCACATTATCACATTCAGATAAGATACTTATATTTCCTTGCCTGAAATGGACCGAAATATATTTTTTACTGAAACGATTTTGAACAGCAACAATAAAGAGATACAGTATGTTTCACTTATCATGGAAACATCCCCGAAATTTCCCTAATTTTTGCCGTAGCTCTGAACAGGATATTATAAATATTATAAATATTATTAGTGTTGAATAAAGCATGTCGGGGAATATTTAAAAAAATTCACTGAATTACTCACAGTTCCAGAAAAGTGCATGGTTAGGGTTAGCATTAAAATAATAGTAGGTTTACCTAATTAGAGTAGTATGCAGGTATTAAGTCCTTGAAAGGTAGGTGTTATTGTAGCCTTATGTCCAAGTCCTTACATTTTCATGATTATTTGCAATTCCAGAAAATTTGAAGTAATCGGTTTTCGCAAAACTATCTAGGTACCTAGAAGGTAAATAAACCAGGACAGCGTCGTATCTAAGATTCGGGTGGCCTAGGGCGCACGCTTGCGGGTGGCGCAGCGCAGGATACGGGAAAATCCGAATAGCGAGCGTCCGAGCACCGGGTGACTCACCCGACGAAGCCGATCACGTGACTGCCGCCATTTCTCCAAAATTAGAGATCGAAAAATACTCTGGGACAAAAAAATTGGCTGTCAAAAGAAGACGAAAATAACCCCAAAACAGATGACTACTACAAACAGATGAGTACTAGTCCTAGCACCACTGTTCATATGATGCAATCTTTCACTTCAGGAACAGAATCGGAACCAGACACAAAATTTGAATCTGAACCATAGGAGGACACTGGAGAGCTCCTCCAATAGCATTGAAAATCCAACACCAATTCAACAGAGTTTAGACTGAAAAATTTAGTTTTGATCCCGTCGATCCCGATCCAGCAAACTGGGTTGTGAATAATGAACTACGTGGTTACGTATCCCAACATGGGTTAATTCAAAATAAAGAAGCTACATTTTCAAAGGCAAAGAAGGATTATGGTAACCGTTTTTTGAAGTTTTTCAGGTACTCACTTTTATAGATAATTAGCAAATTGGGAAAAACAAGACAGAGCATGGCTTGTGTACTCTGAAACTAAATGTGCAGTTTTTTGTGGTCCTTGCCGTCTTTTTCATTCGGAAACACAATCGGAATCATATTTTGTGAAAAATGGTTTGTGACTGGAAAAATGTTACATCAAGGCTCAAAGAACGTGAAACCCCCTTTCACATAAAACAACACAATCACTTTAAAAGAGAGAGGGGAGAAACTGGGCAAGGTTAATTCCCAACTAATTGAAATGACAGATAGAGATATCGAGTAATTAGCTACTGGCAAATGTTATTGCAAAGAGTTGTAGTGGCGATAAAAGCTCTAGCTACTCGAGGATTACCATTTAAGGCATTTCCTGATTTTAATTGAATAACCCGATAGAGGTTGAACTTGGGTATAGAGAAAGCTGAAATAACTCATTCTACAATTCAATTTTCTTTTGAATGGTTAGGAAAAAAATGGTAGGTGCCATTTGAAAAATTTGAGTTTTTGACAATTTCATAATGCGACATTCGAAAATCGCCTGCTCCCATATGGTACAAAATGAGACCGTCGATGACAGGTGTTAGCCTGGACTACCAGCTAACATGCTCTTCAAATTTGGTTTCCTTATTTTGAACGGTTTGCGGGCTACACGTTTTTTCGTAAACTACTACAGCGGTAATTTTTTTAAGAAAAATAAACATATCTCAAAAACTGTGACAGATAAGTTAACACAACTTAGGTTTTCTGAAGTCGTAATCAGAAGGCCAATCGAACCATGACAAATAAGGTTTCCATTCAAAATAAGATACTTGGTACCGACTTTTGGCATACTCTGCATAGTTTGCAGGACTGAAAACATTTGAGGTAGAACGCACATGATCAATTATTATAACAGCACACTAAATTTCAAGTTTCTAGTCTAACTGCAAGTTGAAAAACTCCTAATGCACGGCCTACGTTAAACACGCTGTATACAGTGCTGTTTATTAAACAGTGTGAGTTTTTTATTTTTTCACATGTTTTTTTAGTTAATATTTGCTTTTCATACATTTTGGAATTTTACTCAATGTTATTGCGTGATGGCCTAGGCTGCTAATCCGGGTCTGAAGAGGAAATATGCCTGTACAGCTGTTTATAATCTCCACAGCTTACAAACAGTATCCACAACTGCAACTATAGCTGCGGAGTCTATAAATCTTTGTCCCACAGTTAATGCCTCTCTTTATCGTTTGCGCAATCAAATGAACTAAAAGTGAATAAAAAATAACTTCTTTAGGTGTGTGACGTCATTCTGTGACAGATTCAAAAGCTTGCCGCGCAAAGATCACAGTTTGAATACAATCTAAAGAAATTATTTTTTACTTTTTAGTGTATTTGAATAAAAGCTTCTTTATTTTTTTTTCACTTGGCTAACTTTTTTAGTTCTCAAAGAAAATATATAGGAGCCTTTATCTTGTATTTTTTAATGTTGTCGTTGTACCTAATCATATATCCGACCTTAAAAACCCTCACACACCAATTTTCAATAAACTCGGACCATAATCACAAAACTCGTCAGCTATATTGATATTATGAACTTTGGCAAATAAATCCTTATCTCCGACCCCAAAAATCCCCCACACAGCAATTTTGAATAGAATCTGACCATAATCACAAATCTCGTCCGCCATATTTCAGCCGCCATATTTAATTCACGATTTCTGACAAAAAACCATAATCTCCGACTCTGAAAACCCCCACATACTAATTTGAAATCGAATCGGACCATGATCAGAAAAATCTTTCGCCATCTTGAAGCCGCCATATTTCATTTATGAATTCTCACAAAAAATCATAATCTCCGGCTCCGAAAACCCCCATTTACCAATTTTTAATCGAATCGGACCATGAACACAATACTCGTCCGCCATTTTGGAGCCGCCATATTCAATTTTATCAAAGTACCCCGCACACCTTATATGAGAAAATGGCTCTCCGTGTAATTTCTTGAATTTTTGATATGTTGTAGAATTGATAATTCTGATGAAATGTTTCAATGGGCGCAACACGATCCTATGACTAGTTTTCGAGATACAGGGTGTTGAATATGAGAAATATTCACTTTTCATCACTCCGTATCTCCCAAGTCATGATTTAGTTCGGATTTATCTTTCGTGGTATTATCATCACATCCTTGTATGACAAATTCATGAGAAATTCATTTCCAAATCGTTTCGTTGTACAGGGCGATTTCACTTGATAATAATGCTATTTTGAGACTTTCATAATTCTGTTGTTTTATAAAGAGAAAATGCGAAAAAAGGTAGAATTATCACATAATATTATAAATTCATTTCATCTATCATCACATTTGATACACTTTATACAAGGTGATTCACGAATATGGAAAAATAACGAATTTTGGTTTTTGGGACACCTTGTAGTAATAAACCCACCAAAAATGACAAAATTCTCGTGAATTAAATGATGTGTTTCATCGTATACAGAGTCGAATTTGTCGAATTTGAAAAATGAGTTATACTTTAATAAATAAAAACCTTGATTTTTTCCATCACCCTATAGCTCATAAGGGAGTCCGAAAAGGTAGCGATATTTTCAATTACTATTTACTTTATATTAACCGATAGAAATAATTACATATAAATTATGATTTTATTCTGATTTATCCTATGTGTTATTTTCCGTGTGTGACAAATTCATGAGAAATTCATTTCCAAATCTTTTTGTAGTACAGGGTGATAATAATGCCATTTTGATACTTTCACAATGTTATCGTTTTATAGAGTGCAAATTCGAAAATGGGAATTTCTGCGAATGGAACAAGTATAATATGACTTCTGAGAAACAGTTAGCATGAAAAAATAACTTCTCCATTGAATCGCCTACTAGACGATGCTGCAGATAATAATAATTTGAGTCAAAGCTATTTTTAGAGGGATACGGTACGCGATTGTACGGTATTATAACTGATCTCTATTTTATTGAAGAATCAAAATCTCAAATGAAAGAGTTTCGATGAAGAAGAACTATAGCAAACCCGCCGAAAACTGGAGTGAAAATATAGCAATGGGGAAATGTACATATCTTAGAGTGTTTCACGACTTTTGGAAATGAGAAACCCGTCATAGGATTCCGATGAAAATTTTCTTCAACATGAATGAAAGTATTTCAAGTTCTCCCATGAGAAAATATCGCTACCTTTTTGGACTCCCCTATGAGCTATAGGGTGATGAAAAAATTAAGGTTTTTATTTATTAAAGTATAACTAATTTTTCAAATTGACATCATTTGACTCTGTATAAGATGAAACACATCATTTAACGTTATTCACGGGAATTTTGTCATTTTAGGTGGGTTTATTACTACAAGGTGTCCCAAAAACCAAAATTCGTTATTTTTCCATATTCGTGAATCACCTTGTATAAATTGTATCAACTGTGATGATAGATGAAATGATTTCATAATATCATTTGATAATTCTACCTTTTTTCTCATTTTCTCTTTATAAAACAAAAGAATTATGAAAGTCTCAAAATTGCATCATTATCAAGTAAAATCGCCCTGTACTACGAAAAGATTTGGAAATGAATTTCTCATGAATTTGTCATACAAGGACGTGATGATAATACCACCACAGATAAATTAGAACTAAATCATAACTTGGGAGATGCGGAGTGATGAAAAGTGAATATTTTTCAAATTCAACACCCTGTATCTCGAAAACTAGTCATAGGATCGTGTAGCGCTCATTGAAACATTTCATCAGAATGATCAATTCTACAACATATCAAAAATTCAAGAAATTTGACAGAGAGCCATTTTCCATATAAGGTGTGAGGGGTCCTTTGACAAAAAACTCATAATCTTCGACCTCAAAAACCCCCAGATACCAATTGAGAATCGAATCGGACCGTAACCACAAAACACGTCCGCCATATTGGAGCCGCCATTTTTTGTCTCTAACAAAAATATCATATTACATTGTCAAGTTATTCGGACAACTAGAAGTGGGTTGAATTTTATTGTAGACTGACAGACACCGAGACACGTGAAACTAAATAAAAGCTTGTAATTGTAATAATTAAAAATGGTTTTTTGTTAAGTAATTTTTCGTACCAAATGTAATGTTGGTGTTTCGGAACGTACCTTGAGATTTTTTTCAGCATTCGAAGTATTTTTAATTTTTAGGGTTTTGTTTGCGTTGAATTCCTCTAAGCAATTGCATCCGATTTTAAATTTCCTCCTTGTCAATGTTTATAACATTCATATTCCTCCATCGCTTATATTTTCTTTCACTACTGACTCGGATCTTTGGATCAAATCAACCAACAAATCATTTCATTGAAGCAGAAACATTTTTGGGCAAGAATTGATCCCTGCGGGGCATCAGCGATTGTGGGTTTGTGAATCAGAAATGATATATACCCCGGTATCGACCATGAAATTCCTTATTGAATTTTCAAATATGGATATTAGTATAACAACCAACATTGTTATTTAAAATATTGCATAATGTTATTGAGTAATTACTACATTACTAGCTTGCTATCAATACTTGTTATTCTTGTTTCATATTTTAGAAACAACTTTATGATACGTTTATTATTATATATTTACTGGCGACTTCGCCAGATATATTTCTTTATTCCGCACACCATTTAGTTGGGTTCCAGACGATTTTACGGTGTTGATGATGCCAAATAAGTGGGAACATGCCATCACAAGTACATGTTTAATAATGATTTATAGTTCGGGAAATGAAGCACTTTGGCTCGAAATTATTTCGTCCTACATCGATTTTCTTGAAATTTTGACAGTAGGTAGGGCATAGCCCAAGGATCAAAATCTATATTATGCCGAGAGGCGCTTTCATCCTGGGGGTGGTTGGCACCCCATCTCGGGGGGTGGAATCGATGGAAAAACAAATTTCAAGTAAAAAATGTTCCATAATTTTTTTTTGTAAAATTAATATATTTCGAGTTATTCGCGATTGAAAGTAACCGTTTTTCGACGAGAAAAATTTTATGGAAAAAACTGTGGAAAGCAAAATTATAGCCTATAATAGTTATTTATGCAACAAGTGCAAAAAGTGAATGTTTATTGCACTCGACGTGAAATTGTCCGACGAGGCCGTTAGGCCGAGTTGGAAAACACGTCGAGTGCAATAAACAATTTTTGCACGAGTTGCATACAACGTTTTTTCTACGTTCATGCAAAAAGCAAAAAATGATTTATTGAGGTGCGGCACTAGGTGTAGGAAAATGAAAAGCGTAACTTGAATACTTTATTATTGATATCGATTTGCATTGAAACAGGAACTAATACGTTACAAACAATTTAACTCAAACTTTATTTTTACCCTCAATGTTGAAAGTGAATGAACAATTGGTGCAATTTTCAATATGAATATTTCGTAGTGAAGTACATATTGCCAATCTCACAGAATATCTGCTAAATATGTAGTAGGTTTAAACGTTTATGTTTGTCATGATGACAGCACGTTGAAGTAGAATGACAGATGAGTGCAATAAAAACTTTATTGCACTAGTGCAATAAAGAACTTCTTTTTCCACTGAATATAGTTCAATAAAGTTTTGCTTTTTGCATGAATGTAGAAAAAATAAATAAAATTCTTTTTTATAATTCCAATACGGACCTAGCTACGGCTTGTTAATGGTTAGCTTTTGTTCGTCAGATGCTAAATTTGAGAGATTTAGTGTCAAATAGCTATAAAACTGTGCATTTTTCGAAGAAAACTTATGGAAGTTTTTTCAAGTACATAAAAAGAGCTTTCTTTTCAAAAATAGAAGTTGGTAACATCAAAATTAAGCGAGTTACGATAAAAATGTCGGTCCCTACATTTTTCTACTAAAAAATCAGTGGAAGCAATCTCCTAATTGAAATTGATCGTCACTGTTCTGCTATTATCTTTATCTATGGATCATCAATAGATCCTAGAACTTTGACCAATTTTTAAATTCTTAATTTTCGAAAAATTCGAACTTAAAGTGAAAACCGATTTTCTGCATTTTCGTAAAAAATGCCCTTTTCTTCAAAATACTGGAGATACGAAAAAATGCTATAGTATCGAATTGTAGGTTTTTTAATTGTGTGATGAAAATTTGGCGAGATGTGGCCGTATGAAACCTCTATTTACGAGCAAGCACCACCTTATTCGAGCCCTTTAAATTCACCCCATTTGAAAACTAAGAGATTTGAAATGATTCAGTTCACATAGCCTTGTAGCTCTTAAAAACCCCTATAAAAGAATTTGGATGAACTATCTATCATTAAAAATGAAGGAGCTGTTAAAACCACACCCACATTTATTACAAAATACAGGTGAAGAAACATCTGCTCTTGTGTGTACGTATGTGAGTGTAAATCTCATTGATTCCTCGACAGTGTTTTCCCAAGTGCGAAAGAAACAGCACGAGCACTGACAGTTTTTTAGAATTATCCAATTGTGGAGTATATATCTCTATTTATGATCATTTCACGAACCTACTCATTTTTTTCATATCGACTACAATACATTTCAAAACTGTTCCAAATTGGGAGAGATTCAAACGCCACATTTTCGCGGGTTGACGTCACTTTATTCTCTTATTATTCTAAACGTCCTTGAGTCCCCAGGAAAGGAACAATTGTTCCCAGTTTGAATCACAGTGTACACAGGATTAATCTTCTTTCGATACTGTTCAGTCGAATATAATGGTTTTGACAACAGACAGACGAATAGGCAATATATGGACATCTTGACGCCAACGAAATAACGGTAATATTTCGCGCGAATTTAGCAATTTCTTTTCTGGTTCAAACCCAATCAATAAAAAAAAAAATTGAAAATCCCCTTTTTACCCAGTTTGATTTGTGAGTAAAAAAAAATTATCTGCTACTGTAATTCCTTATTGTTCTGATGCAGAAGAACTCTAATTTCAGTGATATCCAGAGTGACAACAGCCATACAGTGCAGCTTTTTTTAGCCCCCCCTATTAACTTTTGAACGGTTCGACGTACAAACATGAAAAAAAACTGTTCCGAGGGTTTCACACATACTAGTTTTTAAAACAAAAAATATGGTGATTTCTTGACAGGGGGCGCGGGGGTACACATCGACTCAAAAGCATGGGGGGGTCAAGTGTCACATCGTTAAAAAGAGAATCAATTCTCTTTACAACCATCTAAATGTTTTTGAATTTTGTTGAGGAATTTTTCCCAATTTCGATTTTTATGCATTTCGAAATTTTCAAGTTGATGTGCCCCCAGCGCCATCTGTCGAGTAATTGCAATGTTTCTTCTCTCAAAAAGTAGTATCGGTATAACCCTTCAAAATATTTTTGGTTTCATTAGTCCACAAGAAACCGTTCAAATTTATCAAGTTATGAGTAGTATTCAGCTCCGCATTTATATTTGATATTTCGAATTTGAATTGAAAAAAAAATTTAATGGTTGTAAAGAGACACTTGACCCCCCATGCTATTTAAAAATTTTGAATTGATGTGCCCCCCGCGCCCCCTGTCAAGAAATCACCATATTTTTTGTTTCAAAAGGTAGTATCTGTGAAACCCTCCAAACTTTTTTTTTCATGTTTTTACGTCGATCCGTTCAAAAGCCGCACACTGTATATGTATATATTTTCCAGACTTTTCAGTATTTTATTTATAAACTATTATACAAAATAATTAAATATAAAAATATAAAACAACAACAAAAATTAATAGGCGCTCCGGGGCGACTTGATTGATTCCAGTGGCGCATTTGCTTTTTCAGCTGCAGGAAAACCCGGAAAAACCTGCAGCACCACATCATCTGAAGATCTTGATCTGCCAATGTCCTCTCTCTCATAAAATAAAATGTAGGTTGTCTCTAGAGGCTCCAATAAACCCAAGATATCGTCAGAGCATTTAGAAACAAAAATATCGTCAAACTTAAACCAGTCCGTTCCATCTTTCGCCAATGCGTAATAATGGCCACATTCAACGCCGGAACCACAGTGAACAATGACTGCATGAAGATTATAATTGTGGTCTGCTAGATTGAGGTGTTCATCTATTTTCAATCTTCGTATAAGTTTGGTGCCTCCGCCAGAGGTCGAGTCATGTTTGAAGAGCATCAGTGTTATTATCAGATTGACTGGTGCCTCAGTTATACTCGTCAATTTGGCGCATATTGGGCAATACAGTTGATCATCACAGTTAAAAATTCTATTTTCATATGATGAAACAGCAAGCTCCGCACGGACTGGCTATCAGACATATCAGGAAATGCTAGTTGAATCCCCAGAAAGTTTTTACTGTCTCTCAAACATGTACCACAACATAAACTAGTGAGGATTTTTCCAGTGAAAGATCTAGAAACACAATACGAGATAAGCTGTACGGAACCATTTAATCCAGAACGGTCGAGACTACTGATTTTGTCATTTTCCTGCTCACGAAGAGTATTCAATAAGAATCCCAAGAATTCGGAACAATCCTCTTGTTGTCCTAACGAGTATCTAGTAGATTTCAAAGACTCCAAGAAATCGATTGGTGGGAAAGATGATAAAAAGAACCTATGGTGCGTTTTCTAAACCAAGAGTGAAAATTTATTGTGTTAGGTGTGACAGAATTGAAAGAAATTGGTGTGCTGGGTGAGCACAATAATAATAAAATACATCTTCAGTAAAACAGGATCAAGAACAGTTTTGCCTTATTCCACAGATCTCCGAATGAAAAAAATATATAAATTCAATCCGAATCGAACAAGGAAGCTGCACATCCTTTTCGGCAGAGATTTACATCCTAGGATACACTGTTGCCATTGGTTTTTAGAGAGAACTCAAGTAAAACAAAATTTTACCCTGAAAAGTTTCTGTTCGGACGAAGCGCATGTTTCCAGTAACAACACTTATATAATAGTTACATCTGTGCCTAGGAAAATCCACATGTTGACGTGGAAATAGTTAATCAAGGCCGCTTTGAATTTAATGTATGGGTTGTGTGTATGGGTGTTCAGCGGTCAAATGGTTGGACCATACATATTTGATAGAAACTTGTATGATCAGAGGTAAATTGAGATCATTCTACTATCAACAGGATGGAGGCCCTATTCTGTTCCCATACGACATTTTGGCGAGCACTGGATTGGCAGCAGAGAACTGGCCGGCAAGGTCCCCAGACATCACCGTTGCGATTACTTTTCGGTATCATCCAAAAAACATGCAAAATCTTGAAGATTTTTTGCCGAGAAATATTGAATTGATCAATACTGCAAGAAATGCTTTAGAGAAAACAGCCACCTTGTTGAAAATCTTCTATTAGGTATTTATTTCTCTTTTCATCTATGTAATAAGTTATGTAATAAGTTACAATTCAAGATATTACAATTCAAGATATTAAAATAATATGCTCCTAAGGTGGCGTATGGAGTTAGTAACAAGGCATATAAAGAACACATGGCTAATGACCATAGCAGTCGATGCCAAAACACCAAAGACAAAAAATAAAGTTATAGACCCCATCCCAAAAGGCAAAATTTTCAAAAACTCCTCGTACCTAGATCAAAATCATCTTGACATATCAAAATGCGGTTTTCATCTTTCAACTTTTATTGAAAATCGAGCCTCGTTAGCGGGGTTGAGTTTTTTTCCTATATCTCCATTAACGTATCCATTAACGCAAAGCATATGTTTTCATCTTCCGCAGCGTCAACAGCAACTACGGCTGCGGAGTTTATAGTTCAGTACTTAAATGAAACTCAAAGAATGACAAAACCTCGCAATTTTTTCGTCCTGTATCCCTCTACTTCAAACTCTATAATATGCCGATGAGCGCTGTTTATTTTTTAGGGATGCAAACTACCCCTAATTGTCAAAACTTATAAAATAACATTTTAAAGCTTAAGATGGGTACAATTTAGTTTGAATTAGTTGAATTATGATCGTTTTATGCTTTGAAACACAATTTCAAAATATTTCAACCCTCAAAAATAAAATCAACCCTTGTTAGAGCTTTAATGTTAAAAAACAATTATTTACCCTAACAAAATGATTAATTCATCACATTGATTTAATTTAAGAATTCTGTTGCTTAAAATATGTATTAATTTCATTTTGCAACTTTTCAACCCTCATAAATCAACCTCTATTGTAGCTTAATAAAAAAAAAGGTTTACCCACAAAAAAATTTCATTATTCATCAGTGTTTTAATTTAAGAATGTTGTTGCTCAAAATATGTACTAATTTGATTTTATAACTTTCAACCCTCATAAATAAACCCCTATTGTAACTTAAAAATGAAGCGGTTACTGTCATTTTGACAATTGTTTTAATTTAATTATTCTACATTTATATAGAAGCACTTTTTCCACCACATATGATCATTAGTTTGTAACCTTTTTTCGCTGAAGATGATGGATTATCCTTCGAAACATGTCCTGCTGCTGATGTAAGTCTTCCGACTACATCTCGTAATGTGCTGATGTGTGTCCTCTGACTACACTCACACTATCAATAAAGATTTTATTTGGTGGAGTTCGACTGTAAGTTTTTTACCTACCCAGTAAGATCTCACCACCTCTGTATGTTATGGATCGCCTCCGTTGGTTAAAAATGAAGATTTGCCCTAAAAAAAAATTATTTTTGGCAGAGTTTTTCAATTAAAAATGTTACTGCCTGAAATATTACCAATTTCATTACTTTGCAAATTTTCAATACTTAAAAACTACACCTTACAATATTGCAATGCTTATAAACTACTCTAACGTGCTATTTCTTTCGCACTCGAGACACTGGCGAGGAACCAACGAGATTTACACTCACACACGTAGGCACATGAGCAGATGTTTCTTCACCTGTTTTGGAATAAATGAGAGTGTGGTTTTTAAACATATAGCTCTTACCCTTTTAATGATAAAAAGTTCATCCACAAATTATTTTGTAGGGGTTTTCAAGAGCTAGGTGAATTTAATCCCTCCGTATCTCGCCAAATATTTATCGCACAGAAAATCATTTTTTTCGTATTTCCAGTATTTGTGGAGTTACTTTGAGAAGGGAATTTTTTACAAAATTGCAGAAATTGTTTTTCACTTAAAATTCCAATTTTTTTTAAATTAAGCATTTCAAATTGGTCAAACTTCCAGAATCTATTAATAAAACATAAATGAAGAAAATCTCCTAAGGGCGACGATCAATTATAATTTGGGTTGTTTTCACTGATTTTTTCGTAGAAAAATGTAGGGACCCACCTTATTTTCATCGTAACTCGCTTAACTTTGATGGTACCGACTTTTATTTTATATTTTGAAGAGAGCTCATTTTATGTACTTGAAAAAAACTTCTATAAGTTTTCCTCGTAAAATGCACAGTTTTATCGCTGTTGGACACTTTAATAGGGAAATTGGCCCCTGTCGAATTGGCTGAATTTTTGATATGTTATAGTCCAAGTCATTCCAAACCAATAGTTCAATAGGCGCAACTTTTTCTATAGGCTAGTTTTGGCGCTAGAGGTCGCTGAAAACTCATTTGTTCTTCTTTGTTAAACAACACAAAACGTAATCCTGGATGATCATCACTATTCTGATTGATCAAAATGACAGTCATCAATATGAGATGCTATTAAAAGTATTAAAAGTGCTTTGTTATATTTGGTCATTTATGCAGTGTGTTCCAGCTACTTACAATTTTTAGAGTTCAATAATTTCGCAATAAACATATTTTTGGACAAACCTGTATAATTTCAAGGTATGAGAAAGTATAAGAAATATTACAAATCTGTCTATAAAATGGCATTACAATTTTTTTTTCTAAGTCTCTCATTGTAACGTCAGGAATTTTTACGGAATGCATCTACAAATGGACCCATTTCGACCAAAAATTCGCAACATGCAAGCGATTCAGAGTCAACTAATAATAGTTTAGGGGTGAGTGAAGGTTACGCAGATATTCGAATTTACTAATATACAGGGTGTTTCTTAAGTACGTGTAGAAATTCCAGGAGCTTGTTGCTGACATCAAAATAAGAAGAAAAGTTCATATAAATATAAGCCCGCAAGTTATTCGTTTCTGAGATAAAGAGTGTCAAAGTCAAATTCTTATTTTTATTTTTTGTGAATAATTTCAAAATAATTTTGATATTTGGGTAAAGTTTGGTATCTGGGAATATTTATTATTTAGTTTGTATAAAAAATATATTCTTGGTAGAGGTCCCTGCGAGAAACTGTTTTCGAGTTATTGAGATTTGAAATAATCGATGCAAGTGATTTTGAATGACAAGATTTTTAAATTTAAAATGAATTCAATTTGAAATGAGTTTTTCCACAATTAACATAAAATATGATTTTGTCATTGAAAAATACCAAACTTTACTCGAATATCACAGATATTTTGGAATTTATTCATGAAAAACATATATTAGAATTAAACTTTAACACTCTGTATCTTAGAAACGAATAACTTGCAGTCATGTGTTTATGGGAACTTTTTTCTTATTTCAACGTCAGCAATATGCTCCTAAAGTTTCTACACGTACTTAAGAAACACCCTGTATATACAGGGTGTCCGGTAAACCTTGTACAATATTGAAACTGGTGATAGACCAGGTCATGACTGTTCAGAATATCGGAATTTCACCTCAGTAAAAATATCACCGTTTTCGAGATAATGGGCATTTTAAGAATTTCTGGAAAATCGCTACCTAACCTTGGATTTTTGAGTGCCATGTATACAAATTGGGACGAATCCAAATATCTTTGCTGCTGAAGATTACTGATGAGTGATGCTTCTAGACGTACAGAACAGTTTTTCAGAAAGTGAAAACATTTTTCAAGAAATGAGGGTAAAATGAGAATTAAAAAAAAAAAGTTTGACATTATTATCTGAAAGAAACATAACCAATTGGAAGTGGACATTTACTTCAAAAGAATGCTCATTTTGTCCAGACTCTACCATGGTATATAACAAACTATAATTATTTATGGAAGAAGTGGTTTCCATTGAATTAGGCGTGGTTTTAATCTAGGCTTCTATCAACTTTTATTCAAGAAAAAAAGGAAACTACCCAACACCAAAACTACGTCACAATCACACTGGACTCGCGTTTCGCCAACAAAGTTAGCATCTTCAGAATCTAAAAGTAAGCTTTTAAGATTTTAAGATTGTGACGTAGTTTTGGTGTTTGGGTATTTTATTTTTTTCTTGAATTGTATTTACACCAAAGGTTCCAAATTATTCATTTATTTGATCAACTTTTATACTTACGCCCAAAAATTATTTTATTTAGATTTTATCAAGATAAAATGTGGAAATAATTATTAATAATAAATAATAGACTGCTTGGTAGTATTAAATAGTATGTCAATAAAATTAACTTTTCATGTAATTAGGACTAATAAAATTATCGAAATGAAATGTCGATTATCCGACATGGCACTGATTAATACGAATTCTTGTGATAAATGTCGCAATTGTCCAACATCCAGATTCCAACGAAGTTTCAGAGACCGACAGATATACAGGGTGTAATCAAATAAGTGCAAACTTTTTAAACAAATGAATCCTTGTCGAAAATTAAAAACTTTTGTTTGAACAACTTGTGACTTCTATCGTAGTTTTTTTAAATTATTCCGCTTGTTTCATTCAGTGGTATTTATTTCTTTGTCATGCCGTACACACGTTATACTCCCCGAGAATATGCGCATATGCACAACATTTATGGTGAATGTGGAGGTAGTGCTACTGCTGCAGCAGCGCTTTATGCAGAACTATATCCGATTGCACAATGCCGCTCTTAGAATCGCTGATTTGGGGGCTATAACCTATAACGCATTTGAAAAGGTTCCTCTTGAAAATATGTCGTCTCTGCGTACGAGTACAAAGTCTAATGGAGTTGATTTTAGCTCAGAATAACATTACACTCTAATATTATCGAAATTCTACTCCTTCCAAAAATAATGATCGTATGTTTTATACCATAGTAAAGCCTGGACAAAATGGGCATTCTTTTATAATGAATATCCAGTTCCACTTGGTTATGTTTTTTCAAACAATAATGTCAAACTTTTGTTAAAAAAATTGGTGTAACTCAAATCTGTCATTTTACCCTCATTTCTAAAAAAATTGTATTGTTTTCTGAAAAACAGTTTCGTACGTCTGAAAGCATCACTCATCAGTAATCTTCAGCAGCAAAGATATTCAAATTCGTCCCAATATGTATACATGGCATTAAAAAATCCAAGGTGAGGTAGTGATTTTCCAGAAATTAAAAAAATGCTCATTATCTCGAAAACAGTGAGATTTTTACTAACGTAAAATTCCGATATTCTGAACAGCCATGATCTGGTCTATCACCAGTTTCAATATTGTACAAGGTTTACCGGACACCCTGTATATTATTATTAATAATATTTCATTTTAAAATAATGCACTCCCCTTTCCAACCCATTTTTTTTCGTAATGCTTTTTATGTGTGGCAATAAATTCTTGTTCAACAGGATCTAGTTGTCTAGTTTTTAGATCGATATCAAAATAGAACTTGAGAAATCTAACTTTTAAGCACTATTGCCAGACCCCGTATAAAAATGTTATAGTCCAGATTTTTTTTATACTTGTTTCAGTATTTTCGAAATTGTGGGGTACGTACTGGATAATAAGAAAACATTGCATCCCTTTAATGTAAAAAAAAACATTTTTCTGTAGATGGCTTTGGAAACGATGTCAAAGTTTCGAGTACCTGAAATGACACCAATGAACAATACTTTTAATAGTATCTAATATTAATGATTACTCAGAATAGTGAAAATTATTCAGGATAACGTTTTGAGTTGTTTAACAATGGAGAAAAAATTAACGTTTTTAGCGGCCTCTAGCGTCAAAACTATCCTATAGATAAAGTTATGCCTATAGTACTTTTTGTTTGGAATGATTTGGACTATAACAAATCAAAAATTCAGGTAATTCGACAGGGAGCCACTTTCCCTATTAAAGTGCATGTGCGGTATCAAAATCTAACCATTAACAAGCCGTAGCTCGGAATTATGAAATAAGGATTTTCTTTGTTTTCTTATAAGCTACAATTTTGCTTTCCACAGTTTTTTTGATAAAATGCACATTTTTCGAATTATTTGCGAAAAACCGATTAAAAATAATGGGACCTTTTTCACTTAGACTTAGTTTTTCCTTCGATTCCTGTGTTGTGTCCATAATTGAAAAAAAAACACCCCCGAGATGGGGTGGCAACTAACCCCAGGATAAAATCGACCCTCGGCATGATATAGATTTTCATCCTTGGGCTATTTCCTACCTGCCGTCAAAATTTCAAGTAGGTAAATCGATGTAGGACGAAAAAACTGCTAGCCAAAGTTCTTCATTTCCTGAACTATTATAAACTGGGCTTTAGTCTACTGCCCATCCTAATCTCAGATCCAAGCCGTTTTGGTTTACTTACCTTCTAGGTACCTACCTACCTATAGTTATGTATAAACCGATTAGGTACTTAAAATTTTCCCGCACTGCAAATTAATATCATGAAAATGTTTACAAAATTTATGGACTTGGAGATGAGAGGCTTTAAAAATACCTACCTATCAAGGACTTTTATCGTTACGTGTTTACGTGCCTACTACCCTACTCAAAAATAGGTAGGTAGTACCTGCTAGGTACTTTAATTCTAGCATGCTAATAGTTAGGTAAGGTAATCAACTTTTTTGTAACTGTGTAATTCAGTGAAATTTTTTAAATAGGTATTGCCTGCTTTAATCAACTCTCATTCAAAATATTTGATTTTCCTTGTACAGAAGCAAATCGACGACACAGTTTCTTTTTTTTTTTCATTCAAAAAACCGCAACTGATATCCTGTTCAGCGCTGAAAGGAAATCGCTCTAGCCGTGCCTGTCAGCCGCGGTTCGTCTGTTATTGAGAGAGAGTAAACAGGTACCCACGATCCACGATACGGAGTTATAATTTTGTTGATTACTTTGCCAGCAGATAGAGAGAAAACGCAACGCGTGTTCGACCAGTGTTAGCGTAAAAACCATTTGCTTCACACCGATAGCACAGGAAATGAGATGCGAGGTTGCCGGCTTGTGGAATAGTCGCTAGGCTGAAGGAATCGGTCGATAGAAGGTCAAACAGAGAGCGTTCGTTGGGTTTTGCCGGCTCACTAATTCGGGCGATGAAATTATTCTCGTTGGGTCTTCTGAAATCAATAAAGATATTAAATATTTTTCGTAACGAAATGGGCTCTGTCCCAAAGAGAACAAGAAGTAATAGGGATTAATAAAAGCTGTATTACTGATATTGAAATGGTATATGTTCCTAGACAATATACAATGCAGGTAGTAGGTATAAAATTGATTATAGGTAGGTACCTACCTTAAATACAATTTCCACTTGAGACTACAATAAACTACGAAAGAGTAGGAGAGCCACAAGAGTTTTTTTTATCATTTCGACTTTAATGCAAAAATTTCAAGAAAAAAGTAGAATGGATCTCGCACCAATTAGGACATGGGAAAATGGCTTTCAGCCAATTTTGATAGTTTTTTGGGGTTTTGTAGTACAAGTCACTAGAAGTAACACATGCAAGTTTAAATTAGTTCATATCTCCAGTTTCGGAGATATGAATTTTTGAAAATCATAATCTCTGTTTTAGGTACCAAAACATAAGGTTCAATTATCCAAAAGTATTAGTTTTTAGATGATTAGCTAACAAAATAATGGCAATGCTAGTTTGAAGAAAGTCATAATTTTGCTTAATATGATTATAGACCGTCAGATAGTGACAGATTTAGGTGCCCCATTTTCACATACAAGCCTGGAATAGGGTTGAAAAGTAAGTCGATGTTGAGTAAAATTAAGGGAAATTTACGAGTGGCTCGTGAGGAAAACATATGGAAAAATCAAAAAGAATTTCCATTAAAGGACCCCGCAAACTCCTTATGGAATTTGGGTCCCGGTGGATTTTTTTGAATTTTTGGTATGATATGTAGTCCATGTAATTCTCAACCAATGTTACCATTGCGCCAACCCAAAAAAATGAACAGTTTTGCTGCTAGGGGGCGTTGAAATCACCCCTTGCGCAGATTAGACTATTTATTTTTGAACCCGGTAACAATATTTTCACTTTTTTCATTGTTGCTAATGTTGCACAATATTGTATTGTTTTATAAAAAAAATTCTTACCCCCTCCCCTTTTCCCCCCAACTCCTATTACGAAACGCAAAAAAAATATTTCTCGAGTGCCTTCAAATGTATCGTCGAATGTTTAAATATGCCTAAATAAGAGAAATAGCAGTTTTTTATGATTATTCCCCCACCCCGCAAATGACACAAAACGAAAAAATTTCGGTGGATTTTTCTGAATTTTTGATATGATGCAGTTCAAGTTATTTTGAATAGAAATAAATTGGGTGATAAACTTCAAAAATGAATAGTTTTGATGCTAAGGGGCGTTGAAATCATACCTTGCTCAGAATTCATTATTATAGGCGGAAATAATAGCTCTACGTATTTTAGTTTAGATTATGCTGATCAATTCTGTAATTTGTCATGAAATGAAAATCTAAAATCTCCCCCTTACCCCCTACCATTAATTTAAAACAAGAAAAAATGTATTCCCGACTACTTGTAAGTGCTTTATCAAAATAAATGTTTTAATCAGCTCAAATTGAGGAAATCGTACAGTTGTTTAATATCACCTTTCCCTCCCTTCAGAAAAATATTGATGGAGTTTGCTGACTTCTTAGTAGGGCGTAGTTCATGATTTTTGAATATCAATCAATTGGGCGAATATCTTGAAAGTAAATGAAAATTAGACATCCACAATTTGAATTTGAGGTGGTGCCTGAATGATTTTTTTTCGTGTTTTGAAATAGGGGTTGGGGGTAAGGGGGAGGTTTTAGATTTTCAATTTATGAAAATACGCAGAGATATTGTTTCCGCCTATAATAATGAATAGTCTATTCTGAGCAAGGTATGATTTCAACGCCCCGTAGCATCAAAACTGTTCATTTTTGGGGTTTGTCACCCGATTTATTTCTATTCAAAATAACTTGAACTGCATCATATCAAAAATTCAGAAAAATCCACCGAACTTTTTTCGTTTTGTGTCATTTGGGGGGTGGGTGGATAATCATAAAAAACTGCTATTTTCCTTATTTAGGCATATTTAAACATTCGACGATACATTTGAAGGAACTCGAGAAATCTTTTTTTTTGCGTTCCGTAATAGGAAATGGGGGAAAAAGGGGAGGGGGTAAGAATTTTTTTTATAAAACGGCACAATATTGTGCAACATTAGCAATAATGAAACAAGTGAAAATATTGTTACCGGGCTCAAAAATAAATAGTCTAATCTGCGCAAGGGGTGATTTCAACGCCCCCTAGCTGCAAAACTGCTCATTTTTTTGGGTTGGCGCAATGGTAACATTGGTTAAGAATTACATGGACTTCATCATACCAAAAATTCAAAAAAATCCACCGGGACCCAAATTCCATAAGGAGTTTGCGGGGTCCGTTTCCGACGATAAAATCTACTTTTCCATTCACGCCACTCAAGCCATTATGTTTTTCGATCTAGCGACGATGTAGGTTTTCATGGTTTCGATGGGCTTGCGTGGGAAAACCTGTTAAAATCTCGATTTTTCTTTACAAGATTACAGCCTCATTTCAACCCTTTAGCCACCTTCAACACTCAAGCCTTTGATCTTCTGAAGCCAGGTTCTATTAATGATTAGGTGAACACGGCTCGCGTTAAAATATGGAAAATCGAATTTTCCATGAAAAATCGAATTTTCCATATGTTATCCCCAGGAGCCACTCGTAAATTTCCCTCCATTTTACTCAACATCGATGTACTTCTCGACCCTATTCGAGGCTTGTATGTGAAAATGGGGCACCTAAATCTGTCACTATCTGACGGTCTATTAGCTTCAAAAAGTTCTGATCACATTTTATACGGGGAGCGTTTACAAATATTAGTCGAAATCGGTTTTGTACGTATTATACATATATGTTTGTTGATTATTTTGGAATAGATCTGCCAATTTGAATCATATTTTTAGTTATACTTCAAAGTAAATTTCCCTACACTCCAGTAATTTCCATTAATTTCCTATGTCTGGATTTGAAACATAAGTTAAAATTGATACTCTGTGGAAGATATTATCAAATCTTATTTCTTGATACCGAATTTTCACGAAGCAAGTGGAAAACCGCATACCTACCAACGTGTCGATAGCCACGCCGTTAAGAATCATGCTGTTTATGGTCTCGCGGTTTTTAACGGTGCAATTGTTTTGCGCAACAAGATCATATCGTCGCCCAGATGTCAAAACCCCGTATCTCAAAAAGCATAAATGTTCAGGAAACACAAAAAACTTCTCATTTCTTCATCTTTCCCACAATCGAAATCAGATTTTAATCAGTGGTTCTTTGCCTATTGTGTAAAAAGCCAAAAATGACGAAATTTGCAAGTTTCTTCAAAAAACTATTTTTTTTTGCAAAAAGTTGAGATACGTGGTTTTCAAATATTATGTAGACGGATTTTATGAGATACGTGTTTATTGAAATAAAATTGAATGCATTTAACTTGGTTAGTATTATTGTATTTTTTTACAAACTTGGGAATATTCATAAAAATCTCCATACCTACATGGTAACCTAAGAAATAATATTACATTAATATGATTAACAAAAATTCACTCGTGAGACAATGAGTCGTAAAAAGGATGAAAATCTTTGTGAATCACGGATTTGAGGGTTTGTGAACTATTAAATTTATCGCAGGAAATTGGTACCGCATGATCATATAATTTTTTGACAGTTCCAACAGAACTCAACTGTCTTGATGGAAGCGGAGCCCAGTTATCTTCGAAGCCTAACTTAAGGTGCATTTAGTCAACATCATTTTAAAATTGTGCTTAAATATATGTCAAAAACGAAAGTTGAATCTGCTATATCAAATGGCGCCATTTATACAACAATGTTAAGTTTATGCTAAAAACCTTTGATGTTGCCGTTATGTTTATGATAATGCTTGTGCTAAAGTTGACTAAATCCACCCTTATACTGTATACCATCAGCTTCTGTGTATCTCAGTGCACTGATATCCGTAACACGGGCATCCCCCGCCTTTTTTCCAGGACGGATTGAGTTGAAGTATTTTACATCAGAGAAGTTTTAAAAAAATGTATGATCAATGTATTTTACTTTGTATGGCCCTGACTTGGGGTTTCGCCTTGAATCTTCGATTAGCTGAACATAATTGGAAGGGGAATAAATTTCTCTATTTTTTTTTCTACATTCAATAGTTGAGTGGACACTATCTCACTCCATTTGTGTGTGGCCTTTAACTAAGTATTTCTGCATAATTTCAGTATTATTGGATATAGAATAGTTCAGCAACACATTCGATAATAAAGCGTTTCGGTCAGAATCACTGTTCTTCACCCAGTTATTGACAGACCATTCACCCAATCCAAGAGTTGAAAGAAATAACTTCTTACAGACTGGTATTAAGTTTTCCCCAATTTGTATGTGGTAAAATAACGAAATTTTCCTTTTGGAATTTTTGTTTGTGGTTTTTTGTTTTGTTTGTGTTTTCGTAACCATAGCTACCACATAAGTTTTACGTTGTCTCCAGTCCATTTCAGACCAAAATCTTTTGAATAGACGCTGCCTATCTTCTTCGCTTATCAAGGAGCATTGCCTCTTAATTTTGGAATGTTGACATTTCTCCTAATTACATCTACTTCCCAATTGTCGAGGCTTTCTTTCAACTTTACTCTTCCTACCATCTTTGTCCTTCTTATTACTAATGTAGTCTTGCCCTTTCATTCGTAGCAGCTTGGTTTTGTTCACTTGCCATTTAAGCGGATCAGCGAATCCTTTTTTAGCACGTTTCACAACAGGCTTTGAAGAGTCACATTCTGGTTCACCTCTTTTTATTAGTCTAGCTAATGGTAAGATGTCTGAAGATGCGTCCGATTGTTCATCAGTATCTGAAAATATTTATTGTAAAATTGGTAAATTAACATCATTACTGCTTTTACCTGATGGTTTATAACTAGATCCTGAGTTCTGAAATGGGTCCTCTTGACAGTCTTGACCAGAGTCAGGATCATGATAGGATTTTACTTCCTTCTGAGTAGTATCAATTATTGGGCTTTCTATCATTGTGGTATCTTCAATAATGATAACATTGGTGACCGGAGTAAGTGCAGTATAAGAATTATTATTATACAAAAAAACTTGATTTTCAAATTCCGATTCTAACAAAGGCACTTGAATCGACGGACTAGATTCAAGTGGCGCTACTGATGAAATGAAGGATTGAATATTTTCGTCGAAGAGATTATCTTCTCTGTCGGGTTGATCTGAAACTTTGGCATGCTTACTACTGGACCATATTTATACATGATCTTTCCCTTAAGCACCAGTTGCCTTATTTGTTCACTTCTGGACGACATCTGTAATGCAAAACGGGGGGTTCAGATTAGGATCACACTTTTTTATTAATAATGTTCTTGTTTTAGAAACAAAAACGCGTATCTCAAAAAAAATTCCATTATTTTACATGAAAACAAGATCGAAATCCTCGTATCTGGAAAAAGTATCAACTAAGTAATGTTTATATCATCATTTTAAAATGAAAAAAACCGATAAACAATTCAACAGTGCATATACACTAATTATTATTAGCTGAAAGTATCAACCGAAAAGTTCCAAAATAGCTATTATAAAACCTAACCTATAATTTTCTTTCCAGATAATGGTGAGAATATCAAAATTCTCGTGAAATATTGCGTTTAAAATAGTCTTATTATATAAACAGGGGACTTACCTTAATTTGAAGTATTTTAATCACTGAAAATACACTATTTAAAACAAGAACAACGAGAAAATACCTGTTGATATTAGCACTAATACAAGATACGAGGTTTTCACATCTGCGTTTTAGGGGATAGGACATACGAGGAATTTATATTTCGCGTAACGCTTGCGCTTTGTTACACTATTGAGTTGCAAGGTTTTCACCTCGATGAGAAATATATTTGTAGCTACAATAAAACTCATAACTCAAAATCAATGAATTATGAGATACGAGGTTTTGACATCTGTGCGACGATATGTATTTCCTCAAAAAATAAGATTAGATAATATCTTCTATAGAATATCGATTTAAATTTATATTTCAAAAACCTGACATAGGAAATTAATGAACCTAATATGGACCGTTGAGGTACTCTACCAGTAACGACTGCGAGATCTGCGGCAGTGCCTTGCTATGCTGCCTTTTTGAAATAGGTTTCATAAATAAGAATTTCGACGAATTGAACGTTATTTCTAGGTATCTCGGTCGGCTGGCAACAGTTAGTAAAATAAGGTTGCCCAGAATAAGTTATTCTATTCGTTAATAGTGGAATAGGGTGGATTGGCCAGTAGTCGGACAGTTTTGGCAAAATCAAATTTTAAACTTTACTGGAAAATTGAATATCGGGGTAATCATACTAGAACTTTCTCCAAGCAATAAATTGAGTATTTGGCTGCAAATTTATTCATAAAACATTTTTTCTTCAACTTCATAGGAATTTTCAGCTAAGATAGAATGAAAAAAGTGCACTTTTGCCAGTAGACGGACACAAAATGCCAGTAGTCGGCCAGGCAGTTGCTAGAGGTCGGACAGCTTGTGATTGGTTAATTTTGAACAGGTCAGCATTCAATAAAAATGTTCTGATTTTGATGTGAATTTATGACAAGGTTATATTATTGTGCTATCTTCGTAAAAAGTTTACAGGGAAGAAAAAAAGAAACAAAACACTTTAAACATCATTTATTAAACAAATACTTAAATGTATATTGTGAACCTTTGCTGTGAATAAATAAAATTGAAAAAGTAGAAACTACCCAAACACCAAAAATAAGCCAATTTACACTCGAAACGCGTTTCGCCAACAATGTTTTAGCATCTTCAGGAGCTATAAGAAAGCTATGTATTTTTTTATATCTGCATCTGCTTTCTTTACAGACAGTTGGAGATTTCTTCGCATGAAACACTTGTGACATTTCTGACCAGGCCTGTCATTTTTGAAGGGTGTTATGAAGCTGTATTAGATAATTCCTGTTTATTTCTTGGGAACCTACACTCTGCTAGGTTTTCAACCCACCTCACAATTTTCTTCTCATATTCAATAGTTAAAACCGGGTTTGGTCCCGCATGGTCTTGAAAACATCAGCGACTTTGCCTTCAATCCGGTCCTGTACCGTCGGCAAATTTCCTTTAATATCCCACTGATTTTCACTGCTGGCATCGCTTTTTGTGGTTTATTCTCGTCATAGTTACGAAAATTATTTATTTTTCCTTTGGGTCTCATGCCTGAATCGAAATAAGACAAAAATCATGAGGATGTTTGTCAGGATATGCTGAAAAAAACTAGTAGTGTCCGACTTTTGGAACCTCAACAAATTTTATAACACCCAATAGTCGGACAGATTGTTATTGGTCATAATCTATATTTAGCATTATATTTCTTTGTCCGACTTCTGGCTAGAGATTAAAACAAGTATGATATTATTTGATGTAAGAAAGAAATGCACAATAGGCCTTATCAATATGTCAGAAAGAAACAAACTGATCAGGCTATCATCTACCAGTCGTCGGACACTTGTCCGACTTCTGGAATTTCACCAAAAAACTTTACCAGTTACCGGCAACCCAATTATGACTTCAAAATTGTAAAATTTCCAGTTTTACATTATTATAATACAAGTTTAGACTATTTATAACATATACAATATTTATATAAATTCATAAATTTAAAAACAATATATTTTTCTTACCTATGAAATATCATCTGCCTATCTTCAATGCAGAACAATAAACCACCCCGTGCACATCACTAAATTGGCGCGCTTTTAACAGTTCAGTGATGGCAACTGCCAATTCAAAAATGATCTAGAATGGTTTAGGGACATTGGCGCGACAAATTCCTTTTTACCTAAGGAAATTTGATGTGTTATTTTAAAGTTATCTCACATAATGTGAGTTTTGTCCGACTACTGGTAGTGTCCGGCTTACTGGCGAATTCACCCTACCTATTACGTACTCCATATTGAATGACCACTAGAAAAAATATTTTTAAGCATTTTATAAATTAAAAATTCAAAATTGCGATTGTTATTAACAAAGTAAGATAAAAAAGATTTTAGTTTTTTGTTAACACATAACTCAAACACTATTAATACCTATTTAAGAAAATTTGAATAAAGTTCCGTAAAAAGGAGGAAATTTCCAATAAAAATGTCCCGACTCCCGGAACTCTATCTCCATTATTATAATTTTAATTTATCGCTGAAAATAGACAGTATGTCACAGAAAATAACTTTTCTGTATCGTTAAATGTTAATTTAAAATGTTGAATAAATCATGGAATCATGTGGACACTTGAAAGAATGAATCCCCATTGAAAAAAAAGTGTAAGTCTATTATTCAACAAGTTATAAGTAATTAACAATTTTTTTAGTCTTCTTTTTCATAAATAACGACGTGAAAGTTTAATTAATTGACCTATAAATTGTTGGCTTCCTCGAGCCCTTTTAATATTCGTCCAAGAAACGAGGAAAAGGCCCAATGTTAAACGTGCAAAAATTAACATCCGAAAAATAAAAATATGAGCGTATAGGAAATTAAAATTCAGGATGAGTTTCTATTTCATGCGACTCGATCCTGATTACCGAACATAACCTAAAAAATTGGCAAAGTTGCGGAAAGCGGTTTTTTGTTGATAATTAAAAAACTACAGCTCCTATCAAAAAAAGTTGAATTAGGAAATTGTAGGTATCAAAAAGATCTATCAATTGAATGACTTATAATTTTTCGATATCATTGGAACTTATCGAGTTATATCGGAAAAACCGTAAAAAATCGGGTTTTCTATAACTCGTTTATTGTAAGGTATTGAAAATTGTTACTTACAGTTTTGTGTGGCCTAAGGCAAGCCAAAAAGTCTTTTTCAAAAAAATTAATGAATATTTTGATTATTTTTCAAAATATATGAAGTTTTCTCAAAAAAGATGCTCTCTCAATATGGCTACTCTTGCTCGGGGAATGATGCTACAGTAACGATTCAGGGCTTATTTTTTTCTGTGAGAGCTGTACTTTCATATTATCGAAAAAGAATGTATGGATTTTATTTATTTTAAGTGTCAAAAAATTACTTTAAAAAATTGCACAATTTTTTTTACATGTTTTTTCTAAATAAATTTCTTAATTTTGTTTTTATAGAAACGACTTTTATGAAAATAGATTTCTAGCATGACTTCACGCATTAAAAACAATTGAATTCCTACGATCACTAGGAGCGGAGATAATTATTTTATTTCAAAAATATCTGGAAGGCGTCATGATCATCGTACAGCAGTCACCTTCATGGATATTGAGGTTGAATACCTAAATTTTCGATAAAAAACTACTAGGATATGTCTAGTTCATTTGCAGTATTATTAATTGATGAACACAGTGAGGCATGCAGGCGCGGAGCGATGCAATTTTAGCGGGTGGCGCAGTGGGGATACAAATATACTGTTGACATTAAAGACCATTTCGTACTGACAGTGTTATTGAAAAAGAAAAGAAAAGTTATTGGTTCTATTTCTAGTACTAGTGTACATTGCAAAAGAAAACGTACGTGAACAACAAGCCGAGATACTCAATATTTTTCAAGCACAAGCCACTTTGAACGCACGAAATAAGTTTTCAGTGCTATCCCCACTCCGCCACCCGCTACAGCTATCGCGATCCGCAACTGCACGCCTCACTTAATTTATGAATTAAAAATACTGCAAATGAACAAGACATATCCTAGTATTTTTCTATTGAAAATATAGGTATTCAACCTTAATATCCATGAAAGTGACTGCTGTACGATGATTATTGCGACTTCCAGATTCGTTTAATATAAAAAAAATATCTCGGCTCCTAATGATCGTAGGAATTCAATTTTTTTTGCATGCTTGAAATCATGCTAGGAATACATTTTCTTAAAAGTCATTTATATAAAAACAAAATTGAGCAATGTATTTAAAAAAATTGTGCAATTTTTTTAAAGTCATTTTTTGACCATTAAAATTAAAAAAATTAATTTACTTATTCGATAATATGAAATAACAACTCTTACAGAAAAAAATAAGCCACGAATCGTTACTGTATCATTCCCCGAGCAAGAGTAGCCATATTGAGAGAGCACCTTTTTTGAGAAAACTCACATAACTACACATAACGGTAAGTAACAAGTTTGAATACCTTACAGTTAACGAGTTATAGAAAACCCGATTTTTTACGTTTTTTATTTACGATATAACTCGAAAAGTATCAATGATTTCGGAAAATTATAAGTTATTCAATTGATAGATCTTTCCAATACCTACAATTTTTTAATTTGACTTTTTTCGATCGGAGCTGTAGTTTTTTAGTTATCAACAAAAAACCGCTTTTCGCAACTTTGCCAATTTTTTAGGTTATGTTCGGTAATCACGATCGAGTCGCATGAAATAGAAACTCATGCTGGATATCAATTTCCTATACGCTCATACTTTTTTTTTTCGGATATTAATTTTTGCACGCACTTTTCCCTATTGCTTGGACTATATACCTTCTTAACAAGATCACATGATAAAAGTTTATTATTTTGTTTATTATAATTTTTTATAACTAAAGAAAAATTAAATATCCAAAAACTTTTGGTAAATAATTTTTGCGAATGTTTTATTATTACTATTTTCAAATCTAACAATGGCAGTAATTACTACTGGTTATAAGTTTTTGACGTCGTTTGTTTATAAATTAGTTATAAACAAAATAAACAAATATAATATTTACGAAAACTTTTTATTTCCATAACGCTATCCTGGAAAAACAATGATTCAATTTTTTTTCTTAAATACATGTTTTTGTTGTTTATAATCGTTTTTTTATATTTAAATTGTTCAAATAATTACCCCTAGGCTAATGACACAAAATTATCCATAGCATATATAAGAAGTATCCCTGAGATTGACGCATTATACACTTGATAACGACTGTAGATTTCTACAGTTGAAACGTCGTGATTAAAAATTGCAGAGAATTGAATTTTTCTTTGTTCTTTTTTAGGCAAGAAGCTTACTCATAATTTGTACTTATCAATAAACAAAAAAAATCCTTTATAATAATTTCATTGTTTATTAACTTAACAATTTGTTATAAACAAATTCTGACAACGGTTTTATTTTTTTTACTAAAAAAATTCAAAAACAGCCATTAATGACCATAGCAGTCGATGCCAAAACACCAGAGAAAAAAAAATAACAGAATAAGAAAAATAAATTTTCCTTTTTTTATAACACATTTTTATAGTATACGTTACCGAAGTTGCGGCGGCTTCTTGATTTGTCAAATTAAAATTTGTCAATAAAACGGAATTTTTGTAAACAAATGCACATAATAACTGATGAACAATAGTTATAAATTTGGTCTTTCATTAATTTTCAAGATAAGTTAATCCTTTACAAAAACGATCTGAATGTGTCCAAAATCGTATCTGTATCAATTTTTAATTTGACAAATCAAGAAGCCGCCGCAACTTCGGTAACGTATAATATTGAATAGTGTTATAGAAAAACAGAAAAAATATTGTCCCTACTTTGTTATACAGTGTGTTTCACGTCTCATGGGAACACCCTCGTATCTTCTGTAATTTTTTATGTAGAACCATGACATTTTCAAGATTGATAGATAAACGAAAAAAGGGCCATCCTACGTGATATACACTGCACGCCAGCAGCGATGGAACAACCCATTTTTACGGAAAGTTATATTTGGGGGCAAAATTGGCCCAAAATTCCTTCAGATTCGTGTTTAGGATCCCCAAATTACTATTAATACATCTGTCTCCTGAAAAATGTTCAGTCCTGAAAAATCCAAATTTGTTTCATTTCTTATGGAAACAAATCAAATCAAATCACTTTATTAATCCTCTGAAACTTACAAAGTTATAGGATAAGTCGGTTTTTGTGTCTGCATAAGTTAATACAAATAAAATAAAATAATAATAAAATTATTAAACATACAAAATATGTAAAATTGTCATAGGTACGCTCAAATGTAATACAATATGTATGAGGAAATAAATGATGGTGTAACGTCACACATTAAAAAATTCATCAATACTTATTATAATAATTATGATCCAATAAACAACTTTTGAGGGTGCTTGAAAACTGGAATTGTTTCAGTACTTTTCAATGTTTCTGGTAATTTGTTATATAGTTTTAGTCCCAAGTAAGAAGGTGAGTTGGCCGTTATATTATATTTGTAGGGATTTATGTGGAAATCATTACGTGTTCTCGTATTTAGGTTATGATAAGACGAATTGCGAATATATTTTGATCTATTGGTGTGCATGAATACACACATTTCAAAAATGAAATTATCCGGAAAAGTAAGTATTTTAAAATGTCTGTATAAGTCCCTGCAGGAGGTTCTCTGATTAACGCCTGCTAAAATTCTTACAATCTTTTTTTGAGCAATAAATATATTTGGAGCCAGTGTGGAGCTTCCCCAAAGGCAAACACCATATCTGATCCTTGATTCTATATGTGCATGGTAATAGTTCACTAACTGTTCAGTAGTTAAAATCGACTTAAGATTTCGTATCAGATACGAAACAGAACTTAGTTTCGATATGAGTTTATTACACTGACTCTTCCAGTCCAGACAATTATCTAACGTGAGTCCCAAAAATTTACATTCATCGGTTAGAGAAAGGGTTGTTTCATTTTCATTCATTTTGATATCAACGTTGGAACAGATTTTCTGTCTGTGGTGAAACCTTACAGATAAAGTTTTATGAGAGTTGAAATGAAGTGAATTAGCACCAGGAAGCCAAGTTGTTCAACGCTATGTTACATCTTTCCTTTAAAAATGTGTCGTCATTGTCCGAAATTAAAAGAGATGTGTCATCTGCATACATAACGCTTGTATTATCAGCAACAGCAGCCTCGACATCATTGCAATATAATATAATTAGCAGCGGCCCCAACACTGATCCTTGAGGTACTCCAATAGTCAAACCTTAAGACTATCAGAATTGAATTTATAATGATAGTTTTCGGATCTATGTTTCTAGTTAAAGACTCTATCCAGTCAGGGCATTGCCTCTTATTCCATATGAATACCTATAATTTATTCAATAAAATGTTGTGATCGATGCAGTCGAATGCCCTGCTGAGATCACAAAATATTCCACCCCCGTATCCTCCGTAATTTTTGACGTAGAACCATGAAATTTTTAGGATCGATAGATACACTAAAAACGAACTTACTCCACATAAAGGGTCATCCTACGTGACATACATTGCACGCCAGCAGCGATAGAAAAACGGGCGGTTCCATCGCTGCTGGCGTGCAGTGAATATCACGTATGATGACCCCTTCTGTGAGGTGAGTTCGTTTCCCGTGTAACTATCGATCCTGAAAATTTTATGGTTCTTCGTCGAAAATTACGGAAGATACGGATGCGTTTTCATGTGAAGTGAAAAAAATTAGAATTTTTCAGGACTGAACATTTTTTAATGAGACAGGTGTATTAGTAGTAATTTGGGGACCCTGAACAAGAATCCGGGACAATTCTGCCCCCTAATTTAACTTTCCGGGAAAATGGGTGGTTTCATCGCTGCTGGCGTGCAGTGTATAACACGTAGAATCACCATTTTTGTGCAGCGAGTTCAATTCTAGTGTATCTATCGATTCTTGAAATTTCATGTTTCTAAGTCTAAAATTACGGAAGATACGAGGGAGTTTCCATGAGAAGTGAAACGTACTGATATGGCTGTTTTTGTAAATTTTCCAGAAAAAAAATTAAACCGTTCTCAAAATTTGTTCATAACAAATTGTTAAGTTTAATGAACGAATAAACCAGTGGCGGATTTACCAGCAGGCTGAGTAGGCTGGAGCCTAGGGCGGCAAATTTAGTTCATAAATTTATTATTTCGGTTTACAAATAAAAAAAAAAAATTATTATACACACACATAATACGAATTTCGAAAATTGGAGAGAAATTGAAATATTTAACAAAAATCGAAATATTCTCATATACAGTGCTAATTAATAAATATTTCAACATCTCTGCATGAACAATTCCTAAACGCTTTACTAATTATACATTAATGATAATGAACTTTTAGAATATCGCGATTCGATATTATAATCGAAATTTAGTAATTTTTACATATATTCTTCACTGATAACTGCTATAATTTTTTCTCCTTGTACCTAATAATTATGAGATCTGCTTACCCAATTCAATCGATATAATATCGATGGTCTAATAAAAATACTGACTAAAATTGACTAATTTTTATTAAATAAAAAACTAGTTCAATATCTTATAGAGATCATATTAATCAAATAACTGATAGTTAAACGACTGTGACTTGACAATAAAAAAATTCCCTCCACAAAATATGAAGTGAGACAATTTGCTCATTAGAAAATTGATACATTTTATCAGTTAATTATTTTATTTGCAGTAAGAAAAAGTTTGGAAAATCCAAATGAGCAGGCCTTAAGCGCTCATGTCGTACACGAATTATTTAAATTAAATGTTTACATCAGTATATTTGATAACTTTTTCGCAAAGCCAACTTTTTCAGAAAATGCCAATCGGAATGAATTAATTATAATAAGATAAAACAATACTCAGCTGCAATTTTTTATTCAACGGCTTCTCTCCAGTTAAACAAGTATATTAAAAAAAAATTGAAGTGTCAGAGCAGAGAAGAGCAGAGAAGAGTCAGAGCTAATGAACAAGATTTCGTACGACGATATAATAAATGATTTTGCGAATTCAAAGTCTCGCAAAAAAGTATTGTAATGCTTTTATAATTTAACTTAAATCATAATGCTAACAAATAATAAAGAAAAGATATATTTATTGTATTGTTTTTAAACTGTGAGTGTAATAATAAATGTTAATCAACGTTCGCCAAATGTATGTTTTTTACGTAAGCTTAATTCATATTTTGTAAGTATTGTATAGTTTTAAGACATACCTTACCTTACTTTAAAAGTGGTATACGATTGAGATATTTTTTCCTTAAAATAATGTTTTTTGATAATTCTTTGCTGTAAAAATAATCAAGGATCTAACACGGTACCATAGTTCTCAATAATAATAACTATATGGGAAAAGTTGATGTAACGAGGATGATGGAGCACAAATTATAAAGTTGGAATTTTATTGATAGAAAATTGATATGATTGTGGACTAAGATATCAAAATTTAGAGGCGGCAAAAATTGAATAGCCTACGGGCGGCAAATCTATAAATCCGCCACTGGAATAAACAATGAAATGATTTATAAAGATTTTTTTTGTTTACCTATTGAGGAGTACAAATTATGATTTTTAAGAAGGGAATAGTTTCCCAACCTATTATTTAAACAATCGAAATTAAAAAAAAATTATAAACAATCAAAAAATGTATTTAAAAAAATACCTAAATTGTTTTTTCAGGACAGCATTATGGAAATAAAAAAATTCTTAAATATTATATTTGTTAACAACTAATTTATACACAAATTACGTCAAAAAATTGTTACCAGTATTAATTACTGTCATTGTTATACGAGGGGAAACATCTTCTTTAAATCTCGTACAATTAGAAATTTTGAGTCATTTGAGTAAATTTTCAGTCATTAAATCTTCGCTTCAGTCATCGGTTTGAGTCTTTCAGTCATCGGCTTGAGTGTTTCAGTCATAAGTCTGAGCCTTTCAGCCTTTTCAATATTTTAAATCTCGTACACATTTTAGCGAGATGTTTCCCCCTCGTTGTTATAATAAAACATTCGTTAAAAAAAATTATTTAACAATATTTTTTGTATATTCAATTTTTCTTTAGTTATAAAAAATTATAATAAACAATGTAATGAAGTTTTATAAACTTTTATCGTGGGATCTTGTTAAATCGGTATATTAGAAGGGCTCCAGGAAGCCAACAAATTATGGGGTAATTATTTAAACTTTTATGTAGTTATTTATGAAAACGGAGACTGGACAAAAATTGTTATTTTACGATGGTATAACTTTTTGAATAATAGACTACACATTTTTTTCTAATAGGGATTTATTCTCTTTTATCTCTATTTTTCACGTTTTTCAACTTGTCGATCAGACTAGATGAAATTACTTTTGATTAGGTAATCAGTATTAAAACAATTTTTAACTGATAAATTATTTTCACAAATTTAACATTGTTTATTTTAGGATTTTTAGAAACATCGTTTATGAATAGTTATCTTTAACCACGCCACTGATATTGATTCTGAAGTAGGTACATAAAAAAACTTTGTGTTGTTTGTTATTCGTCCGCTGCAGAGTTTTCAGTTTTAGTGATTGGGAAGGTCGGTACCCAGGTCTTTATTTTGCATTAGGTCACTAGGTGCATAAAGGTATAAATAACATTGAGTTAATACCTAATACCTAAATATTTACTACCTTTGGAAGGTAGGTATAATTCAGACAGTAGGTAGGTAATTGTTCCACAGACATATTTTCGTCCAGAAGAAAATTTTACGAACAATTCAACTGAAACAGCTATTTCAGACAAACCAGTACAACTTACAGCTGTTCCGCACACATGCATATTCCAACACAGCGTAGGTATACCTACCTACTTGTACGAGGTCACGTACCATCAGTGAATCATAGAACAACGGTTTTACGACGTTCTGAAACTTCTTATCAATCTCATTCAGTATTACAGGTGGTTATTATTTTCAGAATTTCACCCGTCCTGAAATCTGCCAAGCTGCATTTTCCTCTCGTCTCAATCAAGTAAAAACGGCGACGAAACGCTTGGCAACGTCGCAGGGGAATGTCAGTCTTGCTGGGCCGGGCTTGGGGAAACATCAGACAATCGAGGCCACGCCAGTGCTGCTGCTTGCCAACTACGGCGAACCCACCAACTAAGCTACAGCACGCCAGCTTAGCAGTGCCAGTAGTGAATAGTGAACAGCTATAGGTATGGCATCCGCGAAAGATACGGCTACGTTCTTCACCCACGGCACCTGTCAACAATTCGAGCAGGTCCTCAAATTGTATCCACAAGCAATTCGACTCAAAGCTGACAGAAAGGTTAAGAAACCAGAGGAACTGATCAAATTAGACAATTGGTAAGTGGATTTTAGTGAATATGTGTTGTGTCATTGAACCCTGCTAATGTGTTCACCGTCTAAGTCGTCGAGTGAATAGCTTTAGCACCCCCGCGATATCTTTCTCTGACGGTCATTAAAATCACGCTCGTCACGTGGTAATCGATGACAACTGCAACATGCTCTCAAATACTCAGATAGTTGCATTTTAGATGTGAAATCTCGCGTTGCTAGGTCGGCGTCATGGCCTCGTCTTTTATAATGCATACGCGTCGAATTCCGCCTTAAAACTGTAAAATGGATCTACAACCATCTGAAATACTGTCGTAAACATCATGTACATATTTATAGTGTGTGTTTCTATCGTTATACCTGGAAATTAAATGGAATAATTGTTAAAACATGCCGTGTAATATAGACTTTCAAAATGGAGCCTGATCAAACAAAGCATTCTACCTTGGCTGTAATTTTGAGTTTTCCATTGTTTGAACCACTGTTTTTCCTTTAAAATCGTTGAGCATACCAATAAAGGGCCCTCAAAGTTGTTTACTTTTAATTTATCGCGCCGTTTTCTTGGTTCAAATTGATTTTAATCTTAACCGAATCGCTGTCGAGTAGAGGGGATTTCTATAAATATCGTTTGTTCTCTTATGTTATTTCAGTGCATTTTTGAGCAATTATTTTGAACTTACGTTTTGCAAATGTGCATTTATCAGCTTTATACGAGGCTACCTGGTCAAATAAACCCTGTGAAGCCATTTGAGTTTTAATGGAAAATTTCCAGATGTTAGGTGGGCGCAGTGTTTCACAACTTGTAGGTGTGATAATTATTTGTAAGATTTTCATATTTTTAGTGTTATAATTTTTTATTCGTTTTAGTGCTTTTTACCAAGTACCTACCTACCAAGAAATAAATTGAAACTGAATAAAAAACTTGACAATTTGTTGTTAGTTTTCAATTTCAGAATTATGATTCAACCATTTTAAAACTAGAAAAGATTAAAAAATGTTGAATACCTATACCTACCTACTTTAAACTGTTAAAGTGTAAGAATCGATGTACCTAATTATGTTGTCGTTATTTTACAATATCCAAACAATATGAATATGAACAATACCTATATTCAAACCATTCACACGCAATGAGAAGACACGACATACCTACTTATAATTTTAAAATAAACGTTTCCGCAATTTTTGTCCTCTTCGAGACTACCTACATAATAATGTAACTAAGAACTTGCAGCTATATTAGCAGCAAATAGAAAACATAAAAAAAATTATTAATAAGGCACGTTTTTGAAAGGAATTAAATTGAAAAAAAAAATTGCAACTTAGGGTGGATTTTAGTCAACTTTAGCATAAGCATTATCATACACATAACGAACATCAAAGGTTTTTTGCATAAACTTAACATTGTTGTATAAATGGCGCCATTTAATATCTAACAGATTCAACTTTCGCTCTTGACATATATTTAAGCACAACTTTAAAATGATGTTGACTAAATGCACCTTTACAGATTGTCCTGAAAATTTATGATTGGGAATTTTTAATATCTAATTGTAATATTTAAAAAGAAAAACGTGGGACGCAAACTGTTGTGTGAGTTTTCTTTTTCCTATTAATCTATTGCATGCAATGCATGCGCCCCACGTTTTTCGATTTAAATCTTACAAGTATCTATTTTCATAGCCATTGTAGGTAAATTCACAATCACAAATTTTCAGTATGATTTGTATGGGGCTTTATTTTATTCTTTTTAGTCCGCTGGTAGGTAAATATGTATAAATATACAGTGTCGGCCATCATGTTTGCAACGTATGGCATTTTTTAAATTAGAATTACAAGAAAAATTATGGGGATCGTTTCTCCATATAGCGGCAATTTTATTACAAATAGACAAAAAGTGGGCTATTTAAAAAATAGCAAAAAAAAATTATTTGAAAAAGTTGTACTTATACAAAATTTGAAATAGGTATGTGCCTGAAATAATTTAAAATTGCAGTTTTTTCGAAATGTTTTTTGTTCATTCAAAAACCGTGTTATTTTTTGTCTTAAATGAATAATAAATCATTATTATAATAAGTAATTTTATTTAATCAACTCTTGATGTTGCAATGGTTCATTACTTACAACTTCGTTCCATTTTTTTCCATTCAAAGCGTCTCAAAATCAGGGTTCAAAAATATCATGATATTTATATAAATAGCATATACGATATATATCCGATATAATTAAAATTTAATTATTTAATCAAAAAACATCATTGTTTAACACAAATACATTACCAAAAACCTATATTCTAAACAACAAAACGGTTTATTCTTACTCTAATTAAAAAGAAAAAACAAATACAATTGATAAAATAAACATATTTTAACATTATTTTATTATTTCAACACAAACACACAATTAAAAACCTTTTCCAAACAGCGAAACCTTTCTCTAACATTGATAACTCTAATTAAAAAGAAAAAAACTAAAAACAAATAGATTTTAAATTTTAAATAACATTATTATGTCAACATTGATATTGGTATATCCTCATCAGATGAAATATTAATATCAATATTATTCCTATTATTGACAATAACGTCAGAATCTTCAGATATGGCTGGTTTCCATGCCCAGTCAAGGTTGGTTTTCTTTTTATCTATATTTTGATTCATACACTTGAACATAAAAACCAGTCTACTGGCTTTTTGGTTTCCCAAGCGATTCCGTAAATCCGATTGAACCAAACCGAAAGAAGAAAAAAAGGTCCTTTCAAGATATTTTCGGATGTTTAGAATGATGGAAAACATTTTTAATTTAATTAATAAAATTATCGAATATATCAGATATATATCAAGTAATAAATATCATGATATATATCACTGGATATATATCCTCCGAACCCTGCTCAAAATAGGTACGAATTTTCTCGGCCGCAATCAATTTTTATGGAAAAAGAAGGATAACAATATGTATTCCGCAGAACAAGGTGGAAACTTGAGATTTTCTGAAAGATCTAGGATACATTTTTATTATTTCCTCAAAAAATATTATTCCTTTCATTTCCTCCTAAAAAATTATATAAAAAATAAAGAAACAACGTAACAAATATTTTTTTCAAATACGATCTATTTTAAAAATATAAAAAGAACAATTTTTTTGAGGACATAATAAAAATGTAACCTAGGTTAATTAGTAAATCTCTAGTTTCAGTTTTCATCTTGTATTGCTGAACACATATTGTTTTCTTTCTTTTTCCATAAAAATGTGTGGCGCTCGAGAAAATTGTTTTTTTGTAACCCTTTAAATTCATAAGTTATGAAAAAAATTAACGAAGTTGTTGTTGATTGGTTTTTGATGAAAGAAATTGTTAGGTACAGGGTGAGTCGGGCATTTTTTATAGGAAATTCTTAATTGACCATATAGAATGAAGATGTGACTAAACCATACTAAAATGTTGTCAATATTGACACATTCAAATTTTGTTACTGTGTGATTCAAAAAGTCACATCATTTTTAGTGACCTCGGGTGACATTTTCTACATTTTTATTTTATATTCTAAGCATTATGGATACTTGACTAGGAACCATTCAAAATACTTCTTGTCCGACATTGATATACGCTAGGTAAGATAAAAATTGATAAAAAGTGATTTTTTATAATTTAATTTATTTTGTTGGTTGAATTTTGCGTTTTTTTGTCATTACTTTTAGTTTGAGTACACTATTATAATGTCAAACACTTATGGCCTTAATATGACCAGTGTTTGAGATACACTAATTTTTTTATAGGTGGGAAGTCCATTATCCTATCACTTCCCATTTTTCAACGAAAATAATGTATATTTTCGCAATAATCGTTAATTCAATGACTGCTGATAATAAATATATACAGCCGGTCATGTATACAGTGTGGTCCACTAAGTGTGCAACAAATGGGAAACTTGTTTATTATCGATTTCTCAGAAAATTTTATTCTTGACAAAAGTTGGTGCATGTTCCAAAACTATACCAAGTGTACCTGAGATGGCTTTATGACAAACACCATACAGGATAGGCCAAAAAATATAAAGTTTGTTCAAGAGTAAAGTACCCTTATTTCAAAAAATATAGAAATATGTTGAAGAGAAAAGTTTCTTAGAATTAAAAGTTATGTTCAGATACGAAGTCATGGCCTGCTATTCGATTTTTTTTTTTCGTTTGGAAATATTGAATTACCCCCGTATGATACATATTTTTACTATTTTGATTTAATATGTATGTGAAGTAGCCACAATCAAATCAGTTTGGAGTATTTTTTATCAAATTAAAGTGTATTTGTAAAAGTTACTTGGATTTGTATTTTTTAGGTGACCGTCAACATCATGTTTGTTGCAACGATATTTAACAGAACTCTAGAATAAAACAAATACTATTTTTAACAAGGCAAATACTTTAACCGAGGGGGAAGTAACTAGCCATTTTTTGTACACCTAATGAAAATAATGCAGTAATTAACTCTAATGAAAAATAATTAACATTAATGATGTTATACTATTCATCGGAAAATCACTGATTAAAATCCGCGTCTGCTCAGCGATCACCGAGGCGATTACTTACCGATTGTCAGACGGCATAAATTTGCCAACTTGGAACCGAAAAAAATCATATCACGGATCCCCAGAAACATAGATTTTGATTTTAAGTTGAATATGAAATAATTAATGAAGTAATGAAAATGTTATGATGTACACCTAATGAAAGAGTTACTTCCCCCTCGACTTTAACTAAGTAAATGTTGACATGAATAAACTGTCAATAAAAGTAAAAAAAAAATTCGAATAGCAGGCCATGACTTCGTATCTGAACATAATTTTTAATTCTAAGCAACTTTTCATCTCAACATATTTCTATATTTTTTGAAATAAGGGTACTTTACTCTTGAACGAACTTTATATTTTTTGGCCTATCCTGTATGGTGTTTGTCATAAAGCCATTTCAGGTACACTTGGTATAGTTTCGGAACATGCACCAACTTTTGTCAAGAATAAAATTTTCTGAGAAATCGATAATAAACAAGTTTCCCATTTGTTGCACACTTAGTGGACCACACTGTATACAGAGTGGTTATTACACAATAGCTTCAGCAAATTAGAAAAAATATTAATATTTATGTACAATCCAATTTAAAATCCATTATACAGGGTGACCCAGGGGTAACTTTTTTTTTCAATCGATTGGTTCAACAATGAGTACATTCTGAAAATATTTTCATTAATATACAAGATGTTTCAAAATAAAATACACAACTACGTTCAATTTTTTTAAATGTCAACCCTCCTTTTTTATTCCATTTTTGGATTCGCCACTAAATTATCAACATAACGCACCTTGGTTTCATATACCTATCTGCAATAGTTTTTGACTTATGCCAATTTATGTGTCAAAATCGCGTCGTGCATGGACCCACAGAAAAATTCATAACTTCAGAACCTTTCAAGATAACTCAACCTACTTTTTCCCAGACTATTCCTCAAGCTTCAGAGTATCTTTTGAAATGCTGAACTGGCCTACTACGATTTTTTTCAAATGACGGTTTACAAATGGCAATAACTCGGTTTTTTCAAATGCAACACCCTGTATTTTATTACACCATTACATGGCATTTTCTAAGAGCTTTTCGTCAATATAGCATTTGTGGGGTCTACTTTGTGTAGTTTGCGAAATATGTTGAAAATAAGAAATGTGGATGATTTTTTGAGGAATCTAGTTGGCTGCTTTCGTAAAATTTGACATCCTTGTACTGTCAATAATGGTACACGTAAAATTGTTGAAAATGAATTTCACTCGCGAAGAATTAGTGAATATGGTCTACTGTATTGGCGAAGCTGACAGAAATCCTTTATTAGCAAGCAGAATCTACCATGAAAAATATCCGGAAGCAAGAACTCCACGGGTGTCTTCATTCCAAAAGTTAAGAGATCGGTTTGAACTCAGTGGTAGTGTGTCTTATATTCAAAAGGAAATTGTTGGTGGTCGAATTGATGAGGAAAATGAGTTGCAAGTTTTATTGATGCTACAGGAAAATCCTCACGTAAGCACTAGGGAAATAGCAGCGGAAACGGATATTTCACAAAGTAGTGTGAACATAATAATATTGAAACATAAGTTCCACCCTTTTTATCTGAACCTACATCAATGGTGATGATTTTGCCAATAGAGTTGCTTTCTGTATTCAAATGAATGGCATGATTGATGAGGATTATAATACTTTAAACAAAATTCTGTTTTCTGATGAAGCAACTTTTAAGAACAACGGTTCGGTCAACAAACACAACATGCATTATTATTATTAAAAACGAAATTTCAAAGCACAAACCTGCTGGAAATAAATAATCATTCTATCACCATAAATTATTTCCACTGTAAGAAAGGAAAAATTAACAGAATGTTCCACACTATCCCTATCACTATTTCTATCACTTTCAAAAACACATTTTTTTACATAAACTAAACTTTTCAGAGCAGCAAAGTGCGAGATAGAGTGACTAATCATCCTGGGAATTTTCACTTTCAGAATTTGAATGATAATCGGGTAGATCGGTGGTAGGATATTGTTTTCATTTTTCGGATTGATCGGTGATAGGATAGTGTATTCATTTTCTTTGTCTATCACATGAGATACACATTTCTTTCACATATCTCTTCCAGCCATTCCATCTACCACTGTTCTGATATTATTCAATACAGATCCACTTAATTCTAGCAATTCATTATATTTTCTCAATTTTCCTTCAATAGCACCTGAAATCATCTCAATGAGGTTGAAAATGCAGTAATTATGGCAACAGACTAAGGACAACATGACCATGATATGCAAAGATTTCATCAATCAAACATTTCTTTTCTGAAATTTTATCCTGTTCTTCTGGGGTTTTCCCATCTATCTACTTTCCATGGACTTGATTATATCGGCTTTTTTCGTATTGCTGTTGAAATTTTTTTTATCTTGATGGGAATGATAAGATGCATTGTCCATAATGATTACGGAATGAGATCGAGTATTCGGCAAGAGCTGCTGCTTTGCCCATATTTCATATAATGCGGCGGCCGTGTCCTCATGATAATCACCAGATGATTTTGAAATTTGAACAGATAATATTTCTCTGTCTCTGCCTAGCTGCACCCTACTGTCTTGGTAAATAAATCTTGCAAATAAAAACTAATTCGAATTCCAGCGGCATTTCAAAGACTTTTTCGAATTCGACAGCGGCCAATCAAAGGCTTTCGTTTTTCATTTCGCACTGCCTTTTTCATGTGACAGAAGGTACCTAGTCCACGTTGACTGCAATCGAGTTTAGAAGAGGAGCGTTAGATAATAACGTGTTATTTATGCCTATATGCAAACTATCAGCGGCAATTTGTATATTGTGTTTCTAAGAGAAATTAACTGAAAATGATTTTAATAACTTTTTCTCTAGTATAGCCGCCAATATTGTAAAATCCCTGCCTAATCTGCCTATCTCTGAATTGGTGAACTTAAATTTTTCCTCTCATGGGTCATCATTCTTTTTAACTCCTGTTACATGTGATGAAGTACAAAAAATAATTAAATCATTGAAAAATTCAGCTTGTCCGGATATCAATGGAATAAATTGTCAAATTATTAAGGAAACTCAGGATATAATTCTTGTCCCATTAACCAATTGGATAAATCTAATCTTTCAATCAGGTAAATTTCCTGACATCTTCAAACATGCAAAAGTGATACCTCTCCACAAAAATGAGACAAGGAGATCGTCGATAACTACAGGCCTATTTCTATAAGTATCTTTTCAAAAATTATTGAAAAATTAATTAAGAAAAGACTCATCAAATATTTCGAAATCAACAATTTTTTTTGCAGTTATCAATTTGGTTTACGCGAGAATTGCTCTACCACCGATGCTACTATGAGTGTTGTCTGTCAGAAGCATAGTTGAGGGTCTTGAGACTGGGAAGGTTGTGGGGGTCACACTATTGTACTTGTCAAAGGCCTTTGACTGTGTCTTCCACAGCATTCTACTCGAAAAACTCTCATATTATGGTGTGAGAGGTACTTCTTTAGATTTGATTGAAACTTATCTGAAAAATCGTTTCCAGAGAGTTTTTTACAATAATACATTTTCTGAGCAAAGACCGATTGGAAAAAGAAAAGAAAACTGTAATTCACAAACAATGAGCTTATGACTTTAGGCATAAGATGTCCGGAGGACTGTTCATTGCTAATATCCTATACAATAGGAAAAGTTGGGTCGAAAATCCATCAGAAAACAACTACTTTCCTGGCTAATGCCACGACGAACATTGAATTACATCTGATGAAATTTCCGTGCAGAGTTCCTACAAGGTTATCTCTGCAATTGCTTGGTTGCATGGGAATGTTCATCGAAACATTCGGACCACCTATATATCGATTTCGGAGTGTTGCTCCTCATCAGTATAGAGTAGGTCTAGCAGTCAATAACTAATGACTGCAACGAATGAATCGACAGCCAAACCCATTTACAGACCGAAACTGAGACCGCGCCCGTACAGTGGATTAATTCCAAACTGCGAGCGCACTGAGCCATGCAACCAAGCAATTGCAGAGATAACCTTGTAGGAACTCTGCACGGAAATTTCATCAGATGTAATTCAATGTTCGTCGTGGCATTAGCCAGGAAAGTAGTTGTTTTCTGATGGATTTTCGACCCAACTTTTTCTATTGTATAGGATATTAGCAATGAGCAGTCCTCCGGACATCTTATGCCAAAAGACCGATTGACCTAGGTGTACCGCAAGGATCGGTTTTGGGCCCGCTTATGTTTGTTATTTATATTAACGATTTTTTCAACTATATGAAGCCGTGTCACAGTGTATTATTTGCTGACGATACATCCTTGATATACTCATCTATGAATTATTAATCTCTTATTGATAAATCTATGGAAATACAAGAAAAAGCGGAGCACTGGCTCAGTGTCAATAAACTTATATGATGAATAAGGAGAAATCACAAAACATGATTGTCTCTATGACTCCGCCATTACCTGAATTTCAAAGTGTCAAATTATTGGGTTTTACTCTGGACAATAGGTTGAATCGGTCAAGCCACATTTCAGGTTTGAAAAGTAAATTATCGAGTGCCTTATTTCGACTTTGGCAGCTGAAACCAATAACAAATTTCACTACGTTGAAAATAGTATTTTGCTCACTAATTCAGTCTCACATTTCTTATGGAACTTTACTCTGGGGAAATTCTAGTGATGCCCAATGCATTTTTGTATTTGTATAAAAAAGACTGAGAATTCTTACTGGAATCGGTTTTAGAGATTCTTGTCGTGAATCATTCATCAATCATGAAATTATGACCTTCTTTGTATATTTATTCAAGCCTACTAGATATTCACAAAAGGGCTCCCTTGTTTCCCAAGCAATCCAGTTTACATAATCATGATACACGTAACAGCAATCTTATTATACCTCATCGTTTCAAACTCACAAAATCACAGAAAAATTCCTATGATTTCAGATTGCATAATGCTCTACCTGCCAATATTAAAAATATGAATATGTTTTGTTTCAAACAAGTCATAAAAAAATATTTAAAAAAACTGTTTTTATTCCACTACAGAATATTTAGAACATGTTCGTAGACACACCTTTGACATAGGGAATATGCTTGCCGAACCTCCACACTTTATTTAAGTATATGTTGTAATGTATGTTGTTTTTTTTTGTTCTTTCTCCAAAGAACTGATGACTATTCTATTGATATAACCTCGTATATGATCGCTTGGCACGCTTGGTTGTGTGCTGTCTCTATTGAGTTCGTAAAGACTATATCAAGTTGTTGGGAAATGTTTCATTGCATCCGAACGTTTAGCCTACCTAGATCTACTGCTGATCTCAGTGATTGCGTGAGACCGACATGCCTTATGAACGCGTTTAAAATTATATTAGTTTGCGTGTAATGGATAACAATTTTGTCTCATTCATAGTATTCACTACTATTCATAACAGTATCACTTGGTCGGAGCACTGAAATGCTGAATTTGAAAATACAGTCCTGTTGACATTTGGGTGATATGACGAATCAGTGTCTCGAAAGAAAACGATGAATCAGCCAATTTAATAATTATTGGTTTATTTTCACTAACTACTCATTTTAATGTTGGCAATAGTAATTTAGATTTTATCGCAACACAGCTAGCAAGTGTCGGGCCCAGCACTATGGAAACAAACATATTTTATACTGAGTGAACGTTTCAAACACATTTTGTGATGGTGCTTTAATGACAGATTTTTTTATAATATACCTAAGTAGGTACCTGAGCCAACGGAAAATTTGCAATTTCTGAACCGTCTAACATATTTATTCATCCCCATTTCAACATCTGGAGTGTTTCCGAGTTTAATATGTTTTTTCAATTTTTTTTTAATTTTAGCCGGTGCCGATGTATCGTCTTGTTAATAATGATTCGGTTCCCTACTTTCCAGTCACATTCTGAAATTATAGCATTGGGATTTTGAAATAGCCACGAGTGTGATGATGGCCATTTAATTTGTAAATTTTCAGAGTCCCAATCAACGAACCCGAACGCATTTTAACCACCAGCCTGTTCCCCGAAGAAACGTTGGCGAAGCGAATCGATTGATTCTCGGCATCTCCGTCTTTACCTTAAGTTCTCATGATGTTATCTGATCACTACAGAATATTGAAATGTAGACAAATCAAAAAACAGTTTAAAATTTCATTAAAATAGCTAGAGCAAAAATTCTGAGAAAAAAATAAGTGAGATGTGAAGGTATGAAATTGAAATTTGACATATTTTTCAAGTTAAAAAACTATCACAACAAATTATATCAATATCTTATTAAAAAAGAATATTGTATTTTAGGTAGTCGAGCTACAGTAAATTAGTATAAATAGTCGAACAAATGTTTCTGTACCAAAAAAATTAGAAATGTGATAAGGTGGAATGTAAGGTGGCTGTAGGTGTTGCCTGTGGTGACTTACCATCGCACAGATAAAGGTTAAGTGTCCAAAAACCAGACTGCAGGTGATCTCCCTGTTCAAATCTAACAACTCTGCCGTTTGATTTCATAAAGCAATAGAATCATTCTTGAGGAACATTGTATAAGTTTCTATTGAGTATAGTTCAATGTCCGTCACGGTATTATCCAAAAAAAGTTGATATTTTCTGATCCAAATTTTTGTTCGGTTCTAGGCGAAACGAATATCGCTCGAACACAGGAGAAAAAAGGGATAAAATATAGAGATTTTCTCCCTGTATGTGCTACGCGGTTTCTACCCAAACCACTCTGTTGAATTCTAGGTCCTAATTTATATATCACTACCCTATATTCATTCATAAAATTACCGGTAAATCACCTGAATATTTGCAGAAAATTTTACTTCTCAATCAGTATGTTCATGAGCACAATACTAGATGTAGAGGTTATCTTCGTGTTCCACTGGTTAACAGAACATATAGCCAAAATTCTATTTTTGTTGAATGTGTTATCATGTACAATAATAGTAGGTATTCCAATGTACGTGAAAAGTTCTGCTAATCTGAATATTTTCAAAGTTAGGCTTAAGAAGCACTTATTGACAGATACAAATATATTGTGGCAACATTCTTTTTTATATATGTTCTGCGTTTAGTTCGTTAGTTTGTACAGGGTCGCTGATATGTATGGAAACGGTCGATTATTTCCTAAAGTAAGATAGCTAGCGAAAAATGTTGAGATACAAAAGTTCTAGGGTTTTTCAAAATCCATCATATTAACGAAAAATTAAGTATACAAGGTCAGTGAAAAAGTCAGGACGAAACAAAGTTGCTTTTTCTCTAATGGAACACCCTGTATATTATTTCATATTTCACATTTCAATTTTTCTCAAAATTCTGAACAAAATTTATTCAGCTCATCATTTCCTAAATTCAACAGTTTTTGAGATATCGAAATTTGAAAATAAGTTTCTAATAAATTATCCAAAAATGTTTTAGTCCATTGAGTTCATAGTCCATCAAGTTACCTTTGAAAGTTTCCAGCTCCATAACAACGCCGCGTCGTTCTTTTGTCTAACAGTGATGATCTTGACAACACATGTCAAAAATACATTTAGTGTGAATAATTTTCGCGCAAAAATGGCACGTTTATCTGATACTGAGCGTATTGAAATTTTAATGATCATAGGATACGGTGATAGAAGACGAAGTTGTGACCAAGTAGTGGATATTTTCAATGAATTGCATCCCAATCAGGAACCCATTTCTAAATCAACCGTTTCAAAAACATTACAGCGTTTTCATGAAACTGGAGGTGTCAAAGATCGACCAAAAAGTGGAAGGCCATTAAGCGTTACAAATGAAGAAAGTTCTATGAATGTCATGTTAGATGTGGTGGAAAATCCAATAAATTCAGCACAACAGAGGGCTTTGAATCAAAACATGAGTCGATATTCCATTAAAAAAAATTGCAAACTGCAAAAATTCCATCCATATAAAATTCAATTGGTACAAGAATTGAGTGAAGACGATTTTGATCGAAGAATCGAGTTCTGTGAAGTTATTATGGATAAATTGAATGAAAATGTCAACTTTGTCAACCACATTTTTTTCTGATGAATTTACATTTTGTTTAAACGGGCACGTAAATCGACACAACTGTAGGTATTGGTCAGACCAAAATCCACATTGGATTGAGGAAGACGAGGAAGTTCACACTCAACGGCCATAAAAAGTAAATGTCTGGTGTGGCATTATTGGTGGACACGTCATAGGACCTTATTTTATTGACGGAAATTTGACCTCCACATTTGGACGTGTGGTACGGGCATATCTAGATGAAACTTTTCCTGATAAATGGATTGGGCGCAGGCCAGCTAGGTCTCACGATATGACCGGTCACATAAAAAATGTAGTCCACAAAAATAGGCCGTCAAATATCGAAGAGTTGCAAGAGAGAATAAGGCATGAAATTTCTACCATTCCTCCTCACATGGTTTTAGATTCACTACAAAATTTTGTTCAGCGAATTCATTACTGTCAGGAGGTAAATGGTAAACACTTTGAGCACCTTATTAAATAGAAGTCCAAAGAAAAATTTGTTTTAACTCTTTTTCTCCTGGCATAACTATTGTTTCATGAAATTTGAAATATCCTAGACATTCATTAAAAATACATTTTATCGTTTCATGCATTTTTATCAACCCTGAACAGATATGCTTTTTTCATTTTCTGTAAAAAAATCATAATTAAATTGTAATCATATCCACATACTCCACTGTGACTTTTATAATAAATATCCATTATTTCGTGATTTTTCTTTGATATCTCGAAAACGGTTGAGTTTTGGAAATGATGTGCTGTATCAATTTTGTTCAGAATTTCGAGCAAAATTGAAATATGGAATAATATACAGGGTGTCCCATTAGAGAAAAAGCAACTTTGTTTCGTCCTGACTTTTTGACTGACCCTGTATACTTAATTTTTCGTTAATATGATCGATTTTGAAAAAACCCTAGAACTTTTGTATCTCAACATGTTTCGCTAGCTATCTTACTTTAAGAGATAATCGACAGTTTCCATACATATCAGCGACTCTGTATATGTTTATATGTTTGTTTGTAAGTATATACACATGTGTACGAGTCATCCATATTTGTAAATATTTTGCATATTGTTCACAATGTTTTTATTAGTTCATGACTAAATAAAGGATTTATATATAATTACGCGGGTCATTGGTAGAATGTTGTATTCAGAAGTTCACTTTGTATTCAGTTCAGTTAGTTTGCTCAAGTTACACTCTCATAAGGGTACCCTGAGGCACAGTCTTTAGTGATAGAGGACGGATGTTATTAATATTTGCCGTAGCGATCCAGGTACGATATGATTTTTGGTGATGCCTCGACTTTTCAACTGTATAAAAACCCGAAAATAGCCTACTGCACCACCCCAGGTAGTCGGTGTAAGCCAAACATGCACACGTGGGCCATGGCCAGGATGGGCATCTAACAACTCACATCACAAATGCTTTGAAAAAAAGGGCCTATCGAAACCAATACACTTAAGAAAAATGCTTGGTCTATATCAGGGAATCGCTACTAGAGAAAGGACCCCGCACTTTCCTTATGGAAAATGGCTTTCGGTTAAATTCCCTGAATTTTTGGTATGTTGTAGATTTTGACTTCCTCGGCAAAAGTGTCCACAGGCACAAAAAAATCGGCCGACTAGTTTTCGAGATACAGGGTGTCAAAAATGAAAAGTGAAGCTTTCTGATCAGAATTTTTAACAACTCCGAGAATTGACAAAACGCCCATTTATTCATGCAATAACATGCCTGAACGATCGTACAATATCATCTGGATCTCGTATCCATTATATTTTTACGTTTCGTGCTCTACAACAGGGGGAACAAAGAAAAATCCAATTCGATTAATTTTAAACCAACCAGTGTACGATCGTTCGTGAAAATTAAAGATCCAATTGAGCCTGGATGAACTTCCTCAATCTCGATCGAAGTTTACTGAATTTTTTTTATATACAGGGTTGTTCGAAAATAGAGGTGCGTTAACCCCTAGTTTTTTTAATCGGATAGGGGAGAACATGTCATATAGATATATCAAACATTCTTTAATGTTAAGAACGTCGCATAGTCATTTCCAACAATTCTTGTTGAAAAATATTCGGGCTAAATTAGTGCGGTACCTATTCCAAAAATGCAATACCTTATATACATGGTGAATGAAATGTTTTTCATTTGAAAGACCTGTTTCCGAAGAAACTAGAGAAAATTGAAATGGACCAGAAGCAATAACCCTCTCAAGGTTGGGACTAATTCTACAGTATTTGAAAGCTATTTCAATTCAGATGGAGAAATATTTTATGATTTCTGTGAAATGTGCGGTTTCTACAAAATTGGGATATTTGGTACACAATGAACAAATGAATGGTGAAGGTATTATACCTCCCAAAATTCTACAAGTCCGCGAAAAGAAAAATGTACTTTTTGTGGTAATTTTTTCTTTGAACCAATTTTGAAATGTATTTGAATAATTTTTCACACAAAAAAAGATGAATAAATGTAAATGAAGAAACTTTTATTGAATTGCACTGAAAAAGAAACAATAATTTCTTTAGGGGTGTCAACTTATTCTATAACAGATTCAAAGACTTGAAAACCGCGATATAAGAGGGTGGTTGGAACTAAGGCAACAGAAATTAATACTAAGGTATAATACTTTCACCATTAATTTGTTCATTGTGTACCTATTATCCCAATTTTGTAGAAACCGCACATTTCACAGAAATCAAAAATATTTCTCCATCTGAATTGAAATAGCTTTCAAATACTGCAGAATTAGTCCCAACCTTGAGAGGGATATTGCTTCTGGTACATTTCAATTTTCTCTAGTTTCTTCGGAAACAGGGGTATCAAATGAAAAACATTTCATTCACCATGTATATAAGGTATTGCATTTTTGGAATAGGTACCGCACTAATCTAGCCCCAATATTTTTCAACAAGAATTGTTGGAAAATAGCCGATTTCGGTCTCCACTGGAGTATATCGGGTATCAATAAAATCAGTACATCAGTATATAGCCGACAAACGAGTCCGGAGACCTATGCTGAGATTGATGACAATATCTAACAGTGTCCGCTCCCTCTCGGAAATACTTATAATAATGATATGTGTCAACCCTAATAACTCACGGGTATTTATTTGTTTATATATGTATATATAGGTGTGTATTGTCTTTTATATGACTGTATGTATTCGAATATTTGTATGTACATGTCTTTAAACTTTGACTTGTTTAGGAACATTTTTAATTATTGAATTTTATTGATATCGTATTTTATCACATTTAACAATCTATAGTTTTAGTTCATAGTTTTACACATTTTACAATATCATTTTTTTATGTCTATAAATTTTGGGAAACAAGTGCTTTGCACTTATCCCTAAATGCTTTATTCACTGCATATTTTAAATTTAGTTCGAATTATTGTATTATTTATCTGAATAAAGTTATATTATTATTATTATCTCAAATTCCTCAAATCAAACATAATATCAAAAATTCAATAAAATTAACCGATTCTTTTTCGAAATACAGGGTATTCATTGAAAAAAACCGCATTTTTGCAAGAAACTGTATCTATGCGGCGTTCTCAACATTAAAGAATGTTTGATATATATATGACATGCTTCCACTTCGATCGAGATTGAGGAAGTTCATCCAGGCTCAATTGGATCTTTAATTTTCATGAACGAACTTACACTGGTCGGTTTAAAATTAATCGAATTGGATTTTTCTTTGTTCACCCTGTTGTAGAGCACGAAACGTAAAAATATAGTGGGTACGAGATCCAGATGATATTGTACCATCATTCAGGCGTGTTATTCCATGAATAAATGGGCAATTTGTCAATTCTCGGAGTTGTTAAAAATTCTGAGCAGAAAGCTTCACTTTTCATTTTTGCCAAGTCGAAATCTACAACATACCAAAAATTCAGGGAATTTAACCGAAAGCCATTTTCCATAAGGAAAGTGCGCCGCCCTTTACGAGTGCTTAGACACTGGCAGATCTCTAGCTCTTAGGAACGAGATGTTAATAATGTTGAGCTTGTATTATTTGATAGTTCAACGAGTTATAACTCGAGCTTGGAGTAATGGTCACTCAAATTAGATTATGTCTAAAGGGTAAATTAATTTAGGTTTTCGAATTTCCAGAATGTTTGGAACCATGAACGATAATCTATATCTGTAATTAATTTGTATGAAAGTAGTTGATATCTGTAGATTCACAAAATATATTGAATATTTCACAAGTTGCGGTAGATACTTTTGTCGACGAGTAATAAATAATTAAGAGACATTTTCTGTTTCTAATCGAATTTCTAACATTTGATCAGATCCAATAGTAATAAAAATGGGGTAGATTAGGAAAATAAAAAAAAGTTGCGTGCATTTTTTTAACATTTCCATTTGAATGTGAAAAGTTTCATTCGCAAAAAACGGATGAAGATCTTTCATCTATATGAACGCTAATGAAACAAACACGCATGCCGCTATAGCATTATGTGTTCAGGGAAAGTGAAAACTATCTATGTACAGTGTGTCTCTCATTGAGCAGCAGCATCTTTGTGTTTTCTTGGGAATAAAATGTTTTCAAAAATGTTTTTTCACTGCTATAGTACTCAGAAATATCTACCTGCATGTTGATAACATGTTCGTATCTCAAAACTAACACTAGATTCTGGTTCAAAACACCCTAAAACCCTCAGAGCTCAGTTCTTGATTCATCAAAATATATAGGGTGTCATCTGTAACTAGCAAAACATTATTGATTTTTATTCATTCGTTATGTTTGGTTGATTTCGAAAAAAATTCTCTAGTCACAAAGTACGCATCTAAACATGTTCAATTAATGCTGTAGAAAATAACCATGTAACTTTTTCATGGATACGATCAGTTGAAAATCCAGAAAAAACTGAACATGCAAAAAAACAGTGGAGTACAATGATTCGTCCTGATTAGATTACCATTTGGGACGCCACTGGAATTATTAATGTTGTAATAAGTCAAAGAAACCCCTCATTACCGCATATAAGCATGCAAGGTTTTATTAAAACCAGCAAGAAGGTTTTTAAATAATTGATAAAAAACTGTTTTTTGGACACAATCTTGTAGGAAAAAAGTTTCCCTTTTACCTACACAACTGATCTTGAACGTTTGGCGGTTTAACCCTGGGTCACCCTGTATAATACGCAGTAAAATTAATCCAAACCACATGCCAATCTGGAATTATAAATTGATTATATTGCATTCTCAATGTTTTCAGAAAGTTCTTAGTTCGACCATCCTTGGTTGGAGTTACAAAACAAAATGCTTTTTTCTTCCTCGAAAATGTTTGTGATTCATAAGGTTTTTTAATGGCATTACTGTATAGTTTGTTTCACTTCCTCGGTATACAAAATTTCGTTTTATTTCCATTTGAGTTATTTATTCAATTCATTGCTTCTAGGTTTCAAAATGAACTGCCAAAGAAACTGAAGAGTCGTGGTAAGGACGCTCACTTGGTACATGAAGAGTTGGTGCAATGTATGAAATGGAAACAGGCGAGAGGAAAATTCTTTCCCCAACTCTCCTATTTGGTGAAAGTAAACACACCCAGAGCAGTCATGGCAGAAACGAAAAAGGCTTTCAAAAAGTTACCTAATCTCGAACAAGCTATGCAAGCACTGTCAAATTTGAAAGGTGTTGGAACGACAATGGCATCAGGTATGTATCATTTCACTACAAGTATGCGAACTTTGTAAAATGGGATGTACTGTCATTAGATAGAACCTTATAGTCCGGGAGCCAGTGACAGATTTCCATGACCAAGTTCCTCTCAAGTGAAAATTAGTGGAATGCATCAGAGAGTTATATTATAAAGCTTCGTGAACGTCAGCTGCGGTTCCGTGGGGGGGATGAGCGGTGGTAGCCTCCCACGCACAACGAAAAAGAAATCTATTCAATTTTGTTTTCCTGCCTGAAAACATGTTAAATTATCGCTAAAGCAATATCTTGAAGAAAGAAAAAATCAGCTGACTATAGCATGGTGTATTATAAGACAGCTAGTTGGTCGAACACAAAAAAAATTGTACCTTCTATGATTTCCTCATAATTGAATATATTTTTTTTCTTCGTGCGTAGGAAGCTACTGAGCTGATCACCCCCCCCCCCCCCCCCCCCCACCAACGGAATCGCAGCTGACGTTCACGAATCTTTATACTACGACTCTCTGATGCATTCCACTAAATATCGCTTGAGAGGAAATGACTGACCAAATTTTTACCGGGCTCCTGGACTATCATACTTACAAATTACGAAGTATTGATAGTTTTATATAAATATGCCTCTTTTTTACTTTCACTTGAAATTTATAATGTCATTATTGAAATTATTGTATTATATTTTAGTTGTTTCAACTCTTTTAACCCTTTTGACGTCATGTTCAGTTGATATACATGTAACTGTAATTTACAATTCTTTGAATAAATTTATGTATCAATCTATTTAGTCCAGGAGGAATCGGCGCATGAGTACCGAAAACTATTCCACCTCAATTTTTTTATGCTATCCTCTTCAAATTGCCCTACGGATGATATAAATGCATGTTGCCATGGGGCAAACCCGTGCCATATGGTTTAAACCGAAATTGTTTAAACAATTGCAAGAAATTGTTAGTTTTCAACCGGACAATTTTTTTATATTCTGTATTGAAATGCAAATAAAAAAGGTCCTATGACTTTTCACGATAAAGTTAATAATTTTAAAGATATGAATTTTTAAATGTTCGAAAAATCTCAAATTTGGATACTTTCGACCCTGAAAAATATATTTGAAAAAAAATATAAATAATATATATTTTTTTAATTCTTTATACAATAGTTAGTAATATTGTGAATAGAGATTTAAAAAAATTCATTGTTTATACCTGTTTTTTAATTGATAATTGAAACTTGGTAAACCTTTCCAAACATTGAAATTTTTTTTTTCGTTTAAAAAGTTTCAACTAACTGAGTCTTTATTGAAAATAAATCGATTATCCTTATTCAAATCAATAATTTCTTATGGGGTTTTAACACGTAGGTATTACCAGTTTGTTTGGAAAGGTTTTATAAGCTCTGCCCACTTGTGACGTCAGGACTTAGGTAGTCTATTTATGCGTCGCTTACCGTTAAGTATCGCCGTCTCTCTCTGACTCATGCGCTGCATCGGCCTCTCTGTGTCTTGAATCATTATTTATCATTTTTCTTGAAAACTGTCAACTTCATCAAGATTGGTATAGAGAGGAATGTTATTAATAACTGAATTGTGTACGATTTGTTTTCTACAAATTTTTTTCTGAAATCAATTTTTCAAAAGTTATTTAAGCATAGATCGGAACATGTAATTAAAATTACTTTTTTTTCAGTTTATGTTACTTTTTTGTTTTTATCATTGTAATTTATGCATTTATATCAACAATAATAAGATTTAATGGTATTTGACCATTTTTTGGAATCACAATTATATACAGTGAGTCGCTCAAGTTGGCTACATATGGGAAACTTTTTTATTATTGATTTTACGAACAAAAATTATTCTTCATAATAAGTTCTGCATGGTCCTAAACCCATGATGCAACCATCAAATATTGAATTTTATCAATCTTATACGAGGTATGTCAAAAGATATGAAGAGTAAAGTAACTTTATATTTCACAATATCGAAAATTGTTATTTTGAAAAGTTGTTCGGAATTGAAAACTATGTTTCAATATGCAATTACATCCTTGCAATTGATAAAATATATATATTTTTTAAATTATCAATATTACAATATCATTTTTATTTATTACAAACATGTCAACCTTCCCGATCTGTTTAGAAATTAATGAGCAAATTTTCATGAAACAAAATTTTATAAATGATAAATGCGACGCATATTTGTGAGCGCGCGAAATTAACAATAAAAAAACAGGTATAAACAATGAAATTTTTTAAAATCTATTCACAATATTATTAACTATTGTATAAAGATTTTAAAAAAAATATTTATATACATATTTTTTTATATATATTTTTCTTGGGTCGAAAGTACCCAAATTTGACATTTTTCGAATCTATAAAATTCATATCTTTAAAAATATTAAATTTACGTGAAAAGTCAGTCCTAGGACCATTTTTATTTGTATTTCAATAAAGTATATAAAAAAATTTGTCCGGTTGAAAACTAACAATTCCTTGCAATTGTTTAAACAATTTCGGTTTAAACAATATGGCACGGGGTTGCCCCATGGCAACATGCATTTATATCATCAGTAGGGCAATTTGAAGAGGATCGCATAAAAAAATTGAGGTGGATTAGTTTTCGGTACTCATGCGCCCCGATTCCTCCTGGACTAATTGGGGCATGCTCAACTTTTGCTTCATTGACAATGAATTAGACTCATTCAATTTTGTTTTGTATTATATGTTTATCTCAATCAAAGAATATTGGTGTAATGAGCATTTACCAATGACTCGTTTGAATACTTAACAGAATGTTACATTATTATGTTCGAGGACGGAACCTCAATTACAGTTGCCAGTCGTAAAAAAGATATAATTCCAAAGCTTGCAGATGTGAAATCAACGTTTTTGAAATTATTTGTATAATTCCAAAGCTCACAGATATGAAATCAACTTTCGAAATTATTCGCATGACAAATAGAATTCCAGATGAATTGGTTTTAATGACGAAATTATCACAAGAGATAAAATCCTTGGTAACTGGTTTAAAATGAAAAAAAATCCCCTAGTTTATAATGTTCAACAATTTGAAAATCTCAAACAGGAAGGAGAGTTGCTCTGAGCATATTTGAGAATATATTATGGTGCTATTAAGGTATTCGACATATTTTGAATAAAATCGATAAATTAACTCCTGTATAAAATGTGTCATTTAAAGATGACTGTATTGTCATTTTGACAGCGATAAAAAAGGTGCATCGTTTTTTATCACCGATAAAAACGCCTGTTCCTCTTTAGCGTCTACATCTAGTATGCTTACGTCACTTTAATGTCTGCCCTGTCAGTTATTTAAGTATTGTTGATAGTTGATACTGAAACATTACAACATGAGTCGTTTTGGGGAAGTTTCGACTCAACAAATAACAAAAAATATAGAAAAAGCAATCCCGCAATCTACAAAAAATACTAAAGCGTCAATATGGAGACAATTTATATTCGGTCGTTAATTTATCTTGCCAAAGAACACTCGAGCTTTTCTTTAAAGGATAAATTTCTTTTTAACTCAAAATCTTTCCATCAGTAATTTTGCTCAAAAAACTGACATTTGACAAAATCGCTCGACCTTCGGTCTCGCGATTTTGTCATGTCAGTTTTTCTCGTAAAATTACTGATTGGCAAAATTATTTCGTTACAAATAGAAATTTATCCGATAAAAAAAAGCTCTTGTGTTTTTACTGTTGATAAAATTTTGATACAATCGACTGATCAGTTTTCATATTATTATTCAATAAAATGAAGATTCTTTTCAATTTATCAGAAACTATCTCTGTTCTGTGAAACAGATTGATTGCCTTAATACTTTATCCAGTAGTGTTCTTGGACACTTTTCTTTCTTTTGAGATTTATATTTCAGTGATACACGAAACTGCTTATAACTTAAAATAATATAAATTGAACATTTCTTTCGAATTTGAGATTTTTTCGTTGATAATACACATGGGGCGACCACCTTTGGATCTTTCTTATTGTTTTTGATGTAGACTTTAACGAAATTTATTTCCAGCTCTCCTATCTGCCGCTAGTCCAGAAATTGCCCCATTCATGGCAGACGAATGTCTGATGGCGATCCCAGACATCGAAGGCATTGATTACACTACCAAGGAGTACCTGAAATTTGCGCAGCATATCAATTCTGTCGCCGACAGGTTGAATAAAGAAGCCGATGAAAATAAGAGGCCTGACGCAGTGGTGTGGTCTCCCCACAAAGTCGAATTATCTTTGTGGACACATTACGTTGTTTCTGAGCATAAGCCAGAACTGCTCTCTAGTAAGTACATTAATACATTTTATATATATATATATATATATATATATATATATATATATATATATATTTATATATATATATTTATATATATATATATATATATATATATATATATATATATTGATATTTTTTAAACTAGTTGCTATCCATAATTCATTCCACCTTAAAACATTTTCTGCATAAAAAATAACTAATTGAAACTAAATTAGGATAATGATTTTCCAAAACAAATATCTTGAGGTTGCAAAAGCCATAGATGAAGGATACCAAAACCATCAGTATTTGATAGCCTACAAATAACTGAATATTGGTAATTTGTATTTATTTATTTCCTTTCAGTGACAGAGTAAAACTGTATAGGAATAGTCAAACATTTAAAACTTAACCTAAACGCAAAATCTATAAAACACTGATAAAAAAAAAACTCCTTTACAGTATAATAGTGTATTAAAGTATAAGTGGATAAATCATAAATGCTGGTATTATTACTACAAGTAGGAGATATGAGCCGGTTCTGGGCCTCCCCCCACCACTATGACGTCATCGTTGACCTTGGGATGAGCTTCAGAGATGACCTTGGTGCATAGGTTATGTACTAATAATGTAAAATGGTTGAATTCGTGATGTAACATCAGTTTACCTTTCGTTGTCATGGAAATTTGTCATTAATGATTAATTGTTGTCACTGTAGTGCCTAAAAATGAATTCGAATATCGATTTGAATGGTAAAACAGAATCGCGGTTAATATGGCCAAAATCTAATGATGCGCATAAAAAAGAAAATGACAAGTTCATCAAATGGAAGGAAAAGCAAAAGGTAACAGATATAAATTAACGAGTTGTTCATTTGACGTTACAAGTTACTGCTGTCAGATCAATAATCAAAAGTTGTCATTTAGACTTCACGTTTTTCGAGTTGTTGATGTTACCATGGTATAACTTTAGAAAACGCGCGTTTTTGAAAGTTCGATTGAAACACGCTGAGGCGTAAGCCAGGAATCACACTGATCGACCAGGAATTTCTTGTAACATTCAATCATGCAAAAGGGATGTGGAAGTCATCCTCTTGTCGTGTATGTCGTGTCGTTACACCATGATAACTAAAGTTGTTATGAAATTTACTTTTATTTTTGTAAACATATAAAGCCAGCGTAAGTAGATAGAGACTTGGTAATGTCAATATTGACAAATTTGAAAGATAAATATAATTTGCAGAAACAGAAAAAAATCGCTAATGAGAAATTTATTTTGAGCTCTGGTTGTTCTTCAAAAGCTTGCTGGGCTTTAATAAATATAGACAGAAATACAATGAAAATCGCCAATAAGATATTAATTTTGAACTCCGGTAATACTTCAATCGCTTACTGGGTTTTGATAAATATAGAGAGAAATACAATGAAACGATCCAATGAAACTTTCCCTAATTGAAATTATTTAAATAATTTTTTCTGTAATTTAATTAAAAAAATGGCAAACACGTGATTTACAGATAATAAACTGAAACTAAACGATAAAAAAATCCAAAATATTATATCTTCAAACACCTGGCTGAAGGACCTAGGACAATTCCTCGTAAACTGGGTAGTGTTTTATTTGTTCTTAGACAACTGAGGAATACTACTGTAGGTTTGACGACACTGAAAATGGTCTGTCATTCACATTCACTCAGTCATTTCAAATGGAGTTTTAATTTGGGGGCTTTCCACAAACTCGATCGGTATTTTCAGATGCCGGAAAGAATATATAAGAATCATGGCAAATGTAGGATATTTATAGTGAACATTGTCATCCTCTTGTATACTTTTTCCAAAGGACATTGTCCATTAAATATTTCTTACCTGCTGCTCACAATTTTCCCTTGAAAGCACACTTTTTTCTTACATAAAATTTTGCAAATTCAAAATGCGGCTGAACCAACCAACGAAACCAAAATTTCAAAAATGCAATCAGTATCAACAATCAACAAAAGAACGAATCCTATATGAACCGTTTTTCCAAAAATCGATCGGAAAATGGTGAAAATCGCTTAAATCTAAAAATGAAAATTTGAATTTTGGCAATTTATCAAGATAACTTTTATGGCCGCCTTTAGAAAATTATTATTAATTATTTTTTTGTAAAACGGAGGGCCCAGGAAATATTTAAAAAATGAAAACTTCTGATAATGACCGTATTAATTTGTTCAAATCGCTTCTGATATGTCTTTACAAGCCCCACCGACGTTCCAAACCGTTTTTCTCCAATTAGATTAGAAAGTGGGACAGAGAAAAAATAAAAATAAATTACCAAATGTGTATTTTCTCTCTAAAATTACCAAAAACTCGAAAACGAAACGAGATTTCACAAAAATGTATACCCACAGTTTCACTGTTCTTGAAAAGGTCTACAAAAAATCTTCATCACTTTTTTCCATGTCTTGATAAATAAACTCGAAAATTTCGACTGAACCTTAAAAATTAACTTTTTTTGGCTGGACAATTTGAAAAGATACCTGTTGAAGTTTGGACTCAATATGAATCATAAATACGGTATCAAATGGGAATCGGCCAGACATCAGAAATACGTCGTGGGGAGTCCCACAAGGATCTGTCCTTGGTCCAATTCTCTTCCTCCTGTACCTCAATGACCTAGCTGATATTCCCATACAAGGAAAGTTCACAATTTTTGATGATGACAATACCATACTCTGGCATGGAAAAAACTCGCAACAACATGAGAGATATTACTAGAGACTTGGAAATGCTTCAACAATAGTGCGATGCAAATTATTTATGCCTCAATCACAAGAAAACTAATATAACGGGCTTTAACTTTGATTGCCAGAATGTTAACTTGAACAGACAAATTTTAGAATACAAAGAAACTTAGCTCCACCCATTCCAACATCCCAAAGTTCACTCTTACTGAATACTCTCTGTTCTACAAAAGTAAAAATAGTTATTTATGTACCAAGGGTATAAATAGATGTTTATGCCCTAAGGGCAACGTTTTACGAACCCGAGGGCCTCTGGCCTGAGGGTTTGTAAGTCGCCCGAGGGTATACACATCTGTTTATGCCCGCGGTACATACACAACTATGTCATACTAGTTCATTATTGTGTTTTTATTGCTATCTAATGTCGTACTTTATGCCCGTGCGGGCATAAAGTTCACTTTAATAACCTTTATTAATGAAATTACGAACGGAATATAGTGATATATGTAAATATTCGATGAACATTATTTTGACGAATTAACATAAACTTGGCTGTTCTGAAAAGATCCGGTGATAGGTGATTCTTTAGACTTTTTTGGCAACAGATTTTCAGTTGCTTTCTTTGCCTTTTCAATAATTTCTTCAGGAATTCCAAAATCTTCGTTCATTTTGACTTCTAACTTTGACACATATAAAAATTATTGTGATTTTATGACATTTACGTTTGTCAACATTCACCTAGCAACGATAGTGTCTACTATGATAAAATGGCAATGTTATTAATTCAAACCGGATTTTTTAAAATACTGATTTGTATTGAGATTGGATTGCAATAACGAACTAGTACGACATAAAATATATAATATCATACCCACTGAACTAAGGACAATCAAAGATCATAAAATATTTAGAAAACTTTTGAAGAAGGCTCTCTTAAAAAAAGCATATTACAATTAATACTGAAGAATGTTTTAATGAAACCCTTACATAAACTTATTATACAAGACTATTAGTTTTATTATTGTATTTTATATGATATAACAATTGTTCACCGTTATTTTTAAGCTGAACTATTAAAGATTTACCGTTGTTTTAAACTCCTAGCACATTGTTAACAATTTTATTTTGTACTTGTCTTCTATTTATATCTATTTAAGTATGTTATATGCTTTATTCTGATTTTATACTCCATGCTTTGTCAATAAGAAATTCTGTGTTCTTGGACAATAATAGCGAGTGTATAATTATATTATTCTCGAGGATAAAAATTCCGAAACTCGCCTTCGGCTCGTTTCGGAATTATCCGAGAAAATAATAGTTATTATACGCGAGTAGAAGACTATACTTTCTCTACGACTATACGATTGTCAGACTTTTAAAGAAATCTAAATATTATTTATGAAGGTAGAATAACAATTATATATGAAAAATCGGTGTTCATTCATGAATGAATAAATGCCTTAATTGAAAATAATTTTAAAAAAACTTCCAAGATTTGGATTCAAACTCACGCCTATATAACTACCTTCGCTATACATTTACTTCATGTACACGCTTCTATAAACTAAGCTATAACAGGCACTCGAAAATTTGTGAATGAAATACCTACTAGAGAAACTCTGACCAAGAACTGAGAGAGTGTGGAACGTTCAAGTAAAAATTGTTTGACATTCCTTTGTTGCAAGATACATTTCATCTTCCTCACTATCACTGATTTCCCAATCCGCTCTATTCATTTTTATATTAGGTACTTGTCACACAGATCAAAGTTAAAACTAAGAAAATAGTCAATCCTTCTTGAGAAATTTGTTTGTTTAACCTCTCAGTTCCCGTGGATTCTGAAAATTCTGAATTTATGATTGGCCGAGTGCCGTTGAATAATGAGTTAGAATCCACGGTGTCTTGGAATCATCTTTATTCTTCGATTAATAATCAATATGTAATGAACGTAGAATGCAATAGTCGTAGAGAAAGTTTATTTCTCTCTCTCTCTCTAGTTGGATACAGTTTGTCTTTATTATTCAGCATTTCTTGAACTATTGGTAAGTTTATATTGTTATTGACAATATTTCCCTTTCTAGGTATTATAGCAGGTACACCCCTAGAAAATGGCAACTCTGTTCCGAAAACGGTGGTACACCAGAATGGTGACACCCTTGATCCCACTACGTCTGATGAAAGCAATCAGGGGCCGATAAATGGCAAAACTATCATCGATGAAGATACCACCACCTCTTTCACTGACAACAGCCCACCGTCAACTGACCAAAACGAGGAGACAAACGACAGTGTCGTTTCTATTTCAGAATCTACCAAGGATTCGACTGTCTCGGAAGATTCCAACAGCTTAGGCGATTTTACCAAACGAAGGATCGAAGACGATTCCATTCAGCCATCTAGCAAAAAAATACGAGAAGATTTAGGAGATAAGTGACAAATACGTAATTACCTTTAATTTTTTTACTTTACTGTAAGATTAGAATTTACACACATACCCTGTAATAAATAGCATTATTTGATTATTTGTCAGTGTCCATGGAAGTCCTAATGTTTCAGTAGGTTCGACTTTACACTGGTGTCATGTTGAGGAAATACATTATTCTTGAACAAGTTGAAAATGATCCATTTGCAAGAAACCAATATTTGTATAGCTTACAACTACAATGTCAAATATTTGAATTGACAGTACTGACGGTTATTCTCGGTATAAATGGCATTTTAAATCGGATGATTGTCAGAAATATCCATCAGCAGACCTACTTGTTTTCTTCATTTAAACTCACTAGAGTTATTTTTGATTGATGATTAATTTCAAAGTGAATCTGAAAAGAAAATAAAATTGATTTATTTTAAATATCAGAGGTGCATGAAAAATCTGATTAATAATTTCCCTAATCTATTATGGCGTTGAAGGAAAATGAAATTTACTATCAGATAGTGTGTCTATGGATAGGAATAAACTTTGTCAATGTTCGTTTGGTAATAAAAATCTTGATGAACAACTCTGCCTACTTTCGAACTAAAATAAATACTTGTGGTTCTGTTTAAGAATAAAGCAATAAAACTGAAATGTCAATATATAAACAATTTTGACAAATTGAATTCGTAATTGAAAATACGGTGCGAAATTTGTAGATCTTTCTTTTGCCAAGATGTGAAAAGTATAATTGACATTTTGTACTATGTTCAAGGCTCAGTTGGGTTTAATTATTTTTGTCAGATGGACAATACTGAAAGACCAATCACAATAGAAATTGAGAAGTTGTCTGAACCATTTTATTTCTTCATTAGAAAATTGCAGTTTGGATAGAATGTAATTAATAATCCAGACTATTTCACGCACTTGCTAAATGAACCAATCAGAAGCTCTAGTCAAGTTCGGATTATCGATAATACCGAACTTGACTCTTGACTCTGATTGGTCTGTCAAGTTCGGTGTTTTCAGCTTCGTATATGTGACAGTTAAACGTCAAATATAAGTAATGCGCCATGCACGCATTTAAAAACGAGCAGATTTGGGATAAATTCTATCGAATTAATCAATGTTTCCTGTTTACTGAACTTTATTGATTTCGCAGATTACGTTTTTTGCCAATTTCATCTAATTCTGCCGAATTTCAGATTTTTTATCTTTCACTCTGTGAAATAGTCTAATAAAATTCCACTCGTGATTGAATTTATCTCATAAGTCTGTCTTTCATTTGTGATCTCAACTGAATTGATTCGAGAAAACACCACTCGTCCTGCGGACTCGTGGTGTTTTCTCGAAACAATTCAGTTTCGTTCAGAAATGAATCGACAGACTTATCGCGAAAATTCAATCACTTGTGGTATTACTACTGAGAAGTTTTTAGTTCAAATTCTTTTAGTATTTTTCTGGATTATTTATCGTTTCCACAGCAACCAATCTAAGGACACACTAGATTGAAAGAATATATAGTCTTTCCAATATCAAACGCCGCGGTACACGTGACCTCAATTGACGTGCGGCAAAATGCAAAATATTTGGCGGAGAGTCATGAATCATCATGTAAATGAGGTGTCGGTATATCAAACGAAATTGTCGGTAAAGCTTTGAAACGAGTTTTTATGATCTGCAATTGATATTGGAAATACTATACCAACCATATTTTACGAGAAGGTAGGCTTTCTGAACCACTGATCCCTAAACTGATGTTGATTTCCAGGAGTTTGTGTTGCTTCTGGTCTTGGGACAATTCTACCTGACGTTTCGTCAGATAGACGAAACGTTAGCTAGAACTATCTCAAGACCATCACCAACAAGCCTAACACTAACATTTGGTTACATTACCAGAAAAGGGTCGAAAAATTACTGTCGTATTTCAATAAGTCGGATTTTTTATTGACAACGGTTGAAAAATAGAAAAAATTTACAACTGTGATGGCATGAGTTGGAACTTGTACAAATAATTCATTATAGGTGTATTGAATTCTAAACAAAAGTGAAAAATTTCACTAGTTCTTAATAAAAAAAAATTGATTTGAAATGTAGTTTTTATTAATTGGAAAATGTTTATAGAATCATTAAAATTGAAATTTAATCATTTATATATTTTTTTTAACAAGTTTCTTTCAATTCGAAGGAAATTACCTTCTGTTTTAATGGACAGAATTTTACCAGAAATAAAGTTGTTACAAATTTCGTTCAAAGGAATCGTGAAATATTTCAATATAAAAAAAATTAGACTCTGTACAAACATTTTAGATGGGATGAAGATGGTCTTGAATATTACATAACAACAGGGATATAATCACTCGACATCTCTGAATGTTTTCAGTAAATGCATGTTATATCTGGGTTTTCACTTTGAACTTTTTAAAAATTGTATTCGGGTGGTTCGAACCACCGTTTAATAATTACAGAAAATTGAAAATACTAAGATGACTTTATTCTACTACATGAAATGAATAAGTGACAATCTACATTTGAAAACGTGAATTTATAACATCTGAGATGCTGACGATGCTGCTCGATAGTTAGAATTGGATATCCATCGCTTGGGTCCGTGAGACTGTCGAGTCGGCGGTTTTCCTGGAATGTAACCTGATATGCCCGGGACGGTTACTGTAGATGTTGGATATAACATGCATATTTATCAAATAGTCCTGTTTTTTGCCCAATGTAAAAAGTGATGTGAAAATTCTCTGTTTCATCCAAGTCTTGTTTTTGTTGTTTTTTAATTATATATTAGTCATTACGGAATTTTTGATACTGTTCTTTATCATCAAAACATATTACCATTCGTAGGGTAGTTTAAGTAATTTATTTCATTGTTTTATGTATTCCTTTATTATAGGCATTCTTTTATGTATTAAATGCGGTACATTCCAGTTTTTAGTTCCATCATTTTTTGTTTGTAACAAATGTATAACTAAAACAGGAATTTTTGCATTTGAAGTTTCCTGTATTCTTGTAAATAATATATTCATATATTTTTATTTCCTAGTACACCTTTCAGTTGTTCTGTTGATGTCCCAACTTCAAATGTAATTGTTCTACATGACTTTCGTTTTTATAAAATCGTATTAAAGGTAACAAGTACAAACAAAATTTGAACGATTTTGTAAGCTCGATTGAAATAGCAAAACTCCATTTTAATATAAATATTTATATAAATATATATATAGAGACAACAAATAACTGAATGCCTTTTATCAAATAATGTAGACGTATACACTTTTACAGAAAAATACATAGCTGTTAATTTGAACCATTATCGAATGCGTTTGTAAGTCCATCTGGAGCCTGGTAAATGTTTTGAACAGTCGAGAACGATACGACGGATGACTGTTCTTATCGAGGTTGTGACTTCACGAACGCATATGAATATAGTAAGGTGTTACTTTTATAAAGCAGATTTTGGATATCTTCAGAAAACTGAATAAGTATTTTCTCATTATTGTGCCCTCTCCTCACGCTTCGTAACCATTTTAGAAGATATTCAATATCTGTCGTTATTTAATGTAAAAATTATCATTTGTAGATGAGTTTGAGGTTTTGTAGAATATTTTCATAAATATAAATATTTCACGGCAACAATGTGTTTCATATGCTTTTTAAGCTTCCTGACCCAAAAATTATGCTATAATTTTGATACACGTTACTAGTACCTAAAAGCGAGGGTAATTTCATCTGAGTAGTGGACAGTATCAAACATGAAATGATGTGTGTTTGACAGTGGTTGACAATGTTTCACTTTTAGTAAGGTTATTCTGGACTTTCATTGTTTAAAAAAGAACAAAGAAAATTCGATTCTCTGCAATTTTTATTCACGACGTTTCAACTGTTAGAGTCTACAGTCGTTATCAAGTGTATAAATGCGACAATCTCATGGATACTTCTTATATATGATATGGCTAATTTTGTGTCATTAGCCTAGGAGTAATTTGCTGGTGTTCAGGTAAGCTTGTTAATTACAGTGCCGGGCCCATTCAGTACAGCATTGTTAATTCTTATCGCAATTTCAATTGATCCATGCCACTGAGGGTTTCCACACATTACGGATTTCTTGCTAGCTTGACTGAAGACTTTGTTGTTCATAATACGAGGATATATTGAAAAATTTCAATGTCAAACTATTTTATTACTCAACATATTCTCCTCTTAATTGGATACATTCATTCATTCATTATAGCGAACCTGCAACGTCTCTAGACCTTTCAAAAAAAATGTTTCTTCTTGCTCTGCAGACCAGACCACCACAGCTTTTATTACCTCCCCGTTGGAAGAAAATTTACGACCTTTCAAACTTGTTTTCAGTTGAGGAAAGAGATGATAGTCGGACGGAGCCAAATCTGGTGAATAAGGGGGGTGTTCTAGTAATTCAAACCCTAAATCACGAATTTTTTGCATGGCAACATGAGATTTGTGTGCAGGAGCGTTGTCCTGCAAAAACAAAACACCTTTGGATAGCTTTCCGCGTCTTTTCTCTTTGATTTTTTCCCGTTGAGTGGTCAGTTAAGTCAAATAGTAATCTCCAGTTATTGTTCTACCCTTATCCAAAAAATCAATCATGGCAATTCCAAAAAACTGAATCAAGAACTTTTCCAGCAGATTTTTGTACACGAAACTTCTTAGGTCTTTGAGAACCGGAGTGTCGCCATTCCATCGATTGTTGCTTTGTTTCTGGATTGTAGAAATGTAACCAAGTCTCATCCATAGTAACAATTCGGTTTAAGAAGTCTACATCGTTTTCAAATCGAGCACAGATCGAACGCGATGCTACTACCCTTGCACGCTTTTGGTCAACATTCAAACATTTGGGGATTCATTTTGCAGCAATTTTTCTCATGTCCAAATTGACGTGAACTATATGATGAACGCGTTCTTATGAAATATTCAGTGCTTCAGATATCCGTTTTAGTCCAATTCAACAGTCTGTTAAAATCATATCATGAACTGCATCGATATTTTCGGGACTGAAAATTTACCTCTTTTGAAGCTTGCAGTCCAATTTTTCACGGTCGCATACGAAGGTCATTGATCACCAAGGGTATTAAGAAAATCTTCGTAAATCTACTTACCTCTTAACCCTTTTTAATACAGGTACTTGATGATGGCTCGATACTCCAATTTTTCGATTTTCACAATTTCGGTGGACATATTTTTCTTTCAATTTATTGCGTAACTCTGGTTTACTTTTTGACGTCAAACTTTACACTGACACTTCTAATAAGTTATTGTTCGTTGCTATGGTAACGCAATATTTTGTTTATGCAGGGAACTGGTCTAGGCTAACTAGATATCAATACATCCTCGTATATGCACTCTTTAAACTTCCTTCTATACGAGCACTCTAAGGATGACTTCGGCTTCAGTCCATTTTATATTGTGTTGGGTCGTGCAGACATGATCCGCTATCCCTGACTTTGATGTTTCTCCTCGTTGTGTGTTTTTCTTGTTTTCAGCGAGTCTAACGCTAAGCGGTATCTTAGTTTCTCCAAGATAAGCTTCACTGCATTCACAAGGGATGCGGTAGATACAGTTTTTGGAGTCAATGTCAGCGTTACGTGGTCTCGTCTTTGTGAAATGGCTGCGAAAAGTGTTACCTGACTTGAAACATGTCCGTATTTTATATTTCGACCCAATTCGCCGTATTCTTTCCGATAGACCTCTAACATACTGAACGCATAGGGTGGCTTGTGTCGTCTAGTCTGGTTTCTTGTTGTTATCCCCCCTGCAGGCTAGAACCTCTTCTATATAGCAAACTTTGAGGGGCCGGCAGTCACTAGAAAGCAACGACCTTGAGGTGACAGTCACCCGGCAATGGTCTTTGAATGTGTTCAATGACGTCATATCCGATTTTCAAAATTTTCATTAGTCCGTTTTTGATTGGCAGTCACGGCTTAACCGATTTCGAGTGTTAGTCACCAAAAATCATATTTAAGAATGTTTTTTCTATGTATAAACGAATTTGGACGCACATCGCAATCGGTAGGATTTTGACCAACGATAAAGTAAGTAAGGTGCCCGAGCTGGCAGTCACCGGTTTTCATATAATACACATTCGGGACTACATTATATAATTTTTCCATCCACTATGCGATCATTCGGTGATTTGGACGCTATCTCTTGGACTATGACGTTTGTAGAAAAATAATATTTTTATTGCATAATATTGACGAATATTAAATTTACTCTTGACCAAACCATTCTTCTTTCCTATTATTATAATCTTTATTCAATTATACCTGTTTTTTCTGGTCCTATATCATTTGCATAATCAAGTAATGGAATAACAGCCTGACAAAGTTTTAATTCTGAAAATTATTTCTACTTTCCCGTTGCACGAAAAAAGTCTCACTGTGAAAAGTACCATGATAAAAGGGATCATTCATTGTCACTGCTGACTTTTAAGAAAACTGATTTGTTTTTGAAATTCACCGACACTTGCTTTTGGGAGCCACGACTTTTTGGGTGAGTAACAAAACAGTGCTGGTACCCGTACGTTGTTGGAGATACTCAAGATTTTTGTCAAAACAAGCAATGAACTTGGGATCCGCGATTCTAGAGTGCTGTTCTCAATGACAATGAAATTTTCTTGATTGTACATGACGGACTAGCTCTTGGTATATGAGAGTTACTGCTGACAGTTTTGTTGCTTGGTTCGAGTTCGACTCTGTACTCATATCCAAGTACGTCACCATGACGCGTTGATGCTACAAGATTCTGATTGGCTAGAGCTTATTGAATCCTCCTGTTAGTTTAGTCTCTTTGTATTTGTGTAGCTTTCAGTACCGTCAATAGTAGGATTACAATGTGACGCTTAAAAATAAAATTGATTGTTTGAATTCAAGATACAATCTTTTGAATTGAGGGCAGTCATACCTCCCCAAATCTGTATGTTTGGATGTCTTATGAATCAGTGACAGAAAATGAGTATTTGTTACTGACAACGCTTAAAACTACGTACTTTCAGGAACTCAAGCTAACAAGTATGACTAAAGGAAAACAACATATAAAAAAATATTTTGAAAAATATATACATATAATTACATTGTTCATATTTTTACAAAAGGTTGGAGCAAAAAACTCATTCCACTTCCATTCCTTCGCGAGGCCCACGATCGTCAGATTTCATATTGGAATACAACTTCCATACTAAGCTGTCACTCTGTCGCCCGGTGAACTCAGGTCGGGATTTCCCTTTTTCCTGCGAGGTGAAAATTTCTAGAAGGGTTCGTTGAGTGTTGTATATACATCCGCCTCTATTTAATCCCCCTCTGGATAATGGTGGATTAATACTGGCCAGAGGTGGAGGAGACATGGGAGAATCTGTTGTGGCTCGGATAACAGAAGCTCTTGGTATGTCTTGGTCAATTTTTCCAGGACCTTTGAACAAATTATATGATTATATTGATTACCCACATTAGCTAAAATCCATAATTGGGCCCTAAATTTAAGGCTACTAACTAAATATTATATATCTCACCAATGTTGTCCAACTGATTCAAAGCTTTATCCAGTTCTACCTTCTCAGCAATTTTATCCTCATCAAAATTGAACTTGTGACATTCTAACAGGCAAGTGTAGACGTTTTTATGATTTTCAGAATGCAAGTTATTCTTGAGAAGTGTTTCCAATTCATTCCACATCGATTTATACTGGTCTTCTCGCTTCTGACCTTTCACTCGTTGTCCCGTAGTCAAAGGATGAAGTGGTTCCATTTTAGATTCGAGTGAGATTAGGTTGTAGATAACTTTCTTGCACTGGAATACTTCGTCGTCGGTTATCTTTTCTTTAGTAATGAGCGTTGGTAACGGATCGAAGTACTGAAAAAATAAGAAATTGCAATGAAGACGAGACACTGTGTAGCGTTCTATCGTGGTGGCATTTAATATGTGTAAATTCATCATGAATGATAAATAAAGAGGAAATAAAATCTTCCAATTTACACAAAAAATATATACTTGTAACGTGCTTACAATTGTTTCGACACACGGTGTCATCATCTGAGCGAGTTATCAACTAAAGAAACGTCAAAATCACCTTCTTAAATATTAAAATAACATGCATGAAATTACACTAATGACAATTGCAGGTATGAAATTTCCTAATGACATATAGCTTGGATTAGGGAGCATTTGAGTAGTTACTAGTGAGATAATTAATTATAGGTGAATTGTACAGGTCAATTTGGTCATTGAGAACTAAATTGCTATTGTTACGTAAATGTTTCTTGATTTCTGTGGATTCTAATATGTTTAATTTTTTACCTTTAGGTTGAATATGCAAAATTTCAGGGTTTTGTGTGAAGTTATGGTTATTGTCAATAAGGTGGTTGGCATAGTTTGAGTCCTGTTTATTTAATCTGTAACTTCTCAAATGCTCACCGAATCTTTGATTAAAACTACGGCCTGTCTGGCCTATATATAATGCATTGCAATCCTCACACTCAAGTTTGTAAACCCCCGACTTCTTGAATTTATCCCGTACAGACTTTGCGTTGTTAATAAAGGAATATAAGTTATTGTTGGTTTTGAATGCAACATTTATATTCCGTTTCTGAAGGAATGGGATATTTTGTTCGTATGCTGACCAAGATATGTTAGACATGCAAAACGTTGATCGGTTTTTACTTTGATATGCGGGTATATTAAATTTAGAGTTTTCTTGTTTTGTTTTTGTTTAAGCAGTCTATCTATAATTGATGTTTCATATCCATTATTTACGGCGATTTGTTTAATTCTGTTTAACTCACACTTGAAATCTAAATCGCTTTGAGGTATATTTACCAGTCTATGAATCATAGAATGATATGCTGCTAGTTTGTGTGATTGTGGGTGCATGGAGTGTTTATGTATTGTAGTGTCTGTATGTGTGGGTTTGTGATATATAGAGAAGCCGTGCGTGTTATTTTTACGGGAGATAGTTAGATCTAAGAAGTTTAGTGAATTGTTGTCATCCTCTATTTCTGATGTGAATTCTATGTTAGGATTGAGACCGTTCAAATAATTAAGAAAAATATTTAATTGACGTACCGTTCCAACCCAGCAAACGAAAATATCATCTACATATCGATACCAATATTTGAACAAATGTTTAAATTTAGATTTATGAATTTGCTTTTCCAAGTGGATCATAAAGATTTCGGCAAGTAAAGGGGATAATGGTGAACCCATGGGGAGGCCGGTTTTCTGCAAATAGTATTTATTATTGAATTCCAGGTAATTTTGGTCTATGCACAATTTGGTTAAATTTAGGATTTCTTCTGTGATACTTGGGAGATTGTTGTGCTGTTCCAGCAAGTCTTTGAGAATGTCTAATGTTAATGCGGTTGGAATACTTGGAAAGAGGTTTTTGACATCAAACGATACAAATTTACAGTTACTATTGAGCTTAATGTTTTCTATATTATTTACTAAGGAGCTTGAGTTGTTTATGCTAAATTCTGAATTAAAATTCGTATATTTTGGAATTAGACTGACCAACTTGGTTGCCACTTTCTGGCAAGGGGCATCAATATAGAAGCACACCGGTCTTATCGGGTTGTTTTCTTTATAACCCTAAAGAGAAGGAGGTTTTGGGTTCATAATTGTTGACCTAGTTTTTTCCCAATCACTTAGAATACAGTTGGTGTCTCTTAGGGTAGTTCTGACTTGGTTTCTCTCTAAATTCTCTCTAAATTTAATATACCCGCATATCAAAGTAAAAACCGATTAACGTTTTGCATGTCTAACATATCTTGGTCAGCATACGAACAAAATATCCCGTCTCCTTCAGAAACGGAATATAAATGTTGCATTCAAAACCAACAATAACTTATATTCCTTTATTAACAACGCAAAGTCTGTACGGGATAAATTCAAGAAGTCGGGGGTTTACAAACTTGAGTGTGAGGATTGCAATGCATTATATATAGGCCAGACAGGCCGTAGTTTTAATCAAAGATTCGGTGAGCATTTGAGAAGTTACAGATTAAATAAACAGGACTCAAACTATGCCAACCACCTTATTGACAATAACCATAACTTCACACAAAACCCTGAAATTTTGCATATTCAACCTAAAGGTAAAAAATTAAACATATTAGAATCCATAGAAATCAAGAAACATTTACGTAACAATAGCAATTTAGTTCTCAATGACCAAATTGACCTGTACAATTCACCTATAATTAATTATCTCACTAGTAACTACTCAAATGCTCCCTAATCCAAGCTATATGTCATTAGGAAATTTCATACCTGCAATTGTCATTAGTGAAATTTCATGCATGTTATTTTAATATTTAAGAAGGTGATTTTGACGTTTCTTTAGTTGATAACTCGCTCAGATGATGACACCGTGTGTCGAAACAATTGTAAGCACGTTACAAGTATATATTTTTTGTGTAAATTGGAAGATTTTATTTCCTCTTTATTTATCATTCACTGTGTAGCCTATGTTCCTGGGGATATTGAGTCCACTAGGGAGAGCAACAATAACTGAGTTCAATAAACAATAATTTTCAAGAAGTTTTCAGCTGCAAAAGAGAGGCCAGAATATTCTATCAAAATAGTAGTTGGTTTTTGAGTTCTCGTCGCCGGAGGATTCGGACAACCGTATCTGGTAAGGCGATATTCAGATGAAAACATATTCGAAGCTGTATCATAGGCATAAATTATTGTGCTAGGGTATGCCTGAATCAAGGAATGAAGGGTGCTATCTATACTTTTAAGCAAATCCTGAAGAAACAGATAAAGAGCCTCAAACTCACCCTTAAGTAGGCGTCTGAGATGAATGCAATGAAATGAAATTACTACTGCCCTTGCAGCTGGTTTGCGAAAGGCTTAAAAGTTTATAGCTTTCTCAACAAACATGGCTATAACGCTTCTTGAGAACTGGGCAGATCTGACAAAAAATTCAGATTTAACAAAGACGCTCTGAAACTGTTTCTGATTGAGACCTCAATGTAGAAATCTCAAACCCCTAAACTTTTCCAAAGTGGCAGATTCAGATCCTATTGTGGAAATCAGTTTCTTCTTTATCTATTTACTTGAAAATGTCAAAATCGACTTTGGAAATAAATGTAATTATTGGTTTGAAGAAAATGAAAATTGATATCAACGGAAAGGAATAACGGGGATCATCAGTCAGCAAGGTATAAAGAATAAAAAACTATTAGTAAAAACCAAGCTTTTGTCTCAGGTCAGGTACTTCTGCAGGCTTCAGGGTCCTAAAATCCGCAATGGTAAAATATAAATAGTTATTCTTATCCGTTATATTGACTTACTTACATTTTTCAAGTTGAATATTAATGTGGAACTTATTGTTAATGGCCAGTATCGCGTCAGTCTATTTACTCTCGTTTTCATTTTTTGAATAGGTTGACCTCCATCCTCATTGTTTTTCATCTTAATTGGAAATAAGGTATTCTGTTTAATAAATAAACCAAAATCTGGAATTCTATAATCTGTCACTCTACCACCACATCCTTCTGAAATCGAAGGAGGATCTTCAAGAACCGATCTGAAATAAAAGTAGAAGTATACGTGAGTAGCTTGGTGGATGACAGTACCAAAACTATTTCAGAAGATATTAACAAAAGCACCTTAAAAAGAAAGTAATGTCAAGTTTCTGAATTACTCTGATCACTGTGTATTCTCAGGGGTAATATAATAAGTGGTATGATTATTACCGATAATTTTTTGGAATATTAATGAATTGCAATCCCAAAGCTTGGGATTGCCAATGAATTGATATTCCAAAAAATTATAGGTTATTAATCATACCATGAATTATATTTAGGACGACAATATATCGATTTGAAAATTGTTGAATTGCCTGGTAATTGATTCTTTATTTCTGACCGTATTCAACGGAATACTCTTTTCCACTGCTTCATCTATGATACCAATAGCCATTTGTCCCCAACGATCGCTCATATTGATTAAGAAATATAACTAGTCAAAACACAAAGATTTGACGTTTATAATTTAAATCATTATTTTCACTTGACAGCTAGTAAAACAAAAACTAAGCAGGTTTATCACCGTGAAAATACAGCGACAAGCTATATTTTCACTGTAATTCCGATTCTATTGGCTGAATTTCAAAATTTGAAATAGACTGATTGGTTGTTAAGCAAGGAGATATATGGCGTGTTCCGTTTCATGCATTGAGGACATAATGCGCATATGACCATTCCGTTTCCTACATTGGGAGCGCATTGACACGCCCACTTTTATATTCCCCTCTTTGACCTTGAGACATCGAAAGTGCATAAACTACTGCCCGTTCGTCTAGCAGCGATGAATGCGATCCAAGTTAGATCTGTCAAACTCAAAAGTCATAAAGAGTTTCTTGTCTGTGGTTTTCCGTTCAAACAGAAACCGAATTAAAAGTTAAAATTTAATATTAAATGAAGTGTCAAGTATCGTGCATTATCACATTTACCTGATTTGCCGTACAATGGAAGAAAAACTCGTCAATTCATTCAACATCATATCGTCGGTCTCATACCAAAACCACGAATGTGCAATTTGTCATTTCGAATGGAAAGAGTTTTAAGAATATTCGTGCTTCTTGCATTGAAAACCTAGGTGAGTTTTCACATTCGCAAATTAAATCTCGTTCACAGTAGACAACCTGACAGCTCTTTCGTAAGTTTGGCATTGAAAATTTTGGTAGAAAATTAGTATTTTACGTATTGAAGTCAGAACCCTGGAATTAGCATATTCGCGGTTTTGGCGTGGGACAGACGATATTATCCTCATAACTATCACTTGTATCAGAATCTGAGCTACTCTCATTTTCACAAAGCTCGCTTCCTACTCTTGCCATCAACACTTTCGTTCTACCCATATTATTTAATTTACTAGATTATCAGATTTGATTTTGTTACATAAGTATTTGGTTAACTGATAAGGTGATAAATGTCAACATCTGCGGGAAACGGCATGCACCACGCAAGCAAAAATCGTTCCGATTCAACCCACCAACGGCAATGTTAGTTGAAACGGAACGCTTGATTATGCCTGCAACAGTGATGCGAAGAATGCATGAAACGGAACACGCTTATATTGTCAATACATTATAATTACTGAATTAGCGTTTGTTTCTTTAAATAGAAATCTGAGATTGTTAATGTCCCTAGAAACCTTTTTATTTATTTGCAAGTGTCTTTGTCCTTTCGAAATTAATAAAGAATTTCCTTGCTTTATCTATTTTAACTAGTACTTCATAATCAAACCGCTGGGAAATTATTCAATAATTCATGTATTATGATTATTTTTTAATTATAAAAAATAGTAAAATTCTATAATGAAAAATAATCTTGACGGTTTTACTAATTTATTTCGCACTTTTAGGCAATTTGATTCAGTGGCATACGTTTGTATTTTTCAAAGAACATTTCTAGTTATTTTTCTATAGGAAAATGTCATTAGAAAATTTTGTTCCAGAATAATTGAAGTGCCCTAATCCTAAAATTTTCCTACATAGAAGGTAAGAGAAAAAACAGAAATAGTCATTTGTTTCAAAAGTTCAATATAGTACTATTTTTTTAATGAAAAGAAGGACAACATATGTAGAGCGGCTATTTCATTTACTTATTCATTAGTCCTGAAAACTAATTTTTTATTTGAACCAGTGATCTGAGATAAGAAATGTAATGTCTCGAATTGAGGTAAATTTTGAAAATATCCTATAACTATTACTAATTTTATGAGGCAATTGTTAATTGTAAACATCATAAGTAAATTTTTTCATTGAAATAACTGTCAATGTAGCAGATAAAAAATATTTTTTATAAAAACCTACGTACGCCACTGTCTGAATCAAATTGCCATATCGATTAGAATATCCAACTGGCTACATTCCCCGATTGAGAACAATTTTGAACAAATTAAGCAATAGGTAAGGGAATTGCAAAGGTGGACACAAAAATTCGAAAAGGGGCCTGCGTAATCAACCCCAGAAATGTAAAATGGCGGTTGAGGTTCCAGTCTTTCGAGGGGTAAATTACCCATTAAGGGTTGTATAGATTTAGGTTTATTTCGGAAGCACATTATGCACTGATGTACGATATGTTTTGCTAATGAGCGACCAGAAGTTGACCAGAACTGTTCCCTAGTTGAATATAATAATTGTTGAGGACCAGAATGCAACAGCTTTTTATGCTCGTGACTGAATAATAGTTTTGTGAAGTGGTGTTTGTGAGAAAGTATGAAAGGATGTTTTTTTCTGAAAGGAGTATGAAGAATTTGATATTCTGCCTCCAACTCTAATTATACCTTCTTCATCCAAAAATGGGTTGAGGCTGAGAATTTTACTAGTTGAATTTATTTTCTCCTTATTTTTTAGCCTTTCGCACTCATCGGGAAATGACTCGCTTTGGGACAATTTAATTAAGAGAATACGTGCAGTTTTAAGTTCGTTAAGAGTAATTGATTGAGATTGTTTATCACGCTTCTTTGATATATTGTTTATAAATCTGATAACATAAGCCGCGCTTCTTTCAAGCCTGTTCAAATTTGAAAAATTTCCAAATTGTATTAGTTGGGATTTTTTCGTTGTATGGAATGAATGTGTGTTTTTCTTCAATTCCGGTAACTCTTGAAATGTAACTGATTTTGCCTTTGGCTATTGGCATTCATCTTCCTTCAACCAGGAAGGGCCGTGCCACCAACATGAAAGTCAGATCATTTTATTTGATTTAACTCCTCTGGATAATAAATCTGCAGGATTATCGGTACCAGGAATGTGATGCCAAGAGTCAAGGCTTGTTTTTTCTTGTATCTCTGCAACACGATTCGCAACAAGATTTTCAATTGATTAGGTGGCGTTTTGAGCCAACCTAAAACTATTGAGGAGTCTGTCCAAAAAACTCTTCTGTCTAATTTTGTTTCGAACGATTTCGAAACCTTATCTGCTAGTCTTTCAAGAGTTAGAGCTCCAGATAATTCTAACTTTGGAAGTGAAACGGTTTTCAATGGAGCTACCTTTGCCTTTGAGCATAACAAGTGGACATGAATATTGCCATCAGAGTCAATGGATCGTATATATACAGGGTGTCAATTTGAAAACTTCCCACCCTTAATATCTTCCTTCCAGTAAACAATATGAGTAATCGAAAAAACAGGTCAATTTTATTGTCAAGGGGGACACTTTCACGGACTATTTGTATCCCTCGTGGTTCAACCCCCTAGGAGGGGTAGATGTTACCCTTAGAATTTTAAATGGGAAGAGGGGTCAAGTGGCACATCATTTTGATGGGCGTTCAATTCTTGTTCCAATGGTACCCTGACTTATTATTTTGTGATGAGCATTTTCCGAAAAATTGCGTTCTAAACTAACAGAAGTAATTATTAGAACGCCTATACTGAGATGCATTATTGTATTGACTCCCTTTAATAAAAATGGTTAGAAGAGTAGGTGGCACCGCTCCAACCCTTGAATGACAGGAATAAATTTATTACGCATGGGATTTTTTATTTGGTGGTTATTTTCCTTCTACACAATAAAATTTAATTTGCGAGAAAGACATTTCCAACATAAAATCTACTTACGCTTATCTTATTAGCTGTTCGAAATGTTGTCCATTTTGCTCTAAACAGTAATACAGTCTGTTTTCGAACTCCCCTCTAACATTACGGAAAACTTCACTAGGAATTGACTGGCATGCTGCTGTAATTCGTCTTTTAAGTTCGTCAATATCAGAAGGTTGTGTTTTATAAACAACGGATTTAAGATGCCCCCAAAGAAAGAAATCTAAGGGTGTTAAATCCGGTGATCTCGGAGGCCATTCAACTGCTCCCCTTCTGCCAATCCATCTACCCGGAAATCTCTCGTTTAACCACTGTCGGACGGGAAGAAAATAATGAGGTGGAGCACCGTCCTGCTGGAAATGTAACAGATCCTCCTGCAAAAGTTCATTACCTTCTGCATCAATTTGAGTTTCTAGCTCGTGAGTTATAAGAGGATCGATAGTCTCTTCAAGCATATCAAGGTACAGATTGCCAGTCAAGTTTTCTTCCAGAAATAATGGACCAAGAGTGGCATTTCCAAGAATACCAGCCCAAACATTAACTTTTTGTGGGTGTTGTGTATGCCCTTCCCGAAAAATATGTGGGTTTTCGTCACTCCAATAGCGACAATTTTGTCTATTAACATTGCCATTCAGAAAAAATGAACACTCATCGCTGAAACAGATGTTTAACAGAAGATTAGGGATGGTATTGACTCGATGAGACATGATTTCACAAAACTCTATTCTTCTATCATAATCATCCTCGTGGAGCTCTTGAAGAATCTGCATTTTATATGGATGAAATTTATGCATTTTCAATGCTTTTCTTATAGTCTCGCGTGACATTCCCGTCTGTTCTGATACTGATCGTAAGGAGCTCGTGGGCTCTGCAGCAAATGTTCCCAAAACTTCAATTTGAGCTGCTTCATTTAGTACTCTGGGGTTATTTCTTTTTTTATTTGTCACTGAACCAGTTTCGTAAAACTTATTCACCAAATCAAGCACATACCGGTGACTTACATTACAATTTGGATGTCTTTCGTTAAAAAGACATGCCGCCCTTCGTGCGCACTTTCCAACTTCGCCATAAATTACAATCATTTCAATTCTGTCTTGAAGAATGTAAACCATTTTTACACTTTTATACGCTTATTAAAGTAATTCCTAAACAGCTCAATAGGTACAACGGTATTCACAATACTACAATTTTTTGCCGGAAAACAGAAACTTTTACAGCAGAAGTAGCAAAAAAGGAAGGCTATCTGTACAATTTCTGCGATGACACTTAAAAATTCAGCATTTAATAAACACAACTTTACTACCATCTACGTTTTACTATTAGACTACTTTTTTATGTAAAGTGTTTGGAGCTAATGGCTAATGTTACCCCTAATAAAGGGTTGGAACGGTACCACCTAATATTCTAACCAGTTCTGGCCAAACCATGCATCTCAGTATAGGCGTTCTAATAATTACTTCTGTTAGTTTAGAATGCAATTTTTCGGAAAATGCTCATCAAAAAATAATAAGACAGGGTACCATTGGAACAAGAATTGAACGCCCATCAAAATGATGTGCCACTTGACCCCCCTTCCCATTTAAAATTCTAAGGGTAACATCTACCCCTCCTAGGGGGTTGAACCACGAGGGCTACAAATAGTCCTTGAAAGTGTCCCCCTTGACAATAAAATTGACCTGTTTTTTCGATTACTCATATTGTTTACTGGAAGGAAGATATTAAGGGTGGGAAGTTTTCAAATTGACACCCTGTATATGCAACCACCGTAGGCATTTTGAGAGGAGTCACAGAAGCCGTGCATTTCTATAAGTCTGAGATCCTGACAAATGACGTGCCTATTGATTTTCAACTCATTCAAAAGTGGTAGTTCAGATTTGAACTCTGTCCACGTTGATTGTAAATCTGAGGAAAGGGTCTCATCCCAATTTACTTTTTCCAACCAGAGTTTCTGCATGATGATTTTTGATATTATCGTGACAGGGCTGATTAGGCCAAGGGGATCAAAACACTGTACCTATCGAGAGAGTTGCAATAATATCAGAACCACTGAGACGAGAAAAAACAATCTTTCTAACGATACTAAACATGGCATGGTTACATTTTAAAAAAATGCCGATGACGTCACTACTACACCAATGGCACATATTTGAATTCATAAAAAGGTGTAGATTAAAATACCCTTCAACTTTTAGCCTTAGTTTCTTTCGATAACCCTCATATTAAATGAGAAAAATGGGCGAGTCCATACATTTGACTAACTCTGTATAATTATTATTATTTATTGAATTTATATTTTATTGTGTATTTATATACATTTATTGTAACAAATTGGAATTGGGACTACCGTCGAAAGAATAAATATTTTTTCTTACCTGGCAGTACACAAAGTATGGATGAATATCTCACCACCGTGAGCAGCTAGTAAATGACTCGTAATTTTTCCACCAGCTTTTCTTGGCATTTCTAACATGACTGACCTACCGTTCAAGAGGAAGTTGATGAGACACAAGGAAGGCCTTGAATTCACATCAACAGGTGTTATTCTGTGCATACAAGTGCAGTTTTGAAGTTCAGAACCAGTCACTCCTCGTGGAGTACACCATTTCAAAGTAGTCTGAAAATGTTATAAAGTGACTATTTATTTTACTCATTCATCATCATGCGTCAATATATCTGCTTATAAAAGATATTAGCTAGTTGCCCACCATTCAAACAGGTAAAAGAGTAAATAATAATAATTGGAATAAAGGCCGAATCATCAAACTTATAGTATATATATAATGCTATGGATAATTTTGTGTCATTAGCCTAGGGGTAATTTGGCGGTATTCAGGTAAGCTTGTTAATTACAGTGCCAGGCCCTCCGGTACAGCATTGTTAATTCTTATCGCAATTTCAATTGATCCATGCCACATTAAGGGTTTCAACACGTTGTTCATAATATATGCACTCTCTTTAAACTTCCTTCTATACCAGCCCTCTTCTTTATGGATGACTTCGGCTTCAGTCCATTTTATATTGTGTTGGGTCGTCCAGACATGATCCGCTGAGTGTTTCTCTTGTGTTCAGCGAGTCTAACGCTAAGTGGTCTCTTAGTTTCTCCAAGATAAGCTTCACCGCATTCACAAGGGATGCGGTAGATGCAGTTTTTGGAGTCAATGTCAGCGTTACGTGGTCTCTTCTTTGTGAGATGGCTGCGAATAGTGTTACCTGACTTGAAACATGTCCGTATTTTGTATTTTGACCCAATTCGCCTTATTCTTTCCGATAGACTTCTAACATACGGAACGCACAGGGTGGTTGTGTCAGCTCGTCTGGTTTCTTGTTCTCATCCCCCATGCGGGCTAGAATCTCTTCCATGTTTTTTTAGGTACCCATTTCGTCGCAGATCTTTCTTGATATTGTCCAATTGCTACTTTCAAGAAAAAGACCGCTTTTTCTCCCAGGAAGACGGACTACCGATGGGATCCCCATTATCGCCCTCAATAGCAAACATATAAATGGAATGGTTTGAAGCTTTTGCTATAGAGACATAGCCCATAAGAAATCACAGATGTGGTTGAGATATGTTGACGACACGTTTTTCATATGGAACCACGGAGACGAGGAACTTGACATCTTTCTGGAACATCTGAATAACATCAGAAAGTCCATAAACTTCACGATGGAAAAGGAGACCCAAGACGGTTTACCTTTTCAAAAGAACAATGATAAGTGCTAAACATCAGTGTACAGAAAGCCGACTTACACTAGACAATACCTGAACTTCGAATTGAACCATCATGGTGCTACAAAGAGAGGGGTTCTTCGATCGCTGATGGACCGTGCTTACAACCTGTGTAACACAGATAAAAGTCTTACCATCGAATTGGACAATATCAAGAAAGATCTGCGACGAAATGGGTACCCAAAAAAACATATAGAAGAGGTTCTAGCCCGCAGGGGGATAAGAACAAGAAACCAGACGAGTCGACACAAGCCACCCTGTGCGTTCCGTATGTTAGAGGTCTATCGGAAAGAATACGGCGAATTGGGTCGAAATACAAAATACGGACATGTCATTGTTTCAAGTCAGGTAACACTACTCGCAGCCATCTCACAAAGACGAGACCACGTAACGCTGACATTGACTCCAAAAACTGCATCTACCGTATCTCTTGTGAATGCGGTGAAGCTTATCTTGGAGAAACTAAGAGACCACTTAGCGTTAGACTCGCTGAACACAAGAGTAACACTCAACGAGGAGAAACATCAAAGTCAGGGATAGAGGATCATGTCTGGACGACCCAACCCAATATAAAATGGACTGAAGCCAAAGTCATCCATAAAGAAGAGGGCTGGTACAGAAGGAAGTTTAAAGAGAGTGCATATAAATATCCATAATAAAACTATGTTTAAAAGATTTTCACTATAAATAGGTTTACAAAACCCGCGACAATTGTTTCGCTGTACAGCTTCTTCAAGCGGAGAAGATATCTTATCCGCTTGAAGAAGCTGTTGTACAGCGAAACAATTGTCGCGGGTTTTGTAAACCTATTTATAGTGAAAATCTTTTAAACATAGTTTTATTATGGATATTAATATGGATTTTCATCAAGTATCGGCTACATCAATTCAAAAAGAGAGTGCATATATTATGAACAACAAAGTCTTCAGTCAAGCTAGCATAGAAATCCGTAATGTGTGGAAACCCTTAATTAGTGGCATGGATCAATTGAAATTGCGATAAGTATTAACAATGCTGTGCCGGAGGGGGCCGGCACTGTAATTAACAAGCTTACCTGAACACCGGCAAATTACCCCTAGGCTAATGACACAAAATTATCCATAGCATATATAAGAAGTATCCTTGAGATTGTTGCATTTATACACTTGATAACTACTGTAGATTTTAACAGTTGAAACGTGAATAAAAATTGCAGAAAATTGAATTTTTCTTTGTTCTTTTTTAGACAATGAAAGTCCAGAATAACCTTACTCGGACATTATCTTATTCTAAATTTCATTTCCAGCATTGTTTTTGAGGTCATGATGCAGATATAATAAGTTATATTTCGCGCATCGTCCTTCGAGATCACAATGTAGTACCCCTACTTTCAGCTAGGTGTCAATTGGATTCGTAATCTGAAGTAGTGTCTTCAGGCGGTCCGGGTTCGACCCCCGGACGCCTGTCACGAAGCTGAAGTGGTTCGGATTCCACTTGTATTTAAACTGTAGGTCCCGGATCTCCTTTTCTCGCACAAGCTCTGCTTTTGAGGGGTTTTCTCCGAAAATCTGAGAGTTTCGTGAGAACAAATTTTACAATTTTTTTTACAAAAAAACCGTATGTTTTATGGACTAGTATGGATTGATTTTCAAGAGTAATTCCACATATACCTTATGTCTGGTAGTTCCTCAGAATTCATCCACTCAGCTCTTGTACTGTTATTATTTTGGAAAAGCAGCAGATAATTTAACATACTGTGAAGAAATTGAAGGTATTTTACACATTTTTTACATTGTCATTATGTTGAATTTTTAAGAACAAGAAAGATAATCAGAGTACAAGTTTCCCACAAGACAAACCCTAGCTGAAAAGAAAAAATAATACCGTTTCATATTCGAATCCATCTTTCACTGTCCTAATGGCTGCGGAATCTGAAGCATTTCCCTTGAGCATTGCAGTATGAGCCGAACTGGCATGGAAAATCTCTACATCATAATTAGCCGACGATGAGGCATTCTGTTCTTCTTTCATTGGTATTCCAGTTACAGTGGTACTTGCCAAATCGTAGTGGTCCAAAATGATGGAAGAAAGTTTATTTGGGATTTGAGGAGCTTTTATCGAATGAACTTCAGTTGTTAATATCGGAGATAGCTGAAAGTATCATGCATTCGATATAGTTTGAAGGTTACTAAAATCTATTTGCTGCTTACAATTTTTGGAGAGTGATTGTTAACTTGAGACTCAATATTTATAGGAAAAGTGTTTATAATCACTAAATGACAATGGTCAATGGATAGTAATCTGAAAAAGACATTGAAATTAATATTTCCTGTAATAAAAATAATACTTGTTGGGGCGTGGCGCAGTGGTAATAGCGTCCGACTCTGATCCCAAAGGTCCGGCGTTCGAGCCTCAGTTGGAGAAGAGATTTTTTCAAATTTAGTTTAACTGATTGAATTATTAAAATCTCGTAACTCGACTGGGGTGATTCCTTCACGCATCACTGTTGCATTCCAATTAATAGTGTTGATCCTTAGGTGGCGTATGGAGTTAATAACAGGGCCTACCCAGAACACATAGTGACTAATGGCCAGAGCTGTTGATGCCAATATAAAACACCAGATGAAAAAAATAATTATACTTCCTCATACACACCTGTAGAGTGTACCCAAAAATTGCTTTCGCTGTATATTATTAACACATAAAACGATTTGTTTAAACAGCACAAAACTTGTCTGGTATACAGGGTGTTCCTTAAAGACATGCTAATATTTGAGGGGGTGATTCTTTGAGTTATTTTAAAGAAAAAACTTTCTATAAACGTATGTCCTAAAAGTCCTAACTTTTGAGATACAGGGTGATAAAGTTTTGAAAAAAAAAAACAGTTTTTTAATAATAACTGGGATAATATTGTACGCATCTTCATAAAATTAGGTACATGTCTTCTGTGCATCAAGGTGCATTTTGTGATGTACAAAAATTTTCGTTTTATCTGCCAGTGGCGTCCGCGCGGGTTTTGCATTGAATGTTTTTGAAGAAAAAAATACTTTTGAGATTCCAATTCATTTTTGAGCAAATTTAATTTCTTGGGTTTTCTTTGTCCGACGCATGGTTTTAGCTTAAAAAAATAAAAATCGTTTTACATCAGGATCAATTCCTCAAAAATCTGATGTGGTGTGGAAATGATTGTGCATCGACTTAAAGCAAATTAAGGGATCAGATTTGTTCCAAAATTAATGAGAATCCAAAAAATATGGATTTCATCTTGTGCAAAAACGAATTTTATTTTATTTTATAAAAGTAAGTTTAAATGAACGGATCAAATTCATTAATTATTGACAATACTAACACTGATTATAAAACGCGACCTATCCAACGATTATGATAAACTGTATTTAAATGGTTTCGGACAATTACACTGAAATGAGCAGGGGCTCCCATCGTGCATGTACCATATTCGATTCCTTAACGCAATTTGCACATCTTCAAGCAACCCATTTAGTTCTTCTTCGAGAAAGTGTAAATAAGAGCGACCATCAAGGCGTCCTGGTAGAAAAAATGGGCCTATTAGATAATCAACAATAATTCCTGCCCATACATTAACCGAAAATTGGTGTTGAAAATGGGTTTTGGTTATGGTATGGGGGTTTTCTCTGCCCACATATGATTGTTATGGAAATTTTGAATAGCATTCCGAGAAAAATTTGCTTCGTCTGTGAACAAAATTTGTGACTCAAACTGCGGATTTAGTGCAATACTCTGAAGATACCACTGACAGAAGTTCACACGCTGTGGAAAATCTATAGGGAGTAATGCCTGTACTCATAAAATATGGTATGGGTATAACAAAAAATCAACCAAAATACGCCAAGCAATTTGATGACAATTATTCAGAGTTCTAGCGATCTTCCTCGTACTCGTCTCAGGCTGTTCTTCGATTTCTTGCAGAACCGCGTCCTCAATTTCAAGAGTTCTGACGCTTAGAGGTCTACCTTCCGAAGTACCTTTCTTGAAACTACCAGTTTCCCTAAGTCGGCGATGAATATATGAAAAGGTACGGTTATCTGGTAAGGCACGATAAGGACATCTTTCCTGATAAATGCGTCTGGCTTCTGTTGCATTACCATCAGCGAGGCCATATACGTAATGCATTGCCGCCATTTCTGCATTCTGCATTTCTGCATACCGATACTCAGAAAAACAGTGGATAACCAAAATAACTTCAATAACACACTTAAAAATCAAGTAAATAATAGTGTGCTTCGCTATTCCTATAGCTTTTTCAAACACAAAATGGTATTCATAACCAGTGAAAACACAATATTTATAGTGATTTGAAGAACAAAATATACTATTAATTACAGGCAGGTAGCTGAATTATTATCGGAAATCCATTCGGGTATTGTCAACATAAATTCATTTATTATAAAAGATTAAGAAGTGGTGAAAAGAAATATAAATTATAAACAGGTAAGTAGCTAAATTACTATCAGACGATTTATTGTCAACAAAATGTTAGGTACTGGGATATGAAGCAATTTCAATTTAATTATTTTAATCAAGAACCGAGCATCTGACAAGAATTACACATTTTTTTGGATTCTCATTCATTTTGGAACAAATCTGATCCCTCAATTTGCTTTCAGTCGATGCACAAACATTTCTACACCGCATCAGATTTTTGAAGAATTGATCTTGAAATGAAACGATTTTTATTTTTTTAAGCGAAAACCATGCCTCGGACAAAGAAAACTCAAGCGATCAAATTTGCTCAAAAATGAATGAGGATCCCAAAAGTATTTTTTTTTCAGGAGAAAGCAGTGGCGTAGTATTTTTTTTCCAAAAATATTGTGCAAAACCCGTACGGACGCCACTGGTTGAGAAAATGAAAATGTTTGTGCATTACAAAATGCACCTTGATGCATAGAAGACATGTACCGAATTTTATAAAAACGTCTACACTATTAACTCAGTTATTATTAAAAAACTGATTTTGTTTCAAAACTTCATCACCCTGTATCTCAAAAGATAGGACATATGTTTATAGAAAGTTTTTTCCTTAAAATAAGTCAAAGAATCACCCCCTCAAATATTAGCATGTCTTTTAAGGAACACCCTGAATAAAAAATCAAATCAATGAGAGAAAGTATTACATCTCTAAGTGAATGGCCACTCGATATCATAGAGGAATTAAAACAGGACTAGAACAATTATAACCAGTTTTTCAAAAATGATTTGTAGTAAATATATTGCATAAAACATCTATACACAATAACAAAAAAATTTTGAAACATTTTAGATTCCCAATCTTTGTTTCTTACCGATCAGACGTGGAAGACACCTTATTTTGTTGATTGAGAACTGTCAAAAAAATATCTTCTAATCTTTTCATGCTATCATTATCTCTAGCTGAAGTAATACAAATTACCCTGGCTCGATTAAGAATTTTTGCACTTTCTAAAGAATTTCTTATTTTTTCCTGTTGCAAATCAGTAGGTTCACTCAAGGCTTCAATTGCAGCACGCAAACCATGTAATACTGTGTGGTCCAAAGGCGTACTTACTGATCGTGGGGGAGGAGGTGGGACACCTATTAGAGACATACCATTCATAATCTGAAATGAACAATTGAGATGAAAACAATGATATACTATGGAAGGTTTTGAGTTCAAATAAAAATATGTTGAAAAATATCAACAAGCAATATATTTTAAAATTCATTCTGCTTAGGGTTAGCAACATTTCTCTGAGTTTTTTTGATTTTTTTTATTAATATTTGTGAATAAACGATCAGGGTAGTATTAGTTTAATAATTTTCTTCTATTTTTACTGAAATTTCAACAAGTATAAAAATATAGATATTATGAACTAAAATATACCTATGTGACTTTTAGCTGATGATTATGAAAATTACTTCGGCAGTTTTGCAGGCTGTTCACTAGAAAAATGCGTTTAGCAATCCACGACTTCCTGAGTTTCAGTTAAATTGTGTTTATCATCAAATCCTTGAATTTTTGTATTTACTTACATGTGTTAAATTTTGTTGTAAAGGGCTCCATGTATTCAAAATATGTGCAACAGTGTCACTGGCTATAAATCTCACCTAAAAGTATAATTCATAGGGTTGTTGGTTGGGTATTAGTTCTATAATCAATACCAATTTTCCTTGTGGATACAAGTCCCACACTATCCTACAATATTCTATGGCTGATTCCACACTAGAAGTCCAGAGAGATTTGGAAATAGGGTTCATAGGTATGAAACCAGGAGTCCGACTTTTCAGGAATTCAAATTCTATGGGGTTTTCACATGATATTCCAAAATAGGGTGTATGATCCAACACAAATACAGTTTTATGATTTGCCGGGCATAATTTATTTGTTAAAGCAAAAGACATGTTTTTTCGTTTATTCCACAAAAAATCATTCAGTTTTGTTTTTGTTATGATTCCTTGCCACAGAAAGAACTCAAACAGTTAACTGTCAAACACAGAGGCAAAGAATCTTGAAACCACAGAGACAGACAAAATAAATTCTCTATGGAGTGTCAAAATCAATTTTGAGGTTCTCGGACATGCACTTAGGCCCAATTGTACAGTATGGGTTTAAGCTTAGCTCAGCGTTAAGCTTAGTTCAAATTTAAATTTTAGTTGTACAGAGCAGGTTCAGTGCTGAGCTTGGTTCAGTGGCTGTCATTTTTCATTTTGTAAACTTACTTGAATTGTGGATTTTGGTAGCTTAAACCGAGGTTTGCTGCGTCAAATGCTCAACCTTCAACCTCTCAAGTCTGGGAACTGGTAGCACTGATGTCTGATTGTTTAATGCTGTAAACTAAAACTGATTCAAAGTTTTATCTTTTTTAATTGATAGTTCTTTTTGTTTTCATCGTTGGGTGCTGAAATAATAAAATAATGGATCAACAGCTAGATGATATTCTTCTTGAACTAACAGATGATGAAGATTTTGAGGAAGCAGTAGAAGTAATAGTAAACGCTAGAAGACAGCCAAAGAACTATAGAGATAGAGTCGATCATTTTGTAAATTGGAATGATGAGGAATTTGTAGAAGACCAACATAAAATATTGTTTCTTGAACTGCGTTTAGTAAACCCGAGCTCAAATATAGAGTGTACAACGGAAAAAATATTTCTGAACCCGGTTCTTCTCTGAGCTTAGTTCAGTTGAACCTGGGCTTAAACCATGACTGTACAATTGGGCCTTAACTTTCCTCTCTAGAAATATTTTTCCAATAAGCTCATATGAACTTTTTCCCATATGGTACACACGCCAAACTAGCTAACCGTACATTGACATACTGCACATTGCTATACATGATCCAATCACAAAGCGCGTACCCATTGCGGTTTACTGTATTCATACCCTCGCGACATTCGCAATTTTTCTGCAAATAAAATGGCTGCCAGTCATGTCAGACCAATCGTTGATGCAGATCCATGTCGTCAACCATTTTATTTGCAGAAAAATTTCGAAATTCGCGAGGTTATGAACTAGACTTAAAGCAACTTTGAGTAAAATTAAGACAAAACTAACATAATGTGAGCTGGCTGAATGTACCAAGAGGGAGCAAGAGCCAATAAATTAAAATGAGAAGAAGAAAACAAGAATAAAAATAAGTAAGGTTAGAAAATTTTGTTTTGTTTTTTAAAATTTTACAATTGATTTCCATAATAATGTCCCAAATAAAAATGAATATATTCTCTATCACTCAGAAATAAATTTCATAACATGGCTAGTGATAGTTATTGTTCGGAGAATACTTCCAACCAATATTTCAAAGAAGTTGAAAGTGAACCGAGACAAGTCACCCAATATGATAAAAGTGTGTGGAGGAATATAATATGTTTAGAGACAGGATGCAGTTCTACATTTGAGACAAAAAATGCGTTAATGGAACATCTTATAGAGCTGCATGAATTTTCCTTTGAATTAGAAGAATCTGAAGTTACAAATTGGCAAGGTGATACATTCTATATAATTATATAGGCACCTACACTATGTTTTTTTTAGAATTCCAGATTTGGAAGGATCTCACAGAAGAAAATGAAAAATATAATTACGCGCTGTTCTCAAGAAAATACGACAAAATTACCAATCGAACAGTGAGTCTGACGTTCTCCTGTCAAGGTAGATTATGACAAAAATACTCACAGATGTCTAGGTTACTGTTATGCAATTTTATTTTAGTATTTTTTCTCCTAAGGTTATTATGAAGTTATAATGTAGAAAAAAACATCTGATGAATTCTTGAGGTTCATCTAGTATTCTTATATCCTAAACTTTTAAAATCATCTTTTTTATTATACCCACATTATAATCCTTGTAAAATGCACTGAAAAGAGTGCAAAATCTTCAAGACTTGAACATGACATGCTAGATTTCTTATTACAGTGAAGTTTTCCACACATTTCCATCCACACTTTTATGCAGTGTTGCCAAATTTCAAGAATATCATTAGTTATCATTATGTATGCTACAGCATCATTAATTATAAAAATTCATTGAATGAGCTTGGTGAACCAGAATTTTGCAAATATTTTAATAACAATAATAATATACCAATTCAAATTGTTACTCTGTGTAATTTCGAGGTGACTCGCGCAGTAATAATCAAGAAAATGATTTTTTATAAACATTTTTGCGATTTCCATCTCCCCTACGGTTTGGTACAGATATTTGTCTATGTGCACGCACTGGTATCGATGTGTTCAACAGCCTCAGCGTGATTTCGAGGTGACTCGCGCCGTAATAATTGAAAAAATGATTTTTTATAAATATTTTTGCGATTTCCATCTCCCGTACGGTTTGGTACAGATATTTTTCTATGTGTACACATTGGTATTCATGTGTTTGATAGCCTCTGTGTGATTTCGAGGTGACTGGCTCCTTGTAAAAATTGTAGTAATTTATTTTTCAACTACGCTCCAGTAAGGCAGATGATCATTATTCAAGTGAATATTACTTCACAGTAACAATTTGAATTGGAGTATTAAAATATTTGCCAAATTCTGGTTCGCCAAGCTCATTCAATGAACACTGCATGGTGGAATTATGCACTAGTCATAAGATTTAAGTCATAAGGAAGAGTATTCGTCAATGATTGGTTGGAATAAACGGATCAACTAATCATTGACGAGAATATTCTTCCTTATGATTTAAAACTTATGACTGTTGCATAAATCCATCATAATAGATACGTTTGTGCTTGGTTACAACACCAAGTTCACGGTTTTATCATATTATGAAATGTCAAATAAGCATTCATGTCAACCATACGTGACATCAGAGGTCCACTACCTACTTGATTAGATGTAAAAAAATATAAAGAAGATTATCCTGATCTGAAATAATAGCCTTCTGAATTGAACGTAATTTTTATTCAATAAACAACATTTATAACCAATATATTTTCTTTGTAGGAAGCAGTATACTGAGAGATGATGGTGGGGCCCAAGAGCCTATTCAACATGCCTGTACAAGTCTTATAGAAGCCAAAGAAATTAATGAATCGTTAATAACAATAGAGTGGATTAGGAGTCATTATGGGCATGCTTGTAATGAATGGAATACTGAAATTAAAGTTGAAAGGTATGGTATTGATATCCAAAATATTTCAGAGATCAATAAAAAATTAAATGCCAAATATATGTGAAGTTAGCGGCAACTTGTTAGCGCTTTTTTTATCTGGCAACCAAACAATCATTAGCATCTAGGAAAATAAAAAATCCCAAAACCATTAGGAATTCATCAGAATGAAATGTTTTACATTACGATAAAACTTAAATATGATTCACTGCTTGATTTGAGTTCATGAGTGACGTTGAATTTTGTTTGTTCTAAACATAGAAATATATATTATATACTTACTCTAGAATGCTAATCCCCATGTCAAAAGTGTTGTAAAAAGATCAGGCCATTCCGCAATGCGCATGCGCGTCATTAGTAATTTTTGTAACAGGCCCGGTTTTAGTAAAATATTATGGTACTTGTGAAGATTAACAAACGTTAATTCTGAATCTCGGAGAATGAGGTTGGAAACCTCATTGTCCTGTCATTTGTATTTAGCCAATTTGAATACATATTTTCACATATTTATGATCCCAAATATTCAGCAAAGGCCATCAGAAAGTAGAGTACGGTTATTATTTTTATTTATCTCTCTGAAGCGACTGATTTTTGGTATCACATTCACTTTTCAGCTGTAGTTAACCAACAAAAACCTACGGAACCACCCCAAATCGTCGGTGAGAATTTCAAGGAAGCACTGGATTGGAAAATAAATTGGAAGCACAAAAAACTATGAAAATTTATTTCAGCTAATATCATGAATAATTTCAACTCAAATTGGATTTATAAAATTGGATGTTCGGAAGCTCGAGGTTTTTTTCTAGAACGATTCATGTCAAAATATGCAACTGCATTTAATTTAAATCATTTGAAGAGATTAACATGCGATTTCTACGAGTATTTCTGGTTGTATTACCTTAGTGTAATTTCCACAATGGGGGTGCATGAAAACGTGAGGCCAGAAGCATTTTCTTCACCATCAAAGAAAAACACTTCCATAATGACATTAAAGTTCTGAGGCAATTCTGTGTAGGTTTAGTACTTTTTGTAGGAATCTAGAACTCATAATATAAGCGGTGTGGCAGAAAGTTGTATCATTCGCCATGCATGCAGGTTTCAAATTATTCTATTGTCGTTTTCACATGAATCTCCATGAGGAAAATGTCTGCCACAAATTACAATTTTCTCACTCAAATGTTCTGCTGGGGTCTCTTCTTAAAAACAATAAACAAAAATCATGCCTTTTTTGTCAAGCTAAAATAATATTTTGAGCAAAGCATATAGGTACATAAAAAATTTCATTATCCACCAAAAATAATTTATTTCAGGTATTTTTCCTTTACACAACACTAAACAGTTCATTGTTTATTTGTAGGAAAAAACGGCTTTATTAGAAATTGTCTTTGAAGGAACAAGATTAATGCAAATTCACGAATGATGAAAGAATAACCAACGACAACAAACACCACACAAAACGACAAGAGAAAATCTGAAATTCTAAAAACCGTCTCTGATCTCTGACAAGAGTGACGGATCTTAGTGACAAGTCTTCCTGTTGTTGAAAAAGCACTGTTGCACGGTCATTATAATTACAGTAGCATAGGGTACATTATTGTTTTGAATAAGTTTCTTTCGCGCCTGAAATTCGTAGTAATCTATCTCTAAAAGGTTCCTTTCAGTTTCAAAAAGTCCTAAATGCGCTGTCAAATTTATCTCTTTCAAATGACATGTGTTTCATTGCCTCATAACAAAAAACTCTGAATTGGAACACCAAACTATTTTCAAACTTGGCAACGATCTGCCCAAACTACACTGATGGCGAACATGCGCACATCGTAAACGGGTCGCATATGCGGCATGCTTTTCGTCGTGAAAATTGGAGGGATAGGCATTCTAGAGTAAGTATATAATATATATGTATATATGGTCCTAAAATTCGTCTAATTTCGAGTTGTAACTCCTAATTAACACTAATTACAAGTTACAACTCGAAATTAACATAAAAATATCGCGTGTCCGTTCGACGCCTTCGTAAAATACCTAGTGGAAATAGGAATTTTCTAATAATAATATCTTTACTTGCTTCCTATTCCGCAAAAATATTCGAGAAATAAAAATAGTAAATTAGAAGATGGGGGAGGTTATTTGGAAAAATTTTGGATAGTTCTTAACAATCTTCTCTCGAATGAATTGAGGGATGTAGCCGTTACCCCGTTACTACCTTTTATGGCTAATTAATTTTTGAGTTGGTTCGAAATGGATCAAATCACACAACAATTATAGACCGAGATCCCACGCCTATTTTCAAAAATGATTAATAACAGGCTGAATCTTCCTGAGTAGCTTCATTTTGCCGAGACGCCCAACTTTTTCCTCTACGAAAATTCTCGATAGTGGTAGCTAATAAAATGCACAGGCATCAATCATGTCGATTTGGTGAGTGCTAAAATGTCATTAATAACAGTTAGTTTTTCAGTTGAACCTCGAGATAATTCGATGAAGTACTCGAAAAAACTTTTGTCCTACAAAATGGGTGGTAGGACTGAAGACTCCCACACTCTCAACATGTACCAATGACGTGGTCATAAAAATTCATTAATAACCAGCGGATTTTTTTTTACCGTTGCTTGGTTAATATTTGTATAATTGAATGGTCATATTGTCCTACAAATTGAATGGTAGGCGTTCCCAGTCCTTCGCTCCGAAATTGTCAATTCCATGGTAAAAAAAAAATCATTAATAACTGTAGGACAATGATAACACATGAAAGGTTAGTGTATTCTTCACCTAAATAATACAGTGTCCTACAAAAAAACGGGTATGTATCGCGAGTCCTACAAAATATTGAATTATTTTGAAATTGTGGTTTAGCTAATTCAATCTACTTTTATTCGTAAAGTAATGTTACTTTCAATGTATAATTGTTTGTTCAATTCAAAAATATCATAATTTACGTGAAGAGTTTATGAAAAAAGTGGGAAATTTTGTTTAGCTTTCATAATTTTTATAAACATATTGAAAACAACAATAACAAAGTAAAAACATTGAAATAATCAATCTGCCCTCCGCGGGGCGGCTTAAATGATGTCGCATTCGCTTTAACAGATGCAGGGAAACCCGGGAAAACCTGCAACACCACATCGTCGTCTGAAGAGCTGAAATTTATAATTGAAAACTTTCAAGGAGGTCAGACGAATTGTGAAAATCTGCTCTACGGTAAAATAGGATGTATGGTATCTCCAGAGGCCTCAAAAAGTCCAGTTCGAAAGAGATATTATATTTTACGGGGTCAAGTGGCCAAGTAAATAAAATACCGAGCTTTTATCCTCTCTGGTCGCCGGTCGTGGGTTCGAAGCCTAGCGACTGGCCGACTGCTTAGATTTCTCTGATGGCCCATGAAAGTGGAATAGCACGTAAAAAGTAAGAATTCGTTAATCCTTGGCTCTCACAAGTTTTATCTTTTGAGGGCTGTCGTTCGTAAGGGAACGACATCTGGTTAACGGAAAAACAATTTTAAACAATGAGGAAGGGAAGGGGAAGGAGTGGGAGAGCATTTTTCACCAGCTATTCAAGGAGGTATCACAAGAAGAGATTTCTAAAAAATGTAATTGTAACGAAACTGTTTGGGACTTGCTGGAAATAAGGGAAGTTGAGGATTATTGCATGAATATAATTTCACTTTAATTCTCATATCCTAGTAACAGATATAGACAATTCGTAATAATTATTTCATTTTGCTCCTGAGATATAGCCTTTTTAAGCATTCAAAATGTCACTGTGTACATGGATAATTATATACTGTTGAACTAGCAATCATAATATGAATCCTCATGTAATTGATGAAGACCCATTCTTTTTCAAAGAATTTTTAAAATAAAAATGATAATGGTATTGATATTCATCTATTTCTTTGAACAGTGTCTTGTAATGCTATGTAATGCAACACCCTTTGTGAAATATAATTTCTTATTCGAATCGAGGGACTCACGAGCTACAAATTAGATTTAATGTGTTTATTTCTAAAAAAAATCAGTTTCGAATTAAAGCAAAAAATCAAATCGATTTATAATTCGCAAAATAGCAGTAATGGAATTTTTGACACCCTGTAGCTCGAAAACTGGCCATAGGATCGATCTGTGAACTGGACAACGTAATGAGGATGGCAGGATCAAAAAAATATATCAAAATATTTTGATAATTTTTTATTTCAGAAGGTATGGTCGGAATATCTGTAGGCTAGTTAATTAAGCCCGTGGGTTACGGTCATAGATTGATTTTACTACCTTGAAATGATGTTAATTCAATTGGTTTGTTTCACCATGAGCCATGAGCTTTAGATTTGGGTACAACTAACAGTTAGCCATATAATTTTTGGGCTCACCAAATCAACATGACTTTCGCCTACGCAGTTCATTAGCTATTAATATCAAGAATCTTCGTGGAATTGACAATTTCGGAGCGTAGGTCTGGGAACACCTACCATTCAATTTGTAGGACAATATGACCATTCAATTATACAAATATTAACCAAGCAACGGTAAAAAAATCCGCTGTTTATCAATGAATTTTTATGACCACGTCATTGGTACATGTTGGGAGTGGGGACTCTTCAGTCCTACCATCCATTTTGTAGGATAAAAGTTTTTTCGAGTACTTTATCGAATTATCTCGAGGTTCAACTGAAAAACTAACTGTTTTTAATGACTTTTTTTTGCACTCACCAAATCAACATGATTGACGCCTGCGCATTTTATTAGCTACCACTATCGAGAATTTTCGTAGAGGAAAAAGTTGGGCGTCTCGGCAAAATGAAGCTACTCAGGAAGATTCAGCCTGTTATTAATCATTTTTGAAAATAGGCTTGGGATCCCGGTCTATTATTATACAGGGTGATTCAAAAGTACTTTGACAAACTTCAGGAGGTGATTCCTCACAATATTCTAATATGAATTGCCCAAATAAATATATGTCCGGAAACGCTTCGTTTCCAAGATACAGGGTGTTGAAGTTTTATTTTTATTTTGTTTTTTTTCAAATAACTCTTGAAATACTGAACTTAATTAAACGAAACTTGGTAATAAGAGGTTTTTGAGGTGTCGAATTCGAACCTGATGTTATTATTTCTCTTACTCGTAGGGGGCGCCACCTACACGTCTTTTTCTTTTTTGAAGATTCATAACTTTTTTGAGCGTACTTCTAGCACATTTTTCAGTAAAAAAAATCGATTCCTCTATCATACGTAAAAAAGCTACCCTTGTTAAAAGTCGCTGTAAGCAACCGTTTTCTAAATATTTGGACTTGAAAATTTCAAGTCAATTATTTGATAATCGATGCATGTTGAAGTTATTACCAATATTTTGCATGTTTTAACAAGAATGCTTTGGAAAAGAATTTGACGTTTAAGTAAGTAGTTTTGGTAATTACATATTTTGTGACAGTTAAACGTTTTGTTGAAGTTTCCGTAAGTAGAAGAAGAAAACACTAATTTTGAAAAAATGGAGTATTTAAACAATAAAGCTCATTTAGCCGATATGCATTTCGTTTATGGCCTTGCGGATGGCAATGCGCGCGAAGCAAGACGTATTTACCAGGAGCGATTTCCTAATCGAGTACTGCCTTCAGCTCCAACATTTGCTAGTCTCCACCGTCGTTTTGCAGAAACAGGTAGCTTTAAGAGGGCAGCTGATATTATTGGAAGACCACGAGCAGTCCGAACCCCAGAATTGGAAGAAGCTGTTTTGAACGCTCTCGAGGAGAATCCAGAAACAAGTACAAGAATAATTGCTGAAGCTGTCAATTCTACTCAGTCCACAGTTTGGAGGATTATCCTCGATCAACAGTTTTATCCATACCATATTCAAAGGGTACAAGCTCTTTTGCCACGAGACTTTCCCCAACGCATTACTATGTGTCAGTGGTTTTTGAGAAAATTGGCTGGAAATCCTCAATTTTTAAGATATGTACTCTTCACGGACGAGTCAAACTTCTCCCGAAATGCTATCACAAACTTTCATAACAACCAAACAACCATGTTTGGGCTCTCGAAAATCCGCATGCAGTTAGTGAAAGGCATTATCAGTATCAATTTTCTGTAAATGTATGGGGGGCAATAATTGATAATTACTTGATAGGTCCTTTCTTTCTTCCGCTCCGACTGAATGGCGCAACTTACATACACTTTTTAGAAAATGAATTGCCGGGACTACTTGAGAATGTACCATTAGAAATTCGTATCCGCATGTGGTTTATGCATGATGGGGCTCCGGCCCATTTTAGCGTTGTAACCAGGGAATTCCTTAACACAGTCTATCCAAATCGATGGATCGGTAGGGGTGTAGAAGAACCTAACCAGCCGTGGGCACCAAGGTCCCCAGATCTAAACCCGATAGATTTTTATTTTTGGGGACATTTGAAGTCACTAGTTTATAAAACTCTAGTAGCGAACGAGGAAGATCTTAGAAACCGAATAGTAGACGCATGTGAAACAATAAGGAACACGCCAATAATTTTTGAGCGGGTACGAGATTCAATGACTAGACGACTGACTGCCTGTATCTTCGCTGAAGGTGGACACTTTCAACAATTTATTTGAATACAATTTAGTTTCGTTTATTTTAGTTTATTCTACATTTTCAAAATTTCCTGAAATAAAATGTTGACATTTCTTGCAAATTTTATTACTATTAATTATTACTATTGAATTATTATTATTAAATTACTATTTCGCTTAAGGATGTCATAAAGGAACGTACCCAACAGTAATGACCTCTTTAAGCGAGTAAAAAGTAATAGAATAGGTGGCGCCCCCTACAAAAAAACCAAAACTGCTTACTTAAACGTCAAATTATTGCAAATGCAAAATAAAGGTAATGATTATTACATGCATAGATTATCAAATAATCCACTTGAGATTTTCAAGTCCTAATATCTAGAAAACTGTTGCTTACAGCGACTTGTAACAAGGGTAGCTTTTTACGTAGATATGATAGAGGAATCGATTTTTTTACTGAAAAATGAGCTAGAAGAAAAAGTTATGAATCTTCAAAAAAGAACAAGACGTGTTGGTGGCGCCCCCTACGAGTACGAGCAATAATAACATCAGGTTCGAATTCGACACCTCAAAAACCTCTTATTACCAAGTTTCGTTTAATTAAGTTCAGTATTTCAAAAGTTATTTGAAACAAACGAAAATAAAAATAATACTTCAACACCCTATATCTTGGAAACGAAGCGTTTTCGGACATATAATTAATTGGACAATTCATATTAGAATTTTGTGAGGAATCACCTCTTGAAGTTTGTCAAAGTACTTTTGAATCACCCTGTATACCGAGAATTTGGCTCAGGTGTGTGGATGAATTTTATGTTTTCGATGATTAAAGCCAGAATATAGAACACTTTGACTGGTTTTGGATACTCATTGATAGTTTAGTACTGATGAAGATAACTTTGTTATCGAAATGCGCTCTAGGAGTGTAAATATTTGAGTGGTAAAGGGGAAAAATACTATTTGTTCTGAACTCTTCATAACATCGCTTTTTTCAATTAGGAATGGATTTCAACTCTGAAGAGGACTTTTAGAAGCAGCAAATAAATTCAGCTTCTGTAAAGTCACGCGAGCGGAAGGAAGAATAAAAAAACACCCTAGGGTGGAAAAGTGACATTGTCAAAACACCATTTGAGGGGGGAAAATAGCTGTTTATCTATACAATGAAGGGAAATACCTATTCGTTTATCAAGGGAAAAAAAATTTTTGCAGCAATAAATTGTGGGAGAAAATGCGTTTTCTTCCAAGTTGAACACATAGTTTTTTTCTATGTTGTCTTCTCCTTCAGAGTTCTTGCCACATGAGTATGGTGGAAAAATCGTTTTATATTCATATTTCATTATGCAAAAATATTTGAAATCACATTGTGCATTTGTTTTTTCAATGGAAATAAGTGTCTTGGGGGGAAATTATTTTTATATTCTCTACTCGTTCCCAACAAATGTTTCATTCAGTAAAATACTTGAACAAAATAAGCTAACGCAAAACATTTCTACTTTCCTTGCTTCTGCTTTGAAAACATTAGCAGGTATCTGATTCTTTGTAAAGATTTTATTCACATTTATGGTAATCTGTTTTGCTAATTAAAATTCCTTTCATTCTTTTAATAGTAAATTCCAATTAATTTTTAGAGATTTGGACACGCCTGATGACAAAGAAATTGAACTATCACAAACGGAAATAGCAACTATAAAAGATGAACAAATTGTTACGCCTAATTGTAAAATTGACGCATCTATGGAGTTGAGTAATGATGACAGCGCATTCTCGTTAGATTTGTGGGTGCAAGAGTGTGATGGACATCAAGACAACCCAGTATTATTTTATAAACCACAAAAGTGTAAAGTGGAAGGATTTTCAGCAAATGACTTTTGCTTGATAGTAATGACTAGCTTTCAAGCAGATATGTTACGGAGGTATCCAGATATTGTAGCCATTGATAGCACATACGGATTGGAGGATTGCGAATTTGAACTCACAACACTGCTGATTATTGATAAAAAGGGAGAACTTTTTCCTGCAGCATTCATGCTTACAAATAATGAGAATAAATCTACAAGTACTCTATTCTTCAGTTACGTGAAGGAAAAAGTTGGTAGTGTTTGTCCACAAATCTTTATTTCTGAAATGACTGGTAAATTTTACGATTCATGGTGTGGAACAATGGGTCCTATAGCAAACTGGCTGTTTTGTTCCTGCCACTTGGAGCATATCTGGAAGCTAAACCTGTTGAATATTAAAAGTAGGGACAAGCGAATTTGGGTTTATGAAACCCTAAAGGAGTTGCAACTGGCGTCAGATGAAGAAAAGTTTACAGGTAGTCTCGATTCTGCATTAAACGAAATATTGAATGATCAGGACACATTTGCATTCGGAGAAGCATTCCAAAACTCATACGTAGACTGCATAAGACAGTGGGTGTATTGTTACAGAAAAGAACTTGGTTTAGAAGCTGATATATTTTTGGATAACATGAAAAAAATGGTAAGGTATGTGGGATGTAAAGGAAAAATTAAAAAACGCGAGGAAATTGTGTGTGATATGTTGAAATATGTTCGGGATAAAACAGTAACGTGTATAGTTGAAGAGGCCGAGGGAGATTTAAAACAAGAAATAGACCAAAATCACGAGAGATCAGTACAAAATGCTTTCGAAATCTTGAAGAGTAGTGAATTAATATGGAAACTCAGGAAGGAGGGGGAAGAAAATATTTACTCTGTTGAGAAATTATTGCATACAAAATGTTGTGATGTAATTTGTTGTAAGTGTGACATATGTGTGCATACGTACTTATGTAGTTGTCCTACATACTTCATAAATTCCAACATTTGTGAGCATATTCATTACATCGCTTTGAATTGTCCAAATTCAAGAAATCTGTCAGAAGAGGAAATGAAAGTTGTTGTTGAAATGGAACTGGATGATTGTTCAGAAGGTTTTGAAACTGGTAAACTCATACCAAAAATAATGAGCAAGACTCTCGCAAAACTACAAAATGTTGATTTTGACAGCATGCCCGAAAATGTTTCTTCACAGATATTGTCTCATTTGGTAGCTGTTAATAACCTTTTGACCCTTGTAGATAATGTTAATAGTGATTCATCCAGTGTTGTCACAATCATAAATGAACCATCATAGTGAAGGAAATCGATCTTTTGAAAGAGTGTTGACAAACTAGAATTTTATTAGTACTGTTATGGCTCTGGATTTCTTAAAAATTAGTACACCTATTATAAATTCCTTTATTAAATCAGTTCCACATTGCATTTCTTCATAAGAAAGTGATTTTTTGTTATGACATTCCTCTATTTCCCAAAATTTCTCGAGTTGATCTTGTATTCATGGGTTTGATGAAATATTACATGTTACTGAAAGTTGACTTTACAGATATCTTTAATACTCAGTGAAGTGCATATTTGGCAATGCCTGATAGAAAATGAAAAATTGATTTAAAATCCAACCATCTGCTACCTTTTTCACTCTGGTGTGTTGTCTGAAAGTATCCAACGGAAAACAATTACTGTCCCTAATGACAGTTGAATTTCATCCGTTTTTTTGGCAAATCTTCTACAAGAAATACTTTGTAAGTACTCTCTATGAACTGTATAAAATTGGTATAGGTAAAAAGGGGGACCACATGTACACCGGTTTTAGGGTCATTACACACTTGCAAAGAAATTTTTATCGAAGCTTCGCTCAGAACCTACGAGTATAATTCCTCAGTCGTAAGGGGTTGTAGTTGTTTTCTATTGGATCCTTACCGACGAAATTCTTATTGAATAAGCTTTAGCGGACGATTGAATTTTGAATTCACTTTTCACTTTTGTTTACGTATATCTTTTTCAACTGATCAACCTCTCCAAATGAGACTTCTTCACTTTATAAAATCATACGACAAATAATAATAATTAATAGCCGTCCCCTACCAGCACAGGCTATGCCTTTGGGTACACTCAACGAGTGTTTATGAGGGAGTATTATTATTATTATACTGGGTGAAATTTGGAGGATCTGTACAAGAGATAAAAATGCATTTTTGACAAGTGATTCAGCTTCATAAACTTTCGATTTTTAAATAGAACACTGGGTATATTTTCATTTCTTTTGTCTCTATATGATATTCACTTTTTGCAACCATTTTTTCTTTCATATCAAAATTTAGTTTTTAATCTAGAGGGCGATGGATACTTCAAATCACTAATTGCAGACCTAAAATTTTGGAAAAAAACAACTTTACTGTTTTCAGTAAAAATATATCTATCTAAAATTAAGATCATTTAGAGAGAGAGAGCGGGGGAGAGAGAGGGGGACAGAAATATAAAAAGAGTTTAAAAGCACAAATACCAGAAACGCAATTTGAACCAAAGGAGTTCACATGTCAAGTAGCTAAAATATAATAATATTTAACATATAGGTTTGACAGTTTTTTTTAAGAATGTAAAACACAAATATACACAATTTGAACCTAAGTTCACATGTCATGGAACTAACTATGATATACTGACATACTGCCGTTTAAAGTAACATATAGGTGTCAATATAAACATAAAAAATATAAATATTAATCTCAGCAAAGTTTATATAAACATAAAAATTAACATAAAAAATATAAATATTAATCACAGCAGAGTTTCATTGTAATAGTCTTCAAGGTTATAGTATGCTTTTATTGACTTGTTTTTGGAACAGGAAGGTGTATTTTATTTTCTGTTACTTGCCGGGTTATGTAATTTATATGTTTCTGAGTTCCAACCATATTATGTTTTTTGTAAATCTCTCTTAAATAATGGTCTGCATGACTCACGCACTCCCACCTTACCTAACTGCTCGCTTTTGCAACACAAACACCGAATGAAAAAGTTGCTGACTGCAAAATCTCCAGAAAGCAACACCATATCTCAAGTGAGATTCAGTCAGAGCATGATATACCATCTTTGTTGTAGATGAACTCAGTTCATTTGATACTATTCTCACTGCATAACATCCTGATGACAATTATTTCGTTAAAGCTGAAATGTGATGATCAAATTTTAATTTGTTGTCCATGAATATTCCTAGGAATTTAAATTGGTTTTTATTCTCAAGAATATGCCCATTCAAGTATAAATTGTCAATATTAGAGCTGAAGGTGAGCAAGTTTGTTTTTTTGATATTAAAGCACAAGTAGTTTGTGCCACACCACTTTTTTACAGATTCCAAATCACCAGAAATAGTTTATTTCATATGTGAAAAATTTTTTCCATGCCAAAGGATCGTGGTTTCGTACGTAAAGATCGTAAAAACTCCCTGAATTGAGATGGTAACTAGGTCATTTAAATATATGAGAGAAAGAATTGGGCCCAGAACTGATCCTTGCGGAACGCCCCATAAGATATCCTTCGTGTGTGATAGTTTTTTGTTTAATCTCACTGTTTTCTACCACTTATGTAAGACCTGAACCAGTCATTACACACTCATCTAAAGCCATAGCAGTCCATCTTTTGCAAAAGAAGTTCATGATTTGCACAATCAAAAGCTTTGGAGAAGTCGCAGAATACTGCTGCTACGACCTCCCCATTGTTGAGATGTGTATAGACATGTTCAAGAAAGGAAAAGATTGCATCATTTGTGCCCTTTGCCTTCTGAAAGCCAAATTGACAGTTGGTTAATATATTGCAAGTATAAAGAAAATACAATTACTACAATTACTCTTTTTTCACCAATTTTTTTATTATTTTTGAGCGTGTTGAGAGCATGGAGATTGGTCTAAAGTTATTCGGATTTTCTGAATTACCACCCTTGAATAGAGGAATAACAAGAGCTGTTTTTAAGCTCGGAGGGAATTTTCCAAGGGCAAAGGATTTATTTATAGCCATTACTAGTGTATTCAGAGCGGTATCGGGAAAGTTATTTAAACATTTTATTTAAATTTCGTCAATGCCCGTTGCATTTTTGTTTTTTATTTCTTGCAAGATTTCTTTCAGCTCCAGTAAATTTGTATCATCAATATGAAAGTTGTTGGGCTTCTTTACCTTATTTAAATAATCCATTGGATTTGAAGTAGGTGCGAGGGATGAAGTTAGTTTTTGAGCAATTGTGCAATAATAGTTATTTAAGTAACAAGGAATGTAAAGACGTGTTAACATTCGAGGTGAGCGAGTACGAGCCGAGGCAAAGCCGAGGCTTGTCGCTTGCCGAGGATGATAACAGTCGATACATTCCGTGTTACTTATTACGTTTTTCCCGCTGCTTGTTGACATTTCTCAAAATTTGCCTGAATTGAAGTTTGTTTTCTTACCCTTCCTTCATGATTATTCGTTCGCTATTTCATTCTAAGTTGCTTGTGCGTGTAACTAAGTTACCGAATAAGCAGACAACAATAATATTCAAAAGGTCTCATAACCTAAAAATTGATATGAATGAAGCTGAAGGTATTACTTGTCAAAGGCAAAGTCATTATTACCCTAGGCATGTAAAATGACACTATTTACATTCCGTTGTCAAGATGAATTAGTAAACGAATGATATAGGCCATTTACCTGTTTTGTTGCTAAGCATGTATGGACTATTTACAGTGTCGGCAGCGGGAAAAAGTTATTGAGTGTTTCCGGATCTATATCGACGTGTTCTGAATTTGAATTTTGTTCACCCCTTAGACAATTTACTATGGCCCAGATTTTATTTTATGAATTTTGGTTACAAACAGTGACAAGTCATACATATTTGTATTCAGAATGTCAGGAGAAAAAAGAAGTGAGAATATACCAGGTGCCACATTTAAAAATAGAAAGTTCATATGAAACCGGAAGTTGCATGGAGCTGAATAACTTTAAGAGGTCATATACAGATCTTTCAAATTTATTTCCACTAAATATCTTCAGAAACAAAAAAAGTTGTAGGGGCAAGCCAGTTTCCGTGGACCCACAGTATAGGGCCATTGAAATTCTAAATCACTTGTAAAAGTCTAGTTCATAGTAAGAAAGAAAGAAATATTTATTGACTATGAACATAACCAGATCAATTAATAGTACCATTTTTTTGAATTCCAGGTTCGTAACAGAACTGTTATGTAAAGATTTTATACTTTATTTTTAAATTATATAGATTGTAAATAATTTGAATTAAATGGTAATGATTAAGAAACAAGAGTTATTTTTCATGACTTGAAATTATTATAAGCAATGAATATAATTTCAGTTACATTTACGAAACTCTGATATACCTCTTTCAACATAAAGAACAGCATGACATACAAAAATTGTAAACCCGAGTAAAATCGTCAACTTGTTTGTACTGTATACCATGTTCGGCATGTTCGAGTGTTTGTTGAACTCGGCTGCGCCTCATTCAACAAACTTCATTCACGCTCATACAAAAAAGTCCTACTTTACGAACTTGTATTATAAATAACAATCTTCTACGACAGTGCGTAAACTAAGCTTTTACGCACTGCTGACAGTGCGTAAAGTAATACTTTTTCGCACAAGTGCGTAAAAAAATCACCTGTGCGTAAAATCATCAACTGTGCGTAAAGTAATTTTTTCTACTCCCGTATGTGAATTACTAACGTCACACATCGATAAAAATGTGTAAAGCTTCATTTCACGAATCGGTGTGTGAAGTGCCATGCTTTTCTTATGGGATTTATTTCACGCACCGGTGCCATAAGAGTCAATACAAATTCACACACCGGTCGCTGGTCTAGGTAGCGGTGGCGAGAGAAATTGACAAATATGACAGTTCCCGCAGAGTGAAGTTCAGAGTTACATCAGTTAATAGACCGTAAATAGTAATTTATTACCCTCTGAATTAATAAATAGTACGACGAAATTTTGATTTAAACCGATTAGCCGTGTATTTCACGCAAATTCCTGATGGACAGCATTGAAGTACTCCCATCAACTCCTCCAAATATAACGTTAGCAGCCAGTGAAGCAAGTTCATCGTTATTGCCACAAAAATCGTTGGGAATTTACGAAAACACTTTGGAAAAGTTTATGCAATGGCGCAATACAAACAACGTCCAATCATTCTCCGAAAGGGTAATATTAGCCTACCTATCTGAATTATCAACAAAGGTTAAATCTTCTACCTTATGGAGTCACTACTCAATGTTGAAAAGCACCCTTAGTGTTAAGTACAACGTACAAATTGGTGATCATCCGAAAGTTCGCGCTTTCTTGAAACGGAAAAACGAGGGATACATTCCTAAAAAATCACGCAATTTGGAAAAGGAACACGTATTAAAATTTCTCAAAGAGGCACCCGATGAAAATTTCCTTTAATTCAATCTCTAAGTAAAAGGTCGTAGAAAAAGGATAGTGTGCACCACGTGCGTGAAGACTTTTTTACGCTCGTGCGGATTGTGAAACTCGCCTGCGGCTCGTTCCACAAACTTCCACACTCGCGTAAAAAAGTATACTTCACGCACTAGATACACAATATACTATTTTACAGACTCTTCATACATTTACGCATTTTTGAAAAATACAGTATTTTGCGTCAAATATAACTCGGAAGTCTTTATTTGATAATAAGACGACAATTCACATCATTAAACATTCAAATTAATGATATAATTGCTAAAATTTGGCAATATAATAACTGTTGAAGAAAAAACTTTGTATGAAACTACTTACGAACTTGTATCATAAATAGCTATTTTGTTTATTGTTTTGCTTATAAAATGAAAACTACAACATGCCATTTATATAGGTACAAATATTTATTTGCCAGTTTCTTAAAAAAAACTAGTTTTTGGGATTTAAAAATAAAATCAAATTCTGGTTGATTGAGAATTCTGGAAAATTGGAAAATTATTTGTATATGAAATAGGTACCTACTTAGTTTTAGTTCTGTTTTTAGTTATACAAAATGTGATCTATGTTATTTAGACATATTTAAGTTCATTTTGCTATTTTTCTTTCTTTGTATGGATATATTATGCATACATTTTATTTATTTCCCAAGAAACATACAAGTTTATGACAGGGAAAAAAATAATAAACACATTTTCAAATAAACTAAATCAATTACCAACAAGATATTTCTAATTTTCATATTATTTACACAATTCATGATAATAAGTATTTTTTCAGATTTACTTTAAATCTCATTTTACCATTGGATTTCAAAGATTTTGGCAATTCATTGTAATACATTATTTCTTCAAAGTAAATTGATTGTTGGCCCACTTTTGTTTTCACTTTGATTACTGACAAATTATCTGATTGCCTCATCAAGTGGTTATGATTGTTTTTGATGAGGTTGAAAATCAAATCAGAGTTTTTTAAGTTATTTTTGACTTGGTGAATAAAAGTACAAATCTTTAACTTATAAAGAGTATGGATATCCAGATTTTTTTTTGGTTTGTATAAATTTTTTGTAGGTTCCCCGTACTCTAGTTTGAATATACACTTGATGATTTTGTTTTGTAGTGTTTTCAATGGTTTAAGTAAACATTCTGTTGCCGTTCCCCAAACTGAGATTAAGTACTGAAGTTTGGAAAAGACTAAAAAATAATAAATTAATTTCAAATAAACTACTCAACACTAATTTCGTCGCACCTCAAAATTTTGACCCTATTAAAATCTGAATAACTTTTTTCTGCATTGAACAATTTGAATTCTGTAAATACTGTTCGCTAGCCCAGTCCTTCAGCTATAATCTCGTACTTCTTCAAAACATAAGGTTTTCCGCATAAAATCGCTACTGGGTATTATCTGAAACTGTGCAAAATTTCTGAATTTTCATAAGGATCCCAAATGGAGATTTTTTTTCAAATTTGACAGCAGTGGCATGAAGATGAACTCATTACCTCAAGACATTTTTCGAATTGTCTTATTATCTCTTTTGTTTACAGGGTGATCTCAAAAAATTAACTTTTTGGTTTTGCAGTCATAACTTTTTTCCTCGTCAACCGATTTTCAAAATCTCCGGCTCAGTTTGAAGCTGAAACTTTAGATGAAGAGATAAGAAGATCAGAATAGACTCAAGATGAAGATTGAAGATCAAAGGTTTCCTCAAAGGTGGCCTAAATCTGAAACACCCTCAAAATCCGGTTGGGAGAATTAAATGAAAATCAGCTTGATTTCGGAATAATCATCCATTCTGAATACGTTCAGATCTTTCTTGCTGTCAGTAGTCAAGAATTGTGCATGAAAAAACCCAATTATAACGGGAGGATAAAAAAAAAATCAACCCATTGTTCGCCTGAAATGCATGGCCCGTAACCAAGGTAACAAGAATCACATTCAGTGACTGACAAGCCTGACCAGCTGAGGCTCATTCCACAATAGCGGTTTTTTTCTCAATCGTGAAGCATTAATCGTGTTTGTAAGCAAGAACAAGAAAACAAGTTTTATTGAGTTTTTATTGAACAACAACAAAGAGAAAATAACTTGGATAACATCAGAATTGAAAAATATTTATGATATTCAGTATTTAGTGGGCCCTCCCCTTTTGGCAATTACTTCATTGACCCTTTCCGGCATGCTGTCTATCAGACTATCAATGAACTCCTGTGGTACAGCTGTCCATTCTTGCTGTACCGCATTCACCAAGTCATCCAAATTTTCAATTCGCCCTTCCCTTTCTTTCAATTTCAATTTCATACGACTCCAGGCATGTTCCATTGGATTCATATCCGGAGAGAAAGGCGGCCAGTTCATTCGCTAAATACCGTGATCCCTCAAAAACTCGTTGACAGTGTGAGCCCTATGCGGTCTCGCATTGTCATCAACGAGAAGAAAGTTGTTGCCGATATTTGCGGCGTAAGGGACCACGATTTCTCTCATACATAAATCTCTATACCTCTCAACGTTCATACTCTCTCCGTTCATACTCTCTCCTCTCAGAATCACCAATTCACTCCTTCCATTCATCGATATTCCACCCCACACAGTCACTCCTCCACCTCCAAAAGCCACCCTCGCCTCCATATTCCCTTCCAAAAACGTTTCATTCCTCCCTCTCCAAACCAACACACGACCATCCTTTCGAAACAAATTGAACCTACTCTCATCCGTAAACATACACCTATTCCATTCTGCTAATCCCCAGTTTTGATGTTCTTCCCCCCATAATCGTCTTGCTGCTCGATGTACAGGTTTCAGTAAGGGGCAGGTAGCTCGTATCCTTGCTTGTAATCCAAAATCGTGGATCCGGCGTCGGATTGTCTGACTTGATACCTTAATTTCCGTAGCATCGATCAATTCACGACGAATTTTGGGGGCGGTTGAAGTCCGAGTCCTCCGTACCAATCTTCCAATAAGGCGGTCTTGAGCGGGAGTTATTCTTCTTCTTGTACCCGTTCTTGGCCCCCTAGGTCGATACTGAATATCCCAGCGTTAGCTAGGACGTGGGACCTTTGGACAGATCTAACTGTTGTTCCAAGCAGATTGGATAATCCTTGTTCCGTAATTCGTGGAATCAGTTCCAGCTGGTCGGGCGATAGATGCGGCATCGATATGATAATTTTTTTGCAAACGAATCAAAATTGACGTCTAACCTAGCTTGTCAGTCATTGATTGTGATTCTTGTTACCTTGGTTACGGGCCATGCATTTCAGGCGAACAATGGGTTGATTTTTTTTTTCAAAATCCTGCCGTTACAAATGGGTTTTTTCATGCACAATTCTTGACTACTGGCAGCAAGAAAGATCTGGACGTATTCAGAATGGATGATCATTCCGAAAACAAGTTGATTTTCATTTAATTCTCCTCCCAACCGGATTTTGAGGGTGTTTCAGATTTAGGTCACATTTGAGGAAACCCTTGATCTTCAGTCTTCATCTTGAGTCTATTCTGATCTTCTATCTCTTCATCTAAAGTTTCAACTTCAAAATGAGCCGGAGATTTTGAAAATCGGTTGACGAGGAAAAAAGTTATGACTGCAAAAGAGATAATAAGACAATTCGAAAAATGTCTTGAGGTAATGAGTTCATCTTCATGCCACTGCTGTCAAATTTGAAAAAAAAAATTATTTCTTCATTTGGGATCCTTTTGAAAATTCAGAAATTTTGCTCAGTTTCAGATAATACCTTTTAGCGATTTTATGCAAAAAACCTTATGTTTTGAAGAAGTACGAAATTATAGCTGAAGGACTGGGCTAGCGAACAGTGTTTACAGAATTCAAATTGTTCAATGCAAAAAAAAGTTATTCAGATTTTAATATGGTCAAAATTTTGGGGTGCGACGAAATTAGTGTTGAGTAGTTTATTTCAAGGGTAAAAAGTTTCTGATTTTGAAAAGAATTCCGATTACTGGAGATATTTGCTTCCTTTATATTTCAATATGTTTGGACCATAACAAATTTTCATCAATATACAAGCCAAGAAACTTCAAAATAGGAGCATACTTGATGATTTCACTTTTGAAATTGATAGGTTCTTTGAAATCCACAGAGTTCGATCTTTTGGTGACAAACATAAATGATAATTTTTTGTAATTTAAAGTTAGTTTATGGTTTATTAGCCAAGATGATATTTTCTCAATGTCATTCAACATGTTTTTTTAAATTTCTTGTAAACTATGTCCGTTATAAATAATGGTTGTATCATCAGCAAACATTTTGATTTTTCCATCTAGTTTCAAATCGGCTAATGAATTGATATATATGAGAAAGAGTACAGGTCCAAGGATTGATCCTTGTGGCACTACACATAAAACCGTTTTATGCAATCCTTCAGTATCTTCCATAAATACAAACTGTTTTCTGTCTAAAAGATAATTTCTGAACCATTCGTGAGCACTTCCTCTCACACCTATTTGATATAAGATGTCCAATAAAATTTTGTGATCAACTGTGTCGCTTTCTGAAGATCAAGCGACAGAATACCACATTTTTTACCTGAATCTATATCAACTTGTAATTGAGTAATGACATCAAGAACTGCTGATTCTGTATCGCTAGATCTTCGAAAACCATACTGCACATTATACAATAATTTTGATTTTTCAAGTTATTCAAATAATCTACAATGCATTGCTTTTTCAATTATTTTCGAAAGCATTGATAGAATCGAGATGGGTCTATAATAGTTCATATGATCTTTTTCACCTGCTTTGAAAATTGGTGTAACTTTCGCAATTTTCATTTTATCTGGAATTATGCCCGTTATGAAAGTTAAATTTATTATTTTGCTCATTATAGGTGCAAGTTCTGATTTCACTGCTTTAATAATGTTGGTGCTGATTTTGTCCAATCCTGGAGACTTTTTTATATCAAGCGAGTTTATGATTTCTTTTATTTCTACATAATCTGTGTATTTTGATATAAGATTATTTCATCATTAATTTCACATGATCATGGACAAGTTTTTTACTTATTTGATCATGTTTTCATTAGTAATTTATTTTTGTATATTAATATTGTAATATTAACAATAAATAAATAAATAAATAGGATATAATATACAAATGACCAACCTACTGTTGAATTAACAACATTTAAGTTCTATCTTACCACTGTTAACGCAACCTACTTTTTTCTTTATATTTGCTACTTATAGGTTATAAAAACACGCATATTAATAATAAATACTTTAATAAATAATATAAATAATAATAAATTAAATTAAACAAATAAGCTTTTGTAAAAATGCCTAAAACTACTGAAAAAGGCACATATACGAGTTTTGTCTCATCTGGCAGTTCTTTGACATTAAAAGTCCTTATTTGAATTTTAACATTCTGCAAAAGTTTTGGTCAACAAATTGATGTAGTTGTAAGATTGAGTAGTCACTCTGTAGCTTGCAAACAAGTCTCATTTTCATTTAGAACCTTCCTCATCCACAATAATTGATCAATTTCAAACACAGTCGAAGTTAAAAAAAATCGAGTAAATCGTTAAAGAGACTTAAGATTTATCATGAGCCGGATGAAATATTCCAATTCAATTTTTTTTTCACAATTAATATCGCAAAGTCATCAGCAGTCAATGTCTTCATTTCCCTGGGGGTGGTCTCAGCATCGATCTTGCTGCCGAAGACAGTTTTTGTGAGACAAGCGACGCTATGTGGGAACTTCTTTTCCACATGTACTCCCTGGTTTTGTCATGGTTGTCGGCACTGTCCACTCTCACCTAGATAACAAAAAATATCGTTAAAAATAGTGTAGCCAGTGAAAAGGAGGTGACTTCTAGTTATTCGATATAACCGATTTAATATTGTAACGTGCTGGAGCTGGCCCTGAACATCTGATCGCGGAATTGTTCTCTAGAGTGACGAAGAGTGGAATACATATTGTCATCCCGTCTAGAAAAGCAGGGAAGTCGCCTAAATTGTTCAGCACTGTAAAAACTAAATTGAAAGAAAAAAATAAAGATGCCAAAATAGTTATTTGTATGCTAAGGCCGCGAAATACCTTTTTAACGTACCGAAAGAACAGTTATCGCCGAGGCCGCTTGCGGCCGAGGCAAGATAATCTTGAGGTCGTTAAAAAGTTTCGCGGCCATGGCAAACACACTATTTTTCGTGCAATCGTTAAAATTATTAAAATAGATAGTTGTAAATAAATATATTATTGCTCTAAAATCAACAGCAGTTCAATTTATTTAACAATATCACCGTGTGCTATGGAAATGATATGTTTCAATATATACAAAATATTTTGACAGTTCTTGTCAAAACGCAAAATGTCTGATACTGATAGCGATATTTCAGTACCTTCCACTCCTCCTGAACTCAAAAGCGTTGTAAATTCGGCGCTTTCCGTTTTAATACCCGAAAAATCTAAACGGCAGTACGAAAAATGTTACGGCGAGTTTAAAGATTGGTGTGACTAACAGAATGTTAAGACGATGTCTGAAAACATTTTTGAAAGTGACGTTTGGTTTCGCGGCCGTTCCTATGGGTAACGGCCGCGAAATTAAATTTCGCGGACTGTGCTGAGAACGCGAAATACTGACTTCGCGTGCGATTGCACGAAAATTATTTTTTTTGCGAATATTATATGCTGCGCAGTCGAAATAACCGCAAACTCTCTCCCAGGCGCGAGCCTGGATTCGCCAATTGACGAAATTATGTTTTTTCGCAATTTCCATTTGCCAAAAGGACCTTTCCAAAATTCGTCGCCAGCTCTAGGACTATTAGGTGGTCTAATAAATTAATATTTTGGAACCTTTGGTGTGAATACAATTCAAGAAAAAAGAAACTACCCAAACACCAAAACTACGTCACAATCACACTCGACGCGCGTTTTGCCAACAAAGTTGGCATCTTCAGGAGCTAAAAGCTTACTAAACCACTTATCCAACTTACTTTTATTTATACCACTACAGTTTCTTTTTTCTTGAATTATTAGGTGGTCTACTCACTTGTTTGGGCTGTAAAACCCTGATTGCATGTAGGGTGGCTGCACCTCCGTGCATTATTCGCAAATTTAGTCTTCCATACATTTCAGCTGTGGTTGCTGTTGCACTCTTTAATTCTCGTCTGGCGCCTTTACCAAACTGAAAAACAGTAATTAAAATTATCATTATTTTTTTTTGTTTTGGCATCGACTGCTATGGTCATTAGCCATGTGTTATGGGTAGGCCTTGTTACTTACTCCATACGCCACCTTAGGGGCAGCACTGTTAATTGGAACGCAATTCTGGAGTTCAACTCGATCATGAAAATTAAATTGAAAAATCCCAGCCGCAACTGGGGCTCGAACTCTGGACCTTTCGACTCAGAGTCGGACGCTCTAACCACTGCGCCACGCCCCGACATAAATTTAAATTATTGTGTGCGGATTAGTTATTTATTGTATGAGTGTCTTCTCAGCCATAAAACTCGAAAGAATAAATAAACTTAAAAAATAGTTTTTTAGATAAAAACTTTTGAATGCATTAAAAAGAAGAAAATTTATTTTAGAGTGAATTAAACCCATAATTTTGTTACATTATAAAATTTTAAATGATATAAAAGCTTGTCGCGAGAAGTATCTATGAAGAAATAGTAAATACGCCAGATGCATTCTGTCCTATTTAAGCAGATCTCCACTGATTGACATGAAGCGGATATATGAAAAGCCTCCAACAGATATAGAGCCCTAATAGAGAAAGGATTGTAGCTTGTGCCAATAAAGAGAGGACTGGGTACAATTATACAACAGCACATCATTGGATTCGATCAGGATATGATTTTTAAGTTGTAAAAAGGAAGACAACGTTCTCATGGATAAAATGGTAGACAGACTGATAGAAGGCTAGAAGAAGATTCTAGCTATACTCTGAAGCAGCTGCAGACAAATGTTTTTGAAGTCGGAACTTCCAAATATGAAGGAAGTTGTCCATCCTCAAAGCGGAGTTTCAAAGTAAAGAAACTAAGTAAATCTCCAAGTTTAGAGTCGGAATTTCCGCTTTGAAGCCGGAATTTTCGACATTCAAGTTCGAGTTTGAGGTACGAAAAATAAAAATAAACTTTGTTAGATGCTTTCGTGCATTTTCAATACTTACCTCTTTTTCAACTCTCAGTGTCAAAGGTCCCAAAACGAAATCCGTTTTCACGTTGGTGTGATCCGACATCATGGTTACAGTTACATCACCGTCTCTTCTGATGGAACTCAATCCGAACAAAGTTGCCCTTGATGATTGTTTGTTTTTCGATTGTTTTTGTTTATTGTTTGATTGTTTCACCTTGTTCTTGGTTTTGTTTCCCGCCTTAGTTGTATTTTTTGTTTTGTTTCCCGATGATTTTGTTTTATTTCCTGATTCTGTTGTATTGCCTGATTTTGTTGTGTTTTTCCTCCTGTTTTTGTGACTGTTTCTCTTTTTGGGGGAATCAGCTCTCAATTCTGTAGTTGTCACCGTCACGTTTTTGAGAAAATCTTCTGATCCAGCTTTCGAGATCAGAATGAAGGCCGGCTCACGAGTCTCACTCTCTGTAAAACAAGTTTTTAATTATAAAGCACGGTGGCTGCACTCACGAGGGAGCAATACTCTGCAAGATTCTCTCCAAAGAACCCCAACAAATGATTCGAACCATTAGGACAGAATCAGGGGCCTATACGCAGAATGGAAAAGAACTGTACAGGGTACACTTTCCAGGATCAATGAACACAAACCTATCAACTGAGGCCTGGAGACACTCAGAACTGGAACAACCCTCGTGTGCCTCCAGGGAAGAATGGCAAGTCTCAAAGAAAGTGATAGATGTTGAAAAAACGAAATGGGCAATCAACTCATTTCAAACGTATAAATCGCCAGGGACGGATGGCATTTATCCTATCATGCTACAAGAAGGTATAAACCTACTAGCACACAAACTATGCACGGTACTAAGGGCCAGTCTTGTACTGGGATATATACCAAAAGCATGGAGAGCAATCACAGTTGTCTTCATCCCTAATCCTGGAAGAACGGCACAGGAAGGAGCGAAGGAACTGAGGCCAATAAGTCTTATGTCATTTATACTTGAGACTCAGGAAAAACTGATGGACAGGCACATCAGGGATACGGTATTGGTAAACCAACCTCTACACATGGACCTATATGCCTATACAACAGGCAAATCTACAGAGACAGCACTACACCAACTCGTAGAGAAGGTGGAAACTGCACTGAAAAACAAAGAGGTCTTGCTGGGTGCTGGGTGTTCTTGACATCGACGGAGCATTCAACAACACTAAACTCAATCTCAAGGGCGTCGAGACGAAAAGGCATCGATGAGACCTGCTGCACGCTAAGGGAAATAATCATCTACTCCTCTTTAGTGGGAGAAACACTAGCGGTCAAGGTCACCAGGGGCTGTCCGCAAGGGGGAGTCCTGTCCCCACTGCTGTGGAACCTGGTGGTGAAGGACCTGCTAATTACATTCGAGAGGAGTGGACACAAAACACTTGGGTACGCAGATGATATAGTCATTACGGTCCAAAGTAAATTTAATAACACGGTTAGGGAAATAATGCAGATGGCCCTAAATCTGGTCAGTACATGGATAGATAAGGAGGGCCTAACCAAATCAACCAATTGTAGCGTTTACCCGGAGAAGGAAATTAGAGAGCATAGGACCTCTGACCCTCCAAGGTACCCTCATACAGCTGTGGGGGGATGTCAAATATCTCGGGGTGATTTTAGACTCGAAGTTCACATGGAACCAACAGCTGGCAAAAGTAAAGAAGAAAGCCGAGGCGACGTTGCTGATAGACGGGCACACGGGAAAACATGGGGGCTAAATCCCAAAATGATGTATTGGATATACAACATTGTAGTGAAACCCATGATCACATATGCATCTTTGGTATTATGGACAAAGACAACACAAAAAATAGCTGCGGCCGAGTTGAGCAAGGTACAAAGACTTGCATGCCTTAGTATAACGGGAGCTATGAAAACAACACCAACATTAGCCATGGAAGCACTGTTGGACCTCCCACCGATTGATATAACAATCATGAGAGGCAAGAATGGGACTTCTAAGGCAACAAAAATCGAACAATAGATCGGGTCACAACAAGATAAAGGATATAGTGGGAGGTAACATTCTTGAAATGGAACCAACGGACCACATGACTCCTAGATACTTCTTCAACTTCGAGGTTATCATACAAGATCGAAGGGAATCGTCAGGTGACAACATCAGGGGCAAACCTGGAGAGAGGATCTGGTATACGGACGGATCCAAAACCAGCGAAGGAACTGGTGCTGGAATGTACAGTGAGAAACTCCCAAAAAAGCGTCTCACTAGGAACAAACACCTCCGTATTCCAGGCAATACGCAAGAGAAATCAACATGAGGGAATTGCGTAATGCAAGGATCAAAATATGCTCAGACAGCCAGGCGTCACTGAAGGCTCTTATGAACCCGAAGGTGACATCAAGACTGGTATGGGAATGCCGAGAAGAACTCAGTGTCCTCTCAGAACACCACAAAACAACTTTGATGTGGGTTCCAGGACACTGTGGCATCGAGGGCAATGAAAAAGCTGATGAACTAGCCAGAAACGGTTCATTAACTTCATATATTGGCCCGGAACCCGCACTCGGGATTACCAAATCCGATATTCGAGGATGCATTCGGGACTGGATCAAACGAAAACAAAGGGAGAGGTGGAACGAAGCCCCTCTCATGCACCACGGGAAACATACATTAAAGAACCGTCAAAACCAAAACTGAAGAACTACTTAGATGAGCAGGAATCAAGTTAGAACGATAACGTCCCACAGCCCAGTGAGAAAATACCTGCACAAAATGGGGCTGTACAACGGAGAACTTTCCTGCAGACAATGTGGCAAAGGGACAGAAACAGCCAAACACGTACTGTCAGAATGCGAGGCACTAGACCGCAAGAGACAGGCAATATTCGGGAAACCCAGGCTATCTCCCGAAGAATACAACAGTCAACCGGTGAAGAACCTATACAGACTGGTAGAGGGGACTAGAGTTACGGAGTGGGTGCTGTGAAACCAACTGGAACGCACAAGAGGCTGAGGTGCAGCTGGTGAAAGGACCAGCATCCGATGGGGAAAAAAAGGGTGACTACGCCTAATCGAAGCTACTTCTGGTGGTCAGCCTTCCATGCATTCTTATTAAAAAAATAATAGGTGTGTGTTGCAGGGTTGTATTGTCAACAATAGCTCACCTGTCACTTTCGGTTCATCAACAATCTCATTGGTAGATCTCGCAATTGGTATTTCTCCCATTTTATTCCTTACATCCGTAGTTTTGCGTTGGGGGTTTCTCTTCTTATTCTTCTTTTTATCTTTTCCGTTACCTTTGGATTTCTTGTTGCTCTTTTTCTTACCATCGCCTGACTGGAGTTTGACGCGAACTGGATCATACGATTTTCCCAAAATTTTGTTGATGCGACCTATAATGTTGTCCACAAATCTGTTGTATTTTGAAATGTAAATTGCGGGCATTTTGGGTTGACCCATTTGAATAGAACCTAGAAAATTAAATTCGCACATGATTAAATATCCTTATTTCTAACATCCTTTGTGGCACATTTCCTCCATACTGAAATACAGATTGAGCATTCGTAGTTCGTTTTCACGTTTTTTTTGCTTTGAATGAACAATATGCTAAAAATGGGCCACCGAATGCTAATTAAACAGTTTTTCTATTCATTCAGGTGGAAGGTTTAGAAAAACCGATCTTGATCTTTCCGCAGTATGAGCCAAACTATATTTCACATAATTTTTGTAATCAGTTGATAACTTGGATGTAAGTCATTGAATTGATTGGATGCAAACTTGAAAAGTTTGAATAGTAAATAAAATATTAAAACGAAATATTCTGCATTCTGATAATAATACAATAAAAAATCAACAAATATGAAAACAGTAAATATCTAAAATAAATCTTCAATATCTTCAATTGCCATCCATGATTTGAGACAAATAAGGCTTCTCACGGAGTCATTGACTCTTGTTTTGAGTTAGGGCAGCTCTAGAAAACTGCCTTTCTACTGGAGCTGGAGTTGACAAAAAGTCCTTGGCTATTACGAGGATATATTGAAAAATTCTTACCCTACTATAGAACCAAATTTCAATGTCAAAATATTTTATTACTCAACATATTCTCCTCTTAATTGGATACATTTATTACAACGAACCTGCAACGTCTCTAGACCTTCAAAAAAAATGTTTCTTCTTGCTCTACAAACCAGACCTCCACAGCTTTTATTACCTCCTCGTTGGAAGAAAATTTACGACCTTTTAAACTTTTTTTTCAGTTGAGGAAAGAGATGATAGTCGGACGGAGCCAAATCTGGTGAATAAGGTGGATGTTCTAGTAATTCAAACCCTAAATCACGAATTTTTTGCATGGCAACATGAGATTTGTGTGCAGGGGCGTTGTCCTGCAAAAACAAAACACATTTGGATAGCGTGGTGAAGAAGTGCCTTTAGAGCACTCGCAACGTTGCAACTCGTGGCGGCATATGAGTTTATGATAAAAGATGTTAAGAAAAAAAACAGATTACGTTCAATTTAATTCAAAAACTAAGTCGTAGACAAACTATACCGTACAAAAATATACAAATGAAAAAGAAGCCACATATAACGGTCCTGCGATAGGGGACCAACATGGCAATGTCGAAAAATCGAAATAGTAAGAAAGTTTTATTGCATTTTTTAATGTGATAAACCCGGGCTACTTGTATGTCATTTTTATTTTAACGAAGTGAATCACTAACTTTTTTCATAAACCAAGAGGCATACTGATTAAAAACACATGTTTTTTTTTTCATAATTTTTTATATAGAAAACTCGCACAACTTGTATGCCATTTCTTATTTCATCTCCATATACAATGGCTATAATGAAAACAGACAGGCATACTGCTTAAAAACTTGGAATTTTTTAAATCTATTTTGCAACTTCTTTTCAATTTTTTAGTATGACGAACACGCACAACTCGTATGCCATGTTACATATCAACAATTCAGGAGACAAACTTTATATTACAACAAATTTTGTGCTGATTAAAATCACGGAATGTTATTCCATACCTGTTCAAAATTTTTGTAGAGTTAACAGTACTTAGGCATACGCATTCAGTATGCCATCCTTTTTTTAAGCAGTTTCAGAACAATAACTTCTATACTTATCAGTGGCAGCCTGTTTAAAAACAGGGAAAATGTCCTTATTCTCATACAAATTCACGTGACCATACCAACCCTTCGGACCCGCCCTAACGGTGTGCCAATGGTTTTCTGAGTATTTTATTTTCGTTATTTCATTACAAAACACATAGCAGCCTGATTAAAATCGTAGCAAAACACATATTTTTCGAACAAATGATTAATTTTTTTTTTTTGAAGAACCCAGGACGACTCTTTTATTCCTGCCTTATTATCATAAGAAAATCGAATCTCCAGTTATTGTTCTACCCTTATCCAAAAAATCAATCATGATTACTCCATGGCAATCCCAAAAAACTGAAGCAAAAACTTGGAGAACCGGAGTGTCGCCATTCCATCGATTGTTGTTTTGTTTCTGGATCATAGAAATGTACCCAAGTCTCATCCATAGTAACAATTCGGTTTAAGAAGTCTACATCGTTTTCAAATCGAGCACAGATCGAACGCGATGCTACTACCCTTGCACACTTCTGGTCAACATTCAAACATTTGGGGATCCATTTTGCAGCAATTTTTCTCATGTCCAAATTGACAAGGACTATATGATGAACGCGTTCGTATGAAATATTCGGTGCTTCAGATATCCGTTTTAGCCCAATCGATATTTTCAAGGACTGACACAGAAACTGGCCTTCCCGATCGGTCATCATCTTCAATGGAAAATTTACCTCTTTTGAAGCTTGCAGTCCAATTTTTCACGGTCGCATACGAAGGACATTGATCACCAAGGGTATTAAGCATATCTTCGTTAATCTGCTTACCTCTTAACCCTCTTAAATACAGGTACTTGATGATGGCTCGATACTCCAATTTTTCGATTTTTACAATTTCGGTGGACTTATTTTTCTTTTACTTTTTTGACGTCAAACTTCTGATAAGTTATTGTTCGTTGCTATGGTAACACAATATTTTGTTTATGCAGGGAACTGGTCTAGGCTAACTAGATATCAATACATCCTCGTATAGCGAGGTTTTTAAAAATGCGTTCGTATCTCTTCCACCATTCTGAAATATTTTCAGAACTGTCAGCTCGTGGGTCAGAAATATATTTGTCGATTTCGTGACTCCAGGCCATATCGTCGTCTGCATTATGGACAGATTTTGTACTAAACAAATAGTAGATCGATTTCAAACTTTTCGACTCCACTATTTTCATTAGGGTTTGAAAATGTTGCTACTGGAACTCATAGTTCAGACATTTGCAATGAGTCAGCCGCAGCCCTAAAATACTGTGCTTTAAAAATATCTTCAAAATATTTAACTGCTTCAAGTACCTGCAACTCTTTGTTAATATTATTGAATAATGATAGTGCCCATCTCTAATACTGCACATCTCTAATGTCGGTAATGTAGTGTACTATAAGGATGTCACTTAGAAATTGTCAGTTGTAGTTGGCGTTTCGGGATATAGTTGATGTCTGTAAAAAATGTCTGTCCTTAAGAAATAAAAATAATTTATCAACACATTATTTCTTTCCTATAATTAGTACAATTGATACTGACTCTAACACTCTTTTCCCCAACTTGTAGAATGTTTTCACTTTATGTTAGTTGTAACTCGAAATTAAGAAAAAAAAATCGCATGTTCGTTCTACGCCGTCGTGGTAATGGCCTCGCGAAGAACTAATTTCAGAGTTAAATAAAAAAAATTAATAATGGAGACAGAGTTTCGGGAGTCGGGTCATTTTTATTGAAAATTTCCACCTCTTTATGGAACTTTTTTCAAAATTTCTTAAATATTAATAGTTTTTGAGTTATTACCAAACATCGAAATAGCTTTTTTTCATCTTATTTTGTTAATAACAATTTCGATTTTTATGTGCGGTAATAGTAGTTTTTCTACGACCATTAAGAAAAATGAACATTTCAATTGCCTCTTCGATTAAGAAACCTACCACGTTGTAACACCGATTTTCATTTCCCACGGGCTAGCTGTATCGAAATATTTCATTTCCTACGACTTTCATGAACTACTAGACTGTCATTATTGGTTAAGTATTAACAAATTTTAAAGTCCGACGGGTATCAACCAAGGAAATCCAAAACATTTTCTACAGATCAAATTACTTAATTTTATATCAGAAGCTCCTGATAATGCCTATCTTATTCTGACAAAGGTATGATTTTCTTTTTATAAAACCAGAATAATTTCAATAAAAAGATTGATTACAATCGGATTCTATATTTTTGAATAGTTGACAGATACTTTCTATATAGCAGTTAATTTGAACAAATTATTATCGCTACGTTCGTACTACAAAATTTCATATACCTACTCGTGAGAAATGTATGTCATTTCATGCTCATTGTACAATATACTATTACCTAACAAGTGCGGAAAGTGATACATTTCCGCACGTGATTGCAGGTGGCCAGTAATCGCGTACGGAAAAGTAACTTTATGCTCGTGTTAGGTAAACTATTTTTTCTACAACCACACTCCAAAACATGCTTTTCTGCATAGTTTTACGTTCGCAAACATGATTATTTCTCACAATAATTGAAATTTGACATTAGTGTGCCGCAAAGTGACATTTCTGTGCCACAAAGTATCATTTCTGTGCCAAAATTTTTCAGTACCTAATTTCTAAGCAATACAGTTTTCGTGACAGCAAGGTGAAAGTATATTTTGAAAATTCTGCATTTCGAAGGGATATTCGATCAGGCAACTTCAAGAATGAATAGACAAAGTCTATTGGTTTATATAATATGAGGGAAATTGTCGTACAAATTCATAATATTCTGAACAAAAATCATAGACATCACTACTGATGTCTCAAATACCCACATACACACTATCCATTGCTAGGCAACGGAGCAACATCTATCGAATCATTTGAATGTCAACAAACGTCAAGCATAAAATATTCGTAAAATATTCTTGTCCCGTCATTTTTTAATGAGATTGAACTAAAATGGATAGCGACAGTTCTGAAATTGAAAATACTCCGCCAGAACTAACAGAACAAGTTAATTCATTGTCATTGAATTTACTACCTTCAACTTCAAGAGGAAAATATAAGAATGAGTCACTGACATTTCATTCCGTCTTATAGTATAGTATTATTTTTAGCAAAAAGGGTGTTGTAGAAAAAGTATAGTGTGTAACACGAGCAGATATGCAATTTCTCACTCGTTTGAATTGCAGCACTCGCTTGCGCTCGTGCCGCAACTTTTTCAAACTCGTGAGAAATTAGCTCTTTTCTGCACTTGTTGCACAATATACTATTTTCTACTAGCGTGCGGAAAAAAACCCAAAAGTTAACATAAAGAAATATTTATTATTAAATACCTATCAAAAAATTTATTATTATTAATATTAATATTGAATGTGCAATTTCTGTAAATTAATTGCAGTGGCTAAAATTGTATCCAATGAAGTCGGGGACTTGAAGGTTGGGTTTCCGAGGATTTGGTTTTCACTGCTTTGTCACAAGCACTAATTGTTGCAAACGTGGTCGTTTGAGTAACTTGGCTAGAAGAGGTAATTTTTGAAGGCTGCTGTATGGTGAAAGTTGCTAACAAGTGGTAGGGCCAGCGACAGCGTCACTCTAGTTTGATATTTTATTGGATAGGCTCTTTTGGAAACTTGGTGAGCTCTCTACATAACCTTCTGCGACGCTGGAAGATTTAAAACCTCCGGGGCGTTTAATATTTGTTATTCCTTCTCCAGAGTCTGCAAGCATTATGGCGGCCGAACGTCGGAAACTGTGGCTCGTATATAATTCAGGATTTGGAAGCTTCAGATAACTTGCAATCTCTGATGGCATTTTTCCGAAGGTGTTTATTCCGATACAGGCGATACATTGTACAGAGCAAGTTCCTTTCTTATATTTCATGAAAAATTTCTTATGTGGGGTTCCAGACTTTCTTAAACTCATATGCTTTCTAACCAAATTGAGCAATTTTCCATTTTCAGCTTCCTCAGAAATCGCAAAGCTTCTGAAAGAGTGTTTTTTTTGTGTCTGGGATATTTATCAATAAAATCTTAGCGACTTTTATATGAAGATAAATTTCGTCAGGTGCTTCATTTATAAACTTAAAAATTTCTTCTTTTAAGAAAATTTTAGACTTTTTTGGTCTAAATCCAATGTTTTGTTATTTTATATATGCCGTGACCTTGAAAAACTTGCTTAAATCGACGTGACGTGTTTTTTAAGTTTAATCACACTTTTTAACATTGGATATCTGGACCAAAGAGTGTTTGGCTTGCATGTTTTGGAAATTTCAGCAAAATAAGCCAAGAAACGTCTTCTTTACAAATTTTTAATTCCCTTATTCAGGCACCAGTTTTCAAACAAAATATACTCCTTTTCATACCTATGACAGGATTTTGATGGTAGTAGATCCAAGTTTGCAGTTCTAGCCGCTTCCAAAACTGACTCTGGCAAATCGTCATCTGAAGAATCCATGAAAAATTATCTTACTAGGAAAAGCGGCGCCGGTAAAATTGGTTTTGACAAGGTAGAGTTTTGACTGACAGGTTTATTTTTTCTCTGTTGCTACGGTGATTCAAAGTGACAAGTAAAAAATGTCAGATGTTTATTACTATTTATAATGGGCCGTGGTGGTCGGCTGGTAAAGCGTTCGCCTCATAATCGTGGGGTCGTGGGTTCGATCCACCGATTCACCGATCTCGTACATGGCATCACACGTTAAAAGGTAAGGGCTGCGTCTTCCCTAGCTCACACAAGTCTCTCGAGGACTTCCGAGGGTTGCGCGTAGGGGTGCAATCGGTTGAAGGAAATAACAATTTTAACAATTTAACAAAAACAATTTGACATTCATTTGATGAGGCTTATACCAGTGCCATTAAAAAATTATTGAAACACATCTTTTTTTATTAAAAATTATAGCAGAATTCGAATAAACTTCATTTTTCAGTCATTTTGTAAACTACAACAATACAAATATATGTATTATTATTTAAATATCTAAATGTCAGTATAGTCCCCAAAAACTTAACAAATTCACTTTTCCGCACTAGTGCGGAAAAAAGTTTTTTCCGCACTAGTGACTCTTTCAACACTAAAATGAGTGCAAAAGTGGACTTTTTCGCACGCTAGTAGAAAAAATCCTTAAAAACCATCTTTCTAATAAAGCTCGTTTAAAAATCTATTCAAATTGTTTTGGGTTATTTCAATGCGCAAATAAATAATTTTTATAGCTCATTATTTTAGTTTCGTATTGCAATCTCTTGGAAAAAAAATTCAGAGCCCGAGGCCCCCACAAAAGACACATATAAGAATAAACCGCACATTAAGAGAATTGTATTATTTTATGCATTATGCAAACCAAACACATTTTTTGTATATTACAATTATATCATATCGACTTAAAAATTGCAGGGGACAATCGTACGACAACGCATCTGTCATGAGTGGAAAATACACTGGTGCTCAAGCTAAAATTATAGAACCTAACAAGTTGGCGTTGTGGATTCCTTGTGGCGCCCATTCTCTAAATTTAGTTGCAAAAGCTGCCGCCGAGTGTTGTACTGCTGCGATAGCATTTTTTGATTTCATAGAGGAACTTTATGTGTTTTTTAGTACCTCTACATATAGATACAACTTGTTTAATGTTTAAAATCTACTTCTGTAAACGGCAGCTAAGCTGGCTGTGGAAAAAATGTTATTGTTCCTAAAAGAGTATATACTACTCGATGGTCATCTAAAAGTGATGCTTGTAAAGCAATAGTTAAGGGATACAATCGCATCAAAGAAACATTGTCCATAATTGCAGATGATGATGACCAAAAATTGAAAACCCGTAGCAAGGCAAATGGTTTGTATAACCGAATGTGTTTACTGGAAACAGGAATATTTGCAATCTTAGAGAGATCAAACAGCACAAGTCATATTCTTCAAGATCCAAATATTGACCTTATTTCAGGAGTGGCAGCACTTGCATCACTCAAAGAATTTATCGAGTCAATACTTGACAACTTCGAAATGTATGAGACGCGGGGTAAGAAGATAAGCGGAACCAAAGAATACTCCACGCATAGGAAGCGACAACGAAATGTTCTGCTTACACCACTGGATTATGGAAAGGCTTCAGAGGCTGAAATGACACCATCAGAGAAATTTAGAAAAATTTTATTCCAATTATGGATCAGTTCAATACCTCTTTAAGTCAGAGGCTTTTCGCATATGAAGCTATTCATTCTGATTTTGGATTTTAACTACGTCATTTGGAAAATTTAACTCCCAGTGAAATTGGAGCTAACTCACTAAAACTTGTTAAAATGTATAGCAATCATTTAGATGAGAACCTACATGTCCAATTGTTGATTTTTTCAAGACATTTGCTGTGGATGTCGGCTTATCAAAATCAAATATAAGTAAAGTACTCAGCCAAGTGTTTGCCCAAAATTCCGAATAATGTTCTATCCGGCTGTTGTCTTTTCGGATATAATTCAAAATAAATTTGTGCTGTTTTCGTACTATTCCTATCAAATTTATAATAAAGTTTCAACATATCTCGTTTTTCTTCATTTCAGAATGATGACATTTCGACTAAAGTATTTGTGCCAACTTATGATGTTTAATGAGTTCTGACAACTTTTATTTATTATACAAAATTTTTCGATGGAGTCATGACCATCTCAGATGAAGTTGTTTTTTTTTAATATCGGTGGTTTCAGAAGTGCAAATCATAACAAATTATACATCAATGAAATCACTATTTTTCTGTATAAAAAAAACAATATGGCGCCCATAACAGAAAAAAAAAGTTGATGATGTATGCCAGAAGACGAAACGTCGGATAGTAAATCTGAACATGAAAACGTGTAGCTGAAAAAAAAAATCAACGAAAATGTACTTTTGGTTTTGAGCTGTTATCAAATAACGATAGAAAAAAATAAAAACGAAAATTCCGATTTTCAGTTTTTTCCCGATATTTCCGGAAATACTCGGAATTTTCCAAGTTTCAAAACAGTATTTTGTTAAGCACCAGAATATGCAACTTTGCCCCAATTTAAGCTTCGACGTATCTCCTGTAGTTTAGGAGATCCCAATGGTGGGGTTCGAATTTCAATTGCCCTGTAGATACGTCCGACATAATCAATGAATTTTCAACAAGAAAATCTAGAAAAGTGCCAGGACTTTCATCACTAATCATAATTTACATATTATTATTTTACTTTGTATTCGACCAAATAACTGATATTTATTTTATATTACATGTTTCCACATGCATATTTATAAAAGTGGAGTGCAATTTATTAATTTTGTTGAATGGTAGAAAGTAGGGCCCCCAAACGAATTCTGTCCAGGGGCCTCACAGATATCCGGCCCTGGAAAAAATATCAGAGATTTTCTACGTTGAACTTGTCTACAGGTACATTTGCAAACTTCGCGAGAACCGCAGACACACACGTCAAGTGACTGTTTGTAGATTTGCATAGCATTAATTCAGTCATCTACACCTCCTTAGCAAACCAAATATTTGTTTGCCGTAACGGTGGCATCGGCACCTACTACGGCTAAGGAGTCGGAAGACGTCAGGTCAGTGACCAGAAGGTCAAACCGAGTCATGGTCACACTTTCTACCGCATGTCTTATTGAATGTGAGTCGAGGTTACCAGAGACTGTTCACGCGCCTCGACTATCGTAAATCAAATGTTTTCGGAAATTAAGGAATTAATTAATTTTAACATTGTATGGACCGCATGACCAACACCAGGCTTGTAGATTTCTAGAAGAAAGTTGGTGTGTACTTCAAATCATGGTCTCTTATCCTAAGAATTCTTTAGACAAGGAAATGAGCGTGTTATTCCTAGTATACGAAATGATTCATCTAACAGTTATGATCAAATAATAATAACATTCATTTCGCTTGTTAAAAAGTATAAAATTATCACAATTAATATTTTTGTATAATAACAAGGAAGACGTCAGTGTAAAAATAAATAATATATTGATAAAAACAATAAATTGACATGAAAAAATTGACTAAAACATATGGAGACATTTTATAAAAATTGTTAATAAAGCTCCTCAACGGAGTAGCAATTTTTTTCTATAAGATATGCTTTTATATGGAAATATTCACTGAATCCTTAATAGATGCATCTTACTTGTTATTTGTTATATAGTTTCGGTCCGAGGTAGAGATGACTCTTTTGATAAAGAGAGGTTCGGTGGGGATTTGGTATTAGTAAACCTCTAGCTCTAATTGGATATGGATGGTCTTCTTGATTTTCCATAAATTTTTGTTTATTTTTATGAACGTATATGCACATCTCAAATATATATAGACCGGCAACTGTGAGTATTTTTAATTCTCCAAAAGAATTTCTGCATGTCTGCCGCCATCCTAATTTGGCAATTATTCTGACAGCATACTTTTGCAGAATGAAATATGAATACTCTTTCAGCAGAAGAGCTCATACCCCAGTTCAAGATTGCATAGCGCAAGTGACAGCCAATAGTGGCATGATACAGATTCAATAGAACTTCTTTTTCACAATGATTTGACATAAATCTCAATGCGTAACAGTTCTTTCTCAGTTTATCACATAGTGAATCAATATGAGTACTCCAAGTGAGTTTATAATCTAAAGTAAGACCCCCAGCATTCTCGTTACTGACTTGGATGTCACCTCTAGTTGGCTGTCTTCATAGATTTTGTTTCGGTGGTGTTGTGAATTGTAAATATTACCAATGCTGTTTTGCTGCTAAATCATTAGAGTGAAGTTAGCCTCACTTTTCTGGCAACAGTTTCTAACATAGAATATTTCCTGGCCACACTTTCTGACTTAGAATATTTCTTGGCCACACTTTCTGACTTAGTTTACTTCCTGGCCACACTTTCTGACGTGGAGGATGTCGAATGTGGGATAGGACAGCGAACGTCCGCGGTGTTGCCAATGTCATGTCAAATTTTTGAAATTAGTCTTAAGAGTGTATCCGCTATCCTCACAAACAGGCGTAAGCCTCTGTGAGCTTGTTTGTTATATTGAACATATCTGTTTTATTCCGTTTGTGTATGTGTTTATATAATATGTTTTTACACAATTTAATGTTTTAAAATTAGTCTTAAGAGTGGATTCGCTATCCTCACAAACAGGTGGAAGCCTCTGTGAGTCTCTGTTGTTTATTTTGAACATATGTCCACTGTATTTTATTTGATGTATTCTTTCCGCAAAATAAACTTCTATTCTATTCTAATTATTTGTACAAATATAGTATAATCAGTATTCTGGGATAATTTGATGACCAAATGGGTATTGACGGTATTGTAAAACTTCTAGAAAGTATGATAATTTGTCGGATATTGTCACACCATCACGAATGGAAAACAAAACGAAAATACTGTGTCATAGTAGACATCATGAAGGGTAGGTACAAACAAGGGGTAAATTGATTCTTTTCTCGTCACAATGTCATGAAAAAGTAATTATATTTCGACGCCTTCAGTATTCTACCAAAAATATTCCGAGTTGAAAAAATAAATGAAACAGTATCCGATGAAGAATCTAATGGAAGGATCAAATAAATTTATTTGGCCTGAAAAGTGTTGGAAAAGTGGATATTGAATTTGAATTCCGTCACGACATCTTCAGTACCTTCAGGTACCTTCAGTACCTTCAGTAATATTTCTATAATTTCAGAAAAAACATTAATTATGGATATTGGTCGAAAATTGTGCAAAATTTCAGCGTTGCCTTTTTTTAGCAAAGGTAAAACTTTGGAAATTTTTAATAGTTCGGGAAAAATGCCACCAACAAAACAATTATTTATAAGATCAACTAATGGTTCAAGCATGGTATAGAATGTTTCTTTTATAAGTATTGCATTTATTACAAAAAATACCGACTGTAACGTAAAAAGCTATCCTCCATTTGGGTATTGAAATATTTACATTTACTGACTGTGTGAAGAATCTTCTCTACAAAAATGCATTTTATTCTCTTGATGAATTTTTACAAGCTGATTTGGCTACTACGTTATGAATGTTTGCTTGTGTACTTTTTGTTATTTATATTGTTTTTTTACTTATATCATAGAATTCTCTTTTACCACTACTATTGTGTTTTATTCTTATATGTTCATTTAATTTAATTTCTTGAAATGATTTTAGACTGCCATTTTATTTCTTAACCTTTTGTATTTGACGATTTCCATGCTTGTAATAGTATCAGAAAATAAAATATCGTATTGTATTGTATTTCCTAATATTTTCACTAAAACATTTTACAATCCAGTATAAAATATACGCTCTCCAAATATGTTCTTTGATCGCCAAATTATCCAAATTATCCACCCATTGTTCCGTTCCAGAACTTTTCATGCAGGAATGTAATAAAAAAAAGATGCGTCATTCCATTATGAGAAGGTAAGTCTCAATTTAAACTACTCCACCTGATTTACATACCTACTTTCAATTTTGTCGCTCATACTTTCTCTCTTGGGATTCTTAACGCACGCCATATTGTCAAACAATTTTTTACGCGTGTTCCCAATCTTAACGAACGTCTTTGGAAGAACGACCTCCGGTAATTTTCAAGCAACAAGGTCAGTGGGTGACCCAGTTGTGGCCCAACAGTTCCGAAGACGTGGATGGCCTACTAGATGAAGATTTCCCGGACGCATGTCAAACGGTGTTTGTTTCGTTTTGTCAGAATCTTCATCTCGCCTTCATTGGTTTTAATTGATGCTTAATTCGATTTCAAAACTTTGGTATTATATTTTACTTTTGATTTTTATCTTTATTTGAAAACTGAGGTAGTTTTCAAGATCCGAATTATGATCGAAAAATTCAGCCAATAAAATGAAATTTGATCACGTTTACGTAATTTTTCTGGGATCAATTTTTTAACTGCCTGAAAATAAAACATCCAGAATTTTCACGAAAAATGAGAAATAAACTTTCTATGTTTTTATACCATTTCTATTTGTAACCAAGGTTACTGCAGTTTCGTGCTATATGGACATTATTAAACAAAACTATACAGGGTGTTCCAAACTCTATTGCCTATTAGACGTTTCTGGAAAAACAGACTTAGGATTATTTTGAAAATTTGATTTCTTTGATAATCAGCTCTGCTCTATCGATCTAAAATATTTTCAGCGCTGCGGCGTTGCCGCTTTTATCGAAAAGTAGCAACAACTTTGATATTTTAAATGGAAAACTCCTTAAATGGCTTGAATACCCTTACGATACAAATTCATATCATGTGATTGATCAAATATTGAAACATCAATATTCAATGGGACATCAATGTTCCTGGGACTTATCAAAATAACGGACGTTATTCCGACAGTCTGAGAATTCCAGCACACAGTACAGCCCTATTCGAAAGGGGGGCAGAGTATAGGGGAATAAAAATTTTCAATTCCTTACCTGTCAACCTCCAATCAATCAAGGGTATAAATTTATTTAAACATAAAATTAAGGAATATTTGCTTGAACACTGCTTCTACACTGTTGAAGAGTACCTTAGTTACACCTAACTTTTAACATGTTAATGTAAATAACGTTTGTGCTATGTTTGTTGTTTGATATTGAAAGTTTTTTTACTTAATTTACTCAAATTGTTTTTAATAGATACTGACCATGTCAATGTCCAAATTGGATCCAAGGACAACAATAAATATTATTATTATCACAAACTCATTGGTTGAGATGAGTAGTGTGACAAATTGACTGCGTAGCAACTTCCATGGGTTCTGCAAAACCCAGATAAACTGGGATAGCAGGACTTATGACAACGCTTGGTAACATTTTTATGAGCACAAATGTATTCTTACGGAAGAATCTGAAGAGATTTTACCAAAAAATGTTCATTTTCTATGACAGTCAGAACAGCATGCATGTCAATAGACTAACTCAAAGCTAGTCTGGAGTTGTGTTTAATGTCTGAACGCTCTTGCAAAAACTATTCGAAGTAACACCCGACTGGGCGCTGGAAGCCCATGCTGCACCACGTTCCATAGAACAGATATAGCATGCAGATCCTACAAACTGCATCCGAAATGTTCACCTTAGAAATCCTGGAACTGAGCAGGAATCACCTAGGGCTTATGCCTGCAATTTTAACAACAACAACCGGTCACTGCACCCCGAGGAAACAGATGTTTAACAAGAGCATATACAAGAAGCAATATAAGTACACATTGTGTAATGTTGCTTTCATTTTTGGTTTCGTCAAAAAAATAATATCCTTTCTGATGAGTGGGTGACCACGAAATAGCTGTCAAAGGTTGGAATTCTCGGAATTAAAACGAAAAATACTCTATTTTCACTTAAATTCTGCTTGCGTTCCTCATAACGTACTAGAAACTTGATTGAACCTTGGGTTGGTCAGAACAACGAATTGTTGGCTGCCTGTCAATTTGTAGACAAACCTCTACTTTGGATTCCTTGGTTCGTGTCAAATCAAGTTTCAACTAGTGACTGTAGATGTCATAAGTAACTTTCTGTTATATACTGTCTTGCCTTCACGGCACTAATCTTTGAGTGGATTCGTTTTGATTTCGAGAGCTCCATGAATCCGTCACCACGAAACAGCTGTCAAAGGTTGGAACTCTCGGAATGAAAACGAAAAATACTCTATTTTCACGAACGATTTTTTAAATAGTAAGTTGAAAAAAGACTTACCTGTATCATTGATGGTAATATTGTATTATATCATTGAACAATCCCGTAAGGTTCACACTTTCGAGAATAAAAAATATCAGATACAACTGAAAACATATAAAATGAATATAGTTTGGCTCATATGCTAATCATAGAAAACATCTCTGAACATTTATCTTTTTCAGATTATAGTGTAGAATCTTTGAAAACCCAATAATCTGTAATCGGCTGCGATAGACATGGATTCATTTTTCTGTTTCTCAAACTTTAATCGATTTTGGCAAACAATTTATTCATCTGGTAATTTGAAAACTCGCCAATAGGGAAAACTATTGTTTGATAACTACTATGGTTTGAGTGAGTATTTCAACACAGTGTGAGCGTAACTTTTTTTTATACAAATCTGCAAATTTTTCAAGATTATGACTAACAGCATTTTCAGAGCCGAACCTTGGCATGTTTTTAAGATTTTAACGTTCACAGCCTGAAAATGAAAAATGTGTGAAATCAAGGAAATCTGTAGGTACAGGCATAGAAAGGCAAATAAATTGATTTGCTTCAATAAGTTACTGCGGTTTTGGGACTGTCTTGAAAAGATTATGTAATTTTGTCAGTAACTTATCGTATTCTAAAAGGACCCCGCAAACTCCACTTGGAATTTGGGTCCCGGTGGATTTTTTTAAATGTTTGGTATGATGTAGTCCATGTAATTCTCAACCACTGTTACCATTGCGCCAACCCAAAAAAATAACAGTTTTGCTGCTAGGGGGCGTTGAAATCACCCCTTGCGCAGATTAGACTATTTATTTTTGAATCCGGTAACAATATTTTCACTTGTTTCATTAGTGCTGATGTTGCACAATATTGTGCTGTTTTATAGAAAAAATCCTAACCCCTCTTAAATTGTCTCCTCCAACTCCTTTAATAAACAGAAATGAAGTTCAAAGTAGAATCTTATCTTGAGTACATTCATTTCGGACTTCCATCGTCTTATAATTTGTATAAATCATTTGTATAAAAGCCATGAAAACAAAACAATTGACCAAGATTACCGAGTATATAAAAAAAATGATTTATACAAATTATAATACGATGGAAGTCCGAAATGAATGTACTCAAGATACATACAAACTTTAGAATGTTATCTCCTTGAAAACGTATTACTGAAAATAGGAGTGAAGGGCTCGTATCAAAAAGGCAAGACTCCTTTCGAAGAGAAGACAAGAGGAGCAAGGCTGTCATTTAAAAAAAAAATACTTCGAATTGCTTCTAGTTAAAACAGCCATTTTTTGAGGTCGCTTAATTTCTCTTATACTTGAACTTTTTTCTCCATTCAAGTTACCAGATACGGATTTGAAAAATCAATTATTCAGTCATTCGGTAAATCAGATATCTGAAGTGTATTTTATTGGTTTCATGGGACATAAAAATTAAACATAAAAATGAAACTGTGTTTTGCAGAATTGCCGTTCCATCGTGGATCGAATTGAATTAACAAACGAGAAGTGAAACGTTTCAAATTAATTATTCATTCATTCAGGTAATCTAATATTCGAAGTGTAGACCACTGAAAATTTTCTTAAGCTGCCTTTAGACAACTTTCTCTTATATTCGGCGCTCTTAAATCATTTTGAGCTTCAATTATTGGATTTGAGATGTACCCTGAAGAAAAATCTAGTGGCGTCAGATCTGAGAATCTAATTGGCCTTAGATGGAACTTTTACCGATTCAACGTTTTTTTTTTGTTGTCGCTTCATTCCTCTTGCACTTAAACTTCTCCCTGGGCCGTGGTGGTCGGCTGGTAAAGCGTTCGCCTCGCAAGCGTGGGGTTGTGGGTTCGATCCACCGATTCACCGGTCTCGTGCATGACATCACACGTTAAAAGGTAAGGGCTGCGTATTCCCTAGTTCACACAAGTCTCTCGAAGACTTCCGAGGGTTGCGCGTAGGGGTGCAATCGGTTGACGGAAATAACAATTTTAACAATTTTTTTTAACAACCCTCCATTTGGATTTACGCATGTGAACGAGGATATTATTATGATTTGCGAGAATTTCCGTCAAACCTTTGGTTTTTATGTTTTGATGTTTTCGATAGAAATGAGGGCTTTCGACAAACAGTATTTCTTCTTGTATCTCCAAAATGACCCATTTGAAATCGGGGCGCCCCTCTAAAATTGTTATTCATTGGCCAATTCAAAAGTTTTTTTTTCAACGGAAAGGGCATCAATAGTTTTAGTTCAGTGCCATAAATTTGAAATTATATCGAAAATATCATGGTCTACTTCGAATTTATTTCATCACCAAAACCCAAGAAAATGTGTTAGCATTTTTTAAAGAAATCTGACTGCGTCACTGGATTTGGAATAATTTTAAATGAGTCGTAACCAAAATTTCATAAAAAAAATTCTATCAACAACATAGCATAAGCACGATTTAAATTACGTTGTCCAAATATTTTGGACAATCATCCGGTACATCACATTTGCGATTTTTTAAAATTTACTTTACTGCATTATACCGCTTTAACCGTAACTTACAATTTAAACTATGAATATGCATAATTATTGTTTTTTGTTTTGTTCGTCAAATTCAATTCAGACAAATTGCAAAAATCATCATTTTTGTATTTACTTGCGATCATATTTAGTTGATTCTTTTCATGTTTTTTTTTTGTTATGCTTCCGGGATAGAAATAACCATATTAAATATTTTCAATTGAAAAAAATAAATGGGATATCTGGAGATAATTCTGGAAAAACGCTTTCCAGCATGCATTGAAAATAAATAAAATTACGTTTGTTTTTACTTTTGTGTTGTTTCGCGATCTGTTATCTGAACAAATATACTGGTCGACAAGCCTAAGGATGCATCCGAGAATTGGTTGCGCAGTAGACACAACCCTGGAGTGGGGCAGGAGCTCACTCGCTCTGCATTATTCAAGTATAGTTTTGAAATATTATTAGATAGGTTATAGTGTAGTTTGTTGTGTTTGAAAATGCCTTCAAAGAGTAAAGTGAGAAATAAGATTCTGAGTGGACAAAGTAGGGAAATTGTCAGAAATGTCATCAAATTTATGCAGGCAGAAGCAATGGTAGGTGAAATCAGTATTCCTCTTGTGAAGGTTCAAGAACGAGTTGCTGCCGCAACGGGAGTTTGCGTTAGAAGCATTAGGAAAATTAATTCAGAAATGAATTAAATTGAAATGGAACAATTCTCAACTCCAAATAAAAAGAGAAACAAAAAATCAAATGTTACCATGGTCAGTGCTGATTTGGCAATTTTACGTAGGTGTATCAATAAATACCATGTCATATTGTTAGTCAACTTCTGTAAGTATGTTCCTCGTGTTCTTAATTATATTTATTTACCTATTTGTGATATTGTGTGGCAATGCATTCTTTTTCTAGTCGTACTTTATTTACACTTATGGCTTCGGGAAAATTATGCAATTTTCATAAACGGTCCAGTGATCACAGACAATTATATTATTCGAACAGTTCATTAGGAATTAATGCAGAAAAATTTCTCTCCCGATTGTACATTCCGATGATAACCAGCCGTAAATAGTAGTCGATCTTTGTCGCACATCTACTCACGCTTTCTATCGTTTGCGCATCTCAGAGGCATCCTTACGCTTGTCGACCTGTAGTTATTTTATTTCTACTTCAATGTATTTCGCTATACATGCGCAAATGTCGTTTGAAAGCTGATCGTCAAATTTTGAACCAAGCCAGTCAGTTACATAGTGGCGAAAAATTTATTCAGTTGTTTAATTTTAGTTAAATTACGATTGTTAAAAAATTGTTCTTTTCCTATACCGGCTGTGCCCTTACGATCAACCCGCAGAAGTAAAAGTTTTTGCGATCCGTGACCGTGCTGGGATTTGAACTAACGCCCCTATATGGTTGAGAACTATCATCACGAACAACATGGTCATCGCAATCGCTCATGAAATCTTTGTTTTGATTGTTTACTTGAATATAGATCTTACAATCGATATAGAAATAAAATACCTTGAGATTCACTGTGAATTAAAATTTAATGGATGAAAATGAATCGTTGTTGGTTCTCCTGAAATTTTTATTTAAATAGTTTTTTTTCTCAGTTTTACTTTGTTTACACATTTCCAATTGCTTTTCACTAATTCACAAAACGATCACAAATACTTTCATTGTAATTTGGACCAGGCAACCAAAAAAACCGCAACAAGTCAATATTTGGTAAAATTTGAGGTCTCATATTTTTTTTTATTTTCAGTTCAATGTTCAAAAGCTTTTCATCAAACTGTAGATAAAATTATTAATTTTAACTTGCACATTCAGTCTTTTCGTGGTCAAATTCTTTCAAAATACCAATTTTTGTTAAGAACCATTCCTTTCCAACATTTTGTCTTTTGGTTCATGCCTTTAAGGGTCAGTTTTTCAAGTTCTAGTTAACCTCCAGATTAATTAACTAATGGTTAGAATGTGATCCTTCAAACATCATTTAAAGAATGTCATTCACCATCTTAACTGTTAGTCAGTTATCTGGAGTTTAACTCGAACATGAAAAACGGGCCCTAAGTGCACTAGTTTATTTTTACGTCAGAAATGAACTTGTTTGTCATCAACAGTTTACTTTAGGAAATGTAATTTTTTGAAGAGGTGGTGGGTTTGCTCGTTGTTGCCCTACTGTCAGTTTGACAGTGAGAGACCTAAAAGAACTCCAACCATGGTTTTAAAAGCGGAAAATTGCACAAAAGCTGTTGCCCTTGTTGAAGATGTACGTAATTATGAAACTTCACATTCATCGCTCTACCATCAAAAGAGTAGTTGAACATTTTAGACAAACTGGCAGAAATAAGCGTAGGGCAGGTAGTGGCAGAAAACGAAAAACGACTGCTATTGATGACAGATTTCCTCGCGTCAATACTCTGCTGGATCGTCACTTAACATCAGTGCAGTCTAGAAATCAACTTCAAGAGGTCCGATGTACAAATGTTAGCGTGTGGACAGTTCGCCAAAGATTGAAGGAGTTTGGTTTAACAGCTTGCAGACCAGCAACTGGACCCAAATTACTTCGGCGGCGTCACCGAGTAACCAGACTGCAATTTGCTACTGATCATTTACATTGGAACTTAGGGCAAATGAACAATGTTCTTTTCACTGAAGAGTCCAGATTCTGCTTACATTCTCTAGATGGAGGAGGTTCAGTAATGGTTTAGGCAGGAATATCCCGGAAGGCCTGCACTAAGTTGGTGGCCATCGATTGATCCTTGACGGCCCACCGATATATTGAGAAGATATTGAGCATTTACGTTGTACCATTTAGTGAATTTATCAGCGTTGATTTTGTGTGAATTTGTGTCACACAATACCTCGCGGAAGCATGTATTAACAAAATGAACTGGCCAGCATGTTCGCCTGATCTCAACCTCATTGAGCATAGGTTGGTCATGCTTGGTAGGCGAGTCAGAGATCGCGAAGTAGCTCCGGCTACGATAAACGAGCTTCGTTCAGCATTTCAGGAGGAATTGCAAAATATTTCTCAAGATGTTATTCGTAACCTAATTGACAGTATGAACCGATATATGCAGACAGTAATAAGAGCTATATGCGGTAATACAACATATAAGGCTGAATTTGTTGTAAAAAGTATGTTTCTTCAGGTTATATAAGTTACAGTTGAATTGGTTTGTCTTGAACTTTGATTTTTAATTTGAATTGAACAAGTTTGCATAAATAAATTTTGCAATAATTGTTTACTATTAGAACTGAACAATATATTGTTGCCTTCTCATTGCTGTATTGTATTGTATTGTTAGGTATGGATGGTGACTGATGCGCTGCGACCTAGTTAGATCTATTGTGCCCCATCTCCTTCTGCTATCTCAAGGTGTTCTCGTTTACAGCAGCCCCTCAAGCCTCATTTTTGAGGGGTTCCATTTGTGGTATTTCTTCCACAGTCAGCTGGTGTAATCCCAGTATATTTAATCTTTTGTGGGGTATAGCATAACACTCCATCAATATGTGGTGAGGTGTTTCTGGATGTTCCCCACAGAATCTGCAGGTGTTGTCCTCCTCTAAGCCTAGCTTCCTTAGGTGTTCTTTGAGTCTGCAATGCCCCGTTAGAAATCCTGTGATTGTCTTTAGACTAATTTTGCTGAGGTTAGTGTTTTCGATCTTGCTCGGTTGAAATTGCCGAGGAGATCTTTGGCCTGCCTTAGCCCTGGAAGTCTTTGCCAGTATGTTGCTCCCATTGCTTCTTCAGTTTTATTGAGTTCTTCTTGGAAGTAAGATTTTCCAAGTCCGCAGAATGGTTCTGGCCCGATCAGTGGCGTTGATGCCTTTTCGTGCCAGGGTGTCTGCTTGTTCATTGCCCTCTACTCCGACGTGCGCAGGCACCCAGAGGAGGATCACCTTGTTGTTCCTGCCCAGATCATTAAGTTTTTCTAGGCATTCCCAGACCATCTTCGAGTTGATATTATATGAGCTCAACGCTTTGATGGCTGCTTGACTGTCGGAGAGGATTGCAATTTTCTTGTTCCGGTAGTTCCTGTCGAGGTTGAAATGAATGCATCTTGCTATGGCGTGAATTTCCGCTTGAAAAATGCTGGGGAAGTGTCCCATGGGTTCGGAGTACTTGGTTCGAGGTCCAAATACTCCTGCTCCAGTTCCGTCGGGAGTTTTAGACCCGTCCGTGTACCATGTAATGGTATTCTTACCTAGTGCTCGAATGGATTCTGTGCTCCAGTGTTTCTTGGTATTCTTGGTATTCAAAAATTTCTCGAAACTAAATTTCCTGGTAATTTCGTCAGTTGGGAGATCGGCAAGGTGTGCACTTCCGGTGGGGGTTGAGCCCCTTACACTGTGTGCTGTCCCTTTGAGTCCGACTTTGGCCAACCTCAGGTTTACTCCCCAAGCAGTTCTCCTCACCATGAGATGGAGAGGAGTGAGGTCCAGAATGACCTCTATTGCTGCTGTTGGAGTTGACCTCATTGCTCCTGTTATGCAAAGACATGCTAGTCTTTGTACTTTCTCCAGGATTTTCTTTGTTGTGGCGAGTTCGGTTCTACCGTGCCACACTACTGCTCCGTAGGTGATCATAGGTCTCACTATCATGGTGTACATCCATCGCAGGATTGATGGGTTACAGCCCCATGTTTTTCCTGCAATGTTCCTGCACACCATCAGTGATGATTTTGCCTTGATAGCGATCCTTTCTACGTGTCTGTTCCAGAGTAGTTTTGAGTCTAGGGTTAGTCCTAGATACTTCACCTCTTGCTGCCATCCTAAATCTGATCCGTCTTTGTTCTTCTAGTGAATGTTACCATTGTGGTTTTTGATGAGTTAATTCTCAATCCCACAGAGAGGCACCATCTTCTGGTAGTCTCTAGCTCCCTTTCTATGAGATCGCAGAGGGTTCCTTCGAATTTGCCTTTGGCCATAATGACTATGTTGTCAGCATATCCATTGCTAGTCTCATAAACATTATGGCACAATGAGCAAAGCCATCTCGTCAAAAATAACATTTCTCAAAATTGGGTAAACTGTTGTTTGGAGTTTGAAATGAACTAGTGCACTTAAATGCATGAACCAAAAAACAAATTGTTGGAAAGTAATGGTTTTTAATAATACTTGGTATTTTGATGTTTCAAAATAAGGGTTCAACAACAAACTTCTAATTAACCCTGTATAATCACTAATAAACCAGCATTTAACAATATAATGAATGCGCAAGTTAAATTTAATAATTTCATTTACAGTTTGCTGAAATTTTTTTGAAAATTGAACAAAAATTAAAAAACCATGAGACCTCAAATTTTACCAAATATCAACTTCTTTTTGCATGTCGTTATAGAAATATTGCATATTTATTTCTATACAAATTATTTTGTTCACCAAGTAAAAGTTAACAACTTTTTATGTTATTGGTAAACCAAAGGTCTTTTTCTTTCATCTTCCTCTCAATTAAAATGGTGTATTAGACGACACCTGTAGTGGATGAGTCAAGTGGTGTCGATCCGAAAGCCAAGCAACCGTGGGCGCGATTAGATTTTGGATTGGTGACTGACAGACGGATACTTTTCGTAAAAATGTCCGACCGTGCTTGGGATCGCTCGTTAAATAGGTAAGACCCTAGGAGGGTTTAAATATGGATGCGGCCATGGTTGACAAAAAAAAACAAATTTTGAACAAACAAAAACAAAATGTATAGATGATGGATTATTCCACCAGCAAAATGGTAGGAACTCCTTACACTAACTGAATCGATTGAAAAATTACTACTGGCCTGCCCTCCGAGCAATAAAAGATATAGAGAGGGCTTTCCTGTCTCTTTCTTGAAAGCAACATATCCGACGTTATTTATAAATATCTATGCTCGGATCATGTTAAAAAAGAACATTATCGGATATTTCCGTTTCCACTCATTAATCAGGTTGGAATTCCGTATTCTTATTCACTCTTAACTTGGCTAGTTTGTTTACATGCGATGACAACTTATTTATCGTCTTGTCAGTTCAGTTTGGATTTGAGCCTATTTGTATAATTGTTTTAATTTTAATAAGTGGTAGAAGTGTTGTGTTGGATTGTTGAATTGTTATAGTAGAGACCTTATCTCTGCGAAATGGCAAAAACGTGTGAAGTTTGTGGGCTGAAAAAGTTATCAAGCACTAAACAAACATTCCACAAGTATCAAATCAAACCATGGGCGTCGCAGCATGGCATATACCATGTCTGATGGCATACCCTACTTAGTTTTTAGTAGTATTATTAAAGTTGATTTTTATTGATTCGCGATTGTGAGACAAAAATACACTTTTTGTTGAAATAGCTTAAAAGAAACTTTGTACTTTGAAAAATGATTACCTATTCATAAATAGGAAAATACTTGTTGCAGTAGGTACACTGAAAAATAAGTAACTAAGCAAACTCAACTCTTCAAAACCAAATTCAAATTATAAGTCACTAGCTATAGACCAAATCTGCTGGGTACTGGAATGTTTTGTTCATATACAGGGATTATCACAAAACCCGTTCATCAGAAGTATTCGATGTTCCCATTTGAATAAAAATTTTGCTTACGGTTAAACCGTACGTGGACATGAACTTCTTGATTGTAAACGAAACACTGTATATCATCACAAGTTTAAAATCTAATGAACGGGTTACGTAGATATAATGATTGTCAAGACAATGATTCCATTCTCTCATATTCCTTATGATACTTTGACATTGGTTCAGATTATATTTTCAGGTTACCAATAGAGCAATTGCCCAGTTGTGGTGTGTCACTGTCTTAGAAATCCTCAGTTATCCGTTCTAACCACTTTTGGCCTCACCATATTTTTTGGTCAGGTTGTAGAACTATAATCAGTAAAGGAGCATTACCAGTCTTGGCATTTTATAATGAATCTTCATCTGATGCGATGATAAGGTAATATTTTTCAGTTTTCTTCAAAATATTTTTCTTACCAGTAAGAATTTGAGCGCAGTTTAAGGGTTTCCGGAGTGCAAAATTCGTACTGATTATCAAATCAAATACTTCCAGCACGTATCTGATTAATCATAATTTTGTTACATAAATAACTGTTTGTCCACTACATATTCATTATGAATTCTATTTATGAATGAGTTATTTATGCAACCATTTAGGAAATGTTATCATTTGTATGATAGGAAGAGTTTAATCTAAAAATTCATTGTTTTAACGTAAGAACATGTTTCTATTTTTTGACAACACCCGTAGAGTGTACCCAAAGGCATAGCCGGTGCGGGTACATGGCAGCTTTTATTTGCTGTGGCGCTCCATGGCGACTTTGTTTTCATTGGAAGCGCATTCACTTTTCATCAGTATAGGTAGTCCTACAGCACTACTGCTGGTGGTTGGTGTGCATTCCGAACATTAGACGTCAGGGTTGCAGCTAAATAACAAACTTGCTTTCCAACCAGGCATGTGGTTGTCTATCGATGCCGATACATGTGATAACAAATTTGTCTGTATCGACCGTATCTAATTAATAATATATAAGAAAAAGATCTGATGCCTTAGACTTATTTTTGAAAGATTGCCTCTAATTGTGCGAGAATAGAGCGGTTCTAAAAAATGTTGATGAACGATTATAATACCTACATCAAATTGACTGAATTAAAACATGTGAATTTTCATATCGGAGATTTATTTCTTAATTATGTTTCCTTCACTGTACTTCTGTACTCGGATTATTTGTTATTCAGTAATTTACTTTTCTTTCACACTTACCTTGCCTCTGGAGAATATTACAATATACAATTGTAAATGATTTCACATTGTAAGAAATATAGAATAGCAGGATTTGTAGTTCTGTTCCACCTACCATACGTATATAAATTAAATCCATCTCTATCGCCATCAATTACCGTTATCGAATCTTCGAATAATTGTACTAAACCGCACGCATGCATTTCTATGTTAACCTTACTTCAAAACTACTCAATCAATGAGTGAATAAGTGGATTGGATCAATGTTCTGGGCAAGCTTTCTACCATAAAAACTAAACTACTCTCATCAGAATACAAAAAGACCAAATTCGACGACAGGCACTAATATTTTACTTCACATTTTTTTTGACTCGTGCGAGCGAAATTTCAAAAATCTGATATTTGGAGTCAGTTTAACGCATAATCGATTTCGTCCTTTAGTATTCCTCAACTTCCTTAATGCAAAAAATAACCCTTCGTTTTTAGTCTAAAAGTCCTACGTCAATAATGTCATAATTATAGTCATGCTGTTATGTCGAATCTACCTTCAGTATTTTTCTTTATGATAATATTGCTTTTTCAACTATGATGAAATGATAGGTTGAAGTTTTTCATACCACAAATTATCCATCGGAGTCTGAAATTATGGTCTTTTTTCAATCTATATCAGATGTGGGTTCAGAGTAGGCATATTGCGGGGAAAGTCGAGACTTTCTGTTAGATATGACAAACATAATTTTTTCATTTTTAAAAGTCTCCCTTTTCATTTTTTTTAAAGGATATGGCAATAGATACATGTATTCCTGGGGCTCGTCAGATTTTTTGATTTTTGGATATATCATTCTCAGGTCAAAAGAAGCAACTTTCTTCATTAGACTTTTTTCTGATCCCACAGGGTTAGCTACAAAAATGGGTTGAATGTCAATTATGAACAATATTGAGTAAGGTTATTCTGGACTTTCATTGTCTAAAAAAGAACAAAAAAATCAATTCTCTGCAATTTTTAATCACGACGTTTCAACTGTTAAAATCTACAGTCGTTATCTAGTGTATAATGCGACAATCTCAAGGATACTTCTTATATACGCTATGGATAATTTTGTGTCATTAGCCTAGGGGTAATTCGCCGGTGTTCAGGTAAGCTTGTTAATTACAGTGTTAATTCTTATCGCAATTTCAATTGATCCATGCAAATAATTAAGGATTTCCACACATTACGGATTTCTATGCTAGCTTGACTGAAGACTTTGTTGTTCATAATATATGCACTCTCTTTGAACTTCCTTCTATACCAGCCCTCTTCTTTATGGATGACTTCGGCTTCAGTCCATTTTATGATGTGTTAGGTCGTCCAGACATGATCCGCTATCCCTGGTTTCTCCTCGTTGAGTGTTTCTCTTGTGTTCAGCAAGTCTAATGCTAAGTGGTCTCTTCACAGGGGATGCGGTAGATGCAGTTTTTGGAGTCAATGTCAGCGTTACGTGGTCTCGTCTTTGTGAGATGGCTGCGAATAGTGTTACCTGACTTGAAACATGTCCGTATTTTGTATTTCGACCCAATTCGCCTTATTCTTTCCGATATACCTCTAACATACGGAACGCACAGGGTGGCTCGTGTCGGCTCGTCTGGTTTTTTGTTCTTATCCCCCCTGCGGGCTAGAACCTCTTCTATATGTTTTTTGGGGTACCCATTTCGTCGCAGATCTTTCTTAATATTGTCCAATTCGATGGTGAGACTTTTATCTGTGTTACATAGGTTGTAGGCACGGTCCACCAGCGATCGAACAACCCTTCTCTTTGTAGCACCATGATGGTTCGGTTCGAAGTTCAGGTATTGTCCAGTGTGAGTCGGCTTTCTGTATACTGGTGTTATCATTGTTCTTTTGAACTTTCACGTCTAGAAAAGGTAAACCGTCTTGGGTCTCCTTTTCCATAGTGAAGTTTATGGACTTTCTGATGTTATTCAGATGTTCCAAAAAGACGTCAAGTTCCTCGTCTCCGTGGTTCCATATGATTGTCTTTTTTAGACAATGAAAGTCCAGAATAACCTTACTCAAAGTGAAACATTGTCAACCACTTTCAAACAAACGATGAACAATATTGTTTGAGAGTGGACTTTTCTTGATTTTTGGGTTTAATATGCTGGGAAAAATATCGATCGAGTTTGAATATATCAATTATGGTGTACAAACATACAGGATGAGGCAGTAAACGCATTTTTCCTGAAACCCATTTATTGACTTCTCGCCCAAGTCTGGACTTTCCGTTGACTTTCTCGAAGCACATCCTGTAGATGTTGTCAACGAAATCTTCACAACGTGTCTACAGAGTGACCAAAAAATAGTGTTGAATCATGAGGGATGATAAGAGTGGATTCATGGTCTATATACGAGTTTGATATTTCACAGAGACTGAAGATGGATTATTCTCTAGGCAGTGATGTACTCAAACGAGCCAACTCACTACCCCTGGAATGGAACCACTCCCTCCACAATGTACTTGGTGATTAACAAAAATGTTGGGACAGGGACAGAGCCAAAACGGCAAAGTTCCTGTTCGATTAAAGAAACACTGACTGGGCCGAGTTCCGAAGACGCTTGAACAGACTGACAAAAATGAAAAGTCAACTTAGTCGTGAAGGCATTGAGATTACGCATAAGCTCTGCACTAAGACCATGGGGGCCGTTTCAAGGGTCTCCCGCAAGGACGGCCAGGATTTGACTTGGCGTTGAAACCGATTGTTGGCTGGCGGCAGCTATCACTTGGTATAGAATTGGCTGTCCTTCCTCTTCCCAGAAAGAGAAAGAAGAAGCTAATGTGACTAGTTAAGGATTGGAAAATGTTAATTTTTCCACAAATAACCAATATCATAATCACAACACCAGGAGGAAAAACGATTTCCATCTACCAAACTCAAATCTCACCATTTTCCAAAAATCACTGAACGTGATAGGACTGAGATTATACAATGTACTTCCTAATAAGCTGAAAGAAATTCAACAGGGGCATATTTTTAGAAAAAGAACCAAATATTTTTTACTGGGTATTACTCCATACAACCTAGGTGAATATTTTGGACAATTTTAGTGTAAGATTTTAATGTATGATTTTATTTTATTTTATTGTTTTCGAACATTTTACCGAAAACATATCTATAATTATTGTTTAGATATTGTCAATGCGTGTCGTTGATATATCTGATATATCTCATTTGTATGTTCTTCTTTTGTCTTTCTCTTTTCTATCTATTATTTTCATTCTACATTTCAATTTATGTATTTTAGGAATAGTTTTTACACATACATGTATTCTCTGTTGACCTGTCCTAAAGCTTTGTAAGCTCGTATTCGGATTAATAGAGTATCTATCTATCTATCTAAGCCATATTTGAAAACATTAAAATCTTTTGAATTTTTACAGCATAGTATAGCCAAAAATTAAGAAAAAGTATTTTCCATAATTTTTAAAAATTTGTTTTTACGAAATTCCTAAGTTTTCGGAGAAAACCCCTGAAAATCAAAGCTTGTGCGAGCAAGGGCGATCCGTGACCTACAGTTTAAATGAAAGTGGAATCTGAACCACTTCAGCTCCGTGACAGGTATCCAGGGATCGAACCCGGGATGCCTGGGTGGAAGGCAAACGCTCTAACACCACGACTACTTCGCTGCTTTACACATTCAACCCATTTTTGTAGCTCACGTTGTTGGGCCAGAAAAAAGTTTTAATGAAGAAAATTGCTTCTTATGACTACTAGAATGAAATATCAAAAAATCAAAAAAAATATCTGATGAGTCCGTGGAATACATGTATCCAGTGTATAATATCTCTTGACCAAAATAAAATGTAAATTTTTCACAAAAATAATATTTTTTTAGTAGTTACATTAGAAGGTAAAAATGGCGAAAAATTTGCTCAGATGAGTACATTGTTTCAAATAAAATAATTACCCTTATGGACGTTTGAAGGGGTTTCTAACATTTTTCATCGCCATAATTATTCTAAGACCGGCCCTGAGTGTCCATTGCGCAAACTCAGTAATAGGTGAAATTCTTTGGCTCACCTGCATTGGCATTCAAGTAAGTGTTTTGTTATTTTTTCTATGGTTGAAACCCTCATTTTCCATTTATTTTGTGATCGTGAAGTTTGATAGTTCGACAAATCAAGTTGGCTATAAAACAAAGCCAACCTTACCTGGAACGCATGAGCGAACAATGCATTGGCATCGCTACAATAGGGAATTACACTAGTCATTTTTTCTTTCAAAGATTTGCAAGTCAAACTGGATAAAAAAGGACTTTTTTTTTATTGGGTTCGATCCCAAAAAAAGATTGTACAATAGTTCAAATACTAGCTAAATTCGCGCCAAATATTACCGGTATTTCATTGGACGAATACAAGTGACATCAAAGTCTCCTGACGTCAGTATCTCCATATACAGTGTGATTCAAAATTCGAAGTAAATATTTTAAGGACGTATTGATGGGATTGAAATCAGACTTTTTCTTCAAATGAACATGTGTTCTAAAATGGACCCCCTTCGAGCTATAGCCACTGTGTGTTAGGTGAAAATACAATATTATCTAAAATCGTGACTATAATAACGGATGAAGTCTTCTGAAAATTGGCATTCCCATTTTTTTAAGGCACCCTATTTCTTTTTTGTTTAAAAAATTATATAAACCGAGTATGAGGGAGTTGGAGGGGGGTCCACACTTTTGTTGGCACAAATTTTATGTTCGAAAAGAGAAACTCTGAATTCGAATAGTATAATCCTGTGGGCCATGAAAAACATCTAAGAATTCGGTCTCGTGCATTCTTTTCATTCAACTAATCGTTTGCCAGAAAATCGTAATTAACGAAAGGGGTTATTTTCCCATTATCAAAGTAACAGAACATTTATTCATTAAACAATTAATAATCTCATAACAAATGTTGGAAATGTCCTCCCCTTGCTGCGGTACAATCTTCCATTCTTCTTTGTGTCTTTTTCTACTCACAGTGGCTGTATCTCGGGGGGGGGGCACATATTTATTTGAAGAAAAAGTCTTATTTTGATCTCAATAGTACGCCCTTAAAATATTTACATCGAATTTTGATTCGCCCTGTATTGCCTGAATGTTATCAAAACCAAGTGTACCTTTCCATTAAATTCGAGTGAATAGTATCGAAGGAAGATTAATCCTGTGTACACTGTGATCAAACTGAAAAAGAATTATCTGAGGACTCAAGGACGTTTAGAATAATACAAGTGACGTCGGCCCGCGAAAATGTGGCGTTTGAATCTCTCTGAATTCGGAACAGTTTTGAAGTGGATTGTAGTCGATATGAAATAAAGAAATAGGTCCGTGTAATGATTTTACATGCATCATATGTACAGATAAGATCATTTGTTACAAATAAAACGTAATTTTTTATTATAGTGTAATTCCCCATTCTGTACATTTCATTACGCTCTGGAAGGGAGGTGCAATTTCCTTTGCTTCCGCCTCTTTGAATCCGCTTCTGTTGTCTACGAGGGTTTGTTATTAGTATCGATTTTGGGATTTGCAATTAGAAACAACACATATTCAGCAAGCATCAGAGTTTCACTAAAAAAGCACCGCACGGCAGACTAGGAAGCTAAGTAGCATAATTTAAAACAATAATTACATTCCATAGAGAAGAAAATATATGTTACAATGGATTTTGTGATACCTATCTATTGAAACAATGCCTTTCCGCATGAAGGCTATCAGTAGTCCAGCAAGTAAAGCTCAAAAATAGCAAATCCTCGCAATTTTTTCGTCCTGTATCGATTTGCATTTCTCAAAAATTAGGCATTTCAAATTGGTCCTAGGATCTATTGATAATACATAAACAATGAGAATCGCAGAATGGCGAAGATCAATTAGGGTCAGTGCCGGATAAAGCTAGCGCGGGGCCCGTAGCGTGAAAAACAATTGATTTGCATTAGGTATCAAAGTTTAGAATACAAAATGAATCAGCGCATTTAGAGATAACATTCGTCAAATCAATATATCTCAGTAAATCATTTTCTATGTTCATTATAGTGAGGTCATTCAGGCGTTCTTGTCCCATTGTGCTCCTTAACACATTTCTTGATTTTTGATACGCTTTAACGTTGAAAAAGTACGTTCTCCGCTGCAGTTGGTGATCATCAAACCCATGTTAATGCGTCACATGTCACATATTTCTACATTTCAGAAACACTATTCTAATGCATTTTCCGCTTTTGAAATTGAAGTTTCTGAGCCTCGTGCTTTTTTTTGCTGACAATATCAGCAGCCACATCTGTTTTGAGCAGCTCAGCAAACTTCACAAGTTCATTGCCCAGACTGTCTTCAATGTCGTTTGGGTAATAACTGACAATTGGAGTTCTTTTTAAGATCTCTTCTGCTGTTAAGAACTTTTTACCGAAGTATTTCAAATACTCTGGTCACTTGATGGTAAGCTTCCATGCATTCAGCTAATACAGACAGTACATTCTCAATTAAGACAATGAAAACATGAATTTCAAAACTTTGTCCAGGTGTTTGATTTTTTACAGTATAGCTGCTGCTGAAGTGGTCGCACTTTAGTAGGAGTCAGGGCTCTATGGCAACCCCCACTCCTCCCATTTTCACCAGACATAGTCGCCTCCCGCGTGACGCGGTATTACCCCCACCATTTCCACTGTTAGCAGTAGATGCATCAGCTTCCCAATGGCCCATGTGACGGGTGTTATTGAAGAAAAAAGCAATTATCCCACGGAATGAGGTTATGGTTGTAGAACGTTTGGTTTTATCATGTTGAGAATTCGTTGAGTAAGGTCAGATACAGGAAATACCTTTTAGCTCTTATTGTACCTATACATGATAACGAAAGCTTCCTTTCTTAGAATTCATCTACAAACCTACGTCGACCTTACTCAACGAATTCTCAACATGATTAAACCAAACGTTCTACAACCATAACCCCATTCCTTGGGATATCTGCTTTTTTCTTCAATAACACCCGTTACATGGGCCATTGGGAAGCTGATGCATCTACTGCTGCAGTGGAAATGGTGGGGGTAATACCGCGTCACGCGGGTTAGGTGAAAATGAGAGGAGTGGGGGTGGCCATAGTGCCCTGACCCCTACTTATTTTATATTTCACTAGCGTTTTCTTAAAGCTGATTGCCCGTATTCTTCACAGCCAATAAGAGCTTCGGCCTTTGCCTCTATATCTGAAAATTTGGATCGCATTACTTGGAAGTAGCCGTGTAATGATTTATAAAGAGCGTGTCCCAAGTTAAAATCTTGATGAGACGACTGCAACAAAGCGTTAGTCGCTTGTAAGCGTTCTAGAATTTTAATCCACACTATAGACATTATTCCCTTTTCTAATTGTGGTATTGTCAACTTGCATAATGTAAAATGTATATGGTGTGGCCAGCACCGGTGCTCACTTTTAGAATAACTACTACGTATTTCAATTGGACGGTCGACGGAGGGTGATATAAAAAATATATCTTGCTTGATAGTTTTTTTTACTTTGCGCACAGACGCGAGGCCCCCCAGGCGCGATGCCAGTAGTATCTGCTAACTCTTGCTACGTGGCTAAACTAGCACTGGGGTGGTAACTAGGGGGTCGTTTTCACTGATTTTTTCGTAGAAAAATGTAGGGACTGACATTATTTTCATCGTATCTCGCTTAATTTTGATGCTACCGACTTCTGTTCTTTAAAATCAGGATCTTTTTGTTTACTTAAAAAAACTTCTATAAGTTTTCCTCTCAAAATGCACAGTTTTATCGCTATTTGACTCTATATCTCTCAAATTTAGCATTTGGCGAACAAAAGCTAACCATTAACAAGCCGTAGCTCGGTCCGTATTGGTCGTATAGAAATTATAAAGAAAAATTTTTCTTTGTTTTTTTATAGGCTACAATTTTTCTCCCAACAGTTTTTTTGATAAACTGCATGTTTTTCGAGTTATTTTTGAAAAACCGAATAAAAACGCAAATAACTCGAAATATTTTAATTTTCCAAAAAAAATTAAGGCCATTTTCTACTTATAATTAGTTTTTTCATCGATTCCTGTGGTTCAAATCTAATAAAAAATGCCCACCCTCGAGATGGGGTGGCAACCACCATCAGGATGAAAGCGCCCCTCGGCATGATATAGATTTTGATCCTTGGGCTATGCCCTACCTACTGTCAAAACTCCAAGTAAATCGATGTAGGACGAAAAAATTGCGAGCTAAAGTGCTCCATTTCCTGAACTATAGAAAATTCAGGTATTTTCTATTCCACTACTTGGAATAAGCTCCCCTCCCCTAAACGCATTTATCTGAACTTTTTACAATTGTGTATTATACTCCAAAAATCGAATGATCTTTTTGGAGTTATAATTAAAATATTTGAATAGAGTCTAACTTGAGTGAAATCAGGGACAATGAAAATGATGATACGTCATTACGTTAACCAACTTAAAAAATTCGATATTTGAGATCTCTGACTTCACTGAAACACTTGTGTGTGTTGAAAATAGTGGTTTGGAGTTGAGAAAAAACTCCAGTATATTCATTACTATACCAAAGGTTCCAAACAGTACAGTGTGAGTACTTTTTAAATAAATTAAATAATTAATAACTCATCATGGGAAAATTTTTAAGAAAAAATTATAGAATTTTAAGCCAGACATAAGTCAACCTCCATATAAATTCACGTAACTCGTTCATTAGAAGTTTTCGATAATCCCATTGAAATAAAATTTAAAACATTTGTTACATTACATAAGTCAACAAAAACAATCTATTTAAAATACCTTCATTGGATACAAACTTCCTTATTTTGAATGGAACACCCTATATTTTTTCCGGTTTTGAAATCTACGTTTTATTTTTAAAAGATATATTTTATAAATTCTTATTGTAGTTCTTAACCGATTTTGCGTCATTCCGATTTTTGTGAAATATTTTCAGTTTGCATTTCTTAGTATATTTAGAAATACATATCTTCAAAAGTTTCAACACTGAATCTTTCCACGATGATCTTCGAAGTGAGATTATCAATTTCATCAGATTTTACACTGTGACCAAAATTCTCTTGTCATTTGGAGGTTTTTGTAATCCTTGAAAGTTATTTTTTGTAATGGAACAGCTCAATAGAAGTCTGCATCGGCTGATATATGGTTTCAAACTCGAAAGGCTTTCGATTTATAAGGGGTTCCTTTATGAATATATTATGTTATGCTTTTCCAAAATTACAGAATTTTATTCCGTGGAAACATCGAAAACTTCTAATGAACAGCTTACGTGATAATCCCTGTATAACAATCGTAAAAAAAGCGTTGAAAAAATAGAGATATAAATTATTTAGGGTTGCGCAAGTTATCTCAACTTTGACGGTGATCAGGTATAAAAAAGTATTCAGTTTTTATACTCTGTTGAATTGAAGAATACCAAGGCATTGGCAAAAAACTACTTATTGTTTGTTCACCACCTTTCATTGGGGGAGGGGAATTTCAAATTTTCTCAGTGACAATTTATAAATCTATTCCAATGAAATGAGTTTTCTCCCTCTCGTATAATCCGATTATTCTGTTTTTGTTTAGATGTGTTTCAAGTAAAGGCCGTAGTCTATATTCTGAATTTGTGGGAATGTGGAAAAACAGGCATTTCTCTTTCACAGCCTCCCGGTATACAAATTTTGTTACTTTCCATAAGCTCACTCTCAAAGGTCATTATCGAAAGAATCCATCTAATACCAAATCAAAGGCATTTTTTCTTTGAAATAGCAGATTGTATTACAGTTCAAATTTCAGACTAATAACCGAATTTTAAAATAAAAAAAAATGGTTTCAGGTTCATTAGAAAAAGATTGATTTTGGAAGAGAGGACAGTAAATATTAGGAATGAAAACGAATCGCCTACTTAATAGTTTTATCCATGATAATATCCTTCAGTTGATGAATAATGATAATCGATGGTCTCTTGTTTTTTTTTAATGCTCCCCGAATTGAATAAGTAATACTATCATTTGTAAATACAAAACTGTTATTTAGTTATATTAGAATTCTCCTACTGACCAACTCAACCACCACTACTTGAAAATTTTGAAGAATAAAAATTAGTAGGAAAATGATAATGAAAATTATGAACTGCTTGATTTGCGTTATGGACAGAAAGCTTGTTAGTAACAAATATGCATTAGCTAGATAAATGTCACAAAATGTTAAAACATTTGTGGGTGCGATATCGAGTGAATGAAAAATAAAACACATGGAGTATGTTTCGTAATATAATCTATTTATTCAAATTTGTACAGAGTTCATACAATAAACAGATCTCCAATTTAGGGGTTTTTTCTCTTTGAAATAGTCACGAAATATGTGACATGTACCTAGATCAATGCAAAAAAGCATTTTAAATAAATAAATAATTCATAAATAGTGAATACAGTAAGGAAATAAATACTACAAACTACATTCATTTTGCTCTGGATGCCAAACTGCTCAGTTTCAAATTTAAAAAGTCATCTATGTTACAGAAGAATCAAAAGCCAGAAAGAAGCCAAGCATGAACCTATTATTTAACAAAGTTAAGCTATCAGAATTTGATGTTCACTTATTTTTGTAAAATTACTTTAACATTATTTCAGTAAATAATTTCCATAATAACCCTGCAAAAGTCCTAAATGTCATCAAGAAATTGTTGAGTATTTAGGTTAACCATTAATGAATGTCATTAACTAAGTCAGGACTGCCATTTTATCAAATAAATATTTAAACGTATCCCTGGTATTCCCTAGCATTGATTTACCAAATAATTACCCAAAAATACGTGAAACACCGTAGCTTTCCAACCAACTCCAGAACTAAACATTTTGGCCCCAAAGTCCACACCTTTGTACAGAAATTTCCGACACAAAAATAGAATCTACAATAAATTGCTACACTACTGTCTATCACACTTTGTTAGAAACTTTGCGAGTATGATGTTTTCTAGCCTTTTTTGATTTCTTACTATGCTTTAAACTTTTGGACTCACGTGCTCGTTTAGCCTCGATAACGTCTTCTAAACCAGTGTCGTCATCGTCGTCGTCGTCATCGTCGTCGTCATCGTCATCAGCTTCGTCATCGTCGTCGTCATCGTCGTCATCATCTGTCAAACCTCCTAAGTCGTCGTCATCGTCATCGTCGTCGTCGTCATCATCGTCGTCATCGTCATTGGCAGGTACAGGCTGTACGACTACTGGTCTTACTGAGTTTTCGACAGCCTGTTCCTCCACTATGTCTGAGTCTTCCCCAGGTTCGTAAGTAACAGCACCTTGTTCTAGTTCTCCAGCAGATTGTTCTTGAGCGTCGAGTTCCTCGCTTGGACTCAGTTCAGATGCGGCAGCTACTGGGTCCACTGATTGGACTTGCACAGGTTCAACTACTACGGGTTCTTGTGACCCAACCGAAGGAGCAGGTTCGTCTTCGTCATCGTCGTCATCGTCGTCGTCGTCGTCATCGTCCCCACCTGCAATAAAGATAATTCGTGAGATGTGAAATCAAATATAGCAGATTTTCTATTAGATTTTGGATTAAAAATTCAGTTGAGTACCTCATAACAACGTTCTCGTTTGAAACACTGGAAAAAGTGGTGTACAGATTCCTGTGAGAGAGGCACCTACGTAATCGGCCCTCTACGCTGCAGTGCCGAGGATTGGAAGGGCGGTATTGTCGCTAACTAGGAAAAGGGTTGAGGTATCTCAGAGAGACCTCAGAGTGAAAGCGGAGGTGGTGGAGCCACCCTCAGGAAAGCTGCCCGTCTATGGTGCTTAGTCATAGACGCACTCTAGGGCAAACTCACAGATGAAGGTTTCGAGGCACAAACATAGACGTACGATGGAGTAGTCCCAGTCAGCGGGCTATTCTTTGGAGTCGTCTGAGACCGTATGCAGGCCGCCTGTAGAATAATCGAAAGCAGTGAAGCATGGCTTTCAGTAAATCCGACAAACGAATGAAAACTGGCGGGTTCAGGCCAACGTTCAGGCCGAGAGCTGGAGTTAGACCAACAGGTCGAATACCTATGAGTGGTCCTGGACCAAACTTTCATGGACGCCGCATGTAGATAAGATTATTCAAAACTCGGTAGCAATCCTATGGTGACTGAGAAACCACTTGGTCGTAAGACCTAGGATCCAATATGGGTCAGCTGTATGGTGTCCTGGCGCACAGAGCAGCATAATAGGCCGAAAGCTTGGTACGGTACAGAGGTTGGCCTGTTTGGTAATAACTGGTGCCATGAGAACGTCTCCAATCGCAGTGTTGGATGTATTGCTGAGGCTACCGCCGCTTCCAGTCTGCATCAAAAAGGATGATTGACAAACAGGATTCGGGTACAAGAACCTACCTGGAGGGAAGAGGTGTACGAGAAAGCTACGTTATTTAACGATATATCGTTGCCAAAACATCGCTGAGCAGACGACGACTATATGGCTGTCGTAACTGTCAACGATAATAGCTGTGTTCAGCATAAAAATAATTCTGACTCATCCTTTACAAAATTTACGAAGTATCAGAAATATTGGTTGATTATTTGGTTCATACTTATTTGTACGAAACCAGTGGTTTTCCAATTCATCCGAATATACGGAAAATTGTTGACTATATAATAGTTTTACTACTTTTTTTACAATTTCGAAATATGCACCAATATCCAAAGCTGATCAAATAACTAACGCCGACAATTTAAAAATTTTGTTTTCATCCATCACTCAATCACAAAACATTAATTCACGTGTACTACCAGACTTAAAAAGTCAGGTTTGTCGCTATTCATTTGGTAACGACTGAAGCCGTAACGACAGTGTTTACAGAATTCGAATTTCTGAATTGTCGTTTAGATTGACGTAATCGTAAATTGAAATACAATCGTTAATCGACGACTCGTTAAATAACGACTTTTTAGAGAATAGACCTGTAAAGGTGACTTACCTTACCTGAATTAGAAGACTCGTACAACTTGGCCAAACTAGCTGTGAATGAGAAATCGCCACGCCCATCGATGCGCGGTAGCAGAAGAGCTTAGTGAAGTGAAGTTTTATTACTGAATGTACAATTATACTACCCTCCTCATAATCCAAATACTTTCTCATTCGAAATTCGCGCATCTCATACGTTTCTCGACATTCATAGCTAGATTTGTCAAGCTGATATGAAATGTATTATTAGTAATTCTAGTCAGTTGTATTTCAACAATAATTGAATATGGTATTTCGAAAATGGATATCAGTAACAATTAGATCTACCTAGGGAAGTGATTAGGTACGTATATTCCACTCATCGGTGCATATTCTTGTGCAATACTTGAAACTTATATTCATGAAAACACGCAAGTATCGCGGGATATTCAAAAAGCACACCACGATTTTGTTTGTTTTCTGGTAATTAAGCTGGCGAATATCTCGCGGTTGGGTTTCTACAATAGGGTTTTTAGGCATCTTAAATGTGAAACATTCGCCATTCGCCATTCGAGAAAAATGAAATCCCCTGTAGGTTTTCAAATATCCCGCATTAGGATAAATTTAAATCAATGAAAGTTTCAAGTATTGCCTACGAATATGAAACGTATAAAACAACGTGAGTAGTGGAATACACGGAATCAGTGTCCCCATATAGTTTTAATTGTTACTGATAATGAATTGAAATTTTGCTGAAATGAGATTAACTAGAGTTAATAATGAGGCGCATGAAAATTGTGATTAAAACTTGTCAATCGAGAATGTGATTCAGCACAAAATTGACACTGGAGATGCTTCACACTCCATACTTCCTCTTGCCAAGAAGGAAGAGGCTGGCAAAATAGTAATCGATATGGAAAAACGAAGAGATATTGAACCTTTCGACAGTTCCTGGTCCTCTCCATTCGTACTAGTGAAGGAGAAGGGCGGAGCGACACGCTTCTGCGTTGACCATAGCATGGCGTTTTGGCAGATCGTGCGAAAATCACGTGATAAATCTGGACTGAGAAAGTTCGGATTGGAACTGAGCCCCAAGAAATGCCATTTGTTCCTGGGAAAGGAGTTTCTGGGAAATGAGTCTCAGTAGATGAGCAGAAGATCAAAGCATTGAAGAAGTGTCCATTCCAAAAGATATACACCAGCTTCGTAGTTTCCTTCGTTTGTGCCCCTACTATCGCTGATATATTTACTAACTTCGCTAAACCACGGAAAAAGCAAAAACAGTTCCAGTGGTCCGAAGAAGGTCCAGATTGATTCATGAAGCTGAAACTGAGCTCCCCTACCAAACAGGAAATTCATTTTGGACATGGACGCAACCAACGTTAAACTGGGAGCTGTCCTCAGATCCAGGAGAGGTAGGAGAAAGTCATTAGATACTTCAGCAATACCCTTAGCAAACCTGAGTGCAAGTACTTTATTACCAGGCAGAAGCTGTTGGCTATTGTCGAAGGAGTAGAACATTCCTAAAAGTACGTGCACCAAGACATCGTGGTAGAGAACTATAACTCTGGGACATAATTCTGTGACACGATTTCATTTGTTTTGTCACCACAAAAATCAAAGGCGAATCAGTCAGTATACCAGGGTTTTCAAAGTCATTTTCCATTCCTCTGGAAGCATAAAAAATGTCGAAATTATTTTAATTTAAAAAAATCACACAAGATACGAAATTTCTCTACGACACTGTATAAATAGCTGCTAAAGAAAAGATCCAATAAGTCTGCAGGCATCTGAAAAATTGGACAGTGGAATCACGAGAACCGGTAGATAACAAGAGCTATAGGTCGCTTTCTTGTCAAAAGCAGACGAGGTGATAATTGGTTCACAGGAACCCAAAGCTCTCCGTGCTCGATATTGTCAGTTTAATATATAACGAACTACTGCCAGAATACCATTTTAAAAAAGAAAGTCGTCTTCTTACATCACCTGCGGAGGCCGCTCTGAATTAGAAGAAAACACAGGCTGGCTGGCAAAGTATCAATGCAGGAACTTTGCAGAACAACGTTAACAATGAGCTCACTGAGAAATTCGTAAAAACCGAGACAATTTCAATTCAGAAGAGTAATAGTTGATCTCCCTAGGACTGAAATTTTCCAACCTCAAGTAACTCATGAGTTATTCTAACTTTTATTATTGAAAATTGACCCATAAACATGTGTTTTCTGTACAACAATGCTCACCTCCGAGAATGTCATCAAGGAAACTTCCGAAATAGTCATCTCCATCATCGTCATCGTCGTCATCATCAGACGCTATGCTATCGTCATCATCGTCGTCATCATCATCATCCGAAACACCAAGATCTAAGTCATCATCGTCGTCATCATCGTCGTCGTCATCGTCGTCACTGGATTGCCTTCCTTTTACCTGTAACAAAGGAAGGAATATTCAATGAAACTGTATTGAAGTGTCTTAAAAAAAATTGTTTATTCGTTGCTCCTAAAACAATTTATCGTAATGATTCATTGAAAACATAGGAGACAAATATTTTGGAATGTTTCTCAGAAGAGCACGATCCAATCTTCGACAATTATAAGGTCGTTAAGGCACTTTATGTCGACTTTGACTGTTACGATTGATCTTACACCATTTCGATAGATCTTAGAATCTCAATGTATGAACACTATTACACAAAAGATGGATGTGCCAATTAGCGGGTCCAATACAAACATGACCAAAATTTGCCCCGTTTTACTCGTGTTAAACCGATTTTGTAAACATAATTCCTTCTTTTTATTGAAGAAAGCAACCCAATTGTTGATTTTGAATGTCCTTTCCACGTATATCAAAGATATTTTGGTAAAGGTAAAGTTATCGGGCTCATTCTCCAAAAAAAAAAAAAAAAAAGAAAAAGTGAAACTTACGTAGTTTTGTCTCCTGAACACGAATCTGAAAGAATTTTGTGGGGGTCTCAATTACTTTAGGAGTTATAGCCATTTTAAAGTCGAAAATTGTAGATTTTCAGACACGAATTTTGCAGTCAAAATTTGCACAAAATGCCTCCTTCTTTTTGTTGACACTGTCATTAAACACTAATCTATCCATATTTCACAAATACAAACACCATAAATTAAAATTATACTCAAAAACTTGACCTTCTTTTACTAGCGATTCTAACCCAACTTTTGTTTGGTTTTTAGTAATTTTCATGATTGCAGTAGATTGGTTACCTGAGATTTGCGCCGCCAACTATTCAAATTCAAATATGAGCAATAACTTCCCTTTCATTATTATGTTCAATTGTTTAATTTGCGCCATGACGGCGCAGATTCAGTGATACCAACTTCTTATGAGCATGTAAATAACTAACAAATAGGTTAGAATCACTAGTAAAAGAAGTTCAATTTTTTGTGTGAAAAAATTAGTTTTTGTGTTTAAAAACGTGAAATATGGATAGATTAGTGTTTAATGACAGTGTCAACAAAAAGAAGGAGGCATTTTGTGCAAATTTTGACTGCTAAATTCGTGTCTGAAAATCTACAATTTTCGACTTTAAAATGGCTATAACTCCTAAAGTAATTGAGACCCCCACAAAATTCTTTCAGATTCGTGTTCAGGAGACAAAACTACGTTTTTTTTTGGAGAATGAGCCCGACCTTTACCGATATTTTGTAATATATGGTATTTTTTCGCTTGTGCATTTTCTCACATCGAGTACAATAATTCTTACACTTGTAATTTTTCAATTTTAAATATCATTGTACAAATCTTTTCATTTCATTCATTCAATTGCAAACAACTTTTTTCAATAATTTTTTTCGATATTTTGCATAGTAATTTCACTTTCCTCTATAGTGAATTTAGAATATAGGCCGTTTCCCGCTTAGCCGCACGCCAATGACAATAAACGATATGCGCCTACTTAGTCTAATTGAATGCACCAACTTTTATGAAGAATTAAATTTTCTGAGAAACTATCAATAAAAAAGTTTCCCCATATGGTTCCAACATTTTGGCATTTTGGTATACCAGCATTTCTCGAAAAATAATCACAAACAGTTCGTCATGCCTCTTGTTACAATATCCATAGCAGAAAATTGGAATCTCTTTTGGATATTTCAGATTTTCAAACCTTTTTCAACATTGCATTACATCATCAATTGAATTTTACCATTTTGCTAAATTATATATCTAGAATTAAACTGAAAACATCAAGTCTTCACTATCCACAGTCTAATGGAATTGTAGAACGCCATATTCCATTGTAAAAGATTTAATTTGACCCTTATGTCGAATATCGAATACACTGGCTTCGGGAAATAATGTTTTCGTTGGATATTTATACTCTTTAAACATAATCAGTTTGAGAAATCTTTTTTGTAAATATTCTAGAGGGCGAATATGTGATTTTAGTGCTCCTCTCCAACTTACTGAACCATATCGAAGGTCAAAGCATTTTTAGTTGAGGGAATGGCATTATATCTCTCAGATATTTGAATTTATATATTATAGAGATCATTGTGGTAATTGCTGATATGGCATCTTGCGTGGAGATTTTTTCTCTGAAACCGAATTGTCTATCAGATATTAGGTTGTATTTTGATATAAATGCAGTTAGCCTCGTTGTACGGACCATTTCGAAGACTTTTGTGAAGTGAGTAATCAGAGATATTGGCATGCAGTTAGTGATCTTAGAAGAATCAACACAGTAGATACCGTCGAAGTGGACGAAATCGTAGTAAATTTTTTCCTTGGGAAAAAAAAATTCAAACCGCAAATCTTTAAGTGGTATTCGTAAACAAATTCGACTTCAGTCTGACTTCAGTCGACTTCAGATGAAAATCGAACATTCCACAGAAAAAATCGTCGACAAATAATTATAGAAGTGGTTTCAACCAGGAACAAGATGTTTGTTCGAGAGTTGATGCCAAACCTTCAATATTCAGCGATATTCCTTGAAAAAATTGATTAATTACAGAAGTAGCAAAGAGTTTCTGTAAAATGGAGGCAGAAACAGGTATGGATGAGTTCCATTAAGAAACACCGAATAATCAGAATCATTTGAGGGCATGGGTTTATGTTCATTTCAATTTTATATTCCCCTGTATATTTACATTAAGGGAACAGTCATCTATCTTAAATGTGTTTTTGATACCCTGTACCTTTTAGAGACGACCATTCAAATTGATATTCATTGGGGGTTGTATTTTAAAATGGCTCAATTGTCTTTACTGAAGTCAACCCAGATTTATATCTGACGTTAATTTTTTTACAAGTTTATGGATAACTGTTATTGTTGGCGATTTTAATCTTAAAAGGTATGGTACGAATACGTACACTCAGAGATCGATGGCTATGATAGAGGATATTGGTTTTGAAAATAAAGTCAAAGAGTTTACGAACCTGACAAGTAGTGGGGGTACTTTAATTGATTTTAGTGTTGTCAAATTGTGACACCACTGTACAAGTATTGGATTTACCTAGGAGTAGTAATCACAGAAAAATAATAGTAAATCTTGATGAAGTTGTTTCGAAAAGTGAAGTTAAATTAATCGAGAGTAGAGGTAGGGCTTTATATTATCAGGCATCAATGAAATATTAGAGAAAGTAGAATGGGATTATAGAACCTATGATATTAGGCATAAGATGTCCGGAGGACTGCTCATTGCAAATATCCTATACAATAGGAGAAGTTGGGTCGAAAATCCATCAGAAAACAACTACTGGTAATTCAATGTTCGTCGTGGCATTAGCCAGGAAAGTAGTTGTTTTCTGATGGATTTTCGACCCAACTTCTCCTATTGTATAGGATATTTGCAATGAGCAGTCCTCCGGACATCTTATGCCTAAAGTCATAAGCTCATTGTGAATTAGTTTTCTTTTCCGTTTCATATACGGTCTTGACGATCGTGTCATGGGTATTGCTTTGGTTGGGCTTCCGGCACTGAGATGGCGCTCGCAGTTTGGAAATAATCCACTGTGCGGGCACGGTCTCAGTTTCGGTCTGTAAATGGGTTTGGCTGTCGATTCATTCGTTGCAGTCATTAGTTATTGACTGCTAGACCTACCCTATACTGATGAGGAGCAACACTCCGAAATCGATATTATAATAGGTGGTCCGAATGTTTCGATGAACATTCCCATGCAACCAAGCAATTGCAGAGATAACCTTGTAGGAACTCTGCACGGAAATTTCATCAGATGTAATTCAATGTTCGTCGTGGCATTAGCCAGGAAAGTAGTTGTTTTCTGATGGATTTTCGACCCAACTTCTCCTATTGTATAGGATATTTGCAATGAGCAGTCCTCCGGACATCTTATGCCTAAACATAAGCTCATTGTGAATTAGTTTTCTTTTCCGTTTCTATGATATTAATCGTAAATATGAGTGTTTGGTTACCACAATTTTATAAGCTGTTGATGCAGTTGCCCCTAAAGGCAGATAAAAATATTACTTCATTATCAGGAATGGTGGAATGTTATTCAAACTGCGACGGCAGAGAGAGATGAAAGCTATAGGATATATGTCAATAATTGTATAGCAGAGAATTGGGAAAACTACCGTCAGAAACGTAACTGTGAAGGTTATAATACAAGAAAAAAAGAAATAAAATAAATGAATAAAAACAGAATAATATAAATAGTATTATTGGTGTTTGAATGTTTTAGACGATGTAGTAACTTGATTACTTATATTTCGGACGTCCATCATCTTAATGGTTGAAAGATTTCTATCTCTTTCAAATTTTTCACAACGTTTCAATTGTTCGAATCCGCAATCGTCTTCTGGTGAATAATGACAAATTCAGATGCTACGCGACCTTTTTATAGGTCTATAATTAAAGTGCAATTACGGTGTAATTACGCGCGGTCTTGTGGCGCGCGTGGTTTCGCGCTTTTTCTCCCTCCAAAACGGTCCATGAGCGGTTTCCATACGTTTTTAATTTGCACGCTTGGTTGACTGAAGGCACTATTGGCTTCTATATAGGTGGTTTCCATAAATTTTCGTTTGAACCAATGTTCCTCTCTATGAAGAACACTAGCTTCGTCCCTAAGAATCGGTGGTGTTTTGTCCAAGCGTGGTCAGCAATTCCCGATTTTGATGTTTCCCCTCGTTGAGTCCACTTTTTGTGTTCGGCTATTCTTACTGATAATGGCCTCTTGGTCTCTCCGATATAGGAATCTCCACATTCACATGGGACTTTGTAAATACAGTTTTTGCTGGATTCTGTTGTGTTCTCTGGTTTCATCTTGGTGAGGAAGCTTCGTGAGGTACTGGCGGATTGAAAGCAACTCTTGATGTTGTATTTATTTCCGATACTTCTGATCTTCTCGGAGATACCCCTGATATAGGGAAGAATGAGAACGGGGTTTTGTGGTCTTTCTTCGGTTGTCTTGGTCTTTTCGAGTTGTTTCCGAACTTCTCCCATGAGCTTCTCGGAGTATCCGTTTCGGCGTAGGTCCTTTTTGATGTGGTTAATTTCCGCCTCCAATGACTCCTGGTTGTTGCAAATAGACATTGCTCTCTCCACCAACGTTCTTACGATTCCTGCTCTCTCCACCAACGTTCTTACGATTCCCTCTTTGTGGAGTTTGGGTGATTAGAGCCGTAGTTGAGGTACTGTCCTGTGTGTATCTTCTTCCTGTAAACAGAGGTGAGGATTCCAGTGTCTGTTCTTTCAGCTTTCACATCGAAAAACGATAGGGTACTATTAGTTTCCTTTTCCCTTGTGAATTTGATTGAATCCCTCATGTTATTCATTCTGGCGAAGAATTCCCCAAGGTGTTCATCTCCATGGTTCCAAATGATAAAGGTGTCGTCTACGTATCTTAGCCATAGTTTTGGTTTGTATTTTGCCTCTCTGATAGCCAATTCTTTGGGACGAAGCTAGTGTTCTTCATAGAGAGGAACATTGGTTCAAACGGAAATTTATGGAAATCACCTATATAGAAGCCAATAGTGCCTTCAGTCAACCAAGCGTGGAAATTAAAAACTTATGGAAACCGCTCATGGACCGTTTTGGAGGGAGAAAAAGCGCGAAACCACGCGCGCCACAAGACATCGCGTAATTACACCGTAATTACACTTTATTCATATACCTATAAAAAGGTCGCGTAGCATCTGATTTTGTCATTATTTACCAGAAGACGACTGCGGATTCAAGCAATTGAAACGCTGTGAAAAATTTGAAAGAGATAGAAATCTTTCATCCATTAAAATGATGGACGTCCGAAATATAAGTAATCAAGTAATATTGGTAATCCTACTAAAATGTGGCAGACTTTGAAGAAATACATACCAAAGAATAATGTTTCCAACACATATGCAAGTATTGAATTCGATGATATTATTGAAAATGATAATATCAAAGTCAAAAAGTATTAACCAGATCAGTAATTCAGTTAATGTACCTTAAGTTGAAATTCCGATTATAGTTGTAAGTTTCACACAAACTGAGATAGTTCAAGATGATTACCATTGAGAATCTGAAGGAAATGATATTTTCAATGACAAATAAAAATAGTACTGGTGAAAAATCTAAAAAATTGTTGAAAGAATGCTTCTCAACTATCTCTAAACCACTTTTGAATGTCATTAATTATTGTTTCGAAACCAATAAAGTACCCGATGAAATAAAAATTCCCGAAAGTCGCAAATACGAATAAAGCATGTGAGTTGAGACCAATAAATATGATATCAGTTACATATAGGAAAAGTAATGGAAAAAACAGGCTACAGTCAAATTGTGGATCACTTGGAATGCAATAAGGCCATTACATGTTTTCAGTCAGGGTTCCGTAATAAACACAGTTGTGAAACTGCTTTGCAATGTGTGCTCCACGATTGGAAGAACACTTTAGAAAAAATCTAATGACAGTGACCGTTTTTCTTAATGTACAAAGGGCTTTCGAAACTATTGACAGAACACGATTATTGAAGAAATTGGAATCTGTTGGAATTGTAGATGCAGCATTACAATGGATTGCAGACTATTTGGACAATCGGAAGCAAAAGTTACGAGTTAACCATGTTACGCCCAGCACACTAAATAATAATATAGGAGTACCACAAGATAGTGTTCTGGGTCCTTTATTGTTTCTAGTGTATATTAATGATATGGTTGAGGTGGTGAATGGATGTTGCATACACCTATTTGCTGTTCAACATGCTTCAATACAATCACCCAAAGTCCAGAAGCTATACACAATTATTGATGTGGAAACTTATTGAAAATAAATACAAACAAGACAAAATGGATGTTGAATTGTGAAAGGCTTTCGCGGCCATCGTCACTTACATGGTGGTTCTTCGGGTTGTAAGGCCGACGTATGTTCAGAGAAGATCTCGACGTTTCGCCAACACGAGTGGTTAGCATTTTCAAGAGATATTTTACAAATTTCTGCTTTCTTAAGTCGCTGTCAAATGCTTGACATTTGTAATACGTTGTCTCAATAAATACCTGTGATTTGACGTTCTTACATCTGATTGGTCGTTCGTACCGTTAATTTGTGGGTAGGGAGCTAATTGAGAATTTTTGTGAACTGGAAGCCAAACCTTGTTCAATTGTAGTCCTTCTTCGGTTCTGTTGAAGTTGCTGTGGTGTTTCTGAATTTCAATTGCTTCCCGGAAGAGTCTTGGGTAATAGGCAGATGTTGAAGAGATGACTTGGGTTTCTTCAAATTTCACTCTATGGTTATCGTTGTTGAGAGTACGTTCTGCGACAGCGGATTTCTGTGAGTGTCCTAACCGACAGCAAGCCTTGTGCTCTTTGATTCTTGTTTTAACGGAGCGTTTCGTGGTTCCGATATAAACGCTGCCACAAATTAACGGTACGAACGATTCTATGATGTCAGCTAACAATATGGACCAATCAGATGTAAGAACGTCAAATCACAGGTATTTATTGAGACAACGTATTACAAATGTCAAGCATTTGACAGCGACTTAAGAAAGCAGAAATTTGTAAAATATCTCTTGAAAATGCTAATCACTCGTGTTGGCGAAACGTCGAGATCTTCTCTGAACATACGTCGGCCTTACAACCCGAAGACCACCATGTAAAATGGATGTTAATCATTAGAGACAAAATGTATAAGGAAGTAATGAAAACAGCACCAAAACTTTCAAACGGTGGTGTCCAAATAAAAGTGGTTGGGAAACTAAAATATTTAGGGGTGTTGGTTGATCGTCAACTGTACTTCAATGACCATGCAAAAAATGTTATAAAAACAATTGCCATGGAAATTTATTATTTGAGGAGATGTTCCCCGCATCTTACGCAGTGGAGTAAAATTATAATTTATAATACCCTTATACTTTCTCATTTCAACTACTGTGCCACTGTGCTTTATCTGCTGAATCAAAATGTGCTAAGCCGCTTAAAAAAAATACAAAATCGGGCTATGCGAATTATTCTTTGTTGTGCACGTGATACGTCAATAAATTCAATGATCGATACCCTAAAGGAGTTATCTATTATATCACTCCCTTATATTCATTCACAAAATTAAAACCGGTATGACATAATATAATTTGCAGAATATTTTACTTTTCAATCAGGATGTTCATGAGCACAACACTAGATGTAGAGGTGATCTTCGTGTTCCGCTAGTTAGCAGAACATATAGCCAAAACTCTATTTTTGTTAAAGGTGTAATCATGTATAACAATATTCCTATTTATGTGAAAAGTTCTGCTAGTCTAAATATTTTCAAAGTTAGACTTAAGAAGCATGTATTGACTGATATAAATATATTGTAGCAACATTGTTTTTTATATTATGTTCTGTGTTTGGTTCGTTAGGTTATATATGTTTCGATATTTCTTTGTAAGTATAATATACACATGTGTATGTGTATTTTTCAAATATTTTGTATATTGTTCACAAGTTTTTATTAGTTCATAACTAATTAAAGGATTCATATATTAATATCAGATTAATTGCGTTACTAGATTTCCTTTTACTTTCATTTCCGCATAAACGAGTACGAGTTCATGCCATTTGATTGGACATATGCAACAAATGGGTACATTCGTACCCATTTTCAAACATTTTCAAACTCTTTCAATAGTGTTTGGGGTTGTTATTTGTTATGCTACTTTTGAAATCATTGCAATGGTAGTTATTACGTAAGTGATCAAGGCGTTGTCAATAGCCTGAGAGTTTTCGGTGAATAACTATTTTTCATCTTCTTGGAGCGTTTATTCTTACCTCAATGGTTTGCATCATCCCAGCAATTATCTTATGTTTGCATTCTTCCATTGTTTCTCTTTTTTGTTAGACTCAGAATAATGCCCTTGATTTGTTCATATATTTTTCAACTCTTAATGGAGATTCATAAATATTTTTCAATGCTAACTAAATAACCATACAGTTAGTGTGCTAGACAAGCAGATAAGATCAAACCGCTTTCGCCTAAAAAAATCTAGGAAAATTTATTGAATTATTATGAAGTATACCTCGTGCCCTTTAAATTTTATCCATAATTTTTTATTTTCCACGAAAACTCGCTTATTTGGCAATAATATAAAAACAAACCGATTGTTAGATAAAATTTGAAGAACGAGTTGTATTTGGAAATATTATTTTTCACCGATTTTGATGGTGGTATGTAATAGTTATTTACGTGAATAATTATGAAAATACTAATTCAATTGACGAATGACGAATGTAGGTAATTTTGCCAAAACGAGCAAACGAAAATAAAAATGGAGAGTGTTTTTCCATACTTCATCGCTTTACTTGGAATACTAAATAAACCATATTTGTCAGTTGTAAATATTCTATTGCAAATTAAGCCTAAAACGGATGATTCTGATGAAGATATGGCTTCTGATATAAGAATCAGATAATTCAGCAATAAATTCGGTAATTTCTAGTAAGTCAAAAAGCAGGTATGAAGAGAAGTACCTATATAAGAAATTAGAAAAATGTTGTAAAGAGAAAGGAGTAAAAAGTGTTTGTGAAAAGGTTCTGTTAGCATACTTCGAAGTAATGAAAAACAATAAAGCATCTACAGTATGGAAAACTACTCTACTATTCAATGTTGAAGGCAGAATTAAATATCGAAAGAAACATTGACAACCCAAAATATACCTTAGTAGCATTTTTGCATGGAAGATTTTGGTCAAAAAATCTACGATTCTTACTAGAGACAACTTTTGAACTTTTATTCCATCTAAAATATTCAATAATTTAAAACCGGTAATGTTTCGAATCAAATGACAGTAAATTATCCCTTTATTCTTTATTCTTTATGTGCATAAGTGCATATAAAATTATAAAATCCATTGGATTATTTATTCAATCTTCATATGGAACGTGCCAGGAACAATCTGGCAGACCTCGCAGGATATCAATGATTTTTTTTTAAATAATCAAGTTACTGCGATGAAATCTCATACGTTCTAATTTATTTTAAAACTGCAGGACCTCATACAAACATGTATATTCAAAAACCGTTACAAGTTGGAGTTTTTCCGCACCACTTCAAACACACTAAACTCACTTCAATACACAAAAATGACGAAAGAAACAATATTACTATAGTTGTCGTCAAACATATAAGATAAATAAAAAAAGCCACAAAAAATGGTCTTATCTTTTCCTGGAACGTGCCACATAATGTGGGGGCAAGTGGTGCAAGAGTTTGAAATAGCTAGTGCATTATAGGTAACTTCGCCATGGGTAAAGAATTTTTCAATTGCATCAAATTCATTATTGACAGAGGATTAATTAATCCAATTTTATTTAGATTAATGAGTATACTAGAGATCGATACTAAGTACATAGATACGAGTAATTCAAAAAATATATGCAGTATAATGATTCAATTTATCATTAATGTAAAAGTTATTCAACAGAAAATTACAAATAAAAGACATTCTTGTATATACAGGGTGTTCATTCAGTACTGCATTCTTCACCACTCAACATCTGAATTGTCAGGAATTCAGATATTTTTGTTCAGATAATTTAAAATTGATCTAGAGAAGGGCATTCACAAATAAGTGCATATACCAACATGGTCTTCCATGAAAATAAAAAGGGCCAGCTTCACGTGCAGTTATTTTTCGATTCCCGACTCGCACTCCCTTCGCGTTACTCTCGGAGCGAAGTTGCATGCCAAACTACACGCACATTCAAATATAGTACGCCAACTTCATTCCTCGAAGCTTCTCGATAGCTAGTGGGCCTTTTTTCGCGATGTGTTCTTTACATTCAAAGAGAAAAATTGCATGTATAAAATTAGAAAATGAAGATTCCAGAAGAAAGACACAGAGTATTGGTCCAAAAATGGTACTTGCGCCGAAATCACTTTAAGAGTACTCGAAGCAACTATACCTGTCTTCTCGTTACAATTCAATTCGACTGTTCTCTACAGTCGGAGCGGCGCGGGAATTGTCCCATCACTTTCAGTTTTGGATGACTCCTCTGTTCGAATCGCGCTAGAAGTTTAAGAAGGTTGGAACGTCTCGCGCCGCGTCAGATGCGAGAAGCGTCAGGCGCATGTTGACTCTTAACGTTCGAATTTGGAGTGGAGCGATGGAGTGTCACTTTGGAAGTCACGAAAAACTGCACGTGAAGGGCCCACTTAATTTCAACTTTCCAATTGATCGCTCTGTGTTTCATTTATATGAACTCTCTGTAATTCTATGTTTTCAGATTGAATAGTGCGTTGCCACGCTATCATTATTTATACAGATTTTATTGCGAAAAATCACTTCACTTTGAACTGGAATAATACTTTCGTGTTTGAAGATTTTCTAATAGATGATATGCACAATGTGTGATTTTTTTCTGATTGAAGCTCTCAGTGTGGTATGTCAATGATCAATTGTGCTAAAATTCCAAAATTATATTTATCATATGGGTGTCTTGAACGGACTTTTCATCCGACACAATTACATTAAATTTTGGTGCCAAATATAGTTTTCTCGATTTTTATCGGTGATTTCTATCAAGTTTTAGTGCAATCATATTTATTTCTTACATAAAATTTAATGTACTTTCATATCCTAAAATCAAATTCGGGAATATAATCAATGTTGGACACTGGCATTCTGTTTCGTAGAATTTTATTTTTATTCATCTGCTCTTGGGTATTTTGTGATTCCCTAAAATATTCTGAATAACTGGGTGGGTGAAAAACATACAGTCTAACTCCCACCATCCGGTTATAACTTGATAGAAATCACCGATAAAAATCGAGAAAACTATATTTGGCACCAAAATTTAATGTAATTGTGTCGGATGAAAAGTCCGTTCAAGACACCCATATGATAAATATAATTTTGGAATTTTAGCATAATTGATCATTGACATGCCACACTTAGAGCTTCCATCAGAAAAAAATCACACAGGGTGCAAATCATCTATTAGAAAATCTTCAACCACGAAAGTATTATTTCAGTTCAAAGGGAAGTGATTTTTCGCAATAAAATCTGTATAAATAATGATAGCGTGGCAACGCACTATTCGATCTGAAAACATAGAATTACAGAGAGTTCATATAAACGAAACACAGAGCGATCAATTGGAAAGTTGAAATTATATTCATGGAAGACCATGTTGGTATATGCACTTATTTGAGAATTCCCTTCTCAAGATTATTTTTAAATTATCCGAACAAAAATATCTGAATTCCTGACAATCCAGATGTTGAGTCGTGAAGTATGCAGCACTGAACACCCTGTATATACAAGAATGTTTTTTATTTGTTATTTTTTTGTTGAATAACTTTGTAATGAATGATAAATTGAATAATTATACTGCATATATTTTTTGAATTACTCGTATCTATGTACTTAGTATCGATCTCTAGTATACTCATTTATCTAAAAAAATTAATTAATTAATCCTCTGTCGATAATGAATTTGATGCAATTGAAAAATTCTTTACCCATGGCGAAGTTACCTATAATGCACTAGCTAAAACTCTTGCACCACTTGCCCCCAACATTATGTGGCACTTTCCAGGCAGAGATGGAAAAGATAAGACCATTTTTTGCGGCTTTTTTTATTTATCTTATATGTTTGACGACAACTATATCTCTAATGTCTTTTAAATACTGATGAATATCGAATATGGCTCCATACGGATTTTCGGTTTCACTATTCAACTTGTATCTCATAAATTCTCTTAAAGATTTTTTGTCAGTCTCTATGAGACATTTTTGGCAGGGAAAGGTATTTATTTCGAAAAATTATCATAACTCGAAAACTAGTAGTCATCTGAATTGAGAAAAAATCATGCTTATTCGACATATTCCAACGAATTTTCATTTAAATTAAATCATTTATACGCGAGAAAAAAATTAAATACTGAAAAATAGGTTTTCCGCCATTTTGACGGTTAATTTGAGGTTATGTCGAAAAGTAAGTTTTTCATCAAACATTTTCCGCCAGAAGGTCACGTTTCGCCGCAAATCACAAAACACCGTTTTCAACCCGAAACTGCATCCCGGTTTCACCATTATAATTGTTTTCGTGTTTAAATATTATTTTTCTTTGAACTTGGAACAACAACTCAACATTTTCCACCTGGTCGCCTTGCCTGTTACTTTTTTTTCAAGAAGATTATAAGCACCAGTCTATATCTCTTTCCATTATAAGCAACATTTATTTTCATGTTTGCCAATAAGTAAACACTAGAAAAAGTGTCTGGCTTTTTGTAGTTATGCTTTACTATATGTAATTAAGACGCTGTTAAAATTTCAGCGTGAATAAAACACTTCATTTCGTATTTAAAAAAAATAACTTGAGGTCGTTGTTGTTCAGTGTTAACCCCCTTAAAAGTGTCTCACTTATTTCTGTCTTTTGAATTACCTTAACTTCCAATTAGTGTTTGTTGGCATCTGAATCAAATACTTTTTCTGGGCCATATTTTTTTTACTTTTATCTCATGCGCAGTATCTGTTGTCCCCAGGGTCTACCCAACACATGTATACCTGCTCATCTATCTAGTAGATACTATCACACAAAATATCAAGGTGCATCAACCACTTCATGAAACGTCAATAGAGTAACGGAAAAGCCCATACCCTTGATGAAAGAGACATATGAGGAATTGAGTGACAGTGAGAAGGCTCAAGAGTCATGGTCAAGATACTTAAGGACTGACAATTCCAAAATTGTAGACAACTTCGTTGGCCAGTTAAAATCTACATTGAAATGTACTCATTGTGGTTACTGTTCAGTCTCTTTCGATCCGTTTTGGGATCTATCCCTCTCAATACCACGAAGAGCAGGCCAGCTAACACTATCACAATGTTTGGATTTATTCAGAAGGGAAGAAACTTTGGATGGTGACGAGAAGCCGACATGTGCGAAGTGCAAAGAGAGAAGGAAGTGCACGAAATCCCTATCGATTCATAGATTCCCGAAAATTCTAGTTATTCATTTGAAAAGGTTTCCTTCAACAGAAAGAGGAAAATTGAATGTTACCATAGATTTTCCGTTAGAGGGATTAGATTTGAGTAATTATACAACAGAAAACGTAACCCCTTGTCGATATAGTCTATATGCATTAACTAACCATAGTGGGACTACCCATAGCGGACACTACACAGCCTACTGTAGACATCCGTATGCGAGCACGTGGCATGAATACAATGATTCACATGTGACCCCAGTTTCATCTAGATCCCTGGTGAGCGGAGATGTTTATGTTCTCTTCTATGAGCAGGAAAGCACTAAATCGCTGCTATCATATCATACTTAGTTTTATTTAATGTTTCATTTGCATTTTTATTGTTTTTATATTATATTAGCTCTTGGACTACGAGGATGTATTGATATCTAGACCAGTTCCCTGCATAAACAAAATATTGCGTTACCATAGCAACGAACAATAACTTATTAGAAGTGTCAGTGTAAAGTTTGACGTCAAAAAAGTAAACCAAAGTTATGCAATAAATTAAAAGAAAAAATATGTCCACCGAAATTATGAAAATCGAAAAATTTGAGTATCGAGCCATCATCAAATACCTGTATTTAAAAGGGTTAACAGGTAAGCAGATTTACGAAGATATGCTTAATACTCTTGGTGATCAATGTCCTTCGTATGCGACCGTGAAAAATTGGACTGCAAGCTTCAAAAGAGGTAAATTTTCCATTGAAGATGATGACCCATCGAAAATATCGATGCAGTTCATGACATGATTTTAACAGACCGTTGAATTGGGCTAAAACGGATATTTGAAGCACTGAATATTCCATACGAACGCGTTCATCATATAGTTCACGTCAATTTGGACATGAGAAAAATTGCTGCAAAATGTATCCCCAAATGTTTGAATGTTGACCAAAAGCGTGCAAGGGTAGTAGCATCGCGATCGATCTGTGCTCAATTTGAAAAAGATGTAGACTTCTTAAACCGAATTGTTACTATGAGTACATTTCTACGATCCAGAAACAAAGCAACAATCGATGGAATGGCGACACTCCGGTTCTCCAAGACCTAAGAAGTTTCGTGTCCAAAAATCTGCTGGAAAAGTTCTTGCTTCAGTTTTTTGGGATTGCCATGGAGTAATCATGATTGATTTTTTGGATAAGGGTAGAACAATAACTGGTGATTACTATTCGACATTACTGACCACTCTACGGGAAAAAATTAAAGAGAAAAGACGCGGAAAGCTATCCAAAGGTGTTTTTGCAGGACAACGCCCCTGCACACAAATATCATATTGCCATGCAAAAAATTAATAGGAGAATATGTTAAGTAATAAAATATTTTGACATTGTAATTTTGTTTGGTTCTATAATAGGCTAAGAATTTTTCAATATATCCTCGTATAATATGGATGAACCTTCCTTTCCCATTTCTTCGTCGTGGGCTTGGTGACTTAACCAACACATCGTTTTAAATTCCTTTTTCAACGAAAGGCAAAGGCTTTGAACATATCTCGTAAAAACAGTTCGCGAATCTTACAACTTATTGACAACTAAAAAAAAGTTCAATAATAACTAATGTTCCTATCTCCAAGTTCTCAAGATGTACTGAGAATTTCCTAACATTTTTCATGTCAAACCGAAGATGAAAATAATGCAAATGTACAGTTTTTGAAATACAAGTTCTCTTACCTTCGATTTCGTTTTTGGTTTCTTTTCGATGACACTAACTTCAGTCTTTTTCACTTTCGACTTTTCAACTGGCACTTCATTTGTTTCGGCGGGAGAAACGACTTCTGGCTCTCTCACTTCCGTTTCTTTCACTTCAGTTTCTTTTGTCACTTCATTAACTGTCGCACTTTCAGTTTTGAAAACACCCGGCGTTTCTTCCTGTATCACACCCTGTTTTTCGATACTCGTTTCGGCATCGACGGGTTGATCATCAGCCGTGACAGTTGCTATGGGATTTGCTGTGCATCGCAGTAGCAGAACGCACAGAAATGTGCCGAGGAAATATAGCTTCATTTTGAGTCTGCAAAAAAAATATGATTGAGTAATTGGGTAAGGACCTATCACATTTTCATATCATTTTTCCATTCATAATCTAGCATAAGGAAAAGTATTCAAGTATCAACTAATTAAACAAAATGCATTCAGTAGTATTAATTATACCCAATAATTAATTTCTGTATAGAATCAGAAATCACTTCAGAACTGCATCACCCGTCTACAAATATATCAGGTCATATGACCGTGATGATTTAAGTCAGATAGATTTTCGAGATATTCTGAATATTGATAATGTTGATAAGATATATTTTTTGACTGGAAAGATAATTTATTTGTTCAGTGCATATGTTGCAACTGTTTTACGTAATTTATTTACACACATATAATCTAATTTCTGATTCATAGCACATACGTACATCACTAATTATTCATTTCAACTATTCGGTATATGCTACACTCTGTCTTTCGCAGTATAGTTTATCCAATCTCAGTTGAATGAGCTGTAAAACCGAATTAACACGTCAATGACTTCGCCTCTTTGAACGTACTTGCCGACCATAGGAGATATTTTCTCTTGCTTGGGTATAACTTTGCGTATTGCTTGCTGTATAGAAATTTGCGAATATAATATGTCTTGTTCTTATAATGAATAGAATTGAAGGATTGCGCGTGTATGGGTACGGGACGTTGCTCATAACTTATTGACAAGTTATCTGTCACACCGAAAAAAAGTCGTTCAAAAAAATAGAATAAGAAAACATCAGGAAACATTGATAATTTATTTTCTGGTACGGCTATCTTATATACACATCAAAGTTGTGGCAAGACTCAATCATCATAATCCTCCGAATCAGAGTGATTCCATTATTGCCATTCGATGATTTAGTTTTTTGTGTTAGAAACCACAGTCTAAAAGAATTTGGCGTAGTGTTTCCTGTGACTTATATGTATACTCACGATAATCAGATAATTTGTTTTTGATTGATGGTAGGTACTTCGTTTCGTTTATAGAAATCATAAACTTTTGTGGCCTCATCAACTTTGTTTAATTTCTGATCTTCTCATTTTCTTTTACGATAATGATCTACAACATCCCCTTGTTTAACAACTCTGTAAATAGTTGAATGCCCCAAACTGGTCAGATGAGATATTCTTCCGAAAATTTCATTGTCACATTTGTCGTTCATTTCGTTTTTAAGATTTTTATATATATTTAGAACAAGTCTTGAGGTCTGAACATGAAGATCTTTGTTTTTAAATTCCCATTGTTCATCCGGTTGTGAGTCTTGTTCCTCACCTTCTTCGAATTGTCGCCAAAATGCCATGTTGCAACACTAAATACATAAACGTTTATACTAAAACTTTAATGTTGATTTTCACACTTTTAGTTTAAAAATCCGCGACATATGTTTTGCAAATACAATGGATTCTTCAAGCAGAAGTATACTGAGTTATACTCCTTGTTTTATATTCCCAAAATGTTGATTAATTTGAGAACAGTTTTATACCTGTTTCGGATAACTCTCTGATAACAAATAGTGTTTGTCAATAATTAATTAGATTTATACCTAGTCTAACGGAAAAACAAATTAAGTAGAGAGAAAATATTGAGTTCTGTTTGATCGTTCATTAAGTACGCTACTGTTCTTCTTTTCATAAATATCACCAGGCTGCCGGACAGCAATAAAAATATTAAGAGGTGATTTACGGTAATTTATGCAACATGCAGTCAGCGCATTACTGATTGCTTTCCACGCTTCGAACGGTTACACGTAAAATATACTCAATCTAGTCTACTGTTTTCTTTATATAGGGAATGATATTTATTTAATTTTCCGTTGTCATCCTTCATTCTTTAATACACCATGTGCTATTTTGAACTAACCCTATATATTGAGCTGAATGAAGTCTTATTCAACTGTGATTGGATAAACTATACCTAACTGCCCTATCCGCTCGGCGTTATGCTTATATACACTAATCTAACCAGAGAGTTCTGGAACCACTTCTATTCGCATCTAGATGACGTATTTTTCTAGAAGCGTGAAGACGAGAATGTCCGAATACTCTCAGGAATGCAAGCTTGTTTACGAGTAGGGGTGACAGGTCTGCACTCGCCCGTAGCATCGTTACAATATGAAAACGAACCAAAGTGGAATCACATGATGTTAAAATAGAAAGAGAACTCATTATCTATAGAGAGTTTGTGAAGAAAAGTCCCTACTAAGATGTGGAAGACATTAGTAAACATAACATTTCCAGAAGATTTGAAGGATGTGAATGCAATCAATGAATATTTCCGTTGGGTTCCGTTGACTAAGGTGCTATAGATTTTTACCGTAAAAATATTTTTTTTCGTCTTCGATTAAGAAACCTACCACGTTGTAACACCGATTTTCATTTCCCACGGGCTAGCTGTATCTAAATATTTCATTTCCTACGACTTTCATGAACTACTAGACCGTCATTATAGGTAGGTATTAACGAATTTTATGAACATAAATAATATCGAATCAAGTTTGTTTACGTCTGTCTAATAATTTGAAATTTCACATCAGTAGATAATTACAAAATTCGATTGAAAAAATTAAGTTATTAAAAATGATTAGCGATAGTGAGGATGATTTAACAATCAAATTGATAAATTTATATCAGAAGCTCCTGATAATGCCTATCTTCTGACAAAGGTATGATTTTCTTTTCATAAAACCAGAATAATTTCAATAAAAAGATTGATTACAATCGGATTCTATATTTTTGAATAGTTGAAAGATACTTTCTATATAGCAGTTAATTTGAACAAATTATTAGGTGCTCTACTATCGACGAGTGTTGATTCAGATGACACATGTACTTTGGATGGTGGGAGCGAGGGTTCAAATCCACGCAGCCACATTTTTTTTTATTTATGAAATCGATTAGTGTTTGATTTTTTCTGCATAAAGTTTTTTTATTTCCAAGTTGTCAAAATTTGAAAATTTTGAATGTTATTTGTTTCACGACGTAGGTAGGTACGTGTACAAAAAGAAAAATAGATGTTTCATTCAACGGGTGAAGAAAGAAAAAATTATCTAAACCATGTAAAAATGACGGCAGGAGAGTTCATGATAAAAAGGATTATTAAAAATATTACACATTTGTTAATGATTTAGATGGTCGTAGAAAAAGTATAGTGTACAATGAGCATGAAATGACCCATTTCCCACTCGTAGGTATATGAAATTTTGTATAAGTGGGAAATGTATGTCATTTCATGCTCATTGTACAATATACTAAGCTGGTGTCATTATAGATGCCTATTTATATGTCAAAATTAAATAATATGTTGTTGACAGTTCTCTAGAAATCGCAAATTGTTTGAATATTTCCTTACCAACAGGGTTAATAACGCTTGTTTTGTGGCAATTTCTGGATATTTTTCATGAGGGCTTTTTCGTTAACTTTCGAGTTGCTGAGTATTCTTTATTCCTCCAGAATAAATTGCAAAGAACTGGTGTTTGTTTGGGAGCACATTTCGATGAATAATTTTTCAACTCATTATAATCAATTTTACATATTCTATGAAAAATTCGACATGTTTTTTGTCCTTATTCTAGACATAAAATCAAATTAACGAAAAGAATCTTGAAAATTCCCAGTTTTACCATCATATGCCACTTCCTTATGGACTTTTGAAACATCAACTTTGTATATCTGAAAGAGCGTGCATTTTGACACAACCTGTCAAAATTCAGATGGGTTTATTCCTTATTTTCGAGTTATAATGAAATTAGTGAAACGAATCTCGAATATTTTTACACATCCTGTCGACATATTCTGATGGCTTTATCCCCTACTCTCTAGTTATAATGAAATGAATGAATCAAATCTAGAATATCTGGTTTTTCATTATTTTCTGCTTCCATACGGAATTTTCAATTATCAGCTTTACATTTTCAGAAACGAATCTGGAATATTCGCGGTTTTTTGTACGGACCTTTGATTCAAGTACACAAAGTGTGAAGAATTTTTTTGAATTTTCCTCTCAATCTACTGACACGTTGTGTACCAAGAAAAATCTTCGAAAGTTTGTATTTGACTTGAAATCCGTCATATTTTTATTAATTCAAAGCTATGTTGTATCTCGTAAACGAATCTTGACAACAAATATTAATTAAGTAATTTTCCAAAAAAATTTTTTTTGATTTTCCCCCGTACTTTTCAATGATGATTTCATCACCAAAAAATCATTCCCATAAACTCTTATGGTTTATTCAAGTGGTATGATGTTTATGAAGTCGAAACAAAGTTTATTTGCTTTGTTTTTTCATTCGATGATCGCAGATTTCTGGCAAAGATGAGTCGAATGACACAATAACTTTTCAATTTCGAACATAGACGTTGATATGATGTGAATATTTCTCCAACCGTTGTAAATGTATGACGATTACTGAAGTCTTTATATTGAAGTTGGTATTTGATTATCATCGTCGAATATAATAGTAATGATAACGTATTCTATTTAAACATAACAGAAGAAACGTCCCGCAAAAATGTTTCATGATTCCTTATTTCATACAGGTTTTTTCCCTCACAAAATAAAAGACGCAAATGGCCTATACTAATTTTTATAAGACAGTTCGTTAATGAAAACATATCAGTTTTCGCCCCAGCAAAATCGATTTGTGGAATTTTTTAACCCAAATATGTCTGAAATTTTTTTAACTAGTCATGTTGTATTTGTATGTCAATGTCAGTTCAGTGCATGTCAACATTGTTGGGAAAAATCAAAAAACAAATCCAAAATGATCAATTTTCTCAGAAAACAGTGTCCTTTCAGAAGGACCGGTAGGCACATAAGTAAAAGTTGATATAAAGTTCTTTACTTTATATTAAACATGAAAAAATACGCTAATATGTGATACAGGGTGATTCAAAAGTACTTTGACAAACTTCAGGAGGTGATTCCTCACAATATTCTAATATGAATTGCCCAAATAAATATATGTCCGGAAACGCTTCGTTTCCAAGATACAGGGTGTTGAAGTTTTATTTTTATTTTGGTTTTTATCAAATAACTCTTGAAATACTGAACTTAATTAAACGAAACTTGGTAATAAGAGGTTTTTGAGGTGTCGAATTCGAACCTGATATTATTATTTCTCTTACTCGTAAGTGGCGCCACCTACACGTCTTTTTCTTTTTTGAAGATTCATAACTTTTTTGAGCGTACTTCTAGCACATTTTTCAGTAAAAAAATCGATTCCTCTATCATATCTACGTAAAAAAGCTACCCTTGTTAAAAGTCGCTGTAAGCAACCGTTCTCTAAATATTTGGACTTGAAAATTTCAAGTCAATTATTTGATAATCGATGCATGTTGAAGTTATTACCAATATTTTGCATTTTTCACAAGAATGCTTTGGAAAAGAATTTGACATTTAAGTAAGTAGTTTTGGTAATTACATATTTTGTGACAGTTAAACGTTTAATTAAGTTCAGTATTTCAAAAGTTATTTGAAACACCGAAACACCCTATATCTTGGAAACGAAGCGTTTCCGGACATATATTTATTTGAACAATTCATATTAGAATTTTGTGAGGAATCACCTCTTGAAGTTTGTCAAAGTACTTTTGAATCACCCTGTATAAGTCGGAAATTAACTTAAATGGATAAAAACCCCTTAGTCTCTGACATGGTATGACTTGAAACAAGCTACATGTAGTGCAACATTGCATTTTTCACATTTCGTAGAAACTTTCTTGTGGCACTTTCTTATCTGTTTATCCTGTGGAGCTGCCATGCATTTTGTCCTGCAAGATCCACATATGGTATATCAACGGAATGTACCATTTCTTGCCACGAAATTCTATTCGATACAGACTTATATTATATTAAAAATAAACATAAATTAGAAAACTTCAAACATTACTTAAAAAGTTTCATCTTTGAAAACTCTAGAGAAATGATTCATAAAATAATAGAATAACATATAAAGTGCCGTGGTTGTACACTTCTACCAATTTTATTAATGAGCTTTTTTGAATGTGCTTCAATAAAAGCTCTCCTTTATTTGTCTGTACCAATTGCTCCATTCGTTTCATTGTAAACGCCCCTTTTATTTTTATTAACTTATTTTACTTGTCGATTTTACTTTAATTATCTTATTTTACTTGTCGATTTTATTTTAATTAACTTGTTTTACTTGTCAATTTTAAGTAGTATAGGTTATATTATTACTATTACTGTTGCAGTTGTTTTTATCTTATATTGATTTGTTTGTTTATTGTGTCACGCACAGGTTAAACCTTTAGTGACTTTTTTCCCAGTGTATTTACTTTAGCTAGGTATCAATATTTGGTAAATAAACTTATATTATTATTATTATTATATTATGATCTGATCGGTCAACACCCCCCATACTTAGATTATAGAGGAAAATGTTGTGAGGTTGTTGTACCTGAATATTGTTCTGAATACAAATTTGAAAATGTAACGAACATTCTAATTACTTCATTGTCGGTTACCGTAATTCTCTTGAGAATATTAGTTCGATTAGTAGGTATCTTTTGAATTGTCAAGAGAAATTTCAGATTCTGCTCGCAGCCGTGATCCTGGACGACTATTGATATTCACATGAACTTCATCGCCTGAGTTTTCATCCGTAACTGGCTCACAAGCATTCATTGGAGGAAATATTGTTAGTTCTAGTCCATTGTGGCCGTCATCATCACTGTCCTCTAGAGATTGCAATATTTCGTGCAGAGTGAGGCCACTATTGAAAAAAAAAACGTTCATTTGCCTACTGTCCTTTTGAAAGAACACTGAGATATGTTGCCTCTATCAACTCTAACTACAAATATCTTAATATTTTATATCATTACCCAATGAATAATGACTTTTTTTCGATTTTGGTAAGAAAATTAATACCTATATTAAAAAAATAACGTTTTGTCTCAAAAAAAATTAGTATTCTGAACGCATAAACTTATAGCTATAATATTGTTTACAAACAGCAAGTACTTAGAACATTAGAAAATTCACTTTGTATAATGTCAGGTCAACATTTTACTAGAGCTGGAAAAATGTATATTCCTATTTATCTACTTTGTGTTTCTGAAAAGTATATCATAACAACAGAGACTCGTGTTACAGGCATAATACAACAGTTTATTTGCAGTAGAGCTAGGTGTTCCTACGATAATGCAACTGTTCACCTACTTGTTAATATTCGACCAGTTCGGGATCAATCGGTAGTAACCGTCGCACCTGTTCATTAACGTTTTCGCAAAACTGTCCTCATTCCAATTCCAGCATTTGAGTTAGTAGTTGTATGTGAACGTGTTACATCGTGTGCCGGAATTATACTATTATTACTGTAGTGAGTTGTGTGAATAGTGTTTTTATTCCCTCTCTTCATCATCTTTTATTTTCAATTTTCAGAACGTTGTAATTCTTCTTTATGTTATACATAACTTGGATTTGTTATGATCATAATGAGGAAAGACATTAGCTTGCCTGCTTGTTCATTCATTCATACTGATGAATACAAACAGATTCAACAAAAATCCAAAAATTTTAATTATGAAACAGGTTGTACTGGGTGATCCAGTAAGGGTGGCCAAAGGCGATGATTTGTTTAAAAGAACCGTCAAAATGTTTTATACTTCTTTCCACATCAACTTATAGTTCACGAAAAAATATTGTCATAAAAACTGCAATCTATATCTCCATTGAGTGGTGTATTTTGCTAGCCTGTATATGCCATGCAAGTGCGTTTTCTTATAGTATAAACTGAATCATTGCTTCCTTGGTGCAACCGAACCTTTCATATCATTTTAAATTCAAGAATGAAATGAATGTATTGAAAATAATGCTTTATAAAAAACAAGTGATCCTTCTTTGAAGAACTATAGTAACTCTAAACTGAGGGCAAATGGATATTTCAATTGAGTCCGGTGTATCCTGATACCAAAGATGGAATGATAGCTATTAAAGGTAAGACAATAATAAACTACCCAAAACTGAGTCATTTGATAAGGCTAAGTGTACTAAAATTACTATAATAATTTAAAAATGTTGCTGCAGTAGAATACTGTATAGTAGCAACTAATATATTTTTTAGTACATTTAATATATGAGTTATTTGAAAGTAAATCATTCTTCATCAATGGTAAATTTCTTTGTCACTAGTAGTTATCAAACTGAGCATCTACTGCAAATAAAACGTAGATTGAGGCTAATAAAATAAAAAAGTTTGTTTCTAATAAAGAGTTCAATATCGTTAGGTTACATTGTGTTCCAGAAATTACATCAATACCAGCAAGTGATCAAATTCAGGAATCTAATTTTTCTTGTGGCTAATAAAGCGTGTACTTGTCCCCCATATATTAAGCAAATTTTCACTTGGCAATATGCAAATTTTACTTGCTACTATTATATTTTTTTTCCGTGTACGAATAGAGTAAATTACCATTCTCACCCAACCAACTGAATGCCAAGTGGTGTGTCCATCATGAATTATATGGCCCATTCCAACTCGAAATAACCTGTAACTGACAACTGCGCGAGTATTATTTCGAATGATATATCAGAATATTGAATCCAATTGAAGCCATCTACGTAAACTCATTCAAACTTAACCGAAATGCATTATAGAACTTTTGTTTGTGCATGTCCTTTTAGAAGGACAGTGGGCATATTTGGGTTTTAAACAAGCAATAGTGAAAAAAAACTTTTTTTTTCGGCAACCATCCGGGAAGTGTTCACTTCCCGGACACTTTTTCTCTGGGAAAGTAGCACTTCCCGGCCTAGTCCGGGAAGTACGTACTTCCCGGATTAGGCCGGGAAGTGCTTGAAATTTAATATAAATATTAATATAAATAAGAATTGCCTATCTTCTGTTCGAATTTCAATATATAATACAAATAAGAACTAAAATGTTCGAAATATTCAAATTTGGAATCACAGCCAGGGTAATTTACTCTTGATCATAATTCTATTTTTTGTTCCCCCCTGTACGCCGTTGGGAAATTTAGAAGTTTGATAACTTAAATATAAGTATTTCGTAATGCATCAATTTTTATTAAGAATAAAATTTTCTGACAAATCGATAATAAAATAGTTTCCATATGGTGCAAATTTCTGAAACTCACTGTATATAGTCATGTCCACCTTTTGATAAGCAACCCATTTTAGGCGTTTTCGTCTATTTATGTAACTGAAAAAAAAAAGTATGTGTCATCCGGTTAACAGATGGGTGAAGGTCGACCTCTCTTCGTTTCTTAGACTAAATGCGTTTCATTGATTTGTTATTCTACATGGTTGCCGAAAAAATAGTGTATGCAACACGTCCGAAAACAGTTCTAACGCTCGTCCTAGAATTTGGTCTACTCGTCCAAAAAAACAGTATTTTCTGGACTTGTTACGTAAATTACAATTTTTTTGGAAATATCTCAAAGATTATTCAAGGAATCGTTTTTCAGTCAATGGAACTTTTATAGAGATTTATGAAACCTACAAAATGGATATACAACCAGATCGGTGCATTTTCCACTGAGAAAATCCAGAAAAACCTCTAATTTTAAATCTAATCTATAATTTTTGTAAATCTGAACGCAAGATGTTTTCTGTACGATGTGTAATTTTTGAACAATCACATTATAAACAATTTAAGGGCATTGCAAGATGCGCCGATTTAAGGTAAATAGAGATCAATATATACAATTTGTATATTTTGGATTTTCACCTGAGAGATGGGAAATGTGTTGAAAATGTCACTGAAAGTTGATCAAAACGCTTCAAAGTGCGTCCGAAGTCCGAAGAAGTGAAAAGTAACAGAATGATGATTGTCATACCGCACATAACCATAACGTTTAACGTTTATAGAAGATTTCTGTTGAGAAACCTGTCTCTAAAATATCTGAAGCCAACCCTGTTCGATTTCCACCTCAGCTGTCCAAGTAAAAAATATCAAAGTATGCGTATGTCACGTCATAATGTTTGGCTCTACTTTCTTGTTGAGTTGAAATCCTTCCTTCTGAGAAGGAATTACCGTGTTCGTGAAAAATAACTCATAAATAGTAAAATGAATAGTTTAGTTTTCCAGTCCGAGTCCATTATAAAGTTTAATTGTGAAATGTCCAAACATCCATCCAGCAAAGTAACTGAGAAAGTGCTTTAATGCTGAATTGATTCCTTGTCAAATATGACAAAGTGTTCATCATCCTACAAAGTGGTTTGTGAGCAGTTTAGTTTCCTGTAAGGTATTTATTCACATGTATTATAAACAAAAACGGAAAAAATCAACTTATAAGTACCACAACTTTGGTTTCAAATAAACTGTTTTGTGTTTCTTTCTTGTCCTATAGACAGGTGGTTCTTCGTTGTTGTTGACCTGAAACTATATTTTGCATTAAAAGAGATACCTAAGTGCTGTTGATTCTAATTTCTGGTACTCGATTCTGAAGCAACACTGGATTAGTGTCCGTTGAATCGAAGGTCAAGTCAAGGTCAAACTTCTACAACAATAACCCAATATCTATTAATTTCTGGAAAAAGTAAAGAAAATGTTAACCTCTCAGATTTTTATGAAATTTTTACTGATGATTCAGAGTACATATAAAACGATAATTTTTTTTTGCGGAAATACCTGGAAGACACTTTTTCTCAATAAATGCTAAATGGTGGTACGTAAGAGAGCACAAACACATGCACTTTAATCAAACTTTTTACCTACATTTCAATCTGCAACACATATTGGAAGACAGAAAATATAATTTTAAGCCATACAAAAACCGATTGGCACACCCAAAATATACAGAATACTATTAAATCATTGGTGATTTTACTTTAATAATCATTGAAGTCTGACTAAAATAATATTATCAAATGTCAACATTGACAAGAAAGAATAAAATGCGTTGTTGTAATTTTTTTTCAAATTCCTGCTAATTAAGTTTTGTTGAAAATAATAGAAAATTCCTTTTCTCCACGATCATCACAGAATTTGCCAATTCTGAAATCAAATTTGATTACAGAATGCTGGAATTCTCTCTCTTGAGATTGAAGAAATATTCTGCAACACCTCTGCCCCCATGCAATTTAAATGTATTTACATTCTCTCTCTTGTGATAGAATAATATTCTCACACTGGTTAGCAATAATAACATTAGCCTTGACGCAGTTGATTGTCATCGTAGTGGCAAAATTTGAGTAAGTGTCAAAATTATTGCTGTCACGTTTCCTATCTTTGATCGTGGAGAAAGTATATTCTGCTACTCGGTTAGAATGAAAATTCGTGATGCTCGTGGTTCCTCACGATCGCATTCGGCTTGTGCTCGGAACTTTCCACTCCCATCAAATTTTCATTCTAACCTTGTTACAGAATATACGCTTTTATAGATGAAAACTATATTGTAAAAAACCAAAATTAGTACATAGATGAGACTACCAAAAATTTGAATTTTGTGAAGTAAATCTATTCGAATTATTTGGAAAAAGTGGTGGCCCTGAATAGGGCCGTTTTTGTGAAATGAAAAAATTATATTCTAGTTTCCAAATCAAAGTAAAATCTTCTTTATCCGCAACATGTAAGTTATTTGAATTATCGAGAGATTTTTTGGCATCATACAGTTTACTTAACAATTTGAAAAATTCGTCGGTTCTGTTTCCAGGAATGTATCCATTTTTCCGTACATTTTCTTTTTCATGTACATTTTCTTGATCTTCATGTAGGAAGACTAAGTCTGTTGCGATTACATATAAAAATTGCAAAGGCTTTGATCTTGGTAGAAAAGCGCGCGCGTTGCGCGCGCTCTGCCGAAATTTCGCACGCACGCGGATTTGCGAAATGTCGGCCGAGCGCATGCGCATTTCTTTTTTCATGTACATTTTCTGGATCTTCATGTAGGAAGACTAAGTCTGTTGCGATTACATATAAAAATTGCAAAGGCTTTGATCTTGGTAGAAAAGCGCGCGCCGAGCACATGCGCATTTCCTTTTTCATGTACATTTTCTTGATCTTCATGTAGGAAGACTAAGTCTGTTGCGATTACATATAAAAATTGCAAAGGCTTTGATCTTGGTAGAAAAGCGCGCGCGTTGCGCGCGCTCTGCCGACATTTCGCACGCACGCGGATTTGCGAAATGTCGGCCGAGCGCATGCGCATTTCCTTTTTCATGTACATTTTCTGGATCTTCATGTAGGAAGACTAAGTCTGTTGCGATTACATATAAAAATTGCAAAGGCTTTGATCTTGGTAGAAAAGCGCGCGCGTTGCGCGCGCTCTGCCGACATTTCGCACGCACGCGGATTTGCGAAATGTCGGCCGAGCGCATGCGCATTTCCTTTTTCATGTACATTTTCTGGATCTTCATGTAGGAAGACTAAGTCTGTTGCGATTTCATTTAAAAATTGCAAAGGCTTTGATCTTGGCCGAAAAGCGCGCGCCGAGCACATGCGCATTTCCTTTTTCATGTACATTTTCTTGATCTTCATGTAGGAAGACTAAGTCTGTTGCGATTACATATAAAATTTGCAAAGGCTTTGATCTTGGTAGAAAAGCGCGCGCTCTGCCGACATTTCGCACGCACGCGGATTTGCGAAATGTCGGCCGAGCGCATGCGCATTTCCTTTTTCATGTACATTTTCTGGATCTTCATGTAGGAAGACTAAGTCTGTTGCGATTACATATAAAAATTGCAAAGGCTTTGATCTTGGTAGAAAAGCGCGCGCGTTGCGCGCGCTCTGCCGACATTTCGCAAATCCGCGCGCGTGGATTTGCGAAATGTCGGCCGAACGCATGCGCATTTTCCGTTTGTCCATTTTCTTGATCTTCGTGAAGGAAGCTTGAGTCTGTTGTGATTTCTTAAAAAATGTGCGAACGCTTTGCCAATAGTTGGTAGGCCAAGTGCAAGCGCATTTCTTTTCCACTTCATCCATTATCTTGATCTTCATGAAGGAAGCCCAAGTCTGTTGCGAAATGTCGGTCTAGCGCATACACATTAACTTTTTCACATTGTCCTTTTTATTTTTCTTCATATGGGAATCCTAAGTCTGTTGCGATTTCATATTAAAATTGCAAGGACATTGCAAAACAGCGCATGCGCATTTCCATTGTGTCCATTCTCTTGATCTGGCCCTCGGTCGACAGTTGGCAAATCAGCGCATGCGTATTTATTTTTCTGTTCATGATATGTTACGATTCCGCACAAAAATTTCCTTTGCTGTGATGTTTTTATCATGTCAAGAATCATGTGTGAGTTATTCACACTCACTTATATTTTCTAAAGTAATGTTTGATAATTTCTGAATAATCTCAGGTCATTTGGCAACGCTGCATATGCACTCATGCACAGATATCTCAACAACCTACGATGTTTCATGATTAAAGTTTGACGATTATCTGTACCGAAAAATTCATAAAAAAAAAATTGTGCCTCTTTTGAATTTTCCAATGTTAATTGGGAGAAAAAATGGTAAAGGTAAGCTTATCGGGCTCATTCTTTAAACAAAAAGAAAAGTGGTGTTACTTACGTAGTTTTATCTCCTGAACACGAATCCAAAAGAAAGAATTTCGTGGGGGTGTCTTATACTTTTCGAGTTATGACCTTTTGAATCTTGAAAATCGACCATTTTCAAACACGATATTTTCGGTAAAAAATCGAAGAAAATGTCTCCTTCTTTTTGTTGGCATTTTTTTGAGACCGTAATAAACTCATATTTCACAATTACAAGCACTACAACCAAACGTTTTATACAAAAAATCAACCTTCTTATAAAGTATACATAACCCTTCCCACATCTCTAGAACGGACGTCAATGAAGAGTGAGGTTAAGAATGGAGAAATATAAGAATATTAATTTTATTCGTAAAACGTTTGGTTTTGGTGCTTGTAATTGTGAAATAAGAGTTGATTAGGAAATGAAAAAAGTGTCGACAGAAGAAGGAGGTATTTTCTGCGATTTTTACTGAAAAAATCGTGTTTGAAAATGATCGATTTTCAAGATTCAAAAGGTCATAACTCGAAAAGTATAAGAAACCCCCACGAAATTCTTTCGGATTCGTGTTCAGGAGATAAAACTACGTAAGTAACACCACTTTTCTTTTTGTTTCGAGAATGAGCCCGATAAGCTTACCTTTACCGAAAAAATAGTGACAATATCTGAATAAATGTGTAGTTAGTGTGTTGCTGAGAAAAAGAGGAAAATTGTATCTACTTGAAAAGGTCAAATCTGCCAAAGTTATAATTTCCGCATCAAAATTTCGTTTGCTATCGTGTTTTTATTGTATTTTGACTCATCTGTGAAAGTTTCATCAAAATCGGTGAGGTTACCGTTTTTTTAACATTTACTTTGTCGAAATTATTCGTTTCATTTATTTGAAACTCTCCTGCGCATTTTCGAATTTTGCTACTTTTAATGCATTTACTTACTCTTCCTGGAGTCTGTGCTTCCGAGGAATGCTTCTTGCTTTGCTCGAGGGTGGAGCTGCTTCATTCGCAAGTGAAGACGATAAAGCTTTAATAGATTTCATTAGTTGTCGGAACAAGTTGATTTTATTGTTACCTAGCTTATTCTAGCACTGATGAGAGGTAAGAACCTAGAAACATGCACTTATGGAGGTGGTCATTCCCAACCTATTAAATGATAATTATCATTGTTTTATTACAATTAGCACTTGCAATTGTGTTCTCTTCGAGGAACATTTTACAAATGGTTGTCAGATCTAATATCGAATGTCCGTCAGTACTTATTTTCTGTCAAATATTTCCCTCTTATTTTCCACTGAGGAAACTTGTTGAGAAAATGGTATGTCAAATGAATTCAACTGAATTTTTTATGAAAAGGCCATCAAGGAGTTTTTGAAAATGTCCTATAGTAATGAATAACGTGCAGCCAGGTAGTAGTTATATATGAACTATCATTTCATGCATGATTTGAAAAAAAATTTTAATAAATCGGAAGGTTATTTTTGAATTTTACAATTATAAGAAATATCAATTATTTTCCATCTGAACTTATCAAATATTCGATCTATCCTTTCATAATATTTTTAAATACGTTGAAGTAAAGGTAATAGTGACATATCAATTACACTGTGAACTGAAACTACCAATATAACGTTTGCATGGGCATCTGAGCATACAATTAACAGTTACGAGGTACTAATAGATTACGGCATTTATTACTGTTTTCACTAACAGTTTTAAAATTTCTAGAGTGTGACTGATATAAGTGCAGTTGATGCATTAAAACGCTAGGAAGACGAGCAAAAATATTGTAATTTGTTTCAGCAAGAAAAGCTGATGGAAAATCTCATGATTTAGAGAAATGTTTCCTCCACAAGTATATCTCAGCGTTTTCCTCATTATCTTCTAATCTTAATACTAATAACATTAATTTAGCAGTAAAAAATGCCAATTATAAAGTTTCACACTGAATATCTGGATTATCTATAAACTAATATCGAGAAACGCTGAGCCCTAGCATGTCCTGTATCAGAATCTCCACTTTACTTGAGAGTACGATGGGGTGTCACAATCGGATGAAATTTTGTGAAAGGACTCCGCACTTTTTATAGGTAAAATGGTTCTCGGTGAAATTGTCTGAATTTTCAGTATATTGTGGTATTCGATATACTAATTGGACGTGCAGAATCGCAAAGTTCGTTGATGAATAGATTTTAAAATTTTAGTTAAAAATCAGTAATTTGTATTTATTTATTTTCTCGGGATTTGAAAGTGCCAACTTCACTTTTTTCGTTCCTATAATCAACGTACCTTCATATCACTAAATATCATTCAGATGGTGCAGATTATAACATTATGTACAGAGTGAAAAATAAAAACATTTTAGTAATGTCTGAAAATTCGATGTAATAATGAAATATTGATAAAATTATTTTGGCATGCATTCCATCATTAATCACAACTCATACATTTCGTACAGGGTGATTTGAAAAATTGGTGAAATATATGGCCGGTTCTTTCGTACATATCCTGTATATTCAAGTGAATTATCATCCTCCGAAAATAGCCGATACCGTTTAAACATGATTTCGTTGGGATATATAGGATGATCATGAAAATGTTCGATGATAAAAATGACAAAATATCAACGTTTCAGAAATCACCCTGTAATTCACGATTGACTTCATTATTATTCAATGTATTCATCATTCTTCATTAGCAAGCCCCGTTGGTGTACCTCAGGGTTCTGTGTTAGGACCTCTGTTGTACATAATATACGTGAATGATTTTAGAAGCCAACATTATGTAATGTATGCGGATGATACATCAATTTTGATCTCTGAAAATGACTTGTCAAAATCAGTGGCAGCAACAAATACTGAGATGAATAATGCCCATGATTGGTTCATGGCAAATAGATTGGTGCTTAACACAAAGAAAACTTACTTCACTAGATTTAGCCATACAAATAAACATTTTGATCGAAGTATGCTAATAAAACCAAAAAATTACAACTCTATAAATCAAGTCAATTCGACAAAATTCCTTGGCATACAAATAACGGAGAACTGTTCATGGTACAACCACATTAATCAAACTTGCAAAAAACTAAGTCCACAATGCTACTTACTATACGAACTAAGTAAAACTGTTGATAGATATATCTTGCTCACATTATACTACGCTCGCTTTCAAGCAATAATATCATATCGGATTATAACCTGGGGCGCATCTCATGAAACCAATAGAATATTAAAGCTTCAAAAAAGAGCAGTAAGAAATATTGTTAAAGGTGGAAGGAGGATGAGTTGCAGGAACATTTTCAAAGAACTAAAAATATTAACCGTGTTCTCCTTGTATATCTTTCATGTACTACAATATGCTAAAAATGAGATAAACTCCTTCAAAACCTTGGGTGCAGGACAGTATGAAACAAGGAACTCTAATATTTTGGAGGTGCCTGTACATAAACTAAAGAGCACCGAATACTGTCCAAAGTATATGGCTATAAGAATATTCAATCATTTACCTAATTCTTTCAAAGAGTATTCACCGACTGAATTTAAGAGACAGATAAAGTTAGTTTTGACACAAAAGGCATACTACTCACTGAAAGAGTATTTTGAGGACAAAAACTTCATATGACCTTTTATATATTTTTACAATTTTAACATAATTTTAAGTTTTCAATATATCTGTCTTAGGCATAGTATGTGACTAGGTGCTGCGTATACCTGTATTTATTTTAATATGTATATTTTTATTTTATTTATTATTAATACTTACTGTGATTGTCATATGTATATTTTTCATGCTTAGTTTTGTCATTTATTATGTTACGCTATTTCTCTATAGGATCATTTTGACTTGTTCTATATCGTGCATGTATGATCTTCAAGAACCAATAAATTATCTATCTATCTATCTATCTATCTATCTATCTATCCTCAACACTGTCCCAAAAATTCAGTTTTGCTACTATGACTAGTTTCATAATTATTAATTGAGAAACTTATTACCATTTGCACGACGCGGACGAGTTGAAGGAACTGGTTCACGCGTACAATCTACTAGTGGCCAAGATTTTTCACAAATAGTGAAACTTGAGAATGTGGAGATCAAATAAATGTAAAAAAGAGTGAAGATTAGAGATAACAATCACATCAGATAAATGAATGTAATAATGTAAGGTATAGATAGTGAAGTGAATTTTGTTGGTTTACGCTTTGTCGAAATAAAAAACGAACTATCTGGGAAAAGTGAAAATGATTAATAGAACGCTTTTATTTCTGATAGGAGAATTTGAATCTGGGCAGCGACGGTTTTGTTCCAATGCGTGTTCCATTCGGATAGAGGTTTCCATGATTTTTATATTTGCTGGCTATCAATAGAAACATATAGACATCTATTATATTTCATCAATGTAGGTAATTCAATACGTAAAGGTTATAATAATTATCACTGATGGAACTAATTGATTTTTCTTTTTCATTCACTTTCCTTCAACGACAGAATCAAAATAGACCCGTTAGCTGATATGGTTTTCTTGTTGTATGAGGACCGTAGCGCTACTACTGGGGAGGTGGATTTGGTTAAGGCTGTTCCTTGGCACCTTCAGTGATAAGTGCCTCATACATGATTGGGCGAGTCAAGCTACCCAAGCATTAGGAATTGTATCTGGCTCATGCCTGAGTTGTAAGTTGTAACTGATGTGTCGTATATTCAGTCAGTTCCTAAATGGTAGATGGAATTGGATGGACCATCATTGGTCATATTCATTAGAATATAATGTAACATTTATTTTGATCTCCACATTCTCATGTTCCACTATTTGTGAAAAATCTTGGCCACTTGTAGAATGTATGCGTGAACAAGTTCCTTCAACTCGTCATGCAAATGGTAATAAGTTTCTCAATTAATAACTATGAAACTAGTCATAGTAGGGAACTGAACTTGTGGGAGAGTGTTGAGGAGAGAATGATGAATATATTGAATAATAATGAAGGAATTTCACCGAGTTGTTCGTGAATTACAGGGTGATTTCTGAAATGTTGATAATTTGTCATTTTTATCATCGAAAATTTTCATGATCACCCTATATATCCCAACGAAATCATGTTTAATCGGTATCAGCTATCTTCGGAGGATGATAATTCACTTGAATATACAGCATATGTACGAAAGAACCGGCCATATACTTCATCAATATTTCAAATCACCCTGTACGAAATGTATGAATTGTGATTAATGATGGAATAAGAATAGTATATTGCATGCCAAAATAATGTTATCAATATTTCATTATTACATCGAATTTTCAGACATTACTAAAATGTTTTTATTTTTCACCCTGTACATAATGATATAATCTGCACCATCTGAATGATATTTATTGATATGAAGGTACGTTGATGATAAAAACGAAAAAAATGCAATTGGCACTTTCAAATCCCGAGAAAATAATTAAATAAAAATTACTTATTTTTAACTTGAACGCCCGTATTACAAAATCTATCCATCAACGAACTTTGCGATTCTGCACGTTCAATCAGTACATTGAATACTAGAATATACTGAAAATTCAGACAATTTTACTTATAAAAAGTGCGGGGTCCTTTATGAGTTGTGGAACTGTTAATCGTAATAATGTTTCAGACCTAATCTTTCCCATCCCCAAAATCTACTTCTGAGTACCTAATATGGTCCATAGCTTCATATTTCAATTGAAATTTTTTATCTACAACTTTACTTGAAAATTTCTTATTGAAATTTTTTCTTTATAATCTAACTTCATTTATTGTGCTGAATAGTGTTACAGGAAAGCTGTCGATATCTTCTACAAATCCTCGTCTATCACATGTACGTACGAAAATTGATGGTCAAATGTATAACTTGTGTTTCTGATGGTAACAGGAAAAGAACAGTTAACAAAGTTTTGGGCGAAGTAAATCAAATCTAAATTTTGTGGAATTTTTTCTGCGGGTTCATTGACGTCAAAAAAAGGAGTCTTGCAAGAAAGTAAACAACAGCACATCTTTTATGAACTTCACGAGTTCAATGCAGTTCTGTGTGATGTCTGATATTATAACCTCTTTGGAATAAGAGAGATGGGCTAATGTACTTATAGGAATTTAAACCAAGAAATATCCCTTTAAACTCCTAAAAAATCAAACCCACCTTTGAATCAGTCGAAGAGGAAATTAGTTTATATTGTAATACCATTTTTATGGTACATCCATTCATTTTCAACAAGATGGAGCATTTTATCAGACTGGCCACCTAGATATCCTGACCTTATTCCCCTGGATATTTAAAAAATACATTCTCAGATATCCGTGAAATTCCCGAAATGATGTTACTGCCTTCAGAGCCAATCAACTTTGTGACATGTTGCCAGGTGTCTATTTCATATGGTCATTTTCACCATACTTTATTTGTTTATTTCTAGCTCTATTCCACTTCCTTGAAGTGAACTCATACCAAGAGATACATGTATTAAATTCAATAAAGTAAAGAGTATAGTTATCCATAATTTTCAAAACGGTGTTTCGCTTCTTCCTTATTTATACGTTACCATATTTACAACAATTTCTGTGAATAGAGAAACGTTAGTTTGACGGTTCAACTCTTCAACTGACATTAATGACACATGATGAACCGTTCCTGCAATTCGCATTTAGTCCATAATAATTTAAAGTATTCGTGAAATTGTCTGATCGATTATCCCTTCAAAATGCAGAATTTTCAAAATACTTTACCTTGCCAGTCGCTCAAACTGTGTTGCTGTACAAAACACCACTCGAGCAAGCTCTCGTGGTGTTTCTAAGCAACACAGTTTTCGTGACAGCAAGGTGAAAGTATTTTTTGAAAATTCAGCATTTTGTCGGGATATTACTACTGATAAATACACGTGGTATGTCGGGGCGTGGCGCAGTGGTTAGAGCGTCCGACTCTGAGTTGAAAGGTCCGGAGTTCGAACCCTGGTTGGGCTGGGATTTTTTAATTTAATTTAACAGATTAAATTATTAAAATCTCGTGGCTTGACTAGGGTGAGTCCTGCACGATTCACTGTTGCGTTCCAATTAACAGTGCTGCTCCTAAGGTGGCGCATTGAGTTAGTAACAAGGCCTATAAAGAACACATGGCTAATGACCATAGCAGTCGATGCCAAAACACCAAAGAAAAAAAAATACACATGGTAGTTTATGTCAAAATATTCTGAAATGTAATAGCTATTTACATACCAAGGGAGGAAAATCATGCTTCTCCTCCCGCGGATAGTTTGATGCCCGACGCGAAGCGGAGGGCATTAATATCCGCGGGAGGAACAGCATTTTCCTCCTGAGGTATGTATATAGTTTTTTCTACTACCTTTAAGGTCGTCATTTTTATAACGTCCTAAAAATTATAATGCGTGCATACTTATAAGAACAACACTGCAGAAAGTTGAGGAACTATATAATTCGGCTATATGACAAAATATTAAGTAAGCGTTGCGTCGTCGTCATCGTGTTGACAACGATTTGTTGCTATAGCGTTGTTTGGTAATATAAACATAATAGTTGTCATAAGCTGTAACGTTGTTTACCCTTTTAAGTTGCTTCTAAGTTTTGAAAATGAGTTCTAGCGAAGACGACCTGCCAAAAGATCTCGCTGAAGAGGCAAAATTGATTTCAATGCATCTTCTTCCTGATAAATCGAGAGGAAAAGTACTATTTTCCTCCCTTCTTTAGGGGTCGAAAATAAAATTTTCTAGTGAGGTAGTAGAAAATAAAATTTTACAACTTATTGACAGAGCTTCATTGAATAATATCTTAAAATTCGTTAAAATCACTTTATGAACTTCAAACAATAATAGTGATAGTCCAGATAAACCACTATTTATATGCATTTATTCCAACTGCAGGAAAAATCTAGAAAATCCCACAGTATTGCATCAGAAGAGAAAAGGCTTGGCAAAGACATTGATGTCAATTCAATAATATTTTCATCGAAAGTAAACATCTTTTTTTCAAGTGTTTTATTCCGTTAGGAATATGGATTGTTCACAAGTCTCGAATTCAATTTCAAAATGATGTCAGAATTTAATGTACAGGGTGGGATTAGGAAGGTGGTTCAAAAACCAAAGAGACAAGAGAGTCTATAACCAGAAATTTTTGCGGAATATACAGGGCAAACCAAGAAAAATATAATTGGTCGACTGCTTTTTTTTAAATGAAATACCATACTTATACAAATAGCACATTTTTTTCAAGCATCTTAATGACCTCATCTATCCTTCCAATATTATTAACTATCTTCCAACCATTTGAAAATTATGATTTTGTCGAAATAATGCCTTCTGCAGTTGCGTACTGAAAAAAATCATTGTATTTCTATTTATTGAATTTTGAAATTGTTCAGTTTCTCTTTTTTACTGATACACATTCCTTTGCCCCATAAAAATAGCATGAGCTTTTCTGTGAGTTCATTTCATGTTGGTTCAGTTTCGATGACGATACATTAAGGTCGAAGAAAGTGTCCCCCCTGCCCCCCGAAAGTTTTCTTGACGAATTTGGACGTCAAAAATTAGAGCGAAAAAAAATTAGGTAGTGGGGTCTCGCTTCTATCCCCCCACTTTTTTCGAAAATAGTTGGAAAACTCGCGAAATTAAAATTTGAAAAATCTGTAAAAATGGTGGAAAATATCTCGCCGTCGAATGTTATGGTTTAAAAAAAATCCCCCCTTCCCCACTTGCCCCCCTCAAAAGCTAGATAGAAAACGCAAAGGCATTCGGAAAATGTTTCAACAGTTTATAACATGGGAAAAATATTTTTTTAAAAAATAGATAGGGTGGCTCTTCCCCCTTTCCTGTCACGAAAAAAATTAGGAAAACTCCCGAAATAGAAATCGAAAAAATCCGTAAAATAAGTGAAAATTATCTGACCATTGCATAATTGCCAGATATATTTCAAGAGTTAGTACATATATTATAAGTTGTATCAATTAGTGAACAATAAAAGATTCAAAATCAAGTAGAGCAAAAAAACTCATAAAAAAGATCAATTTGTGGTATCAAAAATGTTCTCAGGACACTAATTGCGTTCCCCCTCTGAATGCTAATGGAAAGTCGTTCCTTGAACCACTGGCCCTCCTTTTTATTTCCCTTAGACTCTACTAACCGCCTACATATGTCTTCGATGAATTCATTTGCATTTGGTCCAAATGGTCCCAAGGTTTCTGCAGCGATTGGAATAAAATGGTAATCGCTCGAAAGAGCTTTGTACTTGCTCTTATTATTCATTTCAGCTTTTTCAGCTGCAGATCCTGCAGAAACTGCATTCTGAACCACATGTGATGATGCAATCGTATCCACAGTGGTAAAATCCCAAACAAGGCACTTTCCACATGAAAACGGCACCATAGACAAACCATCAGGACGCTTTCCATCAGTGCGAGCTTTCAATCCAGGTGGTTCTAATACTGGGTGGAGGTCGACTGAAGCCAATGCTCTGCTTATGATATTATTAGCTTCCCTGTGTCTAGATTGGCGACCCTTACTGAACAGCCAAGATAAGCCATGTGTCCCAGACTGATCAACAATTTCTCCGCAACGGCAGATGTGTGGCTCGGTTATTTTGGAACTAAGTTTCATACAAATTGCAGTTCTAATCATATCTCTATTCAGCAATGTCCCCAAGCTAGAGACAGGTAAAGCACTCAACCAAAGATTGGAATTCTTGTGAGAAACAGCTTTCAATCTAGCTATATCTTTCACATCGGTAGCGTGTGCAAAAAGTTGGTTTGAAGCTACTTCAGTGATAGCTTTGTCCCACTCTTTTTGTTTGGTAGATACAGGAGGGTTAGCAATGTTTGTTTGTTTTTTCCAGGATTCAACTGCAATATCTGAACCGTGAATTGTTACTGGATGTGTTGACTTTATAATTTCTTCAACGAGTGATTCAGAACTTTTACTCGAAGAAATGAAACTTGGCAGAGCGATGTCATTTGATCGTCGAATACCCAAGCCTCCAAGTCTCGTGGGCAATGAAACTTGTAACCATTCGTTTTCGGAAAAATCAAAAACAGTCAAAAGATGATGACCATGTTAATTACACGTTCGTAATAAATATTGTAGGCGAGGCATAGCAAAACAATTTCTTAATGAATATAATGCTTGATGAGGTTCCAGCATACATAGACGCGTCCCCATGAGAATAAGTGATGTGATTTTTTTTTGAAGAGACATGATTTCTGCAATGGGACCTAAAGGAGATCCCAAGACTGAAATTTCGTCGATGTTAGAACACATTATTTTTGACAGTTTTAGGAAAATCGAATCTGTATTTCCAAAAAATTTACCCATCTTCCCCCCTCAAAAACTAGATAGAGAACGCGTAGAAACTCGGAAAAGTTTCCAACGGTAAATTAACAGACAAGCGACCGTGCAACAATGACGTGTTAATTGAAATGAATAGACTAAGAAACATATCCAAAGAAAACTAAAAAATAAATAGATAAATAATAATAAAAAAAAACTTTTAATAGAAACGCTTTTATTTAAATGCACTAAAAAGAAGAAAATAAATTTTGAAGTGAATTAAACCTATCATTTTGTTACATTATAAAATCTTAAATGATATAAAAGCTTCCTGCGAGAATAAATCTTAAGGTAAATTTAATTTACAATAAGAAATACATAGATACGTCTCGCGACAGGCTTTTATATCATTTAAGCTTTTATAATGTAAAAAAATGATAAGTTTAATTCACTTTACAATTTATTTTCTCATTTTGAGTGCATTTAAATAAAAGCTTTTCTCTAAAAAGTTTTTTTTTAAGCTTATCATTTTATTCATAGCACCCATTGTGAATTGATCATCTTTGGAATGTTGATCGCCAAGCAAATGACACAAATTATTAGAAATTTCGCCGAACTTTCACTTTACTCAAATGAGGAGAATATTTTAAATTATAAAATGGTAACAGGTTACTTTATCCGCAAAATGATATCTGATTAATGATCTTATAAATTTTGAGTTTTCTCATTTGCTATAATTTTAATTATTTGAAGAAGTTAGTACATGTATATGCTATCATCACAAATATTATTACAGAAGTTACTTTTCTTGTCAAAAACTGAATCATATTTTTTACGAATCTCCCAAGTTTTCAGAGGAATCCCTTCAAAAGCAGAGCTTGTACGAGCAAGAGAGATTGTTTTAATCGATGAGCTTTATATTATCAAAGTTGATTCATGATTTTTAGGATGAATGTAGAACTGCAGTAAATGTCCTTTCAATCTCATTGCAACATTTTATATCAAGATCTTACATACACACGCGAAAATCACGAACAATTCGAATCACCGGTATCAACACAAATCTACAGAAAAACACTATGCCACTGAATAACCATGTGAACACTTTTCCCAAATTCATATATCGATAATCTTAATATTCTTCGAGGCAAAGAACTTGACTTACCTACCACTGGATCCAATAGTAGGTCAAACGCTACAAAACGCACTGTAACACTTGTTAAAAGTCGAAGAACCAACAGCCGCAAGTGCTACGACCTGATCTGACCGAAGGACGAGGAAATCACACACAAATACTGCTTCCTCGATTTAATTTCACTTCTTATACTCGAAGTGACGTCAGTGATTGATGAACTGTTACCACCACCTATCGTATCATCATCATCATCTGCAGGAGGTTGCGACGCTACTGATATCCCATAGATGAAAGAAGTGGGAAAAATCGTAGAAGGTAAAAGTAGAATTGGGAAAATGTCAAACCTCGACATCTGATGTGGAACAAAGAACAAATATATTCAAGCCAGAGACACGAAAAACATAACAATAAAAAATTGTAATAATTCCATCTCGATGATGTATCTAATGATCTTGGATCGAAAAACATTCTAGCAAAAACAATTTTCCCAAATTTCGTACGGTTTGATAAAAAACATAAATTCCAAAAACACATTTTTATCCAATAGAACGACCTGTAAAAATTTCCATATATCAACCAGGGACTAATTTCTGCTCTTATGGTTTAATTTCAGGAGCAGAATTTGGGAAATGGATAATTTTGGAATTATTTCCTAGATCAGAAATTGAAAATTACACTGGCAATGTTTCCCATAATATGAAAATTGCTAGGGTAACACATATTTTTAGAAGTGGTAAACAAGAAATTTTAAGTAACTATCGACCTATATCATTATTACCTGTTTCTTTCAAAATCATGAGAAAATCATGAACCGAAGATTAATGGATTAGGTACCTTGATAAAATAATTTTTTTGTAGAATGGACAGTATGGTTTCCGAAGATCCAGTGACACTGAGTCTGCCGTGTTGGATTTGATTACAAAAATTCAACTAGATGAAAACTTCCAATGTTGTTTAGTGTCACTCGAAAGCATTTGATACAGAGATCAACAAATTTTATTATGTAAATTATTCTGTATCGGGATTAGACGTCATGTGCATAAATGGCTCTAAAATTATTTATCTGGGAGAAAATAATATGTTTGCATAGGAAATAGAAAAAGTTTGATAGGAATATAACATGTGGTGTACCACAAGGTTCAATTCTTGGACCTTTACTATTTCTTATATATTTCAATTCAATATACAATCTTAGTTTTCATGGTGATCTCAAATTATTTGCGGATGACACATCATTAATTTATTTTGGGATAAATGACAATAAAATAATTGAAAATATTTAAGCTGTTTTAAAAATAATTTGGCTTTGGTTGAACAATCATAAGATGACTTTGAATATTTATGTTTTTGCCAGAAAGAAAATCCAGACATATCGCAAAGAACCCCGCACTTTTTATAGGTAAAATGGTTCTCGGTGAAATTGTTCAAGTTAAACATCAGTAATGTTTATTCAATTATTTTCTCGGGATTTGAAAGTGCCAACTGCATTTTTTTCATTCTTATCATCAACGTACCTTCATATTACTAAATATCATTCAGATAATGCAGGTTATATCATTATGTACAGAGTGAAAAATAAAAACATTTTAGTAATGTCTGAAATTTCGATGTAATAATGAAATTTTGATAAAATTATTTTGGCATGCAATATACTATTCTTATTCCATCATTAATCACAATTCATACATTTCGTACAGGGTGATTTGAAAAATTGGTGAAATATAGGGCCGTTTCTTTCGTACATATCCTGTATATTCAGGTGAATTATTATCATCCGAAGATAGCTTATACCGTATAAATATGATTTCGTTGGGATATATGAGGTGATCATGAAAATTTTCGATGATAAAAATCACAAAATATCAACGTTTCAGAAATCACCCTGTAATTCACGATTAACTCGGTGAAATTCCCTTATTATTATTCTATATATTCATCATTCTCTCCTCAACACTGTCCCAAATATTCAGTTTCCTACTATGACTAGATTCATAGTTATTAATTGAGAAACTTATTAGCATTTTCATGACGAGTTTAAGGAACTTGTTCACGCGTACATTCTACTAGTGGCCAAGATTTTTTACTAGTGGCCAAATAGTGAAACCTGAGAACATAGAGATCAAAATAAATGTAACATTGTATGCAGGGTGATGACCAATGACGGTCCATCCAATTCCATGTACCATTTAGTAAATGACTGAATATACGACACATCAGTTACAATGAACAACTCAGGAATGAGCCAGATAAAATTCCTAATGTTTGGATAGTTTGACTCGCCCAATCGCGTATGAGGCCCCGGTACGGGACATCACTTATCACCGAAGGCGACAAGGAACAGCCTCAACCAAATCCACCTCCCCCGTAGCAGCGCTACGGTCCTCATACATTTTGATTCTGTCGTTGAAGGAAAATGAACGAAAAAGAAAAATCAATTAGTTCCATCAGTGATAATTACTATTACCTTTACGTATTGAATTACCTATATTGATGAAATGTAATAGATGTCTATATGTTTCTATTGATAGCCAGCAAATATAAAAATCAGGGAAACCTCTATCCGAGTGAAACACGCATTAAAAAAAACCGTCGCTGTCCAGATTCAAATTCTCCTACTAGAAATAAAAGCGTTCTATCAATAATTTTTACATACAGATAGTTCGTTTTTTATTCCGACAAAGCTTAAACCAACAAAATTCACTTAACTATCTGTACCTGACATTATTAAATTCATATATCTGATGTGATTGTTATCTTTAATCTTCACCCTCTTTTACATTTATTTTGATCTCCACATTCTCACGTTTCACTATTTGTGAAAAATCTTGGCCACTAGTAGAATGTACGCGTGAACAACTTCCTTCAACTCGTCATGCAAATGGTAATAAGTTTCTCAATTGATAACTATGAAACTAGTCATAGTAGGAAACTGAATTTTTGGGACAGTGTTGAGGAGAGAATGATGAATATATTAAATAATAATAAGGGAATTTCACCGAGTTAATCGTGAATTACAGGGTGATTTCTGAAACGTTGATATTTCGTCATTTTTATCAACGAAATTTTTCATGATCACCCTATATATCCCAACAAAATCATGTTAATACGGTTTCAGCAATCTTCGGGACGATAATTCACTTGAATATACAGGATATGTACGAAAGAACCGGCCATATATTTTACAAATTTTTCAAATCACCCTGTACAAAATGTATGAATTGTGATTAATGATGGAATAGGAATAGTATATTGCATGCCAAAATAATTTTATTAATATTTCATTATTACATCGAATTTTCAGACATTACTAAGATGTTTTTATTTTTCACTCTCTACATAATGATATAATGTGCACCATCTGAATGATATTTAATAATATGAAGGTACGTTGATGATGAGAACGAAAAAAACATGCAGTTGGCACTTTCAAATTTCGAGAAAATAATTAAATAAAAATTACTGATTTTTAAGTTTCAAAATCTATCCATCAACGAACTTTGCGATTCTGCACATTCAATCAGTACATCGAATACTAGAATATACTAAAAATTCAGATAATTTCACCGAGAACCATTTTACCTATAAAAAGTGCGAGGTCCTTTATTAGTTTTCAACGGAAGTAATATAAAATATTCAGAAACAACAAAATTTTTGAGATTAAAATATTGAAAATCTTCGAAAAAAAATCTTCTATAATTGGTACTTTGTCCAAAATTCGATATAAAATTCATTTGAAATATCTAAAAATGATATATTTCAGTTAAATTTATTCAAAATCGCAATATTTAATATCAGTATGGGGAACTGCCAATTGTAATATCTTGCGTCCACTCAAACCTTTGTAAAACAAAAGTATTAAATTATTTTTAAATTAACAATCCTTGAATCTTTATCCTATTTATAAGCTCCAAACAATCTTTTGGATATCAATTCTTTGTACAAATTGAAAACATTCATGTCTGGAATTTCATTCAACCGATACCATCACAATCAACAAATTAGACAATCGAATAGTCTTATCACTCATATACGACGGCGTTCTGGTGCCAAGGCGAAAATAAAAATATCCGTCAATTGACACATTTAATCTGTCAATTGACACATTTAATCTGTCAATTTACTCATTTATTTGTCAAGTGATTTTTTTCAATCTCCTATTCATGTTCATACGCTGTTGCTCAAGACCAAACGTACAAACGGTACTTTTTTTTGTGTGACAACTAAACCACAGCTTGCATGCATTTCGAATGCATCCATGAAAGTGACCTGATTTACAGATTTCATTATTTACAAACGTTAGAAGCGGTTCAGTATCTCAATAATTTCTCCACCAGAACAATTTTATCAATTTCAATCATTGTTTCAGTGTTCTTTTACGAATCAAATCACCATCACGTAATTCCAAAAATAACAAAATTTCGTTATTGCTCAACCCAATCGAAAAGTACCTGAGGCTGAGTTGGTTCATGGCTATTCACTGGTCATTTTCAAGCTACCCATTCCGTGGTGGTCGTGCTGGTAGAGCATGCGCCTCTCAAGCATTAGGTCTTGGGTTCGATTCCCAGCATGGTCATCGGTCTGATGTACGGCATCTCACGTTAAAAGGTGAGGGTTGCTCCCTAGCTTGCACACGTCTCTCGAAGACTTATGGTGGTTCGGGGGTAGGGGTGCAACAGGTTGACGGAAATAATGATTTCAACAATTTCCATCATCGATATGCTCTAATCACCTCATATTAAATGTGGCAATTGACAGATTAAATGTGTCAATTGACAGATTAAATGTGTCAATTGACAGATTGAATGTGTTAATTGACAGATTTTTTTATTTTCGCCGTGGCACCAGAACGCCATGGTACTCATAGAATAAAGACAAACATCGGAAAAAAATTAATTTTATGTAATGGAATTTTGATATTTAATAATATACCCAATAATCTGAAAAATGTCATACGAAAAAATCGTTTCAAAATTAATTTAAAGAAATATTTAAAAACTGATGTAAATATTTTTAACTTGAAATTTTGTTGTTTATTGTCTTAATTATAGATTTAGGTCCCTATTGTAAACATTTATGTTTCTTGCGGTCAATAAAGATTATTATTATACAATTATTGTTTATTTGTTAGAAATTAGTCTTTCGAATGCTTTCCTATCGAACAATAATAACAACAGAAAACTTGTATTGTAACCTAAATTTCAACTAACGGGCCAATTTATATAACATATCATTATCATAGTCACAATTACTATCACAGTCCTAGTCTTAGCCATTGTCTTAACAAATTTTTATTTTCATTTCCTTGGTGTTTTGGCATCGACAACATTTTTATTTTTATTCATCACAGTCATTAGCTCGAAAATAAAAAATTGACAGCTGACATCGTCATTATTGCCTCCTTATCCCAAAGGGAGACACTTTTCAATCATTTCGTTGTGGTAAGCTTTCTATAAAAATTGGAGTATTTTGCCATAGTTTGTATGAAATGTCATGGAACGTCATTATGAAAATTCGAAAATTAGTACACTAGATTAAATTTGTCCCATATTTTTAACTGTACATTGGACATTGATATTTTGTATTTTTTTTCATAATAGTTTTCTCCAAAACTAATATTGCATTAACCGAGAAATACAGCGACTTGAAATTTCAATTCAGATTTGAACAAAGTATGCTTCGTTTAGTTTCTCTTGTTTTTTCTGATAATTTTATCTCCCATTCATGATATTTGAAAAGCGTGTGTCGTTGCAGAACTCAATTTTATTTCAATCAATACATTTTTTCTATTAATTCGTGCAAAATTTGGATGAGGGTCATTGAATTTGCGGCACGTTCTGGATACATTTGAATATGCATTAAAATCCATTTTTTATACTTCTTTCTGAAAGAAGCACAATTAAATCCACTGTTTGTCAAACTTACACGTTGTTTTCATAGTGGGTCCACAGCCTTGACCACCGCGATCCCCAGATCTAACTCTTCTAAATTTTCACATTGAATCAAATTAAACATGAATTAGGTCCTTCATTTGTTTATTGATTTCTCAACAGTCACACGTTTTTCAGATACCCTGAATGGGAGATAAATTATCATGGAGATGAAAAACCGAACCAAGCATACTTTGTTCAAATCTGAATTAAAATTTCAAATCATTGCATATCTCAATTCATGCAATATTAGTTTTGGAAAAGACTATTGTGAAAAAAATACAAAACATAAATTTCTGATGAACAGTTAGAAATATGGTATAAATTCGACAAAAATTAATTAGATTTTCATTTGAATAATTATTGTTTTCCATTTTGATTCTTTTCTAATCAAATTTACGTGAATGTACGAGCAAACGTTATAATATTAATGTACCAATTTTCGATATCTACCCAATACAAAATATGGCAAAATAATCCAATTTTTATAGAAAACTTGCTTTTATTTCGGAAGCCTGACTCCTTAGGTATAGGAACGTGATACATCATTCGAAAAGAAATTCAATTATCTTGCAGGATATTTGATAATATACAGGGTGTTCTATTTGAAAAAATGCACCTTTCACCACTTTTGTATCTATCGGTAAAATCACAAAATTTCAACGACCCTGTATAATGAAGAACGAATTCCCTTAGTCATTGTCAAACTACATCCAATATTTCAGCTTTCTACGTATTCAAATACTGCAGTAATTAACGTTTAATTAAAGCCACGTTTCGCACAAAAAATAAGGAAATTGATTTTCTCAAAAACCACTGAAGATAGGTATAGGGAAGTATTATATGAAAATAATCAAAAAGCAATAGCAAAGCGAAAAATGCAATAATAAACAGGGTATTCCATTTAAAATATCAAAGTTGTTGCTACTTTTCGATAAAATCGGCAACGCTGCAACGCTGAAAATATTTTATATCGGTAGAGCAGAACTGATTATCCCAGAAACCAAATTTTCAAAATAATCCTACGCCCGTTTTCCAGAAATGTCTAATATGTTACCGAGTTTGGAACACCCTGTATATACATACGTTTTAAAATAGAATTTTGTATAGCAACTAGTCATAGACTGAACACACACTGCCATAGACAGTCCCTCCGCGGGACTATTTGGCCTTGTTTGGTTTATTTATGCCAGATTTTAAATTATTTTAATCATTTTTATTATATTTTATTCAAATTGTATCTCTTGTATAAATTAACGATGATGATGATGATAATTTTATATGTCTACCTAAATAGCAGCCCTCATGAGTTTCCACACTATCATTTAATGCTACATGATCATTTTTACGGTACAACAATTGAGTATACAGTGCCCGTCTAAAGTCCGTTCCCTCCCTAATTTTTGAACCACCTGGTAAATCGCAACTAAATTTGGAAGGCTTCAATAGGAGATAAAAACCAACTTTTTCATGAAAAAAACCAAGCTAAAAGTTTTGAAATGGCGGCTGAGCGCCATCTTCAATATTTTTTTAAATTATATTATTCCATTTTCGAAATTTGCTCATAATTCTCAACAGTTGTCTCTAATACACTTTACTCCGAAAATCAATTGTTTTCGAAATATTAACCTTTGAAAAGTGACATTCCGGTATGAAGAGAGTTTATTAAGGATAAACAGCACCGCTTACCGGAAAATCTCGAAGCCTACGAATGTGTTCTGTAATTTCACAATCAAAACAAATTAATTGGCTAAAAATTATATTTTATTTTTGAATAACTCTTTTATTTAACCCTAACAATTATTTTATCAAGTGTTCAAAGTAGCCCCCTCCTAAATCTTGACAGAAAAGTGCCCTATTATAAATAGCTTCTCTCACGTTGATGAAAGTCTGTTCATCTATTTCTTCACATGTATCTATTATTCTGCGTTCCAACTCTTCTATTGTTTGGCATTCATTGGCGTAGATTTTTGACTTCAGATACCCCCAAAGGAAAAAATCTAGAGGTGTAAGATCCGGAGATCTTGGTGGCCACTCTGTACTTCCCCTGCGACCTATCCATCGCTCAGGAAAGTTAGTATCGAGGAAGTCTCTAGCCATGCGATCGAAATGGGTAGGTGCCCCATCCTGCTGAAATATGATTTCATGATTTTCAAACTCTTCTTAATTGTTCAATACAATTTGCCTTATTCGAGGTTCAATTTCAGTTTCTAAAAGATTTTTGTAAAGAACTCCTGTAAGATTGCCTCTGATGAAAATCGGCCCAACAACGCGCTTGCCTAAAATCCCCGCCCAAACATTCACTTTTTCAGGAAACTGGGTATGTCCCTCATCTCTGAAAATATGCGGCTTAGTATCGCTCCAGTATCGTACATTCTGTTTGTAAACTTTTCCATTAAGAAAAAACGTGCATTCGTCTGAGAAACATACACGTTTTAGGAAGCCCCGTTCTCCTTCAATTGTTCTTGTCAACCACTCACAAAATTCAACCCTCCGGTCTGGATCATCCTCCGTCAGAGCATGCAGGATTTTCATTTTATGGGGATGAAACTTTTCTTTTTGTGGGACTCTTTGGACACTTTTTGAACTTACTCCACAAGATTCAGCAACTGCAGACGTCAGCATTTCAGCAACGATTTCTACCTTTTTTTCTTCTGAAAGAGGCGGTCTTCCTGATCTTGGAGCATCTTTCAGCTGACCAGTTGCTTGGAGCTTATTTAAAAGTTTGCGCAAATATATCCTCGAAATAGGATTCTCGGGAATTCTATCATTAAACATACGGACTGCTAGATGATAATTTGTTCCAGCTTCTCCAAATATCGAAACTGCTTCAAATTTATCGTCTAAACTACGAGCCATGATCACACTTTTCATAAAATGATTGAGGCGGTCAACGGACTATTTGACAGTTACAATTAATTTGACAGTAAACAATACGTTACCGCGACGATTTTCTCCAATGCAAACTTGATTGAAAGCAACATTAGTGTTTTTGGTTGGGTTTGAAATGAACAAAATTTCACCTTTCAAACGTTAATACGAGGGCTGTTTGGTAACTCCGTGACTATTTGAATAAAGAAAAAAAAAATTGGCAAATAAGCGTTTTATTTTTCAACATAATCTCCTTTTAGATCAATACATTTAGTCCAGCGTTTTTCCAGTTTTTTTATTCCTTCCATATAATAGGTTTTCTCAAGGCCCTCAAAATAGGCGTTTGTTTCGGTTATAACCTCTTCATTCGACCCAAATCTCTTACCACCCAGCCATTTCTTCAGGTTTGGGAAAAGAAAATAGTCGCAAGGGGCTAAATCTGGAGAATATGCTGGATGGGGTAGTAGTTCGTAGCCCAATTTATGAATTTTTGCCATAGTGACTACACACGTGTGCACTCGTGCATTGTCTTGATGAAGCAGCACTTTTTTTTTCGCTAAATGTGGTCGTTTTTGCCTCAAATCAATATCGAATCTGTCTAAAAGCTCTGAATAATATTCGCCGTTGATCGTTCTACCCTTCTCTAAGTAATCTATATGAATGACACCGCGTGCATCCCAAAAAACTGTGGCCATAACCTTGTTGGCTGACAGACGCACCTTAGCCTTCTTTGGTGCACGTTCACCAGTTGACACCCACTGTTTTGATTGTTCCTTGGTCTCTGGGGTATTGTGATGGATCCATGTTTCGTCTACGGTTATATAACGGCGTAAAAACTCGCCCGGATTGCGATTGAACTTTGCCAAACACTCCTTTGAAGTGGTCACACGGTTGCGCTTGTGGTCGAGTGTGAGCAATCGCGGCACCCATCTCGCGGATAGCTTCTTCATGTCCAAATATTCATGTAAAATGTGATGTACTCGCTCAGTTGAGATGCCTACAGCCTCAGCTACCTCACGTACTTTTATTCTCCGATCGTCCAATATCATTCCATGGATTTTATCGACGATTTCTGGCGTGATGACCTCTTTTGGGCGACCTGAACGTACGGCGTCACTTGTGCTGGTACGACCACAACGGAACTCAGTAAACCACTTCTTAACCATTGAAATTGATGGTGCAGAGTTCCCATAGTATTTATCAAGTCTTTCCTTGGTTTCAGTTATGGTTTTTTTACGCAAAAAATAATGCTTAATCAACACACGAAATTCACTTTTTTCCATTTTTGTTAAAATTCACGAGGTTGTCTGCTTCTAATTGCTGTCAAACACAAACCAAATGTCGCAGCTTGCTCAAAATTTGACAGTAGTCTATTGAAAGATGGTGGTTGACAGCAGCAGTGTTGCATTTAAAGTTACTGCGCGGGAAATTTAAAAAGTCACGGACTTACCAAACAAGCCTCGTATTTCGAAAAGAATTGAATTTAGGAGTAAAGTGTATTAGAGGAAACTGTTGAGAATTATGAGGAAATTTCGAAAATGGAATAATATATGGGATGTTCTATTTAAAAAAAAAAATATTGAAGATGGCGAACAGCCGCCATTTTAAAACTTTTGCCTTTACTTTTTTCATGAAAAAGTAGGTTTTTATCTCCCATTAAAGCCCTCCAAATTTCGTTGCGTTATACCAGGTGGTTCAAAAATTATTAGGGCGGGAACGAACTTTAGACGGGCACTGTATATTTTTCAAAATGGAAAGTTGTCGAATAAAAATTTGCAGACTTTCCCACCAATTCTTGAAAACCGATTCACTTTCTAAAACAACTCATTTGCTCACAGTTAGCGAGTTAGCGTTAATTGACAAATTTTATACCACATTTTTCTGACACGAGTTGAGAATATTAATAGTGGGATCAAGACAATGAAATATTTCCGTTGAATTTGGTGCTGCGATTTGAGCAGTTTGTATTTACAGATAGCGAGCCTTCTTCGCAGGTCGCGACCCACATAACACTTGCACGGCTGTGGCTAGAATACACGGTACCGGTTATTACGTTCTCATTTTCGATTCATCACGACCTTCTTTATAACAAGCTGTGAGGAGAAAATTAGCACCATTACTCATCGCTGACAGATGCGAGTGAAAATAAATCAGTTTTCCTATGATTACCAAATCAAAAATCATCACTGCCCGACCTAATACCTACTGAAGGCGTAGAAGAGGAATGCACAGACTTATAGGGAACAGGGGCCACTCGGGAAAAATATAAGCTAAGGACGGGCCACTTCAAACAATACTTTTGACACAAAATATTTTATTTTCAAATAGTATGAAATACATTGATAAAAATGAAAGAACCTTCAATTTGACAAATAGTATTTCAACAAAGTTTCAAGGCAACTTGATTGCTCATACTAATTATGTTTTATCGAATCAAACAAATTTTTTCCAACCACATTCATATGACCCTCCAGTATTTTCTGTTCTGTACAAAAACGGCTTCAAAGTTATCATTACAGCAGACATATTTTGATTCACAAAATAAATGCGGCTAGCGGAATGGCTATAAGATGGAAATTATCGTTTTGTACATTAATACCAAATTGCTCAGTGGTGTCAATTGAGTGGTGCGACATGATGATCACGGGTTTCACGAGTTCACATCCCAGCGCAATTTTTTCTTTTTACTGTCTTATTTTGCTATTAGTAACAAAATATTGTCATTCGTATAAGTACCAAAATTGGGTGTTTGGACAATAATGAGGTTTTATTCGCCAAAACAAAGACATTTTTTGTACTAGTGGAAAAATAGTAATTGACGTAACAAGTCCGGAAAATACTGTTTCTTTGGACGAGTAGACCAAATTCTAGGACGGGCGTTAGTGATTCCTGGAAGTCTGCGAGTCCAAAAAAACTGTTTTCGGACGTGTTGCGTACACTATTTTTTCGGCAACCATGTAGAATAACAAATCAATGAGACGCATTCAGTCTAAGAGACGAAGAGAGGTTGACTTTCACCCATCTGTTAACCGGATGAAACGATTCCAAATTTGAATATTTCGAACATTTCAGTTCTTATTTGTATTATATATTGAAATTCGAACAGAAGATAGGTACCAACAGAAACATTCTAATTCTTATTTATATTAATATTTGTAATATTCGAGCACTTCCCGGCCTAGTCCGGGAAGTACGTACTTCCCGGACTAGGCCAGGAAGTGCTACTTTCCCAAAGAAAAAGTGTCCGGGAAGTGAACACTTCCCGGATGGTTGCCGGAAAATTAATATTTCCATATAAGTCGCTCATTTTCCACCTTAGGAAGAGAGGTGATATGAGTTTTGTTGTTGAGAATGTTATTACGCATCGAAATACATGAAAAAATATAGGGTGTTCCATTGAAAAAAATATCAATTTATGAAATATTCTGAAAACGCGACTGTCATTTTTTTTTTGTTTTCGGCATCGAGAAGGCCATTAAAAATGCTACTAGTTTGCCCATTTAACCGAATTCGTAGCATCAACAATAACGTGTAGGCAATGGTGCCGACTTAATTTGGAACACCCTGTATATATAATTTCGAGTTAAAAATCATAATCAGTGTAAGTCGGATAAAAATGTCAGAGTTATATTATAATTCGTAGATAAAAATCAGAATTAGTATAATTCCGAAATAATAGTCAGAAAGAGTATTAATCGTTGATAGAAGTCAGAATTATATTAGAATTCTGAGATAAAAGTCAGCATTGATGATTTTTCTGATTTCCACTTGGGCAAATTTATTGAATACCTATTTGGCAGACGTTAATTAATTGTTCAAAAATCACATTTTTCATTACGTTTTGACACGTGGATTTTAACATTCAGTCAACTAGAAATGTCTGCTAATATGTTTTTAATGAATTATTTAATCAAAAAAAAATGTTTAAAGTACCTACTTGGCAGACATTAGTTAACTATACAAAAATCCAAAATTTTTAACAGTTTCAATTTTCAACATTGCGCTTAGTAGCAATGATGGCGATTGGAAAGGACCCCGCACTTTTTATAGGTAAAATAGTTCTCGGTGAAATTGTCTTAATTTTTAGTATATTGTAGTATTCAATATACTGATTGAACGTGCAGAATCGCAAAGTTCGTTGATGGATAGATTTTGAAATACATGGCGTTCAAGTTAAAGATCAGTAATTTTCTTTTAATTATATTCTCGGTATGAAAGCGCCAACTGTATTTTTTTTCGTTATTATCATCAACGTACCTTCATATTACTAAATATCATCCAGATGGTGCAGATTACATCATTATATGTACAAAGTGAAAAATAAAAACATTTTAGTAATGTTTGAAAATTCGATGTAATAATGAAATATTGATAACATTATTTTGGCATGCAATATACTATTCTTATTCCATCATTGATCACAAGTCATATATTTCGTACAGGGTGATTTGAAAAATTGGTGAAATATATGACCGGTTCTTTCGTACATTTCCTGTATATTCAAGTGAATTATCATCCTCCGAAGATAGCTGAACGTTTCAAAAATCACCATGTAAGGTACAGTTAAGTGAATTTTGTTGGTTTAAGCTTTGTCGGAATAAAAAACGAACTATCTGGGAAAAATGAAAAGGATTGATAGAACACTTTTCCTTCTAACAGGAGAATTTGAATCTGGTAGCGACGATTTTTTTTTCCAATCAGATAGAGGTTTCCATGATTTTTATATTTGCTGGCTATCGATAGAAACATAATTGGCACTATGTCCATTTTCCTAATTCTTCAGGACAGCTGCTTGAAAATTGTTTTGAAATTCATTAACAAATTCCTAAAGATTAATTGGAAAGTTAACCAAATTATTATACCACAATGTTATTGGAACACTCATGTTTCATTCAACTAGGAGTTATTTATAAAAAATATTTTTTAATTTGTTAAAAAATAATTTAAACTTATGTGGAGGACATAGTGCCCTTTACCTCCAAGGTACAGTTATAGACATCTATTATATTTCATCAATATAGGTAATAATAATTATCACTGATGGACTAATTGATTTTTCCTCTTCATTCACTTTCCGTCAACGACAGAATCAAAATGTAGCCGATAGGGTTTTCTTGTTGTATGAGGACCGTAGCGCTGCTACGGGGGAGGTGGTGTTCCTTGTCACCTTCAGTGATGAGTGATGTCCCGTACCGGGGCCTCATACACGATAGGGCGAGTCAAACTATCCAAGCATTAGGAATTTTATCTGGCTCATGCCTGAGTTGTAAGTTGTAACTGATGTGTCGTATATTCAGTCAGTTCCTAAATGGTATTGGATGGACCGTCATTGGTCATCACCCTGCATATAAATGTGACATTTATTTTGATCTCCACATTCTCTCGTTTCACTATTTGTGAAAAATCTTCGCCACTAGTAGAATGTACGCGTGAACAAGTTCCTTCAACTCGTCATGCAAATGGTAATAAGTTTCTCATTCAATATCTATGAAACTAGTCATAGTAGGAAACTGAATTTTTGGGACAGTGTTGAGGAGAGAATGATGAAAATATTTAATAATAATGAAGGAATTTCACAGAATTAATCGTGAATTACAGGGTGATTTCTAAAACGTTGATATTTTGTAATTTTTAACATCATGTTTATACGGTATCAGCTATCTTCGGAGGATGATAATTCACTTGAATATACAGGATATGTAAAAAAGAACCGGCCATATGTTTCACCAATTTTTCGAAATGTATGAATTGTGATTAATGATGGAATAAGAATAGTATATTGCATGCCAAAATGATTTTATCAATATATCATTATTACATCGAATTTTCAGACATTACTAAAATGTTTTTATTTTTCACTCTGTACATAATGATATAATCTGCACCATCTGAATGATATTTAGTAATATGAAGGTACGTTGTTGACAAGAACAAAAAAAAATGCAGTTGGCACTTTCAAATCCCGAGAAAATAATTAAATGAAAATTACTGATTTTTAATTTGAACGCCCTGTATTTCAAAATCTATCCATCAACGAACTTTGCGATTCCGCACTTTCAATGAGTACATCAAATACTAGAATATATTAAAAATTCAGACAATTTCACCGAGAACCATTTTACCTGTAAAAAGTGCGGATTCCTTTGTGATATTCATCATCTTTCACAAAAACAGATTGCCAGTATCACTGGCAGATATTCGCTTATACGACAGCTGGACATCGCTAACTGCCGGTCTAATAGATACCACTAAATTTGGCAGTACTATACCTATCTCTCTCTATGCCAGCTCTTCCTGATTTGAACAATTGTACATCATTCCTAATCTTTCCACATTTCAATCACTTTTGCAGTTCATCTCAACTTTCAAAATTCCTGAAAATATCGTTTCTGATATGGCCCGATTCTCCCAAAACTTTCTAAGAGAAATCGCAAAACTGCATAGAATTGATTGGCATTATACATTTCCATATGACCCAAATTCTAATGCAATTGTAGAAAGGTTCCACTCCAGCATCATCGAAGGCATGAGAACATTGAACATTTCGAAACCAAACCTGAACCCCATCGAATAATTGACCTTCGCTGTGATTGCGTACAATAATAGTCTTCATACAGCAACAAAATCAAAACCAATAAACCTAGTGTTCCGGCACTTGGAACTAAAATATCTGATCGATATTGATTCCGAATTCCAACCACCAATACCAAAAGGAAGAGTCTCTGGTCCAAAAATGTCAGAAGATAAGTCAAAACAGAGAGCTATAGTGATATAAAAACGCAGCGAAAATCGAAAAGACCCTCCAAATTTCGAACCTGGAATCAATGAAAGCACAATTTCATTTATGTGAGAACTGATTATATTTGGCTTTGCTGAAAATTTTGTTTCAGTTGATTTGATATAGTCGATCATAAATTATAAATGAATGAAAAAATTAAACGTTTATATAATACTTAACACACAAAAGAAAATAAAAGAGCACGAGAAAAGAAATTTCACAGACATCGGCTTTCGTTGCAAGAGAATTTGAGGTCAAAAAACGACCTTCATTCGGTTCCTCAACTCTCAATAGAATATGATGGAGGAAATCTATTCATAGGCGTACCGTAAGAATAGGTATTGACGTTCTGAACCGATAAACTGGTGTCTAACATGCTTCATTGGTATCTTTTTGGAAATGTGTGAATTTTTCGAAATTTTTAAAAATTAGTAGAAAGAGTCAACACTGGTAAGCTCAGCTATACATACACACAGTGTGAATAAAAAGAATGGATTCAAATTGATAGAAATATGTACTAAATCTGAGTTTTTTTATTTAGTTTCAATTTTTGATGTAGCATGTGAATGACCAACATTTCATTACATTTTTTGATGCGTCATTCAGATGTTGAAGTGATAGTATATAAATTTTGTTGAGTTATCAGGGTGGTTTAGTACTGAAAATGCAATGTCTATTCTTAATGTGAATAATTGAGGGTCCTAAAATAAAAGAGATATAACTGCATTTTTCAACAATATGAAATATTGATATCCAAAGTTTACTTTAGTTTAAATAATCTAAAAGTAACTTCGGAATATTTTTTGCATACAGTCATGAACTAAATTCAGTTTTTGATTTTAATGTGTATTGGACAAAACTGAATGTAAAAAAAATTAAATTTACTTGTACCCCTTTCATTCCGAACGAGTTGTACAAAAACGTAACTATGTCCATATCCATATTCAGTGTTAGAATCTCGAAAACTTCTGAGGGTAGGCGTGACGGTACGGCAAGTTGACGAAAAGAACTTTTTTTTCAATATTTTCTTATCACTGAAAAGGAAAAAATTGTCTCTTTCTTACTATTATTAGCAACACTAACAGAAGGAGATAAATCACATTTCTTGTTGACGTAGCGTTATTGCACATACATCTAATTTTCACTAAACAAATTTGAATTTTAGATTCTCGAATCTGCACTTAAAAAACTGACAGAATATGCGGTTAAAACTCGTTAACCGGGAGCTACAAGCTATCAAAAAAAAATTAACTCATGTAGTTTGGTCTCCTGAACAAAAAATCCAAATGAAATTTTTGGTAGAAATTAACATTTCCTAGCACACGTTTCTTCATTGAAAAACACACTCAAATGCCTCCTTATTTTCACCAGCACAATATACACACCCTAATTCGCCAGTTTTACACTTTTTTTTTTATTAAAACAGTTTTTTGTCAAAAAATTCTACCTTCGTTAAACAATAACAGAATCAACAAATTCAAGCTGTTTTGTTTAGTGAATATATCTGTCATGTCAGGTTGGTAACTTGGAAATCAGTCACCGCCAAGTTTTCAAAATCAAATGAAGTAACTGCTTTATTGTAAGGACGAAGCTGATTTTGTGACATTCCAATGTGATTCCAAAATATTTAATTCACGTATCACATGGAATATTTTAGTGAATGAGTATGAAAAATAAGTTGATATAACCACTACATGTGCCCATCAACACTGCACATTTGAAACAATGGGACTTATAATGTTTCTAAATTACTAGCAGAATTTAAAGGACGAGACAGATCACGGAAATGTGCGCAAACATAGGCATACATATGCGCACTTGCATGCGCGTTAACATGTGCAATTTATGCAAATACAGATCCAAAAAAGGGCCACTTTTTACATAAAATAACCTACTTAATGACTATAACTTAACCCGACCGACCTGACCTTATGCAAACCTAACCAAGCTTACACGATTATACCATATGATAAGGTTGCGTCTTTCCCTATCTGTTTGCTCACATACCAAAAATGAATGTTTGTGATTCGACACATTTTTTTAGTAATTATTTCTTGACAAAAAATACCTCCTACATGCTCTGTCTATTGAGAAAATATCTTTGGTGCATTCAAAATATTAAAGAACTTTTTTCCAATCCACTTATCTCACAAGGCTTCTTTCATAACAAAGAGTAGCCAGTATCAATGTCTTTCACTGAATCAACAATGAGTCTTAAGAACTTCATAGGAGTACAATGCGACTTCAAATTCCCTAAAATTCCTACATACTAAATACTGATTAATATGAAATTTTTGAGACTGGCAATTTTTTGATCAATAATGATAATAATGAATAAAAATATTAATAATAATACTTCCTCATGAACTCTTGAGTGTACCAAAAAAGACATAGCTTGTGCGGGTAGAGAACGGCTATTATTGTCAAATAATGAAACAGGAAACTTGAATTCGCGCATCCTTATCACTACTCCGTCCATTCTTCTCAAACTTATATAGCAACTCTCATCCGTTATTGCTTGGCTAAGATTAATCACACAAAATACGCGAATACGCATTCGAAGAAAGCTAAGCGATCGAAGCAAGCTTGTTCAGCCGAAAATTCGAAAATCCACTGTCGTGAATTTACAAATTCCAACCGAGTGCGCCTTCCCAATGCTACTAGTTTGTAGATTTTTCTAAGTTGTATGTAGAATTAGCCATCCTCTATTTCTCAGTGAAGATATTTAGCAAGAAATACGCGAGCGAATCGAGCACGCGCATTCCTGTTACTACTTTGTAACTTATCCCTTATTTCTGGTGACGATATCAAGTAAGCTACTTTGTCGATATCTTTCAACTTTGAGGAGAAACTTTCATTCCTTATTGGTTAATGGAGAACAAGAAAAGAAATACGCGAGCGCGCGCATTCCTATTGATATTTTCTCAACTCTATGTAGAAACGGTCATTCTTATTGGTTGGTGAAAATATACAGCAAGAAATACGCGAGCGAAGCGAGTACGCGCATTCCTATTACTACTTACTTATGTGACTTTCCTTATTTCTTGGTGACGACACAGCTTAATAAACACAGACGATATCAAGTAAAATACACGCGAGCGCGCGCATACCAATTGCTGCTTTGTCGATATCTCTCAACTTTGAGGAGAAACTTTCATCCCTTATTGGTTAATGAAGAACAAGAAAAGTAATACGTGAGCGCGCGCATTCCTATTGATGCTTTGTCGATTGTTCTCAATTCTATGTAGAAACGCTCATTCTTATTCGTTATACGCGAGCGAAGCGAGCACGCGCATTCCTATTACTACTTTGTCGATATCCTTCAACTTTGAGGAGAAACTTTCATCCCTTATTGGTTAATGAAGAACAAGAAAAGAAATACGCGAGCGCGCGCATTCCTATTGATACTTTGTCGATTGTTCTCAACTCTATGTAGAAACGCTCATGCTTATTTGATGGTGAAAATATACAGCAATAAATACGCGAGCGAAGCGAGCACACTCATTCCTATTACTACTTTGTATTGTATTTAACTTATCCCTTATTTCTTTGTGACGATATCAAGTAAGATACACGCGAGCGCGCGCATACCAATTGCTGCTTTGTCGATATCTCTCAACTTTGAGGAGAAACTTTCATCCCTTATTGGTTAATGAAGAACAAGGAAAGAAATACGCGAGCGCGCGCATTCCTATTGATACTTTGTCGATTGTTCTCAACTCTATGTAGAAACGCTCATTCTTATTCGTTGGTGAAAATATACATCAAGAAATACGCGAGCGAAGCGAGCACGCGCATTCCTATTACTAATTTGTAACTTATGTAACTTATCCTTTATTTCTTGGTGACGATATCAAGTAAAATACACGCAAGCGTGCGCATACCAAATGCTACTTTGTCGATATCTCTCAACTTTGAGGAGAAACTTCAAAGTTGTATCGTCGCTTACGAGAAGAAAGGTCGAGGTATCCCGAGGAGACATCAGACTGGAATCCGAGGTGGGAGGGGGCTGCCCTCAGGGGAGCTGCCTCTCTCCCCATCTGTGGTGCCTAGTAATGGATGAACTCCTGGGTAAACTCACAGATGAAGGTTTCGAGGCGCAGGCATACGCGGACGATGGAGTTGTCCTAATCAGCGCCGGACGATTCATCTGAGTCGTCTGCGACCGTATGCAGGTTGCCTGCAGAATAATTGAGAGATGGTGCGGTGATGCAGGACTCTCAGTGAACCCGACAAAAACAGAGATGATCCTGTTCACTAAACGGAGGAAAAAAGATGGATTCAGGCCATTATCATGTTTGGGCAAGAGCTGGAGCTGGTTCAGCAGGTCAGATACCTGGGGGTGGTCCTGGACTCCAAACTTTCATGGAGGCCGCACGTAGATAGGGTTATTCAAAAGTCGGTAGCAATCATATGGCAACTGCGGAGAATTGTAGGAAGTAATTGGGGCACTAATCCAGGGATCATGCGCTCGCTGTACACGGCAGTCATTATGGGTCAGCCGTGTGGTGGCCAGGCGAACAGGGTAGCACAATAGGCCGAAAACTCACCAAGGTTCAGAGGTTGGCCTGTTTGGTAATAGACGAGGAAAGTGATGACGTCACAAATGTCATTCTTGCCAAAAACTGATTCCAAACAAACCTACGTCGAATTTAAATCAGCTTGTCCGATAACTCCGATATTGTTTCCGTTGAGGTTTTTCAACTTCTTTTGCCTGAGAAAACAAAATCCAAACAACCAAACACAAACTAATAAGCAAAGCAGCATATCATCAACAGAAAATGTCACCTAGAATTCTTTGTTTGGAATCAGTTTTTGACAAGTATGACATTTGTGACGACACACTTTCCTCGTCTATAACTGGCGCAATACGAACGACTCCAACCGCAGTGTTGGAGGTACTGCTGAGGCTGCCACCGCTTCCAGTCTGGATCAAGAAGGAGGCAATGGCAGCCCATTTGAGGATGCGGGACTCGGGAACGAAGGAGCGATGATAGGTCATGCGGAAATCGCGAAGTGGGCGGAACAGGAGATCCCTATCTCTGCCCTCAGAGTGAAAAGCGCACAAGACAGACTGCGATGGAATAGAGAGTTTACTCTTACTATTCCGAGCAGAGAACAATGGGAAGGAAACACAGCACAGGAAGCCTAATATGTTATACGGACGGTTCGCGTCTAACTGACAAACAGGCTTCGGGTGCCGGAATCTACCCGGAGGGAAGAGAAGTACGAGAGAGCTACGCTCTGGATAGATATACAACAGTTTTTCAAGCTGAAGTGTTCGCCATCCTATCCGTAGCTACGAGAGAAGAGGTGAAAGATGGATCCGAACAGAGAATTTATATCTGTTCGGATAGTCAGGCAGCGCTCAGAGCCGTCTGCCAGCCTAAACCAAGCTCAGCACTTATACAGGAATGTGGAGATGCGCTCGAGAAGCTAACTGAAACGAAGGAAGTTCAGCTGGTATGGGTCCCGGGACACAGAGGGGTGCGCGGAAACGAGGTGGCAGACGGACTTGCCAGATCCGGATCCGCAACGCCGTTCTGTGGACCAGAGCCTGTACTAGGCATCGCAAGGAGCCAAACTTACTCAGCCCTCGACGAGTGGGCAGAAGAAGAGCTGGATAAACTTTGGAGGGATAACACCGGCTGCAGGCAGTAGAAAGACTTCGTGGCCGGCTCCAATAAGTCAAGGACGACATGGCTCTTAGGCAGAAATCGCCAAGCACTACGCCTCCTTGTAGGAATACTAACAGGACATAACAAGTTAGGCAGACCTATCACTCATAGGTATAGAAGACAGTCCCACTTGCCGAAAATGCGAAGAAGACGAAGAACCTTCATCTCACTTTCTCGGCGAGTGTGAGGCATACGGGAGGCCAAGATTTGGAACCTTCGGAGTTGACAAACTCCAACAAGAGGAACTAATCGACTTTGGGTGGTCGGACATACTGACCTTCATTAGGAGGTCACAAAGGTTCGAAAAGGGAAACTAAGAGGATGAATGTAGATAAGTGGAGAACAGGGGATGGCAAAAAGGGTCCATGAGGGCCTACTTGCCTGGCTGCGGTCGTGGCCTCCCCAAAGAACTACTACTACTACTGCTACTACTTGAGGAGAAACTTTCATCCCTTATTGGTTAATGAAGAACAAGAAAAGTAATACGCGAGCGAAGCGAGCACGCGCATTCTTATCACTACTTTGTAACTTACGTAACTTTCCTTATTTCTTGGTGAAAATATCAAGCAAGAAACACGTGAAGCTAGCGCTCTCGCCGACATTTCGCAAATCAGCGCGATTTCTCTCAAATTTGAGTAGAAACTTTCATCCCTCATTTGTTAGTGAAGAACAAAAAAAGAAATATACGAACGAAGCGAGCGCGATCCTTTCGCTCGCGTATTTCTTGATGTATATTTTCTCCAACGAATAAGCGATGAGCTTTCTATATACATAACGCGTATTTCTTATCTTGTTCTTCACTTACAAATAAGGGATGAAAGTTTCTACTCAAAGTTGAGAGATATCGACGAAGTAACAATTGGAATGCGCGCGCTCGCTTCGCTCAGGTGTTTCTTGCTTGATACCTTCACCAAGAAATAAATAAGTTGCAAAGTTGTAGTAGGAATACGCGTGCTCGCTTCGCTCGCGAATTTCTTGCTAAATATTTTCAAGTAAAGAAAGAAATAGTGGATGGGCGTTTCTACATACAGTTTAGAATAATATACGAAGTAGTAGCAGTAGGAATGCGCGCTCGATTGAAATTTGTTAATTTACGAGATAGTATTTTTGAAATATCGGCTGAGCACGCTTGCTTTGATCGCGTATTCGCTTATTTTGTGTGAATGATCTTAGCCAAGTAGTAACGAATGAAAGTTGCTATGTAAGTTTTTTATTTAACAATAATAGCCGTTCTCTACCCGCACAGAGTTTGTGAAGAAGTATTATTATCATTGTTATTCATTATTATCATTATTGATCAAAAAATTGCTTGTCTCAAAAATCTCAGTTCAGTTGAAATTTGTAAATTTCACTATGCAGGAATTTTAGTGAATCTGACAACGTCGCATCGTACTCTTATACATTTTTTAAGACTCATTATTGATTCAGTGAAAGACATTGATATTGGGTACTATTTTCTTATGAAAGAAGATATTTTGAATGCAAAGAAGAAATTTTTTAAATAGACAGAGCATGTAGGAGGCATTTCTGCGGAGAAATGATTACTTAAAAAACATATGTCGGATCACACTCATTTTAGGTATGTGCGCAAACACATAAAGAAAGGTGCAACCTAACCGTATGGTATAATCGGGTAAGCTCGGTTAGGTTTGCTTAAGGTCGAGTCGGTCGGGTTAAGTTATAGTCAAAAAGTAGGTTATTTTATGTGGAAAGCCAATCACAGATTTTCTTTCTGCGTTTGCATAAATTGCACATATTAATGCGCATTCGAGTTCGCATGTGTATGCATATGTTTGCTCACATTTCCGAGATCTGTCTCGTCCTTTAAATTCTGCTAGTCATTTAGAAACATTATAAGTACCATTGCTTCCAATGTGCAGTTAAATATCATTCACTCAATCATTCACTAAAATATTCCATGTCATATGTGAATTAAATATTTCTGGAATCACATTGGCAATGTCGCAAAATTAGCTTCGCCCCTACAAGAAAGCTGTTCTGTTACCTGTTTCATTTGATTTTGAAAAGTTGGCGGTGACCTGACATGACAGTAGTTATTCATTACACAAAACAGCATGAATTTGTTGATTTCATTATTGTTAAAAGGTGGAATTTTTTGATAAAAAACTGTTTTAAATAAAAAAAAAGTTTAAAACTGGTGAATTAGGGTGTGTAGGTATATTGTGCTGGTGAAAACAAGGAGGCATTTTAGTGTGTTTTTCAAGGAAGAAACGTGTGCTAGAAAATGCCAATTATCATTCAAAAAAATGCCCATATCTCCGAAATTACTTGAGACCACCAAAAATTTCATTTTTGGATTTTTTGTTAAGGAGACCAAACTACGTAAGTCCCAAAAAAAATTTTGATAGCTTTTTGCTATTTCCATGAACGGCATTTTTGTGTTGGAGTTGTTTACCAAACCGAATTGTCGTTCTGTTATCACATGATGTTTGTTGAGAAACTCAATGAGTCTTTTTTTGAACGACTCAGTGTTGAAACATCTCTAAATCCTGGCCAAAAAACAAGCAACAAATATACATTTCCAAAGTTTTTATGAGTATGTTTTTGGGGTCGCTGAATACGAATTCATCATCACAACTGAAGAATTCACAATAGTGGATCCAATATGGAAGCTTCTAAATGAAAAATGTAGTTTTTTTATATCCAAATGTTAGTTCTCTATTGCCGAACGCCAGCCTATGATGGTACGTCCAGTATATATCAGTCGTGTCACGCATCGTCATATGCCGGTTTTTAGGGATCTTCAACAAAAACGTTTGGATGGCGGGAGGCGAGAAAAATAGGATTGGAATGCGAAGTAAGTTGGTGTTGACTCGAGAGTTGGTATTGAGTTTCGGTAATCATTGTTCTTGGGGTGATTGTTTAAATATATCAATTCGTGTTGAAGTGATACCTATAGTTGGAATAAAAGGTAGGAGTTATATTTGTTTGGAATTGCGTGGAATTATCTTTGACAAATGGCTATAATACCTGTTTGAGTGAGTAATTGTTGCAGTTTACTTTCAATAAAAGAAAAGCAGGTTGTTATTGAGAATCAGTATGTTTCATTATATTTTTCTTGGATGTACTTTCCATTGCTTGTTGATTATTAAACAAAGAAAATCATGTGGGAATTCCGTTCGTGGCAACACATTTTGAAGAATTTGTGTTTTGCTCTTACAATCATTAGTACGGAGCTTTTCTTCAATACTGAATATTTAATACTTGTTGATATTTGTACTGATGTTTACAAAAGTAGTGTTTTGAAAAGGGGTTTTATTTGGGTATTTATTGGTTGTACATGAGTCTCAGCACATTGGAATTGAGTGGATATATTTAGTTTAGCTATCGAAAATTCAAGGACTTGTAACGTGCCTGTGTGTGAAGTTACATTTCATTCGGTGATTTGCAACGTGCCTGTGGGAGAAATTGCATATCACCGTTGTATTCATTTCAGCTTGGTGATTTGTAACGTGCCTGTGTGTGAAGTTACCTATTATTGGGCTGATGTGAGTGTTAATTGGCTTTCAACGTGCCTTTGTGAGAAGTTCACTGCTTTTGTTGGATTTTCGAGAAACCAAGGACTTGTAACTTGCCTGTGTGTGAAGTTACATGTCATTCGGTGATTTGCAACGTACCTGTGTGAGAAGTTGAATATCACCGTTGTATTCATTTCAGCCTGGTGATTTGTAACAAACCTGTGAGTGAAGATACTTATTATTGGGCTGATTTGAGTGTTTATTGGCTTGCAATGTGCCTGTGTGAGAAGTTGCCTGCTTTTGTTGGATTTTCGAGAAACCAAGGACTTGTAACGTGCCTGTGTGTGAAGTTACATGTCATTCTGTGATTTGCAACGTGCCTGTGTCAAAGGGCTAGGAACAGTAAGGCTGTCAATGAATTTTCTTTTGAAAAGTTATGAGGTAAGTTACATTTGTGAAATATTTATTAAATGAATCTGATTTTTCTTTATTACTCACTATAGATTCACAATTGTCTTTAATAATATTGGTATGTTCTAAATTGTTCTTAGCCGATTCATTATTATTGACTTCCTTTACGATTTTCCAAATCTGTTTATAATTTCCATTTGCTTCAAGTTTTTTTTTATAATATTGTTTTTTTATTTGTTTGATTACATAATTCAGTTTCTATATTTTTTTAAATTAATTTTCTAGTTCTTCTGAGTAATGATCCAAAAAACTGTTTCAAAATGATGAATGAAAATAAAACATTGATTATGAGTCTATAAATACGACTTTAATGCGATTATGTACAACATCGACATCTATAACTTAGAAACTAACATAAAAGAGGTACTTTATAAATATCTATATACTTTTAAATAATAGCTAAAATACAACTCCTGAATTAATCCATTTTTACAAGAAAGATTTTAAAATATCTAACATTCAAATAATACACTTCTCTTCGAAATTAACAACAGATACCTATATTATAAATCGACACGTCTAACTGAGCAAAATAATACAGAAGTGAGTATGTGGTGCTGTTCGAAAACTAGACATTGCCTCTAGTTTTACAAATTTCCAGGGTGATTGTTAGAGAGGAAAGAAGTAATCTTCTACGAAACATTATTGTGTATTGAATAATCCCATACAACTCTTCAACATAAGGTTTCAGTGGACTTCTTCAAATTTTTCCATTTTTTTTCTACGATACATTTCGAAACTAATACTTGTAGATACACTCATTACTTTCAATTACAACTCGTTAATTGGTCGGGAAAAACAGAATAATAGCTACACATATTTTCTTCTGGTTTTGAAGTGAAGGTTATAAAGTTACAAACTTAAAAAACTCAAATAGAACATATAAGCTTTAAAAAACTCAAATAATTCGATATTTTTTACTTCAACTGAGACATAATTAAAAATACAATATCAAATATTATATAGCTCACACAACTATGAAACTTAAGTACATACAGAACCACTATGATTGGGATGAAGACAAAGGAAGAAATCAATCTACAACCTTGTGATGATGAGAACCAATATATTTGCTCATATTTTTTATAAATACCCATAAAAGAGAAAAGCTCACAAACTTGTATGAAATATTAAATTTCATATAATTTTTCGAATTAGACAGAATACAAATTTTGTGAAAATTCCTAAACACACAAAAATAACCAAAAGCTTATGTTCAATGTTTATTGGTGATCAGTGCTAAGACATAATTTAAAATATAAGCTAGTATTTCGCCGACACATCAAGAAATGAAATATGTCAAAAATACAATCATAAACTTTACATAAAAGTAAAATATTACAAAGATAAAGTGTATGGTGGCATCACAATTTTGTACAGAAGACAATGTGAGTCTAAAATACCTATTTATGATACAAGTTCGTAATGAAGGACTTGACAAAAGTGTTTCATACAAAGTTTTTTCTTCGACAGTCATTATATTGCCAAATTGTAGCAATTATATCATTAATTTGAATGTTTAATGATATGAATTGTCGTCGTATTATCAAACAAAGACTTCCGAGTTATATTTTACGCAAAATACTGTACTTGTGCCAAAAAGTATTTCTTTACGCACTGTCAGCAGTGCGTAAAAGTTTAGTTTACGCACGTCGTAGAAAAAAACATCTTTGATAGCTATCGAGCATGCTATATGTAGAGAGACAGAAAATAACTACACACTGTTCTTTGAAATAGTATTTCTATTAGGAGTATCGGGCATAAAATCCGAGAGTCCAATAATCATACAAGGTGGGATAAGAGGCAAACACGTTGAAACATTGAATTATATCTGACATGTAAGGGTTTCTTGTCATCAAACAAAATCAGATGAAATGACCACCTACAGACTGTTTTACGTTTTTTTTTTCCTCCGTCAGTGAAAACATACTTCATGACAGACGACACGACAGCCATCGGTTTCCTTTTAGAGTCCACCAGAGTACTGGTTATTTGATTTTCTCATCTAATTGTCTTTATCAGCTCGAGGATATTTTGATAGACAGTGTTTTGGTGGATTCCCAAGAGAAATAGGAAGCTTCTAAGTTATCTGCCATTATCTAGTATTGTACTGACAAAGGGTAAGAACCCAGGAACTGGTCTGCAGATGGATGCATCAGAATGAAACGAAGTTGTTCAATTATATTATCAAAAATGTTTCAAATATACCATATAATAAAATATTTATTATAAGCAAGTGGGTTGGAGAGTTTTATTTCACAGCTAGCCCTCAATCGTTTTATTAACAGAACCCAAGAGTTTCCAATCAAAGAGTTGACGTTAGGGTTTTGACGTGCCCAGAACTAGTGAGGGTGGGTTTAAATGGAATGGGCCTACACCAGGCCGTCTACTACGGCCCATGGCCCATTGTGGCTGCTAGTGAGGATAATGAGGGGTGTTAGGTGGGTTAAGTAAATAGAAAATGTACCAAAAAGTTATCTACATATCTTGTTTGTAAGTAGAGGTCATTTCAGAGTAATTAATTCAAAAAGGTAAGTAGTCACAGAGAGATTCATTCATTTGGTTGACACTTCATGTAGCCAGTCGACCAGCACAAAATATAACAAATACAAGCGTTGGAGATTCAAGTATTCAACTGGAGCACTCCACAATGGTTTGTCCCCACTTTGAATCGTTAGCCAGCAATCACACTGATCGACCAGGACCGACCGTCCGCGACCGTCCATCTACGACCAAAAATTGAAGTAGATCAATGAAAACTTTCAAACTCACACTGATCAACTATACCGGGTGACCACGAGGTGAGGTACGCCCCCCAATTTTTCTATAGTTTTGAAGTATTGTATTTCTGGTTCCTTTCGGAATTCTTCAAATCTTTTCATTCGAGTAATCTGATAATTCATCATCTTTCAACATAACAATGTGAAAAGAGTATGTTGCTATTTGAGAAATGGCAGTTGTGAGCCTTTCTTTATGGGTACTAATCCGTTTTGAGGAAATGTTTGATAATTGATGGGAAATATGGTTGCTGCAATTACATGGGAAGCTCAATTTTCAGCTGTATCTTACCTCGAACCTTCCTCTCGTAAATGCTGACGCCGTTCGTCAGTTGTGATGATTTGAGTTTGATGTTCATGGCCAACTTTGTTCGATTGAACAATCAACTGTATCTCCGCCATTTTTCAACCGATTTTCAATTTTGGAGAACAGTGTTATCACAAATTGCGTGTTCTTCCTGATAATGAAAAAAATTGTACAGGGTGTCATTTAAAAAAAAAAGTTTGGGGTCACTTCCGGTTAAACCGGAAGTGGTGAATTTTCGGTTATGGAGTCAAAATATGCGTATTCGAGTAATATATCGACGTGCCAAATTTGAAACCTGTATCTTCAAAACTATAGAAAAATTGGGGGGCGTACCTCACCCCGTGGTCACCCGGTATACGTTATGTGAATTTTCCATGTATTCAATGAAAAAAAGTTAAAATCATAATATTAAAGCTTTTGTTGTAAATAATGAGTAGGAGTGATAGTGAAGAACAAATAATTATGATAGTGTATTATTGTTGTGAAAGATTAATGAAGAAAAGTAAATAAGTCTGTGGAATAGAGAACTTTATTTACGGGAACAAGAGGGTGAATTTTCAACCAGTTACCCCAAACTACTAAGAGATCAATAAAGTTCCAAACTACCATTGAATGTACTTTAATTACGCCAACAAAAATTCCCAAAAAAATGCCCATTGTGTTATTTGCTTAGCATTACTTCCCGATGGAGCACCAAGGAATGTCTCCTTTTTCTATATCCAGCACGTAAATTCTATAAAAACTATAAAAAATATGTAGGTTACTATTAGTTGAACATTACTGGTACTTAACAATTATCCTATTGCGTTAATAAATTTCATCAATGACTTATATATTGCTGCAATTAGGATTACTCTGACTTAACGTGGCTCCTCACCACTATTATTGAAATTTTCATCTCTGCGGTGGTCCACATGGTTCCTGTATTGTTCCGTTGCTTTAAAAACATTAAAAATTTGGATGTACCATAAATTGTACATATAGTACTCACGAATTCCTGACAGATACTTTATTTTTTCAATAGGAAATCTGCCAATTCACACGAATAATATCAAAATTTTCGTTCATGTGAAAAACTGTTCACAGTTTATCACAAACATGTGTTCAAATGATAATTTAGCGTATGGGCAATTGCATCACAATAGTCTGAGGCTACAGCGGCTAGCGATACGCCTGCAACTTTGGACTGAGCATGCGCCAAACTCGAGCATGCTCCGTAGACTCCAAAAATGGACAAATATGGCTGCCATGGCTGCTACATCACTGCTCTCTCTCTCTGAATTTTGGATAAATAGTCGGTATATGGTAACAATTTTCAAATCGCAAGGTAGGTTAGTCAGGTCAGGTTAGGTTTGGCTAATAATTCACCCATTTTCGACTCGCAAGCTAGGTTATTTTGCTCAGGTTAGGTTTGTGTGTAAATTGCGAGCGAAAAACTAATTCAACGAATTTTAGAATCGCAAGCTAGGTTAGCTTGCTCAGGTTAGGTTTCTGTGTAAATTGCGAGCGAAAAAACAAATTCACGCATTTTCAACACGGTTTGCAATCTTGTTTTTCCTTCCTCTTTTTGCTTCTTCGCCATTAAATTACCCTCTTGTTGTATATCACTTAAATTCGAGTTTGGCGCATGCTCAGTCCAAAGTTGCAGGCGTATCGCTAGCCGTCTGTGTCTGAGGCCGACCAAAATTTCCAGCATGTTGGAACTTCAAACACGGTCTTTGAAAACCGGTCGTGGACGGTCGAGAATGATCGAACAGTGCGAGTTATGCGATGAGAATGTACGGGTTGGAAATTTTGGTCGTAGGTGGACGGTGGCGGACGGTCGGTCCTGGTCCATCTGTGTGATTCCTGGCTATGGGCTTACTAAATTAAATAATAAATAGCATGACTGCAAAGAGCGAATACTGAATTGATAGAATCAAATAGGAAGGGGAACAGTGGTCCAGTTGAATACTTGAATCTCCATCGCGTGTATTTGTTATATTTTGTACTGTTCGACTGGCTACATGAAGTTTCAACCAAATGCATTGAATCGCATATGCCGATAAATGTCTTCCGTTTCTGTAGACGTTAGACGTACAAAGTTGAATAATTGTTATTTTTTATATTTTTTACAAGTGCTTCAAATCAATGAAGAATGTGAAACAACCTAAGAGTTGTGAACGAACCTCAATTCACTTGTAACTGTGTTCTCCTTGAAAAAATTGCACAGCATTTTGTCCAATATGATCAAGAGGCTGTAATGGCATCAGCCAATAAATCAGTTCAATTGTCAATTTGCCTATATTTCATCTTGTAATAGTAATGGAGGGAAGGATATTTGGGCACCATGAAAATGAAAATATAAAAGACCATTGCACACTCAAGGTATTAGAGTCCTCATTTAAACATTGGTAATTCAATGAAAACTTGTTTCCGCGTATGCTGACCTTTTATTCGATTTTTTACAGAAATTTATCTGGTTAGTGTTGAGTTCCTAAGGATTCGACACATGTATACATGTGACATGCTTCTGTTTTTTGTTGTTGTTCATGTTGTAGATAAGCAACCGACTAGCTACAATTAGTTATTTTTTATTCACTGTGAAACAAATTATATCTGATAATATTTGAGTTTTATCAAAAACTAAGTGAACGAAAACATAAGTAAGAGTACTTTAATGAAATGAATGAAACAGTTTTATCTAATTTCCACTATTTATTTATACTACTGGTTTCGGGTTTTATCCCATTATCAAGTATGATAACCATCTAATACATTTGGAATCTAAAACGTGGTTATATAGGAAGTTTGCAGGTAAGCAGCATGGAGAGGTAAATAAGTGAATAGGGGTGTCAATAATATAAAGGTAACACTGGAGATTATAGTCACTTTTATATCCTTGACACGTATATTCACTTAATTGTCTCTCCATCCTCTTTACCTGCAAACTCCCTAAATAATCACCTTTTTTAGATTCAACATGTATTAGTTTGTTACATACATGATAATGGGATAAAACCCGAAACCGGTCGTAAATAACTAGTGGAAATTAGACAAAAGTGTTTCATTCCTTCCACAAAATTAACAAGTCATCATATACACAAATAAGTAAGAGTCTTTATAATATCTGATATTATATTTCTATTAATTGAAGAAGTTGACTAGTTACCACTTACTGAACCAGCTGTTTGATTGCCTTCAATAAATTCTGTCAAATGGTTGTTGTAAATAAAAGGCTTGCCCACTAAAAATGGTAATTATCAAATTTACAATAATATACAAATATCCCAGATATTCACTGGTTGTTTAAGAGCATCACATCTAGGTTATAAAAATATGCAATAATAAATTTCCAATATAGAATAGTGACATCATATTATGTAATTTCCACTGAACAAAATATCATTAACCACTCTTTTGACACAATATTTCATCAAACATCGGTAATATCTTTAGAGGCAGTGTACCAATTGGAAAGATGGTTAATAATATATTTTTACCCAAAGAGGGTTCATCCATCAGAAGGCATATTTGAACCAAAAAGTAAAATACACCATTCAAAATTGTATACGAAATTTCATTATCAAGAATTTTCACACCAATGTTGGGAAGAAATACTCGCCAATGAAATAATCAGATTTATTTTAACTCAATTTTATTTTTGCATCACCAAAACGACAACACTGCAAGTGAAATTTCTTAGAGTGCATCTTTCTTAAAATTATTTAAAAGCTTATTCTCACACCTACAATGGAAGAATTTTCCTACAAGTTAGATTAGAATAATCTCTTTTTTGAATACATATTATTTACTCTTTCCTATTTTTATATAGTAGATAATTGACGAAAAAAACATTCAGAACGAGTCACCTAAATACATGCAATTTTCCACAGAAAATTCAGCTATATACATAAATGTACAGGATAGTTAATATTAGATAAATAATTTTTTGTGCAGCTAAATACCATATGTTCTGTATAGTTATCACTTATCAGTAGCTTCCCAAAGCCATAAGCCAGAATGACACAATCCTAGTAGACACAACCATTCTCCCTTTATTTTAATGAAAGGAAGCAAATGAAGACATTGAAAACGTTCATGTTACAGGGCAAAGCAAAGGTGCATTCAACTTCTAACCAATAATAAGTAGAATCCCGAATTTCAACTGTATTGGTTTATTTGGGTTTTCATGGTGTTTCTTAACAAAAATTTTAACGATCATAAGGGTAGAACTCATAAAGTTCCAGTGAAACTAATCTTTTAAGCATTTTTACAAAGGCAGTAATTTTATCGACTGAACACATTTTGTATATTTACTCTCTAGTTGACAGTTTTCTACAATGAACACTACTCCTTAAATATTCTCTCTTATCAATGTCCTTTCAAATGGAAAGAAATCAACAAAGGATATCACCACAAGAAAAAATTCTAGGAAGTCTGTGTAATCATACAACAATTTCACCAACATATGGAAGATCAACTCACCTCAAAATTCATAAGCCAACAGGTAGTAAAAAAAATTTCATCACAACCATAGGAGTTTGGGTATAGTAGGTACCATGATATTTTTCAAAAACACAAAAGAGATCAAAATGGACCATTTCCACAATGAGTTTGAATTTCAACATATAAACATGAATTATAATGAGTATACATGAACTAAAGTCAAAGGTTAATGACACTTGCATGCATTCTTGAGGTTCCTAATAATTGAAAAAAACTACCATTGGCGAAATTAAATTCCAAAAAATCATCTTCCATAGTTGAGTGTTTTCAAACGAGTTTTGAAATCTGTTAATAATATTTTTATAATATCACTTATTATATTATTATAAATAATATACAAATAAATTTTGAGCTGAATACTCGAATTCCACACAACTTTGTAACATACCTATTAAGAATGTGCAACAACTAGTCTGCTGACTGTTAACTATACAGAACATCGATACCATATTCATCAAAAACAATAATGAATTAAATAAAAAAAGCAACAAAATACCGTGAGGCTATCAAGTCATCTTTCAGCAAAAATGTTTTCACATGAATCTCGAAAATATTTTAAAATAAGTAAAAGAGAGTAAACGTGAGTGAGTGAGAACATTTTGTGGATTTGTCTTAGCCTAAGATTTTAGTCCAGCATATTTCAGAATAAATTATTCACATAGTTTCTGATATTTAGAAAATATTAAGAGTGTTTAGTTAACTTTTTCTACTCACAGAACTAAAATGACATTTCGCGTACGGATATGTACAGCGATAATTGATGGATTAGTCACATATTCACAAAATGATGCGCTCGTGCTTAAAATACACGTTACTAATAGGAATTTAACAACTCTTGTTGGTTACATCATTTACTATTGATATATCTAGATAAGCTGTAAAACTTCCTAAGTTATAAACGTCCTTTTGTCACGAGTGTTTATTGAACCAGTGTCTAGAGGAGTTTATAACTGATCATTTCGAGTCACGTGACTCTGACAGAGCGGCCATTTTGTCGGTAGGGCACACAAGGACGGGTCTGCCATTGAGTTTTCATTGTTATCTGCAAGTTTGTCCTGTTTATTTCGAGTTTTTTAGTGCGTGTAGTGCATATTTTATCAACTTTAACTACAATATGGCTAGGAGTGAATACTAGGTACTTATCTCTCAAAGGAGGCGTGAAATCGCATTACGACTCCAAACTTCAAATTATAGACAATGTTGATCCCTATTCTCTAGGTGCAAGTGAACTGACCAGCAATTTAAGTTCTTTGAAGGGACCCAATCAGGGCTATCCCTATCTTCCAGTTTGGCTGGTTCTACTACAAAGTTGAAAAAAGACGTTTAGTTCAACACCATATTTAACTAAAAATTCAAACATTTTGGATAATATCTTTTGTTTTTCTTATGTATCGTGCATGTTTAACGAATGTATCGCTCATATTGCCCCGTTTCAAAGCCCCAACCCATCATTCTCGACGTTCTTTTGATAAGGCGGCCAGCATTTCTCCTCGGTTTTGTAAGGCTAACAGGATTATGAAATGATGAATTTTATCCCTTTCTGCAATTTTAGAACACCCCACAACAGAACAAAACGCTGGCATATTAATTTATTCACACTTTAAAAGTCGATCTTTCCTATTGTTTACAATGACGCGAACGGTTTGTATGCTCTACCGGCAATATGGCGGACCTGTCGTGACGTCACCTCAAAATGATCAACTGTATTACTTACCACGCTTTTTTCACCGATGCGTATTAAAATAACACAATTTCATATATTATTTCAATTTACTTATTGGCGAACAGTTTTGGTATTCTTACCGGGAATACGCACTTGTAGTTCTGTATTCGTGAAGACACGTAGGTTAGCTGCATAAGCTTGATTAACAAGGCGCAGAAGATAAATACAACAATCTCGATTTCAACTTTAAAATTCAATAATAACTGGAATTGACAGACAAAGCCTAGTTCCGTCAGGCGGGTTTTCATCGCTTATTAAAGCATTGAAATAATAGAGTAACCATGGTTATGCATGTAAAGAAAGGAGTTGCCATGGAAATGTTTTCAAAAATTTCCTTTAAACACATTTAGTTCGGTACGTATCCGTCCTCAAAATGCCATTTCAAGCGGGTGAAAAGCATATTAGTAGATATTGGGGCACTTGTGACCGGGCTCCGCCCCCGTAAGAGACCCCCACTATCTCATAAAAATGTCATAAAATGACTCACGTGGCATAAAAATGGCTCACTTGACATAAAAATGTCTCACGTGATATAAAATGTATCAAGTAATTTATGTAAAAATGTTTCACGTGACATAAAAATTTCTCACCTGACATAAAAAATTTCTAAATGTACGTAAGACATTTTTAAGTCACGTAAATTACTTGAGACATATGTCACGTGAGACATTTATTTGTCACGTGAGACATTTTTATGTCACAGAGCCCGGGCTCAAGTGCCCCAATAGCCACTCATATTTGACTTCGACTTTGGTGGGGACCTAATTCTTGACATTATCTTTTTCAAAAGAATATGCAAAGAAGTTGACTTAATGTTATTAGAAATGAACACATTTTTTGTGTTTTCATTAGACAAGTTTCCTGATGACCAACGGAAAAATATTTTCGCTACGATAAAAATGAAAAAATATTCAATATTTGATTGGAAAACATATATTTGGAAATGATTAAAAAGAACTGTGAGATTATTCGATGAATCTCCACATTTGAAAAATCGATTGTTATTGATTTAGCACTTGCTTCAATTACAATCAGTTCCAAAATTGGATGAACCCACTCTACTAAAAAAAAAATATTGAAGAAACCATTATTGTTGATTTCTCACATTTGCATCATTCTTAGGGCTCCTCCTGAAATTGGAAATGAAGACTTGCTCAATCTGTAGAATTAAAAAACACAATTTTATTGAACATATACTGGAATATACTGGAATTTAGGTATTGTATTTATGTCCTTCTTATAAATGATATTTACTGGTATCACTTTTGGATTGAAAAATTACTTGAAAGAACCACAGTATTCGTTTATATACAAGTGCAGCTGGTATTTTAAGCTATTCTAATACGTTAGCTTGGTGTTTTTACCAGTGAGATGAACCTTTCAATGTTCAGAAATATACAAACAAAACCTTTATAAACAAATTTCTAGTTACATTCACGCCTTATTCAATATAAAATCATATGGAATTCAATACAATATGTTCAATAAATTACATACCCATTACTAGGGAAAACTGTTCTGTGGAACCGAGCTTTTGTGGATGGCTATATTCAATATTAATACGTTTTCATTGTCTTTCGTAACAATAAAAGGAATATCCCAATGAGTTAACGCCTAATTCACATAAGGAAAAGGTTTTGGATTGACGTGGCCTTTACTTGATGGAAATTCATAGTATATGACACTAAGGTAAACACGATTAAATTTTCACAGATTTATTGTCTTCGCGACATGTTTCGATACACTGTATCTTTTTCAAGCGAATGTTATACATTAAATTATTCTACCTTGAACATTACTTAAATACCCTTCTTAACAATTGAGGTAATTAGGAGCTACCTATGATAAAAATAAAAATTGACAATACAATGTAGGAAGGTACCTGTAAATCTCAAAACATATCTACTACTCAATTAGTTGAAAAGGTTTAACAAAGGGGAACTATTAAGGTCCAATTGATCATTTAGTAAACAATACCTTTATTTTCAACATGAAGGATTTCAAAGTTTTCATCGAAGTCATGGTCTTCTTCCAAAATATGATTGGCATATGTTGAATGTGTTTTATTATTTACATAATTCATACGGTGCTCACGTACGCGGCTTTTGAATGGTCTACCAGTCTGGCCTACATATACTTTGTTACAAGATCCACAATTCAATTTATAAACTCCTGATTTTTTTGATTTTTGTGTTTTATCTTTATTATTTTTAATAAACCTTCCCAACGTGTTATCTGTTCTGAATGCTACTCTTAAATTTTGTTTTTTCAAAAATGACGCTATTTTTTCTGAAACGGGCCCTGAATAAGTAAAAGTTCTGTAATTATTGTCAAGGTTCCTCATAGTGGGGTACACTTCTTGGAAAGCCTTTCTATGTAATTTTTTAGCAAGAATATTCTCTATTAATTTGACTTGATATCCATTGTTAACTGTTACCTGTTTTATGATATTTAATTCTTTGCAGAAATTTTCTTCAGAAAGAGGAATATGCTGATATTTTATGTATATATGGATGTATCGAATTATTATGAATGGTTATGTCAGTATGGGAAGGTTTATGAAAAATAGAAAAATGGTGTTTGTGGTTGGTTTTTCATAAACCTTCCCATACTGACATCACCATTCATAATAATTCGATACATCCATATATACATAAAATATCAGCATACCATAGTATGATACGTAGATTAGTTAATATTCCTCTTTCTGAAGAAAATTTCTGCAAAGAATTAAATATTATAAAACAGATAGCAGTTAACAATGGATATCAAGTCAAATTAATAGAGAATATTCTTGCTAAAAAATTACATAGAAAGGCTATCCAAGAAGTGTACCCCACTATGAGGAACCTTGACAATAATTACAGAACTTTTACTTATTCAGGGCCCGTTTCAGAAAAAATAGCGTCATTTTTGAAAAAACAAAATTTAAGAGTAGCATTCAGAACACATAACACGTTGAGAAGGTTTATTAAAAATAATAAAGATAAAACACAAAAATCAAAAAAATCAGGAGTTTATAAATTGAATTGTGGATCTTGTAACAAAGTATATGTAGGCCAGACTGGTAGACCATTCAAAAGCCGCGTACGTGAGCACCGTATGAATTATGTAAATAATAAAACACATTCAACATATGCCAATCATATTTTGGAAGAAGACCATGACTTCAATGAAAACTTTGAAATCCTTCATCTTGAAAATAAAGGTATTAGACTTAATTATTTAGAATTCTTGGAAATTGAAAAATTCGAATTGTTTACTAAATGATCAATTGGACCTTAATAGTTCCCCTTTGTTAAACCTTTTCAACTAATTAAGTAGTAGATATGTTTTGAGATTTCCAGGTACCTTCCTACATTGTATTGTCAATTTTATTTTTATCATAGTTAGCTCCTAATTACCTCAATTGTTAAGAAGGATATTTAAGTAATGTTCAAGGTAGAATAATTTAATGTATAACATTCGCTTGAAAAAGATACAGTGTATAGAAACATGTCGCGAAGACAATAAATCTGTGGAAATTTAATCGTGTTTACCTTAGTGTATAAGGAAAAGGTAATACAATTCGGAAAGGGTGAAGGATATTTGGTTAATAAATTTTGCATTTTTGTACATTTAAGTCACCTAATATGTTCCCTTTCTAGATTTCAAATTGATACATTCATGTTTTTATATCCAAAATGCGTTCAAATCATAAAAGGAACAATTTAATAAACAGTTAAAAATGGACAGAAAATTGAAATTAACTCAACATTCGAGGTTGTACAAGCTGAGCCTCAGAATTCACAAATAATCCCCACCGGACAAACACAGTTTGTGATTCAAAATTATGGTATCTCCCTGTTAATGTGTTATCGAATGCACTGATTTAATTCTTATTTTACAAGGAAAAAAAGGCTATTTATGAACCGACCATTCCTTATTTCAAAGAAAAATTCAAAGTTAATGGTGGTTTTTAAGTAATAGGACTTTTTATTGGAGCTAGGGGTATAATTTAAATTTCATCGATTTTGCGAAGTAATTTGGAATATCAATGAAACAGTAAAATTTATTGGTTTAGAAACCCTATCTTTACACATTATTTATATTTTCTACTGATTTGTTTTTTATGATTTAAGTATTCCTTGTTTTTACAGACCACATGGGTGGTAGGATGTTTATTGATTAAAATATATATGTCAATACTGTATTATCCGGGAAAACAAATTATTAACAAGAAACTCAAATTCAAAGAAAAAAACAAATTTTATAGTAAATGAAACAATGGGCCTACAGGTCTAAGTGTGACCAGAGGCAACAGTTATACGGGCCTAAAAGGGGGTGAAGATTTTAATGAGGAGACTCTCACAATAGACCATGAAATATAAGAACCAACTCCCAATGAAGGATTTCCTACACCTAGACAAAAAAAAGATCCTATAATACAATATCTACAATTTCAGTTTGGTCGTGTATACTACAAAAAAGAAACAATCTATCTACTCAAAAAACCTTTTTCACAATCTTCAGTGTAGAATCATCTAATTTTTTTCAAATGGAACAACCTTCACTTTTTGATGCTAATATTGAGTGCTGTTTAATAACCTTATTGAAATCAATGAGGCCTTTTTTTTTCGATGGACAAAACATTCGATAAATCACACCCTATATTATATACTAGCTTGTGACAGGAGAAATTTCAAATTAAATTAAATTTTGAAACCCTCAGAAATATCTAATCACGCTAAGGAATGGTTTTCGTTGAAATTTTCTTCAACCGGCTGCACCCCTACGACAACTCTCAGAAGTCTTCCAGAGGTTTGAGCGAGCTAGGAAAGACGTAACCCTTACCTTTTAACGTGTGATGGCCTGTACAGGACCGGTGATTGCGCTGGAATTCGAATCCACGTACCTTCCGATGAACAACAATGTAATGTCACTAATGGAAAGAAAATACTTTCAACTATTTCCAAATTTTAGCAGTAGCACCGCCTCATTACTAAGAAAAATGGAGTTGTACTACCAATGGAAATATCCTAAAGTTACGATTCAAATTGATTCCATGCAATTAGAAAATAGAAGATGAAAAAAAACATTTAATGGAACGATGTAATTTAAAAAAGCTTGCTGTCATCTGAAACATCTGCATTCAAATTTCAATAAAATTGGAGCTGTCAACTCTTGAAATAATTTCATAAATCAGAAATAAAAATACAAAAAATTTATTTGGGAATTTGATGTAATTGAAATAATTCTTTGATTTATGTAACAATACCTGAGCAAGTATTTTGAATATCAAGCATAACTAAAAATATTTCTCGTACTTTCTCAGAATTTTTTTGAATTTGAAACTTGTTTTAATGTTAATCTTGGAGTGATTCTTCATTCGATTGTTCGATGCAGTTTCTTAGTTTGCTATCCATGATATGTTCTCGTTTTCAACTACAGAACAGTTTCTCCTTTTCTGTCAGAAACAATCCTATCGCTACTAAAAAATTACCAACACGAATAACAAATATTCACATGCACCTATGCAAGTGAATTTCTAAGAAATGCATAAATTAATATAAATTACGAGATACTTTAAATAATGTTATTAACAATTGTCATGTTCCTCTTCTCTTTGTTTAATTAATACAAGTTCAACTACTGCTATTGAATCACGAAACAAATTAATGGTGGGTATCTAAAAACATTCAAAAAGGGACCAAAAGAAGTAAGAAATCCTCTAGGTAATCTTTTTATAGCCTGATGTGCAATTACCAATTTTATACAGCTAATCGGAGGTAACTGATTGTTTTGTCTACGTTATCCTTGCGACATTAGTTGCCATTTGTATTACGCGCCGCTATAATAGTATTTCTGTTGTTTGAGTCTGTGCCGTATATTTTTCCTGCTTTCTTCGCCATCGAGCCGAGCAGCTCCTGAGACAGTTTGTGCGCTGATTTCAGGGAGTTGAGCCATTCTTTTAGGCCAATTTCATCCTTGAAAAAAAAAGAAGTATTAATTAAGGTGCCTAGAAATCCTGGTGTGTCGAGTAATTAGATTTTGTTTAGATTTTTCAGAATACAAAACAAATGAAATAGTATTCTGCTTCTTTAATCGGTTCCAGAGATCCTGTCATCACATTCCGGGGATAGATAGATAGATATATTTTATTTGACAACGTTACATAACATGTTTGTTGCAGGTCAGTTAGTGAATAAAAAATCAATAAAAAAATGGTATAAAAACAAATACAACAGAAATATGTCAAAACATATTTAACATATAAAATAATTATATAAAATTGTATGAGGACAAAAACAACAAAAATATGTAAAAGATGCGACCGAACAGGTAGTCACAAGTTCATATAATCTACGTAAATAAGTATAACTAGTAATTAAAAAAATGTATAACATCAGGAAAAAGTCGAATTCAGATATTCCTCAGTACTATAGAAACAACTCTCTAGTAATAATGATTTAATTTTCATTTTGAATGAATAGAAGCTGAGCAACTTGTAATTGTCTGGTAAATGATTATATAAACTGACTTTCAATGAATTTCTCTGAGACTTTGTTAGTCTGTACCGAGGTGGTACGAGCAGATGCGAATTACGTGTTCTATAATCATGGACATTCAAATGTCTAGTGAAGTTAGATTTATTTTTATGTATTTCTAAAAGGGTATTATAAATAAATAAGGAAGGTAACGGTAAAACATCGATCTTCATAAATAAGGGTTAACAATGTTCCCGGTAATCAGCATTTAATATTATTCTAATGATCCTTTTTTGCAACAAGAATACTCTCACAGAATGAGGTGAATTTCCCCATAAAAGAAGTCCATAATTTATGAGGGTGGAACAATGCAAAATATGCACTCTTCAATGCATCAAGATCCAGGAATTTCCTGTCTGAAGGCGATGAATATCTGCGTCTTTTTCGGGAAGGTCACACACAGTATCCAGAGAAATTGAACGTTTGGGCTGGTATTCTGGGAAATGCTATTATAGGACCTTTATTCATTCAGGAAAATCTAACTGGTGAGCTCTATTTGAATCTGCTTGAAGAAATAGACCCGCTAATAACATCAACTTTGGAAAATCAACTAGATGCGGCTGGTAATATGGTTTTGGAAGAAAATCTTATTTACTACCAGCAAGACGGAGCTCCACCACACTACTTTCTTTCAGTTAGACAGTGGCTAAATGATAGATTTCCTGGTAGATGGATTGGTCGAAGAGGAACAATTGAATGGCCACCAAGATCACCCGACTTGGCGCCTCTAGATTTCTTCTTATTGGGCCATCTGAAATCGGTTGTTTATAAAACACAACCTCGAGATTTGGAAGATTTGAAGAGAATGATAAAAGCTGCGTGTAGAGAAATTCAGGTAGAACTTTTTCGGAAAGTTAGAGAAGAGTTTGAATACAGACTGTATTACTGTATACAAAATAATGGACAACATTTTGAACATTTGATAATAAATAAAGGCCTTTTTGTTATTTTGTTTATGTTTGATTGCAAAACACTGTTTCCTAAACCTTTTTAGAGTTACCACCTGATTTCTCCAAAAGTACTGGATAGAAATATCAAGTATGTAGTATTTTTGAATAGGTAATTGAACGGTCTTCATAATGAGGTATCACTCGACCCCCTTTCTATTTAAGATTTTAGGGGTTGTTTCCACCCCCGCTTCAGGGTTGACGTAATTTGAATGAAAACTATCCTACAAAATGTCCCCCATAAAAATAAATTTGACGTGTTTTTGCATATTTTTAGATTTTCTGCGGGGGCTGAAATATTAGGGGTGGTACGTTTTCAAATTGACATACTGTATATACACAATACACTAAAATGCCATTTTAAAGTGACTAGTTGTGGCGGAATCTAAATTTCGTAGTGCAATTTCGTTGTATTGTTAACTATTTATTAATAATGTGTTTCTTAATTTTGTTGTATTTTCTTAGATATTATCATTCAATCAAGAATAATAAAAAAAATCTGATTGACTCGGCCGTAACTTGATGAAGATCCATAGTAAATAAACACGGGGGTGTAGTTATGTTCATTCGTGAAGGAATTAGGGCTAAAACAATTAATCTCGATTCTTATTGTACTGATGTTGACGCTGAATTCTGCGGAGTTGTTTTGTCCTCCTCAAAAATAGCAGTTATAACTGTATATAGATCATGCTTGGGTAATTTCGATAACTTCATTCTCAAATTTGAAGAACTACTAACTTTCTTGTCAAATGATTATAGTCGAATAATAATATTGGGTCATTTCAATATAAACTTTCTGGCTAATTCCAAAGAATTTAAAGAATTCATATGTCTTACACAAATGTTTGGACTAGACATAACCATTTCGGAGTTCACCAGAGTGAGTAAAACATCAAGCTGCATCGACAATATCCTAACAAATCTTGACGATGAATGTTTTCAGACAGGAGTCCTTGAAGCATGCTTGTCAGACCATTATGGACAGTATATTGAGTTGAATCAGTGCCAACCTACTGAGTCAAGAATTATCTGGAAAAGAAAACTAAGTGGTTCTCGTATGGAAAATTTCCTCAGCTAAATTTGAGTGGAATGTCTTTGAAAATCCTAATAGATATGTACAATTCCTCTCGAATGTGCTTATTTCAAACACATAACAATTTAATTAATCAATGTTTTTCCAAGCAAAAATTCTGTGCTGGAAATATGCCGCCTGTTTCCTGGTTTAACGAAGATATCTCTAATATGAGAAACACTCTCGCTGCTATTAAGCAAGTTTATGATACAACCAAAAACCCTATAGACAGAAAGGCATACTACAGTTACCGGAAAAATTACCAAGACGTAATCAATCACTCCAAGAAATCAGCTTTTGACAAGTTTATTCAAAATTCTAATAATAAATCCAAAGACAGCTGGAGGTTGATAAACTATGAATCAAATAGAGTTAAAAAATACAGATGAAATCGAACTCGAACCTGAAATTTTTGCAGACTTTTTTGCTACAGTGGCTGAAAATGTCATAAGTACGATATCACCAGATACTAGAGACCCTCTGTACTTTATGAAATCTTACATAACATCATCTTTCTTTCTTGAACCAGTTACTACATATGAAGTAGCTGCAGCAATAAACTCTTTGAAAAATAGTAGTAGTGTCGATACTTTTGAAATGAATAGTAAACTCATCAAAGAAACGGCGGATATATTAGTTATTCCATTAACACACCTAACAAATCTTTGTTTCAGTAAAGGATTATTTCCAGATATATTTAAAGTTGCGAGAGTGGTTCCTATATATATAAAAGGGGATAAAAATCTTCCAGAAAATTACCGCCCGATCTCAATTATAGTTATATTTGGAAAACTATTGGAAATCTTTCTTAAAAAATGATTATCAAAGTACTTTGAGAATAAATCCTTATTGCATAAATTCCAATCTGGATTTCGAGAGCGTTGCTCGACGGTGGACGCAATTTGCTCAATCGTGAGAAAGATAGTTGAAGACTTTGAGACTTACACTTTGTGATCTCAGCAAGGCCTTCGACTGTGTTTCTCATGACATTCTCATAAAAAAATTGGAATTTTATGGAATTAGAGGCTTACCTCTAACTATTTTTTAATCCTACCTTGACAATCGTCAACAATGTGTATCAGTGAAAGTCAAGCTTAGTGACATGAAACATATTAAATACGGAGTACCTCAGGGTTCTGTTTTGGGGCCTCTTCTGTTTATAATTTATGTTAACGATTTATTCTTCCATCTATTTCCTGATGGAATTGTCATGTATGCAGATGATGCCACTTTGGTGAACCAGGAAAATGATACATCCAGACTACGACGAATTATAATGAACACCGAAAATATGACTGAAGAATGGTACAACTCGAATACTTTACTTCTTAATAGGGATAAAACACAAAGAATATGTTTTTCAGTTAACAAAGAACTAACATCAGGAGAAACTGTGGAACTACTTGGCGTAGTTCTAGACGATAACCTTACATGGATACCCTATATAGATCAACTGAGTAATAGATTATCTTCATATAACTTCCTCTTAAGACAACTCAAGAAACATGTTCAAACGTCTACTCCTCTTTCAGCGTATTTCGCTTTCATACATTCCCAAATCAGTTATGGAGTTATATTATGGGGTGACTCCAGTAATGCCCAAAGAATATTTAAACTCCAAAAACGGTCACTCAGAATAATAGCAAACGTAGGACCTCGGGAACATTGTCAGCCTCTATTTATCAAACACCGAATAATGCCTTTACCGTCACTATATATATTCTACTCATTATTAGAAATACACAAAAATCAAAACTCGTACCAAAAAACCTCAGATATCTCATCCTATAACACAAGATCAAATATTTTACTGAGGACCCCAAGATACAGACTAACCAAATCATCAAAAAACTCTCTCAATCCCAAGTTTTTCAACGTGCTACCAACTGAAATTAAATCTAAGAGCTACATATCTTTCAAAAATATCGTGAAAGAATACATTTTAGAAAAATGCTTTTATTCCATCGAGGAATTTTTAAAAACGCCATTTGAATGATTGTGGAATGTACTCAAAACTCAAAATCATTACTTTAATATTGTATTGGATTGTTTTTATGTGATATTTTTTACATATTTTTACTCTTTGTACCTGTTTTCTATATTTATTGCTTTTAATGTACGATATTATTTTAGATAACATATATGGATATTATTATTCCATCTCTGTGACTTGCTACAAAAATGTACCCATTTACACGTAGTTAAATAAGCATCTATATATCTATCTATAAACTCCACAGGAAACGATTCGATCTCCATAAACTTTATTTAATCAGACAGTGAAGAAGCTACCGTGCTGGCGAAACAAGTCTGATTAAATGAAGTTTGTGAATATCGAATCGTTTTCTGTGTAGTTTGTACAATAATAACTCGATCATGTTTCGTTTTTGTATCATTTGTGGGCAATCCACAGAGGCGAACAAAATAATTTATCTATATCCAATACCGAAGGTGAGTACCACCATATTATGGAGATTACCACATAGTATCTTGTAGCCTCTAACTATTTTGTTAGAAAACTTTTTAATGGCACGAAGATATTTCGCACGGAATCCCGCTCATATTAGTACAAGATTGACAGGTTCTAATAGTGAATTTTCATGAAGCTCAATTTCTAAATGAAATAAATGCTTGGTTATTATTCTAGTTTCTAGTTAATTGCATTTCAGTAAAAGAGTAATATAAATAAGTCGAAAATATAACAAATAAAAACAATTGGTGACAGTGATTCAGTAAATTCCAATAATTATGTTGGCTTATTCATTTCATTCGTAGGCAATACTTGAAACTTCTGTTCTTGTAAATTTACCCTAACAAGAAATACGACCGAGGCGGTATACGCAATACTGCGGAATATTTGAGAAACATATCACGTTTCATTTGTTTCTTACAGAAAAAAAAAGTATTTTATGGGGTTTACAGAAATCATACTTTATAATTACAAGATTAAAATGAAGTGGTTCTTTGAACCTAAAACTGAAATTTAGAAACTCGAGAAACTTGTTTAGAAACTGAAAACTAGATAGTTTCAACCCTAAAAAACTTTTCGGGACAGGTGACATTTTTTATTTGGCACTAATTAAAATTTTATCATCGAAATCATCATCATGAAATCTCATGGCTGTTGAATACAAAATTTTTCTTAGGTCTGATGGTTAGGATGTTATACAGTGTACGGCATTAAGTTCGCAGCATAGGGAAAACCTTTTTATTATTGATTTCTCAAACAAAATTATTCTTGATGAAAACCTCTGTTTCATCCCAAACCTAAATTGCAAATACCAAAATTGAATTTTATAATACCATATACGAGCGATATTGAAAAACAATTCAATTTTATTTACTATTTGCAGCAAGATTTTGTGAAATACCGTCACATATTTCAATTAACGTGATTTTCCGATGGGAGGGAGAAAGGAGGGAACATCCAGAGAGGGATATGATCATATCTACCAATATACCACCCATCTAGCATAGTTTTCCTCATGTCGTACAGGGCGATGAGGAGAAAATTGGAAAAAAGTGGAAAAATTAAATTGATCATAGGTGACTGTGATTTGAATTTCTGAATCAACATTCGATTCTGAACAATATTTTTCCCATACTTTTAATTCTACCGTGAAAAATAAAGTGATGGGATCAATTTGTTTTTAAAACAAGGCATGTTTTTCAATATCGCTCGTATATGGTAGTATAAAATTTAATTTTGGTATTTGCAATTTAGGTTTGGGATGAAGCAGAGGTTTTCATCAAGAATAATTTTTTTTTGAGAAATTAATAATAAAAAAGTTTTCCATATGCTGCGAACTTTATGCCGGACACTGTATTTTAGTAAGCTTCATTGTTATTGAAAACACGACAGTACCCAATACTAATAAACGTATAAAAAAGTTTTCAATTATTTTGTACTCAGCTGGATCAGCAAATCATTTGAAACATAAAACTTACCAGGTTAGTAAGAACTATTTTTCCATCCCTCATCCTTACAACTATACAGTTCTCATTTTTGACTTGAACCAAATCTGGACTAACTTCTTCTATTTGATCCATGAATACTAATTCTGGTTTTGCTGAATCTGGATGTAACTCCAATCGATTTGGGTATAACTTTGCATACCTCATTTGCCAACTGGAAGTCCATGGTCCTCCTAATTTTTTTATATACCCGTGTAATATACAGTCTGATTCTGAAACAGGAAAATTCTTGTTAAAATTCTGATACATAACATAATGTAACATGTTTTACCTTTCTCATCAAAATCATATAATTTCTTCTGTTTGGCCCTCTTTTTGTGTTCCAATTTGTCAGCCTCAAAGTTAACTGTTTCAAATACTGTTTCTGCTACTTCATTCTGCCATCGTTCAGATATCACAAGCGGAAAATTTTTGTATAGATCCTGATCAGCATCTGTCAACTATTAATACAATTAATCAATTCAAATGTTTGAAATAATGGTGCCAGAACTCAGAAAATGCTTTTTTTCTACAACAGTGCGTAAAACCTTGGTTTACGTAAAGTGAAACTTTTTAGCACAAGTGTTTAAAAAAACATGTGTGCGTAAAAATCATCAACTGTGCGTAAAGTAATATTTTACGCACTGTTGAAAAATACAGTATTTTGTGTCAAACTTTACCCGGTAGTAATAATTTGATAATATGACGAAAATTGATAACTTTATAAGTTAAAACATTCAACAATTGTTACAATTTGTCAATATTAAACTGTAGCAGAAAAAAACTTGCATGATACATTTTTGTAAAGAGCTATTTTGTACTCGCGTGTTTGTTGAACTCGGCTGCGCCTCATTCAACAAAGTTCGCGCTCACACAAAAAAGCACTACTTTACGAACTTGTCTCATGACTATTTTTTTTTTCAATTTGGTATCTAGCTCTGGCAAACAAATTATCCTTTATATCACAGATGGTCTACGAAAGTTTGTTTATTTTTTTTCTTCAAGTGTTCGGATACTGCCTATAACATATAATGAGTACACTATTTTACAATTTACAATTTACAAAAAATAAAATTATGATGAAATTTTGGCCGTCGCTTACAATTAGAGTGTTTGCAATGAAAGTGTTATGATTATAAAATATTTCCAATAATCAAATTTTGTATTTTGGAATTGTTTCGAACTGTGAAAAATCTTCATCTAGTGAATTTACTCACATATTTGAATAAGATCTGGTACTTTTTTAGTACATGAGAAATTTGAAGATTGAACATAAATGATGCTTCTCAATCATATTTCTTAGGTCTAGTATTACTATTTCATGGTGAAGGGGTACAATCCATTTATCAGTAATAGTAATAGCATTCATAAAGTAAAATCATGCCCATCAAAAAATATTATTTTACTTCAGAATGAAATCGGCAATAGTTAGGATGCTTTTCAAACCAAGAAATATGGCGCTATATTTATATTAAAACTACGAATCCCTATCTTAAGCAAAAGGTGTTCTTTTTTTATACAAGTGGTTGAGCTAGCCTACACTGATGACCGGCAATAACCATGAGTGGTATGCTGGTATGTAGGTGTTCTCCTGTTTTTAATAGAAACAGAAGTTGTATACTGTTGGAGGTTTGCCGCCGAAAATATCCTATTATATACGAGGATATATTGAAAAATTCTTAGCCTGCTATAGAACCAAACAAAATTTCAATGTCAAAATATTTTATTACTCAACATATTATCCTCTTAATTGGATACATTTATTACAGCGAACCTGCAACGTCTCTTGAATTTCCAAAAAAAAATTTCTTCTTGCTCTGCAACCAGACCTCCACTGCTTTTATTACCTCCTCATTAAAAGAAAATTTACGACCTTTTAAACTTTTTTCCAGTTGAGGAAAGAGATGATAGTCGGACGGAGCCAAATCTGGTGAATAAGGGGGGTGTTCTAGTAATTCAAACCTTAAATCACGAATTTTTTGCATGGCAACATGAGATTTGTGTGCAGGGGCGATGTCCTGCAAAAACAAAACACCTTTGGATAGCTTTCCGCGTCTTTTCTCTTCAATTTTTTCCCGTAGAGTGGTCAGTAATGTCGAATAGTAATCTTCAGTTATTGTTCTACCCTTATCCAAAAAATCAATCATGATTACTCCATGGCAATCCCAAAAAACTGAAGCAAGAACTTTTCCAGCAGATTTTTGGACACGAAACTTCTTAGATCTTGTAGAACCGGAGTGTCGCCATTCCATAGATTGTTGTTTTGTTTCTGGATCGTAGAAATGTACCCAAGTCTCATCCATAGTAACAATTCGGTTTAAGAAGTCTACATCGTTCTCAAATCGAGCACAGATCGAACGCGATGCTACTACCATTGCACGCTTTTGGTCAACATTCAAACATTTGGGGATCCATTTTGCAGAAATTTTTCTCATGTCCAAATTGACGTGAACTATATGATGAACGCGTTCGTATGAAATATTCAGTGCTTCAGATATCCGTTTTAGCCCAATTCGACGGTCTGTTAAAATCATGCCATGAACTACATCGATATTTTCATGGACTGACACAGAAACTGGCCTTCCCGATCGGTCATTATCTTCAATGGAAAATTTACCTATTTTGAAGCTTGCAATCCAATTTTCCACGGTCGCATACCAAGGGTATTAAGCATATCTTCGTAAATCTGCTTACCTCTTAACCCTTTTAAATACAGGTACTTGATGATGGCTCGATACTCCAATTTTTCGATTTTCACAATATCGGTGGATATATTTTTTCTTTTAATTTATTGCATAACTCTGGTTTACTTTTTTGACGTCAAACTTTACACTGACACTTCTAATAAGTTATTGTTCGTTGCTATGGTAACGCAATATTTTGTTTATGCAGGGAACTGGTGTAGGCTAACTAGATATCAATACATCCTCGTAGATTTATTTGAAAGCCCGGATTGTTTACCATTCAATTGATATTATCAGCTAGTATTCCTGTCATTATAGTTAATTTATTATTATCAAACTTCTTGCTATTGTTTCTTCTTTACTATTTTACCCTTCAATTGCTTATTATTTGCTGATTTTTTATACTGATATCTTATTGTTATTTATAAATCTATGTACTGGTTATTAATAATTAAACAACCGTTTATTGTCCTCTCTCAATTTTTTCATTTGTAACAATTAGGTTAATGCATGTTCTTTTTGTAATTACATTTTCTTGTAAATGGACCTGCCCTGTTCTATTATTATTTTTAATATTTTTACTAGTGTACATCATTATTTATAAATGTTTCAACTAAATAATAGAATCATATTCGATATAATATCTAAATCTAAATCTTTTGTTATAAAAACTAGAGTTTTTTAGAAACTAATAATGATTGTTTGCATTTTTTATTTTTCCGTTTTTGTAAGTCACAGAGATTATGGAAGAAATTTATTAGGATCATGTAAATTAATATGTCTCTTGTAATTGGCATCTTCGTAATTTCAAACATCTCCTGTAAATTTTAAGATATTAAATTTTTTTTCAAATGATCCGACGGACATTGCAAAAAACCAATTTTCAATGTCTACAGAACACATTTTCGTTTTTCCATTCCATCCTTTAGTTTCATTAATACCAGTAATCCGCAGAAATCCAATATTTCATAATTGAATTTTTTTTTTGAGGTAATTCTTTCATTTCCTCAAAAACTAATATAATTTAATAAAAATTCAATCAACAACAGTGAAAAAAATAATGAGGTGCTCCATTCATAGAAACAATTTTACCACATTTTTTTGATACACCTGTCAATATTGTAGTGATTAAATAGAATTAGAGAGAACTTCATTCAGAGCAAGAACTAAATTTTAAAAATTATACTTGTTTTGTTCCCAGCCATGTTTAGTGAACCACTCAACTTGGATCACGGTGTACTATCATATCAGTATGAACTAATATACATTGTACTCTTTGCACTGTACATCTTTGTAAGATGAAAACAAAATGACTAAACCAGAGTTAGATATTCTTTTGAAAAATTAATCAGTAGGAAATGAATCACAAGTAAATGAATATTAAACATATCTTGTTTTCTATTCTTGTTTACCTTAATTCCTTTGGTATCTTCTTCATCAAATGACCCAATATCAAAGGCATCAGCAGCATTGACTTCTCCTCTTGGAGGGACAAGAGGTGGGGGATATTTTTGCAAATATACTTGCTGCCAATCAATACCAGCAAAAAAAGTATGTTCCTTCACTTCTTCTGAACTGAAAAGTTCAAAACAATCATTCGCTTGAATATTACATTTTCATCTAATTATAAATTTCAATCAACAAGAAACTTGAGGTCTACTTTCGTAACTATGTTATACATGTATGAAAATATTCATGAAGGGGTAAAAAATGTTCTGCCTACAGTTTGAACAATCAAATAAAAATACTCATGAAATTGACAAAATATTCAATATTCTGTTCATGCGGGAATAGAAAGTAATAACATATAAGAATGGTATTTGGCCTCTAAAGGTAAGGACTTCAAGTATACTGTTAAACTTGTATTTTTTCCACTTGTGATAGATAACGTTAGCGGGATACTCACCTATTTCCTTTACATCCCAGCCTTTTATCAATATCCCTCTGTAATAGTCCTTCTAAAAGAAGTTTCAGTTCTTTACTAAACGATTCAGGTAATTCTACATTCTGAAAATAATAAAAGGGTCATTATTCAATTATCATTCATTTTTCACCTCAAGAAACCTTAAAAAATCGACGAGACTAAAATCCAAGTGAAGAGATTTCATTACCCTTTTTACTAAAATATAACATGTCTTATGTACTGTACAACTTTAGGATATTACCAATTGATTTATGAGTTGATTTATTTCCTTGTGTTTGTATATGTCAGGTAGCCGAGTGTTTAAAGCGAAATTTTTTCAGTCGGCGATGGTTCAAAACTGCTAGGAACCGCACGTATAGAGGTAAGACCTCGTTAATCCTTGGCTCGCACAAGTTTCGACTTCTGAGGGCTGCCGTTCGTAAGGGGACGACAGCTGGTTAACGAAAAAAAAAAAATCAGCAACAACAAAACAACAATATGCTGAGACGCAGATCTCGCTGAGTATTGTAAGCGAAGTGGTCGTGGTGTTAGAGCGTTTAGCTTCAACCCAGGCAGCCCGTGTTCGATCCCCGGTCGCGTGTCACTGAGCTGAAGTGGTTCGGATACATTCAGGTACTTTTAAGTTGTGATTGTTAGGAAGACATTCTAATAATTATTATATAATAATACTCCCTTATAATCCCAAGGCATAGCCTATGAGGGTAGAGGACTACTTCAATTTGAGCTTGCCAATAAAAGCCATATTTTTTTAACTTTAGGAATATTCCATTCCATTCTTCGGAACTCTGAACCATTCAGAGGGCGCGCTGGTATCGTTTTTCCAAACAGAGCCACTTCCAACATCCGTGGGTTAAGTAGTAATTGGGTTCGAGAATTATGTGACCTGAGCAAACGGAGGGAGCTTTCTGATTTCTGCACTCATCCTGCTAGGAATTGTGCAGTTTTACGGCAAGCAGGGTGGCCACATTTTGAATGTATGAATATTTTGAATGGTAATCCAAACCATACTAATTATAAGGTCAATCAATCACTCAAATCAATCAAAATATGCTTTATTGTCGGAAAAAATAATTTTTTGTTGACGAAGCGAGTACTTAAAGGTAAATAAATCAAAGGTTAATTAACATAAAAAAACAAAATATATAAGACATATACATATAAAATATATTATAAATAGTCACAAATTATACTTCATTGTCGAAAGATGAGTATCTTGTAGACAAAGTCATAGTAAATAAATATAAAAACACAAACATAGGTACTATCGATGAACAAACACATCATCAAATACAAATAAAAATATCTCTATCGTTCAACATTCAACAGTAGTAAAATAATTTTAAGTAAAATAAAGCATATATACATATGCATATCCAAGGTGAGGGAACGTCACACGTTAACAGAAAAATGAGAGATTAAAACATAAATCAAAACTATACTAATTGAAAACCATAGCCATTGTTAGGAACTAGTAGATGAACATATAGCAAGAACCAACTTCAAGTCATAATAGTAACCATATCTTTATTACTATAAAATACCTGTTCAATGAGTACTTGCTTTACAGACTTCCTGAACTTATCATGTGATTGGATATCTTTGAAACATGTCGGTATATTTTGGCTGCATTATAGACCAGCGATTTTTTTATTAAATTTGATGGTGGAATGGGCAGTCTTAGCTTGTCATTTTGGCGAGTGCAACCAGCAACAACATTGTAAGATGATATGTTCTTATGCACTAGGCACACAGTTTCTAGAATAAATAATGAAGGAAGAGTAAGTAATTTTTGCTCCATGAACAGGGGTTTACAAGACACTCGGGCTCAACTTTGCACAGATATCGAACGGCGCGCTTTTGAAGAATAAAAACTGTTGATTGCAGGTGCCCCAGAAGGCTATGCCATTCCTTAAATGTGATTCAACTACAGCGTGGTACACAATTTTTGCTGTTACAATACCCAATTCTTTCGACACCGTTCGTAAAGCATAACATCCCGAAGCAAGTTTTTTGCTCAGTATTTTATGTGGTTATTAAAATTGAGATGAGGTAGGTTAAATGGAGAAAAAGTTGCGTATCTGGAAGCATCATCGAAACTATCAGGGCCGGTTCTTGAGATATGACGAAATTGGATCATTTAATTTTTTTGGTTATCCTTCATTTATTTTCAGAACTACAGAAATATTTCGAAGATTTTTCATTCTATAGTAAATTCTCTTCGATTCTATGTTTTCAGATTTTGTATCCAACGTTTCGTATTCTCCGAGCCACCCTCAACTCATTTTTTAAAAATAGGTGTAGACCTGGATATTTTATGACACTTTTCGAAATCAATTTTCATCCTGAATTCAACCGTGTATTTATACAAAGTTATTCACAAACGGTTTACGGCTAAGATGGACAGTAATCTAAATTTAATCAAATTTACAGTTAGGTTACAATTTCTTTAGTTGAATCAACGTCGTGCTATGCCTCTCGATAGAAAAATAATGACAATTCTCCGAAAATTAAACAATTCATCAACAAGAACAATTAATAGTAATATTTTAAATGCAATAACTGATTATTACCAAAAAAAAAGAAAATCAGATTTTAGAGAATCAGTTTTTTTTGTAAACATAGGATTAGTGAAAGGAAAGCAGTTAAAATTGCAAAATTGAATCATTGAACAAAGAGGTCGAAGTTTTGAGCAATTAAAAAGCTATTTCTGTATTTAGAGCGCAAAGTGATTGATTTCCGCTCAACAAAAAGAGTTACCGACTCGAAGCGGAGCGCGGTAATCTTTGGAGACGGGCTATGACATTTTGTGCACACATAATTTTTTCTATAAACGCAGCTCAGAGACAGAAAAAGGATCGACACTACATTCAACATGGGCACATAATATTACCTAAGAGAAAATCAACACTCAGTAATCCCAAATGTGTGCTATCCAAATATCAAATAATTTATGTATCTAACAGAAGGAAAAAAGAAAATAACTTGTTAAAAAAAATACCGAATACCGAGATCGAACGACAGGCATTCAGTTTACTAGCAGCTTCAAAACCTCAATCTTCAAAAAGGTTTATTGACATAAACGAGAAAGTCTGCCGGAAACCGAAAAATATTTTCACAAAATTATCTGGCTAGAAAATTTACCTCAACAGCTTATGGGAAACATTTTTCGGGTTCCTAACGATATCAAATTCCATTCTGTCGATTTTTTCCAAGATCAATCAATCAATCAGTTTATTCAATTCAGATACACATTTTTACATAAGATGATGTGGCTTATCTTAAATAACGACTCCAATAAATGTAAAAAATAAAGTAACAATAGATTAGTGGTTGTGTTCATTTCTTGGAAAACGCCTAAGCAGAGCTTGTGTTGCATGTTTTCCTAGAGCTGAACAGAACCGTAAATGGAAGTAAGAATTCACTTTTCATTCCGTTCAGTAAAAAATAAAAACAAAAGTCAATGATCAACTTACAGGTTTAAATTAAATTATAAATTATTCAGGCATGTTTCAGTATATTGATTCAAATGTTTCTTTCAAACTATCAAAATTGTGATCAACAAAGTACCTATCTAATTTTTTTCTTGCGTTTTCAAATATTTTTTATATTTCTAAGTTCAGTGGGAACTTGATTAAGAAGTAAGAAGTAATAAACTTTTGGTTATATACATTTTTGCAAAAAGGAACACTTAATTGTTCTCTCAGACTTGGCTTGGGTGTCGTCGTATGAGTGTGCCATATATGTAAGAGGTGAATTTATCATTCATAATATACAATGATAGGTGTATAATTTTCTAATATTGAACAAACTAGCTTCTTTATATGCTTTCATTCGGATGTCTTCTATCTTTTTTAGAGCTACTTTCAGTAACGTATTCTGTATGACTTGAAGATTATATAAATGTGATTTATTCAACACACCCCAAACAATAACACAGTACCGAATAACTGAATCGGCTAATGCATCGAATGTCATTAGTAGTAAACGTTTATTTAGTTTGTTTCCGAGTTGATAAAATTTGAAAATGAGTTTTCTAAGTCTTTTCACGACGAAATCTATATGCGTTTGTAATTTGTCATTTTCTAAAATCTGCCAAGACTCACCATGGTTAAAGTCATCCTATCTATCTCGTGTTTATCTTTGGTTTTGTGTTGACGGAATGGCGAATGACCTTTGAGTAATTTGTACAACATACAGCCAAAGCTGAACCAATCCGCACTCGAGTCGTATGGTGTACCTTTCGATAATACTTCTGGTGCCATATAACCATGAGTTCCTCTGGAAAAAATAATGAATTTTCATATCACACGTAAGTACTAATAGTCTAGTCTACAAGAACTATTTTGGTGAATTTCTCTTCAAGGGCACCGAAAATTATGATCTAGGGCTCATTCGATTCGATTCGATCGAAACTTTTTGAAAAATTTGAAGGTGCGCAGGCAAAAATTGCAAAAGTTATAAACAATTTCGTAAAGTTTGTTTTTTTTGCAAATATCTCGGAAAATATTGAAGATATCTAAAATTTGAAAAAAGATCCTGAAAGAGGAGAAAATTTCATAAAAACAGTTCCACCTCCCGGACTCTACCACCAATATTTAGAATTTTAATTTAGAGGCGAAAATAGCGCTAAAAGCTGTTGAAGCGAGTCCTGCGTGCGCTGATACGGACCCTTGAACAATAAAAAATATTATAACCTATTAAATATCAATATTAAGATATAAAAAAAATCACTTACCTTTTAGACACTTGAATAAACAAAAATCCATAATTTTTTTTCCTGTAATTGCTTTATTACATACAGTACGATGAAAATGTATGGAATAAATTCTTTATTTCTGAACATAAACATATTTTGGAAAATTCCTCGAACACGTCGATTTTCTTTTCCGATTGGTTTATCCGCATTCGAGTTAAAATGAGTTTAGTGAAATTTTTAAATGGGACACCCAGTGTATTTTTCCATATTTTGTTAGAGATCGTCATTACAAATCCGGTAATACCAGGTCTGATGGGATTAGGTCCAACGGCTGCGGAGATATGGGCAAAAAACTTCTCCATATGCTCAATGAGTGCGACAGAGACTTTTGACCTTCCGAATCGTGTGGAGTCTCTCAGTCATACTCATTGGACATACGAGGAAGTTTTTTGCCCATATCTTCAATTCAATTTTTTTCAATTTATTTATTTTCCTTTAAACGACAAAAGTACATTTTGTATAGGAATAGTCAGTCTAGAAGAGTATATATCACAAAGTAATACGTCATATTTAAAATAAAAATCTATCCAGTTACCTGTACAGTCCTGAATGAATAAAATTCGTCTATGGAATAAAAACAATGTTTCAACAGAAATGATTTCAAATTATATTTGAATTGTTTAACAGTACAAGATGTTTTAATATCATGTGGTAAATGATTATAAATTCTGGGACCGACATAGTTGGGAGAATTTTGTGTAATTCTATACCTGGCAACAAGGGTATGAATTTCATTCTTTCTCCGAGTATTCATATTGTGCATATCTTTGTTTGTTTTAAAATCATTTCTGTTACTAAAAATATAAACTGCCAATTCATAGATGTATAAACAACAAGAGTTAAAATTCCATAAGTGGTAAAAATAGGTCTACATGAAGACATTCTAGAAGTACTAGAAATGCAACGTAAAATATATTTTTGTTTGATAAAAACATTTCTGGCCATGGTTGAGTTGCCCCACAAGCAGATGCCATATTTCAGTCTCGATTCAACTTCTGCATAGTATATGTTACAGAGTTGGGCTCTGTCTAATACTGTTTTTAAGTTCCTAAACATGTACTGAATAGAATTTAATTTAGAAATCAAATTTTCACAATGTGTATGCCAATTTAGATGTTCGTCTACATGCAAGCCTAAAAATTTCACTATAGTTTGGTTTGATAAGTTTGTATTATTTATATTTATTGAAAATGGATTAGTTTTATTCTGATAATTGTGGAAACGAATAATTTCCGCATCCGTTCGACATAATCCCATCAAACCTGGTATCACAGGATTTGTAATGAAGACCCCTAACCAAATATGGAAAAATACACTGGGTGTCCCATTTAAAAATATCACTAAAGTCATTTTTACTCGATTGCGGATGACCCTATATATTTAGGGTGGGATTCAAAAATTGGCCAATCGGAAAAGAAAATCGACGTATTGGAGGAATTTTCCAAAATATGTTTATATTCAGAAATAATTAATTTCTTCCATACATTTGCATCGTACTGTATATGCCTTTGTTAATTAACTAGTTTTAACAAGTTTTAAATTTACATACAAAGCCTGATAATTGTTAAACTAAAAACCTCAGATTTGTTTCACTTTTTGGAGCTATTATTCTTGAAAAACTTTAAGAAAGATCCCCATTGGAAAAATAAAAAAATGTTCATTTTCCACTACGTTATTAACAATCTAAGAGACTAAAAAATGAAAAATGCAAATAAAGTTATGAATTTTTTTTTCAGTATTCCAATTTGTTCGTATTTTGATTATTTAAAGATACATAAAAATTATTTTTAATAATTTCTTAGTCTAATTGTTTAAATAATTGTCATAAACAAATGCATTGTTTATAAGATACTTGAATTTTTGTTTTTGGAATTTTAATCATCAATGAATATTATGATCTTCAAAAACAAAATCATTTCTTAAAAAAAATGTATTGCTTAAAAACGCATTGTTGATTAACTATTTTTTTGCTACCAAATATTAATATTAAGGAATCATATATTTAAACCATAATTTCCATTGCTCTTTGATCGAGCTTTGATATTAAAAAAAAAAAAATTAATTTTCTTTGCCTATTTAATAAACAATTTGTTATTAACAAATGAATTTTCACGATACATTTCTTTAAATGCTGCATGGATAACAAAAACAACCATGTGTCATTTGTTGTGTTCTATTTTCTACATAATTTTAAATATTTTCCTATTTTTACGTTTGGCGTTTCCTCATAGCTCTTGATCATTGTTATTAAAAATAACTCATAAACGAATGGAGATAGGATAAAGACACTTCGGGTCTTTCTAGGATAGGGGTACAGCTTTTAACCAAAGCTGTACTTCTATCATTTATCAACTTTTTTAGCAATTGTTTATAAAAATACCCCAAAATCTGATTTTTACGGCTTTCATATTTGAAAAGCTCATTAACTATTTTGGAAATTATGATTAAAATAAAAATGGTCCCTTAATATTAATATTTGGTAGCAAAAAAAATTGTTAATCAACAAATGCGTTTTTAAGGAATACATTTTTTTATGGTTTTGTTCTCAAAGATCATATTTATTGCTGATTAAGATTCCAAAAACAAAAATTCAAATATTTTATAAACAGTGCATTTGTTTATAACAATTATTTGAACAATCGGAGTAAGAAATTTTAGAAAATCATTTTTATGTAACTTTACATAATTTAAATACGAACAAATTGGATTCTTGGCAAAAAATTTTTTCATAGCTTTATTTGCATTTTTCATTTTTTAGTCTCTTCGATTGTTGATAACCAAGTGGAAAATCAACATTTTTTTTATTTTTCCAAGAAGTGAAACAAATTTGAGGTTTTCAGTTTAACAATTATCAGGGTTTGTATGTAAGTTTGTAACTTGTAAAAACTACTTAATTAACAAATGGATTTTCGTTCATTCAAGTGTCTTAAAGGTAAGCGAATTTTTTTATTTATTAATATTGATATTTAATGGGTTAAAATTATTTTTATTGTTCAAGGGTCCGTATCAGTCAGCGCACGCGTGACTCGGGAGGTGAAACTTTCTATAGAAAATGTCCTCCTCTTTCAAGATCTTTTTTCAAATTTTGGATATCTTTAATAGTGTCGGAGATATTTTTGCAAAATGCCAAACCCCCTCCCTTTTTTTTACTAAATTGTTTATAACTTTTGCAATTTTTCAAATTTTTCAAAAAGTTTATAGAGGTCATTCCGAATCGAATGAGCCCTGGATCATAATTTTCGGTGACCTTGAAGAGAAATTCACCAAAATAGTTCTTGTAGACTAGACTATAAGTGAATTGAGAGCTGCTAAGCAACTTCGAGAGGGTGTTTTAGACCTCATAGTAGTCCAGCAAATGAAGCTCAAAATGGCAAAACCTCGCAATTTTTTCGTCCTGCATCCATTTGCACAAAAATTTGGAATTAGGCTCATCTTACCCTCTAGTTCCAATACTATATTATGTCGATGGGCGCTGTTTTTTTAGGGGTGAAAACTACCCCTAATTGTCAAAACTTATAAAATAACATTTTAAAGCTTGAGATGTGTAAAATTTAAAAGGAAGCTCTTTTTATGTACTTGAAAAAAACTTGAAAGTTTTTCTAGTAAAATGCACAGTTTCATCGCCATTTGACTCTATCTATCAAATTTAGCATTTGACGAATAAAAGCTAACCACTAACAAGCCGTAGCTTGGTCCATATTTATCGTACAGGTCTTGTAAAAAAATACTTTGTTTTATTATAGGCTACAATTTTGCTACCCACAGTTTGTTTGATAAAATGCATATTTTTCGAGTTATTCGAGAAAAAACCGATTGAAAACGTTGAATTTTTCGTCGAAAAACTGCTACTGAAAGTAACTCAAAAATTAATTTTACAAAAAAAAATAAATGGAGCATTTTTTACTTTGAATTCGTTTTTGCATCGATTCCTGTGGTTCATATGCAATAAAAAAATTTCACCCCCGAGATGGTGTGGCAACCACCCCCAAGATAACAGCGCCCCTTGGCATGATATAGATTTTGATCCTTGAGCTATTTCCTACCTACTGTCAAAATTTCAAGTGAATCGATGTGGGACAAAAAAATTGCCAGCCAAAGTGCTTCATTTCCTGAGCTATATGCTGATGTTTTATAATGAAAATATAATTTTGGTTGTAAATAGAAACATTCTCAATTGAAAGTTGAACCAATACATGACTCCTCTGGAAATGGAAAAAAAAACCTATGGTAAAATTGAAGTTACTTTTTTGTAAAATCTAACATATGCCCAAAAAAGCTCTTTACGAAAATGTATCATACAAATTATTTCTGCGACAGTTATTATATAGTTTTATCATATAAATTTTCAATTTTCGTCGTATTATCGAATGATGATGGTTTTCCAGATAACCAGATCTCCAGATAACAACAAAGAAGTCAAATATTTGGCGATCCACTAAATGTTTCTTCAATTCTAAACTGATTTTAGTGTTGATTTAGAATGATTCTACACGAAAGAGTCTAGAACGTTCGATTTGCCAATTAAGAGGTGCTTGTTTTTTCAATTTCAAAGAAGTTTCAATGGATACTCACTGACTAGTTGATTTGTCAAGGCAAAAACCTCGATATTCTAAGGGCCGGTCTTTTCACCTCACAATAAAGTCTCTGATAACTATCTATCGGATAAACTTCACAGGTTTACATATCCTTATCTGATAGATAGAGTTATCTGGGACTTATCTATAGGTGAAAAGACCGGCCCTAAGTCAAACTGTAAGAATACGCCATTACACTACTAGTCCGGGAGCCAGTGACAGATTTCCATGACCAAGTTCCTCTCAAGCGAAAATTAGTGGAATGCATCAGAGAGTTATATTATAAAGCTTCGTGAACGTCAGCTGCGGTTCCGTGGGGGGCATGAGCGGTGGTAGCCTCCCACGCACAAAGAAAAAGAAATGTATTCAATTTTGTTTTCCTACCTGAAAACATGTTAAATTATCGCTAAAGCAATATCTTGAAGAAAGAAAAAATTATACGACAGCTAGTTGGTCGAACACATAAAAAATTGTACCTTCTATGATTTTTCTATGATTTCCTCTCAAATAAAATTTTACCTTATATTCGGATTGTGTCAATTTAACATGTTTCCGGGAAGGAGGACATAATTGAATAATTTTTTTTTCTTCGTGCTTAGGAAGCTACTGTGCTGATCATCCCCCCCCCCCCCACCAACGGAATCGCAGCTGACGTTCACGAATCTTTATAATATGACTCTCTGATGCATTCCACTAAATATCGCTTGAGAGGAAATGACTGACCAAATTTTTACCGGGCTCCTGGACTATACGAACTATAAAGATTTTATTCAACGTTTTTCCAAATTTATGTTGCTTTCGCCCACAAACTAAATGCTTCCTTTTTTTAAATTACAGGGTACACCATACCTGCCTTATGAACTAGATAAAATTTCTTCGATTTAGACTTGTTCTTCTGTGATAATGGTAACAGGAAGAAACTGGTAAGATGAATTTCAATAAAAAGAAAGCCAAGTGGAAACAGCTATATTATTAATACTGTCTTTTCGATATATAATTATGGAATTAGCAAGTAAAATATGTACTGAATAACTTAATATTTGAATTTTGTACTTACACACTAGCATGGGGTTTTTTCTTGGAAAAATCACAGGCTAAACCTAAATCGGATATTCGAACATGTCCGTGTTCGTCTAATAAAATATTTGCAGGTTTTAAATCTCTATATACAATATACCTCCTATGCATATGTTCTAAGCCTGGAAACAGAAAAGATATTATCAATAAGAACACAGTATTGTCGATCATTTCAATTTCAAGTAAAACTTATTTATATGACAGGTTGTTCCTTAGGAATACCTCGAAGAAGTAACAATTAAATCTATAATTAATGATGATGAAATTTGGGTAGTGAAGTAATTTAAAAATTTCAATCGCCCTGTTTTATTTTGTTCATTGTTTACAAAAAAATTTAAACGAAGAATCAGAACGTATCTAGGTAACTTGCAAATAATGTCTCTACTTGAAATCTAAATTATGTTGAATTATCAAAAACCTTTTTAATTTTCTGGAATTTGGAACAATGTCTAAGATTAACATGTGAGTTTTTTATTAGAGCAATCAAAACCGAGGAAAAATTACTCTATCTTTAAAACGATCAAAAAGTAAAGGTTTTATATAATATAATGCATTTTCTGGAAGTTTTTCTGAACCAATTGTTCGTTTGAAGAAGTTTTGATTATTTGATTTCCAATGAGACTTCATCAATCAAAGACGGATATCCGAAAAATAGGTTCTACAACCAAAATCTGATGTATTTTCATCAGTATTCAAAAATGTTGTTTCTGAGAAGAATTGAAAAAATTTATATTCTTCATTGGGATCAACATGGTTATAGGAAGATATCGAGAACATTTCTTAGAGTTAGTATTAGAGTAATGCATTCCCAAAACTGTTTTCAGAAGAATCAAACTCACAAAAATCTTATTTTTTCATACCAACAACGAATTATTTGCAGATTTGATTATTTCATACCATGCATGAGAAATGCTCATCAAACCTTTCTCAAATTGGAAAGTTTGGATATCTCAGCTTTCACAAAATGTTCGAGACAGATATTTGGGATAGACATAAATTGTGCTGAAACTATGTCGGCCAAATCAAGACCACTAGACAAGAAAATCAGGAAAAATTTCTGTTGCCTAATTTCAATCATTTATTTTCAATCATCACCAGCTCATGTGAATATAATGAACAACTTGTGTGAATTATTGAAAATAATTTATTTCAGGTTTTGTCAGTGTAGAATAACTATACAGAAATTCACTGAAATAGTTATGTACACCAATACGCCATATAAAATAATAATAATGGAAGCATTGAAACCCCTCCGCACTTTTGCATGGACCAAAGAAACAACTAGTGTTCCTACGACCATCTGTTACATTTTTCGCAAAGTTTTCTACAAGAAAAACTTCTAGATTTTAATTCTAAGAAAAAATTATAACCTATCGATTTAATGACCTGAATAGTTCGTAAGGTCGCAAGAAATATTTTCATCGAATATTTTATCTATTTGGAAAAATATGAGTTTGTGTAATTGATGACATGTTTATTTTGTGGAAATTCATGATCACTTTAATGAAACGAAAGAAACACAATTTTGTCTTATTTCCACTAGTTTTTTATATTTACGACCGGTTTCGGGCTTTATCCCATTATCAAGTATAAAAACTAGTTAAGTTAAAGTTAGTTTTTATACTTGATAATGGGATAAAGCCCGAAACCGGTCGTAAATATAAACTAGTGGAAATAAGACAAAATTGTGTTTCTTTCGTTTCATTAAAGTGAAAAATATGAGTACTTTACTATTGACGACGTTTTGAAAAAATCGATTTATTTACAAACTGAAACTATTCGATCAGTCATTATGAGTTTCTTGATAAGCACCCATTTTAATAACAAATGATTTTTTTGTGAAATTAGTGTATAAAAAGTTTGATGCATACTTTTTTGGATACGCTGTTCATCTCCAATGTCTGTCGGGTATTAGTCAATGAAAGTTTCCGTTGAACGTATTTTATTCAAACGTAAGTCCTTTTTAAAAGGTCATTTTAGACAGTTTTGAAACAAGTGAACTGTACTGACGAGGAATGATAAATCAAAAATCGGTCTTTAGATAGATGCCCGTTTGGATCAGGAGAAGTCCTGCTATTTGTTTCAGAGAGCTGGTGCAAAGTTACACCTTTAAATTAAAGATCTTTGCACATATGTGTGACAGATATATTCAATATCTGTCGTGGAAACCAGGAAACTAGTTTTTTTATTGTAAATATTCCAAAAAAGGTTCAACGATAATGAATAATTCGATTAATCTGTATTTTGTGAATTTCTACACTGCAAACGGATTCAGTTGTTTCTTGCTGTTTTTGTTTATATGCGTGAGTGGAATTACCTGGTAAAATTACAACTGACATACCAATAACATTCTATATTATATCAAAGAAGCTTTTTTCCTAAACGCTATTAGATCAGTTATTAAGTTTTCAAACATCGAAAGATACTCACCTAATATAACTTCCGCAGCGTAAAACTTCATATCGGACTCGTTAAAAACTCCATGCTGACTAAGGTGATAATGAAGGTCCCCTCCGTTCATCAGATCCAGAATAAAACACAATTTGTCTGGAGTGTGAAAAGCGTATGTCATACAAACAATAAAAGGGCAGTCTTGACCGGTACTAACTAACGACAACATTATCCTCTCGTTTAGGGCCAAAGTCTCGCCCTGTTTCATTTTTATCCTCTTCTTGTCTAGGCATTTCATGGCATACATTTTCCCCGTGTCGGCTTTCCGACAGCCGTATACCTCCCCGAAACCCCCCCTGCCTATTATCCTGTGGACACTGAAGTCGTTCATTGTTAGCTGAAAAGAAGAATTTGGCGAAATTATAAAAAAGCGTGCGGTATCAAAGGATTTATATTGCACAATGCAGTTTTGAATGGCTGTTTTGGGATATGAGTGAACGTGTGATTGATTTCCAAGCACCAGTTCAAAATGAAATGGGTGAAAATATCTGGGGGGGGGGGGGGGGTAATAATTTTCTGCTGTAGGTAGAGGTGTTTCGAGCCCTTCTTTCAAAACTTTCAGATCCGTAGATACTGTTACTCCTCATTTGACAACATTCAGTACAAAGAGTCGATAACTTTTATCACAAGGCAGTAATAATTAAAATATTCCAACTCTGACTAATGGCAGCAAACCTACTTAATCCAATACAATTGTATTTCTACCAAGAAAGTTTTGTGATAGTTTTGATAACTTTCATTCTTCATGTTTTTCGGGGTGCTGAATCCGAATCTGAGGTTTGCTAACAAATTTTTGTTACGGAATACGAGGATATATTGAAAAATTATTAGCCTCCTATATAGAACCAAACAAAATTTGAATGTCAAAATATTTTATTACTCAACATATTCTCCTCTTAATTGGATACATTTATTACAGCGAACCTGCAACGTCTCTAGACCTTTCAAAAAAAATGTTTCTTCTTGCTCTACAAACCAGACCCCCACAGCTTTTATTACCTTCTCGTTGAAAGAAAATTTACGACCTTTTAAACTTTTTTTCGGTTGAGAAAAGATATGATAGTCGGACGGAGCCAAATCTGGTGAATAAGGGGGATGTTGTAGTAATTCAAACCCTAAATCACGAATTTTTTGCATGGCAACATGAGATTTGTGTGCAGGGGCGTTGTCCTGCAAAAACAACACACCTTTGGATAGCTTTCCGCGTCTCTTCTCTTTAATTTTATCCCGTAGAGTGGTCAGTAATGTCGAATAGTAATCTCCAGTTATTGTTCTACCCTTATCCAAAAAAACAATCATGATTACTCCATGGCAATCTGAAGCAAGAACTTTTCCAGCAGATTTTTGGACACGAAACTTCTTAGGTCTTGGAGAACCGGAGTGTCGCCATTCCATCGATTGTAGCTTTGTTTCTGGATCGTAGAAATGTACCCAAGGCTCATCCATAGTAACAATTCGGTTTAAGATGTCTACATCGTTTCCAAATCGAGCACAGATCGAACGCGATGCTACTACCCTTGCACGCTTTTTCAACATTCAAACATTTGGGGATCCATTTTGCAGCAATTTTTCTCATGTCCAAATTGACGTGAACTATATGATGAACGCGTTCGTATGAAATATTCAGTGCTTCAGATATCCGTTTTAGCCCAATTGGACGGTCTGTTAAAATCATGTCATGTACTGCATCGATATTTTCGGGGACTGACACAGAAACTGGCCTTCCCGATTGGTCATCATCTTCAATGGAAAAATTTACCTCTTTTGAAGCTTGCAGTCCAATTTTTCACGGTCGCATACGAAGGACATTGATCACCAAGGGTATTAAGCATATCTTTGTAAATCTGCTTACCTCTTAAGAGGCCATGAGCGCGATCATAATTGGGACGGTTTTTTTGGTAAAAGAGCCGATAACTCAAAAACGGTCAGTCGTATCGATTCCAAAGACAGGCTTCTAGAGGACGTTCGATTCTATGTACCTACGTCTGCGGCATCACCTCACGATGCTTTTTACAGATAATCGAGGAAGCTGCAATGATATTTCTCTTCCATTAAAACTTGAAGCAATCTATCCAATCGAAACAAATTTGGTATCAGAGGAAAGTTAAAACGTTGATCTATGTACGTGCTGTAATGTTTTTTTGAAATTATTTGTTCATCTACCCAAAAACTTGCTTCAAAGTAACTGCATTTTTGGGACATTTTTTATATTTTTTTTGTGAAAAAGTGGATTGAAATTTCAATTTCCATTACAGCACGTACCTAGAATTGAATGACCTCTAGAATCATGTCCTTGTTGGGAATCGATACGACGAACCATTTTCGAGTTATCAATTGACTCCTTTACCCTTAAAAGCGCCACAAATATAATTGCGCTCATGGCCTCTTAACACTTTTAAATACAGCTACTTGATGATGGCTCGATACTCCAATTTTTCGATTTTCACAATTTCGGTGGACATATTTTTTCTTTTAATTTATTGCGTAACTCTGGTTTACTTTTTTGACACTTCAAACTTCACACTGACACTTCTAATAAGTCATTGTTCGTTGCTATGGTAACGCAATATTTTGTTTATGCAGGGAACTGGTCTAGGCTAGCTAGATATCAATACATCTTCGTAATATTCTTTGACAATCAATTTGAGCCCGAACGGTTTGACGGAGAAAAAAACCTGTGAGATAAAATTTGTAGGAAATTGAATAGACTTTCGCATTGAATAGGGTAGTTAGTTATTCACCAAAAGTTGATAGTTCTCAGAATATCACTAAACTCAAATTTTCTTCAGAAAGAATCTATTGATAATGTGAGTTATAAGCGAGAAACCGCAAAAAAGTTGATTTTCTATAATATTTTTTTTAATTCAATGTTTTGTCAAGAAATTTTGTTAGCTAACTTTAGATTCGGATTCAGCACCCCAAAAACCGTGTGGAACGCAAGACATTAAACCTACCCCACAACTTTACCACCAGGGGCTCTGTTAAGAACAAATTGATTGGATTATACGGCAAGAACGACTTGTCATCCTGACCCTACTGCACTGATCGCCTTTCCGATACGGCTCGCCCGCTTATACAAACCAAAAAGCTACTAGGACGCCGAGAAAAGTCCAAGATTTGCCTATCAAGATGCCTCCATAAAGCTGATGTCGGGAACCTCACCTTTGGTATACATGTGTTCATATGTAGAGTGTCATAATATGAAACTTCATCAAAACATTTATAAGAAACATCATGGCCACCACATGGAGAGATCTATCTCAGGGAAAGTTCCATGGCACAGTGCACAACTCAAAGCCATTGGACAAAAGTTAGGGAAGATATTTTGGTTCTACACGCAATAAAATGCTTTGTAGATATATAATATACAGGGTGTTATTTAAGTACGTGGCCAAACTTAAAGGGGTGATTCTTTGAGTGATTCTAAGACGAAAAGTTCATATAAACATAAGTCCGGTAATGCTTCGTTTTCATGATACAGGGTGTCAAAATTTTTAAAAGAAATCGTTTTTGTCGTAAATATCTTAATAACCCTTCAACCGATTTTATTGAAATTTGGCAGTATTATTGAAGGTCGTAAAGGGCGAATTTAACCCTAACTATATCAAAATTATCATGTCCAGTGGCGTCCCGGAAGGCACTGTAACCAATATTTTTGACAGAAAACATGTGCGCCACTGATTTTTTTGCAATTTTTGTATTTGTTTCACATTGAGCAACTGAAATTACAACTTTTTTATATCTAGAATTTTTTTCCTATCTTGCTTTGTTTTTGAGAAAAAACATAAAAATCACTTCATTGCACATCCCTGTGACAACACAATAAAACATTTCAACTACTAAACCATCAAAAACTGGGGTCTTACTTATATTTTTTCATATCAATACTCTATTCTAGTCTTAGAATTTTCTATCAAAATTAATGCAATGAAAAAAAAAATATGTATGTATGAATTACAGCACTTACCTTCGGCTCTTGGCTTCGATCGTGCTGCAAAATGGGCTCATTGTTGTCCATGGACATGCAATAAAGACATTTTTATTTATGATTAAACAATTAATATTACATGGAAGTCATCTTTTAATTTTTTTCGCTCATATTACCTGTTTTCGATGAAACAAATAATGTTGTTATGTATTACTGCAGTGTTTAGAAACTAAAGTAAGAGGGCCATGGAAGGAACAACAAATGTTCAAACAAATTTAACTTCATAACTGTCAGAAATTGAAACGGTACATACGTAATTATTTGATAGTAATTATTTGAAGTGTTTTCAAGAGTTTTGAGATATAAAATTTGTTACTGATATCTGAAAATAGTTCGGTTTACTAACTCGGAAATGGCCGATATGCATTTTGTCTATGGAATGGCCCAAGGCAATTCCAGAGCGGCTAGACGCATTTATAAAGAAAGATATCCTCATCGAAATGTTCCAAATAGGCAAACATTTGTGAGAATACATGAAAGGCTGTGCGAATCAGGCACCTTTCAAAGGTCGGCTGCTCTTATTGGGAGACCTGCAACGGTAAGAACAGTGCTGGAGGAAGAAGTTTTACATGAAGTTGAGCGTTGCCCCGATACAAGCACACGCAAAATTGCACAACAATTAAACATTTCTCACTTTACTGTATGGAAGATTTTGAAAGAGTACCAACTGTATCCTTACCACATACAGCGTGTTCAAGCGTTATTTCCTGCGGATTTTCCCAAGCGAGTTGTTTATACTACGTGACTTTTGCAACAACAGGTTGCATCTCCGACATTTTTATCCAGTATATTATTTACCGATAAAACGTGTTTTTCCCACAATTCAATTATGAACTTTCATAACAACCATATCTGGGCAGAAGAAAATCCCCAGGTTATAGAAAATAATTATCAACAGCAGTTTTCCGTGAATGTCTGGGTTGGTATTGTTGGCGATTATCTCATTGAACCTCATTTTTTACCCCCGAGATTAAATGGTCAAGAGTATCGTCATTTTTTGGAATTTGTATTACCTGTACTACTAGAAAATGTCCCACTGGCAGTAAGAGGAGCAATGTGGTTCATGCACGATGGGGCTCCACCTCACTTCAGCATAGTAGCACGTCAATTTCTGGGTGAAACTTATGGAGAAAACTGGATCGGTCGCGCAGGTCCACAGTCATGGCCGCCCAGGTCACCGGATTTAAATCCCTTGGATGTTTTCCTTTGGGGACATTTAAAGTCCCTCGTTTATAAAACTCCAGTCAACACTGAAGAAGAATTAATCCAACGAATACGGGATTCATGTGATCAGATAAGACATACGCCGGAAATATTTCAACGTGTTCGGGAATCGATGTTAAGACGAGTTAATGCTTGCATTGAAGTTGAACGAGGACATTTTGAGCAACTATTGTGAGTTTTGTGTTAGTTATCATTGAATGTATTCTTACAGAAACAAATTGCCTAGGTACCATTTTTGTTTCAGTGTGGTTTTAATAAAGGGTGTTTCTTGTTTGATGTTGCTTTGGCATTTCCGGCGTTACCACTATGCACGCACTGGCCAAATGAAACAAACAATTTTTAAGCGTAACAGATTCACCTGTAATCATTAAAAACCCTATAAAAACAATTTTTTATTGTGTTGTGCCAGGGACGTGCAATGAAGTGATTTTTATGTTTTTTCTCAAAAACAAAGCAAGATACGAAAACAATTCTAGATATAAAAAAGTTGTAATTTCAGTTGCTCAATGTGAAACAAATACAAAAATTGCAAAAAAATCAGTGGCGCACATGTTTTCTGTCAAAAATATTGGTTACAGTGCCTTCCGGGGCGCCACTGGACATGATAATTTTGATATAGTTAGGGTTAAATTCGCCTTCTACGACCTTCAATAACACTGCCAAATTTCAATAAAATCGGTTGAAGGGTTATTAAGATATTTACGACAAAAACGATTTCTTTTAAAAATTTTGACACCCTGTATCTTGAAAACGAAGCATTACCGGACCTATGTTTATATGAACTTTTCGTCTTAGAATCACTCAAAGAATCACCCCTTTAAGTTTGGCCACGTACTTAAATAACACCCTGTATATACAATATAGCCAGAGATTTGACAAATTGTTCGGTGAAAAGTGGCAATATATTAAGGTAGATTAATTTTTTCCATTTTTTTATAATTATTTTGGAAATCACCATTGTTTTGTTATGTCTTTAAGATAGATTTTAAATTCATCAAAAAAGTCCATGGACTATGAATATACATCTGCTATCCTGGTTGAAGTAATAAATAACATTTATCTATCAATTACTGAGTTTGTAGGTTCATGCACTATAGCAGTTCATTCCATTAACAGCTCTTAGGAGTCCACAGACCGATCCGACGAAGCAGCATAAGTGCATTTGAGTGAAACCAAGTAAATTAGTGGTGGTTTATGAAAAATTCATGTTCACAACACTTTCCAATCTCGTATTTTATTCAGTTGTAAGCGGAATCCCAAAAGCTTAATATGGTGAATTTTTAGCAAAGTGTTGTATATGCAGTCGAACTCGTGCTGTTCAATTGAATTCTCAAATCTAGCCTATCTCGCTTCAGTGAAAGGATATTTTCAATTTTGCGATATCGGTTTTTCACCGTCATTCCAATAACAACTCTTATAGTGTACAGACCGATCCGTAGAAGCTGCAGAATTGCAGTTTAGTGCAACCAAGTAAATTGGTGCCGGTTTAAGAAAAATTCTTGTTCACCACACTTTCTAAACTCGTGTTCTGTTCAGCTATATACGAAATATCTCCCAAAAGCTTCATTTTGTGAATTTTTGAAAAGGTGTTGTTTATACAGTTGAACACGTGCTGTTCAATTCAATTCTCAAATCCAGCCTTTCTCTCTTCAGTGTAAAAATATTCTCAGTTTTCCGTTATCGGTTATAGCTTCCAAAAGCTTGATGAGGTGGATTTTTCTAAAGGTGTTGTTTATAGGGCATAGGGAGTTTCTGGTATTCACAACATGAAGTAAGTAATTGAAATACTTCAAATGCAGATTTTTTATGGATTTTAGACACAGGTATTCTACAAACACTCTAGGACCCTATGATTAATGATCAGCCAAATACAAAATAAAAAAATCTAAATTAGTAGGTAAAGCTTTATCTTCTGCGCATGAAGGAGCTAAAATCCACAAAGCCTACTAGTTTTCCAGTATGATTGTGTGATATCTCAATATTTGAATTTCAATTTTACTGAGATTACTTCGTATTCAATACACCCATCCTAGTGGTTAACTAATATGATGAATAGTGAACAAAATAAGAAATAGTAAAATAGACCGAAAGAAAACACCCCTTCGATTGTGTTGATGATAAATTGAAAATAAAACAAAGCAAAACAATATAAGCGCATCCAAATTTGTCTAGTTTTTTTCGAGATATTCACCTCGAACAAGCTTTCAACATCAGCAGTAAAAAAAATTAGCTAGCATTGGACTTTGGTTCGAGACTCAGTATAGGAGAAAATGTGAATATTGATTATTGATCATGCATTAACTGACAGGATGAGATCTGAGAATCTTATCGTCATTTTATGTGTTTTGAAGTTTCAATATTGAACCTAGTTTAGTTTGCGAATCTTAAACTCCTAAATTGGAATATTGAGATACGAAACAGCCTGTACTGACCAAGAAAAGATAAAAGATAAATTAATGCAATTTTTCTTTTGTCATGAAGCAGACATTACTGAGTTTAAAGACTTACCTGTATATTCAATTCTAAGTTTTTCCATTGACAAAATCTAGTATATTTTTCACTGAAACAGAAAAATATTGTTTGTTAGCGTCAAAATAACAATTATGAGCTTGAACGATTATGAGGTTAAAGCGTGACAGTAACATTCCATAAAGTCAATCATATTTTCATACTTTTTCGCACAAGTGCGTTAAAAAATCACCTGTGCCGAAAATTATTTTTCACACACTGTTCTTACATTTATGCATTTTTGAAAAATACAGTATTTTGCGTCAAATATAACTCGGATATCTTTGAGGCATAAGATGTCCTAATATCCTATACAGTAGGAAAAGTTGGGTCGAAAATCCATCAGAAACAACTACTTTCCTGGCTAATGCCACGACGAACATTGAATTACATCTGATGAAATTTCCGTGCAGAGTTCCTACGGGCGTGATCTCAGTTTCGGTCTTGAAATGGGTTTGGTTGTCGATTCATTCGTTGCAGTCATTAGTTATTGACTGCTAGACCTACCCTATACTCTATACTGATGAGGAGCAACACTCCGAAATCGATGTATAGGAGGTCCGAATGTTTCGATGAACATTCCCATGCAACAAGCAATTGCAGAGATAACCTTGTAGGAACTCATTTACAACTCATTTACAATTTGGCAATATAATAACTGTCGAAGAAAAAACTTTGTATTAAACACTTTCGTAAAGGGCTTTTTTGTACTCGCTTGTCTCTTGAACTCGGCTGCGCCTCTTTCAACAAACTTCACGCTCATACAAAAAAGTCCTTCTTTACGAACTTGTATTATAAATAGCTATTTTAGGAAACTGTCATAAGTATTTCAATCCGAAGAACGTCACTTGGCAGACAAGTTTTCAACGCCCCAACAGTATCTGCCCTTAGGATATCGATCTGATAATTCACATAATTGAATATTTTATCAATAACATAATACTAATCTTATTAAAAAACTAATGACTCATCGTCCGTACCACACAATTTTCTATGCTTCTCCTACCGGTATGTCATAACCTCATTCTTGCATCAGAACAAGGTCCAAATTCTACTGAGAATCAAGTCATAATGCTACTATTTACAAAGGTCTTATGAGGTCAGAATTCGAATCTAATTCATCTTCATTCTAAGAAGAATGAAAATTTGGAACCCTTCTTATTACATTATGCGCACCATTAATGAAATTGTAATAAATAATCATCAAGTTCATCTCTCAAAAAGAAATAAATTATCACAGTAACAAACAAAAATAAGATTAAGCTAACAATGAAACAAATAATATAAAATTATGTTAGAAAGAATAATAAATAGCTCAGATAGATATTGATACTAAACACTCGTGAAACCAATATTCACGAACAACCTCTCTTATACGCTATTACGAACTTTATAAACTAGTAATCAAGCCCTCAGAGTCACTGGTAATTCCATTTTAATGGCTGAGGTTCGAAAATATTGTTCCCGAAATAGACACAACTGTTACTCAATAAAATGGTGAAAGTTTATTAATCCAAGAAATGGTGCATGTTTCATATTTAAAGAAATGGCGAAGGAACTAATCAAATGCCGGATAAATACTCTCAAATGGCGAAGGAATTTAAATAATTGGCGAACGCTACACAAAACATCCCAAGTGTTTATTCTAGTTAGTTTTCCAAATGTTCCTTGACGGTCAACTGTATCTATCCAATCAATTATTATTACAAAAAAATTACTGTTATACACGTAGCTTTGGGACAAGTATATTGTGTTAGAAACATAGATCAATAATAAAAAAGGTGGTATTTATTAAACTTCGAAATAAAACAATAACGAAGTAAAAATAATAATTGAATATTAATTTTTGATATCTCCAGAGAATTGTTAGAATCAAAGGAAAGTATGTAAGTGGTGTTTTTTTATTCTGAACGCAGTTCGCCTCGAAAATGGGTTACAAAGCTTTGTCATCCATTATACTGGGAACGTTTCAAAGTGACCGCAAAGGGGCTTGAAGACTAACGATGAACGATTGGTGATACTTTAGAAGAGCAGCAGTCATGAAAATATCTATAAAATAGAGACAGATCGCCAACATTCATTTCACAATATTTGTATTTAGAACGTTCATCTTAGAAAACCTTGACGATATGTAGAATTTGTTTGGTATATTTTGAGTTCACGAATGGTATTCATTACTTCTTATGAGCGATCTACTTCGTGTCGATGAAGGGTAATAATTCTACAAGGTGTCCACTTTTTTGATGGGATTCTATTGGTAACTTCCAAACCATACTATTTAGAAGGTCGGTTAAAGGGAAAAAAGTTGCGTACCTGGAAGCATCATCTAGCGATGGAAACTAATCGAAATATCTTGTCATCCTGCATCCATTGGTGTATCATACAATGGCATTCAGAGACGGTTTTCGCGTAATATGAACGATAATCTAAATTTCATTAAATTTACAGTTGTCATTTCCGTCAACTGTCAATTGTCATTACATCAACTTGCTGCACCCCTACCACAATCCTCAAAAGTTTTCGATAGACTTGTACGAGCTAGGGGCAGTATATCTTAGTATTTTGCTGCAATCAGGTTTCCGTCTACAAAATTTGGTCACAGTAACATATTATTTGAAGATATATAGCAAGAAATACGCCAGCAAAGCGCGAAGCGAGCACGCGCCGTCCTATTACTACTTTATCGATTATTCTCAATTTTATGTAGACTTATGTAACTTATGAAACTTAACTCTCATTTCTTGGTGAAGATATCTAGCAAGAGACACGTGAGCGCGCGCATTACCATTACTACTTTGTCGATTTCTCTTAACTTTGAGTAGTAACTTTCATCTCTCATTTGTTAGTGAAGAAAAAGACAAGGAATACACGAGCGAAGCAAGCGCGCTTCTTTCGCTCGCGTGTTTCTTGCTGTATATCTTCACCAACGAATAAGGGATGAGCGTTTCTACATAAAGTTTTCTTGCTAGATATCTTCACCAAGAAATGAGAGATAAGTTTCATAAGTTTACATGAAATTGAGAATAATCGATAAAGAAGTAATAGGAATGCGCTTTCTCGCTTGGCTCGCGTGTTCCTTGCTATATATCTTCACTAAGAAATACGGGATGGGCGCGTCTACATACAGTTTAGAAAAATCTACAAAGTAGTGCTAGTAGGAATGCGCGCTCGGTTCAAATTTGAAAATTTACGAGAGAGGATTTTCGAAATATCGGCTGAGCACGCTTGCTTCGATCGCTTATTTGCGTAGTTTGTGTGATTATTCTGAGCCAAGCAATAACGGATGAGATCATTATTATTATTGATACTTCTGAAAACTATTCACTACAAAAATTGCATATTGATCAGTATTCAGTATTCAGGAATTTTAGGGAATCTGACAACTTCGCATTGTACTTTTATTGTTGATTCAATGAAAGACATTGATGCTAACTAATCTTTGTTACGGAAGAAGGCATTTGTTGTGAGATAACTGGATTGAATAAATTTTTTTAATATCAATATTTTGAAAGACAAAGGATACTTTTTAAATAGAAAGAGGATAGGAGGAATTTTTGCAAAAAACGTGTCGTATCACAAACATTCATTTTTGGTATGTACGCAAACTAATGACTAATGACGCAACCTAACCGTATGGCCATTATGGCATAGTTGGGTGAGCTCGGTTGGCATAAGGTCGGTTTGATCGAGTTAAGTTATAGTCATTAAGAAGGCTATTTTACATAAAAAGTGGTCTTTATGTTTTTGGAGACGAACACAGATTTTCTTCCAAACAGAATTTGAAAATAACGTATGTCAACCATCAACCAATAACAAATAAAAACGAAGAAATAGAAGCATTACCTCCATATCATGACCCTCAAATAAGAATATCTGCTGAAGCTTTAAACGACAAAAATTTTTCTTGTGATAATCCTATTAGTCGAACTGGAACTGACATTTTATTAAAAGACAAAAAACTCTTTGCAAACAGTTAATCTTGGTAAATATGTTCTGGCCAGTTCTTATTGTCGAACCCCAAATAAACATGGTGGGATATCAATATTCATACGAAACGATCTGTTGTTTCGACCACTTGATTTAAAAAGATTTTCTATTGAATTTCATGCAGAATTTTGTGGAATTGAGATTCCTGAAATGAAAATCCTAATTGTAACACTCTACAGATCCTCGCTCCATGGTGATGTGAACAATTTCCTAAACAGCCTTGGTGAACTGTTGGAATATCTTACTGGTAAAATATCACCTATTATAATTGTCGGTGATTTCAATATTAACTTCAGAGGAATAAGTAGTGCATTATCAGATCTTGTTAATCTGGTAACATCTTATGGTCTAGATATTACTATTGAAGATTTCACGAGGGTTGACATAAGAGCAAACTCAAAAACCTGCATTGAAACATACTCACCAACCTGAAATCGGAGAGATATGTAACAAGAGTCCTTGATACAGGTTTATCTGATAATTTTGGTCAAATTATTGAAATTAAAAGAACTACAGTTCAGAAACCTAAGGTTGTTTTACGTCGTGTATTAAACATATCCAGCTTGAGAAACTTCAAACAGCAATTGGTTAAAGTGAATTGGGATGTATTCACTCAAACAAAAGATATTGAGTCCTTATCAGATTTCATGATCACCACACTGAATACTCAGGTTAACAAATGCTTTCCATTAAAACAAAGGAAACAAGATGTGCCCACTCCAGTCAAATTTTTCAATGATGAATTACGACACAAGCGGGATACATTGTCTGCATTGAAAACCATCAGTGCCTCATCTAGGAACCCACAACATATAGAAATTTTTAAGTCCTACCGAAAACACTACAACTCTTCACTAAAATGTGCAAAAAGAAAGGCATATGATGATTATATAAAAAAATCTACCAATATCAGTAGAGATTCTCTTGGCGGTTGATCAATTATGAACGTAACAGTAGTCAGAATATTAACACCCACTGTGACTTGACGCCGGACGAATTCAGTGATTACCACTCAAAAGTAGCTGAAAATATAATAAATGAACTTCCCCTTACGAATGTAGCTGCCTCTGATTTCTTGAAATCCAAACCTAAACCGAAGGATTCATTTTTTCTTATTCCCGTATCACCAGAAGATATCATCATTGCTATAAATGAACTCAAAAATAGTAACTCTTATGATATCTACGATTTGAACACCCAGATGATGAAACATGTGGGAGATATTCTTGCAGAACCACTCGCATGTCTGGTAAACCTGTGCTTCAGTCAGGGCATATTCCCAAGTAATTTGAAAGTGAGTAAGCTGATCCCGATTTTCAAGAAAGGAAATGTAAATCTTCCTGAAAACCATCGCCCTATCTCCATTATCCCCACAGTAGGTAAAATTGTAACAATAGTCAAAAAATCACTATCCAAATACTTCGAAAAATTCAACCTACTCCATAATAATCAATTTGGGTTTAGGAAGAATCGTTCCACAGTTCAAGCTACTGCCAAATTAATTTATGACATAGTCGAGGGTCTTGAACAGGGTAAGCACACGGCGGTAACCATGTGTGATCTGAGCAAGGCCTTCGACTGTGTGTCACACAGTATCCTTCTTGACAAACTTGAGTATTATGGCATCAGGGGTGTAGCAAATGATTTTTTTTAAATCTTACCTCTCTAACAGAGCACAATCAGTCTTTTTGAAAAAAGCCTCTTCATTAAGCTCGACAGTAAAACACGGTGTACCCCAGGGACCGGTATTAGGTCCACTTTTGTTCATTATATACATCAACGATATCTTTGATCATATGAATCCACTGAACTGTGTACTATTTGCAGACGATGCAACCTTTTATGGGGCTTACTCTAATCATGAAGAGTTGAAATACCAAATGGAAATATCTAACACTAAAATTGAACAATGGCTGGTCCCCAATCATTTCAAGCATAATCGGAGTAAAACTCAATCCATCACATTTTCGACAAATTCCTCATTGAATGAAGGGTCTATTGTAAATTTCTTGGGCATCACATTGGACGAAACTTTGAAATGGTCTTGCCATATTGAAAAACTTTGTAAAAAACTCTCTAGTCAATTATTTCTCCTTAGACGTCTCGCAAAAGTTCTAAGTCCAGATATACTCAAAATCTCATATTTTTCTCTCTTTCACTCGCATATCACATATGGAACTGTACTATGGGGCAACTCAAGTCACTCTAATCACGTATTCGTTCTACAAAAAAAGGCTGTGAGAATTGTTGCCAAGGCAGGTTTTAGAGACTCGTGTCGCCCATTATTTCGGAATCTGAGAATAATGCCTCTACCATCTATTTACATTTTTCATTCTCTCTTGGATATTCATAAAAACCCAACAACTTATTCTATTAATTCTTATATTCATTCTTATAACACTAGAAATTGCAGTAAAATAGTTAATCCGAGATATAGACTAACCACTTCTGCACGAAATTCACTAGACATAAAATTGTATAATAAATTGCCTCCAGAATTGAAGAATATGAACATGATCAAATTTAAATATACAATCAAAAAGGCAATCTTCGAAAGTTATTTCTATTCCATAAACGAGTTTATGAAATCAAATATATTGGATACTTAACCGCTATTCACAGTGCTATATTCATGGGTGTTTTATGACTCCAAAATTTTATTTATTTTAAGTATTGTAAATTTGTCATGTAGTTATTAGTCTCTTATATGTTGTATAAATTCAAATCATTCCATTTCATCATGGAAGAAAATTTTATCCACCCCGCTCGACTTACTACAAATGTATTATATGTATATATATATATATATATATATATATATATATATATATATATATATATATATATATATATATATATATATATATATATATATATATATATATATATATATCACGTAGTCAATAAAAATCTATCTATCTATATGTTTGCGCACATTTCCGTGATCTATCTCGTCCTTTAAATTCTGCCAGTCATTTAGAAACTTTTTAAGTACCATTGTTTCAAATGTGCAGGCAAACTGTTGATGGGAAAATGTAGTGGCAACTCATTTTTCCCACTCATTCACTAAAATATTCCAAGAATTAAAGATTTCTGGAATCACATTGGCAATGTCGCAAAATTAGCTTCGCCCTCACGAGAAAGCTGCTATGTCATTTGATTTTAAAGAGTTGGCGGTGACTGATTTCCAAGTTACCAACCTGACATGATAGATATTCACTAAACAAAACAGCATGAATTTGTTGTTTTTTAAAAGAGGGTTGAATTTTCTGATCAAAAACTGATTTCAATAAAAAAAAGTGTAAAACTGGTGAATTGAACTGGTGAACTGGTGTATATTGTGCTGGTGAAAATAAGGAGCCATTTGAGTGTTTTTCAAAAAAGAAACGTGTGCTAGAACATGCCAGTTATCATTAAATAAAGGCCCGTATTTCCGAAATTACTTGAGACCGCCAAAAATTTCATTGGGATTTTTTGTTCAGGAGACCAAACTACGTAAGGCCCAAAAAAATTTTTTGATAGCTTGTAGCGACCGCTTAACGGAATTTTATCAACTTCATGTTGAACCTTTTACAAGTGTATCTTTTTTAATGACTGTTTTTGTTAGGTCTGTTTCTCATATACAGGGATATAGGAACAATTTAATGATTATACAGTGCGGCTTTTTTTAGACCCCCCCTTGTTTACTTTTGAACGGTTCGACGTACAAACATAAAAAAAAACCGTTTGGAGGGTTTCACTAATACTACATTTTGAAACAAAAAATATGGTGATTGCTCGATAGGGGGCGCGGGGGGCACATCAATTCAAAATTTTTAAATGGCACCAGTGGTCGAGTGTTACATCATTTAATTTTTTTTGAATTTCGTTAATATTGTTTTTGCAATTCAAATTCGAAATATCAAATATAAATGCGGATCTGAAAACTAGTCATACCTTGATAAATTTGAACGGTTTGTTGTGGAATAATGAAAACAAAAACATTGCGAAGGGTATTATCGATACTACTTTTTGAGAGAAGAAATATTGCAATTACACTACAGATAGCGCTGGGGGCTCATCAACTAGAAAATTTCGATAGGCATAAAAATCGAAATTGGGAAAAAATTCTTCAACTAAATTCAAAAATATTTAGACGGTTTTAAGGGGAATTGAATTCTCTTTTTAACGATGTGACACTCGACCCCCGCATGCCATTTAAAAATTTTGAGTTGATGTGTCCCCCCGCGCCCCCTGTGGAGCAATCACCATATTTTTTGTTTCAAAAAGTAGTAATAGTGAAACCCTCCAAACGGTTTTTTTTTCATGTTTGTACGTCGAACCGTTCAAAAGTAAACAAGGGGGGGATCTAAAAAAAGCCGCACTGTATAACAATTTCCCAGAAAATGTAAATTTTGTCCAAGAATAAAGTATTACCTTTATGTTTTACAATACCGACAATCTTCATTGAAAAAAGTTGATCCTAATTGAAAACTACGGCCAGATATCTAATATTATCCATCTGCCATAAAAAACGATGTTTTGATTTGATTCCGATACAATAAATGTTGGGTATAATTAATCACGATTTAATTTTGCAAATCATAAAACAATTAGTGTATTGAAAAACATGATGACCTTTCGGAACATTATTTATAAGTTATCTGACAATTTGCATTAGAATAAGCAAAGCATGCATATCATAATAGTTTATTTTACAAATGAAAAGTTAAACATTAGATAACAAGTTAACTAAAAAGTAACAATATTTGAGTTGAAATAATATGTATTTGGCTTCAGTCCACTAAATCCTCGAAATTTCCACCATTTCTGTAAAAAAATATACTGGTTCTTTTATTAAATTACCGTAATACATATTTTTGGGGTAATTTCCTGGCATTCATCTGAAATGATCCTTTCCAAATGATTAATATCTTAAAAAGGTCTCTGCTGGTAAACCCTTTGTTTTACAGCCCCATAGGAAATAATCCAGAGTGGTTAAGTCTGGAGATCTAGCCAGCAAAAAATAGTTTCCAGCTACTGCACTATGGCATGTAGCACTGTCTAACCATATACGTTGACGGTTTTGTAAGGACAGTTCGTCTATAAAATCGTTGAATAATTTTTTTGTAATGTGGATAGCCTTCGTCATTAATGGACTGTCGAAAAAAATTTACTCCTATTATTTTATTCTGGTACATACCACACTACACGTTTGTGTTGAAACAATATAGATCACGAGTATTGAGTAAACTGTCAAACCACCAGCGACAATTTTGTGGGAACTGACAATTCCAAACTGCGGTTTGTATGGATATTATTTGTCATTTTGAAATATTTGCCAATGAACCCTCTACTTACATTATTTTCTATCAAAGATATTCTATTTCGCATAGACATTTTTGGATGTTCCACGACGGATAGCATCACTTCCGTGTTATTATCGGAAATCACGTTTTTTATTAGAATTGGTATTAGCACTTCCAGAAGTCTCAAAATTTACAATTGCATTTATAATCTGATTATTTCATGTTGGGTTTTAGGCACAAAAAAATATATATATAAAAATATGACTCACCTTTCTAAAAATTTTTTGAATGGTTCATCTCTTAACTGATTATAAATTTCTTCTATATAAGGCTGAAATAGAAAAAAAAACATTGTTCAATGTAAAATATTGATTTATAGAACATCTAATTCATTCATAAGTACACACATCGCCAAAATTATTGGACCCCCCTATGTTTGTCGAAATGAGACGCTATTATTACAAGTCAAAAGTGTATGTCAAAATGCATTTAATTTGGTTAAGCAACCAATGCAAAGTGGCTGAATTTAATTTCAACTGAAGCAAAAAAAAATACAAAATAGTGCATAAGAAAATGATTACAATAATCTGAAATCTAGTAGAAAATCACTTCAGAGGGAAAAAAAAACGCTTCAATAGTCGGTGTGTCCTCCCCTATTCTGTAGTAAAGTGTCAACTCGCCTGTGCATGGAAACAATAAGGGCGTTAATGGTATCCATTGGTATGTTGTTCCATTCTTCTTGGGCCGCGAGGGTAAGTTCCTGGAGGGTGCTAGGGGGATTAATTCTGTTTGATATAGCTCGTTTGACGAAATCCCACATGTGCTCGATGGGATTCATGTCTGGCGAATTTGCTGGCCACGGTAACCTTTGAATATTCTCAATCTCCAGTGCATTTTGTACTCTTCTCGTGCGATGGGGCCTAGCATTGTCATCCATAAAAATAAAATTGGCTCCAATTTCATGTCGGAGAGGATGAACAATGGGTTCAATAATGTTTCGAAGATATCTATCCCCTGTCATAGTGTCTGGAATGGGAATAAGCTGTGTACGACGACCATGCATTATGCCTCCCCAAAACATTACTGATCCTCCTTGGTATGGAACGACTTCTCTGGCAAAAGATAGTCTTTCTTGTCGCCCTGGCCCTCTCCAAACTCCTTGTCGCCGATTATCACTAACCAAACCAATTCTGGTTTCGTCCGAAAAAAGGACATTTTGCCACTGAGCTAAAAGCCAGTCTCTGTGTTGTTGTGCCCACTGTAGACGAGCGGCTATGTGTCTGGGAAGTAACCTGGGTACTCTTAATGGCCTCCTGGATCGCAAATTGGCTCTAGCAAGTCTCCGCCGTATGGTGGTATTGGAAATTAATCGATCGAACGTTCTTCGCAAATGAGTTCGGACAGCTGAGACTGTTATGGTTCGATTCCGACGTACATATCCTGCTAGATACCGATCTTCTCTGGCATTAGTTACCCTATGACGTCCAGTTCCACGTCTATAGTCAACACTGTTAGTTTCCTGGTACAAATGCACTATTCGGATAACTGAAGCGCGTGGAATCGTTAGTCTATCCGCGATTTGATGATTCGAGACACCCTCGTCATGCAAAGCCACTATTCTTGCTCTATTGAATACTGAAATTCTATTTCCAGGCATAATTGCAAAGAACTCAACAATCACTTGACAACGTTAAATCGATTTGAATCACTTTTTAAACATTGGTAGGTATCTAAAATTGTTTTTGTAAACATTTTTGGATGCCTAGCAACGGTGAAAGAAATAACAATTGAATGTACAAATAACCAGCCATGATAAATATTTCGTGGTAAACTTTACGAGGGGGTCCAAGAAGTTTGGCGATGTGTGTATATTATTGCGAACTTGAATGGTTATTTTGGTTCAATTTTCAACGTGAATCACTCCCAAAAGAGGTCATGTTGAACCACGGAAAGTAGCGACTGAAGTTTGTCTTTCAGTCCCAGATGAGTTCACATCTAACTTTATGAACATCCTGTTCCTATTTTCAATAAAATCAACTTGAATGGTTATAATTTGACAAACCGAAAAAAATAGCAATACATGGTTTCGAAAATCAGAAATATACGGTGTTACAAATTCGTAATCCACCGTTGCAATCTCTATATAAACAGTTTTGATTAGAAACTGTCAGTAGACACCTTCTGAATGATGTTCCACATGTTAACCTTCCATTTCCAAAAATTCAAGATACTTCACAGATAAAAAAGATTTTTTCAAATAAGAATATACATACTGAATGAATAGAATAATCTTCTGAAAAGAATAATTATTTCTAATCAATGAATATACTCCCATTTCAAGCTGATTGAGATGTTTGCTTCTTTACATAAATTTTCTTGAAATGAATTTGCTTGCAGTGAAAACATTATACTCTTCATCCTAGAAAACATTCACATTAACTCATTGTGAAACATAATCCTCTTAACACAAGAATATAATTCCTTGGTAGATATCACTACCCGTGCCACGTGACACATTCAACCAATGAGCAATCAAAGCAGCTGGCGACACCGCGACCTGTGAATACGACTTTCATTTCATCCAGTTTGGCCATTTGGGTTGGAGGTTATGAGGCTATGCGTACCGATATGAATGTTAGTGTTTTGTACCTAGTGGAAACTGTTTCTATACAATAAAAATGCAATATCGAAAATTGAATTATGATCGTTACGGGCCAGTTGTGAAAGTGAGTGAATTATAGTTTGGTCTTCTACAGTTTTGTGTCTAAAAGCGAGTGGCGTTGTTTATGTATTCTATCAAACTGCAATAACTGGTTTTATAGAGAATACAGTTATTATAGTCTAAGAGCTAGCAACGTTTTCGAGAGAGCATTTCAGGTCGGCCAGTTTTTAGAAATGTTATCTCTCTCACTCTCCCGGACGTCATACGGGCCATCTGGCTGGCGGTAGAGGTTGTGTTCATCACTGCGCATCGTACCTGTCCTGTATATTATATATTAATTTTTCAAGAAGGTTTCTTTTTTTTATTAGTTTCATTTAACTTTTTGATACATGAATACATTATTGCCAGATATTTTTATCGTTGTTTAAACTGTGCCAGACGCCAATAACAAAATAAAGAAAAAAATTGAATAATATACAAAAAAGAATTCAAAATATTTTTTTGTAATTTCGTTTCAATATGGCGACTTTTTGTTTACAATTTGAATGTCAAAATGACGGTCATATTTGCACAAGTGCGAATATGAGAGTTCATATTCACACTAGTGTGAATATGGAAATCAGTTTTGATGTTCATTTGGAAGTATGAATGGGATGCTCATAATTTCAGTAAATTCAGTAAACTCAGTAGATTAATTCTTTATTCGATTATCAACAATATAGGTAAATGCCTCCTCCGCGGCAGCTTCAATATTACTTAGCACATTATTTTCTGTATCAGAATCACTCATTTTCGTTTGAATTTAATCAGACAGTCCGTCAGGTAATTCAATATGTTTGTATCTATCCATGACAACTGTCAACTGACGGCTATATATCCGGCAGTGTCTCCGCTACCGACTTCCCGGCAACCGAATCGCAACCATCATTCTAGACTCGTGCTATGTAAAGTACTAAGCAATATTAAAATAGTTATTGACCGATGCCCGTATTCAGTGTAATCCATGATTGTATATGAATAAATATTCCAACGAAATTACAAAAAGCCATGTATATAACACATTGCAAAATAGCGGGTTTTTTGCACACGACGTGTTGGACCACTCGCTACGCTCGTGTTCCAATGTTCACGTCTGATGCAAAAAACACGCTCATTTTGCAACTTGTTATATAAATAGCTATAGTATGGCTGAAATTTTTATATGATGTTTTTTAAGTATCTACAAACCCAAATTTAATTTGCCAAACAATAATTCAGTTGTTAAACCTCCAGCCAGACCGATTTGAAAGTGAAAAATGATTGGGCATGTTAGAAGAGTAAAGTCGGTCAGGCGCTAGTTGCGCAAGCGAGATAAACCACAACAGCCGTTTGCAGCTTTGGCCGGCTGATGCGCCTGCGCATAAGCCTCACAGTGGATCATGTTCTATGGGGTCTGTCGAATCATGTTAAAAACTGAAGTTGGTGATGATTCTCAGAGTACAATGTGGTACATTTTGTTCTCATAATAATACCACATCACTTTTCACTTTGAAATCGGTCTAGCTGGAAGTTTAACAACCAAATTATTTTTTTCCCTTAGGTGTTTGTTTAGCAAATTAATTTTGGGTTTGTAGATACTTGAAAAACATCATATAAAAATGTCAGTCATATTAAAATATTTTGAAAAAATAAGTTATTTTTTAATCAACATTAGCGTCTGGCACAGTTCAAACAACGATAAAAATATCTGGTAATAATTGATTCATGTGTCAAAGAGTTCAATTAAAATAATAATAAGAAAAGACCGTCTTAAATTAATTTGAAAAATAAATATTTTACCTGTATAGGATCGATGCGCACTGATGAACGCAACTTCTACCGCCAGCCAGATGGCCCGTATGACGTCCGGGAGAAAGAGAGAGGTAACATATCTATAAACTGGCCTTACTGAAATTCTTGTTTTCCCGACGTTGCTAGCTCTCATTAAAACTATTCCCATATAAAATCATTATTTATACCTAAATTGCTCGTAGTTGTGAATCTATGCTTTTTTTAATCTATTCAATGTTGCCAAAATGAAAATGGCTTCCATTCTATATTTTATAACCAAGTGCAAAGTGCAGATTTGAACTCAACCTCCAAGTTGATAGAAGAATAGTATTCATTATTGAAATTGCAATGTTCCTGTCTCAATCTATTCCCATGATTCAACAAAAAAAGTGCCCATTATTGAATATAAAATATTCTTGCCTCAACCAACTTATGAAGCAAGTGTTCACTTGTTTCAAAATATTTTTCTTGTAAGTGGCCAAGAGGATTCCGTCAAAAAATCAAACTAATATTTGGTTGGACCTATTCAAGAATACAATCTGTTTGAATCAACGCAATTATGCGTTGATACAAAAAATCCTTTTTATCAGTGTTGATGAAAAAAAATACTTAATAGTACTTTTTCTTTATTCCTATAACCCATATTTGACAACTATACAATAGCCAATAAAGGATCAAACTATAACCAATAATTTTTTCAACATCTCGGATATTTGGTAAATGAAAGGTAACTTGTAATATGAGATAATTGAATGTACTATTCCAAACACCTATAATCTAATATGACATCTACAATGTCTGCCAAAATGTTGGAACCATATGGGAAACTTTTTTATTAACAATATTTCAGAAAATGTAATTCTTCATAAAAGTTGGTGCATTCAATTATACTACGTACGCGAATATCTATTATTATCAGTGGCGTCCGGCTAAGCGAAAAACGGCCGATATTTTTTAATTCACTATGGAGTAAAGTGACATTAAAATGCAAAATATCGAAAAATGCTATCGAAAGAAGTTGATTGCAATCGAATGACATTCCCAGTTATCCAGTTTAGTCTACCAATTACTTATTTTGATAACTACTTAAAGAGTTGGCCTCAATTTTTATTAGGAATTATCCACAATAATTTTCTAGTAATAAGTTACTGAATTAGCTTAAATTATCAGAGTAACCTGATCTAACAAAATCTTGAATATGAATTAAAAAAACAGTAATGGAAAGATAATGAAATAAAGACATGATCCTTGAAAAATTAAACTTTGTAATTCATAGACTGAACTGGATAACTGGCAATATCATCCAATCGCAAACAACTTCTTCAATACATGTTTTCGATATTTTGCATTTAAATGTCACTTTCCTCTATAGTAAATTTAGAATATCGGCTGTTTATCGCTTAGCCGTACGCCAATAGCAATAACCGATATGCGCGCACTTAATTGAATACACCAACTTTTATGAAGAATAAAATTTTCTGAGAAACTATTGATAAAAAAGTTTCCAATATGGTTCCAACATATTGGCGGACACTGTATAAGAAAAAATAAGTTGATGATGGTGGTATAAAAATAGACGAAACCTAGAATGGCAAATCTAATCAAGCAATCATAAAAAGATGCTAGAAAAATTAAAACTAGTTTCCAGTTAAAAAAAATGGAGACAAAATAGATGAGGAAAGTGAAGAAAATCAATAATTCAGAGCCTGGCTAAGAAGAAGAGCTGAAATATTGGCATAGAGAGAGAGAGAAATATACTTTATTGTCATAAGAATGATCTTGTTCACAAAGTTTCACTTAACCTAAGCTAAGAAAAATAAAAATCACTTTGTACATATATATCTAAAAATATATAAATGGTCCAAAAAACATTTAAAGTATTTAATAATATTTAATATGGAGCCTAAAAATCTAATTAAAGTTCATTTTTTTAGCTCTGCCAAAAACTAATTTTCTATTCGTTTTTTTCCTTTGTTGGAACCATTTCATCACCAAAGAACTGCAGATTAGTCCCTGTGCGTAGGCTGATTGGGACAAACAAAAAGGACAATTTGAAAATTTGGACTTGGCTCAGGCGACCACACAATTTTGTTACCAATCAATGGATATTGGATATTGTAGAGCGATTGGGTCAATTTTTATCCAACTTCACGCCATTTTCTCCGTTGTCGGGGTGCGTTAATCAACGTGAAATTTGCATCGTGTGGAAGTTTGCACAAATTCACACAGCAGGGCAATCTGCAGGGCTTTTGCTAATTGTTCCCTGCAGATTGGTGCTGATATTGCCGTGTGTATAGGGCGCTTATGTGGAGGCAGAAGGTTACATCCATTGTTAGGGGCGAAATTTAGGAAAGGAGAGCAGTGAATGTGCAATTATGTTTCACGTCACTAACATACCCAGTAGCTCAGTTTGGGACGTGGATTCGACAATAAGAATTGATTTCGATAAAATTGAAATATGGGGTTTAATTTTACGGAGCGCCACGGATTTATCACCAGTGAAAAATACGAAACCACGCCGATGGAATGGGACAACTCACTGCACTAATATTACTAAAATATTAAACAATAGATACCTATAAATGGTATAAAAATAATATATAAATATGTAGAGGTTTTGTCTTCCCTTGCGCTTGGATAACTTGGACCAGAATAAAAGAAATGGTCATGTCCCTTACTAATAAAATATAATAATTGATGTTACACATCCTGTGTGTGCACAGTTCGGCACACAATACAAGAGGAAATGAAATTAATGTAAATATGATACCACCAAGATAAATTCAAGTGTACGCTATGATTGAGAGTGGTGCATCGTTTAAATATATCAATATTGAACCTCCAGTGAGGGCTATGCCTGAGACGTCACGATGATAGCTAACAATTATGGGACTTAGGGGCAAAGTCTTAATCTTAACTTATCTGATACGATGTAGATTTTCTCAATCATACCAGTTCACCAATTGTAGTTGTAGTTCATCAGTGCCTTGGTGTATACAGGTGCACAGTGGATACGACACAATCAATCCAAGTACGTGTACAGCTGGGGCGAATACATCAACAAAGAATACCAATAATAGGGGACGAACAGAGAAGGAATACTGAACAACAGATGTACAGTGGAACAACTACAGCTGAGCAGGAACAATTACACTAGTGGAACAGTGGAAAGACAACCGTCGAACAACGAAATAGTCAGAAATAGCGGAGCAGTAGCCACAGCAGAGCAGTAGCCACAGCAGAGCAGTAGCCACAGCAGAGCAGTAGCCACAGCAGAGCAGTAGCCACAGCAGAGCAGTAGCCATAGCAGAGCAGTAGTAAAGAAGCAGTAGCAACGACGCAGTAGAAGAGTAGTAGCAATAGCGGAGCAGTTGCAGAGCACCCTCTATTGGTAACAGCTTTGATGGTAAGATCCATGAACGATGATCAAACTTCACATCAAATAATGAACCGAAAAACGTCACTCAAAAAAATTTCACAGACGTCAAAGTCAAAATCTGTCACTATCAGGCAAGGCGCTTACTTGTTCGTTCGTGTTCTGTGAGATCAGTCCAGGAACTACCTCGAGCTACTCGGAGCTACTCCTTGGAACAATTGAACAACGACTAAGGGGTGGGCCTATGAACAGAACACCTAGAGATTCAGTGTTGCCAACTGAACTAAGACGAAAACGCCAGCCTCTCAATCTCAGAACCAAACACAAACAAGGTCAAGTAATCGAAAGTGAATTAGGTATCTCAATGGCACAAAATAGAGATAGAGTAGGAATGTTAAGGTTTTGTGTTCTAAGCACAAAACAATAGACTAATCCAAAGTATGTTTACAAAATAACGTTGTCATACCGAAAAATAGAACAACTGATTATTGTCATTAGCTTAAGGCCAGTTCATGTCCGCTCGAACTAGTACGGCAAAGGTAAATTACCATTATTATTCGACAGAATATCCCCACTTATTGAGGCAGGTGAATTATCAACATAGGTGGTCAATAAATGTGTGGCGGGAAATCGTTGGAGAATTTGATATTGGTCCATACTTTTTTGAGGAACATCTGAATGGAGCAATGTGTCTCAATTTCCTACGAAATGATATTCTATGTTTGTTGGAAGATATTCCTCTTGATCTTCGCCATAGAATGTGGTTTCAACAAGATGGCGCCCCTGTTCACTATTCGAGAGAAGTGAGAGATCATATAAATGTAAAGTGTCCCGCTAGATCGCCAGATTTCACAAAACTGATTTTTTTTTCTCATGATACATAAAAAATATTGTTTACGTTGAGCCACCACTCCATCCGAAAATATGCGACTAAGAATAACGAATGCTTTTCGCAGCATTACACCAGCTGTATTGCGCAGGATGGAACGGTCTTTCGAACATAATACAAAAATGAAAAAATAGATTGGCCACGTTATATGAAATGTACATAATTGAAACAAGATATCTTTTGTACTTCCTTATCAGTCGACTCAAATGGGTTTGCCATAAAAAAGATCGTTCATTAAAATTATGGCGAAGGAACAGGAATAATTTCCATTTTTCAGAAAAAAAGCGTTTTGAGAAAAACTATTGATTTTAACCATAGGGAATATTCAATGAAATTTGTAGAGCCTTTCTTGGCGCTTCTTACGGATCGATAATATACCAGGTGTTCCATTCAAAATTAAGAAGATTTTGCACATTTTTATTTACAAGGTTTGGCAACCTGTGTTTTGCACCCTGTATATCACAGGTCGATTTTAGATGTATCTTTTGAGAGAGTCACCAACGTACATTATTTGCACAACTGTATAATTTCAAATTTGATGAGTGACCAATTTTGGAAAAAAATAGCTGTCATACTAAAAATCTCGAAGACTGCCAATATTTTCGAAAAAAATACCTCCATAAAGTACCTTTTATTTATCATGTAGAAACTGAAAAACTGATAAAAATGCAAGTTGACATTTAAAAAAACAAAGTTGGGACCCGCCCAGATAAAACTGAACACCCTGTGTGAGTTACATTATAAAATCATCCATCTATCTATTACCATAATGTATGTGGCTGTTTTTGTAATTTGATAGATGAAAGGGAGCTGAACAACTTTTATAGAGGAAAATTCTGTTGATATTTTCTCTCTCCTGAATTCTTCTATCGGAATATCGAACTAAACAATCATTGATTACATTATTTTATTTACATCGGTTTAAAAATCTGAAGATAATGCTTATTGTAGATGTCCACACACGCACTTTGTGTTTCCACATCGTTAATTTCCTGGCTATAATTCAAATATTTATAGTTCTCAAAGAATTGTTGATTGGCAGGTAATAAAACTCAATGTAAATTATTTTATTTTAGTACGAAGATGTTGTCATCATTTCTAATTTGAATGACGCCATACCGCATTTGATGTGGCAACGATAGGTATCGAATAAATAAAAGAATATATTTATTTGTTCTGTGAAATTAGTTTCTACCAACGATGAGATATTTGCAGACGGAGCAATTTGTATTACTTCCTTGAGGAAGAGCATCAGTTGATTATTATTGTTGATTGGCTTTGAATTACTGAATGCATACGGGGTGACCTATCAACTTGAACCGAGTTAAATAAAATTAACACCATGAGACCTGCTGGGAGAGGAGTAAAATATTGTTCAAATGACGGGTAAAATAAATTGGAGTCGACAAAATGGAGAAAGGAGAACTTTTAGGGGTTGAATGTGGTATTTCACGGTTTTTCGCGAATTGCAACGAAAGTTGAACTCCTATCGAAAAAAGTTGAATAGCAAAGTTGTTGATAATGAAAAGATCTACGACTTTTGTAGTAAACATTTTTCCACATTACCTCAAATTTTCCGGGAAAATCGGAAAACCCGATGTTACAGTTTTGAATTTTTCTCTAGCGCAAAAATTAATTTTTTTTCAATACATTTGGTGGAAATCTAACTTATTATGTTTCAGGTGAGCTGTAATTTTTTTGTAGCGAAATAAAAATGTTTCCTTTTTTTTCGACAAATTCCGAAAAAACGACCTCATTTTCATCAGAAAAGTTTCACCGGTAAAGTTCGTCTTTTCAAGCTCACCAGCAGCCATTTTTTTCTTTGAAGCGTCTAGTTTTAGATCATGTCATGAGAGAGTAGCATTACGATAGATTTTTTTCCAGAAATCGCGAAAAAATTTATTTTTGTTATAAATTCATATTCATTCATTAAAATTATTGAAATTAACACTTGAAACATTTTGAGAATATTAATTTCATGTTACCTCAATAGATAGAAAGAATAAACAGTTCAAGTTCACCCCGTTCCACCCTTCTCCATTTTGTCGACTCCAATTTATTTTTTACGTCATTCAAACAATAGTTTGCTCTTCTTTCAGCAGGTCATAGTGTTAAATTTTTTTTTATCTCAAAAATACATCAGCACTGTTCTATTACTCGTACACTTTTTGCGCATGAAGGTTGCGCATCCCCCTTCCACCTATGATAAGGCGCCAAAGAAAAGAATACTGTTAGTATAGTGTACAGAACGAAAATTTATCTAGATTTGACGCCAGACGGTACTTATTTTTAAGTAGTGTTAGTATTTACTATGTTCGCATGCCTACCTGGTAGCTTGACCAGTTGACCATTCTTCAGATATTAAGGAATCAAGGCACGTAAAACATAACACTTAGTTGAATTGTCAGTCAACAGATATATTTCCGTAACCCCTGGTGGGTTCGCGGACAGAGTCACTAGCATCCACCCCCGAGCTCCGAGTTCAAATAACGTCTCCAACATTTTTCTTTTTGGAAAAAAACCCAGCGACGCATCACACTAGGGTAGGTTAGGTTTGAACGTGAGTGGGCCCGTATCAGGCCCTCCACTGCGGCCAATGGCCTATTGTGACTCACCCTATGGTTATATTTCTCCCAGTATATTCAATCTCTTGACGAAATTGAGGAATGTATTGGGAAAACAGTTAACCAGGTTTTCTGGCCTTACTGTCGTATCGCCAAATATTGAGAATCTGGTTCTGGCCGCTGCAGGGCATGTACACAGAATGTGTTCAGCCGTTTCATCATCCTCCATGCATAGCCGGCACTCTGCATCTTGTGCAAGTCCGATTATATGCATGTGATATTTGAGTTTGCAGTGGCCAGTAAGCAAACCTACTATAACTCAGTAGAGCTACTGAGTTTTAGCAGTTTGTCAGAGTCCTGTTTTTTCCTTGTACAAGCAATAAATGCTTTGGAATGGGCTAGGCCCGGTAGACTACGCCAGTACTCGAGTCTTTTATTGTCTGCCCAAGCTGTTATGACATTCTTGGCAGTGCTAAACCAATTACCGGTTCTGGTCCAGTGAACGTTGTTTCGGCCCCCCCTTTTGCTAGGGCGTCCGCTGTTTCGTTTCCTTCTATACCTTATTCCAATCCAAGATGCAGCGTATGCAAACAATAATCATCACGTGTTCGCTTTGTGGCTTGCCTGAATCTGCAATGGTATTGGTCAAACGACCATAAAACGCTAAACTGTCGTGCTGATCATTGTTTGAATCACAGACCTCATAAAAGAAGAGGTCTGTGGTTGGAATAAACACTGCATCCGCTGCATCTTGGATTGGAATATACTATAGGCCTGTGTGGCCTGTATCCAGACTAGGGTAACTTTGTTGCGTTGCGCAAGTCGGTTTAAGGTGTCTCTGCAGTTCCATACTGCCCTAGATTTAAAGTGCTGCTTGACTATCTGAAAATATTTTTTATTGTTTTTCGTGTGTGGTGTCGATTTTCCAGCTCCCTGGCACACATTTCAATGGGATATACCTCTGCCTGAAATATCGTAGCTAGTTTACCCATACTGAACGAGCGTTTCACTACTGGGTTCATCCCATATATTCCGGCTCCGACGCCTTCCTGAGTTTTGGAACCGTCGGTGAACCAACGTTCATTTGCCCTACATAGGTTGGTTTAATTCCGGACACACTAGGGTAAGCCATCTCGGTTGGAAACGGCATCGACTCTGGGAGGATTTTTGTTCAAAAAGAAATTTAAAAGAAAACAGAATTTTGGAAAATACAAGATTTTTTTAAGATTTCCTTAAGTGAAATCCCAGGGCCTTCAGACATAACTTATTTTTAAAAAGATGAAAAAGATGCTTTTTAAGAGTTATTTAACTTAAATTTGTATGGCCGATTTTTAAATGTATTTTGTAGAATATCACTCTGAAGTAATTTCAAAAGTGTCAGACGCTTTCCATGGACCAGAACTTTTGTCAGACGCTTTAAAGCTCCACAAATTACTTCAGAGTGATATTCTACAAAATATACATAAAAATCAGCAACACAAATTTTAGTTAAGTAACTATTATTTTTAATTACTTCTCTCACCTGATACCTGCCCAGGTGTCACAGAGCGAACTCCTCAAGCACGCAGGTATTAAAAGTGCACGAGACACCACTCAGAGCCTAAGTCTTAATCTTTTCAAAAATAAGTTATGCCTGAAGGCCCTGGGATTTTACTTATAACGAAATCTTAACAAAATCTTTTATTTACCAAAATTCTGTTTCCTTTTAAATTTATTTTTAAACAAAAATCCTCCCAGAGTCGAAGCCGTTTCCAACCGAGATGGCTGACCCTAATGTGATGCTTCGCTGGGTTATAAAAAAAAAATTGTTGTAGTAGTAGTAACGTCTGACGGCCCTGGGATCTTGCTCTATTAGTAGCAAAATGATATTATCATATTCTCCGTTGTGGTTTGTTTACGTGATTGCCATGACAAAGTGGTACTACCGGCTCGAAAGAAAGGACCTGTGTATTATCGTCAAGGCATAGGGCGAGTGAAATTATCCGAAATAAAACTTGTGAACAAGAAAAAGTACTGTTAGTGGTATAAGCGGAGAGAATTTCAATGGACTGTTCCATATCAGATGTGCAAAAAATTCCTTACTTAACTTTATTAGTGAAAAGAAAATGACCTCCGGAAACGAAGATAAAATTATCAAAATGTTCACAGAGCAGTATATTTATTAAATCTGGACTCGATTCAGAAAGCTGTATACATTTCGGCAAAGTTCAAGGCAAAAATGGGGTGATTTTTATATGATTCTCACTTGTCATACTTATAATTTACAGTGATATTCTCACAATTTGTGAAATTTAATGTAGGTGTTGCATTTTTATCAACACTGACATTTTTATTCATATTGTTAGTTGATGATTTTTTGTGTGAAAGTACTTCAATTTGATCTTCTAGATATCCATCTGCCACTGATGTGCTCTTCCAGCCACCATTTCATTTCAATGCTGTTTATTATCAAAGAGACTAAACTAACAAGGAGAGTTTAATAAGCTCTAACCAATCAGAATCTTGTAGCATCAACGCGTCATAGTGACGTACTTGGATATGAGTACAGAGTCGAACTCGAACCAAGCAACAAAACTGTCAGCAGTAACTATCATATACCAAGAGCTAGTCCGTCACTGTCTATAGAGAACGGCAGCCATGACACGTCCTACTACGTCACATTTGGTCACAAATGCTCTTTCATCTCTTTCTACTAGTGTCCCCATTGTCTTATGGGGATTAAACTCTCCTTGTTAAATTTTAGTCTCCTTGGTTTCTTATGTCTCCACCTGCATCAACATGCAAGGTTGCAGATGATCGTCGGAAACAATGTCCGGTGTACATCTATTTCAAAATTGTAGCTTTTTGACTTCCCATTGCTGCAAATTTATTAATTCTAATTTCTTTTTGGTAATTCAAGAAAAATTAGGGAATCCCAACATTTGTCGCACGTATATCAATGTACTCTTTACAGTTTGGATTTAAACTTACCGAGAGAGAATATTCGGCGATGTCTGAAACGAAACAGAATGAAATCATTCAAACCTAAATTTATTCACACTTTGAAGGAAGATGATGAAGTGAAACGAACGAAATTTTGTTTGTGGGAACAAGGCGAGTACCTGAATACAAGAAATTTTCCGAACAACATAACGTTTAGTGATGAACCTTCTTTCGGCACCAATGGTGTAGGCATCGGTATTTGGCTACTGAAAATCCGCACTGGGTCATAAATTGTAAAAGTGAATTTTCAAAAAAGTTAACGTATTGTGTGATTGTGTATGATATTTTTTTTTGATGGAAACATGAACGGACAAAATTTTTGGAATTTTTATATAGCCAATTATCGGACGAAATGGCAGAAATTCTGGGGTATTCTGACACAAAAGGTATGCAAAGCGAGACCAAGGAATAGAGCTGAACTCTTTGCAAAGAATACGACTAGACTTCAACAAATAAGAAATAGTGTAAGGAATATTGGGATGAGATACTTTAAATGTATTGAAGTAAATAGAGGTTTGATGGAAGCCACAAAAATTTTAATATTTAATTTCACATTATTGTTTATGTTAGTTTTAGTTTTTGCTCAATGGCGGTTTTTTGTCGAATAATAATATACCTATTTATTCACATTTTCTACAGATTTGAAATATAATATATAGAAATATAATCTGGATGAATAAACATGGGTAAAATTCCACAAAAACAAATGCTTGTCGTGGAAGAAAAGAGGGGTTATGCTTATGCGCATATACACATATAAAAATAGTCACACGTATATATATGCACATACATAAACACACGAATACAAACAACACATAAGTGTATACTTATATTGCAATTCAAAAATTATTGTATGGATACTGTTTCATTATACAGTGTGACCCACTTAAGACAGAAGCCCCTTATAAAATCTACATTTTTCAACCGATTCGAATGTTTTTTTTTTTCATTAGGTAGACATTCAAAAAGTCTACCAGGACAATAAATTTCATGAATAAATCTCCATTTCCAGGGCCAACTAATCTGATTTTTTAAGGTAAAAAATCTAAAAAAAATTACTAGCGATTTTTTTAGAAAAATTCTACATACACCACTGTATTGGTGACATTTTCAAATGGTTGATATATGAATTACGTTGAAATGCGTCAATCAATAAAAAAGTTGTGATGGAATGAAATTTGAAAAATATTCTGTTTAATCAACCCACCGATTCAATTTTAAAACTTTTATCAGAACTTTGACTACACCACCGGATTCAGGGAGTCTCGAAATAAAACTGACTATAAATTTCATCGAAATCTGTTGATAAATAAAAAAATGAATTGACATGTCAATTTTATCTCATTTTTTTTAAATTTATTAACAGATTTCGATATTATTTATCATCGTAAAATTGGACAGTCTGGCACCTCATGAAAGTTATAGGAAATGAACACTTCGATACAGATAGCCCGTAGGAATAGACTGATGCCTATAATTAGTGTGAAAAAGAAAAAAAAACAAGCAAGGGCCAGGTGGAAAATGTTGTTGAGATTCCGACTTGAGGAAAAAAAAATTAAACACGAATTCACTCAAAATGGTAAAATGGGGATGCAGTTTATAGGGGTTGAAAACGGTTTTTTGTGATTTGCGGCAAAACGTGACCTCTTAAGGAAAATGTTCAATAATAAAAGTTTTAGATAATAGAAACATCAAAAACTTTTGTATTCAACACTTTTAGACATAACCCCAAAATTAACTTTCAAAATGGCAAAAACCGATTTTTCAGTATTCAATTTTTTTCTCGCGTATAAATGATTCAATTTAGATGAAAATTTGTAAAAATATGTCTTTTTTAGTGTCGAATAAGCATGATTTTTTCGCAATTCAGAAGATGACTAGTTTTCGAGTTACGTACACTTTTCGAAAAATATTACCCTTATCCACGAACAATATTGTTCTAGTGTTTTTTTTTGTTATTCGAAAGTCATTTTAATTAATTGTTACACTTTAAAATGGACTATGAAACTTGGTGGATTATTGATCGTTAAACCGCTTAAATTTAGAAAAAAAGATAAGTTACTCTGAATAATGATTTTCTTAATATTCAATAGTTGTAGAAAATGATAGAAATGATATTACTCAATTAATTTTATAGTGTAATTATATATTTCAATATTTTATTATGAATAATTTAATATAGACTACTTTTTGTTATAAAACTAATGAAAATCATTGGAAATATTGAGAAAGCCAGGATACAGAGAGACTTTTTTCTCAATTTTAAGAGGTTCAACGATCAATAAACCACCACCACCAGGTGGAAAACTCGACCCATCTAACTATAGGCAAATACCCAAAAATTTGGATTTCAGCAACAGAAATCTACGGGAGATGCAGCCCAGTTACTTTAGCAATAAAGTTCAGCAATATTTGTATTTCTTACTTTTCTTCATACGGATAGTGGAAAACAGTTTTATATTTCAGTGTGTCAATCAGAACGGATTGGGGAAAGAAACCGCAAGTTCAAAATAATTTTTCCGGGTGTCCAGGGCCGATTTCACTCCAGCAATTTTCGTCAACTTCCTTAATATGGAATCTGCCATCGTCATATTCTAGAAAAGTTTTCAGGAAAGGGTGCGGAAAAAAACAACATGTTCAAAATAATTTTTCCGGTCGTCCAGGGCCGGTTTCACTCCAGCAATATTCCTCAACTTCCTTATTATGGACTCTGCCATCATCATTTTCTAGGAAAGTTTTCAGGATAGGGTGCGGAAAAAAACCACATGTTCAAAATTATTTTTCCGGGTGTCCAGGACCGGTTTCACTCCAGCAATATTTCTCAACTTCCTTATTATGGACTCTGCCATCATCAAAATCTGGGAAAGTTTTCAGAATAGGGTGCGGAAAAAAACCACATGTTCAAAATTATTTTTCCGGGTGTCCAGGACCGGTTTCACTCCAGCAATATTTCTCAACTTCCTTATTATGGACTCTGTCTGCCATCATCAAAATCTGTGAAAGTTTTCAGAATAGGGTGCGGAAAAAAAAACACATGTTCAAAATTATTTTTCCGGGTGTCCAGGACCGGTTTCACTCCAGCAATTTTTGTCAACTTCCTTAATATGGACTCTGCCATCATCATATTCTAGGAAAGTTTTCATGATAGGGTGCGGAAAAAAAACACGTATTCAAAATAATTTTTCCGGTCGTCCAGGGCCGGTTTCATTCCAGAAATATTCCTCAACTTCCTTATTATGGACTCTGCCATCATCATTTTCTAGGAAAGCTTTCAGGAAAGGGTGCGGAAAAAAACGACATATTCAAAATGATTCTTCCGGGCGTCCAGGGCCAGTTTCACTTTAGCAATATTCCTCAACTTCCTTATTATGGACTCTGCCATCATCATATTCTAGAAAAGCTTTCAGCAGAGGGTGCGGAAAAAAACCACATATTCAAAATAATTTTTCCGGGCGACCAGGGCCGGTTCCACTCCAGCAATATTCCTCAACTTCCTTATTATGGACTCTGCCATCATCATTTTCTAGGAAAGCTTTCAGGATGGAGTGCCCCAAAAAAACTCACATATTCAAAATAATTTTTCCGGTCGTCCAGGGCAGGTTTCACTCCAGCAGTATTCCTCAACTTCCTTATTATGGACTCTGCCATCATCATATTCTAGAAAAGCTTTCAGCAGAGGGTGCGGAAAAAAAACACATATTCAAAATAATTTTTCCGGTCGTCCAGGGCCGGTTTCATTCCAGCAATATTCCTCAACTTCCTTATTATGGACTCTGCCATCATCATTTCCTAGGAAAGTTTTCAGGATAGGGTGCGGAAAAAAACCACATATTCAAAATAATTTTTCCGGTCGTCCAGGGCCGGTTTCATTCCAGCAATATTCCTCAACTTCCTTATTATGGACTCTGCCATCATCATTATCTAGGAAAGCTTTCAGAATAGGGTGCCCCAAAAAACTCACATATTCAAATTATTTTTTCCGGTCGTCCAGGGCCGGTTTCACTTCAGCAGTATTCCTCAACTTCCTTATTATGGACTCTGCCATCATCATATTCTAGGAAAGTTTTCAGGATGTGGTTTTTTCCGCACTCTATCCTTAAAATTTTCATAGAATATGATTATGGCAGAGTCCATAATAAGGAAGTTGAGGAATATTGCTGGAGTGAAACCGGCCCTGGACGCCCGGAAAAATTATTTTGAATATGTTGTTTTTTTCCGCACCCTATCCTGAAAACTTTCCTAGAAAATGATGATGGCAGAGTCCATAATAAGGAAGTTGAGGAATATTGCTGGAGTGAAACCGGCCCTGGACGCCCGGAAAAATTATCTTGAATATGTGGGTTTTTTCCGCACTCTATCCTGAAAACTTTCCTAGAAAATGGTGATGGCAGAGTTCATATTAAGGAAGTTGACGAAAATTGCTGGAGTGAAACCGGCCCTGGACACCCGGAAAAATTATTTTGAATATGTGGTTTTTTGGGGCACCCTATCCTGAAAGCTTTCCTAGAAAATGATAATGGCAGAGTCCATAATAAGGAAGTTGAGGAATATTGCTGGAGTGAAACCGGCTCTGGACGCCTGGAAAAATTATTTTGAATATGTTGTTTTTTCCGCACCCTCTGCTGAAAGCTTTTCTAGAATATGATGATGGCAGAGTCCATAATAAGGAAGTTGAGGAAAACTGCTGGAGTGAAACCTGCCCTGGACGACCGGAAAAATTATTTTGAATATGTGGTTTTTTTCCGCACCCTCTGCTGAAAGCTTTTCTAGAATATGATGATGGCAGAGTCCATAATAAGGAAGTTGAGGAATACTGCTGGAGTGAAACCTGCCCTGGACGACCGGAAAAATTATTTTGAATATGTGGTTTTTTTCCGCACCCTCTGCTGAAAGCTTTTCTAGAATATGATGATGGCAGAGTCCATAATAAGGAAGTTGAGGAATACTGCTGGAGTGAAACCTGCCCTGGACGACCGGAAAAATTATTTTGAATTTGCGGTTTCTTTCCTCATTCCATTCTGATTGACACACTGAAATATAAAACTGTTTTCTACTATTTGTGTGAAGAAAAAAAAGAAATGCAAATATTGCTGAACTTTATTGCTAAAGTAACTAGGCTGGGAGACGCTGTTTTCACATTTCTCAACAGACTATATACTGAACTGAATCGGGGCCAAGTGAGTGCAGCAATTTTCTGTGATCTGTCGAAGGCGCTCGACTGCGTAGATCATGAAATTTTGCTGAAAAAGCTACGACTATATGGATTCGAGAATCAGAGTCATAAGTGGATACAGTCTCACCTGAGTCACTGAACCCAGTTTGTAAAAACCCACAAGTTATCAGCCAGTGGATCAATTCGTTATGGAGTTCCCCAAGGGTCGGTTCAATCTTATTTTTGTTATATTTTAATGACCTGGCTAACATAACAACTGATGGACTATTTAGTATTTTCGCAGACGATACAACCATCTTATGGCATGACAAAACAACATTGATAACCTACTTTTGAAAATAACTCGAGATACTCTCCTTTAACATCAATAAAACGAACTGTATTGCATACCAGTGTATCCTACCTGATATTCCTTTGGGAAATGATTCCATAGTCAATGTCAATACGAACAAATTCCTTGGAATATACATAGACAAGGAACTGAAGATTCGGCACCACGTCAAGCAATTGGGAAAAAAGCTCAGGATGTTATGCCCAGCGTATAGTAGCCAATGAATTGGGTAAAGCAACTGCTAATAATACCATGCCCTGATTGAATCGCATATTCGATATGGAATATCATTCTGGGGATCATGTAACCAAAAAATCTTTGTCTTACAAAAACGTGCCATTCATATTTATGTAGAGTAGGATCCCGAGTATCATGGAGGTCACTGTTCAAAGAGAATCAATTATTAACTTGTCCATCTCTGTTTATACTTGAAACAGTTTGCTTGGTTTTCAAAAATAAATCCTTATATACGGTCAATGAAGGCATCACTCGCCAAAGAGGTAATTTGGTACTTCCCATTCCTTTTACGAATATGATTAAAAACTCATTGATATATAATGCAGCAAAAATGTACAATCACATTCCATGGAACATAAGAAGTATTGAAGAGTATAATCGATTTAGATCATCTATGAAGAATATTCTTCTTGAGCAGGTTCTCTATAATGTTCAGGAGTTCTTTCAGGTCACTTCTTCAGCAACCTTACCCAACAGAGACAATTTATAGTTTAGTCCAGTTGATGTTTGTTGTTGATATATTTACTTTTTTTCGTGACTTAGATACCAGTATCTATATATTTATTTGTTCATTTATTACATAATCTTTTACATTTAATGTGCTGTATTTTAATATGTAATACATACATTATTTTATTTATTAATTTATAGATTGTTTTATGTTACATTTAATTTATTTTAATGTGTCTGTGCATGTATGCGTTTTTATGACCTGACTCATGTAATTTTTATTAGATTTAATTTGATTAACAAACACTTTGTCAATGAGAATTAATTTTTTTCGACAATAAAGTATATTTTGATTTGATTTGATTTGACCTAGTTACATAGACCATTTATAGACCTTCGAAATACAAAAACACACCAGAACAATAGGGATGTTCACAAAAAAATAAAACAGCGCAAAAATACAATGAAACCATACATTATGACCTTAGAATTAGATCTGTGAAGTTTAATGAAATTCCAGGAAGGCGTTAGCCCATAATCTTCATGTGAAATTGCTGCATTCGTTTGAATGCACGAAACGCTCTCCGATTGGCGTGACGTCAGCGATTCGATCGTGAGTCCCGCGCCAAAACGAAAACAGGTGCATTCGCTTCGCATTGAACGCTGGCATTTCTTTCGAAATAAAGCCGTAACCTTGTTAATTGTTCTACCGACTACTGCATAATAGAAGAGGGTTTTCAAAAGGCTGATTCCCATAATTTACCAACAGTTGTTATGGTGTCTGATTTTTTAACAGAGTCCAAAAAACTGAATTAACCGCAAACAAGTAAAGGCTAAACAGTAAGTGTATACGTACATATTTTGATAATTCATTGTATGGCAGAGACTATATAGTGATCCCGCTACCAATGATATTGATGTTAATATGCACATTTGTTCCGAAATCATGTTCAACTTTTATATAAATTCTGTCATAAGAGTGTAAAAATCTATATTTCAGGTGAGACTGGCGGCAATAAAATATGTTAGGTGGGGTATGGCAATTTCTGAATAAAAATGTAAGGCACTTCCGTGTTTACTAAAATAACTAATTTTACAAAATCAGTAGCAAATGACAATGTTTGGTTTACTTCGATATTAGTTTTCTTGGATTTCGTGATAATATAGGCTGAAATTAAAAAAAAAGTGGTAAAGTATTTCTATAATTCAAACCGAAGTTCATGATCTTTGCTAATAATAATTGTACTACACTGTTTGGAACCTTTGGTATAGTAATGACACCTCGCCAGTAAGATTAAACTGAGGTTTATCTGAGATTAAACTTAGTTTAATCTTCCTCTTCAGGATGATCACTTGGTGATTGAAACACGTATTGAGGTGTTAAAAATAATGGTTTGGTTTTGGGATAAAACTCCAGTATATTCAATAATAATAATTCAATTCAGATTCATTCAAAATTTCAGAAATTTTCCTTTTCCTTGATCTTATCTCGCTACTCAAACGGAAAATGATTGTTTTTTTTTATCCGCCTGCCAACTGAAAATATGCGTTACTACTCCCGGCTTCATTCGAGCTTTAACTTTACTAAACTTATAATTCTTTATAGGTAGTTTTCCATATCTTCTGCAAGCTGTAAATTATTTAATATTTCGTTAGTAATACTAACAAAGACCCTAACTCACGTTGAAATGATCTTCATAACAAAAAAAACTGTTTTCACCAACACCTCTTTTATCTCTTCCTTCTTACAGCAGTAAACCATTTTTTTTTTGAAAGATTTCGTGGAACTGTTATAAATATTTTCTCCATATTTATTTTTGGATGTGTTAACACACCCAAGAACAAAACACCTCTTATTAGCACTAATTTTGAAACATCAATACAGACGAAATCTAGCGAAACCCACAGCTGTAAATGATCAACACATAAAAGCGCGCGGCATTATAATGCACTCCGCGCACACTATCAAAGAAATGACGACAATCGCTGCTAGCCTCGTGCAGGGTACGTTTTCTAGCCTCGCTGAATAAATCATATTTGTTTTGCGTTTATTTAATCACATTTTCAATTTTGAGACTTTTTGTGCTGGTAATGTGTTTTTAGAGAGGAATATCTGTCAAAATACATTATAATTGAAAATTAGTGGACATTGAAAACTAGTCTCCTTCTGAATTGCGGAAAAATCATGCTCATTCTACTCCAAAAAAGACATATTCCTACAAATTTTCATGTAAAATAAATTATTTATTCGAGAGAAAATAATCAAATACTGAAAAATCGGGTTTTCACCATTTTAACGGATAATTTGAGGTTGTGTAGAAAAGTGTTCAATATAAAAGTTTTCGGATACTCTATTATCTACAACATTTTCCGCTAAGTGGTCACGTTTCGCCGCAAATCACAAAAAACCGTTTTCAACCCCTAAACTGCGTTCCAATTTCACTATTTTGAGTGTTTTCGTGTTTAAATCTTTTTTCTCGGTCTTGGTCTTGGGACCTTTAATATTTTTACTATATATTAACGATCTTCCACAACATGTAGGATGTACATCAATTACACTATTTGCTGATGACACTTCGATCTCGGCTGAAGCTGACAGTCTTGTGGAGCTTCAGTCCGAACTAAATAATATAGGGGACAGATTTACAGCATGGTGCCATAATAACAGGCTGGTAGTTAATGCGCAGAAGACTGTGTTGATCCAATTCTTTGGTAAGAAAGTTACAGAGTCACATATTACTGTGAAAATTAATAATATTACTATACAACCTTCGGAATCATCAAAATTTTTAGGTACATACATAGACAGCGGCTTGAAATGGCAAGTTCATATCAATCATGTATGCAAAAAAATCAATAGTAGTTTTAAGCTTTACTCCAGCTCAAAAAAGTTTTGGATGTGAATAATCTTGTGGATGTTTTTTATGCAATGGTGAATTCAGTACTTTCCTACAATATTCTTCTGTGGGACAATGGAACTAACATCGATCGATCGGTCAAAAACGCATAATTCGACTCGTGCATATGGTCTACGTTATACAGAATCATGTCGGCCTATTTTCAAAAAACACAAGATTTTTACTCTACCCTCCATATTCATTTACCACTGTATCATATACGTGAAGAAACACGAATCCAAATTTGAAACCAATCATGATCTTCATACATACCCGACAAGGAGCGGTAATTTACTGAGATTGAAACAACATCGCACTCAAATATTTGAAAAGTCACCTTTTGTAGCAGGACCGAAGTTCTTCAATTGTCTGCCTCCAGCTATAAAGGAAATATCAGCTTTTTCAATTTTCAAAAGAAAAGTTAAAGATAATTTGATGGAAGGGGCTTTCTATTCTGTGAATCAATTTCTCGAAAGTAAATCCTGAAATAATTTTACTTCAATATGTATGTGTATGTTTATGTATGAGTATGTGTGTATATTTGTGTTATATATATATATATATATATATATATATATATATATATATATATATATATATATATATATATATATATATATATGTGTATATGTATGTATATTATATATGTTTATATTTGGCTGAATGTGTACCTATTTTTATATACAGGGTGATTCAAAATTCGATGTAAATATTTCAAGGGCGTATTGTTGGGATCAAAATAAGACTTTTTCTTCGAATCAACATGAGTCCTAAAATGCACCCCCTCCGAGCTACATGCCCTGTAAGTTAGGAAAAAAACAAGATTATCTAAAACTGTGACTATAATAACTCGAATCTTCTGAAAATTGGCATACCCCTATTTTTTTAGGCACTCTATTCTTTTTTTGCTTCAAAAATTATGTAAACCCACTTTTGGGGGAGATGGAGGGGGGTCCACACTTTTATTGGCCCAATTTTTATGTTCAAAAAGAGAAACTCCAAATTCGAGTAGCATAATCTTATTTGCCATAAAAAAAAATAAGAATTCGGTCTCTTGCATTTTTGTCGTACAACCAACCGTTTGCCGGAAAATCGTAATCAACGAAAGGGCGGTATTTTCACAATATCAAACTAACAATACGTTTTCGAAATATTCACATCGAATTTTGAATAAATTAGCTAATACATGTTTTAGCTAATTTATTCAAAATTCGATGTGAATATTTCGAAAACGTATTGTTGGGATCAAAATAAGACTTTTTCTTCAAATCAACATGTGTCCTAAAATGCACCCCCTCCGAGCTACAGCCCCTGTAATTTAGGAAAAAAAATCGAGATTAACTAAAACTGCAGCTCGGAGGGGGTGCATTTTAGGACACATGTTGATTTGAAGAAAAAGTCTTATTTTGATCCCAACAATACGTTTTTGAAATATTTACATCGAATTTTGAATCACCCTGTATAATGTATATACCAACAATTGCCCAACTGTATTTGTATTTCTATAAAATATTTTATTTTTAATTCTCTATTTTATATTCTAAAATGTTTCTTTTTTAAGTATTTTATATGTGCGAACGTGTTCTTGAAAAAATTATCTAATCTATTGACGATTCCTATATCATTTTGTATGATCAGTTTGAAGAATAAATATTATTATTATTATTTTCCATAACGTTGAAACCTCAACAACATTCTCCACCTGGCCCTTGCCTGTTACTTTTTTTCTTATTTCAAGCTTTTATAATTCGTTCTGACACCAGCCTAGAAATGAAAATCTGTATTAGGTACAACATCGTAAGTTTTTTTATCGAAGACGCACTTGAAATGTACATTTTTCTTCAAAGTCGTAGAAAAACACCCTTTACTCGCCCGCGCGACATATTCCAGTTCTCTACATGACATAACACTCACTTCCTGGAAAAGTAATCTCAGCCATCATCATAAATAACAATCACCCTCATTTGACCTTATGAATAAGTAAAGACTCACCTCAAAAAGATTGACAGGGACTTCACTTTTTGTTACGTGGCTTTGAACGTGTTCCAGACATTCCTTTGAATAATCCTGAAAATGAAAAGAAAGGTAAAGAGAACGACTCGCATCCACAGTCGACGTTTAATCAGGTCTTTGACGGTAAGAGCTTTACTCTAGCAGAACGAAGGCTTCTGTGCCTTTCATCACGGCCCCGCTTAATGTTACAACCCCAAGCTTTTTAATCGGAGACTACCTGGTGGAAATGAATAGTGCTCATAGGTCGGTCAAAGATGTAGCTAGATATTTCTGGTTTAATTCAGTAACATTGATTATTTCATTCACACATGGCTGCAACAATACAATTATGAACTAAAAGCTACACCAGCATATATGGCACTCTCCAAAAAAAACTACATAAATTTGTACACATTTGTTCCAAATTTGCGTCCCAACCAAAAAAATGTTTACAGTCACCGTTTTCCAGGAAATGGGCGTGGGCTAACTTTTAAGTAAAGCTGCACCACACATTCTGTATTTTGAATTTCCTTAAAATAATATTAATCACCTTAAAATAATATATTACGCTTTAGTACAATCTCGACTCCAATATGCTATACTAAGCTGGGGTGGTATTTTAGACATCCACCTTAAGAAAGCTGAAATACTACAGAGAAAAATACTCAAAGTCATGTACCACCAAAATAATGACTATTCCTCTAATCAAATCTTCATTGACTCGAAGCTACTCGATATCAGACAAATATATATGTACAAAATAATCTCGTATATCCACAAAAACAAAATGACACTACAACCAATTAAACACGATTATAACACCCGCCATAAATCAAATGGTGACGTACAAGTGAACGCAACCAAAATATCCATTGGACAACATTCATACAAATCGAAGAAGACAGAAATCTTTGGGAGATCGTTTGCTAACGAACAGTCGTTACCGACCGATGATGAACCCTTTACTCCCATAAACACCTAACTATGTAGGCTTATTATGGCAAGAACCTGTCAGAAAACAACTACTCCCCTGGCTAAGACCACTACGGGTATTGAATTAAATCTAACAGCTACTTGTGCAACGTTCCTCAAAACATCAGAGGACGCAATTGCAAGTGCCCTCTATGACCAACCAGCAGAATTATGTTTTGATTTGGACGGGGTGACCACCTGCAGACTAGTTTCGAGGTTGTTGCCTCTCATCAGTGCAAGGGCAGGTCAACACAGACAGCACTGAAGCCATCTGTTCCCCGTCCAAACCAATACACACTCCTCTGATTAGTCAATTCTGGTTCACGAGATGAAAGCAGTTTCTAGGCCGCTCCACCTAGCGAGCAGAGGAAGACACTCCGAATCTCCGGGTTGAGAGATTTAATCGAAGAAGACAGAAATTTTTGGGAAATCGTTTACTAACGAACAGTCGTTACCGACTGCTTCAGATGGCTTCAGTGCTGTCTGTGTTGTCCTGCCCTTGCACTGATGAGAGGCAACAACCTCGAAACTAGTCTGCAGGTGGTCACCCCGTCCAAATCAAAACATAATTCTGCTGGGTGGTCATAGAGGGCACTTGCAATTGCGTCCTCTGATGTTTTGAGGTAGCTGTTAGATTTAATTCAATACCCGTCGTGGTCTTAGCCAGGGGAGTAGTTGTTTTCTGACAGGTTCTTGCCATAATAAGCCTACATAGTTAGGTGTTTATGGGAGTACAGGGTTCATCATCGGTCGGTAACGACTATTCGTTAGCAAACGATCTCCCAAAGATGTCTGTCTTCTTCGATTAAATCTCTCAACCCGAAGATTCGGAGTGTCTTCCTCTGCTCGCTAGGTGGAGCGGCCTAGAAACTGCTTTCATCTCGTGAACCAGAATTGACTAATCAGCGGAGTGTGTATTGGTTTGGACGGGGAACAGATGGCTTCAGTGCTGTCTGTGTTGACCTGCCCTTGCACTGACGAGAGGCAACAACCTCGAAACTAGTCTGCAGGTGGTCACACCCCGTCCAAATCAAAACATAATTCTGCTGGTTGGTCATAGAAGGCACTTGCAATTGCGTCCTCTGATGTTTCGAGGAACGTTGCACAAGTAGCTGTTAGATTTAATTCAATACCCGTCGTGGTCTTAGCCAGGGGAGTAGTTGTTTTCTGACAGGTTCTTGCCATAATAAGCCTACATAGTTAGGTGTTTATGGGAGTACAGGGTTCATCATCGGTCGGTAACGACTATTCGTTAGCAAACGATCTCCCAAAGATGTCTGTCTTCTTCGATTAAATCTCTCAACCCGAAGATTCGGAGTGTCTTCCTCTGCTCGCTAGGTGGAGCGGCCTAGAAACTGCTTTCATCTCGTGAACCAGAATTGACTAATCAGCGGAGTGTGTATTGGTTTGGACGGGGAACAGATGGCTTCAGTGCTGTCTGTGTTGACCTGCCCTTGCACTGACGAGAGGCAACAACCTCGAAACTAGTCTGCAGGTGGTCACACCCCGTCCAAATCAAAACATAATTCTGCTGGTGGGTCATAGAAGGCACTTGCAATTGCGTCCTCTGATGTTTCGAGGAACGTTGCACAAGTAGCTGTTAGATTTAATTCAATACCCGTCGTGGTCTTAGCCAGGGGAGTAGTGGGAGTAGTTGTTTTCTGACAGGTTCTTGCTATAATAAGCCTACATAGTTAGGTGTTTATGGGAGTAAATGGTTCATCATCGGTCGGTAACGACTGTTCGTTATTCATACAAATACCACAGTGGAAAAATATTCAACTTCTGACCTACATTTATACAATCAATAATATTGACCTACTCAAAAACATCTTCAAAAGGTATGTACTCAATATTAATAGGGAAATCGTTCATAACATTCTTATAAAAAAATAAAGACGATGATAATAGTTATTTTAAGTTCAAAATCTGTTATATTTACCATTTGTACCGTTACACATTTATATTTTTCACTCAAATATACCGATTGAAATACCGTAATTTGATATTATATTTATGTTCATATTTTTCTATTATATACTTTTAACTCTTCTATATATACAATACGCTATGTTGTAAATTGTTTCTCAATCCAACTCATTATTTATGCATTTCGCAATAGGAGTCCCACGCACAACTTCGGTTTTACTGGGTTTCTCTGTCTTTCTTTGTACTGCATTTCTTAATGTCACTATTTAATGTTTAATGTATTTATGTACGAATAAAGCTATTATTATTATAAAAAAAGCAAAAAAAAATAAAAAATTATTGATAATCCCCAACATTTTCCAACATTTCCCTAACATTTCTTACATATTTATTACAAATCATTACCGTGTTGAAAATTCCAAAATTTTCATCCCCTAGTGGTTGAATAACCGTTATAGATAGAAAATTCCCTAGTAAATATAGATTCCAACGTGGTCTGTGCCAGAATTGTTCACAAGATTGTTTATAATCTTTGCACAAACTATCGAAGTGTTAAAAATTACAGAATGAAGGGCCCCCAAGGAGTTGAACACCCCCAAACTTCTCAAAATTCGTTTTACATTATCTATTGCGGTATTGCGCATATCGCTAAAATTTTCCTCAAAACTATTTAAAAATGATTAGAATCTATCGATGCCGACGTGTTGATAATTTCAGAATGATGATTTCCATAAACTCATTTCACTGCATTGCAAAGTGGACGATTTCGGATTTTCATATTATATCGTTAAAAAAATAACCACTAAGGAGTTGACAGAAAATCCGCAAAAAGCCTTATTTCACCGAGTGTCAGGATTTACAGTGTCTCAAAAGCTTCTACTGCATTTTTTTTGAGCGAATGGATTATTTTATCAATCTCAGAAATTGAAATTGTGAAGAGTGTTAATACATTTTTATGTTGCGATATGATAGGAAACTGTATTTCATCGAGTATTAGAATTCTTTACAGTATCCCACACGCTTCTACTGCTTGTCGTTAGTTGCCCATGGATAATTTCAACCATGTAAATCAATATTTGGAAGAGTGGGCTGTGTTAATAAATTTGTGTGTTGCGATATGATAGGAAATCCGACGTGAACTGTATTTCATCCAGTATTAGAATTCTTTACAGCATCCCACACGCTTCTACTGCTTGTCTTTAGTTGCTCATTGACAATTTCAACCATGGAAATCAATATTTAATAAATTTGTGTGTTGCGATATGATAGGAAATCCGACGTGGGCTGTATTTCATCGAGTATTAGAATTCTTTACAGTATCCCACACGCTTCTAGTGCTTGTCTTTAGTTGCTCATGAACAATTTCAACTATGGATATCAATATTTGGAAGCGTGGTCTGTGTTAGTAAATTTGTGTATTGCGATATGATAGGGAATCCGATGTGAACTGTATTTCATCGAGTATTAGAATTCTTTACAGTATCCCACACGCTTCTACTGCCTGTCTTCAGTTGCTCATGGACAATATCAACCATGGAAATCTGTTTTGAAGAGTGGGCTGAGTTAATACATTTTTGTGTTGCGATATGATAGGAAATTCGACGTGAACTATATTTCATCGTGTATTAAAATTATTTACAGTATCCCACACGGTTCAACTGCGTGTCTTCAGTTGCTCATGGACAATATCAACCATGGAAATCAATATTTTGAAGAGTGGGCTGTGTTGATAAATTTTTGTGTTGCGACATGATAGGAAATACGACGTGAAGTGTATTTCTCAAGTATTAGAATTTTTTACAGTATCCCACACGCTTCTACTACTTGTCTTTAGTTGCTCATGGACAATTTCAACCATGAAAATCAATATTTGGAAGAGTGGGCTGTGTTAATTTTTGTGTTGCGATATAATAGGAAATCTAACGTGAACTTATTTCATCGATTATTACAGTATCCCACACGCTTCTACTGCGTATCTTTTGATGCGCATGAATAAACGTATAATAATGTTCTGACGTAACGACCAGTAAATAACCTTTTTGCAACAATTATCAATTTTACAAAAAACACGTGGAGCCTATTAATGAGTGGTCATCCCCTTAGAGGATATTTTATAATATGAAAATCCGAAATAGTTTACTTTGCAGTGCATTGAATTGTTTTTGCGCTGTGTGGGGTGTTCAATCCTTTATGGAAATCATCATTCTGAAATTTTCAGTTTCAGCACGTCGATATATTCTAATAATTTTTAAACAGTTTTGTGCCCTCAGAAGTCGAAACTTGTGCGAGCTAAGGATTAACGAGGTCCTACCTTTTTACGTGCGATTCCTAGCACTTTCTCGGGCCATCAGAAAAAGTTCTGCAGTCGCTAGGGTTTGAACCTTTGACTGGCAACCAGAGTGCGATTGAAACAATGTCGCTTTAACCACTCGGCTACCTGGCCCCGTATATAGTGTGTACGAAAATTATAAACAATCTTGTGAACAATTCTGGCACCGACCACGTTGGGATCTATATTTATCAGGAAATTTTCTTTCTATAAGGGTTATTTAACCCCTAGAGGAAGAAAATTTTGGAATTTTCAACACGTCATTGATTTGTATCAAATATGTAAGAAATGATAAGAGCCATTTGATCATCACTAATTGCTTATTTTTTCAAAATATAGAATGTGTGGTGCAGCTGTACTCAAAAGTTAGCCAACGCCCATTTCCTGGAAAACGGGGACTGTAAAAGTAATTTACTCCTGGAAGTCTACGAGTCCAAAAAAACTGTTTTCGGACGTGTTGCGTACACTATTTTTTCGGCAACCATGTAGAATAACAAATCAATGAAACGCATTTAGTCTAAGAGACGAAAAGAGGTCGACCTTCACCCATCTGTTACTTTTTTTTCAGTTACATAAATAGACGAAAACGCCTAAAATGGGTTGCCTATGAAAAGGTGGTCATGACTATATACAGTGAGTTTCAAAAATTTGCACCATATGGAAACTTTTTTATTATCGATTTGTCAGAAAATTTTATTCTTAATAAAAATTGGTGCATTACGAAATAATTATATTCAAGTTATCAAACTTCTAAATTTCCCAACGGTGTACAGGGAGGAACAAAAAATAAAATTATGATCAAGAGTAAACTACCCTGGCTGTTATTCCAAATTTGAATATTTCGAACATTTCAGTTCTTATTTGTATTATTTATTGAAATTCGAACAGAAGATAGGTACCAACAGAAACATTCTAATTCTTATTTATATTAATATTTGTATTAAAATTCGAGCACTTCCCGGCCTAGTCCGGGAAGTACGTACTTCCCGGATGGTTGTCGAAAAAAAAATTTTGGTTGGGACGCGAATTTGTAATAAATGTGTGCTGGTATAGATTTTAGTTCATAATAAAATTCCCTAATTCCAAGTCACATGATGTGTAATAAAAGCGGCTATTTAGGTAAACAAGTACACCAAGCAATAGAGCATAAAATGAGTGAGATTTTAACAAAAATACTAGTAAGAAACCGACAATGCCATCACATGGAAGACAGTCCGTAGTTATATTCTGCTATGCTTTCGACTCGCAACTATCATTTATTAATTTGTTATAAACATTTACATACAAAAAACAAAAAATTGTTTTGCTTATAAAATGAAAACTAATGTAGCAATCTGGATACTCCAATGGAAAGAATTGTAGATAATTGAAATACGAACAAAATGGGATGTTTTACAACTCGGTCGGTTCATTAGTTAACGGAGAAAAACTGGAAAAACCGGAAAACTTTGTAATTTTTTGAAAAATTCATAACTCCGCCATTTTTCAAAAGGTAGGATTAGCCTTTCTCATGAAAGTATGAATCATGTGTACTTTATGTGTGCAAACAACAGGCGCTGTCGAGACGTTACTTTTGGCACAATTGCAAATTTTTTTTGCACTATCTTGCAGCGTGCCTGGATGTTCTAGTGATAGCCCGATTTCAATTTCTCATAAAATTATGGAAGTAGAAGACAAGTATAGTACTACAAAACGTATATTCTCATTTTTTGTTACAATGGTGCGAAATGGGTGAAAAATGCATGCAAACATGACTGAAAACAGCAGAGCCCGCGTTAGCTGCCAAGAGGTAGGAGACTCCGGGAGATGAGGGGAATTCCTCTAATGAACGGGTTTCGTGATAATACGCTTCCCCTCATCTCCCGCTCTTTCCTACCACTTGACCGCTTCCACCAGGTCGGCCGTTTTCAGTCATGTTTGCAAGCATTTTTCACCCATTTCGCAGCATTTTAGCGCAAAATGAGAACATACGTTAATTTTCTAACAAAACTTTTATAATTATTCAAGTCTTTTATAAACTGAGGTAAATTATTAAAAGTTTTGATTGCATCTACAATCGGATTGTTTAAAACTATATTTGTCCTTGTACATATTTGATAGATGTTATTATGTCTTATCTTGTTTGGTAATCATGTACATCAAAGCAAAACTCAATATTTATGTTACATTTCTGTTGATTATTAAGTATTTTATAAACAAGTTTGCATTGTTCTATATCCACAATTTCTTTTAATAATGGAATATTTATTTTTTCTTGTAATGTTTTACTCTCAGTGCAGTAAAATGATTAACGCACTGTATTTGAATGCATTTGGGCTCCGAATGAAGGCTCGTTTCTTCGACAAACCCTTTGTCCATCCTGTTTGGGGAGGGGGGAAATTGTAGCATATGACTGACTATCGTGCAAAAATTCTTCGCGCTTTGTTGGATCCTGGCGGGGTGTTTGACTAAATATTATTGCCTTTTTTTTCGAACACACGATTGTGATGGTTCAATGTAACAGAAAAATTTAGTCCCAGCCATCTAAAAATGAAATGACTTCTGCACTTTTTTACGCAACTTGAACGTTGCCTGACACTACTTTTTCCCCATCTAAAATGAATGATGAAAATTGCAATCGTTTTTCCGTGGCTAGTTCTCCGTCTATTTATTTCACAAGTGTGAGAGTTCGTGAAATTCAGACAAAGCTAATTCTGCCAGATCTCGGCCTTGGCCAAATGTTCTAAAATTGATGTAGGTACAAATAAAAGTATTGAGTATGTTTCACAGCATATCAATGTTTCAAAAAACCCAAGCTTGTTTCATGAAACTGTCTTCCTATATTAAACAACAGAAGTATTTTGTGTTACTTACATATGCCCGCGATAAAAGTGCTTTCATAATAAAGTTGTCGTAAATATCCTTAGCACATTTCAGCCTATCCTCGTGCGATTCCAATTTTTCATAAGCCTTTATCTGAAACAAAACAAAAATATTATATTCCGGTTATTACTATAACTTTTGAAAAAATTAGAAAAAAAAATGTCCCATAATCAAATAAATTAACTCATCTTGAAAACAAGGTTCAAAAAAAATAGTCATAGAATATGCTGTATGTCTTGCATTTAAAAAAAATCGATATTACTTCAATAAAGTCATTTCGAAAGATTAAAATGCACCCTGTCATTGAAACTGTTAAGTAATAGCTGGAATTGTATTTTTCCATTACTTTTCAGTACAAAAAGAACAAAACCTATCTTACATAATGTTGATACACTTGAGGTTGGACAGTTTGGATTCAGAAACATGTTCGATAGTAAAAGCAGTACAGAAACTTGTGTGGGACATTTGGGCTTCGAAAGTGGATCGCACACAGTGTGGTGACTTTTTGTGATCTCAGTAAGGCTTTCGAATGTGACTCACAAATTACAACTCGAGAAACCAGATTTCTAAGGAATTCGCGGTGTTGCATCGGAATATTTCTAATCTCACCTATACAACACGATACATGCAGTGTTTGTAGGTTGCCACTTCTCGAAAGTAGAAATAGTTAATTATGGAGTACCCCAGGTATCAATTCTTGGGGTGCTACTGTTTATTATATGAGTAATTGAGGTTTCTCACCAGAGGGTCCCTCCAGGAACTGCATCGATCAATATATAGAAAACCATAGGTGGGCCGAATTTGAAAATTTGGAAGTTCACTATTGTTGTTAAGTGCTATCCGGCTAAAATATTTTGAAGATTGTGGCACTTTCGGTTGTACCGGAAGTGGACCCCATCTTTGTTATTTTACATGAGATACCCAGTATATTATCAAGGTTTTAGATTTTACGCATGATTCTGAACATGTTTCATGTATAATCTCCTATACCCAAGTCTAACCGTTTTCGAAATATTTCAAATTTTAAGTTGAAAATTGCGTTTGCAGAAAGAAAATATTTTTTTTTATTTCTGGACACGATCATTTATTTTCGATTGTGTATCGATTTATTCGTAGGAGAGGACCCAGTTTAGTAGAATTTCGATATCAATTCGATTAGAGTTATACAGGGCGTTCACCAGAAAATGATATAGATCCGGTTGAAAAAATTATTGTAAGTCCATTTTTTCAAATGGAAACCCCCCAATTTTATATTCTCATTCGATTCGGCATCGAAAATGAAGCTAATTTTGAATAAGGTTATCTATGCCTACACTCAACAGTTTTCGAAATATTGGCGAATTAACATATCTATCTCAGTTCCAGAAAATCTCGTATTCTTGAGTTTATTTATTCCTATTTGGCCATGGCGCCCGCAGTTACGTTGGAAACAATCAACTGCCACGAAAATGTAATTGTAATCATCAATCATGCCGGCTCGTTTGAATTATTCGAATGAAGATTACTTAAATCTATTTATTATTTATGGCGAATGTAATAGGGTTATCTCAAGAACATGTGATATATTTGCTATTCGGTATCCGCAGAAGCAGAAGCCCTCACAAAATACTGTCAAACGAATTGTAGAAAACTTCAAAAACATTCCATCTTTGCCAATACAAAAATGTAGATGAAGAAATTCTAGAACAATTCGAATGAAAGAGAACAATTAACTATACTGAGAGGTATACAAAAATTATTTGGTCAGTAAATGTTCGAATTAGCGCCCTTCTACTTCCAAACATTTTTCACATCTCACTAATAATTCTTGATGTGTCGCTTTTCGAATTGAATCGGGTCTGAGATTCTCAAATGAATTCCTCACTCGTTGCATACAATCTTCCATGGTAGTCAATTGAGTTTCACAGACTTGATTTTTAATGTACCCCAAATGAAAATATCGAGCACTGATAAATGTGGAGAGCGGGGCGGCCAAAGAAACGGTCCATTGTTGGATATCCACAGGTCATGAAACAATTCTTGTAAACGAGTACATATGTTGATAAAATAGGTTTCTATAATCAGCAATTGTTGAAGTGTCCAAGTTCTCATTTTCGAAATTATGCAAAATATTAAAATATCCTTCACCTGCAAAAAAAAGTACATCTCATCCTATTCTTGTTTCGAAATTGACATCTGTTTTTGGTATAGGTGAGCTTATCGGGCTTCTGCGCAAATAAAAAAAAAGTGATGTTACTTACGTAGTTTTGTCTCCTGAACTCGAATCTAAAATTATTTTAAGGCGCTCTCTACTACTTTCCGAGGTATGGCTCTCCAAACATTGAAAATTGACCGTTTTCAAACACGATTTTTTCAGTCAAAAATCACTCTGAGTTTTTCCTTTTTTTGATAGGGCCTTTCTTCACACACTAATCAACCCATATTTCACAATTACAAGCACTAAAAACATTATTTATTAACAAAAGATCCACCCTTCTTTAGGACAACACAACCAACAAATCTGGATATTTTTAACTGCGCGCACTAACTATTCATTGACATCGATACAACAATTTATATTGGTCCAGATGTATTTCCTTTGCACTGAACCCAAAAACACTCCCAGTTTAATTAAAAAATTAATAAGTGCCAATTTATTGTTCACCTAAATTAGAAATTCGTAGAATTTTAACATTTTCAGTTTATGATATTTACGTTAAATAAAACACCAAAATGGCGAAATATAAACAATTGGACATAGTAATGAAGGGAAAGGTATCTGCCCAGAATCAAATTTGAATAGTAAGCGCGCGCGTAGTTACCAACCCACTACCTATAAAATGATAAAAATCCAGATTTGTTGGTTATGTGTTGTCCTAAAGAAGGGTGGATTTTTTTGTGAAAAACTTATGTTTTTAGTGCTTGTAATTGTGAAATATGGGTTGATTAGTGTGTAGAGAAAGGGCCTATCAAAAGAAGGAAATACTTCGAGTGATTTTTGATTGAAAAATTCGTGTTTGAAAACGCAGAACCCCGATAAGCTTACCTTTAACCTGTTTTTTACTATTAAAGTTTTCTTGATAAAAATGCAGTGCCACGACTTCCTATCGCACAATAAACATTGAACTGCCAAGACTCTTGAAAATTCAGCTGAGTCACTCCAATAATGGCAATTATGTAGGTTGAAGAAACCATTCTTTGTAAATTTAGCTTCGTTTGTCCATTATAATATTATCCAAAATTAATTCGATCCCTTGCGACCAAGTTGAAACGAATTCACAAGATTTCACTATTCGTGGAAAATCTGTTTCTTTCAGGTGCTGAACTATGGAGAACTTATATGGGTGAAATTTATGTTTGCGCAGTATTCTGTGTACTAAGTTTTTTGACAATCCTGATTCTCTTGCAACTTGTCTCAAAGATATTGTTGGATATGCAGCAAAATATCCCAAAATGGCAATTTCAATATCTTCATCATCAACAATTGGCTTGTTTCTCTGCACTCTTGCTTTGACGGATCCAAAGTTTTTGAAGTTTTCTATAATTCGTTTAACAGTATTTTGTGAGGACTTCTGCTTCTGCGGATACCGAATAGCAAATATATCACATGTTCTTGGTATAACCCTATTACATTCGCCATAAATAATAGATAGATTTAGGTAAGTAATCTTCATTAGAATAATTCAAACGAGCCGGCATGATTGATTACAATGACATTTCCGTGGCAGTTGATTGTTTCCAACGCAAATGCAGGCGCCATGGCCAACTAAGAATAAGTAAACTCAAGAATTCGCCAATATTTCGAAAACTGTTGAGTGTAGGCATAGATAACCTTATTCAAAGTTAGCTTCATTTTTGATGCCGAATCGAATGAGAATATAAAATTGGAGGGTTTCAATTTTTTCAACCGGATCTATATCATTTTCTGGTAAACGCCCTGTATAACTCTAATCGAATTGATATCGAAATTCTACTGAACTGGGTCCTCTACTACGAATAAATCGATACACAATCGAAAATAAATGATAATGTCCAGAAATAAAAAAAAATATCTTTTTCGGTCTGCAAACGCAATTTTCAACTTAAAATTGTAAATATTTCGAAAACGGTTAGACTTGGGTATAGGACATTATATATATGAAACATCTAAAACCTTGATAATATACAGGGTGTCCCATTTAAAATAACGAAGTTGGGGTCCACTTCCGGTACAACCGGAAAAGCCTTAATTTTCAAAATATTTTAGCCGGCTCCGGCGCGACTTACTGCTTTTTGATAGCGAATTCACTTTTCAACTTCAGGAAAACCCGGAAAACCTATATCACCTCCCCAGGTGGTAGGTGTGCACTCCAAGCAAGCACTAGACGTCGGGATTGGCATCTAGGCAACTCACACTACACTTGATTTACCAACAAGGCATGTGGTCAATACCGATACCGTGCTAGGAATCGCACGTAAAAAGGTAAGACCTCGTTAATCCTTGGCTCGAACAAGTTTCAACTTCTGAGGGCTGCCGTTCGTAAGGGGACGACAGCTGGTTAACGGAAAAAACAATTTTAACATTTTTTTTTAACAATTAGATTAGCAAAGATAGCTCTTTCAAAAAGAGCGGTAAAATGTCGCGATAGGCCTTGAATTTTTACTGCTATTTACAATTCGTCGAATGTCAAATTCTGCTCTTCTTAAGAGCTAAATCTGAAAGTGACACTAATTTTGCTTAGCGATTTTTGACCCTTTCTTTGGTCGTTAGTGGAAGATGAAAAACCCAAAAATGTTTTGAACATCATAACTCCACCTCAATAAAATATGTTTCTAATAATTAAAAAAGAAATTCAAACGTGAAATATGTTTTCACTTCGTTTATCGGCGGTTGTCCGGAATTATTTTTTTTTTCTTTTCAACCAGAATGATCTCTGTGCTGCTTTCCAAATACCATTTTCTTCCTGGAAACATCAGTTCATCTTGCTTTCTGATGAAAATAGTAATTATATATATACAGTGTGTCCCACTTTGAGCAGCCACACTCTCATATTTCGTTGAGCATGAAATAATTCGAAATTTTCTTTGACTCAAGTTGTAGTACTCGAAAATACCTACCTTTATGTTTACGTAACCTTTGTATATCCATTTTCCACGGCTAACTACGACCAAATGAAAAGTGAAAAATTGGGAAAAACATACTAGCATTGTTTAAATAGAACATAGTTAGTCAATGCCTGTGGAAAAGGTATTGGACACAAACGCGAGTGTCATCTAGCGTGATTAGTTACAAACATGAATATTTGACGTCATTTTAATGCAGGTTTCTTCAAAAAACCCCGATTTTCATGCTTCTCCATTGTTTTAATCAAGTTACGACATGACTTGGAGGCCAGATCACTGAAGTTACGACATGACTTGGATGCGAGCTCACTATCGCCATCTACATGTCGCATCCATTTTGATCCAATTATAATCCCATAAGGTTGATTAACTATCTTCTATATAAACAATGATACTAGGCATTTTTTATCGCAAAAATAACACCAGATTCTGTTTCAGAACATCTTAAAACCCCCAAATCTCAATGCTTGAATCATTTGAATATACAGGGTATCATTCATTCTGATCAGAGTTAGCATTGGAAAAGTGATATTTGGCTATTTTTCAAAGTATTAATTAAATATTTTTGTGAATTCTGTGACAAGAGAAGATATTTTGGAAATTTTCCAAGCATTATTTATGGATTAGAGTTGATAATGCTACCAGCTACAGATGCTACCCTGTATATTCAAATGATTCAAGCATTGAGATTTGGGGGTTTTAAGGTGTTCTGAAACAGAATCTGGTGTTATTTATACGATAAAAAAATGCCTAGTATGTTTTTCCCAATTTTTCACTTTTCATTTGGTCGTAGTTAACCGTGGAAAATGGATATACAAAGGTTCCGTAAACATAATGGTAGGTATTTCCGAGTACTACAACTTGAGTCAAAGAAAATTTCGAATTAGTTCATGCTCAACGAAATATGAGGGTGTGGCTGCTCAAAGTGGGACTCACTGTATACTGCTTGTGGCTTTTCAACTCGAGTCTTTCCGTCAACCCATTCATAAATTCGTAGTTGGTTTAGCACAACTTCAATGGAAAAAGTTTACGATTTCATTGATATATGTTTTCTCTTTATTATACTCGACTGACGACAATAACGGTCGAGATATCAACGAGAGATGTAGTAGTTTTGTTGGACATATATACCATAAAATCTTTTCAAAAGTATAGTAATTTCTGAAATAATTGTTTTAAGTACTTTACAGCCGCTGGTTGTAAAATACAGTTAGACATTGCGGCTAAATTAACTCAACTTTTAGTACAATTTTTGAGAGCTCTTCGTTAGTATGTGGTGAGTTGAGTAATAATAGCAGGCGAGAACGGACCCTTTGCAAAATACATTCGAAACTCGTTATGTTCACTCATAGCAGATGTTATCATGAAACAATGGCGGTATTTGCGTGTCTGGCGTCACTTTTCAGCTTCCAATAACACCCTTGCAGTTCTCGTCATCTAGCACGACATACAATTTTCGCCATTGAATAAGCTGTTATTATATTTTATTTACTATAAGCACGTTATACTGATTGTCGAAACGTCAGAGTGATGTATCCGATAACATTTTTGCTAACAAAGACCAGTAAATAATGTAACGCAAAATTATGTTGTTTTTTTTTCGTAGCGTGTACTGAAAAGAAACATGGGATCAACATGTGGATTCAAGAAAGTCCTTCAATGTACCTCCAGATTAACCATCCAGAAATAAAATCAGCCTCTGTCTATTTATTTTGTGTGCAATAATTTTTCTTAGGAATTGATCGGTGCACTGCGGATTGTTCAGATAATAAACCCAGTGTGTAAGCATTGCTTGGAAAATATCGACTAAAGATGTGATCCTGTAATAACCCAAACAGGTGATAACCGGAAGCGCTTCCAACAATCAGTATACGTTTGTCCGCTACGACATGTTGAAAATAATTATGGCCGTATTCTATAGTCCAGTCGGAAATTGTAGATAGTGACTCATCGTCAGTTTACGCTGAATCCCCGTAAACAGACGATGAGTCACTGTCTACAATTTCCGAACTGGTCTATGGATTCAGTACTAACTTCTGAAAATAATTCGACCAGCTGCGAAATAACTAATATAGATCTGCCGTTTGTGAAAGAGGATGATTACCATCCCACTGTATTATTATTATTTCTTGTGGTATACAGTTTTGAATGGAAGCGATGTTGATACGGCTTTAGGTGAATTTTAGGAAGATTTTGTAGCTAAGTGTGTCCCTAAAGTTATTGTAAATAAAAATAATAATTCGTATCCAATTCGGTTCACGAAAGAGATCAGGTACTTTAGGAGAGAAAACGAGAGATACAGAAAATTAAAAATGCTGTCAGGCCATTATGACAATAAGTTCAAAGAGTTGAGGTGCAAATTAAAAAAAATTATTAGAAAGGAAGAGGGGATTGCTTACTTTTTGCCGACGACTTAAAGCTTTTCAAACGTTGCAAACGGTTCGAGACTGCAAAGGTTTACAGAGAGATGTAGATAAACTCATGAGAAATAAATTATATTTCAATTTCAAAACATGTTCTTTACTCTCTATAATTCGTGTGGAAGAGACGATTTATTATAATATGCAACGGAGGGAGAGGTCCTGGAGAGGAAGACTGAAATGAATGATCTCGGTGTTACTTATGATTCACAATTCACCTTTTCCACTCATATCAAAAACATGATCAAATCTGCTAATCGTATCTTGGGATTTGTGATCAGACAAACATGAAATTTCTCTAATAATAATATACTATTAAATTACTATATTATTCACTAGTAAGGCCTAAATTGGAATTTGCCTCGATTGTTTGATTCGGATAATATCAAACATATTCAAATGAATTAGATAAAGTCCGAAACATACCTTTGAGATATTTGTATTTGAAATAGCACCGCTCATGGCCTGATTATAAAACCATCAGGACATCACACTTGAGATCGGGATTCAAAATATTATCCTTAGAACTAAGACGAACTCTAACATCAATTTAATTCTATACAAGCTAATATAGTTACAAGGCCGATATGTAGCAAATAACGGACGAGGTTGAATATTGTGATCCGAGGCGCAGCCGAGGATTATAACAACCGAATCTGTTATTTGCGTATCGGCCGTGTGTCGTTCAAGAATTTTCATAATTCCGCTGAAAGATTATATTTAGATTCCGAGGAAAGACCAAACCACGTACTTCGTGATTCTACAGAAAAATCGCAACATCGTGTTGTCATGGAACAGCTTAATATCACAACAATATTATTTATTTGTGATCGCGAGTTCGCTTTAACAACGACCATGGATGAAATTGAGGAACAAAATCTATTTTCTTTAGAAAAATTGGGAGAATCATGTGCAGCGAGTGTCGATTTACTGCCGAAAATAACTCAAGAGCCATATCAAAAAGAATATGAAGATTTTGAAGAGTGGCGTAAAAGCAAGAATGTAAAGGTGGTTAATGAAGATGTATTATTAGCCTATACGAAAGGAAAATCAGAGGTTTATTCTCCTAACTCGCTGTGGACCAAGATTTCAATGTTGAAACTTGCTTTGAAAGTTTATGACAATATTGACATTTCAAAGTTAGTTATTTTAAATCGTACACCATATTAGAGTAATACCTACAGAAATGGTATTTTCAGATTTGGAAAAGTATTTTGTTCTTGAGACGAAAGTCTGATAGATACACTCCAAAGAAAGCAAACGTTTTGTCTGAAGAAGAAGAACTAAGTTTTTGTTGGAGGCAGATGATCATAAATGGTTGCTTGAAAAGGTTGTATTAATGTGTAGTATTTTTTGCGCCTGTAGACGTGACGAACTTGTTAAGCTGACTGTGGATGATTTTGAAAGCACCAGTACCACAGTTTTGGTTACATGCAGGTATACTAGAAACAAAAAGAACACGGTATTTGTCATTCAAAAAAAGATGCCTATGGTTTATACCAAAAATACGTAAATTTGCGGCCTTCAAATTAGGAAAATCGGCGATTCTTCATTGGTTATAGAAATGGTAAATGTGTAAAATAAGTTGTGGGCATTCATTCTATTGGAGCTGTTCCAAAGAAAATTGTAGCATCTTTTAAATTGGAAAATCCTCAGCTCTACACAGGGCACTCGTTTCGCAGATCCTCGGATACTATACTTGTAGAAAATAGTGGCAATCTACTACCGGTAAAAGAACTTGTAGGTTGGAAATCCTCTGCGGTGGCGGAGTCGTATATTGAAAATTCGGTTTCAAAGAGAATGAAGATAACGAGACAACTATTTCATAGTAATGAGGCCACACCGATAACAAGTTCAAATACTGGTACTATAGGTGGCAAATCTCTCATCGATGGAATATAAATTTCAAATAATAGCAGTGAGTTTCAAAAATTTGCACCATATGGAAACTTTTTTATTATCAGAAAATTTAATTCTTCATAAAAATTGGTGCATTACGGAATACTTGTATTCGAGTTATTAAAATTCAAAATTTCAAATCGGTGTACAGGGGGGAACAAAAAAATGAATTTTGATCCCTGGCTGTGATTCCAAATTTGAATATTTTGAACATTTTAGTTCTTATTTGTATTATATATTCGAACAGAAGATAGGTAAGTACCAACAGAAACATTCTAATTCTTATTTATATTAATATTTATATTAAAATTTGAGCACTTCCTGGCCTAGTCCGGGAAATACGTACTTCCCGAACTAGGCCGGGAAGTTCTACTTTCCCAAAGAAAAAGTGTCCGGGAAGTGAACATTACCCGGATGGTTGCCGAAAAAGAAATTCAACGGACGGAGGCTGTTAACATTAACTCTTCAATTGTCATCTGAATACCGGCCGTTAAATCAAAATAACAGTATGGGATTTCGAAAAACAAAATAACAAATTCCCCCGAAATCCTCCATTTGCTTCCATTTAATGTACCTCCACGTCGTACATGTTCAATATATCTGCAGTTTGTACCATAGCAAGAGCACCATTGTTATCTATGCTCAAATTAGCAAACAGTTTTAATGTACTTATGGATTTGGATTGGACCTTACCTCTAACGCAAAAAATGCTAGAACATGTATTGAACTTGTTGACTCTATGAGACTGAACATATTACAAAACAACTCACTACAGTTCTGGTCATTTATAAGTAATAAGGATCAATATATAATAAAAATCAGGCGGATGACTGGTCCGTTTTTTGATAATGAACTTCAATATATCTCCCGAGTGGCTGCAAAAGTTTCGCTTCTATTGAAAAGAGGCTAACAGGTCATATAGTTTTTCTACGGAAATACAGAAAAAATTTACGGAAATTGATTTTACGTCCAGCTCTACTTCTCCTCTAACTAATAAATATGAGACACTAGACAGGTTTCTAAGAACCTCTGGAAGGTACACGTGAAATTAAAAATTCTCTCTTCCTAAAAATTCGAGTTACAATTCGGAATTTTGACGGATTACATCATTTCACTTTCCATATTTTTCAATTTCTTCACAGACAGGAATCCATGCCCTTGTGGCAATTTTGTCCTACAAATTCGTTAATACTAATCGTTGCTTGCATGAACTTGACAGGTCGAATTCTGTAAACATAATTTTTCCACTTAGTATTAATTTAATTTAAACGGTTTGAGAGTCACAGTGCTTTCAATGTCAACAACCCTAACAAACAACTGGACTGAAAGGCAATATAAACCGGATGCCCATCGCCCTAATTAAACAAGAATAATTTTCTCTTCTTCGCGTCTATTATTATTATTTGACGCGAATCGCCAACTTGCAGCATCATCTGACTGCTCGTACATTGTGTGAATGTTTTCATTCGATAAAACAAACCTATGAAGCCAAGTGGACTGAATTCTGAAATTAGGAGAGGCAATATACACAAACCCATAATTATGGGTTTGATTATCGTTGATTGATGATTTACAGTTCGCAAATATAATAGTGACTTTTAGATACAGAATGATTCAGAATAAGACCGTCAAACTCCGTGAACCGAATATGATACTATACAATCCAATGATAGGTTATTAACAATGTTGTCTACGTAAGGTTAGTCAGGTTAGGTTGGCTAGTAATTCACGAATTTTTAACTCAGTTTGCCTTCTTCTTCTCTGTCATTTTAACTTACCGCCATTACAGTGACCAATCTCAGAGCGTGCCGTGCCGTGCAATTTATTGTCGTCTGAATATGATTATGAAATAAATACCGGTTCATTCTAATGCCTCCTGACTGAAATACAAGATGTTGAAGTCACATAAGGATCATAATGACGATCATTATGGTACTAGCTGTGAAGATTATCAGGCGTGGCATCAGCTGAGTCTGATAACACAGCTAGTACCATAATGATTGTTTATGATCCGAATTCCATACAAAATTTATATTCCGACGATTTCTTTAACAATGGATTTCTTCGAAGAAGACAGAAATCTTTGGGAGATCGTTTGCTAACGAACAGTCGTTACCGACCGATGATGAACCCTTTACTCCCATAAACACCTAACTATGTAGGCTTATTATGGCAAGAACCTGTCAGAAAACAACTACTCCCCTGTCTAAGACTACGACGGGTATTGAATTAAATCTAACAGCTACTTGTGTAACGTTCCTCAAAACATCAGAGGACGCAATTGCAAGTGCCCTCTATGACCAACCAGCAGAATTATGTTTTGATTTGGACGGGGTGACCACCTGCAGACTAGTTTCGAGGTTGTTGCCTCTCATCAGTGCAAGGGCAGGTCAACACAGACAGCACTGAAGCCATCTGTTCCCCGTCCAAACCAATACACACTCCGCTGATTAGTCAATTCTGGTTCACGAGATGAAAGCAGTTTCTAGGCCGCTCCACCTAGCGAGCAGAGGAAGACACTCCGAATCTCCGGGTTGAGAGATTTAATCGAAGACAGAAATCTTTGGGAGAAATAGTAAATGCACCAGATGCATTCTGTCCAATATGCAGAACTTCACTGATTCGGCATGAAATGATAAAGAGAAAACTACAACAGAAATACAATTGATACTTTCTGAAATCGAATTGACTTTTCTGAAATTAATCTTATACTTTCTGAAATTCAACTCACTATCCTGAAAATCAATTGACGCTTTCTGAAAATCAATTCACCATTCTGAAATATAACTGATACTTTCCGAAATATAAGTAACTATTCTGAAATTTAATTGACGCTTTCTGAAATACAACTGGAAAAGGTGTAGTAGTATACCCAATAAACAGTGTCTATCATTTGAGTAGATATTCATACACAACAATAGTTTTTCTACATAAAAAACATGTTGATTAGATAGATAATATTTTACTTGATAATTCAATCAGAAATGGCCTAAGAAATGATACAACATAAAATTCAACGAATTAAAAGTACTCATTTTCAGTTTTGGTAACATATCAGTGAAATTACGACATCGCTTCGATCCAATAATATGACCAATGAAAGAAAAGAAGTTTTTCGGTTTCATTCTGACTTACCTGTAATATGTTTTGAATACTCCCAACATCAAAGAATGATCAGTAGATTGACAATTATTCCTATATGTTGTCAGAAAGTTATATTATGCGATTATTAAACACAGGAAATGATGTCTGTACTCAGGACAAATCTTCAGTTTTTCGCAAATATCTCAGAAACCCCCACTTTCAGGCATATGAGATGTTATGATTGATAAGATAACCAATGGCTAACATGTTTAGACGACGCTGAAAATTCAAGGTCACGCTGCTGAAAGTTTGATTCATTTGAACTTTTTGCAGTAAAATCTAGCAGTGTTCGCATTTCTAACCTTAAAATTATCTTGAAATTGAGATAGCTGTTATGATTCCTTTCTACTACAATTAGTTGAAAATTTCTATTCCAATGTTATTATTCAGATAACAACGTCAAAAGGGGCGGAGTCACTGCCACTAGTGCCACTGCTACTGTCTCTATGTGGAATAGCCTTTACTGATGTCAAACAGTCATTATTTGTCCATTCACTTGTCTAAAGAAAATATGAAGGAAAGTATTTACCACCGTAACTACGCCACTGGTTTACGAATATCATAAATTAATTCTACAAATTATCACAGTGATAAACCTAGATTGGTGTACCAGGTTTCAATTTTCTTCCTTCGGGAGTTCCGGAGAAAAAAAAATTGTATTTTTTTCATACTTTCGACACCCGGTATCTCAGACAGAATGCGTTTTAGGACGTACATTGATAAAAGGTGAAAAGCTTTTTTATTCGGAGTTTGTCGGTCTTATTCTGACTCACACTATATATCTTTCAATAATTTAGGACGACGGTTGCCAATTTTGATAGGCATTACCAGGCTGCTCTTAGGGCCAGTTTTATAGACTCCAATCAAATCATATTGAAAATTTCGCACTCTGAACCAATTTCAAGTTTAACTGGAACCTGAAAACTAAGGCACTTAGCAATGAGTGTCATCTTGTTAATGGGTAACCTCACGGTGTCACCATTCCTTAGGGTATAATCAGTAATTATTAGTAAGGAAAGTGTTAATATTTTTCGAACAGTGAAAGACGTATAGAGATATTATAACTTGAGGCATAAGATGTCCGGAGAACTGCTCATTGCTAATATCCTATACAATAGGAAAAGTTGGGACAGAAATCCATCAGAAAACAACTACTTTCCTGGCTAATGCCACGACGAACATTTAATTACATCTGATGAAATTTCCGTTCAGAGTTCCTACAAGGTTATCTCTGCAATTGCTTGTTGCATGGAAATGTTCATCGAAACATTCGGACCACCTATATATCGATTTCGGGGTGTTGCCCCTCATCAGTATGATCAGAAATGGATTTGGTTATCGAAGTGGATTTGGTTATCGATTTGGTTATCGATTCATTTGTTGCAGTCATTAGTTATAGAAATCGATATATAGGTGGTCCGAATGTTTCGATGAACATTTCCATGCAACAAGGAATTGAAGAGATAACCTTGTAGGAACTCTGCACGGAAATTTCATCAGATGTAATTCAATGTTCGTCGTGGCATTAGCCAGGAAAGTAGTTGTTTTCTGATGGATTTTCGACCCAACTTATATTAGCAATGAGCAGTCCTCAGGACATCTTATGCCTCAAGTCATAAGCTCATTGTTTGTGAATTACAATTTTCTTCTCCGATATTATAACTACTGTCAATATACAAGGTGATTTATGACTATCACGGCCGTGGTGGTCGCTTTTTGGTGGAGCGTTTGCCTCTCAAGCATAGGGTCGTGGGTTTAATTCCCAGCATGGTCATCGGTCTCGTGCATGGCATCACACGTTGAATGGTAAGGGCTTCGTCTTCCCTAGCTCTCACAAGTCTCTCGAAGACTTCTGAAGGTTGCGCGTAGGGGAGCAACAGGATGGCGCATAACATTTTTATAACAACAATATCACTTCTGCTTTAATGAAAAAATTTGAGAATTACTTTCCAACACTTAACTCTGATTTTATAAAAACTTTGAAAAATTTTTTTTTTTTATTATGGCATTACATCTATTCGTCAGATTGGACCACGGAAGACATAAGAACGGACTGCCATTATACTTGTGCCTATGATCATGGACTAGTTAAAAATTTGACAAATTTGAATTAATACGGCGGGTACTCAGGGACACTGAAACAGCATGGTGTGGTCATAATCGATGATGAGACATGTTTTTCTATCATTAGGAAAAAAAAATAGCTTTGAGATCGTTTTTCAAGAGAGCATCAAAACGGTGCATATTGGGAACTCCAAAGGAACACTCATCCCATGACCTCATAACCATTTGAAATATTTTTTGTAGGAGTTATAATAAATTGTAGGAATACTAAAATAGAGCATTCTTTAGAATATTTATAATTAATCTCAAGGAACAGGATTGAAAAAGAGAATCGAGCCACTATAATGGCACAAGTTTGTGACTTCAAAGACACAAAAAAATTTAAATACAATGAATGAATCGTTCTCCTATAATTTTTTAAAAAAAGTTCTTCAATATCTTCTTTTAATCTTTTTTCATAATATCATAGCACAATGATTTTTATTTATCGAAAACTAAACGATTCATCATTCTCAGTATTATACCTGATTCGACTGTAACATACAAAAACACCTATCAAAAATTAACTTGCGACTAGCATAATTTCCTTTTCAGACCATTGCTCATTTCCCAGAGAAAATTAGGAATTTCCTAAACGAAATTGTCCTTGCTGATGACAAATCGACGATAGAATCGACGTGAAAATTCAATAACCGTGCCTAATTGTATTAAATTAGCTTCATTCTGATTCGCTGATAATACTCTGCTGCCATTTAAATTACCATATATCAACGTTTCCGTGAAAATTGTTGTTATTTTCTGGTGGCGCTCGCGAGCTGCATAATTTATTATTCAAATCTTATAATTTATTGCCCAATTACAATTTATCGATGTTATCGGTATTTTGACCACTATAAATCTTGATTACCGATAAGTATATACATATTAGCATCATTATAGGGTAAGAGTGAGGTCTTCAATTTATGTATTTTCTGTTTTCCAATGAGAACAGTGAATCTTTCGATAATAGATCTTTATATATCTCCCTTTACACATGTCTTTCAATCAACGGACCACTTCATTTCAGAACATTAACAAAAATACTGACTACACAAATGGATTCAGCGAAATCTGTTCTGCAACAAAAAATATATAAGGTAATTTCCTTAAGGTTCATATAAAGTACCATAGTGACAGCGATCTTTTATAATATTTCCAAATAAATTACAGTTTTCTGCTGGAATATCTTCCGAATATCCAACGGTCAACCCTACTGCTAATGCATTGTTGCCAAATCTCAACATTATTCGGAGTACTGCGAAATAGCTCACAGAATTATTAATTATTGGTTGGTATTAATTGTGGTAATGTGGTTCAATGCATTATGTAGCTATATTGTCAAGGGGGTTGTGAGAGAAAAGGTGAGCCACCATCTTCTTTCTTTTATTATTCCTTCCATTTTGAAGGGAAATAGTAACCATTGTATCCATACCTTTTCTACCGTTTGTACCGTTTGTAATTTATTGGTTTATTTCATTGTTTTTCGGAATTATGAGTTCATTGTTATGTTTTTGGGCCACGTCTTCAAGATACTTTCTTTCTTTTCTTTTCATCTCTTTTCCAGCTTTTCGTATTGTTCAGTGTTCTACAAAATATTTCAGTTTTGCAGTATCTCCGTTTTTTTTGTGCATGTTGACTTCGCGGGCCTCATTACTGTTGATTAGCGACCTCTACAGAGCTTTGTCTGTAAATTTAGTGAAACTAACAGGGCCTCTAGTTTTTTGTTGGGTGGAAACCGCGGGGAAATAATTTTTCGAGATCAGTTGAGTTCTGTCTGTGAATTTGGTGGAATTCACAGTGCCTCCATAATTTTGTTGGGTGGAGACCTCGGGGACCTCGTTTTTCGAATATTGTGGGCCTCTACTGAGTCCTGTCTACGAATTTGGTTGAATTTGTAGTGTCTTCGCTCTTTTGTTGGCAAATCGCAAAACATACAACTTATTACTTACATACTTCTTCAATTGTGTCCAAGGACTTCAATGCTTTAGGCGGACCAATCCAACATCCAACTGATGAACTGACAAACCCCTATCGACGTAACTTTCATTTTCGAAAAATTAAATCGGTTACCGCAGTCTATAACTATTGGCAACGCTGTACAGTAAATATGACAGTGACATTAATTCTGTGCAATACCTTGTGGACAGTAGCAGAACTATTTTTGTCTTTTCGTTCATGTACTACAGAGGAATCACTTACTGGAGCGATTTACCGTTTTTTGTCCGAGTTTTTGAAGATCATTATTAAAAATATAAATCGTTTGATTTTATGTTTGAAAAATATTATGATTGGCTCCTCAATGTTCAGTCTTCTAAATTTCATATTAGTATCAATTGTCTTTCATTTCAACTGTCTTTGATTTTATAACAAGATTTTCAGAATTTTTTTTAATTGTGAGGGAACGTTGAAGTTGAAGAAAAAAATCGTTATTATCTTTTACTTTGACATTGATATGTCATGATATTTGAAATGAAATCTGATAAATGGTTTTTGGGAAAACTTAGAAAAACCTCTAAAAATTAGGTTTTTTTTTCCTCGAAAACTGTTCATCAGATTTTCTTCTACATCTCTCTAATTATTCAATTTGAATGCCAAAATAACTCGATTTTTTTTTCAGAATCTTTAACCTTGCCGATAATTTTTTCATGGGTTTATAATATGAACCTTAAACACAAACGTTGGGTTGTCAATTATTTTCCTATTGGGTTGACAGGTAATAATAATATTTTATTCTCCGGAATACAAGCATTATACAGGAGTAATAGTTCATCTGAAGTAAAAACAGTGGTAGTATATATAATAATAATAATAATTTTATTCGCAAAAACATTGGTACTGAGTTGAATGTGACGCATACAACATGGTGGTGAATCAAGAATATAGTGTTCCACGATGCAGTAGACACTGCTTGTTTGTGGACCTATTCATCAGTAGTTTCTGTAAAACTAAAAACTAGGTTAGATCAAGTCACTCAACGATCTATAAAAAATATGATAAACCAATATGTGATTTAAGATATATATAGATATGTATATTGACATGAGAATTTCAGGATGAAAAAGTTTAATATAACAGTAAGGTAAAAAAAATAATCTATACTATACTGTACTTATAAGACTAATGTAGGGTCTACTAATAGTGGTTATAAAGAATTGAAAACCAAAATTCAAACATTACACGACAAAATAAATTTCATGGAAAGAGAAAATAAGAAGAAGAATTTAATCGTAACAGGGCTACAAGTAGGGTCAAACAACGATAAAGAAATCAAAGAAGTCATGGAGAAGTTTATTACAAACAATATGCAAATTACCGCATAACTTCAAAATGCTACAAAAATCGCAGAAAAAACTTACATTATTGAGACTGAAAATTTAAGTGAGAATATAGATATTTTGAAGAACAGAAGTGAGTTAAGGAATTTGTTTGAAAAAATCTATATAAATTCGGAACTTACGAAAAAAGAACAAGTATTTCAGAAAAAACTTGGAAATGGGATGAAACTCAAGATCGGCTTAGAAGAAGTTACTACAACGCAGACCCCAAAAAACTAGATGATGCACAAAACCAAGAACAATCACAACATAACGTTGAAGCTAATAACAAAAAGGACATGACTCTACTTCCTCTACTTTTCTGGAACTGTCAAGGAATTAATACAATAAATAATTTTGATACTGAAGAGAGGATAAAATTTTGTAAATTTCCAATTATAGGAATTGTAGAAACATGGATAACTACAGAAAACCCAACGATGCCAAATTTTCTAAATGATTATTATAAAAAAGGCTGATTTTGTCGAAAAATCAAAAACAGTAACTATTGGTTATGTAGATGAAGAGACTGGATTAGACTGTTGTCTTTCCGAACATGGTTATAATTGAGCAGAGTTACTGGATAGTTAATCCGTGACACTGAGAGAAGCACAAAACATAGAAAATAAAACAAATCCCCATAATTAAACAGTAGACCTAAATGACAAATAATAGCAGCCGTGAAAGCTGAGTTGGATAATGAGGATGCTGTTGCAGCTAAATATATGAAACGAGAAATGCAGGTTTCACATGTTTCTCATATGGACTTGTTATTAACTCAGGAATCCCTTTCATGACAACGTCCCCCGACAGAGTTGTTTTTGATAGCAGTAACGATATCTATCATTTGTTGAAAATAAAAACATTTGTATCTAGAGGATTAAAAAACAAAAACATACTCTGTAAAACAGGGGTATTTCTTGACAACAGTAAGAGAGTGTTAGCTTTAAAAAAACAACAATTATTATCAAATATAGGGCATTGTTGCGGACTGAGCTTTGGATCCTGTACCAGTATTAACAAGACTCTATTTTGGATTTTCCAAATCCAATCATGAGCTCTTCAAAGTCAGCGTTCACTGTGGTTTAGAAGTCGATTCTGGCCACTACATATTTTGGCCAGGGACAGAACAGACTGGTACTTTAATGACACTTGCTTGAATATACTGTTTTCTATCAAATTGATCCTTTTGGAGCCTCTAGAGACACCATACATCCTATTTAACTCAAAAACAGATATTCATAATTCAACAGACCCCGTTAGGACTCTTCATTCAATTAATTCCAACTCTTCAAATGACGTGATGTTATAGATTTTTCCGGGTTTTCTATAGCTGTAAAAGCGAATGCGACACCGAATTAATTTGAAAATCCCCGGAGCTCCGATACATTTTTTTCATTATTCCTTTGTAATTGCTATATTCAATACTTTAATAAAAGTTCTTTTTACTTTGGTCCCAAATAATGATTCGATCAATATTTCGTTATATTTTCACTTTCAGTTTCAGATAATCAAAACAATAAACAATTTGTTGAAGTTGACAGATGACAATTATAATTTACTTGATTCAGTGTTTCCAACATTAAAAAACAAAATATATTACCAACCTGACAGCGAAAAAATGATCACCGATAGCCTGTGGAATACTGTCAATTATGCCATCATCAACAACCACGTGATCACTCGTAATAACGAGAAATCGATCCATTGCGTTCCAAACATCTCATTAACATTAAAGCCTCGCCAATTCAATTTCAACCTCTATTGAAATAGATGCCAGAACTAGTTTTCAATGCGCTAGAGTATCTACTCGGATTTGAATTAACTGAGTTTTGTTGCACTTCGGGTCTATTCAAACCACATTACACTACTTAATTAAATATTCTTTGTATATAGCCAAAAGCTCTCAGCTATCAGTTTTAAGCCTCTAGTCGTTTTACTCGTTCCATGCATACGAAAATTGTCCACACTAAATACACATCATCACATTCTGTTGATGCTTGACTTGCTCTTATTATATTTAACAATAAAATGATCATGCTGTCTAATTTGTTGTCGCAGGTTGACATATATTCGAATACTATCTTTAAATCCAGAATAGCTGCTATTTATGACCACAAATATTCCTGTATCACTGTTTTTTTTGTTTGAAAAACAAATTTAAAAAAAGTTTCCTTCATCCACAATATCTTTGATACGTATTTCAGTTATTTTCGCTTTTCTACAAGCACCAGCAACTCCTATAATCATATTGTCACCTAAAAATGACACTAAATTATACCGTTGCTTACTGTTATTTATTTATTTATTTATTTATGAAGAAACATACAGGCTTAACCTAATTACATGTTTCTGTTTAATCTTAATAAATTCTAGTACTGAGAACAACCAAAAAAAACAAAATGCATACATTATATAAACCGATATAAACACAGATCCATACTTGAGTATACACAGTAAATATGCAAACAAAAATACCAAGAAAAATCTTCAAGAAAACCTACTAGGTATTTATATTTTCAAAATACCTAAGTTGTCGAGGCAACGCTTAAATGTATTAAAAGAGGAACACATATCGTTCAATGGTCCAATAGAATTTCTGAAAATTATATTGTTCGGACGCGTGCTGTGTAATGATACATATAGAGAAATGTGACTCAATATATATTCAGAATCTATGTGGGAGTTGACTATTTTAAATAGAAACATTAAGTTACGACGGACCCTTCTATGTTTGAGGAGCGATAGTCCAAATTCAAGCCTCAATGGACTGTATGGAGCGAAACCAGGGTTAGTTCCATATTTTTTATAATAAAGAAATTTAATTAAATTATTTTAAATTGTTTCTAGGATTTGAATCAAACTCTGATTTTGGGGATCCCAGATAACGCTTGCATACTCTAATTTTGTTCGGACGAGTACAACGAATAACGATTTGATGGACTCTGTTTGTGAATTCACATGTAGTTCTCTTCACAAATCCCATAAGCTTACGAGCTTCTCTAACAGTTTTTTTTTTAAATGTGCTTGTCAAACTTGAGATTGGTTTGTAATATCACCCCCAAATCAAGAATATCGTAAACTCTTTCTAATATTGAGCCACCCATTCTGTAACAAAAGTGATGAGGGAATTTACTTTTAGAAAATGTCAGCATACTACATTAATTAATATTGAAAAATAATTTATTCTTTATCGACCAATTATAGATATGATCAATATCATTTTGCATTATTAGATAGTCATTCACATCAACAATATTTTTAAATATTTTGTAATCATCTGCGTACAATAAAGATTCAGATGTCACCATAATGGGGAGATCATTGATAAAGATCAAGAAAAGGAGTGGGCCAAGGTTTGACCCCTGCGGCACTCCAGAACCTACCAAGAACTGTTTCGACTCATACCCGTGAAACACAACAAACTGTATCCTATAATCCATATAATTTCAGTTTAGCTAGGATTATATCATGATTAACCTTGTCAAACGCCTTGGCAAAGTCTGTATAAACGCAATCAACTTGTCCTCCCCTCTCAACTGTTGGTTTGACAATGTTGGTAAATGACAACAAATTAGACTCCACGGATTTTTTTCTACAAAAACCATGTTGTTTATCAGTTAACAGTTTATCAACTGAGAAATACAATTTTTCAAAAATGATAAATTCCAATAGTTTTGCCGGGTAAGGAAGTGCAACACTTGATAGCAGGTGAAACGACAAACAACCGGAGTCAACCAACAGGAAGCCAACCGCACATTTGTGGCTTCAGTCGGAAACACGCGTGTTTACGAAGAAATAGCTATAGCTACCTGCGTGACATCTGAGTCCAGGATTATTAGTAAGAGGGCTAAGTCCAATAAATCTTCTCTTCCTGTTTTTCACAGTTTCCTCTCGAAAACACACATTTTCTTACTTGCCATGAAGTTCTTCTTTAAATTCATTCTGTATATCTATGGATTTCAGTTTTGAAAACTATTGCCAATAATAATAGTACGAGAGCTACCAACGTCGGGAAAACAAGAATTTCAAGTAGGGCAGTTTTTAAACATGCTATCTCTCTCACTCTTCCGGGAGTTATATGGGATAGCTGCCTGGTGGTAGAGGTTGCGTTCATCAATGCGCATCGTACTTATAAAGGTAAAATATTGATTTTTCAAATTATTTAAGGTTTCTTTTTTTATTATTATTTTAATTGAACTTTTTGACACATGCATCAATTATTGCCAGAGATTGGTATCGTTGTTTAAACTGTGCCAGACTCTAATTCTGTTGGTTCGGTCTGGCTGGAGGTTACAGCCAGACTGATTGAAAAGTGAAAAGTAATGTGGTATCATTTTGCTTGGTCTAGAAATGGTTGCCAAATAAATTTTAGAGAAAGGACTAAAAACCATTGAATTAATTTGTGTATTAATACGGTATAATAATAATAATTTATGGTTGTTAAAAAATAAGAAAATGATTTATCTCAATTATGAAAATATACAAAAACTCTGATAGTTACATGAAAATTAAAGTTAGATGTTTTTTTAATCCATAATTGTATCACAAAAAACGGAAGCATCTTGATAATCATTATCATCTTCATCACTGCTTTCATTTTCATAGTCATTGTCATCATCGTCTTTTGAAGTATTATCTGTAAAAGAATGAAAAATATAATATTTAGGCAAAAAGAAAAAGAAAAGAATTTTTTTAGTATTTTGTTTTAAATTTTCAACTTTGATAATAACGTCGGCAACTAATGATTGTAATTGCTATCCAACGAACCAGATAAATAGTTATTTAAGTAACAAGGAATGTAAGGACGTGTTAACATTCGAGGTGAGCGAGTACGAGCCGAGGCAAAGCCGAGGCTTGTCGCTTGCCGAGGATGATAACAGTCGATACATTCCGTGTAACTTATTACGTTTTTCCCGCTGCTTGTTGACATTTCTCAAAATTTGCCTGAATTGAAGTTTGTTTTCTTACCCTTCCTTCATGATTATTCGTTCGCTATTTCATTCTAAGTTGCTTGTGCGTGTAACTAAGTTACCGAATAAGCAGACAACAATAATATTCAAAAGGTCTCATAACCTAAAAATTGATATGAATGAAGCTGAAGGTATTACTTGTCAAAGGCAAAGTCATTATTACCCTAGGCATGTAAATGACACTATTTACATTCCGTTGTCAAGATGAATTAGTAAACGAATGATATAGGCCATTTACCTGTTTTGTTGCTAAGCATATATGGACTATTTACAGTGTCGGCAGCGGGAAAATTATATTTATCATCGTTTATGGTCTAACCAGAATCTTGAGGTGATAGAGATGTCGGGTGTCTTGAATGAGCATATCTCCAAAACTTTGTGACGTAACGTACTCGAAGTGTTGATACAATTCAGCTTTACTTGGTGGTAGCCTTGATGAGTCAAAATTACGAAGAAAAAAAAATTCAAAATTATTGTCTGATTTTTTACATACATATGTTTAAAAACAGATGGAAAGGAATGTCATTGAGGTTCCAAGAATCACGAGTTCCGTAAATATGACAAATTAATTTTTCTAAGATCTTAATTGTCTCATCCAGCAAATCTTCATCATCTGTATTGATAATTTGACAGGCTGACTGATACTGATTTGATTGCCCTAGCAGTATGAGAGGCCTAAGTTTACTTTTCAGGAAAAAAAAGCTGGTGTGTAGTCGCATCCTGTGAGTGCGTGGATAAAGAATTCCCTAGAATCTGGTATACTTGGTCGACGCTTATAAATCACCCAAATTTATCCAGAGTTTTAATGATGCATTCAAATGATCCGTCCATGTTACCAAGAAATATTATTGAAATATATGTGTCCGAGCAGCGTATTACAACTTCGGCATCGAAATTTATTTGGCAAAATAATGTGATATATTATTCGAGAATCTGCTTCTTCGTGTTCTTCACAAGATTTATTTATTTATTTATTTATTTATACTGAGTACAAACAGACTAAGTCTAATAATATGTATCAGTTAAAAAATTACAAATATACAGAAACATGCATGGCATTTATCCTAGACACAAACATCTGTAGACAATGTCAAATTATTAAAAAGAATAATAGGTATACCAACATCACAAGGCACTTAATCTAATTACAAATATACAGGAGCAATGTATGACATTTATCTTACAATCACAGCCATATATAAACAAATCAAAATATTAAGACTAATAAACGAACATCATAGAGCACTTAGTCTATCCTGGATGGATCACAAATGGGAGAGTAGTGAGGTCTTCGAGATATTAAGGAAATCAATTTCACAGTTTCTCAATAGATTGTTAACACTGACTAAGCAGTTGTTAATAGGGGCGCTTACATTATGAATTTTGAAGGAATTATTTCTGATTCTCAGTCTTATGTCAGGTACATTAAAGTGAATGTTCATTAGTATATCAGGTACGTTGATCAAATTGTGCAAAGATAATGAATCTTTCAATAACAGTTTCAATAACTTCATTACTTTCAACCCGGTATATGAAGTTCACATAAATTATTTTGAAATAAAAAAATTAACAAGGGCCTCTTTAAAGTATAAATTTTTAAGTTCAGCTTCAAAATTGCGTGGACGAATTTGATTGGGCCCGATTGTAACTTGTCTGATTGATTCATTCCGAAGTAAACGCTCAAAATCTTTGATTGACGGTGTAAAGTATTGATCGAAGAGAATATCGACACGATTGGATTTAAATTTCAGTATCATACATGCGCATATCTTCTAAAATGCCCAATCATTCTCCACTTTTAAATAGGTCTGGCTGGATGCTCAACAACTGAATTATTGTTTGGCAAATTAATTTTAGGTTTGTAGATACTTACAAAACATCATAAGAAAATTTCAGTCATACTAAAATATTTTGAAAACATTTTTTTTTTATTCTAAATTGAGTAGCTTCTGGCATAGTTTAAACAATGATAAAAATATTTGGTAATAATTGATTCATATATCCAAAAGTACAATTAAACTAATAAAAGAAAGAAACCTAAAATTTAATTGAAACATCAATATTTTACCTTTACAGGAACGATGCGCACTGATGAACGCAACCTCTACCGCCAGCCAGAAAGCCTGTATGACGTCCGGGAGAGAGAGAGATAGCATATTTAAAAACTGGCCTACCTGAAATCCTCTCTCGAAAACGTCAAATGCCTGCTTGGAAAGCATACCGACCACCTGGGATGGTGCTCTAGGTTTTCCTAAAGGTGGAATGTAAATGCGCCTCCAAAAACCAATAAGTCGCTCTGGACCGACACGGCAAATCATAATAATAGCCGTCCTCTCCCAGCACATGCTATGCCTTTGGTTCCGGTCTACGAGTTTTTATGAGGGAGTATTATTATTTGTTTCTCAGAAACGCTCGTGAAGTTTCTATGTTCCATATACGTTTTTTGTTTGTTTTCTAGTTTTCATCTGTTGAAATTTGGCAGACTTATCCCCAACATCCTGTTTATATGCATACGACTAACTGAAAGTAACCCAAAAGTAAATGTAGTATAGTACTATTATAAATTTGGTTTGTTTTGTAATATGAAATTTTTATTGCATAACAAAATTTTGTTTCGGAAACATTCTGTCGAGCATGGCTTTTGTGTTCTCGTAACAGGAATTATCTGAGATGTTGAAACTTTGTTTCGCAGTGGCCAACTCGTACACAGTCGTTTCAGACTAGGCGTAGAATTAACTCATTCGATATCGATCGATTCGAAGAAACAGTATACAGAAACGGAAGAAATTTATCGGCATATGCGATTCTCAATGCATTTGGTTGAAACTTCATGTAGCCAGTAGATCAGTACAAAATATAACAAATACACGCGATGGAGATTCAAGTATTCAACAAATTATTGTTTCTAAAAGTTTGTGCTTTTCGAGAAACTCATAATGGGTGATTGAAAAGATATGATGAGTCTTTTGTTTGTGAAAAAATTATGCTTACGATGAAAGGTCATCAATTTGCTGTAGATACTATAGATATCGTGCAACAACGCTGATGAAAAAAATCATAAAAAATCAAAAACAACTTATCTTCTAGATATTGTTATGAATTCATGATATGACGCCAATATTTCGGAAACTATAGACTATCTTATCGAAAATTAATTGAATGATGAGACAGTGACGTACCAATTGGAAGTAGATGAAAAAATATATAATCCAATTTATTGAACATATCTTTGATTTTCAAAATTTGAATAGTTTACTGGAAGACAACGAAATATTGCCAATGATTTTTTCTGTATTTTGCAAACCAGAGGTGCTTCATTCTAGATGACTTCTTCACAAAAATAATTTTTCACGAACCAAAAACTTGAAATAACTTTTCGATCACCCATTATGAGTTCCTCGACATCATGCACGAAACATCATGAATAATTTTCTTTTGTAAAATCAATAATTAACAAATTTTCCTTTTGTTGCATTCTTTTTGGGACATCCTGTATAAATCATTGAGTAGTTCTCACATTTAGTAATTATGATATTTGTTTGAAAGGACATTGCTTCCCCATGCGATAGTGAAATTTTCGTCAGAAAGCCTCAAACAGAAAACAAGTACTCACAGAAAACAACTTGGTACTTCCCAGTGCTCTATAATATGAATGCATCGTAATCTTCGCAGCCCAAAAGCTTTGTCCATTTCAGTATATAGTGGAATAACATTCAACAACAAATAATGACAAATTAAAATAACAGGAACAAAATACACAATTCGGGCCTTAGCATAAGTAGTTCTTGCAGGAGCTTCTCCTGCAAGAATATTGCAGGATATTGAAGTACCTGTATGTCTTGAATTAATCGTTTTAGACAAGTGTGATAGTTCGTTGAAATTGTTTCATCGGAACATAAAAATACCAAAATATACAGGGTGTCCCATTAAAGATTTTGAATCAGATGTCACGTGACCGAAAACAAAAGGCCCATTGGGTAACATAGTATCAAAAAAATCTGCAACAATTGCTTTAATTCAGAACCCCAAAGTTACAATTCTCCACTACTTTCGAGTTCCGAGATATTCCCTGTCCAAAACTTTGTGGGACACCCTGTATATATATATTTATTCTACTTTCACACATGACTTTTCCTAGCCAATAAATTTGAAAACAACCAAAACCAATTGAGTTTCCTTATGCAACCAAGATTTAACAGTCATTGAGAATATTGGTGAACCAGTACATATGGGTATCCTCGCGTATGTGTTTATTTGTCGAACCTGCCGAAAAGACGAAGGAGACAGATCATTTCGGTAAGTTATGATTGAGATCACATATGAGGGTTTTATAGTTGAATCAATCTCCACAAAAGTGATATTCTGTGGAGTTGTTTGTTAAATGAGAGTATCTTGGACAGAATAGAACAAAACTTATTATTTCACTAGCTCAAAGAATTCACACGCTAACGGCCAACCAGCGCTCTGAATTAGGAGAGGGGACAGTAAGAGTCATTCCAATCTGATATTAAATTAATTAAATGTTCAATCCAACTTATTAAGACTTGATACTAGAAAGTTAGTATAATTTTGTTGTTTCAATATAATAATAATAATAATAATAAATTTATTTATTGACAGATTTGACAATTCATTACATATGGGGAAAAAAGAGAGAAGATCGCTATCTGCCAAAAGGTAACAAGATTGGATTTATCATCCATTCTTCCTCTTGTACCTGTTTACCAAACTAATTCTAACAAATACAAAATTTCTATATATATATATATATATATATATATATATATATATATATATATAAGTGAAAATAGAGTATATTTCGTTTTAATTCCGAGAGTTCTAACCTTTGACAGCTGTTTCGTGCTAACGCACTCATCAGAAAGGATTTATGGAGCTCTCGAAATCAAAACGAATCCACTCAAGAATTAATACCGTGAGGCAAGACAGAATATAACAGGAAGTTATTCAATGACATCTACAGTCACTTAGATTCTGCTTGCGTTCCTCATAACGTATTAGAAACTTGATTGAACCTTGGGTTGGTCAGAACAACGAATTGTTGGCTGCCTGTCAATTTGTGGACAAACCTCTACTTTTGGATTCCTTGGTTCGTGTCAAATTAAGTTTCAACTAGTGACTGTAGATGTCATTGAATAACTTCCTGTTATATTCTGTCTTGCCTCACGGTATTAATTCTTGAGTGGATTCGTTTTGATTTCGAGAGCTCCATAAATCCTTTCTGATGAGTGCGTTAGCACGAAACAGCTGTCAAAGGTTAGAACTCTCGGAATTAAAACGAAATATACTCTATTTTCACTTAGATTCTGCTTGCGTTCCTCATAACGTATTAGAAACTTGATTGAACCTTGGGTTGGTCAGAACAACGAATTGTTGGCTGCCTGTCAATTTGTGGACAAACCTCTACTTTTGGATTCCTTGGTTCGTGTCAAATTAAGTTTCAACTAGTGACTGTAGATGTCATTGAATAACTTCCTGTTATATATATATATATATATATATATATGTATATATATATATATGTATATATATATATATATATATATATATATATTTATATATATATATGTATTACCAAAACCTTTATATAAGTACTACCTTACGATCTATTGCTAAACTAATTTTAACAATTACATTTCTATCTAAAAACTACCAAAACTTTTATACTTACTACCTTTTAAACAAACAATCATTCAACGTTATGAGAGAAGATGATAATTTGTTATTGATTAGAAAATAGCATTTTTTTAAATTTAAAATTGAATGATACAATGCTAGATCATTTAAAGTTGTTTGGGATATCATTATAAACATGCGCTACGTTATTTATGTGAATGACCTCTTGAATTGTTGTGTGCTATGTTTAGTGATATGGATAGACTTATTCCTGATATTCACGTTATGAACGTCAGTTCGATATCTGATTTTTTCGTGTGGGTACGATGGTATTTTCAACATTATTATTTTGTGAAATAATACTGAAATATGAAGCATGCGTCTATTGTACATATTCAACCAATTAGCAGTTTTTAATTTATGCGAAATATGATCTTTTCTCCTGATTCCAAATGAAAACCTCATACATGCATTCTGTACCCTCTGAACTCGTTGCTGTTCAGTGGTATTCAGAAAATTGTGGTAAACAGTATCACAATGATTGAAATTTGAGAGAATCAAAGCGTCGCATAATAACAATTTTGTATTTGTGTTCAGGGTATGTCTATGCTGATAAAGAATTTTTAGTTTCCCGAATGATTTTTGAATTAGACTCGATATGTGTTTTCTACATTTTAATTCGTCATCGATAATAACCCCCAAATTTTTCATGTTGCTTACGACAGGTAATTCATTTCCATCTATATTTATATGTATCGCCCCAACTTTGGATTTTGTGTGCGGCCTTCCAAAGACCATAACAGAACATTTACTAATATTGATTTTCAGAGCATGTTTCTTTGACAAATCAACTAGATGGTTTATTTCCCAGTTTATTGTATTTATGCTAGGAGTAAAATCATCCAGTTTGAAAGAAAAGTACAGCTGCGTATCATCGGCGTACATATGATATTTAATATGATTCAAATTAGCTGCCAACTGAGCAGTGTACACAATATATAGTATGGGGCCGAGTATAGAACCCTGGGAAACACCAGATGTTATTCGACGAGGAAGAGATCTAGATTTGTTAAGATCTACTATCTGAGTTATGTTCGATAAATAGTTTCGGAAAAATGCTATAGTATCATTCCCCAATCCCACAAAATGTAGTATGGCAAAAAGAAGTTTATGGTTGATGGTATCGAATGCCTTACTGAAATCAATCACAGAAAGTATAGTTATTTCATCCCTTTCGATACCTCTAACGATATCGTCTACCACATTAAGGAGCGCAGTCGCACAGCTAAAATTTTCTCGATACCCTGATTGCATCTGTGGTAGAATATCATTTTTCTGAAGATGGGTTTTGAGTTGAACAGCGACGGCTTTTTATTTTGATAAAAACGGGAGAATACTTATGGGTCTGAGATCATTTAATTCTATTGGTTGCTTAATTTTTGGCATGGGTACTATGAGTGATTGTTTCCACTTTTTAGGGAAAACCTTACGTTCAAGACAGAAATTGATCAAATGTAAAATGACAGGTAACAAAAATGGACAGCATGTATTGATGAGAGAGATATTCAGATCGTCTATAACCCTAGCTTTGCTTTTGATTTGGGAAATATAGTTCAGTAAATCACTTTCTGTGATCAAAGTGAGTTCAAATGTATCTGTCACAGTTCCTTTGATATTCTCTTCATAGTATTCTTTGATAGTTTCATCAATATCTTGGGAAAACTCCATCGATCTAACGAAATGTTGATTAATATTCTCTACGTTGCTTAGGTGATCAGGAATAGATATAGGCTTAGAATTGTTATAGATATCCAGCCTCTTCAATTTATTCCATAAGTCTTTATTTCGCTTTGTGGTGGCTGTTGAAAATTCCAAATAAGCTTTTTTTTCTCTGTTTATTGAAGATTTTGAAAAGTTTCTCAGATTCTTATAATGATTCCAGTCCTCATCCCTTCCTGATCTCCTAAATTTATCATGTGCTTTGTCTCGGAGTTTCATTATCAATTTCATATTTTCTTTTATCCAGGGACAATAGGGCTTGCTGAATGTCTGAGTTATACAGGGTGTTAATTAAGTACGTTGACAAACTTCGGGAGGTGATTCTTTGAAGGTTTTCAGGACGAAATGTTCATATAAACATATGTCCCAAACGGCTTGGTTTTCGAGATACAGGGTGATAAAAATACATTTTTTTCAAGATTTTTTAGAGTTAACTTCGACATTTTCTACAATAATCAGTTCAAATTAGGCAAGTACAATCCATTCAATAGTACGCACGATACAAACTAATGCATTTCTCAAATAATTCAAAGGGTCCTCCTTTTTTCAGAGTCAAGCGTTGTTCAACCCTTTAGAATTTTTTTTCCTCCGCCACTGACATATTATGAGAAAGGAATAATGAATGCTGTTTCATTTAACATCTTTTTGCTCTCTTGATGTTTTTCATTTACTTGTACGGTTCAGGAGTTACAATGAAAATATTAACGCAAACATTTTCCAGTAACGCATAACATAAAGAACTTTGAGAAGCAAATAGTCTAACAAACTTAAAGGGTGATTCTTTGAAAGGTTTCAAGATGAAAAGTTCATATAAACATGTCCCAAGCGGCTTGGTTTTCGAAGTACAGGGTGATCAAAATACATTTTTTAGGAGTTTTTGGAGTTTACTTCGAAATTTTCGACAATAACCGATCCAAATCAGTTCAAATTGGACAAGTACAATCCATTCAATAGTGCGCATGATATAAAATAATTCATTTCTCGAAGTGTCATTGCCACTCTCCAAAGATTGGCGCGTGACGCAATACGTCATTTTGTTCTCATTACACAAATAGCTATTTTCTGCTCGTGTAGAGAAAATGTAATGTTATGGAGCTCCCATACATTTTTTACCATAACTCAGTTTGAATATGTATTGCACAAAGTTAATTATGGCAAAATAATTTTGGACATTTTCAATAGTGAATAACTTTATTATCAAATAATAGAGCAAAGTAACATAAATTCCCTAGGAATAAAATTAAGTTCAGAAAAGGACCATTATTGAAATTGATATGTCAGAGCAGCTGCTGGAAATGGCCACCGCCAACTTCAATGCATGCGTTTATGCGCCTAACCATAGACTGGCGGACACGCTCAAAAATACCAGGAGTGTTTCTTATAATTCCGCATGACTCCTGTATGCGATTCCTCAGGTCTTCTTCACTTTGAACTGGAGTTCGGTACACTAATGATTTAAGGTGCCCCCAGAGGAAAAAATCAAATGGATTCATATCGGGTGACCTTGGTGGCCAAAGTTGTGGCCCACCACGCCCAATCCAGCGGTCAGAATAATTCTCATCTAAATATTGGCGTGCAACCAATCTGAAGTGTACTGGAGCACCATCATGCATAAACCAAATTCCAATTCTTTCCCTCAGTGGGATCTCTTCTAAGAGTCCAGGTAAGATGAATTCAAGAAAATGTCGATAATGGTCACCATTGAGTCTATGAGGCAGAAAATGTGGCCCGATAAGGAAATTCTCTACAATTCCAACCCAAACATTCACAGAAACCGTCTCTTGAAAATGGTTTTCAATCACGGCGTGTGGGTTTTCATCAGCCCACATATGATTGTTGTGAAAATTAATAATGGCTTTACGGGAAAAGCATGCCTCATCGGTGAATAACACTTGAGATAAAAACCATGGATTTTCCAACAATTTATTTCGAATCCAAGTGCAAAAAGTTAATCTCTTTGGAAAATCCCTTGGCAGAAGAGCTTGAACACGCTGTATGTGATAGGGATAAAGTTGTTGCTCTTTTAAAATTTGCCATACCAATACATGGGTTACGTTAAACTGTGCCGCAATTTGTCTTGTACTGGTGTCTGGATGCTGCTCAATTTCGTAAAGTACAGCTTCTTCTATCTGAACTGTTCTAACTCTCCTGGGTCTTCCTATGAGAACAGCAGACCTCTTGAAAGTACCCGTTTCACGAAGACGGGAGTGAATATTGATGAACATTTGTGTGCTGGGAATATGACGTTCTGGAAATCTTTCTAGATACATTCGTCTGGCGGCACGAGCGTTACCATCAGCCATTCCATACATTAAGTGCATGTCTGCCATTTCTGAATTTGTATATTCAACCATTTTATCCAAAGGAATATTGAATGAATCTGCTTTATAGCTTGCACTAATGAAGAATTAACAATGAGACAGTTTCTCAACTTTCGATAACTGTCAAGTTGTTGATATTTAAATAAATGAATTAATATCAAAGCCCACTTTGCTATTTTTATGAATTCAAATGGATTACAAAATTTCTGCGTTACTGCAGAAGAAAAAACAAACCGAAATTTCTGATAAAATAATGTACTCCGTACGGAAACAAAAATTAGTTTGATTTAGTTTTTCGGAGTTATGACCAGAGATTCATAAATGAAAATCAAAGGTGTAATGATCTGCGACTATTAGATAACCCCTATTAACTATCTTCCATTACAGGATTACCTTTCGGAAGTTTTTTATGTTGAAAAGGAAACGTTCAATTGAAAACTAAAAAATATCTTTTTTTAAATTAACAAAAAATTTGTATGAGTTCTCTATCAAGACTGATAGGTAAAAACATTTTTAATCAAATATCTCAATGAAAATGCACATTTTTACCATCAGAATCTTCAGGTTGAAAGTTAAGGTTTTCCCAATATCTGTCAGATCTAGTTTAATATCCAGCGTACCGCAGTGACGGGGAGATAGTAGTTTTCTATTAGATATCACAAAAAGAAATCACATCTTTACAATAACAAGCTTTTATTTAGCTTCACTTGTAACTAACTAACAAACAATTTAATAAAAGTTGAATTTGACCCACTTCTAATACTCCGATTAATTTGAAATTTGGCAGGTTTCCGTAATTCCGGTGACAATGCATTAAAAAAATGTTTGTTAAAAAACAAAATGGCGGCTCCAATATGGCGGACGAGTTTTGTGATTATTAAAATTGGTATGTGATGGTTTTTGGGTTGGAGATTTTCAGTTTCACATAAAAAATAAACTAAAATTATAAAAAGAAAACATTTTAAAGTTTTTATACTGAAAAAAAAAAATAATTCATTTCATTGTTTGATCTAGGTAATCTTGTACAGAAAGATTTTGATACTCACAGAATAACCTACAAAAAACGAAACAAATTATTTTTTCATTTTCAGTGCATTTGAATAAAAGCTTGTCTTTATATTTTTTATTGTATAATTTTTATTCATCGTAGATTTTTCTAATTCTGAAAAAATATTTCCATCAATTTACAATAATTGAAAATGTTTAATTTTCAAATTTTCTAATGTTATGCCACACTGGAAAATGTTTAAATTAATATTTTCATTATAGCCCCTAAACCGTACAAGTAAATAAAAAAATACAAGATATCAAAAAGATGTTAAATGAAACAACATTGATTATTCCTTTCTCATAATATGTCAGTGGCGGCGGAAAAAAAATTTTGAAGGGTTGAACAAAGCTTGACTCTGAAAAAAGGAGGACCCTGTGAATTATTTAAGAAATGCATTATTTTGTATCGTGCGCCCTATTGAATGTATTGTACTTGCCTAATTTGAACTGATTATTGTCGAAAATGTCGAAGTTAACTCTAAAAAATCTTGAAAAAAATGTATTTTTATCGCCCTGTATCTCGAAAACCAAGCTGTTTGGGACATATATTTATATGAACTTTTCGTCCTGAAAACCTTCAAAGAATCACCTCCCGAAGTTTGTCAACGTACTTAATTAACACCCTGTATATGGTGCGTGAATGTCAAAAATATTACTGATATGATGGCAAAAAAAAATCAATTTTTTCATCAATGTCATTCATAAACATAATGATCCAAGGTATGTTTTCCAAATAACGAGAGAAATGTTCCTAATTGAAATTTTTGAAATTGCGGAATGTTCGTGTTTGTTTTGGGACTTTTTCTTTGATTTCAGTAAAATTACAATATACCAGAAAATGATCAGAAATATTGTGAGTAACTACACCGCAAGAATTATATGCGAGTTTTTCGTGAATAATGACATAATCTAACATAGTAGAGGAATTTTGTGTGACTCGAGTTGGTTCAGTAATAATTTGTTTCAATTCATATGTTTTTAGAATTTCATCGAATTGCATGTTGATGCTACCAAGGTTATCATTGGCATCTATATTGAAATCACCCACACATATTATGTTATTTCCAAAGGGAACTATAATTGTGAGATTATCTTCGAAAGCAGGAAGAAAATCTGATATCTTCGAAGATGGGGGCCTGTAAATCACTCCAAATATGTATTTTTTTGACGCATGCTTCATTTCAATCCACAAGTATACCATAGTGAGGGTGATGTCACTTAATAAAATACTATACCTAAATTTCCTATTGAGAAAAATACCTACTCCACCCCCTCTTTGTTCCCTAGCAATATGCACAAAAGAATATCCATTTATTTGAAAATCTGCTAAGTCAGTTGTAGGGTTCAACCAAGTTTCTGAAACACCAATGACATCGTACTTTTTCGAATTTACAAGTTCTTTGAATTCAACGAAATTGGTGTAGATTGAGCGAATATTGATATGTGCACATTTCATATTTTATATTTGCTGAAGCGGCTGTTTATGCTATATTTATTAATTATGTTTTTATTGCATTAACAAATAATATAAAGAATTAAAAAAAAATAAAAATAAATCAAAGATGACTATTTCTTCAATGACTGAGACCTTGAGGTACATTTCGAACTTCGAGTAGTTTCGTCCGTACTTTGCGGTTCCTGGACAGTCCTTCCTTGATTGAGCTGTTCTATGGTATACTCCTGTTCCTTTATTGTGAGAGTGAAGTTTTTAAAATTCATTTTGGCGAATTTATCCTCAGCTTTGGCAATATTCAAATATTCTAAAAGTAACTTTCTTTTCTTGTAGTCCTCTGCTGTATAATCAGCAATTTTGTGTTTTTTCAATTCATCTCGGTTAATTTTAGCTTGTGCGAAAATATTATTTTTGAGCTGACAATTAACCACTTCCAAGGCAACTGGTCGAATTTTTCGCTGCTCCGCTTTTCCTATTCGGTAGATATCCCGAAAACGCCTATCATGCAATCAACTCGTAGTGTGTTCCTTAAAAAATTTACTGTATCTTCTTCAACACTTTTTTCTTTTTCGTTTATACCATGAACAATAAGCTTATATTTTTTCTGATTTCTTTCTAGGCTCAATACTCTATTTTTCAATTTGGTGTTTTCGTTTTCTAATTGGGCATTTTTAACTTTCAGATTTTCTATTTCGACTGATAATTCACTCCTAAGTGCTTTTATTTCCTCTTTGATTTCGTAATTTCCGCTTTTGATCAAATTGTAAAGATCATCATTGGAAATGAGTTCTTAGAAAAGTCATAGTATGTAATACGTACAAAAACTCATCCAGACACTCGTTTATTAAACACTCGCTCCGCTACGCTGCGTTCGTGCTTAAAATACTCGTGACTCATAGGACCTTTATAACACTTGTTACATAATGTACAATTGTGCCTTAGAGTTACTTACTTGCGTGCCTGAATATTTACTAATCCATTTTTGAGTTGAAACTCTGAATATGGACCAACTAGTGCAAATTTTGCATACAGTTCGGAATTACTGCAGTAATATAAATCGAGTATAATCGAGATGAATTATAATGTTTATTGTACAAACATCATCAGAGATAGCGAAGAAATTTTTCGGCGTACACCAGGATCCAAGGTAACCCAAACCGAGTTCATTATTTCTGGTATGGAATCCCCTTTCTAATTTAGGAATCCGAGCAAAGCAGAGTTTGCTACCGACATAGCCGCGGCAGCGGACCGGTGTGGGAATCAGAAGTTTCGTTTCGGCATTATTTCGGTAAGCTTAGGAATTAAATTCGGAATTTCACCGTATTTGCAAACAGCATACGAATTTCGTGTTGATTTCCACCCGGACTATGCCCCCACAAAAATGACTCAAAAACGAAGTATTTATATCATTTTGATGTTTCCATTGTGAACCACAGTTGAGGAAAGATTAAATACGGTAAATATTTGGATGTAAAAACATCAGTAGTACAACATTCGTCAAAAAAAATTATTCAAAAACATTTTTTGGATATTTCATTTTTCTTTAGTTAAATAAAAAATTATAATAAACAGAATAATATATTTTTATAAACTTTCATCGTGTGATCTTGTTAAGTAGGTATATTAGAACGGCTTCAAGAGCCAATAATTTATAGATCAATTATTTAAACTTTAACGTTGTTATTTATGGAAACGGAAACTGAAAAAATTTGCTAATTAACAATAGTATAACTTTTTGAATAGTACACATTTTTTTTCCATTGGGAATTTATTCTTTAAAGTATCCAAATGATACCATAATTTATTCAAAATTTAAAATTAACATTTAATGCTATAGAAAAATTATTTTCTGTGATATATTGACTTTTGCAGCGGTGCGTCCGTGCTCCGTTCTACTCTTTACGTAACTTTTTACAAAATTTCCCAAATATTAATAGTTTTTGAGGTATTAACAAAAAACTAAATACATTTTTTTTCATCTTATTTTGTTAAAAACAATCTCAATTTTTTACGTGCAGTAATAGTTATTTATGTATCAAGGGCGTAAAGTAGACGTTTATAGCCTGAGTCGTGAATAATGGCCCGATGGCGTCAGCCGAAGGTCATTACACGCTGAAGGATATAAACGCATTTTACGCACGTGATACATACAACATTTTATGCACTAGTGGTTAAGCACGAATTACAAATACTGACTTGAATTTTAACGGGCTACACGTTTCATACGTTACGTATAACTTCAATAATCAAAAGTGCCGGAACGATACCTGTGAAAGATACTGATTAATTGAAATTTGATAGTTTTAAAATACTTACATTTCTTATTATTATTGTTTAAATCTAAAGCAGGAATTCCGAAAGGCTGGATTTATTGAAGTTTATTCGCCCAGTACAAATTGCATCTGACGGGAGCAATAATTCAATTGTTAAGAAACGTCAGAATTTGACAGATAAAGAAAATCTCAGAATTCTCACTTGAGAGCTAGTTTGAATACTTAGAGGCAATCGTAAGTTGAATATTAACAATTATTTTGACTGATTACTCATATGTAGGAATTTGAGTACATATACTATATTTTTAAATACAGTTGCTATTAAAACTATTAAAGTACATGGGCCGTGGTGGCCGTGCTGGTAGAACGTTCGCCTTTGGAGCGAAGGGTTCAAAGCCTCGCACGGTCATCGGTCTCGTGCATGGCATCACACGTTAAAAGGTAAGGGCTGCGTCTTCCCTAGCTCACACAAGTCTCTCGAAGACTACCGAGGGTTGCGCGTAGGGGTGCAATCGGTTGACGGAAATAACATTTTTTTTTTAACAAGTGCTTCATCGATATGCTGCAAATTGGTCTCCAAATTCATATTCAAACTGAAAGTATTCTTAATGAATATCTACTTGTTCTCATAGCGATGAGGATGTTTGTAAAGCAGCTTTCCATAAAGAACAATTATACATATTCAAGAAAAGAGTGAATATCCCATCCCTAACATAGGTAAATGTACCAACATTGTTAATATAACATTTTAACATACAGGCTTATGGCTTTGATAATGTAGATTATGAATAAATGTAATTATGTATTTTTATATTGAATTAAATATAAAAACAAAAAAATATAAAACAACAACAAAAATTAATAGGCGCTCCGGGGCGACTTGATTGATTCCAGTGGCGCATTTGCTTTTTCAGCTGCAGGAAAACCCGGAAAAACCTGCAGCACCACATCATCTGAAGATCTTGATCTGCCAATGTCCTCTCTTTCATAAAATAAAATGTAGGGTGTCTCCAGAGGCTCCAATAAACCCAAGATATCGTCAGAGCATTTAGAAACAAAACTATCGTCATACTTAAACCAGTCCGTTCCATCTTTCGCCAATGCGTAATAATGGCCACATTCAACGCCGGAACCACAGTGAACAATGACTGCATGAAGATTATAATTGTGGTCTGCTAGATTGAGGTGTTCATCTATTTTCAATCTTCGTATAAGTTTGGTGCCTCCGCCAGAGGTTGAGTCATGTTTGAAGAGCATCAGTGTTATTATCAGATTGACTGGTGCCTCAGATATACTCGTTGTCTTATAATTATCAGTCAATTTGGCGCATATTGGGCAATACAGTTGATCATCACCAGATAAAAGTTCTATTTTCATATGATGAAACAGCAAGCTCCGCACGGACTGGCTATCAGACATATCAGGAAATGCTAGTTGAAGCTCCAGAAAGTCACATACGTTTTTAGTGTCTCTCAAACATGTACCACAACATAAACTAGTGAGGATTTTTCCAGCGAAAGATCTAGAAACACAAGACGAGATAAGCTGTACGGAACTATTTGATCCAGAACGGTCGAGACTACTGATTTTGTCATTTTCCTGCTCACGAAGAGTATTCAATAAGAATCCCAAGAATTCGGAACAATCCTCTTGTTGTCCTAACGAGTATCTAGTAGACTTCAAAGACTCCAGGAAATCGATTGGTGGGAAAGATGATAAATTCTTACGAAACAGGGATTTGAGATTGGTGAATAAGTAGGAAACGTTCTCGTTCATTGTTAAAATCTCGTTCTTGAAATTCTTCGACATGAATAATGCTTGTAAAATGCTATTCATGTAGCAAGTGTTTCCCAAATTATCTAATCCAATCTTATTAACAAGATCCTCAGGACAACTTTACACTGATTCGTAGGGAAGCTGGTCAGACTCTGCATCGCATACATTTCGTAAGCTACAACCAATCCGTCCAAGTGAAGAAGGGTTTCGTAGAGGGATCGATTCGGCTCTTGCTCGATGAAGCTCCTCCGCTGAAAGGGAACCAGAACCTCGAGGAATGCAATTCATATATGGGGTGCAGGAATGACTCATGTCCATTGACCGCACTGAAAAAGAAGAAGGTGGATCAATCACTTGCGAATTAACCTTGATAGGAGACTGATGACGATACACTGCTCTCGGCTTTTCTCGAATAGATTTTAGTTCCCTATTGAAATGAGGGCAATGCATGATCTCATGAAAATTATGAGATGGAGGAATAGTTCCGAGAACCGAAGCAGCATTACCACGTTGAATAGCAATACTAATTCTTTCTGTCAAAAAAGTGGTAGAACGGTAATCTTTCGTTGCGTGACCCAATCTCCTTCCAAGTTCATGAACAAATAACAGAGATTCCGGACCATAAACAGCAAAAGTTTCAACCGCTACTGGATAAAACAAATAATTGTTACCAAGATTTTGGTATTTTTTTCGTTTCAATTTCTCGCCAGACAAAGCTGCAGTTCCAGCGAACTTTCGGCTAGATGGGAAGCCGCGACTGTGTCAACACAAGTGAAATCCCATACCACAGATTTACCGTATTTCCAGGGTATGAGAGACATACCATCTGGTCTTTTACCACCATCTCGACTTGTACCTAAGGGTTCCAAAATTGCAGAAACATCCGCTGACACCATGGCACGCTTCAATATGTCGTTCACCTGGTAATGTCGAGATGCACGCCCTGCACTTCTCCTGCAACTTAAACCGTGCACACCTTTCTCATCAACTACACCACCACAAACACAAGTATGAGGCACACAAATAGATGAACCCATTCTAAGACCTACTGCTATTCTGAAAGATTCATCGTCTAATAGCGTTCAGCCAAGCACCCGACTCCTTGATCATTACTGCTTTCAGACGAGCCTTATCGTATATACTTGTAGATTTCAGAAGTTTATCAGTAATAATGTTCAGAAGAGGTCGGTCCCATATCGTTTGTATATTCTTTTTATCTGTCAATATTAGTTGCGGCATGCCAAAGTGATTCACCTTCAGCATAAAAATCGTCTTTTTTTTTCTTCATTGAACTGAATTGATTATTTCGTGGTAGGTCTTGAATTGACGTGTAAATACGGGCAATTTGGGAATATTACCCCGCGGGCCATAATGGGCCCGCGGGCGATAAAGTATCAGTTTATGACTGTAAAACCAGGCGGAAAAGTGTTTCTCAACTTGTTGATCAGACTATATATTTCTTTCTAGGTTGCAACGTTGTCATTATTTTCAAAATCATGGAAAATACGGATGCCAAATTAGCAACAACACAATTTTTGTATCCTTCAACAAGTCCAAAAAATTGTTGGGTTTTAAACTGGGTGTTTAATATTATTTTTATTTCCAAACTACAGTCTCAACTTCAAGGCTTACTAGCGCCAAAAATACACGCAATAATAAATCTGGTGCAGCAATTCTTGAAATAAATCTTTTAAAAAATGCCCAATTCACAAAACGTTATACGAAAAGTTTTTTTTCGTACAAACGAATCTTATAAATAATAGGAGTAGTTTACCAAAATAAATATTTTTTTGAATGATGGTTTTTCGGGTTTTTAGGCCAACTTTTATTTAGAGAAAAACTCGACGTTTCGCCAACACGAGTGGTTGGCATTTTCAAGAGAAATGTTTACAGTTTCGATCACTGATCACTGAACACTACTTGTACTAAGTAGTGTTCAGTGATCGAAACTGTAAACATTTCTCTTGAAAATGCCAACCACTCGTGTTGGCGAAACGTCGAGTTTTTCTCTAAATAAACGTCGGCCTAAAAACCCGAAAAACCATCATCCATTTAACGATGGCCGCGAAAGCCTTTCACAATTTGTAAATATTTTTTTGTAAGGACAAGACGACTATTCCAAACTTCAAATATGTTTTCTTTACCAAACTATCGTTCAGAATATACTGAAATGTCAGAATTTCTTTTTATTGTTGCTGTAAATTTAAAGTATGTTCAATATCGCTATCTTGAACACGATAAGATAAACAAATTGGGTTGGAAATGGAAACATTGCAAATTTGGGGAAACTTTCAACGACACTTATGTGACTATAAAACATTTCGCGATAATATTTCAAAAGGGACCGTGGTTGAATGTCAGAGCAATGTAACGTATTGTTAAGAACTTTAGAGATAAGAAAAGCACGGCGAGTCTTGGAAACGTTCGATTGAGTAGACACATTTCATTTATAATACTTGGCTAGGGTAATTATTATGTTCTTGAACGGGTTCATTCTGTAACATAGCACTGCCGTTACGGGTCGTTCACCACCATTTATTCATTACATTAATTTAATTGTAAAATGGACTGTTGTTACAATATCAGTAGCGAGTTGAGCTGGAAAAACGACTTAGTTATCACTGGCAAATTGATCCTAGCTGAGCAAATTGATCCGAAAGCTTACCAAATAGATTCCTCAAAAAAGCTATCGAACTCTATATTCATTGCAGAAACCGATCCAGTAGAGATAGCCGAAATTATACATTCTCTCAAAAATAAAAAAAGCCCCGGTCTCGGTAACATAGCTACGGTGACATTAAAATTATTGTGCGATGATATAATCTCTCCGATCAATCATATAATTAATCTAACGTTGCCAACTGGAGTATACCCAAAGGCCCTGAAAGTGGCAAAACTTATACCGGTTTTTAAAAATGGAAACAAATTGGATGTGGCTAATTATCGACCGATTTCTCTTATCTCTAATTTGAGAAAAAAATTTGAAAAAATACTCACAAAAGAATAGAGAGTTTTTTAACTAAATTTAAAATATTATCGGAAAATCAATTTGCTTTCAGAAAAAAAAATCCACACAAGATGTCCTTACGAAAATTGTGTACAAAATTCTATAGATCGGAAGTCCCCAGCTAAATGCGTTTTTGTTACTTGATTCACAAGAAACAATAGGTTTCAGAGGAATTCCCTTGAAATTAATTACCAGCTATCTTAGCGAAAGGGAACAATTCACTAGTATTGGAAAAATACTTAGTGAAAAGAGAATAGTGACATATATTTGGAGTACCGCAGGGAGCAGTTCTTGGGACACTACTTTTCAATGTATACCTGAATGAACTCTTTTCAATAAAAGTGAAAGGTGACATTGTCAGCTTTGCTAAACTAATATGTTCATTTATATTTTTTATATGTAAACAAGGCCACAGACGTCTACATTCGCACGCCTCATTCTGCACACTTTTGTACGTACAGGTTTGCACTTTTGTTCAATGTGAGAATGACTACATCACACACCAAAACAAACCAAATTTACACGTTCAATTATACACATAGATATACTCACCCACCCAATATCCCCGCTCGAGTCCTCAAGTGTATACTTTTGGGGTTCTCTACTATTTATTTCTATAAAATTTCAAAATGAATGATTGATATGTACAAAATATTGCTTCTGGAAATAAATATTATTATTATTATTATATTAGTCTGGATAATACAGGTCACAATCAAGAATCACTCCAAGACTTTTAGACTCGCTTGCTTGTTGCATGGAAATGTTCATCGAAACATTCGGACCACCTATATATCGATTTCGGGGTGTTGCCCCTCATCAGTATAGGGTAGGTCTAGCAGTCAATAACTAATGACTGCAACGAATGAATCGATAACCAAATCCATTTCAAGACCGAAACTGGGATCGCGCCCGCACAGTGGATAACTCGAAAACTGCGAGCGCCATCCCAGCGCCGGCCACCCAACTAAGCAATACCCATGAACCACGATCGTCAAGACCGTATAAAACGAAGAAGAAAATTGTAGTTCACAAACAATGAGCTTATGACTTGAGGCGTTTTATACGGTCTTGACGATCGTGGTTCATGGGTATTGCTTAGTTGAGTGGCCGGCGCTGGGATATCGCTCGCAGTTTTGTAGTTATCCACTGTGCGGGTGCGATCTCAGTTTCGGTCTTGAAATGGATTTGGTTATCGATTCATTCGTTGCAGTCTTTAGTTATTGACTGCTAGACCTACCCTATACTGATGAGGGGCAACACCTCGAAATCGATATATAGGTGGTCCGAATGTTTCGATGAACATTTCCATGCAACAAGCAATTGCAGAGATAACCTTGTAGGAACTCTGCACGGAAATTTCATCAAAGGTAATTCAATATTCGTTGTGGGATTAGCCAGGAAAGTAGTTGTTTTCTGATGGATTTTCGACCCAACTTTTCCTATTGTATAGGATATTAGCAATGAGCAGTCCTCCGGACATCTTATGCCTCAAGTCATAAGCTCATTGTTTGTGAACTACAGTTTTCTTCTTCGTTTTATACGGTCTTAAAAAATACCTACTTATCAAAGTTTCTCGGAGGTTGTGAGCCCAAGTCATTTGAATAAAAATTGCACTAATTTTTTAAAAAGACTGGGCAGGCAGACTTCTTTTAACTTTGGCTTATAAGTACTATAATTATGAGGTTATGTTGGAATTCGACGAATTAGCACCACATGAGATTTGCTTCTCATATCATCGATAATTGTTGCTGCCGAACCATGCACGCTGGAAAGAGATGAGAAAACAAAATCGTGTCTTTGAATAGGAATCTTCTGGCAAGCGCATTAATTCAGTAGCATCCAATTCCAATCCGATTCTCATTTTTTGGCATCACATAGGCTGTCCTAATTACCTATCCGTATTGGTAGTTAATAGATATATGCTTTCACGATGCTAGTGGGTTGGCCTCTTTTCGAAATCTACTGAACCGCGGTTACAAAAGTGAAAAGCGTTATATAGATAATTTGATGACCTTCTTCCACGCCAGGGGTATTTGATATAAGTTCGGAAATATTCCAACTTTTCTTTCCTAAGTGACGATAAATATGAAAATCATTATCGTACGCTTTTAGGGTGGATTTAGTCAACTTTAGCATAAGCATTATCATAAACATAACGGCAACATCAAAGGTTTTTAGCATAAACTTAACATTGTTGTATAAACGGTGCCATTTGATTCAACAGATTCAACTTTCGCTCTTAACATAAATTTAAGCACAATTTTAAAATGATGTTGACTAAATGCACCTTAAGTCAATATACATTGTTGATATACGCGAGACCAGACGATCCCTCACTATGAATCTGTTCCGAGTTGTCGTGGTAACATTCATCGATCAAACGTCACTTTTCGTACATATTCTTTGCCGTCAAGCAAGTTTTGTGGTGATAACACGCTTCGATAAAAAATGGCAGTAACAGAACCATGTAAAGCTAGGGAACCGAGAGTTATTAATAATGCTTTAATAGAAAAATGCCTCGACTATCAATACCCAAAAGGTTAGTGAAGATGAATTACCCATTGAAATCAGAACATAGATATATAGGTACAGTAGTAATTGAAAGTTTGGAGTAAATTCGTTTCTTGTTTTTTGGGAATTTGTTATGGAAATCTGTACAAATGTGAAATGATTTCATTTAATTTTGTCAAAAACAGATCTACAAACCTAACAAATAATATAATTTTCAGCGATTTTGGATAACGGAGGCAGATATAATCTTCGAAACGTCAACGATTTTTGAAAAAGAGACTTTTACATTTGAACTTATTTTTTCAGATAGGCAAAAGCCTTTTAAACTCAGTAACTTATCAGGGAAATTGATTCATTGCTCTTCTACACTCATACAGATTTACTTAAATTAACATTTGTTCATTTTCAAGGTTGAAATTCCCAAAAAGCCATGTCAAGAAATATATGTATATACAGTGTCTTATAAAGTTCGCATCATATGGGAAAAACTTTTATTAATAATTTATTATGAAATTCAACTTGGGCGTTAAGTTGTGCCTCAAAAAATATGAAAAATGACACACTCGTATGTGGTCACGTGACTTTCGCTACCTGTCAAAATTAATATTTTTTCAAATTAATCGCTGAAAATAGTCTTATTTATTCGAATTTCAAAAAATTTTAAAGGAAAAAGTTGTTTCTTTTTTGATTATACATCTACATTTCGGATTTGAACGTTCTATTGCAACTTTCACTTTTTTCCATTTTTTTGATAATTACAAAATTTCTGGAACATTAAAAAATTCGTAACTTCGACAAAACTGTCTTAAATCAGTAGCTCCAATGTGCGACTAACTTTCAATCACAAATCATCAACAAAAATATGTTTTTCTCAAGAAAATGAGAATTACTGCTTAACATTTCTGTTATGTTTGATGCAAAGTTAACGTATCTTCAAGCATGTAGAATAAGAATTCATTTAAGTGGATTTTTCAGCATTAAAATGATACCAAATTCATAATTCAAAATATCATAAAACTTCTTTACGTATCTAACCAAAGTTTACGACTTTTCACGCTACAAATCTCAAAATAAATACTTACTCTCCTGGCTATGGAGACAAAAGAAATGGGTAATCTATGATAAAAATCAAATGTATTTAAACAAATTTACAAAAAAAATATTGTCAACCTCACTCAATTGAGAGTTCTAGAGTGTAAAGTCAAACAAAAAAATTTAAACTTATTTAATAAAAAAACACAAATTATGAGAAAGAATTTTTGAGTCTCTCTCAACTTTACATTTCTGTTTGTCACCCTTATTTTTCAATACATAACATAGTTCTTCTGTGTACATTTTTTTTATATCTTTTCCTGGGTGTCGTATATTAAAATCCTCAGCGACTTGTCGATGGGGTGTACTTTCTCCACACATTAAAACAATCTCAATTTTTTCTTGTACCGATAAAATTATTACGTTTTTTTGATTCAAACGTATTGAACCGCGTATTTAACTATCAAACAATGCTAAGTACGAAATTTGTTTCCAAAGCCTACTTCAAAAAATTGATGAAAGTTTCATAGCCGGGGGAGTAAGTATTTAATTTGAGATTTGTACCGTGAAAAGTCGTAAACTTTGGTTAGATACGTAAAGAAGTTTTATGATGTTTTGAATTATGACTTTGGTATCATTTCAATGCTGAAAAAATCCACTTAAATGAATTATTATCCTACATGCTTGAAGATACGTCAACTTTGCATCAAACATAACAGAAATGTAAAGCAGCAATTCCCATTTTCTTGAGAAAAATATATTTGAAAAAGTGAAATTTGCAATAGAACGTTCAAATTCAAGATGTAGGTGTAAAATAAAAAAAGAAACAACTTTTTCCTCTAAATTTTTTTGAAATTCGAATAAATAAGACTATTTTCAGCGATTAATTTGAAAAAATATTACTTTTGACAGGTAGCGAAAGTCACGTGACCACATCCGAGTAGGTCATTTTTTATATTTTTTGAAGCACAACTTAACGCCCAAGTCGAATTTCATAATAAATTATTATTAAAAGTTTTTCCCATATGATGCGAACTTTATGAAGGACACTGTATACAGGGTGTTTCATGATAAATGCGCAGGACTTCCGGATGTGATAGCTCGTTCAAAAATATGAAAAAAGTTTCTATTAACTTACCCTCTAAAATTCAACATTTTCGAGATACAGGGTGTTGAAATTAAAAAAAAAATATAGTTTTTTGCGAATATCTCTGGAACCGTTTATCGTACAAAAAACAGATTTTGAATGCATTTTCTGCTCATAATGAGCTATGTTTTGTGCAGATTTTTTATTTTTTTAAATTCATAATTGGTGAAGATTTTGAAGGGGTAGTGGGTGGTTTTTTCTCCAACTTCTACGCCACTGGAAAAAGTATGATTTTGAGCCGCCTACTTGAACCGCCAATGTTTTCTATTATCATTCTTGAATTAATTGATATTTTTTTGTCCAGGTGAAATTGGACGTCTAATGAAACAAGATGGCATTCCGAAAGAGGAAATTCAAGAAATTCGATTCGAGTTCATGAATATTCTGAAAATCGATCATCTATGGGTATTGAAATCATTGATCAAGCTCCAGCTGAACAATAACCTCATAGAAAAAATTGAAAATTTGGAAACACTCGTGAATCTTGAGGAATTAGACTTATCCTTCAATAAAATCAATAAAATAGAAAATCTTGACAAGCTCATAAACTTGAAAAAACTGTGCTTTTTCGACAATCTTGTGGAGAAAATGGAAAATATGGATACCTTAACGAAACTAACGATTTTCAGTATAGGAAGGAATAAAATCACAGACATGGAGAACATTCTTTACTTACGGAAATTTCCCAGACTGACCTCCCTCAATATGGCACACAACCCTTGTGCGGGTAACGAACATTTCAGAATATACGTTGCCGCATGTCTACCACAACTTGTTTATTATGAGTATATGAGAATAGAAGAAACTGAAAGGGAACAAGGTACTAGGATACGTATTTTTTATTGAACAAGTGAAAATACTGCATAGTTTATAAGTACATAAGTACATGAAAGTCTTTTGTGTTGAACCTAATGACAGCTCAACAATTCTTAAACGATTATTCTTGAATTCTAGGTTTGGCAATGTTTTCAAGATTTATACGCAATATCGAAATCGTCGAGGAAGGAGAATATTCGAAGACTGCCATGATTCAAAAGCAAGAAATGGATGCCGAAATATACTCCCTGAGCTTTGTTGAATACCTGAATTCTCGGTATCTCTTCGATTTATTATTCGAAGACGATATTGAGGGTAAGATTTTGATAAAACTATGCGTTAATAATGATAATTTTTCCAATACTCAATGGTTCAATCCCTTATCTAATTGCGTCAAGTAGTCATATATTTTATTATATTTATTTTATTTATTTTTATTATATTTTTTTTATATTATTATTTTTATTATTTTTTATACTTTTTTATTTTATTTTTATTTTTTATTTATATTTTATTTTTATTATAATTTTTTTTAATTTTTTTTATTTTATTTTTATATTTTTTATTTTATTTAATTTTTTTATTTTTATTTTTTATTTATTTATTTATTTTTATTTTTTCCGTTTTGAACTTTTCTACTTTAAATTTATAGAATATAAATTGTTTGAAATGTTCATAAACAGTCTGCATACCAGTTTTACGTAACTGTCTGACTGTTTTATGATATTCATTTTAGAAACATTATTTTACTAATGAATAATTTTTTTTATATACTCCTTGTATTTTGATGTATTATTATGTATTAATAAACTTATTAATTATTTTAAAAAAATATATAACAAAAAATATTGATTTTAATCTTCAGTAACGTTTCGCAAATTCGTTTGCTCCTTCAGAACTAAAATAATTTATTTATTCATTGAGTGAATAATTTCCAAACAGAACAAGTTCTAGTATGAGGAAGTTGTACATATAATAATAATAAAAATGATTAACAATTGCAGTTCAAACAAATATATCATAAATGACCTATAAACAAGAGTAAACATATACATTAATGATGAAACCATAATAAAATCATAATATCATCAGATTGATAGCAGGATGTCAATTCCGTAAGAAAATAATGTGTTTTTTCAGATATTTTGAATTTGGAAAAACTCCTGCAATTTGTTATATTATAAGGTAATTTGTTAAATTCATCTAGAGCAGCGTGAGTGAATCTTTTTTGGCCAACTGTAGAGGTAGCATAATCGAGGTGAAACAAGTTATATTGTCTAGTGAGATGACTATGAATTTCAAAGTTTTTCTTCAAGTTTAATTTTTATTTTAATTTTTTATGCTCGTTTTTATGTCTGTAATTGAAGAAAGTTTATTAGTTGGTATGTCAAATAGGAGACGATACAGTACTTTGAAGATTTCCTATACTGTAATAAACTCAGTTCAGGTTCATTTATAAGAAGTGAAATGAAACGACATCGTTATAAAACTCTATCTATTCAGAATAATCAACATGATCTGACCGTGCTCGATACATGATGGTCAGACCTAATCTAAACACTATTTTGTCCTAGATATCATTACATGATTGTTTATAATAATAAATAACATAAGATCGATACACATCGAAGAGAGCTGTCCTGGCACGTATTCGGTGTTCCAATTAGAATATTGTTTATTACTCACTTTGTTATTGTTCTACATTATTTACTATACCAGTACAATACTATGCTGACATTTAATTACAATTATTTTATGGAAGAAGATCCCCAAATGTTTATCAAATAAGTAATACGACTTAGTATGTGAAAATATAGAATCATATTCATAATTTTTTTATCGAGTTTAGAACATCTTAAAGCAATGGCAATGGCAAAGGAAATGAATGGAGAAATTTTTTTAGTTAAGACCTCAATATGTTTTTCCCATTTCAATTTTTCATCGATCCAAACACCAAGATACCTATTTTATTTGTTCAGTTCTTTTCAATAATTCATTCTTGATATTGAGGTTAAGGGAAATACTATGTTTGTTTTATTGCTGGAAAATTATATACTCAGTTTTATCAGTATATATTGATAAAAGGTTGCAATAAATCCATTTTCAATTTTTTTTATGAAAGTACTGTATCGTCTGCGTATATGGTATAACTTCCTGACCCAACATAACCTAACCCAATTTTAGAAATATTTTGAACATGTAATAGATACAAGATGGGTCCCAAAAGAGATCTTTGTGGAACGCCCGTATTTATTGGTAGTCTGATAGACTCAGAGTTGTTACATTTGGTACTGATTGTCCTATTTTCAAGATAGGATTTCAAAAGAATTTTCACAGTACCCCTGAATCCCATTGTTTCCAAGTTTTCCAAAAGTATTTTGTGATCAACTATATCAAAAGCCTTCTTGAGGTCAATGAAAACAGCTACCACATAGTTTCCTGTATCAAGTCTATTTTGAAATGCTTGCATGACTTGTAGTACTGCCGCTTGTGTGCCACTATTTTCTTGGAAACTGATTACTATCACATCCATATTTTCTGTTTATAAAATCAGCAATACATTTTTTCAAAAATTTTATAAAAAAAAGCTCAATATGGCTATTGGTCTATAATTTGATGGAACTCCACGTTTGAATATAGCTTTTAGTGAAGCATGTTTCAATTCAAGTGGGAAAATACCCAAGGTAAAATATTTATTGATTAATTTAGCCAGAATATTTTTTAATTCAAATAAGTCTTTGGTCAATAAACCCTCAGAATCAGCATAGGGATCACGAGACTCGACTCGATCAAATCGACTTGACTCGTTATCGTGTCTATGTAGTTGTTCACGAACGTTGATCGAATATGGAATGTGCTATCTTAACTAGAGAGTTAAGCATAATCGAGTACTCGATTCCATTTTCGATCGACGTATGTGAAGAACTCCATAGACGCCATAACGAGTTAAGTCGATTTGATCGAGTCGAGTCTCGTGATCCCTACCCAGGACATTTTTTTAAGGTGTAGATTATTTCAATGATTTTACTTTCATCAGTTGGAAATAAAAGCATTGTGGAGTCATTATATTTTGCATAGAAATTCGAATATGGAAGGTTATTGTAAAAAGATTTTATTTCAGTTGCTACATTCTCGCCAGTACTCGAAAAATGATTTTTCATATTATTGGCTAATTCCAGGTCATCAGTAAAAATGTTACCATTAATTTTTATTGATTCAATCTCAACAATCCCATATGCCTTCAGAAGCTTCAAATTTCTTACTAACATGTTGAGCTTTTGCTCTTTTGATCATAGCGTTAACTTCATTTTTCTGTATCTTATAGTCATTAAAGAGTTCTTGATCATCCGTGTTTTGTTTATGTCTTTTGAATTTCGAATGTTCATTTCCCGAATAATACTATCATTGATCCAGTCGTTGTTTTCACGTGTTCTCATATACAGTGTGTCTCACTTCTCATGGAAACGCCCCCGTATCTTCCGTAACAATAGAGGTAAAATGATGAAACTCTCAGGACTGATGGAAATGCTCAAAATGCACCTACCACCTGAATGGGGTTGGCCTAAGTGATATACACTGCCCGCCACTCACGATGGAACAACCAATTTTTAAGGTAAAACATACTAGGGGGCAGAATAGGCTCAAAATTCCTACAGATTCGTGATCAGGACCACCAACTTACTACAGAGACATATTTTCCCTGAAAAAATTTCAGCCCTGAAAAATCCGAATTTGTCTCACTTCTCATGGAAACACCCCCGTATATTCCGTAATTTTTTACGTAGAACCATGAATCGATAAATACACTGGAAATGAACTCACTGCACAGATATGGTCAATCTACGTAATATACACTGCACGCCAGCAGCGAAGGAACCACCCATTTTTCCATCGCTGCTGGCGTGCAGTGCACATCATGTAGGATGACCCGTTTTGTGCAGTGAGTTCATTTCTAGTGTATCTATCGATCCTGCAAATTTTAGGGTTCTACGTATAAAATTACGGAAAATACGGGGGTGTTTCCATGAGAAGTGAGACAAATTCGGATTTTTCAGGACTGAAATTTTTTCAGAGAAAAAGTGTATCTGTAGTAAGTTGGTGGTCCTGATCACAAATCTGAAGGAATTTTTAGCCTATTTTGCCCCCTAGTATGTTTTACCGTAAAAATGGGTTGTTCCATCGCGAGTGGCGGGCACTGTATATCTCTTAGGCCAACACCATTCAGGTGGTAGGTGCATTTTGAGCATTTTCATCAGTCCTGAGAGTTTCATCATTCAACCTCAATTATTACGGAAGATACGGGGGTGTTTCCATGAGAAGTGAGACCCACTGTATAATTTCACTGATGACTGGTTTTTAGCTTTTAAAACGATATCTTTCAAATCCTGAAAATTTTCACAATTGGTTCGTATTAATTCAGTGAAAATAATTTGTTTGAATTTACAGTCATTAGTTTTGATTATTTCATGTTTCTTAAATTGTTTTAAAGTAATATCTGATTTTTCAATGGAGGTGTACATTGTTCTACGATCAGTAATTGAAGTATTTTCTAGTGTTATTTTAAAATTCAAATGATGGCAATTAGTAAAAATATGATCAAGAATACTGAAAGAGTTGCTTTTATTCCTGGATTTAGATCTATTGATTTTACAATTTGGAATTCACGTAATTTAAGGTATCATTCTCGCCTGAAAGTAAATTTATATTGACATATCCTATTGCAATGAGTTATTTATTTATTTCTATTATTTTGTTCATGTATCGTAAAAATTCTTCTAAATTTGAATTAGGAGGTTTTATTTGATTTTAACTAAGTTTCTGTGAGTATCAATACATGTGTTTCTTTATATTTCTTCATTATAACCTCTATTTCATTCAATTTGTCAAACTTCTTATATACAAGTACAGTATAATAAAATTATTCGGATGACTGAGATCAGTCATCCGAAATTATTATGTTTGTACTCTCGTAACGAATTCACTTCGCTCGTCTCAACCATAGAAATATATATTATATACAGATCGACAAGCGTAAGGATGCCTCTGAGATGCGCAAACGATAGAAAGCGTGAGTAGATGTGCGACAAAGATCGACTACTGTTTGATAAGGCAGAGCGATTGAGCTCCTGCCCCACTCGAGGGTTTTGTCTACTGCGCTTGTCGATCAGTACTTACTCTAGAATGCTAATCCCGCCAATTTTCACGGCGAAAAGCATGCCACGTATGCGACCCGTTTACGATGTGCGCATGCTCGACATCAGTGTAGTTTGGGTAGATCGTTGCCAATTAAGTTTGGAAATAATTTGGTGTTCCAATTCAGAGTTTTTTGTTATGAGGCAATAAAACACATATCATTTGAAAGAGAGAAATTTGACAGCGCATTTAGGACTTTTTAAAACCGAAAAGAACCTTTTAGAGATAGATTACTCCGAATTTTAGAAGCGAAAGAAATGTATATAAAACAATAATGTACCCTATGCTACTGTAATTATAATGACCGTGCAACAGTGCTTTTTCATGAACAGGAAGACTTGTCACTAAGATCTGTCACTCTTGTCAGAGACAGAGACGGTTTTTAGAATTTCAGATTTTCTCTTGTCGTTTTGTGTGGTGTTTGTTGTCGTCGGTTATTCTTTCATCATTCGTGAATTTACTTTAATCTTGTTCCTTTAAAGACAATTTCTAATAAAGCCGTTTTTTCCAACAAATAAACAATGAACTGTTTAGTGTTGTGTAAAGGAAAAATACCTGAAATAAATCATTTTTAATAGATAATGGAATTTTTTATGTGCCTATATGCTTTGCTCAAAATAGCTTAAATATTATTTTAGCTTGACAAAAAAGGCATGATTTTTTGTTAATGTTTTTAAGAAGAGACCCCAGCAGAACATTTGAGTGAGAAAATTGTAATTTGTGGCAGACATTTTCCTCATGAAGATTCATGTGATAAGGACAATAGCATAATTTGAAACCTAGTGCAGTACCAATACTGTGTCTGCGTAAGCATGCATGGCGAGTGATACAACTTTCTACCACACCGCTTAAATTATGAGTTCTAGATTCCTACAAAAAGTACTAAACATACACAGAATCGCTTCAGAAAATTAATGTCAATATGGAAGTGCTTTTCTTTGATGGTAAGGAAAATGCTTCTGCCCTCACTTTTTCATGCACCCCCATTGTGGAAATTGCACTAAGGTAATACAACCAAAAATACTCGTAGAAATAGCATGTTAATCTCTTCGAATGATTTAAATTAAATGCAGTTGCATATTTTAACATGAATCGTTCTTGAAAAAAACCTCGAGCTTCCAAGCATCTAACTTTATAAATCCTTGAGTTGAAATTATTCATGATATTAGCTGAAATTAATTTTCATAGTTTTTTGTACTTTCAATTTATTTTTCAATCCTGTGCTTCCTTGAAATTCGCACCGACGATTTGTGGTGGTTCCGTAGATTTTTGTTGGTTAACTACAGCTGAAAAGTGAATGTGTTACCAAAAATCAGTCGCTTCAGAGCGATAAATAATGATAATAACCGTATTGCCTTTGCTGCATATATGGGATCATAAATATGTGAAAATATGTATTAAAATCGGCTAAATACAAATAACAGGTATAAGTGCAATGAGGTTTCCAACCTTATTCTCCGAGATTCAGAATTAACGTTTGTTAATCTTCACAAGTACCATAATATTTTACTAAAACCGGGCCTGTTACAAAAATCACTAATGAAGCGCATGCGTATTGCGGACTAGCCTGAACTTTTTACAACACTTTTGACATAGGGATTAGCACTCTAGAGTAAGTATATAATATATATTTCTACGGTCTCAACTTACCAATAGCATCATGACTTGATTTTCCGTTCGAAAAAAAATTTCAGGCAATGCTCTGCTAGAAATGGGCGACGATGTCAAGGATTTCCACGAAGAATTCGCAGAACAATTCATAGAACTGTGCCAACAGGTATTCGAGATAGGCCAAAAACACTATAAAATTCGCACTGATGAAGTCGATCTGTTTTTGGCGACTGTCGAAACGGCCAAAACAGAAAACCAAAAAGAAAGCATCAATCACATGGAGACGTTTATGGAAAAGAAGTTTAATCTATTCGACCAGTTAGCCACTCTCAAACGACATTTTGAAAACGATGTCATAGACATTCCCAAATATAAAGATAAAGTCGCAGAATATTCTAACATCTTCAACGGCATCATTCACGAAACTTGGAAAAATTTGATGAAATTAGAACTTCAACTGTTTGAGCAGATTGAAGAGGTGAATCAAAATTTTCAACACGTTTTGGGTAAGTATTGAATGGTTGTTCATTGTTATCATGCATTGTGTGACAACGAGAACGGATTTTTTTATTTAAAACACCTGGAACATTGAAAACAGTTTATCTGGAAGACACTAACCCAATTGAAATAGAACATAGTAAAATCGTTGAAATTGAAAGAACGTCCAGGAATTGAAAGAATCATTTCAGCACACAAAAAAAGATGAATAAATGTAGATGAAGAAACTTTTAAAGATAAGCTTTTATTGAATTGCACTGAAAAGGAAAAAATAATTTCTTTAGGGGTGTCAACTAATTCTATAACAGATTCAAAGACTTGAAAACCCGCGATATAAGAGGGTCGTTGGAACTAAGGCAACATAAATTAATACTAAGGTATGATATATATTATACAGGGTGTTTCTTAAGTACGTGTAGAAACTTTATGAGCATGTTGCTGACGTCGAAATAAGAAAAAAAGTTCCCATAAACACATGTCCGCAAGTTATTCGTTTCTAAGATACAGAGTGTAAAAATTTAATTCTTATATTTATTTTTTGTGAATAAATTCCAAAATATTTTTGATATTCGGGTAAAGCTTGGTATCTGGGATGATTTTTCAATGTCATAATCAAATTTAATGTTAATTATGAAAAAACTAATTTCTAATTGAATTTATTTTAAATTTAAAAATCTTGTCATTCAAAATCACTTGCATCGATTATTTCAAATCTCAATAACTCGAAAACGGTTGCTCGCAATGACCTCAACCAAGAATATATTTTTTACACAAACTAAATAATAAATATTCCCAGATACCAAACTTGACCCAAATGTCAAATCATTTTGAAATTATTCACAAAAAATAAAAATAAGAATTCAACTTTGATACTTTGTATCTTAGAAACGAATAACTTGCGGACATATGTTTATAGAAACTTTTCTTCTTATTTTGATGTCAGCAATACGCTCCTAAATTTTCTATACGTACTTTAGAAACACCCTGTATATTTACTCTAGAATGCTAATTCCGCCTATTTCACGGCGAAAAGCATGCCGCGTATGCTCGTCATCAGTGTAGATCGTTGCCAAGTTTGAAAATAATTTGGTGTTCCAATTCAGAGTTTTTTGTTATGCGGCAATAAAACACATGCCATTCGAAAGAGGGAAATTTGACAGCGCATTTAGGATTTTTTAAAACCGAAAAGAACCTTTTAGGGGTAGATTACTCCGAATTTTAGGCGTAAAAGAAATTTATTTAAAACAATAATGTACCCTATGCTACTGTAATTATAATGACCGTGCAACAGTGCTTTTTGATCAACAGGAAGACTTGTCACTAAGATCTGTCACTCTTGTCAGAGATCAGAGACGATTTTTAGAATTTCAGATTTTCTCTTGTCGTTTTGTGTGTTGTCGTTGGTTATTCTTTCATCATTCGTGAATTTGCATTAAACTTGTTCCTTTAAAGACAATTTCTACTAAAGCCGTTTCTTCCTACAAATAAACAATAATGAACTGTTTAGTGTTGTGTAAAGGAAAAATACCTGAAATAAATCATATTTGGAGATGATGAAATTTTTTATGTACCTATATGCTTTGCTCAAAATAGCTCAAATATTATTTTAGCTTGACAAAAAAGGCATTATTTTTGGTTATTGTTTTTAAGAAGAGACCCCAGCAGAACATTTGAGTGAGAAAATTGTAATTTGTGGCAGACATTTTCCTCATGTGAAAACGATAATAGAATTATTTGAAACCTAGTGCAGTACCAATACTGTGTCTGCGTAAGCATGCATGGTGAGTGATACAACTTTCTGCCACACCGCTTATATTATGAGTTCTAGATTCCTACAAAAAGTACTAAACATACACAGAATCGCCTCAGAAAATTAATGTCAATATGGAAGTGATTTTCTTTGATGGTAAGGAAAATGCTTCTGGCCTCACTTTTTCATGCACCCCCATTGTGGAAATTGCACTAAGGTAATACAACCAGAAATACTCGTAGAAATAGCATGTTAATCTCTTCAAATGATTTAAATTAAATGCAGTTGCATATTTTGACATGAATCGTTCTAGAAAAAAACCTCGAGCTTCCAAGCATTCAATTTTATAAATCCAATTTGAGTTGAAATTATTCATTATATTAGCTGAAATAAATTTTCATAGTTTTTTGTACTTTCAATTTATTTTCCAATCCAGTGCTTCCTTGAAATTCGCACCGACGATTTGGGGTGGTTCCGTAGGATTTTGTTGGTTAACTACAGCTGAAAGTGAATGTGATACTGAAACTCAGTCGCTTCAGAGCGATAAATAATAATAATAACCGTACTCTATTTTCTGATGGCCTTTGCTGAATATTTGTGATCATAAATATGTGAAAATATGTATTCAAATCGGCTAAATACAAATAACAGTACAATGAGGTTTCCAACCTTATTCTCCGAGATTCAGAATTAACGTTTGTTAATCTTCACAAGTACCATAATATTTTACTAAAACCGGGCCTGTTTCAAAAATCACTAATGATGCGCATGCGCATTGCGAACTAGCCTGAACTTTTTACAACACTTTTGACATGGGAATTAGCATTCTAGAGTAAGTATATAATATATATTTCTATGGATATTCCATACACATAATTCGTTGTAAGAAATATATTGCAATACTTTTCGAACTTCATTTTTGGCAAGGTTTTTGAAATGTTTCAACACTGTGCGTTGGTTTGATTTTAATGTACAAATATTTTTCAGCGGACATGATAAACGCCTTCACAGAAGAAGCTCAGGCGGTTTTCACACAAATCCGCGCTCTGGAAGTAACATATACCGAGAATTTATCAGATGTAAGTTCCAGATATATAACGCAGGCCAACGTGGGAGACGTAACTGTACCAGTTGCCCTGAAACCACTAATGTCAGACAAGGAAGCTTTGAACAATGCCATTGCCACCACTCATGACGCACATTTGCAAATCATTGACAACAGGTACGGTGTACAGGAGCAGTGTTGACTTACGTTAGAAGTATAAACTAGTAGTAAATACTGCCTATACTACACTGTAAAAAAAAGATTAACAGTAAATAACTCAATTTTTTGCCAATAATGTGATTCACTGTAAAATTGATGAAATTTACATGCCTTTACAATGAAATTACTCATCTTTACATTTGTTTACATAATTTCACATGACTGTACAAGTAACTTCAAGCGCCATTTTGTTCCACTTCCTATACAACGAAACGGACATCAGTTCTTAGCATACGCTTCAGTGAGGCCATCGTGATCGTCACGCCGCATTTGTTTGCAGCGTGGTAATCACTGATATGGAAATAAAACGTGTCACATGACATTTCTCCTGTTAGATTTAATTCAATACCCGTCGTGGTCTTAGCCAGGGGAGTAGTTGTTTTCTGACAGGTTCTTGCCATAATAAGCCTACATAGTTAGGTGTTTATGGGAGTAAAGGGTTCATCATCGGTCGGTAACGACTGTTCGTTAGCAAACGATCTCCCAAAGATTTCTGTCTTCTTCCATTAAATCTCTCAACCCGGAGATTCGAAGTGTCTTCCTCTGCTCGCTAGGTGGAGCGGCCTAGAAATTGCTTTCATCTCGTGAACCAGAATTGACTAATCAGCGGAGTGTGTATTGGTTTGGACGGGGAACAGATGGCTTCAGTGCTGTCTGTGTTGACCTGCCCTTGCACTGATGAGAGGCAACAACCTCGAAACTAGTCTGCAGGTAGTCACCCCGTCCAAATCAAAACATAATTCTGCTGGTTAGTCATAGAGGGCACTTGCAATTGCGTCCTCTGATGCTTTGAGGAACGTTGCACAAGTAGCTGTTAGATTTAATTCAATATCCGTCGTGGTCTTAGCCAGAGGAGTAGTTGTTTTCTGACAGGTTCTTGCCATAATAAGCCTACATAGTTAGGTGTTTATGGGAGTAAAGGGTTCATCATCGGTCGGTAACGACTGTTCGTTAGCAAACGATCTCCCAAAGATTTCTGTCTTCTTCGATTTCTCCTCTTGCTTAAATTCATCAAATCCTACTTCAAATGCTTCTGGATATTTATTTTCAATACGTCAATTAAAACATTGATTTCAAGCCGTAATCTTTTCAATCCTCAAACTCATGGACCCAATTTTGAATTTTTGAAACGAACAAAAATTGTCCGCCAATTTCAGTTTTTGTCACAAAATTCGTAATCTTCTTCCACAAAACAAAATTAGTCAGTCCATAATTCAAATATTATATCGACTCCGAACAATATTGAAAGACAATAATTTGAAACAAACAATGAAACATCAACACGGACAAAATATGCACCGTTTAGAGAACCATTTTTTATTTCAATGAAAGAGTTACTTCCCCCTCGGATGTATCAATTGAATAGATTATAATTTTCCGACATCATCGATCCTTTTCGAGTTATATCGGAAAAACCGTTAAAAATCGGGTTTTCTATAACTGCAAATGAACTAGACGCACCCTAGTATTTTTGTATCGAAAATATAGGTATTCAACCTCAATATCCATAAAGGTAACTGCTGTACGATGATTATTGTGCGTTTCAGATTTTTTTGAAACAAAAAAATTATCTCGGCTCCTAGTGATCGTAGGAATTAATTTTTTTAATGCGTGAAGTTGTCGACATTCGTGTGTCTTGTCGCGGTTTTAGATATCCTTGTGATAGAGCAGACAACTCAGCTATTCATTAAAAGTAAAATTCTCAGCTTATTATTTCAGTTTGGATATCATGTCAAAGTATTCTGTCACAAAAAGTGCTCCGGTCTCCGGTTTTGTTCAAAGCCAGAGAGGCACACGGAGTGAATCCTGGACGGTGACGTTCTGGCCTGCTTAGAGCGAGCGGCTACTATTTACGGGTCGGCAGAATCTACGCCCTCAGCCGAGGAAACCGCGATTGCGCATCTAGCAAGGCCCTTTTGGACAAACGCGCTGGAATGCAATGCGAAGAAAATTTGTTAAAAAAAAAACTTAAACGATGAAAAATATACTTGACGGACGGTCTGACAGATCTCTCTGACAAGAAACATCAGTAATTTAGACAGTCAATTTTTCTACTTCAAGCTTTATTTTATGCTGATTATTTCACGAGCTACGTGCATTTGAAGTTTGAGATATATTCTCCCAGTGTTTGTGCAAGTACTTGCAACACTGATTAGCCAAGCGAATTTCCAGCTTGCCATTCACGCAGTTTTATTATTCTACTCGAAACAACGGCTGTTGGCCGTAGTCAGTAGAACCGAAGAATCCTGAGTTGTCTTCGCAAATGAAATAGTTTGGGTACTCGCCGATTAGTCTACTGCCAGCACAAATCGAAGATCCAGTTACTCGAGGAGGTTTGGTTGTTTGGTTATGGTACCCTGAAATTAACTGTTTTCTTTCTTGACCTGAATTACAAAAGAAGAGAAAAAGACTAATAGATCTTATATATCGTCGAGAGCTGCTGCAGGACTGCTACGAGGGTAAGACCTGGGGCCTCCCAGAAACTTTGTGGTTCCACTTGGACCGCAAATTGGCATTTAGGTGCGCAATATTCCGAGTTTTATACCTATCAGTGTCCGGGGGATGCTGATTGGACCACTGTGTCTTCATTGTGTTTATTTGTCGGTGAAAATACTTGCAAATTAAAACATTCGTGATCCGTTAAACAATTTTTTTTTGCAAATTTTTGTGTTTAGTAAATTATTTTAACTTTATCTCTGTTCCTCTGGTGAACTACTGGGTAGAGAGTCCAGAGAAGATCGATTCTCGGCAAGGATAAATATATTTTTTATTTTTTTTTATTGTTGTCGTGAAATACCACTTTTGTGAAGTTGTGTTTTCCTAACAAAAATTAGCTTGAGGCTAGAAATTATTATTCTTGTGTTTGTAAGATTGCTCGAGGAACCAAGACTTGCGGAGTTTCGGATTTTTTCTATTTGCAGATTGCCAGTAGAAATAAGAATTATTTTTGGTTTGATAAATTTTTTTTTGATAGTCCACGTTTCGTAGCCGTTCTATCCCTCTCACGGTCCAGAGATGTTCCCAACTGAACCACCTTTGGACACAGCAAAGCGTCTGGCTGAATTTCAACCCACTCGTAATGTAATTTGACATCGAGAACCAGATAGACATGTCTGAGTTCAACAACCATTTTCAGCCAAGATGACAAAGTCATGATAGAAATCTATTTTCATAAAAGTCATTTCTATAAAAACAAAATAAAGAAATTTATTTAGAAAAAAAAAGTTAAAAAATTGTGCAATTTTTTCAAGTAATTTTTTGACACTTAAAATAAATAAAATCAATATACCTATTCGATAATATGAAAGTACAACTATTGCAGAAAAAAATAAGCCCTGACTCGTTACTGTAGCATCATTCCCCGAGCACGAGTAGCCATATAGAAAGATCATCTTTTTTAAGAAAAGTTCATATATTTTGAAAAATAAACAATATTCATGAATTTTTTTGAAAAAGACTCTTTTGGCTTGCTATAGGCTACACAAAACTGTAAGTAACAATTTTCAATACCTTACAATAAACGAGTTATAGAAAACCAGATTTTTTACGGTTTTTCCGATATAACTCGATAAGTATCAATGATATCAAAAAATTATTGGTCATTCAATTGATAGATCTTTTTGATACCTACAATTTCCTAATTTAACTTTTCTTGATCGGAGCTGTCGTTTTTTAATTATCAACAAAAAACCGCTTTTCGCAACTTTGCCAATTTTTTAGGTTATGTTCGGTAACCAGGATCGAGTCGCATGAAATAGAAACTCATCCTGAATTTCAATTTCCTATACGCTCATATTTTTATTTTTCGGATATTAATTTTTGCTCATTTAAAATTGGGCCGCTTCCTCGTTTCTTGAACTATAATTTGTCTCGCTCGTGTGCAAAGAATCGTTTTCAAACCTTGTTGTTTGTGGATTGAACTTTTAGACTAAAGATGCATTCATCTATTTTCGAATTTGATTGTCCTAAATAATACTCTCTGTCAAAAACGAGAACATGTAGATTTTCCCATGAAAGTACCCAAGTCTCTACAACAATTTTTATAAAATTTCAACAAGCCCCTGTGGCCTAATGGATAAGGCATCGGCCTCCTAAGCCGGGGACTGTGGGTTCGAGTCCCACCAGGGGTACTTTTTTTTTAACTGGATAATTCAGGACTTCATTTAAAACCTTTTTATAATCCAGAACATAAAATATATATCACATACAGAGTACCAGCTTTTCCAAAACATTTGATTCCTCTTTTGTTCGTCATTGGTAGAGATTGATTTTTCAAAATAATTTCAGGGAGGACACTCTTATTGAAAGAGCCAAGGAGTGGTTGGAGTCTTTCATCACAAACTTGGACAAAGACGAAATCAAACGAAACAGATACAAGTTACTTGAAATCAATCATTTTTTGGACATACAGAGGGAGGAATTTGATGAAATTTCCGATGTCAAATTGTTACCAGTCAATGCTGATGACAGTGATATTGATATGTAGTTTTTTTTTAATGGAAAATTAATAGTATACTTTGATGCAGATTATTGAATGAGCGATTTTAATTTTTGTACGATCATCTGTTTTACATCCAATTTTTTATTTACTATATATTAATAGTTATTTTTGTATCTAGTGCGCGAAATGCTACTTTGGTGATCGAGAACTGATTTTTTTTAACGAGGCGCAGCCGAGTTAAAAAAAATAGTCGAGATTACCAAAGTATTTCGCACATGAGATGCAAACAAAATTTTTTCTACAAACGTCAAAAATATTGTTCTAAAATAAGTAATAACTATGAAAAATAGTATTGAACTGGCTTAAATAATTTTTCCAAATCAAGTGATTACTGTAACTATGGAAATAAAATGGCATTTGTTGACAATTATTTCAAAGTGACAGTTCTTGATAATTATTTTGGAGTGACTTTTTATTCGCGTCAATTTCGTGCGTGATATTTATTATTGTAAAAGAATGGAAATTTCGAGCGACGATGAACTAAGCAGTACCCCACCTAACTTGATAGATGCGGCCAATTCCGTAATTTCCAACCTTTTACCGGAGAAATCGAGGCGGCAGTATGAAAATGCATATCAGCAATTTAAAGAGTGGTGTGAAGCAAATAAAGCCAGAAAAATATCTCTCACAATTTGAAAGCCTTAATTATTGTTCTACATTAATAAAAAAACGATTTCTTGTTTTTTGCTTGATTGAGGAGTTGAGGGCCATATAGGTTAGAATATGAAAATCCCATATAGTTCACATGCAGAGTGCGAAATATATTTCGCACATTACTTCGCGCACGGTGTCATGGTAACGAATGAAAATGAAAAAAAGTGCCACTTCGCATACTGTTGTAAATGCGCGAACCTTGTCATTTTTTGACGTTTGTAGAAAAAAATATTTTCAGGCTGGGTCTAGAGGGTCAAAACTTTCACTACTATCAGACATATTCGTAGATAAAGTTGAGAAAATGTTGGGATACAATTATATTTTGTTCAAGATATTGACAATATAAATGACATGACATTTATTTTCATAGCATGCTACTTAAGAAAACGTGTCCAATTTTTAAAGAAATTGCATAACGTGCTGTCTACATTTAGGGGCACCACTCATTCAATCCTAAATATATCTCGCTAATGCTAAAAGTTTTTATGTTTTTTAATTGACTAAATTTGTGTAAATAGACCAAATAAAGTCTTAAGTAAATAAAAATTTGATTGTAATTTAATTAAACCAAGAAGTTTAAGTTTTCTTCTCAAAACGCACGTGTATGTTATGAGATCTCATTACGTGCATGTTATTGTTATATGTCATTTAAAAGGAATGTTGACAGTGCGACTTTTGACGTGGGCGTAGAAAAACACTTTTTACCCAAACGGAGCCGGCGCCTCATAGTTTTAAGGTCCATATTTTTTAATCAATGAATAACGATTGTACCAGTTATAAGGTTATATTCCCTTTTTGATGGGTTTTTTCACCTGCACCTTATACAAACAATGCTCTTATTGCGGAGGCAAATATCGTTGTATACGATTGTTGGTGAATCAACCCAAAGATATTCCAAGAAATTCAATGTCTGGCAGAGAGAATGAAATAGCTAAATAAAAGTTGTCATTTGGACGCCATCTACAGAAATTTTTATTAAGTATTTCATTCTCAAAGGCAGTCTCTGTTGACAGTCTTTATATCACGGAAAGAGAAAATACTCCAGACATACAAATAAACCAATTGCTAAAAAAAGACTTGTCACTAAGATCTGTCACTCTTGTCAGAGATCAGAGACGGTTTTTAGGATTTCAGATTTTCTCTTGTCGTTTTGTGTGGTGTTTGTTGTCATTGGTTATTCTTTCGTCATTCGTGAATTTGCATTAATCTTGTTCTTTCAAAGACAATTTCTAATAAAGCCGTTTCTTCCTACAAATAAACAATGAACTGTTTAGTGTTGTGTGTAAAGGAAAAATACCTGAAATAAATAATTATTGATAGATAATGAAATTTTTTATGTACCTATATGCTTTGCTCAAAATAGCTTAAATATTATTTTAGCTTGACAAAAAAAGGCATGATTTTTGGTTATTGTTCTCAAGAAGAGACTCCAGCAGAACATTTGATTGAGAAAATTGTAATTTGTGGCATACATTTTCCTCATGAAGATTCATGTGAAATCGACAATAGAATAATTTGAAACCTAGTGCAGTACCAATACTGTGTCTGCGTAAGCATGCAAGGCGAGTGATACAACTTTCTGCCACACCGCTTATATTATGAGTTCTAGATTCCTACAAAAAGTACTAAACAATCATAGAATCGCCTCAGAAAATTAATGTCAATATGGAAGTGCTGTTCTTTGATGGTGAGGAAAATGGTAATACAACCAGGAATACTCGTAGATATAGCATGTTAATCATTTCAAATGATTTAAATTAAATGCACTTGCATATTTTGAAATGAATCGTTCAAGAAAAAAACCTCGAGCTTCCAAGCATCCCACTTTATAAATCCAATTTGAGTTGAAATTATTCATGATATTAGCTGAAATAAATTTTCATAGCTTTTTGTACTTTCAGTTTATTTTTCAATCTAGTGCTTCCTTGAAATTTGCACCGACGATTTGGGGTGGTTCCGTAGGTTTTTGTTGGTTAACTACAGCTGAAAAGTGGATGTGATACCAAAAATCAGTCGCTTCAGAGCGATAAATAATAATAATAACCGTACTCTACTTTCTGATGGCCTTTGCTGAATATTTGGGATCATAAATATGTATTCAAATCGGCTAAATACAAATAACAGGTATACGTAGAATGAGGTTTCCAACATTATTCTCCGAGATTCAGAATTAACGTTTGTCAATCTTCACAAGTACCATAATATCTTACTAAAACCGGGCCTGTTAAAAAAATCACTGATGACGCGCATGCGCATTGCGGACTAGCCTGAACTTATTACATCACTTTTGACGTGGTATATATTTCTATGGGAGGAATACGCCTACATTTATACTTTCCTCATATTCTGACTTTTCTGAATGAAATTAATTCTCGCTAACTAGATAAACAAATACCTAAACCTAAATTATGTGACCTTTCGTTCATTTTTGAAACGGAAATTTTGAGTTTCATGTCATTTTCCACTGCCACTGTCGTACCAGATAAAAGTTGGTTAACTACCATCGGCAGCGACAACAGCAACTGCAACGGCAGCATATCTATAAACGTATACATGAGCAACGGCACATTTATCTTCGTACGGCAACGTCAACTGCAACGACTCAGTGGCGGCGATGAGGGGCCCGCAGAGCCCGCCGTGCGGGGGGGCATCATCTGTACAAGAGGCCCCTTCGACCTCTTTGCTAAAACTTTCTAATTCTAATTGTTTGTCAACAATTACTTTAATTTGCAAAAAAAACAGCTGACAGAGCGGAAACAAACTCCTTGTATGAGTAACTATGATTTTATTTTGCTCCTTGTATACCAAAGCAAAATTTTAGAAAATATTAATTTGATGTCTAAACTGCTACAAAGTACTGTTGATCTGTGCCGAGCATGCGAGATATTGAGCTCCACAATAGATAATTTTAATAGTTTTAGTGACGATTTCGAAATATTGCATGCAGAAGATTCCAATTTGGTGACATCGTGGGGCATTCAGCCAACATTGACATCTAAGCGCAATAGAATAGAATAGAAGATGGTCTAAAGAGATTCCAAATTAAAGTCTTCTACGAGTCTCTCGATATAATAATCAATCAACTCAGTACACGGTTTATCAGCATGAACGAAGTAATGAGCTACTTTTCATTTTTAAATCCGGACTGTTTCGTTAAACTACCTACAGGATAAATTATGGATCATGCTGAAAAAAACTAAAAAAATACGGAAATGACTTCTTGCATAACTTATCTACGCAATTAATAAACAGGAAAAGTGCATTTTTAAATGAAATTCGAAAAAAGAGAATCTATGAATTCTGCCTTCCTAAGCCCAAAAGACATATCTCGTTTCTTTCCATAATTTGGATTTCACTCTCTACATGTTCCCTATGACTGAGCCGTTGACTTGAACAACAAATTTGGCAGAATCTCATTGTTATTTGCCATGCAAAACGTCAGTAAAAAAAGATGGATATTCAAAATACACCTGACATTATAAGCTTTATAGGCGTAAGTGACTGCCAAATATCTCTGGTCATTATTGACTTACGCCCTTTGGGCTTAGGACTGCAGAATTGGCCACATATTTTGAATCAGAAACTAGATGTATTTTGAGCAGTCTTCCGGATATTTGTTCGTTGTTTCAACTTCTTTTTAACATTACCGGTAACATCTGCTTCTGCCGAAAGAACATTTTCAAAGTTGAAGATGATAAAAACATATTTACGTAGTACAACGTGAGAGGTGAGACTTAGTGCATTGGGTATAGTAATAAGTATTGAACATGAACGTGCTCGTAAACTCGATTTGGAACAGTTGGTCTAAATATTTTTAATACAAAAACATCGCCGTTTCGGCAATTCAACAGTGCTCCCCTAAACTTCATATTCCTCAATCTACGGATGGCTTCACTAGCACCAGACAGATTTTTGCGATGGTAAGATTTTATAATCAAATCACCTAGCAAATTATGGCATTTATATTATCCAGAGTTGCAGTAAAACCATATACCGGAATATTGCTAATTTCTTTGGAAAATATTTCAATATAAATAATGTAATATAATAAATAAGTATATTGTGTGATGTGTTTATTGCCACATGTATGAATATCCTAACAAAATTTGGCGGGGGGGGGGGGGGGCAGAATCTTTATCGCCGCCACTGCAACGACTGCGACTCAATCTAGAAATCCAGCTTTTATTAGAAGATGAACAAACATATATTTTATTTACGATGCAGAAAAACACAAAGTCATCTATTAATTATCCAGCCTTGGTGGAGTATTCAGCAGGGTTCTTATTGTAAGTCTTATTCAGGAACTCATAACTCAGTTAGTGTTTGGTTCATATTGCCGTGCTCTACAGTAAAAATTAAGAAATTGAACGTTTGTAGAAATACAACCGATATACAGTGAAATATCCAAATCAAGTATTCGTCACGGCCTCCTACGACATGTCTACGATCCTCGTTTCCATCCAAGGAACGTGACAGGATTGGCAATTCTGGATCGAGACGAGAAGGATAGAATCAACATGTAGTGGCCGCGCCGACGCGAATCACGAAAACGGAGAAGTCCATTAAAGAGGGGTCCTGATAGATTAATCTTTCCACAAATTTCGATCCGGTATGAAGATTGACGGGTCGTATATTAGAGAAGACGGTTGGGATCTGTCGGTGGAATATCTAAAAAGTTTTCGAAGAAGATCGGTCAGTAATTTATTTATTTATAGAAAACATACAGGATTAACCTAAATACATGTTTCCTAACCAAATACTAAGTGATTTCAATTAGAACTATGGTAAAAATAGATTGAAAACGAAAAAAAAAAACGGGATATAGAATATGATACATCAGAAACTATAATAAACAGAAAAGAGAATAATAAAATTGACTTTTTTGAGTAAATTGACTAAGACTACGAATATACTTAAGAGTGAAGGGATTCGTCGAAAGTAGGAGTATATTACAAAGATTTCATGTTCAATTAACGATTGGTATACCAGACAATGGACCTTTCCACGAGATATGAGAAAACACTGTAATGAGAAAGTATATACGTTAATATCACTCGGGATTTTTAATTTTTTTTTCTGGCCGCTAGTTTCTCTATAATCAGAAGAAAAGTGATTCGTGACGTCACGTTCATCAAAACTAGACATGGCAACGTTGTAAAAGTTGTGCACGATGGAATCTCAAATTCTCATTCAATATAATGTGTTGGATGACAGCTGACATTTGATACCAGATGAGTTCGTTCGTCTGTTTCACGGAGCAAAACAATAAGAATCGTTTGTTTAACTCGTTCGCCTACATTAAAATTGGATACAAGTAAAGCAGTTCCATAAAATATCTATGCCGCACACGAACAGGCCATACGTGATTTCTTATTTGAGGTTATAGCTAATGCAGTTTTGAAAGTTTTGAAAGTTTTTTGTTTGTATTCTACATTTTTTTTTCAATTCTTTTATCTGTATCCCCGCAATAACTGTGAACATACCGAAAAAGTGCTTTGTATCCGGTTGTCTGAACACCAGTGAAAATTCTAATGAACAAATTTTTTATGCATCTAAAGAAGAGGCGCGTCGTAAAATGTGTTTTGAGGCAGTGAATAAACCCTGTGTAAAAAGCGGAAATATGTGTTATTGTAAAGAATATTCCCATCGTATGTTAAAAATCCCATATGGAGCGGGACATTTTCGATCAATTACAGCAAAAAATTCCAGGCGGGACATTTTCAGGCTGAAAATTACCCGGTAGGTATCGAAAATTACCCGCTCGGTCCGTGTATCTATAGTAACGATTGTTAAAATGTACATTTGTCATCTTGACAGGCATAAATATTGAATTTTAAACGTCGTTGAAATGTCACGTTTCGGGAATGATTCGATAACTGTAATTCAAGAAAAAATCACCAAGAGCAAACCAAAAAATACAATGTTGAACCATCAATACATTTTTGTTTTAACTCCGGAAATATTCTACCGAATTACACTCGTGCATCAAAATAAACCTGATAATTTTCCATTCAAGCATGTTGTCAGTAAAAAAACTGCATTCGGTTATTTTCATATTTTGCTAAAAGAGCCCTCCTCCTTCGGAGTCGGGATCTTTCGACAAAATATGAAAATAAACTCATTCAGTTTTTAGACAACATGCTTTCATGGAAAATTATCGGTAATTTTGAAGCACTTGTGTAATTACTCCCGAAAATTTCCAAGTGAGTACTTTACGTTACCTGTGTTATTATTGTTTTCAAGCAGAGTTCAAAGAGTTAAAATTTCAGATTTAGTTGCAAAAAAGTTACATGAAAATGATTTTTTTTTAAATTTCTTACTGTGATTGTTTAAATAATTGTTATAAACAAATGCATTATTTATAAGATATTTGAATTTTTGAGTAATGTTATACTGGACTTTCATTGTCTGAAAAAGAACAAAGAAAATTTCAATTATCTGCAATTTTTAATCACACCGTTTCTTCTGTTAAAATCTACTGTCGTTATCAAGTGTATAATGCGACAATCACAAGGATACTTCTCATATATGCTATGGCTAATTTTGTGTCATTAGCCTGGGGGTAATTTGCCGGTGTTCAGGTAAGCTTGTTAATTACAGTGCCGGGCCCCTCCGGTACAGCATTGTTAATTCTTATCGCAATTTCAATTGACTGAAGACTTTGTTGTTCATAATATATGTACTCTTTTTGAATTTCCTTCTATACCAGCCCACTTCTTTATAGAAGACTTCGGCTTAAGTCCATTTTATGTTTGTGTTGGGTCGTCCAGACATGATCCGCTATCCCTGACTTCGATGTTTCTTCTCGTTGAGTGTTTCTCTTGTGTTCAGCGAGTCTAACGCTAAGTGGTCTCTTAGTTTCTCCAAGATAAGCTTCACCGCATTCACAAGGGATGCGGTAGATGCAGTTTTTGGAGTCAATGTCAGCGTTACGTGGTCTCATCTTTGTGAGATGGCTGCGAATAGTGTTACCTAACTTGAAACATGCCCGTATTTTGTATTTCGACCCAATTTTTGTTGTTGTTATTGTTATTACCGTCAACTGATTGCACCCCTACGCGCAACCCTCGGAAGTCTTCGAGAGACTTGTGTGAGCTAGGGAAGACGCAGCCCTTACCTTTTAACGTGTGATGCCATGCACGAGACCGGTGAATCGGTGGATCGAACCCACGACCTCACGCTTGCAAGGCGAACGCTTTACCAGCCGACCACCACGGCCCCAATTCGCCTCATTCTTTCCGATAGACTTCTAACATACGGAACGCACAGGGTGGCTTGTGTCGGCTCGTCTGGTTACTTGTTCTTATCCCCCCTGCGGGCTAAAACCTCTTCTATATGTTTTTTGGGGTACCCATTTCGTCGCAGATCTTTCTTGATATTGTCCAATTCGATAGTAAGACCTTTATCTGTGTTACACAGGTTGTAGGCACGGTCCACCAGCGATCGAACAACCCCTCTCTTTCTAGCACCATGATGGTTCGATTCGAAGTTCAGGTATTGTCCGGTGTGAGTCGGCTTTCTGTATACTGATGTTTGGCACTTATCATTGTTCTTTTGAACTTTCACGTCTAGAAACGGTAAACCGTCTTGGGTCTCCTTTTCCATCGTGAAGTTATGGACGTTTATGTCGTGTCGTGACGTGTCGTCAACATATCTCAACCACATCTGAGGTTTCTTATTGGCTGTCTCTGTAGCAAAAGTTCCAAACCACTCCATGTAGATGTTTGCTACCAAGGGCGTTAATGGGGATCCCATCGGTAGTCCGTCTTCCTGGGAGAAAAAGCGGCCTTTTTCTTGAAAGTAGCAATTTCGCAGGCAGCATTCTAGCAGGTCCATAATGCCACGTACTGGTAGGTTCGTCCTGGGTATTATTTATTTAACTTTAAATAATTAAAATACGAACAAATTGGAAAATTGAAAAAAAAATGTATAGCTTTATTTGCATTTTCATTTTTTAGTCTCTTAAATTGTTAATAACAAAGTGGAAAATCAACATTTTTTTATTTTTCCAATGGGGATTTATTTCAAAGTCTTTCAGGAATAGCTCTAAGAAGTGAAACAAATTAGAGGTTTTTAGTATTAAAATTATCAGGGTTTGTACGTAAAATTACAAAACTTGTAAAAACTTGTTAATTAACAAAAGCATATGTAAGTAACAAAATAATTACGAGAAAATTTTTTTTTCATAGATTTTTGTTCATTCAAGTGTCTAAAAGGTTAGTGAATTTTTTTATATCTTAATATTGATATTTAATGGGTTAAAATTATTTTCATTGTTCAAGGGTCCGTATCAGTCAGTGCACGCGGGACTTGTATCACCCGCTTTTAGCGGTATTTTTGCCTCCTAATTGAAATTCTAAATATTGGTGGTAGAGTTACGGGAGGTGGGACTTTTTTTAGTAAATTTCTTCATCTTTCAGGATCTTTTCTCAACTTTTGGATATCGTTAATGGTTTCCGAGATATTTGCAAAAAACCAAACACCCCACTTTTTTTTACTAAATTGTTTATAACTTTTGCAATTTTTGCCGGCGCACTTTCAAATTTTTCAAAAAGTTTGTAGAGGTCATTCCGAATCGAATGAGCCCTGGATAGTAATTTTTGATGCCCTTGAAGAGAAATTCACCAAAATAGTTCTTGTAGACTAGACTATTAGAGTTCCGGGAGTCTGGACATTTTGATTGGAAATGTAATCCACTTTACGGAAACTTTTCAGAATTTTTTGAATATTAATAGCTTTTGAAAAGAAGGGCTCCAGGAAGCCAACGATTTATAGTAATTGAATGAAGAAAAGTTGTATTTCGTGAAGAAATTTATTTATAAAATCATAGCAAAGCGCTTTCGACTATAAAGTCATCATCAGTGCGAACCTGTAAGTAATTGACATTGAATTGAATTTAAGAAATTTTGGTAATAAGAAATTTGAAAATTGAAAAATTAATTACTCGTCAGGTGTACAAGAGCCAGACCATAAAAATATTATGTGTCCAGAGGACCATGTAAAATTTAAAAACGGGACATCATATGAATAACATTTAAAAAAAGTCCTAATTCCAGGATTCACCTGGATAAAAGTTTCAACAGGCAGAGTAACACATGTCTGTTGGAGCCTAGTCTACTGTTAAACTAAATGAATGAAATCGGCATTGTGTCAAAAGTTGACAATGACAATGACGTTTGGCTCAGAACATTAACTTCTAGAAACACTAATCTGTGTTTTGAAAATTGATAAATGACCAATTAGTCAAATTGATCTGTAAATCTATTTATAGTTCTGTAAATCTAAACCTAAGGAAATGTGACAAACCGGGAGAAAAGTCTAATGAGAACCTCAACCCGATGTGCACAGAACCAGGTTCAAGAAACAGTCTCTTGGGAATTTGAGAAACCAATTCTATGCTCTAGATCATGGGACAGGTCTAATGAGAACCTCCCCAATCCCAAGGCGCCCAAACCCAAGAGGTACTACAAACCGAAAAGATTTAAGAAATTTTCAAATTGTTTCAGATTTAATCAATTCAGTAATTCTATTAATCAAAACCAAGGAAATTGCTGAACCAAGAGAAAGTCTAATGAGAACTTGACACAGCACATGCAAAAACCCAAGTAAACGATTTATAGGTTAATTATAGGACAATTATAGATCAATTACAGGTCAATTATTTAAACTTTTATGTAGTTATTTATGAAAACGGAGACTGGAAAAAAATGTGTATATTAACAACAGTATAACTTTTTGAATAATAATAGAATTACACATTTTTTTCCCACATGATACCATAGTTTATTCAAAACTTTAAATTAACAATGAATGCTATGGAAAAATTATTTTCTGTGAGATACCTTCTTTTGCAGCAGGCAGCCTGTGCTGTAACGGCCCCGCGAAGCACTATTTTCAGCGTTAAATTAAAATTATAAATAACATACACATACCGGCAAATTTAAAGGAACGGAGATGAATTGTATTATTTTTCCTCATAATTTTTTTTGCGGCACATTTGAAAAGAATCATCCAACAGGGAAATTCAACGGATGGTTTAGCTGGTTTCAATTTGTTTTGCAAAGCTTCATGCGCTTTTGGAGCCTGTCTAAAAACTTAAGAGCAAACGCTACCTTGGTGAATCGGGAATCCGTTTTGAGCCCACAATTTTTATTTGAGAATTTTTTAATTTTTATTTGCTTTACTCAATGGTTTTGTGAAACTTCCGGAACTTCAGTGATTTTTGGTTATGATAATAAAAAAAAAAAAATTAAATGACTTGATGAATTAAAAAAAATTGAGGGGTTCCGGAATTCTCATGAGACCACAGAGCCCATATAAAAAATATTATTCCATGAAATCAATGGTCTTTGAAAGAAACGGATTCTACGATCGGGAAATTTATATCTGATTGGCGCTGTAACCGGGAACGGACAGGTGCTGTGTTGCCAATATTAATCGAGTTCTTTATCTTCACCCTCATTCTTGATCAGTATGCCAACAAACCTTAGCTGAAAGGAATGAAGAAGAAATTTGACTTTTCAGTGATGGTGGCTCTTAAGACTAAAAATTAAAAACTCAGTTGTATACTTATTGTCGTCTTAAACATTTAATGGTAACGCAAAATCACAAGGAATTTTTTTTTCAATAACGTGTGTTTCCTCCACGAGCCCTTATAACTGCAACCATTCGTCTTACCATACTTCTGATGACGTTGTCGATAATTTCTTGAGGCAAATTCTCCCATATTTCCATCAAATCAGTTCTTGCTTCTTCCAAGTTTCGAACAGTAGTAATTCGTGACCTAAGTCGTCTGCCTAGCATATCCCAGACATGTTCACTTGGATTTATGTCTGGCGAACATGCAGGCCAATTCATTGTCGGTATTTGAACCTGACTCAAATATTCAGTAACACAACGAGCAACGTGCGGGCGAGCATTGTCTTGCATCAAGAGAAAATCTGCCCCGATAAATGGGGCAAAAGGTATCACATGATCTTGCAGAATATTCCTTATGTACCTTTCTGCCGTTGAAGCGCCACCATCAATAATCACCAACTCTGTGCGTGCCCCTAAACATATGCCAACCCACACCATAATTGAGCCTCCACCGAAAGAGACAGTAGGAGTAAAATTAAATTGTTCTTTTTGTTCTCCTGGACGTGAAAAAAACATTACCCCAGAGATCATTCCAATTTTGGTGTTCTCGAGCAAAAGCTAGTCGCGCTACTCGATGACGTCTCTGGAGTTGTGGTGCTTTTTTGACCTATACGCCTTCAAACCAACTTCTTTGAGTCTCCTCCTCACTGTACGCTCACTTATAGTGGTTCCACGAACTTCTTTCAATTCGTTTCTTGTTGATCTCGTCTCCTCACATACTCTTCAGTTTGCATCCATCGCATAACACTGCGATGGATCGTCGATTTTGATTTCCCAAACATGTTGGCAACATCATTGTAAGATCGACCATTTTCGATCATTGATACTGCCCTAGCGATTTCGGTGGGTGCTAAATCATTCATTATTTACAGTTTCACAATCAAAGTGATGATAGTAAACAAAAACCAACTAAACTCAAACAATTACTTACGAAAAAACTAGGAAATTCTACTTCTAGAAAATACGCGTTTCAAATGTAATGCATCAATCGACAGATATTTCCGCTTTGATTTGGTTTTGACGTTGACTAACTTGATAAAAATGTGCAAAATGAAAGACAATTGTGATAAAAATCAATCAATCAACTTTATTTCCCCAAGAAACATTACATATTTATGGAAGGGGTTAAAAAAAATCTTAAAAATAACATGAATAAATAAGCATACAAAGATGTGATCAATAAATATAAAAAATAATAATAATAATCTGACACTACATTTGCTCAAAATACAAAATACAATGTGGTGAATATAAACAAAATAATAAATATTGAAATATAAATTAATTCAACAGTTTTCAACTTATATCGAAACTATTTCAAAGTTCTAGTGGTCAAATTCATTGAATAAATCACCTCAAAATTTCTTTTTTCAATTTGATTTTGAATTTCTTTAACGAATTATAAGATTTTATTTCATCAGGTATCGAATTATAATTTACTATTACATAACGTACACGTACAAGCTGTCATGAGCAGCTTCTGTGATTCTTCTCGTTTATTCCAGATAGTTTTAGAAATTTTGTACTTATTGGAATATTGTTTTCTTGAATAAACGTTATTATTATTATTATAATGAAAAACAGATTTTTTCTCAAAATATGTTCTAAAATTACTAGCAGCTAACAATTTTGTTTGTCTAGTATTATGAATGTGAATAGTATTCACTTCAGTAAAAACTAAATTTGAGGTTTTAACTTTTTTTCTAACTGAGTGGATGGAACTACAAATTTTCAGCTTGTAAAGGGAGTTCAGATCTAGCAAACCATTTGGTTTGTATAAATTAATTGTTGGTTCCATATAATTCAATTTAAAGATACCTACATTTGATTGTTTTATTTTGAAGTTTCCTCAAACAATTTAAAAAGCAATTACTTGCAGTACCCCATATAGAAACCAGGTATTGATTGAAGATGTGAATTAATCAGAGCAAAATAGATATTTTTAAGAAATTTCAACGGAATGTAGTTTCTAATTTTAAAAAGAATTCCGATCAGTGGTGCTATTTTATTTCTGATTTTATTAATATGCTTATTCCATGATAGTCTTTCATCTATATACAAGCCCAAAAATTTAATTGTTTGCTGATAATTTATAGTTTTACCATTTAAATTAATTGGAGGAGTTGGAATATTCACCACCTTTTTTGAAATATTCATGAAAGAAGATTTGTTAAAATTTAGTGTCAATTTATGTTTTTGTAACCAAATTAAAATATTACCAATATCATTTTTTATTTTATTTGTTATTTCATTATGATTATTGGAAAAATAAATAATCGTTGTGTCATCTGCAAACAACGAAAGTACTCCATTAAGAGTCAATTTTGATAATTATAACACAAGACATAGAAACGACTTGTTGCAAAAAAAAGCGAACCACACATTCCACAAAAAATCACCTTTGATGACTGGAGCGTCTTACTTTAACAGGCTCCCTGATAATATAAAAAATAATAATACGTACAAAATGTTCAAAGGTAGGTTAAAGAAAATATTAATAGGTATATCATTGTTATTATAGCTTGGGGGAGTTTGATGACTTCCTCTCTAGCAGTGTTAACTGAGTTCATAGTGTTTAATGTGCCTTATATTTTTATATTTATATCAAGACTTGAAAATAGTGCGTCAAATTAAAGATTCTTAAAGTTTATGTGCAAAGTAAAACGCTCATACAGCATTATTATTGAAACTTGTTTAAAATCAGGAAACATGGTGTTTCTAGATTGCCATATCAACACAATAGTCTTGGAATTCTGATATAACTGTTAGATAAGAACCAATGTAACAGCGAGGGTTCTGGCAAAAACCAATTTTTTTAATTTAGTGCCCTCTGATGTGGAGAAAATGAGAAAGTTTTGTCATTATCATTAAAATGCAAATGTTTCAGTATAGTCAAGCTATTCATAAGAAAAAATAATAATATTTTTAAATAGATGGGAAAATATTTTTAAAAAATTACAATTTTCAATTTTTTTGAATTATCTCTTGAAACTTCGTTTATGTGTATAAAATTGAATTCTAAGTGACTTTTTCGAATAACCTTTTTTTGATATCTTGCCATCTTACCCCTTTTTTTGCCTTTGCATTGCAATTTTTTTCATTTTGCCGCCATTCTAGCGATCACGTGACATGTGTCAAAATCGATTTTTAGGTTATCGGACATGCACAAACTTTTCCCCAGAATATTTTTTCCAATACTCCAAAAATAAAAATTTTTCCCACATGGTACATACTTTTTGGCGGTCACTGTATATATATATATATATATATATATATATATATATATATATATATACTCTATTTTGTCTGTGTACATGATATTTTAACCTGTAAATTAGTACTCCAGAAGTAATTTTCTGTATGGTAATTGTGTGAGTTTTACCTCACCAGACACGTCCAATCCATTGTATAATAGGAAAACGGATCTAATAAAATTTGATTTGATTTGAGTTAATATATGTATATTAAAAATAAAACCGGGCCAAGAATAGAACCTTGTGGTACACCACAATTTATATGTTTCAAAGAACTTCGATTATTTCCTAAGTAAACATACTGTTTTCTATCACATAAATAGTTTTGAAACCATTTATGTCGACTCCCTCTAACACCAATACTATATAATTTTTTGAGTAATATATCGTGATCAAATGGCATGGCTTCTAGACCTAAGCAGCACAAAAACCAAATAAAGCAAAAAAAACTTTCATTTACGAAAGTAAATCTCCGTTCCTTTAAATTTGCCGGTGTGTGTAGAAATAGATCCGGGACTTTTTTTTGTAAATTTAATCGTCTTTGAGGAACTTTATTCAACATTTCTTGAATATTAATAGTTTTTGAGTGATTAACAAAAAACTAAATACCTTTTTTCATCTTATTTTGTTAATAACGATCGCAATTTTCTACGTTAAAAAACATTTTTCTAGTAGTCATTCATAGCTCATATTTTTAGACGCTTCATCTCTATTTTTCACGTTTTTCAACTTGTTGATCAAACATTGTATGCATGTATCTCTAATGCAATATATTTGCAATCAAAATGCACAGAGATTACTGAGGTGAATTATATTATTGATATTAATATTCGAGGTGCCGTTCGCAGAGATTAAACCCATCCAGTCCTGAATCCATAATACTGATGGATTAATAAACACCGATATCTAATCGGCCTCCGTGATTGTCGGTTACCACGCTAAATAATAATTTTTCCTTCCTGTGGAACCGATAATGGAACTACGTACATTAACGGCTCTGTCAGCACCGATGGCAAGACGGATAATCCATTCGGAAATTCTCAATCGATAAATAAACATATTTCTCTTCGACTATTGTATTCTACGTTCATTACATATTGATTTTTAATTGAAGAATGAAGATGATTCCAAGACACCGTGGATCCTAACTCATTATTCAACGGCACTTGGCCAATCACAGGTTCAGAATTTTCAGAATCCATGGGAACTGAGAGATGTCAGATTGACCATTTTCTTTTTTAACTTTGATCTGTGTGACAAGTACCTAATATAGAAATGAATAGAGCGGATTGCGAAAGCAGTGATAGTGAAGAAGATGAAATCTATCTTGCAACAAGAGTATGTCAAACAATTTTTACTTGAACGTTCCACACTCTCTTTCTTGGTCGGAGTTTCTCTAGTAGGTATTTCATTGACAAATTTTTGAATGCCTGTTATAGCTCAGTTGGTTGAAGCGTGTAAATGGAGTGAATGTATAACAAAGGTACACAGATAAAAAAAGATATCTTCAATCAAGAATATGCATACTCTTGTATAGAATAATCTTCTGAAAAGAATAATCATTTCTAATCAATGAATATACTCACATTTCAAGCCGATTGAGATGTTTGGTTCTTTACACAAATTCTCTTGAAATGAATTTGCTTGCAGTGATTTCACTAATGCTAAAATAGCGTGTTATGATTGGTTGAAATTTGTGTGTTGATAAATGAAAACATCATGTTTTCGATTTTGTAGTTCGGCTCTTGATTGGCTACTTGATATGTATATGATGTGTTTTCGATTTTGTAGTTCGATTCCTAATTGGTTATTATCAAAACAAAAACTTACCACTAGCAAGCTGCTAATAATGACACAGCACCAAACTTTGACCAAAACTAAATAAGCACTCACTATTAATTCATATCAACTTCACAATTTTCGACAAATTTTGCATACTCGTTGATTAATCAAATCACTAAATCAAAATGTTATCAAAACATAACCTCAGCAGTAGACTAGACATGCAATGACGAAACTACGAATGACGCGCTCTGTCATCGATGTCAGCTCTGTGTCTTCTTGAAGAACAGGACGAACCTACCAGTACGTGGCATTATGGACCTGCTAGAATGCTGCCTGCGAAATTGCTACTTTCAAGAAAAAGACCGCTTTTTCTCCCAGGAAGACGGAGTACCGATGGGATCCCCATTATCGCCCTTGGTAGCAAACATCTATATGGAATGGTTCGAAACTTTTGCTACAGAGACAGCCCATAAGAAACCTCAAATGTGGTTGAGATATGTTGACGACACGTTTGTCATATGGAACCACGGAGACGAGGAACTTGACGTCTTTTTGCAACATCTGAATAACATCAGAAAGTCCATAAACTTCACGATGGAAAAGGAGACCCAAGACGGTTTACCGTTTCTAGACGTGAAAGTTCAAAAGAACAATGATAAGTGCCAAACATCAGTATGCAGAAAGCCGACTCACACCGGACAATACCTGAACTTCGAATCGAACCATCATGGTGCTACAAAGAGAGGGGTTGTTCGATCGCTGGTGGACCATGCCTACTACCTGTGTAACACAGATAAAAGTCTCACCATCGAATTGGACAATATCAAGAAAGATTTGCGACGAAGTGGGTACCCCAAAAAACATATAGAAGAGGTTCTAGCCCGCAGGGGGGATAAGAACAAGAAACCAGACGAGCCGACACAAGCCACCCTGTGCGTCCCTTACGTTAGAGATCTATCGGAAAGAATAAGACGAATTGGGTCGAAATACAAAATACGGACATGTTTCAAGTCAGGTAACACTATTCGTAGCCATCTCACAAAGACGAGACCACGTAACGCTGACATTGACTCCAAAAACTGCATATACCGCATCCCTTGTGAATGCGGTGAAGCTTATCTTGGAGAAACTAATGGCCGATTTCACCAAATGATTTCTAAAGTTAGGAAATACCTAAATCAAATTTAGGATCGCCCACGTGCAATTTGTGTTTCACCAAGCGTTAAAGTAATGATTAAAAGTAATAGAAAATACCAAACGTAGGTATATCCTATCACTCTTAAGTATTACTTAACGTGTGGTGAAACACAAATTGCACTTGGGCGTTCCTAAATTCGATTTAGGTATTTCCTAACTTTAGGTATCAGATGGTGAAATCGGTCATAAGAGACCACTTAGCGTTAGACTCGCTGAACACAAGAGAAACACTCAACGAGGAGAAACATCAAAGTCAGGGATAGCGGATCATGTCTGGACGACCCAACACAACATAAAATGGACTGAAGCCGAAGTCATCCATAAAGAAGAGGGCTGGTATAGAAGGAAGTTTAAAGAGAGTGCATATATTATGAACAACAAAGTCTTTAGTCAAGCTAGCGTAGAAATCCGTAATGTATGGAAACCCTTAATTAGTGGCATGGATCAATTGAAATTGCGATAAGAATTAACAATGCTTACCGGAGGGGCCCGGCACTGTAATTAACAAGCTTACCTGAATACCGGCAAATTACCCCTAGGCTTTTTTAGACAATGAAAGTCCAGAATAACCTTACTCAAAATGGATATTATTGGCTATATTACCGGCTACATCTATTCAAGAATTGAAATACGTTTCATGTGAGGTATCACTCGACCCCGAATGCCATTTAAAACAATCCTTCAAAATGGCGGCCCGACGCCATTTTGAAAGATGGATATTTTTTATTGTGTCGAAAAGCAGTTGACAAACAAACTACTTTCAAAACTCAACAGGAGGCGGTTATGGAAAGCCTGTTGAATATGAATTACTGCTGTTACCTTGACCCCACCTATACGCTTTCGAATTGAGAAGAAGAAGTCCTGGAATATCCTGTATTTCAATACTTTGAAAAGTTCTCTTACAAATTATAATAAATTCTTACAAAAGAGAACACGTTTCATAGGTTTGATTTGACTGTAAAAAAACTGAAATCACTCTAGACAAAACTAGTTTTTTACGTATGGCAAATTAATATTCATCCCTGGCAAACGGATGATCCTGGTGGGTGATGGCGTTTTGAAACTGAAAAGTCCTCCAATTCCGATTCAACAGATCAATGACATTCATATCGGCGGATGATAACTTAAAGTCCCAAATTTCGAAATTTTCCTTGATTCTTGACTTAGTCACCGACTTGGGAATAGTAATAAGATTCCTTTGGATCAGATACCTGAGCACTACCTGGGCTGTCGATTTATCATAGCACTTCGCGATAACCTTAATGGCTGGATCATCTAGTAATTTTGGATCAGAAGGTTCAGCCCATGGCCTGCTCGGAGAACCAAAGGGGCTATAAGCTGTGACAGCGATTTCATTAGTCAACAGGAATTTGATCATTTCTGTCTGACTCAAGTAAGGATGGACTTCGATTTGGTTTGTAACCGGTTTGATGATGCACTTCTTCAGAAGACGCTCCATTTGCCTTTTATTAAAGTTTGATACTCCAATAGAAACTGCAAGGCAATTTTTTACAACCTGTTCCATCGCTTCCCAGGTTTCCAGGTAGTCTACGTGGCTGTAGGCAAAGGTACCGTCGGGATTCAATGGAAACAACACAGGGCCCTCCTTCATGGCGAAAGGCCAGTGGACAAGGTACAAATCGATGTAATCGAGACACAACATCTTCAAAGTATTCTTCAAAGCCTTTTCCACATCTTCCGGTCGGTGTTGGGTATTCCACAACTTACTTGTTATGTAGAGCTCGTCACGCCTGACCGTACCATCTGCGATTTTTTCCTTAAGAGCATCCCCAATTTCGGATTCGTTTCCGTAAGCGTGAGCACAATCGAAATGGCGATAGCCGATATCTATTGCGTATTTGACAGCTTCGTAAGCTTCTTTCGGTGTGGCATTGAAGGTACCCAATCCTAAAAGTGGGTATTTTTCACCGTTGTGAAACTTGATGAACGGAACTTTCGATGGACAACTCGACAGGTTACGATTTCGAACACAAAGATTTAGGGTCTTCGGAAGGTTCCGATTGAGCAGACTACAGGACATTATAAATTTTGTTATTCCATAGAGAAGCAATATTACTGACAATTTTGAAATTACTGTCACAAACGTCATGCGAACTATAATATTCGCGTCCGGTTTTTACGTCAAACTGGTCAGATTAGTCTGGATCGTTCGTTTCTTGCAAGCGATTGTAGGGGAGGTAAATCTTGTTCGTTCGGTTATTCAAATCCGATCAGTGTTAGATTGATCTGTTTGCTCTGAGAATTTTGACAGACGAGTAAGATTAATTTGAAAGTGTGAGGTTATGTTCATCATCAATAAAATTAATGATTTGATTTTTCCAAACAGAAACCAGCAAGATTTTTTGTATATTCGTTATTGCAATATTCAAAACGTTCAAATTTCAAACTTGAAGATTATTTACGAATTAAACGATGCAAATTTGGATGTGGTTATTTGTGAATAAATAGCATGTCAAAGTCAAGCCAACGTCCGCTTCGTTCGTTTATTACCGATTGATCCGATTAATTTGTGGCCACGTGACTAAAATCTGCTCCACTCTGAGATCATAAGTCGAGTTCGGTAAATTTTTAAGCTTTCCGGCTTTCCGCCATTCTCACAAATACACTGACTTCAGTTCAAAACTAGGTGCACCAGATTCCCAATGGAATACAAAACTCTACACCAGATTTACCAATGGAATACAAAAAATGCACTCGGTGCAAACCAGTTTTACCAATGGAATTTGCTATTGGCTGAGTTCGGAAAATCAAAAACACTATTGACTCGGTGTTACACCGTGCCGTTCGTTATGGTCATAAATCATCTATAGGTGTACACCTTTTAGAGTTTGGAAATGAAATGGAGAACAAAAAGTGCAAACACTACTTGCCTTGAGGTTTTGACCGGTGCAGATGGGGTAATATGGAAAATTTAACCTAAAATCTAAATCTGATAAACTGTGTTTTTAGTTCAAAAGTTTATTCTTCTGGTATTATTTTGATAAAATTGTAAAAATATGCCTCGAAGTACTTATTATTTTGTCGTGTGGAAATCTATATTAATTATCTCCCCGCGAATGATATGTCAACTTTATTGAAATATGTAATCGCTCAAACCTTTCACACGCATTTTAGAAACTTTAACGATTTCGTCCGTTTCTCGGTGCTGGTTTATGGCAACCCTAGAGAAAGCGGACACCGAGAACACGAAATGGGTTGCTTAGAAAAAAAGAGATTAAGACATATGATAGCTATTCCAGGCGGGCAAACAATACTTGAGTTGTTTTTGGACTAAAAGATGTTCTCACAGGGGGGTCTGAAAGTACCTACATATTCTAAAGAATATTATTTTTACTGTGTGCTTCTTGAACGAATGTTGAAGATTTTATGAAAAAAGTAATGTTTTTGAATGCAGGTTTGTGGAAAAAAAGACATATGGTAGGCAGACAAAAACGGTTTTTTTATGCCTGGCAGAAAGTTCTGGGAAAATAGCTTTCGAATAAGACAGGAGAGAGTTTTGGAATTGTGAAAAAGGACACGTCGGTACGGACGAAACGCGGGCATAAGAGAATATCGCGACGATACGCAAGTCGGTTAGTTTTTTCAGGTGATTGATAAGTCAACGAGACAGGGTTCTTGCCACGGCTTAATTATTGTGCAGTGTTATTGCGGTTTGCGAATATTGCAGTGCAGTGTTACGTATTTCCTTGAGGGTTTTTATGGCACTATTGGCTGTGCCACTAATGTTTCTGAGTACAGGTCGTATAACATAACTGTGAGGCTCTTAATTTGGGGTTGTAGGTTGGGGTGCTCTCGGAATACCCCAAATTCAACAACCTCGGATTTTGCTCGGTAGAGCTCTCACTAATGGCCCCAGAGACTACGGCAAACTCCTGTGTCTTTTCGGTCTCTCGGGCGCCAGTTTTTTTTTACAGTGGTATGCTCCACTCACCTGGGTAGCAACAGATGGAGATACGGTATTCCAGGGGTCAGTTGTCTTGACCTGGATTTAGAGCCTCGAGCTGATGCGGGCTTTAATCGCACCACTCGGAAAACTGAATACCGGTTGCTTTATTCACTTATAAGCTTTGATTCCCACACACGGCGACTCTTCCTGAAATATGAAAATTGCGGAAAATAATAGCCAAAAATGAACCACACAATAACTTGTTTATTCCCAGCTGTTTCTCTTTAGCACAGGTTTTCTCTCCAGCATAAATTTTATTCAGTCATAACAAATAAACTATTCCTGACAAAATATCAACAATATTAAAAATAAATAAATAATTGTCATCTGTAATTTGTAACAGATGACAGTCTAACTAAACATTTAGACACATAATAAGAATTGACAGTGTTGTAGTAGGGAACTACGTGCAGTGATACCAACCCGGAAAATGAAAGTTACTATGGTTTTAAAGGACGGTTTGTAAGAGTTCGACGGGAATCGTTGGCGTACTAGTGGTGACAGTTAGAGTTTACTTTTACCAGAAATACACCGGAGTGCACCGTCCAAGTGAAACTCGGCCGTCCGGAAGGACTGACAGTCGTTATATTAGCAAATTGACATTTTCACGGAACTCGTACGGAAGGCGTTCCCATGGGAAGGGTACGTATACGCTCGGATGGATGGGGTTACGAAGGTACGTTTGATAGGTTTCCGTGGAGGTTTGGTCGCGCTTTTACTCACTTTGTTGAATTGGCACGGCTCTGTAAATTTCTCTTTCGGAAAAACCAAACTTATTGTCGGCCCGGTAAGCGGCGTCGCTGATAGATATGCGAAATGTTCTAGTGAAAATTATTCGCAATCAGATCAGTGACCCGCAAACACCCAATAAACAATAAGTTAGTATCCCCCGCAACAGAGAACTGAAAAGTCGGTTTGAATGCAATTATAGTACGCGGAATTGGGAAGAATCGGAACGTTCTTCAAAAATGACTGTCAATCTTACGATACACTGACTAATTGGTCGGCCACGGTAAATTGGGGAAAATGAAAGCTACCTTTGATCATCGAAATTCAAGAGAACGTTATACTAATACGGCAAATTTGAATTTTTCACTTAATAAAATGGAACTGATTCTAAACTTAACAGAAAACCACATGAAATATCAAATAAATGCTAAAACAGTATTTAGCAAAGTTACGTTATCGTAAATTTAGGAACGGCTTTGTGTCAAATACTGTCAAGTGTCAAGAGAACGGAATATTTTAAATTGGCACTCACAGATAAACAAAATAGAAACACTTCAACCAAATGAATCGGTACCTACTGGATATTTTCAACTAGGGTTAACTGGCAAACAAACTATTTAATTAGACGTAGCGAACTGCTGAATAATTTCAACGGTTAGCAAGAATTTAATGAATAAACTGAACTTCAAAATTATAGAATCAGAATGAGAGTCTTGAATCGGAATCAAAAAGCAAAAATTATCCCAAAATGAGCTGAGGCTGGTATTTATATATTTTAGATTTCAACAAGAAAATCCACAAGAAACGCGGCAAGAAACGGTCTCTGTCCCCACCAGAATGAAGTAAAAAATTGGAATTTGAAGATAACATGAATGCTTGCTTTTCTATAAATGGTAGTTTCGTGTCCAAAAATCTGCTGGAAAAGTTCTTGCTTCAGTTTTTTGGGATTGCCATGGAGTAATCATGATTGATTTTTTGGATAAGGGTAGAACAATAACTGGAGATTACTATTCGACATTACTGACCACTCTACGGGAAAAAATTAAATAGAAAAGACGCGGAAAGCTATCCAAAGGTGTTTTGTTTTTGTAGGACAACGCCCCTGCACACAAATCTCATATTGCCATGCAAAAAATTAGTGATTTAGGGTTTGAATTACTATTCACCAGATTTGGCTCAGTCCGACTATCATCTCTTTCCTCAACTGAAAAAAAGTTTAAAAGGTCGTAAATTTTCTTCCAACGACGAGGTAATAAAAGCTGTGGTCTGGTTTGCAGACATTTTTTTTTTGAAAGGTCTAGAGACGTTGCAGGTTCGCTGTAATAAATGTAGGTATCCAATTAAGAGGAGAATATGTTGAGTAATAAAATATTTTGACATTGAAATTTTGTTTGGTTCTATATTAGGCTAAGAATTTTTAAATATATCCTCGTATATACATTTTTTCATGTAAATTCTTCTCCATAATTTTTTAATTAGCTGATGATGAAACTATATAGGTCTGAAACATGTACTACCCACTGATACAGTTTAACTGATTGCTAGACTTTACCGTTGTACCATTGCACAACACTAGACGGTGATATTAAATTGTGGAGATGATTTTGAGTTTTTCTGCACTATACACAAAATGATAATATAAATATAAAAGTTTTTGGGTATAGCCCTCAAATTGTTGTGCAACCGTAGACACGTGTTTCGAGCTTAACAACAATTTGAGGGCTATACCCAAAAAAATTTATATTTATATTTTTATAGAAAGGGTAGTCGTTGCTAAATTAAATTACTGAGAAGTATTCTGTTCAGCACACCATTAAATATTGAAACATATATTATATCTAACAATCTTAACATATCCACTAATGGCAATGTTGCTAATACTAATCCTACAAATCCTACAATTCCTACATTTACTTCACTTCCATATATAAAAGATATTACACCAAGATTGTCCAAGCTCTTTCATTCAGTGTGTAATGTCAAAATAGCAAATAAAACTATTTTACCAATTAGATCAATTTATTCAAAAGTAAAAGATAAAATTCCATTAACATCCACTTCAAATGTAGTGACTAGCATTCCTTGTCAGGACTGTGAAAAAAATTATATTGGCCAGACTTCTAGATGTCTGAAAAGTAGAATTTCCTCACATAAAAGTGATTGTAGACTTCATCCTGAAAGATGTGCTCTTGCTGATCATGTTAACAAATATGACCATCGAATAAATTATAATTCAACTAAAATATTAGCTAAAGAGACTCATATGACTAAGAGAACTTTTTTGGAAATGGCCTTCATATCTCAAGATAAAAAATGTATGAATAAAAGAACTGATATAAATCATTTGAGTGAGATTTATTCCTTCTTACTGTCGTTAGACCACACTCTCCCTATGAATAATAATATCTCCATAACTACTTAATTGGAAATGTAATTTTTTCCTAACTTACAATACAACAGTCGTATATTCAATTTTCAACAGTTGGTACAAGATTACAGTTGGTAACATTGACTTGAAAATTACAGATTTCTTTTCTATTGACAGTTGACACCTGATGTATATACCTTAGATACAAGTCTTTTGTTTTTCGACTGAAATTTTAAAATTTTCTGTTTATTTATATTCGTAAAGTCTCTTTTTTCATTATTTACAATTTTTAAACTGTAATGTCACTATTCAAAACATTAAGAACATGTCAAACAACCTCACTATAGTTGTAAGTACAATTTAATAACATCAACATGTAAAATTGACATAATAATTCTTTGTAGTTCCCTGAAGATGTAAATAAAATTTACGAAAGCTTGGAATAAACTCTAAAAGAGTACACCTTTGACTTTGCTGCAATCACCAATATTAACTGGTTTTATTTATATTTTTATATATTGCCCCTCGATAAATCTATCCCGATTTCAAAATGATAATCATAATTCAGTTCATGTTGCAAATGAATTCGTTTTAATATAAAATGAATATATTTTCAAGGAAAGTAGCAGATTTTATCTTGCAACAGCGCATACACACAAAATACTATACTGACAGACACGCGAGATACGGAATTCTATTGTTGTGATTTATCATCAGCTATCTAGCAGATTCATATCGTACGTCACAGTTTGCCGCCTGGAGCATTAGAAATCACTTCAATTTGATAAAACTTGGTAGTTCATAACTTATTTTATGAAAATTCGTTTGAAGGAAACTCTACATTATAATATGTAGAAATACAGATGGCTTTTAGCACTATCATGAATAATTGAAATCTATTTTAACTGGAATAATTAGTTCTTCATATAAAATCTCAGTATAGTAAAATAATCAGCCGCGCGAAAACTTGATTGTTTATATGAATAAACGTGTCAATGAAAAAAATGGCGTGATAACGCATATATTTCATTCAATAAATATTTCAATTCCTGTGTTGATGTTGATTTTACCTTATCGTATACCTTGCCATCTTGACTACATTCCTGTCCAAAATAAATGCGTTAATAAAGAGTTATATTTCTACTTTTGTGTCCAATTACTTTTCCCAGACGTAATCTATATAATATTGTATAATTATAGTTTATTGTGATCACAACCATTTCTATTGTTTTTGGGCATAATAGGTGAAAACCACTGCCCTTCTTTTGTATTAATAATAATAATATATAATGCAACAAATGTTTGTATAGATTACGTCTGGGAAAAGTAATTGAACACAAAGGTAAAAATAGAACTCTATATTAACGCATTCATTTTGGACAGGAATATAGTGATCACAAGATGGCAAGGTATACGATAAGGTAAAATCAACATCAACACAGGAATTGAAATATTTATTGAATGAAATATATGCTTATACCACACATTATTGGCACATTGGCAAATATTACAATTATTTATTTAATTTTAAGCCTAATATACAACATTACAAATGTATAAATAAAGTACAACATTATTAAGCTATGTAAATAAAACGACTATTTGAGAAAACATTACAAAACAAAATATACATACATAACACAAGACATTAGATCAGATCACATTCCAAAATCAGCAAAAAAAAACAAAAGAAATACTAAATATCTCAATGAGCTGTCACTATTTTTCCTTAATGATGACACAAGTTTACTGAGTTAGAATTTTTTCCAAATTGTGGTAGTTTATTGAAATCGTCTAAGCCTTTATGAAACCTACTATTAATTCCAAATTTCGTATTAAGTTTTATTAATGTAAAAATTGCTATGTCAAGAGAGAATACAATATTTCTTAGTTCATTAATTATTGTTAAAGTGTCAAAGTGTATGTGAAAGAATGATTATCAAGAAAGCTCAGTACATGAGGATTTCAACACTTGGTATTTATTGATTTTTAAATAAAACTGTCTTTGTCAAAAGAGACATTACCCTTTCTACTTTGTCAGTTCCACTTATTGACAATTCATAGTATATTCGGATTTTGCAAAAAATTTGAAGTATTGCCTTTACCAAGGCATAACTATGGTTTGATAAAGGCTCTTCTTCAAAGAAATGATTTCCAAAACTTTTAAGCAAGTCCTTTGGTATATCATTAATTGTCCTCACTGTTAGAATTTGAACAATATCAATATTATTGGAAAATAAATTCAATTTTCCTGTCATTAGCTTCAATGTTTTTTCCCCCTGCTTACAGATATTTATAACAAACATTGAGGCATTCACCATTTTGCCATAGGCTTTTCTTATCTGTAATTTTGAATGAGTTTCTTTGTCCTCCAATATTATATTTGACGAATACGTTTGATTGCATGATTTGTATCGTGCATATGACGCCACTGGAACCTTGCCTGTGGAATGTTTGTTTACTATCATTTGTTTTGAAAACAAAGCAGTATTTCGACATTGTGTCTCACTAAACCACTGCACTAATTTGAAAAATATTCCAAATGTAACTTTAAGTTGTTTAAGCAGGACAAAAACCACGAAAATACACAGGAAAATTTTAACAACACTTCATCAACACAAAGCACTTGCGTTCTCTGATGCTTTGAGGAACGTTTCACAAGTATCTGTCAGATTTAATTCAATCCCCGTCGTGGTCTTAGCCAGGAGAGTAGTTGTTTTCTGACAGGTATTTGCCATATGAATGAACTGGTCCAAAATTTAGGAAGGATAATACTCAACAGAATGAACAATTTATTTATAGATGTTGGAGAATGTTTCTTAACTCATAGGGCCAGTTGCATAAAGAATTTAACAGACAAATAAATATTTGATTTGATGATTACTATGGCAACGCATGTCTAAGCTCACCAGTTATGTTACCTACGTTAACAGAAGGCTTTATGCAACTGGTTCATATTTATTCAAATATTCGTATTGATTCGTTGAAACTTGATCTACACAACATAAACCCCCAGGCACCAAACTTGAAATATAGTCACGGAACTTGTTAAATCTCTCGAATTAATTACTTTAGACCTTAAATAATGCTTTATTTTTGATAGCTGAAAACTCCTAGAATCCAACTAAGGAAAGAATATCATCATAAATCACAAAACTAATCCGCTATCTTGAATCCCCAAATTTTGATAAAAAGTTATTTGCTACCAACCCCCGGCTTTTTATTGACCCTAGGAATTTTGAGACAAAACCGTGACATAACTTGTTGCAGCTCACAGGTACTGCATTTGCATAAGTAATTTTGACCCCCTTAAAAAAGCACGGCACTGTGCTAGAGGTGTTGTGTTTTGGTTCGAATGTCAAAAACCCGAAACAAAACAGTTTCCGCAAGAATTATCTTCGGTTCAGAGAATATGATGTTTACGTAGCATCGGGCCAATCTATGTTTACTTATTGATCTGAGTGTTCGACACATTCAGAGCCGTGCAATTTTGGAGATATTCAAATAGTTTTATCCATCCTCATTATATTCCACAAAGTGACAATTACGCAAAATTGTAGCCACGTATCTGTGTAAGGGTGTCTACAGTGAGCCGTATAGTGTCCAAAGTCTCTAGTACCGCTGTGATTGAACAATGCATAAACGTTGTATCTATGTTACTATTGATCCGATCTGGTCGTAAAATATCCCCATTTAGTTCGTATTTCAATTCTCTAAATTTTTTCATTGGAGCAACCAGATTGCTCTATTAGTTTTCAATTTACAAACAAAACAATAGAAAAAAGCACGTTTTTTATATTTGAATGTTTAACAAATTGAAAAATGACAGTTGCGAGTCGAAAACAACAGAATATAACTACGGACTTTCTACCATGTGATGGCATAGTCGGTTTTCTACTAGTGTTTTTGTTAAAAAATAACTCATTTTATAGCCTATTGATTGGTGTAATTGAGAAAAATATTTCATAAATTCGAAATATGTTTCACGGCTCTCAATAGTATATTAAAGTATAAGTGGATAAAAAAGTCTTTTTCGAGCAAGACGGCGCAGCCGGAGAATGTCATTATTATACAATTTATTACAAATACACCAATTAGTAAAAGAATTTATGTCCCCCTGCAATGCGAAACAGTCTCCTTCATTTTGAATTTCACGATATATCTTCATGTTATCTGCAAATAGCAATTTGTGAGAAGTGATGTCATCGGCTGTCATTTATAAATAGAATGAATAATAACGGTCCAAGATTAGACCCTTGTGGGACACCCGAAGTCGCTACAAAGCAGGAGGAATTAATACCATCACATTCAACATAACAACATCGGTCGAATATGTACGATTTTATGAGCAACTGAATATTTGATATAGCAAAATTTGGCAGTATCTTCAGCATACTCGATCAAACGCCTTGCTGAAGTCTGTGTAGATGACGTCAACTCTTGATGTTTATTATCAAGTACATCAGAAACAAACTGAGTAAAAACACAGAGATTAGTTGCAGTACTACGTGCTTTGATAAATCCATGTTAAAAATTGAATAGTGAGGAACGAACATGGTTATAGATCATATCTGATAGTATAATTTCCAGTATTTTGGAAAACACTGATATTAATGTAATTGGTCTGTAATTTTCAACATTTGTTACCTTTTCAGACTTTTGAATACAAAGCATACATTTGACAATTTCCATATTTTAGGGAAATGGCGATTTTATAAGATTGAGTTATATACAGTGTGTCCCACTTTGAGCAGCCACACCCTCATATTTCGTTGAGCATGAAATAATTCGAAATTTTCTTTGACTCAAGTTGTCGTACTCGGAAATACCCACCTTTATGTTTACGTAACCTTTGTATATCCATTTTCCACGGCTAACTACGACCAAATGAAAAGTGAAAAATTGGGAAAAACATACTAGGCATTTTTTTATCGCAAAAATAACACCAGATTCTGTTTCAGAACATCTTAAAAACCCCAAATCTCAATGCTTGAATCATTTGAATATACAGGGTTTCATTCATTCTGATCAGAGTTAGCCTTGGAAAAGTGATATTTGGCTATTTTTCAAAGTATTAATTAAATATTTTTGGGAATTCTGTGACAAGAGAAGACATTTTGGAAATTTTGCAAGCATTATTTATGGATTAGAGTTGATATTGCTACCAGCTACAGATGATACAAAAATAAAAGAGCAGTTTGCGAATATTTACACCAAAGATTTCCTAATAGGTGGTTAGGAAATTCTGGACCAGTGAGGTGGCCAACAAGGTCACCTGACCTTACAGTTTTGGATACTTTCTTGTGGGACACTTTAAAGAACAGAATCTATCTATGAAGATCAAGAATATGACACAGTAGATGAACTTAGAGACAATATCATCACGCAATTCAGGTCTATCAGAAGAAGGGATATTGTTAGGGCTGTTCTTAATTTGAGACGACGAGCTCGGTTATGTATTCAAGAGGAAGGCCATCATTTTTAACACTTGTTGTAATACATTTTGTGCATTTTTACTAGCTCATGACTTCATTCTTGTTTTTTGAAAAGCACCGTACTCAGCCAAGTGTTTGCCCAAAATTCCGAATAATGTTCTATCCGGCTGTTGTCTTTCCGGATATAATTCAACATAAATTTGTGCTATTCCTACCAAATTTATAATAAAGTTTCAACATATCTCGTTTTCCTTCATTTGAGAATGAGGACATTTCGACTGAAGTATTTGTGCAAACTTATGATGTTTAATGAGTTCTGACAACTAGTGTTTATTAAACACAATTTTTCGATGAAGTTGTTTTTTTTTAGTATCTGTGGTTTCAGAAGTGCAAATTATAACAAATTATACATCAATGAAATCAGAATGAGAATCACTATTTTTCTGTATAAAAAAACAATATGGCGCCCATAACAGAAAAAAAAGTTGATGATGAATGCCAGAAGACGAAACGTCGGATTATAAATCTGAACATGAAAACGTGTAGCTGAAAAAAAGCATCAATAAAAATGTACTTTTGGTTTTGAGCTATGTTGTCAAATAACGATAGAAAAAAATAAAAACGGAAATTCCGATTCAAAACAGTATTTTGTTAAGCACCAGAATACGCAATTTTGTCCCAATTTAAGCTTCGACGTGTCTCCTGTAGTTTAGGAGATCCCAATGGTGGGGGTCGAATTTGAATTGCCCTGTATACATCTTTAACAATTTTGTCTACCTTGTATGAGGCTACGAGGGCGCAAATTTTTATTGTCTAACTAACTAAAATACAACTCTTCTGAAAGTTTGCATTGTTCTGCTATGTTCTACACATTTTCGATTGAGTAATTGGCCTATCCTATAAAAATATTAAATCCAGTAAATATGCAGCTACGAGATATTCATTCGTGGTCATTTATTTTGTTGGCACTTGCTATAAATTTTTTAGTTTTTTCAATACCGATATAGCATAAAACGCTTTTCAGTTCGTGCGTTGAATGTATAAAAGTGTCAGTTCATAATTTCGTAATGTACATTTACTGTCCAAAATTAATCAGAAAACGACATTAATTACATTCATAATAAAACTTTTACTAACCTCTTCATAAAACCGCAGTTGAGGTGCAGGATCATCCCAAACGTTTTCGCAAAAATCCTTGAAAAGCAAATATCCTGTAACAAATATAATTTAATTAGTAATTTTCATCAATATCAAAAAACCGGTTTGAGAAATCGAACACCGAATACACAGCATGTTTCTATTTTGTTACGAGCTAAATACAGGGTCCTGTAACAAGGGCAAGGTCTTCCATATCTCCATTACACAGGGTGATCAATTTTTTCAGGGCAGGTCTCAACTTTGTTTTTTTAAATGGAAACCTGTATTTTTTATATGTTTTTCGGTTTCTACGTGGAAAATAAAAAGTACTTTATTGAAGTCTTTCTTTCGAAAATATTGACGGTTTCGAGATTTTTAGCATGACAGTTTTTTTTTCTCAAAATTGGTCACTCATTATATTAAAAATTATAAAGTTGTACAAAGTCCCATTAAAATTTGTTTCTCGTCAAATAGTGTACGTACGTGACTCTCTCAAACCATATATCTAAAATCGACCTGTGATATACAGGGTGCGAGAAACAGCTTGCCAAACATTGTGAGAGGATATGGTGAGAATATTTTGGCGTCTGAGATTCAAATTATGAACATCGGTACCATAACTTCAATTTTCGTGTAAGTAAGAGGGACTTGAATTTTATTAATTTCAAGCATAATCACACAAAACGTGATTTCGGCGGTTAAACATATTGAGCCAATGACATTCAATTAATTTGTGAGAAATCCTGTGACAGCGCTTTATGCCGTATATTACCCAGACATTTTCCATATTCAAGGAATGGAATTTTTTATTGCCAATTTGCAATTGAAAAGTGTTCAGTATAAATTCACGAGAGGTATATTTGCTGAAAAGTAGTGCACATAACTTAATTGGATCTATTTTCAAAGAATGGTCATTAGAAGTACTGTACAGAGAATTCAGATCATGATTGATTTTTTGGACAGACTCAATTAGATTATCACCTCTAAATGAATAATACATCTGAGTGTCATCTGCATAAAAATGATAATTTGAAAAATTTGTTTTTTTTTTGCAATAAAACATCGACTTCTGGAAACTGGAAGTGTACACAGTGTATATAAATAATGATAAAGGCCCTAGAATACTCCCTTGAGGAACACCTGAAGTCACTTTAATTGGAGAAGAAATTTTTCCTTCAATCATAACTTGTTGATGATGATGATTTTCACTATCACTGTAATTCATTTTTCTTTTTACTATGTTTATCATCTATGTACTAATTATTTAACTTGTTTGATTGATGATCTATTTATTTTGTGGAAGTTCATGATGAAATAAGAAAAGGAAGAAAAAATATAACTTTTGTCCAGTTTCCACTAACACTTTACTACTTTATTACGAGCGGTTTCGGCTTTTACACCATTTTCAAGTAACTACAGATTTCATCAAGTTCGTGAATATTTATACATAAGAAAGTAATTAAAGAAAGGTTGGGTTTAAATTACCGTGAAGCAGTGAAGTAAAAGCGGCCAAGAAGTAAATGCGACCATGAAGTAAATACGGCCAAAAAAATTACTTTTTGGGGTAGCTATTAAATACTTAAAACTTCATGATGGTGACACTCGCATAAAAACAACGTTTTTGTGTAAATCTCCATTAAAATCATCAATAATAAAATATTTAGAAAATTAACAGTTTTTATCTAAATCTAATTTTAGATACATTATAGGTAATTAGAACGAAATCATGACAGAGTGCGATAGGAAAAAAAAGTAAAAACATAGAAGTGGCGCCCAGAGTGGCATTTGGCAGTAAAATTGAATCATACATATTATGTATACGGGACCAAAAAATGATCTGTATTTCACATCATTTTTGATGATACTCAATTATGGATGTAGTATTAAGCCATTAAAGTTAAAGTTTTATTGAAACATTCAATATGGATTTTCATCAAGTATACTTAATTGCACCATTGTAAATAATTTATCAAAACTTGATCGTGTCTTATTTACACCCCTATTTTCAACCCCCGTAAAGCTAGCAGAACCACTTTGGAATCTTCAAATTTTTTTTAGGCTATAATTTAAGGATAATTTATTACCCAATTCCCAAATTTTTTGCTCTTCAATTGTGAGAGATATCGCGGGTTCTGCTAGCTTAACGTTAAGCTGGCAGAACCAAACCGCCAAACGAATGATTATGAAAAGTCTAAGCACACCATAATTTTAGGCTCATTTTGGGCTCAAGTTTGAACCTATCGCCGATTTTTTTTTAATGAGTTTTTTTTTTTAAATTCTGGATTCTGCTAGCTTAAAGGTAAAGCTAGCAGAACCTAACCATAAAGAAGCAACTCAGAACAAATCCAGTTGGACAATAATTTTAGGCTCTATTCAGACTAATTTATTACCCAATAATATAATTTTTTGCTCTTCAGTTGGAGGAGAAATCAAAGGCTGTGTTAGCTCAACACTGAGCTGGCAGTACCAAAGGGCTAACCGAATCGTTATGAAAAATCTGATCGCACCATAATTTTAGGCTCATTTTAGGCTCACGTTTGAACCCATCGCCGATTTTTTTGGAATGCGTTTTTTTTAAACCTGGGTTCTGTTAGCTTTACCGTAGAGGATTTTTTTACCAAGGATTTTCTTGAAAAAATTCATTCCAAACAAATTGGCGATGGGTTCAAACGTGAGCCTGAAATGAGCCTAAAATCATGCTGCTATCAGATTTTTCATAACGATTCGGTTAGCCTTCTGGTACTGCCAGCTCAGTGTTGAGCTAACACAACCTATGATTTCTCCTCCAACTGAAGAGCAAAAAAATATATAATTGGGTAATAAATTAGCTTGAATAGAGCCTTAAATTATTGTCCAACTGGATTTGTTCTGAATTGCTTCTTCATGGTTGGGTTTTGCTAGCTTTACGGTAAAGCTAGCAGAACCCAGGATTATTTTAAGAAAACGCATTCCAAAAAAATCGGCGATGGGTTCAAACGTGAGCCTAAAATGAGCCTAAAACCATGGTACGATTATATTTTCCATGACGATTCGGTTAGCATTTTGGTACTGTCAGCTCAGTGTTGAGCGAACACAAGCTATGATTTCTTCTCCAACTAAATAGCATATATATATATTGTTGGCTGCCTGTCAATTTGTGGACAAACCTCTACTTTTGGATTCCTTGGTTCGTGTCAAATTAAGTTTCAACTAGTGACTGTAGATGTCATGAATAACTTACTGTTATAGTATGTGTTGCCTCACGGTATTAATTCTTGAGTGGATTCGTTTTGATTTCGAGAGCTCCATAAATCCTTTCTGATGAGTGCGTTAGCACGAAACAGCTGTCAAAGGTTAGAACTCTCGGAATTAAAACGAAATATACTCTATTTTCACTTATATATATATATATATATATTTGAGTAATAAATTAGCCTGAATAGATCCTGAAATTATTTTCCAACTGGATTTGTTCTGAGATGCTTCTTTATGGTTGGGTTCTGCTAGCTTAACGGTAAAGCTAGCAGAACCCAGGATTTTTCTTAAAAAACATTTTCCAAAAAAATCGGCGATAGGTTCAAACGTGAGCCTAAAATGAGCCTGAAATCATGGTGTGCTTAGACTTTTTATAATCATTCGTTTGGCGGTTTGGTTCTGCCAGCTTAACGTTAAGCTAGCAGAACCCGCGATATCTCTCACGATTGAAGAGCAAAAAATTTGGGAATAGGGTAATAAACTAGCATAAAATTATAGCCTAAAAAAATGTCGAAAATTCCGCTTTACGGGGGTCTATTTTTAGTAACTTTCAGTAAGCTACACCTAGTTTTACCTACACCAGTTCAAAATGGTTCAGCGGTTCGTTTTTTGTCTTATAACTAAAAATCGATACTGAACGTGCTCTTCTTTATCAATTCTCAAGAATTAAATTATTTTGTTGCTACTGTCAGAACTCTTGCATCTTATTTTATTCGCTGCACTGTTTTCTAATGAAACACACGAGGAGCCTAATTTTCCGATAGGCAGGCTTACAACGAGTCACAAACATTAATCAATTAAAATTTATCTGGAAGCCTACTCTCGTAATTCGTAGTGATGTGGGAAAATGCTTTCACAATCTGGTTTCGACAACAAAGGCCATCAAATATCCGAGTTTATTATATATACCACGTTCAGGTGTGATATGGATATAGTACGTCACACGCAGCTAGTTCTGCCCTCTGCTCCTGATGCCCTTGCCGCGACGTATTATGTGTATTATAGCGGTGGGATCGTAGCATAACGAATCCCAGAGGCGGATCATAGATATAATATAGTTTGTCTCACTTCTCAGTAGTAATACCACAAGTGATTGAATTTTCGCGATAAGTCTGTCGATTCATTTCTGAACGAAACTGAATTGCTTCGAGAAAACACCACGAGTCCGCAGGACGAGTTTTTGTTTGAATCGTTTATTTAGCTATTACACTAATTACATGTCAATTTACAATTAATACAACACGACTATAAATGTCAAGATATTACAATAATATTATCAGACAAACAAGATGAAATAGAAACAAATATTGAGGATATTTACTAGTAGGAGTTGCAATGTTTCACAAGAAAAAAGAAAAAGAAAAACAAACAAGCAAGATATACAACAAAACCCCTGTTTGACCAAATAGTACATTGGTTTAGACTTTAATAATAGTTATCAATTGACCATCATCGCTGCTGGGAGTAGCATTGGTTCAACAAGTACCTCTTTAACTTAGGTCTGAATATATTTAGTGAAACAGCACATCTAATGTCATTTGGTAATTCGTTATATTGTATGAGGCCTTTGAAGAATACCGAGTTTTGCGTTGCACTTTTAGAAACAGAGCTAACATAGAAATTGTTTCTAGTTCTAGTTGGATAGTTATGCACATTGTAATGAAGCTTTTGTTGTAAATAAGGCGGTGATAAGCCTGTTTTCATTTTGTGTACAAATATCATGGTATTATATAAAAAACATTCTTTGACTGGTAACCATTGTAACGTTTGTTGCATGTCCCGGATGGGAGTATACTTAGAGCAGGACAATAGTATTCTCATTGCCCTATTTTGCATTTTTTGTAATCTGTAGATTTCATTTTGTAGAACAGTAGTTGAAGTGTGGCAGAATTATAATGTTGAAAATTACTTATTTAGTCCATTTTGATAAACCATAGGAACATCTAAATAGGTAACTAAGCTTGTATGATATAATTTTAATGATATAGTTTGCATGGTCTTTGAATTTTAACTGCCGGTCTATGATTACACCTAGATATTTGAATTTATCTACCATATTTATTTTATTCCTATCTATTTGTATAGTGTAGTTTTTATCAATAAATTGTGAACAAATAGAACTATTTCCAACAACCATATATTTTGTTTTATTTGAGTTAACCTTTAATAGATTAATAGAGCACCATTTATTTATATTTTTCAATGTGTCATTGACAGTTTCAACTAGAGATTCAGTGTCTTTCGATGAGAAGTATATAAGTTTAGCAAATATATGAATATTACACTGTCCTTTGACATCAACAATGTCATTTATATAAATAATAAAAAAAGTGGGCCCAATACACTTCCTTGTGGTACACCTCTATCACAGTTTGTTTCATTAGATATGATGCCGTTAAGTTTCAGTTTCTGTTTCCTATTTTATGCACCAATTTAATGCCATTTCCATAATTTCTACACTTTGCAACTTTTTTATCAGTATATTTCGATCTACTGTTTCGAAAGCCCTCTGTAAATCAATGAAAACTGCCAGAGTTGTTATATTTGTATCTAGTTGGATCTTCCAGTCATCTAACAGATATGTTTTTCCCTGAACACTGATTGATTTTTATTAATAACTTGATTTTGTTCTAGGAAACTTACAATTTGTTCATATACAATCTTTTCAATAATCTTATCTGTTGCGGTAAGTACATTGATAGGACTAAGATCACTAGCTTTTTTTGAATTATTAACTTTAGGTACTGGCACAATTGTTGCTATTTTAAGATCATCAGGCATTTTAGCAGTTTCCAATGATGTATTTATCAGATTCAAGAGTGGATCACCGATATTATTGAAACAACGTTTTAAAATGTTTATATCAATGCTATCAGGGCTGCTTTTATTGGGAAGTGAGAAAACTATGTCTTTAAGTGATACAATATTAGTTAGTTGAAAACCAAATATGCAGTTTTCTTTTAGTTTTTCTACAATGTCATGGTGTATTCCTATATCTATCATATCAATTATTTTTTGTATACTATTTACATAGAAGTTGTTAAGAGTATTAGGCAAACGATCAATGTCATTGATCACAACGTTGTCTTCGAATTCTAATTCCAAAATACTACTCAATTTTGATTGTTTAAATAATTAGTTAAGAAATTATTTTCTCTTTAAAAATCATAAAAGGCATTTCTTCATAGATTGACAAAAAAAAATATTTTTATAAATAATCTCATTTGTTAACTTAATAATTTGTCGACCCATAAATACTGGCTGAGACAACACATACCAAACAAGTAGTGTTTAGTGATCAAAGCTGTAAACATTTCTCTTGAAAATGCCAACCACTCGTGTTGGCGAAACGTCGAGATTTTCTCTAAATAAACGTCGGTCTAAAAACCCGAAAACCCATCATTCATTTCTTGGACATTTCATTTTTTGTCAACTTCAAATAATCATTATAAACAAAATAATAAATTTTAATTTACTTTTATCGAGTGATCATTTCGAGTATACGTATAAGAAGGGCTCCACGAAGCCAAAAATTAGAAGATATATTAGTTAAACTTTTATGTAGCCATTTAAAATAACAGAGATTAGGAAAAAAAATAGTTAATTAACAATAGTAAAACTCTGAAAAATTGACGTAAACTTTTTTTTCTAACGGAGATTTATTCTTTCAAGTATCTAGATGATACCATAATTTATTCAAAATTTTAAATTGATATTTGTTACTAAAAAATAAATATTTTATGTGGTACACTTTAGCGGTAGTGCGCCTATGTCGTTACGGCTGGGCGGAGACCTATTTTCGGCGCTGAACTAAAATTATAAATAATAGAGATAGAGTTCCGGGAGTTGAAACTTTTTCTTGGAAATTTCCATCTCTATAAGAATTTTATTTCAAAGCTTCAGTCAAGCTTCAGATTAATTGACTGATGGTTGGAATGTGAAACTTGCAACACCATTTAAAGAATGTCATACACCATCTAAACTATTAGTTAGTTATCTGGAGTTTAACTGGAACCGGTGAACCTGGCCCTAAATGTTACATTTCCACAATGACTGACAGTTATATTTGAACTTTTATTAGTTTCAATTTCCACAGTTGAATTTTACTGACTTTTCCAAGCCTTAGAATTAGAAGGTAAATTTTCTCTATTTTGTATTGAATTCCTTATTCTATACTCTACGTCGAACTTATTTTTTATCGATTCATCGATATATCCCTCTGCAACTGCGGTTGATTTCCAGCTACCATGACTTTTTAAAGAGGTTATGTCTCCTCCAGCATTGACAAGAATTGTTGCAGAAGATCTGCGGAAACAATGACCAGTATTTATTTGCTCGTGACAGGGATAGAGTGTGATATAGATATCGAAAAATATACTGAGGTTCCAAAAATTGTGGGAAAGTCAGAATAGAACTGATATAAATAATATGGACGTGTATTCAGTTATTGGCTAGGTTGGGTATATCGGAGAAAATATGAAATACTGGTCTTGGCGATGAGGTGATTCGTAATTTTCAAATGAGGATATAATTCAGATTAAGTTCAATAAATAGTGGAATAATCGTATTTTTTGCGCAAACGGTTACACGAAATGTTTTCATGGTAGCATCACACATAACAAAAAATTCCATCAGTAGGATGTTCTAACTCGGATTTAATGGTTATTCCTTTTACAAACGACACGATACAACTTTTACGGCGAAAACGCAAGAGATCAAAATTGACAATAACGAGATTATTTCCAGAATGAGCTATATACTGCAAAATTCTCGTAAAGTAATAAAAATTCGTCAAAGGAAAATTTATGAACTGAGGATATGGGAAGATAGCTAAACCGACAAAAAAAAATATCATCAAATCCGCTCAACTCTTATTATGACTTTATCTTAATTTATTTTAGTGTCAGTTTCAAAAGATGAGAATAAGATTGAACTATTGATTCTACAGAAGGATGGAAAAGGAGCATGTATGTAATGGATCTACTATATTTTTACTACTATGTAGTAAAACTATGTAGAACAGTAGTTTTTCCTACGAGCGTGCGGAAAAGCTACTTTTCCGCACGATTTTTCGTTTTGAAAGTTTTACTTTTCCGCACGGTTTTCACTTTTACGCAAGATTTTCTCTTTAAAGCACAATATTTTAATTCAAGATTGGTATATTGTACAATGAGCATGAAATGACATACATTTCCCACGAGTTGGTAGGGTATATGAAATTTTGTAGTACGAGCGAATTATTTTTTTCATAACAGATTCTATCAAAAACACTCATGTCGTCATTGAATATACAAATATTGAAAAATATAACGAAAACTGAACAGTAAGTACTTTCATCGATTTCAAAACAAAAACAAAAAAAAGTAACTTCCCCAGGATTCGAACCACCTACCCCATTAACCAGCGTAGAACGACTGCTCAAATTCAAAATGTTTATTTAATTTAATTCATTGTAAATATAAAAACAAGTACGTAGACAAGGTATAAATAAAAACACACAATAAAAAATTACTATATCCTCCTAAAGAATGGGACAAAGGAGATTTCGATCATGTGGGGTTCTTGGGGAGGGGGGGGGGTTCTGGCCTGCTTCCCGGTAAACCGGTGGGCGAGCGAACCAACCTACATGGGGTTCTATACCTAGGGATATGAACACCCGTCCTGCCGTGTTAGCAGGGACCATATACCTTCTGCGCCTGTGTCTAGGTGTTTAGACTTTCCCCACCTCCTCTGAATTATGTGGGGGAATTCATTTAGTTTTGTTTGACAGGTCATCACGTTGTCATGGTTGTCATCTTTCAAGTATGTTCATGCGAGAGGGTGTTCCCAGAAAAATACGGTAAAAAAACTGGGTTTAAGCCATGGGGTGCCTTTGCGGCTCTGGTTTTGTTATTGTTCTAGTATTTCGTTGAAAATATCCAAGGTCCGGTATATTAGCCCTCCATGCTTCCTATACCTTTGATTGTTATTTGCTCTAATGCTAGTTATATCTCTAGTTAACGGACTGCCCAAGATGTGGAATCGATAGAATTTGTCTGAAATATTTTTTATGTAGTCTTCGATAGTTTCAGTGTTGGCCAACTCACGTAGTGTGTTCAGCCGAGTGTATCGATCGCTATCCGTGATGATACGGAGAATCTTGTTCTGCATCCTCTCCAATCTCATCATCTGAGTTTTGAGGAAGCTACAGAACACTGGGCAGGCGTATGTCATTGCTGGTCTTATTATCTGTTTATAGATTAGTACTTTGTTCCCTAACGTCAGCTTGGAACTCTGGCCAATCAGCGGGTATGTCCTCCTGACAGCTGCTGATGCCCTCTGAATTGCCAGGCTGACGTGAGTATTGAAATTCAAACACCTGTCCAGTTGGACTCCCAGGTACCTCACGGAAGGTTTCTCTCTAATCTGTCGATTCAAAACCTTAAATTTCACGAAGATCGTTCTGTTCGTACGTTTCTTCGTGAAATTAAAGTTCCATCTTCTCTAGATTTATCACTATCTTATTATTCTTCATATACGGTATGACTAGCCTATCCATATGTATTAACAGTTTGCGTGCAGCCGCCTCGCTGGAAAACGACGTTGCGTAGATTGCAGTGCCGTCAGCGTAGGCTGCTGTTTGCGTTTGGAGGAGTTTTGGGAAGTCATATGTATACAAAGAATATAAGTATGGGGAGAGGCTCGATCCCTGAGGCACTCCCGCTCTGGCCGAATACATACGTGAGTTGGCGTTGTTCATTCTTACTTGGAAAGTCCTGTCAACCAAGTAAGAATCTAAGATTCTGACCATATACTTAGGCATGCCTGCCTTCAACATCTTGGAGACAAGCCCCTCTATCCGAACAGTATCAAAGGCTTTTTGAATGTCTAGGAGTACCATAACGGTGTTGAAGCCTCCTCTTATCCCGTGAACAATTCTAGCCACCTGCGAGGACGTGGAGTGTCTCTTACGGAAGCCAAAGTGCTCATCCGGGACAAGTTTGAGCCTTTCGTCGAGCTTGTTGAAACGACTCAGCAAGATTCTGTCCACCACTTTCGCTATAGCGCTTAGCAGCGAAATGGGTCTGTAACTTTCTACCAGATTGTCTCGTTTTCCCTGCTTCAGGATCGGGATGATCTCCGCAATTTTTAGGCATTTTATTTGCTATTTTATTATACCATTTATAATATAAATGAATTGTACCAGGGACTTCTTCGGAAGATTCCTGAGAAGAACTGTATCGATCTTGTCCATCCCTGGGGCTTTGTTTCTGGGCAGCCGTTTGATTATTTCAATAAGTTCATCATATCTAGTCATCAGCTTTGAGGAGGTTCGAGTGTTGAGTCTTACCTTCTCCTCGCTTCTGAAATCTTGGACTGCCCTTGTTACTGCCTCATGTAGAACGACTGCTCCCTTACTTTGCCAACTGAGCTATTTCAGATATTAATTTAATTGCTATAATACCATATCAAATCCTGTCAAATTTTAAATATCACTATTTATTTTGATAATGTCTCAATTACTTTATATTTTGAAATTAATTTTATGAAAATTACGGAATATCGGAAAGTTATTATCAAACAGTCGTTAATAGACTAGATTCGATCTCATATTATAAATCTCGCGGAAAGATAAAATCATGCGGTAAAGTTACTTTTCCGCACTAGTGCTGAAAAGTTACTTTTCCGCACGATTTTTATATTGTTGAAAATGTAACTATTCTGTCTTATGTGTCATTTTGTAGCATTATTATAAAATCTTGTTTAATAAAAACCTTTTTTTTTTCATAAATAAGATGGACAAAAACACTCGTAGGAAAAACATTGTACCTAACTCTTGCGGAAAACGTCTTTTCCGCCCTTGACGGCTTGCCCGAACTCCGCTCCGCGTCGTTCGTGCAACTGCCGTCGCGTGCGAAAAAGTACTACTTTCCGCACTTGTTAGGTAAATAACTATTTCATCAACAGTTTTGATTAATTACTCCTGCATGGTGAAGGAACCTTGAATAACTATTATGATACAGAATACTGAAATACACTTGTAACTTGACAATAGAATACAAGTTATCAGCTATGATACCCTAAGAACACTGATAACTACAAGATAATTCATATTTTCGAAAGCCGAATATTAATGAGTTTGGCAACATTTCAGTATTGATGAAAATCAATTATAATCAATGTCTATCCTAAATGCTCAACGATAACATCAACTTTTTTGCCGGAGAGTACAAATACATGTTAAGTATAAAACCGACAAAGTCGAAGTACCCTTCTCTCCAAATATTTCCACAAAGTGAAAAAAATGAGGCAAAAATCTGACAGAACACAACTACTTTCCTGGCTAATGCCACGACGAGGAGTGCTTATTGATTTTCCAGGCGGATGGCGCAGCGACTGACTTACTGTAAGTCGCTGCTTCATCCGTAGGGAATTATTAGATAAACAATAGATTGTAATTCATTTGGCAGGGACATCATGACAACTCAAAGTTGTCGGACCTACCCTTGCACTGATGAGAGGCAACAACCTCGACACATGTCTGCAGGCGGCAAATTAAGGATAATCTTTTGTTTATCTACAATAAGCACTTGCAATTGAGTGTTCTTGGTTCTTGGAAGAACGTTGCACAAATATCTGTCGGATGTTGTTCAATATCCGTCGTGGCATTACCCAGGGAAGTAGTTGTTTTCTGTCAGATTTTTGCCTCATTTGGAGAGAAGGGTACTTCGACTTTGTTGATTTTATTCTTATCATGAAGCTAGATGTTATCACAGTTTTTTCAATATATCAGAAATTCCGTAGATAATAAAATTACAGAAACTAAAAGTTGCAATAAAATGTTCAAGTTGTGTCAAATCAGAATAGAAACAACTTTTCTCTTCAATGATCAGAACCGCCATATAAACAGAATGGTTTTGATAGAGCCTGCGAAGTTCAAAGATTAAATCTGGATATTTAGTTCGTTTTTCCTTCTTTCTCCGGACGATGTTCATTTATTCAGGAGTCAAAAACTCGATGATGAAATTAATCTTACTTTGATGGTCAAGAAGGACTACATCAGGCTTGTATTCTTACCTGAGAGTAGGAATTGAGTAGTTCCAATAGATTCGACACTTCTCATTCTCCATAACGGTCTCAATATCCCCCGGAGCATACGACAGCACCTCATAAGCTGGACAAGCTGACAGCAAATGCATTATGGTCTCAGGTGCCATACGACACACTCTTCATCTAGTGCCCGGGTCTTCCCATCAAGCGACTACGGTAGACCAGGGTGTTTAAGACATCATCCTGGCAGGCCATTATGAATCCCTCGGTCTCCGACTTCAGACCACTTGACCAGAGGAATGCAGGAGTAAAATATTTGGAAGACTCCATGCATCAGCTTATCCTTGTGTAGCTACAAGAGTATCTCAGTCTCTGCAGCTTTAATGTTAGATGAACGGGATTCAATTCGGTTCCTAGAGTTTGGGTACCTCGTTCAGTGCTGCTGACTTGAAAATAAATGCCTAGATCCCTGCTTTTTCGTGGTGTGAGAGCAGAGGATCTCAACTCCTGATGACCTCACAGGCTCCATCCAGTACCATTCTCTTATTTAGACACTCCAAACTCAAGTCCACGTATAACCGTTAGGATGCAAACTCCTATGGAGATGCATCATTTTGCGAGTTTTTACGTCGATCTGTCGAAGCTCCCCTGGGTCTATTTCACCACTCCATAGAAGTGGAACGGCAAGCATATAAGTTCCCAGGTTTTCAGAGAAAACCCCTCAAAAGCAGAGGGAGCAAGGGAGATCCGGGACCTACAGCTTGAATAAGGCAACATCGATGTCTCGTAGATGGTAGTACAAATCTCGTAGCGCCGCGTTAAGCCTGTGAGTATAGGCTAAGACCGCATGAGCTGGGTATGCTAACAGCAAATGCATTATGGTCTCAAGTGCACCATGACACGCCCCGCATCTGGTGTCAGGGACCTCTACACCTATCACGCGACTACGGTAGACTAGGGTATTGAAAACACCAGTCTGGTAGGCCATTATGAATTTCTAGGTTTCCGACTTCAGATCACTCGACCTGAGAGAGATAAAGGTAAATTTTTGGTTAAACCAAGGTCTTCGATGATGTTGACGAGGACCCCATGCATTGGCTCATCCGTATGTTACTGTAGGAGGACCTGAGTCTCTGCAGCTTCATGCTGAACGAGTTTCAACATAGGTTGGGTTATCCCGTTCAGTGTCGAATACGAGACCAAGTTCATCTGCTGCACGGGCTGCTGCCTAGAAAAGAAATGCTCCAATCCCTGCTTTTTCACGGTTGCGGATTATGCAGAAAAGGGGTTCTGAACTTCTGATGACTTTTCAGGCTCTATCCAATACCATTTTGTTATGTAGATACTTCAAACCCAAATGTCATCGGGCTCCCTATTGTCTGGGGAAATATGACCGTGGAACAGGCGATTTAGCATGCAAGCTCCTCATGAAACCATTTCACCACTTCATAAGAGTAGAGTAGGATCGGAATGGCAAGCATTTTAGTTGCAGCAACTTTGTTCTTCCCCGACAGTTCTGATGACCAGGTCTGTCGGAGTTTATGCTGATACTTTCAGCGGTTTCTAGAGTTTCTACTTGTGGTACCTTTTGGGAGCAGTGTTGCTTCACCCCTAGGGAAGTGTACGTCTCTCCGACATCAAGGTGATGTAGGATGCTTTCGACTACGAGCTGAACCCCCTCTCCCTATTCCTCGCTTTGTCCTCTGTTAAGATGAACAGTGGAACATTTGTCGATCCCGAATTCCACTTAGATAGCATGCGTGAAGTCTTTCACCACCCTTAGGGACTTTTCCTTTTCTCCCGAGACATGTAGTTTGAGGTCATCCATGTGAAATAGATGGGTGGATGGATCATATTATTATTATCCGTCTATGAAAGTTGTACTAGATTTGTTCGATTAACTTCTTCGTCGCTTGGTGATAGACTGAGCTGATGATATCTTCTTATATTCCTCATGTTCCTGCAGGGTTTCGTTTGATTTCATGAACCGGCCCTTCAGTTGAATTTGGTAGACTTATTCCAAATATTGCTGTCCATATCCGATATTCAATTATGAAGTACTATTTCTGTTTACTCCTTCCTTACACGCTATGTAGAACGTTCAATATTTACTCTAGTAGATGCAGAACCATTTTTAGAGTGTTGATCTGTCAGTTCATTTTAATTGTTTCGTAATATTTATAATGACTTTATTTTTAATAATTGGTATCTGATACCTTTTCATCTGTTTTTTATACACTTGTATTTTTTTTGACGTGCTACAAACATTTCGAAAATGTAACGTAGTTAAATAAATGAATCTGAATCATTGCAATCAGCATTTGATCATGGGACCAGCATGATGCCCGATGTGCCGTGGTCGTCGTGATGGTAGAGCGTACGCCTCTCCGTCATAGGCGTGCATCCGATCGCGAGGCGTTGCCATATCGAATAACGTGGAGTAAAAAACCCACTGCTGGTTTCTCACCTGTAACATTTAAGATATTTCATCATTTTCACTTCCTCTAACAAAACGTCCTAGAACGCCCCCATGAGAACAATAAAAACTCATATTGAAACTTTCGTTTTAATCAATTCCTTCTTTAGTGGTGTCTCCAGGGAAGCACGAATGTGTCAGGATTGTATTCCGGAGCTTTGTGAACTAACGGAACTTTCCTCGTAAATATCGAAGGTTTCTCGGAAGATTTTTATATTTCATCGCACAAGTGAGGAATATCAAAAGAGATTTGGAACTTTCCAGAAGGTGGTTAAGAACGACGTTCGGTAGAAGTTTCTAGAGGGACTCCTTAAGCCGAACACATAATTAACTCATAAATATGGATTCCTTTTGTTATAGAGTTCATTTCATTACCGGAATGTTACCAGAATATCAGAGAGAAATGTCCAACGTGAAGAGGGTGTCTTAGTTTTAAAATCCAAATATGAATTGCGGCGAAAATATAGGATATAAAATTAAAACAGGAGTGAACATCAAACTCGACATTTTGAATGCAGTTTGAATCAGTGAGACAGAATGCTTACCAATTATCTTACTTATACAAGTTTTCCATGCTTATGCAGGTCTTAAGCCTTGTTGAAACGTCATTATTGTGACGGTTTTGACGTCATAATTTGTGTCGGTTATGACGTAATCCTCATTTCTTTAAATAGCAACAACCCTGTTTAAAGGTGTCAATTGAAAGATAAAAATTACCCCAACTGCAGCATCGACTTCATTATACAACAACAAAATATACAATAAGAAATCTACATTACTGGACAGAAGACAAACAACTATGGATTGTAAGTTTGATATTGTATAAGAAATTCGCTTTTTGCCTTGGTCTTTTTGGTGCTTTATCCCTCCACAGTCTGAAAATGAAAGAATGTAACGTATCGTATTCTGCAAAAAAATAAGTTTGAATTAAGTAAAAAATACCTTTTCAAAAAATCGCTGACGTTTCGGAGACTATATCTGTATCCGTTATCCAAACTCGCTAAAAACTCTACTTCCATCAAGTTTGCAGATAATGAGATCTTGTTATTGTCAAATATTAGTGTGATTTGCTGTCTTGATACAGAGGGTGAACGCTATCAATCAATAACCATTCTGTTATTTCTTACTTCTTCTATAAGAAAAGGTGCGATCCATTTCGACAGAGTTTGTAGTAATAGAAGTTGTTCTTGACATCCTCCTTTCTAGATTTGTTCAGTTCAGTTCAAGGCTGTTCAGTTCAAGGTCGAACAAAAAATAAAACTAAATTTCAAACATACTTGGAACAAAACTGTAAATTGTAATATGATCAGTTAAACACAAATATGAAGATAATAAAAAGCTTTACTATGAAACGGAATTCAATATAAAATTATTTCATTTACATGTGAAACGAGAGATCATATCCGAAACTCGTCAAAAATATTCTTGAGAGCTGATTGAATTTGCATGAATATCTATGTGATACAGAAGTGTTATAAAAAAAACGTGATTGTGAATTCGAAATTAATATACTTAACATTATCATAATTATCTGTATTGCCTGGAAACTAATTAATAAATAATTAACGGTCAATCTATAGAATAGTCTATGTACCTTTTAACTGAAGATCTTTTCACGATTTCAGGACCTAATAAATTTACAAATTTTGGAAACTCTTCAACAAAGGAACTGCTCTCAAATACGCAAAGAAAAAATCATTAACTTGGTGACTTGATTCGATTTTCAAACGTAAAAAAGGGGTAACTGTAACCTCGGGAGTGAATACATGACCGGCGGCAAGCCAGGATAATTTAACAATTTTTTTATGCCCATGTCTGTAAACGTCAAAAATCGCACTGTCAACATTTCTTGTAAATGACATATAACAATAACATGCACGTAATGAGATCTCATAACATACACGTGCGTTTTGAGAAGAAAACTTGAGAAGAAAACTTGGTTTAATTAAATTACAATCAAATTTTTATTTACGTAAGACTTTATTTGGTCTATTAACACAAATGTAGTCAATTGAAAAACATAAAAACTTTTAGCATTAGCGAGATATATTTAGGATTGAAAGAGTGATGCCCCTAAATGTAGACAGTACGTTGTGCAATTTCTTTAAAAATAGGACACGTTTCCTTAAGTAGGCAATCTTCTACAGTAGCGGAAGGCTATGTGAATCAATCTCTTAAAAATAAAAATGACAACGCATCACGAATATCGGAGGCAATTATCAATTATCAATCTTCGTCTTCTGATGTACCGAGCAGTACTACAATTATAAATAACCGGTCATCACCATTAAATAATAATTGTTCAATTGTTATTAACAACTATTATAATAAAGTTTAAATGATTGCGATGTTTTTTATTTAATGGAAGAAAATGAATGGTCGTAGAAAAAGTGTAGTACGTTACACGAGTTGTATAAGCCCCGAGGGGTGTCTCACTTCGGAAATCTGGTGTACAACATGACCAGAAATCCTTGAAATCCATGTTGAATTTCAGAAATCCAACCTGAAATTCCCAAATCTTTGACGAAATTCAGAAATCCAATATGAAATTTTGAAATCCCTATGAAATCCTTATGAACTCCAGAAATCTCAGGTGAAATTGAGAAATCCTACAAGAAATCTTGAAATCCGAATGAAATCTTGAAATCCGAATGAAATCTTGAAATCCTTATGAAATCTCAATAGAAATCTTGAAATTCTCAAGAAATCCAGAAATCCTAAGTGAAATCTTCATGAAATCCTTGGTGAAATAATCAAATTCCTAATGAAATATGAAAATCTTAAAAGAAACTTCGCAAATACTCGTGGATTCCCGCATAAAGCCCCACCTGATTGTTGAAGAGTGAAGACTGACGCAGAAAGAAACCGGCAGTATATGTGACGGTAAAGTTTGCCGCCTAGAAACATTTTCTGTGAAAAATAGTTATTGTATAATTGAATCGAGAATTGAATATGGCTGCTGAGGCTACAGAAGTGAGGATATAGTAAAGTTATAAACTACATAATATCAAACTCCAAAAGAAAAATCTCGAGTGGTATCAAATAAAATTAAAAACTTAATCATTTGTTAGGTTAGCTTATGGTGTTTATTACCTGCGGAGCGAGCTGCGGAGGGTAACGAAAATTCGTGCTACAATTCAACTAAATATTATGTAACACACAGATGTACTTTTCAGAATAAACATAAATAAATGATTATTTCAAATTCAGTTGATAAGAAAGGGCACATTGCGAGGCAGTTTGCAAATATCTCCAAGGATTCTATACGGAAATTTTGAAACAATTCTAGAAAATCTCTCAGATTGCGATCAGATTGTGAATTGATCAACAATTTTTCAACTTGAAATTCACACCTCGATTCACACCAAAGGTAAACAACTGCAATGTTCATAGAACGTTGTGTGAACCAAGATAGTATATTTACTAGAATTTGTATTTGCTTTGAATTTCTCATTTTTCCGAAAACAATTCTCTCGGCAAAGAACTCCAAAGAATGCTCGTCGTGCTCGAGTCGTGCTAGAGAGAGAAAGAGGAGAGAGGAACTGAAAGTGAGAGAGAAAGGGTAAGAGATGGTGAGTGACGAGGTGAGTGAAAGAATATGTGATTGACAGAGAGAGAGACCGAGAGAAAGATAGATGTTAAGATGTGAGGTAGAGAAGGTGAAGTTGGCAAAGAGGGGGCTGGAGAGGGTGAGGGACGAAAGTTGGAGAGGAGGGAAAGGGGCAAATAGAAGCTTTTCTATATTTCAAAACGATCGCCGATAGAGAATTCTGCTCGGAATTTTGCTTGAAATTTTGGCAAGTTTCTAGAAAATCAAAAGGCAGAATGACTACTTGTAGGGATAACGATGATGAAACTGACAATTCTCAATTATAATAATTAACCTATCAGAATTCTCGAGGATATTCCAGAAGCTTCAGGAAGTTTCTTCTGGAAGTTGTTTTAAATTTATAAAAAGTTGATAAGAGCCAGCACTATATTTATTTCTTTTATTTACAGACGATCCTATCAGATTTACTGGATAAGATTCCATTTGAAATACCAGTTTATCTGAAGAATATTTTGAGGTTTCAGGATATGTAACAGCGGAGGCTCTTCAAGAATTAACAAATGATGATTTCGCGGAAATTGAAAATTTTACTAGAACTCACCTCAAAAATATATAAAAAATTCTGGAGTAGAAGAAAAAATTTTAAAGATTATTTTGGATTTTTTCATAATAATACTGAAAATTTCATGATCCTGCCTGGACACAAGAAAATTCTCTTGGCTTTATCGAATCATTTAAAAAAAAATACAAAGACAACTGGGAACACCATACATAAAAAAATCTTCGGATATGAGGAAGAGAAATGCTAACCTTTTAACTAAATACAAACCAAACTACAAAAAGTTTCTTGTGGTTATGTTAGTCCCGTCCCGAGTCTTATTCCTAATGAGGTTCTCGATCAGAGCCTCCAAGGATCGCATGATTCGTCGCCTGATGATGGCGGAAACACCTCTGGAAATACAGGGAACGATGAGGGCAGTGATCAAATAATCAAATTAATTAGGTAGTGGATAGTACAACTTTTGAAAATGAAGAAAGTCGCACAAGATACATATTCAGAAATTACGGATAAAGAAATAGTTACCAAAGATGCTCGTGAAGATGAAGAAAGAATTTCGAAATTTGTTGTATGTTTCTTTTGCGATGCAGAAATCAAAATTTCCAAAAACAAATCAGCGACACACAGAATCCCTCTTGAATTTTTATAAACATGCTCAGAGACATTTTTCAGGAAAAAATATAATTAAAAAAAATTCCATTGAAAATTATTTAATTTCTACTCAACAAGTAGGGGATGAGGTAGCATCTACTTCTAAAACTTCGGGTTTTGAATTAGGAAAAAATGTTGAAGAGGCCAACATTTTTTCCGAAGAAATTTGGCCAATGTATGTTCTTGGACACTCGGAACACGGAATAAGGATAAGAACCGATAGGGCACATGAGTTCTTTTTATCGGAACATGTAAATCAAAATGACCATCGAATGAACTATAATGATACAATTATTTTAGACACTGAAAGTAATAAAAAAAAAGAATTTTTCTGGAAATGATACCAAAAGCAATGAAATTTCGATGAACCTACACCCGTATGCTTGAATACATTACTGCCAACTGTGTGCAGCATTTTTTTGACCTTGGAATCCTGAAGGAAATCTTGAAATCAGAATGAAATCCTGAAATCCCTAATGAAATCCAGAAATCTCCGGTGAAATTCAAAAATCGTATAGGAAATCTTGAAATCCGAATGAAATCATGAAATCCATATGAAATCCAGAAATCTTTGGTGAAATCCAGAAAACCTAAAGGAAATCTTGAAATTTCTTATGAAATCCAGAAATCCGTTCAAAAGTTCTGAAATCCAATTGAAATCCCTCAAATGAAAATTTGGTGTACAAATTTTAGGGAAGTGAGACACCCCTCGATAAGCCCATTGCGCGGCTTCGTGCATAAACTTTTTCATTTCGTGCGTAATGGGTTACTTTCAACTCTTGTTACGTAATATACTATTACAGGAACGAGTATGTAGCAAAATTCTCGTTACAGCCTACATTGCCTTAAAAATGAGGTCCCGTTCCAACGTTCAATTTTCCGGAGTCTCATTCGTTTGATATTGATCATTCCCGCTCATGTTGAGAATAAGTTATCATTCTCAATAGAGGTTGTTTCAATATAAATCGATGTCTTTGGGAGGTGATCGAGATTTCAGCTATAATCCGCAACAACATTTTCCACCAGGTAATACCATAAGTGTATCGGTGATTATCGAAATAGCAATTCCTTTGAATTTGAGAATCAAATTATGCTGCCAAAGCAACATAATTTGATTCGAAACCTAGAAGGAATTAACGATAATCGCCGATAACACGAGTTGTATTTGTTAAGATTATTTCATGAATAAAATCGAAACCATTTTTATTTATTTACTATTCAATTTAACTAGGAACATTAATCCCGCATTTAGTTCTGAAATTATACAACTAACAAAACATTTACTTGATATTTCAAACATTCAGTTACCAATGACAGAGCGCGTCATTCGTAGTTTCGTCATTGCATGTCTAGTCTACTGCTTCTCGCTCGAGGTTATGTTTTGATAACATTTTGATTTAGTGATTTGATTAATCAACGAGTATGCCAAATTTGTCGAAAATTGTGAAGTTGATATGAATTAATTGTGAGTGCTTATTTAGTTTTGGTCAAAGTTTGGTATTGTGTCATCATAGCAGCTTGCTAGTGGTAAGTTTGTGTTTTGATAATAACCTATCAGGAATCGAACTACAAAATCTAAAACACATCATATACATATCCAGTAGCCAATCAAGAGCCGAACTACAAAATCGAAAACATGATGTTTTCATTTATCAACACAAAAATTTCAACCAATCATAACACGCTATTTTAGCATAAGAGAAATAATCGCGAAAATTCAACCACTCGTGGTAATACTACTGATAAAATCAGATATTCTACGAATTTCACTTGAACAATGATAATAATAATAATAATAATAATAATTTCTTTATTGCCATGAATTTCCTATGAAACATCAGCAACGTCATATACATTTAGTTTTGATAAAAACACTTATATAAATATATATACACGCACATATAACAAATCCTTGGAATTAATATGCAAGAATACAAATACAGATACGAATATTTACAGAATACATTAATGAGACTGTATAAAAAACCACATGTAAATAAAATTAGCCATACACTACATTTTACAGAAATTAAAAAATTCGTCCAGTGAATAAAAGGAATTAACAGTCAAATATTCCTTCAACGTTTTTTTGAAAATAATCATGGTATTGATTTTTTTGAAATGAGGAGGCAAAGCATTATATATTTTTATACAATTATAGTACGGACCCTTCTCAAATAGACTTGTTTTATGTAGTGTAAAAGTTTGCTTCCTCTTGTCACCATATTGTCTATTTGTTGATTATTTGTAGGAAATGTTTGCAAGTACTTTTTGGCAAAAATGGCAATGTTATATATGTAGGCACAATGAACGGTCATAATTCCCAAGTTAATGAACCACTGTCTGCAAGATGTGTCATTTTTAAGGTTAAGCATAGTTCTTATGATTTTTTTCTGATATATGAATACCGGGTGACACAGCAGACATGTAGCAGCCTGTAGTTTTTTTATTTGAAGAGATGAAGACTTGAAATTTGCAGAAGTTACGTAATCAATGAAAGCGCTTCATTTGAATCTAACGACAACTTTTTTCAACTACCTGTTTGATCGGCAGTAACTCCAACTTCTTTTTTTTGAATGACACCCTGTATATTTATCCAGCCTATCTTATTTGTCTTGAAATTCTCTATTCAACCGTGTATCACAAAGTGGCATTCGTTTCTCGATTCGCAGATGAATTGCATTTTATTGAAAAATCATTCGAAGCTTGGTAGGCTTGGAAATCCAAAGAGTATCAGTTAAACGATATAATTTCAGTTTTTTCCATACCTGATCACTTCCTACAGATTGTCAATAATTTCTTCAATAAAAAGAAAAAACATCTGAAAATAACTCACGATATTGCGAAAACTGAGATAGGAACATGTTTTTTTCAATTTGGCTACTTGTGAAGGAACTATCTGTCTTTCTCTTTGGCCATGTAGCCATATCATGATCTTTCCACTTGGAAACATAAAATTAAAATTGTGCCCCTGATCCACCAATTCAAAAGTTTATTAGTCTAGATATTTGCAATAATATTTTGCCTAGTAGGCGGTGTACACAGAATGTTTTGTGTTTGACAGGTACTGATTATCTCCGTCAGTTTTATGCTGATTAAAATTGCATCGTTTAATTAGATACTAAATATGTATTCAAAGAATAAAAAGGTCGATATGTTGTTGATATTCGGAGAGTGCAAGAGAAATTGTAGACAGGCTGAACAATTGTTAGTCGAAAGATTTCCGAGAAGACGCCATCCGCCTGATAATTATTTCGCTAGAGCAGAAGAGCAGTTCAGAAGAGAACCGGAAAATCAAAACAATCTCCAGTACATTGTCGACGAGGAAATGGAAGTAAACGTTTTGGCCATAGTACATGCAGATCCGGCGATATCACTGAGACAAATTGAGGACGAAATTGGCGTGAATCGAGAGACCGCTAGAAGAGTTTTGAAAAGAACTGCTCTGAACTGCTCTTCTACTCTAGCGAAATAATTATCAGGTGGATGGCGTCTTTCCGGAAATCTTTCGACATACAATTGTTCAGCCTGTCTACAATCATTTCTCTTGCACTCTCCGAATATCAACAACATATCGACCTTTTCGTTCTTTGAATACATATTTAGTATCTAATTAAACGATGCAATTTCAATCAGCATAAAACTGACGGAGATAATCGTTGCAATCAAATGATGTTTACCTGTCAAACACAAAACATTTTGTGTACACCGCCTACTAGGCAAAATATTATTGCAAATATCTAGACTAATAGACTTGTGAATTGGTGGATGAGGTGAACAATTTTAATTTTATGTTTCCAAATGGAAAGATCATGATATGGCTACATGGCCAAAGAGAAAGGCAGATAGTTTCTTCACAAGTAGCCAAATTGAAAGAAATATGTTCCTATCTTAGTTTTCATAATATCGTGAGTTATTTTCAGATGTTTTTTCTTTTAATTAAAGAAATTATTGACAATCTGTAGGAAGTGATCAGGTATGGAAAAAACTGAAATTATATCATTTAACTGATACTCTATGGATTTCCAAGCCTACCAAGCATCGAAAGATTATCGAATTCGGATAACAGCCAACTTGATGTTTTTCAATAAAATGCAATTCATCTGCGAATCGAGAAACGAATGCCACTTTGTGATACACGGTTGAATAGTGAATTTCAAGACAAATAAGATAGGCTAGATAAATATACAGGGTGTCATTCAAAAAAAAGAAGTTGGAGTTACTGCCGATCAAACAGGTAGTTGAAAAAAGTTGTCGTTCGATCCAAATGAAGCGCTATCATTGATTACGTAACTTCTGCAAATTTAAAATTTTTATCTCTTCAAATAAAAAAACTACAGGCTGCTACATGTCTGCTGTGTCACCCGGTATATCATTAGATGTTGGTGAATGATACCAGAAGATTACGCTGTAGTCAATCACAGAGTGTACATAAGCAAAATAAAACATTTTGATATTGTGAATACTTATTTGGTCCCTGAGGTATCTGATAAGACAACAAGCTGTCGACAATTTACATATTATTGCTTTTACCTGATCGGTCCAACGTAAATCTTTATCTATCATTACCCCTAAAAATTTGGAGGAGTTTGTTTCATCCATTCGGGAGTTGAGAACATTAATTTGAAGTTGGTATTCCATGATGTTTTTGAAAAACATGTAATTGGTTTTATTTTTATTTATTAAAAGAGAGTTATTATCACACCAATCTACAACCTGGGACACTGTTACATTAGATGTTTCATTCAGAGTACAAATATTCCTTTCTGATACAACAACTGAAATGTCATCTGCAAATAGAAAAACTGAACTGATGTCAATTTGGGAGCATAGATCATTAATAAATATCAAAAACAGAATTGGGCCGAGTATAGAGCCCTGAGGCACCCCTACGCCAATTTGTACTCTATCAGAATAGTATACCGAAGACTTACAGTTATTTTTGGATGAAATACTGACTATTTGTGTTCGATTATTAAGGTATGATTTCATTAGATCAAGCGCTTTTCATCTGACACCATAGCACTCTAGTGTTTGCAATAATAATTCATGATTGATGAGGTCAAACGCTTTCGATAGGTCAAAATAAATGCCTGTTACTTTATTTCCTTTATCAAGTTGGTCTATTATATAATTAAGAGAATCGTAGATCGCAGATTTGGTAGACTTATTTGGAAGAAACCCGTGCTGATTCATCACAAATATATCGGCGTTCCATTATTTTTGAGAAAGCAGACAGTATAGAAATGGGCCTATAATTTGAAATTTCATTCTTTTTTCCTTTCTTATCACTCTCGTCAAACGAATTCTAGTTTGTTCTGTCCTACCCAAATGGCCGAAAACGTGAATGTAATCGAAATTTCATTTGAATATTCAGAAGGTGTGCTTCATATCCAGAAATAGGTGGCAGTCCTATCTCAAGTGAAAGTAAACTAGCCGAAAACACTTCAATCGGAAGAAGTGGAAGCCTTGAACGAAAAACGATACCCACTTGCGTGGTATAGCTGACGTCAAATGGTAATTGATCGGTACCTATGGTAAACTTATCGTGTCAATAGAATTCGATATTTGCTTCGATAACATACACAATGAGAAATACGATCCTACATATAAGGAGGAACGAGAGAGATTGATGAAAACACTACCAATTCAGTTCTAGTCGATAATAAATATATTTGAAGAAAGAAACTTTGTAATTTTTGCAGAAAATTCATATTCAAATCATAGCAAAGCGCTTTCGATTGTTAAGTCATGATCAAAACGTATCTGTAAAAAAGTAATAATTGGAAAATAATTCGATAAATATTGAAAGAGTATGGAAAATTTGGAAAAGTGAGGTTACTTACTCGCCTTGTGTTCAAGCCATGAAAGTATCATGTCCATAACAAAGTGAAGATTTTAAAAATAAACATACTGAAAAATTTTTGTTTATACTGGGCCAGGATTATTCAGGTTTACATTCTGGAAGACCATATCAAATCTGGTAAAATGTTGAAGTGTAAATGGAATTTGACATTGTGTGACAATATCGACAAGTGAATAACAATTACAAATCTATTTTGTGACATGAAAACAAAAATTAATTAAATTTGTGAACTGTACCTAGTGGAAAAGTTAATAATTGAAAGAATCATACATGGCAACATTACTAAGTACATACACTCAGTATTACACGAATCATAAAAACAATAAACAGTTTTAAATAGTAGATGATGAAGTGAAATAAAAGTGTTCGTGAAAAAATTCGTCAATAGTATAACAATTTTAAAGTATATAAATTTTTACAACCTTTTATAGTCTAGTAATCTATTATAAAATGTGGATCCATTACCTACATAACTTTTTTGAAACAGTAGTACAATATTGTGATGGTAATAACAAGTGTTTCCCTCTTGTATTATAGTCATGTGAACGTTCTGATTTTTAGATCAGTCGTTGATTCCAAATTATGCACCATTTCTATCATACATGCTAAATATGTTTCAGTATTTTCAACTAAGCCAAAATAGTGACTAGATGTAAATGTATGTTCGTTGTGGAAGGGAAGAGGTTTGTACTATTAGTATCATATCACTGATTTCCTAATTTCGAATGATTCATTACATCCACGTTTCAAATTTACAGATAAAAAAGATTTCTTCAATCAAAAATATACATACTCTTGCATAGAATAATCTTCTGAAAAGAATAATTATTTCCAATTGATGAATATACTCCCATTTCAAACTGATTGAGATGTTTGCTTACATAAATTATCTTGAAATGAATTTGCTTGCAGTGAAAACATTATACTATTCATCCTAGAAAACATTCACATTTACTCATTGTGAAACATAATCCTCTTAACACAAGAATATAATTCCTTGGTAGATACTACCCGTGCCACGTGACACATTCAACCAATGAGCAATGAGAGCAGCTGGCGACACCGCGACCTGTGAATACGACTTAATTCCATTTCGACCATTTCATCAGTTTGACCATTTGGGTTGAAGATCATGGTTTTTAAATTCCTGAATTCTTGTGTAAAGCGTTTAAGAAATCCCAGTAACTTCCGAGTATTGCGAATTATTGCTGAAATATGCTTATCAAACTTCAAATTGCTCTGAAATATTACTCCAAGGTCCCTAATCTCTGATAATCTGGGTATTTTCTCATTAACTATGAGATAATCGTAATTCTGGATATTTCTAGATTTACTAAATCTCATCACAGATGATTTGCGCAAATTCAGAGGTAATTTATTCTCAACGGTCCAATTTTGAAGAACTTTTAAATCTGATTGCAGCTGGTTGAACTGATTCGTATCACTTACCCTACTAAAAATGTTGCAATCATCAGCATACATTAGACAACTTGAAACTAGTGAGTCAGGAATGTCATTTATAAATAATATAAACAGGAGAGGGCCAAGATTTGAACCCCGCGGAATTCCAGATTTGGCCAGAAAGCAGTCAGATTTTATATCACGGAATTTTACTATCTGATTTCTACCATTGAGGTGTAGCTGTTCATCAATTCGAGAAGAGAGTCGCTCAGGCCATAACTACATAATTTTGGGATGATGAGGTCGCGAAATCTAAATATAGGCAGTCCACCTCATCATTTTAGCAATCTGGCAAGTGAAAGAAACTAAGTTTTGAATCTACTGATTTATTTCTGCAGAAACCATGTTGAGAATCTGTAATACAATTTTTCATGTGACAGCAAATTTTCTCGAATAAAACACATTCGAATAATTTTGCAGTCGCATTCAAGATTGCAATTGGACGATAATTATAGTTGTCGTCAAACATATAAGATAAATAAAAAAAGCCGCAAAAAATGGTCGATTAGCATGAAATTGACTCCCATGCCGACAACCAGGGTCGGACTAGTACATATGCCACTAAATATTGTAACGCGCGCAGATTATTCATGTTAATTTAACAAAGCACTGTAACTTTTGTATTCAGAATAATCCATTTTTATAATTATTAGTATCCTTAGATTCGGTAGACAACTGCCCCGTCGAAATCTAATTTGCTAATAGCTGCGCGTACAGCTGTGATTTCTATTATAACTACGCCCGACCCTGCATGGAAAAAACATACCTAATTGCTGTACGGGCCTTTACATCTTCCGCGCCAAGTGTTACGTGGGGGCGATAGGTGGAATAATTTGAATAAAGGTAGAGATGTCAATAATTTTATTTATTGATTTAGTGCGATTTTAGTCTGAAAAACTGTTTGATTATTGACAAAATAGGAATTAGTTTCCTGGTAATTTCCTGATGTTATGTAAGTATTGATATTGACTCACACTGAATTTAGCCAATTTTCTCATGTGATTACCATATAAGGTGTGTATGGCGTGGTACTATGCATTTTTGGAAGAAATATATATTTTGTTATTGATTTTTTTTTTGAGGAAATGTGAGGACTAGCACAATATTTGCTCATACAGGATGATTCCTAAGGTGGACCGGTCCGTTCATTAATTTCTCAAATTGCAAGGAAAATAATGGCTATAGGTGAACATGTAAAAGACAACAAGTCGTTTTTGAGATGCAGGGCGTTAAAGTTGAAAATTAATATTGAATTTACTTTAATTACTGAAGGATCACCAATCACATATTATTCATGATATCCAACGAAGGCGGTCCATTACATCCAGTGGAAGTGAGATATAACCGGATGGGTGGAAGTTAGAATGTATGTTTTTCACCCACCTAGCTATTCAGAATATTTTAGGGAGCCACAAAACACCCAAGAGCAGATGAGTAAAAATATAATTGTACGAAACAGAATGCCAGTGTCCAATATTGATTATATTCCCGAATTTGATTTTAGGATATGAAAGTACATTAAATTTTATGTAAGAAATAAATAAGATTGCACTAAAACTTGATAGAAATCACCGATAAAAATCGAGAAAACTATATTTGGCACCAAAATTTAATGTAATTGTGTCGGATGAAAAGTCCGTTCAAGACACCCATATGATAAATATAATTTTGGAATTTTAGTACAATTGATCATTGACATACCACACAGAGCTTCCGTCAGAAAAAAATCACACAGGGTGCAAATCATCTATTAAAAAAAACTTCAACCACGAAAGTATTATTCCAGTTCAAAGTGAAGTGATTTTTCGCAATAAAATCTGTATAAATAATGATAGCGTGGCAACGCACTATTCGATCTGAAAACATAGAATTACAGAGAGTTCATATAAATGAAACACAGAGGGATCAATTGGAGAGTTGAAATTATTTTCTTGGAAGACCTTGTTGGTATATGCACTTATTTGAGAATTCCCTCTAGATTATTTTTAAATTATCTGAGCAAAAATATCTGAATTCCTGACAATCCAGATGTTGAGTCGTGAAGAATGCAGTACTGAATGAACACCCTGTATATACAAGAATGTTTTTTATTTGTTATTTTTTTGTTGAATAACTTTTTAATGAATGATAAATTGAATCATTATACTGCATATATTTTTTGAATTACTCGTATCTATGTACTTAGTATCGATCTCTAGTATACTCATTTATCTACAAAAAAAATTGAATCAATTAATCCTCTATCAATAATGAATTTGATGCAATTGAAAAATTCTTTACCCATGGCGAAGTTACCTATAATGCACTAGCTATTTCAAACTCTTGCACCACTTGCCCCCAACATTATGTGGCACCTTCCAGGAAGAGATGGAAAAGATAAGACCATTTTTTGCGGCTTTTTTATTTATCTTATATGTTTGACGACAACTATAGTAATATTGTTTCTTTCGTCATTTTTGTGTATTGAAGTGAGTTTAGTGTGTTTAGTGGATAAAGTAAATAGTCTTTACAAGCTTTGATAACATACGAAGGAATGTTGTCTGGCCCTGCGGAATGCCATTTCCATTTATGAAACTGTCATATGAGTAAAGTGTAATATTTGCGTATTTCTGTAGTCAATATTTTCTAATATTATTTTATTATCGCATAAAGATTCCTCACTGTAAACCGAGGCGAAATAAACGGCGAAGGCATTCGAAATTGTAAACGGGTTATTTGTATTTTCTCCCGCAATAATGAAGTTATCATCCTATTCATTCCTCTTTCTTGAAGAATTAACATAATTCCAAAACGTATTCGGTGAATGTATGATAGAGTCCTCAATATGGTTCTACTTTACTTCCGTATTTCCCCATACACATTTTACAAAATAGTTATTTATGTACCAAGGACGAAAAACTGTCTATTATAGTCGAGCCTGCAAATTGATAGCCGAGGCGCAGCCGAGGATAGCAAGCAGGCGAGACAGTAGACAGTTTTTCGCCGAGGTGCATATTACATTTTTTCGTCGACCTCTACATACCTTTATGAAAGTAAGTACTCGCATGTTTGCTGGCCTCAGCTACGTCCAACTCTTCGAACTGTGGACTCGATCAATTCTTGATTATTATGAACACTAATATTCACACCACGGTCTAAATTCACACGTAAAATCTAGCGGATTTCGTAAATAATTAATTTGACAACAGCAAATGACAGGTATTGTCACAGGCGCCTATGTATTAATTAAAACGTGGATTTACGAAAATGACTCAATCGCCGCTCTCGTACCGTGCCGTATCATAGTGACCACAGCGGACGAAAAGAGTTTGCGGACGAAAAGTGTTTGCGGACGAAAAGTACTTGCCTTCAAAAATAGTCGATTTTTCGTCCGGAAATTAGTACGTAAAATGTCATTTTTTGCAGAGGTCGACGAAAAAAATATTTTTGATTTGTATTGGTATCAAAATTGAAATAATATTTTCTATTACGTATGACTACTTCAACAACCATTTTTTATTCTAGGTCTGTAACACACAGGAAATTATTGAAAATTCCCAAATTGGCAATACGTCATTTACATAAAATTTTGAAGATATCGTTTGGAATCTTAATGACGGGAATGTTCGCTTCAATCATTGGAAATTTCAACTACTTTACATCATTCCTTATGCGGCTGTTAAATTGTTTGCTAAGTGATTCTATTACAATTGAACACGATCATAAAATGAATTGGAAGCATGATAGTGTTTCAGTTGACATCTCCCATAACTAACTATTAACCATTCAATGTAATTTCCGCAGTCATCAATTATCATATTACTAGCTAGTAGTTGGGTAAACACAATTAAAACCAAATTTGAACCAAAGTCGTCACTCTTTCAAAAGGAAAATCCAATCTCTTTCGGCCCGAAAATTGGAAATACCAGGTAAGATGAATTTTAATGAGCTTGGATAAAAGTTTCCTCAAACCAACGCGGGAGCGGGAACGAAATGAATCCGAAACTAAATTCTATAGTAGGACACACCGGTGTGATTATCTGTATTCCGAAATGCATACAAGCAACGAAATATACAGGGTGGGTCACGGCCGATGGTACCTTAGACGTTTACGAAGAACGGGACATAGGATCATTCTGAAAATTTGGTTTCTGAAGTAGTTGCACTTGGTCTATCGATCTAAAATATTTTCAGCAATGCAGCGTTGCCGCCTATACCTGAAAGTAGCAGCATCTTTGTTATTTCAAATGGGTCACCCTGTATATTACCGCATTTTTGAACTTGTCATTCCTTTCTGATTATTTCTGCCTCATACTCCCCTATACCTATCTCTAACGGTTTTTGAGATATTGGCTATTTTCCATATTTTTTATCCAAAACATAGCTCGAATTGAATGTTTATTTCTGCGGCATTTGGATTCTTAGGAAGTTGCAATTTTGTGTTTAGTTCATCAAGATCATGTACATTGATTCTGTATAGAGAAGTTTGTTCTGCGTTATACAGGGTCGTTCAAAATTCATGTTCTTACTGCTAGATACGAGAAGGGTTGAAAGTGCGTTTTTTTTAAATGGAACATCCTGTATATCATGAAATATCCTGAAAGATGACTAAATTCCCTTCGAATTCGAATTCAATTTAAAAGAAATATCGATGACGTCATATCTTGAAAGGTGGTAGGGAAAAAATAATTTTTTTCTAAAAAAAGGTGGAAAACTAAAATACAAAATCGACCTGTCCGAGCTTTTCCTCCGAAAATAATCAACTCGTAAGATAATAGAGCGTTTCCACACTTTATGAACGCACTGTATATTAGAATGCTAATACCCATGTCAAAAGTGTTGTAAAAAGTTCAGGCTAGTCCGCAATGCGCATGCGCGTCATTGGTGATTTTTGTAACAGGCCCGGTTTTAGTGTAATATTATGGTACTTATGAAGATTAACAAACGTTAATTCTGAATCTCGGAGAATAAGGTTGTAAACCTCATTGCACTTATACCTGTTATTTGTATTTAGCCGATTTTAATACATATTTTCACATATTTATGATCCCAAATATTCAGCAAAGGCCATCAGAAAGTAGAGTACTGTTATTATTATTATTATTTACCGCTCTGAAGCGACTGATTTTTGGTATCACATTCACTTTTCAGCTGTAGTTAACCAACAAAAACCTACGGAACCACCCCAAATCGTCGGTGCGAATTTAAATGAAGCATTGGATTGGAAAATAAATTGAAAGTACAAAAAACTAGGAAAATTTATTTCAGCTAATATAAAGAATAATTTCAACTCAAATTGGATTTATAAAATTGTAGGCTTGGAAGCTCGAGGTTTTTTTTTCTAGAATGATTCAAAATATGCAACTGCATTTAATTTAAATCATTTGAAGAGGTTAACATGCTATTTCTATACGAGTATTTCTGGTTGTATTACCTTAGTGCAATTTCCATAATGGGGGTGCATGAAAAAGTGAGGAGAAGCATTTTCCTTACCATCAAATAAAATCACTTCCATATTGACATTAATTTTCTGAGGCGATTCTATGTATGTTTAGTACTTTTTGTAGGAATTTAGATATCACAATATAAGCGGTGTGGCAGAAAGTTGTATCACTCCATGCATGCTTACGCAGACACAGTATTGGTACTGCACTAGGTTTCAAATTATTCTATTGTCGTTTTCACATGAATCTTCATGAGGAAAATGTTTGCCACAAATTACAATTTTCTCACTCAAATGTTCTGCTGGGGTCCCTTCTTAAAAACAATAACCAAAAATAATGACTTTTTGGTCAAGCTAAAATAATATTTAAGCTATGTTGAGCACAGCATATGTGTACATTAAAAATTTCATTATCTACCAAAAGTGATTTATTTCAGGTATTTTTCCTTTACACAACACTATAGTTCATTGCTTATTTATATAGGAAGAAACGGCTTCATTGGAAATTGTCTTTAATGGAACAAGATTAATGCAAATTCATGAATGACGAAAGAATAACCAATGACAACATACACCACACAAAACGACAATAGAAAATTCTAAAAACCGTCTCTGATCTCTGACAAGAGTGACAGATCTTAGTGATAAGTCTTCCTGATGTTGATGATAAAGTACTGTTGCACGGTCATTATAATTACAGTAGCAAAAGGTATGTATATTACTGTTTTAAATAAGTTTCTTTCGCGCCTAAAATTCGGAGTAATCTATCTATAAAAGGTTCTTTTCGGTTTAAAAAAGTCCTAAATGCGCTGTCAAATTTCTCTCTTTCAAATGACATGTGTTTTATTGCCTCATAACAAAAAACTCTGAATTGGAACACCAAATTATTTTCAAACTTGGCAACGACCTACCTAAACTACACTGATGACGAGCATGCGCACATCGTAAACGGGTGGCATACGCGGCATGCTTTTCGCCGTGAAAATTGGCGGGATTAGCATTCTAGAGTAAGTATATAATATAAATTTCTATGGTTTGGTTATGTGATAGTTTCCGCTGATTTGTATTGTCCATGTGTCATGTAAGAAATCTACAGATATCTAAGTTTTTACCAAAATTATTGAAAATATCTTTCTCAAAATGGAAAAAGCAAACATTACTTGACCTCAATATACATATAATTGAACCATCAGTTATGAAACAAAAATGTGAAAGTAATTCACAAATCATGTGTATTTAAATTCACTATGTATGTCAAAGTAACGGAAATTGATAGATGTGTATTCAAATTCACATTGCTTGTCTATAGCCGTACAGAGTTTGGTATGACAGAATTGAAGGACAGGGCAGTATCAGAAAGTGAATAATGAACATACATACCTAGGTCTAAAGTAAAGTTATAGTTTCAAAAAGTACTTATTCATTTGGGCCGTAAAAGTACCGTCACTTCGGCTGCCTTTTTCATTTTCTGGGAGAGTAAGATTTCAAACTCTAATTATTTGAACATATTTTACCCGGAAAAAAAATATTATATTGACTGCCACATTTTTCAGAAATATTAACGAAAGCAATACAGGGTGTTATTTAAGTACGTGGCCAAACTTAAAGGGGTGATTCTTTGAGTGATTCTAAAACGAAAAGTTCATATAAACATATGTCCGGTAATGCTTCGTTTTCAAGATACAGGGTGTAATTTTTTTTAAAAGAAATCGTTTTTGTCGTAAATATCTTAATAACCCTTAAACCGATTTTATTGAAATTTGGCAGTGTTATTGAAGGTCGTAAAGGGCGAATTTAACACTAACTATATCAAAATTATCATGTCCAGTGGCGTCCCGGAAGGCACTGTAACCAATATTTTTGACAGAAAACATGTGCGCCACTGATTTTTTTGCAACTTTTGTATTTGTTTCACATTGAGCAACTGAAATTACAAATTTTTTATATCCAGAATTTTTTTCGTATCTTGCTTTGTTTTTGAGAAAAAACATAAAAATCACTTCATTGCACGTCCCTGGCACAACACAATAAAAAATTGTCATTATAGGGTTTTTAATGATTACAGGTGAATCTGTTATGCTTAAAAATTGTTTGTTTCATTTGGCCAGTGCGTGCATAGTGGTAACGCCGGAAATGCCAAAGCAACATCAAACAAGAAACACCCTTTATTAAAACAACACTGAAACAAAAATGGTACCTAGGCAATTTGTTTCTGTAAGAATACATTCAATAATAACTAACACAAAACTAACAATAGTTGCTCAAAATGTCCTCCTTCAACTTCAATGCAAGCATTAACTCGTCTTAACATCGATTCCCGAACTCGTTGAAATATTTCCGGCGTATGTCTTATCTGATCACATGAATCCCGTATTCGTTGGATTAATTCTTCTTCAGTGTTGACTGGAGTTTTATAAACGAGGGACTTTAAATGTCCCCAAAGGAAAAAATCCAAGGGATTTAAATCCGGTGACCTGGGCGGCCATGACTGTGCGACCTGCGCGACCGATCCAGTTTTCTCCATAAGTTTCATCCAGAAATTGACGTGCTACTATGCTGAAGTGAGGTGGAGCCCCATCGTGCATGAACCACATTGCTCCTCTTACTGCCAGTGGGACATTTTCTAGTAGTACAGGTAATACAAATTCCAAAAAATTACGATACTCTTGACCATTTAATCTCGGGGGTAAAAAATGAGGTCCAATGAGATAATCGCCAACAATACCAACCCAGACATTCACGGAAAACTGCTGTTGATAATCATTTTCTATAACCGCATGAGTATTTTCTTCTGCCCAGATATGGTTGTTATGAAAGTTCATAATTGAATTGTGGGAAAAACACGATTCATCGGTAAATAATATACTGGATAAAAATGTCGGAGATGCAACCTGTTGTTGCAAAAGCCACGTAGTATAAACAACTCGCTTGGGAAAATCCGCAGGAAATAACGCTTGAACACGCTGTATGTGGTAAGGATACAGTTGGTACTCTTTCAAAATCTTCTATACAGTAGAGTGAGAAATGTTTAATTGTTGCACAATTTTGCGTGTGCTTGTATCGGGGCAACGCTCAACTTCATGTAAAACTTCTTCCTCCAGCGCCACTGTTCTTACCGTTGCAGGTCTCCCAATAAGAGCAGCCGACCTTTGAAAGGTGCCTGATTCGCACAGCCTTTCATGTATTCTCACAAATGTTTGCCTATTTGGAACATTTCGATGAGGATATCTTTCTTGATAAATGCGTCTAGCCGCTCTGGAATTGCCTTGGGCCATTCCATAGACAAAATGCATATCGGCCATTTCCGAGTTTGTAAACCGAACCATTTTCAGATATCAGTAACAAATTTTCTATCTCAAAACTCTTGAAAACACTTCAAATAATTAATATCAAATAATTACGTATGTACCGTTTCGATTTTGATTTGATGGTTTAGTAGTTGAAATGTTTTATTGTGTTGTCACAGGGATGTGCAATGAAGTGATTTTTATGTTTTTTCTCAAAAACAAAGCAAGATACGAAAAAAATTCTAGATATAAAAAAGTTGTAATTTCAGTTGCTCAATGTGAAACAAATACAAAAATTGCTTAAAAATCAGTGGCGCACATGTTTTCTGTCAAAAATATTGGTTACAGTGCCTTCCGGGACGCCACTGGATATGATAATTTTGATATAGTTAGGGTTAAATTCGCCCTTTACGACCTTCAATAACACTGCCAAATTTCAATAAAATTGGTTGAAGGGTTATTAAGATATTTACGACAAAAACGATTTCTTTTAAAAATTTTGACACCCTGTATCTTGAAAACGAAGCATTACCGGACCTATGTTTATATGAACTTTTCGTCTTAGAATCACTCAAAGAATCACCCCTTTAAGTTTGGCCACGTACTTAAATAACACCCTGTATATTAATACCCAATTCCCATATCGATTCAGATATAGAAAGTGAAGAGGAAACGTTAAACCCACCTGCCCCTAAAGCGCATCTTGTGACAGAAAATATGTACGAGAATATTGAAGACGAAAACACACATTTCACAGTCCTGACGAATTTTGAAATTATAGAAAATGAACTAGAATTAGAAAATGCAGAACATATTGAAATGAAGAACAAGAGGAAATTGAGGATGAGACTGATAGAATCGATAAGAATGTAGACAAAAAAAATTAAAAGTCGAGAAAATAATCGAAGAATGATAGTACACCCGGATCATCGAACCTTTCGAATATTCTGCCAATATTACTGATGATAACTTTTCTCCATCAAGTGAGGTTTCGTCTCCACTGAGCTATTTCAAACAACTGTTTGATGATACTCTCATAGATTTATTCATTGAACAGACCAAATTTTACTCTCAGCAGGTTTCTGGCACATCCACAGAACTAAACAGTAATGAATTGACAGATTTTTAGCAATAGAGCTACTAATGGGTATAGTAAAAATGCCAGCTTAAAGAGATTATTGGAGAGCACACCTCAGATATGATAAAATTGCTAATATTATGCCACTTAAAAGATAACAGCAAATACGTCGGTTCCTACATTTTGCAGATAATACTGCTATGAACGATGATCGCTATTATAAAATACGTCCAGTTATTAAACATGTAAGAAAAAAAAATTCTGAAATCAAAGAAGAAACCCGAATGTCAGTGGACGAAATGATGGTGCCATTACAAGGGTAAGAAATCAGGTTCTAGGCGACAATACATCAGATAATAAGATTATCTTCTCCACTTGAAGAAGCTATTGTACAGCGAAATGATCATCGTGGTTTTGTAAACCCTTTGTAGTGAAAATCATTCATTTAGTTTCATTATAGATAGCATGGATTTTCATCAATTTAAAAATTTATAAATATTATATGAGTAATAATGGACCAAGTACACATCTTTGAGGAACACTAGATAATGACTTTATTTCGACAGACCTGGAACCACCGATCAGATAAGAGAAATAGAATAAAGTTGTTGGTCAAGCCAAATAATGAAAGTTTTCTAAACAGTGTATGTACAGTGATCAAGCACATCAAAAGCCTTGGAAAAATCTGTGTAAATCACATCGGTCTGGGAGGACTTGTCCAAGACATCTTCTACGAATTGAGTGATTCATGTTGAATTACTTGTGGTACGCTTGGCGAAACGCAAATTGCACTTGGGCATTCCTATATTCGATTTAGGTATTTCCTATCTTTAGGAATTAGTTGGTGAAATGGGCCATAAGATTCTAATAATCTCTACTCCCAAGAAAATAAATTCAACGAGTTATTCTATTCAAGTTGGCCGTTAACATCATATTTGAATTTTTAAGTCTATCAACTTCTAATGATTCTAAATGATTTAACTTGAATCCTCTGTTTTCTATATATACAATTTTAAATTCTCCGTCAAAAGAGTGTTTTATTTCTGAAATATGATTTGAATATGTTGAATATGTTTTCTTGTTGACACAACTAATATACGAGGATATATTGAAAAAATTTTAGCCTACTATAGAACCAAACAAAATATTTTATTACTCAACATATTCTTCTCTTAATTGGATACATTGATTACAGCAAACCTGCAACGTCTCAAGACCTTTCAAAAAAATGTTTCATCTTGCTCTGCAAACCAGACCTCCACAGCTTTTATTACCTCCTCATTGGAAGAAATTTTACGACCTTTTAAACTTTTTTTCAGTTGAGGAAAGATATGATAGTCGGACTGAGCCAAATCTGTTGAATAAGGGGGTGTTCTAGTAACAGCGAAGTGGTCGAGGAGTTAGAGCGTTTGGCTTCCACCCAGACGGTCCGGGTTCGATCCCCGGTCATTGGTTCGGATTCCACTTTTATTTAAACTGTAGGTCCCGGATCTCTCTTGCTCGCACAAGCTCTGCTTTTGAGGGGTTTTCTACGAAAACCTGGGAGATTCGTAAAAACAAAAAAAAATTCAAACCCTAAATCACGAATTTTTTGCATGGCAACATGAGATTTGTGCGCAGAAGCGTTGTCCTGCAAAAACAAAACACCTTTGGATAGCTTTCCGCGTCTTTTCTCTTTAATTTTTTCCCGTAGAGTGGTCAGTAATATCGAATAGTAATCTGCAGTTATTGTTCTACCCTTATCCAAAAATTCAATCATGATTACTCCATGGCAATTCCAAAAAACCGAAGCAAGAACTTTTCCAGCAGATTTTTGGAAATAAAACTTCTTAGGTCTTGGAGAACCGGAGTGTCGCCATTCCATCGATTGTTGCTTTGTTTCTGGATCGTAGAAATGTACCCAAGTCACATCCATAGTAACAATTCGGTTTAAGAAGTCTACATCATTTTCAAATCGAGTACAGATCGAACGCGATGCTACTACCCTTGCACGCTTTTGGTCAACATTCAAACATTTGGGGATCCATTTTGCAATCCATTTTGCAATTTTTCTCATGTCCAAATTGACGTGAACTATATGATGAACGCGTTCGTATGAAATATTCAGTGCTTCAGATATCCGTTTTAGTCCAATTCGACGGTCTGTTAAAATCATGTCATGAACTGCATCGATATTTTCGGGGACTGACACAGAAACTGGCCTTCCGATCGGTCATCATCTTCAATGGAAAATTTACCTCTTTTGAAGCTTGCAGACCAATTTTTCACGGTCGCATACGAAGGACATTGATCACCAAAGGTATATTAAGCATATCTTCGTAAATCTGCTTACCTCTTAACCCTTTTAAATACAGGTACTTGATGATGGCTCGATACTCCAATTTTTCGAGTTTCACAATTTCGGTGGACATATTTTTTCTTTCAATTTATTGCGTAACTCTGGTTTACTTTTTGACTTGAAACTTTACACTGACACTTCTAATAAGTTATTGTTCGTTGCCATGGTAACGCAATATTTTGTTTATGTAGGGAACTGGTCTAGGCTAACTAGATATCAATACATCCTCGAATGATGTTAATGAGTGCGATTTTCAAATGTTCTACCAGTTTGGCCTATATCTGTATACCTTAAGGCAAGTTCCACAATATAACTTATATTGTTTTTGATATACATTCCCAACGTATTATCTGTTTTATATGTAATTTTTAAATCTTGTCTACTTGAAAATAAAGCCACCTTTTTTGTTGCTTATTTCGGTTATCAACTTTCTTTATGTCTTCGAGCATGTAGAGGCCTTGGGAACTGACGTGAGAATGGAGTATGTGAGATTAATTACAAATTATACGCCAGTCTCGTAGAGTAGCTAATATACACCAAGAATTCTCATTCTTGAATCTAATTCAATCCAAGAAGTAATGGAACTTCAGATTGAGGCACGGCTTCTAATATAGCTTCTAGATAGATTCGTTAAGTTTCCGAGTCAACTAGTTATCGAAAACTACCGAACATAAATGAGTTTCTCAGTTGTTACAGCCATTCAGTTGTAGGTATATTTCTGTTTCTGAACTCTTTTATATTTGCTCTTTTTATGTATGATCTGTTTTCTAAGCTCGAGCATCAGGTATATCGCAACTTACTATACGTCTGATAATCGTTTTCATAAGTTTATAACTATGCTGTGTGTCGAAACAATTGAAAGTATTATTGCAGTAAAGGTATATATTTTGTGTAAATTGAATGATTTTTAATGTATTCGTGAAATTGTCTGATCGAATATCCCTTCAAAATGCAGGATTTTCAAAATACTTTCACCTTGCCAGTCGCTCAAACTGTGTTGCTGTACAAAACACCACTCGAGCAAGCTCTCGTGGTTTTTCTAAGCAACAAAGTTTTCATGACAGCAAGGTGAATGTATTTTTTGAAAATTCAACATTTTTTTGGGATATTACTACTGCTGCGATCAAAACTTGTCTAGTGTACTAACGGGTCCCGCTCGTTTTGGTATTTTGCCAAAGCTGTTGAAAGAAATTTCACATCCAGCTCCTTTCCTCACCTAACCAAGACAGATGAAACCTAGGAAAAAGCGAATTTTTGAGCAACATCTTTGCTACAAATTCCACTCTGGATTCATTGGGGAAAATAACTCCAGAACATCACTCCCATTGACAGTCATATGCCTGAGATCACCTTTCGCCAACGAACTTTCCGACGCATTTTATGCATTATGACCAAAAAAAATTCAATGAAAAAGTTGAAAATATCAGGAAGACATCTTTGCAATCACCTGTTTTGCGTAACTAACGTGAACTCAATCAATAGTAGTGTTAATTGGAGCAGATCCCAACCAAATATATTTTCAATTATTGATGTTTGAAATATACAGTGCGGCTTTTTTCAGCCCCCCCCCCCTCAGTTAACTTTTGAACGATTTGACGTACTGGTCGACAAGCCTAAGGATGCCTCCGAGAATTGGTTGCGCAGTAGACACAACCCTGGAGTGGGGCAGGAGCTCACTCGCTCTGCATTATTCAAGCAGTTAACGTCGTGAGTGTACAGTCAGTGGAATAAAATTATTGTGGCGTTATTCTGATTGTGTGTTGAATTTGAAATCCTTGTGTTGTGTATAGTTTTGAAATATTATTAGATAGGTTATAGTGTAGTTTGTTGTGTTTGAAAATGCCTTCAAAGAGTCAAGTGAGAAATAAGATTCTGAGTGGACAAAGTAGGGAAATTGTCAGTAATGTCATCAAATTTATGCAGGCAGCAGCAATGATAGGTGAAACCAGTATTCCTCTTGTAAAGGTTCAAACGGGAGTTTGCGATAGAAGCATTAAGAAAAATAATTCAGAAATGAATAAAATTGAAAAAGGTGAAATGGAACAATTCTCAACTCCAAATAAAAAGAGAAACAAAAAATCAAAAGTTACCATGGACAATGCTGATTTGGCAGTGGTCGGAGGTCATGTGATATTGTTAGTCAACTTCTGTAAGTATGTTCCTCGTGTTCTTAATTATATTTAGTTACCTATTTCTGATATTGTGTGGCGATGCATTCTTTTTCTAGTCGTACTTTATTTACACTTATGGCTTCGGGAAAATTATGCAATTTTCATAAACGGTCCAGTGATCACAGACAATTATATTATTCGAACAGTTCATTAGGAATTAATGAAAATTCAGATAAGAACCTACGTTCCTACGTGTTGCAGAAAAATTTCTCTCCCGATTGTACATTCCGATGATAACCAGCCGTAAACAGTTGTCGATCTTTGTCGCACATCTACTCACGCTTTCTATCGTTTGCGCATCTCAGAGGCATCCTTATGCTTGTCGACCTGTACAAACATGAAAAAAAAACCGTTTGGAGGGTTTCACCGATAATACTTTTTAAAATAAAAAATATGGTGATTGCACGACAGGGGGCGCGGGGAGACACATCAACTCTAATTTTTTAAATGGCATGGGGGGTCAAGTGTCACATCGTTGAAAAAAGAATTCAATTCTCTTCACAACTGTCTAAATGTTTTTGAATTTTGTTGAGAAATTTTTTCCCAATTTCGATTTTTATGCCTTTCGAAATTTTCGAATTGATGTGCCTCCAGCGCCATCTGTCGAGTAATTGCAATATTTCTTCTCTCAAAGACTAGTATTATTCCACAACAAACCGTTCAAATTTATCGAGGTACGAGTAGTTTTCAGATCCGCATTTATGTTTGATATTTCGAATTTTATTTGCAAAAAAAATATTAACCAAATTCAAAAAAATTAGATGGTTGTGAAGAGAATTGAATTTTCTTTTCAATGATGTGACACTTGACACCCCATGCCATTTAAAATTTTTGAGTTGATGTGTCCCCCCGCGCCCCCTGTTGAGCAATACCTATATTCTTTGTACCAAAAAGTAGTATTGATGAAACCCTCCAAACGGTTTTCTTTTCAAGTCTGTACGTCGAACCGTTGAAAAGTTAACAGGGGGGACTAAAAAAAGCCGCACTGTATAACTCTTTCTGTAGGACGTTTTGTGACCTCACTAGTTATTATAACTTGGGAAAAGGTCAACATAACTAAAACCACTTTGTATTGGTTTCCGACGTCTTGACTTATATTAGGTTATCCTACTACAAAAGGGATTGTGATTATTACTAAAAATTGAATATTAGAGAACATAGTGACTTAAGAAGTAAATGATTAAAAGTAGGCACAATAAGTTAACTCATAGACTGAAAATTTCAATTATTGTGGATAAAATTATGAAATGAATTCTGTAGAAGACAGATGACCAGCAAGGTCAGTAAAAAAAAGATTGTGAAGAAATGTTTGGAAAAATTCCCAATAATATAAAATTGTAAACATGTCTTTGAATGTATTTTTGTGAGTATATGAGCACTAGATTCTTATACAGACTTCTAACGTGACCTTCACTTTCTTTCCTTCACAGATGGTGATCGCTTCACCAGATATTTGAATCGACCAACAAATGTATATAGGTAAAATGGGTGTTGCTTTTACTTTTCTCTCAGAATATCCCTTCCCCAATATTATTCCCCAAAGTAACTTTTCAGGTAGAATCGCTCCTTTTCAGCTACAACAAAGCGTTCACGAAATACACTCGGTATTGTTGATTTTCACTCCGCTTGGGGAATAAATGGTCCTCGCAGTCGTGACAAGTTGTAGATGATAAAAGCTTTCACGCAGTGTGACGTTACAGTCACGAACATGGAGACAAAGACGGATATTTGAGTTTTTAATAGAGAACCAGAATGTATCATATTGAAATAAAAGCTTTGATTTTGTTTCTCAATGTATGTTTTTTCGATAACGATCCATAATAATAAAATTATTAAAAAAAAGTGTCAAACTCTATTCAAAAATCGATCAATTGATCCACATATGTGTACCTCAATTTCTTCATGAAATTTCATAGCTATGGCCGGATTAATTCAATGAATTCAGATAGGTAACGAAAGTAATATACCAGGATCCCACGCCTATTTTCAAAAATGATTAATAACAGGCTAAATCTTCCTGAGAAGCTTCATTTTGCCGAGACGCCCAACTTTTTCCTCTACGAAAATTCGCGATAAGGGTAGCTAATAAACTGAGCAGGCGTCAATCATGTCGATTTGGTGAGTGAAAAAAAATCATTAGTAACAATCGGTTTTTCAACTGAACCTCGAGATAATTCGATAAAGTACTCGAAAAAACGTTTGTCCTACAAAATGGATGGTAGGGCCATTGTTTATATAGAAGATACTTAGGGCCGGTTTCACAGGTCCCAGTTAACCTTCAGATAACTAACTGAAAGTTTAGAAGGTGTATGACATTTTTTCAATGGCGTTGACAGGTTCACATTCTAACCATTAGTTAATTGATCTGGACCCTAACTGGAACCTGTGAATCTGGCCCTTAGTCAACCTTATGGGATTATAATTGGATCAAAATGGATGCGACATGTAGATGGCGATAGTGAGCTCGCATCCAAGTCATGTCGTAACTTCAGTAATCTAGCCTACAAGTCATGTCGTAACTTGATTGAAACAATAGGACAGCATTAAAATCAGGGTTTTTTGAAGAAAAGAAATATTCATGTTTGTAACTAATAACGCTAGATGACACTCGCGTTTGGGTCCAATACCTTTTCCACAGGCATTGACTAACTATCTTCTATTTAAACAATGGTAGGACTGAAGAGTCCCCAATTCCCAACACGTACCAATGACGTGGTCATAAGAAATCATCAGTACCCAGCGGATTTTTCTACCGTTGCTTGCTTTATATTTGTATAATTGAATGGTCACATTGTCCTAGGTAGGTTTTCCCAGTCCTACGTGCAAAAGCCGTAGTATACAGTGTTCTCCATTATGTTCTTGTGGTGAATGGTGAATCTTTGGCTAAATACAGAATGAAAAGTTCATATGAACATGTGTCCGCAAATGTTTCGTGTATGAGATACAGGGTATTGAAGTTGAAATAATAAATTCAATTATTTTGAATAACTTTTTGGATGAAATTTGGTAAACGAGGTTTATTTGAGATGGAAATCTAAATTTGTAATCAAATATAATATCTTCTTTCGAACTGGACTTTTTGAGGCCTCTGGAGACACCATACATCCTATTTTACCGTAGAGCAGATCTTCATCATTCATCTGATCTCTTTGAAAGTTTTCAATTATAAATTTCAGCTCTTCCGACGATGTGGTTTTGCAGGTTTTTCCTGGTTTCCCTGCATCTGTGAAAGCGAATGCGCCATCATTTAAGCCGCCCCGGAGGGTAGATTGATTATTGTTGTTTTCAATATGTTTATAAAAATAATGAACGCTAAACAAAATATCCCACTTTTGTCACTTTTGTCAAAAGTTTATAAACTTTTCACTTATATTATGATATTTTTGAATTAAACAAACAATTATAAATTGAAAGTAACATTACTTTACGATTAAAAGTATATTAAATTAGCAAAACCACAATTTCAAAATAATTCGTTATTTTGAATAATTTTTGTACCCGTTTTTTTGTAGGACACAGTATTATTCAGGTGAAGAAAACACTAACCTTTCATGTGTTATCATTGTTCTAAAGTTACTAATACAATTTTTTTACCATGGAAAAGTTTTTTCGAGTACTTTATCGAATTATCTCGAAATTCAACTGAAAAACTATCTGTTATCAATGACTTTTTTGCACTCACCAATTTGACATGGTTGACGCCTGCTCAGTTTATTAGCTACCACTATCGAGAATTTTCGTAGAGGAAAAAGTTGGGTGTCTCGGCAAAATGAAGCTACTCAGGAAGATTCTACGAAGGCGTAGAAGGGCCACGGTTTTTTCCTATTTTTAATCCCGACTTCTATCTCGGGATCTCGAGATCCCGACATCTAAGTCGGGATCCCGACTTCTATCTCGAGATCTCGAGATCCCGACATCTAAGTCGGGATTTTGGCTATGATCTTTGAAGTCAACTTTAGTCGTCAGTCGTCACGCGTTCGAGGTTGTGAACTTATTAGTGTATTTGGTTCCTTTCGTCAGGAAAAGTATAAAAACAATGGCTGATTGAGAGCAGGTGAGTAATAATTTTAAATTAAGTTGTTGTTGTTGTCCTGTATGATCTATCTCGGGATCTCGAGATCCCGACTTAGATGTCGGGATTTCGAGATCCCGAGATAGAAGTCGGAATCCCGACTTAGATGTCGGGATCTCGAGATCCCGAAATAGAAGTCGGAATCCCGACTTAGATGTCAGGATCTCGAGATCCCGAGATAGAAGTCGGGATCCCGACTTAGATGTCGGGATCTCGAGATCCCGAGATAGAAGTCGGGATCCCGACTAGATGTCGGGATCTCGAGATCCCGAGATAGAATCCCGACTTAGATGTCGGGATCTCGAGATAGAATCCCGACTTAGATGTCGGCATCTCGAGATCCCGAGATAGAATCCCAACTTAGATGTCGGGATCTCGAGATCCCGAGGTAGAAGTCGGGATTGAAAATAGGAAAAATCCGTCGCCCTTCTACGCCTTTGTAAGATTCAGCCTGTTATTAATCATTTTTGAAAATAGGCGTGGGATCCTGGTTTATAAGTATACATTCATTAATTCATATGTCTGGTTTTTAATTATTTCATTATTTACAAAAATAGCTATTTATGATACAAGTTCGTAGGACTTTTTTGTATGAGCGTGAAGTTTGTTGAATGAAGCGCAGCCAAGTTCAACAGACACGCGAGTACAAAAAAGCCCTTTAAGAAAGTGTTCCATACAAAGTTTTTTCGTCGATAGTTGTTATATTGCCAAATTGTAGCAATTATATCATTAATTTTAATGTTTAATGATATGAATTGTCGTCGTATTATCAAATAAAGACTTCCGAGTTATATTTGACGCAAAATACTGTATTTTTCAAAAATGCATAAATGTATGAACAGTGTGTAAAAAATTACTTTACGCACAGGTGATTTTTTTACGCCCTTGTGCGAAAAAGTATTACTTTACGCACTGTCAGCAGTACGTAAAAGCTTAGTTTATGCACTGTCGTAGAAAAAATTCATTATTTGATTTTTTCCTGCTATTAATTCACAGGGTATTAATCACATTGGGCATATGGAGAAGTTTTGTGCTCATATCTCCGCAGCCGTTTGACATAATCCCTTCGAACCTGGTATGACTGGATTTGTAATGACGATCCCTAACCAAATATGGAAAAATACACTGGGTGTCCCATTTAAAAATATCACTAAAGTAATATTTACTCGAACACGGATAACCCTATATATTTAGGGTGGGGTTCAAAAATTGGCCAATCGGAAAAGAAAATCGACGTATTCGAGGAATTTTCCAATATATGTTTATATTCAGAAATAATGAATTTAATCCATACATTTGCATCGTACTGTATATTTCCAAATACATAAAAAACACTTTATGTTCGAGTTTTTCATTTATTCGTGTAGAACTCGAAGTTCTCGAGCAGTTTTGAAATACAAATAAATAAAAAAAACTTCTTCTGTCAGCAGAAGACTTATTCTGTGTTGTAACGAGCCGAAACAAAATCGAATCTCCGTTACATAAAAGGTGGATTCTCTCGGGAGAAATAAAACCATCTGGATGATATAAATTGGTTATCTGTCTATCTGAAAGAAAAAATCCCGGAAATACCAGCTGATAAATCGACAGAGATGTCGATTCAATAGTCAACAGGCCAGCGTTCCAAGGGAGAGTGATGCAGAAAAAGTTTAAAAGGATTTTCAGCACTTCAGCAGGAAGATTCATCATAAAATAAATTGCGTCTGAAAAGTTCCCGCTCGTTTTCATTCCATATTTGAATGGAAAATTTCTGATTGTTCTTTGGGAAATCCATATCCCCTATTCATATCAATGATACTGAATGCCCGTTTTGAAGAGAAATGGATTACAGTTTTGATTCGTGGAATGTTCTTATTGAATATAAGTGCAACGAAAATTACCGATAATTTTTTACAAATTTTCACTTACGCAAGGTGAACTGTGAAATAGTGTATTGTGCAACAAGTGGGGAAAGTTCAACTTTTCTCACGAGTGTGGAAGTTTGTGGCACGAGCCTGAAGGGCGAGTGCCGCAAACACACGAGTGAGAAAAAGTACTTTCCCCACATGTTTCACACCATATTTTTCCTACAACTGTTAAAATTTAAAAAATACAAGTAATATACCTCAATATTTATTTTTTCCTCCAACTGCACAACTACAATAACATTAAAGTATCCTAGACAGTTAGAGTTGGGTTAGGTTTGACTGTGAACGGACCCGTATCAGGCCCTCCACTGCGGCCAATGGCCTATTGTGGCTCACCCTTTGGTTATATTTCTCCCAGTATATCCAATAATGAGCACATTTGGAGTGAAAATAATCCACGACACTTCAGAGAAGTCAGACCACATGTTCGGTTTCGTTTGAATGTGTGGGCTGGAATTTATGACGACCGAATACTTGGACCTCATTTCTTCTCTAATACTTTCAACGGGGAAACCTATCTTCGGTTCTTAAGAAACGAATTCGAAGAACATATGGATACGTTTCCCCTTGTTAATTATAACAGCTGCTGGTTACAGCATGACGGGGCTCCTCCACACAATAAAAGAGCAGTTTGCGAATATTTACACCGAAGATTTCCTAATAGGTGGTTAGGAAATTCTGGACCAGTGAGGTGGCCGGCAAGGTCACCTGACCTTACAGTTTTGGATACTTACTTGTGGGGCACTTTAAAGAACAGAATCTATGAAGAGCAAGAATATGACACAGTAGATGAACTTAGAGACAATATCATCACGCAATTCAGGTCTATCAAGAGAAGGGATATTGTTAGGGCTGTTCTTAATTTGAGACGACGTGCTCGGTTATGTATTCAAGAGGAAGGTTATCATTTCGAACACTTGTAATACTTTTTGTGCATTTTTTAATAGCTCATGATTTCATTCTTGTTTTTTGAAACGCACCGTACTCAGCCAAGTGTTTGCCCAAAATTCCGAATAATGTTCTATCCGGCTGTTGTCTTTCCGGATATAACTCAAAATAAATTTGTGTTGTTTTCGTACTATTCTTGTCAAATTTATAATAAAGTTTCAGCATATCTCGTTTTTCTTCATTTGAGAATGAGGACATTTCAACTGAAGTATTTGTGCAAACTTATGATGTTTAATGAGTTCTGACAACTAGTGTTTATTAAACAAAATTTATACTGCTCCAGGATATGATAATGTCAAATATCCAATGCTTATAAATTTACCAGACAATGCAAAAAAATTCTTGTTGGATATTTTTAATGAATTATTTGCTGAAGACTCCACCATCAACTTATTTAAACAGGTTCTCGTTATCCCCATTCTGAAACCAGGCAAAGACACCAATCTTGCTGAATCTTACAGACCTATTACTCTTTTATCTTGTATTTTAAAAACTCTTGAAAGAATGATCAAAAACAGATTAGATTGGTGGCTTCTTAAAAATAAATCAATGCCCAATAATCAATTCGCCTACAGAAAGGGATTTGGCACATTAGATGCGTTATCAACTGTTGTAGTAGACATACAAAACAACTTTTCACAAAACAACTACCTAGCTAGCTTTTTTCTAGACATCGAAGGGGCATATGATGCGGTCTGCCTACCTATTCTAAAAACAAAAATGATTGAGCAGTTCGATATTCCAGTTCACGTTGCCAACATTATTGTTGAATTTTATTCAAATAGGCAGGTATACCTTAGAAAATTTAATAATGATATCATTGGTCCACGATTTAATAATACAGGCTTGCCTCAAGGGTCAGTCTTGAGTCCTGTGTTGTTTAATATGTATACAGCTGACTTACATCAACTAAAAATCTTAAGCCTACCATTCAAAACTGTTCAGTACGCTGACGATATTTGTATATACACAGAACATAAAAAATATGACGGTGCCATTCAGTCTTTAGACAACGTCATCATGAAGGTCAGTGCATGGCTATTCAAAAATGGATTGCAACTATCAATAGCAAAATCCTCTATAACTATTTTTACAAGACACAATTTGCCGAGCTCCACTCATCTTCGCATAAATGACGTGGACTTTCCCGTTAAAAATGAATTCAAGTTTTTGGGTATTATCCTCGATCGAAGACTAACTTGGAAATCTCACATTGAATACATGCTAAATAGATGTAACAAAGGCCTTAATTTTTTGAAAATGGTTGTTAAAACTTGGTGGGGCGCCGACGTTGAGATAGCTCTATTGTTTTATCGTTGCTATTTACGTTCCATACTAGATTATGGATGTTTTCTCTATGGTTCTGCCAGTAACCACGTGTTGAAACGAATTGATGTTTTTCAAAATATGGCTCTACGAATATGTCTTGGTGCAATGAAATCAACACCAATTGCTCCCCTGCATGTGGAAGCTCTTGAACCCCCTTTGGAGTTTCGACGGATTTATCTTAGTGCAAAATTCCTCACCAAAATATATACACACAATTCTGACCTCTTTCGTAATATATCTCTCCTAAATAGTGCAGACCTTACTAATAAATACTGGAGTTTGAAAAATTCGCCACCTTTATGTATTGCCTTCCAGCAGTATCAACATCTTTTTGCAAATCTATCAAATCCGAACAACTTAACGTTACTAGAAGATTACACCTCCTTTTTCCTCAACTTAAATGTCGTTCAACCAAGGTACTCAAACGACATACGAATAAGTAAAAATATTCTTCTTTCCTCTCTTTCAAACTGGGAAAATGCTGTGGTCATTTTTACTGATGCATCCAAAACTTTGCATGGAACAGGTTTTGCCTTTTTTATACCATCTCAAAATGTAGAGAAATATTCTCAGCAGAGGCTGTAGCTATATTCTAAGCACTTTCATTCGTTAAAAACTCTTATCCCGAAAAGACTGTCATCGTCTCTGATTCCTTATCAGTTTTGAAAGCTCTAGAAACTGTTGAACTATCAATTTTTAAGTACAATCCGTACATATTACGAATAAAGAAACTGGTGGCAAACTTAAATTTAAGCGGAACACAAATTCATTTCTTATGGATAAAGGCACATTTAGGTCTGGAGGACAATGAACATGTGGATAAGCTGGCAAGAGCTGGTGTTGAAAGAGGAGTAAACATTGGTCACCAAGTATGTGCAACTGATTTTTTTGCTAACTTGAGAATGACACAGCGATCAACATGGTCATTTAGCTGGAGTGAATACTGTAATACCAATCCCACCCGATACACACTACTACAACCATGTGTACCCAAACATCATTGGTTTTCGAATCTCAATATACCCCGCAGATTCATCACAACTCTTATACGACTCAAGTTTGGTCATGCCTGTTACCCACAACATCTTTTTCGGATAAATATAATTTCCAGTAAAAATTGTGAACATTGTGATCAAGAGGGAGACTTAGACCATATATTTTTTGCATGCTCCAAATATTCCGATGAGTCGAATGAACTATATGACAAACTTTGTAGTTTAAATATGCCGAATCCTTTCAATGTCATGTCGATCTTAGCCTCAAATAGCATTCAATTGTATAAATGTTTAATGGAATTCCTTTACAAGACAAATATTAAGCTGTAGTTGGTTTTAGAGTTGGTATCCATGTGTAGACCTTTCCTTGTGTGACATGTACCTATTAATCCGTGGTCTAATTGTTGTGTGTCTCAGAAAAAGTCGTCCCGAAGGACCCCTGGACGTGAAGCGTGTGTACCTGTCTATTCCTGTTGTACGGTCTTCAATTTCAAGCTCTTATTTCTTGTTGTTTTGTAGGGACCTATTTAATTAGAAATACTTCTATCATCTATACTATCAATACCACATACTCTACTTGTGTCTGGCCGAATGACGAAATGTCAAAGCCATAAAAAAAAAAAAATGAGTTCTGACAACTAGTATTTATTAAATCAAATTTTTCGATGGAGTCATGACCATCTCAGATGAAGTTGTTTTTTTTTAATATCTGTGGTTTCAGAAGTGCAAATCACAACAAATTATACATCAATGAAATCAGAATGATAATCACTATTTTTCTGTATAAAAAAACAATATGGCGCCCATAACAGAAAAAAAAGTTGATGATGAATGCCAGAAGACCAAACGTCGGATAGTAAATCTGAACATGAAAACGTGTAGCTGAAAAAAAGTAACAATGAAAATGTACTTTTGGTATTGAGCTATGTTGTCAAATGACGATAGAAAAAAATTAAAAGGAAAATTCCGATTTTCAGTTTTTTCCCGATATTTCCGGAAATACTCGGAATTTTCCAAGTTTCGAAACAGTATTTTGTTAAGCACCAGAATACGCAACTTTGCCCCAATTTAAGCTTCGACGTATCTCCTGTAGTTTAGGAGATCCCAATGGTGGGGGTCGAATTTCAATTGCCCTGTATATATGACATGCTCTCCCCTATCCGTACTAAAAAACGAGTGGTTGACGCACCCCTATTTTCGAACCACACTGTATGAAAAAAAAGTGTCAGTTAATTTCGACCGAGAATGAGGGAGTTCATTCAGGCTAAATTGAGTCTTTAATTCTCATCAGAGAACTCAAACTGGTTGGTTTAAAATTCCCAGAACAAATGGTCGTTTTGTAAAATCCCAGAATTGTTAAAAATTCTGAGACGAAAGCATCACTCCTCATTTTTTGACACCCTGTATCTCGAAAACTGGTAGGCTGATTTTTTTGTTCCCATGGATACTTCTGCCGTGGAAATAAAAATCTACAACATACCAAAAATTCAGGGAATTTAACCGAAAGCCATTTTCCATAAGAATAATGCAGGGTCCTTTGCCTCTGGTTACTTGACTACTAGTAGTTATTTCAATTTTCAAACCGCAAAAATTATTCCGAACCAGCATTTTCAATTACTCCTACTTTTACCTCATCAGCAATCAATACTCCGACCTTTGCTTGTAAGATAAGAAAAGAGACATTCTAGTTGGCATACCATTTGCATTGTGATGTCACTCCAAATTGAAGTGAAATATCGCTTCGCATTCAAAATGTTACCGTATCACAACTTTAAACAGCTACAATCTATTGTAAATGGAAACAATGAAATATGCCGTGATTTTCTGGAGCAAGCCTTTGAACTACGAAAGCAATTTTCAGTGTATATCAGTTTGAAATATTGGTTCGGTTAAAGAACTGGAACAAGTCATATCCTTTTAATAAAGTTTCGCAGAAGATAAGTACATATTACTTAATGTTGTGAAAACTTTGGAGCTGTATTGTAAATCAAAATGAATTATCGGTGTTGTTATAAACTTCCATTATACCCGTTTAAGAAACTTTTTCAGAAAAAAGCATGTTATGAGTTGAAGAAAATCAACGAAAGCCGGAATTCTATTTTGAAATAATAATCCTTTCTACGATTCCAATTGGTTTAATGCAAAATATCTTACTCAATTATTTTATTTGGGAAGATAATGAAAACGTAATTGATAAATATTAATAAAAAATATTAGTTCTTCACAAAAAAAAATGTAGATTCAGAAATATCAAGAAGAGTGAATTTCGCGATTACTTCAAGAGTTTTTTGAGAAAAGACAACAAAATGGAATTCCATAATGCATTTCAAAGAAGACTCACCTTGTCTGAGGAAAAAAGTCCTAGGAAAAATAGTAGAAAAGGATTTGAGAATAACATAATGAAAGTCCAGAAGGTAGGTAAATCTATTGCTTAACGATTGACGATTAACTTGCAATTTTGCAATCAATTGTAAACTACCCGATGAGCTACTGACGTAAACATTTCTCAAAACTGAAAACTGATTAGAATATAATAAAATTTAGTTTGCCCTCCTTCCTCGGTCGTTTTTTCTTAACATATACTTACATTTTTTAGAAAATGTTGGCTGTTGCTGAGTTTATTTGTGACACTTGCTCCCAAAAAATTAAAATTCTTAAAAAATAACATTGTACACCAATAACTCCACAAGTACTTGTTCCATCATTGTCAAATGACATTTTCCCGAACAGAAAGTATCTAGCTGTCGAATAATATATGTATAACTCCATATTCTATGATAATTTGATAGTTATTTGTTGTATAAGTGTTTTAGATATCATTTTAAGCGTTTAAATTTATTAAGCAAATAAAATGTATCTAAAACACGCATGCAATACAACGTTTTATTCACAATCACATTCATTTAGAATCAGAATACCGGAAATTTTTCATCACAAAATGACTTGACGTTTTGCTCTGACAGCGGCTGTCACCTCCTCAAAAATCATTGAAATAACATACAAAAATATCGGGAGGTGTTGAATGGTTGCTATGTATTTTCGATTGTTTATCGACTCCATTTGTAAAAATTTGTGAAGTTGGTGAAAATGAGTAAAATGTGATTGATATTCAAGATTGTATTTTACATTATTCCACTAGTGGATAAAGTGGTACTTTATACGGTTCATAAGTGTGGATAAAACTTCAATTATAAGGTGATTGTGGATAAATTGAATTTTATTGGTCTCTGTCCTAATTGTTTCAAGAATTAACAAGACGATGGAAAGCCTTTGCCTTTTTGTATAATACCACTCTTTTGTTTTTAGGAAAATCGCACTGAATAGGAAGACCAGCCCATAAATCTTTATAATATATTAATAATGATTAATGATAGTTTATAATATGCAATGTATTATTCGAAAATGTATTCAGTTTTTTGCTATATTGGAATTAAATATTCAGTTTGTGTTTGAAATTTATTTTTATTTCCAATTATTAAAGAGAACTGTACAGGGTGTCCCAAATTCGAGCCTCATCATTGGAATCTCGGAAACCAGAAGAGATACGAGGTAGGTTAAATGGAGGCAAATTTGCGCAAATTCCGAATACTTCCGAAGATTTTTGGAAAAAAAAACGATTATTCGCGATTTAATTTTTATTTTTTTGTGGCTCTTTTTGAATAGATATAATAAAACAAATTTCACATTCTCATTGCTACTTTTTCTGTTTTACAAGATGGTGTTATCAGATTTTCAAACAGAAGTTTCGTATTTGAGCTTCCATCATCAACATTGTTTTTTTAAATACGGCCCTGGATTTTTTATTATGGATTTTAAAAGTTTCTAATGTCCCAAAACAAATGATGTATCGCACTTATTCTAAAAGTTTATATTAATAGTATTTTTCATAAGAACTCATGAGTTAGAGAGAGACAAAAATTAGATTTTTAATAGAGTTAAAACAAACTTTTTTTGCAATAACGCACTGCATAAAACTCAAAACCAACATAATAGTCGGTGGTTAATAAATAATATAATTGAAGTGTCATCCCTCAAACTCTAGGCCCTAGGCTATATTTACAAAAATAATTGCATTTTATCAAAGTGGCTGTGCATCGTGCATTCTGGCTATCTTAGTTCATTTGTTAATGTTTAAATTATCCAATATTTTGACAGTTCACTGTTCGTTCACAAATCGTTAACGCTTAACGAACTTTTTCTAACGAAAAAAAAAAGAGACATGATAAGGATTTATTATATTTCGAATCGAAATTCAAAAACGGCTTGTGAGCGCTATTTGTTGGAATATCCAGAAAGACGGCAGCCGTATTATAGTTATAGTTATTTTGCTAATATTGATAATAATTTAGCTCAGTATGGAAGTTTTGTTAAGCCAATATGGAATATGGAACACGAATCGATCCAGAAGAGGAACAAATTATCTTGAACACTGTAAGTTTGAAAACTGTTACAAAGTAGAAAGTAAAATGAATAATTTTAAATTAGTTTTTGTGGCCAATAATAATCCTCGAGCTTCAGTTAGAGTTTTCTCAGAAGAAGTACGATTACCGCGAATGAGAGTTTGGAGAACTTCAAATAAGCGTGGATATAAACCTTACAAAATCCATATTAGTCAAACACTGAGACCTGGCGATGCTGAGAGACAATTAGAATTTTGTAACTGGTTGCAAAATAAAATTAATGAAAATGATGACTTCCTAAATAAAACTATATGGACAGATGAATGCAGTTTTTCAACAGATGGACTATTTAACAGACATAACGAACACTATTGGTCAATAGAAAACCCAAGGCAGAATCAAGAAGTAAGACCTCAGGGACGACAATCATTTAACGTATGGGTCGGTATGTGGCACAATAAAATTATCGGCCCGTTTTTTATTCAAGGAAAATTAAATTCCGATAGATATGCAGAATTAATAAGGACCAATATATTGGATTCCTTAATGCCATCCATAAACTTCACAGACTGACACGAAAATGCATTCAAGCAGGTGGATTACAATTTGAATATTTGCTTTAACTTTCATTGGGTATTCAATTTTATAGTTTTTGTTTGACTTTTTTTGGAATCATTAAAACATCATGCCTATTGTTGAACATCACACATTGTTTTATACCAATTTTTAGGAGCTTCTGAGGTCCTTAAAACAATGATGTATCGTTATTTTTCGAAAAAATTATTTTAACGATGTCCTGCTAAGATCTTACCAAAAATCTATTCTCTGTCTCTCTCTAACACATGAGTTCTTATGGAAAATGCTATTAATATAAACTTTTCGAATAAGTGCGATACATCATTTGTTTTGGGACATTAGTTGATTTTAAAATCCATAATAAAAAATCCAGGGCCGTATTTAAAAAAAAACAAAGTTGATGATGGCAGCTCAAATACGAAACGTCTGTTTGAAAATCTGATAACACCATCTTGTAGAACAGAAAAAGTAGCAATGAAAATGTGAAATTTGTTTTGTTATATCTATTCAAATAGTCACAAAAAAATAAAAATGAAATCGCGAATAATCGGTTTTTTCCAAAAATCTTCGGAAGTATTCGGAATTTTTCAAATATGAAAGTGGCGTTTCAATGAGCACCAAATTGCGCAACTTTGCCTCCATTTAACCGACCTCGTATCTCTTCTGGTTTCCGAGATCCCAATGATAACGTAAGATAATGAAGACAAGGACAGAATCTGTTTATACTTATAAACCATAGAACGACTGAACGCCACAGATCCAATTATTTTTTTCTAGTACCTACATGAAATGTGCTAAACGATTCTTACCCAGACAATTTCCCGCATACCTACTTATTATATTATAAACCAACCAAATGCCATCATTTTTTGAATTCAAACCAATGAGAAAAGGACTTTTCGAAAACACTGTTTCCAGCCCGCGGTATTTTCAAATCGGTGTTTCGCTTCTTCCTTATTTTTACGTTTCCACAGTTACAACAAATTCTGTGAATAGAGAAATGTATTTGTGAAGTTGTCTGATCCAATATCCCTTCAAAATGCAGAATTTTCAAAATACTTTCACCTTGCCAATCGCTCAAACTGTGTTGCTGTACAAAACACCACTCGAGCAAGCTCTCGTGGTGTTTCTAAGCAACACAGTTTTCGTGACAGCAAGGTGAAAGTATTTTTTGAAAATTCAGCACTATGTCGGGATATTACTACTGATAATACGGTTTCAATCCGTCTGCTACTCAGCCAGAGTGGTTAATACAGGTATAGAAGTAAAAAAAAATGTTAAAACTGTTTTTTCCGTTAACCAGCTGTCGTCCCCTTACGAACGGCAGCCCTCAGAGGTCGAAACTTGTACGAGCCAGGGATTAACGAGGTCTTATCTTTTTACGTGCGATTCCTAGCACTTTCTTGGGCCATCAGAAACATTTCTGCAGCGACTGGCAGTCAATGTGATTGAAACAATGTCGCTTTAAGCACTCGGCTACCTGGCCCCGAAGTGGATGGAAAAATGTTGAGGATTTTGGAAACGTTGGTTTCTTCAAAAATTTGAGCAATCTCCACTTCACCAAAACATTTTATTGCTAGAAATACCCATCTGGAGACTATTATCAGTCTTGATGATGCTAGTTTTATTAGCGAAACGTAAATCGAGTATAAAATTCAAAATTCAAAAGAATAGATATGGCTGTATAGACAATTGAATACCCTTCTAAATGAAGTATCACTTGACCCCCTATTTTATTATGAAAAATTGGTGAGGGGCATTTTTTTATGTCACAGAGTGTCTTTTCGAAAACATAAATCGATGTATTTCAGGGTTCTTCTTGAATATGACTAATAAGGTAGAAAATTGATTTATCCGTTACTTTAGGACCTCACTATATAAATTCATGATAATGTAATCCCACATTATGGAATTCCATAACAAATTCACATCGGAGTGTATTTTTCAAGTTAGAAAATCGAACCGTAATATTACAATGTAAAATTCCACTGCAAATTATTCACGTTAGAGGATCAAACCGTAATATTACAATGTAAAATTCAAATGCAAATTTTTGTTGTGATGTAATATAACAATGTAAAGTTCCATCGTAAAATTATGTCATAACGTAAAGTTACATCGAAGAAGTGTACAGAGTTATTCAAAGTAAATATCCAAGGTGATTTAACACGTGGTATGCAAGATTCCACTAGAAGGTAAATTCCCGTTAAAACGGGCGGTAATTAAATCGCCGCTAGTGGGAGCGAAAAAAATTCTCCTCCTAAACGTTCTGACGTAGCGACCAGTTAATTATTTTAGGCGACAAGGACAGAACCATTATTGATTTTACAAAAGAAAAACGTATGGTTTTTATCGATGGGCTGTCAACCCCTTCCCTTAGATGTTAATTTTTTTAACGGTGTAATAAAAAAAATCACTTTGCAATGCTGTTAAAAGTTTGGTTGTGTTTACCCCGTAATTTAGAACACTACGGTATAGTGTTTGCCAACAATCTTGTGAACAATTCTAGCACTGGCTATGTTGGGATGTATATTTATTAGGAGATTTTAGAAATTTTAGCAGCCTTTCACCAATAATTGCGGTTTTTTTTTAAATACTTTAATACTGAGTGTGGTGCAGCTTTATCTTAAAGTTAACCCACGCTCATTTCCTGGAAAACAGGGCCAGCAAATAATATTTTGATTGTAACGCAAATTTGTAATAAATGTGTACAAAATTATGGATTCGTTTTTTTGGAGTGCGTCAAAAATGCTGGTGTAGCTTTTAGTTCATCAGTCAGCGTCAGTTTTTCTGTGTGAAAGTTTGAGTTGAGTTACCCGTTTCTAGATTCCTAACTGGCACTATTCATGTATCATCCGTTACGTTAAATTCACTGTAGCCATGACATAATGTCCTGTTATGAGATAATGGGGATATCTTGACTCGCCTTTATTGCACCATATACCCTCTATCAGGACACTGTTGGTGCCGAAAGGATAATTAGAGCGGCTGACACACAGATCTGGCCTGACAAATATTACCTAAACCACCTGACATACTCTACAACCTATGGTTATATTCTGTCATTAGATAGTTTGGCCATATTTAATTGATACTGCATTCAGGCAGCAATAGCGTTTTACATGGTAAGTTTTAATAAAGTTGCAAATTTGAAAATTGGTGCGATTACTTAGAGGATTGAATAAAAGTTTGTTTTTGTGGAGGATATTCGTTTCTTGACATACCTTTTTGGGAATTTTAACCTTCCACAGTCTGAAAATGAAAAAATGTTAATTCAAAGAAATCTGTACAAGTGTAGACGGGCAATAATCAATTTTCCCCGATCAGTTACTGCGTTTAGAAGACCGTTGTCTTGAAAACAGTTTATTATTTCGTCAGTAACGTATCGAATACTAAATTTGCCTATATGACGAGAAAAAATTTTAAATTGACTAAAAATACTTCTCTTTTTCGAAAACGTTGACGTTTCGGAGACTAAATCTGTCTCCGTTATCAAAACTCGAAGGATGAAGACTTGCTAAAATTACATTTTTATCAGCTTGGATATAAAGGATTTGTTTTGACAAAGTCAAATGAAATCTGCCAATTATTTTTTATGATGACATTTGCTGTCTGGATACATATAAGGTGTCTGATATCAATCAATCTGTTATTTCTCAAATCTTCTCTGAGGAGAGGTAACCAAAATACTTCTCTTTTTCGAAAACGTTGACGTTTCGGAGACTAAATCTGTCTCCGTTATCAAAACTCGAAGGATGAAGACTTGCTAAAATTATATTTTTATCAGCTTGGATATAAAGGATTTGTTTTGACAAAGTCAAATGAAATCTGCCAATTATTTTTTATGATGACATTTGCTGTCTGGATACATATAGGGTGTCTGATATCAATCAATCTGTTATTTCTCAAATCTTCTCTGAGGAGAGGTAACCAAAATACTTCTCTTTTTCGAAAACGTTGACGTTTCGGAGACTAAATCTGTCTCCGTTATCAAAACTCGAAGGATGAAGACTTGCTAAAATTATATTTTTATCAGCTTGGATATAAAGGATTTGTTTTGACAAAGTCAAATGAAATCTGCCAATTATTTTTTATGATGACATTTGATGTCTGGATACATATAGGGTGTCTGATATCAATCAATCTGTTATTTCTCAAATCTTCTCTGAGGAGAGGTAACCATGTGCTGTCCATTTCTACTGAGTTGGTCGAAAAACAGTTCGTCGATAATAAAATACAGGCAGTTTCCTTCAACTTTCTCTTTTCTTGATTTGATTCACTCATTAAAATTTTGGTGTCATTCCATTTCATCATATGATCGCCATCCGATGTCAGAATATGTTCGGATATTTTCGAACCAGTTATTTTCCGTTTCCTTATATAAAAATTCTTGATGGTAACATTTGGTACTTTGATATATAGGGTGTAGATCAAGTTTCTTGAAAAAAATTGGAAAAATACCATAACACTGGAGAATACAACACATCTATACTTTGGAAATATTTGTCTCCAATTCTGTGACATCTACATTCTATAAATTATGTATTCAAAAACATAGAGGACTATCCAAACACCAATATACGTCAATTTCAAAGGTTCATAAACGAGTATGAATAAGTAAGTATAAAATGAATAGGTATGTATACTCATTGAAAAACATGTCATGAGATAATCCCATTGAAAAAAGGTACCTCCTATACAACCTTTCTGCATATTTTGCAGAACCTGTTCTGACCAATGGGATTTGTGCGAATTCTATGATCTCCGCCAAAACTTAATATCTTACAAACTTATGATTTCGCAAAATGAAGATGATCCGGTTAGGATAATGGAATTTATAGAATGTTGGTGTGTGGCATATTAGAAAATCAAACTTGTCAAACCACAAATTTCTTTAGCAAAATCACATACAGCAATGAACGTTTAGGTTGTAATTAGAGTTTGAACCACTTACCATCTCAATTACATGAGATGGCCGTGTCCGTGAATATCACCCTGTAGTTCCATTCATTTGGTATGTATTCTCTAAAGCGATCCCATATCCCTGCTTTTTACTTGCTGCATTTATATACATTTTTGTACAATAAACGTTTTACTAACCCCAACCAAAATTCCTTTCCCAAAAAATGTGAGAGGAAGATGGCCATACCATAATTTGTTTTATAATTTTTATTGACATATTTGTTTTCAAAACTTCCAAAACTTCATTGTTTACTATGAACCCCAAAGATTTCATCAAATGTACGGAATCCATGATGTTTGATAAAGTTTTTGACAGCCTTCACCTCTTAAATTCAGAATCTCTCGTTTACAATAGAGTCTGTGTTCATGGCTACTTTTTTGATAATTTATTTACATGTTAAAATAATTCAGGAGAAGGTTTGTGGTTAAATTTCACTTGCATGGATTGTAAGGTAAGGTATTTTATATTCTTTCACCCAAGAAGAATAGTTGCGTCTCGTTTTTTTCTGCCGTGTTTCATAAAACATGTCGGTCCACGGTTCTCTACTGCCTAGGCAAACTTCTACTCTCACCCCGCACCTATTCTGATTTCATTTTCTTGCTGAGAAATTTCTGGGGTAATACTGAGGTGACAAGGTTGATGCGATCAGTTCGACATTTGGATCTGCCGAATAGACCCAGCGGTGTTGCCAATGGTATACGAAAGTATTATCTATGCTAAATATATTTACCAAGAGACAGAAACGTTTGCTAAAAACAGTTACATAAAGCTGATATACTTGAGATTTATAGCTTTGCGACTTGTTCGTTGCTGACCTTTCTTTCCCTATCGTCAGTGTAAAAATACAAACAACTGAATAACAATATCTAGATGAACCCAGCCGAACCCGAGGGATGTGGACCTGGAGAGTCAAAATGTTTTAAACAATGCGCACCAATTTCGGCAGATGCACGGAACTACAGGTTGATACAGAGGACGTGGCCATAGAAGTATAATACTTAAAAAACATATCGTAGTGTTATATTTATTCATTCTCTGGCCGGGGCATGTTACTTTCATATTTGTTGTAAATTGAACTACGTCATTCAAGAGATCGTGTAGCTACAAATCCAAGTAAAACGATGACTTTTCAAGTAACTCACTACCCGTAATCAATAGCGTTACCACTTTTCCGGTAAAACTACTCACAGGCTTGAAAACAATGTGACAAGTCTGGTACCATAATGTGAGCAGATGAAAATATTTGCTGATATCCTTGTTAAACTGCAAACAATAGTAGAAGAAGATCGTATTTGGATTTTTGATAGTTTCTCAAACTCTCGTGACAAACCATTTTTATTGGTTAATGCATAAAATACGGGATTTGGAAACATATCAATTACTCCGGAGTTGTTACGATTCGTTTTAACTATTTTCGATTGGCATGGTCTGAAGTTTTCGTATTCTTTTTCACATTTAGTGTGAGTGTCAGTGTGGCCTTGATAGATAGATAGATAGATTTTATTTGACAACTTTACATAACATGTTTGTTGCAGGTCAGTTAGTGAATAAAGAAAATCAATAAAAAAATAGTATAAATACAAATACAACAGAAATATGTAAAAACAACTTCAACAGGAATATGTAAAATAATTAAATAAAATTGTATGAGGACAAAAACAACAAAAATATGTAAAATATGTGACCGAACAGGTAGTCACTAGTTGATATAATCTACGTAAGGTAAACGCACCTGTTATTGACACTTTAAGGAAATGAATTGCATTGAAACAATTCCTTGGGTCATAATTATGACCTTAGATTTAGTTTATGTTTTTTTTCCTGTAGTTTGTACTTTGACAATCAATATACCAAACTAGATTATTGAAAAAAAAACACATTTTTATTTTTAAAAATTTATCAAAAATGTATGTTAGATGCACCAGTTATTGACAACCAGATATTTCGATGTACCAGTTATTGACACACCAATGCTTAACACGCAAAAAAAGAACATTTATTCAAATTAGTAATTGAAAATGAACTTCTTACAAAAAAAAGCAATTACAATAAAAATTGAAACACATTTTGAAATAGTTAGGCTTCAAATATGTCAATTTCATATGTAAATATATATTTAATTCTGTCACCAACAGTAATAATTTCAGGTTGAGGTAATTTTTCGATGATTTCTTCAAACTTAATAGATGATATATCATTTTCTACTAAACGAAAACTTGACTTGTCGTTAACTGCTTTGAAAGATACCGTTCTTTGTGTAAAGTCTCTGAATTACACTGACATATCTATAGAAAAGCGGTTGCTTCTTACCGCCCTTAAACCTGGACGAAACAAAATCTCTAAAACGAATGTCTTCATATTTCAAATGATGTTTCCATTTTGTGATCAAATAACTCAACGGTTTATCGTCATCTTCATCGCTCTCTGAATCTTTTTCTGAATAGATGCTGACATCATCGATACTATCTCCGCTTTCTACCTATTCCTCGAAATAAGCAGAACTTGCAGAATCTGAAACTTTCCTCTTTCTTTTCGTTGACAGAAATCTTTGCAAGCTTTCCTTCTTTTTTTCGTTTTCTTTCTTCCGCTTTCTTTTCTTATTCTTCCACCTTTATCTTTTTCTCTATTTTTTATATGGTACTCCTCTTGCTACAGCTTCTAGAGCTGCATTCATCTGATCATGACTATACTTCTGCCTTGGCGCCATCTGTAACAATTGATGTTCCAGTAACTGACATCTATGTTCCAATAATTGACACCCCCTGTCAAAGACTGGAACCAGAAATTTTTTCGAGCACATATTTCTAGGAGAGCTAATTTTAACAATAACAACAATGTCAATGACTGGTACACATATGCATTCCTTGATCCAGTCATTGACATTCCAGAAAAGGTAGGGTTAGGTGAATTATTTTGATTGAATGTTATACACAGAATCAACTTCACAGTCTACTAAATACTAACAAATAGTTGAAATTCGATAAACATGCACACCGAAAATGAGAAAAAAAAATTTAATGGACCTACCTTAACAATGTACTTAAAATTATTTCGAAAATCAGACACGTTGAACTTTCATCAAGTATAAACAAACTATGAAAGCACCCAATTTCCCGCCCAATAGCTACAAGGTTGCCAGATTTTCCAATCTTACAGATTATCTATAGAAATTGCTTCACTTGAACTCCAATGGCCTTATTTTTGAGAAAAATATCAACAAATGTCAATTACTGGAGCACTGTCAATAATTGGGGCGTTTACCTTAAATAAGTTTAATTAGTGAATAAAAAATGTATAACATCAAGAAAAAGTCGAATTCAGATATTCCTCAGTACTATAGAAACAACTCGCTAGTAATAATGATTTAATTTTCATTTTGAATAAATAGAAGCTGAGCAACTTGTAATTGTCTGGTAAATGATTATATAAACTGACTTTCAATGAATTTCTCTGAGACTTTGTTAGTCTGTAGTCTGTACAACAACAAAACAATTATAAATAAACAAGGAAGGTAACGGTAAAACACCGATCTTCATGAATAAGGGTTTACAATGTTCCCTGTAATCAGCATTCAATATTATTGTAATGACCCTTTTATGCAATAAGAATACTCTCACAGAATGAGATGAATTTCCCCATAAAATAAGTCCATAATTTATAAGAGAGTGGAACAATACAAAATATGCACTCTTCAATGCATCAAGATCCAGGAATTTTCTGAGTTGTCTGAAGGAAAACATATTCTTGGATAATTTTTTCGATAATTCTTCCACGTGAGCTGACCGGGATAAATTTCCGTCGATGGTCAAACCAAGTAATTTACCACTTTGACTGTTATCAACAATGTTGTTACTGAAAAATTTAATTTCTTGTGTTTTGGTTTCATTCAGTTTCAATTGATTGGCTGTGAACCATCTAGAAGCATGGTCAGAAGCACCACTTTTTTTCTCTGTTAAGTTTATTACTGTTTTGTCGGATGTTAAGATGGTTGTATCGTCATCAAAGAGTACACATTTTTATGGTAACATGCATTGGCTAAAATCATTTATGTAAATCAAGAATAAAATTGGCTCCAGAACCGATCCCTGAGGTACTCCATGTTTGACAATTTTGTTAGGAGCAAATTCTTCATTCATGAATACTGATTGAGTTCTGTTCCTCAAATATGATTTGAATAGTTGAAGAGGCAGTCCTCTCACCCCATAGTATTCCATTTTTCCTGGAAGTGAAGAATGTGAGACGCAGTCGAAAGCTTTAGAGAGGTCGCAGAGGGTTAAAGCCACATGCTCCCCGTTTTCAAGACGTTCAACCACCAGATCAATCACTTTCTTAACAGCGTCAGCTGTTGATCTGTTACTTCTAAATCCGTACTGGTTTTTGTCGAAAATATCATTTTGCACGAAGTAATGAACTAATCTATTTTTCAAGATGATTTCAAGAATTTTGCCTAGTACCGGAATAATGGAAATGGGGCGGTAATTATCAACTAGAGATTTATCTCCTTTCTTGAAAATGGTCAAACTTTTGCAGATTTGAAACAACCTGATGTTATGCAAGAACTTAAGAGTGAAGTGACTGGATCGATTATAATTTCGATTATACCTTTTATAATATCGCTATTCAGGCCATAAAAATCCAAACATTTTGATTTCTTTAGAACATTCACAGCTTCAAGTATTTCTGAACGCAATATTGGTGCCAGAAAAAAAGAGTGCCTTGTTGATGGAAGAGGCTGCAGGAAACTCAACGATTTTTCTTCAACAAGAGGAAGAGAAGATATAAGACTTTCAGCAATACCTGCAAAAAAATTACTGAATGTTTCAATAGAGATGTCAGTTGCATGTTGTTGTTTGGGTTTTCGTTTCAGTTCATGATTTATAATACGCCAGCTGCTCTTTTGCTTGTTGTCTGAATCTGTAATATATTTATTATACTAACATTTTTTGGCATTGTTCAATGCTTGTCTATAACTCTTGCGATAGTTATTATAGATTAAGTAATCAGCAGGACTTTTCGTATTATCACTAATAGTTTTAATACAAGATAGTATATCCCTCATTTCCCGCAGAAAATCATTAAACCATGTAACTGGTGGTTTATATTCTTCGTAGATTCTTTTCATTGGGAAACATTGTACACCACAGTCTGCCAATGTCTTCATGAAAGAATCGGCAAAAACATTCGTCTCCATAGAATCATTACATACATTATTCCAGTTAATTGATGACAATGAAGATTTCATTTTGTTAATATTTCTATGATTGATTTGCTTCCTCCAAACTTTCAGGGGAGGAGAAGATTGTGCGTAATCGAAAGTTAAGAATTGACCATAGTGATCTGAAAGACATGGTGCATTACTAGCCCATATATCTTTATCATATCGATTATATGCAAACTCATATTTATTCATAAAGAATTTTCAAAAAGAAGAAACGATATTACGTAACACCCGTTTCGGTATCTTACGGAATTTCGAAATATTTCAACTGTTCAACAAAATAATAAAATATTTTGTAATTTGTCGGCTTGACAACGTGAAACGTTTGCGAAGTTACCCGTTGCTTTTGATGGTACAATAGGACATTACTATCACTCTCATTTCATTACAAATTTCACATGCGTCCATATCCTACTCTCCACTGCAAACATCGACAGTCTTTTTTTTTCGAGTATATTTTCCTCTATACGTTAAATGTACTGTGGGAATCTATATCAAGATCAGTCTGCCAAAAGAATTGATGAGGATATGAAATATGATTAATGTCGAAACTATACGCATGCTCTGCAAAGCTGGCCCACAAAATACCTATGCTTTTAATGAAGTTTGTTAATAACCGTGCATGCAGCGGTTGAATGATTGTGTGACATTTCAACTCATGCACAACCCATCACTCCGGCGAAAACATTCAGGAAAATACTTTATGAAAAACAAACAGTATCACTTGCGAAAATGTGAACATTTTTCTCACTGGACTTGAATAATTTTCACGTTTTGTCGGAGGTTTGTTTTCGTCCTTTATTCTTTTCTAAAATTAATGAACTTGATACCCAATGAACTTTATTAATTTCAGGCTTGTAGGATTCTCACTTTGTCCCATCAGGAGTTGTTTTTTTCACCCTTCATCTCCAATACAAAAGAATGAAATTGATATGGGGTTGTAATTGGAGGTTCCCAATGAAATGAATCAATTTCATCGTGGCTGTATTTTTCTGAATGTAATTAGATAATTTTCACGTATTTTCGTGGTTGGTATTTACCCTTCATCTCATTTGCAAATGAATAAAATCGATATGCAGATATAATTTGAGATTTTTCAATGAACTGTATCAATTTCAACCTTGCAATATATTTCTGGCTGAACTTTTATAATTTTCAAATCGTGTCTAGGGTTGATTTTCATTATTCATCCCTTTTGCAAAATGAATTAAACTGACTTGGGGAGGCAGTTGAAGGTTTCTCAATGAAAAGTATAAATTTCAACCTGATTTTACTTAATTTTTATCACCTCGATTTCATGTCCACTTGTTTCTTTATTGTTTGTGGGTCTGTTTTGGTGGAATTCTGCACTAAATTTTAAACTAACTTCCCGCTGATCTAGAGATTTGAAATTCTGAACATAGCTCAGAACTGGAATATAATGCAATATTAATGCATAATTACAATAATATAATAATAGTAACAATGAAGTAGTTTTACGTCTGTAGTTAAATTAAATTCGAAAATAAGTTTAGGGCATATCAGACGGGAAAATGAAAATCAGAACTGAATGAAAAAAAAAGTGGATCAAGCGGGATTCGAACCCGGGTCTCATTGTGTCCGGTAATGTCCGTTTAGTCCACTACGCTATTGAACCTCATTCAAAAACCGGCGATTCACACTTCAAATTCAGCTCTTTGTTAGTATGAGATGATAATGAGTGTTAAATGAAAAGATGAAACATTCTTGCATACACACCCAGTGAAATCATAATGAAGTATGAATGAGGTTTTAATTCAGTTCTGATTTTCTACAGACATAAAACTAGTTCATTATTTATATTTACTTGGCTGAGTCATACATACATGAAATTTCAGATGTGAAGTCGGTCGATGATCAGTGATTCAGCTTTTCTCAAGTCATTAACAAAACTACTAGAATAACAAATTCAACCATTTACTCTCATCGATTTGATCATTCAACTCTAATGATTATCACTCTTGGGTGGAAAGCAGTCGAGAATCAGACCACAACAGTGTATGTTGTGAGTTCGAAGTTAATTACCAATATCAAAACATTACGAAAAAAATAACGTACAGAGACCTGAAAAGTATAAATAAAGAAACATATGTGATTGATACATCAATATGATTTCACTGCGAGAATGTTTCATCTTTTCATTTAACCCTCATTATCATCTCATACTAACAAAGAGCCATGTATTCTGGGTAGGCGTTGTTACTAACTCCATACGCCACCTTGGGAGCAGCACTGTTAATTGGAACGCAACAGTAAATCACCCCAGTCGAGCCACGTGATTTTAATAATTTAATCGGTTAAATTAAATAAAAAATCCCAGCACCAACCAGGGCTCGAACGTTCTTACCTCTGAGACACTTTCCGACGACAAAGCATTATTATTGCGTAATATATATATATATATATATATATATATATATACCCATATAACCCCATATAACCACAAGTTGAAGACCGTCCGTCCAAAGTCTTCTTCCCTTACATCAAAGGGGTGACGGACAAAATCAGTCGACTTTTCAGAAAAGCAAATATCAAAACCATCTTTACCACAGAACAAAAACTATCACACCTCATCAGACCAACAAAAGACAAAATTCCCAACGAAGACCATGGTATTTACGAAATTCCCTGTTCTATCTGCCCCCACTCTTATATAGGAGAAACTTCGAAACAGATCCATTTTCGATCCTATCAACACTCCCTTTCAGTTAGAAATCGAGACACCAGCTCCGCATTAGCTCTTCATTTCATCCAAACGGGTCACCCCATAGATTTCGAGAAAACGAAAACCATCGCCCCAGTACGTTCAAGAACTTCTCGTTTTATCAGAGAAGCCATCGAAATCGAAAAACGGCCTGATTGCCTGAACATTAAAGATGATAGCCGTAAATTGAACCCCATTTGGAAGCCCCTTCTTCCAACCGTAATTACCAGGCCACGTGAAACTTATCCGCAATCAATTATTATCCCATTAACTCCAACTACACAGCAGGCACCAGCAGACAAGACAAACGAGAAAACCCGTAAGACCCGCCCACCTCCAGGTAGCCAACCACCTATAAATACTACAGTGCAACCAACATCGGATCGTCTTTTGAGATCAAGGAGTAGGCAGGTTGAGACCTTGATATCTCTCAAGACCACGACTCGAGGAGTAGGCAGATAGAGGCCTCGCAGTCACACTCTTGAAAATGGCTCCAAAGCAGGAGCCGAAACGTCGAGTTATAAACTCTCAACGCGGTTCAACCCATGAACTTAGTAATGTACATATATATATATATAATTTATGAGGAGCCGTTTGGGTAAGAAGTGTTTTGCAAATATATAAAATTTTGTGTCAATATTGTGGCAATAGTTTTTATTTTGCATTCCGATATATTTATTTTTGATCAAGCACAATATATTTACGTTTCAAGCGTATGAGGCGCCGTTTGGGTAAAAAGTCTATTTGCAAATATAAAAATGTTGTGTCGATATATTTATTTTTGATCAAACACAATATATTTACGTTTCAAGTGTTTCAAATATATAAAAAAGTGAGGTCCCATATAATTATAAATTCGTTCTAGTTTATGTCCTCAAGAGATGGCGCTACCTACGCGATTTGTTACAGCTTGAGGATATTGCAACATGGCAACCGGGAGGAGTCATTAGTACCTGAGGTGGATAACAGATGTCAGTAGCACAGCAGCTATCTACTTTTCAGTTCTGTGTTCTGTTATGTGACTGGGATTCAGACATTCCGAGTTGTCAGCTCCGAGTAACCCGGGGTAGCTCCTGATGTGATCTCAGATCTCTATTTAGTTTAGTTCAGGGGTAACAAGTGGGTAAAACAAGCTCTCAATTGGAAAGGTGGTAGGGTAGTTTCATGTTTATTTTTACTGAAATCATCATTAATTTATGCATTTTTCTTAAAAATTAACCATAAAAAATTGTATAATTTATGACTTTTTTCCGTATTCTTGCAGTTTTTCACTGCACAATAGGTACTTCACTTTCAGAAGAAAGGAATATTTGTATCAGTTAAAAAAGTAACCAGAAGAAGATTTTGGGACTTCTGCTTTCTTTTCTGTGAATCTGCTAAACTAAAGCTATGTTTGAAACCTTGAAAACATTACCAATGACGGTAATTACATAAAAATTGACTTTTGACATGTGTCACTAGTTCAACAAACGTCGGACCTAATTTTCGTGGATTTTTTGGAATATTGTAACTATTTAGACTCCACCTATTGGCCATACCCGTAAGAAGGCCAAAGCCTTCTAGGATTCAGTAATCAGTTACATTCGGCCGCCATCTATTAGCTAATTTATGTACTTGACTTCGCCCTGTTGCCAAATAATGTACCAAATCGCGATGGTGCGCCATCTCTTGACGATATAAAATAGATCGAATTTATATATATATGGGAATTCACGTTTTTGTATATTTGGAATACACCTGAATATATTGTGTTTGATCAAAAATAATCAAAATAAAAAATATTGCTCCAACTAATAAATATATTGACACAAAATTTTATATATTTGCAAAAAGACTTTTTACCCAAACGGCGCCTCATACAAGCGCTCCAAATATTTAAAAACGTGAATTCCCATATATTTATAAATTCGATCTATTTCATGTTGTCAAGAGATGGCGCCACCTACGCGATTCATTACACTCTCGAGAATTTAGCGGCCGAATGATATCGCAGCCGCCAGAATATATTCTCAGAATAATTTTTCATTTGTGTTTTTGAATAATTATTGGATTAGAACTGAGAAAATTAAAGGGTTTATTGAATCTCTTGACGATGTAAAATAGATCGAATTTATAAATATATGGGTATTCACGTTTTAATATATTTGCAACGCTAGAAACGTAAATACCTATATTGTGTTGGTAGAAAATAAATATATCGGAAAGAAAAATAAAAAATATTAGTATAACTAATAAACATATTGACACAAAATTTTACATACTTGCAAAAACACTTTTTACCCTAACGGCTACTCAAATTTTGCATTCGGTTTTAAGCCAACTTCAAACATACATCTGAACTGGATGACAATGCAATATTATTGCATTAAATGGTAAATATCATTATTATCGAAGTTGGCTTGAAATCGACTTATACCGACAAAACAAAAAACAGCAAATAATATCTCTTTGCCCTAATAGATTTATAACCCCATACAGATTCCTAAACCCATAAATATTGTTATGAAAATTTTTGTTTGTGAACTTTTAATAGCTTTGAAAATGACGGCGGTTGTTTTTATCCTTCAAACTTTTTTTGGAAATGAATGAAATTGGAAGTGGAGTTCCTCAATATCTGTCTGTATCAATTTCAACCTGGCAGAAGTTTTCTATATAACTTCGAATTACACATTTTCGGGGATTGGTTTTTACCTTCCATTACATTTTTAAATGACTGCAGAATTCGACTATCAACTCAAAAGGTGAAAAGTAAATCCCAATGATACTGATGTTTTATTGAAAGTGCTAGAAAATGGCTTCAAATTTCACACTGGTTCATGAATATACTTCAGGTTGCTGTAAAAGTGCACCTAAAAGTGAACTTCACGAGCAACCCTAATATAGCAAGCATTCAATTGTAGTTTAGCTAGCAGACCCTCTTGTTCATAGACCATGAAATGAAACAAAACTAACACGGAGCCACAATCACGCGCGCGGAAATTTATTAGGTTTGTTCTACGATTGCTTGTTACGTGGCAAAACTACTGAGAATTTCCAACAAATAACAGCATCAGAATTCACTTCTTGCTCACTATACTGGAGAAGCGCCATGCTTTTATCTAATAAACGATCATATCTACTTTGAGGTTATTTTCTCAAATGCTGGTAACTGAAAATACTCAATTTTTTCATTTATAGAAGTATAACAATTCCAAATTTTGTCAAAAATTTGTTCTTTTCGTCATCCGGGTGCACCCTTACGAGCAACTCTCACTATATTGCCGAAATTGTGCTCTAATATGCCGAGCATATATGTTATAACGAAACAATTAAATTATTTTTTCAAATCTTAAACTGACTGACCCTGAATTTAATCTTTCTGTCTGTAGATATCCTATCGTTATTGATACCATTTTCGGTTTGGTGATTTTTCGAAAAGTGATTTATTCGCCTCCTTCACCTCAGTTAGTCAATTCGTTTTTCACTTCAACTGATTTTTCATTGTAAAACTCAGTGGGAGTTGGAACAACTCCATGTCTCTCCCCGATGATATCATGGCGGAGAATTTTTTTTTTAGGACCTATTCACGAATCAAAGAGATTAAACGTTATCTGACTAGAAGAGTCTAATCCCCCATAAGACAATAGGGACACTAATAGAAAGAGACAGTGACGGAGTAGCTCACTCCGCACTCTTGGTTTATGAGAGTACAGGTGACAGTTTTGTTCCTTTGTTTTATTCGACTCTGTACTCATGTCCAAGTACGTCACTATGATGCGTTGATGCTACAAGATTCTGATTGGCTAGAGCTTATTAAACCCTCCTGTTAGTTTAATCTTTTTGTTCACAACTCACTTCTACATGTTCAAATTATCACCCAGTCTTCATTGGTTTCCGTGACATAGACCTCAGAAGGTTGTTTAGGTTGAAGCGTAGACATATGTCTAGCCAACCATAGCTGCAGCCAACGCACTCATATAGTATACGATAGAGGAAGAAGTAAACAAACCAAAGTGGTACCGAAGTAATGCAAATTTTTCCTACGCAAGTAAAACAAGCGATTGGCTGAGACATTCGATCTGTTTCGCACGCAAACGAAAGAGCCCTATTGATGTTCGTGTTTTAACAGTAGCAGTTCGTTCGCTCCGGATCGCCAACCTTTCTGCGGTATTTCCTCACCTGATATATAATCCGATGACAATTTGGCACTCACTTACTCACACTCACACAAACCTACCTACCTTCGCTAGATGCCGAACGATGTTCATCCTACCAACATGAACTGTGAATGAGGACTGGGCCGAATGCCGGTAGGTGAGCATAGCGATAGCGTTACGGAAAATTACATTCAGACAAAAGCACATATTACCAGGAATATTCTGTAAATTGGCGTCATTACACTGTAACAATACGTCGTTTTACTGATTATTACATTTATTTACAGTCATCATGTAAACCAGAGGAAATTACATGTAATAAAGCATTGAATTACATGCTCACTGTAAAACACGGGAGAAATGGAGGACAATCAAAATTTTAAATTACTTGCACAATCAAGTTATAATACTAGGAGCAGTATGTATATATTACATTTTGGCATGTATTTTTCCATCCACTTTTTACTGTGTAGTTTAAATCGATCGAAATTTGGAAAAATTCGTTAAATACCCTCTAAAACATTTAGCCACCTTGATTTTTCGGTAAAGACACTCCCATTTGACTCAAGAATGATATACTGAGGGATGACCGACTTGGAAGCCGTCTAAGGGGTAGTTCATATAAGTCAAAATTTGGGAAAATTCGTTAAACACCCTCCAAAATATTTAGCCAACTTGATTTTTCGGTAGAGATACTTCCAGTTGACTCAATAATGATATACTGACAGATGACCGAATTGGAAGCCTTCTAGGAGGTAGTTAACGTTATTCGAAATTTTGAAATAACGCCACTGCATGATAAAAACGGCTGCTGGAAAGTGGAAACACTGGATGGTATAATTACATTGGCCACTGCAAGATCGGCTTTTCTAGAGAAAATACATGCTTCGGTTCTATTCGCATTCAGGTAATTCGTAACAGCAATTCGTACCAGGGAAGCTATTCTCTAATCATTCGACTTCTAAATCGTATACAAATAAAAGAGACAAATATACATATTCATGTGTATAAGTGTGAAACAGTAAATCGAAATTGCATACGTACAAACTCGAGAATAGGACCCCTGATTATTGAACAATAACATCTCAGGTGAAAGTTGGTATCAACAAAGGTCTGCAAATGAAGAAGATGAAAAACGACGAATTTTAACAGCCGCTATTGATTTTGTTATAAATCAAAAAAAAATTGACGTGTCTTTCGATTTTCTGAAATTCTTACTGGAAGGAAAATATTGAAAAGTTGCGAAGATTTCAAATTGACACCCTGTATTATTTACTTGGGAATCTTTTTCTGAATGTGTGAATTCGTCGATCAATGTGAATTAAACCAATTTTCAGTTCTGCAGACCAAAACCTCTTGAAGAAGCTCAAACAAACGTGGTATTCGTGGACTCCATTGATTGTACCACATCTGAGAGGCATTTCCGATATTATCACAAACATTTGCTTGGAACGCTCCTGTCGGAATATTACGTTTACTTCGGGGAGATATCAACACTTCCTGGTTGTTAACCAACACGGGCATTTAATTACACTTGAACTTTGGGGAAATAAATCATCTAGGCGGCGGCGTTGTGATAAAGCCCACAACGTAGTGCGGCAACTCCCAGCTGATGACTCATTATGAGTTTACTAAAATACGCATTTATGAAAAACTAAATGGACTGGTGAGAGTAAAAATCAACATTTAAAAGCCTATCGGACTCTCTTTCGTGGCCGGGATATAAGGCGATCTCCGAAAAATAAAGGAAATAGATACATATACCGGGTGTCAACGAATCTATTAGACAAGTCATAACTTCTAGACCATTAGGTGTTTCAAAATGAGATTTGGTATAGGTAAATGGTATGTGAAGAGGAGAGTTTTCACATATTTTTCATTTTCCGGTCACTTCCGGTTTCACCGGAAATGGCTCCGGTTCTAAATTTTTAAATGGAACTAATCTAAGGACCTCAGGTGATATCAGAATATTACAATCGCGAAGTTTTAGTGACTAGTATAATAGATATGAATAAGACAAGTTGGAAAAATTACATTTTCGTGTCTAACTATTATTTTTCAAATGGCGACCATGTTTTGAGAAGCACTTTCCGAAAAAATGATATTTTGACGAATCTAACGATACTAATTTATTTGCGATTGGATCAACAAATTTAACAAAATTAACAATAATTTCAGCGATGCACTTACATTTTATTAAATATCCTAATTTCTTAAAATTTTCACTATGGTAAATTTTCAAAGTGAATTCCTCCTTGTTGAAGACACAATTCAGCTCGTTCAATTGTTTCTCTCAACACGGTTCGTGACATGTGTGGCGTTATACTTCTAAATGCCTGTAGAATCCTTTCTTCTAAGATTTCAAGAGTGGCTGGGGCTGTTGCATAGTAGACCCTTTCTTTAACATATCTCCAAATGAAGAAATCTAGCACAGTCAGATCCGGTGAGCGGGCAGGCCACCGTACTGGACCATTGGTTGCAATAACTTGATTATTGAAATGCTCTATTAAGTAATCAAGAACGTATCTGGTATTATGAGGGGGTGCTCCATCTTGTTGGAAGTAAATTTACCGTAAAACTGCTAAAGGTAGATTATTAAGATGATCCTCGATTTCATTTTGAAGAAAACCTAAGTACTTAGCCCCTGTTAACTGACCTTGAAATAATATTGGTCCAATTATTCTGTTTCCAACGATACCGGCCCAGACATTGACGCCAAACCTTTCTTGAAAATTGCCCTCTCTCATTGCATGTTGATTTTGTTGGGCCCAGTACCGAGAATTTTGCTTATTAAACAAGCCATTATTTGTAAATCGTGATTCGTCGGAAAATAGAATAAAGTTGATGAAATTTGGGTTAAATCTATGATTAAGAAGCAACCAATCACAAAACACTACTCGTCTATCGCCATCGTCAGCATACAAATGTTGATGTGACTGATATTTAAATGCTCGATATCCGTGCTTTTTCAATATTTTGTCAACCTCAACCATAGCAAGAACGTTAGTCTCCTCATCTATGATAAACCTATGTTCTGCCTCTCGATTTCCCTCTTGCCTAAAACAATTCACAACATACGGAAAATACTGATGGGATGGATGTTACCGATTGGGATATCTCTGAGCATACAACTCAGCAGCATTCCTTGAATTTCTGTGACAATCTCCAAACAATAACAACATATCCACTTTTTCACTTTTAGTATACATTATTTTGACGGACAATTGAACTAATTTTACCTTCTGCTCTTAAAGCTTATATCACTGTCATAACCTAAGTGAGTTTTTTGTTCTCCAAAGGAGACTTGATCGAAATAACTGCAAAATATTAGGCATCATGCATATCCTTGGCACACTTGACAAAAGTAAATAAATTATTATGAAGTATTTTCCTCAGTAATATTTAATTTATGTTCTTATTTGTAATGCAATCGCAAATAAATTAGTATCGATAGATTCGTCAAAATATCCTTTTTTCGGAAAGTGCTTGTCAAAAAATGGTCGCCATTTGAAAAATAATAGTTAGACAAGAAAATGTAATTTTGCCAACTTGTCTTATTCATATCTATCATACTAGTCACTAAAACTTCGCGATTGTAATATTCTGATATCACCTGAGGTCCTTAGATTAATTTAGTTCCGATCATGGCCACTGTTCCGTCTTCACCTCACTTTCGTGTAATGTATATATTGTAAATAAATATTATTATTGTGTTTGTCTGAGATTTCCTCTATTTCCCTTTAAAATGTTCGCGAACCCGACTGTGTGTTCCTCGAAGCTCGAGGTGCGCGCGCTTCTCGCCAATCAGTGCGAAAATGGTCTCTCTCGATCGAACTCCGTGGTCGAAGGTACTCAAAAAACCCTCTCAAAACGCAAGAAAGTGTGTCGCAATATTAAAAAGAAAACTGTCGGCTGTGAAGGAAAACCGGTATCCTGCGGAGACCATTATTGCTGAGCTCATGCCCTTATGACTCCAGGAACCGAAGGTAAGGAAAACACAGTCTCGATTCCTCTTTTTTCTACCATTCAAAATAAATCCACGGGGCAGTTTCCACCTATACATCCCTCAGATACAGTCCACAAACATCCCCAAGATTAAACATCCACCTAGATGTAATTTAAAAAGTGACTCCGAAAAAATTAAGTAGCCATAAAAACTTTCGAAAATGTCACATTCTGATCTAGAATTGTCTCAGAAATCCAAAAATGTTACAATATACAGGGTGTTCCATTTAAAAATTTAGAACCGGAGCCATTCCCGGTGAAACAGGAAGTGACCGGAAAGTGAAAAATATGTGAAAACTCTCCTCTTCACATACCATTTACCTATACCAAATCTCATTTTGATACACCTAATGGTCTAGAAGTAAGACTTGTCTAATAGATTCGTTGACACCCGGTATACAGTGAGGTCCATAATTAATGGATAACTTTATTTTCAGTAGTGATAACCCAAGGACATTGAAAATTGTTCGAAAAAATTTTATAACAAATTTCGAAAGCTTGTTGCTATAGCAACAAGCTTGATAAAGTTGTTGAAAATTTTTTGAACATTCATCAATGTTCGAGGGTTTTTATTATTATTATTATTAGATGGCGGGGCTAGCCAGTGGCTGAACTGCAAGTAGTTCTGTATAGAACCTTTCTGCACCCCGCTATCGGGTCTATCTCGTGAGTACTCCGGATCCCTTAATGAACTCCTGGAGATACTTAACAAGGTTTTCCTGCGGGATGGTATCTTCTGCACAGCAGTGTCCGAAGATATCCATCCTCATGCGAGCCAGAGCATCGCATTCAAACATTATGTGGGAGGCTGTTTCGTCCTCATCATCACAAAATCTGCATTGTGTGGACTCTTGGTGTATCCCCAACAGTTGCAGGTGTATTCTCAGGTGGCAGTGGCCTGTCATTAGTCCTATCACCTTCCTGAGAGAGTCTCGGCTTAGTTCAAGAAGGTGTCTTGATAGCCAGTCGGTTGGCCCCATCATCATCTTGATGATGAGTATTGCCTGAGGCACTCTCCCAGAGAGATTGATGATGGTTTTTAACCCATTTCTTTGTGTCCTGCTTAATATCCTCAAACGGGATTCCGCAGGCTGGTTCTCATCTAGTGAGAGTTGTTGCTGCCCCCGCTCTTGCTAGGGCATCTGCGCTCTCATTTTCCTGTATGCCCTTGTAACCTGGTACCCAGATAAATTTTACCCTGTTCTGTGCTCCCAGGTCGTTAAGGTTTTGGTGTGTCTCCCAAACCAGTTTGGAAGTGAACCTGCATGAACGCAGGGCTTCAATCGCCGCCTGACTGTCGGAGAGAATTGCTATGGGTTGGTTTCTAGGACCCCTCCTTAGAATCTCTGTCGTGCAGACGGAGATTTCCGTTTCTTCGGCTTGGAATACAGAGGCTTGAGTATCGAGGCTTAGACTGATGTCTTGCCTCGGTCTCTCCCCGTATATTCCAGCCCCTACTACTTTGCTAGTCTTTGTGCCATTCGTATACCACATTTGCCCTCTTGACAGCATTGGTATGGCCCTTGATGTAACTTCCCCATCTTCTATGATGGTGGTGTGTGTTCCATCAAAGGAGTATGTGGAGTCATTTTGTCCGACGGCATCTCAGACCTGTCGATTCTTATGACCTCCAGTATGCTGGAGTGGCCTTGGTTATTGTCCCTCCATTGGCCCAGACATTTTAGCCTGGATACTTCTATCCTCGCCTCTGCTGCAATATGCAAATGCAGGGGAGGGAGGTTTAGGATTACCTCCAATCTAATTGTCGATGTGCTGGACATAGCACCAGTGGAGCATGGCCAGTCTTTGTAAGCTAGCCAGCTTCCCCCATGTTCGAGGGTTATTCGGATAGAATTTTTTTTGCTAATTATAAAAAAAAATGCAGAGCAAAAACTGACTTTCTATAACTGATGAAGATGTATTTCCACTACACATGCTGTTAATAATTTGATTATGATGGTCTTGGTCAATATTCAATTAGGATTTTATTGAGTTGGCATTGTTATGGCCCGTAATTTTCATAAGCTCTTGCTCTTGTACACCACTTTTGTCCAATCGACTGACCGCGGTTGATCTATTGGAGTGATTAGTAATTTTTGATTGATTTTGTCCAATTTTGAATCGTATTTCTTCCAGTGATCATTTTCGGCCCTCCAGTGACGATTTGTTCCTAAGAATAATCTGTTGTTTTTAATATTTGGGCCTCTTTTTGACATCAATTTTTAAATAATCTGACAGGAAAAACGCTGTCGTTGTTTTCTACTAAAAATTTGTTTTCAGTACACATTCTTAAACCACCTTGGCAAGTCTTGCTGAATACAGGGATATATTTAACTCGATTTGTTGCAGAACCATCGTTGTTTGATTCGGTACGAAAATAGTCAGTCAATTCATTTTGAATAGTTCCTATATTTGCTACAACTTGTTATATCCCAAGATATTAGATATATATCTTTAGTAGGTGTAAGTTTTTAAAAATCAATATAGATTATTGTTTCAAATGTTTTCTTCTATTTTTATTATGCAACTAATGATAGAACATCAATTAACTGAAGATTAATATTGCCTAAACTACAGGCCTTACAAAATGACTATAATTATTAAAATGGAATGAATGATGCGATGAGGCGAATGAAATTATTTCTAAAATTATCAACTAAATAAAACGATTACACTATAGCCTCAGCGGCTATGGATTGTCTATTTTTGACGAATGACGAATGAGCAACACGGAAATTGTCTTCAACTCGAATAACTTTTTTTTTTAATTATCATTATAAACTATCCGCATATCTGGCATAAATGGAACGGTCTCACCATGAATAAAAAAGAATCAGCCGTTAGTTGGGCAATATCAAGCTCTTGGATGTAGGGATTCAAATTCCGAAATTCCTCTCACGAATTATCAGTTGCTCTCACCAACGCAGAATCCAAATCAGAGATATTTTTGGTACTAAATCTCAACCACGTGACAACTGAAATATGTTGGTTTCGTTTCATTTTAATATAATTAATCAAGTTTTACTTACCGTGTTTGGATGGTAGCTTCGAAATGAAATTAAAGGTGAATGATCGATCAAAATTTCAAATTCAGATCAGTGACAATTAATGACTTTTTTTTTTGACAAACGTCATTTACTCAATTCATAATACCAAGATGCATATAACTCCTGGTGCGTTTACTGATTCGCTTTTGTTTCAACTAAAGTTCTTGATCCTGTAATTGCGTCAATAGAGTTTGTTCCATTCGTCAATGGATGACGCTCAAGTCGAATATAGTGGAGTTTCCAACAATCCAAAGTGCCTACTAGATAAATTTTTTGAGTTTTTGAACGTTAACATTATTTTGAGGTTATATGTCAATTACATTGCATATTAGGCTATCCAAGATGCTGTCAAACTAAAATCAAGATGGCCGCCTGAAGGCACACATTGTATTTGTTATTGTTTGAACGAGACTATTGTTAATTTTCATCTATTGGAGTGAAATTTTTGTATGAAACTTTGCCGAATAAAAAACATGCCTACAAAGTGTTATGTAAATAAATAAACAATATAATATAAAAACAATAAAAATGCAAATGAAACATTAAATAAAACTAAGTATGATATGATAGCAGCGATTTAGTGCTTTCCTGCTCATAGAAGAGAACATAGGCATCTCCGCTCACCAGGGATCTAGATGAAACTGGGGTCACATGTGAATCATTGTATTCATGCCACGTGCTCGCATACGGATGTCTACAGTAGGCTGTGTAGTGTCCGCTATGGGTAGTCCCACTATGGTTAGTTAATGCATATATCTAATCCCTCTAACGGAAAATCTATGGTAACATTCAATTTTCCTCTTTCTGTTGAAGGAAACCTTTTCAAATGAATAACTAGAATTTTCGGGAATCTATGAATCGATAGGTATTTCGTGCACTTCCTTCTCTCTTTGCACTTCGCACATGTCGGCTTCTCGTCACCATCCAAAGTTTCTTCCCTTCTGAATGAATCCAAACATTGTGATAGTGTTAGCTGGCCTGCTCTTCGTGTTATGTTGTAAATTATGGAAGCCGTGGAGATCGCGACTTAGTGAAGTTTTTAAAAATTCCTAGCTAGCTACATTTTGATAATGTGGTATATTAAATCAAAGACTAGATAGATAGATGTTTATTAAGTAGGATACCCTAATATACATAGTTCCATGTTACAAAATAACAAATTAGTAGGTAAAAATATGTAACAAGTAAAAATAAATTACTTTGCGATATCTGACACTCGGTGTGTAAAAAAACGACCAATCCAATGAAGATTTGAAAATAAAAATAGATAAATGTGTAGGCAATCATATATTACAAATAATAGTGTTGAGGAAACAGTCATAACTTCATGCACATCGGACAGTCCTATAGGGTCCAATAGATCACAGATAACATTTTCACACTGCAGCACAACTCGGCCATCCTCACCTTTTCACAAAGACACCATCTTTACTCTAAAAAATGTCTTCCTTTTATGAAACTTAGGTAGCACAACTACTTTAAGAAAATTGTACGCTTTTGGGAAATCAACTATCCAGAATTATTCATCTGGGAAAATTTACTCATGAACATATATCCTTTGGGTGACCAAATCACAAAATCGCAGTATTTTCATTCAGTTAGTTTCATTTGTAAATGAGTTTGGTAATAATAAGCATGGTCACGTTTTAGGGTAATTGCAATTCCACCGCTTATTATAGTTGAGGTTTTTAAATTTGAATACTGCCCCATATCAATATTCCTTAATGAATATGGACACTTCACTTCCATAGCAGCCACAAGACATCGTCGCATCAGGAGAACCATCAATTTATTAAATAATCCATACTTTCAACAAAGGAATATCCATTCGCTGTGAATGCCTCATCTGAAAATTAATTGGAAACATTAATAAACAGTTCATAAATTACGAAAAATCAGTACCTACCTTGGCAACAACAACAGTCTGTTCATTCATTTTTCTTGCTTCACAATCATGGGCAAATCCAACTTCAAGATATTTATAGCCTGTTAAACTTTTGTAGGCCTTCATTGGCTTTCTTGTTTATGAGTCAACAGCAGATATGTAATAATGTCGAATGCCGTTACTGTTGTGAAAAAATCTAGAGATATGTCCATTTCACAAGGAGTGAAAGTAAAAGGATCCATGCACTTTATCATTCTCCTTTTGTCTCTATAGATCGATGCAGTGTCTTTGTTTACTCGTTCTAATGATAGTAAATAAATCACTTTTAGTTAAAACAGCCGTAATAACATTTCAAATCACAACTAAACAAAACTATTAGCAGTAGAAGCTAGTGCCAAACACAAACACCATTCATGTGTGCCTACACGTGTTCTGGATAGCCTAATTGGTATTTATCGTGTGATTTTTCTGTTCTTTTAGTTTTAGTTTTTAGTTGTTGGGTTATTGTTATTTATTTGTTCTTGTGTTTTTCTGTCATTCGTAAAAGTAGGGTAGTGTATAGCATTTTTTGTGAGTCTCGACTTCGACATGACAATCATGATATGGTTCAATTTGAGGTTATGTCGATGACGTAGCATGCGTTTCTCAAAACGACATGTCAAGTCATCATGATCGGTAATGATTTGCCTGCCATCTATGTTAAAATTGAGTAAACTCTCTTGACGCAATAAAAATGTCATGAATCAAGCAGGCCGTACGTCAACAGTTTTGGATGACAATTTCACAGCTATAAGTAATTCCACCAGGAGTTATATGCATCTTGCATAATACCAAGTGCTCGATTAATTTAAATACCAAACACAATTACGAGGGTTCCGTTTCAAACTCAAATAATGATCCGTGAATTGGCAACACGTGAATGGCGTTTCGAGGATGTGGGCGGAGCAAGAAAAGCTTGAAGAAGCATGAAAAGCTTGAATATAGCTTGAAACCAAGCCAAGCTAAAATTCGTACAATTCAAGCCAAGCCAAGCTTGACTTTCAAGCCCAAGCCAAGCTTTTATACTTCAAGCCAAGCTACTTGGCTTGGTGAAACCCTGTTCCAGATATTCACTTCACAATTTGGAATCTTCAACTTTCATAATAGAGAATTTTTTTGCATATTTCACAAATACTGGGACACCCAGGTAACAACTATTTTCTTTCTTGATAAAGACAAAAGAAGCAATCCCAAATAACTCGAAAGCTTCATGTTACGTTCGGTACGATGAGTGTTGTAACAAGTTTCACCCAAGGTGGAACTTGTCTGCTAAATATTTCATAATGTGGCTGGCCCCTTACGCTGGCTGAAGTATGGCCACTATCACCTCATTAAAAGTTTATGATGCGGCTTTCCAACGATAGAGTATCGCTAGTGTGACTTCAGCAACAAAGGGCAGGCTGCTGAATATTCCATGATGGTCGTTGAGCTGTAATTTTCAACAACAGTAGGATCAAGAAGATTTAAAGGGTAAGGTGGTTGTAGTGGATTATAGCATCCAAGTTATTAGTCATTCTGTTCTGTAGTGAGACATATTTTATTACAGATAAGACTGAACGCTTCCTGAATAAAAGATAAGAAATGTCTGGGATAGGACCCCGCACCCAATACATGGGAAAATGACCAAAACATAGTAAGGTTCTCTTATCCAAAAATATTACTTCTTACATGATTAGGAACAAAATAATATTATTGCTGGTTTGAAGAAAGTCAAATGATATGTCACTCAGTCGTTAATATAGAAGAAGCCACCTATTATACAGGGTGTGTCGAAAAAAGCGACAATTTAGCATGTTTTGCCAATCTATATTATCGGTCCCATTAGACTGTGCGTTTTTATTAGGAAAATCCTTATTGTGATTATTTTCTTATGACAAAAAGATTTTCTCTAGATTTCGATTTTTTTTACAACACAATGATTTTTTTCAAATGTTTGTTGTTTATACTACATGCTTTCAACAATAGCCACACAAAACAGCATTTTTGATTCAATAAATCCACTTTGAGGCCAAAACTAATTGGGGAAGACTTATAGTAATTGCTTAGTATGATTAGATCACGTTTATACGGGGGCGTAAACAAATATTAGTTGAAATCGGTTTTGTACGTATTACGTAATACAGGCTGATTCACGGTGGATGGCACATTAGACGTTTCTAGTGAACCAGACAACGGATCACTTTGAAAATTTAATGGAGGGCATATTCGGACATTCTCTAGCCAACTAAAATATTTTCGACAATGCGATGTTGCCGCTTCTATTAGAAAGCAGTAGCAACTTTGATTTTTCAAATGGAACACTCTGTATATAATATTATTTTTGGAATCTCCAACAATTGCCCGACAACTTTTCTTGATATTTCCCTATACCTATCTGTTACCGTTTTCGAAATAAATATTAATTTCAATTTTTTTCTTCGAAAATCATGACTTCTAAAAATGCCGATATCTTTTAGGTAAGAAGTACTATGATATCGAAATTTGGTTTGGAGTTAGGTGATACTTGGACACTTCCCACACGTCAGCCTAATCTTCGTTACTTCAATACAGGGTGGTAAAAAATACAGTTTTTTCGTTTGCTTGAAAAAGTTGCTGAAATTAGATTATTTTAAATGGAACACCCTGTATATTATTGAAAATTCGGAAAGCTGCTGAAATTTGCTTTATTTCTATGTATATCATACCTATACCTAACTAGTCAAGTTTCGGACTTATGAGCATTTATTTGTGAAAATGTCCCTTCATAATGGTATTTCCATTCGGTATTTGGTAAGCAGGCCATGATTACTATTTGACAGTAGCGTTGTGACATTCTCCTAATAATATCGACATTTTCGTCACTTCAGAAGTTGCAAATACCTTCAAAACGATGGAACAAAACTATTCAAACGAAGTTCTTATGAATTTGTTTATTATTTTTGGACAGTGTGATAAAATTATCAGCAGAACATGTAGAAAGTTCAATGAAATGTATCCGAATCTACCGCCAATGAACCTCAAGAAATTTATACGAATTCAGAACAATTTCACTGCATTTGGATCAACTTTATAAGCACCAAGAAACTTGCCTCGACCCGTAACTTCTGAAGACAACCAGATTAATGTCTTAGCATATTTTCACGCATTTCCCGAGTCATCGATAAGAAGTGCTGAAGAAGATTTGGGTATAAAATATTCATCGGTTCAAAGAATCTTGCGAAGACATAAAATGCATGATTATAAATTCACCAAAATTCAAGCAATGAAGCCTCAAGACCCTCAACAGAGAGTAGAATTTTGTGAAATGTTGTTGACACGCATTCAAGAAGATCCACTTTTTTTAAATAAAATTATTTGGACTGATGAATCGAAATTTTCGAGAGAAGGGATTTTCAATAGAAAAAATCGTCATTATTGGTCCAGTGAAAATCCTCACGTCACAAAAGAAGCCGGATTTCAAGAAAAATTTAGTTTTAATGTCTTCTGCATGTTGATGGACAACAAATTGAGGTACGTGATATACGAGGAGTCATTAACATCCAGAAGCTTGGGACCATGGAATTGGCCAGCGAGATCACCCGATCTTAATCCATTAGATTTTTATTTGTGGGGAATGTTTAAAGAAAAAGTTTACAAAATACCCGTGCGTTCGAGAGATGAATTGTTAGAAAGGATTGCCCAAATATTTGAAGATTTGGATCCCAATGAAATCAGATCTGCCACCACGAAAGCCGTCAACACCCGCATTTTAAAGTGCTTGGAAGTGAACGGCCAGCGATTCGAACATATTTTGAAATATTCCACATGATTGTTTTACTTTTTTATAATTATTCATATCAATATTTCCAATTTCAAGTTTCTTGGTGCTTTTTTAAAGTTTATCCAAACATATTGAAATTGTTCTGAATTCGTATAAATTTCTTGAGGTTCATTGGCGGTAGATTCGGATACATTTCATTGAACTTTCTACATGTTCTGCTGATAATTTTGTCACACTGTCCAAAAATAATAAACAAATTCATAGGAACTTCGTTTGAATAGTTTTGTTCCATCGTTTTGAAGCTATTTGTAACTTCTGAAGTGACGAAAATGTCGATATTATTAGGAGAATGTCACAACGCTACTGTCAAATAGAAATCATGGCCTGCTTACCAAATACCGAATGGAAATACCATTCTGAAGGGACATTTTCACAAATAAATGCTCATAAGTCCGAAACTTGACTAGTTAGGTATAGGTATGATATACATAGAAAGAAAGCAAATTTCAGCAACTTTTTCAAGCAAACGAAAAAACTGTATTTTTTTACCACCCTGTATTGAAGTAACGGAGATTAGGCTGACGTGTGGGAAGTGTCCAAGTATCACCTAACTCCAAACCAAATTTCGATATCATAGTACTTCTTAACTAAAAGATATCGGCATTTTTAGAAGTCATGATTTTCGAAGAAAAAAATTGAAATTAATTTTTATTTCGAAAACGGTAACAGATAGGTATAGGGAAATATCAAGAAAAGTTGTCGGGCAATTGTTGGAGATTCCAAAAATAATATTATATACAGAGTGTTCCATTTGAAAAATCAAAGTTGCTACTGCTTTCTAATAGAAGCGGCAACACCGCATTGTCGAAAATATTTTAGTTGGCTAGAGAATGTCCGAATGTGCCCTCCATTAAATTTTCAAAGTGATCCGTTGTCTGGTTCACCAGAAACGTCTAATGTGCCATCCACCGTGAATCAGCCTGTATACACTCACCGGCAAAAAACCGGCCACTAAAAACTGGCCCCAAATTCAAAATTGGCTTCCTCTCGAACCGTTCCTTTAATTTTTATGCTTCTTTTTTAAATTGTATAATAATTCCGTAGTAACGATGCCATGTCAGAAATTTTTATTCAGATTTGAATTTGATCATATACGGGGTGCATCAATGAGTCAAGTTTATTTTCCAAAATTTGAAACACCCTGTGGAGTGCAACAACTATAGCAGCTGTTGTCAACTGAAATCTCATTGAATCCGGATCTTTTCTGAATATTTTGTTTTTTTAATCACGACATTATCTCTGTTTTTACTGGAGATACACTGTTTTAAAGCGAACACCTCGGACGAACCAGTGAAAACACAACAAATAAACATCGAAACGTAAGTTTAATTAAAAAACTAACAAAAACATGAAAATTTAAAAAACAATAAACACATTTCAAGGGGATAATATCTAGTGTGGCATACCCGCGCCAAAATAACTTCATTCAGTCGATGTTGCATCGAATCAATAAGGTTTGTAAGAAATTCTTGTGGAATGGCATCAAATTCTTCCTGAAGTGCAATTCGCAGATTATGAAGGGTGTCTGGCAAAGCAGGTCGGCGACGAATGCTCCCTTGAAGTTGGTCCCAGAGATGCTGAATTGGATTGAGATCAGGACTGCAAGATGGCCAAACTATTCGTTCAATATACCCATACTTACTTAGTCCAAATATTCGTGCCACGTGCGGTCGCGCATTATCTTGTATTAATACGAAGCCGTCTCCGACAAAATAAGAGTAGGGCACAAAAGCGTTTAGGAGAATATCTTCGATACCATATACCGATTCCAGGCATCCTGGACTGTTGTTCGAGGTATACCAAGGGTATCGGACACATAACGTTGACTTCGGCCATCCTCAATTAAGGCCACAAGACGAGCAACATCCGTCACAGATAAAGGCATTTTGTGATTTCAAAACCGTTAATAAGCTCTTAATGTTAATGTTTCCGCGTATGCCGCCTTGATTATTTACACGTAGAAATTTCTGCCTGCGAACACTTTTTCCGAGCCGTTCGCTTTCAAAAAGTGTATCTCCGGTAAAAACAGAGATAATATCGTGATTAAAAAAACAAAATGTTCAGAAATGATCAGAGTTTAATGTGATTTTAGTTGACAACATCTGCTATAGCTGTTGCACTCCACAGGGTGTTTAAAATTTCGGAAAAGAAACTTTGTCTCATTTTTGCACCCCGTATATGCTCAAATTCAAATCTAAACAAAAAATTTTGACATAACACTGAGGAATTAATCTACAATTTAAAAAAACCATCGAAATCAAATGAGCGGTTCGCGAGGAAGCCAACTTTGAATTTGGGGCCATTTTTAAGTGGCCAGTTTTTTTTGCCAGTGAGTGTATATGTTTGTTAATTATTTTTTAATGGATCTGCCAATTTGAATCATACTTTCCAGTCATACTTCAAAGTAAATTACCCTACACTCGGGTAAGTTTCATTAATGTCTAGTTATTGGAATTTGAGTGAAATTCTCAATTTCATCTATCGTATCTTCTTCTTTTTTTTGTATCATAAGTATTTCAGTTCTTACGCAAGCTCATCCCAACTTTTCCCACTTACCTGTCTTTCTTTTTCACCATATTGCTCCCATTTATACATTTCTTTGCACCTTTTTTCCATATGGTATTTATCAAAGGACCCCGCACCAAATACATGGGAATATTTTGATAATTTTTTGTGATATTGTAGAACAAGTCACTAAAAGTTATACACGTGCAAGTTTAAATTAGTTCATATGTCCAGTTTCGGAGATATGAATTTTTCAAAATCATAAAAATTGCTGTTTTACCAAAACAGTAACAGTAAGGTTATCCAAAAGAGTTACTATTTAGATGATTGGTAACAAAATAATAGCATTGCTGGTTTGAAGAAAGTTATATGACATGTCAATCAGTCGGTCGTTAAGATAGAAGAAGCCACCTTTTTTTACAGGCTGGATCAAAAATAGCGACAATCTTGCATATTTTGCCAATCTTTATCATCGGACCCATTAGTGAGATTGAGCATTTTTCATTTGGGAAATCCCTATTGGGATTCTTTTTTTATGACAAATAGATTTTCTCTAAAAGTTTCAACATTTTACAACATAGTAATTATTTTTCATTTTTTTTTTAAATAGCCTTTTAAAACAGCCTTTTTGAGTCAATAAATCCACTTTGGAGCCAAAACTACTTGACGAAGACTTATAGTATTAGCTTCATATGTGTAGCGGTTCAAAATCTCCACCCTGTAAATAAATCATGAGATCGCGCGAATGCTTTGTTAGTTGCCTATCAGATGTGTAGTAGGATGGTCGGGATATCACAATAAACACTCCCTTTAACAATAGTTCAATATATTCCGCACCTAACACGTCTTACTTCTACAAGTTTCAGTTAAACAATGAATCTTATTCGGACTACTCATAATACTAATACTAGTCACCGGGTGACACATTATGATAAGCGGGTACTGCAGATGGATTCACCGGGCAGGCAGAAATGAATCAGTTCCGGCCAGCTCAAAGAACCGACAAATGATTCGAACGGGCCCATCGTTTGATATGGTTTCTGTGGTTGTTCGATGTAGTAATAACCAAAAGTCAATCATATTCCCCACTGATCATCATCAGGTTGTGATGGTTGGGCCAAGTTATCTCTGAGTAGATGGTGTTTCATTTTACTAATCCGTCACTCATATTTAAATTCCGTGACAACATCGTATTTCTCAAGCACCCGAATACCTCAACTAATCAGAGCATTGGAGAGGGATAGACTGTTTGATATTTCGGCAGTATGACAAAAACATTGAACCGGTAGCAAGAAGACAGACTTGTCGTTGTGCATAGAGTTCTATTGAAGAAAAAACCTAATAACACCTAAAGTTTCAAGTTTATTTGAAATGGGATCAACTAACATGAGTTTCTATAGGTTTTTTTGTTTGGCTAAGATTTTCTTCTCGGCTTCCTGAAACGAGAAGACCACGTCAAATACCGCAAAGGTAGCTGTTACGATCTAGCGGCGGTGTGTCTGTACTCGAAGCTAGAAATTTCTGGCAGATATTTCTTTCAATTGTGGAGCAAAGGCTGACCATCACATCCCGATACCCAGCAAATTGAGTTCCCCAGCCTTTCCCCCCGTCGAAGAATAGAAAAGCGTTTGGCAAGTGCAGCCAGAGATTGATAAAACTGCATCAGCGTTACGCAGATGAAGCTTTGCCTCCAGCAAATGGTGTGTTTTTTTTTCGAAAAGTAAATTCTGCAACCAGTTCCAGTATACTGGTGTCCTGCTACCACTCACAGAGAATAAGCTAAGTAAAGTAAAAATTCCTGTAAGTTGATATATATTTTGTATTATGTAATAATCCAGATAACGATTAGTGTCCCTTTCAATCATATATTTTTTATTGAAGATTATAGTCTTTTGTAATCTCCAAACAGCTGTTTGTGGAACTAGACAAGTTCTTGTAAATTTGCGAACTAAGTTACGTCCCCGGCTCGACAGTGTCGAAGAAATTTTCAGTTTTAGGTTACTATATTTTCTCAATAATATTATAATAATTATCAAAGCGTACGAAAGTGAAACTCCATACGTGTTACTTAATTAATCAATTTACACTTTTGCCTCAGGGGCAAATATTTTCTGAATGTAGTTAATCATATTTTTTTATATTATACATCTCAATTCTGAGCTGTTCTGAGCTCTGTTTATCCCCTCTTCGTCGAAATATTTTTGTTTTGGCTGGCGCCCAGGTGTAGCTTGCGTCTCAACACGTGGACTACATATTTATGTAATTATATAAGAAGGGCACATGACCCAGCTATCCCAAAGGTAAGAGTGGCCAGGCAGACGTTTTTGTTTTGGAACCATTCAGTCCCAAACACCCGTCACATATGATTAGCTTCAAAAAGTTAGCATCACATTTTATAATAATAATAAGCATTATATTATGTCACCATGTTATCCATTCACACTTATTGAATGAAAACATATTCAGTGTCATAAGCCAACCGACGATTGGATTATGACCCTGTTCTTCCATATGGCCTCGAATATACGGGGGCGTTTACAAATATTAGTTGAAATTGGTTTTGTACGTAATATACAGTGCCCACCAAAAACTTGGAACCATATGGGAAACTTTTTTATTCTCAGAAAATGGCATTCTTCATAAAAGTTGGTGCATTCACTTAGACTGATTATGCGCATATCGGTTATTATCAGTGGCGTGCGGCTAAGCGGGAATCGGCAGATATTCTAAATTCACTAAAAAGTAAAGGGACATTAATATGCAAAACATCTAAAAAAATATATTGAAAAAAGTTGTTTGCAATTGTATGATATACCCAGTTATTCAGTCTAGTCTATCAATTACTAATTTTAATAACTACCAAATGAGTTACCTTCAATTTTTCATGGAAATTATCGACAATAATGTTTGTAGTAAATTAGTTCATTGGCATAAATTATCTGTCAAAGCAATTAACTGATTTAAAAAAAAAACAGTCATTGAAATATAATTAAATAAAGCCATGATACTTAAAAAAAATAAAATTGGTAATTGGTAGACTAAACTGTATAACTGGAAATATCATTCAATTGCAAACAACTTTTTTCGATACATTTTTTCTATATTTTGCTTAATAATTTCACTGTAGTGAATTTAGAATATCAACCGATTCCCGCTTAGCCGCACGCCACTGATAATAATCGATATGCGCATATTCAGTCTAATTGAATGCACCAACTTTTGTTTATAATTAATTTCATTTTAACAGTGTTTTGCTTTGAAATCACTCTACTCTCAATGACAGCAATATGATCCTTCAATACTACAGTTTTGGTAATTATTTTTTATTCCGCATTCAATGATATACCGATCACATGTGACGATTTTATTACTTTTCTTCTAGGATATTTGAAAAAAAAATTGAGTAGGGGCCTGAATAAAAAAAGAACTGAGAAGTTGGGAATTCTAGAGAACAGGAAAATTATGTTTATGACTCGTGATGGTGGCTGAAAAATATCTGAAACGTATTGAAACCGTCATAAGTGATCCATCACGGGATTCAGAATGAGGAAGCCTCTTCAAAAGTCTCACTATCGATTAACTCTCCTGGAAGCGATAAGCCCAAGTCATTCATCATCTTTTTTGCCGCATGATACTCTTTGATTATGCCTCGGATCAGGATTTGAACTCACCTTCATCTAAAATGTATTTATTCAAAAATCACATCCCCGTTTCAAAGGAGAATCCGTGGCCGACCCCAGCCAGGGAGTAAGAAATTTCAATACCCAATAACTTTTTTTCCTAGAGCGTGAGAGGTAGGATGATTTTCACTCGACTTTAATTTATTTATGTAAATTGAAAAACTGATTTTTGGCCATCCGTTGAGGATGTTAGAAATAAATATTTCATAGCATGAAAAATATAAATGACCTGAACTGAAATGTTAGACAAGTGCTAGTACACAGACAAAAGAGATTTGTTCAATCAAAAATATACATACTCTTGAACAGAACAATCTTCTGAAAAGAATAATTATTTCTAATTGATGAATATAATCTCAATTCGAACTGATTGAGATGTTTGCTTCTTTACATGAATTATCTTGAAATGAATTTGCTTGCAGTGAAAACATCCTAGAAAACACTCACATTAATAGACCGGGAGGCGAGAGGGGTTTTGCATGTATCATAGGCCCCACGCTGAGACTCTGGGGGCTGATAGACAACGTTATTCCCCAATGTGAAATCCCGGTATGGCACCTCTGAAGTGTAGCTTTTAGGGGGGGGTGAATTTTCAAACGTGTAATTAATATCCATGCCCATGGATCATAGGCCCCACTTTGATTCTTGTTTTATGTCGTCAAGGAGGTCGCCAAAGTCCGCGAACTCAATATGCCATACTAATATGGCGTCACTTAAGGCCCACCATACTTACCGAAACGTGTAATTTTTTCACTGTGGACATGGATCATGGGCCCCACGCTGTTGTTTCGTGATCCTTGTTAACAATGAACTGTAGAACAAAGATTTCGAAACGCCATACCGCTGGGGCGTCGCCAAGTGGCCGCCATACTGGACCAAATATGTCATTTTTAGCAATGAACACGTCTAATAGGTACCGGTGTGGCGTTTTGGTTTTAAGATGCCCTGTTAGATCACTTTAGCGGGGATTACACTGACACACCGATAGCGTGTCGCTAAAGGGGTGCCGTACCGAAAAAAACTAATTTTTTTACCGACGCTCCGGAATGGCCTGGCAGAATTGCTCCAAACTTGTATTTATAGGTTTTCGAGGTCGCTGATCCATTTAAATAAAAGCTTTTTTTAAAGTTTTTTTGTATTTTTTCTTATGTACATGCAAAACATTTTACCCAATTCTCATATACACATACATTTCCAAAACAAGATATATAGGGGCCTGCAACTGCGTTCCGGTGGTCCATAGCTTCTAAACGGCGCAACTTCAAAATTTCTTTCGAATGCAAGCATGTTTCCTTCGTGAGAGAGTATCTTTGGAAAATATTCCGAAGTATACAAGGTGATCCAGAAACGTGCACCAAACCAAACTTATGTTTTTTGTATGGAACACCCTGTATTTCATCACATGGTTGAATAGAGATTACTTTGACCATTCAAAAAATATAGGGTCATATATGTCCATCAACGTTATTTCCGGAGATATATCGATATTACTTCAAAAAACATAACGTATCTCTGTAACTCTTCGTGGAAAAATATTTCTAATACTTTATGGGAGGCGAAATGACTCCAATATGGTCTAGTTTCTGTAACATGACACAGAATTGAAATTTCATTACTTTTTATGTACCGGATAGATCGAAACGCAAATTGAAAGATATCTTGGTTTTTTCAATTGTAAATTTACGTTATTTACAAGGTGAAGTAAATACCAAGTGTGGTATAACATTCGAAAGGAAATTTTATGGCCTTTCCAATACTGAAATTGAATGTATGGGTTTCCATTTGAAAAAAACAAGATATCTTTCAATTTGCTTTTCCATCTATCTGGTACACAAAAATTAATGAAGTTTCAACTGTGTGTCATGTTACAGAACCTAGACCATATTGGAGTCATTTCGCCTCCCATAAAGTTTTAGAATTATTTTTCCACGAATAGTTACAGAGTGCTGAATACGTTATGTTTTTTGAAGTAATATCGATATATCTCCGAAAATAACGTTGATGGATATACAAGATCCTATATTTTTTGAATGGTCAAAGTAATCTTTATTCAACCATGTGATGAAATCCATTACAATGCAACATAAGTTTGGTTTAGTGCACTTTTCTGGATCACCTTGTATACTTTGAAATAATTTCCAAAGATACTCTCTCACGAAGGAAACATGCTTGCATTCGAAAGAAATTTAAAAGCTATGTACCACCGGAGCGCAGTTGCAGGACCCTATATATACGATTGATTGTGCACGTTACCGATATGCCATGGCTATTGCAGTGATATATTCGTGCCTTATACTTCAAAATACACATACAAATGCCGGTATGGCAGTGGGGCCTTTCATACACTTAACCTATAAAAATGTGACAACTTTGGAAGCCAATATCTGACGTTGGCGACATCACATCGGTATGGCGCTTTCAGAACTTTGTTCAGGACATCAAAATGAACAAAGAAAACACATTTCCATGGTGGGGCCTATTAGACATGTTCATTGCTAAAAATGACATATTTGGTCCAGTATGGCGGCCACTTGGCGACGCCCCAGCGGTATGGCGTTTCGAAATCTTTGTTCTACAGTTCATTGTTAACAAGGATCACGAAACAACAACGTGGGGCCCATGATCCATGTCCACAGTGAAAAAATTACACGTTTCGGTAAGTATGGTGGGCCTTAAGTGACGCCATATTAGTATGGCAAATTGAGTTCGCGGACTTTGGCGACCTCCTTGACGACATAAAAAAAAATCAAAGTGGGGCCTATGATCCATGGGCATGGATATTAATTACACGTTTGAAAATTCACCCCCCCCTAAAAGCTACACTTCAGAGGTGCCATACCGGGATTTCACATTGGGGAATAACGTGACTGTCTATCAGCCCCCAGAGTCTCAGCGTGGGGCCTATGATACATGCAAAATCCCTCTCGCCTCCCGGTCTATAACTAATTGTGAAACATAATCCTCTTGACACAAGAATATAATTACTTGGTAGAAATCACTACCCGTGCCACGTGACACATTCAACCAATGAGCAATCAAAGTAGAATACGACTTCCATTTCGACCATTTCATTTAGTTTGATCATTTGGGATGGAGGTTATGAGGCTATGCGTAGGTACCTATATGAATGTTAGTGTTGTGCCTAATGGAAATGTTTCTATTGAAAAATTGAATTCGGCTCATTATGGGCTAGTTGTGAAAATGAGTGAAATATATTTTGGTTTTCTACAGTTTAGTGTCTAAAAGCGAGTGGCGTTGTTTATGTATTCAATCAAACTGCAATATGCGTCACTACTAACTGGTTTTATTGAGAATACAGTTAATAAACTTAAAACTATTCTCATATACAACCATTATTTATACCTAAATTGTTCGTAGTTGTGAATCTACTGTGAATCTACTGATTTTTGGTAGCGTATTCACTTTTCAGCTGCAGGAAAACCCGGAAAATCTACAGCACCATCCCGTGTGGTCGATTGCACACTTCAAGCAAACACCAGACGTCGGGATTGGCATTTAGGCAACTCACATCGCACTTGCCTCAACAAGGTATGAAGTCGCCTATCGATACCGATGTACTTGAGAAAAATTCCCTCAAACCCCGGATTCGAACCGAGTCAGATGAAAGCGGAAGATTCAACGGCCAACACATCGAACATACGTCCAATGCATCGAACCACTGAGCTACCGGCCACCACACTTACATCAATACATTTGATTTCTCATCTTTTGAGCGAATGTTATGAGAATGAAGAAATTTTAATACTAAAAAAGGTAGACATACAATTTGCAATAAAAATTTGTCAACACGTTTGACTCATCCTATATAATTGAATCACAAATGTTTTAATAAAATCGCGTATATTTCAATCACTTAACTCTCCACTCCACTTTCCACTCCAAATTGTAATCTTCAAATGGACTGATAGAGAAATGGTTCACTTATCTTACATATCACTGCTATACGGCACCTATTATGTGCGGCACCACGGGTAAGTGAGTATGATTTTCTCGGCAGTCAAGGTGTTAATAATACAATTCTAGAACATGCTGATAATATTAGAGACTTAGGAGTTCACTTCGACAATCAGCATATCGTATATATGATTTCATCTTCAGGAATTGCAGGAACTTTAATGATATTACTGCACTCTCATCTCTCTTCTTCAGTCTAGTACTATCGAGAAAGTCCGAAAAAAGTTTTTAAAATTTCTATGCTTCAAGGTTGATGGAGTTTATCCTCCAAGAGGATCTGATTATATGAATGAATTCGATTTCGTTTCTTTGGAAAAACGCAGAAATCAAGTGATACCTCATTTGAAAGGTATTCTCCTTCTTAATATCGAACAACAATAATATTAATTATATCGATTCGTTTTCGATATATAGGAACTTGAAGTTGGAAAATCACTTTTTATTAATAATAATAAATGGTCTTTATTCATCATAATTACAAGAATTTTGAAAAGGTGCAAGAAAAAAGCATTATCAATGAATTATGATGAAAGGGCGAAGTTCAGCTAAAGCTGTTTTTCAACTTTGCCCAGTATGAATAGAGATACTGAGTACCTAAATATACAAATAGAACTATATAGAATACATAGAGATATACAATAGTAAATAGAGAGACTGAGTACCTGAATATACATCTGTTAGTAACAAGAAGGGAAGGTAAATACATAAACGCCATAATCAGAAAATTCATTGAAATTTCAAATCGTTGTCCTATTCCTTTGCCTGAGTTGTCTACATTATATTTTATGTTGTATTGCGGAGATTAATTTTCATACGTTTTTTAAAATTCATTATTGTGTAGGATCTAATTTCCCAAGATACCCGATTATATTCAGTGCTTGCCTTGTATGAAAATGACCTCTTAAATAATGATGTTTTATGTTTTGGTATCACCAGAGTTGATCTGTTTCGTGTAGATGAGTTGTTAATGCTACAGAAAGTTATCAGTTTATTGTGAAGATACTCTGGTTGCTGGAGTTTTACAACTTTATGGACGAGAGTCAGTAAATGTAGTAAGCGGAATCTTTCGAGGCTTAACCAACCTGATTCGTTCATTTTGTGAGAAATGTGATCGAATTTTCGTATTCCATAGGCAAAACGTAAACAACTGTTTTGAATCTTCTGCAAACGTAAGGAGTCAGATTGGAGTAGTGCGGGTCCATATATCGAGTCACAGTAAAAAATTTTGGAAAAGATTAGCGATTCACAAAGTTGTAACTTGAGTTTAGTAGACATCAAGTCGCGATTAGGATATAATTGTCTCAGAACATTGAAGGAAGATTTCGTTAAGGACATCACATGTTTGGTAAACCGAAGGTCGGAATCCAGCCAGAGCCCCAAATTTTTGGCATTATGAGTAAATTCTAGATCTGTATCACCTATTTTGATATTAAGTTGATTTACAATGGTTTGTCTCACTTTATTTGGTCCAAATAACATTACTGTCGACTTGCCAGATTTAGTTTGAAATTGTGAGCTGCAGAAATATCAAAAAGAGCTTCGAGATCTTCGTTGATGAGTTTGTCAAAAGAATCCAAAAATTCGATATCAGAAGACAGGTACAACTGCGTATCGTCGGCATAATGATGGACACTACAATTTTTTACGAAAGTATGAAAATCGGCTATGTATAAGGAGAAAAGAAGTGGCCCTAAAATAGAACCCTGTGGTACTCCTTGGATTACAAGCATGTTTTCCGACGCCGGTCTTCCAAAATAACACTGTGGCTGCGATTGCTAAGATAGTTCGATATCAGTGAAACTGCATTTCGGGAGAATCCAAAATATTTTAGTTTTTTACAGAGAGTATCGTGATCTAAGGTGTCGAATGCCTTGCTATAATCCAAGAGCGTTAGGCAAGTTATTTTTCCTGAGTCCATGGCCTTGAATATATCGTCAGTGATTGACAGCAGGGCAGTAGTTGTGCTACTGCGGAACCCTGACTGACACGATGTTATGATATTATGTTTATAGACATATTCATTCGATTGTTCTTTGAGGATTAATTCAAATGCCTTGGAAAGAGTTGGAAGGATACTTATTGGTCGGAGATCCGAGAGAGTTTTTGGCTGATCACATTTAGGAAGGGGAATAACTGCAGCATACTTCCAAGCAGCTGGATATTGAGCAGGTGATATTATTTTGTTGAAGATAAAGGTTAGATGTTTCATCAACTGATTTTCAATCAAAAAAAGCATTCTTAGCGAGATATTATCGTTACCTACCGCATTGCTCTTTATCATATGAATAGATTTTCTAACAGATTCTTCGTCGATGGTATTGAAATCGAACTCACTATCGACCAATTTATGTCCGGCGTATCGATCCAGTAATGTCAACTGATTTGCAGATTTTTGGGCAGAAGGGGTAGAGTTGAAATGACGAATGATGTCATTGACATTTTTTAGTTCGAGGGGAATTTCTGTTCTAGTTTTTTTTCTAAGAACTTCCAAAGACCTTAGTGTATTCCAGGTATTTTTTGAGTTTTTTTGTCTGAGTATGAAATCAAGATAAGCCTTCTTCTCTCTACGAATTGAACCTGTAACATAGTTTCTGATTTCTGTATAACCATCCCAATTCGCAGCAGTTCTATTTTTTTGTATTTGTCAAAGGCTTTTTTCCTAAGTTAAATCATTTTCTTTATATTATATGTGATCCAAGGTGCATGTGGTTTACTTACTTTTTTCTTCACCATAGGGGCATGTGCGGAGAAAAGTAGCATTAGACTCTCATTCAAATATGAAATCATTTCATCAATGTCATTTAGTGAGTATATGAGATCCCAGTTGATATTATTCAAATCGAAACTGAAGTCATCCAAATGAAAATTTGAAAAATCACGATATGTTATGAATTTAACTTTATTTTCTGATACCAATGACTTTATACTACAAGATACTGCTAAATGATATGATAGTCCACGACCCTTCACATCTACCACCTCTACACAAGACACTTGATCAATATCTGATACAAAGATTATGTCTATCAGAGTTTTACTCCGTGGGGTGAAATGAGTGGGTTCATTGACCACTTGATGAAAATCAAAAGAGTTCAAAAAATTTACGCATAACTCAACGCCTCACTCAATCAATAAAAATAAGATAACAATACAACTGTTTAATGATAATTATCATTGACAAGAAATTAAATGATCTAACTATTTACCAACAAATCACATGCAATTCCGTTTCATGTTTTTATTTCATCCTCATTTACTTGATCGAAAAATTTTAAGGTTCTTAAGAATCGACAAAAAGAGGCTTTCTCGAATTCGACTCAAATGCGAGTACAACCAAGACAAGTATGCAAAACATTTTTTTTCGACAAATCGCAATTGTGGACGTCTATCAGTGTCAAACTGTTCTTTGAACGATATTAGGGTGAATTACTTGACTGCTGCTGAATATTTTTTCTCAATAAAGGTGTATACGATCGCGGAAAGGGTTTAAATAATAAAAAATGTTTTTAAGAATGATGAGTGAGGTAACCGTACAGCTGGTTTGTTCAATGAAACGCATCCAGATCAACTTGTTGCTAGAAAATACATTCTGGAATTAGTGCAAAAATTTCGTCAAACTGGATCAGTAGCCAACAAAAAACGAGATCCATAACGTGAATTTCCGTTCATGCAGACCAAACAATGAGCACAAGGAAATTTATTAGTGTTACCAATATCAGTTGAATCCTGAAACATCATAGATTCCACCCATACAAAATACATTTGGTACGCCAATTGAATGAAGATGATTTTGATAGGCGCCAGGAATATTGTGAAATTATGACTACGAGAATAGATGCTGATGAGAATTTCCTTTTCAACATATGATTTTCTGATGGGTCTATATTCGTTTTGAATTCGACTGTGAATCGTCATAACTGTTGTTATTGGTCAGATGCCAATCCACATGTTTTCCAAGAAGTCCATGCTCAAACTTCCCAAAAACTCAATGTCTGAGACCGTTTGATTGGACTAGTATTTCTGGACGGTAACCGGACAGGATAAACTTATTTGGAATTATTCAATGAATTTGTTTATTCACTATTATTAGCAGCCAGATCTCCAGATTTAAGCCCACTCGACTTTTTCATGTGGGGGTCACTTGAAAAACAAAATCTATGCGACCGAAGAGTATTACGTGGAATGGTATAACAGACAGACATTCAGATAACTCCATATTTTATATAAGTTAAAATGTTACATTCAATTCAAGAATGTGAACGAAAGAACAGTCATTGCATGAGACTAGTTCGACGAGAGTAGGTTCTTTCCAAGGTTCTCATAACTATTATATTAGATACTTTTATTCCGACGAATTTAATGTTTTGCTTCTTCAGCTTTTTTCGTTGGAGATTTATGATCTCACAATACGTTGAAAAGCACAAAAATCGTTCAGCGGAATGAATTCATAAATCACAAGTTTATCGTCCTTTTTTCAATTCGTCTCAGCGGCGAACACCAAAAAGCAGCAGAAGGGATAATAAAAAATTGGTTAAGAGGGAATATGTATTTCCGTAATAAGGATCGAATTTGAAGAAACTTGTTACCATAATCCGGGATGGTTCGAAATTTTTAATCTTTTGTGTTATAGGAGAGTCGAAAATATTCAAAACAAAAAATGTAATTTGATCATTAACTGGCGAAACATACATATTTTCTATTACTATTAGCCCTGTATCTGATCGAATACTTTTGAAGAAGGAATATCAGAGAAAATTTCACATCTCTACTTTTTAACCAATAAGATGCCTTAATTTTGACTAGTTACCATGGCAACTAAAAAAATTTCCGAAAATTTTTTCGTGGCGCCACGATAATTAAGTGGAGATTTTTTGACAGTTGAAAATGATGTAAAACCATTGAATATTGTAGATATACCTGTGAATAATGCAAAATTTCTATAAGAATCAACATTATTATTTATTATTCGCTATAAAGTTTCATTAAACAGAAAACACAAATTTTTTTAATTATTATGCATTAACAATTTATATTTCAAAAAACGTAGGATCTACAAACATAGTAAGATTTAAATGTTGCTTGAATTCTAACCCATCCTCTCTTCTTAATGGTGAATAGGAAGGTGACGAATTAATTAGATGTCTGTGTTTTAAGACATATATGTAATATTTTGAAACAATTTTGTTCAAATCTCTTTTACGCAAAAGGCCATATTTACTTGACATCTGCAGCAGACTTTCTTGGATTTTCGTAAACAAACCATTCGACTCTAACGCTTCCTGGTCGCAATCTTCCATTAAATTCGTTAAATACAGGGTGTTTCATAATAAATGCGCAGGACTTCCGGATGTGATAGCTCGTTCAAATATGAAAAAAAGTTTCTATTAACTTACCCTCTAAAATTCAACATTTTCGAGATACAGGGTGTTGAAATTATAAAAAAAATTATAGTTTTTTGCGAATATCTCTGGAACCGTTCATCGCACAAAAAACAGATTTTGAATGCATTTTATACTCATAATAAGCTATGTTTTGTGCAGATTTTTTATTTTTTAAAATTCATAATAGGTGAAGATTTTGAAGGGGTTGTGGGTGTTTTTTTCTCCAACTTCTACGCCACTGGAAAAAGTATGATTTTGAGCCGCCTACTTAAACCGCCAATGTTTTCTACACAAAAAAGGTACTCTTGGTCATAAGCTCTAAAGTTGACCGTTTTCAAGAAAAATCAACTTTCATGTTGAAAAACATGGTAAATTGTTTTAAATAATTTTTTCCTAATTATACAAAATTTATTTAAACGTTAAAACAAGTAACAAAACCAAACGTTGACTTCTTAATTGCAAAATAAAAAAAAACAATAACAATCATACTCAGTTGAATTGTTGGAAAAGTCCGCCGTTAGCTTCAATGCACGCAGCAATTTTTCGAGGAAAAAACATTATTTAAACAACATGAAAGTTGATTTTTCTTGAAAACAGTCAACTTTAGAGCTTATGACCAAGAATACCTTTTTTGTGTAGAAAACATTGGCGGTTCATATAGGAGGCTCAAAACTGTACTTTTTTCAGTGGTGTAGAAGTTGGAGAAAAAAACACCCACTACCCCTTCAAAATTTTCACCAATTATGAATTTGAAAAAATAAAAAATCAGCACAAAACATAGATTATTATGAGTAGAAAATGTCTACGAAATCTGTTTTCTGTGCGATAAACGGTTTCAGAGATATTCGCAAAAAACGATTATTTTTTTAAAATTTCAACACCCTGTATCTTGAAAATAGTGCATTTTAGAGGGTAAGTTAATAGAAACTTTTTTTCATATTTTTGGACGAGCTATCACATCCTGAAGTCCAGCGCATTTATTATGAAACACCCTGTATATTAATTTTGGATGACAAATTTGCACTTGACTCAACTCTGCAGTATTTACATAAATTGTACTTTACAAGAAATGTTTTACATAAGAATATCTTTGTTTGCTGGTTTACTATACAGTAACTCAATGTATTTTACCAATATAAACCTCATCTGTCAAAAGCATGGCAGTCTATATCACGGCCACCTACTGCAACAAACCATGTTAATAATATATTTTTTACATTGGAAGTGTTATGGATTACTTTAACAAAAAATACATTTCTACCACCTTTAGTAACCTAAAATTATGAAAGGGCGATAGACTGATCTAATACCCATCTCAGTTTTAGCATTTGGTGTAACTAAAGTTGGTAATATTTTTTATTTAACGAATCATGATGGACTTGACAAGCAGTGAAATTAATTTAAAATGTCAGATTGGATTAATAATTTTTTTCCAAATTATGGTGTGAAATTTTCTTACGGAATATCACGCAAGCTTAAATAATTCCTGGAAATTTTCTTTCGGGCAGGAATATTTTAGGAAAATTATCCCTCGTCGCTGCGACTCGTGATAATTTTCAAAATATTCGTGCCCTCAAAAAAATTTCCAGAAATAATTTAAGCTCTTGTGATATTATAAGTGAAAATTATTCTGTTGAAAAATATGAATTTTGTCATGCGAACTTACCAACTCGAAACGAAATTTTGAATGGCAACTCACCTGAAACAAATGAAATTTCAATAGTCATTTGTATATTCACAGCAGAATTTCAAAATATTTCATCTGCTGGCATGTCATAATGACATCGTTATGGATTTTAGTGACGTAATGTAATTCATTATGGTCCCAAGATATTAATGAAGTTCTAAAAGTCGTAGAACCATAATAAAATTAAAATTTATACTTTCAGAATGTTGAGCATGAATGAACTTTATAAGAAAACATGCAATTAATATCAAACAATTCAATTCAAAATACAAAACTTCACGAATCAACTATTTATTATGTACCGTATTGCATTTAGATATATGATATATCTAGAACGATCAGGAATTGTGAATGATCGACAATAGAGTTTCCGTCATCAGAAATCAACTAACTGAAACCTGTTTGCTTATGTCTCAAATTCATGGCAACTATCTATGGAAAAATATGGTGAAACTCTGGCCGTGGTATTAGATGTCTCCAAGGCGTTTGGCACCAGTTACTCCTCGCCAAGCTTCCATTTTATGGCTTGTCCCCCCACCCAGTTATCTCTGACAATCAAATTCATAGACCTGTAACTTTGTAACAAATAAAAATGGATAAAGTTTTGCGTTTTTCTTCTTGAAATGAAGTCAACTTTGCACTTCCAAAATTTTACCATAACGATACGGGAAACTTTGTATAAATGAAGTTGTTGCTACTCGAATTCGCGCATATCCTTCAGGGACCAGCTTACCGCATGTTTGGTGCGATTGAGAAAATATTAGAAAATAAACTCGGAATTGGTAGAGTGGACTTGACATGTTGAGACAATATAAATAAACTTAAAAAAAAAACTTTTTAGAGAAAAGAAAATAAATTTCAAATTGAATCAAACCCATCATTTTGTTATATTATGAAATTTTAAATTATGTAAGAGTTTGTGGCGATAAGTATCTATGTATTTCTTATTTTAAATTAAATTTAATTTAATCATCAAAAATTTTATAATGTAACAAAATGATGCGTCTAATTCACTTTAAAATTTATTTTCGTGCAATCGCACGCGAAGTCAGTATTTCGCGTTCTCAGCACAGTCCGCGAAATTTAATTTCGCGGCCGTTACCCATAGCAACGGCCGCGAAACCAAACGTCACTTTCAATTTGTCACACCAATCTTTAAACTCGCCGTAACATTTTTCGTACTGCCGTTTAGATTTTTCGGGTATTAAAACGGAAAGCGCCGAATTTACAACGCTTTTGAGTTCAGGAGGAGTGGAAGGTACTGAAATATCGCTATCAGTATCAGACATTTTGCGTTTTGACAAGAACTGTCAAAATATTTTGTATATATTGAAACATATCATTTCCATAGCACACGGTGATATTGTTAAATAAATTGAACTGCTGTTGATTTCAGAGCAATAATATATTTATTTACAACTATCTATTTTAATAATTTTAACGATTGCACGAAAAATAGTGTGTATGCCATGGCCGCGAAACTTTTTAACGACCTCAAGATTATCTTGCCTCGGCCGCAAGCGGCCTCGGCGATAACTGTTCTTTCGGTACGTTAAAAAGGTATTTCGCGGCCTTAGCATACAAATAACAATTTCTTCTTTTTAGTGCATTTAAATGAATGCATTTCTCTAAAAAGTTTTTTAAAGTTTATTTATTTATAAGAGACCTTTTTTGAAACCGCATTATTCAATACTCGGATAATTTTCACTATTTTTACAGATTTTTTCGATTTTATTTTCGCAAGTTTTCGCAACTTTTTTGAACAGACATATTTTTTGTTGTAAAGTATGAAACCGTTGAAAATTTTTCCGAATTTCTACGCGTTCTCTATCAGGCTTTCGAGATGGGAAAAGGGGTGAATTTTTTTTAAACCGTATTATTCAATGGTCAGATAATTTTCACTATTTTTACGGATTTTTCGATTTCTATTTTGCGAGTTTTCCTGATTTTTTTCATGACAGGAAAGGATTTTTCCTCCTTCCCCTATAGAAAGTACACACTTTCCTCCCTCAAACCAGGGAGGAACCTCTTACTTTTCCTCCCTAGGGAGAAAAGTACTCGACAAAGAGATTAATCTTTGGAGAACGACAATGACACTTTGTGCTCGAAATACACACATTATTTTTTCTACAAGCGCAGCTCTTAGAAAAAAAATGATCGACACTTATAAGCTATCTAAATGTCCAATAATTCAAATCACTAAAAAGAAAAAAGTAAAATAACGTTCTTGAAAAAAAAAAGTTGTAATTGCCAGGAGATGAACCAGGGACCTTCGGATTACAAGCCCAAGACGCTAGCCATTGCACCACCGCAGATTCTCAGATACACATGACTGTATTGTCTATACCTACTTTCCATCAAGTGAGAATAGGTCTATTTGCATACAAAGTCACAAAAAGGTTTTATTGAGTGGGCAGGAGGAATAGTTATTTGTATGCTAAGGCCGCGAAATACCTTTTTAACGTACCGAAAGAACAGTTATCGCCGAGGCAGCTTGCGGCCGAGGCAAGATAATCTTGAGGTCGTTAAAAAGTTTCGCGGCCATGGCATACACACTATTTTTCGTGCAATCGTTAAAATTATTAAAATAGACAGTTGTAAATAAATATATTATTGCTCTAAAATCAACAGCAGTTCAATTTATTTAACAATATCACCGTGTGCTATGGAAATGATATGTTTCAATATATACAAAATATTTTGACAGTTCTTGTCAAAACGCAAAATGTCTGATACTGATAGCGATATTTCAGTACCTTCCACTCCTCCTGAACTCAAAAGCGTTGTAAATTCGGCGCTTTCCGTTTTAATACCCGAAAAATCTAAACGGCAGTACGAAAAATGTTAGGGCGAGTTTAAAGATTGGTGTGACAAATTGAAAGTGACGTTTGGTTTCGCGGCCGTTGCTATGGGTAACGGCCGCGAAATTAAATTTCGCGGACTGTGCTGAGAACGCGAAATACTGACTTCGCGTGCGATTGCACGAAAAAATCATATGTATTACTTGGGAGTAAAGTGCCTTTTCCTCCCTTGGATGTTTACTGCCCTCCGCTTCGCGTAGGGCAGTGAACTACATCCTGCGGGAGGAAAAGTGGCACTTTCCTCCCTAGTAAGACAAATGGCAATTTTTTTAATTAATATTTTTCATGAACGAAACAGTTTGAACATTTTCCGATTTCTTTTGCGTTCTCTATCTAGCTTTTGGGGGTTGACAGGGAGTGAATTTTATTTACATCTAGTGCTCTTTTCCAGGTTGATATGATATATTGAAGAGATGTGCCACATGAATGATTTTTACGGAAGCCAGACTGAGTACCGATAAAGAGTTTATTTATATATTGAAATAATTTTCGATATGTTCGTATCCCGCTATTTCAAGAACTTTTTCAAGTGATTGATTGGCCTAAAATCATTAGAATCTATTGAGTTATTTTCTTTAGGAATAGGAATGATGGTGCTAAATTCAAACTGATCTGGGAATATTCCTTTTTCAAGAGACGTATTTATAAGATTTAACAATACATGTCCAAAACAGTCAACGGTTTCTTTCAGGAATTTACTGTCGTCTTGCGCTCGAATGGTATCCTAACCTCACAAATTTTGCCGGTTTTGTGAGTGAAGCGTGTATGCATTACTTGTCACTAATACTTTCCATTTCATCTGTTGATTCAAAATGTTATTTCACATGTAAACATGCGGACTGCACTGGTTCACTAAAATAGCTTCTTGACAAGATGGCGTTTAATCTGAATGTGATGAGGATATAATTAGTTTTAATGAAATCGTCCAAAGACCAAAAGGTATTTCTTTGAACCAAATTGACTAAATTAAAACCTTTAAACTCTATAGTATTCTTAATGTACTCATTAAAAGGTAAAAATTATATTTTTGGATTTAATGTGGTACTATATTGAATGTATAGTCTTAGGATAAAATAGTTTTCCTTTTTGGTTTTGAAGAATACATCAAGGGTACTCCATAAAACTGCATTAAACCTATTTTTCCCAGAACGGATTGTTTTGAAACCAAATTGCCTTTTAATTATAAATAATAGCAAATTAGTTTCAAAATAACCAATGTTAAGAGTAACATTAAACCAGTATAAGATCAATAGGACATAAAGAGCAAATATCATTTTTAGATTGATTTAAAGAGTGCATTAAATTCCTCGTTTAAGAATTAGTGGTCTTTAAGAACTTTTAGTTTATCTTACGGTTACTTTAAATCTGATGTCGATTTATTGAACATATTAAAGTATTTTTAAAACCTAAATAAATAGAAACTGTTTTAAAATTGTCACTTGGGCATCAATATCAGTGCTAATTGTTACAACATAATCTACTAGAGTTTAACTGGTATTTGTTATCCTAGTATAATCATTAACAATTTTTTTGAAGCAATACATATTGAATAATTTCATAATTTTTTTTTGTATTTAAAAAGGACATGTCTTTGAAGTCTATATTGAAATCACCTATGAGCAGAATTCTGTCATTATTATCAGTAAGAAACAAATAAGTTAAAGGACAATATATCTAGTTTTTTAAGAAATAAATTTAATTATTGATTTTTTATTATTGATATTAAATATATTAAGGGATGAGCTTTAAAATTTATTTTAATTAATTTTTAAAAATAATTAAATTGTAAGATTAGAATTTTCTATCACTAAAAGGATGTTAAAATTAATTTATTAAATTATATTATTTTCATTTATTATAAATTTTTTATTAAAATTTAAATTTTAATAAAAAAAATTAGTAATAGCATAATTTTTTTGTTAAATATTTTTATTATAAAGGTTTAATAAAGGGACTCGGCAAATAATTTTTTTATCTGTTTATTAAAAACATGTCCTTTTGTGTATAATTATTTGAAGAACAACACAGAAAGAATCGATGACCATACCAAGTAAATTTATTCCAACTTTTACGAGCACACTTTATACACAAAAGTTTAGAGGATTGTATGGTGGAACTTTTCAGTAAATAACCTAATATTTCAACTTTTGTTCCGATTCCCCGGAACATCAGCTGCAGAGCTACTCATCACTTTGCTGTAATCTATTTATCCCGAAAAGGACATTTGAAAATGAAACGTAGGCGGGCAATCGGGCTAATGTAGAGGAAAAATGTTATCATTCTTGTTGATATTAGGACTGACATCGTAGCGTCGGTTAAAAAAACCGGGATAGGCTACCAATAACTCTTATAAGAATGAATGCCAGTCGACGGGGGTGCTGAGTGTTCTGCCACATAATTTACACTTTCCGATTTCCTGGCATCGAAACGTGGGTTTGGACGAAATGATAAAATGGTATAGTTACAGCGATCGCTAAATACGAGGGTTGCTATTTATGTATTGAGAATGAAGAACTTGTTACGTACAAAATGGCTTTCCAAGTGAGCGATGAAGCAGTTAGAGGTATGCACCGACTAAAATCTCAGTGGAGTCGGGTGTGGTTTCTTTTTATTAATTTTTGGTATAAATTTTCATAAAATTTCAGTAGGAGCGCCAAGTGATTTACCGAAACATACCCTCTCGCAAGACAACAAATCACTAAAGGCTTACTTGACAACCAGGATTAGTGAAAGAAAAATAACAAATACAAAGTAGATATATATATATATATATATATATTATATATATATATATATATATATATGTTATAATTTTTGGAAATACCCAGTATAATATTACAAATCGTAGACAAAATTCCTTATTCCACTAAAAATATGGAAAACTCTCGAGAGTCCGGTTCAAAGATAAAGATATATGGGCCATCCCATATCCTTGATCTTGACCTTGTTCTTGACCTTGATCTAGGACCTTGATCTAGGAACCCCGCAGCTTATCTACTTAATATCTAGTCAACCAAGAATTATATGACACTAAGGTAAACACGATTAAATTTCCACAGATTTATTGTCTTCGCGACATGTTTCGATACACTGTATCTTTTTCAAGCGAATGTAATACATTAAATTATTCTACCTTGAACATTACTTAAATACCCTTCTTAACAATTGAGGTAATTAGGAGCTACCTATGATAAAAATAAAATTGACAATACAATGTAGGTAGATACCTGGAAATCTCAAAACATATCTACTACTTAATTAGTTGAAAAGGTTCAACAAAGGGGAACTATTAAGGTCCAATTGATCATTTAGTAAACAATTCGAATTTTTCAATTTATTAATTTCCAAGAATTCTAAATAATTAAGTCTAATACCTTTATTTTCAACATGAAGGATTTCAAAGTTTTCATCGAAGTCATGGTCTTCTTCCAAAATATGATTGGCATATGTTGAATGTGTTTTATTATTTACATAATTCATACGGTGCTCACGTACACGGCTTTTGAATGGTCTACCAGTCTGGCCTACATATACTTTGGAACAAGAACCACAATTCAATTTATAAACTCCTGATTTTTTAGAGAATATTCTTGCTAAAAAATTACATAGAAAGGCTATCCAAGAAGTGTACCCCACTATGAGGAACCTTGACAATAATTACAGAACATTAACTTATTCAGGGCCCGTTTCAGAAAAAATAGCGTCATTTTTGAAAAAACAAAATTTAAGAGTAGCATTCAGAACAGATAACACGTTGGGAAGGTTTATTAAAAATAATAAAGATAAAACACAAAAATCTAAAAAATCAGGAGTTTATAAATTGAATTGTGGTTCTTGTTCCAAAGTATATGTAGGCCAGACTGGTAGACCATTCAAAAGCCGTGTACGTGAGCACCGTATGAATTATGTAAATAATAAAACACATTCAACATATGCCAATCATATTTTGGAAGAAGACCATGACTTCGATGAAAACTTTGAAATCCTTCATGTTGAAAATAAAGGTATTAGACTTAATTATTTAGAATTCTTGGAAATTAATAAATTGAAAAATTCGAATTGTTTACTAAATGATCAATTGGACCTTAATAGTTCCCCTTTGTTGAACCTTTTCAACTAATTAAGTAGTAGATATGTTTTGAGATTTCCAGGTATCTACCTACATTGTATTGTCAATTTTATTTTATCATAGGTAGCTCCTAATTACCTCAATTGTTAAGAAGGGTATTTAAGTAATGTTCAAGGTAGAATAATTTAATGTATTACATTCGCTTGAAAAAGATACAGTGTATCGAAACATGTCGCGAAGACAATAAATCTGTGGAAATTTAATCGTGTTTACCTTAGTGTCATATACTATGAATTTCCATCAAGTAAAGGCCACGTCAATCCAAAAAAAACCAAGAATTAAACAAAATCGAAAACTACTATGAGATATGACTATTAAGAAATAGAATAGGGAGAGCTATGTATGGGGAAAAATACTTGTTTTCATAAGAGTTGTTAAAATACGAACTCCGTAAATGCCACGTTACACAATTAAAATAAATGAACCAGCCACTATGTGGTACTTATCACGATCCTTTTGGGCTACTTTTAGGAAAGAAGAGTCCCATAATATTTCCAGTCGTCAGCTACTAACTGAGGGTCCTACATCCACTAATCTTGTTCATAGGCACGGGCTTCTGAGCTCCCGAAAAAGAAAAGACGTTCCCGGTACGTTCCAATTGTTAGTACGACCACTGAGTACCTCAGCTCGGCAATGAATACTCAAGAATGCCACAAAATACGACTTCTCATATAGATGTTCGCCGGAAAACGGTTCCCAAAAACGTCTATAAAAGGATTAAATTAACGTTAAAATATGAACCCGATTGAAACAGTGGAATGAGAATGATATTATTAAAAACTCACCTCTAGTGCGATATCCCGATGCAACCAAGAGACGTTTTAATACAAATTTACGATCCCTATATCCTTCATATTAAAGAACGTTCGACGATTCCCTCAAAATACAAGAAACCATATAAAATCGTCGTGTGGGGTGCAAATAGTGAAAAATCCGTTGAAAACGATAAATCTACGAGTCACTATTCACCCATTCGTTTCTAAAATTCCACTATCAATCGTTCAACTACGAATACATCCAAACGCTTTTTCTTTTTTCCAGAATAGTTCGGCAAACAATCTCGACGACAAGAAACGCTGAGGCGACTATCAAATTAGCATGCATAAAAATATAAAATACATATACAGAGTGTTATTGTTGATGATAACCATTCGATTTTGAGTCTTAATTGAAGTGTTTCTAACAATTTAAATTTTAGTACTTTAACAACTTTTGAACCAATTCTATAATTGTTTCTTAGAATTTCTCATAGATAAATGTGATTAATTAGTACCTGCATATCTTAGTGAAGGTGAATGTGTAACTGTTAAAAATTTTAATTTTTAATTGTAGTTTTTGTGACTGTTGTAATTATAGTTATGTGACAACTTTCAATTCAATTTTATAATTGTCCAATTAGAAAGAATAAAGAAATGAAATGATCTCTGATAACCATGCATTTCATAAATAATTCATGAACATGATAAGCTCTTTTCATGTCCTTCAAGATAAAATTGCAACGGATCTGTAGTTGCCGACACTTGCCTCATTTTCAATTTGCATCGACACCGTCTCCAAAAACTGAATAAGAATATCCTCAATAACTGTGATGAAGAAACTTATCCAAGAGTTCAAAATCTTACCTAATTAGAAAATAACGGATGACATCAAAAATTGATAAAAAATATAAGACTGAAAACAAGTTAGGGGCAGAATAATTTTTCCTTTCGTCTATTCTGGTACATTTTAATGAAGGCCTGTTTTTATTCTTGCGTTCTTACATTTTCAAGGAACTGTTCACAATGCTTCGGCATTACTAATTGACTTGCTGAACTTTCAGAAACAACCAGCTTATACTGAATAAAAGTTATTCATTTTCACTAACGATGGAAAAGTTCCACGATCCTGAGAGAGCCCTGAGAGAATATTGGGATATGAGCAATATTTGCATTACTTTTTTTCGTCCTACGAATTGTGGAAAACAGAATGTGTGTCAATCAGAATGGATTGAGGAAAGGAACCACATGTTCAACTAATTTTTCCGGTCGTCCAGGGCAGGTTTCACTCCAGCAATATTACTCAACTTCCTTATTCTGGACTCTGCCATCTTCATAATCTAGGGAAGTTTTTACGATAGGGTGCGGAAAAAAACCACATGTTCAAAATAATTTTTCCGGGCGTCCAGGGCCGGTTTCACTCATGCAATATTCCTCAACTTCCTTATTCTGGACTCTGCTATCTTCATAATCTAGGGAAGTTTTCAGAATAGGGTGCGAAAAAAAACCACATGTTCAAAATAATTTTTCCGGTCGTCCAGGGCAGGTTTCACTCCTGCAATATTCCTCAACTTCCTTATTGTGGACTCTGCTATCGTCATAATCTAGGGAAGTTTTCACGATAGGGTGCGGAAAAAAACCACATGTTTAAAATAATTTTTCCGGGCGTCCAGGGCCGGTGTCACTCCAACAATATTCCTCAACTTCCTTATTCTGGACTCTGCCATCATCATAATCTAGGGAAGTTTTTACGATAGGGTGCGGAAAAAACCACATGTTTAAAATAATTTTTCCGGGCGTCCAGGGCCGGTTTCACTCCAGCAATATTCCTCAACTTCCTTATTCTGGACTCTGCCATCATCATAATCTAGGGAAGTTTTCACGATAGGGTGCGGAAAAAACCACATGTTTAAAATAATTTTTCCGGGCGTCCAGGGCCGGTTTCACTCCAGCAATATTCCTCAACTTCCTTATTCTGGACTCTGCCATCATCATAATCTAGGGAAGTTTTCACGATAGGGTGCGGAAAAAACCACATGTTTAAAATAATTTTTCCGGGCGTCCAGGGCCGGTTTCACTCCAGCAATATTCCTCAACTTCCTTATTCTGGACTCTGCCATCATCATAATCTAAGGAAGTTTTTACAATAGGGTGCGGAAAAAAACCACATGTTCAAAATAATTTTTCCGGTCGTCCAGGGCAGGTTTCACTCCAGGAATATTCCTCAACTTTCTTATTGTGGACTCTGCTATCGTCATAATCTAGGGAAGTTTTCACGATAGGGTGAGGAAAAAAACCACATGTTTAAAATAATTTTTCCGGGCGTCCAGGGCCGGTTTCACTCCAGCAATATTCCTCAACTTCCTTATTCTGGACTCTGCCATCATCATAATCTAGGGAAGTTTTCACGATAGGGTGCGGAAAAAACCACATGTTTAAAATAATTTTTCCGGGCGTCCAGGGCCGGTTTCACTCCAGCAATATTCCTCAACTTCCTTATTCTGGACTCTGCCATCATCATAATCTAGGGAAGTTTTCACGATAGGGTGCGGAAAAAACCACATGTTTAAAATAATTTTTCCGGGCGTCCAGGGCCGGTTTCACTCCAGCAATATTTCTCAACTTCCTTATTCTGGACTCTGCCATCATCATAATCTAAGGAAGTTTTTACAATAGGGTGCGGAAAAAAACCACATGTTCAAAATAATTTTTCCGGTCGTCCAGGGCAGGTTTCACTCCAGGAATATTCCTCAACTTTCTTATTGTGGACTCTGCTATCGTCATAATCTAGGGAAGTTTTCACGATAGGGTGAGGAAAAAAACCACATGTTTAAAATAATTTTTCCGGGCGTCCAGGGCCGGTTTCACTCCAGCAATATTCCTCAACTTCCTTATTCTGGACTCTGCCATCATCATAATCTAGGGAAGTTTTCACGATAGGGTGCGGAAAAAACCACATGTTTAAAATAATTTTTCCGGGCGTCCAGGGCCGGTTTCACTCCAGCAATATTCCTCAACTTCCTTATTCTGGACTCTGCCATCATCATAATCTAGGGAAGTTTCCACGATAGGGTGCGGAAAAAAACCACATGTTCAGAATGATTTTTCCGGTCGTCCAGGGTAGGTTTCACTCCAGCAATATTCCTCAACTTCCTTATTGTGGACTCTGCTATCGTCATAATCTAGGGAAGTTTTCACGATAGGGTGCGGAAAAAACCACATGTTCAACTAATTTTTCCGGTCGTCCAGGGCCGGTTTCACTCCAGCAATATTCCTCAACTTCCTTATTGTGGACTCTGCTATCGTCATAATCTAGGGAAGTTTTCACGATAGGGTGCAGAAAAAAACCACATGTTCAAAATAATTCTTCCGGGCGTTCAGGGCCGGTTTCACTCCAGCAATATTCCTCAACTTCCTTATTGTGGACTCTGCTATCGTTATAATCTAGGGAAGTTTTCACGATAGGGTGCAGAAAAAACCACATGTTCAAAATAATTCATCCGGGCGTCCAGGGCCGGTTTCACTCCAGCAATATTCCTCAACTTCCTTATTGTGGACTCTGTCATCATCATAATCTAGGGAAGATTTCACGATAAGGTGCGGAAAAAACCACATGTTCAAAATAATTTTTCCGGGCGTCCAGGGCCGGTTTCGCTCCAGCAATATTCCTCAACTTCCTTATTCTGGACTCTGCCGTCTTCATAATCTAGGGAAGTTTTTACGATAGGGCGCGGAAAAAAACCACATATTCATAATAATTTTTCCGGGCGTCCAGGGCCGGTTTCACGCCAGCAATATTCCTCAACTTCCTTATTGTGGACTCTGCCATCATCATAATCTAGGCAAGTTTTCACGATAGGGTGCGGAAAAAAACAACATGTTCAAAATAATTTTTCCGGTCGTCCAGGGCAGGTTTCACTCCAGCAATATTCCTCAACTTTCTTATTGTGTACTCTGCTATCGTCATAATCTAGGGAAGTTTTCACGATAGGGTGCGGAAAAAAACCACATGTTCAAAATAATTTTTCCGGTCGTCCAGGGCAGGTTTCACTCCAGCAATATTCCTCAATTTCCTTATTGTTGACTCTGCTATCGTCATAATCTAGGGAAGTTTTCACGATAGAGAGCGGAAAAAAACCACATGTTCAAAAAAAATTTTCCGGGCGTCCAGGACCGGTTTCACTCCAGCAATATTCCTCAACTTCCTTATTGTGAACTCTGCCATCATCATAATCTATGGAAGATTTCACGATAGGGTACGGAAAAAACCACATGTTCAAAATAATTTTTCCGGGCGTTCAGGGCCGGTTTCACTCCAGCAATATTCCTCAATTCCCAACTTCCTTATTCTGGACTCTGCCATCATCATAATCTAGGGAAGTTTCCACGATAGGGTGCGGAAAAAAACCACATGTTCAAAAAACATTTTCCGGGCGTCCAGGACCGGTTTCACTCCAGCAATATTCCTCAACTTCCTTATTGTGGACTCTGCCATCATCATAATCTAGGGAAGATTTCAGGATAGGGTACGGAAAAAAACCACATGTTCAAAATAATTTTTCCGGGCGTCCAGGGCCGGTTTCACTCCAGCAATATTCCTCAACTTCCTTATTGTGGTCTCTGCCATCATCATAATCTAGAGAAGTTTTCACGATATTTTCTTTCAATTATAACTATAAGAAATTTCGATTGCAATCATGATTCAAAAATACAAGAAAAAACATGTGCTTTAAATCGCAATTCAAATCACGTATTTGAATCAATTGATTTAAATCATTTCATCGTGCGAGAAAAACAATACATAAAAACCAAAACGTTCAACAAATGGAAGGTCTTGTATAACTACGTGAAGGGCCTTATACAACGGATCTATTCAAGTTTCGCTCATTATCTAGAACTACCTTCCTACCGTAGTTTGAGGAAATAAGACTGCAATGTAATGCCTAAAATCCCCCTACGGAATTGGGCCTCTATAATGTTCCACTATATACCATCGCCATCCTCCAAACTCCATTGCCGATTATTCAACACGAAAGTGGCATGAAGGATTTTGAAGAGATTTCGTTTCTCCAATCGGGTGGAATAAGTGCCAACGATGTTCCCGTTTAATTTCTTGGAAAGCTGCAAGCACAGGAATTTCTCACCAACGCTAAGCCTGAACAAAATGAAAAAATATTAGAAAAGTTCCACCCACCGCGCAGACTATCGAACCGGGTAATGTGATAAGATGAAAGGAAAGATCAAGTCAGTAAATGCCCATTCAATAATTAAATTTCCGACAGAGCGGCTACCACAATCAGATCGAAAGTGAGCTACAATGTCTCGTATTAAAACGATCAATATTGTTACGAGTAATGCGAGAGATCCGAGCGATTGTACCGGGTGAAAACTCGAAAAGTAACACCTGTAGGCGTATTTCATATAGATACAAGAAGTAAGGAAAGAAGACTAAAGAAAGGAATTTGAAGAATGTATCACTGCCATATGGAAAAAGGAGAAGAGATATGTATCAGTGGGAGCAATTTGGTGAAAAAGACAAAAAAGTAAATGGGAGAGGTTGGAAAGAGCTTGCGTAAGAACTGTATCAAACAGGACAAATAATAGAATTTTCTGGAGAGAAGCTGAAATTCTTATGATACAAAAAAATAATAGATTTTTAACCAATGAGATGCTTTAATTTTTTTACTACTTACCATGGCAACTAAAAAAATTTCCGGAAATTTTTTCGTGGCGCCACGATATTCAAGTGGAAATTTTTTGACAGTTGAAAATGTAAACATATGATCTACAACCATTAAATATTGTAGATATACCTGTGAATAATGCAAAATTTCTATAAGAATTGACATTATTACTTATTATTCGCCATATAAAGTTTCATTAAACAGAAAACACAAATTTGTTTAATTATTATGCATTAACAATTTATATTTCAAAAAACGTAGGATCTACATAGTAAGATTTAAATGTTGCTTGAATTATAACCCATCCTCTCTTGTTAATGGTGAATAGGAAGGTGACGAATTAATTAGATGTCTGTGTTTTAAGACATATATGTAATATTTTGAAACAATTTTGTTCAAATCTCTTTTACGCAAAAGGCCATATTTACTTGACATGTACAGCAGACTTTCTTGGATTTTCGTAAACAAACCATTCGACTCTAACGATTCCTGGTCACAATATTCCATTAAATTCGTTAAATATATTAATTTTGGATGACATATTTGCACTTGACTCAACTCTGCAGTATTTACATGAATTGTACGTTTCAAAGCATTTCATTTTCCTCAAATTGTTTAACGCAAATGCTTACAAGAAATGTTTTGCATAAGAATATCTTTGTTTGCTGGTTTACTATACAGTAACTCAATGTAATTTACCAATATAAACCCGATCTGTCAAAAGCATGGCCGCCTATATCACGGCCACCTACTGCAACAAACCATGTTAATATTGAATTTTTTACATGAGAAGTGTTATGGATTACTTTAACAAAAAATACATTTCTACCACCTTTAGTAACCTAAAATTATGAAAGGGCGATAGACTGAACCAATACCCATCTGAGTTTCAGCATTTGGTGTAACGAAAGTTGGTAATATTTTTTATTTAACGAAACATGGTGGACTTGACAAGCAGTGAAATTAATTTAAAACGTCAGATTGGATTGATAATTTTTTTCCAAATTATGGTGTGAAATTTTCTTAACGAATATCACGCAAGCTTAAATTATTCTTGGAAATTTTCTTTCGGGCACGAATATTTTAAGCAAATTATCCCTCGTCGCTTCGCGACTCGGGATAATTTTCAAAAAATTTTCCGGAAATAATTTAAGCTCTTGTGATATTATAAGTGAAAATTTCACACCCCTACTTTTTAACCAATAAGATGCCTTAATTTTGACTAGTTACCATGGCAACTAAAAAAATTCCGGAAATTTTTTCGTGGCGCCACGATATTTAAGTGGACATTTTTTGACAGTTGAAAAGGTAAACATATGATCATGTTACTTGTAAAATAAATATTTCTACCATGCATCTTTAGTTAACCAAAATTACCAAATAGAGCTAGTACCCATCTGAGTTTCAGCATTTGGTTTAACTGAAGTTGGTAATATTTATTTAACGAAACATGGTGGACTTGCCAAGCAGGGAAATTAATTTAAAAAGTCAGATTGGAAAAATAATTTTTTTCCAAATTATGGTGTGAAATTTTCTTACCGAATACGGAAATTTAAGCTCTTGTGATATTATAAGTGAAAATTTCACTCATTTGTTAAAAAGGTCCATAAGAGGTATGGAATTATTACAGTGGGTAATATCCCGAAAAAAAGCTGAATTTTCAAAAAATACTTTCACCTTGCTGTCAGGAAAACTGTGTTGCTTAGAATTTTGTAAAGAAACACATTTTGAGCGACTGGCAAGGTGAAAGTATTCTGAAAATTCTGCATTTTGAAGGGATATTCGATCAGACAATTTCACGAATACATTAAATTTTTATGGACCAAATGCGTATTGCAGAAACGGTTCATCAAGTGTCATTAATGTCAGTTGAAGAGTTGAACCAAGATGTATAGAAACCATGGTGTTATCAGTGATTCGCTTTTGTTTCAACAAAGTTGTTGCGACTGTAATTGCACTGATACCGTTGGCTTCATTCGTCGATGGATGGCGTTTAAGTCGAAAATAGCGGAGTTTCCAACATTCCGAAGTATACTAAGTCATAATTATTTGATTGAAATTTGAATGTTTACAAATTATGGTTAATGAATATCACAACAAATAAAATTCAATGTTGAAAATTACATAACATGACACTTGTCCAAGCTTCATCATGAATCTGTAATTTTGCCGCCATCTGTGTGCTAAAGAGGTGAAACGGTATCAACGCAGTAAAAATATCACGAATCAAGTAGGCCGTACCTTAACACTTTTGTATGTCGGTTCCACAGCTATAAGAGATCACACCAGGGTTTCTATGTATCTTGAGTTGAACCGTCAAACTGACGTTTCTCTATTCACAGAAATTGTTGTAACTATGGAAACGTATAAATAAGAAAGAAGCGAAACACCAATTTGAAAATACCACGGGCTGGAGACAGTGTTTTCGAAAGGTCCTTTTCTCATTGGTTTTAATTCAAAAAATGATTGCATTTGGTAGGTTTATATAATATGAGGGCAATTTTCACTAGTAATACCACTAGAGGTCAAATTATTTCCGGAAATTTTTTCGAGCTCATGAATATTTTGAAAATTTCCCGAGTAGCAGACGAGGGAAATTTTCTAAAAATATTCAAAATATTCAAGTGACTGATGAATGACATAACATAGTAAATCTAAATCTAATACAAGCTATCAGCAATTGGCGAGCTACGAGGATATATTGAAATAGTAATTTTCCTAACAAGTGCGGAAAGTGATACTTTCCCGCACGCGACTGCCGTTGACCCGAACGACGCGAAGCGGAGTTCGGGCAAGCAGTCAAGGGTGGGAAAGACACTTTACGCATGAATTAGGAACATTATTTTTTCTACGATCGCGTAAAGATTCAAAAAGCACATTGAAAATATATATTTTATTTCAACATACAAAACATTCCATGAAAATCCACAAATTATTATTAATGAAAAATACGCCAAAAAAACCTCTTCTCTGAAGCTACTCAATCCTTTTTTCTTACACTAGTTTAAAAATTGGTTGTATTGCTGTTCGTATCTTTCTCGTGATTTACTTGGTAACAGGTCTGAATTTACCTCATCTGCGGCCTTTAATAGTGCTTCTGGGAGCTCTTCGTCTGACGAATCCATTAAAATATTGCTTTTATTGAAAATAATTTGAAAAATGCCAGAATCGCACACTTTGACAACGCTTCGACTTGAAACTTTGACATCTTGATGACAACTTGGTTGTCATAACAAATCTTTGGTTACCACAGCAAACCTCTTGACTCAGCTTAGTTTGATTGTTATGTGCATTGATTTTGAGGACTGTATAGGGTAGATATATGAAAGTATTGCAATTTCTTGATTGAATATTAAAACCTATATTAGTTTGAATAGTGATATACAGGTCAAATCAATGAAATGTACATTTAATAACGATAAATTGACATATTTTACTTTCCCGCACTAGTGCGGGAAAGCGAGTTTTACCGCACTAGTGCGGGAAAGTGACACTTTCTAAACTAAAATGAGTGCGGGAAAGTGGGTAAAAACGCACGGTCGTAGAAAAAATTCTTAGCCTAATATAGAACCAAACAAAATTTCAATGTCAAAATATTTTATTACTCAACATATTCTCCTCTTAATTGGATACATTTATTACAGCGAACCTGCAACGTCTCTAGACCTTTAAAAAAAATGTTTCTTCTTGCTCTGCAAACCAGACCTCCACAGCTTTTATTACCTCCTCGTTGGAAGAAAATTTACGACCTTTTAAACTTTTTCTCAGTTGAGGAAAGAGATGATAGTCGGCCGGAGCCAAATCTGGTGAATAAGGGGGGTGTTCTAGTAATTCAAACTCTAAATCACGAATTTTTTGCATGGCAACATGAGATTTGTGTGCAGGGGCGTTGTCCTGCAAAAACAAAACACCTTTGGATAGCTTTTCGCGTCTTTTCTCTTTAATTTTTTCCCGTCGAGTGGTCAGTGATGTCGAATAGTAATCTTCAGTTATTGTTCTACCCTTATCCAAATAATCAATTACGATTACTCCATGGCAATCCCAAAAAACTGAAGCAAGAACTTTTCCAGCAGATTTTTGGACACGAAACTTCTTAGGTCTTGGAGAACCGGAAAGTCGCCATTCCAACGTTTGTTGCTTTGTTTCTGGATCGTAGAAATGTACCCAAGTCTCATCCATAGTAACAATTCGGTTTAAGAACTCCACATCGTTTTCAAATCGAGCACAGATCGAATGCGATGCTACTACCCTTGCACGCTTTTGGTCAACATTCAAACATTTTTGGGGATCCATTTTGCAGCAATTTTTCTCATGTCCAAATTGACGTGAACTATATATTATGATGAACGCGTTCGTATGGAATATTCAGTGCTTCAAATATCCGTTTTAGCCCAATTCGATGGTCTGTTAAAATCATGTCATGAACTGCATCGATATTTTCGGGGACTGACACAGAAACTAGCCTTCCCTATCGGTCATCATCTTCAATGGAAAATTTACCTCTTTTGAAGCTTGCAGTCCAATTTTTCACGGTCGCATACGAAGGACATTGATCACCAAGGGTATTAAGCATATCTTGGTTAATCTACTTACCTCTTAACCCTTTTAAATACAGGTACTTGATGATGGCTCGATGCTCCAATTTTTCGATTTTCACAATTTCGGTGGACATATTTTATATTTTAATTTATTGCGTAACTCTGGTTTATTTTTTGGCATCAAACTTTACACTGGCACTTCTAATAAGTTATTGTTCGTTGCTATGGTAACGCAATATTTTGTTTATGCAGGAAACTGGTATAGGCTAACTAGATATCAATACATCATCGTATCTACAGATATATGAAGAGCACCATCAGGCTATAGTTGAAAAAATGCGTGGCAATGAACATCTAGAACCATATGCGCACCAGGAAGAGGTTCAAGATCAACTTCAGTTACGGAGAAGACCAATACAAATGTTTACAATATTACTTTTCTACCGAATACCATTCGTGCTTTGAAAATTAATCAAATAAGTAATTCTGAAAAAAGTAGATATAACTTTATGAAAATTTAAAACCGAATAGAAGCAGGTGGAGAAGATGGAATGAATCCAGAGGTGCTAACATTTTTAGGGACGGAGGGAAAACTATGGATACTGACGGTATACCTAGAGGCTTGAAAAATTAAAGTACCAACAGACTGGGAGGCGAACATTCAAAGCTGCCCCCATTAAGAAAAAAGAAGACTACAGAGTGAAAGTATAATAATTATTATTTTTCTACTCTTATTTTCTAACTACAGCACAATTATAGAAAATGATAATACAAGTATAGACTAGTCGATATTTTATCAAATTAATTTTTTAATGGTGCAAGGCTCGACAACCAATCTTCACGCCATACAAAAATCTCAACTTTTTCTACTAGGTCACAAATTGTACCAAAGTTAAAAAATAAGAGAACCAAAAAATTAGGGAATTTCAAATTTCATGGAGAGTTTTCTTTTCTATTCCAGCAAACTCACATGTACACATCAGCTAATGCCTCTCAACATCCCCACTTCGCATGATGGTGCTAAATTGACAAAATGATATAGTAAAATAATGGTTTTATTATTATAGCATTGAACTAATTATAAAAATCAAGCTTTCAATCAACAATAACAAAAATATCCTTTCATCGAATATCTCATCCTATTCATTTCATAAGGATGGTTTTTCAAATATACAGCGCCCTTCTACTTTTTTATTGATTGTGCTAGTGAACGAAATTACGATTAGCAGATGGTGGAATTTCAAAGTTTACTTACCAATCTTTTCGTATTACGTAGATTATTAAAAAAATCTCATCACAATACCCTCTTCAATTAATAATTGATTGTGCCTATGTTCGAAAATAAAAAGTTACGAAAGATGGAATTTCAGAGTACTTCAATAAATCTGCATTAGGTGGGCCATCGCAATTTTTTTTTAAATCGAATTATCTATTCCAATAAGGTAGGTCACCAAGATGAAATATATATACAGGGTGTTAATTAAGTACGTTGACAAACTTCGGGAGGTGATTCTTTGAAGGTTTTCAGGACGAAATGTTCATATAAACATATGTCCCAAACGGCTTGGTTTTCGAGATACAGGGTGATAAAAATACATTTTTTTCAAGATTTTTAGAGTTAACTTCGACATTTTCGACAATAATCAGTTCAAATTAGGCAAGTACAATCCATTCAATAGTACGCACGATACAAAATAATGCATTTCTCAAATAATTCACAGGGTCCTCCTTTTTTCAGAGTCAAGCTTTGTTCAACCCTTCAGAATTTTTTTTCCGCCGCCACTGACATATTATGATAAAGGAATAATGAATGTTGTTTCATTTAACATCTTTTTGCTCTCTTGATGTTTTTCATTTACTTGTACGGTTCAGGAGTTACAATGAAAATATTAACGCAAACATTTTCCAGTAACGCATAACATAAAGAAATTTGAGAAGCAAATAGTCTAACAAACTTGAAGGGTGATTCTTTGAAAGGTTTCAAGATGAAAAGTTCATATAAACATGTCCCAAGCGGCTTGGTTTTCGAAGTACAGGGTGATCAAAATACATTTTTTAGGAGTTTTTGGAGTTTACTTCGAAATTTTCGACAATAATCGATCCAAATTAGTTCAAATTGAACAAGTACAATCCATTCAATAGTGCGCATGATATAAAATAATTCATTTCTCGAAGTGTCATTGCCACTCTCCAAAGATTAGCGCGTGACGCAATACGTCATTTTGTTCTCATTACACAAATAGCTATTTTCTGCTCGTGTAGAGAAAATGTAATGTTATGGAGCTCCCATACATTTTTTACCATAACTCAGGTTGAATATGTATTGCACAAAGTTAATTATGGCAAAATAATTTTGGACATTTTCAATAGTGAATAACTTTATTATCAAATACTAGAGCAAAGTAACATAAATTCCCTAGGAATAAAATTAAGTTCAGAAAAGGACCATTATTGAAATTGATATGTCAGAGCAGCTGCTGGAAATGGCCACCGCCAACTTCAATGCATGCGTTTATGCGCCTAACCATAGACTGGCGGACACGCTCAAAAATACCAGGAGTGTTTCTTATAATTCCGCATGACTCCTGTATGCGATTCCTCGGGTCTTCTTCACTTTGGAACTGGAGTTCGGTACACTAATGATTTAAGGTGCCCCCAGAGGAAAAAATCAAGTGGATTCATATCGGGTGACCTTGGTGGCCAAAGTTGTGGCCCACCACGCCCAATCCAGCGATCAGAATAATTCTCTTCTAAATATTGGCGTGCAACCAATCTGAAGTGTACTGGAGCACCATCATGCATAAACCAAATTCCAATTCTTTCCCTCAGTGGGATCTCTTCTAGGAGTCCAGGTAAGATGAATTCAAGATAATGTCGATAATGGTCACCATTGAGTCTATGAGGCAGAAAATGTGGCCCGATAAGGAAATTCCCTACAATTCCAACCCAAACATTCACAGAAAACGTCTCTTGAAAATGGTTTTTAATCACGGCGTGTGGGTTTTCATCAGCCCACATATGATTGTTGTGAAAATTAATAATGGCTTTACGGGAAAAGCATGCCTCATCGGTGAATAACACTTGAGATAAAAACCATGGATTTTCCAACAATTTATTTCGAATCCAAGTGCAAAAAGTTAATCTCTTTGGAAAATCTCTTGGCAGAAGAGCTTGAACAGGCTGTATGTGATAGGGATAAAGTTGTTGCTCTTTTAAAATTTGCCATACCAATACATGGGTTACGTTAAACTGTGCAGCAATTTGTCTTGTACTGGTGTCTGGATGCTGCTCAATTTCGTTAAGTACAGCTTCTTCTATCTGAACTGTTCTAACTCTCCTGGGTCTTCCTATGAGAACAGCAGACCTCTTGAAAGTACCCGTTTCACGAAGACGGGAGTGAATATTGATGAACATTTGTGTGCTGGGAATATGACGTTGTGGAAATCTTTCTAGATACATTCGTCTGGCGGCACGAGCGTTACCATCAGCCATTCCATACATTAAGTGCATGTCTGCCATTTCTGAATTTGTATATTCAACCATTTTATCCAAAGGAATATTGAATGAATCTGCTTTATAGCTTGCACTAATGAAGAATTAACAATGAGACAGTTTCTCAACTTTCGATAACTGTCAAGTTGTTGATATTTAAATAAATGAATTAATATCAAAGCCCACTTTGCTATTTTTATGAATTCAAATTGATTACAAAATTTCTGCGTTACTGCAGAAGAAAAAACAAACCGAAATTTCTGATGAAATAATGTACTCCGTACGGAAACAAAAATTTGTTTGATTTAGTTTTTCGGAGTTATGACCAGAGATTCATAAATGAAAATCAAATGTGTAATGATCTGCGACTATTAGATAAACCCTATTAACTATCTTCCATTACAGGATTACCTTTCGGAAGTTTTTTATGTTGAAAAGGAAACGTTCAATTGAAAACTAGAAAATATCTTTTTTTAAAATAACAAAAAATTTGTATGAGTTCTCTATCAAGACTGATGGGTAAAAACATTTTTAATCAAATATCTCAATGAAAATGCACATTTTGACCATCAGAATCTTCAGGTTGAAAGTTAAGGTTTTCCCAATATCTGTCAGATCTAGTTTAATATCCAGCGTACCGCAGTGACGGGGAGATAGTAGTTTTCTGTTAGATATCACAAAAAGAAATCACATCTTTACAATAACAAGCTTTTATTTAGCTTCACTTGTAACTAACTAACAAACAATTTAATAAAAGTTGAATTTGACCCACTTCTAATACTCCGATTAATTTGAAATTTGGCAGGTTTCCGTAATTCCGGTGACAATGCATTAAAAAAATGTTTGTTAAAAAACAAAATGGCGGCTCCAATATGGCGGACGAGTTTTGTGATTATGATCCGATTCTGTTCAAAATTGGTATGTGATGGTTTTTGGGTTGGAGATTTTCAGTTTCACATAAAAAATAAACTAAAATGTTAAAATTATAAAAAGAAAACATTTTAAAAGTTTTATACAATACACTGAAAAGGAAAAAATAATTCATTTCATTGTTTGATCTAGGTAATCTTGTACAGAAAGATTTTGATACTCACAGAAAACCTACAAAAAATGAAACAAATTATTTTTTCATCAGTGCATTTGTATAAAAGCTTGTCTTTATATTTTTTATTGTATAATTTTTATTCATCGTAGATTTTTCTAATTCTGAAAAAATATTTCCATCAATTAACAATAATTGAAAATGTTTAATTTTCAAATTTTCTAATGTTATGCCACACTGGAAAATGTTTAAATTAATATTTTCATTATAGCCCCTGAACCGTACAAGTAAATGAAAAAATGCAAGATATCAAAAAGATGTTAAATGAAACAACATTGATTAATTCCTTTCTCATAATATGTCAGTGGCGGCGGGAAAAAAAATTCTGAAGGGTTGAACAAAGCTTGACTCTGAAAAAAGGAGGACCCTGTGAATTATTTAAGAAATGCATTATTTTGTATCGTGCGCCCTATTGAATGGATTGTACTTGCCTAATTTGAACTGATTATTGTCGAAAATGTCGAAGTTAACTCTAAAAAATTTTGAAAAAAATGTATTTTTATCGCCCTGTATCTCGAAAACCAAGCCGTTTGGGACATATGTTTATATGAACTTTTCGTCCTGAAAACCTTCAAAGAATCACCTCCCGAAGTTTGTCAACGTACTTAATTAACACCCTGTATAAGTTAGAAAATGAGAGAGTGAAGAGATGCTAAAATTATTATTTTTGGTTTTGGGAATCATCACTTATAGAAGATGATTGTGCCAGAGCAGAGATATAAAATGAAAGAATCGAAAATTTATCATATTTCAATATGGCCGAATTCGTTCCTATTTAGAAAATAATCGTGTTTTCCGAAATATAAGTTCAACGGATATTTTTCTTTGATGCTGTCTGATGCCTTGCAGTTTACATACTAGAGATGGAATATTACCTTATGAAATGAGAAAATCTGCGCAAGTGTCACAGTTTGTTTTAGTTCTATTTACAGTAAGTATTCTAACATTTGCGAGGCAGGTCAGGACCAGGTGGCTTAGAATTGATGTTCATGAAGAGTCCATACAGCATTATGAGCATAATGTAAAAATACATCTCTATCAGCCATTTTGCACTTGTGGTAGATGAAGAAAATTAATGACTTGAGAGATCGTGAAATTTAAAAATTCACCCATTTCATGAAGATAGCGGAAGAAGAAATTTTATTGTAAGGCTTCTATCCCATTCAGGTTAGGATGTAATATCAACTAATACATAGTAAAAAACGACAAATTTGCTTGTATTAGTAAAAAGACAAATTTTCAAGTTCGTCAAATATTTTCAAGATATCTATCAAAATGAAACGATGACACAGTAAATACAGACGTCAAACGCATTTAGATGTATTTGAATTTTTTTTCGGACTTCCAGTCTAGCCCAAAGTGACCTCACTTCTTGATTTTCAAATAGAACAACCTGGACATTACTGCAATCATTAAATCTTGAGAAACTTCTATTTACTATAATACAGCAACTCGATTTGTATCGTTTTGGATCTAGCGTGCTAGGATTGACTTAGAATGATCATAAATGACATACAAATTAATAGAAGCACCCCTTTAGTTGAATCAATCACAACTTAATGAAACCATCCTGCGGTATTCTCGAACACAAATTCCAATGAGTATTAACCTCAAAAAATATAGATAGATAGATAGATTTCCTTTATTAGTTCTTTCAAATAAAATACCTTTTCAGGTGTAGAACATGTCAACATTGAAAAATATTACAGAAACAATTACAAAATAACATGATTGTCACAGTCGATGTGAGGAATACAATTTTATAAAAATAAAAATGAAATCAGATGTGGAAGATAAAATGTCAAAAAATAAAATAACATAGTTATCACAGTCAAATATTCGATATATATATATATATATATATATAAAGTTAATTATGACATATACAGTCACTAAAATATACTATATTTTCACTTATATATATATATATATATATATATATATATATATATATATATATATATATGAAAACTAGAAGTTCGGGTTGAACCGCGTCTGGAATTTGTTGAAATTTCAACAAATTCCAGACGCGGTTCAACCCGAACTTCTAGTTTTCAAATATCTGACCGCGGAAACCTATCCGAACACATATATATATATATATATATATATATATATATATATATATATATATATAATTTGGGTACATCTCAACAATAAACGCACCTACCAGAGTGCAAGGTAGTAGTAAAACCTGTCTAGATCATATTTTCATTAAAACCAGAGATCCTAATTTGAATGAAAATATTTTACCTATCATATTAAAAACTACAATAACAGATCACTACACTACTCTACTTCAGATTGTACTTCCAGAAAACACTAGGGCAAATGAAAACAAAAACAAATCAATTAAATGTTTAAATATCAATAAAATGCACAACATGTTCGGTAATATTTCCTGGATCGACGTCTACACTGCATCATCTCCAGACTCTGCAACAGAAAAATTCATCAATATAACTACAAAAACATTAGAAGCATGTACAGAGAGACGTCAGATTCGTAGAAAAAATAACAAAATAGCTCCCTGGGTTACGAACGGATTACTAAATTCTATTAATAAAAAATACAGGATGTTTCGTCTTATGCAGAAACAGCCACACAATGATAATCTGAAGAAAGAATACAAATGCTATAGAAATAAGCTAACTTCATTAATCAACAAAACTAAATCCAAGTTTTATAACCAATTAATTGAAAAAAACCAGAATAATTCAAAAATGTTGTGGGATGTTATTCAACAAATATCAAGAACAAAAAAACGAAAACACATTATAGATAAAATTAAACATCCTACTGAAAACAAAATCTTGACTGACAAAATGGAAATTGCGAATACATTCAATGCAACCTTTGTTGAAACAGGTAGAACTCTCGCTGGCCAAATAAAAAACAACAAAAATTACAAGATAAAAAGATCACCTATTATGAATTCATTTGTGTTCGAACCAATTGACTCAATGGAAACAAGAAACATAATTTTTGGATTAAAAAATAACAAGGCAGTAGGCTATGATGACTTGCAAGCGGAAACTATTAAACTTATAACAGTATATATCCTAGAACCCTTGACGTATATACTCAATAGATGTGTGGAAAAAGGTGTTTACCCTGTTATGTTCAAAAAGTCGATTATTACACCACTTTTGAAAAAAGGGGATACCTCCGTCATAACAAATTATCGTCCGATCTCACTTGTTACACATCTTTCGAAAATATTCGAAAAAATCATTAAAAAAAGGATCGTCACCTTCCTCAACAAATATAAAATAATTTCAGATAATCAATTCGGATTCAGAGAAAATTTTTCGACACAGGATGCAGTTCTGTCACTGAATTCAAAAATTACCCAAGCTTTAAATGAGAAGAAACCGTCCTTGTGTGTGTTCATAGACCTGTCCAAGGCCTTCGACACTGTCAGTCATCACCTTCTTCTTCAGTCGTTGGAAGATATTGGAATGCGAGGTAACACTTTGAAATTATTCGAAAGTTATCTAACAGGAAGGTGCCAGGCGGTAAGAATAGATGATGTACTGAGCAGTGAAAAGGTGATTGATTGTGGAGTACCTCAAGGTTCCGTGCTGGGACCAACACTATTTAATATTTACATAAACGGACTTTTCTCATTGAGTAACAACGGAGACATTATTGGATTTGCGGATGATACAGCCATCTTCTATAAAGCAGATGACTGGAACTCATTGAAAGCTATGGTTGAAACCGAGTTTTCTGTGATAAAATGTTGGTTGGATAAGAAACTATTAACAGTTAACATAGATAAAACACATTACTTACCATTTTGTTGTAATTCAGCTGGAACACCTCCATTTGATCAATTGGTAATCAGGACAGAAAACCCCTTCCACATTCTGCCCGAAAACAAAATAAAATATCTTGGGATAATAATTGATATTCATATGAAATGGGATTTGCATATAAAATATACTGTAAACAAATTGAGAACCATATTATACAAATTCAGGAAACTCAAAGAATTACTACCACTGAAGCACCTTAAAACATTGTATTACTCTTTAGTTGAAAGTCACATTCGTTATGGAATAGCAGTGTGGGGGGGAACTTTGAAAACTCATATCCACCCTATCGAAGTAATGCAAAGACGTTTTCTGAAATTGATATTTTCTAAAAACAGTAGATATTCCTCTGATGCTTTGTACTCTGAGACTCAAATTCTGGACATAAGACAATTGTATTTTCTATGTTCTTGTATTAACTATCACGCAAATAAGCACACAGCACTGCTCCCCCTTCATCAATATAACACTCGCCAAAAAGATCATTATGTAACACCCCTGATGGTTAGGGTCGCTGCCCAAAGATCATACTCTTACTTCGCTCCCAAACTGTATAATAGTATACCTGAAACAATAAAATCATTACAAAATATCAATCGCTTCAAAAAAGAACTAAAAAAACATATACTTCGAAGTAAGAGAATTGAACTACATAGAATATTCGAGTAGATAAGGAAACAAAAAAATAAAAAAAGTTACCTACCTTTGCTGTATTATCCACTTGGTATTTTGAAATGATCTTGTTTTCATACATTTCATTCCTTATATCAAACTTTATATACTTTTTAAATTTTTTTATAATATATGTTTGTACTTTTTATATAGTTTATATGTGTATATGTGTATATGTGTATGTATGTATGCGTGAAAGTGTCTGTATGTGTATATTTGTATATATATGTTTGTTTTTATGAGTCAATATGATGACTATAATTTCACATTTTATATTTAGATTGAATTTAGAAATTTTTATGTTTACACATTTTGTCATGTAATTGTTTATTAGGTTTTCTTCTCGAAACAAGTGTTTCACACTTATCGAGTATTCATTTATTCACAATTAATTATTAATATTTAATTGTATTGTACCATGCAGGTGTGTGAATAAATATTATTATTATTATTATTATATATAATATACACAGACACAGATATATATATTCACATACAATACACATATACATACACACAAAAATATGAATAAAATCAAATATATAAATAAAATCAAGTGTATAAATAAAATCAAATGTATAAATAAAATCAAATGTATAAATAAAATCAGATGTATAGATAAAATCAGAAATATAAAACAGTTTGTCTTGAAAAATGCAAAATACCCCATAATAATAAAATCAAATCAAATAAATTTCACCACTCTCTCTCTATTCTATTGTATCTATGAAATACTCGTCCAGTGAATAGTATGCTTTTTTGATGAGTAAGTTTTTCAGTTCTGTTTTCAACTTATTCTTAATGCGCTGTGTCCTTAATGATTCGGGTAATTTGTTATAGGTATATGTTTATGATAGAAAAAGGAATGTTTTTCTGTACATATGTGAAATTGGGCCTAATATTTAGAAGATTGCTTTTTTCTCGAGTATTGTGTCTATGATTTCTGTCGTAACCTGTGTATAGTTGTGTGTATAGTATAAATGTATAGATAGATTTTTTTTTAATAAATCATAAAAAACGATAACTAACAGAATATTTGACAATTTAGAAAATGTCTTGTAATAAAAAAAAATTGAAAACTGGGATGTAAAAAATGTGTTCTGGCCTTTGATGTTTATATTAACTGTGTCGAGTTTCATTTTGATGTATTGAAAAACAAAGGACGAAAGAGGGGTGCTGTGATATCGTTGTTAGCCGGTATAGAGTGTGGACATTTAAGTGTGCAACGTATGAGATTTATTTTTGATTGTACAACCAAAATACAAATATTGCATAAAGTTGGTGCGTGTTCGATAATCATATTAGGTGTCCTCAGTATGGCTGCAAGTCAAACAGCATACAGGGTAGTTCAAAAAATATAAAAATTGTACAAGAGTAGAGAGTAAAGGACCCATATTTCAGAAAATTCAGCTAAATGTTATTAGGAGAAGTTGTTTACAATCAAAAGTTATACCTGATTACTAAAACAAGGCCTCTTAAGGAATGTTGCAATTTTTTTAAACATCAATAATTTCCCAATTATTTCAATTTTTTTATATTCGCCCTAAACATTTTCATAAATCAATCACCATAAAAATAAATTGCGCATAATTTTGTTCAAATTGAAGCATATTTGTGAATTAACTTAGATTTCAATTTTTTTATGGAATCACAAACTTCATGTTTGAACCAAATTTTTTTAAGAGTTATATTTTTTTTAAATTATAAGTAAAACCACTTTGCATTGATTAATCGTTCGAAAGTATCAATTCACAATGCAAATTCAAGCTTGATTTAATTTGATTGAAATTATAATATTTTTGAAGCTACTATTGATGTCACTCGTTTGAAGTAATTTATACCAATCGACGTTCTCGATAAATTTACATCTAAAAGAAAACTCTGCTTCAACACCCAAATTAGCATGATAGAAGTTGTGAATCGATATTTTCATAAGACGAAGGATTTAATTTTGGTGTATACTCTTTCAATATATTTGTTTTCTTGAAACTTTATTTATTCTATTCCTGCAGACAAACTTCCAAACTTTAGCAATACTTAGTAATTGCACTCTGGAAGTTTAAAGTACAGAAGTCGTTTTAAAAATCGTATCGAGAAGTCTAGCATCTCTATTGATTCCGTTTTCAGAGAAGAAAGTAGGGACAGTGACTGACATGAAAGAGACATGGTGAAAATTTGAATTAATATAGAAATATAGACAAGAGAACAATAGTTTTTTAGGAATCACTGATATCAATCCCAACATATTCATGAGAACAAAATGTATCGATCTCACCTGCTGATGTATGCTGATGAGGTTTATATTGGTAAATTACTGTATAGTAAACCAGCAAACAAAGATATTCTTATGTAAAACATTTCTTGTAAGCATTTGCGTTGAACAATTTGAGAAAAATGAAATGCTTTGAAAAGTACAATTTATGTAAATACTGCAAAGAGTTGGGTCAAGCGCAAATATGTCATCCAAAATTATTATATTTAACGAATTTAATGGAAGATTGCGACCAGGAAGCGTTAGAGTCGAATGGTTTGTTTACGAAAATCCAAGAAAATCTGCTGCAGATGTCAAGTAAATATGGCCTATTGCTTAAAAGAGATTTGAACAAAATTGTTTCAAAATATTACATATATATGTTAAAACACAGACATCTAATTAATTCATCACCTTCCTATTCACCATTAAGAAGAGAGGATGGGTTAGAATTCAAGCAACATTTAAATCTTACTATGTTTGTAGATCCTACGTTTTTTGAAATATATATTATTAATGCATAATAATTAAACACATTTGTTTTTTCTGTTTAATGAAACTTTATAGCGAATAATAAATAATAATGTTAATTCTTAGAAATTTTGCATTATTCACAGGTATATCTCCAATATTTAATGGTTGCATATCATATGTTTACCTTTTCAACTGTCAAAAAATTTCCACTTAAATATCGTGGGGCCACGAAAAAAATTCCGGAAATTTTTTAAGTTGCCATAGTAACTAGTCAAAATTAAGGCATCTATATTGGTTAAAAAGAAGAGGTGTGAAATTTTCAGTAGTAATATCCCTACAAAATGCTGAATTTTCAAAAAATACTTTCACCTTGTTGTCACGAAAATTGTGTTGCTCAGAAACACCACGAGAGCTTGCTCGAGTGGTGTTTTGTACAGCAACACAGTTTGAGCGACTGGCAAGGTGAAAGTATTTTGAAAATTCTGCATTTTGAAGGGATATTCGATCAGCCAATTTCACGAATACATTAAATTATTATGGACTGAATGCGTATTGCAGGAACGGTTCATCATGTGTCATTAATGTCAGTTGAAGAGTTGAACCGTCAAACTGACGTTTCTCTATTCACAGAAAACTATGGAAACGTATAAATAAGGAAGAAGCGAAACACCGATTTGAAAATACCACGGGCTGGAGACAGTGTTTTCGAAAAGTTCTTTTCTTATTGGTTTGAATTCAAAAAATGATGGCATTTGGTTGGTTTATATAATATGAGGGAAATTGTCATTCTGAACTTGTTACAGAATATACTTTTATTCTCTATTAATATTTTACCATTTGTACGTATTTCACCAGGAAATTGTCAGTTGAAGAGATGGAAGCCTAGAGAGGGTGTCTATTATGTACTTTTCAAAAATAGAAACGGAATGTTGTGCCAATCCGCGGTAGAAATTGTTTTCATATGAAGCCCAGTATTAGGGTCCAGGCCTTTTTGTCGCTAATTAGTTGCAAAGAAAAAATTTGTCGCTCTATTTTTTAAAAAAATATGCGTTGTTTCGATAACTTCATATGAAGTTAGCGAAACAACATCCCTAATTTTTATTTTTCCACAGTTCTGAAATATCCATAATTTGCCGCCTTTTTGTCGCTAATTAGATGCGAATTAAAATAAATGTCGCTCTTTCTTTAAAAAAAAAATGCGTTGTTTCGCTAACTTCATATGAACTTAGCGAAACAATTTCCATAATTATTATTTTTTCACATTTCTGAAGCATCCATAATTTGCCGCCTTTTTGTCGCTAATTAGTTGCGGAAAAAAAATTGTCGCTCATTTTTTAAATATGCGATGTTTCACTAACTTCATTTGAAGCTAACTAAACAACTTTCGCAATTTCTATTTTCGCAGTTCTGAAGTATTCATAATTTGTTGCCTTTTTGTCGCTAATTAGTTGCGGAAAAAGAAATTGTCGCTATTTTTTTAAATATGCGATGTTTTGTTAACTTCATTTGAAGTTAACGAAACAACTTCCGCAATTTCTACCTTTTATCAATTTGAAGTATCCATGATTTGACTATAGCAAGTGGGGATCCTTCGTTTGAGGTTATGATGATAAAAATATGATGCAATGAGATCTCTTTTGGAATAAAATTAAATTGTTCTCCGAATCAGAAGATATTCATGACATTTCAGGTAACCGTTAAATAAAATTGTGGCAGAACTTTGTTTTTGTAACTAAATTCCTTTCTAAATGATGTTTCACGAGTATGCCGTAAGAAGTACCATATGCAATTTGAATTTGATTTATTGCTTTTTTGTTCCGAATATGTTGAAGCACCGTACAGTGCATCCCATTTTGGGTGAGACAGCCAGGTTTCTCGCTTGTTATTTAAGATAGAGCCTTGCGGTTTTCACGTTCCTGTCCTTTTTTTTTGTGAAACTCAAGTTGGCCTAATCAGATTTTGCATAAATGTTTCCGTTTATGAGATACAGGGCGATTTTGGAAATTGATACTTTTCGGACCCCTTCTTTATCTCCGAAGTTATTAGAAATAATGCTGAGCTAAAAACTAAATCTGATACTGAATTCTGCGTAGAATCCAGTGGCGTACTTTTTTTCTTTTTCGGGGTATGGTTTTGAAGATACGACGCAAACCTATATTTTTTTCAATGGAACACCCTGTATTTTATTACTTCGTTGAATTCGCTATTTTTTTCCCTTCAAAATTATGTATAACACTATATAGGTAGGATGTTCAGATATGCTAAAAAACACTAAAACATCACTTAATGATAATGTTTTGTTAGTGAGCCATGGATTTCCCATATAAAAGAAGAATTAATTGAATAATTTTCATTTGTGTTTTTTTTAAAGGAGAGTAAGCAAATAAAGATAATACACTAACACGAAAAACAAAACGTAGGTACACCTACCTAATAGCAAAAAATAAATAATATAACAATTCATAATACAAATTAGATACAAAAGAAATACCCAATAAAATATTTATCATTAATAAAAATTTTCAACATTACATAATATCTTACTGATTTAACTGGTCAAATTGCTGTCCATTTTCACTAATACATAATTGACAAACTTTTTCAATTCGCCTGAGTGCATTTAATATTATAAAAGGGCGGTTTTGTAAATTTCGGAAAGCTGCCGCTGTTGATGCACGAAGTTCTTCGGGACTGTTGTGTCTGTTACTGTATATTTTATTCTTCAAATAGCCCCACAAGAAAAAGTCTAATATAGACAGATCAGGTGACCTTGGAGGCCACCTGATGGGTCCATGAGTTCCAATCCAACAACCCTGAAAATTATTTTCTAAAAACCGCCCGATCAATCTTGAATTATGAGCAGGGGCGCCGTCCTGTTGGAAATGTATGGAATGAAGAAAGGCGAGGGGAACATCTTCCAGTAGTTCCGGTAACACATCTTCTAAAATTGTCAAGTACCTAATTGCGGTAAGAGATCCTTCAAAAATGCGGTATATGATTTTTGTCCCCAATATGAAACATTCCACATTAAAACCAAATCTACCCTGTTGTTGTCGTTCAAAAATCAAGTGCTGGTTTTCATCATACCAATGCCTTGTATTTTGCCTGTTAAATATACCAGCACTGCTTATATGTGATTCGTCTGACCAAATAACTTTTTTTGCGAAATCAACGTCTCTCCGAGCATGGTTCAAAAACCAATTGCAGAAATTCACACGTCTTGCTGCATCACCAGGATATAAGTGTTGGACAATATTGACTTTGTAGGGTTTTAACTTATACTTTTTAAAAATTATGTGTACCCGTGATCTGGAAATAGCAGTATCATTCTCTAATTTTGCACAAGAAGTCTGATGATAGGCATGAACGCTAGCTAACACATTTATTTCATCTACTTCTTGATTCTCTTTATTATATACCTTGGGTCGAGGTTTAGAATATGCACCATAATTCAGTAAATTATACTTTAGTCTGAATATAGTTGCTCGACTAGGTTGATGCCTCTCAGGATATCTGAAAGTTTTTAAATCACGATGTAAGGAAATGTCTTGTGGTAAAATTCTCGACGTCATACCTGTTCAAATAAAGTTCCAAAGCTTCGCCAACGTTTTCATTGGATTGATTCAAACATTGTATAATGTCATATTTTTCATTGTTTTGAAAAACCAAATCTCTTCCAGCCATTATCAGTTCTCAATCAATAAATTCACAAACAATTATTTCTACAATACTCAATATTCCTTCAAACCCAAACACGATGAAACACAATAATAATTCGTAGCGATGACAGCTAGATCAGATTTGTTTTTTTTTTCTCTTCAATACCTATTTGATAAAACAATGCTTCCAAATGCATAGTAGCCATAATAACAACAAGGATGTTCGTATCATCCATGACCTACTAATGTTAATAATCCTCTTATTGAAACTTGGAAAATCCATGGCTTACTAACGAAAAATTATCATTATGTGATGTTTTAGGGTTTTTTAGCATTTCTGAACATCCTACCTATATAGTGTTATACATAATTTTGAAGGGAAAAAAATAGCGAATTCAACGAAGTAATAAAATACAGGGTGTTCCATTGAAAAAAAATATAGGTTTGCGTCGTATCTTCAAAACCATACTCCGAAAAAAAAATAAGTACGCCACTGGATTCTACGCAAAATTCTGTATCAGATTTAGTTTTTAGCTCAGCATTATTTCTAATAACTTCGGAGATAAAGAAGGGGTCCGAAAAGTATCAATTTCCAAAATCGCCCTGTATCTCATAAACGGAAACAGTTATGCAAAATCTGATTAGGCCAACTTGAGTTTCACAAAAAAAAAAGGACAGGAACGTGAAAACCGCAAGGCTCTATCTTAAATAACAAGCGATAAACCTGGCTGTCTCACCCAAAATGGGATGCACTGTACAGAAGTAAATTCAATCCCACAATATTTTTGTGACGTCCCCTCCTCAAATTTTACTTAAGCCGATATACTCTGAGACTTATAACAAGTCAGCAAAGTTGAGGCATGCAATATTATTACAGAGTGAGTCGTTGTGAGCTGTAGTTTTGTATCAAAATGAACAAGTGCCGAGCTGTAACTTGCAGGGTGATGGAAGCATTATTTTTTTACATTACATTATCTGAGGCCAAAAATGATCTATTTTCATTAGTTCGATTTCGAGGTTACATGGTTTCCTATGTAGCTAATGTGTTTCGAAAAAAGATAAGTTTTCATCTTTTTAGCATGTTCAGTCCTTTCATTTGATACCCATATTGAGGGGGTTGAAAAACAATATGTCCGCTATTTTGTGGTGGTGGCCATCTTGGATTTACGATGATACTAAATATACATAATTGCATTGTCATTAGAATTAAAGGTGTGCACTAAATTTCAGATCAATTGCTCAACAGGAAGGGAGTTAAAATTTCAATTTCTAGATTTGACCACACAATCAAAACTGTAAGGTGAATGAAACCGTTCAAAATATTAAAAAATGACGGAAGTTGTATATTTTTAAAAAGAATATTTTTTAAAAGAATGGAGCAATTTTTGGATACCTATAAAGTGAGAGAAGATAAAAATAACGGAAGTTGTCAAAACATCGTATATTTTTATTTGAGAAAAGTTACAAGTTGTTTCTCTCCACAACTGATTAGCTACAAAAAAGCGACAGATTCTGGATATTTCAGAACTAAGAAAAGATAGGAATCAGGCTTCATATGAAGTTAGCAAAACATCGCATATTAAAAAAAAGGAGGAACAATTTTATGCGGCAAATTATGGATACTTCAGAAATGTGAAAAAATAAAAATTTATGGAAATTGTTTCGCTAAGTTCATATGAAGTTAGCGAAACAACGCATATTTTTTTTTTAAGAAAGAGCGACAAATTTTTTTTCTTCGCAACTAATTAGCGACAAAACGGCGGCAAATTATGGATATTTCAGAACTGTGGAAAAATAAAAATTAGGGATGTTGTTTCGATAACTTCATATGAAGTTATCGAAACAACGCATATTTTTAAAAAAAATGGAGCGACAAAATTTTTTTCTTTGCAACTAATTAGCGACAAAAAGGCTGCAAATTATGGAATAATCCGTTTTAAATTTTTTCGAAGTTGTCTCGCTAACTTCATATAGGTGGGGTCCAGGAAATACACCAGGTGTGAAAACTGCCGCACCCTTGTACCAAGGAAATATTCACTAAAACCCCAACGATTATTAGCGGTATACAGACAAAAAGCAATCAACAGCAAAGTTATAAATTAGATGAGCAGAGTTCTGAATTGGTTTCGAATTACACCGCACCAAACTTTAAATTAGTTAGCAGGGAGAATGAAGATGTACGAACAAAAGATAAGCACCACGCGCTGGCATTGATCAATTTTACATATGGGAGCTTTACTAAAACGAGAGCGTGCATTTTCGAAAGTCATTATAAACTGAAAGCGGTACCTAGTTTTTTTAAAATGAAAATAATTATTGAGGTAGAAATTGAAGACCCTTCAACTATCAACCGCACAAATATGGCAACACTCAACAATTCTCAAAGTACTTTCCTCAAAATACATGTCTAAAGAATCATCGATATAAAGTGTGTCCATAAAGTACCCCCCCCCCTGTTAACTTTTGAACAGATTGTAATTTTCGCATGAAATTTTTTTTTTGAGGAATGGCAGTTCATAAGCTACTTTCTGACGACAAAAAAATTATCTATCTTTCAAAATGGCGGCCCGAAAATAGCATGGGGGGTCGAGTGATACCTCATACGAAACGTCTTACAATGCTCTATACGTCCCCAAAATTTAAAACAAAAATATACTTTCAGAACAAAATGGCGGTACATAATGTAAGAACTCTCTTAGAGTAACCCCACCCATGTTAACTTTTGAACGGATTGAAATTCTGTTTTGAATATTTTTTGGTTCAATGGTAGTTCATAAGCTTCTTTTTGACAACAAAAAAATATTTTTTTTAATGACGTCGGTAGGCCATTTAAATTTTTTTAAAGGCTATGGGTGTCGAGTGATACATCGTTTGAATTGCATTTCAATTCTCTACACAACAACAAAATTTTAAACAAAAATATTCGTCCTAAACAAAATAGCGGTACATAATGTTAGAGCTCTGCTATGAGGATCCTTCGGATACTTTAGTTCGGGAAAAATCATCAAACCTTCTAGGTACCATTTTACAAAAGTATTCTGTAATTGATTTATTATCAACAAACAGATAATCAAGCAAAATGAATAATATTAATAACGACCCAGGTAATCGAGGCAATCAGTTATAATAACATCCCTTAATTAAAAGTAATTCCTCGAATTAGAACAATCCATCAATTAGTCATTATAATATGGTATCTGTGTAAAGGTATAAATAAGAAATTTCCTTATCACAACTCATAGTTGTTAACTCAATCTTGCACTTCACCAGTTTTTAATATTGAGGAGAGCGATGCGTACAGTAGAGGAAAAAGTTTTTGCTGTTAAAGTTTACCACCAGTCTCAAGCGAATGCTCATGCAGCTGTGCGATTTTTCAATGAGATGTATCCAGGCAATCCCATTGACAGAAAATATTTAAGAGAACTCATTAGGAAATTTGAACAAACTGGGAATCTGAGTAATATGCAGAAAAGTGGACGACCATCTGTCTCTCCAAACAAGCAGATTGATATCTTGGTGGATCCTCAAGAAAACCCTCAACAATCCACAACTGAATTAGCGGATGAAAATGATATGCCACGTTCGACAGTACATAAAATACAAAAAAAAAAAAATTACACCCCTATAAAATGAAACTGGTTCACGAACTTTCTGAAGACGATCCTGATCGTAAAATTCAGTTCTGTGATCTGATGAGTGAGAAACTTCGTCAAAATAGAATTCACGTGAGCAACATTTGTTTCAGTGTTACCTAATAAATATGTGGCTTATGAAACAACTTTACTCAATACTGCTTCCGACACAGACAGTCTATTGTAACGTATGACGTGATCTATCGAATCTGCACAAAATTGGTTCAATGCCAACAATCTGAAGTTGAACCATGATAAAACCCAAATCTTGTTCTTTCCACAAAGAACGCAGGTGATGGTAAGAGTGTCAAACTTCTTGGTGTTGTAATAGATGAAAAACTGACTTGGTCAGCCCATATATATATATATATATCAACTATGTAATAGATTATCGAGTTCACTATATTTTTTACGCAATATGAAGAAACAACTATGTCTTAACACAGTGCGAACATGTTATTTTTCATTTTTCCATGCTCACATAAATTATAGCATTATCTTATGGGGGAATTCTTGTCAGGCCGTTAGGGTTTCATTAATTTTTCTGCCTGGTTTTTGAAATAGTGTTGGGTAATAAGGCCCACTTAACTTTTGCAATTTTTTTTATCCTTTATATTTTATTCAAAAAAATCCGAAACTTGAGTTGATTGCTTGTGATGTTTACCGCTATGTTAACATCAATATTCGTCTCCTTCAATACCTCAGTAACCTAAATAAGACAAATTTCAAAAACTTGCTGTTGGGCCTTATTACCAGCCTATTAGGGTAATAAAGCCCATAGTAAGTTATGCAGAATTTCGTTTATTTATTGTATATATAAATATATACAGTTCATTTTTATTAATCAAAAATGATAGAAACTCAATGAAACACTTGTGAAAAAACAAAAATAAACATTATTTTCTACAAAAAGTGATAAACTTAACAAAATTCAAATAAAGAAATTAAATTATATAAAAAAATCTAATAAAGAAATTAAATTATATAAAAAAATCTAATAAACTGAATTCTAAGAACATTCCCTACCGTAAAAATCCTCAACATCTTCAGCCGTCAGTCCTATGCAAGTTTCGTGTAACCAATTTCCACATTCTAGACAATTTCGCATGTTGCCCGCGGGCCTTATTACGCGATCGTTGGTAGGGCCTTATTACCGGGCGAGCACTTTTTCTTAAACATGCAATTTCCAGAAAAATTAACAATTCTTTAAATTTTTTTCTCAGTGCGAAAGATAGTACCAATGTTATAGTAACTGATGGAGCACTATTTGTTTCTTTAAGTAAAATAGGTTGAATTAAAAACGACGTCTCACCTTCTTGCGAACTTATAATCTGTGCAGCCTAAAACTGCACATTCACCTAGTGTTGTTAATGGCGAAATGAAGTCAACGATCTTTTAATAAAGCTTTACCATTACGATGATGAAACTAACCATGTTGACAGATTTGAAAAAATTTGCCAGTCTTCAAGGAAAATGACATTGGGCCTTATTTACCGCCGGGACTTATTCCCCAACACTACCTTATAAATCAAAATTGATGTTCTATGGAAGATATTATCCAATCTTATTTCTTGATGAAACAAATATGATCTTGCAGCGCAAAACAATTGCAACGTTAAAAACCGCAAGACCATAAACAGTGTGACTCTTAACGGCGTGGCTATTGACAGTATTGACACGTTGGTATATTTCCACATGCTTCGCGAAAATTCGGTATCATATTTTTTATTGTTAAATAATTTACGAGCTGGGTATAGAAAAAGAAGACTTTCCTTGGTGCTCCACCGGAAAGTAATGCCAAGCAAAGGAAATTTAAAAAATGGGACTTTCTTATCGGGAATTATTGTAGGTGTTATTTACGGACATTCAATAGAAGTTTGGAACTTTAATGATTTCTACCTGCTTCAAAATTCACCCTCCTGTTACAGATGTAAATAAAGTTCTCTATTCCACACACTTTTTTAATTTTCTTTATTAATAATTTATAAAAATAATACACTATGATAATTCTTTCTTCTTCACTTTAATTACATGTCAGATCGATTTCAGATTTACGAAATTAATCTAGCGGTCGGTCGTAGATGGACGGTCGCGGACGGGCGGTCCTGGTCGATCAGTGTCATTCCCATAGAAATATATTTTATATACTTATTCTATTCTTATTCAAAAGTGTTGTAAAAAGTTCGGATTAGTCCGCAATGCGCATGCGCGTCATTAGTGTTTTTTATAACAGGCCCGGTTTTACTAAAATATTACTGTGAAGACTAACAAACGTTGTTAATTCTGAATCGCGGGGAATAAGGTATTGGAAAACTCAATGTTCTTATATACCTGCTATTTAGCAGATTCGAATACATCTTTTCACATATTTATGATCCCAAATATTCAGCAAAGGCCATCAGAAAGTAAAGTAGGTTCTGTTATTTATCGCTCTGAAGCGACTCATTGATTTTTGGTATCGCAATCACTTTTCAGCTGTAGATAAACTCAACAAAAAACTACAGAACCACCCCAAGTAGTCGGTGCGAATTTCAAGCAGGCACTAGATTGGAAAATAAATTGAAAGTACAAGAAACTATGAAAATTGATTTCAGCTAATATTATGAATAATTTAAACTCAAATTTGTATTCATAAAATTGTATGCGTCCATATTATAAGAAGCTCAAGGTTTTCTTTTTATATAGAACGATTCATGTCAAAATATGTAACTGCATTTAATTTTAATTAAAATAATTTGAAGACTTTAACATACTATTTCTACGATTATTTCTGGTTGTGTTACCTTAGTGCAATTTCCATAATGGTGGTTTATGAAAAAGTGAGACCAGAAGCATTTTTCTTATCATCAAAGAAAAGCATTTCCATATTGACAATAATTTTCTGAGGAGAGGGCACTTTTTGTAGGAATCAAGAACTAATTCAAGAATAGTCAGAACTTAAGCGGTGTGGCTAATACTTGAAATTTGTTTGCAACAAATTGTATTACTCGCCATGCTTACGCAGACACAGTGTTGGTACGGCATTAGGTTTCAAACGTTTCTAATGCCTTTTCTACATAAATCTCCATGAGAAAAATGTCACAATAAAATACAATTTTTTCACTCATTGGGGTCTCTTCCTTAAGACATTAACCAGAATCATGCCTTTTGTGTCTAGCTATAATAATAATAAGCTATTTTGTTTTGCTATTTTGAACAAAGCATAGGTACATGGGTCATTATCTACCAAAAGTAAGTTATTTCAGGAATTTTTCCTTTACTTCCACACTACAACACTAATAAGGGCCAGTTTCACAGGTTCCAGTTAGAGTCCATATCAATTGGGTTATGGTTAGATTGTGAACCTGTCAACGCCAGTGAAAGAATGTCATTCACCGTCTAAACTTTCAGTTGGTTATCTGAAGGTTAACTGGGACCTGTGAAACTGGCCCTAAACAGTTCATTTATTATCTGTAGGAAGAAACGGTTTTATTAGAAAATATCGTAAAGTAACAACATTAATGCAAATTTACGAATTATGAAATAACCAACGACAACAAATACTACACAAAACGACAAGACAAAATCTGAAATTCTAAAAACCGTCTCTAATCTCTGTCAAGACTGACAGATCTTAGTGACAAGTCTTCCTATTGATGTAAAAGCACTGTTGCACGGTCATTATAATTACAGTGAGAGAGTTAACAGTAAAAACACAAGAGCTTTTTTTAATCGGATAAATTTCTTTTTGTAACGAAATAATTTTGCCAATCAGTAATTTTACGAGAAAAACTGACATGACAAAATCGCGAGACCGAAGGTCGAGTTAAAAAGAAATTTATCCTCAAAAGAAAAGCTCGAGTGTTTTTTGGCAAGATAAATTAACGACCGAATATAAATGTCTCCATATTGACGCTTTAGTATTTTTTGTAGGTTGCGGGATTGCTTTTTCTATATTTTTTGTTATTTGTTGAGTCGAAACATCCCCAAATCGACTCATGTTGTTATGTTTCAGTATCAACTATCAACAATACTTAAATAACTGAAAGGGCAGACATTAAAGTGACGTAAGCATACTAGATGTAGACGCTAAAGAGGAACAGGCGTTTTTATCGGTGATAAAAAACGATGCACCTTTTTTATCGCTGTCAAAATGACAATACAGTCATCTTTAAATGACACATTTTATACAGGAGTTAATTTATCGTGTTAATAAGTTTCTTTCGCGCCTAAAATTCGGAGGAATTTATCTCTAAAAGGTTATTTCGGTATAAAAAGGTCCTGAATACGCTGACACATTTTTCCCTTTCAAATGACATGGGTTTTATTGCCTCTTGACACAAAACTCTGAATTGGAACACCAAATAATTTTCAAACTTGGCAACGCACTACCCAAACTACACTGATGACGAGCATGTGCACAATCGTAAACGAGTCACATACGCGGAATGCTTTTCGCAATATATATTTCTATGGTCATTCCTGGCTAAAAGTATTTATCAGCTAAGTGAAAAAAAAAGAGCCACTTTGCTAACAGAGATTTTAACGAAAATATCAACATTAAATGACAGTTTTCGAAAAAAAGTAGTATGATATGGTAAGGTGTCCAGTAGAAATGTTATTTTCATTTTCTGTTAGAGAAAACATTCGGAGAAACTTAGTCTAACACATGTAGAGTTCTTGACAATAAAATATGTGACTCAATTCTGAAGACTATTTCAGTAATCATCATTATTTATATTATTGCCTGGACTATTTATTCTCTATAGGAAAGATTTCTTGAAGATAAAAGCTCCCAACATCAGGCGGAGGATCTGGGAAATCAATACTGGGCCGCCAGTGGCGGGTGATCGCAGATATGGGAGAGGAACATCGTTCTAACGACCTTGACGATTGAGCAAATCGACCGTGAAAACGTTTCTTCCATTGAATACATCGCATAATGCCAAGGACTGCAACATTTAAGGTTTCGTCTTTGTTGAGCAAACTACACGAGACAAGGACGTTAGCTGCATAATCGACACGTTTATACGTATGAGGTCGGAATCAGACATTAAACAGACATTATTTCACAGGATTTTGGTGATCATTTTTTCGCTGTCAGGTTGGTGATATATTTTGGTTTTAAATGTTGGAAACACTGATTCAAGTAAATTATAATTGTCATCTGTCAACTTCAACAAATTGTTTACTATTTTGATTATCTGAAACCTAAAATATAATGAAAAATTGATCGAATCAGATAGGTATCCTCGGTTTTTAGAGAAACATCTATACATGTATGCATTGTCTTGAGTTCACACATTTTTCTACTCGTAGATCACATGATCTATGAAGTAGAAAAATATTGAAAACTGGAAAAAAAAAATTTCATATTCAACTACAGGAGTTGAAAAAATCAGTACCTATCAACAGCAATAACAAAGAAATAATAAAAAATGATGTTTCGTATCAATTTAAGCAGCCCCGGAGCTCCAGGGCTGCTTAAATTGATACGGTGGCGCATTTGCTTTTACAGCTGTGGAAAACCCGGAAAAGCATACAACACCACGTCATTTGAAGGGTTGGAATTGAATGAAAACTCCTAACGAGGTCCGTTGAATTAGGAATAGCTGCTTTTCAGTAAAAAGGATGGATGGGCTCTAGAGGCTCCAATTCGATAGAAAACAGTCTATTTAAGAAACTGTCATCAAATCTGTACCAGTCTGTTATGTCTTCTGTCCTTAGTCAAAGTATGTAGTAGTGGCAATAATCGACTTCTAAACCACAGTGAACTGACTGTATAAAGCTCATGATTGGATTTGAAATATTCAAAATAGAATCTTGTTAATAGTACAGGATCCAAAGCCCAGTCCACATCAATGTAATCCCATTAAAGCTAATTGCCCTAGAATTTGAAAATCCCTTAGTGTTGTCAAGAAATACCCCTGTTCCACACATTGTTTTACAGTGTGTGGTTTTTTCAATCCTCTAGATACAAATGTTTTCATTTCCAACAGATGGTAGATATTGGAACTGGTATCACAAACAACTCTGTCGGGGGACGTTGGCAAGAAAGGGATTCCTGGGTTAATAACAAGTCCACATGAGAAACATGTGAAATCTGCATTTTCTGATTCATATTTACCTGCAACATCATACTCATGGCATGGCATCCAGTTGTCATGGCTGCTAGTATTTATCATTTAGGCCACATGAGAAACATGTGAAATCGGCATTTTCTGATTCATATTTACCTGCAACATCATCCTCATTATCCAACTCAGCTGTCATGGCTGCTAGTATTTATCATTTAGGCCACATGAGAAACATGTGAAATCTGCATTTTCTGATTCATATTTATCTCCAACATCATACTCATTATCCAACCCAGCTGTCATGGATGTTAGTATTTATCATTTAGGCCTTCTGCTTGATTATTGGTCCAAGTTTGGAAGATGTAATCCCTGTCATTCGTTTTCTTTCCAAATTTGACTATCCAGTAACTCTGCACAATTATAACCATGTTCAGAAAGACAACAGTCAACAATTTCATCCATGGGTTTGGTGTGATATGGTCTATCATCCTCTACATAACCAAGAGTATTACTTTCTTCATTAACAGTTCCTTAAAGAAAATGCCTCAAATTTAGCCTCACCAACATCAAGAGTTACATAAGTAAATCTTAACAACTTCAGAGTTACCAGAAACAGAATCATCGGTTATTCTTTCACCTTCTTTGATTGAAGTATTGGGAACATTTTCACATATGGGGTCTGGAAAGGAAAGTGCTTTCTCCACGATCATCACAGAATTTGCCAATTCTGAAATCAAATTTGATTACAGAATGCTGGAATTCTCTCTCTTGAGATTGAAGAAATATTCTGCAACACCTCTGCCCCCATGCAATTTAAATGTATTTACATTCTCTCTCTTGTGATAGAATAATATTCTCACACTGGTTAGCAATAATAACATTAGCCTTGACGCAGTTGATTGTCATCGTAGTGGCAAAATTTGAGTAAGGGTCAAAATTATTGCTGTCACGTTTCCTATCTTTGATCGTGGAGAAAATATAGTCTGCTACTCGGTTAGAATGAAAATTCGTGATGTTCGTGGTTCCTCACGCTCGCCTTCGGCTCGCGCTCGGAACTTTCCACTCGCATCGAATTTTCTAGATTCTAACCTTATTACAGAATATACTATTCTCAAATTTCGAATTTGGACATCAAGAATGGAAGTCTTTAACATAGAATTTTAACAAACAGTGTCTTCTCAATCTTTCACTCTTCTTGAAATGATCTCCAAAAATTCGTTTACGATAAAAGAATTCTAGTTCGTCGATGGGAAGATTCAAATGGAACAACCATTTTCCCGCGAGTTCTTTAGTTGTCGGGAATCTGTGAAATGCAATTTTATTTTTTGTATATTCGTACATATTCCAGCAAAATGGATCACATCACTTGATTGACACTTGACAGTGTTGACACATGCCAGTGTATCAATTCAGTGTTTCAAACATTTGAAAACAAAATTTATCACCAACCTGACAGCAAAAAAACAATCACCAAAATCCTGTGGAATATTGTCAATTGATATTTGAACAGAAAATATTCATGTGAATTCGATATGATGGTTCAATGAACTGGAATGAACACCCAAAAATCTACAACGTTAATTTTACGAATATATCCCTTTTTAGTTTCAATGGGATTACACGGTCCGAACATGACATTCTAAAAGTATCCGGCCGTGATAATTGGTGGAATGGGTGAATTCGGGTTTTCAATCAGATTTTCATGGAGTAGGTGTTCATATGAGAGTTTTCAGTATCTCAATTTGAGTATCGTCATTGAAGATATATTCAGAAACCCAGACAATTTTATAAATGATTTTCTTGACACCGAAGGTCAAGGGATTTTTCTGAAGTTGCAAATATTTTCCAGGCTGCAAAAATATGGCTACCCACAGTTTGTTTGATTAGATTAATAGATTGACGGAAATAAGTCAAGATTACTAACATAAAAATTTCAAGGTTAGCATTAAGGTGTGATTCTATTGATGAATATTGCAAATAACTGTGAACATTATTATTTAACGAAAATTATTATTTGTTATGCTAATTCGAATAATTGATGTAAAAATTCAATTTTGATAAATTGCAGCATAACCCCCCTTCTTCTCGCCTAACGTAATAGACTGGGAGATGGTGACAGATTTCAGGTGACGATTTTTTCTTTTATGCCTCTGAGACCAGTGAAAGATATGAAAACTCTGAAAAAAATGATGAAAAATTTGAGCGGTTGCCGCGTGGCTTTCATATAGAAAATTAGATTTTGGTTTGCATGAAAAATATGTGTTTTGGGACAATTTTATCGCCGCTGCCAGATTCTTTCGAAATAAAAAATTACCTCGGCTCTTAGTGATCGTAGGAATTGTTTTTCATAAAAGTCATTTATATAAAAACAAAATTAAGCGATGTATTTAGAAATGACATGTAAAAAAATTGTGTAATTTTTTTAAACTTAAAATTGAAAAAATCAATATACTTATTCGGTAATATGGAAGTACAACTCTTACAGAAAAAAAGAAGCCATGAATCGTTACTGTAGCATCATTCCCCGAGCAAGAGTAGCAATATTGAGATCTTTTTAATACCTACAATTTCCTTATTTGCCTTTTTTCGATCGGAGCTGTAGTTTTTTAGTTATCAACAAAAAACCGCCTTTCGCAACTTTGCCAATTTTTTAGCTTGTACCACTGGGCGTAAGTTACCTTTTCATTAGTTTATCGATGTGGGCCGAAATGGACATTTATCCAAGCTCATTAAAATTCATCGGGCCAAAATGGGCGTCGGCCTATTTATAATAATGATAATAATAATAAAGGTCTTTATTTTCATCAACCAGATAAACATAAAATACATTTTTGAGTAATATGAGCACAGCACTCCAGGTTGATAGAAAAATGCCGAAGATCAGGTGACAGCACAATCTGTGGTTGCAGATAGCACTGTCTCTGTTTTTCATCTTAAGCGAGGTAAGGAAATAATAAAAAGAAATAATAATGAAGTAACAGTTAGTTAGAAGTAATTAAAAAAAATAAGTTTAAAAAAAATATATTAATGTGTACTTACATGAAGATATTATTATATGATTTATAATAATAAGTGAAAATCTATATATACAGGGTGTCCGGTAAACCTTGTACAATATTGAAACTGGTGATAGACCAGGTCAGGACTGTTCAGAATATCAGAATTTCACCTTAGTAAAAATCTCACCGTTTTAGAGATAATGATCATTTTTTAAATTTCTGGAAAATCACTACCTCACCTTGGATTTTTGAGTGCCATGTCTACAAATTGAGACCAATTCAAATATCTTTGCTGCCAAAGATTACTGATGAGTGATGCTTTCAGACGCACAGAACAGTTTTTCAGAAAACGATACAATTTTTTAAGAAATGAGGGTAAAATGCCAGATTTGAGTTTTACCAATTTTTTTAATAACAGTTTGACATTATTGTTTGAAAAAAAACATAACCAAGTGGAAGTGGATATTTATTACAAAAGAATGCCCATTTTCTCCAGACTCTACCATGGTATAAAACATACAATAATTATTTTTGGAAGGAGTAGAATTTCGATTACATTAGAGTGTGATGTTATTCTGAGCTAAAATCAATTCCATTAGACTTTGTTAGTAATGTCTTTTATTTTTATCCTATCAAGATGTAATGATTAAATAATTATGAGTAATAACGAATCAACTGCTTAGAAGCATTCAATGAGATGTAAAGAAGTAAATACTGATTCAACATTTTTTTGAATCAACATACCAACACTATAAACCACAATAACGATTATTCAACATCGCACTGAATAAAATGTAATTTTCCATCCACTCGTACGCAGAGGTGACATCTTTTCAAGAAGAACCTTTTCAAATGCGTTATAGGTTATATCCCGCAAAACAGCGATTCTCTGAGTGGCATTGTGCAATACGATACCGTTCTGCATAAAGCGCTGCTGCAGCAGTAGCACTACCTCTACATTCACCATAAATGTAGTGCATATGCGCATATTCTCGAGGAGTATAACGTGTGTACGGCATGACAAAGAAATAAATACCACTAAATGAAACAAGCCGAATAATTTAAAAAAACTACGACAGAAGTCACAAGTTGTTTAAACAAAATGTGACAGCCACCTACTAGATTTTTTCAATTCTATTTGCAGAAGATCCGTTCATGCACAATGCTGTATTTCATTTTTTCATTAGGAAACTGCTTCTACGGACACAACACAGGAGTTAGAAAGGTTTTCAATATATATATATATATATATATATATATATATATATAAAAAATGTAGATGTATTATCGACCGTACTTTATAAACTAAGTTGGGGAATTCTCGGGTTTCAATATCCCATGAACATGAACTTGATATCACTACCAACTCTGCAATTGTAAGTAGATTTATCTTTACCGTTTGGTAAGTCTAATTTTGTTAAATTTTCTGTAGCTATCTCTCCTGAAGAAGCTAATAAAGATTAGCGAAATATTGAGTAAAGAATAAATGAGTATTACTGGTAAACAGACCGCAAACCCGAGAATTCCCCAACTATATATATATATATATATATATATATATATATATATATATATATAACCTAAGTTGGGGAATTCTCGGGTTTGCGGTCTGTTTACCAGTAATACTCATTTATTCTTTACTATATATATATATATAATTTATTGGCAGGATTTATCAGAGAAATTCAGATTTGGTTCTGATTATGAAGTAATTTCAATTTTAGACCTAGTAATAGTTATATCATTTCATTAATGAGAAACAGCAGTTGTTTAAATCGTCACCCTGTATATCTGAATATGTTAAACTATATACTGTTGGACCAACAATCATATGAATAATAATAATCGTCTTTATTATAGCCAAGTAAGAGTTTACATGCATGCGGTCTTGGCGACATAGATTCAACATATTGACCATAAAGGGCGAAATTTATTTTTGATCATGTACTAGACATAACCAAAAATATTCTTCCACTTAACCCAAAATCCTCATGTTGTTGATGAAGACACATTATTTTTTTCAAAATTTGGCAAATACTAGCGGTTTGTTTTCCAATCTTAACGTATTGAGTGAAAATCAAAACGATTATGTTTTAATATTCATCTATTTCTATGCCATGCTGTAATGCAACACCCTTTGTGCTATTGATTTTTGTATTCGAATAGAGGGTTTCATGAACAACAACTTAGACGTGATGAGCTCATTTATAAGAGAAATTGATCTCGAATTATAGCTCAAAAATCCAATCTAATACAGCAAAAAACGTATAAAACATACAAAATTTTAAGAAAAAATGTGCAGGGTCTGAATGTTGCGTTAGGCAACCACACTTGCACTACGTGCTAGAATGCTCGTAAGCAACAAGATTTGTTTCTCAAAATCGAACGAATTTGAATTTCAATAATAATCGATACACTTGTATTCCATAAGATAATATTCCTAGCAGAAAATACTGGCAGTAGAAACCTTCAGTGTAATAATTACTACACTAAAGGTTCCAAATAGTGCAGTGGAAACAAAACGACAAGACAAACTTTCTGAAAAAAATTTACATTAATCATTGTTTTCTACTTCTAATGAAAACGTAAGGGATAGTAAATTTGTATTACGTAATGAGAGTAGAGATAAATTACGACCCTAGGCGCATAGCAGCCAGGCCAGTTATTCCCGATGCTCAGTTATTACACTTCATTCGTTATTCCTGGACTGCTTCAAAAAATATCGAGTCTTCCTTAAAGAATCTGAACACCGTTTCAATGGGAAATTGACTTTCGGTAAATTTGCTCCAATTTTGTATACCGGGTGTACCACACTTTATGTGACAGACAATATCTGGTTTGTTGAAGGAGATACACAAGAATGTTTCATACAAAAGTTTTAGGAGTTCATGAGAGCTATATTTTGATATAACTTTTAAATATACAGGGTGTTTGGTGAAGGTGCTACAGACCAAAAAGGTATTTTTTAAAATAGAACGCCCTGTATATTATCACATATTCAGATTCTACGTTGTATTTTGATATCATTTCACGTTTAGTTTTTGAAATTCGGTTACGGCGTTGTTGAGTTATTGCTCAAAATGTAAAGTCTTGAGAACGACTATTATTTTTTTAAATATCTCATACATTTATTCTCTCTGCATCAGATCACATGAAAATTAGTCAAAATTTTGGGTGTTCGAAGTAATGGTTTCAATTTTGAGTTGTCAAATTCAGTCAGGAATCATTTTGAATATGAAACAATTGCTAAATTGAAAGAGGTGTATTCGAAATCAAATCGTTAATAACAATGTAAATAATATAACTTGATAAATAATTTCATAAGAATAGAGGGTACCTAGATATAAGTCATAAAAATTGTTCATAGTGACGCCTATTAGATATTATACAGGCTTTGAAACGTCGAATCACTTCTCGTACAAGTCGCTCTTATAATATTAGACGCTAGTCGAATTTTCATTTTCAGATCATCCACATTCAAAGGGGGAGTAGTGAAAACAATATCTTTTAAATAACCCTGTAGGAAAAAATCAAGCGGTGATAAATCTGGGAAACGAGCCGGCCACCGAATTGGACCCTTATTACCAATCCATCTATTTGGGTACGTTCTATCCAGATATTCAGTAACCTGTGAATTGTGAGGAGGAGCACCATCTTGTTGCCACCAAATTCCTTGTCGTTCTGTTATGGGAATATCTTCCATCAACTGGGTCAAATCATTTTCTAGAAAATGTAAATATCGCAATCCATTGAGATTTTCATTGAAAAAGTAAGGTCCTATGATGCGGCCATTGAACAATCCACGCCATACATTAATACCCCAAGTAGTTTGAAAATACTTTCGCGGACCCAGTGGGGATTTTCTTGAGACCATTAGTGACTGTTATGTCGATTCACAACTCCATTACTTATTGTGGAATCGCGATTCATCGCTCCACAAAATTTGACTGAATATGTTAGGATTATGTAATATTACCTGAATACAAGCGATGAATTCAAGTCGTCGTTCAAAGTCCGTGGGTTTCAAACCTTGTACCAACTGAATTTTGAATGGGTGGTATTTATTTTCTTTCAGAATTCTCTGTACATTAGATTTACTCACACCGACTTCTTCTGCAAGAGTACGGATAGAAACATGTGGATGAATAATGATATAAGCCAACACATTGATCTCTGAATCTTCAGTTCTAACAGATCTCGTATGATGACGATGCTTTATAGTAGAAGGAAATGACCCAGTTCGCAATTTTTCTTCAACTCTAGAAAAAGTCATTCGTGACGGAATGGGTCTGTCTGGAAAACGTTCTTGGTATAGACGTTGTGCTTGACGGCAGTTTTTCTGACATTCCCCAAAAATTAATAACATATCAATGCAATCACTTGGACTAAACGCGAAAGGCATACTGGAGTTTTCGCACAAAGAACACAGTTACTGTTTTGCAAAGAATCATTGAATCGAACTGGACAGTAGATACAATTCAACAACATGTGTTACTATGGCATCAACAAGCATAAGCTACTTGATGAAATTGTGCAATATAAAGAAATTCACCCTCAAGTTAGTCACATTCTCAAGAATTTCAATATTATATTCAACTGATATCGATATCGTATCGTAGAGGTGAGAATAATGGTTTGTATTCAGTAGTAGTCTAGTTCAATTTAATAAAAGATATAGACTGGATTCGTGTACGAGTAAATAAGTTTTTTTGAAACCTTATATTTAAGGAAAAGTGCAATAACTCAACAACGCCGTAACCGAATTTCAAAAACCAAACATGAAATGATATCAGAACTTAACGTAGCATCTGAATATGTAATGATATACAAGGCTTTCTATTTGAAAAAATGGAATTTTGGTCTGTAGCATCTACACCAAATACCCTGTATGTATATTTAAAAATTATATCAAAATATAGCTCTCATGAACTCATAAAACTTTTGTGAAAAACATTTTTGTATTTCTCCTCCAAGAAACCAGATATTGCCTGTCACATAAAATTTGGGACACCCGGTATATTGTGGAACTCGTGATGCTGATCAAACGTCTTTTTGTGCCAAAGCTCTAAATTCAACGGTTCAGATTATACAGGGAATTGAAGTTAACTTTTCCAACATTTTAAATTGCCTTTGTGAAGACATTTTTTTCAAATACACACATCGCCAAAATTATTATTATTAATATTATGTTTGTCGAAATGAGACGCTATTATTACAAGTCAAGAAGTGTGTGTCAAAATGCATTTAATTTCAACTGAAGCAAAAAAAATACAAACGAAATATAGTGCATAAGAAAATGATTACAATAATCTGAAATCTAGTAGAAAATCACTTCAGAGGGAAAAAACGCTTTAATAGTCGGTGTGTCCTCCCCTATTCTGTAGTAAAGTGTTAACTCACCTGTGCATGGAAACAAAAAGGGCGTTAATGGTATCCATTGGTATGATGTTCCATTCTTCTTGGGCCGCGAGGGTAAGTTCCTGGAGGGTGCTAGGGGGATTAATTCTGTTTGATATTGCTCGTTTGACGAAATCCCACATGTGCTCGATGGGATTCATGTCTGGCGAATTTGCTGGTCACGGTAATCTTTGAATATTCTCAATCTCCAGTGCATTTTGTACTCTTCTCGTGTGATGGGGGCGATGGGGCCTAGCATTGTCATCCATAAAAATAAAATTGGCTCCAATTTCATGTCGGAGAGGATGAATAATGGGTTCAATAATGTTTCGAAGATATCTATCCCCTGTCATAGTGTCTGGAATGGGAATAAGCTGTGTACGACGACCATGCATTATGCCTCCCCAAAACATTACTGATCCTCCTTGGTATGGAACGACTTCTCTGGCAAAAGATGGTCTTTCTTGTCGCCCTGGCCCTCTCCAAACTCTGTGTCACCGATTATCACTAACCAAACCAATTCTGGTTTCGTCCGAAAAAAGGACATTTTGCCACTGAGCTAAAAGCCAGTCTCTGTGTTCTTGTGCCCACTGTAGACGAGCAGCTATGAGTCTGGGAAGTAATCTGGGTACTCTTAATGGCCTCCTGGATCGCAAATTAGCTCTAGCAAGTCTCCGCCGTATGTGGTATTGGAAATTAATCGATCGAACGTTCTTCGCATATGAGTTCGGACAGCTGAGACTGTTATGGTTCGATTCCGACGTACATATCCTTCTAGATACCGATCTTCTCTGGCATTAGTTACCCTATGACGTCCAGTTCCACGTCTATAGTCAACGCTGTTAGTTTCCTGGTACAAATGCACTATTCGGATAACTGAAGCGCGTGGAATCGTTAGTCTATCCGCGATTTGATGATTCGACACACCCTCGTCATGCAAAGCCACTATTCTTGCTCTATTGAATACTGAAATTCTATTTCCAGGCATAATTGCAAAGAACTCAACAATCACTTGACAACGTTAAATCGATTTGAATCACTTTTTAAACATTGATAGGTATCTAAAATTGTTTTTGTAAACATTTTTGGATGCCTAGCAACGGTGAAAGAAATAACAATTGAATGTACAAAAAACCAGCCATGATAAATATTTCGTTGTAAACTTTACGAGGGGGTCCAAGATGTTTGGCGATGTGTGTATATAAACCAAACCAAATATGCATCTGAAAGGACCTCGCACCGATTCAATGGAAAAATGGCTTTTGATAAAGAATCACGCACGCAAGTCCGTGTGAATGCAGCTGTCTTCCCGCCATTATAGTGATGTTTTTTTTTCCTTTATTCTCCACAAAGACAATTACAACTGTATAGGAGTCGTCATATAAAACCGTAACCTAAAACTTATCCTAATATCACAATGCAGACAACAAACTTATCCTACTATCACAATGCAAACAAAATGAACAGGCAGTCAGAAAAACTGGTTCATTGAATAATGACTTTGACAGACGAGATATTCCTTCAAACTTTTTTTGAATTGTATAAGCGAAGTTGGAGGTGCCTATTCAATATTCGTTATGCAAAGAATATCTAACTATCCGAAATATCTAGAAAACCGTTCAAGTAAATCTTTCATTCGTTTAATTCATTAAATTCGAATGTAATAAAAAAATTAAGTTCAATCAGCATTTAGTCAATTGCATGTGCAGTTTGTCAAACGTCGGGTCTATCTGCTTTTATTGAGTTTACGAAAAGCTAGACGATTGAACTTTCGAGGCCAATACGCCAACTCTAACGGCCTTATCCGCCAGATATCCATTTGTCTATCTCCGCCTGCTTCCTCTAATACTCGAAAAAAACAAAGTCAATTCATCTCAAGTGGTACCTAATTCCTTACCAGAATATATTGCTATTCAGTCGGGATATCTATTGTTTCCATTTGTCCCTGTTAGCGAGTGAGTAGAAATAACAGTCCTCTTAGAGGCGGTAGATTAAAACTTTCCGAAGTGCAGTCATTCAAAACGCGAGAGTAATATATTGTAGTTCCAGAAAATTCCCGGAAGTTCGAAGACAAATGAGTCGATGCATTGGTGCTCGACCTCCCGGTTGGTATTTTTTGTTTTTTTCTTCAATTAAGAATCAAATGAAATTATTCATCTGATTGAACACAAACAATCAGAACAACAACATACTGAAAATAGATTTCATGGGCTGTTTTCACTGTACTACTTCAACTACTAGCAAGTCTTACTAGGCGGATTGAAAATTCATTTAATTGAATATCAGTTTAGAATGATTACTTATATTTCGGACGTCCATCATCTTAATGGTTGAATGATTTCTATCTCTTTCAAATTTTTCACAACGTTTCAATTGCTTGAATCTGCAATCGTCTTCTGGTGAATAATGACAAAATCAGATGCTACGCGACCTTTTATAGGTCTATAATTAAAGTCTAATTACGGTGTAATTACGCGCGGTCTTGTGGCGCGCGTGATTTCGCGCTTTTTATCCCTCCAAAACGGTCCATGAGCGGTTTCCATACGTTTTTAATTTCCACGCTTGGTTGACTGAAGGCACTATTGGCTTCTATATAGGTGGTTTCCATAAATTTCCGTTTGAACCAATGTTCCTCTCTATGAAGAACACTAGCTTCGTCCCAACGAATTCGGTGGTGTTTTGTCCAGGCGTGGTCAGCAATTCCCGATTTTGATGTTTCCCCTCGTTGAGTCCACTTTTTGTGTTCGGCTATTCTTACTGATAATGACCTCTTGGTCTCTCCGATATAGGAATCTCCACATTCACATGGGACTTTGTAAATACAGTTTTTGCTGGATTCTGTTGTGTTCTCTGGTTTCGTCTTGGTGAGGAAGCTTCGTAAGGTACTGCCGGATTGAAAGCAACTCTTGATGTTGTATTTATTTCCGATCCTTCTGATCTTCTCGGAGATACCCCTGATATAGGGAAGAATAAGAACGGGGTTTTGTGGTCATTCGAGTTGTTTCCGAACTTCTCCTATGAGTTTCTCGGAGTATCCGTTTCGGCGTAGGTCCTTTTTGATGTGGTTAATTTCCACCTCCAATGACTCCTGGTTGTTGCAAATAGACATTGCTCTCTCCACCAACGTTCTTACGATACCCCTCTTTATGGAGTTTGGGTGATTAGAGCCGTAGTTGAGGTACTGTCCTGTGTGTGAATTCTTCCTGTAAACAGAGGTGAGGATTCCAGTGTCTGTTCTTTCAGCTTTCACATCGAGAAACGATAGGGTACTATTAGTTTCCTTTTCCATTGTGAATTTGATTGAATCCCCCATGTTATTCATTCTGGCGAAGAATTCCCCAAGGTGTTCATCTCCATGGTTCCAAATGATAAAGGTGTCGTCTACGTATCTTAGCCATAGTTTTGGTTTGTATTTTGCCTCTCTGATAGCCAATTCATCGAACCACTCCATGTATATGTTGGCGATTACTGGAGAGAGAGAAGATCCCATCGGAAGTCCATCAACTTGGGAGAAGAAACGGCTCTTTTCTTGAAAGTATGAGTTGTGTAGGCGGCACTACAGTAGTTCCAATATCGCTTGTACGGGGAGGTCAGTCCTTTCATGAAGCTGGATGTCTTCTTCCAGTTTCCTCTTGATGATGTAGAGGGATTCTTCTATGGGGACATTGGTGTAAAGGCTCTCCACATCAAAGCTGATGAAACGATCTTCAGGCCCTAGTTCAACATCTTTGATAATGTCTACGAAGCGTTTAGAATTCTTGACGAACGAACTGCTAGTACCCTGTAAGGGTTGTAGTATCGGTAGGAGGTATTTCGCCAGGTTATAGGTCGGCGAGTTACGGGAGCTGGTGATTGGTCTTAATGGCATGTCGGGTTTGTGAATTTTCGGAAGACCGTAGAGTAGAGGAGGTTTACTGTAATGTGACGTCAAATGTGTCCGTTCTTTGTCTGGAATAAAGGTTTTGTACTTCGTCAGAGTACTATAGATTTTCCTTTCTATCGAAGATGTTGGATCCATCTGTAAGAGTTTGTAGTTTCCTGTTTCGAGTACTGCTTCTAACTTGTCATCATACGTCTGGGTGTCCATGATGACTGTGGCATTTCCTTTGTCTGCAGGGAGAATTTTAATGGTGGAGTCCATTTGCAGGGTTTTCAGGGCCTTCTGTTCTCCAGTGTTGATGTTTTTTTCGAGGGATTCGCTCCTTCTCCAAAACCTCTTTCACTTTCCATCTAAATTCTTCTGCCTGGACAGGGTTCATTCTGTTGCTTGTTGACTCTACCGAGCTCACGATGTCCAGGATAGGTATCGCTTTTGGTGCAACTGCGAAATTCAATCCTTTTCCTAGCAGGGACTCTTCTACTTGATTGAGTCAGGGGTTTTGATGAGATGTTGATTATGGTACTTTTAATTTCTTCGTCGTTGGTTCGTGGTGGCCCTGTTTCTCTTGCCAGTCGGTTCCATTTCTTCTGATGTCTCTTCTCCTGGTTTTGGCGAAATCTCGAACAGTTGTTGTTAATTTTCGCAAATATAGGTTGGCTGTCCTCCTCCAATGTATACTCTCTGATTTCTTGAAATATAGCCGTTGCATCTTGGAGTAACATTTCTTTCTTCCAACGGTGGTGGTTGAATTGCGACCTAATTAGTGCGAGGACGGCTTGTGTCATGATTCGCTGTTCTCGTTCTCCAGGAATGGGTGACTTAATTCTGAAGCCTTTTGGGATGATGCTGTTGTCTCTGGCTCTTCGTAGGAAATGGATGTGGGTTTCTTCTTTGGTAAGCTTGATCATTGTCTTCTCGTAGATTCTGAATTTGTCGCTGATGCCGGGTCCGTACCGGGTTTCCAACGATTGTTTGAATGTTTTAGACGATGTAGTAACTTGATTACTTATATTTCGGACGTCCACCATTTTAATGGTTAAAATATTTCTATCTCTTTCAAATTTTTCACAACGTTTCAATTGCTTGAATCCGCAATCGTCTTCTGGTGAATAATGACAAGACCGCGCATAATTACACCGTAATTACACTTTAATTACAGACCTATGAAAGGTCGCGTAGCATCTGATTTTGTCATTATTTACCAGAAGACGATTGCGGATTCAAGCAATTGAAACATTGTGAAAAAATTTGAAAGAGATAGAAATCTTTCAACCATTAAGATGATGGACGTCCGAAATATAAGTAATCAAGTTACTACATCGTCTAAAACATTCAAACAGATTAAAATGACTCTCTCGTACTGTTGCTCTGGCTTTTGCCGCTGCGTGTACTCTCTTAATTGAATATTAACTCTCGTACCCTCCCCTTAGTTATTTACATATAATTCAGAGCGCCGGTTGGCCGTTGGCGTGTTAATTATTTAAGCTAGCAAAATTATTAGTTTTGTTCTATTCCATCCACAATACTCTTATTTAACAAACAGAATCAAAGAATAACACTTTTGTGGAAATTAATTTAGCTATAAAACCCTCATCTGTGATCGCAATGATAACAATGATTCTACTTATCGAATTAATCTGTCTCGTCGTCTTCTCGACAGGTTCGACAAATACACATACGCGAGGACATCCATATGCACTGGTTCACTAATATTCCCAATGACGGGTCCAGGTAGCCGAGTGGTTAAAGTGACATTGTTTTAATCACTTTGGATGCCAGTCAAAGGTTCAAACCCTAGCGACTGCAGACATTTTTCTGATGGCCAGAGAAAGTGCTAGGAATCGTACGTAAAAAAGTAAGACCTCGTTAATCCTTGGCTCGCACAAGTTTCGACTTCTGAGGGCTGCCGTTCGTAAGGGAACGACAGCCGTTCGTAAGGGAACGACAGCTGGTTAACGGAAAAAACAATTTTAACAACAACTATGATAATATTGGTTGCTTTGGCTTGATTCAAATTCTACTCAATTATACAGAAACTCGATTGGTTTTGGTTGTTTTCTTTATTGGCTAGGAAAAGTCATGTGTGAAAATATGATAAATAAATATAAAAGTGACTAGACACATTAAATACTTGAACTAAGAATTGCAAATAATACTTCAATATGATTTCTGGTACCCAGTTTTGGCTATTGCTATTGGCTGATACTTTCGTAGCCACGCTCTTTGACATGGTCGCCGTGTAGGATTATGGTATAGATCAAACGCTTTGTGTGACAACTCTAAAAAACTAGACTTTTCCACATGAAAGTTTGGATGGATACTCCGTACATACTTATAACATATATCATTCGTGAATATTTCTACTAAGTCGAAAAAAAGATGTCAACCAAAACTTTCCATATTCTTTCGAATTGATCAAATACTATCATCGTCCCTAAAACATATTAACAAAATATATTATGGCATATGACATATCGAATCAGTTCCGTTAATTGAATCATTATAATATTGCCGCATTTTAAGTTCGGTGAAACTGTGGTCATCTGTAAAATGTCGTTACAACCATCATAAAAAATAGAAATATCCAATACCTCAAAGGTTTTGTCAAATAATGTCTATTGTGAAAGTTCGTCTCACCATAAACAATTCGTCAAACTATTATAAAAATGGAATTGTATTTTTGGGTAAACTAAGGAATCAGATGCATTTGGCTTATTTCATTCCAAAAATGCCTTGACCAGATGGGCTAGTTCTTCAGTGTAATCGTATTGGAATGGATCAACAAGCAGTGGCGTACTGAAATAGTTCGAATGTTACATCACTCTATTTATTACGTTGCTATGATTACAATTTGATTTATTTCGATTTTGAAGTTTCAAATATTTAATAATTTCAACATTTAACGATTTGATTGTAATACTGACGAGAAGATTGTAGTGATTTACGTAATAAGGATCATAATAACGATCATTATGGTATTAGTGGTGAATATCATCAGAAGAGGCGATAGCCGAGCCGTTTATGATCTCAATTACAAACAAGACTTTATCGCTGGATCAATATATACACAGTGTCTGCCATAAATTACCTATCATATGGGAATAAAGTTTATTATTAGAGTAATAGAAAAATGGATGATCGATTGTGCATGTCTGACAACCTAAAAATTAACTTTGACACATGTCACGTGACCACTGGTATGGCGGTAAAGTGAAAATAAATGCATTGAACAGGGGAAAAAGTTGGCAAGATATAGAAAAGAAGTTATATGAAAAACTTGGTTATAATTTAGTTTTATAGGTACGCATGTGGTTTCAAGCAATAAATCGAAAAAATTGAAAATTGTTATTTTTTTATTAATGTTTTCCGACGTCTTTACGAATATCAAATGTTTTTCTTCTGAGTAACTTGACTGCCGTGAAATAATTGTATTTCGAAGATAATAACTGAACTTTCTCATTTTCTTCACACCAGGTGGCCTTCAATTGAAAAAAAATTGGGATTTTCCCTTACTGTAACATTGGTTCGTACCTAACAATTATTTCAGAATTCTACGACTATTGTTACGATGTGGTAATCTGAAAACATCGTGCTTTCCTGATTGTAATCCAGTTTCAATGACAATCATGCAGGATAATTTTTTTCCGTAAACCAGCTGCCATCCCCTTACGAACTACAGCCCTCAGAAGTCGAAACTTGTGCGAGCTAAGGATTAACGAGGTCTTAACTTTTTACGTGCGATTTCTAGCACTTTCTCGGGCCATCAGAAACATTTCTGCAATGGCCATGGTTTGAACCATCGCCGGTTTAATCACTCGGCTACCTGTCCCCATCTTGTCATTTCAATAATTTTTCATAAAAATTATCATAACCAAAAATCACTGAGGTTTCCGAATTTACACAAAAACATTGAGTCATTTGCAGAAGAACAAAAACTGTAGGCTTAAAACCGATTCTCGTTTTACCAAGGTAGTGTTTGCTCTTAAGTAGTCAATTAGGGTTTTCACCATTATCATTATATCTGATACAAATAAAATGAGAGGATCGAAGTGAATAGTTCTGTCATGAACTTTAATAACACTGTTCATTGCTGATTCCCTATCAGCAATAAACAGTCTTATCATCGCGTTTTATTTTTATTTACATTTTTTTTACTGACTATGGCTATGATTATCACTTTGGGTGAGGGAGAAACGCAATATCATTATCATTTACAATTCTATTTTCAATTTAATTTCGTCACTCGTTCTTTATTATTCAAACTATATATTACTATTTTTATTATTCACTGCTGCTTACTTATCAGTTACTCGTTTAATAATTTTTGACTCCATTCAATGGTAAAAGTAGATTGAAATTAAAGATTAAATGAAACATTCAAGGTACTTTTTACTCCGGAGTTTCTTTTTCAATGGCATTTTCGACATTATTTGTGATATAGTGTTGCATAGTGGATTTATACAGGGAGGGCCAATGGAAACTTTCCACCCTAATTTGTAGGATTTCAAATCAAAATTTTGAAAAAGGCTCTAACACGTCGATATTTGATTTGAGGGAGAACTAATTTTCAGTTTTTTTCACCCCCGTAACTTGAACCCTGTAGCGGGGGGGTGAACCCTCAAAATTTGAATAGGGAAAAGGGATCGTGCCATACCTCTTTTTGAAGGTCTTATTGAGTTCTTTATGACCCTATAATTTTGCCTTATTATTGTCATCGATAACGAAATGACAGGTTGTCAAACTCTTGGAAATAGACTACTTATTTTCTGAATAAAAATACCAAATAATTAGAGGTGGACACGTCAAATTTAAATTCCAAGCTGTTCAAAATGTCAGCCATGAACATTCGTGCTATAATAAAATCACCCCGGTTTTCTTAGGCGTGACATTAGGGAACAGACAATAATTAAAAATAATCTCCGCCGCAGGAATTTTAGTATTCGCCTATTGACATAAAAACTAACAGAAACATCCGATTTTTTGGCAGTTGAAGAAAAAAGTATGTTTGTGCAAACTTTATTTCTACTATACATGGTCGCACCATCATTTACATAGCGTTAGTTCGAGAGTTTATAGCGAAATTTGATAAGTATGGTTTACACTGTAGCTGAGCGGGTCGAATTGGTGTCTATTTATTTCAAAAACAATGACTGTGCAAGACAAACAGCACGACTATTTAATGAAAGACATCGGGATAAAAATGTTTCACATACTTACGTTAGACAACTGATGGAAAAGTTTTTGTAAACTGGAACAGTGCAGAACCAAAAGCATAATCCGGTTCGTGTCGTTAGGAATGAAGCCGTGCAAATCGCAGTTTTAGGGCACATTACAATGGATCACACATTGAGTACGAGGCAATTGGCCGAAGTTTCTGGTGTTTCACGAACAAGCGTTAGAAGAATTTTGAAGGCCCACAAATTTTACCCCTACAAGATAAAACTGCTTCACGAACTTAATGAGAATGATTATGATCGACGGTTACAATTTGTAGAAGAAATGAGTGAACGCTGTATTGGCGATCCAAATTTCCTGTATAATATCTGCTTTCCAAATGAATGTTCCTTTTTTCTAAATGGATTGGTCAATCGACACAATTGTCGATACTGGAGCGATTCAAACCCACATTCATTTAGAGAGAGCCATACTCAACATCCTGAAAAGTTGAATGTCTGGGCAGGTATTTTAGGAAAGCACATCATTGGGCCATTCTTTTTGCAAGGCAATCTGACGGGGCAGCTGTATCTTACTTTGCTTCAAGAAACTATTTTTCCTAGAATAAGGGAGGTCATTGCCGAATATAACAACTTGACACACAATAATTTTTTTTCCAACAAGATGGAGCTCCACCACATTTTGCAGCACCCGTTCGGAACTTTCTAGACGAAAATTTTCGAGGACATTGGATTGGCCGTAGAGGATCTATTGAGTGGCCTGCAAGGTCTCCTGATCTTTCTCCTCTTGACTTCTTTCTCTGGGGCCATTTGAAGTCTACTGTTTATAAAACACGGCCGGCTTCTCTTCAAGTTCTGCATAACTGTAGAGTGTCAAAGAATAACTGCTGATATGTTGCAGAATGTTAGAGAAGAGATAGAGCAGCGATTTTATTATTGCATGAATGTTAATGGCGGACATTTCGAACAGTTTGTACGATAACTTTGACGTGTACACCTGATTATTAAACTTGAAACTTTAACTATTTGGTATTTTTATTACGAAAACAATAGTCTCATACCAAGATTTTGACAACCTGTCATTTCGTTATCGATGAAAATAATAAGGCAAAATTATAGGGTCATGAAGAACTCAATGAGACCTTCAAAAAGAGGTATGGCACGACCCCTTTTCCCTATTCAAATTTTGAGGGTTGTTCACCCCCCAGCTACAGGGTTATATCTACGGGGGTGACAACCACTGAAAATTAGTTCCCCCTCAAATCAAATATCGACGTGTTCGAGCGTTTTCTACAATTGTGATTTTCAATCCTACAAATTAGGGTGGAAAGTTTCCATTGGCCCACCCTGTATTTATAGTTATGTCTAGTACATGATCAAAAATAAACTTCGCCCTTTATGGTCAAATGTTGAATCCATGTCACCAACACCACATGCATGTAAACTTTTACTTGACTATAATGAACACGATTATTATTATTATATTTGTTGTGGAAGATTATTGTGGTGAACTGAAGCTTGACTACAATTGCCAAATCAAAATTATTCATTCCTTTCTTATGTGTTTCCTCATTGACATATTATGTGGTGCTTATATTCGATGTCATGTTACTCATCGTTCTAAAAATTGGAAAAATAATTAGACATTTGATCCATGAATTCCATTTTTTAAAGAATTTTATGTATACTTTTCAACACTTCTGCTTTCGGCCGATATTTTAATGTTTCTCTTTTCTTTCCTAAGCGCCCCAGTACCACTTCGATGGAAAGCTTTTCATTTTTCCTTCAACACGTAGATAGATATCTCGGAGAGTTCTCCATGTTTTCATTAGGGTTAGTACTGACAAATTCTCCCGTTTTACAATATAATCCGTAACAACCTAGAATTTAGACATATGATACTTCCAATATTTCAGCCAAAGATTATCTTTACTACTTTCCTTCAAAGGAATCCGCGAGTCCTATAAATGAGATCTGACCATTACCAATTATTTTAGATATTCCTCTACTGATACTTCAGTTTCCGTACCCTTCATCACTCATCTTTCTGCTTTTTCAACCAAAAAATTATACAACGACCCTCTGACGTTTTCCTTAACCTGTACAACCATAGTTAGTAGACATTTAGTTGACTTTCACAGATTATTGGTTTACAACCACTACAGTTGTTTCGCCATACAATTGTCGTGCGTTTGTAAACCAATAAACTGTAAAAGTCTTTAATGTTCAAAATTTTATAGTAAATAAGGATTTCCATCACGCATCGGCCTCAATAACTCAATACGTAAAACTATAGAATTAATAATGAAATTACGCGTATTTTCATCTATAATTTTGTTCGATGGGGAAAAATCTCGCTAAAATGTGTACGAGAGTTAAAATATTGAAAAGACTGAAAGACTAAAACTGATAACTGAAAGACTCAAGCCGATGACTGAAAGACTCAAACCGATGACTGAAGCGAAGATTTAATGACTGAAAATTGACTCAAATGACTCAAAATTTCTAGATGTACGAGATTTAAAGGAGATCTTTCCCCCTCGATTTTGTTTGTTCAAAATTTGTCCTTCATGCGGATGCATACTTATGAGCATCTCTCAGAAATCTTCAGAGGACTTGTGCGAGATGGACATGACGAGGGTCTTACCTTTTAACATGTGATTCTAAGCACATCTATTTCAAGTAAATTTTTTTTGGTTATATCGTCTTGCTCTTAATTTCATTAGATCCAATATAAAAAAATACTCAATATAACATGCGTCACTTGCTTAGATTGATCCAAACCCATAATTTTTCAATTTCAACACAAACACTTACCCCCTCCCCATTTTTCTGTACGTTTGATTATTTTTTGTTCTCATGACAAATATTTTTTTCTCCGATTGTTCATAATGATATAGGAGGATATTGTATTTGCAAATTATTACAATTCCCAAAATCTCTTTATTTTTCCTATAGTGTTCAATTAAAATAAAATTTGATGGAAATCGCAGTTGTTGGAATGGTTGACTGCTATGGAAATGTCCATAATAATTATAGTTTGACAATTCATGAAATTTCTGACAGTTGTGCGAAAAAATATCGGTATATTTAAATTATTATATAATGGACAGTGATAGCGACCTGGAAGTACTTACTCCTCCAGAAATAAGGGAGGTGGCAAAAAATATAGAGTTGAATTTGTTGCCGGAGAAGTCTCGGATGAAATATGAAGGATATTATAAACGATTTATGGATTATTGCATGGAGAAAAATGCGAAGTCTTTTCGTTCAAAATTGTAGTAATTTTACCATCAATGTTAATAACAACTAAACATATGTTTTTTAAATTCTTGTTAAAAGTGTTATGTAATAATTGCTAATAAATGTTTACGTCAAATGTTTTATTCCCATTGAGTATAATCACTTTGCTGCTTAGGCAGCAAAGTAACCACTTTGCTGCCTAGGCAGGAAAAGTAATACTTTGCTGATTGATATGTGTCAGCAAAATAAATATTTGCTGCCAATCGGAGAAAATAGTTATTAGTTTAACTAGGCAGCAAAGTAGTAGATTGACTGCCGAGGCTGAATTCATAGCCGAGCGTAGCGAGGCTAGGAATTCAGCTAAGGCAGTCAATCTACTTTGCTGCCGAGTTGAATATATAATTTTTTCTCCGATTGTTCATAATGATATAGGAGGATATTGCAAATTATTACAATTCCCACAATCTCTTTATTTTTCCTGTAGTGTTCAATTAAATTGAAATTTGATAGAAATCGCAGTTGTTGGAATGGTTGGTTGCTATGGAAATGTCCATAATAAATGTTTACGTCAAATGAGTATAATCACTTTGCTGCCTAGGCAGGAAAAGTAATACTTTGCTGATTGATATGTGTCAGCAAAATTAATATTTGCTGCCAATCGGAGAAAAACATATATGTTCAACTCGGCAGCAAAGTAGATTGACTGCCTTAGCTGAATTCCTAGCCTCGCTACGCTCGGCTATGAATTCAGCCTCGGCAGTCAATCTACTACTTTGCTGCCTAGTTAAACAAATAACTATTCTACAAAGTTTCATCAACGAAAAAAAAATCATTTTCTTTACCTGTAGTAAACATCGGACAGGCAGGCCTTTTTTCATGGTTATTTGACAAAATATTTTCGACTGGGAGATTACACTCAAAATGTTCCTAGAATTTTTACATTCGTAATTTTCACTTTCCACTTTCCACTTTCCGCGGACACCCGGTATATTATATAGTCGTAATCGAAGTTAGCTAGTAGCAACTCAGTTACAGAATGAATATCGTCCGCAAATACAACAACGTTACAGTCGAGTTAGCTAACTACTACGCCATTGGGCTGCCTAGTTTAAATCCAATCCAGCCTCCTTTGTTAAAATATGAAGATAATATAAGTTGATAACTATGGAATCAAACACGCAAACTTTTTATTACACTGCATATTTTGAATCATACAGGTTTTTCTTGAGGTGTAGGATGTAGAATTCAGCAAAATGGACCATTTCACAAAAATTCCGTTATTTACTTCCATAAAGATAATTTTTGGCAAATTCGCTTATTTACATGAGTTAAAAAGATACGTCACCATCAGAGAAAAGTGATTTCACCAAAAATCACATTGAATGCAAGTAGTGAAATACCAGACATATCGTTTATTGAAGATTGTGAAAACTTTTGAAAAATTCGAATACTTACGCTAATCTTGATCAATGTCGATGGTTTTTATAAATTTACGCGAATCTTGCAACATCGTGTTTCAATTTTCCTTCATATGGGTGATTTTTGGTAAAATGGTCTATTTTGACGAGTTCTACATCCTCTTGAAAAAGATGTCGCACCTTTGAAAATACCCTGTATGCATGTGAAACAGCCCATAAGCCCAAATTTTGTGGTTTGGTGTGTGTATATCAGTATGAAGAATGTACGTTCGCGACAATTCAGATATCAAAAACAAAATCAGGATACGAGCCGGATTTGAACTACAAAACTAACAAATTCTATACATTTCATCCAGTATATATTTATGTTTGTTTTGTGGAACTGTTATATTTTGTGGAAATGTTATATTTGTATGTATATAAATGTAGATTGTACGTATGTATGTATATTTTTTGTCTGACGTATCCTATATCATTTTTTATGATCGTAAAGGATTTAATAAATTTTATTATTATTTTATTATTATTACTATTATATAGCTAAAATAGGTAAACCCATTAATCTACTATAGCACAAGTGGGAACATAGCTTTTTGAATATTATTTTTTAACAAGAATGATTTTAGGGTACACATTTTTCCATAATTTTTTGTTAATTATAACAAAAGTATTAGTAATAATTAGTCAATAAGTCGGGTGTACTCTGAGTAGATTTTGCAGAAACACTAACCAAAGCTTGGGTACTTTATAGTTAGGTAGAGCATCGTTAGGAGAATTGTGAACAGTTTAGATGGGATTATGTTGAGAAATAAAAGAAAAGAATACTGAAACAAACATTTCCTGAATGATGCTTTTAATTAAATTTTTCCGTGAACCCGTCAGTTCACGTTCTTACCGAACACGGTAAAGATCTAATCATCCTCTATCTAATTCACTTATTCCATTTGGTCACATTTCATCATCGTATAACACTTTTATTACTGCCATAAAGACAAAACGAACCCAACAGCGTCTACAAACATCCTTTCTGTATCGGAACTCTAAGGACTGTGTGTCATAAAATTATTTTATATCCAAACCTCACAAGACTTCATAGCAAAGAGAAATTCACAATAATGAAATTCATACGGAAGACAAACCATGCCTTCTCATTCGTACACCACTGGTTGTATTATCTACTAATGTGAATATTTTGTATTGTTTTTGTTTTCTAGTAAACATTTGGAGAATTCGCAAGACGTGAGCGCTTGACAATAATCGAATATAAACATACTTCCTTATTGAAGACACCACATAAAATAAACATTTTATTGAATACTTGTATCAGATAAAAAAGTATCATATCATTGTTTCCATATATTTCGTTATTTCGAGTATACAGGGTGTCAATTTGATCTTTAATTTGACCCTTAATATCTTCCTTCCGGTAAAAAATATGAGGAATAAAACAACAGGTCAATTATATCGTCAAGGGGGACATTTTCAAGGAAAATTTGTAGCCCTCGTGGTTGAACCCCCTAGGAGGGATATACAGTGTGTCCATAAAGTAACCCCCCCCTGTTAACTTTTGAACGGATTGGAATTTTCGCATGAAATTTTTTTTGGAGGAATGGCAGTTCATAAGCTACTTTCTGACGACAAAAAAGAATGTCTATCTTTCAAAATGGCGGCCCGACGCCATTTTGAAAGAATTTTTTCAATGGCATGGGGGGTTGAGTGATACCTCATTCGAAACGTCTTACAATTCTCTATACGTCCCCAAAATTTCAAACAAAAATATACTTCCAAAACAAAATGGCGGTACATAATGTTAGAGATATAAGGATCTTTTCAATTGCTATTAATGAGCTCTAGTAAAATCATCAAATCTTTTTTGGTATCATTAAATGAAAGTTATTTTGCTAAAAATAATAACAGAGTGCCATCTTCGAATGAAATTTAGTGAGAAGGCAGGTGATTGTTTTATTGGATTTCAGCAAAATTAAGAAAGCCATCCAGAATAAAGAACAATGTTTACTTAACATAAATATCTGAAAAATTGAGAACGAAAATCAAAATAAATGTTCGAAATGTTCGCCATTGACTTCCTGGCACATGAAGAGACGATTCTGAAATTCGCTTCTTACATTTCCAAACATTTCTGGTGTAAGATTCCTGCATACGTCTCTTATGCGTTCCTCCAATTCATTTATCGTTCCTGGAGCGGTTCTGTACACTTGAGATTTGAGATATCCCCACAAGAAAAAATCCAAAGGGGTCAAATCAGGAGAGCGAGCTGGCCATTCAACAGGACCCCTCCTACCGATTCATCTTTCTGGAAAATTTTCATTTAAAAAGTTGGTTGCTGGTCTGAAATAATGAGGAGGTGTTGAAAATGAATATTTTCTATATTATTTCCAGCTACCTGAATTATTTCCGGAAAGATGTTTTCTTGTAGCATCCTCAAATATCGAACTCCGTTCAAATTTTCTCTCAAGAAATATGGACCTATGATACGGTTGCCCAGTATGCCAGCCCAAATGGATGTACTGAGTATGTGTTTCCCTGAACTCATGAGGATTTTCAGTGCTCCAATAGCGGTAATTATGTCTATTCACATGTCCATTCAAGAAAAACGTGCTCTCATCACTGGAACAAATGTTGCTCACGTGAATTCTATTTTGACAAAGTTTCTCACTCATCAGATCACAGAACTGAATTCTACGATCAGGATCGTCTTCAGAAAGTTCGTGAACCAGTTTCATTTTATAGGGATGTAATTTATTTATTTTTTAGTATTTTATGTACTGTCGAACGTGGCATATCATTTTCATCAGCTAATTCAGTTGTGGGTTGCTGAGGGTTTTCTTGAAGATCCATCAAGATATCAATCTGTTTGTTTGGAGAGACAGATGATCGTCCACTTTTCTTCATATTACTCAGATTCTCAGTTTGTTCAAATTTCCTAATGAGTTCTCTTAAATATTTTCTGTCAATGGGATTGCCTGGATGCATCTCATTGAATAATCGCACAGCTGCATGAGCATTCGCTTGAGACTGGTAGTAAACTGTTATTATAACTGATTGCCCCAATTACCTGGGTCGATATTAATATTATTCATTTTGTTTGATTATCTGTTTGTTGATAATAAATCAATTACAGAATACTTTTGTAAAAGGGTACATAGAAGATTTGATGATTTTTCCAGAACTAAAGTATCCGAAGGATCCTCATAGCAGAGCTCTAACATTATGTACCGCTATTTTGTTTTGGACGAATATTTTTGTTTAAAATTTTGTTGTTGTGTAGAGAATTGAAATGCAATTCAAACGGTGTACCACTCGACCCCCATAGCCTTTAAAAAAAAATGTAAATGGCCGACCGACGTCATTTAAAAAAAAATTATTTTTGTTGTTGTCAAAAAGAAGCTTATGTATGAACTACCATCAAACCAAAAAAAGATTCAAAACAGAATTCCAATCCGTTCAAAAGTTAACATGGGTGGGGTTACTCTAAGAGAGTTCTTACATTATGTACCGCCATTTTATTTTGGAAGTATATTTTTGTTTGAAATTTTGGGGACGTATAGAGCATTGTAAGACGTTTCGTATGAGGTATCACTTGACCCCCCATGCCATTTGAAAAATTCTTTCGGGCCGTCATTTTGAAAGATAGAAAATTTTTTTGTCGTCAAAAAGTAGCTTATGAACTGCCATTCCTCCAAAAAAATTTCATGCGAAAATTCCAATCCGTTCAAAAGTTAACAGGGGGGGGTTACTTTATGGACACACTATATGTTACTATTAGAATCTTAAATGAAAAGTGGTGTCAGATGACACACCATTTTGATTGGCGTGCAATTCTTAGTATATTAAGCTGGCACAGCCGTTTCAGCACAATGAAAAAAAAAAACTAGTGCCGCATTTTTTAACTGATTAATAACCATTTTCTAACATAACTCCTAAATTTTTAACTCAAGTGGTTTTGGAGAAAAAGGGGTTGTGCTAGCTTAACGCTTAAGATGCCACAGAAACTTTTTTGCATTCATCGATCATTGTGCTGGAGTTAGGAATTGGGAGAATAGAAAAATTGCGAAATTTGAATGTTAATCAATGTTTTCGAATTACGTGGACATTAAATTTTAGTACCAGGGAAATATTCATGCCAGTCAATTCATACGCGTCGAATATGATGTGACTCATAACCGTATTATTTTAAATGATTGTGCTGGAGTTAGGAAATCAGAGGACACAATAATAAAATAATTGTAATGCTATCGGTCTCATCACCTTTTGAAGCAGTTTAAAAATATTTTCTCAACTGATTTTCCTTGCTGCTCAGATCACACGGGTAGAAAATTGAAGAATAGATCACCTCTTTGCATTTATCGGTAATTGTGCTGGAATTAGAAAATGTGAGATTCGGAAAATTGCGAAATTTCAATGGTAATAAATGATTTCAAATCACTTATATATGGACATTAAAATGAATTCAAGGAAAATTTTCATTCCTATCAGTTCATATGGGCCGAATATAATGTAATACATCCCTATATCACTATTTCCGATTATTGTGCTGGAGTAAGAAAATCATAGGGCAAAATAATGGTAAAATTGTTATGCTTTCGGTCTCATCAAGTTTTGAACAAGGTTAAAAATGTTTTTGAAGGAAACTTCATTTGCTATTCAGATTACAAGTTGTGAGTATGATGTGCATTTATCGGTCATTGTGCTATTAGAAAATGGGAGAATGGAAAAAATGCGACATTTAAAAATTAATCAATCTTTTGCATTGCGTAGTCATTAAAAATGAATACCAGGAAAATTGTCATTCCAGTTCGATTATATAGGCCGAATATAATGAAGTACACCCCTGCACCACAATTTCTGATGATTGTGCTGGAGTTATAAAATCAGAAGGAAAAATGATGGAGAAATTGTCAGTTCATATGGGCCGAATTATGTAATTCATACCTGTCACCATTTCAGATGATTGTGCTGGAGAAAAAATCAGAGGGCATATGTCCACTAATTTTTAATTATAATGTATTTCGACCGTTATTCCTCACTAAAAACACATTACCAGCGCAAAAAGTCTCAAAAATGAAAATGTGATTAAATAAACGCAAAAAGCTAGCAGCGATTGACGTCATTTCTTTGATAGTGTGAGAGGAGTGCATTATAATAAGAGGTGTTTTGTTCCTGGGTGTGAAAACACATCCAAAAATAATTTGGAGAAAATATTCTTTCCACGAAATCTTTCAAAAACAAATAAATGGTTTACTGCTATAAAAAGGAAGAGATAAAAGAGGTGTCGGTGAAAACAGTTTTTTTTTTGTTATGAAGATCATTTCAACGTGAGTTAGGGTCTTTGTTAGTATTACTAACGAAATATTCAATAATTTAATGTTTACAGCTTGCAGAAGATATGGAAAACTACCTATAAAGAATTATAAGTTTAGTAAAGTTTAAGCTCGAATGAAGCCGGGAGTAGTACTGCATATTTTCAGTTGGCAGGCATATAAAAAAACAACCGCTTCCCGTTTGAGTAGCGAGATAAGATCAAGAAAAAGGAAAATTTCCGAAATTTTGAATGAATCTGAATTGAATATACTGAATTGAATTATTATTATTGAATATACTGGAGTTTTTTCCCAACACCAAACCATTATTTTTAACACCTCGACACGTGTTTCAATCACCAAGTGATCATCCTCAAGAGGAAGATTAAACTAAGTTTAATCTCAGATAAACCTCTTACTGGCAAGGTGTCATTACTATACTAGAGGTTCCAAACAGTGCATTACAATTAATATTAGCAAAGATCATGAACTGCGGTTTGAGTTATAGAAACACTTTACCAATTTTTTTAAATTTCAGCCTATATTATCACGAAATCCAAGCAAACTAAAATCGAAGTAAACCAAACATTGTCATTGGCTACTGATTTTGAAAAATTTGTTATTTTACACGTGCCATACATTTTTATTCAGAAATTGCCATACCTCACCTAACTTATTTTATTGCCGCTGTTTCACCTGAAATATAGATTTTTACACTCTTATGACAAAATTTATATAAAAGTTGAACATGATTTCGGAACAAATGTGCATATTAATATCAATATCATTGGTAGCAGGATCACTATATAGTCTCTGCCATACAATGAATTATCAAAATATGTACGTATACACTTACTGTTTAGCCTTTACTTGTTTGCGATTGATTAAGGTTTTTGCACTCTGTTAAAAAATCAGGCATCATAACAACATCTACTGTTGGTAAATTATGGGAATCAGCCGTTTGAAAAAAAAACCCTTCTCTATTATGCAGTAGTCAGTAGAACAATGAACTAAGGAAACAAGGTTACTGCTTTATTTCCAAAGAAATGCCAGCGTTCAATGCGAAGCGAATGCACCTGTTTTGGCGTGGGACTCACGATCGAATCGCTGACGTCACACCAATCGGAGAGCGTTTCGTGCATTCAAACGAATGCAGCAATTTCACATGAAGATTATGGGCTAACGCCTTTCTGGAATTTCATTAAACTTCACAGATCTAATTCTAAGACCATAATATATGGTTTCATTGTATTTATGCGCGGTTTTATTTTTTTGTGAACATCCCTATTATGTGTACCATAAGGAGCGAATACAATGTAAAATTGTATATTATTTCCAATTATTGTTATTTTCAGTCTCATCTCGTTTCGAAGATGGTTAATATATTTTCGCGGTTAATTTTTCCTCCTATTCATATCATTTGGGTGAAGTATTGAAGAGTAAATTTCCTCTTTGCATTCAACGAAGACATTTTTCATCCCAACCAGTTCAGTTGAAGTTGGAAAATGAAAGAGCAGAAAGATGGTGATATGACAAGGATTTTGGTCTCATTGCGTTTCGACACGATTTTAATACTTTCCACTGTAATTTTTTTCACCACAATAAGACATGTATAGAGATATCAAGTAATATCACTTCAGTGTTCTATTTTGTGGAAGTTAGAAAAGGAAGGAATCAAATTGTAATATTTATGCAATTTAATTCGAATATTTGTTTGTTTTTTTGCCTTAGGAAGCAAAATTTTGAAACTCCTTGTATATCACCCGGAAGTTATTAAAAAGTTTAAAAAGTTACGTAACGGCTGTGCAATCTTAAGCGTTAAGCTAGCACAACCCCTTTTTCTCCAAATCCACTTGAGTTGAAAAATTAGGAGTTATGTTAGAAAATAGTTATTAATCAGTTAAAAAATGCGGCATTATTTTTTTAAATTGTGCTGAAACGGCTGTGCCAGCTTAACATACGTTTCAATTCTGCTTCAAATGATACCCTGACGTTTTATTTTTTGTTGAGCCAGTTTCCGAAAAACGTACACATGTAATTATAATTTGCCAGTTCTGAGATGCATTATTGTATTGACTCCTTTTAATAAAAATAGTTAGAAGAGTAGGTGGCACCGTTCCAACCTTTGAATGACAGTAATAAATTTATTACGAGTGGGATATTTTATTTGTTGGTTATTTTCCTTTTACAAAAATTTAATATGCGTGAAAGACATTTTAAGAATAAAATTTACGTACGCTTATTATTTTATTTAGTTACGCACCAGCAACGTGGGAATGTACTTCGAATTATTTTATTTATTTTGCTTGTACCGACAATTCTTTTGTTCTTAACAGGTTATGTGCTATGAAGCAAAATTACTGAAAATTAAGTAATATTGCTGTGCTGTGCTGTGCTGAGAATAGCCAACTTTATCATTCAATAATGAGTTCATGTCATTATGCATTATGGAAGTTATGCCTGCACCGTGCTGAATGATTTTCTCTCTCAGTTCATCCATATTGGTGGCTCGGTTTTAATAATGCCTATATACAAATTACCCCCGTAAAGCTAGCAGAACCACTTTGGAATTTTCGAATTTTTTTTTGGCCATAATTTTAGGCTAATTTTAGGATAATTTATTACACTATTCCCAAATTTTCTGCTCTTCAATTGTGAGAAATATCGCGGGTTCTGCTAGCTTAACGTTAAGCTGGCAGAACCAAATTGCCAAACGAATGATTATGAAAAGTCTAATACTTTTAGGCTCATTTTAGGCTCACGTTTGAACACGACTCCGATTTTTTTTGGAATTCATTTTTTTTTAAATCCTGGGTTCTGCTAGCTTTACCGTCAAGCTAGCAGAACCCAACCATAAAAAAGCAACTCAAAATAAATCCAGTTGGACAATAATTTTAGGCTCTATTTAGACTAATTTATTACCCAATTATATATTTTTTGTGCTCTCCAGTTGGAGGAGAAATCATAGGTTGTGTTAGCTCAACACTGACCTAGCAGTACCGAAAGGCTAACCGAATCTTTATGAGAAATCTGATCGCACCATAATTTTAGGCTCATTTTAGGCTCACGTTTGAACCTATCACCGATTTTTTTGGAATGCGTTTTTTTTTAATCCTGGGTTCTGCTAGCTTTACCGTTACGACAAATCCAGTTGGACAATAATTTTAGGCTCTATTCAGGCTGATTTATTACCCAATTATATATATTTTTGCTCTTCAGTTGGAGGAGAAATCAAAGGCTGTGTTAGCTCAACACTGAGCCGGCAGTACCAAAATACTAACCGAATCGTTATAAAAAATCTGATAGCACCTTGAGTTTAGGTTCATTTCAGGCTCACGGTTGAATCCATCGCTGATTTTGTTGGAATGTTTTTTTTTTAAATCCTGGGTTCTGCTAGTTTTACCGTTAAGCTAGCAGAACCCAACCATAAAAAAGCAACTCAAAACAAATCCAGTTGGACAATAATTTTAGGCTCTATTCAGGCTAATTTATTACCCCATTATTTATTTTTTTGCTCTTCAGTTGGAGGAGAAATCAAAGGCTGTGTTAGCTCAACACCGAGCCGGCAGTACCAAAAGGCTAACCAAATCGTTATAAAAAATCTGATAGCACCTTGATTTTAGGCTCATTTTAGGCTCACGTTTGAACACATCGCCGATTTCTTTGGAATGAGTTTTTCTTTAAAAATTCTGGGTTCTGCTAGCTTTACCGTTAAGCTAGCAGAACCCAGTATTTTTTTAAAACGCATTCCATAAAAATTGGCGATAGGTTCAAACGTGAGCCTAAAATGAGCCTAAAATTATGGTGTGCTTAGACTTTTCATAATCATTCGTTTGGCGGTTTGGTTCTGCCAGCTTAACGTTAAGCTAGCAGAACCCGCGATATCTCTCACAGTTGAAGAGCCAAAATATTGGGAATAGGGTAATAAATTAGCCTAAAATTATGGCCTAAAAAAAATTGAAAATTCCAAAGTGGTTCTGGTAGCTTTACGGGTATACAAATTTTCTTTTAAACAAAAATAAATCATATGGTGTTAGATCAGGTGATCTTGTAGGCCATTTTATCGATCATCGCGTGCTTATCAAGCGACGAGAAAATTTCCTGCCGTGCGGCATAAGATTCAGCTGCACCTTGGTCAATAATGTTTCAACGCTACCAGGAAGATATTGTATGTAACTACAATTTTTAATGGATAGGATATAGAAGGTTTTAATTGAGTCTGAGTATTTCGTATTCAATGATATTGTAATTTTATTCCGAGTACTTTTGCACCAGCACTTTGATCCGGATGTCTCCACGGATATTGCAAATATTCTATTTGAAGTGAGTCAAATAACAAGCAGTGACCCTCAGAAAAACAGGAATCGCGAACATATTGAATTTTGGTTCAGTCGTCGATGAGATTGCCAGTACCGATTTGAATATATAGCGAAAATCGAACGGCGCGATTTCAATTAACTTGCACTCGTGTTCCCGGCCGTTGGCGGGCGATTTATTAATAGATCGAAGGACTGCATATTGGAATTCAAAAGTTTTCGATAATGCTCGATCTCTCGCAGTCTTTATGGGTGTTTTCAACCGACGCGCGACGCCGAAGGTATACAGGGAACAATAATTGTAAGACCGAACACACTCCGATTGATAAGAGAACTTATAGTACAGACAGAGAACATATACCACAGAGAAGCGACATAAGACCAAAAAGGGCGTTTCGTTTCGGAGTGCGCTTGCTCCAAATAAGTTGTGTTGTTGTCAATTGCCACAACTAACAAACTGGACTGCGTTAGTCACGGAGCCGACCATGATTTTTATTAGTTGATTTTATTCACTGATGCCGAAGAGAAGTGTCTGCCTACCCAAGTCACATTTGTGTTGAAGTATTGAGAAGTTGTTATATACAAGGTGGGGCACCGAAAACGAAACAGATTGAATTTCTTCAAATGCATGTGTTGTGAAAAAAAAAATGCAAAAACACGTCGATTTTTAATCCAAGGGGGACATCTTCCTATATCATAACCTCAACTGTCATACCTCTTCCCCCACCCCTTGGTCACTCTCACCCAAACAATTTGAATAGGGAAAGTAGTAAGTGTGACACACTATTAAAAAGGTAATTTTATAAGGAATTCAGCCAATTTTTGCTAGCTAACTTTTTATTTTGGCGCCCGCTTGCGGGGAAAACAACTGTTCCGTATTCCAAATTATAATACTTCATTTACAAGCTAATTTGAAATCAATTCGGTGACAATGCATTATGGAATTTTTCTAAGACAAAAAGCAAAATGGCGGCTCCGAAATGGCGGACAAGATTTGCAATTATGGTCCGATTTTATTCAAAATTGATATGTGGTGGTTTTCAGGGTCGGAAATTATGATTTGTTTGTCAATGCAAAGGTGGTTCCAAGATGGCTGACAAAATTTTTAATTATGGTCCGATTGGAATCAAAATTATTATGCGGGGATTCTCAAGGTCGGAAATTATGATTTTATTATCGATGCAAAAAACAATATGGCGGGCGAAATTTTTAATTATAGTTCGAATCAACCCGGCACCGAAAACGAATTATCCAAAACACATGTGTTGTGAAAAAAATGCAAAAACACGTCGATTTTAAATCCAAGGAGGGAATCTTCGTATCATAACCTCAACTGCCATACCACTCTCCCCACCCCTTGGTCACTTATACAATTTGAATGGGAAAGTACTAAATGCGATACAGCATTGAAAAGGTAATTCTATAAGGAATTCAGAGTGTTCGCTACCTAACTTTTCATTTTGGCGCCTTCTTGCGGGAAAAATAACTGTTTCGGATTCCAACTTATGATTTTCAATTTGAAAGCTAATGTGAACAATTCACGAAAACATAACCGAAAATTTGAAAAATTAACATTGTATATAAACTTACAAATTGGAAAATTTTGGATAAATTGCTCAAAAACATCAGACAGCGTTTCGAGACTAACTTATACTCATGTATGGTAGTTCATGGCGAACACTTTGAGCATCTACTGTGAATCAATGCAGTTTGGAATGATTGGGTTTGAATACAAAACGTTTCCAAAACAGCTCCCTTTGTAATATGAAAAAAAAACAAGACTGCTTCTCAAAGAGTAAACTTGTTAAAATTATCATTACCAACCCCAATAATAGAAGTTGGATGAACAATACAAATTATAAAACAACACCCACCCACCCATCATTTTTCCACTGTAATTTTTTCGACTTCATACCGATTGCACTCTCCTTTGGTATGATGAAGCTCATCTTTTAAAAATTTAAGAAAATAGGATTATATCATATACTCTGACGCTCGATCGATTTTTACAATCACTTCCTATAACATCAGATACTTTTTACTATACGCAAAAGGTCGACATGTTTTTCAGTGTAGAGCAGTTTCTGCGTGACAAAAACTTTTTCTCCGTGTTTTAATAAGTTGTGTTCACGTCAAAGTAACTAATCCAAGGTCACCGAAATCTATACCCCCAACATCAAAGAAGCCGACGTGTTTTGTCGCTTCTCTATGGTATATGTTCTCTGGTACAGGAGCCCAATAGAGGATTTGTGTATTTACTCAAGCGCGGAAGATTAACAAATGGGGGTAGATCAGTGCTGATGCATTTTTGAGATTAAAAAAAAGCATCTACAGCATGAGACCTACTGGAACAGAGGAGCAAAATATTGTTCGAATGGCGAGAAAAATGAGAATGGGAATGAGTCGAAAAAATGAAGAAGGGTGGAACGGGGTGAGCTTTTAGGCCGGGTTTCACCAATACTTTATTCCCGATTTAGGAGATAACCGACAATTTAAATCGGGTGTATTGCTCAATTGGCTGTTTTTAGTCATCAGTTACAAGTAATCTTCGGTCGCGTAATCTACGCTCTACGACCAATGATGGCCAGTGAAGCAATACGCCCGATTAAAATTGTTGGATGTCTAAAATGAGAATGGGAATGAGTCGATGTCCTAAAGTGAGATTAAAGTTTTGATGAAACCCGGCCTTAGAGATTGAAAATAATATTTCACGGTTTTTCGCGATTGTCAACGAATCTTGACCTCCTATCGAAAAAATTTAAATTACAAGTTAAAGTTGTTGAAAATAAAAATATCTACAACTTTTGTATCAAACATTTTTCCACGTTACCTCGAATTTTCTGGTAAAATCGGAAAAACCAATTTTTCAGTTATTAATTTTTTTCTCGCTTAAAAATCTTTTTTTTTACGAAATTTTGTGGAAATATAACTTATTGTGTTTCAAGTAAGCTGTAATTTTTTTGTAGCGCATACAGATTTTTCCTTTCTTTTCGCCAAATTCCGAAAAAACGACCAAATATTCAACTGAAAAGTTTCACTGATAAAGTTCGTCTTTTCAAGCTCGCAAGCCACCAGTATTTTCGTTGAAGCGTCTACTTTTAGATTATGTAATAAACGAGTAGCACTACTGTGGAATTTTTTTACAGAAAACGCGAAAAAATTAAAAAACAGATTTTCAAAAATCAATAGCCTACCTAGGAGCCGCCTCCTCTCCGAGTACTTCAAGGAGGTTCGAGAAAAATAAATATTTCGCTGCAAAAAAAATATTTAATTCAGAACATAAAAAGGTATATTTTCACTAGATATTTCGACAAACATACAATTTTCATACAAAAAAGAATTAAAACCAAATTTTCTGATTTTTCCGGAAAATTTGAGGTTATGAGGAAAAGTTGTGGATCTCTTTATTGCGAACAACTTTTTCCTTTAACTTTTTTCTGTAGGAAGTTAATTTTCGCTGCAAATCGTGAGAAACCATTTTTACCCCCCAAAGTTCACCTCCTTTCGCCATTCTATCATAATTAAATCCTTATTAGTGTCCTTGTTTATTTTTTGTACCTATTAAGTTTCATTCTCGGAAGGTAACAAGTATTAATTTCAAAATTTTAATTAAAAAAATGTATTGTTCAAAATCTGTTTTTTCATGTTTTCACGTTTTCTGGAAAAAAATTCCACAGTAGTGCTACTCTTACATGTTACATCACATTACATATTCGAAAAAACTGGCAGCTGGCGAGCTTGAAAAGACGAACTTTATCGGTGAAACTTTTCAGTTGAAAATGAGGTCGTTCTTTCGGAATTTGTCGAAAAAAAGGAAAAATCACAGCTTACTCGAAACAATTCCACCAAATTTCGTGAGAAAAAAATTATTTTTGCGCGAGAAGAAAATTTTTTTTTTCGATTTTTACGGAAAATTTGAGGTAATGTGGAAATAAGTTTGATACATATGTTGTAGATCTTTTTATTTTCAACAACTTTGCGATTCAATTTTTTCCAATAAGAGACCAACTTTCGTTGTAAATCACGAAAAACCGTGAAATATCGCTTTCAACCCGTTCCACCATTCTCCAGGGTGCCCACCAATTTTGAAAAATGAAATTCCCTGACTTTTCCAGGTATTCCATGTCTGACTTTCAAGTTTTCCATGACCAATAACGGATGTGTTAAAAAAAAAACCTTCACTGTCCAAACAGACACTAGGCCCAATTATGTTGATAATTATGGTTAAGTTACTTATTTTCAGTGAATCACATATAGATCCATTGAGTTAAGTGGTCATGATTTCTTATTATTCAAACCAAAAAAAAATTTAAATTTTTTCTTCTGTTGAAGGAAATTTCAATTTTCCAGTGGGAATGTTTAGGAAGGGAATTGTAGGATAATTATCTATGATGAAGTCTTGGGGCTTTCAAATTTATTTAAATAAGTAAAACATTTCACATGTCAATATGAGGTAAGTATAACCACCAACAAAAATTTAAAGAATACACCTAACACCCTAAATTGAGCTCTAACTTGTCAATTGTTTTCTGAATATCCTCACTTTCTTCAGTCAGGGTACTATATTTATTCCATGTTTCTTCATTTTCAAGATTTTTATTTCATTTACAATTTTTCGTTTTTCACTTTTTCCATCATTTTCAACGGTTTCAGATTTTTTGTTATCTTCAAGTGTTTCTTTATACTTCTTATTTGATTTAAGGCAATCCCTCAACATTTTATCATTGCTGATAATATTTTCGGTCCCACCTACATACAAAATTTGTGCTACAAGCGATCAAATTTTCAACAAGCAATTGCTTATTAACTGAGAAACCACTTTCTAGAAGCGTTGCCATGATATAAAATCAAGATTAATTTAATCAACTTCCATAATTCAAAAAACTCACCTTTATCTTTCAGTAATAAGAATCAAGATGTTCGTTTTTATACTTAGTAAAAAGTTTTGAGTTTATGAATTTTTTTGAATTTTTGTTTGAGTACCTCATATGCTTCTACGGCAGATAAAATTATTTTTTCTTTAATTTTTTCCAGAACAATATTAATTCTTTTTAGTAACAGTTTGGGATCTACTACAATCAAAGTAGGATCAAAACATGATATTCCTTCAACAATCTCATAATTTAAACATAAACGTTTTAAAATTTTGCTTACAGTTGCAACTAAAATCATCTGACATTCTTTCAAAAAAACGAATATATCTTTTTCTTTAACGGCTGTGATTTTACTGTTATCGTGTTTTCAAACCACAGAAGTAGTGAAATTGAGTTGACATTGATACCAAGATTTATATACTTCCCTAGATGGCAGAAAATAGAATTCCCTGACTTTCCCTGACTTTGGGCGTTTTTAAACGTTTTTCCCTGACTGCCAGGACCCATAAATCAATTCCCTGACTTTTCCAGGTTTTCCATGTTTTCCAGGTTGGTGAGCACCCTGTTCTCCACTTTGTCGCCTCCAATTTATTTTTCCAGCCATAATACCAGAAATATCCACAACAGGGAGACGTGGTGCTTAACCAAAGCTTGGGAGATACCCAACCAGAACAGGAACCGTGACAATTCCCTGGGTGAAAATCATCTGAGTACAACAACCCTTCTGTAAAGGGTTTTGTCTTGTAAAAAACAAGTGTTGGCGTGATACAAGGATTTCAAACGCCAAATTGTCATAACTGTTGAAGATGGGCATCTATCAAAAGCCAGGACTTTGGAGTTGATGATGAGATGGGTAGAACGGAATATCCACAAAGGATCACTTTCCAAATTCAGGATTCGTCAGCCGAATAAAACCAGGAACCCTGTCTGGCTAGACACATGTAGCGAAATCTCCCCAGAAGCTAATTTGGCAACAATGATGGCTCGTAAAATTAAACAGTTGACAGCTGACAGTTGAAATATTATCGAACAGCTGACAAATAAAAATAAACCAAAAACAACCAAAACATTTGGTTCATAATCACAGTATCCCCAAAAATTAAAACAGAGACAATAATTCGAACCTTCTCAATAACCAGAGACATACATATGAAGCACCAAAAAAATTCGGTTGGTGACAACATTGGATGAAAAAGTGAGTAGGATATATATATTTTTTGAACTTATTTTTATTTACCTTTAATCAATTTTAGATCGACACTTGCAAAGCGTAAAGCAGATCACACTTTTCTAGTAAGCAGAAATACAAGCTGTTACTGAAATTTGGGAGGTGTTTATAATTCGGGTGACAATGTACCATTTTTTATTTTTGGATAGGTTTATCATTCCAGAGATCAAAAGAAACAATTATCATCATTAGACTCTTCTTCTGGCCCTACAGGACAAGATACAAAAATGAGTTGAATGTCTTACGCCAATTATGGAAAATACTATCTCCGAGAGGTTTTTTCTCGATTTTTTATTTTATGAAGATGCTGTGAAATGTATCAATTATGTTGTACATACTTACAAGATTAGGCAGAAAACTCGTTTGTTCCGATTTTATTATTATTTTTTCGCACAAGTGCATGTGGACTTTCCGTTGACTTTCTCATAGTATATTCTGTAGATGCACAGAGAGAAAAGACTGCAGCAGGTTCATGCACAACGTTGTGTAAGACACAGTTGTGTTGATATTTTACAAAATTGTCCATTCTTTCATCATACGCGTTTTGTGAAATTCAATAAATATTTGTGCAAGTCAATTTGTATAATATTCATGCACTTCCACATTGTCTAAAAATACACAAAAATATGCACATATACCATAACACAATTTATATGGAAAACACATTGAACTCATCTTACACCCTTTGTGCACTTTCTATTTGATATGTACAAATTGTATACTATTTCAACACAATTGTGTAATTTGCCACAACTTGACCAAGGCGTCGTCTCACCCAACTAAATACGCATGCGCGGCACTCCAAATATCCAGTCCATCATTGTCTGATTGTTTTATGCTGATCGAAGGGCGAATCTGGTTAAGTGTACTTAGCTATTATTTATTATTTGCTTCTGTGTGGTTTTGTGTCAAATGGAATTGTTAGAATATTTGCAAACTGATACCAATATTTTTTTAAGGTTAGTACTGCTATTATTCTTTGTTATAACATGAATCCTACAAACTGACTCATTTTCATCACTTTTAACTTTGTTATAACATGAAACCTACAAACTGACTCATTTTCATCACTTTTAAAGTTTTGAAAGGTGCATCCTCGTACCTACTTCCTACTTGAATAAATATAGTTTGACACGAAGATTACTTCAAATTTTATTATTATTCAACGTGTTCCAAAATAACAAAATGACAAAAATTATGTTTTGTTTAGTATTTTGTGATTCTGTTATTTTATTTGTAATCAGAGTGTATAGTTCAGTTATTTTTGTTATTAGTTTTTTGTGATGAAATAAACATTATTTGAATGACATTTAATTTTATTTCAACCTTCTGGAAAATGAATCTTATAATTTCTGAAGAGAATAAGATATGAAGAGGCGAGCAGGTTGAAACTGATATTTATTTTTATCTTATTCCGTTTGGATATTATGTGCCTCAAGTGTATTCTTCCTTAAAATTATAAATGGCCTTGATTTGTACACAAATATGTACAATATAGGTACCTACACAATTCGTGTATGCGGAGTACAAAAATTTGTGACATTTTTTGCATCCTATATTTAAAATACCTACACAATTTGTACAAACTAGGTACAAAAATTGTTGCCATTCATTACAATTTATGCATAAACAGTACACAAGTTGTTGACATTCGTCGCACAACATACCCATTCATTTTGTATATTTTGTGTATAAAATTAAAACAAAACTATTCAGAATAATACAACACTGAAGTGTATCGTTTATACACAATATCTCTAATACAATATTATAGAAGAAAAATGAACAAATTGATGCTGTCAACTTTTTAGAAACAAATTGTGCTGAAATTATTCGCAATTGTGTAGAAAATATACATTTATTTCTCTCTGTGTGAAGTCAACGAACTGTTGTGAATACATTTTACAACTGTGAGTCAAAATAGTGTGAATTACGTGCATCCAGAACTTATTAATTATTCTCCTTGTAAAATGTGAATTGATCATTAAATGTGGTTTTTGATCCGAAATTAGCATGGGAATGTTGATACGGTTTCTATGAATGACGTTAGACAACGAACTATGAACATACAGTATGGTGCAAATGAATGGAATAAATTCATTATTTTGTAATAAGGCGACCCTACAGAAAAATCCTGATACCCGTCGATTTTTATTATCGAACGCGCATACTGTCAAATATTTTTGATAAGCATGACGTCTTGTCAATCGTCAGACGTGTCGGTATTGGGCTACTGAAAATCCACATTGGATGCAGGAATAACATACTCAATATCCAGAAAAATTGAATGTTTGGGCGGGAATTATAGGAATATGATGATAGGACCATATTTCTTCGATGAGTCCTTGACAGGTCCTCGATATTTAGAATTTTTGCAAAACTTCTTGCTACCTGAACTGAATCGGCTGTTCCCAAACAGAACTAATTTGTGGCTGCAGCAAGATGGTGCGCCGCCACACTATGCTGTCGTGGTGAGAAGCTACTTGGACAACGTCTTTCCAGATCGGTGGATAGGAAGAAGAGGAGCAATTGAATTGCCACCTAGGTCGCCAGATCTAACACCTCTGGATTTCTTTTTATGGGGATGCTTGAAAAGTAAATTTTACCAAAATATACCACACAATATCAGTGATCTCTAAGACCGTATACGCATCGAGATGGGACGAATCACTCAGGACGTTGTTGGCAGAGTTCGAGAAGAATTTACTGCTCGTCTATCCCACTGTCTTATAGCAGATGGTCGGCAGTTTGAACATTTGCTTTGAAGTTGTTTGTATTCATTGAATGGGAATTTTCTTTTATTACTACAATTGTTTGTTAGAATAAAAACCTAAATTACTTGAAATAATTAATATGATTGGATAGCTGATTGGCAGACGTTTCCAATGACTTATCACATGACCCACATTTCCATTTAAAAAAATCATCGATGACGTCATCACGCTCACGCCAATGACGTCATGCTTCTCAAACATATTTGACAGAATGCGTGTACGATAATAAAAATCGACGGGTATCAGGATTTTTCTGTAGGGTCGCCTTATTACAAAATAATGAATTTATTCCATTCATTTGCACCATACTGTATAATATCAATAGTGCTCTAAAACTTTCCAAAAATTAACAAAATACACTAGCAAAATTTTACATGCCACATTTCTGGAAATAAATTCAAGCTTCACAGCTTCAAAAGAATATAGAGCAGACAAGAAGGTTATAGTCAGTAAGCGAGAAAGCACTCTATATCTCAGTGACATGTTTTTCAAACACACGCCTCAATAATAAAATGAAATATTACTGACATTCCCTGTTTGATTATCTCCTTGCTCTACTTCCCGTCGAAAACAAAATTATTAACTTCAATAAAAATTATGTACAAACAAGTTTAAAGGAGAATAATATGAAAAATATGTCAGGACGAATAATTTATTTCCTAAATTGAATCTGTTTGTCGCCAGTAATTCTGTTTGACTATCACATAAAATGTATTCCATTTTCTACAGTTACAACACTATGATATAAAGTTTGGATGAATCTTTTTTTTGACTTGTACTTTCCTTAAGACCGACATTTTCAAAGTCTTTCCCATGAAAGAAAAAAAATTAGAATACTGGTTTGTTGGAGTGCTTACTTGGAACCCTACTAGGAGCACCACCAAAAATCGGTATATCGCTTGGAGCGCCCTTTCACATAGTAATAATAGCCGTCTCTCACTCGAACAGACCATAGCTTGGGTGTCGTTATGCGAGTGCTTATGAGAAAAAGTATAGTTTTTTTTTAGTTACATATTTATTTCTATTTTTATACTCACTCGTTTTATCAATAAAAATTTAATTCTTCAGATAATGAAGCGTTTATTATTGATTCATTGACTTGTGCGAGCTAGGGAAGACAAGGCCCTTAACGTACTATGATTTTGGAGTTCCCCAAGGAAGTGTACTTGGGCCCTTATTTTTTATTCTCTACATCAACGACTTAGGGAGTGTGAAATTGCTAACAAACATTTTCAAAGTAAACAAACTAAAAGTGAATGAAACGAAGTCAAAGTCGATGTTGATCGGCAATAACTTTCTGTATCGCAACTAGCTGAGATTGAAAATATATGTAGTAATGAATGATGAAACAGCGGAGAATCTTGAGAATATGGAGATTTGATGGATAGAGAACTCAAATTTAATAAACATGTTGAATACATGATTCTTAAGAAGAATATCATTATTTATGTTGTTCTCAACTAAATTAACTCATTGTAACACTCCGAATTTTGAATTTTTGTGTGAAACGCTTGATTTCAATGCTTGTAATTGTGAAATATGAGTTGATTGTCTCAAAATAAGTGTCAACAAAAAGAAGGAGGAATTTTGTGCGATTTTTCACTGAGAAAATCAAGTTTGAAAATTGTCGATTTTCAAGATTCAAAACGCCATAACTGGAAAAGTATAAGAGACCCCCACGAAATTCTTTTGGATTCGTGCTCAGGAGATAAAACTACGTGAGTAACACCACTTTTCTTTTTGACACGCCCACTTTATCACGTGCCGCAGATGGTCTATAAAAAGTCTAATACCAAATAGTCAATTTTATTTTTCAAAATGGCAAATTCCCAAATCGTCGAAACTTTTGAAGATTTCGGGGAGGAGGGCACTGCCCCTTCCCCCCTGGCTACGCCACTGTCTACAAAAGTGTTTCCCAACTTCCACTCACGAACGTCAGAGGTGAAGGTCACCTTCTCCCATCTTTCAACGTCTCTCGAAATTGAATATCATCGAAATTTTACAGTGGTTACAATTTTCGGGAAGTTCCACCCCACACAACAAGCGAAGCTGAAGGGCACTTACCTAACGTTTGATGGAAGATCTTATCGAAGTTCACCTCGTTTTTCTTCTCCAGATACTTATGCATAACGCTCCGTACGCTGAAACAAAAAGAAAATCAATAGAGGAATCACACAGAAGCAAACACGAAAAAATTTACGTCTTTTTGCAAGTTACTGAGATGATATGAATAATAATAATAATAATAAATTTATTTCTTTGTTTAACATACACAGAGTATAAGGACATTACACAATGGAAATGTAACAAAGAAAACGTCATCATAAAGCATAGATAAAAAACAGAAATGCACAGTACATAACTATCCAAAAAAGATAATCCTGAAACGTACACGAAGGAAAATACAAAAATACAATAATATCCAATAGAAATAAAATACATTCATCATATAGAATATTATATAAAAAACTCATCAAGAGTGTAAAACGTTATCAATAAGGTGTTTCCTCAACCGAGACTTGAGAAAATGTGTATATTGGAGGCTTCCTTAATATACTTATCAATCTTATTTTACAACCCATACAAAGATGCGACTTCTGATATGATGTTGTACGATGTGCATCTGGTACAAGAATACTCCCATTTCTTGTGTTATAGGTATATTGAGGATTACTCTTAAATTTACCATGATTTTTGTAAACCTATATGCACAATTCATTGTTGTTAAAAATTGTTGTTAAAATTGTTTTTTCCGTCAACCGATTGCACCCCTACGCGCAACCCTCTGAAGACTTCGAGAGACTTGTGTGAGCTAGGGAAGACGCAGCCCTTACCTTTTAACGTGTGATGCCATGCACGAGACCGGTGAATCGGTGGATCGAACCCACGACCCCACACTTGCGAGGCGTACGCTTTTACCAGCCGACCACCACGGCCCATAGATATATACACTTATAAGTGTTAGTATACGAAACTCTTTGAAAGCATTTCTACATGAATCTTTCCACCTCAAGCCAGCAATAGTCCTCACTGCGAATTTTGAAGAACAAATAATCTATTGAAACCAGTAGATAAAACCCAGTTCAGAATGCCATATCTCAGTGTATATTTGCATAGTAAAGAGTTAACAGTACTCCATAGTGACAGTGACTCGAAATAAATTTCAATGCATAACAATTTTTCCGTAGTTTACTACAAAATGAAACAATATGGGGCTCCCAAGTGATTTTACAGTCTACGATTATTCCTAGCAACTTAGTTGTCTCAGATGGATATACTTTCCTTTCATCTTCACTAAAAATAATGAAATTGTCTAGTTTTCCACGGAGATTAAATTTTATTACAATTGTCTCTTGCGTATTCAGTTTTAGACCACTCACTTACTTTAGTGTATACCATTTCCGTCATTTCTAAAAGTTGTTCACGCGATTCAGGGACCTTTATAAGAATATTCGTATCATCTACATAAGATACTACATGGGCAAAATGTGAGTTATGTAGCATTAAAATCAGGTCATTGGCATAAATGATGAAAAAAAGAAGCCCTAATATTGATCCCTGCGGTACTCCTTGTTTTATCATCTCTTGTTTGCTTTGGACATTATTAATTCTCACACAATGTGGTCTGTTTGACAAATAAGATTTCATTAGTTCGAGGGCTCTACCTCTAATACCATATCTATTCATTTTGCAAATGAGTTCATGATTTACCATGTCAAAAGCACGCGAAAAATCTATAAATAGTCCACAGATCTGTACAAGAGCCATTATTATGTGTTCATGAAAGTCATACAGTGCTGTCGCAGTACTTTTATTTGCCATGAAACCATGTTCATTTTTCATCAGAAAAGAGATTAATTGATCTTTTATATTCATCTCAGAGATTTTACCAATACTTGAGAGAATACTTATTCCTCTATAATTTTCAATTAGGCTCGGATCATTTCGTTCGAAAATTGGATTAACCAATGCTAATTTTAATTTGTCTGGAAAGACTCCCTGTTGAGTTCAAGGATTCATCAGATAGGCTAGAGGACAACTTAGTTCCGTGCTACATTTTTTAAGAGGGTTGTTTGAAATGAGGTTATGACCACTTGGGTATGAGTTTTTTAGCCGATTAACAATGCTTACTACTTCCTGTTCTGTGACTGGAAAAATAAAGATAGAATTGGGGGACATACTAATTCCATTTTGCTCATAGTCACGATCATGTTTGTCATCTGAAAATGGTGTTTGGGATAATACACTACACGAGGGATAAATAACGAAGAGGTGGATTGCAAAAGGACCAGGCAGCCGGAGGAAGAAATGGGCTTCGGTGAAATTTCATGAAATGTTAGTATATTATAGTTGACCACTTTCTGAACAATAGTGCCTATGGACCCAACTCAATCATATGGCTAGTTTCAGAGATACAGGGTGCTGAAGTTGGAAAATAGCCATTTTTTAAAAGCATGTATTTCTTATTTTCTTCAATGTATCAATCATTTTTTCCTGTGATGGTGTTCTAATGACACTAAATATTAGTATCTCGTGAGAGAAAGTTTCATTTGCTACAGGGGTATTCAAAAATTTAAAAAACAGAACGTTGACATGACAAATAATTCAACTTTCAGTAATTTCAATATCTGGCTATATTTGCTTCTGGTTGGTTTATAATAATAAGATATGCAAAAAAAATTTACAGGGCGAGTCAGAAAGTTGATCGCTCCTGTATCCTATATTTAATAAAATTTTATATACTTTGTACTGCATAGTAGCAGGTGGCATTAAGTCATTTTGAAATATATATATATATATATATATATATATATATATATATATATATATATATATATATATATATAGAAAAGCTCCCCAACTGCCTATTACTTGGAAACCACTCATTTCTCGTCTACCGACACCTGGCAACAACGCCATCTCCGCACCGCATCGCACAAGTCCGGACGTTGCCCCACCACGCACGCTCGATATGGCCGCCTTGACTAGTATAAATACAGCTGCACAACCGACAAATATTCAGTTCTCCCGACGGAGTAGGCAGACTGAGACCTTAGAGAGAACAAGTGGCGAGACCTGGGGAGTAGGCAGATTGAAACCCCGGTGTCAAGTCACAAAATGATACCTGAGGAGTAGGCAGATTGAGACCTCAGTGTAGAATCTACCCTCACCCCCCCCTTTCGATCAATTTTTCCTTATTTCTTTTTCTTGAAAATGGCTCCAAAATCGGAGCCGAAACGTCGAATTTCAATAAATTCTAGACGTATATATAGATGTATACAGTGAGGACCAATAGTCCGTCGCCCCCCCCGTAACTTCTTTATTGTTCATATTACAAAAAAATGTTGAAGGAATAAGTTGTAGGGTTTCATTCGATCACTTTAATAGTTTGCGTTTCATTTATACAGAGTGTCTCAAAAAAGCGCAGCGACTTGGAAGTTTATTTTTTCAAATGGGACACCCTGTATGTCAGTGCATGATCGGTTAGAGATAACCATAAGGAATCCAACGATACCAAGTTTGATGCTCTTATCTCTATAGACTACGGAAATATCGCCATTTATTTCATCCATAAGCTCAATGAGTGTGAGAGAGAATTTATTGACCCGCCAGAAAAAAGTTTCTCTCTCCTACTCATTGGGCTTCTGGACAGAATAATAGGCAATATCTCCGTAGTTTATGGAGATAACAGCATCAAACTTGGTATCGTTGGATTCCTTATGATTATCTCTAACCGATCATGCACTGACATACAGGGTGTCCCATTTGAAAAAATAAACTTCCAAGTCGCTGCGCTTTTTTGAGACACTCTGTATAAATGAAACGCAAACTATTAAAGTGATCGAATGAAACCCTACAACTTATTCCTTCAACATTTTTTTGTAATATGAACAATAAAGAAGTTACGGTGGGGGGCGACGGACTATTGGTCCTCACTGTATATTTATACATGCAAAAGATATGTATGGAATAAAATCCGAGAATCGTTTTTTTTTTAATCTCCCTGTAATTAAATATTTCCTCGGTGAATTTCTGTGATACTCTCATATTACTTTTGTTTTGAGTTTTTTGGTCGTAGAAGTTTTGTCAACTTGCTATGATTAGTATTTTTATCCCGACAATATGATGACAAGCCTATCATTATTTTCTTTATATCTGTATATCAGCATTTTCGATGTTGTTTATGTTAAACCATTATCGACATATACATTAAAACAAATAAAATAAATACAAGCTAATCTTGAAATCGGAAAAACAATAAACATAAACATTTCGAAACGAACTGAAGTTACTAGGGGATTTCAAAGGTGTACAGTATCTGGACTATGATTATGTTTTCTAGTACCATCCTTTCAGCTGCATTAGTTATTTCATTTAGGAGATGAGTAAATGGATATTTCACATTCTGTTCGTATCTGGCATAATCCAAAAAATATAAAACACTGTCCACCTAAAGTTCTAGTTCCCGACGTACAAGTACAATAATAGTGAAGTTCTAAAGGTTGATTTTTGATATTATCTTCAACAGTGAAAGCTATCCACAACATACAGGGTGGGTCACGGTCGATGGTACCTTAGACGTTTACGAAGAACGGGAAATAGGATCATTCTGAAAATTTGGTTTCTCTAGTAGTTGCTCTTGGTCTATCGATCTAAAATATTTTCAGCAATGCAGCGTTGCCGCTTATACCAGAAAGTAGCAGCATCTTTGTTATTTCAAATGGGTCACCCTGTATATTACCGCATTTTTGAACTTGTCATTCCTTTCTGATTATTTCTGCCTCATACTTCCCTATACCTATCTCTAACGGTTTTTGAGATATTGGTTATTTTTCACATTTTTTATCCAAAACATAGCTCGAATTGAATGTTTATTTCTGCGGTGTTTGAATTCTTAGGAAGTTGCAATTTTGTATTTAGTTCATCAGGATCATGTACATTGATTCTGTATAGAGAAGTTTGTTCTGCGTTATACAGGGTCGTTCAAAATTCATGATCTTACTGCTAGATACGAAAAGGGTTGAAAGTGCGTTTTTTTTTTAATAAAACATCGTGTATATTATGAAATATTCCGAAAGATGACTAAATTCCGTTCGAATTGATATATCATGTTCCTATACCTAAATAGCCAGAATTCCGAGATAATAGCAATTTTCACTTGTAATCTCCCATCAAGTGTTTGAATTATTGCCGGAAATTTTTCGAGTACATGAATTTTCCTTGAAATAGTACAAACTTCCTTTTGTTCATTGGTTGTAAATCAGGGTACATTTCATTGAATTTTCTGCACGTTCTTGCTATAATTCCCTCACATGTTCCATGAAGAATAAACAATTTCATCAGAACTTCGTTTGAATAGTTATTTTCCTCCATTTCAATTATTTTTGAGTCACTTTCGTTAAGAAACACACAACGGTATTATTAATAGTGCACTACTTGTCAAATTTTCATAATGTCATGTACCATCATGACATTTAATAGCCACCTTAGATGAATATGAGAAAAATAAATCGATTTTTTTTGAAAATTTCACACCTCACTTTTGTAGCCAATCAAAAAATTCGTTCTTGTTTAGATACCATATCAACCCTAAAAATTTCTGGAATTATTATCCTCCTGGGTACCCTGGGCGAAATTAATAAGTGGAATTTTTTCTGTCAAACATTTGACATGTGACAAGTTGATATTTTTCTTTAATGTACAAATGGAGGTCTAGTTTTCATATGCAAGGAGATAATTATGTATTTACTAGATATCTGGAATGTGTCTGAAAATATTTTCTCCACGATTATTGCAGAAATTGTCAATTCTGAAATCATATTTCAGAAGAAGTTCAATATACCATTTGTCACAAGTTTTCATCAAAAGTCCCGTAGCTCAGCGGTAGTGTTTCGGCCTATGAGTCGCTAGGTCGAATGTTCAACCACGATAAGAACATAATTTTTTATTTTTTTTGTTCAAAAATTTAAACACATTTATTGATGAAAATTTTGTTAAGTATTTTACATATCAATATTTCAGTGGTTATAAATAGTTCAGGTGAAACCATCGTTAGTTATTTCTTATGAATTGTTGGATGATTTTCATTTCTCGGTGTGAAATTTTCTTACCGAATCCCCCTCGTGCCTGAATTAATTGCCGTAAATTTATCTCGTACGTGAATTTTCAAAGAAAATTCGTAATTCAAGCACTTGGGAGATTACAAGTGAAAATTGCTATTATCTCGGAATTCTGGCTATTTAGGTATAGGAACATGATATATCAATTCGAAGGAAATTTAGTCATCTTTCAGGATATTTCATAATATACAGGATGTTCCATTTAAAAAAACGCTCAACCCTTTTCTTATCTAGCAGTAAGATCATGAATTTTGAACGACCCTGTATAACGCAGAACAAACTTCTCTATACAGAATCAATGTACATGATCTTGATGAACTAAACACAAAATTGCAACTTCCTAAGAATCCAAATACCCAGAAATAAACATTCAATTCGAGCTATGTTTTGGAAAAAAAATATGGAAAATAACCAATATCTCAAAAACCGTTAGAGATAGGTATAGGAGAGTATAAGGCAGAAATAATCAGAAAGGAATGACAAGTTCAAAAATGCGGTAATATACAGGGTGACTCATTTGAAATAACAAAGATGCTGCTACTTTCTGGTATAAGCGGCAACGCTGCATTGCTGAAAATATTTTAGATCGATAGACCAAGAGCAACTACTTGAGAAACCAAATTTTCAGAATGATCCTATTTCCCGTTATCCGTAAACGTCTAAGGTACCATCGACCGTGACCCACCCTGTATATTCACATGAATTACGAAACATGGAGTAAACTAGCATTCGTAAAATGTTCGGCTCCTCCACCATTTCATCGAATTGAAGAATATTTGTTTCTTCTCTTTGAAGTGTGTCCTTAATATAACTATTTGCCAAGTTAACATGATAAATTCCCGTCAGCTGCTTCAAATAACATAAATCCAAACGAGAAAATTCAGGTGCGTGCAAGGGGTTTAATAAAGTCCAATGACCATTCCTTAAATGTAGGTTTTCAGCTGAACTCTTATTTGTATAATATTAACTTCTTCTAATTTATCTAATATTTCCTGCGCTGTTTGTAATGTACCTGGCATGATTATTGGGGGATGGAATTTATCTATTGGAGATCCAGCTATCTGATAATATTCCTTTATATCAGCAGCATGGTGCACAGTAAAAAGTGGATGGAAAAATACATGCCAAAATGTAATATATACATACTACTCCCAGTATTATAACTTGATTGCACAAGTGATTAAAAATTTTTATGTAAACTTAGGTAAATGTCCTCTATTTCTCCCGTATTTTACAATGATCATGTAATTCAATGCTTTATTACAAGTATTTTCCGCTGGTTTACATGATGACTGTAAATGAATGTAATCATTAGTAAAACGACGTATTGTTACAGTGTAATGACGCCAATTTACAGAATATTTCAGGTAATGTGTGAATTCTCTTTTGTTTGAATGTAAGTTTTCATAACGCTTCGCCATGCGCACCTACCGGCATTCGGCCGAATCCTCATTCACAGTTCATGTTGGTAGGACGAATATCGTTGGACATTTGGCAAAGATGGGTTTTAAAAACAAACAATCTTTTGTATTTTGTGTAAGTGAGTATGTGGGTGCCAATTTGTCATCGGCTGATATATCAGGTGAGTAAATAGGAACTCAGGAAAAAATATCAATTTCAAACATTCATCATGAAATAATAGTCACTTGTTCATTTTGTCATTTTTCGTTTGATAATATCATGAATAACACCAGTATTTTTATAGGAAATCGATTCGAAACTTCCGTTGTCGTAAACCCAACTGTGAGATGATTTTGAGTATTTATTCGAGATATCATCTCAATTCGATTACAGAACATAATATCGAAGAGTGGGCAAAACTATTTAATTAATTTCAAAGTTGAAGTATATATGATATTTTGTTAAATTAGTATGTGTGGTAACATATTTTGATGATTTGAGAGTTTTAGTTATTTTCCTTCAATATATAACAACATATTATAATGTTTTGACGAATAAAGTATTTTTAATTTCGATTTTATGTCTTTTTTTTCAGATCATACCCCTCTCCCTGTACTATTATGGAATATTATAGTATACCGGGTGACCCGGAACCAATTTACCCCCCTGTATCTTCGTTATTATTTTATATGGATATTTCAAATTCGGTTCTTCGATTTGATGTTATGAATGTACAATTTAGCAAGTATCAATCCAAATATGACACGTCCGGTTTGACCGGAAGCGCATCCAATTTTTATATTTCAAATGGGAAGTATATATTTTTTTTGAAAATTACAATTTGGTATAGAATTACCTTTACAATGATATATCACAATCATACTTTCAAATCACAATCTGCTGATATAAGTGACATTTTATAAAAAAATTACTTTTTGTGTTCCCCTCGTAACGGCACATTTTCATGAAAGTATGCTGTGGAAGATTGAACAATATCATATAAGTAACAATAATTCATGGCCAAACTTTTTACACAATAAGTTTTATGCAGACTAATTATTTTTATAATTTTAGTTTTACTTCATTTTTCAACATCAATACATAGGAATTTTTAATGTTGGTTAGAAACTCAAATAAGTACATACCTATTGAAATACAAAAAATGAAAAAACCTCTACAATTTTGTTTCTTAATTATTTTTTATGAAGATAATTTCCATGCTGGTACATTGTATTGAACAATTCAACTTCATGTTAGTTGGCTATGGAATTAAATTTGTTGAATTATTCTGTTGTTGTGGTTACGCCAAATTGTTGACATTTCGAATGTTCTGAATTGTCTAAGAAAATCATTTGTGAAATGAACAACTACTACCGATTTACCCAAACTGAAAAGGTTGATATGTTGTTGATATATGGAGAAGCAAGGAAAAATTCCTATTTAGCCTTGCGTCTGTACCAGGAGAGGAATCCTAACCGTCCACACCCTAGTAGTAGAAACTATTTTGGAATATTGGAGTCACAGTTCAGGAAAGAACGGAATAATCATGATGGGGAACATGTTATTGTAAGCGAAGATACGGAGATCACTGTTCTAGCAGCGGTTGAAATTGATCCAAATACATCATTAAGGCAGATCGAATATGAGGCCGGGGTACCTAGAGAAACAGCACGAAATTTTTTGAAAAAACACCGGTATCGTTCATTCAAATATCAAATTCATCAATATTTGTATGAAAATGAAGCGCAGAGAAGAATTGCGTATTGTAACTGAGTTATACGAAAAGAAACAGAAAATACAAATTTCCACTACAATATTCTATACAGTGATGAATCACTCTTTACAAACAATGGTCATTTCAATAGAAATAATTTACGTTATTGGGCACAAGAAAATCCGCATGTGTTCAGAGAAGGAAGACACCAGGATAGATTCGGATTCAATGTTTGGCTAGGAATATTTGGAACCAGAATAGTGGGACCAATTATTTTTGATGGAGCTTTAACAGGTGAACGGTACCTACAAATCTTAAATGATGAAGTCCAAAATTTTATTGAAGACATTTCCTTAGCGACACGTCGCGTTATGTATTTCCAATAAGATGGAGCACCTCCATCCATAATTCGAATGTAGTCCGAGGACTTCTTACTAGAACTTTTAACGACAATTGGATTGGTACTCATGGCCCAGTTCGTTGGCCACCAAGATCACCAGACCTCACGCCAATGGATTTTTTTGTTTGGGCTCACTTGAAGAATAAAGTTTATACTCATAATAGACCTCAAAATCGCGAGAAACTTGAAGATAGGGTAAGGAGAATTACTCCAGCTCAACTAGTGAATGTTATGCGGCCACGTTAACGGGCGACAATTTGAACAATTAGATTAATTGAGTCTATGTCATAGGTGTTGAATTTCATTTGAATTGAGTTATAAAACTGTACATGTTCCAAATGTCTACTATTTTGTAGAAAAATTATCGAAATAAATATTTTGTGCCCACGATTGTGCAGTTTCAAAAATAACTCCAGTCCTATAGAATAAATTTAATTCCATAGCCAACTCACATAATGTTGAAATGTTCAATACAAGGTATAGCATGGAAATTATTTTCATAAAAATAATAAGGAAACAAAAATGTAGAGGTTTTTTTCCATTTTTTGTATTTCAATATGTTTTTGAGTTTCTAACCAACTTTAAAAATTCCTATGTATTGATGTTGAGAAATTAGTAAAACTAAAATTATAAAAATAATTAGTCTGCATAAAACTTATTGTGTAAAAAGCTTGGCCATGTATTATTGTTACTTATATGATATTGTTCAATCTTCCACAGCATATTCATGAAAATGTTCCGTTGCGAGGGGAACACAAAAAGTATTTTTTTTATAAAATGTCACTTATATCAGCAGATTGTGAATTGAAAGTATAATTGTGATATATCATTGTAAAGGTAATTCTATACCGAATTGTAATTTTCAAAAAATATATATACTTCCCATTTGAAATATAAAAATTGGATGCGCTTCCGGTCAAACCGGAAGTGTCATATTTGGATTGATACTTGCTAAATTGTACATTCATAACATCAAATCGAAGTACCGAATTTCAAACATCCATACAAAATAACAACGAAGATACAGGGGGGTAAATTGGTTCCGGATCACCCGGTATATCACACTAAAGAAAACTATAACACTTCTCTGTAATCTGCTGGTATAATAACTATGACATCGTTGAAATCATCAGAATCTATTGAATATTTCGCTTCAACTGTAACAGAAAAGATAAATGATAAATTTTTTCAAGGTAGACTATGTTTCAATTCACTCAACGTTGAAAGAATGGATAATTCTCTTCATTTTTTTTCTCTTCTGAAGTTTTTTCATTTACAATTTTTTATGGTTGACTTCAGAACTGAGTTATTGAGTTTTATGTCCTAATAATCTCCGGATAATTCTCCGGATAGAAAAAACGACACTAGTTTTCACACCATGTAAAGTTAAATGACACTATTTGAAAACAATGGTGAAGACACCTGAACAGACATGTAACAATTTTCGTTGAATCTGTAATTAGGGGGAAAATCACATGAAAATTCAAGTAATTATCGGGAAATCACATTTGGGGTATGTAAAAATGCATGTGAATACAAGTTTAATTTACAAGAAAAACTGTATTTTTCCTCACAAATACTGGAATATAAATCCAATAATACATAAGTATACAAGTGATAATACATGGAGTATATTGGAAATTCACATTTAAATTCATGTTATGACTTTACTCATTCAAAATTAATTATTATACAGATTATTAATCATTCATACAGATGCTCCAGTATTCTCTCGAAATGGTCAAAAACTATTATATACAACACACTGATACTTCCTCACTTCAACTACTGCTCCACCATTCTATATTTGCTACAACAAAATGAAATATGCCGCATACAAAAACTACAGAATCGAGCAATGAGAACAATATTATCTTGTTCTAAACGAACACCTTTTAATGAAATGTTAAGTTTATTGAAGTGGCTACCAGTAGATAAAATGTTATTCTATCAAACCATGATTTATATATTCAAAATAAGAACAGGTGATGCCCCAACTTATCTGAGGGAAAAAATATCTTTTGTTTCTGAACACCATGATTATAACACCCGATCGAGAAATAATATATTCATTGAGCCTGTTAAAACAATGAAATCAAAAAATTCAGTTTTTTTCAACTACAATACACTGACAATTCATGAAATTTCACCGAAGCCCATCATAAGCCGGCTACCTGGTCCTTTACGTATAAACTATAGTGTATTCACATTTCAAAAACGTACGATGTAAACATAAATTATGTTTTTAATTACATTATTGATTATTTACTTCAAATATTTGTTTAGTGTAAAGTTTTGTTAGTTTCGGGTGACGTTAACGGGTGTTAACGGCCTGAAAAACTCAGACGTAGCATTTTTCTAGTCAATTCGATCACGAGAAACAACATACTTGAATTTAAATGGTGTACAAAGTCAACTTTCCGAAATATAGTTTTTTTATGATTTTCAACCCCATTTCGACCCCCTTAGACGGCCTGAATAACCCAGGCATGGTATTTTTCTAGTCAATTCGACCACGAGAAACAACATACTTGAATTTGAATGGTGTATAAAGTCAACTTTCCGAAATATAGTTTTTTTAAGGTTTTCAACCCCATTTCCACCCTCTTAGACGCCCTGAATAACTCAGGCATGGCATTTTTGTAGCCAATTCGACCACGAGAAACAACATACTTGAATTTGAATAGTATACAAAGTCAACTTTCCGAAAAATAGTTTTTTTATGATTTTCAACCCCATTTCGACCCCTTAGACGGCCTGAAAAACTCAGACATAGCATTTTTCTAGTCAATTCAACCACGAGAAATAACATACTTGAATTTGAATGGTGTACAAAGTCAACTTTCCGAAATATAGATTTTTTATGATTTTCAACCCCATTTCTACCGTCTTAGACGGCCTGAATAACCCAGGCATAGTATTTTTCTAGTCAATTCGACCACGAGAAACAACATACTTGAATCTCTCCTAGTAATTCGTTTTTTTTACACCCTTATACTGAATCCGAACTGTATGAATTACTGAATAGCAAACTTAAAAATAAAAGTTCTTCAGGTCATGACGAAATCCTAATGTTTCTTTTGAAAAAGAGTCTTCATGTTTTGATTAAACCTCTACTTCATTTGGTGAATCTGTCATTCAGCGAAGGTTTATTCCCAAATATGATGAAAATAGGTAAAATTATACCAGTGTATAAAAAGAACAATCCAAACTTATTGGAAAATTATAGGCCAGTAACAATTTCTTCAAGTATGTCGAAAATATTCGAATATGCTTTTTTGAAAAGACTTTTATCATTTTCTGATGATCAAAATATCTTTACAAAAAACCAACATGGATTTCTGACCAAAAAATCAAATAGTACTATAGTACTATACAATCATATCATAGAGAGATTGTGAACTATATTGAAGCAGGCGAGTGCCCTGTTGAGATATTCTGCGATATCAGCAGGGCATTCGACTGTGTTGATCATAACATTCTCTTAAATAAACTATTCCGTTATGGCATAAGGGGCATACCGTTGGCATGGATAACAGACTATCTCTCTCATAGAAAACAATATGTCGCTATTAACTATGCAACTTCCAGCATGGCCTTCTCTGAATTAGGAGTTCCTCAAGGGTCGATATTGGGACCCATATTGTTTGTTTTATATATTAATGATTTGGAATACTCGGCACCAGGAACATTCATTACAATGTACGCAGATGACACGTCAATTATAATCTCTGACAGATCAGAGTTAGTTTTGAAAGAAAAATGTAACACAGTTTTTGAAAATATCAATAAATGGTTTTCTGCGAACAATTTGTTTTTGAATGCAAAAAAAACAGATTCAATGAGATTTCATCATCGTTAACGGAAGTGTGATATTATTAGTTTCAGAGGCAATGATAATTCTGACAATATAACAACAGAATGTGATAGCTTGAAATGTTTGGGTCTCTACATCGATGAACATTTGAATTGGCAGAATCACTGCGATTTTCTAATAAAAAAAATTAATTCTATTTCATATCAGTTCAGAAATATAAGGCAGGTTTTGAATGTTGATCGGCTGCTGAAGCTGTACTATGCGCAGGTGGATTCTAGACTGAGATATGGAGTGTGTTTTTGGGGTTTTTGCTCCAACTGCTCTGATGTCTTTATAGCACAAAAAAAACTCATACGAATCATTAATGACATGAGTCCCCGTGACTCTTGCAGAAATGCTTTTAAAAATTTCAGAATTTTAACTGTTCCTAGTCTTTTAATTTTTGACTTGTGCTTATCTGTTTTTGAAAATACAAATAAACTGTTTGTACTGAATAAATGTAAGCATAATATTGACACAAGACAAAAAAACTATGTTTTTGTACCATTTTTTAAAACTAAATTAGCTTTTAATTCTCCTGATCAGATGGCCCCACGTGTTTATAATTTGATACCAGATGTAATAAAAAAATCCAAACCAGTTTATATCTTCAAACGAAAACTTAAAGATTTTCTTATTGAAAAGTGTTGTTATAGTTTTGAAGAATTTAAGTGTACAAGTAGGTAGTTTTATTCCATTTTTCAGGGATTATTTTTATCTGCTTTTTCTTTTTCTTAGATGATTCCTATACAAATTTTATAACTTTGTCAAACAAGGAAAATAAAGATATTATTATTATTATACGAATGGTGTACAAAGTCAGCTTTCCGAAATATAGTTTTTTAAGGTTTTCAACCCCATTTCCACCCCCTTTAGACGGCCTGAAAAACTCAGAAGTAGCATTTTTCTAGTCAATTCGACCACGAGGAACAACATATTCGAAAATGGAAGGTGTACATAGTCAACTTTCCGATATATAGTTTGTTTATGGTTTTCCACCCCATTTCCACCCTTTAAGACTGTTTGGAAAACAAAGGCATCATGTTTTTTAGTGAGATAACCGCCGGAAAAAGCATATTCAATGATTAGAGGTACACAAAGAGTCCAGTATAGAAATAAAAAAAATTCGATATTTTTTTCTCCGTGTATCTTGTGGATGTGGATAACTACACACCCGTCTCTTTTGAAGCTTGCATTCCAATTTTTCACGGTCTTATACGAAGGACATTGATCACCAAGGGTATTAAGCACATCTTCGTAAATCTGCTTACCTCTTAACCCTTTTAAATACAGGTACTTGATGATGGATGGTGGACATATTTTTTCTTTGAATTTACTGCGAAACTCTGGTTCACTTTTTTGACGTCAAACTTCACACTGACACTTCTAATAAGTTATTGTTCGTTGTTATGGTATCGCAATATTTTGTTTATGCAGGGAACTGGTCTAGGCTAACTAGATATCAATACATCCTCTTATATTGTAATTAGATAAAAAGTTATCCTGTCTTGTGCTCACAGAACCGTTTGAAATATAAAATTTTCACACTATTACAATAGAGCTATAAAACACTAAAGTGTTTTCACTTTTGGAAATGTTTTTTTGGGTTTTTAACCAACCGCAGACAGAAAATGAAAGATGTTAATCAAAAAATTGTATACAAGTGTAGAAGGAAAAATGAATAAATTTGCCCTGATTAGTTACTGTGTTTCAAAAACTGTTGTCTTGAAAAAATTATATAATTTTGTCAGTAACTTGGCCTATTCTCAAAATTTGCCTGTAAGAAAAAAAAATTAAAACAACTTTCATTCTTTTAAAGAACGTTGACATATTTTCATTTTAAACTCTGTAAGTTGCAAACCCGAATAAACATGTCAAGAAGTGAATTTCCTCCACAAAAAAAAATTAATCAATATTTTTACTTTGCTGTCATCAATAAAATTTTGTTTTATCTGTTCCGTTTTTTCTTTCGTATCGATTTGAGATGTTAAAAGTGCATATTCACTGCATGTTACACTTTTTCTATAATGAGAATCAATCAGTTATTTGCTTATTCATATATGTTTAGCATTTTCTGAAATTAAAATGTTCATAAAATTAGATCAGGAATTATCTGCGACAGAAAGCCCATAGTTCTATATATTTGTTGGAAACAGTTTCAATCAAAAATCATAAATTTTTCAAGAAATAAAAGTGATATTTGCATAATCATGATCAATGTGATTGTCTGGTTAGTTGTGATTTACATAAACTTACCAAAAATCTATTCTAAAGAAGAAGCTACCAAAATTTCTGTCAAGAAATCCAAAATCTTATAGAAAGGTGGGAAATTCGCAAACGTGGCAACGCTGGATCGAAAACTACCGATGAGGGCCGACAGAGTGGGGGCGGTTAAATCATGCTGATAACACTCTCCGATTCGGTTTTCGGATGGCTGGCAGAGATAGCGGACTCGATGAATCACTGGACTGTCATATGCCACAACATGGCGGTCATCAGCTGATTGTTTTTTTGAGGTTTTCACTGGTTGATTGTGATTTTTATAAACTTTATTGACATTGAGTGATCCTGTTATTTTATTATAATTGTAATACTCCTTTTTGATTTGAGGAATCGAATAATTTTGCTAATACTTTCAGTTGACGTCACAACATGGTGGTCACCAGATAATATTATATTTTGTACTTGGTTCTGGTTAATTGTGATCATTATAAATTTTTCAGGCATTTAGTGATCTTATTATTTGATTATATATTGTAATATTCCTTTTTCATTTGAAAAATCGAATAATTTTGCTAATGACATCAGGTCCGCTATCAGGTCCGACATCAGGTGACGTCACAACACGGAGGTCACCAGCTGATTATGTATTGTGGTTGCTTCTAGTTAGTTGTGATTTACATAAACTTGCCAAAAATCTATTCTAAAGAAGATGCTACCATAATTTTGTTAAGAAAAGTGAAATCTAATAGAAAAGTTGAAATCTACCAAACGTGACAACGCTGAATCGAAAGCTACCGATGAGGGCCGACAGAGTGGATGCGGTTAAATCATGCTCATAACACTCTCCGATTCAGTTTTCGGCTGGCTGTGATTTTTATAGACATTGAGTGATCCTATTATTTTATTATATATTGTAATACTCCGTTTTCATTTGAGGAATCGAATTATTCTGCTAATACTTTCAGTTGACGTCACAACATGATGGTCACCAGATAATATTGTATTTTGTACTTGGTTCTGGTTAATTGTGATCTTTATACATTTTTCAGGCATTTAGTGATCTTATTATTTGATTATATATTGTAATATTCCTTTTTCATTTGAAAAATCGAATAATTTTGCAAATGGTGACGTCACAACATGGCGGTCACCAGCTGATAGTGTATTGTGTTTGTTTCTGGTTAGTTGTGATTTACATAAACTTGCCAAAAATCTATTCTAATGAAGATGCTACCAAAATTTTGTAAAGAAACGTGAAATCTAATAGAAAAGTTGAAATCTACCAAACGTGACAATGCTGGATCGAAAGCTACCGATGAGGGCCGACAGAGTGGGGGCGGTTGAATCATGCTGATAACACTCTCCGATTCAGTTTTCGGCTGGCTGGCAGAGATAGCGGACGTGAAGTTTTATTCCGGTACTCGATGAGTCACTGCAATGTCATATGACGTCACAACATGGCGGTCATCAGCTGATTGTTTTTTTTTGTGGTTTTTACTGTTTTATTGTGATTTTTATAGACATTGAGTGATCCTATTATTTTATTATATATTGTAATACTCCTTTTTCATTTGAGGAATCGAATTATTCTGCTAATACTTTCAGTTGACGTCACAACATGATGGTCACCAGATAATATTATATTTTGTACTTGGTTCTGGTTAATTGTGATCTTTATACATTTTTCAGGCATTTAGTGATCTTATTATTTGATTATATATTGTAATATTCCTTTTTCATTTGAAAAATCGAATAATTTTGCTAATGATATCAGGTGACGTCACAACATGGCGGTCACCAGCTGATTATGTATTGTGGTTGCTTCTAGTTAGTTGTGATTTACATAAACTTGCCAAAAATCTATTCTAAAGAAGATGCTACCAAAATTTTGTTAAGAAAAGTGAAATCTAATATAAAAGTTGAAATCTACCAAACGTGACAACGCTGGATCGAAAGCTACCGATGAGGGCCGACAGAGTGGATGCGGTTAAATCATGCTGATAACACTCTCCGATTCAGTTTTCGGCTGGCTGGCAGAGATAGCGGACGTGAAGTTTTATTCCGGTACTCGATGAGTCACTGCAATGTCATATGACGTCACAACATGGCGGTCATCAGCTGATTGTTTTTTTTGTGGTTTTTACTGTTTTATTGTGATTTTTATAGACATTGAGTGATCCTATTATTTTATTATATATTGTAATACTCCTTTTTCATTTGAGGAATCGAATTATTCTGCTAATACTTTCAGTTGACGTCACAACATGATGGTCACCAGATAATATTATATTTCGTACTTGGTTCTGGTTAATTGTGATCTTTATACATTTTTCAGGCATTTAGTGATCTTATTATTTGATTATATATTGTAATATTCCTTTTTCATTTGAAAAATCGAATAATTTTGCTAATGACATCAGGTGACGTCACAACATGGCGGTCACCAGCTGATTATGTATTGTGGTTGCTTCTAGTTAGTTGTTATTTACATAAACTTGCCAAAAATCTATTCTAAAGAAGATGCTACCAAAATTTTGTTAAGAAAAGTGAAATCTAATATAAAAGTTGAAATCTACCAAACGTGACAACGCTGGATCGAAAGCTACCGATGAGGGCCGACAGAGTGGATGCGGTTAAATCATGCTGATAACACTCTCCGATTCAGTTTTCGGCTGGTTGGCAGAGATAGCGGACGTGAAGTTTTATTCCGGTACTCGATGAGTCACTGCAATGTCATATGACGTCACAACATGGCGGCCATCAACTGATTGTTTTTTTGTGGTTTTCACTGTTTTATTGTGATTTTTATAGAAATTGAGTGATCCTATTATTTTATTATATATTGTAATACTCCTTTTTCATTTGAGGAATCGAATTATTCTACAAATAATTTCAGTTGACGTCACAACATGGTGGTCACCAGATAATATTGAATTTTGTGCTTGGTTCTGGTTAATTGTGATCTTTATACATATTTCAGGCATTTAGTGATCTTATTATTTGATTATATATTGTAATATTCCTTTTTCATTTGAAAAATCGAATAATTTTGCAAATGGTGACGTCACAACATGGCGGTCACCAGCTGATTGTGTATTGTGGTTGTTTCTGGTTAGTTGTGATTTACATAAACTTGCCAAAAATCTATTCTAAAGAAGAAGCTACCAAAATTTTGTTAAGAAACGTAAAATCTAATAGAAAAGTTGACATCTTCCAAACCTGACAACGCTGCATCGAAAACTACCAATGAGGGCCGACAGAGTGGGGGCGGTTGAATCATGCTGATAACACTCTCCGATTCAGTTTTCGGCTGGCTGGCAGAGATAGAGGACGTGAAGTTTTATTCCGGTACTCGATGAATCACTGCACTGTCATCTGACGTCACAACATGGCGGTAATCAGCTGATTGTTTTTTGGTGGTTTTCACCGGTTGATTGTGATTTTTATAAACTTTATAGACATTGAGTGATCCTGTTATTTTATTATAATTGTAATACTCCTTTTTCATTTGAGGAATCGAATAATGCTGCTAATAATTTCGGTTGACGTCACAACATGGTGGTCATCAGATAATATTGTATTATGTACTTGGTTCTGGTTAATTGTGATTTTTATAATTTTTTCAGGCATTTAGTGAACTTATTATTTGATTATTTATTGTAATATTCCTATTTCATTTGAGAAATCGAACAATTTTGCTAATGACATCAGGTTACGTCACAACATGGCGGTCACCAGCCGATTGCGTATTGTGGTTGTTTTTTGTTAGTTGTGATTTACATAAACTTGCCAATAATCTATTCTAAAGAAGAAGCTACCAAAATTTTGTTAAGAAATGTAAAATCTAATAGAAAAGTAGATATCTTCCAAACGTGACAACGCTGGATCGAAAACTACCGATGAGGGCCGACAGAGTGGGGGCGGTTGAATCATGCTGATAACACTCTCCGATTCAGTTTTCGCCTATTCGGCTGGCTGGCAGAGATAGCGGACGTGAAGTTTTATTACGGTACTCGATGAATCACTGCACTGTCATCTGACGTCACAACATGGCGGTCATCAGCTGATTGTATTTTTGTGGTTTTCACTGGTTGATTGTGATTTTTATAGACTTTATAGACATTGAGTGATCCTGTTATTTTATTATATATTGTAATACTGCTTTTTCATTTGAGGAATCGAATAATTTTGCTAATAATTTCAGTTGACGTCACTACATGTTGGTCACCAGAAAATACTGTATTTTGTAGTTGGTTCTGGTTAACTATTATTTTTATAAATTTTCCAGACATTTAATGATCTTATTAATCGATTATATATAGTAATATTCCTTTTCCTTTGAGAAATCGAACAATTATTCAATGACATCAGCTGACGTCACAACATGGCAGTCACCATCTGATTGTTTTTGTGGTTGGTACTGGTTATTCGTGATTTATATAAAATAACTAAAAATCCATTTTAAAAAGGCGCCTACCAAATTTTCTGTCAAGAAATCCAAAATCTTATAGAAAGGTGGAAATCTCGCAAACGTGGCAACGCTGGATCGAAAACTACCGATGAGGCCGACAGAGTGGGGGCGGTTGAATCATGCTGATAACACTCTCCGATTCAGTTTTCGGCTGGCTGGCAGAGATAGCGGACGTGAAGTTTCATTACGGTACTCAATGAATTACTTCACTGTACTCTGACGTCACAATATGGCTGTCATCAGCTGATTGTTTTTTGTGGTTTTCACTGGTTGATTGTGATTTTTATAAACTTAATAGACATTGAGTGATTCTGTTATTTCATTATAATTGTAATACTGCTTTTTAATTTGAGGAATCGAATAATTTTGCTAATACTTTCAGTTGACGCCAACTTGGTGGTCACCAGCTGATTGTTTTTTGTGGTCGGTTTTGGTCATTTGTGATTTTTACAAGCAATAAAAACTTTAACTGGTCATATCATTTCATAAGATATTGTAATACTCCTTCATCATTTGAGACATCGAATGATTTCAGGTGTAATCAAGAAGCCTGGAATTTCCTCAAAACCAACCAAATTATTTTGGCTGACTATGAGCTCAGGTTATTGAATGTAAATTGTAATTTTATTTTTGTTAATCTGAAGAGTAATTGATAAACCTAACTTTCCACTCCTCAACTAATAGCCCATTGCCAAATCCTTTCCCGACAGGGGCGCTCACACCTTCCCGTGGTCCCTGTTGAGCGATAACAGTTCAAACCTAAGAAAAACAAGTTGTATTGATTCATTACCATAGGAAGGAACTATTATCGGCCAAGTGAGCACCAATGTATTGTAGATTAAGACATTTTTCGATGTACAACCCAATATTTGTGAACTACTCTATTCCTATACTTTCAATTTTATCGTGAATAACTGAAAAGAATCACCCCATTGTCGTATTTCAAATAGCCCCACTAACAAACTAACATGCTAAACTACCTCGATAACAACCCTATTTGAATGCTAACAATGGGTTGTGTAATTTCTCGGCGTGATCAAAGGATTCAATCAAGTATAGGAACAGTGAGGCTAATATGGGTTTTTTCTTGTCAATTATTTCAGATCTAACTTTGGGAACATTACAGATTTTTTTTTTCGTGTGATTATATTTTGTACTTTTTTTTATATTGACACGTTTTATCTCCTACACCTAATTTCATGTGATAACCATGTTATTTGTGACCTTTGAAGCAAACGCAATATTTTCTGTATTCATGATTTCATTTTAGTGCTTCTTGTATTATTCACCATATTGATATGTTCTACACGTGAAAAGTTATTTTTCTAGGAACTCATGGAGGATATTTATCTATCTGCAAAGAGGAGTTTTGGCACATTAGGCTAGTAAGAAACAATCATATACAATACGTATTTACAGTCATGTGGGTTCGAGAAGCCTGGAATGTCCTAACATCTTGGTTTCCAAACATATTTCTAATTTTCAGTTACTTATAGTCACAACTCTCAATTAGGATAGAAAGGGACGAGAGAAAAAATTGGTTTGGAGAATTCTGGTACCGAACGGATGAAGAATGAAATGGGGAAACTGTTTGGAACGAAATCCCTCAATGGGAATCGACGGGGGCATATTCTCCGTGTGGCAAACTCCGCTTCATTCGTTATACCGTCTACATCGGTGGTAAGGGCTGTAGCTCAGCTACGGTAAGATGAACCCTGCCTCGAGCACAGTGGCTGACATGCTCACCCGTAGAGGCCTATATATACGGGAGCCCGATCATCGGTGACGGTTTCGCGTGGAGCAGAACTAATCACACGAAATAGTTGCTCCAATAGAAACTCATTCAGGAATCCGGTTTCGACTTCCAACAGTATATCCATTCTATTCTTGTTTCGTTTCGTATTCAGTATGGTCCAGTCCAATTTTGGCTCTTGTTCCTAGAAATCTGAATTGACACCGCTTCGGGTTAGGTGAGATCAAAAAGCCTATAATTTTCTTATCACTCACAAGGCACTATGCCACTAGCTTCCTGAACAGGACGTGAAAACCCACAACAGGTGATGAACGTTTCATTATATGACGTGAATTCGGGTATCATGGTATATTATGTCATTTTATATTTGTTCTTCAGTTTATTTTCCATAGAGTTCTTGATATACTTGTATACAATTTTTTATAATTACAGCATTGTATGTGTAAAATTAATATTTTTATTTTATCTTGAATTCGTATTCTTTGATATGTGTAGAATTCGATTTCATGACATTTTCTGAACATAACATGTCACTTCTACACTAACATCCATGTCCCACCTTCCCGACAGGGGCGCTCACACCTTCTCGTGGTCCCTGTTGAGCGATAACAGTTCAAACCTAAGAAAAACAAGTTTTATTGATTCATTACGATAGGAAGGAACTATTATCGGCCAAGTGAGCACCAATGTATTGTAGATTAAGACATTTTTCGATGTACAACCCAATATTTGTGAACTACTCTATTCCTATACTTTCAATCTTATCGTGAATAACTGAAAAGAATCACCCCATTGTCGTATTTCAAATAGCCCCACTAACAAACTAACATACTAAACTACCTCGATAACACCCCTATTTGAATGCTAACAGTGGGTTGTGTATTTTCTCGACGTGATCAAAGGATTCAATCAAGTATAGGAACAGTGAGGCTAATATGGGTTTCGTTCTCCATCATTTGTTTATTGTGTGTGAACAACTTTTTTTCTTATCAATTATTTCAGATCTAACTTTGGGAACATTACAGATTTTTTTTTCGTGTGATTATATTTTGTACTTTTTTTTATATTGACACGTTTTATCTCCTACACCTAATTTCATGTGATAACCATGTTATTTGTGACCTTTGATGCAAACGCAATATTTTCTGTATTATTCATGATTTCAGTTTAGTGCTTCTTGAATTATTCACCATATTGATATGTTCTACACGTGAAAAGTTATTTTTCTAGGAACTCATGGAGGATATTTATATATCTGCAAAGAGGAGTTTTGGCACATTAGGCTAGTAAGAAACAATCATATACAATACGTATTTACAGTCATGTGGGTTCGAGGAGCCTGGAATGTCCTAACATCTTGGTTTCCAAACATATTTCTAATTTTCAGTTACTTATAGTCACAACTCTCAATTAGGATAGAAAGGGACGAGAGAAAAAATTGGTTTGGAGAATTCTGGTACCGAACGGATGAAGAATGAAATGGGGAAACTGTTTGGAACGAAATCCCTCAATGGGAATCGACGGGGGCATATTCTCCGTGTGGCAAACTCCGCTTCATTCGTTATACCGTCTACATCGGTGGTAAGGGCTGTAGCTCAGCTACGGTAAGATGAACCCTGCCTCGAGCACAGTGGCTGACATGCTCACCCGTAGAGGCCTATATATACGGGAGCCCGATCATCGGTGACGGTTTCGCGTGGAGCAGAACTAATCACACGAAATAGTTGCTCCAATAGAAACTCATTCAGGAATCCGGTTTCGACTTCCAACAGCATATCCATTCTATTCTTGTTTCGTTTCGTATTCAGTATGGTCCAGTCCAACTTTTGCTCTCGTTCCTAGAAATCTGAATTGACACCGCTTCGGGTCAGGTGAGATCAAAAAGCCTATAATTTTCTTATCACTCACAAGCCACTATGCCACTAGCTTCCTGGACAGAACGTGAAAACCCACAACAGGTGATGAACGTTTCATTATATGACGTGAATTCGAGTATCATGGTATATTATGTCATTTTATTTTTGTTCTTCAGTTTATTTTCCATAGAGTTCTTGATATACTTGTATACAATTTTTTATAATTACAGCATTGTATGTGTAAAATTAATATTTTTATTTTATCTTGAATTCGAATTCTTTGATATGTGTAGAATTCGATTTCATGACATTTTCTGAACATAACATGTCACTTCTACACTAACATCCTTGTCCCACCTTCCCGACAGGGGCGCTCACACCTTCTCGTGGTCCCTGTTGAGCGATAACAGTTCAAACCTAAGAAAAACAAGTTTTATTGATTCATTACGATAGGAAGGAACTATTATCGGCCAAGTGAGCACCAATGTATTGTAGATTAAGACATTTTTCGATGTACAACCCAATATTTGTGAACTACTCTATTCCTATACTTTCAATCTTATCGTGAATAACTGAAAAGAATCACCCCATTGTCGTATTTCAAATAGCCCCACTAACAAACTAACATACTAAACTACCTCGATAACACCCCTATTTGAATGCTAACAATGGGTTGTGTATTTTCTCGGCGTGATCAAAGGATTCAATCAAGTATAGGAACAGTGAGGCTAATATGGGTTTCGTTCTCCATCATTTGTTTATTGTGTGTGAACAACTTTTTTTCTTATCAATTATTTCAGATCTAACTTTGGGAACATTACAGATTTTTTTTTCGTGTGATTATATTTTGTACTTTTTTTTATATTGACACGTTTTGTCTCCTACACCTAATTTCATGTGATATCCATGTTATTTGTGACCTTTGATGCAAACGCAATATTTTCTGTATTATTCATGATTTAATTTTAGTGCTTCTTGTATTATTCACCATAGTGATATGTTCTACACATGAAAAGTTATTTTTCTAGGAACTCATGGAGGATATTTATCTATCTGCAAAGAGGAGTTTTGGCACATTAGGCTAGTAAAAAACAATCATATACAATACGTATTTACAGTCATGTGGGTTCGAGAAGCCTGGAATGTCCTAACATCTGGGTTTCCAAACATATTTCTAATTTTCAGTTACTTATAGTCACAACTCTCAATTAGGATAGAAAGGGACGAGAGAAAAAATTGGTTTGGAGAATTCTGGTACCAAACGGATGAAGAATGAAATGATGAAACTGTTTGGAACGAAATCCCTCAATGGGAATCGACGGGGGCATATTCTCCGTGTGGCAAACTCCGCTTCATTCGTTATACCGTCTACATCGGTGGTAAGGGCTGTAGCTCAGCTACGGTAAGATGAACCCTGCCTCGAGCACAGTGGCTGACATGCTCACCCGTAGAGGCCTATATATACGGGAGCCCGATCATCGATGACGGTTTCGCGTGGAGCAGAACTAATCACACGGAATAGTTGCTCCAATAGAAACTCATTCAGGAATCCGGTTTCGACTTCCAACAGCATATCCATTCTATTCTTGTTTCGTTTCGTATTCAGTATGGTCCAGTCCAATTTTTGCTCTCGTTCCTAGAAATCTGAATTGACACCGCTTCGGGTCAGGTGAGATCAAAAAGCCTATAATTTTCTTATCACTCACAAGCCACTATGCCACTAGCTTCCTGGACAGAACGTGAAAACCCACAACAGGTGATGAACGTTTCATTATATGACGTGAATTCGAGTATCATGGTATATTATGTCATTTTATTTTTGTTCTTCAGTTTATTTTCCATAGAGTTCATGATATACTTGTATACAATTTTTTATAATTACAGCATTGTATGTGTAAAATTAATATTTTTATTTTATCTTGAATTTGAATTCTTTGATATGTTTAGAATTCGATTTCATGACATTTTCTGAACATAACATGTCACTTCTACACTAACATCCTTGTCCCACCTTCCCGACAGGGGCGCTCACACCTTCTCGTGGTCCCTGTTGAGCGATAACAGTTCAAACCTAAGAAAAACAAGTTTTATTGATTCATTACGATAGGAAGGAACTATTATCGGCCAAGTGAGCACCAATGTATTGTAGATTAAGACATTTTTCGATGTACAACCCAATATTTGTGAACTACTCTATTCCTATACTTTCAATCTTATCGTGAATAACTGAAAAGAATCACCCCATTGTCGTATTTCAAATAGCCCCACTAACAAACTAACATAATAAACCACCTCGATAACACCCCTATTTGAATGCTAACAATGGGTTGTGTATTTTCTCGGCGTGATCAAAGGATTCAATCAAGTATAGGAACAGTGAGGCTAATATGGGTTTCGTTCTCCATCATTTGTTTATTGTGTGTGAACAACTTTTTTTCTTATAAATTATTTCAGATCTAACTTTGGGAACATTACAGATTTTTTTTTCGTGTGATTATATTTTGTACTTTTTTTTATATTGACACGTTTTAGTTGGAAGCGGTTTTAGTTGGAGCGGTGCCACCTACTCTTCTAACCATTTTTATTAAAGGGAGTCAATACAATAATGCATCTCAGTATAGGCGTTCTAATAATTACTTCTGTTAGTTTAGAACGCAATTTTTCGGAAAATGCTCATCACAAAATAATAAGTCAGGGTACCATTGGAACAAGAATTGAACGCCCATCAAAATGATGTGCCACTTGACCCCCCTTCCCATTTAAAATTCTAAGGGTAACATCTACCCCTCCTAGGGGGTTGAACCACGAGGGCTACAAATAGTCCGTGAAAGTGTCCCCCTTGACAATAAAATTGACCTGTTTTTTCGATTACTCATATTGTTTACTGGAAGGAAGATATTAAGGGTGGGAAGTTTTCAAATTGACACCCTGTATTGTAATACTCCTTTTTCATTTGAGGAATCGAATTATTCTGCTAATACTTTCAGTTGACGTCACAACATGGTGGTCACCAGATAATATTGTATTTTGTACTTGGTTCTGGTTAATTGTGATCTTTATACATTTTTCAGGCATTTAGTGATCTTATTATTTGATTATATATTGTAATATTCCTTTTTCATTTGAAAAATCGAATAATTTTGCTAATGACATCAGGTGACGTCACAACATGGCGGTCACCAGCTGATTGTGTATTGTGGTTGCTTCTAGTTAGTTGTGATTTACATAAACTTGCCAAAAATCTATTCTAAAGAAGATGCTACCAAAATTTTGTTAAGAAACGTGAAATCTAATAGAAAAGTTGAAATCTACCAAACGTGACAACGCTGGATCGAAAGCTACCGATGAGGGCCGACAGAGTGGGGGCGGTTAAATCATGCTGATAACACTCTCCGATTCAGTTTTCGGCTGGCTGGCAGAGATAGCGGACGTGAAGTTTTATTCCGGTACTCAATGAGTCACTGCAATGTCATATGACGTCACAACATGGCGGTCATCAGCTGATTGTTTTTTTTTGTGGTTTTTACTGTTTTATTGTGATTTTTATAGACATTGAGTGATCCTATTATTTTATTATATATTGTAATACTCCTTTTTCATTTGAGGAATCGAATTATTCTGCTAATACTTTCAGTTGACGTCACAACATGATGGTCATCAGATAATATTATATTTTGTACTTGGTTCTGGTTAATTGTGATCTTTATACATTTTTCAGGCATTTAGTGATCTTATTATTTGATTATATATTGTAATATTCCTTTTTCATTTGAAAAATCGAATAATTTTGCTAATGACATCAGGTGACGTCACAACATGGCGGTCACCAGCTGATTGTGTATTGTGGTTGCTTCTAGTTAGTTGTGATTTACATAAACTTGCCAAAAATCTATTCTAAAGAAGATGCTACCAAAATTTTGTTAAGAAACGTGAAATCTAATAGAAAAGTTGAAATCTACCAAACGTGACAACGCTGGATCGAAAGCTACCGATGAGGGCCGACAGAGTGGGGGCGGTTAAATCATGCTGATAACACTCTCCGATTCAGTTTTCGGCTGGCTGGCAGAGATAGCGGACGTGAAGTTTTATTCCGGTACTCAATGAGTCACTGCAATGTCATATGACGTCACAACATGGCGGTCATCAGCTGATTGTTTTTTTTTGTGGTTTTTACTGTTTTATTGTGATTTTTATAGACATTGAGTGATCCTATTATTTTATTATATATTGTAATACTCCTTTTTCATTTGAGGAATCGAATTATTCTGCTAATACTTTCAGTTGACGTCACAACATGATGGTCATCAGATAATATTATATTTTGTACTTGGTTCTGGTTAATTGTGATCTTTATACATTTTTCAGGCATTTAGTGATCTTATTATTTGATTATATATTGTAATATTCCTTTTTCATTTGAAAAATCGAATAATTTTGCTAATGACATCAGGTGACGTCACAACATGGCGGTCACCAGCTAATTGTGTATTGTGGTTGCTTCTAGTTAGTTGTGATTTACATAAACTTGCCAAAAATCTATTCTAAAGAAGATGCTACCAAAATTTTGTTAAGAAACGTGAAATCTAATAGAAAATTTGAAATCTACCAAACGTGACAACGCTGGATCGAAAGCTACCGATGAGGGCCGACAGAGTGGGGGCGGTTAAATCATGCTGATAACACTCTCCGATTCAGTTTTCGGCTGGCTGGCAGAGATAGCGGACGTGAAGTTTTATTCCGGTACTCAATGAGTCACTGCAATGTCATATGACGTCACAACATGGCGGTCATCAGCTGATTGTTTTTTTGTGGGTTTTTACTGTTTTATTGTGATTTTTATAGACATTGAGTGATCCTATTATTTTATTATATATTGTAATACTCCTTTTTCATTTGAGGAATCGAATTATTCTGCAAATAATTTCAGTTGACGTCACAACATGGTGGTCACCAGATAATATTGTATTTTGTGCTTGGTTCTGGTTAATTGTGATCTTTATACATATTTCAGGCATTTAGTGATCTTATTATTTGATTATATATTGTAATATTCCTTTTTCATTTGAAAAATCGAATAATTTTGCTAATGACATCAGGTGACGTCACAACATGGCGGTCACCAGCTAATTGTGTATTGTGGTTGCTTCTAGTTAGTTGTGATTTACATAAACTTGCCAAAAATCTATTCTAAAGAAGATGCTACCAAAATTTTGTTAAGAAACGTGAAATCTAATAGAAAAGTTAAAATCTACCAAACGTGACAACGCTGGATCGAAAGCTACCGATGAGGGCCGACAGAGTGGGGGCGGTTAAATCATGCTGATAACACTCTCCGATTCAGTTTTCGGCTGGCTGGCAGAGATAGCAGACGTGAAGTTTTATTCCGGTACTCGATGAGTCACTGGAATGTCATATGACGTCACAACATGGCGGTCATCAGCTGATTATTTTTTTGTGGGTTTTTACTGTTTTATTGTGATTTTTATAGACATTGAGTGATCCTATTATTTTATTATATATTGTAATACTCCTTTTTCATTTGAGGAATCGAATTATTCTGCTAATACTTTCAGTTGACGTCACAACATGATGGTCATCAGATAATATTATATTTTGTACTTGGTTCTGGTTAATTGTGATCTTTATACATTTTTCAGGCATTTAGTGATCTTATTATTTGATTATATATTGTAATATTCCTTTTTCATTTGAAAAATCGAATAATTTTGCTAATGACATCAGGTGACGTCACAACATGGCGGTCACCAGCTGATTGTGTATTGTGGTTGCTTCTAGTTAGTTGTGATTTACATAAACTTGCCAAAAATCTATTCTAAAGAAGATGCTACCAAAATTTTGTTAAGAAACGTGAAATCTAATAGAAAAGTTGAAATCTACCAAACGTGACAACGCTGGATCGAAAGCTACCGATGAGGGCCGACAGAGTGGGGGCGGTTAAATCATGCTGATAACACTCTCCGATTCAGTTTTCGGCTGGCTGGCAGAGATAGCGGACGTGAAGTTTTATTCCGGTACTCAATGAGTCACTGCAATGTCATATGACGTCACAACATGGCGGTCATCAGCTGATTGTTTTTTTTGTGGTTTTTACTGTTTTATTGTGATTTTTATAGACATTGAGTGATCCTATTATTTTATTATATATTGTAATACTCCTTTTTCATTTGAGGAATCGAATTATTCTGCAAATAATATCAGTTGACGTCACAACATGGTGGTCACCAGATAATATTGTATTTTGTGCTTGGTTCTGGTTAATTGTGATCTTTATACATATTTCACGCATTTAGTGATCTTATTATTTGATTATATATTGTAATATTCCTTTTTCATTTGAAAAATCGAATAATTTTGCAAATGGTGACGTCACAACATGACGGTCACCAGCTGATTGTGTATTGTGGTTGTTTCTGGTTAGTTGTGATTTACATAAACTTGCCAAAAATCTATTCTAAAGAAGAAGCTACCAAAATTTTGTTAAGAAACGTAAAATCTAATAGAAAAGTTGAAATCTTCCAAACCTGACAACGCTGCATCGAAAACTACCAATGAGGGCCGACAGAGTGGGGGCGGTTGAATCATGCTGATAACACTCTCCGATTCAGTTTTCGGCTGGCTGGCAGAGATAGAGGACGTGAAGTTTTATTCCGGTACTCGATGAATCACTGCACTGTCATCTGATGTCACAACATGGCGGTCATCAGCTGATTGTCTTTGGTGGTTTTCACCGGTTGATTGTGATTTTTATAAACTTTATAGACATTGAGTGATCGATCCTGTTATTTTATTATAATTGTAATACTCCTTTTTCATTTGAGGAATCGAATAATTTTGCTAATAATATCAGTTGACGTCACAAAATGGTGATTCACCAGATAATATTGTATTTTGTACATGGTTCTGGTTAATTGTGATCTTTATAAATTTTTCAGGCATTTAGTGATCTTATTATTTTATTATATATTGTAAATCTCCTTTTTCATTTGAGGAATCGAATAATGCTGCTAATAATTTCGGTTGACGTCACTACATGTTGGTCATCAGATAATATTGTATTATGTACTTGGTTCTGGTTAATTGTGATTTTTATAATTTTTTCAGGCATTTAGTGATCTTATTATTTGATTATTTATTGTAATATTCCTATTTCATTTGAGAAATCGAACAATTTTGCTAATGACATCAGGTTACGTCACAACATGGCGGTCACCAGCCGATTGCGTATTGTGGTTGTTTCTGGTTAGTTGTGATTTACATAAACTTGCCAATAATCTATTCTAAAGAAGAAGCTACCAAAATTTTGTTAAGAAATGTAAAATCTAATAGAAAAGTAGAAATCTTCCAAACGTGACAACGCTGGATCGAAAACTACCGATGAGGGCCGACAGAGTGGGGGCGGTTGAATCATGCTGATAACACTCTCCGATTCAGTTTTCGCCTATTCGGCTGGCTGGCAGAGATAGCGGACGTGAAGTTTTATTACGGTACTCGATGAATCACTGCACTGTCATCTGACGTCACAACATGGCGGTCATCAGCTGATTGTATTTTTGTGGTTTTCACTGGTTGATTGTGATTTTTATAGACTTTATAGACATTGAGTGATCCTGTTATTTTATTATATATTGTAATACTGCTTTTTCATTTGAGGAATCGAATAATTTTGCTAATAATTTCAGTTGACGTCACTACATGTTAGTCACCAGAAAATACTGTATTTTGTAGTTGGTTCTGGTTAACTATTATTTTTATAAATTTTCCAGACATTTAATGATCTTATTAATCGATTATATATAGTAATATTCCTTTTCCTTTGAGAAATCGAACAATTATTCAATGACATCAGCTGACGTCACAACATGGCAGTCACCATCTGATTGTTTTTGTGGTTGGTACTGGTTATTCGTGATTTATATAAAATAACTAAAAATCCATTTTAAAAAGGCGCCTACCAAATTTTCTGTCAAGAAATCCAAAATCTTATAGAAAGGTGGAAATCTCGCAAACGTGGCAACGCTGGATCGAAAACTACCGATGAGGGCCGACAGAGTGGGGGCGGTTGAATCATGCTGATAACACTCTCCGATTCAGTTTTCGGCTGGCTGGCAGAGATAGCGGACGTGAAGTTTCATTACGGTACTCAATGAATTACTTCACTGTACTCTGACGTCACAATATGGCTGTCATCAGCTGATTGTTTTTTGTGGTTTTCACTGGTTGATTGTGATTTTTATAAACTTAATAGACATTGAGTGATTCTGTTATTTCATTATAATTGTAATACTGCTTTTTAATTTGAGGAATCGAATAATTTTGCTAATACTTTCAGTTGACGCCAACTTGGTGGTCACCAGCTGATTGTTTTTTGTGGTCGGTTTTGGTCATTTGTGATTTTTACAAGCAATAAAAACTTTAACTGGTCATATCATTTCATAAGATATTGTAATACTCCTTCATCATTTGAGACATCGAATGATTTCAGGTGTAATCAAGAAGCCTGGAATTTCCTCAAAACCAACCAAATTATTTTGGCTGACTATGAGCTCAGGTTATTGAATGTAAATTGTAATTTTATTTTTGTTAATCTGAAGAGTAATTGATAAACCTAACTTTCCACTCCTCAACTAATAGCCCATTGCCAAATCCTTTCCCGACAGGGGCGCTCACACCTTCCCGTGGTCCCTGTTGAGCGATAACAGTTCAAACCTAAGAAAAACAAGTTGTATTGATTCATTACCATAGGAAGGAACTATTATCGGCCAAGTGAGCACCAATGTATTGTAGATTAAAACATTTTTCGATGTACAACCCAATATTTGTGAACTACTCTATTCCTATACTTTCAATCTTATCGTGAATAACTGAAAAGAATCACCCCATTGTCGTATTTCAAATAGCCCCACTAACAAACTAACATGCTAAACTACCTCGATAACAACCCTATTTGAATGCTAACAATGGGTTGTGTAATTTCTCGGCGTGATCAAAGGATTCAATCAAGTATAGGAACAGTGAGGCTAATATGGGTTTTTTCTTGTCAATTATTTCAGATCTAACTTTGGGAACATTACAGATTTTTTTTTCGTGTGATTATATTTTGTACTTTTTTTTTATATTGACACGTTTAATCTCCTACACCTAATTTCATGTGATAACCATGTTATTTGTGACCTTTGAAGCAAACGCAATATTTTCTGTATTATTTATGATTTCATTTTAGTGCTTCTTGTATTATTCACCATATTGATATGTTCTACACGTGAAAAGTTATTTTTCTAGGAACTCATGGAGGATATTTATATATCTGCAAAGAGGAGTTTTGGCACATTAGGCTAGTAAGAAACAATCATATACAATACGTATTTACAGTCATGTGGGTTCGAGAAGCCTGGAATGTCCTAACATCTTGGTTTCCAAACATATTTCTAATTTTCAGTTACTTATAGTCACAACTCTCAATTAGGATAGAAAGGGACGAGAGAAAAAATTGGTTTGGAGAATTCTGGTACCAAACGGATGAAGAATGAAATGGGGAAACTGTTTGGAACGAAATCCCTCAATGGGAATCGACGGGGGCATATTCTCCGTGTGGCAAACTCCGCTTCATTCGTTATACCGTCTACATCGGTGGTAAGGGCTGTAGCTCAGCTACGGTAAGATGAACCCTGCCTCGAGCACAGTGGCTGACATGCTCACCCGTAGAGGCCTATATATACGGGAGCCCGATCACCGGTGACGGTTTCGCGTGGAGCAGAACTAATCACACGAAATAGTTGCTCCAATAGAAACTCATTCAGGAATCCGGTTTCGACTTCCAACAGTATATCCATTCTATTCTTGTTTCGTTTCGTATTCAGTATGGTCCAGTCCAATTTTTGCTCTTGTTCCTAGAAATCTGAATTGACACCGCTTCGGGTTAGGTGAGATCAAAAGCCTATAATTTTCTTATTACTCACAAGCCACTATGCCACTAGCTTCCTGGACAGAACGTGAAAACCCACAACAGGTGATGAACGTTTCATTATATGACGTGAATTCGAGTATCATGGTATATTATGTCATTTTATTTTTGTTATTCGGTTTATTTTCCATACAGTTCTTGATATACTTGTATACAATTTTTTATAATTACAGCATTGTATGTGAATAAATTAATATTTTTATTTTATCTTGAATTCGAATTCTTTGATATGTTAAGAATTCGATTTCATGACATTTTCTGAACATAACATGTCACTTCTACACTAACATCCTTGTCCCACCTTCCCGACAGGGGCGCTCACACCTTCTCGTGGTCCCTGTTGAGCGATAACAGTTCAAACCTAAGAAAAACAAGTTTTATTGATTCATTACGATAGGAAGGAACTATTATCGGCCAAGTGAGCACCAATGTATTGTAGATTAAGACATGTTTCGATGTACAACCCAATATTTGTGAACTACTCTATTCCTATACTTTCAATCTTATCGTGAATAACTGAAAAGAATCACCCCATTGTCGTATTTCAAATAGCCCCACTAACAAACTAACATTCTAAACTACCTCGATAACACCCCTATTTGAATGCTAACAGTGGGTTGTGTATTTTCTCGGCGTGATCAAAGGATTCAATCAAGTATAGGAACAGTGAGGCTAATATGGGTTTCGTTCTCCATCATTTGTTTATTGTGTGTGAACAACATTTTTTCTAATCAATTATTTCAGATCTAACTTTGGGAACATTACAGATTTTTTTTTCGTGTGATTATATTTTGTACTTTTTTTTTATATTGACACGTTTAATCTCCTACACCTAATTTCATGTGATAACCATGTTATTTGTGACCTTTGAAGCAAACGCAATATTTTCTGTATTATTTATGATTTCATTTTAGTGCTTCTTGTATTATTCACCATATTGATATGTTCTACACGTGAAAAGTTATTTTTCTAGGAACTCATGGAGGATATTTATATATCTGCAAAGAGGAGTTTTGGCACATTAGGCTAGTAAGAAACAATCATATACAATACGTATTTACAGTCATGTGGGTTCAAGGAGCCTGGAATGTCCTAACATCTTGGTTTCCAAACATATTTCTAATTTTCAGTTACTTATAGTCACAACTCTCAATTAGGATAGAAAGGGACGAGAGAAAAAATTGGTTTGGAGAATTCTGGTACCAAACGGATGAAGAATGAAATGGGGAAACTGTTTGGAACGAAATCCCTCAATGGGAATCGACGGGGGCATATTCTCCGTGTGGCAAACTCCGCTTCATTCGTTATACCGTCTACATCGGTGGTAAGGGCTGTAGCTCAGCTACGGTAAGATGAACCCTGCCTCGAGCACAGTGGCTGACATGCTCACCCGTAGAGGCCTATATAAACGGGAGCCCGATCATCGATGACGGTTTCGCGTGGAGCAGAACTAATCACACGGAATAGTTGCTCCAATAGAAACTCATTCAGGAATCCGGTTTCGACTTCCAACAGAATATCCATTCTATTCTTGTTTAGTTTCGTATTCAGTATGGTCCAGTCCAATTTTTGCTCTCGTTCCTAGAAATCTGAATTGACACCGCTTCGGGTCAGGTGAGATCAAAAAGCCTATAATTTTCTTATCACTCACAAGCCACTATGCCACTAGCTTCCTGGACAGAACGTGAAAACCCAAAACAGGTGATGAACGTTTCATTATATGACGTGAATTCGAGTATCATGGTATATTATGTCATTTTATTTTTGTTCTTCAGTTTATTTTCCATAGAGTTCTTGATATACTTGTATACAATTTTTTATAATTACAGCATTGTATGTGTAAAATTAATATTTTTATTTTATCTTGAATTCGAATTCTTTGATATGTGTAGAATTCGATTTCATGACATTTTCTGAACATAACATGTCACTTCTACACTAACATCCTTGTCCCACCTTCCCGACAGGGGCGCTCACACCTTCTCGTGGTCCCTGTTGAGCGATAACAGTTCAAACCTAAGAAAAACAAGTTTTATTGATTCATTACGATAGGAAGGAACTATTATCGGCCAAGTGAGCACCAATGTATTGTAGATTAAGACATTTTTCGATGTACAACCCAATATTTGTGAACTACTCTATTCCTATACTTTCAATCTTATCGTGAATAACTGAAAAGAATCACCCCATTGTCGTATTTCAAATAGCCCCACTAACAAACTTACATACTAAACTACCTCGATAACACCCCTATTTGAATGCTAACAGTGGGTTGTGTATTTTCTCGGCGTGATCAAAGGATTCAATCAAGTATAGGAACAGTGAGGCTAATATGGGTTTCGTTCTCCATCATTTGTTTATTGTGTGTGAACAACATTTTTTCTAATCAATTATTTCAGATCTAACTTTGGGAACATTACAGGTTTTTTTTTCGTGTGATTATATTTTGTACTTTTTTTTATATTGACACGTTTTATCTCCTACACCTAATTTCATGTGATAACCATGTTATTTGTGACCCTTGAAGCAAACGCAATATTTTCTGTATTATTTATGATTTCATTTTAGTGCTTCTTGTATTATTCACCATATTGATATGTTCTACACGTGAAAAGTTATTTTTCTAGGAACTCATGGAGGATATTTATATATCTGCAAAGAGGAGTTTTGGCACATTAGGCTAGTAGGAAACAATCATATACAATACGTATTTACAGTCATGTGGGTTCGAGGAGCCTGGAATGTCCTAACATCTTGGTTTCCAAACATATTTCTAATTTTCAGTTACTTATAGTCACAACTCTCAATTAGGATAGAAAGGGACGAGAGAAAAAATTGGTTTGGAGAATTCTGGTACCGAACGGATGAAGAATGAAATGGGGAAACTGTTTGGAACGAAATCCCTCAATGGGAATCGACGGGGGCATATTCTCCGTGTGGCAAACTCCACTTCATTCGTTATACCGTCTACATCGGTGGTAAGGGCTGTAGCTCAGCTACGGTAAGATGAACCCTGCCTCGAGCACAGTGGCTGACATGCTCACCCGTAGAGGTTTATATATACGGGAGCCCGATCATCGGTGACGGTTTCGCGTGGAGCAGAACTGATCACACGAAATAGTTGCTCCAATAGAAACTCATTCAGGAATCCGGTTTCGACTTCCAACAGTATATCCATTCTATTCTTGTTTCGTTTCGTATTCAGTATGGTCCAGTCCAATTTTTGCTCTCGTTCCTAGAAATCTGAATTGACACCGCTTCGGGTCAGGTGAGATCAAAAAGCCTATAATTTTCTTATCACTCACAAGCCACTATGCCACTAGCTTCCTGGACAGAACGTGAAAACCCAAAACAGGTGATGAACGTTTCATTATATGACGTGAATTCGAGTATCATGGTATATTATGTCATTTTATTTTTGTTCTTCAGTTTATTTTCCATACAGTTCTTGATATACTTGTATACAATTTTTTATAATTACAGCATTGTATGTGTAAAATTAATATTTTGATTTTATCTTGAATTCGAATTCTTTGATATGTGTAGAATTCGATTTCATTACATTTTCTGAACATAACATGTCACTTCTACACTAACATCCTTGTCCCACCTTCCCGACAGGGGCGCTCACACCTTCTCGTGGTCCCTGTTGAGCGATAACAGTTCAAACCTAAGAAAAACAAGTTTTATTGATTCATTACGATAGGAAGGAACTATTATCGGCCAAGTGAGCACCAATGTATTGTAGATTAAGACATTTTTCGATGTACAACCCAATATTTGTGAACTACTCTATTCCTATACTTTCAATCTTATCGTGAATAACTGAAAAGAATCGCCCCATTGTCGTATTTCAAATAGCCCCACTAACAAACTAACATGCTAAACTATCTCGATAACACCACTATTTGAATGCTAACAATGGGTTGTGTATTTTCTCGTCGTGATCAAAGGACTCAATCAAGTATAGGAACAGTGAAGCTAATATGGGTTTCTTTCTCCATCATTTGTTTATTGTGTATGAACAACTTTTTTTCTTATCAATTATTTCAGATCTAACTTTTGGAACATTACAGATTTTTTTTTTCGTGTGATTATATTTTGTACTTTTTTTATATTGAGACGTTTTATCTCCTACACCTAATTTCATGTGATAACCATGTTATTTGTGACCTTTGATGCAAACGCAATATTTTCTGTATTATTCATGATTTCATTTTATTGTTTCTTGTATTATTCACCATATTGATATGTTCTACACGTGAAAAGTTATTTTTCTAGGAATTCATGGAGGATATTTATCTATCTGCAAAGAGGAGTTTTGGCACATTAGGCTAGTAAGAAACGATCATATACAATCCGTATTTACAGTCATGTGGGTTCGAGAAGCCTGGAATGTCCTAACATCTTGGTTTCCAAACATATTTCTAATTTTCAGTTACTTATAGTCACAACTCTCAATTAGGATAGAAAGGGACGAGAGAAAAAATTGGTTTGGAGAATTCTGGTACCAAACGTATGAAGAATGGAATGGGGAAACTGTTTGGAAAGAAATCTCTCAATGGGAATCGACGGTGGCATATTCTCCGTGTGGCAAACTCCGCTTCTTTCGTTATACCGTCTACATCGGTGGTAAGGGCTGTAGCTCAGCTACGGTAAGATGAACCCTGCCTCGAGCACAGTGGCTGACATGTTCACCCGTAGAGGCCTATATATACGGGAGCCCGATCATCGATGACGGTTTTGCGTGGAGCAAAACTAATCACACGGAATAGTTGCTCCAATAGAAACTCATTCAGGAATCCGGTTTCGACTTCCAACAGCATATCCATTCTATTCTTGTTTAGTTTCGTATTCAGTATGGTCCAGTCCAATTTTTGCTCTCGTTCCTAGAAATCTGAATTGAGACCGCTTCGGATCAGGTAAGATCAGAAAGCCTATAATTTTCTTATCACTCACAAGCCACTAGCCACTAGCTTCCTGGACAGAACGTGAAAACCCACAACAGGTGATGAACGTTTCATTATATGACGTGAATTCGAGTATCATGGTATATTATGTCATTTTATTTTTGTTATTCATTTTGTTATTTCCGTCAACCTGTTGCACTCCTACGCGCAACCCTCAGGAGTCTTCCAGAGACTTGTGCGAGCTAGAGAAGACCTTTTAACGCGTGATGCCATGCACAAGACCGGTGAATTGTTGAATCGAAACCACGACTATACGCTTGAGAGTCGAATGCGAATGATTTGTTACATTTCGATATTTTACTAATTGATGGAATGAAAATACTTCTGAATTTAGCTCGAACTACGACGACCAAAATAAATGGAAAACTTCAACCCACGAATAGGAGGTCTTCAGTTTATTTTCCGTAGAGTGCTTGATATACTTGTATACAATTTTTCATAATTTCAGCATTGTACTTCTTCATGGTGAAAAAATTAAATTTTTATTATTATATCTTGAATTAGAATTCTTTGGTACGTGTAGAATTCGATTTCGTGACATTTTCTGAACATAATATGTCACTTCTACACTAACATCCTTGTCCCACCTTCCCGACAGGGATGCTCACACATTCTCGCTGGTCCTTGTCGAGCGGTAATTTTTCCTACTCGATTCATCTCTTGAGTTAATCAAGAATTCATCAGATGGAACTATTATCGGCCAGGTGAGCAAAAAATATACTGTATTCAATTAACTATGAATCTCTTTCTCATAATAGTAACTTTGGTATAACACAAGTTTAATAAGACTCTAATTTGTGGTACGCTTCGTTTGGGAATATGAGCCGCAGTATATTCAACTCATTGTTTAGTTACTTTTTTATTTTCCACCGTCTACATTTCAGAATTTCATTATGAAACCAAACAGATCATTTTGGCTGACCATGAGCTCAGGTTCTTGAATGTTAATTGTAATTTTTTATTGTAAATTTGAAGTTTAATTGATAAAAATAACATTCCACTCCTCAACTAATAGCCCATTACCAAATCCCTTCCCGACAGGGGCGCTCACACCTTCCCGTGGTCCCTGTTGAGCGATAACAGTTCAAACCTAAGAAACACTAGTTGTATTGACTCATTACGACAGGAAAGAACTATTATCGGCCAAGTGAGCACCAATGTATTCCAGATTAGGGAATTTTTCTATGTACAAACCCAATATTTGCGAACTATTCTATTCCTATACTTTTTATGTTATCGTGAATAACTGTAAAGAAACTCCCCATTGTCATTATCCAAATAGTCCCACTAACAAACTAACATACTCAACTACCTCGATAACACCCCTATTTGAATGCTAACAATGGGTTTTGCATTTTCTCGGCGTGATCAAAGGATTCAATCAAGTATAGGAACAGTGAGACTAATAAAGGTTTCATTCTTCACCATCTGTTCATTGTGTGTGAATAACTTCTTTTTTATCAATTATTTCAGATCTAACTTTGGGAACATTACAATTTTTTTTTTAACCCAATTTCCACCCTCTTAGACGGCCTGAAAAACTCAGGCATATCATTTTTCTAGTCAATTCGACCACAAGAAACAACATATTCAAAAATGGAAGGTGAACAAAGTCAAATTACCGAAATATAGTTCTTTATGCTTTTCCACCCCATTTCCACCCTTTAAAACTGTTTGGAAAACCGAGGCACCATGTTTTTTTACTGAGATGACCGCCGGAAAAAGCATATTCAATGATTAGAGGTACACAAAAAGTCCAGTATAGAAATTTAAAAAATCGATATTTTTTTCTCCGTGTATCTTGTGAATGTGGATAACTTCACACCCGTGTGACGTTAAACATTCGTTTGTTTTATTTCACAACGTACCTACGTGTTGTAAGCATAATACGCCTCTGTTTGGCATTGACGTGATTTTGTTGACATCGTCTGTATTTGCAATATGAATACACTATAGGTGAATATTTCGAATACATCATGCCATATAATGGAAAGTACTGATATACAGAACATACATCATGATCTTAGGTTTTGGTGTGAACTTAAAATTCAGATAGAAAGACTACTATGGAACTTATTGCATCGGGAGGTATTCCCTGAGGCATACAGCCTCCAGAAATTCAAGAAGAACAACAACCCCTTTTCATTTTCCTTGGCTCTCATGATGATCTCTCAACAGAATTTCTTTTTCGTAGGAACCAACAAAAAACAGTGAACTAGACTCATAGGAATAAGCTTTTAATACATTCATAATTGTTTAAAAGGAATTAAAAAATGGATGGTCCCCGAAGTACCTGGCCTGACCTAGAGATGGCGGTAGTTGCTTGAAAAATACCATTGTATTGGAAAGTACACAATCTATACAGCATATGTTTCAAGTTTGAAGACGCCACGTTATTTAATATTTGTTTGGCAGCCATCAATAGTAAACGTTTTCAGTGAATTTGTAAACATGGAAAAAATTGGTCATCGTTATGTGATACAATACTTTTGTTTGGAAGGCCTTAGCCCAACCAATATAAAAGCTGAACTAGATTCTACTCTGAGTGAGACTGCTCCTTCGTTATCAACTGTAAAATATTGGGTAGCAGAGTTTAAACGAGGCCGTACGACCTGCGAAGACGAACATCGCAGTGGTCGACCAAATGAGGTGACGACTCCAGAAATGTTGAAGAAAATCCACAATGCGGTACTGGATGATCGTCGACTGAAAGTGCGCGAGCTAGCAGACGTAGTAGGCATTTCAAAAAGTGCGGTACATCGCATATTTACTGAAAATTAGAACATGAGAAAGCTGTGTGCAAGATGTCGTGAAGATGTTTCCATCGAGTATTTGGCAAGGTTTCACAGAAATAAAGCCGAATTTTTGCGCCGTTTCATAACCATGGATGAAAAATGGGTCCATCACTTCACATCCGAAACAAAAGAACAATCAAAACAATGGACTGAAAAGGAAGAACCGGCTTCAAAGAACGCAAAGACCGTTCCATCTCCAGGCAAGGTCATGGCGTCGGTTTTTTGGGATGCTCGTGTGATAATTTTCATTGACTATCTTGCAAAAGGAAAAACTATCAACGGCGAGTATTATGCGAACTTATTGCAACGTTTGAGCGAAGAATTCAAGCGAAAACGGCCGCAGTTGGATAAGAAGAAAGTGTTGCTTCATCAAGACAATGCACCAGCTCACACATTCGTTATTGCAATGGCCAAAATTAATGAATAAAAGTTTGAATTGCTACCTCATGCACCCTATTCGCCAGATTTAGCCCCCTCGGATTATTTTCTGTTCCCAGGCTTGAAAAAATGGCTCGGTGGTCAAAGATTTTCCAACAATGAAGAGGTTACGTCGACAGTTAATGGCTATTTTGAGGAGCTTGACGATTCTTATTATAAAAAGGGTATCGAACTTATTAAACATCGCTGGGAAAAGTGTGTGGAGCTAAAAGGAGATTACGTTGAAAAATAAATATATTTTTTCCAAAATTGTTGTGTTTTATTTGTTGGGCCAGGTACTTCTGGGACCACCCTCGTATTTCAATAAGTGAAAATAGAATATTTGACTATAGATGTCACAAGTTACTTTTTGTTGTGTCTCAATATCTAAACAGTTTTGGACTCACATTTCTATTAACTTTCAGAATGTTTCCAATAAGCGGAAACACCTGCAGATTTATTCACGTATATTTATTTTGCGTGTATCCTGTGTCGGTTTTCAATCACCCTGAACGAAGTTAAAAATATAACTCCATATCTTATCATTGCCGGTTTCATAAAGATAAGTGTTTGTATTTCTAAATATCGAATTGATACGCCCATGGATGTGACGCACACAAATAAGGTCGTCGCAATAGTAAAATTCTATTCCAAAAGTCATAAATTATGCATTGATAATGTAATCACGCTATAAATGGCCATTTATTATGAATTAAGGCGTATACTTCATACATTTTTTTCGAAACTGTCAATTACTTTCATTGAGTTTTGTTGAGACGTGTCTCAAACATCTCTGTTTAGACAATCTATTAAATCATGTCGTGACGTACAGTTGTGTGCATAAAAAAGTCGTACACGGTACGACACTAATTAAGGCATTGCACTATTGCACTAAAAAATGTTAAAAGCGCGTTACTGACAAAAATAGTTTGAATTTCGACGCTACTTGTCAAAGTCGATAAGAAGCTTAATCATTAAGATTGACGACCCTGACTCACAATATTCTACAGGGTGTTATGTAATAAGTGTCCGATATTTAACAGGACGATTCCTCAGTTATTTATAAGGTAAAAAGTTCATATAAACATGGGTCCGCAAGGCCTTCAGTTTTGAGATAGAGGGTGTGAAAATTTATTTTTACTTTGGTATTTCGTGAATAAATTTTGAATTAATGTCTATATTTGAACAAAAATTGGTATTTGGGGACTTTTCAATATGAGAAATTCAAATTTGATCTCTGTTTGGCACTTTATTGTAGGGGGCGCCACCTGCAGGTCTTTGTCTCTTTTGGGGAGTCACAACTTTTTCGTGCATGTATGTATCACATTTTCTAGAAAAAAACATATTCCACTATCATTTTTATGTGAAAAAGGAATACTTGTCAAAAGTCGCTACAAGCAGCCGTTTTCGAGATATTTTAATTTAAATTAACCGATGCATCCAATCGCGAACTCTTTGAAAATTAAATAATCAAGTAGGCTAGTAAGTTTATTCCAATGTTTTTTTGTGCTGTCATTTCAAAAATTATATCTTGACGCATAGTTAAATAGTTTTATTTGTTACTAGTGTGATTATTTTATTGAAAATGGTAAACTTCACCAATGCAAAGTATGCTGACATACATACGGACTCGCTAACGGAAATGCATATGAGGCTAGACGTTTATATCAGGAGCGTTATCCGAACCGCACAACTCCTACTTCAAAAACCTTTTCAAGAATTCACACTCGGTTAAGGGAAACAGGAAGTTTTGAGAAAGCTAGTCATCTGTCGGTTGCACATCGGACGGTAAGAACCCCAGCAACCGAGGAAGCATTTCTCTGGTTGGAGAACACCCGGAAACAAGCTCCAGGAAAATAGCGCTGACGTTGAACATTTCTCATGGTCTGGTATGGAAAATTTTAATTGATAATTTGTTATATCCCTATTATATTCAGAGAGTTCAGGCACTCCTCCCTCGTGACTTTCCGTTACGTATCAACTTCTGTCGTTGGTTTCTCCAACGCCTTATTCAAAATCCTTTATTTGAAAATCAAATCCTGTTTATCGACAAAGCAAATTTCTCACGCAACGCTATACGCAATTTTCACAACAATCATTTGTGGTCAAAGAACAGTTCTCTCTCAACGTGTGGGCAGGAATCCTTGGAGATTATCTGATAGGCCCATTCTTTATTCCGGGGAGATTAAACGGAGAGAGATATCGTCATTTTCTTGAAGCAGATTTGCCTATTTTACTGGAATATGTGCCGCTTAGACTACGACATGAAATGTGGTTTATGCATGACAGTGCCCCGGCACATTTTAGCATACAAGCGCGAGAATTCTTAGACCAAATTTTCGGTAACCGTTGGATAGGTCGGGGAGGGCCTCAACCATGGCCCCCTAGGTCACCAGACCTTAATAGTTTAGATTTTTTCCTGTGGGGACATCTAAAATCCTTAATTTACCAGACACCTATCCAAAATAGAGAAGAATTAAGAAATCGAATAATTAACGCATGCAGATCGGTTCAAGATACTCCAGGAATTTTCCAAAGAGTGCGAGAATCAATGAGAAGAAGATTGGATGCGTGCATACAGGCAGGAGGTGGACATTTCGAACATTTATTGTAACTTTGGATTAGATTAATATTTAGTATTCCATTATTTATGGTTTATTAGGAATTAGCTTTTGAAATGTTTCTAGGTTAAATAAAAAAACAAAATCTTTTTTTTTTCATTTTTGGACAAACGCATACATCGATTAATTTAAATTAAAATATTTCGAAAACGGCTGCTTGTAGCGACTTTTGACAAGTATTCCTTTTTCACGTAAAAATGTTAGTGGAATATGTTTTTCTTCTAGAAAATGCACGAAAAAGTTGTGACTTCCCAAAAGAGACAAAGACCTCTAGGTGGCGCCCCCCACAATAAAGTGCCAAACAGAGATCAAATTTGAATTTCTCATATTGAAAAGTCCCCAAATACCAATTTTTGTTCAAATATAGACATTATTTCAAAATTTATTCACGAAAAAACAAAATAAAAATAAATTTTCAACACACTCTATCTTAAAACTGAAGGCCTTGCGGACCCATGTTTATATGAACTTTTTACCTTATAAATAACTGAGGAATCGTACTGTTAAATATCTGACACTTATTACATAACACCCTGTATAACTGCTGTACGACTTATTTATGCACACAACTGTACCTATGCATACATCGCATACTGAATGTCAGTCACATCAAGGTGATGACTTTATGATCATCTGAAAGCTGGGACTTTTTTGCCAGGGGTAATATACCAGAAGTCCATTCGAAAACTTCCCACCCGCAATATCACATTGAGTAGATAGTTATCCGGAAAATCGTCGAGACAAGTATAGTCTATACGAACTCCATTGAGACAGCACACAACCAAGCGATGGTTATATCAATATACAAATTGCCGCTGATAATTTGCATAGTCATAAATGACACGTTATTCTCTAACCGCTCCTCGTCTTAACTCGATTGCAGTCCATGTGGACTAGATATCTTCTGTCACATGAAGAGGGAGGGCGAAATGAAAAACGAAAGCATGTGATTGGCCGCTGTTGAATTCTAATTGGTCAGACACCGAAAGTCTTTGACATGCCGCTGAATTCGAATTAGTTTGTATTTGCGAGATTTATTTACCAGACAGTGCGGTACAGCTAGGCAAAGAACCATATTTACATATATCGTAATTTAGTTGTCATAATTACATCATCTGTTCAGTATAGCATTCTGGAGACCTTTCGATGTTGATGTAGTTGAAACAGAAGATTTTTCACAGCCGCTCCAAGTGGAAGTTAATCCAGAACGTCTCCATGTGGAAGCTGATCTAGAGCCAGTACATATAGCCTAAGAGCTGGTGACAGGTGACGTTCTCCCATTTTTACACTGCATGCCTTTTTAAATCTTGATAAGTAACCCCAAAATATAAAAAATAGACGGGTTCCTGGCCGTCCCACGTGTGCACTTCATAAGGAAACGCGCTTTTCTTTTTGTGGAGAATATTCGTGTTTTTCCTCGATATTATACTGCCTGCCGTTGTAATATACGAAAGTTCAAACAAATTGAAGCGCTAATGATTGATGGCATGCAATCCGCAGCGGCAGAAAGGGCTCGATGGGATACGAAAAATTGAAAAAAATTAATGGGGACTTCCGTGTTTTCAAATTGCATGCCAATGTAAAGAATTGGAGTTTTAGTAGCAAAAACACTCTGGAAAAATTGGCATGCGCCCTTCGTCTGACCAACGGTGGAAAATTTCGGAAAAACTCTGTAAAAATTTAATACAGGTTTTCTGTGATTCCAAACTACTCCTAATAAGGATAATAATTAATTTTATAACGAAATAATTATCTAATACAAATGGCATGTATGTTGAATAAGACCATCGTATTATAAATATTAATAAAAGTTGCACAAAATATTGGTAGCTGGTTTGATTTGCATGCCGTTTTGTATTTCATTAATATATATTACTTCAAGTTATTGACGTAAATCGCATGCATGTAGCTCAACTACAGCTCAGCTATACCCAACATACAAAAATTGTGAAAAAATTTAATAAACATAATTTTTTTTTAATTTAAACGAACACTTGAAAAATTCCGTGACTTTTTCTTGCATGCCGCTTTGTTTTGTATTCGTAAATATTATTTTGAACTAAAATAATAAATGGCATGCATGTAGCTTTGTATATGTATATGTATTTTCAATGCTTAGAGTGGAACATTATTTCAGATTCATGGGAATTTTACTTCTATCGTTCAATTTTCAAACTACAAGATGTATCTATTCGCACTTAAAATGATATTTCATTCATCGAGTAAAATTTCCTTCGATATACTGAAACTAATTGTGTGAATATCCCTCAACTATGAGAACATCCACCTGCAACTGAAATGTACATCCGTCTTGGCGTAAATTTCCGAGTTGATTGCAAGGTCATTATATGTTTTGAAACGTATAACTTTCGATTAATGAATCCCATATTATGGAGAAACCAATAAATTCTTCTCGGTCGTTTTTTCTTAATATACACTTACATTTTTTAGAAAATGTTGGCTGTTGCTGAGTTTATTTGTGACACCTGCTCTCAAAAATTCAAATTCTTAAAAAAAAACAACGTACACCAAAAACTCCACAAGTACTTGTTCCATCATTGTAAAAAGACATTTTCCCTAATAGAAAGCATCTAGCTGTCGAATAATAGTCCATATTCTGTGATAATTTCAATTGAATTTTATTGGTCTGCCCTAACTGTGTCAAGAATTAACAAGACGGTGGAAAGCCTGTGGCTTGTTGTATAATACAACTTTTTTTTTGTCTTTAGGACAATAGCACTGAATAGGAAGACCAGCCCATAAATCTTTATAATATATTGATAATGATTAATGTTAGTTTATGATATACAATGTATTATTCGAAAACGCTTTCAATTTTTTGCTATATTGGAATTAAATATTCAGTTTGTGTTTGAAATTTTTTATTTCCAATTATTAAAGAGAACTGTACATAATTAACCGAAATATCGTAAGATAATGAAGACAAGGACATAATCTGTTTATACTAATAAAACATAGAATTTTTGTTTTACTACTGAACGCCACAGATTCAATAATTTTTTTCTAGTTCCTACATGAAACGTGCAAGACGATTCTTACCCAGATAATACGGGGTCAATCTGTCTGCCATTCAGCCAGAGTGGTTAATAAAGGTATAGAAATGGATGGAAAATGATTGAGGATTTTGGAAACGTTCAACGTTCAAAAATTTGAGCAATATATCTCCACTTCACCAAAACACTATAAATACTCATCTGGAGACTATTATCAGTCTTGATGATGCTAGTTTTATTGGCGAAACATAAATCGAGTATAATATAATGAAGTGCTTTGGTGACCTGGAGACGAATTTCTCAAATTGATGGATACGTCCATGGTGTGTTGAATAACAGACAAAATGTACCTACCTATACAATAAAAAAATATGCAGTGAGGTCTTAAAGTAACGGATAAATTAATTTTCTACGTTGTTATCTATTTTCAAGAAAATTCCTGAAACACGTCAATTCATGTTTTCAAAAAGATACTCTGTGACCTAAAACAAAATCGCCGCTCCTTCACCCCCCTCAAAATGGCAGCCACCACCCCCCAATTTTTTTAAATGAAATAGGCGGTCAAGTAATACCTCATTTCGAAGGGTATTCAATTGTCTATACAGCTGTGTGTCACGTATGACAAACAACAGTTGGTAAATGAACCAAAAAAATAGGGTGCATTGAATATACAGCGAATTTAATAGTATTCGTGGTAATTTTTAACATTTTGAAAACTAATTTTGTTATGACGCAAAAATTTAAAAATTCAAAAAAATAGGCATGACTATATAGACAATTAAATACCCTTTTAAATGAGGTATCACTTGACCCCCTATTTGATTATAAAAATTTGGTGGGGTGGCTGTCACTTCGAGAAGGGTGGAAGAGGGGCATTTTTTTATGTCACAGAGTGTCTTTTCGAGAACATAAATCGATGTATTTCAGTGAACTTCTTGAATATGGCTGATAAGGTAGAAAATTAATTCATCCGTTACTTTAGGACTTCACTGTATAAATTCATGATAATGTAATCCCACATAATGAAATTCCAAAGCAAATTTACATCGGAGTGTATTTTTCAAGTTAGAAAATCAAACCGTAATATTACAATGTAAAATTCCACTGCAAATTATTTACGTTAGAGAATCAATCCTTAATATTACAATGTAAAACTCTAATGCAAATTTTTGTTGGGAAGTAATATAACAATGTAAAGTTCCATCGTAAAATTATGTCACAACGTAAAGTTACATCGAAGAAGTGCACAGAGTTGATCAGACTAAATATCTAAGGTGATATAACACGTAGTATGCAAAATTTCACTCCAAGGTAAATTCCCGTTAAAACGGGCGGTAATTGATTTGCCGAAGTGGGAGCGGAAAAAATTCTCCCAGTGCTCTATTAAAATGAGTTTTCACTCCAATGCGCACTGATTCAGGAAGGAACATTTTTCAAATTCCAGCAACTTTTTCTGCTATCCACCCTCACTAAGATTTGTGGTTTGCCCTCGGCGCAGATGGAGCACGAAATTTATGTTCCAGCGAGGTAGAAAGTCACTTCTTGCACTTCCTGGCGTAAATCGCGGAGAAGACAAAGCGGCGAGGACGTCCTTAAGCTTGCTCGGTATGCAAATTGCTCCTGTGATATTGTAAATGGCTTCCCTGTGTAATTATTGCCCCTGAGAGCGTAAACACTGCGACACCAGCGTGTATCGGGAAATCGTCGGGACCTGAGATATTCGTCGCTTCTACTCAATCTAGGGTGACGTAGATAGATGATTACAGCAGAGAGGAAATTGTAGGAGCCCGTCAGGAACAATAATTAGTTCAAGAGCCGTTGGCATCTTTCGTTGATTAGGTATTTATAATTCGTTGCATCTTCAGGTTCGCACCGAATAGGACCACTGTGAAAACACAAACGGTTGTAGCTCCAGAAACGAAATATTAGTATATGGGCAAGGGTGGCATATGTTACTCCTTAAAAATCTTCCGAATTTATATAGCAATTATGATTTTCAACATTATTATCATGATAATGGTGCTTTCAATAAAACAGATCATATTTATCAGTGACTGAGACAATCACATACAGTGTCCGTCTTAAGTCCGTTCCCCCCCTACTAATATTTGAACCACCTGGTATATCGCAACGAAATTTGGAGGGTTTTACTGGGAGATGAAAACCTACTTTTTCATAAAAAAATTAAAGCCAAAAGATTTAAAATGGCGGCTGAGCGCCATCTTCAATATTTTTTTAAATAGAACACCCCATATATTATTCCACTTTCGAAATTTGCTCATAATTCTCAACAGTTTCCTCTAATACACTTTACTCCTAAATTAAATTCTTTTCGAAATATTAACGTTTGAAAGGTGAAATTTTGTTCATTTCAAACCCAACCAAAAACACTAATGTTGCTTTCAATCAAGTTTGCATTGGAGAAAATCGTCGCGGTAACGTCTTGTTTACTGTCAAATTAACTGTAACTGTCAAATAGTCCGTTGACCGCCTCAATCATTTTATGAAAAGTGTGATCATGGCTCGTAGTTTAGACGATAAATTTGAAGCAGTTTCGATATTTGGAGAAGCTGGAAGAAATTATCATCTAGCAGTACGTATGTTTAATGATATATTTCCCGAGAATCCTATTTCGAGGATATATTTGCGCAAACTTTTAAATAAGCTCCAAGCAACTGGTACGCTGAAAGATGCTCCATAATTTGGAAAAAAATTCATCATCTAACATTTTAAATTAATTTCACTGCTTGTCAAGTCCAACATGTTTCGTTAAATAAAAAAAAACAACTTTAGTTAAACCAAATGCTAAAACTCAGATGGGTACTAGCTCAGTCTATCGCCATTTGGTAATTTTAGTTAACTAAAGGTAGTAGAAATATTTTTTTTACAAGTAACATGATCATATGTTTACCTTTTCAACTGTCAAAAAATTTCCACTTAAATATCGTGGCGCCACGAAAAAATTTCCGGAATTTTTTTTAGTTGTCATGGTAACTAGTCAAAATTAAGGCATCTTATTGGTTGAAAAGTAGAGGTGTGAAATTTTCGCTGAAATGGTAATCAATCCGACTCAGTCGACGTCTGCAGTTGCTGAATCCTGTGGAGTAAGTTCAAAATGTGTCCAAAGACTCCTAAATAAAGAAAAGTTTCATCCCTATATAAAATGAAAATCCTGCATGCTCTCACGGAGGATGATCCAGACCGGAGGGTTGAATTTTGTGAGTGGTTAACAAGAACAATTGAAGGAGAACGGGGCTTCCTAAAACATGTATGTTACTCAGACGAATGCGCGTTTTTTCTTAATGGAAAAGTGAACAAACAGAATGTACGGTACTGGAGCGATACTAATCCGCATATTTTCAGAGAGGGACATACCCAGTTTCCTGAAAAGGTGAATGTTTGGGCGGGGATTTTAGGCAATCGCGTTGTTGGGCCGATTTTCATCAGAGCCAATCTTACAGGAGTTCTTCACAAAAATCTTTTAGAAACTGAAATTGAACCTCGAATAAGGCAAATTGTATTGAACAAGCAGGAAGAGTTTGAAAATCGTGAAATCATATTTCAGCAGGATGGGACACCTCCCCATTTCGATCGCATGGCTAGAGACTTCCTCGATACTACCTTTCCTGGGCGATGGATAGGTCGCAGGGGAAGTACAGAGTGGCCACCCAAATTTCCGGATCTTACACCTCTAGATTTTTTCCTTTGGGGGTATCTGAAGTCAAAGATCTACGCCAATGAATGCCAAACAATAGAAGAGTTAGAACGCAGAATAATAGATACATGTGAAGAAATAGATGAACAGACTTTCATCAACGTGAGAGTAGCTATTTATAATAGGGCACTTTATGTCAAGATTTAGGAGGGGGGCACTTTGAATACTTGATAAAATAATTGTTGGGGTTAAATAAAAGAATTATTCAAAAAAATATATAATTTTTTAGTCAACTAATTTGTTTTGATTGTGAATTTATAGAACACATTCGTAAGCTTCGAGATTTTCCGGTAAGAGGTGCTGTTTATCCTTAGTAAACTCTATTTACGCCTCTTATTCGTAGAAATAATTAAGAGATTTAACTACAAATTAATAACAACTTGTAGTTAGCAAAATGTTTCACAGGAAGTGACCAAAATCCATCCTTTATTTCATAACCGGAATGTCACTTTTCAAACGTAAATTTTTTTTTCCTTGGTGTTTTGGCATCGACTGCTATGGTCATTAGCCATGTGTTCTGGATAGGCCTTGTTACTAACTCCATACGCCACTTTAGGAGCAGCACTGTTAATTTTTAACGCAACAGTGAATCGTGGAGGATTATTCCCAGCCGACACGAGCCTCAGTCATTCAGACTTTCACATCTGAAAATGAAAAAATATCGCACCGTCTGAGAATCGAACCTGCAATCTCTCGATTACCAGGCGAGCGCTTAACCACTGCGCTAATCCCCGCCCTTTCAAACGTTAATATTTCGAAAACAATTGAATTTAGGAGTAAAGTGGATTAGAGAAAACTGTTGAGCAAATTTCGAAAGTAGAATAATATACGGGGTGTTCTATTTAAAAAAATATTGAAGATGGCGCTCAGCCGCCATTTTAAAACTTTTGGCTTTGATTTTTTCATGAAAAAGTTGGTTTTTATCTCCTATTGAATCCCTCCAAATTTAGTTGCGATATACCAGGTGGTTCAAAAATTAGTATAGGGGGGGGGGGACTTTAGACGGGCACTGTATATCATGGGATAAAAAGTGCGTTTCTGAAAGTTTGTTTTCCTATGTACATTCAGAACACTATGATAAAGCAAACCTCCCCCATTTCAGATTTTGTATCTCAATACGCACCATGGAAACTACCCCCATAATCAACGAAATCTACAGAATAGCGTTAATTCATCATTTCTGGAAATTTCTTGTTCACGGGGCCAGGTAGCAGAGTGGTTAAAGCGACATGGTTTAGTCACTTTGGATGCCAGTCGGCGATGGTTCAAACCACAGCGACTTCAGACATTTTTCTGATGGCCCGAGAAAGTGCTCGGAATCGCACGTAAAAAGGTAAGACCACGTTAATCCTTGGCGCGCACAAGTTTTGAGGGCTGCCGTTCGTAAGGGGACGAAAGCTAAACGAACAATCAAAACAATAAAATAATTAAAACAATTGAAACTGTGTATTCAAAACGTTCTAAGGGAGCATACCTACCTCATTTCAGATTTTGTGTCTCTATACTCACCCTGGAAACTACCCCCGTAATGGAAAAAATTGAAAATCAGAGTTAGTTACGTTTCTGGAAATGTCCTTTTCACTGTGTATTCAGAACGATCTAAGGAAACATACCTACCCTATTTCAGATTTTGTAAATCAATACTCACCCTGGAAACTACCCCCGTTATACAAAAAATTGAAAATCAGAGTTAGTTTATCGTTTGTGGAAATTTCTTTTTCACTTTCCAGGGTGTGTATTGAGATACAAAATCTGAAATGGGGTAGGTAAGCTTCCTCAGATCGTTCTAAATACACAGTGAAAAAGAAATTTCCAGAAACGATAGACTAACTGATTTTCAATTTTTTGTATAACGGGGGTAGATTCCAGGATGAGTATTGAGATACAAAATCTGAAATGGGGCAGGTATAATTCTTCAGATTGTTCTGAATAAACAGTGAAAAAGAAATTTCCAGAAATGATGAATTAACGCTATTCTGTAGATTTCGTTTATTACGAGGATAGTTTCCAGGGTGTGTATTGAAATACAAAATCTGAAATGTGGTAGGTATGCTTTCTCAGCTCGTTCTGAATACACAGTGAAAAAAAAATTTTCAGAAACGATCAGATCAACTAACTCTGCTTTTCAATTTTTTTATTATGGGGTAGTTTCCAGGGTGCGTATTGAGATACAGAATCTGAAATGGCGTAAATATACTTCCTCAGATCGTTCTGAATACACAGTGAAAAAGAAATGTCCAGAAACGATAAACTAACTCTGATTTGCAAATTTTTTTTATCACGGGAGTAGTTTCTAGGTTGGGTATTGAGAAACAAAATCTAAAATGGGGTAGGTATGCTTTCTCAGCTCATTCTGAATACACAGTGAAAAAGAAATTTCCAGAAACGATCAACTAACTCTGTTTTTCAATATTTTTATTATGGGGGTAGTTTCCAGGATGAGTTTTGAGATACAAAATCTGAACTGGGGTAGGTATGCTTCCTCAGATCGTTCTGAATACACAGTGAAAAGAAGTTTCCAGAACAGATTGAAGATTTTGTTGATTATGGGGGTAATTTCCAGGGTGCGTATTGAGATACAAAATCTGAAATGAGGTAGGTATACTTCATCAGATCGTTCTGAATATACACTGGATAATAAATTTCCAGAAACGCACTTTTTATGTCATAAAATGGTACTGAATCTTTCGAGTTATTTCGAAACTGAAAAACGTAATGAAGGTTCGTCTAATAATAATATACAGGAAACAGTAGCAAGAGCACTGGGAGTAAGTTTGAGATCTGTGCAGAAAATTGTGTACGAGAAAAAGAATAATATAATCCCCAAAATTTCCAAAAAATGTAAAACAAAAAAACCAAAGACTGAAGATTTGAGAGATGGTATCAAAATGGAAGTACGCAATGTAATTTATGATTTATATAAATTGAAGCCAAACGTGACGCTTCCAATTTTGAAGGATGCTCTGAAACCGAATATATTTATATGAAATGCCTCAAATTGTAAGTCAACGTGTTCAGTTTTTGAAAAAATATACAGAAAATTACAATTCAAAATTAAGACAAATTGTGTTTTTAGACGAAACGTGGATATTTTCGAATGGGAGTGGGTCAAAATCGTGGCAGGATGAGTCCGTAAAGAGCGTCAAAAGAAAAAGAGAATGCGGTCCGGAAAAACGGTACATTATATTACATGCCGGTTCTTCAAAAGGCTTCGTTCCAGAAGCAAGTTTGATTTTTTCTTCAAAGTCAAAAAGATTGGATTATCATGATTCATGATAACATGAATTGTGACATGTTCGAAAAGTGGCTTAGAGAACGGTTGATACCAAATTTAGAAGAGCCGCCTTTAATTATTTTGGACAATGCCTCTTATCATTCAAGAATATTAAATAAACAGCCTAATTCTTCTTGGAGAAAAAGTGACATTTATGAGTGGTTAGAATCACATATGCACAATGTGTTACAAAATATGTGAAAATCAGAACTTCTGTCGATTGCAAAATCCATAAAAAAACCTACAATGTATGCCGTGCATGAGATATTACGTGAGTATGGCCATGAGGTATTACGGCTACCACCATACCATTGCCAGTTCAATGCAATAAATAGAACTAATATGGGCTGGGACTAAATCATACTATGAGAAACATGTGGGTAACGGCCTTAAATCCGATGAGGTGGAGATGGTTTGGGAAGCTGTACTGGACCAGATTAAGGAGGAATATTGGAAGAAATCGGTAGAATATACAGTTTCTTTTCAGTCTATCTCTCTATAATGGTCATTTTCCGGATTACTGGAAAAATAGCTATATTACATCTATATTCAAATCAGGCAATAGGGAAAATGTAACAAATTATAGAGGAATTTGCATTCAGTCTGTAATACCTAAGTTGATGAATAAACTAGTAACTTGTCAGTTGACCTGGGCCTGCAAGAATATAATAATTCCACAACGACATGGTTTCTGTTCAGGACGATCTACTATGACAAATCTAATAACATATGAGCAACATTTGTTACATGCCTTGGAGAAAGGTAATCAGATAGATTCTATCTATACCGATTTCTCGAAGGCATTTGATAGGGTCAATCATTTGTTATTGTTGGAAAAATTGAAAGCTCTAGGTTTACCCCCGTAAAGCTAGCAGAACCACTTTGGAATTTTCAAAATTTTGTTAGGCCATAATTTTAGGCTAATTTTAGGCTAATTTATTACCCTATTCCGTTAAGCTAGCAGAACCCAACCTTAAAAAAGCAACTCAAAACAAATCCAGTTGGACAATAATTTTAGGCTCTATTCAGGCTAATTTATTACCCGATTATAAATTTTTCTGCTCTTCAGTAGAAGGAGAAATTATAGGTTGTGTTAGGTCAACACTGAGCTGGCAGTACCAAAAGGCTAACCGAATCGTTATGGAAAATCTGATCGCACCATAATTCTAAGCTCATTTTTGGCTCACGTTTGAACCCATCGCCGATTTTTTTGGAATTCGTTTTTTAAAAAAAATCCTGGGTTCTTCTAGCTTTACCGTTAAGCCAGCAGAACCCAACCTTTAAAAAGCAACTCAGAACAAATCCAGTTGGACAATAATTTTACGCTCTATTCAAGCTAATTTATTACCCAATTATAATTATTTTTGCTCTTCAGTTGGAGGAGATATCATAGGTTGTGTTCTGCTAGCTTAACGGTAAAGCTAGCAGAACCCAGAATTTTTTTAAAAAACGAATTAAAAAAAAAATCGGCGATGGGTTCAAACGTGAGCCTAAAATGAGCCTAAAATTATAGTGCGATCATATTTTCCATAACGATTCGGTTAGCCTTTTGGTACTGCCAGCTCAGTGTTGAGCTCACACAACCTATGATTTCTCCTCCAAATGAAGAGCAAAAAAATTTATAATTGGGTAATAAATTAGCCTGAATAGAGCCTAAAATTAATGTCCAACTGGATTTGTTCTGAGTTGCTTTTTTAAGGTTGGGTTCTGCTGGCTTGACGGTAAAGCTAGCAGAACCCAGGATTTTTTTAAAAAACGAATTAAAAAAAAATCGGCGATGGGTTCAAACGTGAGCCTAAAATGAGCCTAAAATTATGGTGCGATCATATTTTCCATAACGATTCGGTTAGCCTTTTGGTACTGCCAGCTCAGTGTTGAGCTAACACGACCTATGATTTCTCCTTCAACTGAAGAGCAGAAAAATTTATAATCGGGTAATAAATTAGCCTGAATAGAGCCTAAAATTATTGTCCAACTGGATTTGTTCTGAGTTGATTTTTTAAGGTTGGGTTCTGCTAGCTTAACGGTAAAGCTAGCAGAACCAGGATTTTTTTTTAAACAAATTCCAAAAAAATCGGCGAAGGGTTCAAACGTGAGCCTAAAATGAGCCTAAAATTAATGGTATGATCAGATTTTCCAAAATGATTCGGTTAGCCTTTTGATACTGCCAGTTCAGTGTTGACCTAACACAACCTATGATTTCTCCTTCAACTGAAGAGCAAAAAAATTTATAATTGGGTAATAAATTAGCCTGAATAGAGCCTAAAATTATTGTCCAACTGGATTTGTTCTGAGTTGCTTTTTTAAGGTTGGGTTCTGCTAGCTTAACGGTAAAGCTAGCAGAACCAGGATTTTTTTTTTAAAACGAATTCCAAAAAAATCGGCGATGGGTTCAAACGTGAACCTAAAATGGGCATAAAATGATGGTGTGCTTAGACTTTTCATAATCATTCGTTTGGCGGTTTGGTTCTGCCAGCTTAACGTTAACAATTGAAGAGCAAAAAATTTGGGAATAGGGTAATAAATTAGCCTAAAATTAGCCTAAAATTAGCCTAAAATTATGGCCTAAAAAATTTTTGAAAATTCCAAAGTGGTTCTGCTAGCTTTACGGAGGTTCTAGGTTTTGGTACAGCTATACTAAATTGGATAAAAAGCTTCCTAACACAACGTTTACAGTTTGTTAGAATTAATAATTACATTTCAGAAACAATTCCTGTAGCTTCCGGTGTACCACAAGGATCACATTGTTGGGCCATTATTGTTCAATCTATTTGTAAATGACATTGGCAGTTGTTTACAGTATGCAAAGTTTTTACTACTTGCTGATGATTTGAAATTATATTTATCAGTTAGCGATGTCTTAGACAGTCAAATTCTTCAAAACGAATTAGATATTATATATGAATGGTCCTCAACAAACAACTTGTACTTGAACATACAGAAATGTCACGTAATCACTTTTTCCAAATCAAAAAACATCCTTTATTATGACTATAATATTGATGGAAAAGTACTGGACAGGGTAAACGAAATTAGAGACCTTGGGATTACTTTAGATTAGCAACTAAACTTCAAAAGACACTTCAATAATGTTTCTGCAAAGGGAAGCAAAATGTTAGGATTTATAATGAGAAATGGTAAAAAGTTGTCATGTAATACCCTCAAAACTTTATATTGTTCTTTAGTTAGATCATCACTGGAATATGCCTCAGTTGTATGGTTCCCATATTACAGATGTGACATTGAAAAAATTGAAAATGTTGAAATTCGATTTCTGAAGTATATATCATTCAAAATGAAGACATATTTGAACTTTAATCGTCAAAATATATTAAATAAACTTAACTTAGCTGAACTCACCACACGGCGCTCTCAAAATGATATGACATTCATTTACAAACTACTGTCAGGAGAAGTCGACTGTCCTTTTCTTCTAGAAATTATTAATTTCATTGTAAAATCTTACAATACAAGAAATCCTCCACTTTTTAGCATAAAAAATCACAGCACTAACTATGGTTACAACACACCGATGTCCAGATGCATGAGATGGTGTAATAAGTATAATGTCGATCCTCTTGTAAACTCATTGAGTGAATTCAAAAAATCTATTAGTGACATAAGGTTAGACTAATATTATTGTTGACTTATAAATGTACAATATGTAACTCATTAGTTCACTGTTATAATTGTTATTATTTTGTTTCTAATGGTGAATCCGTAACTAAATAAATAAATAAAAAATTATTAAGGGATTGGTGGGATCGAGAACGCTTACTCGATGTCGAAGTAGCACCTGTTATAATAGTTCCATTTGAAAACGATTCCGAAAGTGATGATTTTATTAGTGACATTGAGTGCTTCTGAGTTTATCTTGTTGAAATGAATTCTATTAATTTTTTTTTCTTCATTAAACGATTATTCTCATCCACATAGTTTTTTAGAAAGGTGCTATGCCAGTTCAAAAGGTATCGCTGCGAGTAACTGCTTTCGCAACTGTACTGTTCATTCCAATAACATTGCACAAACGATTTTCGTGCTAAACATGAATGATATCGTGAAAATACACCTTAATAAATAATTACAAAACATTTTGGTAACCACTAGGTTTTTCAATTTGTTTCATATGCACGCTGACCTTTGAAACCGCACGATAGGACCGATTTTGAATATATGACGAATATTTCATAACCGTTACTTTTCGTTGCTTGGCAACGATTATATAGACGGAATATACCGCTTTTCATCAAGAAAGTTTATCAGAAATGTCAATACTTCTGAACGTTTTGCGGAAATCAAATTTTCTTCGATTCACAATAGTCGGCATTGACGCAGTGGTACTATCTACTTTACATCAAGTTGAAATGTTCCCAGATATAATTAGATGCGGTTTCTGATTATTGAACTAAGTTTTAAAATAGCTCTTGCTTATAGGCTCAACGTGTAAATACGACATATCATTTACACTTTATTCACCATGCTCTCGACCCGTTGAAATTTAGATTCAAACCAAATTGAAACCAATCCTTTCCAATATTTTTTTTTCGGAGTGTTAATGGTATGAGAATTACTTTAAGTAATCATCTAATATCATAGAATTATGAAGGAAAATCAATTTTCTATATGTATAACAAAAACGGGAATTGATCTTTGCTGATTGGGAGAGAAAGTTGTCAAATCAGCAATGATAATTCGAGATAAAAATGCTAAAAAAAATTAATAATCTTGAATCATGAAATCAACCAATTCAATGTTATATTCAATCAATATAATTGATCTAAACTGTAACTAAGTGTTACAGTGCAATCCACTATACTTATAGAATGATGGTGGATTTATGCAGCCAGTCAGTTTTGAGTCACAAGGAAGAATATTCGTCAAGGATTGGTTGGAATAAACGGTTCTTCCTTATAATTGAAAACTTATGATTTATGACTGCTGCATAAATCCACCTTAAGTAGAAATAAGAAAGTTTTGTGTAGATATGAGTTTATTTTTATGATGCGAAATAATTCTACTGTTTTTTCTCGTAACGTCGGAATTTCGCAGGATATCAAATTTTTAATATGTTATCAACGCATATTCAATACGTTACACACGTTAAACAAAATGTTGAAGAGGATGAAAACGAAATTCAAAATTTATGTAATTATTGAATAACCCCGGTATCGATCGCCATCGATATCTTTTAACTGACAAACAAAAAACTTTTTTTTAACTGAAATATAACAAATTGAGTATGAGAACGTATTGATCGGAACTCATAACCAGATCCTATTATAATATCATTAATGATAGTACATCGGGGTATATACAGTGTGTCCCACTTACCATGCTCACCATGGGTATCTTTTTAATGGTAAGAGATACGAGGTCGGTTAAATGACACCAATTTTGGAGTTTATCAAGGCCAACTATAATGTGAAAAAATATTTTCATAAAATCTATTCGTTTTTGTTTTATACGCAAATAACAGATTTTGATCATTTTCATGTCTTTTGCAAGTGAATTTTGACCCACTTCTGGCGGCCCTAATAACCTGAAATTTAGCAGATGTTCATAATTCCGGTGACAATGCACCAAGGAATTTTTATTGAAGTGAAAAATGAAAAATGGCGGCTCCTCCAATATGGCGGACGAGATTTGTAATTATGGTCCGATTCCATTCAAAATTGGTATGAGGGAGTTTTTGAGGTCGGAGATCATGATTTTTTGGTTAAAAATTTATAAATTCAAGATGGCGACTTCAAAATTGTTCTTGTTTTTGTATAAATGACGATAACTCCGTAGTTATCAACAAAAAACTATCACTGTGACTTATCATCTGTAAGAGAAAAAAAAGTTATGCATAACTAAGTCATAGTGAGCTATGACCTACATTTGAAAAATAAAAGTTGGTTCTGATATCTCAAATTGTAGAAAAGTTGGTATAAATTTCATTTTTTTTTTCGAAAACTCAATGAAAAACTGCCATGAGAATGTGAAATTCCTATTCGAATATTTTCATAAATAAAGAAGTTAAGGAGGTGACATGAAAATGTTCAAAATCTGTTTTTTGCGTATAAAACAAAAACGAATGGATTTTATCAAAATATTTTTTCACTTTATAGTTGGCCTTGATAAACTCCACATTTGGTGTCATTTAACCAACGTCGTATCTCTCACCATTAAAAAGATACCCATGGTGAGCATGGTAAGTGGGACACACTGTATACCGAGGGGAAACATCTCGCTGAAATGTGTACGAGATTTAAAATATTGAAATGACTGAAAGACTCAAACTGGTGACTGAAAGACTCAAGCCGATGACTGAAAGATTCAAACCGATGACTGAAGCGAAGATTTTATGACTGAAAATTGACTCAAATGACTCAAAATTTCAAGTTGTACGAGATTTAAAGGAGATGTTTCCCCCTCGATATATACAGTGCGGATTTTTTTAGTCCCTCCCCCCTCTTAACTTTCTAACTGTTTGGAGCTTTTCACCGTAACTACTTTTTGAAACAAAAAATATGGTGATTGCTCGACAGGGTGCGCGGGGGGGAGGGGCACATCAACTCAAAAATTTTAAAAGGCATGGGGGGTCAAGTGACACATCGTTGAAAAGATAATTCAATTCTCTTTACAACCATCTGAATATTTTTGAATTTTGTTAAGAAATGTTTTCCCAATTTGATGTGCCCCCAGCGCCATCTGTCGAGTAATTGCAATGTTTCTTCTCTCAAAAATTAGTATCGGTAATACCCTTCAAAATGTTTTTGGTTTCATTATTCCACAACAAACAGTTCAAATTTATCAAGGTATGACTAGTTTTCATATCCGCATTTATATTTGATATTTCAAGTTTTAATTGCAAAAAAATATTGACGAAATTCAAAAAATACTAGGTTGTTCAACGGTTTAAAATTTTATATATTTTCTCATTTTACATTTTGTAAACTTTGAATTTTCATATATTGTACTGTAGCTATATATTTTATATTTCATGTATTTTTATATTTTATATTTTACATATTTTTAAATTTTTTATGTAATGTGGCGAAGCTGCGGGCGATGCCCGACCTGAACTCTCGCGTGGCCGGCGCCCGGCCGCAGGTGACTGTCGATGCGCTATGCACCGAGAAGAATCTGGACGATTCGAGGCTTTTCATGAGCATTCGGAGAAGTGAGCGGTGGATATAAAAAGAACTACGCAGCATACAGACGGGGGTCAGTGAAGTGAATGTCGAATATAAATTGTTCAGTGGTTGTTATATAAATTAGATATTGTATTGTGTTATTGAATCATTGTATTTCGTTAAATAAATTATTTTAGACAACAAATATACGACATTTGGTGACAGAAGTGCGATTTTTAAATACAGAGTGTTCGTGTAAGTAGACAGTTGTGTATTTCGGACAATTGTTTTCGCGGACAATTGTTTTCGCGAAAAATAGACAGTGACTGATACAACATTTTTTCGTGAAGTTGACCGTTGTGTGCATTAACGGAGTATAAACTGATACACTTCTCGCGTGTGAAATAGACAATAATAATAATAGACTGGTGACCCGTGAAATAGACTGTGAGACATAGACTAAGACAAAATGTGTTCGAGGAAAGTTCGCCTGGCCGATTTGAAGGTTGCGGAATTGAAGCAAGAACTGGAGGAGAGGGAATTTGAAACAAGTGGTAAAAAGGCTGTGCTTCAGACAAGACTCTCTGAGGGATTAATCCAGGAGGGCGAGGATCCAGAAACATTTTTATTCGAAGTTTCTGGAATGGATATGAGTTCCATAATGAGTAAACTCGACGGAATGGAACATAAAATTCAGGAGAAACTTGTACAAAATTCGAAAAATCTGGAAGAAAAGCTGCTAGAAAATTCGAATAGTTTAAAGGAAGAACTTCAAGAAAAACTCCAAGAAAAACTTCTGGAAAATTCGAATAGTCTGAAAGAAGAATTTCAAGAAAGTTCGAGGAATTTGAGAGAAGAGATTCTAGGAAATTCGAAGGGTTTGAGAGAGGAGCTTCTAGAAAACTCGAAGAACATGAAAGAAGAACTTTGTGGCGTGGCGAATCGATTAGAAAAAAGAATGGGGACTGTCGAGACAGAGATGGAGAAAATAAAAGATGAAATTGAGGAAGAGATGGGAAAATTGAAGGAAACAATCAGTGACGAAAACAAAAGCGGACTCGAGGCGGAAATCAACAAAATAAAGGAGAAAATCATTAAGATGGAAAGCCAGACTGACACTACTCACAGCACAGAATCTGTCAATAAAAATTCAATGTTGGAGCTGAGTTTGAACTTGGATGATGTTCAAAAGGGTCTGAAAGATGTAAGGATCAGTTCTGAAACAGGAAAGGAAGTGAAGTGAAAGTCGAATATAAATTGTTCAGTGGTTGTTATATAAATTAGATATTGTATTGTGTTATTGAATCATTGTATTTCGTTAAATAAATTATTTTAGAGTGAATTAGACTATAAATATACGACAGTAATCAGCTGTTTTCATTGTCAAAATTGACTTGCCGACAAAAATATTTTTTCTGAAACAATTAAGTAATGTTATTTAAAAATCTGGGTTGTCCAACGATTTTAAATTTTATGTATTATAAATATTTTAAGTTCCTACTTATTTCTATGTATTTTATGTATTTCTCAACTTTACATTTTGTAAACTTTAAGTGTACATATACATATACTGTGGTATAGTATTGACTTGCCGAAAACAATATTTTTTGTAACTTGGTTGAATAAAGATTATATTCTATTCTAAGTATTGTTAAAGACAGTGCTGAGTATTTCTGATTTCACTCAATATGCACAAGTCATTACTTACGTCGACCATCAATATTAATACAGTAGTACTATTTTTAGAGTGCTGATATTTTTATATATAGAATGTTCATTGCCATCCCAATTTCTACCCAATTTACGTCATCGAGTTCTTCACTATCTAGCATATTAGATGTGATGTTGATAAATTTATTGAGCTGTCCGGTTGAAAACACACACACAAATTACTTCGCCGACATTCAAGCTGAATACTCATGCACGCGAAAAGTGCGGAAAGTTTGTACGAGAGTGATTACTGAGATATTTCTACATCGAGGAATGAGGAACACTTTATAGTCTAAATAGTGTTGTGGTGGCCTTCGTCATCAGGTGTACCAAAAATTACTTGGTAAAGGACATACTATACAAAAAAATGTAGCATAAGCGCTCCGACCAATGCTAGGTTATTAGTCGTTAAATCGCTACCAATTTTGAATAGTTATTCTGTGTAATTGTAATGCTATCGGTTTCATCACGTTTTGAAGCCGTTTAAAAATATTTTCTCAGCTGATTTTCCTTGCTGCTCAGATCGCATGGGTAGAAAATTAAAGAATACATCACCTCCTTGCATTTATAGGTCATTGTGTTGGAGTTAGAAGATGAGAGAATCGAAAAATTGCGAAATTTGAACGTTAATCAATGTTTTCGAATTACGTGGACATTAAATATTAGTACCAGGGAAATATTCATGCCAGTCAATTCATACGAGTCGAATATGATGTGATTCATCCCCGTATCACCATTTTAGATGATTGTGCTGGAGTTAAAAAATCAGAGGAAACAATAATGAAAAAATTGTAATGCTATCGGTTTCATCACGTTTTGAAGCCGTTTAAAAATATTTTCCCAGATCACATGGGTAGAAAATTGAGGAATACATCACCTCCTTGCATTTATAGGTCATAGTGCTGGAGTTAGAAAATGGGAGAATCGAAAAATTGCGAAATTTGAACGTTAATTAATGTTTTCGAATTACGTGGACATTAAATATTAGTACCGGGGAAATATTCATGCCAGTCAATTTATACGAGTCGAATATGATTTGATTCATCCTCGTATCACAATTTTAGATGATTGTGCTGGAGTTAAAAAATCAGAGGACACAATAATGAAAAAACTGTAATGCTATCGGTTTCATCACGTTTTGAAGCCGTTTAAAAATATTTTCTCAGCTGATTTTCCTTGCTGCTCAGATCGCATGGGTAGAAAATTAAAGAATACATCACCTCCTTGCATTTATAGGTCATTGTGCTGGAGTTAGAAAATGGGAGAATCGAAAAATTGCGAAATTTGAACGTTAATCTATGTTTTCGAATTACGTGGACATTAAATATTAGTAACAGGGAAATATTCATGCCAGTCAATTCATACGAGTCGAATATAATGTGATTCATCCCCGTATCACAATTTTAGATGATTGTGCGTGAGTTAAAAAATCAGAGGACAGAATAATGCAAAAACTGTAATGCTATCGGTTTCTTCACGTTTTGAAGCCGTTCAAAAATATTTTCTCAGCTGATGTTCCTTGCTGCTCAGATCACATGGGTAGAAAATTGAAGAATACATCACCTCCTTGCATTTATAGGTCATTGTGCTGGAGTTAGAAAATTGGAAAATCGAAAAATTGCGAAATTTCAATGTTAATCAATGTTTTCGAATTAGTACCAGGGAAATATTCATTCCAGTCAATTCATACTACCTACATATTTTAGATGATTGTGCTGGAGTTAAAAAATCAGAGGACACAATAATGAAAAAATTGTAATGCTATCGGTATCAGCTCGTTTTGAAGCCGTTTAAAAATATTTTCTCAGCTGATTTTCCTTGCTGCTCACGGACGTGGTGTAATAAATTGTAATAAAAATGTAATAAATTGTCACATATTTCCGGATTTGGCAGGGTAATTTGGCTGGTGTAGCTTCAAGTCACTCTCACATCGCATGGGTAGAAAATTGAAGAATACATCACTTCCTTGCATTTATAGGTCATTGTGGTGGAGTTAGAAAATGGGAGAATCGAAAAATTGCGAAATAGGAACTGGTAATTTCTATGGTTACATATTCTACCTTCGGTCAGCTTGAGTTAAAGTGGCACTTTTACTCCACTTTGGTATATGAGGAAGATGAGCAGTTATACAATACAACTGTTTGAAGAGAAAATTTGAAGAGGTGAGGCGTAAACTTGTGAAAAAAAATTGAATTTTAGAAAATTTTCTCGTTGCTGCCAATTGAAATAATGAATGTCCCATAAAAAAGCGGCACAAGGTTTGCGGATGTCGAAGTGAGGTTAAGTGCCGGAATGAAATTTTTCATATGAAGGCCATGCGGCGACCGCTCAAATGTTTCATCATTTTGGTCAGAATTTTCATATCTTTCACTGGTCTCAAAGGCAGAAACGAGAAAATCGTCACCTGAAATCTGTCACCATCTCCCAGTCTATTATTGTCCTACTGGATTTGTTTTGAGTTGTTATTTTATGGTTGCTAGCTTAACGGTAAAGCTAGCAGAAACCAAGATTTAAAAAAAAACGCATTCCAAAATATCGGCGATGGGTTCAAACGTGAGCCTTAAATGAGCCTAAAATTATGCATGGTGCGATTGATTTTTCGTAAACATTGGTTTAGCGGTTTGGCCAGCCGTTAAGCTAGCAGAACCCATGATAAAAAATCGGGAATAGGGTAATCTCGGTTATAAATTATCCTAAAATTATGGCCTTTAAAAAATTTAAAATTCCAAAATGGTTCTGCTAGCTTTATATTATATATACCAAGGAACTGCAGTGTTCTGATCCTCGGGGTAATGAACTGAAGGTAATAAGTCCTATGATACTTTCTGCATCGACGGGAATGAAGCATATAGGTATAGGTAGTCATAAATGGAAATAAAATGATGTACTTAATTTCTGTCAGAAAATCAACTTGTTAAAATTAATAATGATTAGTATTTGGTTCATAGGTATGTCAGAATATATTTCAAACTGTTGTCTGGTTTTGTGTTTAATTTTTTAATCGCTGCCATGTAGGATTAGGTCAATCCCTCCAGGGTAAAAGGTGGCACTTCAATCCCTATAAAATCGGGGAGAAAAAAATTGATGTCCCGGCGCAGATCAAAAATTTAAAACAAATCCGTAAGTTTATATTAGTTGTAAATATTTGTTCAATAAAATCTTGCCATCTCTGATTATTCTCAGGTAGGTATTGATAGAGATTATCAGATGAATATCATATGATAAGTAGGTAGGTAGGTGGGTATTTATTTTATCAATTGATTTATTTATCACTATTGGATATATGAACTAGTTCATCAAAAGATAACTGCTGCACCTTATTGAATACATTACCAACATAGAGAGTCCCATTACAGTGACAAATGTATAGAAACATTACAACCCTTACACAAACGGCTAGTTCAAAATCAAAAGTGGGTACATTATACTCGCGAAAACAACAAAACAAGTGAAGATGACGTTTAAATAGAATCGTAAACAATAAAAACACATCCAAAACTATAAAATGGAATATGTTACATTATTATAATTTTGCTGCAGATTTATTTATCTCGCATATGTTCCACTGTCAGTCAAAGGGTGATTGACCTACTACTTACCTGGGATCGGGTAGAACAATTTTCTTGCTAGCTCTCGCAGCTGGGGTGCATTTGCTTTTTTCCATAGCCATAAGATAGCTGACATCAGCTAATACAGCTTCCAGGTCCGCCATTTTGCAGTTTCACTTCACTTTTCAGCTCAAATATACATTATATTTTCCACCCTACACTTCACCACCAAAATCACACCCGTCTGCCGGTCATTATAATATAGAGACGGCTCTGAAATGACATAATAAATGACTCAAAGTCAACAACAAGTCTACCACATTAAAAATTTTAAAGTTCCGACCCTGGATCATGGGAATTTTGACGTTTATTCGACACAGAGCTCACGAAAATTGAATACCGACTGATTTTGGTGGTGAACTGGCGGATTCCTACGGCGCAGTTCGATGCTTTTCGTGAGACAAACAGCTGTTTTGTCGCAGACAGCTGATTTTCATACCACCAACGACGTGGATTAAAAACCCTAAACTACTTTCGGTTCGAAAAAACGTGATAAATGTATTGCAGCAGCAAGTATTTGTGAGAGAAAAGGCAAACAATATTTGATTTAATGCATTTCGAGGCTATTCTTATATTATTTTTGAATTTATAGACTTTTCATTCTCAACAATTAGTGACCTTTTCAACAAAATCTGAAAATTGGTATCACTAGCTGTCACCGCTGTCAGTCTGTCAGATCATCAACAAAATCCTAACCTAAATTATCTGTCTTCTGTATTTCTAAAATGGACAATGTAAAAAGCTACGAGATATTTTCAAAACTTTTACTAAAAATTGGAAATATATTGAATGGACGCACTGTAGGAGACCATACTATTTTGAGTAAAACTTTGGACGAGTTAAATTCTATCAATTATAAATTTCCAGTGATAAAAAACACCACGGTGGGAAACTACAATTAAACTCTACTGAAACTAAATTGTGCCTTGCATTTCAGAAGGCTGTCCTTTTGATCAATCAGTGCTGCAGTTTCATTCCAACAGATGACAAAGATCTTGTAGAAAAATGCAGCAATCTGTTATGGAATCTTAGTCAACAAAAATTAAGGGTAGAAGGTAGAACATTAACGGTTGCAGTTCACTGGTGTTTGAGTGGCCTTACAAATAAAAATAAGGACATTATTTTCGATATTTTAAAAGCTCTGGAGGCTTTATTGCGTAATAATGAGACGGAGGTATATTCGGTAAGCATTTGACAGTGAATCTGAGATACAATCAAAAAAGTTATTCAGAAAGTTCACCATTGATTATAAATGATTCATACATCTATTTGAAATCTTTTTATTGCACATATTCAATCCTAGTAATGACAATTTTCATTATCAATGTAAGTTCAGCAATTCTTTGAATAAACAGTGGCAAAACATTTTCGAAAGCTTTCAAATAAGACTACCAATGTACACCCATTTCATACGAATTGGTTATCATCACTTGGCTTCCAGACAAGTGAGTTTTTGAGTGAAATGTTATCGACGAGACAAATTGCGCTTTTTTTACCAAATCTACAAGCTGTTTTTGTTGAATGCACTTTTAACAATGAACCTAACATGGTTTTCCCAATCACTACCCGACTTCCATATAACTACAATACCTACTTAGTTGTCTTTAAGTCACTTCGTTGATTCTGTAGAACACAAAATTCTGGTAGAGCTTTCTCACAATGGTATCAGATGTGTAACTTTGAACTTGTTGAAATACTTTTTGATAGGAAGGGGTGTTACAGATTGTAATATGACAATTTAACAATCTGCATAATCCAGTCTTGTTTTGTGTACAAAATATAATAGTGATGAATGTCACATGTTCCTAAGGATTCTCTTAGACAATTAGATAACAAACTCAGCTGGCTGACTCAATTGAAATTATTGAGATTGTGGATATTAAATTATCATAGTCATTTTTACTCTCAAAAGACTAAAGAAAATGGAGATTTCCTGTATAGTATATTTTTCGCAAACTTCCACAGTTTAGCATCACATGGGATACTTTTATGAGAGCACTTTTTGGTCTTGGCTGCAAGAAACATTGTGTATTCACTATTCTTGGTTTATACATTTAATATGTTCATTGCAACAAGAAGAGAAAAGCTACCAATTCACCTACAAAACCAGAAATGTCACTGTCCTAAGTTCTAATCTAATCTATTGGGTAGAAAAAATTTACAATGTCATCTGCAGATTTTGTGCAAAAAGATGTAATACAATTTTTCAGGTACTAGACTTGAGGACTGTAGAATTTTGAGACTGATGCTTCCCATCTCATATATTATTACCTTAAATTTAATATATTTTATACACTCTATACAATCTCACTCAAAACATATTTTTATGCATTTCACTAACAATAGGTACTCTAATCTTTAATTTTATGTATCTTGACTTTACCTTGTGCATTTTGTTAACAGTGAATTGCAGTTTCACTTATTTGTCTGTATAATAATCTTTATTCAATTAAATAGGATTTCCTAATATAAACACAATAATAAAAAAAACAAATTATTAACATATTGTATGGTATGCTGCTTCTGGTGTCTTTCTGAAAAGTCTGCAGTAGAATTTTGTAAAGGGGTTCCTAGGGAGGTTCATTTTTCAGTGAGAAGCCTAGTAAAGGTCCTATACTGGTTTCTATTCAGGGTTAGCAGGCAGCCTTCAAGTTTTTGTTACTCTTTAAAAAATTCTGCCATGAATTATTTTCAATTTGTGTCTGTGCTGGTTGTTTGGGTTTACTTCATTCCCCAGGTAACATTTTATTGGTGAACATCTTTTCTGGTTAACTGGTATATTGATACAATACAATAAATACAATTCTTTATTCATCACTCGAATCTATCATACAAATTATAGAATATAAAATATACATAGATTATCGGACTAGTCAAAAAATTGTTTGTTACAATTTGAAATTTAAAATTACAATCACAATTTCAACTTACAATTAACATTAATTATGTTGCATTGTAGTGAGCATGCTTGAACACTGTAGGAAAGATATGGAGCAAAGTTATAGGAATATAATTCGCCATCATAAATCATGATTCTAAACCTTCATCAGTAGAGTTATGCATTGCATAACAGGTAATTTGATAATTTATTTTTAAAGCTAGTACTATTGTCTATCACACCGAAAAGATTTTGGAATTTATTGTAAAATTTTATTTGTTGATAAGTATATGAGTTTTGGCTAACCGTGACTCTGGAGTAATACATTGGTAAGGTAAGACAACTTTTTTTGGTAGCCTTAAATCTGACATATTTGAGCTCTACATAGCAATTAGGTATTGTTTATGAGAAAGAAGCAAGAAGAAATGAACTGGATTGCACAAATTATCTTTCATCAATTTCAATATTCCTTAATTACTGGTTCTTAAGTAGCAGTTAAGTATTGTTTATAAGAAGTAACTGGATTGAATAAATTTATCATTCGTCAATTTCAATATTCCTGGATGACTAGTTCTTTGTCAGCTTAAATGTGAAATTAAAACAAACTTTTACTTTGAATTTGACTTTGATTCATTCAGATTGAGTGCATTAATAAAAAGATGCCCATTTTGTCTAATCTTTCATACCAATTTGAAATCCTAGATTATCATGTCACATAATGTCACATGTCACGAAATATTTAATTGTAACTTTTTGTGTAATTGGGCTATATTTTGCTATTCACACTCATCAGTTAAGCAATAAAAAGAAGAGTGGGTGCCAGGATGAATCATTGTTGTACCTGTTATATTTGAAATTTTTTTGTTCTCACAATCTTGAATAAAATCTGTGAACTTTTACCTTAATGTTTTTCAGCTTGTTGAAATTGTTACCAATGAAATAGGTAGTCTCATAAAAAACAGACAAGAAGAATATTCTTCTGAAACTATTTTAATGGCTCTACATTGTCTTGAAGCCTGTACGGCAGTCAAACCTCTAGATGGCAGTTCATACTTAGAATTATGTGCTGAAATTTTTATGTCACAGTTAGCGAAGAACCACAGTGTTGAGGAAAATTTGGTACAAGTCAAGGTCAGTAAATCATATCTACTGTAAAATGCTCTATGTATTAAATTAATTTTCTCAATAATTTTGTATGAATTATTTGTGGAATATATCCTTTTTTTGAAAATACGAAATTGAATCTTTTCACTTTAGCAGAAACAAAAAGACCACCTACACCTTGGCTAAGATGTAATTCTGCTTTCGCTGTTAGGTGTCCACCACCAGCCTATTCAATAAGTTACTTGAATAGGCACGCACACACAAAATTGCAACACAGGTTAAATAATGGCACATATGTTTGCTGAACTAAGTTCACGAGTGAGATCAAACTTATTTTCCCGGCACGAGCGTCCAAAACTGTCCCATTTTATCGACGGTTTGCAACAGACACCTTTTTCTCTCGACGAGGCTAATTTTTGCGACAATAACCTTGTTTCTGTTCATATCACGCAAAAGAAACATAGTCTTAGAAAATATATTGTTCAATCTGCACCAATACTGTATAGAACTCTTCGAATGTTGAAAATGTTCCCCAACTACCCTAAGAATCTTATGGATTTGATCCCTGTTTCCCAAGGGCCTCCAAAATTAGGTGCATGTGACGGATTGAAATGAAATTTTATTTGCTCTTCTGTGGCAGCAGAGGTCTACTCCCAGACAAGTTCGATATGTATAACTTTCATAGCCATGCAGACATAAGATTTAAAAGTCTTTGCGCCTCGAATTTTTCCAAGCTTGGCGGAGAAGGGACCGACCATGTCAACACCGACATGAGCGAATGGCTGATACTTGAACTGACTGGTATTTGAAATGGTTCTAACGTAAACTCATCCTTTCAGATAGGGCCAGAGAAAAGAGGTCTAGTAGGGTAAGATCTGGCTATCTAGCAGGTCATTTATCATTTAACCCCCGTACTACTCGACGTATTTATGATGAAAATGTATAATGTTTTATGTGGATGAACTCAGAAAATACAGGGTGTTTCATTATAAATGCGCAGGACTTCAAGATGTGATAGCTCGTCTAAAAATATGAAAAAAAGTTTCTATTAACTTACCCTCTAAAATTCAACATTTTCGAGATACAGGGTGTTGAAATTCAAAAAAAATAATCGTTTTTTGCGAATATCTCTGGAACCGTTCATCGCACAGAAAACAGATTGGTGAAAATTTTGAAGGGGTAGTGAGTGTTTTTTTCTCCAACTTCTACGCCACTGGAAAAAGTATGATTTTGAGCCACCTACTTGAACCGCCAATGTTTTCTACACAAAAAAGGTACTCTTGGTCATAAGCTCTAAAGTTTTCCGTTTTCAAGAAAAATCAACTTTCATGTTGAAAAACATGGTAAATTTTTTTAAATAATTTTTTTCCTAATTATACAAAATTTATTTAAACGTTAAAACAAGTAACAAAGCCAAACGTTGACTTCTTAATTACAAAATAAAAAAAAACAATAACAATCATACTCAGTTGAATTGTTGGAAAAGTCCGCCGTTAGCTTCAATGCACGCAGCAATTTTTCAAGGAAAAAACATTTAAACAACATGAAAGTTGATTTTTCTTGAAAACGGTCAACTTTAGAGCTTATGACCAAGAATACCTTTTTTGTGTAGAAAACATTGGTGGTTCATATAGCAGGCTCAAAACTGTACTTTTTCCAGTGGCGTAGAAGTTGGAGAAAAAAACACCCACTACCCCTTCAAAATCTTCACCAATTATGAATTTAAAAAAATAAAAAATCCGCACAAAACAGCTTATTATGAGTAGAAAATGCCTACAAAATCTGTTTTCTGTGCGATAAACGGTTCCAGAGATATTCGCAAAAAACGATTATTTTTTAAAAATTTCAACACCTTGTATCTCGAAAATGGTGCATTTTGGAGGGTAAGTTAATAGGAACTTTTTTTCATATTTTTGGACGAGCTATCACATCCTGCGCATTTATTATGAAACACCCTGTATATGACAACTCAAAAAAGTATCTTGAGTACCTATTAAAATATTATTCAATGAGATTCTCCAGGATGTAGATTTTTAATAAAAAATGTAATAAGGGGTTTAAAACATTTTTGAAATTGTTAACCAATAGTTTATTTTATAAATTTTCAGGTATTTATGTGTGTATGTATTAATATGATAGTTTGTCAGTAAAGCATCAGCAGAATAGTATATTCTGTAACAAGGTTAGAGTGAAAATTCGATGCGAGTGGAAAGTTCCGATCGCGAGCCGAAGGCGAGCGTGAGTGGGTAATTGCCATTATACGCGTGTTGAATACAACTCCACAACTATATAAATAATTTGATTAAATATGAAAGTTCTAATCTAAAAATTACGTCATTAGATAGGTATGATCTGGCGCTTCTTTTATAAATTTACTTCTTCGGGAGTGAAGGTTTTAGATTTTTTCGGTTGATGGCCCTCGGACTGACGTTTTTAAAATGCCTGCAACTTCATGTAAGTCTCTAGGTGGATACTATGGTAAATATTCAATGTACTCTTCAGCATAGAATAATATGCCCACAATGATGATGACTTGTATTTTTTAGCAAGTTCAACAAAATACACTAGGATAACATTTTCAGAAAAATACATGTTTTTTGTGCCAGTTGCCAATCCTTAAAACTTTTTTACACCGCATCATATTTACCTTTTGACTTGTTAGGTAGGAGATTTTCTGTAGCGCTAGCCGCTAATTTTAAAATGTCTGGCGGTGTACAAGACATATCTTCTAAATGAGATTCACTATTACATTTCTCTAATGATACCAGAGATAAGAATGTTCAGAACAAATAACTCACAAACCGTCTGACAGAATATCTACAAATACAGTGACAAGTAAATTTGCAAATTGTCAAATTTGACGCAACGATTGAGTATTATTATTCCATCGAACTGTCATTATTATTCAATTCTATATGGTAATGCATGGCATTACTTGATAAAAATCGCATATTTAACAGATTTATTAATTAATAGTTGTGGATAAATAGTTATTTATGCAACAAGTGCAAAAAGTGAATGTTTATTGCACTCGACGTGAAATTGTCCGACGAGGCCGTTAGGCCGAGTTGGACAACACGTCGAGTGCAATAAACAATTTTTGCACGAGTTACATACAACATTTTTTCTACGTTCATGCAAAAAGCAAACAATGATTTATTGAGGTGCGGCACTAGGTGTAGGAAAATGAAAAGCGCAACTTGAATACTTTATTATTAATATCGATTTGCATTGAAACAGGAACTAATACGTCACGAACAATTTAACTCAAACTTTATTTTTACCCTCAATGTTGAAAGTGAATGAACAATTGGTGCAATTTTCAATATGAATATTTCGTAGTGAAGTACCTATTGCCAATCTCACAGAATATCTGCTAAATCCCAAGTAGCACACCTATATTGGTAAAATATTGGTACAATATTGTGAACATATTGTGAACATATTGGCGAAATATTGGAAATGCAATATTGGCGAGAAAAAAAATGTGAACATTCGGCGATATTGGTCCAATATTACTTGAATAATATTGGCAAAATATTCTTGAACTGATATTGGCCTCAAAATGTTCGGCGATATTGGTACAATATCGCTGATACAATATTCTGACAATATTGGCACAATATTTAAAAGTTATATTGTCGAGAAGTAGTATGTGAACATTTTGCGATATTGGTCGAATATTGTTTGAATATTTTAGAAATAGTTTTGGTGGAATATTCTTGAAGTAATAATGGCCTCAAAATATTTATTGATATTGGTACAATATTTATCGATATTGGTACAATATCATTTGGATATATTGGTGGATGTCAATATACCTTGGTAAATTATTAAATGTCCTTTAGTTGATGAAGGTGACACCAGAGTCTGTCTTTTGATCGCCATAACCACTGAGCGAGCTGTCTTGAAAACAAGGTAAAGGAAGTATTTAATATACTTTCGTAGGTTTTAGAAGACGTTGTATATGTAGAGCCATCTAGCGGATTTTTCTCTAAGTTTGATCATGATATAATTTCAATATGTTTTATTGAATATTCGGCCAATATTCAAATTTCATCTCAATCTAGATGTAGGAAACAATATGAAGACAATATTGTTTTAACGATATCGATAAATATTATTGAACCAATATTGACCCAATATTAATTCATAAGATTTGTTGAATATTGGCGAAATGATATTCAACCAATGTGTAATCACACTTGGAGATACAATATAGTTTTTATTCCTAGAATCAATATCAGGGGAATATTGGGATTGCGATATTTATTGTAGATGTTAAAAACGATGTGAAGACAATATTGTTTTATCCATATTGGTAAATATCATTCAACCAATATTGGCTCAATATGAGTTATTACAATTTGTCAAATAAATTGGAAATGATATTCAACCAATATTCTAACAAACTTGGAAATACAATATATTTTTCCCCTATAATCGATATGACTGGAATATTTGGATTGCAATATTTATTCTATATGTGGAAAACAATATATAACCAATATTGTATTATCGATATTGGTAGAAATTATTCAACCAATATTGACTCAATATTTCGTGTGATAATCTACATTCAAAACTAGTTCAACCAATATTCCACCAATGTTATTAATATAATATTGTTTTCTGAATATTCACCCATATTGGACCAATATTGAATTTTCATTTACAATATATCCATATTGGCCCAATATGGAACCAAGATTCAGCCAATATGATGTGCTACCTGGGATATGTAGTAGGTTTAAACGTTTATGTTTGTCATGATGACAGCACGTTGAAGTAGAATGACAGATGAGTGCAATAAAAACTTTATTGCACTAGTGCAATAAAGAACTTCTTTTTCCACTGAATATAGTTAAATAAAGTTTTGCTTTTTGCATGAATGTAGAAAAATACATTTAAATTGCATGGGGGCAGAGGTGTTGCAGAATATTTCTTCAATCTCAAGAGAGAGAATTCCAGCATTTTGTAATCAAATTTGATTTCAGAATTGGCAAATTCTGTGATGATCGTGGAGAAAATTATTTCTTATGATTTCAGGTATTACAGATTTGTTTGTTTGGACTTCAAAATATAATTACCCAACATCGAACATATGCAAAGACTGAACTTGGACGTCTATTAGGATTTGTCAAAACATTTATGCTCTATGGTATAGAAGGAATCAACTTTTTGCCACCCCAAGAACTACTACCGTCTACATTGAGTATTCCAGACCAGTCAAATGTGGCAGTAGAGAAGAAAGGAGGAAAGGTTGGAAAATTATTATTGAGCTCAAAAATGTCCCAATAAAAAATAAGTTATTGTACATTCCTATTGTTGATGTAGAAGAATCAATAACACAATAGTAATAATAATACTCCATCAAACACTCATAGAGTGTACCCAAATCCTTACCGTCATTCCAATAATCATATCGGGAACTGTATGGATTAACGAAAAAATAAGGAAAACTATGAATGCATTTTATTCAAGATTTTCCAATCACACATCTCTATCATATGCAGAAAAATGTAAAAAACGATTAACTGATAAAGCCATTACGAAGAAGAATATTTCGGCGATGCCCTGTGGTTAAGAACCTCATTTTTACTGTTTTATTTGTGATTTTATATTAGGGTTTTATCAGTAAAAAGAAATAAAACTGAATAAAGTCGCAGATTTTTGAACTCAAATAAAAATATCTATGTTGAGTTAGATAGATAGATTTTATTTAACCACTTTACATAAGTTATATGTTTGTAGCAAGTCAAGAATTACATATATGTCTAGACATAGAAGTTAGATGCTAACATGCGCTAAAACTACAGATCAACTAGAACATTGAGATTAAAATCGAATTAAATTACGTATACATGTCAATAATAAAAGTTACATATACCTACATAGTATAGGTTGAAAACAGAACAGTTCCAAATGACAAAAACAAACGGATTAAAATTTACATAACCAACCGGATTAAAATTACATAGGCATGTACAAAAATGTAAAATTACATATGCCTACATATATTTAAACGAATGTGGTATATAAATGATTAGGAATTTGGGGTGAGCATCATGAGTTCATGGTTGAATGAGAGGTATTCCTCAAATGAGTAAAAGCATTATGACAGTAAGTGATTTTTTACCCATTTTTTAAATTGAATAAAATTTAGTGATTTTATAGCAGGTGGTAAAATATTAAAAAATCTGACATTTGGAGAATTTTGCTCCGTGACACACAGTCGGAATTTAGGAGTTCTGAGTTTACTTGCTGCTCTTGTAGCATGGTTGTGGACATCACCATTTTTTGAAAAAAGGTCTGCACTAAAGACTGATAGATAAAAATACAAGGGATTGATAAAATTCGATATTTCTTGAATAGCGGCTGACAGTGCGCATGGTAGGTTGCACCATCTATGATTCTTAGGGCCTTCTTTTGGAGCCTAAATACTCTAATAGCGTGTGCAGCGTTACAGAGTTAGTGACTTAGAGGCCAGATTAATTAGCCTTTTTTCTTCCTCATTTATTATATTATTCGTTTCATTTTCTCTTCCTGACAATTTTTATATAACCATCCATATTTATTTTTTCAATCAAATCAAACTCACTCAAGAAAATAATTATTATTCTGTTTCAGCTTACAAAATTGAGAAAACAGAGATCATCAGGTGTACATAAAAAAGAAAAACTGGATGCAGAGGAACCTGTTTTCCAGAATGCTGGTTATACTCCTGCAAACCCCTTGCTTGAATGCAATCCAGACGCTGGCATTAAGTGTGTTCTGTTCATTCTTACATTTTTCTGTTATATAAATATGATTCTTTTAGTAATTCAACACTTGATGATAGGCTCAAAACGAGTGATTCAGATGTTTCTGATAATGAAGCAGGAAAATCTGCGAAAGTACGTCGAATGCGAGGAAAAGTTCGACTGACGGCCCTAAATTTATTTTATAATATTTTATGGGTGAGGTACATACTATTATTAATTTTATTTCTCATTTTGTCAAAGACATGTATAATCAAACGGTTTAGAAGTTAATGTATAACAATATTCTCCAATATTGTAGAAAAAATCCTGTTTTAGATAGATTCAGTTCCGCACTTATACTTGATATTTCAAGTACATATGGTAAAAAAATATCAACAGAATCCGAAAAAAATTAGATGGTTGAAAAGATAATTGATTTCTTCTTCTCTTTTCAACGACTTGTCACTTGACCCCCCATGCCATTTGAAGCAAGCAGTATTGATGATCCTGAACTTATCATATTTGTTATTACAAATAGAAGATTAAGAAAATTAATTTAAATTATTGATTACGTAAGTGACCTCTCTCCAATAATCATTTAAATAGGTTTCCAAAAACAATCATTTGAAAAAATTACCACAAGTAGATATGCATTTTTTATTGTGTATTGGAATTTTACATCTTAGAAAAAGACCGTCATGATAGATCATAAAATATGATTCAATGAATGTTATCAAAAAAGTATTGAAGTATTTCAACTGTTTACATATTTTCTGAATACACCACTGTCATCGTTCCTTTTTGAAGATTTGCTGTTTTTTGAAATATTATTTTTATGGAGAAAGAATACCTGAAGTTTCCAAATCACAAAGAAAATTGTTATTAAATACTCCCAGAAAAAGTTAAAAATCTAGTCTTTCGCACAAATTGGATGAAAAACAACCTCTCATGCTTTGTACTGCTCTCCGAGCAATAAAAGATATAGAGGTGCCATTTCTATATAAACAACACACGTTGTTATGAAAGCTACATATCACTATCCTTTGTGATAGTTTGTGGGTGAGGGGTAACCTCCGAGTTCGGAGGGGGAGATTTGTTATTGTTATGATATTCGGATGTAAGATTAGAACCAGTGGCGGCGTGCTGATACATTTTTTTCATGTTATATTTTTATCTCTAGAGGACAACATGCCTGGTTAAAAGCACGTGTGTTGTCAAGATGTCAATAAAAAATACTTTATTGTCCGAAAAATTAGATTCTTGCTGACAAAGCATAGAATAAGGTCAAAAATACTGAAAAAATAAATGAAAGTGCTGAAGTAAAAAAGTAAATATATTCAAATTGTTGAATCACATCAGTAAACTATACACTATATATATGATATACATGCACATAAGAATTCACACATAAACTATAATACACATAACAGATTACATTCAAATTTATGTTGAAAGTGTATTATTGAAATATTCATCCAAAGCATTGTTTAAATAGAACATAGTTAGTCAATGCCTGTGGAAAAGGTATTGAACACAAACGCTAGTGTCATCTAGCGTGATTAGTTACAAACATGAATATTTGACGTCATTTTAATTCAGGTTTCTTCAAAAAACCCTGATTTTATTGCTTTTCCATTGTTTTAATCAAGTTACGACATGACTTGGAGGCCAGATCACTGAAGTTACAACATGACTTGGATGCAAGCTCACTATCGCCATCTACATGTCGCATCCATTTTGATCCAAATATAATCCCATAAGGTTGACTAACTATCTTCTATATAAACAATGTCCAAAGTGTAGTAAAAGCCGTAATAGCTCTTTAACTCTTTTTCTTTTATGTTTTTTTTTTCTGAATTTAGATTATTGGTATCCTGAGGCAGATAATCAAAAAGTGTTTTAGAGTTGTCAAAAAGTAATGTCTCCACTTATGTAGAGTTAGGCTCAGGGAGCGATCGATATTACAAGTTTGCCTGGTAGAAAAAAGAGAATTACTCATGTAGTTATTATTTTACTTCTGTTTCTTAAACATCAAACAGGTCAGAGTCATTAAAGTTTATGAGTTAAATATGGGCCGACGTGTATCTTTGAAGACATCTCTGCAGACATACCAAACAACAGCTCTATTTTGATATAGTCTTGATTTGCTCACAGGGTCGAGCGATGGCTTGCTTATTGTAAATCGTCTGTCCAGCTTGAAACAAATTAAAATTTTGGATTGCATTCTTCTATTCCTTTGCTGGAGTAGTCTAATTTTTTGTATCTTTGTAATTAAAATTTTTACATTTATGTGAATCAACTTTACAGCAATAACAACTATTTCAGAATACTGAAAAAACCGCCTTCCTTTCATATTGGTCAAGTTTTATACCAGAAGATGGTGCATCTGGACAACATAATTTGATTATTTGTGTTCTTAAAGACCCTTCATCCAAGAATAGAATTGCAGCATTGAATGTACTATTGTTGCTCTTGACTACTTCCAAAGTTTTTTTATCGCAAGCAGAATATAGGTGAGTCACATAAAATCGATTCATACTTTGGAAAATATTGTTGATACTGGAATATTTGATGTTTCGTTTTTCTATCTTGAATTTTTGTTTCAATACAAATAGCTAAAAATTGAGTTATTATGTTGAACACGACATCAGAATGAAAATTATGTTGATTATTAGTTATTATCGATTCCAGTATTATATTTTTCCATAAATGAAATAATCGCCGAGTTTCATATGGGTCATTTTTAACTTTTTTCTTTTCAGCGAAAAAAGTACCTCATTCACGCCATTTTCAGTTGTTCTTGGATTAACAGTAACTCAACTACATAAAGGTCTAACTGTGGCCATAAACGAGAGGTGTACACCAGTTTTAATACAAATATTGAAGTGTTTTGCAGCCTTGGTGCAGGCCACACCTTACCACAGAATGTCACGAGGGCTACTCACAAAAATTATAAAGAATGTCAAACAATTTATTTATAATAAAGGTAAGGAAATGGTATAATCCTATTCCTGCAATTTCAAACCACAGAAATCTCCCTAGAGTCTTTAACTATTACATTATAGAAATAAGATCCACTTCAAAACTTTCAATGCCAAGAATGCGAATACGCGTCCAGTTAGTTACATTTGACACGCACGTTTACGTTCAGTGATTTTCTCGCGTATTCAATACGCGTCAAATGTAGTTCATCAGACGACCGGCGTGCGCTGTGTAACAGACGACATTAGATGGCATTAATAGTGTTAACATTTTTGGGAGTTTATTTAGACGAAAATTTAATTTTCGATCAGCATGTCATATATATCCAAGGTATGGACTACCCTTTTGGGGGGTTTGTAGCAAAAAAATTATGAAGTTAGTTTAAGTCTTGCAAAAAAGGACTATCAGGTACGTATGTAGAGAGAATTGGTGGGATTCATGTAAGCAGCCTTTGTTTCGATCCCGACTTTAAACTCAGGATCCCGAGAAATAAGTCGAGATTTTGACTCTGCTCTCATGTTTCAGAACTTCCACTCTGGAATCTCTTCATAAAGCTTTGCACCAAATAAAACTTCATTCGTACACTATTCGTTGAAAGGATAGGTTATGTAGATATGCATTTCGATAACCAAGTTATCTTCATCAGGAAGTAGTATTAATAACTACCGTCACAGAGTAAACCAACAATCTATTATAATATGTTTTTCTTGAAGCGGAATCCCACTGATGATGACAATGTGGTTATCGAAATGCACACCTAAGGCAAGGAGACTAAATTAAAAACAAGGAGTGTTTGATTCCCATAAGACAATGGGGACACTAGTAGAAAGAGATGAAAGAACATTTGTGACGAAATGTGACGTAGTTGTACATGTCATGGCCGCCATTCTCTATAGACAGTGACGGACTAGCTCTTGGTATATGAGAGTTACTGCTGACAGTTTCGTTGCTTGGTTCGAGTTCGACTCTGTACTCATGCCCAAGTACGTCACTATGACGCGTTGATGCTACAAGTTTCTGATTGGCTAGAGCTTATTAAACTCTCCTTGTTTTTAGTCTCCTTGCACCTAAGGATATGTTTTAAAAAGTTCATGGTAAAGGAGAAACATTCAAATTTTAATCGTTCTTGTTATATGACAGAACAGAGTGTAATTTGTCCTTGTAATCTTGAATAACGAGTTTAGGATTTTTCCTTTGTAATTGTTGCAGAAACTCAATATTTTGGGAGAGTTTCATTTAATTTATAACTTAGAACTTTAAGTTTAATTTAATTCATCGCGTGAAAACAGTACTAGAATTTTTACTTTCACCCTGTTAGTCTATTCAGGATCATATAGATGCAAACTGAACAGTGTGTTGAAAAGGGGCTTTTAAAAATAGTAGAATCAGAAACTGATTTTTGTTACATGATTCAATTATTGTTTTCATATTTTCCGCTTTATGTGTGTGACTGTGTGTGTTGAACTCTAAGGTGAGTGAAGAATGTATTCACACCATCTCAGAAGTCTCCAGAAAGAGCCCTTTCGTCCCCGATAAAGAAGACCTCCCGACCTCCAAGGAAACCACGCCAAGGTAAGATTCTTAGTGCTGTCGTTTAATGAAATCATTTATTTTGTTTACATATCAAAATTCAGACCGCTAGTAAAAATAGCGGGATAAAAAGTCCATTTCATCTCTGCAGAATTTCTAGTATATCGATCTGCAACAGTAATATATTTTCTTTTTCGTAATTTTAATACAGTGCATTTTAGTCGGAGAGCGAATAAAAAATGTTTATGGTGGTCGTGAGCGTCCACTTCTCAACCATGAGGGCGTGGGTTCAAATCCCAACACTGACAACACACGTTAAAAGGTAAGGGTCTTGTCTTTCCTAGCACATACAAGTTTCTCAAAGACTTCTGAGGGTTGCTCATAAGGGGCAGCTTTTGGTGGAAAGAACAAATTTTGAACACACGAACAACAAATATCGTATCATTTTTATACAAAGAATCAGTTTGTCGGTTTTATCTTGAATCACCCTATGGCCTGTACATATCTGGCACTGGTCTCAGCTTGGAAGAGAATAGTTACAAGAATGTGTTCAGAAAGTTTGTTGGGACTAATATTTTCTTACTGAATTTTCGAACTTTTATCATTTCAATAATGAGTTTACATGTGGTGAAATGGTTTCGAAATAGATCAAAGAAAACGCTTATGGAAGTAAACTTGAAATGTTAAAGAACCTCCCAAATTTGATGAACAAACATATATTAATCATATATACCAAATTCAACATTATTTCTCCTATGAATTTTTGTATCTACCAGGTATGTTTATACATTCAATTTTAATCACGTTAAACTTAGAACAAATAATCTTTGGCGATTCACCGTGATGTTTCAAATTTACTAGTAAATAAGTAAATGTTCCAGTCATTTTTACTTGCAATGATAGATACTTCGTCCTTCCAACCAATAGTCAACGAAAGGCGTTTCATTTGGTGTCTAGCTTTATGAAGATATTCCTGGATGAAAGTTCTAGAACCTAAAAGCACAGTCTCGACTCTGATGCAGGGATCATGAGTTTAAAGTTGGGATCCCGAGATTAAAGTCGGAATCTATAAGCCCTGATTCATTTAGTATATACATATTACAGATGTGTGTGTCCAAGTAACAGCACTGATAGCACTTGGATGTGTTCTGGCTTTGGAACCAGTCTTACCAGAAACAACAGAAGAATTGTTGAAATCGAATCCAGGTCACGAGAATCACTCTAACAAGGATTGTTCAGAAGTAGAAAATGAGAATAAACAAACTGACAACATCGATTTTGCTGAATTTTCTGATTCCGAAAATGAAGAAGTTTGCCAATCTGAAGTCCCTTGGTTGCTTGCAAAATGTCTCAAAAATCTTGGTGTAATTTTGGATGAAAGTGATAAGGTTTGTTATTAATATTGCAATGATTTCACATCTTATAAATAGTTTATAGATTCAAGCAGCAATAAGTTACACCTGAAATAACTTCATTTCAGTGCCGTAATTTTATTTGATGATGCCTTTCTAGTTCCAATAGGTAATTATTATAGATAAATAATAAACTAATTTCAGTTGATAGCTATAGCAGGAACAATTCGAGATTTTGTTGGTGTTGCTGCACTGAGAATTTGGCACCAGCTGAGTTCGACATATCTACTGCAAAGTGCATGGTTCAAAAAACGATGACACCAATCTATTTACATAGTGTTAACTCTTTTAATGGCCCTCCACACTTAAATTCACTTCTAAAAAATGAGTTTTCTCGTTATCTATATGACAGGTAGATACATATGTGTGTGAGTTATTAGCTACAAACGCAAGATCACTATAGAAATTTCTAATGACTTTGGACACCCTAATAAAAAAGACAAAAGTTCTTAATTTTTCCATCCTTGTTACTTAGAGATGTACTCTGTGATTGGTCACTATAATAGCAGGGAGTTTGAATGTAATTTTCAACTATAGCTGTCTTGTCATTCAAACTCCCCGCCATTATAATGATCCATCACAGAGCGCATCCCCTGTCAACGCGGATGGAAAAATTAAGAACTTTTGTCTCTTTTCATTGGGGTGTCCAAACCAAAGCCATTAGAGGTGCGTTTCAATTTAACGTCTGTCGTCCGGTAACGGACGATGTATGACGTCATAGTTGTTTCGTCGGGCGATATCTGTCGGATTGAATTTTGAAACGCTCTTCTAAATCGTGGGGTAAATAGTTGACGGTCGGACGTTCCACTCAAGAATTTTGAAACGATGGAATGAAGTTGACGGACAAGACGTTCTAATATCGAAACGCTTCATGAGAAAAGTTATACGTCGGACGCACGTCGGACGTAATATTGAAACGCACCTTAGAAATCTCTATCCTTATATTATTTTTTTCAGATTTTGAATATTACGCCAAAATAAAAAACAAATTTCCATATCAATTGTTAAAAAAATATAGCTAAGAGAAAAATAATGCAGATGAATTAATTTTTTGGGGTTATACATCATAAGGGCATGATTTAGGTGGTAAATATCTTAGTTATTTATATTATTCTCGAAAACACCTATGAAATTATAATAAGTTCAGTTCATTCTGTCTGTGGGAGAATTTCACCATGTTGTCCAGTTGGTATTGGTTGTACGAATCCAACTTCTCATTTTTTTAGTCTCCAAAAAGACGAAGGGAGCTGGTTGATTATATAGTACCAGTGCCAGTTAAGTTGGAGTCTCTTCAAGTGATATGTGCGATGAGCAGAAATTTTTTTGAAGTCCTTATTGCTCCTTACATTTGTCATATCACAAAAGCACTCAGCATCACAATGAAGGACAAATATCCGGATATAAGACTACACGGTGGAAGAACCATTGATTTCATTGGTCAAGCTATGAATAGATTTATCAATAACAAAGGTATGTAAAATGGGGTTCTAAATTCGTTGACTTATTTATTCCTCAATACAAATGGCTATTATAGTGCAAAACAGAGCCGGCCTTAGTGAGCGCGAGGCCTGGGGCCAACTTGTTTTGCGAGGCCCTCATATATTTTATTTATTAATAAATTTATATTTTTATCCTTTGAAGAAATGCTTACTCAATGTTCTCATTTATTCACCTTCCCCTTACTACCTCTCGAATGGCATGCCTACTAAATATATGTTCAAAATATAAAATACATAATTTAAATCAATAATTTATTTGGCGGGAAAAACACTTTTGAATGTTTTGATAATATAATAACTAATACTAGATAAAATGATATGAAAGATGTAACAAAATCTAAACAAAACAATATATAGTATATTACGTAATATACCTATCAATAACGAAAACGAAAATAAAACTCTTAATATTCAAACGAAACATCAAAACAAAACTCATAATAAAATAATAATTTGAATTCTTTCACTGAGAGAAAATGAAACATGAAACGTACATGTGAGACTCATGAGATCTTATGAAAAAATCACCCGCCTAGCTTTCATTTTCGAAAATTCATCTATAATGGTATCAAACTCCAGCCTCGCACTTATATCAGACTCTATCGATAATGTGGCTAATGAACTTAAACGATCTTGAGACATGGATGTGCGTAAGTAAGTCTTGATTAATTTCAGACGAGAAAATGACCTTTCCGCACTAGCAACTGTAACAGGAATTGTTAATAGTACCCTATATGCGATAAAAGTATTGGGAAACGGATTTCCCATTTCGTTCAGTCGTTTCAACAAGTCAATTGCAGTAAGTGTTTCTGGTGGCAAAACTTCTCTCAAAATTCTTAGTTCGATGAATAGTTCTGCTCCATCTACATCCCGATGTTCCCCACTACTGAGATACAAATCCAAATCGAAACAGCATTTTTTCAGCTCTTCATCAGTAATTTGTCGCAATTTTGAAATGTTATATAAAAAACCGAAATGTTCCGAGAACGCCTTCATTTGGGTGAAACGGGTGTTTATTGCTTCGATAGCAGTGTCCAAAATTGGAAAGAAATACTCTATCTCAAAAGTGTCTCTAGGTGTTCTATTTGAACTTATCGGGTCGTCGTCACCCTCATAGCCAAACAATCTCTTTTTCTTTCTAATTCTTGATTGCGTGAATTCAGGATTGACTTCCAATATTTCAGCAATTTCTTTCGCATCAGTAATAGCTGAATTGAATCCCAAATCTCTGTATTTCTTCAAAAACTTCGCTAATCCCTCCTTCAACAGCAACATCCAATTGCATATTAATTGATTGCAAAATTTTGCTTACATGATTAACCGCAAATAGTAAATCATACCATATAACAAGATAGGCGGGACTGGCGGGAGAGTTGTAGAGCCTAAAGAGTTCCGTACTTAGGAGGTTGGTTCCTTCCTGTTCAAGAAAATCAGGCGTTGCGAGCATTATCAGAATTTCAGTAGTAGCAGAAAATTTATAACGTGTAAAAGTTTTTTTAAAATTGTATTCACTATGATTTTATTAACGAAACCTTCGGTAGCGCGAGGCCTCTAAAGGCGCGAGGCCCGGGGCCGGCACCCCGCTTGGCCACCCTTAAGGCCGGCTCTGGTGCAAAAACTAAATTTTTTTGATGTCATACAGTTGCTGCTGGTGGTATATACACCAATAAATGATATAAAAAATAATAAAAAGTTTTCAAGTTTGAATTCCTAAAATGAAGTACTGTAATTCATCAGTTTCGGTTATCGTTTACTTATTTCTCCTAAATCTATTTCGATCGTCATTTAACAGTTGAAGCTAAATAGTTGTGAAATGTGAAGCAATGATTCTGTTCATGAATTTTCAAAAAAAAAAATGTGTTTAGTGATAAAAGTCAAATGTCTACATATGTACAGGGTCCTGCAACTGCTCTCCGGTGGTCCATAGCTTCTAGACGGCGCGGCGCCGGCGCAACTTGAAAATTTCTTTCGAATGCAAGCATCTTACCTTCTTGAGAGAGTATCTTTGGAAAATATTCCGAAGTATACAAGGTGACTCAGAAAAGTGCACCAAACCAAACTTATGTTTTTTGTAATATTTCATCACATGGTTTAATAGAGATTACTTTGACAATTCAAAAAATATAGGGTCATGTATTTTCATCAACGTTATTTCCGGAGATATATCGATATTACTTCAAAAAACATAAGGTATTCAACACTCTGTAACTCCTCGTGGAAAAATAATTCCAAAAACTTATGGAAGGCGAATTGACTCCAATATGGTCTAGTTTCTGTAACATGAGACAGAGTTGAAATTTCATTACCTTTTGTGTAACGGATAGATCGAAACGCAAATTGAAATATATCTTGTTTTTTTCAAATGGAAGCCCATATATTCGATTTCAGTATTGAAAAGGCCATAAAATTTCCTTTCGAATGATATATCACACTTGGTATTTACTTCACCTTGAAAATGACGTAAATTTCCAATTGAAAAAACCAAGATATCTTTCAATTTACGTTTCGATCTATCCGGTACACAAAAAGTAATGAAATTTCCACTGTGTGTCGTGTTACAGAAACTAGACCATACTGGAGTCATTTCGCCCCCCAAAAGTTTTTAGAATCGTTTTTCCACGAGGAGTTACAGAGTGTTGAATACCTTATGTTTTTTGGAGTAATATCGATATATCTCCGGAAATAAAGTTGAGTAACATACATGACCCTATATTTTTTGAATTGTCAAAGTAATCTATATTCAACCATGTGATGAAATATAGGGTGTTCCATTACAAAAAACATAAGTTTGGTTTGGTGCACTTTTCTGAGTCACCTTGTATACTTCGGAATATTTTCCAAAGATACTCTCTCAAGAAGGGAAGATGCCTGCATTTGAAAGAAATTTTTAAGTTGCGCCGTTTAGAAGCTATGGAACACCGGAGCGCAGTTGCAGGACCCTGTATAGTTAGTTAATTCTGATTAGAGCATCCTAAAAAAATTATGTGTTTATTTTTTGGTTTGTTTCACAAGGAAAAATGGTGCAAAACCTACCCTACGTTTTCTGGCACCTAATTTCAATGTTTGATAATTTAGATACATTTATGTAATATTTTTTGACGTTGTGTCCACCTTATCTGACAGACTAACAAGTAAATCACCTTTGAAATAATTTGAGAGTAACCATGCCAAACACTGTATTGTCAGCGTTTTTTATTTTCTTTTAATTGAATTTATGCCGATAAAATGTACCTACTTAGAAATGTCTTTTTTTATGTTATATTTAGTTTTGATGTTTTCGTTTTCAAACAAGTTTAATAAAAAATATCGTTTATTACACGTTCAGAAATAGATTTTTACGTGCTTGCATGACATTGTTGTGATTTTCTGTCTATAATTATTTTTGAAAATACCACTTCCTGTGTACTTCAGTAAGTTAATTTATAAAGTCTGGTCTGGCATATAGGAATGAGATATACTAGTCCAAGCAATAGGGAAAAGTGCGTGCAAAAATTAATATCCGAAAAAAAAATGAGCGTATAGGAAATTGAAATTCAGCATGAGTTTCTATTTCATGCGACTCGATCGTGATTACCGAACATAACCTAAAAAATTGGCAAAGTTGCGAAAAGCGGTTTTTTGTTGATAACTAAAAAACTACAGCTCCAATCGAAAAAGGTCAATTAAGGAAATTGTAGGTATTAAAAAGATATATCAATTGAATGACTTATAATTTTTCGATATCATCGATACTTTTCGAGTTATATCGGAAAAACTGTGAAAAATTGAGTTTTCTATAACTCGTTAACTGTAAGGTATTCAAACTTGTTACTTAGCGTTATGTGTAGCCTATGACAAGCCAAAAAAGTATTTTTTTGAAAAATTAATAAATATTGATTTAATTTTCAAAACATATGAAGTTTTCTCAAAAAAGATGCTCTGTCAATATGGCTACTCTTGCTCGGGGAAAGATGCTACGTAACGATTCATGGCTAATTTTTTTTTGTAAGACTTGATCTTTCATATTATGGAATAAGTATATTGATTTTTTTTATTTTAAGGGTCAAAAAATTACTTTAAAAAAATTGCACAATTTTTTTACATGTTTTATCTAAATACATTGCTCAATTTTGTTTTTATATAAATGACTTTCATGAAAATGGATTCCTAGCATGATTTCAAGCATTCAAAAAAAAATTGAATTTCTACGATCACAAGGAGCCGAGATAATTTTTTCATTTCAAAAGAATCTGGAAGACGCAATAATCATCGTACAGCACCTTCATGGGTATTAAGGTTGAATACCTATATTTTCAATTAAAAAATACTAGGATATATCTAGTTCATTTGCAGTATTATTAATTGATGAATAAAGTGAGGCGTACAGGCGCGGATCGCGATAGCTGTAGCTGGTGGCGGAGTGGGGATAGCACTGAAAACTTATTTCGTGCGTTCAAAGTGGCTTGAAAAATATTGAGTACCTATCTCGGCTTGTTGTTCACGTACGTTTTCTTTTGCAATGTACACTAGTACTTGAAATTGAACCAATAACTTTTCTTTTCTTTTTCAATAACACTGTCAGGACGAAAGTGGGCCGGGGGTCCACCATGTGCCTTCGGCGTCGGGCGAGGAGTGCCCACGGCGATTCCAAACACCGTTGGTTGAAAGCCGTGGGTCCTCGTCCAGTCAACATGGTAGTGGCTGAAAAGTCACGAACGGTCACCCATCCAACGTAGGCTGGAGGGATCCAGTCTGACATGGGTATGCAGTATGGGTGAAAACGACTGCAGACGGCGACCCATCAACGTTGTCGGAGGAATCTAGCATGGGTTCATAGGGGGAAGGGGAGCCCCGGGCCAATGCTCTCACCCTTAGGGTTGGGGTGGGAGGCAATGCCCCCCTCGGCAGGTGAGCAACGCTGAATTTGCTCGGGCACTGACACTGCAGAGCCAGTAGTATACTTCAGTATACGGCCTCACCATTGGTAATACGCAAATGGTAGCTCGACCTGTGTTGTCTCCGGACTGCACAGGACGTGGCGCACTGATTGGCGTATCCAAATCTCCACTGCGTCCGCACTGGATCACGGCTGGCAATAGGCCTATCGCCATCTACTCCTTAATGTCAGGACGAAAGTATCTTTAATGACAACAATATTTGTATCCCCACTGCGCCACCCGCTAAAATTGTATCGCTTCGCGCCTGCACGCCTCATTTTGTTCATCTATTAATAATACTGCAAATGAACTAGACATATCCTAGTATTTTTTTATCGAAAATATAGGTATTCAACCTCAATATTCATGAAGGTGACTGCTGTACGATGATTATTGCGCCTTCCAGATTTATTTGAAATAAAAATATTATCGCGACTCCTAGTGATCGTAGGAATTCATTTTTTTAATGCGTGAACTCATGCTAGAAATCTATTTTCATAAGTCATTTCTATAAAAACAAAATTAAGAAATGTATCTAGAAAAAACATGTAAAAAAATTGTGCACTTTTTTAAAGTAATTTTTTTATACTTAAAATAAATAAAATCAATATACTTATTCGATAATATGAAAGTACAACTCTTACAAATGAGCAATGAATCGTTACTGTATAGCATCATTCTCCGACCAAGAGTATCCATATTGAGAGAGCATCTTTTTTGAGAAAACTTCCATATATTTTGAAAATAATTAATATTCATCAATTTTTTTTGAAAAAGACTTTTTTGGCTTGCTATAGGCTACACAAAACTGTAACAATTTTCAATACCTTACAATAAACGAGTTATAGAAAACCCGATTTTCTACAGTTTTTCTGATAATACTCGATAAGTTCCAATGATATCGAAAAATTATAAGTCATTCAATTGATAGATCTTTTTGATACCTACAATTTCCTTTTTTTGATCGGAGCTGTAGTTTTTTAATTATCAACAAAAAACCGCTTTTCGCAACTTTGCCATTTTTTTAGGTTATGTTCGGTAATCAGGATCGAGTCGCATGAAATAGAAACTCATCCTGAATTTTAATTTCCTATACGCTCATATTTTTGTTTTTTGGATATTAATTTTTGCACATTTAACATTGGGCCGCCTCCTCGTTTCTTGGACTATATATACCTTGACTGTCGAATCTGAAGTGAAATACTACTACTAATATTCATTTTGGAAGTTTTTCAAATTCTGGTAAATAACGGAATGAAATTATAACTCATAAGCAAATTCAGAAAATCCTTTTCTTACTGTTTTCGAATATAACAGTGATAATGAAATTCACTTTATGATGATGGTGATTATCAAGAACCAAACTAATCTTTTCAATGAAACTATTTAGTTCACCAACGCTTCTAAACATATTAATTATTACGAGATTCTTGAGTTTGGAAGTGCATACTTCAAAATCGTTTTCTACACCTGCTAAGCTATCCAGATCTTGAATGTTGTTTACACTTTTCTAAAAATAGACTTACTGTACCCCTGAGGAATTTTCTTCTAAAGTAAAACAACAGTATTTGTTAATTTGTGATCACACACAATTTGTTCATCACAATTCGACTCATCCAGTATGATGCATAAAACGTCTGCATCATATTGATTCAGTAGTATAGAGGTGCAGTTTTGTTTGTTGCTCCCTTTACATTGAAGTGCATACTCGGCATGAATGTGAGTAGTTCAGGTATGGTCCATCGGTCAATATTTGAGGATCGGTTACTTTTGATGGCATCCTCTTAGGCCCATAAACTATTGCTTCTGTGCGACATACTCGTCGTTTGTACGCATTTTTCAGATACCCGTCACTTTTAATGATGGTATATCTGTGGGCGTCGTGCACTTCACGGACCCTTGATGTTCATAAACGATCTTCCCCATCATATAAGCGAAGGAAAAGTCCTTATGTATGCTGATGACACCTGCATAATTGTCTCAGATGCTTCTAAAACAATATTAACAAAAAAAATCGATACTCTATTGAAATAATTCAAAGACTGGTGTTTCAAAAACAGGTTCATTATCAACCACAACAAAACAGTGGGCATTGAGTTCTACAACAAGTACAGAACACCCACAATCAAACACATCTCATTTGAGGGGCGGTCATTTCGGTCATTCGGATTTTCTTGACACCGAAGGTCAAGGGATATTTCTGAAGTTGCAAATATTTTCCAGGCTGTAAAAATAGGGCTGTTTGTTTGATTAGATTAATAGATTGACGGAAATAAGTCAAGATTACTAACATAAAAATTTCAAGGTTAGCATTAAGGTGTGATTCTATTGATGAATATTGCAAATAACTGTGAACTATTATTATTTAACGAAAATTATTATTTGTTATGCTAATTCGAATAATTGATGTAAAAATTCAATTTTGATAAATTTCAGCATAACCCCCCTTCTTCTCGCCTAACGTAATAGACTGGGAGATGGTAACAGATTTCAGGTGACGATTTTTTCGTTTATGCCTCTGAGACCAGTGAAAGATATGAAAATTCTGACAAAAATGATGAAAAATTTGAGCGGTTGCCGCGTGGCTTTCATATAGAAAATTAGATTTTGATTTGCACAAAAAATGTGTTTTGGGACGATTTTATCGCCGCTGTCAGATTCTTTTGATATAAAAAAATTATCTCGGCTCCTAGTGATCGTAGGAATTGTTTTTTAAATGCTTGAAACCATGCTAGGAATCAATTTTCATAAAATTCATTTATATCACCATCATATAAGCGTAGGAAAAGTTCTCATGTATGCTGATGACACCTGCATAATTGTCTCTGATGATTCTAAAACAATATTAACAAAAAAAATCGACACTCTATTGAAAGAATTCAAATACTGGTGTTTCAAAAACAGGCTCATTATCAACCACAACAAAACAGTGGGCATTGAGTTCTACAACAAGTACAGAACATCAATAATCAAACACATCTCATTTGAGGGGGGATCATTTGAATTATCCAAATTTACCAAATTTCTAGGCACGATGTTAGACAGCAATCTCTCTTGGGAAAAGCAAATAGACAGCATATGCAGCAAGCTGAATAAATGCTACTATGTTATTTCGACTATGAAAAATATGCTTGACGTGGAATCTTTTTTGAATGTATACTATGCCTTTGCATACAGTATTGTTGTTTGGGGCCAAGCCTCTGACATGAAACGTGTATTTATTTTGCAAAAACGTATCATTCGGCGTATTTTCGGTCTATCTTACAGAGCTTCCTGCAAAGATACTTTCAGAAATTATAGTATTCTCACGGCACCATCCATATACAATGAAACTAATGTCATACATTTATATCAACAAAAATAATTTTATCAAACATTGTGATACGACCACAATACCAGAAATAAAAATAATGTATTAATAAACATAGCAAAACACTCTTTCAAAAAAAAATCACCGATCTCTGCAACAAACTTCCTTATTTTTTGAAGAGCTCGAAATGTTTAGAGGTTTTCAAATGCCAAATTAAAAAACTTCTTATAAGAGAATGCTTTTACTCTGTAGAAGAGTTCGAAAGCTATATCAACGCCCATTAGCTATCACTGCGTACTTACTCTATTATTTAAACTCACCTCGCTCAGCGCCGTATAATTCGTTTACATATTTAATTCTTGTCTATGTTCAGTATTGTCTTTTTACTCTGTTATATACAGGGTGGGTCACGGTCGATGGTACCTTAGACGTTTACGGAGAACGGGACATAGGATCATTCTGAAAATTTGGTTTCTCAAGTAGTTGCTCTTGGTCTATCGATCTAAAATATTTTCAGCAATGCAGCGTTGCCGCTTATACCAGAAAGTAGCAGCATCTTTGTTATTTCAAATGGGTCACCCTGTATATTACCGCATTTTTTAACTTGTCATTCCTTTCTGATTATTTCTGCCTTATACTCCCCTATACCTATCTCTAACGGTTTTTGAGATATTGGTTATTTTCCATATTTTTTATCCAAAACACAGCTCGAATTGAATGTTTATTTCTGCGGTATTTGGATTCTTAGGAAGTTGCAATTTTGTGTTTAGTTCATCAAGATCATGTACATTGAATCTGTATAGAGAAGTTTGTTCTGCGTTATACAGGGTCGTTCAAAATTCATGATCTTACTGCTAGATACGAAATGGGTTGAAAGTGCGTTTTTTTAAATGGAACATCCTGTATATTATGAAATATCCTGAAAGATGACTATATTCCCTTCGAATTGATATATCATGTTCCTATACCTAAATAGCCAGAATTCCGAGAGAATAGCAATTTTCACTTGTAATCTCCCAAGTGCTTGAATTATTGCCGGAAATTTTTCAAGTACATGATTTTTTTGAAAATTACCTGAGTCGCGAAGCGACGAGGGTAATTCACTTTGAAAATTCATGTACGAGATAAATTTACGGCAATTAATTCAAGCACGAGGGGGATTCGGTAAGAAAATTTCACTCCGAGAAATGAAAATCATCCAACAATTCATAAGAAATAACTAACGATGGTTTCACCTGAACTATTTATAACCACTGAAATATTGATATGTAAAATACTTAACTAAATTTTCATCATTAAATGTGTTTAAATTTGGAACAAAAAATAAATAAAAAAGTTATGTTCTTTTCGTGGATTGATCCATTGACCTAGCGACTCATAGGCCGCAACATTACCGTGATCAAAGTAGTCAATGTGGCAGGTAAACCCGACATGTTCAATACCAGAAATAATATCTTCAATACTTTTTATAAAGAAGGTATTGAAATAATTAGCTAATTCCTGCTTTTCTCTAATGAGAACTTTTTGATCTTTATGTTCAAATTGAATACCATTATCAAAGTAACTAGTAAACTGTTTTGGATTGTTTAATTCTTTTTAAGTTTTCCACATTAAACGTGGATTATGCCTGTTGCTATCAAGTTGATATTTTGCTTTAATGTACAAATGGAGGTCTAGTTTTCATATGAAAGGAGATAATTATGTATTTACTAGATATTTGGAATGTGTCTGAAAATATTTTCTCCACGATTATTGCAGAAATTGTCAATTCTGAAATCATATTTCAGAAGAAGTTCAATACACCATTTGTCACAAGTTTTTATCACAAGTACCGTAGCTCAGCGGTAGTGTTGCCATCCAGTAATCTCTCAATGAGAGATCTTACAACCGAAACCCGGTTTTTTGCCGAAAGTACTTTTTCCGGGAATACACACAAGTTTAAACACCTCTGAATGCACTTCTATGATCTGATCACTGTTTCAATAAACTCCTGTATGAGCATAGCGGGAGACAGGAAAGGCTAAGAACCGAAAGCCAGAAAGCTGAAATCCGAGTGCATCCGCTAACACCAGCGGGGCAGCTTATCAGTTACAGTTACAGTTGTTGCAGGCCAGGGCGGCATTGGTTTCCGAAAGGGAATCAATGAAGACCCTCCACACTCCATTCTAGGCTTGGGATCTCTGTAGGACCTTGTAGAGAGCCGTCAAATTCCATATCTTGAGTGAACTTTTCAGTGAAATGGCATGTAAATTCAAGACCTTAATAAAGATACTTTTGTTTGTTTGTTTGGTAGTGTTGCGGCCTATGAGTCGCTTGGTCGATGGTTCAATCCACGATAAGAACATAACTTTTTTTATTTTTTTTTTGTTCCAAATTTAAACACATTTATTGATGAAAATTTTGTTAAGTATTTTACATATCGATATTTCAGTGGTTATAAATAGTTCAGGTGAAACCATCGTTAGTTATTTCTTATGAATTGTTGGATGATTTTCATTTCTTACCGAATCCCCGTCGTGCTTGAATTAATTGCCGTAAATTTATCTCGTACATGAATTTTTAAAGAAAATTCATGTACTCGAAAAATTTCCGGTAATAATTCAAGCACTTGGGAGATTACAAGTGAAAATTGCTATTATCTCGGAATTCTGGCTATTTAGGTATAGGAACATGATATATCAATTCGAAGTTAATTTAGTCATCTTTCAGGTTATTTCATAATATACAGGATGTTCCATTTAAAAAAACGCACTTTCAACCCTTTTCGTATCTAGCAGTAAGATCATGAATTTTGAACGACCCTGTATAACGCAGAACAAACTTCTCTATACAGAATCAATGTACAGGATCTTGATGAACTAAACACAAAATTGCAACTTCCTAAGAATCCAAATACCGCAGAAATAAACATTCAATTCGAGCTATGTTTTGGATAAAAAATATGGAAAATAATTAATATCTCAAAAACCGTTAGAGATAGGTATAGGGGAGTATGAGGCAGAAATAATCAGAAAGGAATGACAAGTTCAAAAATGCGGTAATATACAGGGTGACCCATTTGAAATAACAAAGATGCTGCTACTTTCTGGTATAAGCGGCAACGCTGCATTGCTGAAAATATTTTAGATCGATAGACCAAACCAAATTTTCAGAATGATCCTATTTCCCGTTCTTCGTAAACGTCTAAGGTACCATCGACCGTGACCCACCCTGTATATTATGTACCCCTTACATCTTTATCCAAGATGTTTTTATGACCCGTCCAATCTGTTTTTTGTAAATAGGTAACGGATTCAATAACATTTGATTTGATAGTTTTTCTTGTTTTCTCAAAAAATTTCGCCGAATCAATAACTGATGAAAAATGTAATTCTTTATAGCAACAAAACATCTTATTCCCTTCGAATACTGTTTGCTATTTTGGCAAACTCTGTTTAATGAATCCCTAATTGATATGTTACAAAGCGAACATGTAATGTTGAGAGCTGTAGGATGTGACTGCCTGGGGAGCATAGGAACAGATATTTTTGAGAAATTACCTGTAAGTAACAAGTCATAAATGTAATAGACTACGTCATCATATAACAATTTGGGGAGGTCATTTGACCCAGGATGAAACATATTCAGAACGATGCTGCTATATAAAAAAATAACCTTAGGCACTATGCCGTCAAGTTTTGGTGGTGCAAATGACTGTAATAGTAATAATAATAATTTTTCATTTGAAGATGTGATCTTCTGACAAAATATTCTTGTACGGCATTCCTCACGTTGGTAGATAAAAATAATGGGACCGGACTCCAGGATTTTTTTTTTTTTATTTTCGGATATTGAAAATGTTTTCTGGCTTCCGGTCCCATTATTTTTGTACGGGAGTAGGTTCTAGGAGAATATTATTTCATAATCTACCAACGTGATGAATGCCTTACAAGAATATTTTGTCGGAAAAGCACATCTTCAAATGAAAAATGATTACTATTATTATTACAGTTATTTGCACCACCAAGAATTGATGACATAGTGCCTAAAGTTATTTTTTCATAGAGTAGCATCGTTCTGAATATGTTTCAAGCTGGGTCAAATGACCCCCCCAAATTGTTATATGGGCTTTCTATAAATAATTCAATCAATTGAAAAATTCATATTTTGGTTCAATATAAATCGAAATTATTGAACTTCCAATACTCAAAATGCTTCTTTTTTCGATTAATGTTTATAATTTTGATTTATTTATTTTAGAGGGATAAACAAATTGTCTGTGTTACCTCATTATTTTCTTGCACAAGGGATGAAGAAAAAAGTGTTAAGGGGGCTGCAATTAGGGCCCTAGGAATGTGCATTTCATATCCAACCCTTAGAGAGGTGAGAAGAGAAATTTTAAATATTTTACTGTATCGACAGATTTAAATAACGTTTTTGAATAATTGTATAAACTAAAGACGATTTGATCTTCACAAACTTTTATTTCACCACGACATGTTTCGCTATCACAGTAGCTTCTTCAAGTGATTATACAATAAGCTACGTACATCCATTTATATACCCTGAACATTAATTACAACTAAAAACACACTTAACCAGACAGTTGATAATTCTAATTAACAATGGTATAGCTGCCCTACCTGCATTAATAAAATTGTATCCGAGATGACAAAAGTAAACATTCTAGTCTTAAAATAACAATCAAGTGAAGGAATTTCTATTCAAAAACATTAATTATAACATAACTTAGCAGATTGATTATAAGACTATATGCACATTAGTTCTCTCTAAGAAAACAAATTCAACAATGGTGAATTATTCAAATCAAGTTGGTCATTGAGTAGTAGGTTTGTATTTTTAAGTTTATTTATTTCTAATGATTCTAAATGATTTAGCTTTAATCCTTTATTTTCTATGTGTAAAATCTCGAATTCTTCATCAAAAGTGTAATTTTCTTCTAAAAGATGATTTGAATATGTTGAATTTGTTTTCTTATTCACATAACTCATATGATGTTCATGAGTGCGATTTCTAAATGTTCTACCAGTTTGACCAATGTATACCTTAGGACAAGTACCACACTTCAATTTATATACCCCTGATTTCTCGAATTTGGGAGTTATGTCTTTATTATTTTTGATAAACCTTCCCAACGTATTATTTGTTCTATATGCGACTCTTATATCTTGTTTATTTAAAAATGAAGCTACCTTTCTTGTTGGTTGTCCAAAATATGTTAAAGCTCTATAATTCTGATTATCTGTTTTTGTGACCGGAAAAACATTGTGAAAAGCTTTTGCGTGGAGTTTTTTAGAAAGTATTGTATCTATTAATTTACTATTGTACCCATTGTTCACTTCAATTTGTTTCATAATGTTGAGTTCTTTATTGAAATTTTCTGTTGAAAGGGGCAAATTTACTAATCTATGAATCATGCTGTTATAAGCTGCTACTTTATGTTGAAAAGGATGGGTAGAATCGCAATGAATAGTAATATCTGTGTGGGAAGGTTTGTGGTAAATTGAAAAATCATGCATTTTGTTTATTTTACTTATGGTCAGATCTAAGAAATTAATTGAGTTTAAATTTTCAACTTCAATTGTGAATTTTTTGTTTCTATGAATATTATTAATATATTCGTGAAAAATGTTTAATTGCCTGTTAGTACCTGTGAAACATACTAAAACGTCATCCACATATCTATACCAATACAAGAAATGCTTAATTAAAGGATGTTTGTGAATCAACTTCTCAAGGTTATCCATGAAAATTTCAGCGAGTAATGGACTCAAAGGATTTCCCATGATCAAACCTTTTGAAGAAGAATAGATTTTATTATCAAATTGAAAATAATTTTGTTTCAGATATGACAAAAGGTCTATGATCTCTTGTTGGATAATCGGATTTACTCGATTTTTGTCTAATAATTCTCTGACTAAAGTTATAGTATCCTCAGGAGGTATACTAGGAAAAAGATTCTGCACATCGAACGATATTAATTTAGCGTTATCTGGAAGAGTAACATTTTGTATTTTATTTACCAAGTCATATGAATTTCGTAAACTGAATTTATGTTGAAATTTGCAATGGTTCTTGATGATAGTGATTAATTTCTCCGATAAATTTACTGACGGTGCTGTAACAAAGGAAACTACGGGTCTAATAGGATAATTATCTTTGTGCAATTTTATAAGTGAATATAATTTTGGGGTTTGAGGGTTCATTAAAGTTAACCTGAATTTTTCTCTTTCATCGAAAAGTACTTTTGAATTCTTCAAATAATCCTTTACCTGTTTTTGATAAGAATTAGTAGGATCACGTTTTAGCATGTCAAAGTTACCTGAATTCAAGAAATCTAGGGTTTTCTGGACATAGTCATTTCTATTAATAGCAATAACCGTGTTACCTTTATCTGCCCTGGTAAATGTAACATCATCATCGCTAATTTTACTTCGTATAGATTTAACAAGCCTCATTTCATTCATAGAACTACTGTCCTTCAAAAATTCTGATTTTATTATATTAGATACTTGGTATTTATTATTTATGTTATTCAAAGTTCCCCTTAATGCAATTTCTGATTCAATACCTAGAATTTCAAAGTTGTTAGTACTATTTCCGTTTGCAATATTATATTTGAAGCCTTTCTCTATTAACAAATTTTCAGTTTCTGTGAAATGAGTTTTTGATAAATTGACGAATCTATCAAAAAACTGATGATCCGTAAATTTATTGTTTGTAATTTGGATTGGTTTTTTATCTGCAATCAGTGAATTTAATTTTCTTTTTTGAGTGAGGTATTTTCTATGAATGATCTGACTAATCTGATCTCTCACATTAGAATCTAAACTGTCAAATTCTATACAATGCAATCTATAGAGTAACTCAGTATGTATTACCTTAAGATATATATTGGTATTACCCCTCTTACTGTATTCCACTTTCCGTAATTCTTTCATCCACTTCATTTTTCCTGTTTTTATGCCATATTGTGCTGCCTGGCTTCTGTTGGACGTTTTCAGCTGTATAAATTGAATAAATCATAAAAAATAAATAGATGATGGTATCTTATAACTTGATGTATGGAATATTTTTAGGATCCTGGTTTTGTAATAGACATGGCAGAGGCCACTTACCTCATGCTCAAAGACGCAAACTTGTTGGTCAGAATAAAAGCATCCTGGTCTTTAGGAAATTTGAGCGAATCTTTGGTTTGGAACAGGTAAGACTTTGGGTATAATTACATTGGATGAAAGGTACAAAATTATGTGTAAAAAAATTAATATGCTTTTTAACATTAATTAATTTTTTTTTCATATCGAACACATTTTGAATAATATTTCTATAAAACACCCCCCAGACCTACTACCATACAACATTTTTAGTGTCTATACAAAATTCAATCAATCAATATATACTTCATTATCCAAGAATAAATTCTTATTGACAAAGTGTCATAAATAATATAAGTACACATATACAAGTGCAGTATAAAAGTTAAAATATAAAAGTTAGCCGAGGAGAGAGATAAAATTAATGTTCATAAACAAATACATCACAAAAAGTAAAAACATACGTCTATATGCGCTGAAATGCCTAATATACAAATCTAGGATACACTTAAGAGACCACAAAGTCAGCACATAGAGTTTTATACTTAAAGCGTATCATTGTAAAACTCGTCCAAAGTGTAGTATGCCTTATCCAAAAGTAACTCTTTGACACTTTTCCTGATTTTTATTTCTTATGTTAGATTTTTGATGTTCTGAGGTAGATGATTGAAAACTTTTTTTTGAGTTAAAAATCAGTGAATTCTTAACTTGATTAGTGTTGGGCTTAGGGAGATCAATATTACAGGTCTGTCTAGTCGGAAAACGAGAATTTCTTATGGAGTTATTGTTTAACTTATGTTTTTTTAAACATCAAACACACAGTCTCAAGTATAAATATGGAGGTAAGGCTCATTATTCTGTGTGTTTTGAATAGGAGCTAACATGAATCTGAAGCCAGCCCTGCAAACATACCGAACAGCTCTTTTTTGGAGCATAAATACCGTCTTAAGTGATGCTTTGTCGGAGTTTCCCCAGTAGCAGATCCCATATCTCAGATGGGACTCTATAACTGCAAAATATGTAGTTCTTAACCTGTGGTAGAAGTCCATTATATCTCAAAGTGGAGTGGTATGGATATACAAATCAGTAAAACGCAAAGTCGTCTCCACAATTTAATTTCCCATCTAGTTGAATAGGATGGTAAAACGGTGACTGACCGCTATCAATCAGATAGCCGTCCAAAAGTAGAAGTAGTACATGTTTCGATCCTATATAGGACCATCATCAGCTATTCAAGAAAATTCTACAATAGAAGAAAGACTATGTACTAAAGAAGAAGAAGAAGATGTCTTTAGTACATAGTCTTTCTTCTATTGTAGAATTTTCTTGAATAGCTGATGATGGTCCTATATAGGATCGAAACATGTACTACTTCTACTTTTGGACGGCTATCTGATTGATAGCGGTCAGTCACCGTTTTACCATACTATTCAACTAGATGGGAAATTAAATTGTGGAGACGACTTTGCGTTTTACTGATTTGTATACAGTGAGGACCAAAAGTCCGTCGCCCCCCCTGTAACTTCTTTATTCTACATATTACAAAAAAATGTTAAATACATAAGTTGTAGGGTTTCATTCGATCTCTTTAATGGTTTAAGTTTCATTCATACAGAGTGTCTCAAAAAAGCACGGTGACTTAGAAGTTAATTTTTTTAAATGGGACACCCTGTATTTCATTACATTATTACATTCTACGTTGAATTCTGAACAAGTTTGATAAATGGTTTTCTATCAAAAAAGTTAATAGTTTTGGACTTATGAACACTTGTAAATAATTATTTCGACTACTTTTGCGCCAGTTCAATGAGAAAATCGTAACAAATGGATCACAATGTATTCCACTTTCCTATCCTAACTTTTTGAAAGCTATCCAATGTTGCAAACCGCTGATGTGTAACTTACCTCGTCGTACCATTTTACAATTGTTAGAGTTGTTGAGTCTCACGAAAAACTAGTACAAATGAAGTTGAAACATTTTATTAACAAATAAGGTAGTCCATAAATACAGATCAAGAAGCATTAAAAACTGAATAGATATTTTAATTTATAACTAAAAACGGTGAGTTTTTATCTATTTCAAAAGATGTTCGACATGTCCACCATGCATTTCTTGACACATAAATAGTCGGGTTGTAAACTCTTCCCTAACATTAATCAAGGTTTGAGGTGTTATTTCTGAACACACTTCAATAATTCGACGGCGCAGTTCATCTAACGACCCACAAACTGTCTTAAAAACTACGGATTTCACATAGACCCAGAGAAAGAAATCAAGCGGAGAGAGGTCCGGTGAGCGAGCTGGCCACTCTGTTGTACCTCGACGTCCAATCCACCTACCTGGATACCTTTCATCTAAGTAATTTCTCACCTCCCGAAAATAGTGTGGTGGCACTCCATCTTGCTGAAATGTTACATCCAAGTAAAATTCATGTGGGTTTTGCGCAACGAGCTCATCGATACTGGGACTTATTGTGTCTTGCAGCATTTGGAGGTATCTGGGACCATTTAAATTTTCTTCCAAGAATATGGGACCTACAATGTGGTTACCTAAAATACCAGCCCAAACATTAATTTTCTGGGGAAATTGAGTATGCCCCTCGCGGAATTCATGGGGATTCTCATCACTCCAATATCTACAATTCTGGGTATTCACATTTCCATTTAGGTAAAAAGTGCTTTCATCACTAAAGCAGATGTGTTGCAAATAAAGTCGATTTGCAACAATTCTTTCTGCCATGGTCTCGCAAAATTCAAGTCGCCGGTCTGGATCATCTTCAACCAATTGCTGCAAAATTTTTATTTTGTAAGGATGGAATTTATTTTGTTTTAAAACCCTCTTTACTGATGTTTTAGAAACATCACATGTCTCAGCTACTTGCTTAGTTGATTGTTGTGGGTTTTTTACCATTTCGGCTAGTACTTGAATTTCAACATCTTCCGTAATTATTTTCGGCCTCCCAGATCTCGGAGCATCTTTCACGGTGCCAGTTTGGTTAAATTTTGCCACCAATTTCTGCAGATATTTTCGACACATCGGACGTTCTGGAAACCGTTCATTGAAAATGCGAATAGCAGCGTGGTAATTTCGGTTAGCTTCACCAAATATGATAACGGCTTCAACTTTGTCTGCTACTGAACGAGCCATATTAATCAACAAGAGAAATTGAAAACCGTTTGAAACAAAGTTTTGAAAACCTACAAAATGTCAATGACATTTGGCAAAAACAGATAAGATTTTGTTTTCGTTGTCATGGATAAAATGAACGCGCCTAGCGTGCATAGCCTACCTCATTAATTTATTCGTGAACTGGCGCAAAAGGAGTCGAAATAATTATTTACAAGTGTTCATAAGTCCAAAACTATTAACTTTTTTGATAGAAAACCATTTATCAAACTTGTTCAGAATTCAACGTAGAATGTAATAATGCAATGAAATACAGGGTGTCCCATTTAAAAAAATTAACTTCTAAGTCACCGTGCTTTTTTGAGACACTCTGTATGAATGAAACTTAAACTATTAAAGAGATCGAATGAAACCCTACAACTTATGTATTTAACATTTTTTTGTAATATGTAGAATAAAGAAGTTACAGGGGGGGCGACGGACTTTTGGTCCTCACTGTATGTAGTTCTTGCCATGGTCGGGTCGAGTTCTTTTGATATGACTCTAAGTGCATAACAGCCTTTAGCTAGTTTAGTACAAAAACTTGAAATATGTTCCTTGAACGTAAACTTATTATCAATATATACCCCCAGAAATTTGGCCAAGGAGGATTGGTGTATACGTTTATCACCTATTGTAATCGGGTTTAGCAAACATTTAAAGGTGAGAATGTGGGTTTTATTTACATTGAAGGACAACAGATTGGAGTCGCACCACTTCTTAACTTTGAGAATGTCGTATTCTACTATTGCATTCAATTGATAAGTGTCTTTGTTATGCCATAGAATGGTGATATCATCTGCAAATAGGGTGAATCTACCCGCAATATCCAGTAGTGCGAGATCATTCACATACAGCAGTAATAATATGGGGCCTAAGACAGAGCCCTGTGGTACTCCACAATCCACTAAAGACTCTTGAGAGGTTAGACCGTTAGAGTAGACCACCTGTCTACGTTTAGAGAGATAAGACTCGAACCATTTCAGAGACACATCACGGAAGCCATATCTTTCTAACTTTCTCAGTAGTATTCTGTGATTCACACAGGAAAGCCTTTGATAAGTCGCAGAACACCACTGCCGCGGCTTCATTGTTATTAAGCTTTAGGTAAAGATGCTCGAGAAGTTCGAATGTGGCATCAGAGGTGGATTTGTTACATTGGAAACTAAATTGGGTAGTTGATATTATATTGTTTTTATTCGAGAGTGATAGAATTCTTCTTTTAACATGTCTTTCAATAATTTTGGAGAGAGTGGGTAGGAGAGAGATAGGTCTGAAGTTACTGGGGTCATTATGATTGCCCCCTTTATATATTGGAATAACGACGGCGTTTTTTAAACAGAATGGGAACGTGCCTTTTCCAAAAGTTATGTTAATTGCCTCCGCTAGAGCATCCAATGCACTAATCGGTAGTTGTTCTAGAATTTTTATAAATATTCTATCCCAACCAGATGCCTTTTTCTTTTTCATTTCAGCGAATACTTCTTTCAATTCATGGCGGTTTGTGGGAGTAAAAAAGAAGGTGTTATGGACCGTTACATTTCCCATATATTTCATGGGGTCTTCAGTGACTGCTATGGTTTTTGATAGATTCAATGCGACTGTAGTATAAAATTTATTTAACTCATTACAAGACAGTATGCTGGTATTAGTTAAAGCACTATTTGCTCCTCTTAGGTCATCAATTATTGCCCAGCTCTCCTTTTGTATATTGTTTGATTCCAATAATCTGTTTTTAAAGTATATTTTTTTAGCTTCAAGAATGGTAGTTCTATATAAAGTATGGGAGAAACCAATAAATTTTCTGATATGATGAACGGACAGTAGGTTTTTAGAGGAGATTCGCAGACCTTTAGATATCCAAGGTTTTCTGTGCTTTTTATTTTTAATGAGGCGACAAGGGAAAACTTTGTTAAAGTTGTGCACCAAGTTGGTGTGGAAATCAGTCAAGGGATCGTTGTGGTAGAGTATAGTATTCCATTGGGTATCGCAGTTCAAAGTTTCGAATTTATTGTAGTTACTCGTGGAGTAAATACGTCCAAAATGTTTCGCCACTATAGCTTTTGTTCCTAAAACCGGGAATGTGAATAGGATTGCCTCGTGGTCAGATATACCAGCATTTACCACATTGCAAGACGTGTTGGCGATATTAGAACATACATTATTGAATCAACTTAGAACCGATCCAATATCACTTATAGGCAACGTCCCCTCCCCAAAATATCAAATGTCTAGGGAGTCAATCAATGGGACTCAGGGGTACTGTGAGAAATCTTTTGGAATCCTATCTTGGAAATAGCACAATCAGTACCAAATGCAATAACGCTGAATCTGTTAGACTACCGATAAATAAGGGCGTTCCACAAGGATCTGTTTTGGGACCCATCTTGTATTTATTGTATATTCAAAATATCTCTAAAATTGGTTTAGCGGGTACTTATACCAAATATGCAGACGATACAGTACTTTTATATGAACACAAAAACTCACTCATTCTAGAAAACACAGAAAAAATTTGAAAAATGGCTTTATTGTAAACTTTTATCAATTAATACTGATAAAACTGAGTATATCATTTTCCAGCAAAAAATAAACAGAATATTTCCCTCAACCTCAATATCAGAAATGAAGTATTGAAACGAACTGAACAAGTGAAGTATCTTGGTATTTGGATTGATGAAAAACTGAAATGGGACAAACATATTGAGGTCTTAATAAAAAAAATATCTCCAATCATTGGTGCTTTGAGAAGATGTCCTAAACTTGATAAAACAATTATAAATATGATTCTACATTCTCACATTCTCAGTCGCATTACTTATTTAATAAACATTTGGGGAGCTTGTTCAAAAAATAATTTTAATAAATTATCTGCTTTATATAGGAAATCCTTGAAAGTACTGTATCGTCTCCCATATGATATACCAACTAATGAACTAAATGCAATAACAGACAAATTTTCTTTAGATGAATTGTATAAAATAAATACCCTAAAAATTGCATTCAAAATTATAAATAAAAAATTAAAATCAAATTTCATTTTGATGAGAAACTCTGAAATTCATAGTCATCACACTAGACAAAGTAACTTGTTTCACCTCGATTCTGCTGCCTCTTCAGTTGGTCAAAAAAGATTCACTCACGCTGCTCTAAGTGAATTTAACAATTTACCTAGTAATATAAAAAACTGCAAAAAATTTTCAAAATTCAAAATTTCTGTAAAGAAACACAGTTTGTCCTTAAGGAGTAGATCTTTGTTCACTAATTTATGATTTTATATATATATATATATATATATATATATAGATTATGATTATGATTTTATCTATATTGAATATGTTAATCCTTTTTATTATTTTTTATCAGTGATTTATGAAAGATTTGTTGAAATTGTTATTCATTTTTGTTAATTTTATATTTGTACAACTTCCTTATACCAGAACTTGTTCTGACTGGAAGGTATTTACACAAATAAATAAATAAATATTTATGCTACACCCATTTCAGGATTCAATTCCATAAAATAAAACAATGTAAAAGTTATTGTGTTCTCACATTTCAGTAAAGCTCCTGGAGGTATTGAGGACATACCAGAGGATCTCATTTTGAAGCTATTACAGATCAGTATAGAAAGAGCCTCTGATCATGATAAAATCAAAATGAATGCAGTTCGATCGATTGGAAATTTGATGCAATTGTTCACTGATATTTCTATGGCAAAACCTAAATTCATCGAAATCACTGATCAAGCATTTGATGTTTTAGTTCAGAAATGTTCAAGTGGATCAAATGCGAAGGTGAGAACGTTACAACAGATATATCCATTACAATTACAATAATTTTTCCATCAAATAAAGTGGCTTGTTGAGATTAGGGCAAAAAATGGGACAATAGGGAATTTGCAAGTGATTTAAATTTACTTGATTTTTTTACCTCCGATACTTTATTGTCTTGACATTATACCTAAACCATTAGTTTATCATTTAGTTTGTATTTAACTCCATAAAACTTCAATCAAAAAGTGCAAAATAAGCGCGCGGAATTCAAATTTGCGAAACGGATCATCATTGGTCGAAACGAAGAATGACGTCACATGCCAGGTTATGAAATGTATCTGTGTTGATATTCATACTGTGCTAGTCGTCTTTCATAGAAAATTTGTTTTTATTTATATATCTGTAGTGTTTTCCATTACTTAGTGCGATTTTGGTCTAGTGACAATTGTTAATTATCAAGAACGATGACTGAAAGTAGTTTTGTCAAAGCATAATCCGACAATCTACCAAAAATAGATGCTTTTATGATGACAGTATATTTTTTATACAATCCAGATTTCACGTCTGCTGAGGTCAAAAGAGTGAAAGCTGCAAGGTAATTGTTGTAATACATGATATTTTGTAATTTACTAAATAAGTTTTCATGCCAAACATAACCTCAAATGTTGTATTCATACAACATACAATATACTCACATTAAAGTGATCTTCACAACAATGTAAAGTGTCGTGCGTTAAGACGTACTCTGATTACTCTACTTGCTTGAAGTTGATATTTCAAGAGAGAAAGACAAATGAAGTACAAGTGTCAGAGAGAGATGAACAGTGTGAAAGTGATCTCGATCAACTAGAGAAGTGTTCAATGAACAAGCCTTAAATGTGATATTGGAGATTGTTCGTCTCTTCTCATAACCTTAGACCATTGTTTAAATAGAACATAGTTAGTCAATGCCTGTGGAAAAGGTATTGGACACAAACGCGAGTGTCATCTAGCGTGATTAGTTACAAACATCAACCTCATTTTAATGCAGGTTTCTTCAAAAAACCCTGATTTTAATGCTTTTCCATTGTTTTAATCAAGTTACGACATGACTTGGAGGCCAGGTCACTGAAGTTACGACATGACTTGGATGCGAGCTAACTATAGCCATCTATATGTCGCATCCATTTTAATCCAATTATAATCCCATAAGGTTGACTATCTTGTTTACGTATTTTCGCATCTCTTGGAACAGAAGAAAATACTTTATTTGGTGTACTTATAATTGTGTTTTGGCATTCCGGTACTAGACAATACCTATAAAATGGTTTTTTAGCATTTTCCATTATCGTAATAGCTATTAAAACTGCAAATCCCTAACATAATTAATAACTGTCAATAGTGTCAATGCATATTGTAAACAACACTGTAAAAGGCCATAACTATGAAAGAAGAAGAACCATGTGTCGTCATCCACACCGCGCGGAAAATGGAGGCGTTCAAACAGGTCAAATTCAATCGGTATTTTATATATTATTTTAAAAATTAATTCCAATACTTTCAACAGTATTTATATTTTTTACTATGTTGTAACGAAGTAAAAAATTAATTAAACAAATAAAAAAAATTATGTATATTCCCTATTATTATTCACAAAATTTCAGTGAAATATTTTAATTTTTATAACTTTCCTCAAAGATAGTATAGAAAAGTTTCATAAACTATACGAAAAATACAAAGACATCAAACAGAACCACCTTTGATATTGTAACAAGTCTGTCCAGAAGTGATATTTTTCATTTCATTTGGGTTGAGTGGAAAAATTATTTTTGGTAATGTCTAGTGCACAATCAAAATAAACTTTACCCTTTATTGTCAATTAAGTCCATGTCACTAAGACTGTATGCTTGTCAACTTTGACTATTTACTATTTAAAGAGGATTGTTATTATTATTATTATCAGTTGAATTTATTAACTTTCAAAAATTGATTTTGATATTGCAAATATTTTCCATTTCCTAAATGTTGAATCGAGATAAACCGAAAAGGTTCTTGCTTGGCCTTGAATGAAACGTGTTCATTATATAAATATTTCAAAATAACTGAATTATTTAACCCAAGTAAAATATTGTCGTGAATATCGAGGAATGCGCTTTGAATTGTTTTAGTGCTCTGATCTATTATTTTTTGTTATTTATTGAATCGATCATGATCGCAGGTCATTATCAATTGCGAGGTTGATTGCTATCGAATTGTATGACCGTGACTGTTCATCGTGGGTCAGACCACATGAAAATATAAACATTTCTTTCATTATATTGTCACGCCCCAGGCCATGGGGCTTTTGAATTAATTACCAACTCCCTTATATGGGGGTTTCACTCAAAATTATGTACTGTGAAGTAATAAGCCCAGTTTATTAGGTAAGGTAGTTAATGATTAAAACAGTTGGGTAAATTCAACACATCTAATTAAATCCTTTAAATAAAACAATAAAAATGGTACTTTACAAAAATAATCTAGTCATTTTCTATTCCTGTGGTGTGTCACACCTTGAGCAGACCAGATAACAACTAACTTCTTCAAAAAAACTCTCTCTCCAAATCCATCCATCAGCGTATTCCCATTTTTATTGAAAGTGAATTTGAATGTCATTGTGTTTCCCAAATAAAAGTAAATATGAATTTTATTGATTTTCCCCAATAATGTGACAATATAAATAAAAGATGAATGGAATGATAGGATATAGTTAGTAGTAGACTTCTATAGAGGAGAGAGTCCGAGCGCTCAATTAGCCTTAATGGCCTTATGGCCTCAGCTGTCGTCCATAAAAGGACAAAGGTCTAAGTATTGGTTTAGTGATGGTTTTAGGTAAGAGTTTTATTTGTCCCATGTTATATTATTGAATGTTTTTATTTAAAATATGTATATAGCTTTCCCCCTAGTTGTCGTAAAATAAATGTTTATTATATTCCTCTGACACTATTGAGTTTCTATAGCTACCATCTGTAGCTACACCCCAAGTCGCATTTTGTATAAGGGGAACAATCCCTTATATGACTCAGGATGCTACCCTAACAGCCCTAGTCGCGACAATATAAATTCATCATTTGCTTTTTTCACTAGGTGAGATGGAATGCTTGCTATGCCATAGGAAATGCTTTGAGGAACTCATCTCTTTATAAGAATTCTTCCAATCACACAGTATTTATGAAAGATTGGCAGGTAATATTTGAGTCTACATTTGTTGTCTTTTTGTCTAACAGCAGTTTTCAATGAACTCAGTAATGAAATAAATCTTCTCTGTTGTACATCTTTTTTTAGACAGCAGTCTTCAATGCACTAACTGATCTTGTTGTGAGTTACCGCAATTTCAAAGTAAGGATAAATGCTGCAGTGGCTTTATCGACTCCATCCGAGAGAGAACATTATGGAAAATTCTTCCTTCCGGTATGGTCTGCATTGTTGAAGGCATTAGAAAATTCTCAAAACATAGATGACTTCAATGAATATAAACATAGGGACCACCTCGTAGAACAGGTGAGATTCTCAAAACGGAAAGTTGACAAAATCAAATTTTATTTTGTTTTTTAGATTTGCATATCTTTGGGACATCTCACAACATTACTCCAGCCGGATGATCTGATGCAACTTCATGACACGATCCAGCTCTATTTTGATCACTTCAAAATCCATACTCGCAAGGTTTTAGAAAGAATTATTCCTGAAAATTTCACAACTTTAGTTTCAGCATCTGATGCTTTAACTCGTTTAAGTAAACAAAGTAATCTTACCGTAGAGCAAAGAAGTGTGGTGAACTGTTTGACTAATATTTTTGTACCAGAATTTTTAGGTATATAAATCATTATTAAGTACCTATTTGAATAAATTTTACAATTTTCATTGACTTTATTTTCAATCCTTGACAAGACTACAAAAAAAAATTATATAACCTTAGTCAACTTGACTATAACGAAAAACATTTTTTCATGCAATCGCACGCGAAGTCAATATTTCGCGTTCTCAGCACAGTCCGCGAAATTTAATTTCGCGGCCGTTACCCATAGCAACGGCCGCGAAACCAAACGTCACTTTCAAAAATGTTTTCAGACATCGTCTTAACATTCTGTTAGTCACACCAATCTTTAAACTCGCCGTAACATTTTTCGTACTGCCGTTTATATTTTTCGGGTATTAAAACGGAAAGCGCCGAATTTACAACGCTTTTGAGTTCAGGAGGAGTGGAAGGTACTGAAATATCGCTATCAGTATCAGACATTTTGCGTTTTGACAAGAACTGTCAAAATATTTTGTATATATTGAAACATATCATTTCCATAGCACACGGTGATATTGTTAAATAAATTGAACTGCTGTTGATTTTAGAGCAATAATATATTTATTTACAACTATCTATTTTAATAATTTTAACGATTGCATGAAAAATAGTGTGTATGCCATGGCCGCGAAACTTTTTAACGACCTCAAGATTATCTTGCCTCGGCCGCAAGCGGCCTCGGCGATAACTGTTCTTTCGGTACGTTAAAAAGGTATTTCGCGGCCTTAGCATACAAATAACTATATTGAAACCCTTATAAAATTAATAGAAATAACAATATCTCCCCTTCAAAAATAATTTACAATTTTCATCTTTCAACTGATTTTCTTAATCTTGTACTCCGTCTTATGGGGATATTCTCAGTCAATTGATTTTCGTCAGCTTTTGTAGAATCCAAAAAGTTTTCAAATATCTTGCACTGCATTTCTTGCTTGCAGTTTATGAGTTTTGTTCAACTTTGAATTTTTCTGGACGTAAGTATTTATTCATGATGACTGTATATTGCTATCGTATAAATTGTAATAATAAATGTTTGATTCGTACAAACTCTGACATACATAAAATGTCGAAATATCAAAATATTCTGTCAAACGTCATGTAGGTGGATGTAAGGATGAATGGACAACATAAGAAACATTTATATAGGACAATTTTGTTCATTAGCTCAGTATAAATTATTCGTTTGATAGTGTCCATATGGGACGAAACTGTTAGTTACAAATATAAGTGGTAAAAAACATTTTTTACCACCACCATTTTTTATGATAATCTATCACAAAGTAACAACTTCATCAATTTATTGAATTTTTCTTCTTTTACAGATATTTTAGCAGTTTCATCCAGATTGAAATAACAATTTTAGTCTTCCAATCCCTTTGTTGTCTGTTTAGAACTCAGACTCTTTTTCTGCTAATGACAAATCTAACTCATTAGCTCAGTATCGGTTTGTAGGTTCAAAAAAAAACAAATTAAAATTGAATAAATAATATATTCCATAAAATATGCTCTAAAAATAAATGCAAATACAATTCGGCCATTTTCTAGCATTTGAATTAAGACGTCTCCTTCACTAAGATTTCTGTTTCTCCATGATAATTCATTAATGCGTATTATTTATTATTACGTATTTATTACTCTTGTGCTATTGAGTCTGACTCCAGAAAAATTATAGAAAAGGTGTTTAGATTGATTGATCGTTATTATCCAAACAAGTACGCATGCTACTTCCGCTGCTCGAACGACGCAAAGCGGTAAACAGGGAATAGTATATTGTGCAACAAGTGGGGAAAGTTCAACTTTTCTCACAAGTGTGGAAGTTTATGGCACGAGCCTCAAAAATTTAAAAAATACAAGTAATATACCTCAATATTTATTTTTTCCTACAACTGCACAACTACAATAACATTAAAGTATCCTACCTGTTGACAGATAAATAATTTATTTAAAATTGTAGTTAGTAGTAAAATTTGTACAATTTTGTATGTAACTCGGAATATATTTTTTTTGAAAATTTTCTGTTATATTAATTGAGAAGTTGAGGGTTTATTGCAATTTTCGCGATATCATTTATGTACAGTAGGAACAGTACTGGACCGAGCACTGATCCTTGTGGCGTACCCCAGTACTGTTCTACTGTACCACAATCAACAAAAATCGACAAAAACTAGTTCTGCTGTTCATTTTTAGATAGTTATCAGAACTGTCAGATTATAGAAGTTTTTTAAACTCTTCAGATAGTTTTCATTCGTGCTTTCATAAAAATCGCCAATTTCTTTTGAATATTATTTCAAGACATACTTACTCATAATAAATAATATGGATACTGACAATAGTGACGATTTTGATAATAATACTCCGCCAGAGATATTGGAAAAAGCTGCGAAAGTAACGTTGGATTTGTTGCCGGAAATTAAAAAAAAAGTATGAATTGGCATTCGAAAATTTTTATTTATCCACAATCACCTTATAATTGAAGTTTTATCCACACTTATGAACCGTATAAAGTACCACAACAATCGAAAATACATAGCAACCATTCAACACCTCCCGATATTTTTGTATGTTATTTCAATGATTTTTGAGGTGACAGCCGCTGTCAGAGCAAAACGTCAAATCATTTTGTGATGAAAAATTTCCGCGATTCTGATTGTATGCGTTGTATGCGTGTTTTACATACATTTTATTTGCTTAAGAAATTTAAACGCTCGAGCTTCGCTCTCGCGTTTAAACATTCTTGCGCAAATAAAATGATATCTAAAACACTTATACAATAAATATTATCTGTCAAGAGGTAGGATACTTTAATGTTATTGTAGTTGTGCAGTTGTGGGAAAAAATAAATAATGAGGTATATTACTTGTATTTTTTTAATTTTTGCAGTTGTAGCAAAAGTATAGTGTGAAACATGTAGGGAAAGTACTTTTTCTCACTCGTGTGTTTGCGGCACTCGCCCTTCAGGCTCGTACCACAAACTTCCACACTCGTGAGAAAAGTTGAACTTTCCCCACTTGTTGCACAAATCCACTATTACCACACTGGGAAAAAACTTTCCCACAATACAGCGGGAAATTTTTTTCCCACACCGGTGCGGGAAAAACTCACTTGAAAAAACATTTGCGTGCGGGAAAATGACACTTCCCAAACTGAATTGCGTGCAGGTATAGAGTGAATCACGCACGCTTGTAGCAAAACATTTTTTTCGACCACATAGGAAAATATCGCGAGTCACGCGCACCACGGTAAGTAGCTTATATCCACACACGTGCCGATAAGCTGTCAAATGCCTAATTTCTGTTTAGATTTGCAGCTGTCAAATATACAGGGTGACCCAGGGTTAAATCGCCAAACGTTGAGGGTCGGTTTTTCAGGCAAAAATAAGATTTCGAGATACAGGGTGTCAAAGTTCCTTGACCTGCGAGCTCTCCTGACTTAACCCCTATGGATTTTTGTATAGGGTGCAATGAAAACCAAAGTTTATGATGAGCCCTTCAACGGGAAAGAATTGTTCAAGGAGCACGAGAGATCACACAGTGCAGCTGCACAATATGTTGTTCGCAGGTGCGACGTTTGCATTGAAAAAATCGAGCAGTTTTGTGGAATTTTGTTTTCCGTTTCCTAAAAAATTTCAATGAATAAATTTGTCCTATTATCAATCACTTAGATACTTTTTTCGTGTTACATGCAAGGAAACGGCCCTTATTACCCCAAATAAGCGTGTTTTTATCAAAATCAGCAAAAAAGTTTTTGAATAATTGATAAAAAACTGATTTTTTCTAAAAACGTTGAACACTCTGTATTTCGAGAACGCACCACGTTAGAACACATTCTTAGAGGAAAAACCGATCCTGAACGTTTGGCGGTTTAACCCTGGGTCACACTGTATAATTTATATACGTAATATTTATATTTGAAGCAAAAAAACGATCTATTCGAAAAGAGTAAATTTTTTCATATTCATAATAAAGAAAAAGTTAAGCATGCTCGGAATCTTATAATAGAATATTTTTTATTTATAATACTTGCGTGCGTGCGGAAAAGTGAATTTGTTAAATTTTTGAGACATTTGACATTTGAATTTTTAAAATATATATATTTGTATGGTTGTAGTTTACAAAATGACTGAAAAATGAAGTTTATTAGAATTCTGCTATAATTTTTAATAAAAAGAAAAGTATGTTTCAATAATTTTTTAATGGCGCTGGTATAAGCCTCATCAAATGAATGTCTGACATCTTTTTTATCTGTCAGTCAAAACACTACCTTGCCAAAACCAATTTTACCGTAGCAGCTTTTTCAGTAAGATAATTTTTCATGGATTCTTCAGACGAAGATTTGCCAGAGTCAGTTTTGGGAGAGGCTAGAACTGCAAACTTGGATCTACTACCAAATCCCGTCATAGGTATGAAAAGGAGTATATTTTGTTTGAAAACTGGTGCCAGAATAAGGGAATTAAAACTTTTAAAGAAGACGTTTTTGGCTTAAGGTGCATTTAGTCAACATAAACGTAACTTTAGCACAAGCACTGACATAAACATAACCGAGAAAATAATTTTGTATGAGACCTAATATTACACGAGTTTTAGATTTAGGCATACATTTAAGAATGATAGGTACATTTTATGACATGAAACTTTAGGTATACGTGAATTAAGGACAATATTTTTATCGTAAAAGTAAGATTTTTATAAAATTGTGATTTGCAAAGTGACATGTTTTTAGCATAAACTTAATATTATTGTATAAATGGTGCCATTTGATTTAACAGATTCAACTTTCGTTTTTAACATATATTTAAGCACAATTTTAAAATGATGTTGACTAAATGCACCTTTATTTCGCTGAAATTTCCAAAACATGCAAGCCAAACACTCTTTGGTCCAGGTACTCAATGTTAAGAAGTGTAATTGAACTTCGCCGAGGATATTGAAATAAAACTTATTGTTACATCTTGCACTAACACGAAATGTAACATGTTCTAACATTCCCAACAATACAAGTACTCCAAAATGTTATAGTTTTGTCATCAAACCGGGAAAGTTTGGCGCGTCCAAAAGTTATTTTAATCAAATTCAGAGCCTCATAGATACAAAAATCATAATACGTGATGACGAAAAGTGATTTTAAGGAGAAATCAACTGAAAGAAACGTCTAAATTTTAATCACATACAATAGAAGTACATTTAGCTATAAATAATACATGATCAGGTAGAACACAAATTCGAAAAATGTTTTATCTTCCAAATTGGTTGATAATGGTGTTAGTTAAAAGCTTAGCTTAGTTAAAAGTTCTAATTTAGTGAATTCTAGGGGTCAACTTTCGTTTAGCTGAAATCAGTTATGGAAAAACCGTTGCCATGGCAACTGTTGCTATGGTAACAAGAAAACCGATTCCCATGGTGCGGAAATGCGTGGTTGTCAAGTTGTCTGCTTTAGTTACCATGGTAACCATTGTTAGGGTGAAGAGTAAACAAAAATGCTATTCCCGTTTTGCGGAAATGCATGGTTGCCAAGTGGGGCCAGTTAAAGTTTAGCTGAAATCAGTTATGGAAAAACTGTTGCCATAACACCGTTTCTTTGATGACAAGTAAACAAAAACCCAATTTCCATGGTGCGGAAATGCGTGGTTGCCAAATTTTCAGTTAAGAAAAAGTTTATGCCGTGGCAACCGTTGCTAGGATGAGTGAAAAGAAAAACCAGATTTCCGTTTTTGAAAAATACGCGGCTGCCAAATTATCAACTTGAAAATAAATTGAAACTTGAAAAGGGAAATATTCTCAATAGAAAAAACCATGATTCCACCGGAAATGGGAACAACCTACGATAAAAATTGAGCAAATTTTTTGTAATATCTAACAGAAAACAATAATTTTTCAGGCTGAGGCCACGCTGGACATTGAACTACATCTCATAGATATATATATTTTTTAATTGTTTTATTCAAGATTGTACAAACAATTACAATTCAGATATATTACATATATAAAAGTAATAAATTTATATGAACATAGATTAATACAATACAATACTTAATACCTAGCTTATATCTATACAGGCCGTTTCTTTTATCATGTGGTAACATTGCTATATTCTAAACCGTAACAGATACGAATACGATTAAATGGGAGAAAAGGTAACTATTGTGGATAACAGTACAATGGTCAAATAAAATTTACAGGGAGTCTCGCCCTTCCCGAATTATACAGGGAAAACCAAAAATGCTGTTCTTTGTTTTTTACGAATAGAACTGTTATTTCTGAAAATATAAAAAAATTTATAAGGAAAGTTTTAATGTATTTAAAATGCACTATAAAAATGTAACAATGAATCTTTGATTAAACGTTTCGTGTCAACACGGCCACCATCAACATTTTTTTTCAAATACGGACCTGTCTATTTTAGTACAAATATTGATAAAGCGATAAAATCACAATTCAGTGGTATATCACACTTGATATTTTTATAACGTTTCATTTAAAATAACTAGCATCCTCAGTGACAATTTTTAATTACGGTCCTGTCTTTAGTTCTTTTGTAAATTATTTTGATTTCTTCAAAACCTATTCAACTATTGGCATACTTCAGACTTCACCCAATAATTTCGATAAGAAGATACCCCAACACAACGAACATTCGTATTTTTCCTTCTTGGGCATTTTTGTATTACAGAAATCCTTGTTTCAAGGCTGATTTTTTCTGAATCAATTATCATACTGAATACTTCTATAATTCTCAATCCTGGAAGTAACGAAAATATTAGTTTTTAGTCAAAATACGACTATTGTGTGATATGGGTACAATTAAATAGCATCTCACATCATTTACCATTTTTAAACAAGTAGGCTTTGCTTGGTTTCTATGGCAGGACAAATAAATGAGTAGTTGATACGTGTTAAGAACTGTCAGTCGTTTATACACTCAGTAAAGATGTATTCAAATGACGAAAGGACTGATATGCTATTTGCTTATGCAAAATCAAATAGAAATCCTCTTTTGGCAAAAAATATGTATGGTGAGCTATACCCAAATCGTCGTATTCCAAACATTCAAATGTTTAGACAATTAGAAAGAAATTTGAGAGACTGTGGTGCATTTGATAGAAATAAAACTAGAAAATGTATTGTTACTGGAAGTATGCGGAACCAAATAAATGTTTTAGGTAAGCAAATATTACTTCATAAAGATTAACAAAGTGACGAAAATATTTTTTTTCAATTTAGGATTGGTCAGTTACAAAAATATTTCTAATCAAGATTGTTCTTTACGAGAAATTGCCCACGAACTAGGGATTTCTGTAAAATCTACCAGAAATATTTTGAAAAAGAACGAATACAAATGCTACAGGATACGCTAAGTTCATGAAAGGGATTATGGAAGGAGAGTACGATTTGCGATGTGATTGAGACGTAGAAATAGGGAAGTTGGAAATATTTGTAATAAAATAATATGGACGGACGAATCAAAATTCACCAACAATGGTTGGTTTAACAGAAACATCCATTATAGGTGGAATAATACAAATGAACATTTACATAGAGAAACCAATTTCCAGGAAAGGTTCGGAATAAATGTTTGGTTGGGAATTTTGGGAACAAACATACTGGGTGGAATGTATTTACATTTTTTATCCAATGAGTTTGATGGCTACTTAGATGAATTGCCACTGAACATCCGCCGTGAAATACAATATTTTCAACAAGATGGTGCCCGTCCCCATAATGCAGCAATAGTAAGGGAACATTTAGATGCAATATTCCCAAGAAAATGGATTGGAAACAATGGACCAATTGCCTGGCCAGCTCGATCGCCAGACCTGACTCCTTTAGATTTTTTTGTCTGGGGATACATAAAGGATAAAGTTTTTTCGACAACTAGTACAGATATCGACCATCTCAAACAAAAAATAAGAGATAAGAAATTGTATGGACAGACAACTTATGTGCATTCAACAAAGAGGTCGGCAATTCGAGCATTTATTGTAGGTTATCATGAAGAATTCATTTTCTGTATTGGTTTTATTTTCACTCAAAAATTCAATATGAAATAAATTGTTTTCTGTTAGTTTGATTTCTTCTACTCTTAAGTAAGTTTATTTCCGAGGTAAATTGCTATCGTTCGTCTCTGAAACTACAGATATCTTTTATTATAGTGTAGACATAATTTTAATAGATACATTTATTCAAAGCGTCACTGATAATTTTTATATCGGAGAGTTAGGTTTTGTGGAATCCATAAACGACCTAACGACACGACCGAAATTAAAAATTGTTGTCACTGATGATGTTAGTTATTTTAAATGAAACGTTATAAAAACATCAAGTGTGATGTACCACTGAATTGTGATTTTATCGCTTTATCAATATTTGTACTAAAACAGACAGGTCCGTATTTGAAAAGAAATGTTGATGGTGGCCGTGTTGACACGAAACGTTTAATCAAAGATTCATTGTTACATTTTTATAGTACATTTAGAATACATTAAAACTTTCCTTTTCCATTTTTTTATATTTTCAGAAATAACAATTCTATTCGTAAAAAACAAATAACAGCATTTTTAGTTTTCCCTGTATAACTCGGGAAGGGCGAGACTCCCTGTAAATTTTCTTTGGCCATAGTACTGTTCCCCGCAATAGTTACCTTTTCTCCCATTTAATCGTCTTCGTATCTGTTACGGTTTAGAATATAGCAATGTTACCACATGATAAAAGAAACGGCCTGTATATTGTGAAAAGACCCTACAATTTCAAAAAAAAATCCGAAACTGAAAATTCGCATTCTCATTCAGGTAGTTCAAATCAAATGAAGCTATTTTTTCGTAATATCTAACAGAAAACAACAACTTTTTCGGCTAAAGCCACGCCGGATATTGAACTATTTGAACTAACCAAACTGATCGTTATTGCTTCGGAAGAGGCAAATTCACTGTTTACACCAATTGCGGGTCGTTGATTTAGGTAGATCAAGAATTCATTCACTGCAAAATAACAGATTAATTTAAAATATCAGATTCAGACCACACCAAACGCGAGCGAAGCAAGCGCGTCCGGCCGGCATTTCGCAAATCCGCGCGCATGGATTTGCGAAATGTCGGCCGGACGCACTTGCGTTCATGTTACTATTTTGTCAATTTCCTCCAGGTAATAAAAAAACTCTGTCCCAACCTTACTACTGTCCTGAACTAACTGAACTTAACCTTCATATTGAAATTGTTTCGGAAGAGACGAGTTCACGGTGGAGAATGATATATTTATAATTCGGTCATATGTTGAATTCACTGTGAACCCATACGGTAATTTGAGATATTAGGACTATATCACAAGACACGGGAGCGAAGCGAGCGGGTCCGGTCGACATTTCGCAAATCCGCGCGCGCGGATTTGCGAAATGTCGACCGGACCCCCTCGTCTTCATGTTACTACTTTGTCCATTTTCTCAAATTTTTTAAAAAGCTCTTGATCATTTATAGTGTGTGGCCTGTGGGACAAGCGATTGCTTTGCTCATTTATGATCAAAGTAAGATTGACAAATGTAAATACTTATATAAATAATCTTTTTGAACTATGCGCATTTAAATGAAAGTATTTATTTTGATATTATTTAACAGTAATTTCCATAAATCTTTTACAAGCGCCCCTAACTTGGCAACAGCAATAATTTGGCAACTATGCATTTCCGCAACACGGAAATTGGGGTTTCCTGTACTCGTGATCATGGCAATGGTTGTCACCTTTTTTCCATATCCAATTGCTGTTAAACCATAACTTGCCCAACTTGGCAATCTCGTATTTCCGCTAAACAGGAATGGCATTTTTGTTCACTCTTCGCCATAACGACTATCATGGCTACATTTTTTGCATAACAAATTTCAGCAAAAGTTAAGCAGACAATTTGGCAACCATCATTTTCGCACCCTGGAAATCGGGTTTTTGTTTACATGTGGTCATAGCAACGGTTTCTATGGCAACAGTTTTTCCATAACTGATTTCAGTTAAACTATAATTGGCCCAACTTGGCAACTATGCATTTCCTCAGAATGGGAATAGCATTTTTGTTTACTCTTCACCCTGGCAACCTTTTTTTCATAACTGATTTCAGCTAAACTAAAGTGGACAACTTGGCAACCACGCATTTCCGCACCATGGGAATCGGGTTTTTGTATTGTCGTTACCCTAGCAACGGTTGCCATGGCAACAGTTTTTCTGTAACTGATTTCAGCTAAACGAAAGTTGAGCCAATTCTAGTGAAGACTGACCAGTAAAATTTCTCTGTGTGAATTATGTCTGTACAAAGTTGACCAAATAAACAGTTATATAATGCAAATAATTTTATGCTTGCAAACACTATTCTTAAAAAAAATTTAATTAAATCCAAGTTTTACAATTGATTTAAGAATGGTTCTGATATCAATTATTCTCAGATAAGTTAGGTATTATGTTTTTTTTTGTATCCCTACTCTTGATCATAATTTTGTCTTGGGATATTAGTAGTATTACTGAATCTATTGTGCGGAAAACACAGTTTTTAAGTCACCCTAGCAAATTAATTCTTCCTTCAAAATGCGCATTCAAATAATGTTAACAGAATACTAAATAATAAACATATATTATACATAGTTTTATTAAATTGAAACTTTTATCAATATGTGAAAAATAACACTAATTTCATATTAATAGTTATTTAAGTAACAAGGAATGTAAAGACGTGTTAACATTCGAGGTGAGCGAGTACGAGCCGAGGCAAAGCCGAGGCTTGTCGCTTGTCGAGGATGATAACAGTCGATACATTCCGTGTTACTTATTACGTTTTTCCCGCTGCTTGTTGACATTTCTCAAAATTTGCCTGAATTGAAGTTTGTTTTCTTACCCTTCCTTCATGATTATTCGTTCGCTATTTCATTCTAAGTTGCTTGTGCGTGTAACTAAGTTACCGAATAAGCAGACAACAATAATATTCAAAAGGTCTCATAACCTAAAAATTGATATGAATGAAGCTGAAGGTATTACTTGTCAAAGTCAAAGTCATTATGACCCTAGGCATGTAAATGACACTATTAAGTTCCGTTGTCAAGATGAATTAGTAAACGAATGATATAGGCCATTTTGTTGCTAAGCATGTATGGACTATTTACAGTGTCGGCAGCGGGAAAAGATGTTTATCATAAATAAACGATGCAATGTTTGAGGAGGATACAATATGTAATTTGGAATTTTTTTTTGTGAAAATGTGTTTTTCCTTGAAATAAAAAATTTCCAATATAATAAAAATGTTTTTTTTTCATATATTCTATTCACATAACATAAAATTGTAAAAAATATCTACCTACTCTAAATTACATAAAGCAGCAATTTCATTTAGTAGTCATCAACTGCCATCATAGTGTTAGTAGTAACTGTTATCCCATAATCTAATCTATTATCACGGTTTATAATCACAAAATACTGATCTTTTACACATTAATACATTAATGAACATTTCAATAAATCATGTCAGTTATAAACTCTTGATTCAGTAAATTCCATCACTGTTTAAAGCAGTAATCATGGTTGTAATTGGATTACACTTTTTGCTAAAATATAAGCTTGAAGTTAGCAAATACATTCAGTAAAAATGTGTTTTCCAACAGTGTAGGGTTTGGTTACATATCTCAATTGATAATTTAATCGTTTTGAATAGATTATTATAATTTTTTACCTTTTCGTCATTTACCAAAGCGAAAAACTCCCGATACTCCTTTCCTAATGCTTCTGTTTTCTGGTGCCTGAAATTAAAATGCACTGTGAACACCGCAACATTTGTAATCAATTATATTACTGCTGTCAGAATGCTGATAAGACATGAGAACATAGTTCAATCAAGGAAAGGTTTTGAGACAGACTTCTATGCACACTTTTTTTATTTTATGGCTGCGTTCCTAGGTGTATCGAGATGAATATACCAAAATTCATGAGGACTGAAAATGGAATAGCGAAATGTGTATTATGTGTTATTATTATTCCCAAGCTGTTCTAAGCTATTGACAATCGTCATTTCTACATCATGTTTTTGGACATAGTCTCGTGCATTCTACACGGTTATTTTTAGAGCAAAGGTGGTGGGAAACAGTTAAAAAAGCACCAAAGTCTGTCTAAAACCTATTTTCAAACATTCATTCGTGAATAAACACTATTAAAAATGCAATTCACGTGTTTTGGAACAATAACAGATGTCTCAAAATCTAAACACACTGTATTCGAAATATTTGGAAATAGTGAAATGGCTCGTTTTTTGCGCTAGCGCCTCCGTGTTTTAAAAGTCAGAAAATGGGGAATGTTTTCTCTCTTAAAAAAATTCCTTCGATTTGGTCCACTTCAGTACAACGTTGCTTCTTATAAAAACCATTCTGAACCTGATGATGGACTTTATGAGTAGAAAACGAGGACTACTGAAATTCATTTGGAATAATACAGGTTCATATTTGTGAAACATAAGTTGTGAGTGGCTCTAGATGGCACCACTGATATTTCCGATGAATTAGAAGAAAATGTCTTCGTTCGTAATCAGAAGAACAATTTTATAGCTAATTGATTCAGTCCCTGAAAAAAAACAGTTCTGAAAAATCAATTTTTCTGACTCCTCATGGAAACACTTCCGTGATTTTTGAGCTGGCGCGGTTCATACTGGCAGATTTATCTTTCAGTTAGTGGATATTCCACGCGCCAAATCTAGCCGGCACAGAATTGTCTGTCAGTCCAGGCCGGCGATGAAAACTGTTGCTGTCAACTAACACGCGGTTTTGATTTTAATTTTGAAGTGTTAAAAATAACGGCACATGTTTCTGGAATTATATATCCCAGTGCCTGTGCAGATATTCCCACAGAATATTTTAAATCTTCATACGATCTTCCTGTGGCAAGAAAACGGAGAGTAGCCATCAAGCGTTTCTCTGGAGTAATTGCTTCTCTCATTGGAGTATCTTGTTCTGTGACAGACTCTCTTACTTAACCTAATAATAGGTCGTATGTCTGTACATCCATCGTCAAATAATTCTTAAAGTCGCCAAGGTCATTTTCTCTTAGCTCTTTCAATAGTGAAGAATGGCTAAATTGTTGCTACTTAAATAAATAACTTTTCACCCATTTAGAGCGCAGCTTTCTCACACCAAAACTTGCCATCATTTCCATATAAATCATAGCACATGCTAGAGCCCGCTTTTTTTATGGCTGAACATTTTTATGTCACTTTCCTGCACAGAACTGTCGTCAAGTCAAAATTCCACAGATACGGTTAGATCCCCGGTTCAATCTGCAGTTTTGCGGACACTAACACGCAGTATTGGCTGTGGCAGATCCATCTATAAGATTCAACCGCGGATTTTTATTCTGCGTTTGTGGATGACAACGGTTTTAATACATGGCAGATAAAACCGGCAGACTAATCCATGGCGGTTAAAACCGACAGATCGAACTCTGTGTATGGCCAGCTATTTTCTTCATTTTTGATGGGACTATCGATTCTGCGGAAGTTACGGAGATGATGAATTTTATAAAAATTGTTATTTCCATCAACCGATTGCACCTCTACGCGCAACCCTCGGAAGTCTTCGAGAGACTTGTGTGAGCTAGGGAAGACGCAGCCCTTACCTTTTAACGTGTGATGCCATGCACGAGACCGATGACCATGCGAGGCTCTGAACCCTCGACCCTTCGCTCCAAAGGCGAACGTTCTATCAGCACGGCCACCATGGTATCACTGATACTACTTTTTGAAATTAAAGACATTGTGATTGCTCGAAAGGGGGGGGGAGAGGGGGGCACAATAATTTAAACATTTCAAAAGGCATGGAAGGTCAAGTGACAAATCGTTAAAAAGGGAATTCAAATCTCTTTTCAACCATCTAATTTTTTTTGATTTCATTTTTTTTTAAATAACCAAACGCACTCGAAATATCAAGTATAAGTGCGGATCAGAATGGCACCCTTATTTCGATAAATTTGAACGGTTTGATTTGGAGGAATGGGACAAAGACATTTTGAATGATATTACCGATACTACTTTTCGAGAGAAGATACATTACAATAACTCGACAGATGGCGCTGGGGGCACATCAACTTGAAAATTTTGAAAGACCAAGATATCAAAATTGTGAAAATTAACGAAAATTTAAAAAAAATATATGGTTACAATGAGAATTGAATTCTCTTTTCAACGAAGTATAATCTGACCCCCCATGACATTTGAAATTTTCAACTTGATGTACCCCCCCCCGGGCAATTATGACTTTTAACCAAAAAGTAAAATTAGTGATACCATTCAAAAAAAGCTGCACTGTATAGAAACTCATAATGGGTGAACGGAGGGTTATGTTAAGTTCGTGCTTTGTGAAAAAAATTTTTTTTTTCTTCAAATCATCGAGAATAAATTTCCTGTTTTTTAAAATACACAGAAAATGTATATGAAATATTTCGTTGTTACCTAATGAACTATTCTCACTCTAACATGAACGATTAGAGCAGATACAGACACACCCTTTGAATCTAGAGCAAGAATGGAGTTCGTCTCCTTGGTAGAGTAGTTGACTAGTTTCTGTTGGGGATGTTATAATTTTTTATTGCACCGATTTTTGTTCTACTGTGAGAGAGTAATCCGACTTCTTTGTCTTCACTTATATTTAATAAGCAAGTTTGCGAAGAAAGTATTTCAGATGACAAGCAGAATTTGACAAACTAGGTAAAGGGATGGCTGCTAAACCGCCATCTACTTGTGGCTGCTGTTTTTGATAACAATGTGAGTTGAAGATATTATTAAAAAATTAAATTGTCCGTTGGATGAATAAATTGAAATGTTAGCAAAAAAATTGCTTTGAAATAACAAGATGGCTTTCAAATATGGATCCCTTCCAATTAACAGTGGAATGCTCAGCGAGAGGAGTAAGGTTTATGGAACAAACAAAGCCAAATTATTATGTATGTCAAGCAATAAACTCATTTATATCATACTGAACTTACATGTCTGGCTCCAAACAGCATACGAGCTTTATCTTCTTCTTGCGGTGCAGTACTTTCATTTGATGATCCAGTGTTTCTTTTTATTTGAAGTTTCTGTTTTATGGCCTTTGGAAAAATTATTATTTTTATGTTGAAAAGATAAGTGGAGTACAGGCAATGCCCAGACCATTAAATGAATAATAAACAAATATTTTTGAAATTCAAGCTTTTTCAACTTTCTTACACAATAGGAATCTCATCAGTAAAAATCTTACAAAAACAACTTGTCTCCCCTAAGACTTTTGAAATCGCTATTTTCCTAAAACTCCAAAGTCGAACTGAATATTATTTTAAGAAACTATTTTGCATTAGCTCCCCACCTTGTGAAAGGATCAACCCAACATTCAGCCATAAAAAAAATAGAGCCTTTGAAACATAGAAAATACTCGAATAAGTATACTCTTGTGACGTAGAATGTCTTCACTATTTTATTTATTTATTTATTTATCCCAAGAAACATTTCTGTTTATAGAGGGATTAAGTTTTAACATAAATTGTATAACGACAATTGGTACAATTATAAAAAAAGGAATGATACAGATGATCTGTGAAATATGAGTAAATAATATCAATCAGAAAGAAACAAAAGCAAAGACAGTCAAAGGTGAAATATTGTTATATCATGGGAAATCATCTGTTGAGTATAAATTTTTTAAGTTCATTTTTAAATTTAGTTTTAGTTCTAATTTCTTTTATTGCCTGTGGTATTTTATTATATATCTCAATTCCCTCGTAAAAAATAGATGTTTTTCCAAAGTTTGATTTGAAACGTAAAGCGTTTATTTTATTTACATTTCTTGTTTTATGGTAATGGATATTCGAAATATGATCAAAAGTAAGATCCGAATGTTTTTTTCCTGTATCAACATAGTGGATGAAAATTGAAATTTTAAATTCATATAATGAACAAAGATTCAGTAAGTTATTAGGTTTATATAATTTTTTTGAGGGTTCTAAAAAGGGCAATTTGAATATGCATTTTATAGCTTTGTTCTGCAATGTTTGTAGTGGTTTCATAATAGAAATTTTGGCTGAGCCCCAAACAGAAATGAGGTATTGCAATTTTGAATAAATTAAACTGAAATATATGATTTTTAAATATTTCAGTGGGGTATACTGTCTTATTCGAAATAGTATTCCAATCAAAGGTGAGAGTTGTTTTCTCAGATTGTTGATATGATTGGACCAAGAGAGTGCTGTGTCGATATGTAAACCCAAAAATTTTGTATTGTTGGTATACTGAATTGGTGAATTTTTCAATGTCATTGGTCTTAGAGAATCAGTTGTAATATTTCGTTTAGAAATAAACATAATCGACGATTTCGAAAAATTCAACAATAGTTTGTGAGCGACTAGCCAATGAGATATAATTTGAAGATCCTGTTCAATATAAGACAGAATTTCGAATTCATTCTCTGCAAAATATACAATAGTTGTATCATCAGCAAAAAGTTTAATTTGACCTTTCAATTTGAGTTCTGATATCGAGTTTATATATATTAAAAAAAGGATCGGAGCAAGTATAGATCCCTGTGGCACCCCACAGTTTATATTTTTAATTGAACTAAGTGTATTTTTGATATATACTAGTTGTTTTCTGTCAGCCAAATAACTTTTGAACCAAATGTAAATTTTTCCCCTTATTCCAATATCATATAATATTCTTAAAAAAATGTTGTGGTTAACCATATCGAAGGCTTTCCGCAAATCTAGTGATAATAACGCGCATTTTTTTGTCGAATCTAATTCCAGTTTTATTCTTGAAATCATGTCTACTGCCGCAGACTCAGTATCACTAGATTTTCGAAAACCATATTGCTCTGCATACAAAAATTTTGATTTTTTCAGATATTCTCTTAACCTTCTATCCATTATCTTTTCAATTATTTTTGAAAATATTGGCAGAATTGAAATTGGACGGTAATTTCCCAAGTCATTTTTTTTCCACATTTAAATATTGGTTTGACTTTAGCAGTTTTTAATTCATCTGGGAATATACCTTTGTCAAAGGATGCATCAATCAATTTGTTTAATAATGGTACTATTTCATCTTTGACTGCTTTGATAATTTTAACATTTATTCCATCAATTCCTGCTGCTTTCTTGTATTTTTTGCTGACCTAAGTTGATGGTACTGATATGGATCTGACAATAGTGGAACCGCTGCTATTTGCTGACATTGTTTATATGTTGTTATTGTCAGTGAAAATAGTGAGAAACTTTTTCAAAGCTAGCAGTGAAAATTTGCCACCCGTAAACTATATAATAATTCACGAATTTTTATCTCGCAATCCAAACTATTTGATTGTAGATATGAAAGGATCGAAAGATGTGAAGTGAGTACTCTTCATTTGGAACTCAGTTCTGACAGATCGTACATTAAATGACAATAGTGACAATCGACAAATGCCCCCACGATTCCAACGTTGTCGGATTGTGACAGTGACGTAGAATGTCTGTGGAAAAACATTTCTGAAATCCGAATTTTCTAAACTGAATACAGGCGAACAACGATTTGTAAACATTAAACAAATATATTTCGATATATTTGAGATATGAAGATTTAAATGATATACATTTTGAAATTTAGGAAATCAGCGAATTACGTATTTAAGGTACTATGCTTTCATAAAGATAGCAACTTTAATTAAGGTCTCATACACAAGTAGTAATGAATGCAATCAGAAAATGTAATTCATATAGTGTGAGTTTTTTAGGATGGACGTTGTACATACAAATATTGTGATCATAACTTCCATCCTTATTCTTTCTAAAACCATCCATCATTCAAAATCAATTCACCTGCGATAAAATAACTCTTTTACTGTCATTCCGTATGGCCATTAAAAAATCCAACCATGTCCAGGTCATGTTGTGGTACTCTAAAGTAGGGATAATAAGCGAGTAGCCTCTCAAATCCTCAAGATTCTTTTCTTTGGTACCTTTGTAACTAACTTTGACTGGAACTTCCGGTATTTTGATGTAAACAAACAGTTTGTTCTTCTCGGCTCTTTCCTTCAAAATATTTACATGAATTTTGGCGAGATTTACAGAAATTCAAACGTAAGTACCTTCATTTTCTCAACATCATCAATATGGACATAAAAGTTTGTATCGCGGTTACGTTTCAATTTAGACTTCTTTCCCTTCTGATCTGCTTCACCATCCTCACTTGCTCTATCATTATAATCAGTACTTTCACTTTCTCTTTCAGGAAAACAGAATTTCATCATGGTGCTGTAGAACTTTTTGGTTATTCCTACCAAAATAAAGTTTTAAAACACTTCAGAATGCACGATATTTATACACGTTTACCTAGAGTTAAAGGCACTAAATTTATTTCGAATATTTCTTTCACTGAAATTCCACCAACCGGATGTTTTTCTCTGCAAAATATCCTCAAAACTTTCTAAAAAGAAGTCAGTAATAATGTCATATGACTAAAATCAGTAGAATAATCATACTTTATGTTCTATCGGCATGTCAAACTGAATCTCTGTGGGACAAAGAACTTCCTTATAAATTTCATTAGGCAATAAATTCGTCATCCTTAAGTAGCCAAGTTCCAATAAGTGTTCCACAGAATCATCACTTTTTGAATTCTTTGTATATCTAAAAGCAAGTAACCTCAGTACATAATATTCACAACATATATCACCTACAAAAAGTTACTCAAAACTAAATCGGCAATACCAATCTGTCCGTCGGCCTCTGTCAAACGCCATTGCGCATGTTTGAAACAAATTTCATTAGCTCTAACGATAGTCAGAGGTTTATCACTTCTTGTTGTAGCTAAACGAGCATTGGCTAAAAGTTGTGACTCTTTATAACATGATAGCATCATGTCCAACTCTTCACTTTGAGCACTCAATTGGTTCTTGCAATCGTACATCTTAAATAAGCAATACAAGTTATAGAGTTTTAAACGAGCTCTTACTCCAACTTACCAGTCTCTCTAGTCTACCAGAATCTTGTCTCAACAGTATATCATCAGGATTATCTTCCAGAGCCTTATTGACCAAATATGTTTCCTTTTCCAATCTCTTCAATTTACTTTGTGTTCCCCTAACAAGAGTCTGTTGGTTTTGAATTGGTTTTCGTTGATCTTCAACGCTGTGCAGTTGTAGCTTGAACCTCATCCGGGCTAGCTTTTCTAGTGCTTCCTTTCTGTGAGGCTCAACGTATAATAAAAGATTATTCACTATGTCCAATAACATTGCATACTTGAAAAAAAAAAATAATCAGACTTTAGAAGTGTACAACTCACATAAAAACTATAACAACTCTGTAAATGTTGCGCCACTTACTTGTAGCGAATTTGTACAGACTTCAAGGTCATAATGCATAAGCGTGAAAGCATCCACAGCTGATTCTCTGCTTTCCCAAGGTCCTACTTCTTCTTGAGGAGGAGGTGGTATCTCAGCTATACCTTTGGGATCAACGCTTATGTCGCCGTAATCAGCGTAGAAAAATTCACATTTACATCTTGATACAATACGTTGAAGCTGAAATGTACGGATTCATTATGAACCGAAAAATTCGCTACATATTCATAAACTGTTGGTGAATTTATCGAAATCATCAATTATTATTATTACTAAATGAGGCATGTTTCTCCAAGATCAATAAAATTCGATAGTTCTCCAATTTTTTTTTTAAATATGCTTTTATTTCAATCAATATACATACAAAATTCTACAATACAAAATATAAAAAAGTATAAAAATCTCTTAGCCTATATCACATATTCAGACTATAGAGTATTATAAAAACTAATTACAATTAATAGTATTGAACATTTCACAACAAGCTTGTTCCAAAATTTGATAATAAAATTTCATTCATTCCATTCAATATTTCTCTTACTTCTTTGATGTTAGTATCATGTAGGTACAAGGAGTTTTTTATATTGATTTCCTCGAAATATTGTGAAAGAGGGTTACTTATAAGTTTAGCATTGATTTTATTGACAATTGATTGACCTATATCACAGAAATATTCGTTAAATTTGTTTCCGATTTCTAATTTATCAGTTATTAATGTATTATCTAACTCTATTGTATCTACACTAGTTTGTTTGTTTTCATGTTTTATTAGGTTATTTATGAAATTCCGTTGTTTGTTTGGATTTCCATCAGCATCATTCCATTTTTTTCTGAAAAAGGTAGTTTTTAATTTTCTTTTTTCGTTTTCAACTTGTTTTTTTTTATTTCTGAACTCCCATAAGATTTGTTGATCTTGAGGGAATTTTTTTATTAGTTTGTATAATTCGTCTCTTTTTTTCAATAATCCTAAAAACTGGGGGGTTATCCAATCATTATTTTCCCTAGTATTCATTTTAATTGTTTTTGTAGCCTTATTTTTTGCTTCTTGTATAAGTTTCATCAAGGTTTCAAATGTATCAACTGGTATAGAGGTTTGCAATAGATCTTTCAAATTATCCTCATATTTTAAGTTATCTAGTTTCTCAAATGTTTTTAGAACTTTACAATTATAGTTTTTATTTTTCGAATAAACTTCTATTTCTAATATATTATGATCAGAAATTGTGCTATATTCAATGTTTACTTTAATTCAATATACAATGGCGCAATGGTAACATTGATTGAGAATTACATGGACTACATCATACCAAAAATTCAAAAAAATCCACCGGGACCCAAATTCCATAAGGAGTTTGCGGGGTCATTTGTGTTTAAATTTGAACAGCTTACCTGTCTAGAACAAGTGGGACCAACAGTATCGCTAACAACTGCCCCTACCGAAACTCCACTTCCTACCATATTGGGCACTTCTGACGGTTCAGATATTTCTGTAGATTCTTTTTCTTGAATATTATCAACTGTCAGCCACATTATATTATCTGCAAAATTTTTACTAATAAAGTTAATCTGAGCTGAGACCAGGGTACCTACCATCAGTTGTATCATTTTCTCTGGCATTAACAGTCGCATAATACTGCATACATTCCAATGTTCCTAGCCAAGTTGTTTTCGAGACCAAAGTTCTGTCTTTCCATGCAGGTCTATGTATTCGCTGTACAATTTCTGCTTTTGCAGCACTCATAATCACATAACCTCTTGTTTCACAGCCTTTCAATAATACTTGAGCATTGACAAGTGCAACTAGAATACAGAAGTTTTCATATCATACTTATATTTCTGTACCAATCAAAAAGAAGAACAATTACAAAGTGAAGCCGAGAAGTTCGGAATCTCAATAAATAACATTGGACAAATTCTAGTTACCGCTGAATTGAAAATGAGTGATTTGCAGTCACATATAGATTATTATTACCAATAATGAGAAGATTTATCAAGTAATCCAGTCTTCAACAGAAAAATAATACTTCCCCCTACAACCATTGCATTATATCTGTTATATTCTTGGTGAAGTTTCCTACAAGAACTACAAAATTATGTTTCAATTCATACTAAGGAACACCTACGTATCAGTTTCATAGTTATTGCCAATTATCTAAATCTTCGTTTGTGTTAAGATACGAATTCCTATGATAAACACTAATATATCCAGGGTAAACTACTACCAGTCACGCAAAATTATACAGAGTATAAGAATAAATAAAACTTAGAATAAAAGAAAGAACCAAAGAAAATCAGTGCTCATCGTAAATCATCATCCAGGAATTCATCACAACTATAATAACATTTTTTCTGCATCAATTTACTCTGCCATGAAACACTTTATCAGGGGTAATTTGCTTGGAATGTTCTGGTAATTTATCAAACAAATTCTTCGCATTGTATAAAAGGGACTTTTTATATTTTGTTGTCTTGTGACTTGGAATGCGCAAAAGACCACCATGACATGTATTGAAGCTGTGCGCCATTGCATTTGTTTTAAGTTTTTAATGTTCGATCTAGAAAATCCTATACATTTAAGAATATATATGCAGGGAGCCGATAATAATTTTTCCCTAATGAATACTGGTTTACAGCTGTCTCGGTGTCCTATGCTAAAAATTAGTCTGATAATGCGCTTCTGTGCTACAAACACTGTTGAATTCATTACTGCTACCCTATGCTATAAAATTGATCGATAAATGTGAATATGTCATAGCAAAGTAAATGTCTAGTAGACCTGTTTTATTCATACATGATTTCATTTGCCTTGAAGCAAAGAATGTCTTATTTAGTTTGTTGCAGACATCTTTTATTTGCAGATTCCATGATAAATTTTCATCCAAGTAAGTTCCTAAAAATTTAACTTCACTACTAACTTTGAATTCGTCAATGACTTGTAGGTCACCTGGAATATTATTTTTTCTATTATAGAAATTAACTATTACCGATTTTGTGGAGTTTAATATTAATCTGATCCGTTGACACCAGGAGCTGAATCCGTCGATAATACATTTTACCTTATCAAGCAGTACATCAATATTTCTCCCTGTAACTGTGATAGTGTTGTCGTCCGCAAACATAGTAAGGTGGCAATCTTCCAGGTATTCAGTCAAGTCATTTGTATACAACAGAAAAAGCAGAGGTCCAAGCACTGAACCTTGTGACACTCCAAGCTTAACGACATTGCAACTCGATCTAAAATGTTCACATTTTACAGTCATGGTGCGCCCTTCAAGGTAAGATTTGATCCATTTCAACAAGTTTTTTGGGAAACTAAGTTGGGATAATTTTGCAATGAGAAATTCAGGAGACACTGTCGAACGCCTTTGATAAGTCAAAAAATAAAGACATTACAAAGTTATTTGAATCCACCTCTTTATAAATATGATTCTGTAAATAATATGTTGCAGTTTCAGTTGATTTGCTTTTTCTGAATCGAGGTGTTAGAGCGTTTGGCTTCCACCCAGACGGTCCGGGTTCGATCTCCGGTCGTGTGTCACTGAGCTGAAGTGGTTCGGATTCCACTTTTATTTAAACTGTAGGTCCCGGATCTCCCTTGCTCGCACAAGCTCTGCTTTTGAGGGGTTTTCTCCGAAAACCTGGGAGTTTCGTAAAAAAAAAACAAAATGTTGGTCTTTGCACAGTATATTATTGTCCTCCAAATAGTTATTAATCCTGATCGAGACAATTTTTTCAAATAATTTTGCCAGTGAGCAAAGCAAAGAGATTTGTCTATAATTTTCGATATCAGAACGGTCTCCTTTCTTGAAAAGAGGTATTACTAATGCCTTTTTGAATTCTTCGGGAAGGTATCCCTGCATACTTTATCGATGGCCTCACTATCGGTGTGTATAGCCATAGCGATTCATTGGGTCCTAGTTCACACGTTTTGCCAAAGGTCATTAGTCCTTGCCCTTGTCACCACTTTTTCCAGATGATTGTTTCAGTGATCTTTGAGTCTAGGTTCAACCCTAGGACTCTCCTGGCACCTATAAGCTTTCGCCAAAGATTTGAAGAGAGAAAATTGGATACTCAATACTATTATAAACTACTTTTTCCATCGTTTTGAGCATGCAAGATAGAACGCAAAATAGTCTGGGCGTAGGGTGGCTTTCCCAGCTGTGGTATGAAAACCTTCGCTGGGTGTTAGGTACGTACATGTGGGGCAGGTTCGCGTTGAACAACCTGACTAGGAATGGATATACAGTCTGCTCCTCGCTGTATTAGTACAGGTTGGATTTCGTCTGAACCTGCTGATTGGAATGGTCTAAAAGCTGGCTACATAGCCTATTCTACCTCCCTGATGGATTTTTTGCTATGACACAGGTTTCCCTTGTGGACCTAGCCACGACTGGCTGTGCTCTCTTGGGCGCAACTGGGTCGATCAAGATATTCTTTCTATGAAGTTACTTACTCTGCCAATTTTTATGTTGAACATCATCCTCTTGGCAAGCTTGAAGGCCTTGTAAATGTTGCTGTCTAGAAACGGCAGAGAGATCATCGCTATAAACGACTGCATTATTATCTGCCTCTGCAATTAACTGTTGGAGCATATTAGCGGCATGACCGGATTGAAGCTTACTTATAGGTGAAGGGGTATCTTGAACTGCGGTGGAAGATTGAATAGCCTAAAAAGTAACCTTATTAGTGAATGGCTTTGGAACAGTCTGGTCCTTGTGATAACGAAAATAAAATTGTGAAATGATCAACGAGGACTCAAAATCAATTTACAGCAATAAAACAACTTTAAAAAATTGTTATTACTATTTCAATTATTCAATATTTCTACCAATAATCATCATTAGAAAAACCAAAATCAATTTTGGAGCCGCTTGGACGAAAGAAAAATTAAATTACCACTTACTTGAATTGGGGCATTTGGAGGAGTACTTGATGGGTCAGTGTTTCTTCTCTTCAACGGGGTAGTTGAATTCTCCTTTCGAAAGCCTTTCAATGCTTCAGTTGAAAGATTCTTTTTCAATCTCTACAAATAAAAGAAATTGTACGAACTACACAGAAAACGATTCGATCTTCACAAACTTTATTTAATGACGAAATGTTTCGCTAACACAGTAGTTTCTTGAAGAAGCTACTGATTGGATTGGATACTGATTGGAAGTTTCATACATTAGGTACACTACGATTTTCAAAATAATAATACTGTAACAATCCTGGAGCCGGACCTGCCACAACGAGTACTTGGAAAGTGTGTATTACTCACAGAACTATATCCCAGAGTTCTGTGGTATTACTTCACCGCTGCAGCTCGATAACCAACCGATTTCTAAAAGACTCCTGAATCACTCCGCCTAGATGCGAGTGGAAAAATGGATATTGTAAAAGAAAGACCGCGATTTATCGAGAGTAGTTTACTGTGGATATAAATACCACGCGAGCAGCGAACAGAGTTAGTTGGCAATACACAGTTCACACAGTTGAAGAAGAAGTTTTGCTTACCTAAAGCCATGCTCAGTTTGTAGAAATAATTTAGAATAGCTAGCTTCTTGACACTGTCTTTTGGATGTTTTAACCTTCCACAGTATGAAAATGAAAAAATGTAAATTCTTGATCTATAAAACATCTTATTATCTCCAAAAAACGATATAAATGGAGTTTCAGCGAGTTTTGATAACAGGGCAAGATATGGACTCTCGAAACGTCAACATTTTTTGCAAAAGAGAAGTTGTTTTTTCGAGTTAATAATGATATGCAACTCATGCAAAAATTGTTTATTGCACTCGGCCTAACGGCCTCGTCGGACAATTTCACGCCGAGTGCAATAAACACTTACTTTTTGCACTTGTTGCAAAAATAATTATTAATAAAAAGTACTCACCGTAGTTTTCATAAAAGTATCAAAGAGAGCGAATGCCACATTTCGATTGCTTTTTGTCCAAGCCCCTCTCAAGTCGTGAACAACCAACCTGTGTGTCGGTATATCCTTATTCCTTTCATGACTAGGAACAACTGTTTCACGGCCATAAGAAACTTTTGCAACCGAAAGACAAAAACATTTTTCCACGGGTTGTCGCGGTGAAGGTACTTCTACTTCCTGCTCATCTTGTAGCGCACTTTTCAGCCACGTTTCAAAGTCATTCAGTTCGGAATTCATGTAGACCACTGACCATTCAGCTTTTGGTCTGTGTTTGAGACCATCATCAATGTTTACCAATGACAAAGTGTGCTCTGTAAGGGAAGGAGTTTTGAGCCATACCTGTATTTTTATTCTAGAATCCGTTTGCTTAACTTACAAAAAATACCACAAAACAGAATCTCTGGAACAAGTAAGACATATTACCAGACAAATTACAGATAGAAAACTGCGTCTTTCCATACCAAAGTGGGCATTGACGGAAGATTCTTTAATTTATGAAAGTAAAACAATATATAATCACATACCCGCAACTCTTAGAAATCAGGATACGTACAGTAAATTCAGAAATGTTGTTAAACAATCCCTATTACAAATAAGCCCTAGAAAGCTCATTACACTCGTGATGAATTTTACAATGATACTTTGGTATAATCCTTATTTTATTTAATTTTTTTAATCTTTATTGTAGTGTATATATCTGTCGTTTTGTATAATTGTTATAAGTTTATTTTTAACTCATTTTATTCTTGCATCTTAGGCTCATTTGCAATTTTTTATAATTTACTTGTTTGACTTATCACGAGTTGTGAATTGAATCATAAGTTATAAATTTTTTTTTACCATATACATTGTCTGTTTTTACATTTAAATGTTTTTTTTTTTTGGATTGACGTGGCCGTTACTTGATGGAAATTCATAGTATATGACACTAAGGTAAACACGATTAAATTTCCACAGATTTATTGTCTATGCGACATGTTTCGATATACATTATCTTTCTCAAGCGAATATAATACATTAAATTATTCTACGTTGAACATTACTTAAATACCCTTCTTATCAATCGAGGTAATTAGGATCTACCTATAATAAAAATAAAAATTGACAATACAATGTAGGTACCTGTAAATCTCAAAACATATCTACTACTTAATTAGTTGAAAAGGGGAACTATTAAGGTCCAATTGATCATTTAGTAAACAATTCGAATTTTTCAATTTATTAATTTCCAATAATTCTAAATAATTAAGTCTAATACCCTTATTTTCAACTTGAAAGATTTCAAAGTTTTCATCGAAGTCAAGTCAAGTGTTTTATTATTTACATAATTCAAACGGTGCTCACGTACGCGGCTTTTGAATGGTCTACCAGTCTGGCCTACATATACTTTGGAACAAGATCCACAGTTCAATTTATAAACTCCTGATTTTTTAGATTTTTGTGTTTTGTCTTTATTATTTTTAATAAACCTTCGTAACCTTCGTAATAAACGTGTTATATGTTCTGAATGCTACTCTTAAATTTTGTTTTTTCAAAAATTACCCTATTTTTTCTGAAACGGGCCCTGAATAAGTTAAAGTTCTGTAATTATTGTCAAGGTTTCTCATAGTGGGGTACACTTCTTGGATAGCCTTTCTATGCAATTTTTTAGCAAGAATATTTTCTATTAATTTGACTTGATATCCATTGTTAACTGATATCTGTTTTATAATATTTAATTATTTATAATTATAATTTCCTTCATAGATTAGTAAATATTCCTCTTTCTGAAGAAAATATCTGCAAAGAATTAAATATTATAAAACAGATAGCAGTTAACAATGGATATCAAGTCAAATTAATAGAGAATATTCTTGCTAAAAAATTACATAGAAAGGCTATCCAAGAAGTGTACCCCACTATGAGGAACCTTGACAATAATTACAGAACTTTAACTTATTCAGGGCCCGTTTCAGAAAAAATAGGGTAATTTTTTAAAAAACAAAATTTAAGAGTAGCATTCAGAACAGATAACACGTTGGGAAGGAAGGTTTATTAAAAATAATAAAGACAAAACACAAAAATCTAAAAAATCAGGAGTTTATAAATTGAACTGTGGATCTTGTTCCAAAGTATATGTAGGCCAGACTGGTAGACCATTCAAAAGCCACGTACGTGAGCACCGTATGAATTATGTAAATAATAAAACACATTCAACATATGCCAATCATATTTTGGAAGAAGACCATGACTTCGATGAAAACTTTGAAATCCTTCATGTTGAAAATAAGGGTATTAGACTCAATTATTTAGAATTCTTGGAAATTAATAAATTGAAAAATTCGAATTGTTTACTAAATGATCAATTGGACCTTAATAGTTGCGCTTTGTTAAACCTTTTCAACTAATTAAGTAGTTGATATGTTTTGAGATTTACATTGTATATTGTACATTGTATTGTCTGTGTATCGAAACATGTCGCGTAGACAATAAATCTGTGGAAATTTAATTGTGTTTACCTTAGTGTCACATATAAATGTGTTTACCAATATTTTTTAACTTTATGACATATTAGTGAAACTGCGTTTAAATTGCAAACTGTTCATTTTTAATATTTAGTTAATTTTTAATTTTACAAGCTTTGTCAATAAGAATTTGTTTCTTCGACAATACAGTATATTTCTCTCTCTCTCTCTCTATAATTTAATATGGCACCAATATTAACGGTCTCCTCTATCAATTTGGATAGAATGTCCGTACAAAAGCATCGAAATAATAAGAATAATATATTTGCCATGCTTGACTCTCAGTTACCTGAACTAGACGAAAGTCTTCCACCAAAAAGTTCACATCCTCTCTGCATTGAAAAAGACATCCAATAACAAACTTGGAATTTGTGTAGCCCAATCAATAAATGAACCTAAAAGTTAAAATGTGAGAAATGAACGTGTTGTTTAAAGAAATATTGATGAAAGAGAAACTAAACCCAATTATTGAAAATAAAATTACCTTTTTGTAATGTCTGCTGAGTTGGATCTTTCTAGGTATTACGTTATTGAAAATTTGCCCCCGCTTTGTTGGTCTAGTTACGCCAGACAAGATCAATTTGAGGCTTTCTATCCATCTCAAAGTGCTGCCGTATAGGAGTAAAATTGGACAGCTTGTAGGTTCATTGGGTACAGGTCTCGTTTCCAAAACTATATTGAGATTGACATTTTGTGATCGAAATGCTCTGAATGAGTCATGTACCTAAAGAATTAATACCTAGTTCAACATTATTAGTGGTATAATAATTCAAGTAATATATGAAGTTCAGTTTAGAAGGATACCTTTTGTAAAATTACTCAAGTTTCTAAAAACTTTTATAATCTTTTTTACCCAATTTAGCCATAATTTTGCTATGCATTTTATTCACATCTCTAACAAAAAGCTACAAAAGCAATTTGCATCGTTCAAGATCCAAGAGCCCATGGCTGCCACAACGAATAATTTCGTGAAACCACCGACTTTTGACGAACAGTCACTATGGTCACCATATTGTAGACAGTTCGAAGAGGCGGCAATGATTAATGAATGTATAGAGAATTGATAAATACGTTATAATAATATTTTATTAGATCTCTATATTACAATTAACTTTCATTGACATCACTCATCATCAAACTGACAACCGCCAATATAATATACCAGGTATCCAACCATTCACCATACTCCTGGTATATTATATTGGTGGTTGTCTGATGTAATTTGGTTTATCTGAAAAATGGTTCTACTACATCAAACCATAGTTCAGGTTCTTTTTTCCGAAAACTTGGCAGATTAAGGGATTTTAATAGGGAATACTGCTTCTCAATATCATCACTTCCGCATGTACCAGATTGGCTGATTTGAACATCTACTGGCGCAGCATCATTTTAAATATTTGAATTAGAACTTCCATTCAAAGCAGACTCTAATTTTTCAAAGCGGTCCCCAACCTCTTGCAATTTGATGTTGATATCATCGAATTTATTCATTAGTTTTTCACATACATATTCTAACTTGGTTATTTTTTCCAATATTTCCGTATTGCTTACATTTTCGTGACTGCCTTTTCTTATATTATTAACCTCTTCTAATAGATCGGAGCAATCGAAGTCATTCACATTGCTAATTGGTGGATTTTTATGTAATATTGCACCTTCCAATTTTAAACGTAAATCAATTGTCGTTCCTTAGGATGAAATGTTGAAAAACTCCAAAATTGATATGATTTGGTTTCTGGTTAACTGTCCAAGTAGTTTGACCATTGTTCTCGTTTCGGGGTCACCAATTGTAGAGAATTGATAAATACGTTATAATATTTTATCCACAACTATTAATTAATGAATCTGTTAAATATGCGATTTTTATCAAGTAATGGCATTACCATATGGAATTGAATAATAATGACAGTTCGATGGAATAATATTACTCAATCGTTGCGTCAAATTTGACAATTTGTAAATTTACTTGTCACTGTATTTGTAGATATACTGTCAGACAGTTTGTGAGTTATTTGTTCTGAACATTCTTATCTCTGGTAAGAGAAATTTAATAATGAATCTGATTTAGAAGATATGTCTTGTACACCGCCAGACATTTTAAAATTAGCGGCTGGCGCTTCCATAAAATCTCCTCCCTAACAAGTCAAAAGGTAAATATGATGCGCGGTACAAAAGTTTTATGGATTGGCAACTGGCACAAAAAACATCGTATTTTTCTGAAAATGTTATCATAGTGTATTTTGTTGAATTTGCTAAAAAATACAAGTCATCATCATTGAGGGCATATTATTCTATGCCGAAGAGTACATTGAATATTTACCATAGTATCCACCTAGAGACTTACATGAAGTTGCAGGCATTTGTAAAACGTCAGTCCGAGGGCCATCAACCGAAAAAATCTAAAACCTTCACTCCCGAAGAAATCAGTAAATTTATAAAAGAAGCGCCAGATCATACCTATCTAATGACAAAGGTATTCTTACAATAACGTAATTTTCAGCTTTGAACTTTGAAATTTAATCAAATTATTTATATAGTTGTGGATAAAGTATAGTATTCAACACGCGTATAATGGCAATTACCCACTCAGATGTTACATCTATTACCCATCTTTGTGGGTAATAGACATCATTATACGCTTGTTGAATAATATAATATTAATAGATCTCTATATTACAATTAACTTTCATTGACATCACTCATCATCAAACTGACAACCACCAATATAATATACCAGGTATTCAACCATTCACCATAGATGCAATGAGGAAGAGAAGACTGTTGCTCTTATAATGTTAGAAGACCTGCTCTAGGAACGTTACAGATCATTCCAGATGAAAAGCAAGGATGGTGACCTGACTGCTGTTCTAGAATTGAGATATGGCGGTCAATATCAAGAACAGCAACTGTATCGGAGACAGTTCAAAACATGAGTTTAGGAATCGGGTAAAAATCTGCAGGAATTTTAAATTTACGTGCAAAAGTTGAACCAGCTTGCCTACCTAGAGGCCCTGGAGGAATTCAAGGATGAGTTGGTGCAGACATTAGTTGACGAATTGAGAGATTTATTTTGAAATAAAAAGAACTCCGAGATTGGCCCACTTCAAGAAATGTAGGGAAGCTTCAGTCTGCTGCTTGTAATTGAAGGCAGCCTTCAAGATCTGAAGTCCGAGAGTGAAAGCAGATTTAAAGACTCGCTTCGAGACGACAAAAAATATAATCATTTGCTTAGCAGAATACTAGAAAAATTGGAATACAGCAATAACAACACCAACAACCAAATCAGAGGCAATTCTTTCAGACCGACACTTCAAATGAGATTGCACGGAGAGGGTGTTATACGAAGACGGATCATGTATTGAGTCCACGGAGAGAAACCAAAGAAAGCTGAAACTGTACCAACTACACCTTTTCCAGTTGTATTTCAGAAAGCGTCAAATTCATTTTAGAAAGCATCAATTAAATTTCAGAAACTATCAATAGTATTTCAGAATAGTGTGTTGATTTTCAGAAAGCGTCAATTGATTTTCAGGATAGTGAGTTGAATTTCAGAAAGAGTAAGATGAATTTCAGAAAAGTCAATTCGATTTCAGAGAGTATCAATTGTATTTCGGAATAATCAACTTGAATTCAGAAACCATCATTTGAATTTCAGAATAGTCAACTGTATTTCAGAAAATGTCAGATGTATTTCGGAAAGAGTAATTTGTATTTCGGAATTTGTCAATATCAATTACTATTTACGGAATTCAAATAATTTTTTCTGAAGTTTTTCTTACTTTTTCTTAAATTGAAAATTTGTTTTGGTAGATAATGTTAACAACTGAAGTTTTATTAGTTATTTCATTGACAAAAACGATAAAATACTACATTATTTAGAAATGCATAGAATATCAGCTCATATGGTTTTTCTGTAACGGTGATTCTGTGTCCTAACGATTTGTGACACATTCAATGTTGCTGCTAATAGGGAATATGCAAGTGATTTAATTTTACTTGATTTTTTTACCTCCGATACTTTATTGTCTTGACATTTCACCTACACCATTAGTTTATCATTTAGTTTGTATTCAACTCCATAAAACTTTAATCAAAAAGTGCATAATAAGCGCGCGGAATTCAAATTTGCGAAACGCATCACCATTGGTCGAAACGAAGAATGACGTCACATGGCACGTTATGACATTTATCTTTTTTATAGAAAATTTGTTTTTATTTATATATTTGTAGTGTTTTCCATTAATAGTGCGATTTTGGTCTAGTGATAATTGTAAATTATCAAGAGAAATGACTGAAAGTGGTTTTGTCAAAGCACAATCCGACAATACCTGAACTGATAAGTAGTAATAGTTCATCAAATGATAGTTGTCCTTTTCTAATTTAGGTAAGGCAGGTATAAACAGTTATCTCCCGCTTGATATACAAAACATTTATGCATACAAAACTTACTTCTGATCAATTCATTTCATGTTAACTATCGAAATACAATGTACTCACATTGAAATGATCTTCACAACAATGTAAATGTGATATTGGAGATACTTCGCCTCTTCTCATAACCTCACACCATTGTTTACGTAATTTCGCATGTCTTGGAACAGAAAAAAATACTTTATTTGGTGTACTTATAATTGTGTTTTGGCATTCCGGTACTAGACAATACCTATAAAATGGTTTTTTAGCATTTTCCATTATCGTAATAGCAATTAAAACTGCAAATTCCTAACCTAATTAATAACTGTCAATAGTGTCAATGGCTATAATTATAGAAGGGTTTGTTCATTGAAGACTGCTCTGGTTGATCGAGATTACTTTAACATATGTTCATCTCTCTCTAACACGTGTACTGAATTTGTCTTACTCTTTTATAAAATATCAACTTCAAGCAAGTAGAGCAATCAGAGTACGTCTCAACGAACGACACTGAAGAAGAACAACACTGATCGCGCCATGTGACGTCATCCACAGCGCGCGAAAATGGAGGCGTTCAAATAGGTCAAAGTCAATCGGTATTTTATATATTATTTTAAAAATTAATTCCAAGACTTTCAACCGTATTTATATTTTTTACTATGTTGTAACGAAGTAAAAAATTGATAAAACAAATAAAAAAAATTATGTATATTCCCTATTGTAACCAGTCCTCTCCTTTGTTGGCACAAGCTACAATCCTTTCTCTATCTCGAGCTGTGTTTCTGTTGTAGGTTTTTCTTATAATCATTTCGTGTCCAATCAGTGAAGTTCTGCATATAGGACAGAATGCATGTAGTGCATTTACTATTTCTTCAGAACAACTTTACTGACATGTAATATATGGTTACAAGGATATACTCTTGAGGCTGGAAGTCTCAACATGGAAACCCGACAAATAACACAATTGTCTGAATTCATACTGATGAAAAATATATTTTTTTTTTAGCAAAATTTGAAAATAAATAATGAGCTTTATCTCTCGAACTTTTTGTGTATTCAGTGTGTTGTCATAGAATCGACAATGTAGTCCCAGCCTACTCCTCCAATATTCACCAAATCGCGAGCCATACACCTTGAAATTTATGATTTTTGTAATATAAATCCTGCTTTCAGAAATTCTTTTTACGTTATCTGGAATACAAATGACAGATTCCGAAATACATATGATACTTTCTGAATTACAATTGACTCTTCTGAAATTCAAATGATGGTTTCGGAAATCAAACTGATTATTCTGAAATACAATTGAGGCTTTCTGAAATCAAATTGACTTTTCTGAAATTCAACTTATGCTATCTGAAATTGAACTTACTATTCTGAAATGCAATTGACAATTTCTGAAAATCACCTCACTAAACTGAAATACAATTGATATTTTCCGAAATATAGATGACTATTCTGAAATTCAAATGACGCTTTCTGAAATACTACTGGAAAAGGTGTAGTTGCTCCATCTAGAAGAACATGTGTCATCACTGTCAAAAGGGTCAACAGACCAATGCCAGTGCAGCTTTTTAAAGCTAACTTTTGATCGGTTCGATGTAAAAACATGGGACAAAAACAGTTTTGAATGATATCACCGAGACTACTTGAAATAAAAGACATTGTGATTGGCCGATAGTTGAAAGATAAATCAATTCTCTCTTCAAACATCTTTTTTTTTCAAATTTCGGTAATACGTTTTCTCACAGTTTTCAAGTTGTTATGCCCACAGCGCCATTTGTCGAGTAATTGAAATGTATCTTGTCTCAAAAAGTAGTATCAGTAATACCATTCACAATATTTTCAGTCCCATTGTTTCACATCAAACTGTCTAAATTGATCGAGGTGGGTACTATACTCAGATCAGTCAGATCGGCACTTACACTTGTAATAACAAGTCTTTAATTTCAGAAAATAGTATTGGTGATATCATTAAAAACGTGGTGGGGTATAGCACAATTATTTATTCTCCATAGGTTTCAATCTGACTAGATAAAAGTAAATTTGAAGAAGTGTACTAGTTTTAAAACAAACGATTTTTCAAATAAACAGCAACTAATGATATTATTTACCTGATTACTTGAATATTCTGGAACTTTATCTGGAGCACACTGTATGACACTATGGTGATCATTGGGGTGACCCAAGCAAACCCAATTGATGCCCAGTACTAATTTTAAATTTGGCATTTTCAACAGCTGAACATCATCATACTTTGAAGCTGTCCTAACATATATGTTCAAATCACCCTTATAAACGAATTTGGCTGGAAATACAAATAAATTATGTCATTTTCCATATAATTCATCAAAGGGGTTGTTTATGAATTTTCGAATCTTCAGAATAAAAAAAAATTAAAGTGAATTTTCAAGTGATCAAAGGACCTCCACCGATTCAATGGGAAATTGGCTATCGGTTTTGCTCGTATTTTTTATATACAGGGTGTTCCTTAAAGACATGCTAATATTTGAGGGGGTGATTCTTTGACTTATTTCAAGGAAAAAACTTTCTATAAACGTATGTCCTAAAAGTCCTAACTTTTGAGATACAGGGTGATAAAGTTTTGAAAAAAAAAACAGTTTTTTAATAATAACTGAGATAATATTGTAGACGTTTTATTAAATTTGGTACATGTCTTCTATGCATCAAGGTGCATTTTGTAATGCACAAACATTTTCATTTTCTCAACCAGTGACGTCCGTACGGGTTTTTCATTGAATATTTTTGTAGAAAAAAATACTATGCCACTGCTTTCTCCTGAAAAAAAAAATACTTTTGAGATTCTCATTCATTTTTGAGCAAATTTGATTTCTTGAGTTTTCTTTGTCCAACGTGTGGAAATGTTTGTGCATCGACTGAAAGCAAATTGAGGGATCAGATTTGTTCCAAAATGAATGAGAATCCAAAAAAATGTGTAATTCTTGTCAGATGCTCGGTTCTTGATTAAAATAATTAAATTAAAATTGCTTCATATCGCAGTACCTAACATTTTGTTGACAATAAATCGTCCGATAGTAATTTAGCTACCTGTTTATAATTGATATTTTTTTTCGCCACTTCTTAATCTTTTCATAATAAATGCATTTATGTCGACAATACCCGAATGGATTTCCGATATTAATTCAGCTACCTGTCTGTAATTAATAGTATATTTTGTTCTTCAAATCACTATAAATATTGTGTTTTCGCTGGTTATGAATACCATTTTGTGTTTGAAAAAGCTATAGGAATAGCGAAGCACACTATTATTTACTTGATTTTTAAGTGTGTTATTGAAGTTAATTTGATTGTCCGCTGTTTTTCTGAATATCGGTAAATATAGTGAATTACACGAATGCAGAAATGGCGGCAATGCATTACTTATATGGCCTCGCTGATGGTAATGTAACATAAGCCAGACGCATTTCTCAGGAAAGATATCCTAATCGTGCCTTACCAGATAGCCGTACCTTTTCAAATATTCATCGCCGACTTAGGGAAACTGGTAGTTTCAAGAAAGGTACTTCGGAAGGTAGACCTCTAAAGCGTCAGAACTCTTCAAATTGACGACGCGGTTTCTGCAAGAAATTGAAGAACATCCTGAGACGAGTACGAGGAAGATCGCTAGAACTCTGAATATTTTTCATCAAATTGTTTGGCGAATTTTGGTTGATTTTTTGTTATACCCACACCATATTTTACGAGTACAGGCATTACTCTCTAGAGATTTTCCACAGTATGTGAACTTCTGTCAGTGGTATATTCAGAGTATTGCACTAAATCCGCAGTTTGAGTCACAAATTTTGTTCGCAGACGAAGCAAATTTTTCTCGGAATGCTATTCAAAATTTCCATAACAATCATATGTGGGCGAAAAAAACCCCCATACCATAACCGAAACCCATTTTCAACACCAATTTTCGGTTAATGTATGGGCAGGAATTATTGGTGATTATCTAATAGGCCCATTTTTTCTACCAGATGGTCGGTCTTATTTACACTTTCTCGAAGAAGAACTAAATGGGCTGCTTGAAGATGTGCCAATTGCGTTAAGGAATCGAATATGGTACATGCACGATGGAGCCCCTGCTCATTTAAGTGAAATTGTCCGAAATCATTTAAATACAGTTTATCATAATCGTTGGATAGGTCGCAGAGGACATCAGCAATGACCAGCAAGATCCCCTGATCTCAAAAGTTTAGATTTCTTTTTATGGGGGCACCTCAAAACTCTAGTGTATAAAACTCTGCAAAAAAGTGAACATGTCGAAAAAGTGCTTTGTACCCAGTTGCCTGAACTCCACTGAAAATTCTAATAAACAATTTTTTATGCACCTAAAGATGAAGCGCGTCGTAACATGTGTTTCGATGCAGTGAATAAACCCAGTGTAAAAAGCGGAAATATATATGTTATTGTAAAGAACATTTCCAAGTGAGTAGTTTACGTTATGTCATTATTGTATTCAAAGCAGAGTTCAAAGAAAGATTTAAAATTTTAGTAATTGCAAAAAAGACCTTGAACTATGAAAAAATGTTAGGTACTAGTAAAGATTCAGAAAAACCAAATTCAAAGAGATGAAGTCACAATGAAATCATAGACATTGCTTTATCTGATTTGATTTCACCCGATGAATAATGAGCACGTTATTACGATTTGCGGTATTGCCAATGCTCGTTTATCATCAAAAGGAAGCTCCGTTCACAAAATTTTAAAACTATAAATACAATAAAAATAGGTAATATGTGGATTTTTTCTCTGAGTTGATCAAGTGACAGAGTTGTAATAATTTCTCAATGGCTTGTATCAAGCTAGAAGCTATATTTTTAAGGAGAACGGTATTGCCTGTTTCGGAACGTGGATTATGGTGGGGGGTGTTTCCGATGAACGTGACGTCAGCGGCACACTTTCAAATGTGATATTTTTTCAAAATGAAAGAAATATAGTGGTACTCTTTGTTAAATGGACGTTTAAGACTAGAAACTGATTTAAACGAGTTTTGCAATTTATTTTTCGTAAATGTAAAGGTCCATTTAGAGCTTTGGCGCAATGGAGTCATTTGATCATCACAAGTTCTACAATATATTTCCCGTTGAAACGGTGTGAGGTCCTTTCTCATAAAATTTCTTTCCGTTTATTCGCCAAAAATATACAATAGATCTTCACCGTTAGTCCAGTCCATAACAACCTTCTCCCAAGTTAAGGCCATTTCTTCTGTAGTATTGTAAGGGTCCAAAGAAGCATGCAAGAAGACTGTGAGTTGTTCAACGACCATGGTAAGTCTTCCGTGTAGTAAAAGCCTCATTTTATCCCAAAATGCCAATAACGGTGATGGATCGCGGGATGGTGCTGATATATGGTTGAAACCTGAACAAAACAATAAAATCCAACATTTTCAATGATTGATATTACTGATCAGATATTTTCCTTTCCATTATAAGTAAAATAAATTCTATATGTTACTCACTCAAATTGCATTGAGCTATCACGGGTTCCCAACAAGGACCAAAGGCATAACTGAAATATTCAACTTCACAATTGAAATCGTGGTAAAATTTCAATGGTAGCATTCCCCTTTCAATGACAACTGGATCAAAAGGTTCACCGAGATGGACCTCGACGGTACGAATTGCTGAAATGAATATTAAAATCATGAATAACGACAGAAATGCATTCGTGAAAGTTACCAAAATAACAAAAATTGTGTCGCAGAACACAACCAGCTGATGTTTTGCTTTTTTCTCATATGTACCACTACAATTACTACAATAGGAAAATAAAGACCCATTATTATTATCAAATTATAATGATTATTTCTTTCACACCAATGAAATTTCATGATTGAAATCACATGATATGTGATATGAACGGCTACTTAGGTAATCAAGCGGATATTTAGGTAAACACGGCTATTCATGTAAACAAAGCTCTCTTTTGTTTGTATACGTGTCAAAGTTTGACATATTCGCGGTCACCATTGGCACCAGGTGGCACACCAAGACTCCGGGAAATAGGGTCACTAAATCCTAGAAGGCTTTGGCCTTCTTACGGGTATGGCCAATGGGTGGAGTCTAAAATAGCTCCAATGTTCCAAAAACACCTCGTCAAAACACCATGTCAAAAGTCAATTTTTATGTCATTGCCGTCATTGGAAATGTTTTCAAGAATAGTTTTAGCAGATTCACAGTAAAGAAAGCAGATTGTCCCAAGTCCCAAAATCTTCTGATAAGTTGCTGTCACTGATCCAACTTAGGAATATGTTGTTTACTTTTTTACTGATACAAATATTCCTTTCTTCTGAAAGTGAAGTACCTTTATTGCAGTGAAACCTGCAAGAATACCGACAAAAGTCGTAAATTATATTGTATTCTCAGAGCTGAGTTCAAGATCATTTTGTTTATAACTTGTTAATTAGTAGATTGAAGAATACATTTTTCCCATTTTCCTCACTAAAGACAAATACAGATTATATTTTCATTAAAAACTTTTTTTTTCAGGATTGAAACAGGAAATCTTGAGAAAGAAATGGCTATCAATAGTATCAATATTGAATAACTTAGTGTAAAATTGTGACAGAAATCAGGACTACAATTAAATTAAAAAATGAACTTAAGAAATGTATACTTGACAGATGATTTCAATTCCTATATAATATAACAATTTTTCACCTTTGACTGTTTTTGCTTTGATATGACTTATTTATCATTTCACAAATTATTCTCATCATTCCTTTTCTAATAATTGTTTGATTTCTTCATCGATTTTTATTTCATATGTATCAGATTAATTTAGAAACAAAAGACCCAAAAATGGCCATAGAAAAAAGTGGCCAATTCTAATAAGCACCTGGAATGGAAAAGTTGTAAATTGCAAAAATGGAACCTTTTCTTTCGAACAAGTTTAAAAATTCTATATTGACGTTTATCTTGAGAAAATTGGTTAGACCATAATAATGTTAGTATATTGGTAATCCCTTTAGAATAGCTGTTTTATTGAAGTGAATGGCTATATTTTCTTGTTTCAACCATACCATATGGAGGTCATAATTCACTATCTCAAGAAATTTCTTATTTATGATAGGAATACAAAAAAAGAATTTATTAGGTATATAAAGGAATTTTTATAATCATACAAATGAGAATGTACAAAAATGTAAGACTGTAAATGGGTGAGTCAGAAATGCAGTATTTCAATCATGTCAATATTTATTGGATGTTTTGAAGTTTTAATTTTTGCCTTAAGTTTTTTGCTGAAGCTTTATTTCATCTGAGAGGCATTCAGCAAATATATTTGACAGGTGTTGTGTTCACGAATGCTAGGCACTTCTGTAAGATTCAATTCGATATTTGGTTTTTGAGTACCTCAAATTGATACCCCATTTTGAAAATTTGTATTGATCAAACCATGGTAGGTATATATTGTGACTAAGAAGTATTTGGCAGAACAGTAACCTCTAATTTTGAATAATGAACCCATTATTAATGGGTTCATTATTCAAAATTAGAGGTTACTGTTCTCCATAGAAGTTTTAATGTTTTTATAAAGGGTTTGTAACTCTGTGGATATCTTTAATCTATCATTGGCAACTTTTACACATCATTCTGAAAACAACACTAGGTTGTGCCCTTCTAAAAGAAACTCTTGTGTCTGCAGCAGAGATGGTCGTCCATAATGGCTGGTGGTCGGGCCGCAGAATATCGGGGCCGTGTCCGAAAGTCGACGCTTTTTTGAAATTCGAGTCAATTGTACACCTGACAATTTCAATCCATAAAAATAATAAGAATTGATATGTATCCATTGAAATTAAACATGATATCCATAATTTACTAATTTGACATTCTTGACTCACAAAAGAAACATAACCCAACTTTTTTTTCAAAAGTATCGGTTCTCTCTCTTATAACCCTTACTTCCTAATTGGCGCTTTTGTGGGTTATTTGGAACATTCGAACTATTTAAAGAGATTGGAACTATTAGACTCCACCCATTGGCCATACCCGTAAGAAGGCCAAAGCCTTCTAGGATTCAGTGACCCTACCGGGAAAACAAAGCAAACGTCATTTATCTATGAGTTGACAGTTGTTGACGTGAATTCTATTATTGAATTTTTACTTCTAACTTTCGAGTGCTTCTTTAGAAATGCATGTGGTGAAGATTTATTTGGCTGATATTTCAGTAGTTAAGCGGAAAGAGTAGTCAAAGGGGAGACAGTAATCGTGTTAAGCAAGGAGTTTTTGGACTTTGTCTACAAAATTCATTTGGTTTCCTCAATGAACTAGTTTCTGGAATTTTTTGATATGAAATGACCCCTTTCAATCAATCGTTTTAATGTCTTGCCTCTTGAGCGTAGAAGATAATTTTATTTACGCAAATTGTGGAAACCTGTTAGTTATAACACTAGATGACTCAATGGATATAAGAGAATTAACCCGGGCAGTATTAGTGAGTCGAGCAAAGACAGCGGTTCTCTTGAATATACGAAAGTGTTATAGTTTACTATTTGTTACCAATTTCCTATTGTAAATTATAAATACTGTAAAATTTGTTGTGTTAAACATAAACTAGTGTTTTTTTCAATATTATTGTGGAGTAACACACCAATTACAAACAAAAATTCTCTTACTAGTTGTGAAATTTTCCAAAATTAAGTGTTCACATTTATTTACCGATTTTCAGTCTAATTCCCCATGTTTTTACTAATTTCTGGTTTCTGGAAAAAGAGATCATGGACACATTTGCAAATGAATAACTCTTGCACTGTGGCACTGAACAAAATTGTTTTGACTTACTAGTCATATCAAAGCTATGGTTTTTGCATTAAATCAGAAAAATCAAACGACTAAGAAATAATCAACAATTTATTAACACTAGATCTTATGGCAGAATGTTTGTTTTCTCGGAGTTTTACGTACAAATTTCAATATGTAGTTGTCGCCCACTCCGTGGTGATAGCGAATAGTCGCTCAAAATTGAAATGTCTCGTTTTGGGTTATCTTTTATGACAGAAATTAATGCAGACAATATATCAGGAGAAGAAATATGAATTTGATGCGATTTTCACTCGCCGTATGAAACCCTCCTTTCCTGCAATATTAGGACCAATAAGGGACGTAGGCCTCGATAATACGCTGCTCCTAGCTTTCGAGCCGGTAATACCACTTTGTCATGGCAACCACGTATCCAAACAACAACGGAGAACCTAATATCATCTTGCTACTAATATGAATGTCAGTCTGACAGACGTCATGTCTATCAGGCATTATATATAACTACTGAAGACTTCACGACAATGGAACTTTTTTTACTTTGTTGGTTCGTGAAATTATCTCAATAAATACTACTCGTGCTCACAATACTATCGATAATTCTGTCAGAAATCTTAAACTTGATCAAATTGCTTTGAGGTAACACCACTCGTCCTAAAGGACCCGTTGTGTTACCAAGCAATTTGATCTCGTTGATTTCTGACAGAATTACTATCGAGAGTATTGCGAGCACTCGTGGTATTACCCCCGACTACCCCAACTCTCATGGTCGCCGAAATCCTCAAAGATTGGGCATGGAAAATGCGTAACGAAAATGGCGAGGAATATAAAGAGTACACAGCTGAAGTGATGTGGAATTCAACTGCGAAAACTCTCCAGGAATTTTACTTCAATAAACATAAACGTAAGATAAATCCATTTGAAGATATCGAATTCCAAAGTGCTAGGAATGGGCGTATGCAAAAAGACGAAAACCTGCTTTCTTGTCCTCAAAAAAGGAAAGAAAGTTAAATGTTGAAACATATATCATCGAGTATATAAATGATTTGATGCTGTTCATGAAATAATCTTCCTAATTATCACTCGATCATGACAACTAGAGTCTATTATTTTCTTTAATTCATCTCGAGTAACTTGTATTTTGAGACAATTCAATTCGATCAAATGAACATTAATAATCAAAGAATAACTCCCTCGAGCTAAAGCTCTCGGGAGTTATTCAGATTATTAATGTTCATATGGTCTCATTGAATTGTCAAAATACAAGGTACTCTCGATAAAATTATGGAGAAAATAATAGTCGGCTATTTGTCATGGTCAAACGATAGAAAGCGTGAGTAGACGTGCGACAAAGAACGACTACTGTTTAATAAGGCAGAGCGATTGAGCTCCTGCCCCACTCCAGGGTTTTGTCTACTGCGCAACCAAACCTCGGAGGCATCCTTACGCTTGTCGATCAGTACGATTATTTTATTCAGACTGGCTGCACCAATAAAATTCCATGATTGAAGTCACATGATGTTTGACATTTAGGAAAACAAGCGGCTATTTATGTAAACACGGCTATTCATGTAAACAAAGATATATTAGCGGCTCTCTTTTGTCTGTATAAGTGTCAAAGTTTGATAAAACTCAGTCACTCAAAATTGAAATGATTCGTTTTGAGTTATCTTGTACAGAATGGTTGTTAAAATACGTATTGAATTAAATGTGGAAACGTATATGAACGATTATTTCTTTCATTATGAAACCAATCAGACACCACCATTTTTCGAATATATTTTGTTTAAATACGTGATTATTTCACAAGAGCTGTTTAATCGCGATTGTTTTTCAGGGATTCTTACAATTCTTGGCAACACTTTATAAAAAAAAACAATAATTTCTTAATCGTTTGAATGACCTAATATTAATTTTCATCAGTGAAAACTCCATTTTCGATAGGATTTCTAGACAAATATTTTGACATAAAGCAACGAAAATACGTCAGAATTTGAAATGTTTACATGCAAAATTCCCAGCAAAGGCTTCTTCAATGCATTGTTGGGATGCATAACCAAAGTAATATATAAACAAACATCATCAAGGAAGCGTTTGATTCTGAAACGTCTCGTATTTGAAGCTTAAGCAAAAATATTTTTTAATAAAGAAATTGTTAGAAAATGTAGGTGTTCATTATCAATAAAATTATTTGTTGTTGGTTTTAACCTCATTCAAGAAATAATAATGTCGTATATCACACGACCTATAAATTTTAATGGATTAAACTTACAAAATATTTTTTGCATAATTGAGCTATTTGATAAATAATTTCATGCACAATAATTTCAAAATAAAACTTATTTTATTATTAAATTATTAAATTGTTGTGCATTTTCCAAACAAAATCATGCTCAAAATATTTTGATAGTTTAATCGATTAAATTTATAGGTCTTGTGAGATGACATATGGTTTTTCAACGCTTTCGTGGGTTTTATTTAGTCAATCGTCAATTTTTGAATAAAAAATGTAGAGACTAGAAAAGTATCTACTTACTCAAAGTGAATTATTTTTATAAGGACAGATGTTTTTGAGTGGAATAATTTACTTCTATACAGTGTGTCCTTTTAAGTGTGAAGCATATGGGATTTTCTTTATCAATTGTACAACCAAAATACAAATATTGCCGAAAGTTGATGCATGTTCGATAATCACATTGGGTACTCTTTAGAATGGTTGCAAATCAAACAGCACACAGGGTAGGTCAATAAATATAAAAATTGTGCAAGAGTAAAGTACCTTTATTTCAGAAAATTCAGCAAAATGTTATTGGGAAAAGTTGTTTACAATTCCTACATACCAAGACATGGCCTCCAAAGATTTTTTTCAATATTCCTATTATCATCACAGACGTTTTACCTTGTTAAAAATTATGTTTGCGAAATTTTTAAGTTGCGTTTAATATCGTTGCAACAAACATGAAGTTTGTGATTTCCTAAAAAAAATTAAAATCTAAGTTAATATTACAAACATGCTTCAATTTGAACAAAGCTGTGCGCAATTGATTTCATGGTAATTAATTTATGAAAGTGTTTAGGGTAAATGTAAAAAAAAAATAAAAAAAATGGAAATTATAAGTTTAAAAAAACAAAAACATTTCTTAGGAGGCCATGTTCTGGTATTTATGCATAACTTTTAATTGTAAACAACTTTTCCTAATAACATTTTGCTGAATTATCTGTAATAAGGGTACTTTTCTCTTGCACAATTTTTATATTTTTTGACCTATCCTGTATGCTGTTTGACATGCAACCATTCTAAGTGCTCATATTATGATAGAGGAGTATGAATATGAAATATTGAAATTTTTCACAATTCTTGAATCCAATACCAAAAAGTTTGAATCTCGTACCCTTGGAGCTCTGGAAACCATGGCCTATCTATGGAATACGTTGACACCCGGTATAGAAAATCAACTTTGAATACTGCTAAAGTGGATAGCTTCCTATATTACCAATATATACTAAATAGTTTCGGTTCTTGGGTTGAAATCATCACGATCTTACGTAACATTTGGTGTTCCTCAGAGGTCCCATTTGGGACCACTATCATTTTCAGTTTACATCAATGGTATACACCAGTGTTTCGATCGCTGAGAATGTTTGCTCAATGTCTTGAAATTATTCATTCTGATTAAAAAAGTTGAAAATCGGCATAAGATTCCGCAAGATTTGCTTATTGTGGGAAACTAATTGTTTGTCAATAGCAAAAATTGTTCAGCAATTTCATTCACCAAAAATATTCACTACCTGAAAATATTCAATAACATTAATAATGAAATTATTCATAAACATGATCATGTAAACGATCTGGCTATTATTTTTTATTCCAAAATATCTGTCAATGTACACATAGACTATATAGCTGGAAAATGTAACAAGTAATGAGCTTTGTTTTTCGCATCTGGAGAAATCTTTACAATCTATTAACTATGACGTTATTTACATTAGGCTGAATTTTGGTTTTTCATTTTTGAATATACCAACTGAAAAGTAATAAGTTCATAAAATACAGACCTCAGGGCACACAAAAAATATCTGAAAAATTACTGGGATCGGAACGTTTATAGAGAAAGAAACGTCTAATGAAGTATAAACTAATATCGATTCAGAAAAGGAAAAATATCAAATCAGAATAGAATTCCAATCTTCTGGTTTGAATATTCACAGAGAATTCAAAATTTCCGAGAATATCCCAATTGAAACAACTTCGTGGAAGAGACTACTTCAATGTGATTTGACAAAACTATTCATGATGATAACCACTAATAGCCCATCCTAATTAGTATATAATTAGTACTTTGAACGAACGACACACCAGAATGAATATTACAATTACATCCATAAAGGATGAACAATTATTATCCAAAAATGGTAATCAAATGTCATCAAGATCACTAAAGATATTAAATACACCATGACTTTATGTAGACCACACACAAGGTCATCAAAAGACTAATTGCGAATGCTCGATTGTTGTAGGAAAATTATTACAGCATTGATGCAAATAGAGTTAAGCAGCAATACAACAGACAAATTTAATTTTTCAATGTAAATAATGTTGAAGATGCATCTCAAGATATCTTCAACAGTTTTAATAGCCTTACTAGTTGCTGAAATTGCAATTGAGGTGAATTGTCAGCAAAAAAACGCAGCCAAAAGAAGGGTAAGTACAAATTTTGTGATCTGCCTGCATGTTGTTATTCTAAATAATAATAATAATAACAATTAACAAAAACATTTTGATACCTACTTCACGAAAAAGTACATTAGTTTGGTGGCAACCAAAGTTTATTGCAATGCACGGTTCTTATGGAAAATGTCCCAGTCGAATTGGCTGAAAATTTGGTATAATGTAGTTTATGTATGACTCCATGGGCACAACGAGATCTAATTGACAGTTTTTTGAGATACAGGGTGTCAAACATGAAGAGGCAGCGTTGTTACTTGCCGTTAGAAAATCAATGATGTGGCGATTATTTTGTTACAAACAGTTAAGGATGATGATTACAATCTTAATATTGTCGACATAAGTTATAATGAAAAATTCTAAGACTCCGTATACAGGGTTATTAATAATTACAAAATGTTTATGTAATTCTTTGAACAAATTCAGTCAAATGCAAAAGCTCGTTGACCTGCAAAATAGGTAAATATCATTTGATTTTGATATTGGGTGATTTGAGATTACTGTTATACAGGGTCACCCAAAATTACCCAAAATACAAATTAATCATAAATTAGAAAATTAAATAAAAATTGTGAATATTTATTGCATATTTGCATATTTGTTGCATCTTATACGGCATATTTGTTGCATCCAGGCCCGGATTACCCATAAGGCCAACCTAGGCCTTGGCCTAAGGCGCACGCTTGCGGGGAGCGCAGCGCAGGATACGGGGAAATCTGACTAACTTTGAACTTGTGACTCACCCGACAAAGACGATCGCGAAGACGAAAATAACCAAACCAAAACAGATGACTGCTTATTTTTAGACTGCAGTACTCCTAGTACTAGTCCTAGCACCTCTGTTCATATGATGCAGTCTTTCACTTCAGGAACAGAATCGGAACTAGACACAAAATTTGAATCTGAACCACAGGAAGATACTGAGAGTCTTTAATATCCAACACCAATTCAAATGAGTTTAGAACGTGAACCTGAAAAATTTTAGTTTTGATCTCGTCGATCCTGATCCAGCAAACTGGGTTGTAAATAATTAACTACGTGGTTACGTATCCCAACATGGGTTAATTCAAAATAAAGAAGCTAATTTTTCAAAGGCAAAGAATGAGTATGGTAACCATTTTCGGAGTTTTTCAGGTACTCATTTTTATAGATATTTAGCAAAAGGAGAAAAAAAGGCAGAGCATGGCTTGTGTACCCTGCAACTAAATGTGCAGTTTTTTGTGGTCCTAGCCGTCTTTTCCATTCGGAAACACAATCGGAATCATATTTAGTGAAAAATGGTTTCAGTGACTGGAAAAATGTCCATGTACATCAAGGCTCAAAGAACATGAAAACTCCCTTTAATATAAAACAACACCATCAATTTAAAAGACAGAGGAGAGAAACTGGGCAAGGTTAATTCCCACGTACCTAACTAAAATGATAGATCCAGGAATTAGCTACTGGCAAATGTTATTGCAAAGAGTTGTCGTGGTGATAAAAGGCATTTCTTGATTTTAATTGAATTGCCCCTAGGTTGAGGAACATGGTACCAGGTTGGATGAAATCAATAAACTCCTTGAATTTATTCAAAAAGAAAGTAAAGGCTTGGATTTTGTCTATGAATAGGATCAATTTGCACAATCTTATTGACTCCTCATGAGAATTATATTTATTATGAAAGACTTTGATTTCTTTATATGCTTGACTACATATATATCTCACATTTCAAAGAATCATTTTTGTCTAAGCTTGCAGTCCTGAACAATTAAAAATTTTATATCAAATGTATCGAAAATATACTTAAGTAATATATGTGTATATATGTGTATATATTATGCGTGTAAAGTTCCATAATCTATATATTATTAACGATGTCTTAACAACTCCATTCTTTACTCCTATCACTATCGTTATAACTCTTTTATGAATTTTTATCTCGAATTTCACACATATACTCATATGTACAGGTCCATCTAGTCCATAAGGTAGAAACTGCCCATAGACAAGCTCCTTGAGAGCTTTTTTGGGACATTCTCTTTATAACCATATGACTAAGGAAGTCTGTGTGATCTAAAATTGTACTTTTGTCTGTTTTTTATTGATTTTTTAATTGATTACTACCTCCTAGGCTATTCAAATATGTGTAGACTAAGTGATATCTTCTTACCCCTGATTTTATATTCATACTTCTGTGTTTTATATTTTTTACCAGTAGCAATATCTGTACTCTTATTTTAATTAACAACATACAGGCCATATACAAGCATCTGAAGCTTCTATGGTCGTTACCAAGATCAATTTAATTGATACCTATCACAAACGCATTTTTTGCTTCTGTGATGATTCGCTTATTCACTGAATCAATGTACCTATACTTACCTATTTTTATTGTAAATTTCTTCAAGTGAATAAAGTTATTATTATTATTATAACCTGATAGGTTGAACTTGGGTATAGGGAAAGCTGAAATAAGTCATCCTAAGATTCAATTTTCTCTTCAATGGTTAAGAAAAAAATGGAAGGTGCCATTTGAAAAATTTGAGTTTTTGACAATTTTATAATGCGACATTCGAAAATCGTCTGCGCCCATATGGTACAAAATGGGACCGTCGATGGGACATCAGGCGTTAGCCTGGACTACCAGCTAACTGCTTCATTAATTTGGTTTCCTAATTTTGAACGGTTTGCGGGCTATACGTGTTTTCGTAATCTACTACAGCGGTATTTTTTTTAAAGAAAAATGGACATATCTCAAAAACTGTAATAGATAAGTTAGCACAACCTAGGTTGCCTGAAGTCATGATCAGAATGCCAATCGAACCATGACAAAAAAAATTAGGTTTCCATTTAAAATAAGAAAGTTGCTACCGACTTTTGGGATACCCTGTATAGTTGTAGGACTAAAAATATTTGTGGTAGAACGCACATGATCAATTATGTCAGCATACTAAATTTCAAGTTTCTAGTCCAACTGCAAGTTGAAAAACTTCTAATGCACGGCCTACGTAAATCACGCTGTACACAGTGCTGTTTATTAAATAGTGTGAATGTGTTTTATTTTTCAACACGATTTTTTTTTAGTCAATCGTCAATATCTGCTTACTCAAATTGCAAATATTTGCTTTTCATCCATTTTGGAATTTTAATAACCCCAAAGAAGCTCTAAAACGAGGTTTACAGTTAGATATGCCAAAAAATTCCACACTCCCCAGACCTCCTGGAAGGGGGAGTATTTTAGAACTTTGGCCTAGGGCGTAAATAGCTGCTAATCCGGGCCTGGTTGCATCTTATACAGATCTTGGTCAACGGCATGATGATGCAGCTTTCGTTGATGCATACCACAAAAAGCATACGAAATTATCGTTATGTGGAAGGTATCGACACTTCCGATCACCAGATTTACAAGTAGAGTAATATCGATCTAGGGCATTTTATTATTCATCAAGCATTTATAATATGTGTATAAACATTCAAATTCATTGTCACTCAGACTACTCTCGTGGTATATTCTCGTCAGATTTATTGCTATATCTTTGTAAGAATGACAAGATTTCTCATCTTATGATTGGTTAATGTTATGTTATCCAATAATTATTACCTAATGGACGGTTCTAAAATATATCCTTGCCTATCTAAATGATGTGCACAAGATTTGATCCTTTTTGAAATATAGCCCCATATTCGACAGATAATGAAGATCTTCATCGCCGGTACATACCGTGTAAGTCACTAATTATTAGTCAGTTTGGGCATTTGTTCCATCTTGTAAAGCATTTACTCTTGTAGCAATACTCGTCCCAATTCTGTTATCCCAAGCCTTTTAGCTGATGTAACATTTTCAATATTATTATTTTAAACTTCAAGAGTTTTAGATAATTGCCAAAATTCCAAATCAGCATAAATGTACAGGGAGTTGTACTATAATACTATTTGCCTTGTAATTGCCTGTATGTGTAATCTGAAAACATTAAATATATTGAGTATGAAGATGAATATGTTATAATTATTTGATTTAACTATTTTTTGATAACTTTTATTATATCTGAAAATAAAGCCGGTCGTCACATTTAATGAATCACCCTGTATATTACAACGAATCAATGTATCGCCGGTGTCCAGCCTCAATTCAATACCCTTTACAGAAAATGAAGCGCACGGTGTTACTAGGTGCGGTGTTACTACATTCGATAAAATCAAAGTATAATAGTAACCTCAGATCACCCCATATCAATTTGGCTATCAAAGCCAAAGTATTTCCAGAGAGGTGGAAGCGTGCAAAGGTTTGTCCCATATTTAAGTCTGGTGATAAATATCAATCTTTGCTAAGGTATTTGAGATAGTCTTGTATGGACGTATCTACCCTGCGATTCAACACTCTTTATCCGATGATCAACATGGTTTTATGGCTAAACGATCCACGGTAACCAATCTAACGGTCTTCACTCAATATATATCGAAGGAATTGGATAACCGAGGTCAGGTAGATGTAATCTACACAGATTTCTCCAAGGCCTTCGATCGAATAGATCATAAACTCTTGATTTTCAAACTAAAAAGTTTCGGATTTTCAGATGCTTTAACTGAATTCTTCATGTCATATCTGTTTCAACGTAAACAATACGTTGAGTATAATGGTTATAGATCAGAAAAATACATGGCTTCTTCTGGAGTACCCCAAGGGTCTAATTTAGGACCCTTACTATTCATAATATTTATTAATGATTTGTGTAGCCAAATTCAATGTAATAAGCTAGTTTTTGCTGATGATGTTAAACTCTATAACAAAATCTATTCCACCAGCGATACCATAAAACTCCAGAGTCAAATTAATATATTGAATGACTGGTGCTCCGTCAATAACCTCAATTTGAATCCTAGTAAATGCAAGATAATGACATATGCACGAAAACAACACTTGGTTGAATACGAATATAAAATTGGTGATACTGTGCTCGAACATGTCAGAACAATTAAGGATTTGGGAGTTATTTTTTACCAAAAAAATCTCTGAATCCAAAAAAATGTTAGGTTTTATTGTTCGAAACTGTAAGAACTTCACGAATGTTCGTGCACTAAAAACTCTGTACTACGCATATGTACGATCGAAATTGGAGTATGCAAGTTTGATATGGAGTCCTTTTTACCAGTATCAGATTTCAGCTTTGGATAATGTTCAAAGAAGATTTTTGAAATATTTGTATTTCAAGGATTCCGTCACAAATTGATATCAATGTACCGCGTTTGGCATCTCGACGAACTACAGCTTTTTATCTGAAACGTGCTAATACAAATGTTATGTTGAAATCTCCAATTAACTATATGTGCTCTAATTTTAATAGAATTTCTACAGACTTTGATATACATTTCGATAATATTAAAAAATTATATTCTTGATTTCGTTTCTTTAGGTATCTCCATCAATGCGTTTGTAGAACTTTATCAACACGATTCTGCTGTTATTGAAAGGAATTTTTTCTTCTTTTTCTTTTTTTTTCTTCTTATAACCAACCATAGTTATAATAAATGGATGTATATTTTGTAATTTGGTAGGTGTATATATAATCTCACTTAAACTGTGTAACTAGGTCCTGTAATTGGGTTTCGACCTGTTGGGTTAATAAAATTTGTTTTTTTTATATCAAAATCAAACGATATATACATATTCTGCAAGTCTACGAGCTTTTGCGTTTGACTGATTTTGTTCAAAGAATAACATAAAAATTATGTAATTAGTAATAACCTTGCATGCGGAGTCTTACAGCCGTATGCGACTCGCCAGAGTTTCGCCGCTCGCTACACAAGAACTATAATGCACAGTCGAGCTCCAAAATAGTGGTACATCGCCAGCGTTTCGCCAAAATGTGACTTATCGCGTAGTTGTCACTTTTTTGGAGATCGACTGTGCATTATAATCCTTGTATAGCGAACGGCGAAACTCTGGCGAGTCGCTGGCGATTGACTATGCATACGGCTGTTAGAACTTTTCAGTAGTCATATCCCGACAAAATGCTGAATTTTCAAAAAATACTTTCACCTTGCTGTCACGAAAACTGCGTTGCTCAGAAACACCACGAGAGCTTGCTCGAGTGGTGTTTTGTACAGCAACACAGTTTGAGCGACTGGCAAGGTGAAAGTATTTTGAAAATTTTGCATTTTGAAGGGATATTCGATCAGACAATTTCACGAATACATTAAATTATTATGGACTGAATGCGTATTGCAGAAACGGTTCATCATGTGTCATTAGTGTCAGTTGAAGAGTTGAACCGTCAAACTGACGTTTCTCTATTCACAGAAATTGTTGTAACTATGGAAACGTTTGAATAAGGAAAAAGCGAAACACCGATTTGAAAATACCACGGGCTGGAGACAGTGTTTTCGAAAAGTCCTTTTCTCATTGGTTTGAATTCAAAAAATTATGGCATTTGGTTGGTTTATATAATATGTGGGAAATTGTCATTATAACTCGTGTCGACAATATTGAACATTGAGATAGCAATTATTGTCCTTAAATGTTCAATGTTTTAATGTGTAAAGTCAATGCCAAGACCAACAATGGGGAACATGTGGTAGAATGTGGTGATTTTCATTTTTCAATAGTTTAATCTTAATTATGTATTTTTCCTCTCCATGTAAGTAATACCACAATTCAATGGATCGCCTATAGTCATAATTTTCTTCTTTATTGTAGAATTAAACCCACCCCCCATTTAATTTTCTTGAAATGTGGGGACATTTAATTTCATAAATCCATATCAAATTTTTTTCTCCATGTAATTAGCACTACACCTTACTGGATTACCAATTGCTATGTTTTTCTTCTTTATTGTAGAATTGTCTAATTCGCTGATGATGAACCATAGGTTCGAAACATGTTCGATAAACTGATTTTTGATACACTACACCACATGAAATATTAAAATATTGTGGAGATGACTTCGAGTTTTTCTATATTGTGAATCAATACCACTCCACTTCGAGATACAATGGACTTCTACCACAGGTTGAGAAATAAATAATGTATTACATTACACTGATGTGTAAGCAATTTTACAAAGTGCCCTCCCACCAACATCACCAAGCTAGAATTATTCAATTGTAAATGTGCATGAAAATTAATAAGGAATATGTTATTGTTTCCATTCAATTGTGACTAATTATAACATTATGTAAGTATGCATTGAACTGTATGTTATAGTACCTACACGGTGCATTACAGAATCTTTTTTTTCAGACATTTTTCTCTCCACATTCTTCATCGACACCACATCTATTTTCGCTGATATCCCATTTCCAATTTCCACAAAAACCACAATACCAATATTCCCAATTTCAAATTCCACAAAAACCACAGAATCAATTTTCACATAAACCCCAGTATCAATTCCCACAAACACCCCAATTTCAATTCCCACAAACACCCCAATATCAATTCCCACATATTCCACAATATCAATTCCCACAATATCAAATTCCACAAATACCCCAGTTTCAAATTCCGCAATTACCAAATTTGCCAACACCAAGTTATGGACAAGTTATTGATGCAACTCTGGAATTCATTAGAGGAAATCAACAAGCGACGCCGCAAAAACAAAAATGAAGAAATGTTTATTATTTCACCTGATATATGCTAAAATAACACCGCAAGAAAATCTTTGAAAATGTTTCGTGTTTTATTTTGTTTGCCATACTTGCTAGTATGATTTTTGGTAGTAGTTAATAGTACATAGTCATGCATAACAAGATAACAGTTTCTGGGAAACTTGTGCAGGATTCTTCAAATGAGTTTCTGACCATAGAGAAACTAAAATTTTAATTATTTTTTTTTTTAATATTTCATGAAACGTCTTCTGTTCATTAAGAAAAAAGTGTCTTTTCGGAAATATAATATCCTTACTAATCGACTTGTAGGGATTTGCGGTAGAAATAATCCATAAATAAGCCGCACACAAAGCTGGTAATTCAAGTATCTGCTTTCTTTACGGCATATTCACGGCTTATTTTGACAGCAAAACCTACAAGTCGATAAGTAAGGATAATAAATTTCCGAATTGAAGGAAGTACTCGGCTCCACTGGCGAGTTCAGTTCGCTGCTCAAATTTCTCAAGGACACTAAACTGTACTACTCAATTTAAGTACTTATATTCTATGATTACTTGTATTTTTTTTATAGTTACACTGTATATCAATATGTACTTAATTTTATGTATTAACTGTACCTGTGTCAATGACCAATGAGCAGTCGAGACACGTTAATTTTGAATTAAAAAAAAATCCGAATAGACTTTAGTTTCCATTACTCGTCGACATTGTCTTATGCATGCATACGCTATTTCTGTTATTTCCCATTTAAAAATTTAATTAGCTTTTGCTACTTTTTACTGTGATGGTGAGGTAATTAAATTAAAGAGGGGATGTCTCTCCTTTGCTGGGACACCAAACTGTGAACGTATCGGTAGGATTAGGGAAATAAAAATGTTTTGATGTATTCAAGTCTAGTGTATGTTTCATTAGGGTCTGTATAAAAAAGTGACATAATTTTTTAAATGAATAAAAGATTTATAAACCTACAACAAGCTTTGTCGATAAGTTGAAAAAATTCCGACATTAAAGTATATTTTGACTTCGACTTTGTAAACATTCAGGTTGCATAAGAATAAAGGTCACAGTGTATAAATACAAAAACAGACAAAGTAAAAAAATATATCATTGCTTTTCTAAAATTCTTTGAAATTTACTTTAAATTATGTCGTCATAATAAACTCTTTCTATCTAAGAGGGTCTTCTAGTGAAAACATTACTTATTGTAGATTATAGAAGGGGCTGTACAGACATTCGGCTAGGATCACTGAATCCTAGAAGGCTTTGGCCTTCTTACGGGTAGGTACGTCCAATGGGTGGAGTCTAATAGTTCCAATCTCTTTCCAAATAACCCACAATTAGGAAGTAATGGTCACAAGAGGGAGAGAACCTACAATTTTGGAAGAAAAAGTTTGGTTATGTTTCTCTCGAAAGTCAGAATGTCAAATAAGTAAATTATGTATATTACTATTATTGTTATCTTTCAAAGTATAAAAATAAACATCACACTTAGTTTCACCTGAGAAGCTTTGAATTTTGTTTCTAATTTTTCTGAGCGTTTTATGTGTGTGGAATACGTAGTTTGTTGTGGAATTCAGATGGAAGACGATACTTTTTACGCGTATTAAGTTCAAAACAATGAGTAGAGCCAATTTCATGCAAGAGGCTATGAGTTTTTTTTATTAATTTTCGGCGGGAAATAAAATGAGAGGAAATGGTGTCGCTGCCTCCCGGTCTATTAATTTCTGCAGCACTTGGTGAAAACGTTCCAGTCCATTCTAATATTTTTAAGGATTGAAATTGTCAGGTGTACAATTGACTCGAATTACAAAAAAGCGTCTACTTCTGGACTCGGTCACGATATTCTGTAGCCCGGCCACCAGCCATTATGGAACATGGAGATACAGCCGTCGACCATTTGCTGAAAGCCTCTCAGATTTGAAATCAAGCTTTGGCAAAAAACTTAAGGCAACAATTAATATCAGACATAAATTACAAAACATCCAAAAAATATTGACATGATTGCATTTCTGACTCACCCATTTACAATTTTACATTTCTGTACATTCTTATTTATATGATTTTGAAAGTTCCTTTATATGCCCAATGAATTCTTTTTTTGTATTCCTACCATAAATTACGAAGTTTCTTGAAGACAGTGTTGTATAAATAAACAAAAACAGTTTTCACAAAAATCTCCGAAATCTAAACGTGAATTATGACCTCCACATGGTATGGTTGAAACAAGGAAATATAGCCATTCACTTCAATGAAACAGCTGTTCTAAAGAGATTGCCAATATTCTAACACTATCTTTTATATTATGGTCTAACCAATTTTCTCCAGATAAACGTCAATATAGAATATTTAAACTTATTCGAAAGAAAAGGTTCCATTTTTGCAACTTACAATTTTTCCATTCTAGGTGCTTATTAGATTTGGCCACTTTTTTCAAAGACCATTTTTTGGTCTTTGGTTCCAAAATGAATCTGAAAATTGATAAAATGGGTTGATAATCTGAACAATTCAGAAAAAAGTTGTCAGTCCTAGTGAACACAAAAATATCAGTACTTACACTGCACACAATTTATTTATTAATCCAAAGAAAAATTTCTGTTTATAGAGGGATTGCATTTTTACATAAATTGTATAACGGCAATTTAATACAAACTGATGAAGAAATCAAACAATTATTAGAAAAGGATGATGAGAATAATTTGTGAAATGAGTAAATAAGTCATATCAAAGCAAAAACAGTCAAAGGTGAAACATTGTTATATTTTATAGGAATTGAAATCATCTGTTAAGTATACATTTCTCAAGTTCACTTTTTAATTTAGTTGTCCTGATTTCTGTCACAATTTTACACTAAGTTATTCAATATTGATACTATGGATAGCCATTTCTTTCTCAAGGTTTCCTGTTTCAATCCTGAAAAAAAAAAGTTTGAATGAAAATATAATCTGTATTAGTGAGGAAAATGGAAAAAATGTATTCTTCAATCTACTAATTAACAATTTATAAACAAAATGATCTTGAACTCACCTCTGAGAATACAATATAATTTATGACTTTTGTCGGTATTCTTGTAGGTTTTCACTGCACAATAGGTACTCCACTTTCAGAAGAAAGGAATATTTGTAGCAGTAAAAAAAGTAAACAACATATTCCTAAGTTAGATCAGTGACCGCAGGGCTCATCAGAACCAGAAGATCTTGGGGCAATCTGCTTTCTTTTTCTTTTCTGTGAATCACACATGTGTCACATGTGTCACTAGTTCAAACATCGGACCTAATTTTTCGTGGTGTTTTTGGAACATTGGAACTATTTAGACTCCACCCATTGGCCATACCGGTAAGAAGGCCATAGCCTTCTAGGATTCAGTTACCTTATATTCGGCCTCACTGGCACTTCGACCTACACCACTGATACAAATCATCATGAAAAAATCTAAACGATATTCTACTCATACTCTATATCACGACTCTCGATTATTTTGTGTTTATTCTCCAGCGTCTACTAAGGATTTAGAAAAACCCACTGCCTCTTAAATCCCATACTTACAATAACCGATAAACAGAAAATTTGTTGAAATACCAATTCAGACCAAAATTCTACAATACTTTACCAATAGATCTGAAAACTATAAACATGATAAAAAACAAACATAAACTGAAATCTCTCATCTTCAATAACATCCACGATTTCATGAAAATAACATTTGAAAAATTTGAAAGAAATGCATATGTATTTACAAAGAAGTCGATTATCAACTCATATGTGTTTACTTCCCTTACTTGAGAACTATGTATGATTTGAAAATCTCTATATTACTTTTGTTTTTAAATTATACTCATAAGTTTTATTTGTGTTCTTCAATATTTAATTTTTAACTGTCTTAACCTTATATCTTTTGATGTTATATTAAATTTAATATTGATGTCACATTTTATACTATATATATAATTTCAAGTACCTATAGCAAAATAATTCCACCTCCACAACATAAGCTTTTGCAGTTTATCAAAAATGTCATCAATAGGAAATAATGTTTTCCTCCTACCCCTATAGAAAGTACACACTTTCCTCCCTCAAACCTCAAACCAGGGAGGAAACTCATACTTTTCCTCCCTAGGGAGGAAAGTACTTTTCCTCCCCCTCATTTCAAGTAAGTTGTAAACGATGAAACTTGTGAATCTATTATAATCAAATTGTTTCCGTGATTTCTAGAACATCTTATATATCCTGTATTCTGGTAAAAATCAAACATGAATTTTACTTCTACTCTAGTTCTTTAATAGCTATTTGTGTATTTAGAGCGCAAAGTGATTGATTGTTGCTCGACAAAGAGATTAATCTTTGGAGAACGACAATGACACTTTGTGCTCGAAATACACACATTATTTTTTCTACAAGCGCAGCTCTTAGAAAAAAAATGATCGACACTTCATTCAAATAGGCACATAACATTACTTATGAGAAAATCACTCAATAGCAATCCGAAATATATGAGCTATCTTAATGTCCAATAATTCAAATCACTAACAAGAAAAAAGTAAAATAACGTTCTTAAAAAAAAAAGTTGTAATTGCCAGGAGATGAACCCGGGACCTTCGGATTACAAGCCCAGGACGCTAGCCATTGCACCACCGCAGATTCTCAGATACACATGTCTGTATTGTCTATACTTTCCATCAAGTAAGAATAGGTCTATTTGCAAACAAATTCACAAAAAGGTTTTATTGAGTGGGTAAGAGGAAAAATCATATGTATTACATGGGTGTAAAGTGCCTTTTCCTCCCTTGGATGTTTACTGCCCTCCGCTTTGCGTCGGGCAGTAAACTACATCCTGCGGGAGGAAAAGTGGCACTTTCCTCCTATTTCACCAACAGAAAAGTAGTCTAAATCTAAATCTGCATCATTTTCTCTCAACGCCAATTTTATCCTCCTTTCAATGATTATTAACACCTACATTTTTATGTTCCAGGGACAAGGTATTAGGAAGGCTAATAATTTATCCTTTACTGATGATTTGATAAGCGGTGTGATTGGTTTCATTTTGGACCTAATTGGTTACGCAACGGAAGCGATGGATTTTATGTCTGAACTACCTATTATTGGACGAAGAAAAAGGAGCATATTGAAGCAACTGACATGAAATTATTAAATGAATAAATAAAGCAACAATAAATAATTGCTCATGATCTCTCACTTTAAAACTGTTTTGAAATAAATGTAATAATTGGTCAGAAATGCAATTTTGCCTGAAACATTATTCCATTCCATTAAAATTTCATTCCATAGAATAGTGATTAAAAGTATTCTGTTTATACCGTAAATAAGGACAAAAAGAGAACATATTTCTGAAAGTATTTAATTAAAAAACACTTCGCAGGAACGTTTTATTAGCATTCTCAAGATAATATCAATTTCACTGTCCGACGTTTTGTTATCGATCCACCATCATCAACGTAAGTTTTCTAATCAAGTCCTTTATCAATAAACAGCTTTTTGAAGTATTTTTCATTCTAAATTCAATAATATATCACATGATGGTTTCATTGCGTTTCAGAATGTTTCGATAAATTTTTAGAAAAAAAAAAGTTAAAATGTAGTATCATGAGAAAATCTCTTCGAAAATTCGTTATGATCTTAAACGTAATGTGAGACATCATTGAATTAAAAATGAAATGCAATGTATTTAACTTCAAAAAGTTGTATCGGTGATACCATTCATGTTTTTACGACAAACCGTTCAAAAAAACTAAAAAAATCCGTATAATAAAGGTTTTTCGTACGAAAAAAAATAGGTTCATGAAAATACTTGACTGTAGAAGAAATTTATCATTTCTAGTAATGGAGTAAACAAACCAAGTGTAAGTATACCTACTCCAAGTGGAGTCCAAGTGGAGTCACAGTTTATCGATGTACACATAGGCAGTGAAATAGGTTGGTTCTGAAGAACGTATCGTCACACCAATCACGGCGCATTTAAGTGACTAATTTTTAAATATACATAAGTATAAAACGGATATTTTTGTTCATTAATCCCTATTGGTTTATCAAATTTTAAAATTACAAATACCTCTCTTTGGAGCAACTTGTTCGGCACCAACTAACTGGCCACATATATAACACTTCCTGATATGCATCAATGGTTGCGGGAAGTCTCTGAGTTGAAATTTCCATTCCGCACATTTGAATGAAATTACTCGGCACCACAAAGTAGAAAACTCCATGGGTTCTTCAGGCCAAGGACTACCACTATCTATTTCTCTCATTGCTTTTAATACTTTTTCTGTGCCATGTATAGAAGGATCAGTTAGAATCTAAAATAAAAAACGACGCTAGTTGAAATATCTCATACAATTTTTTTCATTAGTAGGAAATGAATACGAAGTCTTCTATTTATTACTTCTCAGAAGTGGGTTCAACAGCAATTTGCACCAGTTCTCCTTAATAACAAACTCAGCTAAGTGGAGGATTAGCTTAAGGTACACCTTAAGGTAAAGATGGTTTGCATCGTTGACTCCTAGCCTTAACCTTAGCTGAGTACTGGGAATGTTTGGCAACAGCGCAAAAAATTATCACGTAATCAACGACGATACATTAAACAACGCAAAGTTTTAAATAATATGCACATTGCGCAAGCGCTGTCAGTTCTAAATTGAAAGGCTAGCGGGAGTATGGCATGTGATTTTAACAATTTTGGATGAATAAGAAAAATTGAAAAGGCCCATTCCATTCCTCCAGTACATAGAAACAGATTATTTTTAAGTTCATAAGTAATATAAATTAACAATATATCAACAGACTGACTTTCTGTATCAATATATAGGTACAGTGTTGAATTTGAAAATTATTTTTATACTTTCACAACATAGGGATTTTCAATTTCAGCCTCAATCAGGTTTAGAAAATAGAGAGCTGTAGGTTTGGTCACCCTAAATCGAGGAAAAAATGTAAGTTCGTCAAACATGCAAAAGATGTCCACTCTCGTACACTTGTCTAGGCACATCATAAAAAATTTGATTCAAATTCTAGGTCGTCGTCATGTGACATTTTGTTTCAAACCTGATACAATCAGATACCCACAAAAATACAACACATCAGCAAAATCCAGAAAAAGATCTCGAAATACTTTAAATATCAAGACAATAGGAAAATAATTCGTGTAGGAAAAGTGAGGTTAAGTCGTTTAGTGGAAAATCTGAGGCTAACCTTTACTAAGGCTTATGTTCTCCTCAAATAGCGGCGCAAACCAAAATCGTAATGTAAGGGCTACTTAAGTCGTAAAGTAACCTTAAGTTGAACCGGTGCAAATAGATGTTAGATACAAGAAATTGAATAATTATGAAAAAGTTAACAATACCAATATTATTATAGAAAAAGGATGAAAACTCAAATTCAACTTTTATGGAACTATTCTCCTGAGCTTGAAAAAGACTAGAAATGCTCGTTAATAACAGTTTAAACAGAAGTAAAAATATGCTGGAAACCCAATACCACATATGCTGAGTTTATAAATTGGGCTTCAATCAATCAATCAAAATATGCTTTATTGTCTGAAGAATACTAGATCTTATTGACAAAGTCTATGTAAATGTATAACTCTATGTATAAATAAGGGTACAAAAATAAATAAGTATAAAAAATGTTACATTTAAGGCACACAAGTCATAAAATAAAATAAAATTTGGTGTATACATACAAGGAAGAATCACAATTACATACACAATTACTGTGCTGGTCAGCAGCTAAAACGAAAATATAGCTCTTATAAACACCACCTTTATCGCCACCTTTATCACAGTGAAAACTAGTTCTACACAAACTTGTTGAGTTTGAAATCTGAATTTGATTAAAGGCTTTCGCATAGAACTCTTCTAATGAATAAAAAGCTTTTTCCAGTAATAGCTTTCTTACGGAATTTTTGAATTTTGTTTTATTTTCTATGATTTTAATTTCCTTGGGCAAATGATTATATAATTTTTTCCCATTATAAATTATGGAGTTTTTGATCAGAGTCGATTTTGGAATGGGTAAGGCCATATGGAACGTCTGTCTAGTGCTATATTGTGCAACCTTATGAATTTCATTATTGAATTTACTATGGATTAGACAAACTGTTTCTAAGATCAAAATGCAAGGAAGTGGTCAAATTTTATTTCTGACGAATAGGGGTTTACAAGAATCGCGACACTTAGCTTAGCACATATATCTTATTGCTCTTTTTTGCAAGGCAAACACCATATTGAATAAATACTGACTACACGTCCCCCAGAAACAAATGCCATATTTTAAGTGAGAGTCGACTAGAGCATAATACACGCTTTTTGCCATATTTTCACCCAGTTCCCATGAAGTTGTCCTTACTGCATAACATCCAGATGCTATTTTTTTCCTCAGTTTTTCAATATGATTGTCAAATTTCAGTTTATCATCAATATGCAATCCTAGGAATTTAGTTTCTGACTTGGAGTTGGTGACTTGATGTCCTAGATGAAGCTGTTGCAGGTCACATTTGAAAGCAAGGATGTTTATTTTTGAAATATTAAAGGATAACATATTAGCGTCACACCAACCTTTCACCTTGTCAATATCATTTTTTATCATTTTATGCAGTTTCGAGCCGTTTTCACCATGCCAAAGTATTGTGGTGTCGTCTGCAAATTGGGTGAACTTTCCCGTAATATTAATTGAGGCTAGATCATTTATATAGATTAAGAACAGGGTCGGGCCCAGAACTGATCCCTGAGGTACTCCACATTTAATTTCCAACTTGTCCGATAAGTTACCTCGAAGAGACACGCTTTGTGTTCTCCCAGTTAGGTACGATTTAAACCATTTTAGAACAACATCTCTAATGAAGTTTTGTTCATTGCCGCGTCAAAGTGATGATGCACCCGGTGTGTGTTTTCTACTTTACGCCCACACCCTCCAGAACAACACTTATTCAAAAAAAAAGGTCTGCTTTTTGTTTTGAATAAATACAAGGTTCTGAAAAGAATTTAAAGATAATCATGCTTTTAAAGTTATACAGGGTGCTTTCAAATTCAGTATCAAGATTTTAGGGGAGTATTTTTCTAGTTTTGTGTAATTGATGACTTGTTTATTTTGTGGAAATTCATGATCACTTTAATGAAACGAAAGAAAAACACTTTTGTCTTATGTCCACTAGTTTTTTATATTTACGACCGGTTTCGGGCTTTATCCCATTATCAAGTATAAAAACTAATACAATTGTACTCTTAAACCTAGTTATATAGGGAGTTTGCAGGTAAACTGAATGGAGAGGTAATTAAATGAAAATAAATGAAATCAAATGAACATGGGTGAAACGATATAAATTCAATACTGGAGGTTATGGAAATTACCTGGGTTGTCAAAATCACAAATTCAAAAGTGGAGACCTACATAAATCGAGTTGCTCGTTGAGGGTTCTATTTTTTATTGATTTATTGATTTCCATGGCTTCCAACAGATTCATTTTCTTTCCTTTATTACATGTGTGTAGGATTTTGAGATTATCTTTATTTATCTTGTGTTTGGATTCTTGCAGATGTTCGTACATTGTGGATTTTTTGTCGAAACAGACGTGTTCACGGAGCCTTACTGTTTCGACAAAAAATCCACAATGTACGAACATCTGCAAGACTCCAAACACAAGATAAATAAAGATAATCTCAAAATCCTACACACATGTAATAAAGGAAAGAAAATGAATCTGTTGGAAGCCGTGGAAATCAATAAATCAATTAAAAACCCGAGATATAGAACCCTCAACGAGCAACTCGATTTATGTAGGTCTCCACTTTTGAATTTGTGATTTTGACAACCCAGGTAATTTCCACAACCTCCAGTATTGAATTTATATCGTTTCACCCATGTTCATTTGATTTCATTTATTTTCATTTAATTACCTCTCCATTCAGTTTACCTGCAAACTCCCTATATAACTAGGTTTAAGACTACAATTGTATTAGTTAGTGTTTATACAAGATAATGGGATAAAGCCCGAAACCGGTCGTAAATATAAAAAACTAGTGGAAATAAGACAAAATTGTGTTTCTTTCGTTTCATTAAAGTATTTTTCTAGTCAAAATCAGAGTTTTTTTCCATAAATATGGGTCAGTAATTTGAGATTTTAAGATCAAATTTCAAACATAGGCGTTTTAGGTCTTACATCATCCAGCATGCCGAGTGATTGTAAGGATCTACAGGGAGATATTGTTTCAGGGGTCAGGTCCTTTTTTGCCCCAATGTTTTCATTACTATTTCTTTGAGACAACAAATTCAGGAAGCGTTTAGAATGAAAACTTTTATTTCATTCATCACTAGACAATACAGACCAAAATAACTTTTGTTTCTATACCTTAAATTTTAAACTCCTGTGTACTTTTTCACTCGTCTTGTATCAGTCCCCATATCTCACTTATTAACGAGATATCAAAGACATATTTTATTATATTTTAGGTGCAAAATAATATTTATTTAGTTCATTTGAAAAAACTTATACAGATTCATTTAAGGAACCTAATTTGAACTTCCTACCTTTATTCATTACCTTCATTATGGTGTAAATAAATAAATACATAAAAAAAGTGGATGTATTTCTTGCGTTTCAAATAGTTTTTGTCACTGTGAAGCAGTAGGCGATGGAGAGTCACTTTTCAGTTGTTAACATATGTTTACCATTAATTCTAGATTCGCCATGTTCCAAGCAAATAATCGAGTTCTTTTTGGTGATGCTTTATACATTAACTTCGACCTTTGAACATATATTTCTGCATTTTTCTTCTTCAGAGTGGCATATAACTCTTCTACTTTACCAGCAGGCATGTGAAGATGAGTTTTGAGCAAGTCACCAATCTGCAACAAGTAAAAATCTAGTTGTCTTCAAATAATACATGTAATCGATTTATTTACCTTGTCTTTAAGCATCTTCTGCCTCTTTAAACTCTCATTGTATTCATCTTCAAGTAGCTCGAAATTGTCTCTCAGTTTTACTTCGAATGGATCATCACTCATTTCGAACAAAAATTCTTTGACCTGCGAACATACAAATATAACTATGTAATCAATTGACACAATCCCATCAAATCTGGTATCACTGAATTTGTGATGATGATCCCTAACATAATATGGAAAATTATACTTGGTGTCCTATTAAAAAATTTCACCACTTTAATTTTTACTTAATAATAATAATAATATTACTTTATTGTCAGAATAAATCCCTTGTTGACAAAGCTACAGGTGTATATAAAACGTAAGACAGTGTAAAACATATTAAAAACATGAACGAATTCACATGACACTATGAGGACAGTAAGAAAAATTCAATAAACGAATAATGTAGACAAAACTAACATCAAAATAATATACAGAGTACACAAAATATAAGACATACAGTTAATATAATGAATGGAAGAGTTCCTGCAAGGAAATTTTTGACAGTTTTTCTAAATTAATTTTCACTCAAGTTTGCCGATCTAATATCAACTGGTAAGTAATTATACATCTTGCTACCATTATAGAAAATAGAGTCTCTAGTAAGATTTTTAGTTGGTAATGGAAGTTTCAGACTGTAACTACTGTTGCGGGTGACATAATAATTAGTAGTCGATTGAAATTTTGATATATGTTTATTTATCAAGCAGACCGATTCCAATATTAATAATGCTACAACTGTAAGTATTTTATTACTTGCGAATATATCTCTACAGGACTCACGGGGTCTAATTTATAAATATATCTAATAGCCCTTTTCTGTACAATGAGCAATTCATTGAGTAGTATTGGTCTACACATTCCCCAAAAAGGTATTCCATAACGTAGATGGGAATCAATAAGAGCGTAATATGCCATTATGGCAGTTCCTGGTCCCAATTCATTAGAAATTACTCTCACTGCATAACATCCAGAAGAGATCTTATTTTTGAGTTGTTTAACATGGTCAAATTTTTATCTATCAGCATACCCAGAAATTTAGTGCAATCTTTATTTCCTATGACACTTCGACCAAACGAAGGTTCATCAATTGCGCATCTAAAGGATATTAAATGGGTTTTTTCGGCATTGAAAGATAATTTATTTGCATCGCACCACTCTTTCACAGATTTCAAGTCTTCTGTTATTATATCATGCAACTCCCTGGTCTTCTTGCTTTTCCACAGTATAGTGTTATCATCTGCAAAGAGAGTGAATTGACCAGAAATCTTGGTTTTAGTGATGTCGTTAACATATAACAGGAAGAGAATAGGTCCGAGCACAGATCCTTGCGGAACTCCTGATGAGATTTCCTTTTTATTTGATAGTTCCGTTGTTTTAACCATCTGATATCGGCCAGAAAGATATGACTCGAACCATGTGAGAGTCACTCCTCGGCATCCGTAGAGCTGAAGTTTTCTCAACAGTATTTTGTGATCAACGCAGTCAAATGCCTTTGTGAGATCACAAAATACTGCTGCTGTTGTCTCTCCAGCATTCATCTCTGAATAGACCTCATAAAGAAATGAGAATATTGCATCGTTCGTATTTTTTTTTATTCTGAAAACCAAACTGATTTTCACTAATTATTTTATGAATGTTAGAAAATTCTGATAGAAATTTCTTGACTATTTTTTCTATGATTTTGGTAATAGTAGGAATAAGAGAGATGGACCAAAAATTAGACGGATCATCCCGATCTCCACCTTTGTGCAAGGGAATGACAATAGAGGTTTTCAAGAAAGAGGGAAACTCGCCAGTGTGGAAAAAGAGATTGATCAGCGATACAAGTGCATTGAGGGCATATAAAGGAAGGTTTTGTATGATTTTGATAGAGATTTCGTAATATCTGGCTGAGTTCTTGTTTTTGATATCCTTTATGATTGGCTGAGTTCTTGTTTTTGATATCCTTTATGATTTCTAACAGTTCATGAATATCTGTGTCATACAGAATGAGGCTTTCCTCAATGGTGAAATATTCAATGTTTATTAAGGGATCATGTTTGGCCGTTATTTTGTCACTCAAGTGTTGAGCAATGGAACAGTAGAACTCATTTATCGTGTTTGGGTTTAATGGTGTATTATTTTTTTTCTTTGTTTTTCCCCTAATATCATTTATAATTGACCACGACTCTCTGAGCTTATTGTCAGAGAGACTGAGTCTATCATGGTAGTAACTTTCTTTTGCCAACTTAATAGTAGATCTATATATTCTTCGATAGTTATTGAAATAATTGTAGAATGACTCTTCATTTGTGAACTTCCGTATGTAATGCAGTGAGCGCAAGTTTCTTTGTGCGATTTTAAATAACCATATATTTTGGGTAGGGTTCAAGAACTGATCACTCTGAAAAGAAAATCAGTCAATACGAGGATTTTCAAAAATATCTTCATATTTAGAAAATAATGAATTTAATCCATACTTTATGAACGCACTGTATGTACAGTCACATTAGGGGGAGTAAATTTTACCAATATTATATAGTTACAATACAGTCTAATTTGAAATAAAAAAGGGCGATATAATTCGATAAATTGTGATATTAATTAGTACTTATAGTTTATGTGTAAAATAAATTAGTGTAAAACCATTCAGACTATAGTTACTACATTACAAAAAAATAGTTCAAGAGCATCAGAACTTACTTACATTGATTAGTAAGTCACTAGGAAGAGCCTGTTGGTGGTTCCTATCTTTCTTCGGGCTGTGAATGATTTTCAACCATTTGAACACAGACACCAACTGATTCTGAAAAGCCTCTGCAAAGTTGTGTTCATGAGGAAAGACTGCCTTAAATTGGTCAATATAAATGCCATATGTTTTATTGAATTTCATGACGAAATTTCCAACATCCAATCGTTCAGCTTCAATAACAGGATGAGATTTTATTCTGTGGACATCTATTCCTTTCAAATTGAATATTTCTTGTTCGTCTATCGATATAACCAGAGACGTGTTGATGTATATATCACATGGTTGTTGGATTTGCTCCATTTTTTTGGTTACTGTTAGTTCTTCTGCAAAAAATATGGTAGGTACTTGAGTATTGGCTTTTCTATTATCCATATACCTTGATTTTTTGAAATAAATTTGAATGATTAAATTGAATAGACGAGAATACTTGGGAGGAAATTTCAGTTAAAATATACATCCATCATTAAAATGAAATTATATGCGTAGTTTTTGAAGAAGGTAGAGCTTCTATACAACAATAATTACCTATTGAGAATCTCTCATATTGTCGTAACATTCAAATAAGCTTTAACTGGCGTTATATATTCGCACAATGAACTTTTTCGTGTATTGTTCGGATGTTTTATTTTGAAAACATAATGAAGAAAGAAAGTTGATAAACTCTTGTGTGGAGACCTGAAAGCAACTCAAATAATGGAAGGGATAGGTTTTTTATCTCTCTCTTCTTCCTCATGATAATGTATACAGGGTGTCAATTTGAAAACTTCCCACCCTTAATATCTTCCTTCCAGTAAACAATATGAGTAATCGAAAAAACAGGTCAATTTTATTGTCAAGGGGGACACTTTCAAGGACTATTTGTAGCCCTCGTTGTTCAACCCCCTAGGAGGGGTAGATGTTACCCTTAGAATTTTAAATGGGAAGGGGGGTCAAGTGGCACATCATTTTGATGGGCGTTCAATTCTTGTTCCAATGGTACCCTGACTTATTATTTTTTGATGAGCATTTTCCGAAAAATTGCGATCTAAACTAACAGAAGTAATTATTAGAACGCCTATACTGAGATGCATGGTTTGGCCAGAACTGGTTAGAATATTAGGTGGTACCGTTCCAACCCTTTATTAGGGGTAACATTAGCCATTAGCTCCAAACACTTTACATAAAAAAGTAGTCTAATAGTAAAACGTGGATGGTAGTAAAGTTGTGTTTATTAAATGCTAAATTTTTAAGTATCATCGCAGAAATTGTACAGATAGCCTTCCTTTTTTGCTACTTCTGCTGTAAAAAGTTTCTGTTTTCCGGCAAAAAATTGGTTAGCAAATTTGAACTATGTGGTAGTATTGTGAATACCGTTGTACCTGTTGGGCTGTTTAGGAATTACTTTAATAAGTGTATAAAAGTGTAAAAATGGTTTACATTCTTCAAGACAGAATTGAAATGATTGTAATTTATGGCGAAGTTGGAAAGTGCGCACGAAGGGCGGCATTTCTTTTTAACGAAAGACATCCAAATTGTAATGTAAGTCACCGGTATGTGCTTGATTTGGTGAATAAGTTTTACGAAACTGGTTCAGTGACAAATAAAAAAAGGAATAACCCCAGAGTACTAAATGAAGCAGCTCAAATTGAAGTTTTGGGAACATTTGCTGCAGAGCCCACGAGCTCCTTACGATCAGTATCAGAACAGACGGGAATGTCACGCGAGACTATAAGAAAAGCATTGAAAATGCATAAATTTCATCCATATAAAATGCAGATTCTTCAAGAGCTCCACGAGGATGATTATGATAGAAGAATAGAGTTTTGTGAAATCATGTCTCATCGAGTCAATACCATCCCTAATCTTCTGTTAAACATCTGTTTCAGCGATGAGTGTTCATTTTTTCTGAATGGCAATGTTAATAGACAAAATTGTCGCTATTGGAGTGACGAAAACCCACATATTTTTCGGGAAGGGCATACACAACACCCACAAAAAGTTATTGTTTGGGCTGGTATTCTTGGAAATGCCATTCTTGGTCCATTATTTCTAAAAGAAAACTTGACTGGCAATCTGTACCTTGATATGCTTGAAGAGACTATCGATCCTCTTATAACTCACGAGCTAGAAACTCAAATTGATGCAGAAGGTAATGAACTTTTGCAGGAGGATCTGTTACATTTCCAGCAGGACGGTGCTCCACCTCATTATTTTCTTCCCGTCCGACAGTGGTTAAACGAGAGATTTCCGGGTAGATGGATTGGCAGAAGGGGAGCAGTTGAATGGCCTCCGAGATCACCGGATTTAACACCCTTAGATTTCTTTCTTTGGGGGCATCTTAAATCCGTTGTTTATAAAACACAACCTTCTGATATTGACGAACTTAAAAGACGAATTACAGCAGCATGCCGGTCAATTCCTAGTGAAGTTTTCCGTAATGTTAGAGGGGAGTTCGAAAACAGACTGTATTACTGTTTAGAGCAAAATGGACAACATTTCGAACAGCTAATAAGATAAGCGTAAGTAGATTTTATGTTGGAAATGTCTTTCTCGCAAATTAAATTTTATTGTGTAGAAGGAAAATAACCACCAAATAAAAAATCCCATGCGTAATAAATTTATTCCTGTCATTCAAGGGTTGGAGCGGTGCCACCTACTCTTCTAACCATTTTTATCAAAGGGAGTCAATACAATAATGCATCTCAGTATAGGCGTTCTAATAATTACTTCTGTTAGTTTAGAACGCAATTTTTCGGAAAATGCTCATCACAAAATAATAAGTCAGGGTACCATTGGAACAAGAATTGAACGCCCATCAAAATGATGTGCCACTTGACCCCCCTTCCCATTTAAAATTCTAAGGGTAACATCTACCCCTCCTAGGGGGTTGAACCACGAGGGCTACAAATAGTCCGTGAAAGTGTCCCCCTTGACAATAAAATTGACCTGTTTTTTCGATTACTCATATTGTTTACTGGAAGGAAGATATTAAGGGTGGGAAGTTTTCAAATTGACACCCTGTATATGTATATATATATATATATATATATATATATATATATATATATGTATTCTTAGGTATTTTGCAAGCTAAAACATTTATCAAAAACATATTTTGGCATTCCTTTAAAAGTTTTTCTGCTATTGGGATTACAACTTACACCTTGGCCAAAAACAGAACGGACTGTTTAAAATGAAAGTTGTGTGACAAATCAGGTCTTGAATAAATTAAAGCTTCTGAAAACCTCCTACATGCATTTTTTACAAAAGAAAAGAGTTTCACACATTGAAACAGTTTTTCTAGAGTTGAATCCAGCTAGTCAGATGATGTGGATCTGCAGGTTTTTTTTTCGGGTTTTTCTGCAGCGTAACAAGTAAAACCGTCACTGTATTCTGTTTTTGTATTGTTATTTTAAGTTCTGTTTTGAAATAAAGTTCACGCTTTTGTTGAAGAATTTGTTCATCGTCTGCGACACTATTTTCTGGCCAATGGCACTCACAAACGTCGCTCTTGGTCAGAACAAATCAATCATTCACAAACATTGGAATTACGTTGGGACTTTATTTTGAAGAACCTAGTTGAAAAAAAGTTTGGGGACTTAAATACCATTCTATCGGCTGATGAAATCAATAATTATTACTGCACTATTGCCGAAACGCTATCTAGGGATATTAAAACACAAGAAAATCCAGTCGCCTATTTGAAGGGTATATCTGTGAAAGATTCCTTTTTTCTATCACCCACTAGCCCAGAGGAAGTGAAAGAAATGATAAAGGATATAAAAAATAAACATTCTGTGATATAATATATAATCTAAGGCCTATTTCACTATTGCCAACTTTGGCCAAGTTAGTTGAAAAATTAGTTAAAAAAAGGATGTCTTCATTTCTGCTCTATAATCATTCGCTAAGCTCTCACCAATTTGGTTTTCAAACAGGGAAAAGCACAAATGATGCCATGTTTGCTTTACTGGAGAATTTATATCTCAAAATCAATTAGGGTGATGCAGTTGCAACAATCTTTTGCGACCTTACAAAAGCTTTTGACTGTGTTGATGACAAGATACTCCTTCAAAAGTTAGAAATTTATGGTTTTAGAGATGTAGCATTTAGATGGTTTCAATCATACCTAACGGAACGCACACAAATGGTCTCGCTTAACGGAGAAAGTTCGAAATCTCAACTAGTGAGTTGTGGGGTACCACAAGGATCAGTGCTTGGACCCCTTTTGTTCTTGGTGTATATCAATGATCTGGCAAGCATCAATATCAGAGGTAAATTCACTATGTTCGCAGATGATACTACACTACTGTGGCACGGCACCAACAGTGATGAACTGAATGAACACATAGCTACAGACATATTCTTGGTGAAAAACTGGTGTGATGCCAATAAGTTATCATTCAATGTCTCAAAAACATGCATTGTAACCTTCAGATGCACTCTGAACGAGATAGTCTTAGGAAACTCGATAATAAGTACTGAACCATCAGCCAAGTTTTTGGGACTCCATGTGGATAACAGTCTGTCTTTCAATACTCATATCAATACTTTATGTAAAAAATTGTCATCAGGGTGCTTTGCAGTAAGGGTCATCTCATCAGAATTAAATACATCTGTAGCAAGAGCAGCATATTTTGCTCTGATTGACTCACTATTGAGATATGGAATTTGTTTTTGGGGGAATAGTTCTCAATTTCTATTGAACTCGGTGTTCGTATTACAAAAGAGGGCTGTGAGATACCTTTGTAGAGCAAAACCTAGAGATTCATGCAAACCCTTATTTATTGCTAAAAAGATATTGACATTGACATGTATCTTTATTCTGGAAAGTGTATGTTTAATCTATAAAAAATATTACAATAATATCCAATCTTTTCCAACTCACAAGACGAGAAGTGATAACTTCACGGTGTCCCTACCAATTCCCAGAAGCTCCTTGATAAAGGGGTCAATAATAAATAATGCTAAAAAAATGTTCAACCACCTGCCTTCACATATTAGATCCTTGGTGGCACATAATAGATTTAGGAACGCTGTCAAGGAGTTACTGCTAGATAGAGCATATTATAATTTGAAAGAATTCTATGATGATGTATTTTAGGTAATTGTGTTTTGATATCGATTTGTATTGTTAATTTCGCTTTAGATGTGTATCTGTTTATATGTGACGTTGTATATGTTATATACAAATTTTTATTATGTGATTAGGACAATTTAATTGATCTTAACATAATTGTGACTTTTCATGTGTATATGTGTGTATGTATGTGTATATGTATATGTATATGTGTATATATGTATATATATAACAGAAAGTTAATTATGACATCTACAGTCACTAGTTGAAACTTAATTTGACACGAACCAAGGAATCCAAAAGTAGAGGTTTGTCCACAAATTGACAGGCAGCCAACAATTCGTTGTTCTGACCAACCCAAGGTTCAATCAAGTTTCTAATACGTTATGAGGAACGCAAGCAGAATCTAAGTGAAAATAGAGTATATTTCGTTTTAATTCCGAGAGTTCTAACCTTTGACAGCTGTTTCGTGCTAACGCACTCATCAGAAAGGATTTATGGAGCTCTCGAAATTAAAACGAATCCACTCAAGAATTAATACCGTGAAGGCAAGACAGATATAACAGAAAGTTAATTATGACATCTACAGTCACTAGTTGAAACTTAATTTGACACGAACCAAGGAATCCAAAAGCGGAGGTTTGTCCACAAATTGACAGGCAGCCAACAATTCGTTGTTCTGACCAACCCAAGGTTCAATCAAGTTTCTAATACGTTATGAGGAACGCAAGCAGAATCTAAGTGAAAATAGAGTATATTTCGTTTTAATTCCGAGAGTTCTAACCTTTGACAGCTTTGGGTTGGTCAGAACAACGAATTGTTGGCTGCCTGTCAATTTGTGGACAAACCTCCGCTTTTGGATTCCTTGGTTCGTGTCAAATTAAGTTTCAACTAGTGACTGTAGATGTCATAATTAACTTTCTGTTATATCTGTCTTGCCTTCACGGTATTAATTCTTGAGTGGATTCGTTTTAATTTCGAGAGCTCCATAAATCCTTTCTGATGAGTGCGTTAGCACGAAACAGCTGTCAAAGGTTAGAACACTCGGAATTAAAACGAAATATACTCTATTTTCACTTAGATTCTGCTTGCGTTCCTCATAACGTATTAGAAACTTGATTGAACCTTGGGTTGGTCAGAACAACGAATTGTTGGCTGCCTGTCAATTTGTGGACAAACCTCCGCTTTTGGATTCCTTGGTTCGTGTCAAATTAAGTTTCAACTAGTGACTGTAGATGTCATAATTAACTTTCTGTTATATCTGTCTTGCCTTCACGGTATTAATTCTTGAGTGGATTCGTTTTAATTTCGAGAGCTCCATAAATCCTTTCTGATGATTGCGTTAGCACGAAACAGCTGTCAAAGGTTAGAACTCTCGGAATTAAAACGAAATATTTTCACATGTATATATATATATATATATATATATACATGTTTGTTTATTTATGTTTATACAGCTATATTTTTATGTATTTTTTCGCTTTATCAATGAGAATTCAGTTCTTTCGATAATAAAGCATATTTGATTTGATTTGATTTGATTTAATTCGTCTCAGTGAAGATCATGATATTTTTCTGTTACAAATTAGTATTCTCGCCTATTCCGATCAACTATTTGATAGCAATTTTCATTCATCATTCATTAGTAAAGAGCAAATGAACATAAAATACGAAGCTTTTAAAAAATCACAAACAAAAAATATTTAAAGCAACCTGGCTAAAACTTCAACAACTATAGAATTACATCTGCCAGATACTTGTGCAGAGGTTGTACAAGTCATAACGTGACACAAAAGTAGATTTTTTGTAACTGTTTTTTTTTTCAGGAACGAAGTGGATTAGTAATGAAACGGTTGTTCTAATTACGGATCTCAAAACATTTTAGACCTATTCTACCATATTTTTGGAAATTTTTGTGGTTCCATCGCTTATAGCATGCAGTGTATATTAATTGAAATTATACCTTCGAGTTCTATTTGTAGATTTATGTAGATTACACACCGTTTGAAATATAAAAAAAAATGAAAAGCTAATGGTTATAACCTAACCCTCAAAATGTCAAGCAACCGTATACACGTGTTTCAGACTTCTTGGTCATCATCAGCGCGGCGTAGCCTAGCGATCGGTATGTAGCTGGCATAATATATGACCTTCAATATAACAGATAGAAGTGGGATTAGTCTGTTTTATCTCCTATGTTGGTGTAAAACCATCTCAACAGTTTTAAAAAACTGAAGTCAGTTCGTAGGAGAGCCACAATAGGCCATAGGCAGCGGTGGAGGGCTGGATGTGAGCACACTCACATTTAAACCTAACCTAACATAGTTAGTAGGCAATTTCTTAGTGAGGAATGATGGGCAAATTTTCGTCTGGTCCACCGGTTTCATTGGTATTGAAATCCAATAAAATTCTTCTGATAGTGCATTAGCAAAAGGTGACCTCAGATATTTCAATAGGATCAATAGGAGTAAAAACGCAATTTATTCATTTTATAATAAAAAATCTACTCAAATTTTTCAATTTTGTAGACGTCAAAACTTTAAACACTTCTCAACGCACGTTTTGCAAAGCAAGTTAGAATCAGGAGTTTTTAAATTAATTTCTAATACTGTTCTGGCGAGCACATTGATAAAATATATCTTACCTAGAGCTATTCTTGCATTGTGGGATGGGCTAATCTCAATATGGAATTCAAATTTTCCAAAAACATTCAAAGTGTTAACACAATTTTCCATAATTTGTCTGTCACCTTCGAAACCCAGCTCTTCCCTTAAGCCAGATAGAAACTCTTTCATGTCTCTAGCTAAAAGCAACGACTTCAAGTGGAAATTTGTAGACCAATGAGTAACAACTGTTTGCATCAAAGTCAACGTAGTTTCCTTAGGTTTCTTCTTGGGATTTCGTATTTCCAAGTGAGCAGTGTTGATGAAAATTTTGTAGTTGGAAATGTCCTCGGTTCGGATACAGGTGTAGTAATCACCATTACTATTCATACTGAACATTTTGAAGTCTTGAAATTTCACATTTACTCCGTCTGAATAATTATTCGATACGTCTGAAGATGTATTTACTGCATCTGCAGATTTATCCAGGCTGATCTTGTTCAAGCGAGATATAAAATATTCTGAAATTTAAATAAATGGAATATAAAAAAACATTCAAAATATAAAGATTTTCTACACACTTATTGCAAGATAAAAAATCATTTCTCTAGTCAAATTTTCCAGTTATAAACAAATGGAGATTATTCTTACCTGTGTTTTGTGCTTGCATGAAAATGTTAAAATGAGTTATCACCAGATGAGAAGTTAGATTTTGAAAGTTTTGATCTTTTGTTACTTTTCTTGGAGAGGGTTTTTTGAGTTTTATATTTCCATACTGTTTGAAGCACCTGTAAGGAGAATCTTTTAATTCTATCTTTATTACCGATATCAAATGATTTTTCAGGTATCACCAGGTGTACGTGTCGAATTCAATGTGGGCTATTCTCGGATTGAATTCTACTGTACAAAATAGGCGAATTTTCAGATCATAAATTTCATAATAAAAACAACTATTTGATATATAATTTGCTTTCTTTATTCGCAATTTCTATTACTGCCAATGTTATTTCAAAGCTTTTATCTATACTTTCGATAAAGGTGAAAAGTCTGATAACAATAATTTCGTTGGACAGGATACAGACACTACCGTATTCATACAACAACAACTATTCATTAGTCCACTGGGTGATAACGAAATCATTGGCCTCAGCGTCATTCAGTTGTTTTCAGTTAGACTTTTGACATTTGGATCCAAGATATAGTTCCTTAGAACCCAAGGAGACCAAACATTATTTAAAAGGAGAGTCTAATCCCCATAAGACAATGGAGACACTGATAGAAAGAGATGAAAGAACATTCGTGACGAAATGTGACGTAGTTGGACGTGTCATGGCCGCCGTTCTCTATAGACAGTGACAGACTAGCTCTTGGTATATGAAAGTTACTGCTGACAGTTTTGTTGTTTGGTTCGAGTTCGACTCTGTACTCATATCCAAGTACGTCACTATGACGCGTTGATGCTACAAGATTCTGATTGGCAAGAGCTTATTAAACCATCCTTGTTAGTTTAGTCTCTTTGCTTAGAACCCATATTTTTCATGAAATAACACTTGAATATCACATCCGGTTTTAGCGGAAATACACCTAGGTCGAGAATTTTAAATAAAACCCTATAGATATTTTTACGCCACTCGATAAAGCGTAAAATTCCCTTTTCAATGACATATCACAAATAACATTTGTTTTTTAAATGGCCACACAAGAGGATTTTTTTCTAAAATCAATATGGCGGCATTGTGACTTTCCTTCAACCTGACAAAAAAACATGCAAAAAAATGTATTCATCGCCAGAAATCCTTTCATTCATTCCTTTCATTAATTCATTCTTTCAAACGACATTCTCTCTTTTGAATTTTCACAAACAAGCTTTTATTCAAATATTTCAAATACACTGAAAAGTAAAAAATAATTTCTATAGATGTGTGGCGTAGGTTTTTCTGCGAGTAAGTTTCAACATCTTGCGACGCAAAGTTTTAGACTTAATACATTTCTTTTCAACAGTAACTACTATACCTCATTAACTTTATTCAGAAGGCTTTGAATATGCAAATGTAATAGAAAAGCATCAATTACGATGGTTGAACAAAGAAGTGTTAACGGGATAATGCAGTAATTCTGCGGATATCAATCCGAAGACCATAATTTGCCAAATCAGTAGAAGTGAAATTATTTGTATTCGGTAAAATTCCACAACATTATGTAAAATGCATTTTTTGTGAATGGACCTTTACATTTATGAAAAATTAATTGCAAAAATATTTTAAATCGATAGATTTTAGTCTGAAACGTCCATTTAACAAAGAGTTCCACTATATTTTTTTCATTTTGAAAGAATATCTCATTCGAGAGTGTGCCGCTGACGTCACGTTCATCGAAAACAACCCCCACCATAATCCATGTTCCGAAACATTCAATACCGTTCTCCTCAAAACTGTAGATTCTAGCTTGGTATAAGCCATTGAGAAATAATTGAAACTTTGTCACTTGATCAACTCACAGAAAAAAATTCACTATTAGCTACTTTTTATTGTATTTGTAACTTTCAAATTTCCTGAGACCATCATTTCGATGAAGAACGAGCATTGACAACAACACCGCAAATCATTATGACAGTTCTCATGCAACAAAAGTGATCTCGAGATTTGAGGTTAATGTTTGTTTTTTTACATTCGACATTTAACTGATACATTCATTAATACTGAAGCGATGTGTTATTATGACCGATCTGGTGTGAAATTATTTGTGTATTAAATGGTGCTGTTATGCAACAATGAGTCAAGCCACATTTTTTAATAATTATCACAGTCATTGGAATAGCCAAAGTGTTATTCTACAATAAGCAAAAATGATTCAACCCGCAATTGTAAGGGGGCTCCATCTACTGACGATAGCCACATTCCATCATTCCATAATCTGCTAAACTATTTTGATATTTTTTACGAAACTAGCTGACTGTAGCTTGACCCATTACTTCATAACATCATCCAAATATGGAAAGACTTCGTGAAGGGAAGTTCGGATAATTTACCGAAGGTAGATTATGAGATGATTGACTCTTTCTATTTAACACAAATGAATTTATTTTTTGCAATGACTTAAATTTAAAATCGTTCCTTGAACGCTGCTTGAATATAGTAATATTCAGTTGGAAATGTTCTTCACAAAAACATAATTATATTTCCGCTTTTTACTCAAGGTTTATTTATTGCTTCGAACCACATTTTACAATTTGGGGAGCATAAAAAATTGTTTATTAGAACATCCACTGGTGTTCGGCCAACCAGGTACGAAGCACCTTTTCGACATGTTCACAGTTATTTCAGGGATACAGATAAAGGAAAAAAAATTAGAGCACAAACAACAAAAACATTTCAAAACTTTGAAAACCGCATTAACCTCAAAAAAGAAATCAAGTAGGGCCTGTTCGTTTGCAGCATACATATTATAGTATAGTAATATTATAGTAGGCAAACGAGTTAAACAGAGACAAACGATTCTATCGATACTCCGTGAAACAGACGAACGAACCCATCTGGTATCAAATGAGAACTGTCATACGACACATTATATTCAAATGAGAATTTGAGATTCCACGGTGCACAACTTTTGCAACGTTGCCAAGTCTAGTTTTGATGAACGTGACGTCACGAAACGACTTTTCTTCTGATTATACAGAAACTAGCGGTCAGAAAAAATAAATAAAAATTCCCGAATGATATTAGCGTATACACTTTCTAATTACAGTGTTCTCTCATATGTCGTGGAAAGGTCCAACAATTAAGAAGACTTATAAATAAAGTATTACACAGTGAATATTACCTAAATGCCAGCAAAACATAATCTGCAAATTCTAAGGACCATTCCAACTGAACAATATCAAAAAGTGATTCCAACCTCATTTCCTGGCTTGATGCAGTGCTTAGTTTAACTACTCCCATGCCCAAGTACAAAGGCGTCCCCCATATGTGCATCACTTTAGAAACATTTGTATATTGGCTCCATTCTTTGAAAGACCACCAAAGGGACTCAACTAAAAATTCCATCGCCCAATGGCGGTCTCTTAAAAACAAATTACCCAGATAGGATTTGAACGTGGATCCTGAAAATGTCTAAAAGTCATTTCGTGAACTGCAAACTGACGAATACTTTAAATGTACAAATTCAAACTTAATACAGAAACTTATGTAATGATCATAACTTCAGGAATGTGATAAACGTGAACGTCAATTGGAAAAATATCGTAATTAATTATTAAATAGCTACATCTGTGAGACATTCAGATTTCATTTAGAAAGTAATCTCACATATAGAGACCATTTCCAATAGGTTTAAACACAAAAAATGTTAGCTGTACGATTACAGGTTCTCTGTAATTTGAAGCAAGACAGTAGTTAATAAATATAACACGAACAGAAGAGCATCTACATATTCTATAGTCATTCAATATCAGATGGTGTTTCAATAGACCGTATTAGCCATGACGTCACGATTCCAATAGTGGTTGATGTAAGTCAGGTTCTATTATCCTACCAACGCGTTTGCTTATGGCGTTTTACGTGTGACAGTTTTTTGGTGATGATTTTGAGAACTTTAGAAAGTTTATAAGAAATTTTTCGTGTATTTCTGGAAAGCTCAAAAACTTAAGTAAGTCTCCGGCTTGCATTACTCTGTACACAGTAGCTATGCTAATCTTGGTTGATTCGCATATTCTTTTAACAATTTGATTGTCTGAAGAACCACTACTATTCTCATATTTCAAACGCGAATACATTGTCAAAATAACCCTTTGCGTGTGAATGTGTAAGGCTTTACTAAATGATTCATATGTTGCGTCTCTAGATCAGCTCCTACTTGGAAACGTTCTGAATTGAATTCCACTTGGAGCGGCTCTGAATTAGCATCAAAATCTTCTGTTTCAACGACATCAACATCGAAAGGTCTCCAGAATGCCATACCGCACAGATAATCAATCCAATGAAGACAACTAAATAACGATATATATGTAAAAATGCGTCTGAACTATGAGCCTAGCTGCACCGCATTGTCTAGTAAATAAATCCTCTAGCACATAGAAAATAATTGGAATTCCACAGCGGCGTGTCAAAGCAGTTCCAAGCAGTTCGGTCACTGACCAATTAGAATTTGACAGCGGCCAATCAAAGGCTTTCTTTTGGCATTTCGCCAGCCCATTTTATGTGACAGAATACATCATCTCCTCGTGGACTTCCAATCGAGTTCAAACGAGGAGCGTTAGATAATAATATGTTATTTATGCCTATCCAAATTTTCAGCGGCAATTTGTATATTGATATTACCTCGTATGGTCGCTTGGTTGTGTGCTGTCTCAATTGAGTTCGTAAAGACTATACAGATTTTACGGCATCGTGAAACAGAAAACAAACCGTCCTTAACCAGGAGATAAAAACTGTCTATAATATTGTGCTGTACTCATCTTTTATGTCCACTGGATTCATTGAAGTGCATCTAACATACTCAAATGTAAAAAAAAGTTTCTGGAAATGGAACGTGTAGATTTTTTTTTTGTCAAAACTATGTGATTTACAGGGTGTTTCATTCAAAATTCCTAAGTTAGGGTCGTTTCCAGTTAAACCGGAAATGACGGAGAAGTATAAAATTTTAGAAATATTTTCAAATCTTTGATTCAATGCATCTGCCTAGTTTGAATCTCACAATCTGAAAACTTTGGCAACCATAGCTTGTCCAAAGAGTATGTTGACGCCCAGTGTGGTTTAGACTATTATTCTCAAATAGCAAAAATATGTTACTGGGAATATGCAATGCATTGGCACAAGTGGTGTTGTAGGAATTATTCAAATTCAGAACGTGTTTTGTTGTATTATTATCAGATTAAGGATCAAGACTAATACTAAATTAAAGATTCTTAAAATTAAATTTCAAATACTACTGTGGTAGCATTTTCATTCAGTAATACTTGCCTCTTGTGTCTTGAGACTGATCCAACATTAGTCTTACTCTATTGAAACCGATTGAAGAGTTTTGATCTTTCAGTCTAACAACAGCCAACACTTGAAAAAGTTCAGCACAAAAACTTATGCTTAGTTTTTCGATAATTTTTTCCAAAGCCGATGATCTGTACGTCCTACCAATTTCCAAATCGCCACCGCTTTCCTTAAAATTGCTTGTACTTTCCAATGTCATTGGAGATGTATTTCTTTGGTCTTTAGGAAAATTCGTTGAGACCCATTTGTGAATCAAATTATGGTCGTAGGTCACAAGCAAACAGTTTTGTTGGAGGTATATATTCAGAATATTCTGCTTCAACTGTAAAAATACAAAATAATAAATCAATTGATAGAAGTAAAAGTTTCTATGTTTTTATACCTCTTCTGTGTAACTAACGTAACGTAGCGGACTCGTGGAGTTACCTCAGAGCAATTTTATGGAATTTAAGATTTCTGACAGAATTTTCGAAAGTATTGTGAGCAAGAGTTGTATTTATTAAGATAATTTCACGAACCAACAAGGTCAAGAAAGCTTCTTTGTCGTGAATTCTTCAGAAGTTATATCTAATGACTAAATAACATGAAGTCTTTCAGACTGACATTTATGCCATATTAAATAAAAAGATGATATTTTATTCCCCAATTGGCGAAAGAAAATAAGATCGCAGCGCCACCTATAGCAAGACTTTGAACTACGAATCACGGACAAAGGTTTTTGACTTTACACGTGTTTATATGGCGTTTTGACGATCTGTACTCCTATTTTCAAACAATGTGTGAAAATTTGTGATTTCTCTAACTAAAAAGTGATTGTGTTTCTATTGAAAGACTCTAAAGAACGTTTCAGTAAGGTGATTCAAAGGAATGTCATCTCCGATTAGTTTTGAATGCTTCTGCAATTCAAGGTTGCATGGCGTTTTGATGATCTGTTCTCCTATTTTCAAACAATTTGTGAAAATTTGTGATTTCTTTAACTGAAAAGTTATTGTGTTTCTATTAAAAGACTTGAACGATAGTTTCAGTGTAGTTTACAAATATTTTACGTGTTTTTTGAAGTCATGATTTGTGAGTTATTGATCTGATTCATTCTGTTGATTAAGGATATTTCCATACTCGTTTTCTGTTTCTGTTCGTATTTTTTTTTGGTTTATACTGTTGACAGACTGCCAAATATGGGAAAATACAATCCTAGTTGTTCAGTCCCCGGATGCAGGACATATGGCAAGAAGGAAAATGTGGGATATGACAAATTTCCACCAAAAATAAAAGCAAGGTTAAAAAATCACCAATTGGTTCGACCACATTGAAGAAATTGACCAAAGGAAAGCATGGATTTTGAAACTGAAAATTGGCAAGCTAAATAATATCAAAGTATATGCTTGTTTGACAAACAGACTGATGAATGAATCAGATCAATAATTGATCGCAAATCTTGACCTCCAAAAACAAGTAAAATATTTGTAAACTACACTGAAACTATCGTTCAAGTCTTTTAATAGAAACACAATAACTTTTCAGTTAGAGAAATCACAAATTTTCACAAATTGTTTGAAAATAGTAGAACAGATCATCAAAACGCCAAACAACCTTGAATTGCAGAAGCATTCAAAACTAATCGGAGATGAAATACCTTTGAATCACCTTACTGAAACGTTCTTTAGAGTCTTTCAATAAAAACACAATCACTTTTTAGTTAAAGAAATCACAAATTTTCACAAATTGTTTGAAAATAGGAGTATAGATCGTCAAAACGCCATATAAACACGTGTAAAGTCAAAAACCTTTGTCCGTGATTCGTAGTTCAAAGTCTTGCTATAGGTGGCGCTGCGATCTTATTTTCTTTCGCCAATGTTGTTTGGCTTCGTGGTTGCCAATGACAACATGGTCTTACCGACTCGAAAGAAAGGAACTGTGTACTTTCAAGACACACCGTTTGGTTGGTCTCTATATCGCAGGAGATGCGAGTTTCATATAGCGAGTGAAATTATTAGAATATTAGAATATAGTATTCGTTTTAATTCTCATTTTTCGAAATAATTAATCACAAATAGTTTTTTTTTATGCTTATAACTATGTATCTAAAATAATTTGCCCAATAACGCCAACAAAATATAATCGTGGTAGATTCGTCATAATCCATCATAAAATTCTGATGAATCATCATTTAAATCAGTTCAAATCGATTTTTCTTTAAGCATTTTATTTAGAAAATCACTTACGAAATAATTGACTATCATAGCTGTTATCCACCACCTTCTCAGACTATCTTGAAAGGGGACAGATCTTCGAAATATGCCTATAATTATCTACTTGCACTGCAATGATTGAAATCTTTGGTGTAGTAATGCATAATAATAATAAAAGATCTTTATTGATTATATAAATAATACTATAAATACAAATATAATCAAATGGTCATCGACCTAAGTCCTCCAGCCTGTACATTTTTTTTTAATGGTAGTACTATATTTTAAGTAAACAAAATTTATTAATTTTACTGAAATGCAAAAAAAATTATAAATATATGTTCAATTTTCTTCAGTTAATAATTCCTGTATTATTTCTAATAATGTCTTTTCCGGGAATTTATATCTGGGGCGAACTATTGTACGTTCCAAGAGTAATAGTTCCATTAATCGACGTTATGAGGTTTTGATGCAAATTTCTAGGTAAGAGTTTTCAGCCTAAACTGGATTGGCTGCACCATTGTTTTTTCATAGAGTAGAACATTTGAAGGGTTATGGATTGGGTTCATCGGGTGACGCATTTTAGTTATTGTACGAAGAGATGATGTTTCTGCAGAGACAATCTTTAGTGTAGTAAAGCATAATTATCCACTTTTGTCTAATTTGTAATTTGTGAAAATTGTACTTTTAAATAATCCAGCATGAATTTTCACAAAATAAATAAACCATCAATAAAACAAATGAACTACCTAAATTACCTAAAATAACACCAAACGCCTTTTGAACTTAATAGAATAGTTATTTTTGTATCTAGTGCGCGAAATGCTACTTTGGTGATCGAGAAGTGATTTTTTTTTAACGAGGCGCAGCCGAGTTAAAAAAAATAGTCGAGATTACCAAAGTATTTCGCGCATGAGATGCAAACAAAATTTTTTCTACAAACGTCAAAAATATTGTTCTAAAATAAGTAATAACTATGAAAAATAGTATTGAACTGGCTTAAATAATTTTCCCAAATCAAGTAATTACTGTAACTATGGAAATAAAATGGCATTTGTTGACAATTATTTCAAAGTGACAGTTCTTGATAATTATTTTGGAGTGACTTTTTATTCGCGTCAATTTCGTGCGTGATATTTATTATTGTAAAAGAATGGAAATTTCGAGCGACGATGAACTAAGCAGTACCCCACCTAACTTGATAGATGCGGCCATTTCCGTAATTTCCAACCTTTTACCGGAGAAATCGAGGCGGCAGTATGAAAATGCATATCAGCAATTTAAAGAGTGGTGTGAAGCAAATAAAGCCAGAAAAATATCTCTCACAATTTGAAAGCGTAAATTATTGTTCTACATTAATAAATAAACGATTTCTTGTTTTTTGCTTGATTGAGGAGTTGAGGACCATATAGGTTAGAATATGAAAATCCCATATAGTTTACATGCAGTGTGCGAAATATATTTCGCACATTACTTCGCGCACGGTGTCATGGTAACGAATGAAAATGAAAAAAGTGCCACTTCGCATACTGTTGTCAATGCGCGAAACTTGTCATTTTTTGACGTTTGTAGAAAAAAGTACCTTTTCATGTAGGACCGGTTTAGTAGATATAATAATAATAATAATTGATTTTATTGGTAGTAAAACATACATGAAGTATGTACATAGACAGATATTTAACAGGGCAACTATGAATACTATCAAATGGCAGGATTCAGTCTCTCACCTAGTCATAGACTAGGTTCGAGCTGGCTCTTCCATCCAACCAGAAGATATGTGTATTCATTAATTTATCAGTTAAATTTTTGATAATTAGAAAAAATTCATCTATCCCAGTGGACCTAGTCTTTTTCCTTCTTTATAAACATTAGTTTCTTGGGAAAAAATAAATCATTATCATTTATAAGTGTCAATTTTGATTTTAATCTCAACTTGGGTAAGTGTTTGCATATCGAATATAGTTTGGATTAGTAGGTGAAATGTTACTATTGTAGTGTCTATCGAGGAAGGAAATGAACATTTCCGAAAGCTAAAACCACAAAAAAGAGTGCTTCTTTAATAACATCAATCTTCCAGCAGTTTGACTGCTACCCCAAGAATAGGTACTTAATATTAACTAATCAGTCAGGATTAACCTTTCTTAATTACACATGTATAAACATATATAAATTCACATATTTACACCTGTACATGTACGCGAACATAAAAATACTCGCATATATACAAATAAAATAACTATAAGCTCAGGTGTAAGAAAGGAATCCGTGGAAATAAGAACAAAAACACTTGAACTAGGTCATAGAAACCTGGTGTTGAATTAACAATTTTTCGGGTTAGTAATTAGGATCACAAGCTGTTAACTCGGTATACAGGGTGGGTCATGGTCGATGGTACCTTAGACGTTTACGGAGAACGAGACATAGGATCATTCTGAAAATTTGGTTTCTCAAGTAGTTGCTCTTGGTCTATCGATCTAAAATATTTTCAGCAATGCAGCGTTGCCGCTTATACCAGAAAGTAGCAGCATCTTTGTTATTTCAAATGGGTCACCCTGTATATTACCGCATTTTTGAACTTTTCATTCCTTTCTGATTATTTCTGCCTCATACTCCCCTATACCTATCTCTAACGGTTTTTGAGATATTGGTTATTTTCCATATTTTTTATCCAAAACATAGCTCGAATTGAATGTTTATTTCTGTGGTATTTGGATTCTTAGGAAGTTGCAATTTTGTGTTTAGTTCATCAAGATCATGTACATTGATTCTGTATAGAGAAGTTTGTTCTGCGTTATACAGGGTCGTTCAAAATTCACGATCTTACTGCTAGATACGAAAAGGGTTGAAAGTGCGTTTTTTTAAATGGAACATCCTGTATATTATGAAATATCCTGAAAGATGTGTGCTTGAATTATTGCCGGAAATTTTACATGAATTTTCAATTTTCTTTGAAAATTCATGTACGAGATAAATTTACGACAATTAATTCAAGCACGAGGGGGATTCGGTAAGAAAATTTCACACCGAGAAATGAAAATCATCCAACACAATTCATAAGAAATAACTAACGATGGTTTCACCTGAACTATTTATAACCACTGAAATATTGATAAGTATGTAAAATACTTAACAAAATTTTCATCGATAAATGTGTTTAAATTTGGAACAAAAAAAAATAAATTTATGTTCTTATGGTGGATTGAACCATCGACTCATAAATAAATAAATAAATGAAAGTTTATTCTATCAAAGTTATTATTTACTATTCATTATTCTACCCGAAGCAGCTACTCTTTCTTCAGTCCATCTTCGCCCGGCGGGGGGATAGGATGAAAGGAAGGAGAGGACGGCAAGTGTGCTTCACGCCACCCTGCTGTTGCCAGCTCTGGTGACGTGCACGATGTCTTTTAACAGTGCCAAGGGTCCCCATATAGAGAGGGCGCTGGTCACTGCCTCCGCTGGTGCAAATGTGTGGTGGAAATGTCGACCTTTGGCAGAAATAATGGTGGTAACTGGAGTATTCGCACCTCCTGCAAAGATTATGCGCGTGTTGTCGACCCATTCAATGTAAAAAGTTGAGGGTTGGTAGTTTGTGAGGACCATAATTTGGATGTTGCCCGGGAAAAGGCTAGAAGCAAAAAACCGGGTTGAAGTACTTGACGTTTTAGATTCTCAACTTGGATTCCCTACGGCGCCGTTTCTACCCAGCGCTCCTGGAAGATATCCAGCGACTCATAGAACACCCCACCATGTTTGCGGGGTAGGTTGTCATGTACTCTTAGCCTGGTGAGACCGGCCGCAACACTACCGCTGAGCTACGGGACTTGTGATAAAAACTTGTGACAAATGAACTTCTTCTGAAATATGATTTCAGAATTGACAATTTCTGCAATAATCGTGGAGAAAATATTTTCAAACACATTCCAAATATGTAGTAAATACATAATTATCTCCTTTCATATGAAAACTAGACCTCCATTTGTACATTAAAGCAAAATATCAACTTGTCACATGTCAAATGTTTGACAGAAAAATTTCCACTTATTATGGTTCAATCCACGATAAGAACATAACTTTTTTTTTCCAAATTTAAACACATTTATTGATGAAAATTTTGTTAGGTATTTTACATATCAATATTTCAGTGGTTATAAATAGTTCAGGTCAAACCATCGTTAGTTATTTCTTATGAATTGTTGGATGATTTTCATTTCTCGGTGTGAAATTTTCTTACCGAATCCCCCTCGTGCTTGAATTATTTGCCGTAAATTTTCAAAGAAAATTCATGTACTCGAAAAATTTCCGACAATAATTCAAGCACTTGTCAAGTGAAAATTGCTATTATCTCGGAATTCTGGCTATTTAGGTATAGGCACATGATATATCAATTCGAAGGGAATTTAGTCATGTTTCAGGATATTTCATAATATACAGGATGTTCCATTTAAAAAAACGCACTTTCAACCCTTTTCGTATCTAGCAGTAAGATCGTGAATTTTGAACGACCCTGTATAACGCAGAACAAACTTCTCTATACAGAATCAATGTACATGATCTTGATGAACTAAACACAAAATTGCAACTTCCTAAGAATTAAAATACCGCAGAAATAAACATTCAATTCGAGCTATGTTTTGGATAAAAAATATGGAAAATGACCAATATCTCAAAAACCGTTAAAAACAGGTATAGGGAAGTATTAGGCAGAAATAATCAGAAAGGAATGACAAGTTAAAAAATGCGGTAATATACAGGGTGACCCATTTGAAATAACAAAGATGCTGCTACTTTCTGGTATAAGCGGCAACGCTGCATTGATGAAAATATTATAGATCGATAGACCAATAGCAACTACTTGAGAACTCAAATTTTCAGAATGATCCTATGTCCCGTTCTCCGTAAACGTCTAAGGTACCATCGACCGTGACCCACCCTGTATACTTCCACAGCTCATATTAAACCCATTTTAAATTTATCCTTTTTTCCCATTTAGGAAATTTAATTGTATGCTAGACAAATCTGTAACTGTAACCTTTTGATGTATGGTAATTAGGAAATACAAATACTGTTTGCACAATATACGTTTTTTTTTCAATCCTGTGGAAGAGAAAACATTGTATTTTATTTCTTACCTTTGCATCGATATTGAGATGCTTGAGTTCCAGTAGCTTTTCTTTGCTATTTTGCAAAAACAAATCGGACATGTAAAAATTAAACAAAACAGATGCATCTTCTGAGCCAGTTTTATCATCAGTAAGAACGGACCTATAATTTAAAGCCAACGATTTCAATGATGAGCTATATTCTATTTGACTGTTGTCGTTTACTCCAGTTAGAGATGTTTCGTCTATATACAAGGAAAATTTCTGAAAAATGAGACAAGGCATTGTATTTATACTGAAGAATCGAAGTCAAAATATACTTTAATGCCAGAAGTTTTTCAACTTATCGACAAAGATTTTTAACTATTGTTACGTTTTTGGTTTCTAAATAAGGGATATGCTACTGTACAACTGTTGTTATTAGCTCAACTTAACTTGACAACACTGTAACATACTTGTCACTTCAAATATTTTTTAACTGTCACTTACTGAACTATCAACTCATCTGACCCAAATCTCACAATTGCACGACTCATATAGGAAAATATAATTTTCGAACCATTAAGAAAATCAAAGAATACAATAAGAACATTCGACGTTTAATCTAGAATGAAAATTAGTGTCCTAGATGTTTCCATCAAATTCATTGAAGGTTTCTAGAACCATTCGATATGCTTTCGTCACGTACCAGGTGCGTGACACTACAAATGAAAATGTAAATTAAAATTATTATGAATTATAAACTATACTGACGATAATCTCCCCCACCTAAACATAAGATTAGAACCACCATATGCGCTCTGAGGCAACTTAACATATAGTGGCGCATTTGCTATTTCAACTGCAAGGAAATTCCGAAAAAAACTACAGTACCACCAGAGAGCATGCAACGATAAGAGAATAAAAATTCAAACACTGACACCCATCATCACACCAATAACCCCTTCATTTCCGCCATCTTCTGCTAATCCAGCCGCCGAAAACATTCCAGTCCTCCAACGATGAATATGCACAAAAATCATAGCACAAAATTACAAAACAAAAAGCCGATTCTGATTGTCTTCCAGAAATATTTTAGATGTTTTAAATCGAAACAACGTGAAAACCTTTTCCTACTTTTTTATTAATGACTTCTCCAAAATTATTTATTTCTTTCAAACATCAGTCTATACAATTATAATAATTACAGTAAGATTAACATAATACCCCGATGAAGTAATCTTTTAAAATCTTTATCTGGTCTAGTCTTACTTAAAATTCAGTAGATAGAGTAACTCCATTCTTGGTTTTGACATCTGCACTATCATAACGATGTCCTTTATTTTGATTGGATCTACTTCATCATGCCGTACTTCATTTGCTGTAGTAATCGTTTGCAGACTATCCTAATTTTACAGAAACGTGCTCTGAGGGAAGTTATGCAAAGTGAGATATCGGAATTCATGCCATCCTCTCTTTTTTAAACATAAAATTCCCCCACAGACAATGAGATCGGTATCGCTACATGTTGCATGATACGTAGTAGCGATACAAATTGCATCGTGTGAAAGGCTTTCGCGGCCATCGTTGAATGAATGATGGTTTTTCGGGTTTTTAGGCCGACGTTTATTTAGAGAAAATCTCGACGTTTCGCCAACACGAGTGGTTGGCATTTTCAAGAGAAATGTTTACAGCTTCGATCACTGAACACTACTTGTTTGGTATGCGTTGTCTCAGCCAGTATTTATGGGTCGACGTACTCGTACCTGCGTCCGGTGCCATCGTCCCTGCGTCGGGTACCCCTTCGGATTCATTAATTACCCGATATGGTGTTATTACCGTTTTCTTGAGAACAGGTAGCCATGCTTTGTTCAATTGTAACCCTTCTTCAGTTCTGTTGAAGTTGTTGGGATGTTTTTTGATTTCGATTGCTTCACGGAAGAGTCTTGGATAATATGCATGTGTTGTGGCAATTACTTGGGTTTCTTCGAACTTCACTCTGTGATTGTTATTGTTAAGCGCGTGTTCTGCGACAGCCTAACCGGCAATTAGCCTTGTGTTCCTTTATTCTGGTATTTGTCGATCGCTTCGTGGTTCCGATATAAACATTGCCACAGGTGCATCGTGTTTATGGTTGCATCAGTATCATTTTGTATCATCGTCTGTATCACTTTCTAGAATTCTAGAAACGGCGAGTTTTTTTTTTCTCAAAAGATTATGCCAGCACCACTGCAACTGCCACAACCACAGGTTTGGGTAACGACAATGTCGAAACTTTCCTTCTATTCACGTCTGCCATCTACTGATGTTTCACGAATTCATTTCATCGTGTATGGAGACGTTGATACTTGATACAAATCTCATATATTTGTATCGCGACTTGTATCGCGACATGTAGCGATACCGATCTCATCGTCTGTGGGGGCCTTAACAGTTATTGCAATTTTTAAACTTGAAACTGTTTGATACAGAAACAAAAGAAAGTTCAATAATGGCAGTTCTGATCATAACACCAGCCAGGAAAGGTGTATAGTCCACAAGAGTTTTCTGAAGAGTTTTTCAAAAGTCAAAATTTTATTACATGAATCGAGCATAATTTATAAAAATTTTCTTTGCTATTTATTGTTTCTATATCATCCACACTTTGTATAAAATTCTCCTCTGATTTTACGTGCACACTCTTCAACTAATGAAGAACTTATTCTCGAAAAACACAGGCTAGATTGCCAGAGAATGTAATGATGGATGAGCATGTATTTGTGTTTTATCATTATATTGTTGCATCCCCTCGTTCCACAAGGACTATATGGTGGTACTGTACGTATTTCCTTTTTTTTTCGGAAGTTGAAATAGCAAATGCGCCACCTAAATTTTCAAGTCGCCCCAGAGAGCGTATAATGGTGGTATCTAAAATGAAATTAAATGAATGATTTTCACTTACAAAGGGTTTACAAAACTACGACGATCGTTTCGTTGTACAACAGCTTCTTCAAATGGAGAAGATAATCTAAATTAAACCTTGCTGGGTTCTCTTAAATACTGATTAAATTGATTATAATGGTGGTGTTCCCTTTCATAGGGACTGATTCATTCAATTAATTTTAACATTATCATTAAATCAATGAAGCTTTGTTTATAAATTTTTAAAACTTCCGACATAATAGTTATTTATGTACCAAGGACGAAAAACTGTCTATTATAGTCGAGCCTGCAAATTGATAGCCGAGGCGCAGCCGTGGATAGCAAGCAGGCGACCTCTACATACCTTTATGAAAGTAAGTACTCGCATGTTTGCTGGCCTCAGCTACGTCCAACTCTTCGAACTGCAGACTCGATCATAATTTTAATGAATATAAACAAAATGAATTTGAAGTGTAACAACTCTCTATTTCAATTATACTACAAAATTAAATCAATCTCGAAGATGAATATTGAACGTGCAGTTTGTGCAATTATTGATATTAATTCCTGCTGTTGAAGAAGATGCAAGTTTTGATTTTGGGTTTTGATTTCGTAAATAATTAATTTGACAACAGCAAATGACAGTTATTGTCACAGGCGCCTATGTATTAATTAAAACGTGGATTTACGAAAATGACTCAATCGCCGCTCTCGTACCGTGCCGTATCATAGTGACCACAGCAGACGAAAAGAGTTTGCGGACGAAAAGTGTTTGCGGACGAAAAGTACTTGCCTTCAAAAATAGTCGATTTTTCGTCCGGAAATTAGTACGTAAAATGTCATTTTTTGCAGAGGTCGACGAAAAAAGTATATTTTGACTTTCAACCACATATATTATAGCTCTAGAGTGAAAATTAGCAAAGTAATTTGGTCAATATCATCAATCCAAGGCATCTTTGCTTCCATTTCTTACCCAGATGGTTAATGTGATGTGTGAATCTAATCAGACATTTGACATGATCCGAAACTGTTATTTGTTTCTGATTCAGCGGGATGTGGCTAGGAGTAAAAAGACAGGAGCATATACTTACTTTAGGAATTACAGGTTTAATTCTTTGAAAAATGTCATCATCACAGGCATTCATGTTGGATCGAGATATCCTTGGTATTTGTTTACTTTTTGAACCTTGTGCTAGGTTATAAAAACCTCCATTAATAACTGCACTGGTATGGGACATTTTTATATCAAGTTTCTGAAAAATAAACAGCCGGTTAAAATTCAGAGATTACTGTTTACAAACGAAATCAGTTATTATATAAAGAAGAACATTAATGCACAAAAGATATAATAAGACGCAGTGCTTATGAGGCAGAATAGCCTTTACAACTCCCCCTACACTAGTATTTGGTATCAACCACTGTTTCGTCTGGACAACAAGACAGTTTCAAATTTTTGAAATACCTGCTGATTACACTTTGTTAGCAGGAGAATAATTCAATAATATTCGAGAATGCCCTGATAGTGTTGTACAGCTTATCACTTCTTCAGTATAAAAATCTTCTGGAGGGAAAATCCAGGTAGTTTTGCGTTGCAGCGGATGCGGAATGAATAACATAAATTTCAGTAGTATCCATTTTGAATTAGAGCTCACATATCACAATCTTTTGGAAATCTAGTCCACCTAGCAGCTGATAGTCAAGTGTATTGCGAAATCTTCGTCAAAACAACCAACAGACATAAAATAACAGGTATTGTTGAATCACCTGCAAATCTGATCCTGACTGTGAAGCTCTTCAGTTATGTCTCAGAATGAGACATATTAACCTATTTCAACGTGTCAAGCTGAAGGGACACCCCTATCTAGCAGACCGTCATTATGAGCTTCACACACTCATCGTTCACTATGGTTCTGGAGTTGATTCTGGCCACTACTACATCCTTGCCAAGGACATAACATACTGGTATAAATTTGATGACAGTTGCGAAAATAGAATGTTTTCTTTCGAATTGGACCATTTAGAGCCTCTGGAGACACCATACATACTATTTTATCGGAAAGCAGATATTCATAATTCGTCAGACCTCGTTAGGAGTTTTCATTCAATTAATTCCAACTCTTCAGATGATGTGGTGTGCAGGTTTTTCCCGGTTTCCCTGCAGCTGCAAAAGCGAATGCGTCACCGAATCAATTTAAGCCGCCCGGAGCGCCGATAATATTTTTTTTTATAATTGGGTGAATTATTCCCTTTTGAATTACAGCCCTGGAAATGGGTTGACTGAGTTAAATAAAAACACAATAGCAACTTTCACGTCTCCCCATGTCCCATGTGAATGTGGAGAGTCCTATATCGGAGAGACCAAGAGGCCATTATCAGTAAGAATAGCCGAACACAAAAAGTGGACTCATCGAGGGGAAACATCAAAATCGGGAATTGCTGACCACGCCTGGACAAAACACCACCGAATTATTTGGGACGAAGCTAGTGTTCTTCATAGAGAGGAACATTGGTTCAAACGGAAATTTATGGAAACCACCTATATAGAAGCCAATAGTGCCTTCAGTCAATCAAGCGTGGAAATTAAAAACGTATGGAAACCGCTCATGGACCGTTTTGGAGGGAGAAAAAGCGCGAAACCACGCGCGCCACAAGACCGCGCGTAATTACACTTTAATTATAGACCTATAAAAGGTCGCGAAGCATCTGATTTTGTCATTATTCACCAGAAGACGATTGGGGATTCAAGCCATTGAAACGTTGTGAAAAATTTGAAAGAGATAGAAATCTTTCAACCATTAAGATGATGGACGTCCGAAATATAAGTAATGAAGTTGAGACTATTATTTTTAGTACATTATTATGTTTTGTATAAGTCTAGGTTGTGAGTAGTAAGTAGGTGTACTAGAATTTATTTATTCATTGTGAGAGGTGTTTTTGATAATTAAGAGTTACATAAAGGTAGTCATCAATGCATAAATCAGAAAATTAATAATGGTTTGTAAGTAAAGTGTTACAATTGAACGGTTGAAAAATGTTGTAAGATCACCTTCAATACCGATTCAGAAATTATTTCAACCTTTAATTAAAAAACATTCAGCAGGATAAGAAACTCGAGTTTTATGATAAAATTATTGTAGTACCTCCACAGACAACGGTCCCTGCGCAACCAATATCGTTTCCATGGATATACCAAAACTAAATTCTGCCAGCTTCGTTTCCTCAACTTGCTGCTCAGCATGTCTCAAAATCGTTGTCTCAGCGTCCATGAGATTGATGGTAACTAACAATGATTTGGCATTTTTCAAAATGCTGCCATCCAAATGTAATTCAGAAGCCGTTGCATGTATTAGATAACCAGGCGTTTCAGATCGCAATAACATTGCTGAGATGTTGTACACATGAACAGCCATGAACTGAAACAAAACAATAAGTTGAAAATATCGTCCTTTCAAGAACATTTGAATGATATATCAAAAACTGTTAGGACTGTTTTCTAGTTGAAGACGATATTGTCGGTCCTTGAACCGTCTGAGAACCACCTCAAACCTCTGAGAATGTGTTCATCATATCTACATAAAAGTCAATTTCCAGTCAAGTACTATGCTAAGAAAAATTGACGGTACCTCCTGGTAAAAAAACTATTAACTCACTTGGGCGAAACTTGTGATGAAATGGGGAACTTTATGATCTCTAAAATCGATGACATTGCTAGCTTTAGAAGGGCAGTTTATTATTTCATCTATTTTCTTTGGGCTCAGATCCTTATTGATTCGTACATCTTTAACCATAAGAGTCACCAGCTTCGTTAATTCGGAATTCAAGAAACTGCTTTTGACGCCTATCTCATCGACATGCTAAAAATAATTAAACTATTGTAAGTACTATCAACCAATGGGTTAACATGCTGAAATCTTGTTCAACAACCTGTAAATATTATAAAAAGTCAACATTACAAATAAGCATTTGACAAGAAGGGTAATTGATAATAATAGATTTTATTATAAGATAAAATAAACTCAGCTATGTACAATAAATAACATTTCAACTAAAAAAAACTTTTACTTGCATCACTTGAATTGTAGCTTCATATTTGATACAAAGAGAAATGTTTTGAAGCAACAATCTCATTATTGGAAAAACAATTGTTCAAAATATTGGACAATCTCAGATGATTTTTCAGTTTTGGAAACTGATTACTGGCTTTATATGAGCAATTTTGGCTACAATTGTTGGATATATCTATATAATAATAATAATAATAAAACTATATCAGGTTATCAACAATGAGACCGACTATTTGAACCTTCAAACAGACCTTGATTCTATCTCTTTATTTTGTAAAGCAAACGACTTAAGACTAAACGAGGGAAAATGCAAAAGTATGTCATTCTCACGCAAAAAATGTATCCTCCACACTGAATACACTATAAATGAAACCAAATTGGACAAGCCAGAGAAAATTAAAGACCTGGGAGTGATATTCAGTAACAATTTCAGTTTCAACAACCACATAGATTACATAACTAGAGATGCAAACCGAAAACTAAGTTTTGTTCTGAGAAATTCCAAAGAATTCAAATGGGATGTGTGCATCCTTCTATTCAACTCATTTGTCAGATCGAAACTGGAGTATGCATCAACAATTTGGAACCCGCACTCAGAAATGATGGAAAAAATACAGAAAAAATCATAAGATGCACATATTATAGAAAATATAAAGTATCTGCCTTTATGATTGCATATAAAACACAGCTGGAACTCTTTGAGATGAACACTCTGGCTGATCGCCGAAGAATGAATGATGCGCTATTTATTTTCAATATTTTTAACCAAGCTATCGATACACCTGAGCTGCTGTCTGCAATAAATATACACATTCCAGATAACAGACTCAGAAATCGAAATCGTGTTTTCATGACAAATGTCCAATCGGAATCTCCACTCAATCGCTGCCTTAAGGAAATTAATGACATAATTAAAAAGCACTCGATTTTCGATTTTTTCAACAGCACATCAACTGGAATAAAGCACAAAATACTAATGTGATATCTTGTGATTGTTAGATGACTATTATTTATTTTATCTTTTTATGTATTTTAACCACTATTTTTACTATAAATTTGCACCTATTAACCAGTACTACTCTGTGATTGTTAGATGTTTTTATTATTTATTTTATATACTATTTGCTACAACTTATCTAAGTGTTACACTGTGTACATGTCAATGGGTAATAACCTGTTTGTAACTGTAATGCAGTATAAATAAATTCTATTCTATATAATGGAAGTTATTGGAAATGGAACCAAACAACCTCTAGGAATATAATATTATTCATTTTTCCTATCGAAAATGGGATACTAGACGCTCAATAATAATAACTAATTTATTATTTCATGAAAATAAAAAAATGCATCCATTTAGTTTTAAATAAAAGGTGAAGTGAAGTGAACAGAAAATGTTCTCCCACTTAAACCTGAACAAAAAACCTGTGAGTGCTACATAATTAATCATTGTTTGCAACTTGAATACGAACAAACATTCAGCAACACAAAGTAATGTAGTTATAACTTTTCCAGACAAAGTATCAATAATAAAAAAAGATATATACCTAATCTTATTTCACTCGGACAAATATTCTCTATATTTCGATTTGAATTTTATTAAATCTATTTTTTTAAATGAGGAACAGAGTATAGAAGTAGTTATAGGCTTTTTTTTCATCAAATACTTTATTCAAACAATTTACCAAATATGAAACTTTCTCATTGACACTTTTTTGGACATATATTCTTAAAAATGAAGTACTGAACGAATCTATCTGACAAAGAATATTGGTTAAAGTTTTTAAAGCTCCTGTATGTGTACACAGTTTGGGTGTCAGTTTCTCTCAACATACTCTCAACTTACAATGAACTATGGAATGATCCGAAGTGTTTTTTTGGATAACACCTATCTCCACCTCAGTCCCCTCTTGGACAACATAGTCCAAAAGAGTTGCCGACGTAGCTGTTGTCGCATTAGGAACATTATGTCAACTGGTAAAGATTCAATGCCTTCAGTATTGAGTGAAACTTCCAGCAGTTATTCTCATTAGCAAATAAATCAAAGTTAAAATCATCTATACAGATTATTTCGTCTACAGTTGATCCTACCGCAACTGAGCTATCCTCAAATTCATCCAGAAAAGCATTTGTGTTCTATTCATGAGGTTTATAAATAACAATAACAGCAATCGGCTTTTTTCAACAGTAATTTTGATCCAGCATCGTTCCCATGTATAATCTTGCCCACCCCCAATTACCTCAAAACGCAATTTATCACATATAAACACAAACCTTTTCCCTTACAACTTCTGTCGAATAAATTGAAGCCATCAAAATTCAACTAATCATTATCGGAATATTTCATCAACATATTAATAATATATCTTAAGAGGTAATTTACATTTATTATACTAAGACATTTTTCATTAAAATATGAAATAACAGAATAACAAATCAACAAAAAAAAAATAATCGGCTGTAGGGAAACCCGGAAAAACATGCAACACATCATCTGAAGAATTGGAATTAATTGAATGAAAACTCCTAAAGTAGTCTGTCGAATTGTCACCAGTCATCAAATTTGTACCAGTCCGTTCTGTCATAACAGCAGTCGGCTAGATAGGGGTGTTCCTCCAGCTTGACATGTTGAAATATGTAAGATGCTCAGTCATAACTGAAGAGCTTCAGAGTCAGGATCAGATTTGCAGGTGTTTCAACAATACTCATTATTTTATATCTGTCGGCTGTTTTGGTGCAGATTCCGCAATACACTTGACTATCATCTGCTACGTGTTCAGTTCTCAGGTGATGATTGAGTAGGTTCTGCACGAACTGGATATCCAAAAGAAAAAAATAACAGAAAAATTACTCATAGGGAATGTGTTAACTGGTCGCAATGATACAAACTTTAATCATATAAAATCATAACCTTATATAAAACATAAAATCATAAACTTAATATAACATAGAGAAAAAAAAAACTTGGAGGATATATCAATCTGTTTAATTACTAATGATGATTCATATTTTTTATGATCGATAAATAAGATGAATCAATACAATGGTTAGGTCAAACAGATATTTTAGTAACATCTTCCTTCTTGACAACTTTCAAAACATTTGTTTGATCATTTAACTACATAGAATTTTCCAGAAATTATCCATTCTTTCTGTCCCCACTCTTTTAGAAGCTTCATTAACAAATTCTAGTTGCTGTTTAGTCAGATCCTCTCTGATCACCACTCTGACAGATTTCAGGAATCCCTTATTACTAAATAGAAGATTCTTGAAGTAGTTTGTAGAAAAGCTCACCATTATCAATCTACTTTTATTTTTATATTTCTTGCCCAATCGAATGCAGAACTCCATTCTGAAGTCATCTAATTTGATATTCAATATATTATTAAAAATATTTAGGACAGTGTTAATGAGATCTTCACTGATTGCTTCAGTAATGCTGTAAAATCTCAAATTTCTACTTCTCCCTTTCCGTTCTAGTTTCTTCTATTGATAGTGTCTTCCTGTTGCTGCAATTTTCCTTTAATGTTTTCATTTCCATGTTTCAATTTTTTGATATTTTCACTGAACTTTTCTTCAATTATCTATGTCAGTTAAATGACTAATGAATTAATTTGTGGCCAACATTTCAGTAACAAGATTTTTCACCAGCAAAGTGCAATTCATCTTCGCTTTGACCTTATTTTCGTTTGCCTTGATAAGAAAAAAATTTTGGTAGTCCTGTAGATTGAAATGATTCAATAGAAACACTTATAAACTTCTATTACTTAGAAAAAATTTCAAATTTAAACATTTACGTTTCAATATGGATGTTTTAGTATTCAATAGCACCACTGTGAAACACATCTAGTTTATGAGGCTCATACACAGGCTTCTTCTTGTGTGGTGACAAAAAAACACTATTTGAATGTTTGTCCTGTGGTAAAAGTTTGCTTAGAATAGAGAGTTGAAAAGTTTGATCTACAGGCCATTGCAAAATGTATGGTCACACATTTGGATTCTTTTGTTTCAACTTTTGATGGTTCAAACAATATACATAAGTATGAAAACTTACAATACTAAAACCATTTTTTGATAGACTGATATCACATAGTTTCAGGTAGGGTAGACCTATTCTTCCTATTTTTAACGATATATCATATTTATTCTGGAAATGCCAGGAGATAATCATTGGGAGTATCCTAAAAACAGATAAGTTCAGTAAATGTAACTAGCTCATTTGTAAATTGTACCATGACACAGTTAGAAATAGAACGCAAATTACAATTAAAAATATAATGAAACCATTCATTTTATAATACGATTGTTCAGAAAAACTATTTTAACATTTTATAATTTATAGGTTAATTTAAAAACCCAAAATAGTACAGCTGTCAGATTTTATTCTTCTTCTTCCTCGGATTTCATATTTGAACCATTGTCTAAAGAAGTATAGTCGGTCAACCTTATGGGATTATTATTGGATGACGATGGGGTTTATTAGTAGATGGCGCCAGCACGATTGCCCCCAAAAAGGAGACAAACGAATGAGATGGAAAGTGTCGTAGTAATCACGTAAAGTGAATAATGAATGGACATTATTTCGTGTTTTTGATTGGCTCAGTGTCCGTTCCACCTGCCATTTGCAATTTGCATGTAAACGAGAGAGCAAACAAAGTAGCGAACTTTCGTGGTGTTTTGCATTTCATTGTTTTTGTCTTGTTAGGTCTCACAGTCAGTTTTCGAATTCACATAGATATTTTCAGGGTGATTTCTCTTGACTAATGTTTAGGGGAGGATGTCCAACGTTCATGATGACAACCGATGATTGGTTTATGAAGGTGATAATGCCATTTCCGACAGTTATCATATCATTTTCTGTTTTTATTGAAAGCTTTTATTTAACTTGCTCTGTTTGTGTTAGATGGGTACAAATCTTGCAAGCTGAATTAGAATCACTTCCTCTTATTCTTTAAAATAGAAATTTTTCGTGTTGGTTCAGTTCCGATGACAAAACATTAATGTCGAAGAAATTGTCCCCCCTGCCCCCCGAAAGTTAGATAGAGAACGCGTAGTGTTTCGGGAGTTATATTGACGGATTTGGACGTCAGAATTAACAGCGAAAAAAAAAAAGTAGGGGGGCGGCGCCCCCCCTTCTCTAGGAAAGTTGGAAAACTAACTCGTGAAATTAAAATCGGAAAAATCTCTAAAAATCGTGAAAAATATCTGACAGTCGAATGTTATGGTTTATAAAAAGGAATTGTCCCCCCTCCCTCCGTCCTCCGAAAGCTAGATAGAGAACGCGAAGGTTTTCGGTCATTTTCTTGACGGATTTGGACGTCAAAAGTTACAGCAAGAAAAAATAAAGTAGGGGGGTACTCGCCTACCTCTTTTCTCGAAAAAAAACTGGAAAACACGCGAAATTATAATCGGAAAAATCTGTAAAGATAGTGAAAAGTATCTGACCGTCGGAAATTATGGTTTACAAAATTTGGCCCCTCCTTTACCTCCTCAAAAGCTAGATAGAGAACGCAAAAGAATTCGGAAAATGTTTCAACAGTTTCCTGTTAGAAAAAAAATAGTAAAACTCGCGGAATAGAAATCAAAAAAATCCGTAAAAATAGTGAAAATTATCTGGCCATTGAATAAAACGTATTAAAAAAAATTACCCTCTGCCCCCCTCTAAAGCTATTTATAAATTTGGAAAAATTTCCAACGGTAAATTAACAGGCAAGCGACCGTGCAACAATGGCGCATTGATTGAAATGAACAGAATAAGAAACATATTCACAGAAAACTAAAAAAGAAATAAATAAACTTAAAAAACCTTCAGATAAAAGCTTTTATTTAAATGCACTAAAGCGAAAAACCCATAATTTTGTTACTTTATAAAATTTTAAATGATATAAAAGCTTGTCGTGTGAATAAATCTTGAGGTAATTTTAAATTTAATTTACTATAAGAATTACATACAGTGTGTCCCACTTTGAGCAGCCACACTCTCATATTTCGTTGAGCATGAAATAATTCGAAATTTTCTTTGACTCAAGTTGTACTCGGAAATACCTACCTTTATGTTTACGGAACCTTTGTATATCCATTTTCCACGGTTAACTACTACCAAATGAAACTCTCCTTATATGTTCCTTAATTGTTGATAACATCGAACCATCAATTAAAGAACACATGTCCGCCAACACTTGAATTTTCAAATTTTCCAGTGTCCTACCCAAATAATTCTGGATATCTATCATAGACGGATTCGGACATGAATCACAAAATTTGTTCTCCATCTTGAATGTTCGTATTGGTCTCCAACACAACAAGCCCCTATAGGTACCAATTTTGAAATAATCTATCAAAAATCGTATTCGCCATTTCCAATTTTGAAAAAATACAAAATCTACTCGAGATTCTATGAATAGTTGGACAATAAATCACAAAAACTGTTCGCTATCTTGTTTTTTCTTAATCATCATAAGTACCATAATATTTTACTAAAACCGGGCCTGTTACAAAAATCACTGATGACGCGCATGCGCATTGCGGACCAGCCTGAACTTTTTACATGTGAATGTCGTAACGATCCTGAATGAATTTAATGGACACCTGCCAAATTTAAAGATGATTGGATCAGTGGAATTGGCTCAAAATTTACACTGAAATTTTGACCCCGTTATACACAGTAGATACCACACCTGTTACGTGTGAGTGAAACTAAACAAAAGCTTGTACAAATATTACTGATATATTATTATTTACCTACTTATTAGGTACCTTCAAGCACTAATGAATATTCTTTATGTGTTTTCAAAACATATCAACTGCGATAGAATATCGTAATAGAACAATTTTTTCAGTAAGAATATTGCTACATTACGTGTTTCATTATATTAGGCTTAACTGCTGCAATATAAAATTACCACTGATCATCTGATATTCGAAACATCCGAATGCAAACTTTGACTTGTCTTTTATTCTGCTAAACATGTCACCAATGACAATATTCTGCACATTTATGAATGAAGAGAATGAAAACTGGCGTTCTATTTTAAAAAGAGACAGAAGTATAGTTTTGCGTGCCATCCGATGACGGCGCCACATTACTGGATACATTTTCAATGTTTCCAGCAAAATAGTATAGATGTCTCAGGTGACGGCCATCCAATGCATTTTGCACAGGGATTGTTTGACTATTCTTCTTTAGACAATGTTTGAACTGTGAGGAATATGAGGATAACTGCCAATTATTGCACATCATAGATCAAGCACAAGGAGACTAAAATTTAACAAGGAGAGTTTAATAAGCACTAGCCAAGCAGAAACTTGTAGCATCAACTCGTTATAGTGACGTACTTGGATATGAGTACAGAGTCGAACTCGAACCAAGCAACAAAGCTGTCAGCAGTAACTTTCAAATACCACGAGCTAGTCCGTCACTGTCTATAGAGAATGGCGGCCATGACACGTCCTACTACGTCACATTTCGTCACAAATGTTCTTTCATCTCTTTCTACTAGTGTCCCCATTGTCTTATGGGAATCAAACACTCCTTGTTAAATTTTAGTCTCCTTGGATCAAGCATCCCCACTTAAGGCTCGTTCATACCCTTGCATATATTCGCAATTTTTCTGGGATTCGACTCATAATGTGAAAAAATTGCGGTGAATAGTGAATGTGAATGAATAGTGAAAAGTCCTGTTCGCTTGAAATGCTCAGCATGCCCAAAAAATCATAGAGATCACCCAATTGTGACGTTGCCGATTTGATTTTTATGGTCCGTATTTACGTATTTATCAAACTCAAACGAACACTAAACAAAACATAACCAAATTATTTTCTTATAGTTTTGTGAAGCCACAACCCGCCTTACTTCCTGATTACTTTGCTATGATTTTTCTGCTCTCTGAACATTGGTAGAGCAGATATAAAGCTTGTTTTATGTGATCTGAAGCAACTTGGTCCTGACAAACAAACGGTCAAATCAGATTAGATCAATGTGAGCAAGACAAACGAACAGGTTTATTATGTTATTTTTCGGTGTATAAAGGTGAGTTCCCAATACAGCGTTTTTGCTTTCCGCATCTCACAGCACTGCGAACATAGGAGAGGGTATGACCAATTAACTATCTCTCAACCCCTTCAGTTACAGATCATCTCACAGCACTGCGAACATAGGAGAGGATATATGACCAATTAACTATCGTCCACAGCCCCTTCAGTTTTCGCCGTTTTAGGTTTCGCTGTTCACGATGACAATACAGTCATCGTAAAACATCCTAATAGTCCAAGATCCCAGGGCCGTCAGACATTACTTATTTTTAAACGAACGAAATGTGTACGATTGAGTAGTGTTAGTATGTACTATGTTCGCATGCCTACCTGCTAGCTTGTCCAGATGACCATTCTTCAGATATTAGGGAATCAAGGTACGTAAAAACACTACTCACTTAGTTGAACTGCTAATCTACAGAATTATTTTTATAACCCATGGTGGATCAGCGGACAGAGTATCTAGCTACCACCCGGGAGCTCCGAGTTCAAATCTCGTCTGCAACAATTTTTTTTTCTTTTTTTTTTTTAAACCCTGCAGACGCATCACACTAAGGTTAGCCATCTCGGTTGGAAACGGCTTCGACTCTGGGAGGATTTTTGTTCAAGAAGAAATTTAAAAGAAAACAGAATTTTGGTAAATAAAAGATTTTGTTAAGATTTCCTTATGATTAAAATCCCAGGGCCTACAGACATAACTTATTTTTGAAAATATGAAGACTTAGGTTCTGAGTGGTGTCTCATGTACTTTAAATACCTGCGTGCTTGTGGAGTTCGATCTGTGACACCTGGGCAGGTATCTAACTTGAATTTGTATTGCTGATTTTTATATATATTTTGTAGAATATGTATCACTCATCTTAAGTAATTTCAAAAGTGTCAGACGTTTTCCATAGACCAGAACTTTTGTCAAACGCTTTAAAGCTCCACAAATTACTTCAGAGTGATATTCAACAAATTATACATAAAAATCAGCCACACAAATTTAAGTTGACTAACTCTTATTTTTAGTTACATTTCTCACCTGGTACCCGGTGTCACAGAGCGAACTCCAGAAGCACGCGCAGGTATTAAAAGTACATGAGACACCACTCGCAGAACCTAAGTCTTCATCCTTTCAAAAATAAGTTATGTCTGAAGGCCCTGCAATTTTACTCATAAGGAAATCTTAACAAAATCTTTTATTTACCAAAATTCTGTTTTCTTTTAAATTTCTTTTTGAACAAAAATCCTCCTAGAGTCAAAACCGTTTCCAACCGAGATGGTGTGATGCGCGTCTGCTGGGTTTAAAAAAAATTTAAAATAAAATTGTTGTAGACGAGATTCGAACTCGGGGAGCTCCGGGGTGGTAGCTAGATACTCTGTCCACTGATCCACCATGGGTCATAGAAACAAATCTGTAGACTAGCAATTCAACTAAGTGAGTAGTGTGTTTACGTACCTTGATTCCCTAATATCTGAAGAATGGTCATCTTGACAAGCTAGCAGCTATGCATGCGAACATAGTACATACTAACACTACTCAATCGTACACATTTCATTAGTTTAAAAATAAGTGATGTCTGACGGCCCTGGTATCTTGCTGTATAATAATTATCTAGCAAAGACACTTATAGGTAGCATTTAAAGACGTAATAACATTTGTTGAACATGGTTTACGAAATGGATGTCACGATGACAGTTATTGTCATATCCTCTCCTATGTTCGCAGTGCTGTGAGATGATCTGTATACAGTAGAAACCAATGAAGTGCGAACATAGGCCGAACGTAGGGGAATTGACTCTTGCCCGCTCTTGTCTATCTTTGACATCGGAGTGACGTCTGCATGGAGGGACCACAGAACTCGTACTTAAAAAGATATAAGTACGAGTTCTGTGGGGTGGGACCACCGACTTAACCTTTAAACCGCGGCGCGGCGTGAATCAAAGTACATGCTAAGATAGATCAGTTCAGGGGGTGGTCCACTTATTTAAATTATCGAAAATTATTAGAAACAAGCAAATCGATATTATAAATGCGCATACGCTGTTTATTGTTGTGAGTTGTGTCTAATTTGAAATATATTGGCAAGAGAACATTGCTCAGATAATAAACAAGCGCCTACCTAGAAAGTTTCAAATATTTTCGCCTACTTGTGCAAATCATAGACAAAGATTTTTTTAAGAAAATACTTATCGTTTCTCACTTGGCCCCCTGGCGGTGAATTTACAACGTAACCTGAGCAAGCTAACCTGTTCGACACATACGGTACTAAGCCACTGAAATGAAATTGTAATATGATGACTATTATAATTTCATTTCAGTGTACTAAGTAGACTAAAATTTAACGCCGTTCTCTATAGACAGTGACGGACTAAGCTCCTGGTATATGAGAGTTACTGCTGAGAGTTTTGTTGTTTGGTTCGAGTTCGACGCACACTCATATCCAAGTACGTCACTATGACGCGTTGATGCTACAAGATTCTGATTGGCTAGAGCTTATTAAACCATCCTTGTTAGTTTAGTCTCTTTGGGTACTAAGGACCTTTTTGCACAAAAGATCTCAATGTATGAGCAATTCTTCCGTCAATACTACAAATAAGAAAAAAACCCACAACATGCAGCGCATGCGCATAGTTATGATGAAATAATGTTTGGGATTTAACGTCTCGTAACTTGTTTGACTTTCGTCTGAAAGTTTGATTTTGCCAACCCCGAAAAAATTGAAAATTCATTTTGTAAAAAAGGCTGGAAAAACATACTTATTTATTCCAAAATAAGACAAAGCAAACGTAACACGTATTCCGTTTATTATTTCAACGTAAATGTTCAAATAATACATTCCCTTCCTGTGCTAGGCAATAACATAAATTGTCATAAAAACGACTCCTGACATTTTTCAGCATATTTGGGGTGATATATACTTCTAAAAGAATTTTCAATGTACCTTAACAAATCTTGTAAGTTAGGTATCAGCAATGTCCTTTTAAAAATCATAAATTTGTGATTTCACGTGTCCCTGAAGAAAAAACTCATTTGGTGCTAAATCAGGAGATCGAGCTGGCCATAAGATTGTTCCTCTTCCTGTGATGAGCCGATTTGGAAAAGTCGTATTTATATATTCTTGGACTACTTGAGAATTATGAGCTGAACATCCAACTTGCTGAAACCAAATGCTATGGAAATTATGCCCTGCTATTACAGTTGCAGAAGATCGAGATATTTGGGTCCATTCAATGCACCTTCTATAACAAACGGGCCAATCATATTTCTACCAAGCATGCCACCCCAAATATTCAATTTCTGGGTTCTTAATTCATAATACCGATGCAAATTTTCTCGGGACCAATATCGCACAAGAGGATTATGACGTCCTTGTAAAGGAAATGTTGACTCATCCGTGAAAACAATATTTTCAATGAAATGTTCATCAGCATTTGCCATTTCCATCACCGTTTCACAGAAATGCATCCACTTGAAATAATCATTAGGATAAAGTGTGTGTGTTTTCTGGACTTTATATGATCGGTAACCATGTCTTTTTAGAATTTGTTTAACAAAAGTTGCACTCAAGTCTACTTCATTCGCAACAGCTTCAGCGTTTTTTTCGGGATTCTCGTTGACTGTTGCCAATAACATGATTTCCTTAATTTTCCTTTCATCATCGCCCACTGGAACTTGATGTTTTCTAGGAAAAACGCAACCAAATTTCTGAAAGTTATTTATGTTTTTTTGCTTTAGGAATGTTCCAGTAGATCTGGAGGGCGCACTCTGGTATCATTCACCGAAACTACCATTCCCTACCCGTGGGGTAAACGGGATGAGAAAAAATTTGTTATTTCATTTGTATTTAACATCATGTTACATTCTTCTAAATCATGTTGTCGCTAGATTTCTTTAATTCAACAGGACGTTCCCTTCATACTTCCATACCATGAAAGAAAAGATGTCATTGCATTATAAATAGTAGCGAACGGACCCACAACTGAGCCTTGAGGCACACTACATTGATAGGTTTCAAATTAGAAATGTTATTCGAATCGAGTAAAATACATTGTTGATTGAAAGAAATAAAAAAAATTAAGAGAGACCCCTCTTAATTATACCATAAGCGTCGAATTTATCCACAATAATACTAGTGATGGCGTGTTCTCGCAGTTATATTAAAAAGGGTTTCTTATCAAAAAATAAAATAATAGAATCTTAAAACTTTATTTTTCGATTTGAATGATAATACTTTTTAATATAACTATCTGCTAAATTTGTATCCAGGATATTTGTCCTTATACTTGAGACCAGTAACTATAGTAGAACTCTCAGGAAAGGCTGTCACACCTTTAAAGGCAGTATCAGTTTCTGAAAAAAAATATTCATTAATGGGGAAAATATACTTTTTTTATACTCACAGTGACTGCCAAAAAGTATGTACTATATGAGAAAAAAGTTTATAGTTAGAGTATTGGAAAAACATTTCTGGAGAAAGAAAAGTTTGTGCATGTCCGATAACCTAAAAATCGATTTTGATACCTGTCACGTGACCGCTAGTATGGCGGAAAATTGGAAAAATTACCATAAAGATGCCAAAAGTGGGGTAATATGGCAAAATATCGAAAAAAGTAATTTGAAAGAGTTGCTTGGAATTTAATTTTATAATCACACACAAAGTTTCAAGCAATAAATCGGAAAAAATTTTAAAATTGCATTTTTTTAAAAATATTTTCCACTCTTTACAAAACTCAAAGTTTTCTTTCTGAATGGCTTGACTGTAAATTTGTATTTTGATTATTATTTATTTATTTACGGAATGTCCATTACAGCATTGTACAAGTTAATATAAAATTACTACAGAAAAACTAATAATTTGTTTAAAAAAAAGTGTGGTCATATATAAAAATAATAAATATACATTCACTACACAAGAAACATTAATATACTCTTAATAAAATCATAAAATAAGATCACATATTCAAGCAGTATCATAGAACCAGGTGTTTGTCAGTTTTTTCAATTTTTATTTTTTAGTTCCCGTCTAAAAGTAGAAAAGGGTATGCCGAAGTAGTACAAATCTACTTTATTAGCATTCCTCACCATTCTTGTTAAAGGGCTATGCTACCCAATTTTTCGCGTTGTCGCCTTTCGCCTTGTAGCGTGACATGTGCCAAAATTGATTTTCAGGTTATCGGACATGCACAAACGTTTCCCCAGAAATATTTTTCCAATACTCTAATAAACTTTTTTTCCATATGGAACATACTTTTTGGCAGTCACTGTATATATTTGGTTCGATTCCCAGCAAGGTCACCGGTCTAGTGCGTCTTCGGATCCCTAGCTCGCTCGATGACTTCTGAGGGTTGCGCCGTAAGGGTGCAGCCGATTGACGGAAATAACAATTTTAACCAATTTTAACTTTTCTCCCTACCTCTCGCTCAAGATTACTTCCCATTTTGAAATAAGAAAATAGAGAACGCTCTATTCTATTGATTTCAAGAATCGAGACCCTGGCGAATTCCTTTTTTATCCGTCCCTTTTGCTGGGCAGATGACTTCAAGTTACGTTACGAGTTTTTTATATGACTGAGCAACAGCAAGAAGACTTTAACAAATTAGTAGTTAATGCGTCATTTTGAAGGAAAAATTAACTAATATTCAGATTCTTGACAAAATTACCAATGACAAAGAGTGCAGCTTCCAGAGCGCATTAGAAAGTGTGAGATGTCCATGGAGGAATTCAGCTTGAAATACAGTTGTTAGGTGATTCTAAAGATCAGAAAGTAGATCGGCACTAATTTGAAAATAAATATTTCGAAACATTTTAAGGGCGATGTCAGATTTGGCCAGCAACGATCAAGCAAGAACGCGGTAAGCAGGACAAGGGCAAGGGTGTCCCCTGACCTTGATGAACCTTGCATCCATTGTTCATATGCCCTCCTGCATGTTCATAATAACCGAAATGGCGGCAGAATTAAGCAATCCAAACAATAGGCTTCAATCGGACAACAGGCAAAGTTTGTTACCAATTTGTGCAAATGTGCCCACCTTTGAAATTTGATATTTCAATTTGTTGTGAAAATTCCCATTTCAACTCAGTTTTGTTTCAATTCTCATCTGTATGGTTCAAATATTACAGGAGGGAGGAACTTTGACGAAGAACTCTTTATATATGATTGTGACAATGAAAAGTAAAGAGGTAATATTGGAAAAGAGGGCATTTCAATGTCATTTTAATTATTCTTTAATACAAGATACTTACGAGGGTGGAAGCGATGATATTCAAACTGAACATGTAGATTTTCCGGCAGATCCATATGCCTCATTTTATCTAGGGGTGTTGTTGTGTCTACAGGGGTTTTATAAAAAACTTTAACATCTCCCAACGTCTCAAAATGATGAAGCAAAGAATTCGGAACGTTGTGACCTAGTGTATCCTCACATTTACAAAATATTGAAAACTTCTGATTCAGATCTGTCAGTTTTGTGGAGTCACTTACTGATCCTAAGACAGACTGGAAAATGTCCTTCAATTTATTGTCCACATCTTCTGGAGGAACATACGCTTTCTGTGGTCGAAGAAATCTTAAAAAAATGCAAAATGGATTATTTGTTTGTGACTACAAAAAATGTAAGTAACATCTGATGGTACAGTTGCGGCCAATAAAAAATGGGATAACTCTTATAGCAGATTTTTGTTTATTTCTAGCTACTTGAATTTGTGTTATGAATATGTCACATGGCAACATTGAATATTTGACATCTATCAAACAATTCCAAATTAGGAACTAATCATGCCGCATATACATGCAGTGACGAAAGGTGGAATAATCGCAAAAATAGACAACTGTCCCTTTTTTTGGCCGCAACCGTATGTCATGATGAAATGAAATGGCCCCACATAATTTAGATTATAATATATTAGATTTATTAGGTGTTGGTGGTTCTCAAGGAGATTAAACGTTATTTGACTAGGAGAGTCTAATCCCCATAAGACAATGGGGACAATAATAGAAAGAGATGAAAGAACATTTGTGACAAAATGTGACGTAGTTGGACGTATCATGGCCGCCGTTCTCTATAGACAGTGACGGACTAGCTCTTGGTATATGAGAGTTTCTGCTGACAGTTTTGTTGCTTAGTTCGAGTTCGACTCTGTACTCATGTCCAAGTGTCACCATGACGCGTTGGTGCTACAAGATTCTGATTGGCTAGAGCTTATTGAACCCTCCTGTTAGTATAATCTCTTTGGGTGGTTCTCCCTAGGTCAACTTTCTTGATTAGGTTACGCTTAATTCAAAAAGAGAGCGGAGGCACTTAATTTTAAAGCTCATTCTAATAACGTGATTTGATATTTTCTGAACAGTAGTTTTCAAACTTTTTATGAACATTTCCTAGACATCATCAAGATTGAAATTAATTTTTTTAGTAGTATAGTAAAGTTTGACGGTGAAAACCGTCTCCCGTGAAAAATGTCCGATAACGATATTTTTGGCATGAACATTTGTCATACGGATGAACATTTTAAGGGTGAAATTAATTATTTCATGAAATTATATTCCGGGCAAGTATAATTTTAAAAAGCGTTTCTACTTTGATCTTAGAATAAAGAATGTAATCAATAGATTATACTAGTTCCCATTGAACGGTTTTCTAGTATACAGTAAACCTAGGTGCAGGTATTTTTTTTTTCATCAACTACCTTTCAATGAGCATTCCTTCTTTTTTCTTCATAGAAAAAAATGGTGATTGACAATATTTTAAGTAAGATACCTTATGGTTCCCTATAGGTAATTGAAAAATCATTTGTCTCTCTAGATTAGGTACGTATTTTTCCAAGTACACACCTACAGGCTACAGTTTTCTAAATTTTTCACTGGTCCAAAAACACCCGCAAATAACGAGGACAGAAAATAACGATAATATTCACATTCTAGAGAGGAGTGAGAGTTATAATCGTATTATAATCCCATGACCAATGGCCGACTATTATTTTCTTCATAATTCTATTGAGAGTACCTTGTATTTTGACAATTTGATGAGACCATATGAACATTAACAATCTGCATAACTCCCGAGAGCTTTAGCTCGAGTTATTCTTCGGTTATTAATGTTTATATGGTCGAATTAAGTTGTCGCAAAATACTCGAGATGAATTGAAGAAAATAATAGTCGGTATTTGTCATGGTCGAGTGATATTCATGAAGATTATTTCATTAACAGCAGTACCTAGAAGGTAACTCAAACGAGTCATTTCAATTTTGAATGACTGAGTTATGTCAAACTTTGACGCTTATACAGACAAAAGAGAGCCGCTAATATTTGTTTGTTTACTTGAATAGTCGTGTTTACCTAAATAGTTGCTTGTTTACCTAAATAGACGCTGATATCACATTTCATGTGACTTCAATCATGGAATTTTATTGGTGCAGCCATGTGTGAATGAATTTTTTTTGTAAAATTTGTTTTCCGGGACCTACAGTTTAAATAAAAGTGAAATCCGAACCACTTCAGCTCAGTGACACGCGACCGGGGATCGAACCCGGACCGCCTGGGTGGGAGCCAAACACTCTAGCACCACGGCCACTTCGCCTTTTAAATAATCAATTATATCTGAAAAATCCAAATTGGGTTTCAAGATAATAATAGCTATTTCTGTACCAAGTACGTTATATAGATCCTAACGCCTGGAGGGTAACATTCACCCGAGGGCCTTTGGCCCGAGGGATGATTGTGAGATTTTTGTGAGAATTGACAAGCTTGTTAGTGGAGGAAACTAAAAACGGTTGTGTTCATAATAATTATGGAGATCCCACAGAATATGACGCTCAAAGCTGAAAAAGTGTTAGGAAATTGACTGCCTGTGAAAACCAAATACTTATACGAGAATTAGTATGGCCATTTGTTGAAATGGAAAGATGAAAACAGAGTGAATACCGCAAATGAAACTGTCTTAACGGTATACTTCCAGGAACTGGTGAGTTTATCTCATGAAAAATATTGATATTTTTTATTTATTTTACATTATTTCAGTCTGAAAAATATAGTGCAAATAGTCTATGGACAAAATACTCAAAGCTGAAAGTTAACTGATGGCATTTCTGAAAGTTAAATCAAAAGAATACATTCCTAAAAAATCAAAGGTGTTGGAAGGTGGACAAGAGTATTCCTTTTCATGAGAAAAACTTCAGATGATACTTTTCTGCTACATAAAGTTGTTCTGGTAATGAGCGTATTTGGAGGCTTAAGACGTGATGAAATGGTCAAGATGACAATAGGGAATGTGCAAGTGATTTAAATTTACTTGATTTTTTTACCTCATATACTTTATTGTCTTGAAATTACACCTAAACCATTAGTTTATCATTTAGTTTGTATTTAACTCCATAAAACTTAATCAAAAAGTGCATAATAAGCGCGCGGAATTCAAATTTGCGAAACGCATCACCATTGGTCGAAACGAAGAATGACGTCACATGGCACGTTATGAAATTTATCCGTGTTGATATTCATACTGTGCTAGTCGTCTTTCATAGAAAATTTGTTTTTATTTATATATTTGTAGTGTTTTCCATTACATAGTGCTATTTTGGTCTAGTGACAATTGTAAATTATCAAGAGCAATGACTGAAAGTGGTTTTGTCAAAGGACAATCCGACTATTATACCTGAACTGATCATCATCAAATGATAGTTTTCCTTTTGTAATTTAGGTGAGGCATGTATATACAAAACATGTATCCATACAAAACTTACTTCTGATCAATTCACATCATGTTAACTATCGAAATACAATATATTCACATTGAAATGATCTTCACAACAATGTAAATGTGATATTGGAGATACTTCGCCTCTTCTCATAACCTTACACCATTGTTTACTTATTTTCGCATCTCTTGGAACAGAAAAAAATACTTTACTTGGTGTACTTATAATTGTGTTTTGGCATTCCGGTACTAGAATACCTATAAAATGGTTTTTTAGCATTTTCCATTATCGTGATAGCGATTAAAACTGCAAATCCCTAACCTAATTAATAACTGTCAATAGGTAGTGTCAATGGCCATAATTATAGAAAGGCTTGTTCATTGAAGACTGCTCTGGTTGATCGAGATCACTTTCATATATGTTCATCTGTCTCTAACACTTGTACTGTATTTGTCTCACTCTTTTATAAAATATCAACTTCAAGCAAATAGAGCAATCAGAGTACGTCTCAACGAACGACACCGAAGAAGAACAACACTGATCGCGCCATGTGACGTCATCCACAGCGCGCGAAAATGGAGGCGTTCAAATAGGTCAAATTCAATCGGTATTTTATATATTATTTTAAAAATTAATTCCAAGACTTTCAACCGTATTTATATTTTTTACTATGTTGTAACGAAGTATTTATAAACAAATAATAGTTATTTATGTATCAAGGGCGTAAAGTAGGCGTTTATGGCATGCGGCCTTAAACGCATTTTACGCACGTGATACATACAAAATTTTATGCAATAGCGGTTTTATAGCGCGAATCACAAATACTGACTTGAATTGCAATGGTCTACACGTTTCATACGTTATGCATACAATAATTAAGGGTAACATAATATGAGGAATTTGAAACTATAGTAGCTGAGTGCTATATTGGAGAATCTATTTCAAATAAATAGATCATCACCGAAAAAATTGCCAACGATTATGAACAAATGTTAGAAAGAGTATTGCTCTATTGAACTGAAATGATTCTAATTCGTGTTAGGAATTGCATGAAATGATGTGTGAGTATAGACAATTTGAGAATTTTGTCTACTTTACGGCCCGCCGGGCCATAACGCGCCCACGGGCGGTAAAGTGCCACTTTACGCCCGGCGAACCGGGCGGTAAAGTGTACTTTACCGCCCGCTAGTGCATAAAAAAAATTATGCATATTCCCTATTGATGACATTGAAGACAGATAAGCCATTTTACTGATCAAGGTACCAGAAACCAAGACCTACACCTCAAAAAGTTTCACCATTGTTGAAGAAAGCGAAATAGGAGCATTGAACTTAGTTAAAAAGTACATTGTACTACGACCAAAAGGATGTAAACAACGCAGGTTTTTTAACCTACAAAAATAATAAATGCATTGAATTACCTGTAGGTAAAAATACTATAGGAAATACATGGAAAATGGATGAGTAGTACTTTAGCGGAGAGCTATATTGAAGAAAGTATCTCTTCGAAGAACAAAATTGCTACAATGATAGCCCATTCCGTTTCCAAAAAAGAAAGGGTCTGTTAATAGCAACCGTTGCCAAGGTATTATAAAGCAGTAATTGACAAGTGGAAAATAATAGTTATTTTTGTTATAAGTGCATAATATGAGTGTTTTCTTAATAATATATGAGAGAGATAGTATATATTTATCGCCGAGGCTAAAAATTCTGTCAAATCTAGATCCCTGGTGAGCGGAGATGCCTATGTTCTTTTCTATGAGATAGAAAGCACTAAATTTCAGATCATTCTTAGTTTTAGTCTATGTTTCATTTGTATTTTTATTGTTTTTATATTGTATTAAACACTGCATGACTAGTCATTAAAAAAAAAATTGTTCGTAATGTGGCGAAGTTGCGGGCGATGCCGGACCTGAACGCTCACGTAGACCAGCGCCTGACCGCGAATGACTTTCGATGCGCTATGCACCGAGAAGAATCTGGACGATTCGAGGCTTACCCGAAATTTCAGGAGCATTCTAGGAAAATGGACGGTGTATATAAAAAGAACCACGCAGCAGAATTGGGAGTCAGTCAGTGAAGCGAAGCGGAAGCCGAACATAAATAGTCCAGTGATTGTTATATAAATTAGAGTATTGTGTTGAAGTTATTGAGGCATTGTACTTCGTAAAATAAATTATTTTAGAGTGAATTTGTTTAAATATACTAGAGTAAATTAAAAACCCTGGTTTTCGCACGAGCAAAATAGCTTTGTGGAATTTTTTAAACAAGAAATAGTGTAAAAAATTACAACTTTTTTGGTATTTTGGAAATATCTCAAAGATTATTCAACGAATAGTTTTACAGTAGAGATTTATAAAACCTACAAAGTGGTTTTTTTATACGACCAGATCGGTGCATTTTTCACGAGAAAATCCGGAAAAACCTCGAAAAAGAGACCATTTTTCAAAAATTATTATAAATCTGAAACTTGACAAATGATATTGCAGAAACTGATAGATGCAAGATGTAGTTTTTGCATAATCGCGTTAAAAACAATTTAAGCGAAAATCTTTCTAAATGCGCCGATTTAAGGGAAATCATCTAGTAATTTCATTAAAAAAATAGCTCCATTTATTATTAAACCTTTGACACATATAATAAACACATCTCTGAGTCAAGGTATTTTTCCATCTCGATTAAAAAATGCTACTGTTTCTCTTGTTTTCAAAAAACGATATTCTGAAAGCATGGAAAACTATCGCCCAATAACAATACCTCCTGCTTTTTCAAAAATATTTGAATATGCAATGTTGGCACAGCTTCTCAAATTCCTTGATCGACATAAAATTTTACACGAAGAGCAACACGGTTTTCGAGCAGGAAGCTCTACTACTACAGCAGTAATGAGTTTACATGAAAAAATCCTTGATTCTATTGAAGCAGGTGAAACTCCGTTGGGAGTTTTTTGTGACCTCAGTCGGACCATCGACTGTGACAATCATACACACTTGTTGAACAAATTATATCAGGTAGGCATTAGGGGAATACCACATCAATGGTTCCAGTCATATCTGGCAGATCGAAACCAAAATGTGAAAATCAATTACGTCGATAAAAATACCAAATCTTCATATTTTTCAAATACTCTGCAAAATAATATTGGGGTTCCTCAAGGATCAATTCTAGGTCCGATACTGTTTCTATTGTATATCAACGAATTACCATCTATTACTTCAGATGCATTTATACAGGGTGTCCGGTAAACCTTGTACAATATTGAAACCGGTGATAGACCAGGTCATGACTGTTCAGAATATCGGAATTTCACCTCAGTGAAAATATTACCGTTTTCGAGATAATGGGCATTTTAAGAATTTCTGGAAAATCGCTACCTTACCTTAGATTTTTGAGTACCATGTATACAAATTGAGACAAATTCAAATATTTTTGCTGCTGAAGATTACTGATTTAGACGTACAGAACAGTTTTTCAGAAAGTGAAAAAAAATTTTCAAGAAATGAGGGTAAAATGACAGATTTGAGTTTCATCAATTTTTTTAAAAAAAGTTTGACATTATTGTCTGAAAGAAACATAACCAATTGCTAGTGGACATTCACTTCAAAAGAATGCTCATTTTGTCCAGAATGGAATGGATTTAAACAAACTATAATTATTTTTGGAGGAAGTGATTTCCATTGAATTAGGCGTGGTTTTATTCTAAGCTTTCATCAACTTTTATACTTACGCCCAAAAATCATTTTATTTCGATTTTATCAAGATAAAATGTGGAAATGATTATTATCAATAAAGAATGGACTGCTTGGTAGCATTAAATAGTATGTCAATAAAATTAACTTTTCATGTAATTAAGCCTAATGAAATTATCGAAATGAAATGTCGATTATCCGACATGGCACAGATTGAAAATAATTCTTGTGAAAAATGTCACAATTTTCCAACATCTAGATTCCAACGAAGATTCAGAGACCGACAGATATACAGGGTGTAACCCAATAAGTACAAAAATTTGTAGGAGGTGAATCCTTGTCGAAAATTAAAAACTTTTCTAACTCCTGTGTTGTGTCCGTAAAAGCAATAGTTATGATGAAAAAATAAAATACAGCATTGTGCATGAACGGATCTTCTGTAAATAGAATTGAAAAAATCTAGTAGGTGGCTGTCACATTTTGTTTGAACAACTTGTGACTTTTTTTTATTCCGCTTGTTTTATTTAGTTGTATTTATTCCTTTGTAATGCCGTACACACGTTATACTCCCCGAGAATATGCGCATATGCACTTCATTTATGGTGAATGTGGAGGTAGTGCTACTTCTGCAGCAACGCTGTATGCAGAACGATATCCGATTTCACAATGCCGCTCAGAGAATCGCTGATTTGGGGGCTATAACCTATAACGCATTTGAAAAGGTTCTTCTTGAAAAGGTTCGTCTTGAAAAGATGTCGTCTCTGCGTACGAGTGGATGGAAAATAAAAATTTTGTAACATTATTCAGTGCGATGTTGAATAATCGTTATTGTGGTTTATAGTGTATGTTGATCCAAAAAAACCTTGAATTAGTATTTACTTCTTAACATCTCATTGAATGCTTCCTAGCAGTTGATTCGTTATTACTCATAATTATTTAATCATTTCATCTTGATACGATAAAAATAAAAGACATTACTGACAAAGTCTACTGGAGTTGATTTTAGCTCAGAATAACATCACACTCTAATATAATCGAAATTCTACTCCTACCAAAATTAATTATCGTATGTTTTATACCATGGTAGAGTCTGGACAAAATGGGCATACTTTTGTAATGAATATCCACTTCCAATTAGTTATGGTTTTTTCAAACAATAATGTCAAACTGTCGTTAAAAAAATTGTTGAAACTAAAATCTGGCATTTTACCCTCATTTCTTGAAAAACTGTATAGTTTCCTGAAAAACTGTTTTGTACGTCTGAAAGCATCACTCACCAGTAATCTTCAGCAGCAAATATATTTGAATTGGTCTCAATTTGTAGGCATGGCACTCAAAAATCCAAGGTGAGGTAGTGATTTTCCAGAAATTAAAAAAATGCTCATTATCTCGAAAACGGTGAGATTTTTACCAAGGTGAAATTCCGATATTTTGAACAGTCATGACCTGGTATATCACCAGTTTCAATATTGTACAAGGTTTACCGGACACCCTGTATGTATGTATGCTGACGACGCCACATTATTATTCACTGGTGAAAATGAATCAGAAATGCAAGACAAAATAAACCGTACAACGTCCACCTTATATACTTGGTTAAGTGATAATTCTTTGTTTTTGAATCCCACAAAAACTACCAATTTGATTTTTCACACCTCTCAAAATCATAACCTGCCGAATCAATGATACCAAAGTAGAAACTCACAAAAGTACTACGATTTTAGGTATAAATATGAACAACAATATCTCTTTCAGTACTCACTGCAGTAAACTAAGCAAATCATTGAGCTCAAATTGTTACCAAATCAGGGTTCTCAAAAATGTTCTCGACAATCGAGGTCTGAAACAATATTACTTTGGTCAGATCCAGTCGAAATATCATATGGAATATACTGCTATGGGGGAACTCAACAGGAGTACAAGACGTATTTATTTCCCAAAATCGAATAATTAGGGCAATCGCAGGAGTATCGTCAACATTCTCATGTCGTAGCCTTTTCAAGAGACTCGAAATATTGCCTCTAGTTGGACTTTTCATTCTGGAACTCTTAGTTTATGTTCACAAAAATAGAAATTCTTTTACAAGAAATCAAATCTTTCACGAATATAAAACGAGAACAAGAAATCATTTTCATATACCTAGTACTCACCTCACACTTTGTATGAAATCATACAAAATATTAGGTCTGAGATTGTATAATGTTCAACCGGATACCATAAAAAATACTAACACATTGTTTTTAAAAAAATTCATGTAAGTTACTTCTAGATATAAGTCCATACACTATAACGGAGTTTTATGAATATTTCAAATTAACTGATTGAAAAAAAAAGATTTTTGTACTATTTGCTTGAGTATTTATATTATACCTATGAGAATAGGTATACCTGGTCAGTGTATTGTATGTTATAAAATTTAATTAGTTTTAGCCTTTGAGCTGTCCAATAATAGCACAGTTGTTTTCCTATTGCTGAACTCTTAGCTCTTACTTTTAAGTTTAGTTCTTAGGTCCTAGTGGTGCATAAATCAACCTTTAGATATCGGAATTTATTACGTATTATATTAACCCATCAAATATACTCTGTTGCCTCAGTTCATGTAAAATAAACGTAAAGATATACATTTATACATATACATTGTAATGTTTTTTTTTTTATGAACGAGGAAATAAAAATTACTTAGAAACCCCAAATACAATGAAAATACGTATTTAGATTTATTCCATTGGTTTTTCGCATTTATGCGCAGTATCATATTTATTGACTCTAGATGATGTCGCCCCCTCACGAACAAAAGTAGTAGCTTAGAGAAAGCAATGGCTCCCGTTCAGAGACAGACGCACTTCAGGTTGTTCTATATCAAAGTACACACCCTTTAGCGGCCAAAGATCGAGCTGTGGAGTCTATTTTCGGACCAACTCTTCTGTCGATTCCTTTCTTCTTCTCAGCTTTTGTGGCATACGATCTCAGGAGGACCTAAAATTAAAAAAATGTGATTTCAAACAAGTGATAACATGATACAAAATAGTGTTCCTAAACAAGACTTCTAATTGAAGCATTTACATATGCGAACGGTGACATATTAATAGGTAGTTTTATCTATATTTGAATTAATTTAGTGAGCATATTTACGTATTCTGGAGATATATGCCGTCCTGTTTTGAAAACGCCATGCCTCAGAAACGCCGCCATATTTTTCGACTGGATCTGCACTCGGCCTAAGCAACGACGAACGTTTCGATGTAACGTAGCACCTTGCGGATGTAAAGTGAGCAGATGGTCTACTGGACGTACGTCAGAACTACTTCGCTGAGAATCTGTCTTGGATTTGTACCGAGCCGATTTTAGTTCGGCTTGTTGTTTCGTGGTCTCCGCCATTTTGCAGTTGCAATAGAAAGGTGAAAATCTCGGTAAATGTATGGTTTTCAAGTGTGGATTTAAGATTTAAGTGACGTGCAGTGCTGCTTGTATGTGTTGTGAAGAAAATCATTCAATAATGGATCAGATATGACGCATCCAAACTTTCAAACTAACGGAGCTAGTTTAGAAGACTGCCACACTAATTTCTTTGCCTTGGTAAGTAACTTACGATATAATTTGCACGACGTAGATCTTTAAATGTGTGCCAAACGACGGCGTTATTTACAAAGATTCCGTTCTTAGTTGACTGTTCCTTAAAGGTACTTATTAGTCAATTTTTCCATAACAAATATGCAGGTAAACCAAATGAAGTATGACTTTTATTGGCACTAAGATCTGAGAATATTTGTTTTTTTTGTTCAATCCAATCAAACAAAAATTTATGTATATGAATTATCTAGTTTTGTTTACCCTATTATTAATTAGAAAACCTCAAAACGATAAGAGGGAATGTCAAAGCTGTCATTTTCAAGTAGGTAAGAATACTACTCATTTATATTCCTACGGATGTGCTTGCTCGTTCGCTATACTTGTAATAAGGCTAGACTCTAGAGTGATCGTTTTATCTCTAAAAGCTTGAAGAACATTGCGGGTGTTCCATAATCTCGTGTGAACGAACGCGAGTCCGGTATAGCGGTGTTGCCAGCTGGTGAATGTAACGGACTTGATTCTTCAATGTTTCTCTTCCATGGATATCTAGATCGCACGTTCGCTCTGTTTGTAAGCTTGCTAGATTTGCCTTTTATAAATTAACAACGACCTTGGTAGAAGAGTTTGTCAAAGGAATATTTAACTTTTCTCATAAATTCACCTGTTATTGAGATCATGTCGGCTGCACTAGTTCCATGAACAATTTAGTTGTTATTGATCAGAGCCGAAAACAAGAGATAATTTGTACTGAAGTCGCTTAGAGAATGTCTTAAAATAATTTAACTAGTTTCAATTCATGTCATTTGTTATGAAAGATGCCTACTTTCAGATATGTTTATTACATTTGCATAGGTAGTTATGATAAAGTCTGGCATGACAGACATGGAAGGTATTAACAATTTATTGTTACTATTCAAGTTAATTCTAAATAGTATTGAATAACCTTGTACATCTAGGTACCAATAAAAATTATCATATTATCAGGGTGACTACCTAATAGGTAATTAGTACAGTATTTTCAAATTGGTAATGTTTGTGAATAATGAAAATTTTACAAATTATTTATTATCTTCAATATTATTTGAAATTAACGTCAAATATGTTTTTAAAAATCAAACTTTTTCTGAAATGAGTTTAGGCAATTGTAACACTCAATAGGTAGAAATTATGTCAAGCTAGATACCTACAATGAGAAGTAGTGATGTGTCCCTAGATACCATTAATTTTCATCTTGACTTTGACATTGGTTTGGAGTACCTATTTATAAATCATAAAAATATGTTTTCGTTCTGTCCTTCGATTTGAGACGTACTTCCTGAGATTGGAAGTTAGATTGGAAGATATAAAGTTAGTGAGACAACTTCGAAAAAGTTGATAACGGATTGTTCCATAGTTTGCCGCATTTCTGTCGCTAATTAGTTGCGAAAAAAAAAATTGTCGCTCTTTCTTTTTAAATATGCGTTGTTTCGCTATCTTCATATGAAGTTAGCAAAACAATTTCCGTAATTTCTATTTTTCCATAGTTCTGAAGTATCCATAATTTGCCGCCTGTTTGTCGTTAATTAGTTGCGAAGGAAAAAAAATTCTCGCTGTTTCTTAAAAAAAAATGCGTTGTTTCGCTTCCGTAATGTCTGTTTTTTCACAGTTCTGAAGTATCCATAATTTGCTGTCTTTTTGTCATTTGAAGTTAATGAAACAACTTCCGCAATTTCTACCTTTTATCCATAATTTAACTATAACTAGTGGGGATCCTTCGTTTGAGGTTATGATGATAAAAATATGATGTACTTGCCATAAGATATCCTTTGGAAGATATTCATGACATATTTCAAGTAACCGTTAAATAATATTATGGCAGACCTTTGTTTTTGTAACTGAATTTCTTTGAAAATGATATTTCACAAGTGTGAGGTAAGTAGTACCATAAGCAATAGTATATTGTGTATCTAGTAGTAAAAGCAATGAGCAGACTTCAATGCTTGTTGGCCTCGGCCAACAATTTACATTGTCGTCTGGGAATGTGCTTTTACTACGAGGTACACATACTATTTTTTCTGAAATCGATATCAGCAGTATCAAAAACTAAGGAATTCTACATATTGTTTGCGTGAATTCAATTACTGTCTAAAATGTAAACAAGCCGGCAAAAATTTTCCCGTATTCTTTTTCGATACGGGAAAGTACTTTCCCGTACCGTTTAGGTCCGTAAACGGTCCGGGAAAGTTCGTTGCTCAGCAACGGATTAAAATACTAGATTAAGCGTATTTTGAGGCCTGAAGTTGCTCCGAGAAAGTGGGCATTTTTGAACGATTTCACAAAAAGTAAAAAAGCGGCAGATTCTGGATATTTCAGAACTGAGAAAAGATAGAACTTACGCTTCATATGAAGTTAGCGAAACATCGCATATTGTTAAAAAAAAAGAGCGACAATTTTTTTTACGGCGCAACTAATTAGCGACAAAAAGGCGGCAAATTATGGATACTTCAGAACTGTGAAAAAATAAAAATTATGGAAGTTGTTTCGCTAAGTTCATATGAAGTTAGCGAAACAACGCATATTTTTTAAAAGAAAGAGCGACAATTTTTTTTTCTTGGCAACTAATTAGCGACAAAAAGGCGGCAAATTATGGATATTTCAGAACTGTGAAAAAATAGAAATTACGGAAGTTGTTTTGCTAACTTCATATGAAGTTAGCAAAACGACGCATATTTTTATTAAAAAAAGAGCGACAAATTTTTTTTCTTTGCAACTAATTAGCGTCAAAAAGGCGGCAAATTATGGAGTAATCAGTTATCAACTTTTTCGAAGTTGTCTCGTTAACTTTATATACCTAGGTGGAATAATCCGTTTTAAATTTTTTCGCTAACTTTATATAGGTTTGGAAAGTGGCAAGGGAATAGAGTTAATAAAAACACATTTCTCACAGGACACTTTATATTCAGGTGCATCAAAATCTGTACTGTAGAACTTGTCATTGACTAAAATCCTATCCTATGAGGTCGCCATCTGGAACGGAATACAGAAATAAACTCCGATTTTATTTGTTTTTTGAGCCTTTATACTTATCTAACCTTCTTTGGCACTGAGATATACATACAGAGTAACCCGTTTGGAACAGGAAAACCCTCTAAAAATTTTATCCAATTCGAAAATTCCTTTTTTTTTTCATAAATTCGAAATGGTTTTCTAAATTTCAAGGCCCGAGTTTCGAATTTATTTTTCACCAATCTTTTCTTAAGGAAAAAAAAATCGTTTAAATCGGAAAACAAATAAAATAGATACACAGGTGCTCCTCTATTAAATGGGTCACTCTGTAGATAATACTGTTCTTATTTCCAAAGTCATCGTAAACAGGATATTCGTCTGAACTATCTCTAGAATTTGAATTGGCGATACATTTGAGATAACTTTGAAAATTTTATTTGACAAGAATTTTTGTGGGTGCCAAGTAGAATATCCGTACAATTCCTCTCTCCCAAACGTAATGCCTAGGTCTTTCACGTTAGATTCGAGTAAAAAATTACTCCTCGCAAAATTTATATGTCTAATTTCTTCCCGCCCTGGTGTCTACGTAAGGTTAGTTCGTTCTGGCTAAAACAGACTAAAAAATTACTTCTATCAAAATTACTGGTTTCCTTGTCTCAGTTTTCTAATTTGATAACAGAATGCTGACTTTTCTCTCTTCTTATTGAAGAAATAATCCACAACACTTCTGTTCCCACGCAATTTAAATGTATATAAATCTTTCTCTAGTCTAGAGATTACTTAGAACAATATTCCCAAACTGTTTGCCTGGTGGCTGGTTTCGACCACAAAGAAATAAACCATTTATGGTCAGGTGATACCTGTCTGTTTCCACGATCCCCTTAAAAATTATAACTACGTAAATGCGCATACCCGTGCATACCACTGTTAATCCAGGCAAAAGGTCCGGTCGTCCTGAATTTTGTATATGTTGTTAGGACCTAAACTATTATTAAAAAGCCTTATTGGCAAATTTCCAAAGTGCTGTGCGAGCGGCGGTGTACCAAAAAAACCATGAAATTTTCGGACACTTTTCAGTTTTTGCTCAATATCTCAGTGAAGAGTCTGACCGGTATAGTCACTCTACATACTTTCAAAGTAGACTAAATTTGTTACAGTTTGAGACTAGGGCGATCTTTTTACAGCTATTGTTTCCCACGATACAGTTCTGCGAAAATAAGACATATACAGTTGTAGGAAATGTAATTAGCTTCCATTTGAGACTAGGCTGGTACCTGAAGGCCATGCGGTTCTCTCCAAAACAGCAGATAACCAAAAACAGTCATAAGTGGGCATGTATTGTTCAATGAGAACAACTTTGTGACGCCTGTCAGAAGAAGCGAGTAGAAGTGGCTGTTTTCAAATATGAAATATCACATTGACATATTCACCCGAGTAAATATTGTTCATCAAAATAGCATATTTTATGTTTTGTTCCGTGAAATTGATATAGAATAGAGCCTAAAATTATTGTCCAACTGGATTTGTTCTTAGTTGCTTATTTATGGTTGGGTTCTGCTAGCTAACGGTAAAGCTAGCAGCACCCAGGATGTTTTCGAAAAAACGCATTCCAAAAAAATCGGCAATGGGTTCAAACGTGAGCCTAAAATGAGTTCAAAATTATAGTGCGATCAGATTTCTCATAACGCCTTTTGGTACTGTCAGCTCAGTGTTGAGCTAACACAACCTATGATTTCTCCTACAACTGAATCGAAAAAAAATATTTCCTTAATTGGGTAATAAATTAGCCTGAATAGATCCTAAAATTATTGTCCAACTGGATTTGTTCTTAGTTGCTTCTTTATGGTTGGGTTCTGCTAGCTAACGGTAAAGCTAGCAGAACCCACGATTTTTTAAAGAAAACGCAATCCAAAAAAATCGGCGGTGGGTTCAAACGTGAGCCTAAAATGAGCCTGAAATTATAGTGTGCTTCGACTTTTCATAATCATTCGTTTGGCGGTTTGGTTCTGCCAGCTTAACGAAGCTAGCAGAACCCGCGATATCTCTCACAATTGAGGAGCAAAAACTTTGGGTAGGGTAATAAATTATCCTAAAATTATGGCATAAAAAAAATGTGAATACTCCAAAGTGGTTCTGCTAGCTTTACGGGGGTTAAATTTATTTGTAAAGCCATGATTAATTAAATTCCATACCGATCAAGATCTCGATCGTTTTCCATCCCGAATGGTAAAGCCAATACAAAAGTCTGACAATTCTAGACAATGATTTTCTCCGATGTTCAAGTTCACTTTCGATTACAAAACGAAATTCCTCGTAGATTGACATACTTTTCAATATATCTGTTTGCGGAGGTCCGCAGAGAGTAGTAGGACCTACTACCTATTCGCTTGCTCACTTTCCACTCGATTCACGCTTTCTATCTTACCCAATGTTATTTTTATTGGGAACGTCATTTCTTTCGAACGTTTTGATATTATTTTTATCATTATTGTCTTTGCTGACGTCTTATATACATATACCGTCGCCTATCGCTGCGCGCATCCCAACTCCCGACACGAGATGGATAAGGAAAACATTTGTTTTCCGCATTATTTTGTACCGCTCTAGCTGGCTGATCGCTGTATTTGACATTGATATCCTAGAGACCGGACTTGGCAACGCCGCGCTACCTCGGCTGGTGACAGTAGCGTACAGTCCGAACAAAAGCGCAGCTATTTGCCGCCTTAGCCTACTTTGGAAATGTTTTGGTTAGAGAATGCATTTAATGGTTGTTGGGTTTTAATATTTATGAATGGGTAGTTAGTTATTCCATTGGTTAATAGTTGGGGTAACTTTTGTCGTATCTTTATTCCCAAGCAGGGAGATTATCATTCCAACTTCGTTTTCTTCAGTTCATTTTCTTCGTTGAGCTGTTACGGTTTATAATATTAGAAAGCTTGGACTAATTACTGCTATCGCCGATTCTGGTGGAATTCGACTCTTAATAAATATGATTCCAAAGTAGGCAATGTGCTTGATTTGATAGGAAAAGCTATCTTTAAAATTGATTAGATAGGTACCTTACCTATCTTCGGAACCTACCTGATAATTATATTTTGAAATAGGTACTTAGAACGACAAGGAAGTGGCTAAAAGAATATCTCATGTGATTTCTTTTACTAATTAGGTTTGACCCCCGTAAAGCTAGCAGAACCACTTTGGAATATTTAAATTTGTTCTTCAATTTTCGGAGATATCGCGGGTTCTGCTAGCTTAATGTTAAGCTGGCAGAACCAAACCGCCAAACGATTATGAAAAGTCTAATCACACCATAATTTTAAGCTCATTTTAGTCTCACGTTTGAATCCATCGCCAATTTTTTTGAATTCGTTTTTCAAAAACAATTCTGGGGTCTGCTAGCTTTACAAAAAATCTGAAACATCATAATTTTAGGCTCATGTTTGAACCGATTGGTGATTTTTTGGAATGTGTTGTTTTTTTAAAATCCAACCATAAAAAAAACAACTCGGAACAAATCCAGTTGGACAATAATTTTAGGCTTTAGTCAGGCTAATTCATTACCCAATTTCTGCCATAACGAGTTATCTGTCTACATAAAAACCTCAGTATTCCCTTTGGATATTTATGTTTCATGTACTGGCGAAAATATACCCCCGTAAAGCTAGCAGAACCACTTTGGAATTTTCAAATTTTTTTTAGGCCATAATTTTATGCTAATTTTAGGCTAATTTATTACCCTATTCTCAAATTTTTTGATCTTCAATTGTGAGAGATATCGCGGGTTCTGCTAGCCGTAGGCTGGCAGAACCAAACCGCCAAACGAATGATTATAAAAACCATAATTTTAGGCTCATTTTAGGCTCACCTTTGAACTCATCACTGATTTTTTGGAATGCGTTTTTTTTAATCCTGGGTTCTGCTAGCTTTACCGTTAGCTAGCAGAACCCAACCGTGAAAAAGCACATCAGAACAAATCCAGTTGGACAATAATTTTAGGCTCTATTCAGGCTAATTTATCATACCAAATTATATATTTTTTTGCTCTTCAGTTGGAGGAGAAATCATATGTTGTCTTAGCTCAACACTGAGCTGGTTTTACCAAAATGCTTACCGAATCGTTATGAAAAAGCTGGAACGCATTCCAAAAATATCGGCGATGGGTTTAAACGTGAGCCTCTCATAAAGATTCGGTTAGCCTTTCGGTACTGCTAGGTCAGTGTTGAACTAACACAACCTATGATTTCTCCTTCAACTGAAGAGCAAAAAAATATATAATTAGTCTAAATAGAGCCTAAAATTATTGTCCAACTGGATTTGAGTTGCTTTTTTATGGTTGGGTTCTGCTAGCTTGACGGTAAAGCTGGCAGAACCCAGGATTAAAAAGAAAGAAACGAATTCCAAAAAATCGGAGTCGTGTTCAAACGTGAGCCTAAAATGAGCCTAAAATTATTGTGTGCTTAGACTTTCAAAATAATCATTCATTTGGCGTATTGGTTTTGCTAGCTTAACGTTAAGCTAGCAGAACCCGCGATATCTCTCACAATTGAAGAGCAAAAAATTTGGGAATAGGGTAATAAATTAGCCTAAAATTATGGCCTAAATTTTTTTTGAAAATTCCAAAGTGGTTCTGCTAGCTTTACGGGGGTTACAACGGTGGTTCTTTCAGTTTAAAATTGTTTTAATCCATCTCGGATAAAACAGAGATTAAAACAATAAAAACCTGTTGAAACAATAATTTTTAATTTTTTTGTTCAAAATAAAAAAAACGTGTTTTTTTCCAATCCCGTTTACGCAAATCGTTCACACTTATTTGATGATCTTCTGTATTGAAGTAGCATCCTTCGCGCACCGGAAGTAATCGCATTTGCAGTCTTATTTCCACGCGGGTTTCGCGCTCGATATAAAAGCCGGTGGCAGCGCGCAAAAGGGCGAACACGGGGTGCGAGCGTGGAGAGATCGGCGACCCCCGCGTTTCGTCACGCCGCGATGCCCGCTTCATTGATTGACGAGAAAACGTGGCGGTGGTGGGTCCGACGAACCGTGTCATGGCGAGTACACTGCAGGCGAAAGAGGGAATACTCTGGAAACGGATTCGTTCAAAATTTGAGAACGATCGGGAGCGTCGTTAAATGGCTGCGAGAACTTTGTGGAATTACCAACTGAACACAATCAATATCGTATTGGATTCAAACTTTTCGACAATTCAATTTGTAGGACAATATAACCATTCAATTATACAAATATTAACCAGGTTACGGTAAAAAAATCCGCTGGTTATTAATGATTTTTTATGACCACGTCATTGGTACATGTTGGTAGTGGTGGACTCTTCAGTTCTACCATCCATTTGTAGGACAAAAGTTTTTCGAGTATTTTATCGAATTATCTCGAGGTTCAACTGAAAAACTAACTGTTATTAATGATTTTTTTGCACTCACCAAATCGACATGATTGACGCCTGCGCATTTTATTAGCTACCACCCTACCACTATCGAGAATTTTCGTAGAGGAAAAAGTTGGGCGGCTCGGCAAAATGCTTGTTATTAATCATTTTTGAAAATAGGCGTGGGATCCTAGTCTATTACGTTCTAAATTCCCGTCTTCGTTGGTATTTTATTAACACATTGGGAGTTCCCAGGATTGTGACCCCATCAATAAACATCCCCTTTTTAACCGAGGTACAGCCAAAATCGCTGGCAGAAATTAGGAGTCAACAGTCAACAGCCTCGGCTGTGATACTCAGTAACGGCAACGCAATAAATACATTTCATCAACATTAAGTAACTATAGTGTTGCTATACCATCGAAAAAATAGTTATCGACGAAAGTATTGATAGATAAGGTTATAAGCCAATATCGCCAAAAAAAAAATCTCAGGCTTTTTTTTCGGTTATAAAATAGTAACAGACCCCTCCAAAAATATTTTATTAATATTCCCAAAAAATATACCTACCTACTTTTGGCAATCTGAAATTATTGATAATACCTGCAAATCGCCAGACAAATTTAATGGTTTTAATGAAGTTTTATGTTGTTAGCTTAGTTTTATGATTTCCTTTTAACAGGAAACTGTCATTGTTATTATTAGTCAGATCACACTCCACAAATAATTCCATTGATGAAATTCAAGTTTTATTTATCAATTCTGTTTCGAAATACATATTGTGGCGAGGCTGCGGGCGATGCCGGACCTGAACGCTGACTTTCGAGGCGCTATGCACCGAGAGGAATCTGGTCGAATCGAAGAAATATCAAAAGCGTTCGGGGAAATGAACTGTGCATATAAAAAGAACCACGCAGCCATATAAATTATAGTATTATATTTCTATGCACGCAGCATGGTTAGTCAGTCAGTGAAAGAGAAATAGTCCAGTGATTGTGATATAAATTGGAGTATTGTGTTGAAATTATTGAATCATTGTATTTCGTCAAATAAATTATTTTTAAAATAAATTAGACTTTAAATATACTACAATATGTAAGTACGCGCAAAATACCGAGGGGGGAACATTTCGCTAAAATGTGTACAAGACTTAAAATATTTAAAAGACTGAAAGACTCAAACCGGTGACTGAAGCGAAGATTTATGACTGAAAATTGCATAAAATGTCTGAAAATTGACTTAAATTGCTCAAAATTTCTAGTTGTACGAGATTTAAGGGAGATGTTTCCCCCTCGCAAATTACGTCAAACGAAAGATGAACAGGTACCGAGTACGTTCTGAAATTAAGGAATAGACAATCATTTGACTCGTAATTTTTTTGTTTTTACAATTAAAATGACTATACTTTCAGCAGGTTTGATCAAGATTAGATTATCTACTGTGTGATCTTCTTAATTTGTATTCGGTGTCATTATTTTTGTGAGCATTTTTGCACTGAGTACTTTTCACGCGATACAAAAATCCATGGTTGAATAAACTTTCTTTCAGACTGAGCTAAAGAATAGTACGCACCTCAAGGTCACCTATAAGATGGAATTTGTGAAACTACCTAAAATCAGCTATCAGTAATACTCCTTATCAGAGTTTCTTGCAAATCCTGTTTTTAATAATCGATTTTTCCAATACTGGCTGAACCATTATTTGAATAAAATTCTAACAAATAAAAAATCGCGTGCTCCAGTTTTATCGACATTCTTGGATTTGCTGCGAACACGCGGCGCCCCCCTTCCACTCTTGTCTCTATCGTACGACGAGACGAACGGAGCAGCATACCAGATGCGCGATTTCACCGGCGAAAACGAAGTCGGGGGGATGTTTTGCTACCCTTCGTGATCTATATTTATGGTACGATACCGTTTTGCGGGTCGAAATACATTAAAAGGGTCGAGGGTTTCTGGTTTAACACGATGTTCGTGGCTTTGTCGCTATAAAATGTAATTATAATTTGTCCTAAATTATCTTCATATTTTTTGTATGTTCGGCTTTGTGTGCGAACTGGAGGTATTTATTTTCAGTAGTACATACTTAATATCCCGACAAAGTGCTGAATTTTCAAAAAATACTTTCACTAGGAGAGCTTGCTCGAGTGGTGTTTTGTACAGCAACACAGTTTGGGCGACTGGCAAGGTGAAAGTATTTTGAAAATTCTGGAATATTTGATCAAACAATTTCACGAATACATTATATTATTATGGTAACGGTTCATCTTGTGTCATTAATGTCAGTTGAAGAGTTGAACCGTCAAACTGACGTTTCTATATTTACAATGATTGTTGTAAGTATGGAAACGTATAAATAAGAGAAAGAGGCCTATTTCAAAATACCACAGGCTGGAGACAGTTTTCGAAAAGTCCTTTTCTCATTGGTTTGAATTCAACAAATGATGGCATTTGATTGGTTTATATAATATGAGGGAAATCCGCAGGACGAGTGGTGTTTTCTCGACTATTCCACTTTTCTAGATATTCGGATCAAAAGCCGAATTTAATTTCACACCCGGCGCCACTGGCAAATTGGCAGCTAGATAAAAACGGCTGCTAGAAAGGGACTGTTAACTTCACACCAGTTGACAATGTTTGGTTACCACTCTAGCGAAATTTAACGCTCATTCGTCTATATTAGTGGATAATTTTTTTTCCTTCGCGACTAATTCTCGACAATAATTTTTTGACAATTGTTGGAAAATATTTCATCGATTTTCTGGACAGTGGCTTTACTAATTTCATATACAAGGTGTTCATTAAAGACATGCTAATATTTGAGGGGGTGATTCTTTGACTTATTTTAAGGAAAAAATTTTTCTATAAACGTATGTCTTAAAAGTCCTAACTTTTGAGATACAGGGTGATAAAGTTTTGAAAAAAAATAAGTTTTTTAATAATAACTGAGGTAATATTGTAGTTGTTTTTATAAAATTTGGTACATGTCTTCTATGCATCAAGGTGCATTTTGTAATGCACAAACATTTTCATTTTCTCAGCCAGTGGGGACTGGTTTTGTATTGAATATTTTTGGAGAAAAAAATACTACGCCACTGCTTTCTCCTGAAAAAAATCCTCATTCATTTTTGAGCAAATTTGATCTCTTGAGTTTTCTTTGTCCGACGCATGGTTTTCGCTTAAAAAAATAAAAATCGTTTCATTTCAGGATCAATTCTTCAAAAATCTGATGCGGTGTGGAAATGTTTGTGCATCGACTGAATCAAATTGAGGGATCGGATTTGTTCCAAAATGAATGAGAATCCAAAAAATGTGTAATTCTTGTCAGATGCTCGGTTCTTGATTAAAATAATTGAATTGAAATTGCTTCATATCGCAGTACCTAACATTTTGTTGACAATAAATCGTCCGATAGTTATTTAGCTACCTGTTTATAATTGATATTTCTTTTCACCACTTCTTAATCTTTTCATAATAAATGCATCTATGTCGACAATACCTCAATGGATTTCCGATATTAATTCAGTTACCTGTCTGTAATTATTAGTATATTTTGTTCTTCAAATCACTATAAATATTGTGTTTTCACTGGTTATGAATACCATTTTGTGTTTGAAAAAGCTATAGGAATAGCGAAGCGCACTATTATTTACTTGATTTTTAAGTGTGTTATTGAGGTTATTTTGGTTGTCCGCTGTTTTTCTGAATATAGGTAAATATGGTGAATTACACGAATGCAGAAATGGCGGCAATGCATTATACGTATATGGCCTCGCTGATGGTAATGCAACAGAAGCCAGACGCATTTATCAGGAAAGGTATCCTAATCGTGCCTTACCAGATAGCCGTACCTTTTCAAATATTCATCGCCGACTTAGGGAAACTGGTAGTTTCAAGAAAGGTACTTCGGAATGTAGACCTCTAAGCGTCAGAACTCTTGGAATTGAGGACGCGGGACATCCTGAGACGAGTGAAGTGAAGGTGGCCATTTACAACAATTTTTATAATCAGTGTTAGTATTTTCAATAATTAATGAATTTGATCCGTTCATTTAAACTTACTTTTATAATATAAAATAAAATTCGTTTTTGTACAAGCTGAAATCCATATATTTTTGATTCTCATTCATTTGGGAACAAATCTGATCCCTTAATTTGCTTTAAGTCGATGCACAATCATTTCCACACCATGCACATCAGATTTTTGAGGAATTGATCCTGAAATAAAACGATTTTTATTTTTTTAAGCGAAAACCATGAGTCGAACAAAGAAAACCCAAGAGATTAAATTTGCTCAAAAATGAATGGGAATCTCAAAAGTTAGGACTTTTTTATAGAAAGTTTTTTCCTTGAAATAAGTCAAAGAATCACCCCCTCAAATATTAGCATGTCTTTAAGGAACACCCTGTACATGTAGAGAATTTCAACATTCTTCTTATCGACTCGACACTTGAAAAGATTGTGTCATTTATTCACCCAGGCGCCTATCACTTCAAGTTGTTGTTTTTCTGTGTGGCCTCATTAATGGAGCAACGGGCGGACGATCGAAGTCACTCGAAATTCATTTCTCTTTCATTATCGAATTTCTCTGAAAATATTGAAACATCTCACTCCCACCGCCGACCTGCCGAGATGAAACAATATACTATCGGATCGCAGTCGTCTAGGATAATTTAATTGAGCTCGTGTGTTTCTGGAGGGAGACAAGTAGCATGATTTGAGTGTGAACCGTGACATTGTTTATAGGGTCAAGGATCGTGCGTGAATAGTTTGACATTGAACTAGACAATATCTATCTTTCGAGTTTGGAAATATAGGTTACAGTTTGTCTCACTTGGTTACACCCCCGCAATTTACGGGAGTGAAGCTAGCCACATCCACAAAATACACTGAAAATTACATTTTAAGGGAGATTTTGTTCAGTTACCCCTCCTTTTCTTAGTATCGGAAAATTCACACTAAGCTGTTCTTTCCTTCATTCACTGAAAATTATATCGCGAAAGAAATTGTGAAGGTTTTTGTCCCATTTCAGATGAACATTTTAAGGGAGATAATTCGATTTCATTTTAATTTTGTCATTTACCCTTCCTTTTCATAGTATCGGAAAATTCAGACTAAGCTGTTCATTCCTTCATTTGCTCTAGTATATGACACATTCGTCCAAGTTTCAATGAACTAAAAGCTACACCAGCATTTATGGCACACTCCAAAAAAAAAACTATTACATAATTTTGAACAAATTTTCCCCGTTTTCCAGGAAATGGGCGTAGTCTAATTTTTAAGTAAAGCTGCACCACACATTCTGTATTTTGAATTATTGATGATCAGATATCTGCTAACATTTCTTACACATTTATTACAAATCATTGACGTGTTGAAAATTTCAAAATTTTCATCCCCTAGGGGTTGAATAACCCTTATAGACCCTTATAACCCCTAGTAAATATAAATCTTAACGTGGTCGGTGCCTGAATTGTTCACAAGATTGTTTATAATTTTTGTACAAACTATCGAAGTGTTAAAAATTACAGAATGAAGGGCTCCCAAGGGGTTGAATGCCACCAAACTTCTCAAAATTCCTATTAAGCAGGGTTAGTAAATATCATGATATTTATGTAAATATCAAAATATCGGATATATATTGATATATATATATATATCCGATATATATCAAATTTGAATATTTATTAATTTTTTTTATATAGAGAATACCTAAAGTAGAAGTATTTATTTGTTTATTTTGAAACAAAAGAACCAAAAGTGAACCCCCTTAGGCTTTATCACAAGATTCACATGTGAGCAAAAGTTTTTCCATGCGGGAAGGAATTCCTTGCATTTCTTGCATTTAGCCCATTTCCCATTAATCACTGGCTTCATCTGCCAATTCAAATTTTAGCCACACTGCACTTTTAGTTTTGGGCATATTGTTTATTTCTATTTTGATCAAATGCACTTTGCACCTACTACGGCTACAACGTGAACTGCGTTTGTTAATACCGCCAGAAAAGCAGAAACACGCGACCGCACATAGTAAGGGGATTCACACATCAAATAAATGGGATTCTCCGACAATTAACATCATTCCGAATGATTAGGGAGTTCCCACACCGATCTCTCTTGAATTTATGACGAGATTTCAACCTATTCAACATAGTAATTTATACTGAGTGATATATATCCATGATATCAACGAATAAATATCACGATATATATCAATGATATTTATATGATATATATCGAGTGATATATATATATATCGGCGAACCCTGCTATCAAGTACATTATCTATTGCGATATTGCGCGTTTCGCTAAAATTGTCCACAAAACTATTTAAGAAGGATTAGAATCTATCGACGCCGACGTGTTGAAAATTTCGGAATGATGATTTCCATGGGGTTGAACACCCCACATAGCGCATAAACTTATTTCACTGCATTGCAAAGTGAACGATTTTGGATTTTCATTATACCGTTAAAATAACCTCAAAGGAGTTGACAGAAAATTCGCAACAAGCCTTATTTCATCGAGTTTCAGGATTTATTACAGTGTCTCACAAGGTTCTACTGCATTTTTTTTTAGCGAATGGATTATATCAACCATAGAAATTGAAATTGTGAAGAGTGGGTTGTGTTATTAAATTTTTGTGTTGCGGTATGATAGGAAATCCGACGTGAACTGTAATTCATCGAATTAGAATTCTTTACAGTGTCCCACACGCTTCTACTGCCTGTCTTCAGTTGCTCACGGACAATATCAACCATGGAAATCAATATTTTGAAGAGTGGGCTGTATTAATAAATGTTTGTGTTGCGATATGATAGGAAATCCGACGTGAACTGTATTTCATCGAGTATTAGAATTCTTTACAGTATCCCACAGGCTTCTACTGCGTGTCTTTAGTTGCTCATGGACAGTGTCAACCATGGAAATCAATATTTCGAAGAATGGGCTGTTTTAATAAATTTTTGTGTTGCGATATGATAGGAAATCCGACGTGAACTGTATTTCATCGAGTATTAGAATTCTTTACGGTATCCCACGCGGTTCTACTGCGTGTCTTCAGTTGCTCATGGACAATATCAACTATGGAAATTGATATTTTGGAAAGTGGGCTGTGTTAATACATTTTTGTGTTGCGTTATGATACGAAATCCGAAGTGAATTGTATTTCATCGAGTATTAGAATTATTTACAGTATCCCGCATGCTTCTAATCTTGTCTTTAGTTGCTCATTTTCAATATAAACCATGGATATCAATATTTTGAAGAGTGGGCTATGTTAATAAATTTTTGTGTTGCGATTATGATCGGAAATCCGACGTGAACTGTATTTCATCGAGTATTAGAATTTTTTACAGTATCCCACACTGTTCTACTGCATGTCTTTAGGCGCTCATGGGCAATATCAACCATGGATATCAATATTTTGAAGAGTGGGCTATGTTAATAAATTTTTGTGTTGCGATTATGATCGGAAATCCGACGTGAACTGTATTTCATCGAGTATTAGAATTTTTTACAGTATCCCACACTGTTCTACTGCATGTCTTTAGGCGCTCATGGGCAATATCAACCATGGATATCAATATTTTGAAGAGTGGGCTATGTTAATAAATTTTTGTGTTGCGATTATGATCGGAAATCCGACGTGAACTGTATTTCATCGAGTATTAGAATTTTTTACAGTATCCCACACTGTTCTACTGCATGTCTTTAGGCGCTCATGGGCAATATCAACTATAGATATTAATATTTTGGAAAGTAGGCTAAGCAAATACATTTTTGTGTTGCTATATGATAGTGATATGTGACGTAGAATAGGACTCATAAACATGTTTTGATTGTTTATCCCTAAGGCGATTTGTAACCATTTTAGAATTATTCAACTCTAAAAATTGTAAATAGCTGGAAGACACTGTATAAATGACCAAATATAACAAAACTGACTTAATTAAATCAAATAACAAAACACTTTTAATACTCTCAATAATATCTCATATTAATGACTGCCTACATTTTGATCAATCAGAATGGTGATAATTATCCAGGATTACGTTTTGTGTTGTTTAACACGTTGACTGCCATGTCGGTCTATGGGACCGAGGAAAAATTATTCTGGTGAGCCACCTCGGTCTCGTAGACCGAGGTTGAGGTTGATACACCAGGCCAACTCGGTCTATGGGACCGAGCCAATTGAACTGTTCTTGAAGCCATCGGTCTAAATTATTGTCAATAATATCGCGAAAACAGACCGAGACGAGACGGCTTCAGTAACAAGTTTGCGTTGCAAATTGTTCTCATTCGACGCACAGACCGAGTCGGCGTGGCAGACAAATCAGTAAAAACAACGAATTTTTGGAAGATGCAAGGGTGTACACTTATTGAAGAGCGCCGACTCGGTCTATAAGACCGAGCTGAATTTTTTAAATTTTTTGAACTCAGAGTCTCAATTTCCGAAAAATTCGATAGGCTGTACCTACATAGAGTCCATAATGGTTTCTGGGACAAAATTTTAGATTTTGCTTCGGCTCTGATACCAAAAATGAAAAAATGAGCACGGCAGTCAACGTGTTAATAATGAAGAACAAATGAGAGTTCTCTAAGGGCCACCAGCGCCAAAACTAGCCTATAGAAAAAGTTATGCCTATTGAACTTTTTGTTTGGAATGGCTTGGACTATAACATATAAAAAATTCAGTCAATTCGACAGGGTGCCAATTTCCCCATTAAAGTTTGCGGTATTTTTTAAATGTATTTCTTACAAGTATGAATGCCTTGAATGTGACATCATGTATACACTACTTCCAGACCGAAACTTGCAAACACAAAATAAAGACAGGCTCATGTCACGTTTGTGTAAGAAATATATAACAATTTTTGAGTTGAAACATGCAACAATTTTAATACATCGAATTCACCTTCACGTATGTCCGTGACTGTACCCACTGCAAGCCTTGAATATTTTTACTTAGAACCACTAGGCAACATAAAAGTTGTTTGGTTGTTTGCTCGCCGGCCGACTTCTGAAAGTTATACTTTCGAGCCACAAAGGATATCTCTGAACACTTGCGGCAGCCGACTGCAGTAAAGTCTTTCCATAATCTTATTTCAGTCAACTTTTAATGAAAGCATCTGCCAAGGTCGCTTGATAGTTATATGAGAGGCCCACCCGAAACAGCCGACTGTCGGGTTGGTTAGAACATTTTAAAAACTTCGGTACTGGTCTTCTTTTTTTACCTGTCTCGACGAGAAATACGAGAATATCCATTTTGTTAAGATTGAGTACATTATCGATTGGTTTGTAATTCATTCTTACATGGTGAAATACTGCAGACGTTCGAAAAAGTAACTTTTCCGACGACCTCCTTGAAATACGTATCATTTCTTCTTCTTCTTCACTTCAAGTGAATAAAGTTAAAGTTATTATTTCGTACTGTAAACTAGTACACAACATTAGATATTTCGCACTAGGGCGAAATATTTCATTTAGCACTAGTGTGAAATGAATATTGCGCACGGTCTCCTCGCTCGGCGATTGGTGCGATTACCAACTATAGTTAACTATACTCTAATTTTTACTCATAGGTACCTGTGACAATAGCTGCTTTCCATTTAACGTAAGGAGCTCCACGGAGCTACCCAGAGCATATGACCCTGCGTTCCATTTAGTGGGGCTTCAAGCACCGATTGACATCCCCCTTGCCCCTCGAGCACCACCCGTTTTATTGGTGCATGAAGCACAAGTAGACAAAAGTCCAAACGCGAATACATAGTTTTTTGGCGAAAAAGTCAGTGATAAAGTAATTTCCGATCTCAGGGGCTTGTAGCTCTGGGGTTTCACACTCCTAAATGGAAAACGCCTATAATGACATATCTACAAACGAATTCATAACATTATAGTGTCAGTGTCAATGTGATTTACTAATAGACTGGGAGATGATGACAGATTTTAGTTGACCATTTTCTCGTTCATGCCTCTTAGAGGACTAAAACATATAAAAGTGCTGACAAAATTAATGGAAAAATTTAGCCGGTCCCGCGTGGCTTTCATATGGAAAATTCAATTTCCATTTGCACAAAAAATATTTGTTTTGAGATGATTTTATCGCCGCTGCCATGTACATCAACAGAATGTTAAGATAGACATTAGAAGTGAAAATGATAGGCATAAGGGTTGAAATAATAAAATAATGTTAAAATATGTTTATTTTATTAATTGTTTTTGTTTTTTCTTTTTAATTAGAGTAAGAATAAACCGTTTTGTTGTTTAGAATATAGGTTGTTGTTAATGTATTTGTGTTAAACAATAGTTTGTGCTAGAAACAATGATGTTTTCTGATTAAATAATTAAATTTTAAATGTGATATATATCGGATATATATCCGATATATATCGGATATATATCATATGATATGATATTTATATAAATATCATCATATTTTCGAACCTTGCTGAATCGTGATTTTCTCAATATTTTCAATAATCTTCGACTTTCTTCAGTTTCTTCATTATTTTTATACCAAAAAATAGTTTATATTAAATTATTTATAATAAAATATTTGAATACATAATTACAATATAAAATTAATTTATTAGAATCGTTTTTTTTTATTTTTTACAATAAATATGTTTTTGAAAACTCTGCATGAAACAAACAGATTATTGTTTCCTTGAGACTGATAAAGGTCGCCTTTTTATCTACATAGTGTCAATAGTAACCGCAGGTGTTTGCAGTAAACAAATGTTTGTTAGCAATGCCCTTGACTTCATAGATAACTGGTGTGTATATAAATAGAGTTACCGCCAAGTATTCGAAAAATAAGGAACTCTTTTGATTTCAATTCAAATCTCAAACTTTATATGAGCACACTGAAACAAACTGCTTGTGGTTTCATCAAAAATTAATCTCGAAAACGAATCGATAAAATTTTTTTTTGTTCGATATTAAGAAGAAAAATACCTTTCATATGAAGTATCACTTGCCGTTTAAAAATGTAGTGGTGCCGGTCACAACTCCGAGGGATGGAATGTATTTCGGGTGAATTCCATCGAGAACGATGTCCCCCTCGAAAATGTAGTGACGTGTCCGATCGTTTTCATATAATTCGGTTCTGCCGACCTACAGAGCCGCTGTTTCATTTTCAATGGCTCACTCTGTATATTTGTGTCGACCTAAAAAGATGTTGTGTATCACACGCCAAGAAACTGTTTCGCAAGCGCTCGTAATTGACGGCCTCTGTTCCCTCAAACATGCTCGCACTTGCAAAAATACAGTTTCTTGTCTTGTGATACAAATAACTATTTACTCCTAATTTCGTGGTTAACACGTATGTTAAGGTGGCACAGCCGTTTCAGCACAATAAAAAAAAACTGATGTCACATTTTTTAACTGATTAATAACTATTTTCTAACCTAACTCCTAATTTTTTAACTCAAGTGGTTTCGGAGAAAAAGGAGTTGTGCTAGCTTAACGCTTAAGATGGCACATCAGTCGTACCTTTTTTTCTGATGAAAATATTCAGATGATTGGAATGCTGGATTTTTTACTTATTAATAACTTCCGCGTGATATACAAGGAGTTTCAAAATTTCGCTTCCTAAAGCACTTGATATCTAACACATATGGATTGTGGTGAAAAAAATTACTGTGGTATTAAAATTGTGCCCGAAACGCAATGAGACCGAAATCCTAGTCATATCACCATCTTTCTCCTCTTTCATTTTCTAACTTCAACTGAACTGGATAGGATAAAAAATGTCTTCTTTGAATGCAAAGAGGAAATTTACTCTTCAATATTTCACCCAAATGATATGAATAGGAGGAAAAATTAACCGCGAAAATATATTAACCATCTTCGAAACGAGATGAGACTGAAAACAATCAGAACAATCATTGGAAATAATATACAATTTTAAATTATATACGCTCCTTATGAAATACCCTGATATTCTTTTTTATTGTACACATGATGCGAAAAGATTGATATGAAATATCGCAATCTTTCGATTCTCCCATTATCTAACTCCAGCACAACGACTGATAAATGCAGGTGTAAAAATTCAACCGGTGTAATCTTAGCAGTAAGGAAAATCAGCTGAGGTAATACTTTTAACAGTTTTCAAAACATTACAGTTTTACCATTACCCTTTGATTTTTTTACTCCAGCACAATCATCTGAAATAGTGATACAGGTATGTGTTACATATATTCGGCCCATATGAACTGATTGGAATGACAATTTTCCTTGAATTCATTTTAATGTCCACTTAATTCAAAAACATTGATTAACATTGAAATTTCGCAATTTTTCGATTCTCCCATTTTCTAACTCCAGCACAATAACCGAAAAATGCAAAGAAGTGATGTATTCTTCAATTTTATACCCATATGTGATCTGAGCAGCACGAAAAATCAGCGGATAAAATATTTTTAAACGGCTTGAGACCGAAAGTATTAAAATTTCAACATTAATGCACCTTCTGATTTTCTAACTCCAGCACAATTATTGGAAATTGTGATTAAGAAATGTATTACATTACACTCGACCGATTTGAACTGATCGGGATGAAAAATTCCCTGAAATTCGCTTTTACTGTCTTTGAAATATAGCAATTTTTCGATTCTCCCATTTTCTAACTCAAGCACAATGGCCGATAAATGCACCGAGGTTATGTATGCTTCAATTTTCTACCCATGTGATCTGAGCAGCAAGGAAAATCAGCTAGGAAATATTTTTAAACGGCTTCAAAACGTGATGAGACCCATAGCATTACAATTTTTTCATTATTGTGTCCTCTGATTTTTTAACTCCAGCACAATCATCTAAAATATATCATATGAATTGACTGGGATGAATATTTCCCTGGTACTAATATTCAATGTCCACGTAATTAAAAAACATTGATTAACATTCAAATTTCGCAATTTTTCGATTCTCCCATTTTCTAAATCCAGCACAATGACCGATAAATGCAAAGAGGTGATCTATTCTTCAATTTTCTACCCGTGTGATCTGAGCAGCTAGGAAAATCAGCTGAGAAAATATTTTTAAACGGTTTCAAGACGTGATGAGACCGATAGCATAACAATTTTTTCATTATTGTGATTTTTTAACTCCAGCACAATCATCTAAAATAGTGATACGGGGATGAATCACATCATATTCGACTCGTATGAATTGACTGGCATGAATATTTCCTTGGTACTAATATTTAATGTCCACGTAATTCGAAAACATTGATTAACATTGAAATTTCGCAATTTTCGCAATGTGATTTGAGCAGCAAGGAAAATCAGCTGAGAAAATATTTTCTAACGGTTTCAAATTGACCGAAATCATTACAATTTTACCATTAGTGTGCTCTATGATTTTTTATCTCCAGCACAATCATCTGAAAAAGTGATATTAGGACGTATTAAATTATATTCGGCTCTTATGAACTAATTAGAATGAACATTTTCCAGGTATTAATTTTTACGTAATGCCAAAAAACTGACTTTGAATATCAGGGTAATTCATAAGGAGCGACTAAATTCCAACTTTCAGTCGCAGATGATTCCACAACTTTATGAACATCCTGTTCATATTTTCAGTTAAATTGTATATTATTTCCAATGATTGTTCTGATTGTGAAATAATGTTTTCAGTCTCATCTCGTTTCGAAGATGGTTAATATATTTTCGCGGTTAATTTTTCCTGCTATTCATATCATTTGGGTGAAATATTGAAGAGTAAATTTCCTCTTTGCATTCAACGAAGACATTTTTCATCCCAACCAGTTCAGTTGAAGTTGGAAAATGAAAGAGGAGAAAGATGGTGATATGACTAGGATTTAGGTCTCATTGCGTTTGGGACACGATTTTAATACTTTCCACTGTAATTTTTTTCACCACAATCGGAAGTAAGTATGAGATATCAAGTAATATCACCTCAGTGTTCTATTTTATGTAAGTTAGAAAACGAAGGAATGAAATTGTAATATTTATGCAACTTAATTCGAGTATTTGTTTGTTTTTTTGCCTTAGGGAGCGACATTTTGAAACTCCTTCACTAGAATAGTATATTCTGTAACAAGGTTAGAATGAAAATTCGATGCGAGTGGAAAGTTCCGAGCGCGAGCCGAAGGCGAGCGTGAGGAACCACGAGCATCACGAATTTTCATTCTAACCGAGTAGCAGACTATATTTTCTCCACGATCAAAGATAGGAAACGTGACAGCAATAATTTTGACACTTACTCAAATTTTGCCACTACGATAACAATCAACTGCGTAAAGGCTAATGTTATTATTGCTAACCAGTGTGAGAATATTATTCTATCACAAAAGAGAGAACGTAATAGCTATTTGTATTACTAGGGAGGAAAGTGCCACTTTTCCTCCCGCAGGATGTAGTTTACTGCCCGACGCGAAGCGGAGGGCAGTAAACATCCAAGGGAGGAAAAGGCACTTTACTCCCTAGTAATTTCCTCATACCCACTCAATAAAACCTTTTTGTGACTTTGTTTGCAAATAGACCTATTCTTACTTGATGGAAAGTATAGACAATACAGTCATGTGTATCTGAGAATCTGCGGTGGTGCAATGGCTAGCGTCTTGGGCTTGTAATCCGAAGGTCCCGGGTTCATCTCCTGGCAATTACAACTTTTTTTTTTAAGAACGTTATTTTACTTTTTTCTTGTTAGTGATTTGAATTATTGGACATTTAGATAGCTTATACATTTCGGATTGCTATTGAGTGAAGTATTGTTATGTGCCTATTTGAATGAAGTGTCGATCATTTTTTTTCTAAGAGCTGCGCTTGTAGAAAAAATAATGTGTGTTTTCGAGCACAAAGTGTCATTGTCGTTCTCCAAAGATTAATCTCTTTGTCGAGCAACAATCAATCACTTTGCGCTCTAAATACACAAATAGCTGTTAAAGAACTAGAGTAGAAGTCACATTCATGTTTGATTTTTACCAAAATACAGGATATATAAGATGTTCTAGAAATTACGGAAACAATTTGATTATAATAGATTCACAAGTTTCATCGTTTACAACTTACTTGAAATGAGGGGGAGGAAAACTACGTTCCTCCCTGGTTTGAGGGAAGAAAGTGTGTACTTTCTATAGGGGTATAGGAGGAAAATACATTTAAATTGCATGGGGGCAGAGGTGTTGCAGAATATTTCTTCAATCTCAAGAGAGAGAATTCCAGCATTCTGTAATCAAATTCGATTTCAGAATTGGCAAATTCTGTGATGATCGTGGAGAAAAAAAGTTACGTAACGGCTGTGCCATCTTAAGCGTTAAGCTAGCACAACCCCTTTTTCTACGAAACTACTTGAGTTAAAAAATTAGGAGTTATGTTAGAAAATAGTTATTAATCAGTTCAAAAATGCGGCACTAGTTTTTTTTTATTGTGCTGAAACAGCTTAACATACGTGTGGTTACCGCTAGTAAAATTATAAAATACAATGTCCAGTGCGCCAGAGCAAACAACAGGCAACAGCGTATCGCTCTCTCCAACCTTTCTGTCTATGCCTAAGGTGGGTAATGATGAATGAATATCCTAAATCGACTACGTCATCCTTGATGGAACTATTACCGTTCGATGTTTGGATTGGTATTTTTATCGGAAGCACGATTCTCAAAATGGACGATGTTTCTCGTGCGTTGGGAATTGGAAGAATTCTCCATTCGATGCGGTCCTCACTGAATCACTTGGCGTTTGGCATTGAGCTTGATGGGAAAACGGCGATTTTAATCTTCAATGATAAAAATAGGGGAAGTGTTTCTTTAAGACTTTCTTATAGGAATAATTGTCAACCTTGATCAATGCATAAAAAATACACAACTTTTTGATTCTTGTTCTTTTTCAAAACCATATGCTGAATGAATTAATTTTCCTCGATAAACCAATTAGAAAAGGCTCTAAAAATGATACTCCAACATAAAATTCAACAAATCAAGAGTACTTATCTTCTGTTTTTCGCAAAAATTGGTTCAGATCTAAACTCTTATTTGAGTGGAGTATTATCTTAATTTGAAGTTGGGTTTGTTTTTTTTGTTGATTATTGCACATAGGAAATTACGTTGATACTCAGGACTTATCTTCAGTTTTTCTCAATTATCTCAGAAACCTTCACTTTTAGACACATAGAATGTTATGACTTTTAGGATGAGCCTAACTTATGTCAAACACTCATTTATCAATTCAGTTGTCCAAAGAAAATTCGTTCAAATAATATGACGAATAAAAAAAACGGAGTTTGTCGGTCTCATTCTGACTTACCTGTACTATGTTATGAATACTCCTAACATTGAAAAATGTTCAGGAGGTTGACAATTATTCCTATTAGTTATAATAAAGTTGCATCATGCGATTATAGCACACAGGATGTTATGTCTCTTCTCAGGACAAATCTTCAGTTTTTCGCAAATATCTCAGAAACCTTCACTTTTAGGCAAATGGAATGTTATGACTTTTAGGTTGAGTATGGATGAGCCTAACTGATGTCAAACGCTCATTTGTCAATTCAGTTGTCCAAAGAAAATTCGTTCAAATAATATGACGAATAAAAAAAACGGAGTCTGTCGGTCTCATTCTGACTTACCTGTACTATGTTATGAATACTCCCAACATTGAAAAATGTTCAGGAGGTTGACAATTATTCCTATAAGTTATAATAAAGTTGCATCATGCGATTATAGCACACAGGATGTTATGTCTCTTCTCAGGACATATCTTCAGTTTTTCGCAAATATCTCAGAAACCTTCACTTTTAGGCAAATGGAATGTTATGACTTTTAGGTTGAGTATGGATGAGCCTAACTGATGTCAAACGCTCATTTGTCAATTCAGTTGTCCAAAGAAAATATGAAGGAAAATATGACCACATACCATCGTAACTACGCCGGTTTACGAAAATTGAAAATTATAACTTTGATAAACCTTGATTGGTGCACCAAGTTTGAATTTTTTTTCTCCAGGAGTTTTAGAGAAAAAAAAAATAAATCTAAATTTTTTTCGCACTTTTGACACCCTGTATCTCAGAGGGGATGCATTTTAGGACATACCTTGATAGAAACTTTTCATCTCAAAATGAGGCAAGGAATCTGTAGTTGGAGTTTGTCGGTCTTATTCTGACTCACCCTGTATATTTAGGATGGGGTTCAAAAACTGGCCAATCGGAAAATAATATCGGTGTGTTCGAGGAATTTTCCAAAATATGTTTATATTCAGAAATAATGAATTTATTCCATACATTTGCATCGTACTGTATATGTTTTTCGGGATCTGAGATTATGATTTTTTTGTCAATATTTATAAAATAAAGATGTCGGCTCAAATATGGCAAACGAATTTTGTGATTATACTATTATTATGATATTAAAAATTCATAACTGGTAATAATCTTTAGTTTTTAGTAATTATCTTTCTTACTGGTTATTATCTTCAATTATAGGTAATTCATTATTCCCTAAAACTTTTTCATTCTTGATAATTACAGGTAATTTCTTCATTAGGTGTACAAAAAATGACTAGTTGTCCCCCCTCACTACAAGAACTATTTTGGTGAATTTCTCTTCAAGGTCACTGAAAATTATGATCCAGGGCTCATTTGATTCGGAATGACCTCTAGAAACTTTTTGAAAAATTTGAAGGTGCGTCGGCAAAAATTGCAAAAGTTATAAACAATTTCGTAAATACAAAGGGGAGTTTTGGTTTTTTGCAAATATCTCGGAAACTATTAAACATATCCAAAATTTGAAAGAAGATCCTGAAAGTGGATGAAATTTCATAAAAAATGTCCCGCCTGCCAGAACTCTACCACCAATTTAGAATTTTAATTTAGAGGCGCTAAAAGCGGATGATGCGAACCCATTCAATATCAATACTAAGAAATAAAAAAATTGGCTCACCTTTGAGACAGTTGAATAAACGATAATCCATAGAAAAAAAATTCCCGTAATTATTTTACTACATATGCCTTTGTTAATTATCTAGATTTTACAAGTTTAAAATTTACATACACACCCTGATAACTAATATAACTAAAAACCTCAAATTTGTTTCACTTCTTGGAGCTATTCTTAAAAGGCTTAAGAAAAGATCCCCACTGGAAAAATTGAAAAATTTTGATTTTCCACTTTGTTATTAACAATCTCAGAGAATGAAAAATTAAAAATGCAAATAAAGCCATGAATTTTATTTTTAATATTCCAATTTGTTCGTATTTTAATTATTTAAAGTTACAAAAAAATTATTTTTAAACATTTCTTACTCTGATTGTTTAAATAATTGTTATAAACAAATGCATTGTTTTTAAGATATTTGAATTTTTGTTTTTGGAATTTTAATCAGCAATAAATATTTTGATCTTAAAGAACAAAATCATTAAAAAAAAATGTAAGTGCTTAAAAACGCATTGTTGATTAACTATATTTTTTGTTACGAAATATCAAAATTAAGGAACCATTTTTTATAATCACAATATCCATTGCTCTTCGATATTCTAAAAAAATATTCATTTATATTTTCTTTGTTTATTTAATAAACAGTTTTTTGTAAACAAATGCAAAAAATAACAAAAACAACCATTTGTCATTTGTGGTGTAAAAACAAATTAATATTAATATTTGGTAGCAAAAAAAATAGTTTTCAACAAATGCGTTTTTAAGCAATAATTTTTTTTTTTTATAATTTTGTTATTAAAGATCATAATATTTATTTCTGATCGAAATTCCAAAAATAAAAATTCAAATATCTTATAAACAATGCATTTGTTTATAACAAATATTTAAACAATCAGAGTAAGAAATTTAAAAAAAAACATTTTTATGTAACTTTAAATAATTAAAATACGAACAAATTGGTATATTGAAAAAAAAAATTATAGCTTTATTTGCATTTTTCAGTTTTTAGTCTCTTAGTTTGTTAATATCAAAGTGGAAAATGAACATTTTTTAATTTTTCCAACTGGGATCTTAAAGCCTTTCAAAAACAGCTTCAAGAAGTGAAACAAGTTGAAGGTTTTTAGTACAACAATTATCAGGGTTTGTATGTAAATTTGAAACTTGTAAAAACTAGTTAATTAACAAAAGCATATGCAATAAAATATGTAATTATTGGGAAAAAAAAATTTCCTGGATTTTCGTTTATTCAAGTGTCTAAAAGGTAAGTGCATTTTTTTATTTCCTAAAATTGATGTTTAATGAGTTAAAAATATTTTTATTGTTCAAGGGTCCGTATCAGTCAGCGCACGCGGGACTCGCATCACCCGCTTTTAGATTTTCGCGTCTATATTTAAAATTCTAATATTGGTGGTAGGATATTTTCTCTTTTCTTTTGGATATCTTCAATAGTTTCCGAGATATTTGCAAAAACCCAAAACTCCCCTTTGTTTTTACTAAATTGTTTTTAATTTTTGCCGACGCACCTTAAAATTTTTCAAAAAGTTTCTAGAGGTCATTCCGAATCGAATGAACCCTGGATTATAATTTTCGGTGCCCTTGAAGAGAAATTCACCGAAATAGTTCTTGTAGACTAGACTACACCATTAACCATCAAACCTACATATGCTCGAAATTTTCGAGTGTGCGTGTCTGCGCTCGTGAATCTGCGCGTTCCGGAACGCACCGACAAACTGGCATGGCGAACTTGTCGATTTATCGTCTACCGGATCAGCTGCACGTGTGCCGTATTGACACGACAGAGAATTGGAGTCTCGTAAACCGCTCTCCGCCCGGCTATCGAGCCATGCCACGAAGGGACCTAACAAGGCGTGCTTTCCTTCTTGCTCCTTTAACGGGGGACCTGTTGCTGATTGATACGAGAGCCAGCGTTTACTTTTTGTAGTACAGGAATATCCGCTTGAAGTTAGCCGGCAATTTTATGCAACTCATATTGTTATAGAATTGGGATTTCAAATTAAGATTGTAGCGCTACCGGCGGCGGACGATGAAGTACTTTCTACGACATTGTTTTATAACCTTACTTTTTCATCCATATATATTTCATTGTTTCTTTTGTTTATTTCGTGTATTGAGTATTTGAAGCGTGGTTTAGGCCCTTTAAACATTGTTAAAACTGTGATTTCGATGATTTTTACCTTTTATTACTGTTCATTTAAATAAATGATTATTGGTGTAAGGATTAGTGTTAAGGTGTTAATAGTTACCTTGTTAGAAAAAAGGTAGTGATAAAATACTTCAATCGTCTTCGTATAAACAAAGACAAATGGCCCAATTAAAATTAAGTTTATTGGAATTTCTGAGGTATGTTGAAGGGACCGAAAGTTCTCGGTGTGTAGTAGAAGGTGAAGAAGTCCTCAATGCAGACCATATAATATTATTTGGAAAAGATAAATGGAACTCTTCAGTGACAAAAGTGTGTGCCCTCTGTCTCCAGACAAGCGCTCTGCAATCCGAGCCTCATCAAGTGAGTGGAGAACTCAGAATTATAGACGGTTATATTAAAATTATGCAAATGTAAATAAGTCAATAAAAACAAGATACCTACCTACCTTTGTTAATATAATCTTCTTGCTAAAATAGAGCGAACACACTTTCATAAATTTGCTTATTGGTTTGCCAATCCGAACCTTTAATATCCAGGCTTTTCTTCTTGAGATTAATTCTCGTCCCATCTCCGTTTCAAAATAAACCTTTGGGTCATTTTCCTCGGGATATCTTTGAAAAGTTGATTTATTTTGGCCTAGGAATTGTAATGTGGCACAGAACAATAACCATTGTAAGACGCCATTATAAGACCGGAAGGGTCGGTCGCTTTACTTGTAAAAAGGCTTGTAAAAAATCACTAAATTAAGATGAAATAAAAACGGTTCACAGAAAGGCTCTCTATTCATAAAAAATCAATGGTAAACAAACGATACGAAAGTGTGGTTAGAAAACAATGTCGCAGAAACTAGTTTACATTAAAGCCACCAGAGTGCGTATCGCTTAGCATGAAATGCCAATAGAATAGAAATTTATTGACCATTTAAGGTACAGGTAGTACATATGGCACGTCATAATATGTATTCAATAAACAATTAGGAAAATAATAAAATAAAATTACATATACAAAATTGGTTAAAACAAACAGAATAAATCAAGAGATGAAATTAAACATTTACAAACAGAAAAACATTGTTACTGTCAAGTAGTACATAATATGACAAGTCATAAAATAGTTATAATAAATAAGCGAGTAATATAATAAAATGAATACTACACTATAAAAACAGATCTGTAAAATTCAGGTAAATAACGTGGGTAATTTTATGACCAACGTTATTTACCTGAATTTTACCATCGATTCTGTGAAATGCATTTACAGTATTAGACCGTCAGATAGTGACAGATTTAGGTGCCCCATTTTCACATACAAGCCTCGAATAGGGTTGAAAGGTAAGTCGATGTTGAGTAAAATTAAGGAAAATTTACGAGTGGCTCGTGGGGAAAACATATGGAAAAATCAAAAAGAATTTCCATTAAATTTTCCGACAACAAAATCTACTTTTCCATTCACGCAAATCTACTTTTCCATTCACGCCACTCAATCCATTATGTTTTTCGGTCTAGTGACGATGTAGGTTTTCATAGTTTCGATGGGCTTGCGTGGGAAAACCTGTTAAAATCTCGATATTTCTTTACAAGATTACAGCCTCATTTCAACCCTTTAGCCACCTTCAACACTCAAGCCTTTGATCTTCTGAAGCCAGGTTCTATTAATTAATGATTAGGTGAACACGGCTCGCGTTAAAATATGGAAAATATGGAAAATCGAATTTTCCATATGTTTTCCCCAGGAGCCACTCGTAAATTTCCCTTCATTTTACTCAACATCGATGTACTTCTCAACCCTATTCGAGGCTTGTATGTGAAAATGGGGCACCTAAATCTGTCACTATCTGATGGTCTATATCTGTACCTGAATATTAATACAATATACATACTTGTTTATTACTTTGTGAATTTCAGATATATATTTTGTGATTTTACAAAGTGATTTCTTAGTATTCTGGAAAAGTTCTGTGTGATTTTGCTTTGCGTTTTTGTACTGTACTTTTTCAGTGTATTATTAATATTGAAATATGTATTTTTCACAATGCACTTTTAAACTGTAACTTTATCATGTGATAGGGGATGAGTTTCGTCCAATAAAATTCCATATGAAATGAAACATTTATTCAATACAGATAAAAACAAGTTCAATGTTTTTGACTGTCAATAATAAATAAAAATATATATAAATTATACAACATATATATATATTTATACATATACAGGGTGTTTCATAATAAATGCGCAGGACTTTAGGATGTGATAGCTCGTCCAAAAATATGAAAAAAAGTTTCTATTCTTACCCAAAAACATTGGCGGTTCAAGTAGGCGGCTCAAAATCATACTTTTTCCAGTGGCGTAGAAGTTGGAGAAAAAAACACCCACTACGCCTTCAAAATCTTCACCAATTATGAAATTTAAAAAATAAAAAATCTGCACAAAACAGCTTATTATGAGTAAAAAATGCATTCAAAATCTGTTTTTTGTGCGATAAACGGTTCCAGCGATATTCGCAAAAAAATATTTTTTTAAATTCCAACACCCTGTATCTCGAAAATGTGGAGTTTTAGAGGGAATTTTAGAGAGTTAAAATAAACTTTTTTTCATATTTTTGAACGAGCTATCACATCCGGAAGTCCTTCGCATTTATTATGAAACACCCTGTATAAGCAAACATAATGAAAATAAGTAAGTGAAAACAATACTTTCTATAATATCTTAAACGGCCAACAAATAAAAATAAATACAAAATTATCATAATTTAGGCTGAGATTTTATGAAAGGTTATAGATGTTGGCTCTGAAGGCGAATCGATATTTGAACTGTGATGTTTTGATACTTCTGATATGGGGTGATCTGCAAAAATAATTCACGTTATTATTCAATGCATATTAGGTTTGAAAAAATTACATTTCTGGCTCTTGTAAAAAAAAATTATTTCTTCAAGATGCATAATTATTATTTCAAAATTTGAAGTTCGCTTTTCTTAGGAGAAACAAAACCGTAGTGCTCTAAGTAATATTTTTTTCTTGAATATGATGATCGTAAATGACCATTTTTGGTATCATGAATTTTTTTAAATAAGAATTTGAATTGAAAACTTGAAATATTCAATTCTGGGAACTTTTCCTTCAATTCTTTCAGCATATTTTCATTAGTGAGTGTTTCAATATCCATTATTTCTTCAATTATAGTCTTAAGACTCTTTTCACATAAAAAATATTTAGACTGTAGAGTTAAATATATGTTGGCTAGAAGTTCAGTGCTTAGCTTTTCCGAGTCATCATTACAATAATTCTCACTTTCAGTCTCTGCAAAATACAAAGTGCATTCTGTATTGGGATATCATAAAGATCTTCAGACTGATTCGCAAAACATTTGCACAGGCATTTGATATTTCAGTGAAATTTTGTCTGGTTAGGTGAACTCGAAGTTGTTGTTTACTTCTGAACAAAGTTTTACTTTTACTTTTTTTAATGGACATGTGAAAGCATTATTATCTGAGAAATGACCAATGACATGAGACATCAAAGCTTTCCTATTATCGGTGAACACTTGCTGCCAGATATCACAAATCAAGTTATTACTGATATTATTATGACATAATAGTTTTGAGGAATACATGCATATAATTTCGGAAAACATGCTGATTAAATGCAATATAATTTGTGAATACCCCTTTGCATTTGTCATATCTGCAAGGAAATTCGATATTGTCTATTATATTTTTCTATTATGAAACTCTTGAAACTATCCAGGTTCTACATACAAACATACTGCATATAGGGGAGTTGAAGTTTTTATGGGTAATACTAATAATAATGATATTGTCTTACTATATCTTTCTCAACTGAATATCACTGAATTTATTTGAGGTTATATTTTATAAGTTCAATGGCACTCACGCGCGGACACCGGCTGGATTAACTGCGATGCTAACATTTTCCCGATTTCGTTCTCGCTCGGCGTTAGCGGTCATCATTGCGCAGACGTCACGCAAAAATTACAGAATGCGTAGCTGAAAATCACCGATTTACTGCACATTTAAATCATTTCCGGCGAAAAATGCAGTGAAGCTGAGATTCGCATTGTGAATCGAAAGTGTTACAAATGACATTTAATTAAAATAATACATACCTGAAAAGTATAATATTACAAGACAGATATACTTATTTTCTGTAAAATTACTAGATTTTGTGAGAATTCAGTAAATATTTTACAGAAAATATACTGTATTTTTACTCCAATTTTTATCAGTGTATACAAATGACATAAACTTGTTAAAAACATACATAGAAATACATAGAATACATAGAAATTGCAACTCATAAAATTACACATTTTCAAATAGAAAAACATACGAGGATATACTACTATAGAACCAAACAAAATTTCAATGTCAAAATATTTTATTACTCAACATATTCTCCTCTTAATTGGATACATTTATTACAGCGAACCTGCAACGTCTCTAGACCTTTCAAAAAAAAATGTTTCTTCTTGCTCTGCAACCCAGACCTCCACAGCTTTTATTACCTTCTCGTTGGAAGAAAATTTACGACCTTTTAAACTTTTTTTCAGTTGAGAAAAGAGATGATAGTCGGACGGAGTCAAATCTAGTGAATAAGGGGGGTGTTCTAGTAATTCAAACCCTAAATCACGAATTTTTTGCATGGCAACATGAGATTTGTGTGCAGGGGCGTTGTCCTGCAAAAACAAAACACCTTTGGATAGCTTTCCGCGTCTTGTCTCTTTAATTTTTTCCCGTAGAGTGGTCAGTAATGTCGAATAGTAATCTCCAGTTATTGTTCTACCCTTATCCAAAACATCAATCATGATTACTCCATGGCAATCCCAAAAAGCTGAAGCAAGAACTTTTCCAGCAGATTTTTGTACTCGAAACTTCTTAGGTCTTGGAGAACCGGAGTGTCGCCATTCCATCGATTGTTGATTTGTTTCTGGATCGTAGAAATGTACCCAAGTCTCATCCATAGTAACAATAGTGAATATGCAAGTGATTTAAATTTACTTGATTATTTTACCTCCGATACTTTATTGTCTTGACATTACACCTACACCATTAGTTTTTCATTCAGTTTGTATTTAACTCCATTAAACTTTAATCAAATAGTGCATAATAAGCGCGCGTAATTCAAATTTGCGATACGCATCACTATTGGTCGAAACGAAGAATGACGTCACATTTCACGTTATGACATTTATCTTTTTCATAGAAAATTTGTTTTTATTTATATATTTGTAGTGTTTTCCATTACATAGTGCGATTTTGTTCTAGCGACAATTGTAAATTATCAGTAGTAATATCCCTAGGACATTGATAATAGACGAGATAATTTTTTGACAATCGAAAGCTCGTTCCTTGGTAACAGCCCTCAGCCTTCGGCTTCGGGCTGTTACCAAGCGATGAGCTTGAGAATTTTGTCATAAAATTATGAGGCATTTGTCAATGTCCGAGAGATATTCGGCGGAAAATTTTTTGACAAAAAAATTTATAACTCAATAAAATGAAAGTACAATTATTAAAATTCAACTTAACATTAGATTCGTTGCTGTTATCTACTATAGAAGACCTATTACCACGCATAATATTTATGATCTTGTTATGGTGTTCTTGATCGAGATTTAAGTATGGTTTTATAGAATTTTGATTGCTATGACCAGTAATTTTCAGCAATTGTTGTTCTTCTACACCACTTTTTGCCAATTCGCTAACAGCAGTTGATCTATTCGAGTGATTTGTTATCTTTCTGTCCTTTACATTCAAGCCAATTGCCTCAGCAGCAGATTTAGTCCATCCATTTATTGTATTTCTCCCAATAGGTACATTATCGTACCATTTGTCAGTTTCATTTTTCCAGAGTCGATTTGGTTTCAAGAACAATCGTGGTGAGGTAATATTGTCGCCTCGTTTTGATATCAGTTTATGAAAAATACGTACAGGGCAGCTTTGTCTTTCGCCTTGGCACGTTTTACTGAACACCGGATTGTATTCAATGCGATTTGTTGGAGAGTCATCGTTATTTCTCTCGATTTGAAAAAAGTCCACCAGACAAGCAACTGCCTCTCCTCCTCGCCACGCTAATTCTACAGCAGCAATATGGTAAAATTTACGCATAAGACCTTCAGGAGTATTTTCATCCCATAGCAATATTATTTTGTTAACTTCAGACAAATTTAACGAAACTGAACTGGACTTACGTTTACATGGATCTGCTTGTAGTTTCTTCCTGATTGCATCGCGGGCATCTCGGGCTGGTTTAAATACTATGCTGTTAAATGGGTCAATCATAATATTATAGTCATAGTACTTTTCTTCCAAAAGTTTGCACGAAACGTTCCACATTGTCTTCACCGTTGCTTCTTTAAATTCGGTCCCGACTTTCTTTCTCATATTGACCGCCCAATCTTTCAGTATCAACGCCAATTCTTCTAAGCTTCTGTGTTCATTTAATTCATATTCTCGTTCGCATCAAAATTCCATAAATATTCCCCAAATATATTTGTGACGGTAGGGTTGTATCTCTAGGAATGTTTTCTTTGATTACCGCATTTATACTTTGAACATTCGCATTGCCAAAACGTGACATTTTGAAATTTATTTGGAATGAAGTTGTCAAACTCAATCGTGTTGTCATAGTGATTGATAATTGCACTGAATGCAATTATCAGGGTAATGTTGACATGATTGGGTGAAATTGTTTCATGTGACACAAAATGACAAAATTTGAATGGTTATTAGAACTGTCAAAAAATTTTCAAGAACAATGACTGAAAGTGGTTTTGTCAAAGCACAATCCGACAATACATGAACTGATGAGTAGTAATAGTTTATCAAATGATAGTTTTCCTTTTGTAATTTAGGTGAGGCAGGTATAAACAGAGTTATCTGTTAGATATATGTTGGAAGATATATCAGAACAGACACTAATGCTGTGTAGAATACTTTTAATCAATGCTAAATGTACAAAATCAGTTGAAGAAGGTGATATAAAAATAGATCTTGATCGTCTATCACATTGACAATCTGAACTGCTTTAAATTCAATATATGCATCTGTCACTTAATAATAAAATACAGGATGTAATTCTAACATTATCTCCCGCTTGATATACAAAACATTTATGCATACAAAACTTACTTCTTATCAATTCACTTCATGTTAACTATCGAAATAAAATGTACTCACATTGAAATGATCTTCACAACAATGTAAATGTGATATTGGAGATACTTCGCCTCTTCTCATAACCTCACACCATTGTTTACGTATTTTCGCATCTCTTGGAACAGACAAAAATACTTTATTTGGTGTACTTATAATTTTGTTTTGTCATTCCGGTACTAGACAATACCTATAAAATGTTTTTTTAGCATTTTCCATTATAGTAATAGCGATTAAAACTGCAAATCCCTAACCTAATTGATAACTGTCAATAGTGTCAATGGCCATAACTATAGAAAGGCTTGTTCATTGAAGACTACTCTGGTTGATCGAGATTACTTTCACATATGTTCATCTCTCTCTAACACTTGTACTGCATTTGTCTTACTCTTTTATAAAATATCAATTTCAAGCAAGTAGAGCAATCAGAGTACGTCTCAACGAACGACACTGAAGAAGAACAACACTGATCGCGCCATGTGACGTTATCCACAGCGCGCGAAAATGGAGGCGTTCAAATAGGTCAAATTCAATCGGTATTTTATATATTATTTTAAAAATTATTTCCAAGACTTTCAACCGTATTTATATTTTTTACTGTGTTGTCACGAAGTAAAAAATTGATTGAACAAATAAAATAAAAAAAAATATGCATATTCCCTATTCGGTTTAAGAAGTCTACATCGTTTTCAAATCGAGCACAGATCGAACGCGATGCTACTACCCTTGCACGCTTTTGGTCAACGTTCAAACATTTGGGGATCCATTTTGCAGCAATTTTTCTCATGTCGACAACTCTCAATCATCCATAATGCTCAGGAAAGCGAAAAGCTAAACTAATATTTCTTACAAACGATTTTTGAAAAATTTACTCATTCATAATATTTTATTTCAAATTACCTATACAAATCAACAAACGTGAAATGTATCAGTCCAGAATGAGATCTAGCTTTTAAAGAAAGTACTTGTTGAACATTCTCCTTGACCGAAAGCATACAATTTGCATACTTATTACGTCTAGGACAGGTGAATTGAATATTTCATGTAATTTGAAAAATATGCGTCACTGCTATCAGCCAGTTAACCTTCGAAGCACTAGAGAATAATTGAAATTATTATATTGGAGGTTAAAACTGCATACAGCATAAATATACTTCTCATAGACCTATTACTACAATGTCACTTGTTGATTTAAGGATATAGTAAATTTACAGCATTTTGACATTTCTTTCATAATCTGTGTCTAATTTTATTTGATTGTTAGTTACTCTCCAGAAATCTCTAAAATGCACTAACAAAGTATTTGGAAATATGGATCGATAGTTCTGTGGAAACTTAACCCGCCACTGCTTCTTAACAGTGGTTTTTGTTTACGTTTTTTATGTGTGCCGTCGATTTGGAATTCATAAAATAAAGTTAGTTAAAATCCGAATGTGGTTTCACTCCATTGTTATTCAATGTAAAATAACTAATTGATTACCTAAAGAGATATATTAACAATATCTCAGGTTTACTTCAAGTTCCAACTGTTTTTAAATTCAATATTAGAATATGGAACACATCGAAAAAGAACATTCGTAAAATAGTCAGTACGTGATTTCAAAATGGGTCAATGTTTCAGAAATGAATTGAGAATGAGTAGATGTTGATATGTGGCGACTCACCTTCTACAGGGCAATTCCAATTCGACCCCCACCATTGGGATCTCCTAAACTACAGGAGATACGTCGAAGCTTAAATTGGAGCAAAGTTGCGTATTCTGGTGCTTAACAAAATACTGTTTTGAAACTTGGAAAATTCCGAGTATTTCCGGAGAAATCGGGAAAAAACTGAAAATCGGAATTCTCGTTTTTATATTTTTCTATCGTTATTTGGCAACATAGCTCAAAACCAAAAGCACATTTTCATTGATACTTTTTTCAGCTACACGTTTTCATGTTCAGATTTACTATCCGACGTTTCGTCTTCTGGCATTCATCATCAGCTTTTTTTTTCTGTTATGGGCGCCATATTGTTTTTTATACAGAAAAATAGTGATTCTCATTCTGATTTCATTGATGTATAATTTGTTATGATTTGCACTTCTGAAACCACAGATATTAAAAAAGAACAACTTAATAAACACTAGTTGTCAGAACTCATTTAACATCATAAGTTTACACAAATAAGTACTTCAGTCGAAATGTCCTCATTCTCAAGTGAAGAAGAACGAGATATGTTGAAACTCTATTACTAATTTGATAGGAATAGTACGAAAACAACACAAATTTATTTTGAATTATATCCGGAAAGACAACAGCCGGATAGAACATCATTCGGAATTTTGGGCAAACACTTGGCTGAGTACGGTGCGTTTCATTTGCCCCATGATAAAAATAAACATTGTGAACAATAACGCTACCTTCCTATAATACCATTATTTATTGGAAGCGAAATACGAACGTTTTTCTAACACATGGTATATTTTTGAAATCACACATATACATAAAATACATAATTTTGGCTTCTCGAAGACGTCTATTGTTCCATAATCTCATCAATATCAAAAACCGCAGCAGTCTGTATTGAACCCTCGTAATCCAACAATTTCGCCATCTTCTTCATCTTTTCCGATTGTTTTAACGGAATTTTGTTTAAAACCTATAAGAGTACAGCATCAAATTAATCGTAATAAGATGATATTTTTTCCTAATTCGACGAGCCATTTGAAAAAAAAACAGTAATATCAAATTTAAAGTAAAATTTTACTTAGCACATATACTTTGACCGAAAACAGTGAAATTGTATTATTCCCAAACTCTTAGGTCTGTAATTAGTGATTTGAACTAGGGATGCACCGGGTAGTGAATTTTGCAATGCCGGGTACAAAAAAGACTTTTTCGTACTTCCGGGCCTAAAGTGACAACTTCACTCCCTTGTGACAGGTACTAAAGTGTCACATTTAATCCCTCCGGGATTAAATATTGACGAAACTCCCGGAACGATTAAATCACAAACAAACGAATTTAAGGGATATTTTATTGAAAAATATAATTAATTAGAATGGTAATTAACGTTAATATTCAAATTAATATTGTGACAGTTCGTCATATTGACCAGTCTTTCCTGCATCGTACTGCTGCTCGTATAGTTTTCTAGATTTCGGTGGTAACAATTCTTCACCTACTTCGGCTGCTCTTTTATCAATATCAGATACACCTTCTTCACTCATGATACCAATAATTATCAATAACAATGTTTCTTTACAATGACACTAGTAATGACAATGTTTCTAAATTATAACTGTCACAACGCAATGTTACTATGGTAACTTATTTTAAAGACAGTTTATTAAATGAGTTGAAGAGAGAAAAAACTGATTGAAATTATTGAAATAATTAATAAAATCATACCGGAAGTACGAAAAGTATCGTATATACCTTGCGACTGAAGTACATTTAATCCTTCAGGTAAATTATGGCCCTCCCTGCGGTCGGGCCATAAACTTTACCTTCAGGATTAAATGTACTACTTCAGTCCCGCGGTATATAATGTACTATTATCTCTGTATGCAGCAGAAAATGATTCGATTCCAAATTTAATTGCAATTCAATGGAATTTACATGAAAACTGTATAAAATTGCTAGCACTATTTGAACAAATAACCCAAGCAATTCAGTAAAACTAAATCTATTATATCCGAAGTAATACCATCAGTGTGTGTCATCAAAAGGTGTCTAGAAGATTTACATTTTGAAGATTCATTGGTAGAAGACATGAAAGGTACGCTTACATATAACTTGAAATTTGCGTCTCATTTTGGGGAGGTGCAAAAAAACACATTTTTGTACATTTTTAGACCCACTGTTTAAATTACATTTTTTTGAAGAGAATATTAAAGAAAATGTTAAAAATGGGACACTCAAACTCAACCTGGAAACTAACGATTATGAGAAAAGTGAGCATTTTACTTTTACAAACCAAAATGATGCTGATAATAATGCCATTGATGTCATTGATGCTAATAGTACTAATAAAAACAACAGCAGTCAGCATGAGTCTGAAAGTAATAGCGTTAGCAATCATGAAGAGTATATACTCTTAAGGCGTTGGCACACAGAAAGCGAAGGTGGTTCACCTTCTGTTTTGCAGGGATGATGCAACATCACGATATACCAGTTGTGTACCAGGGTACAGAGTACAAAGTTCGCTCCACTGAGCGAACCAGTTCGCGCGGAGAGTTCGCTTTCTGCGTGCCACGGCCTTTAGCTCTCTGCGAAGAGAACTAAAACTGTTTGGGATGCTTTTAAAGAAATAGCACAAAATTCAAAACCAAAACCAGTATTAGATATTACCAGTCAATATGGATGTTGAACAATCTTTAAATATTGATTTATTACACAGATAGGATTCACTAATTCTGTGGTGGAAAGAAAACTGCAAGCAGTTCCCTAAACTGTCCCAAATATGCCAAAAGTATTTGGCTCTCCACCAGCTAGTGTTTATTCTGAAAAAATATTTTCAGAAGCCGGAAACGTGTTCGATGTGAAAAGAAATCGTCTGACATCAGAAAATGGGAAAAACTTATTTTTTTGCATCACAACGCCCCTCTGCTTAATTATGAATATTAGTTAGGTGTAAATGGGAGTTAAATTAGTACGTTTGTTTATATATGTTAAATGTTTCTACACATTCTCGATTTTAATACTTGTGACATTTTCTATTTTAATATAGTATGGTTTGTTTTATATATATATATATATATATATATATATATATATATATATATAATATATGTATATATATATATATATGTTCGGAAAGGTTTCCGCGGTCAGAAATATGTACATTACTAAGTTCATGGGTTGAACCGCGTTGAGAGTTTATAACTCGATGTTTCGGCTCCTGCTTTGGAGCCATTTTCAAGAGTGTGACTGCGAGGCCTCTATCTGCCTACTCCTTGAGTCGTGGTCTTGAGAGATATCAAGGTCTCAACCTGCCTACTCCTTGATCGTCTTTTGAGATCAAGGAGTAGGCATATATATATATATATATATTGTAAACTAACGTTTTTCTCTTTTTCATTTGTACTTCTGCTCCTGTGGTTGCACAGATTCAATCTGAGTAAATAAAGAGATTATTATTATTATTATTTATAAATAAATAATTAAGAACTAAGAAAGAAGTATTTAAATTTTAAAGTTTTATAACATGTTGAGTTTATATTTTTTCTGTAATTAATTTTAATTTTTCTAATATGTTTATCTTAGGGTTAATGACTTTAACGTTGTGATTGAATTTAGATAAAAATAAAACTTAAACAATAACTAATATTTATTTTCAGTGTACCCGGACTAGGCGACCGGGTACACTGACTGGTCTATTACAAGCCATCTTATTTTTAATTAGTTCATTACTTCAGCTCGAACGATTCCAAACAAAATAATACAGACATTGTCTGAGAGGCCCTTACGTGATTTGAGACAGTATTAAAAGTACAAAGAACAAGCGATAAAATTACACGCGGCGCTTCAAATGTTTGAGATCGTTTATTTTTACAATGCTGTTGTTAGCATTCTACGGGAAATTCTAAAAATATAAATAAGTAACAATGAGATTCGACTTGTACAACAATTTTGGCTCGTCTTGTCAAAATAAAAATTACACATTGATTATCAGAAAGTATTATCAGGAAGTTTAGGATTTTTTCTTGTTATAATATTTAATTCCATGCAGCACGGACTGCATTCAGTACATATTTGTTTTCTTCTGGAACAACAGACATGCAAGACAAGATTATATTCGACATGATTGATACTTTCGATGTCGGTTGCATAACTTGCAAATCAATAATTTTTTTCCTAAGTCTAAAGTATAAAAATTGGAATTGGGTTCTGAGCTTCAATCTCCATAATATGTAGTAGTAACAATAGTCAATTATAGAATGCTTCAAAAGTGGCAAATTGAAATTGCAGTGATTGTTCAATTCAGGCCGCGAAGTTTAATGAATTTTTACTGTAAAAATTACTCGGAAGCAAAGCCATTAAACGAATACCAAAACTATTCGGATTCGGATTCCGAAATAGGAAATGGAACAGAAAAAAAAATTCTTTGATATTTCCATCCAAAAAATGTGTGATGATTCGGAGCTGAAAAAACGCAATAATCAACGGCGTTGTGGCAACAGCAGAAAAAATGTGTTTAACTTGTTGATATAAATGAATCAAGACCCAAAATAAATGTTTTGCACGATCCGTCAATTTAACATATTTTCTGGTTCGATTAACACGTTGACTGCCGTACTCATTTTTTCATTTTTGGTATCAGAGCCGAAGCAAAATCGAAAATTTTGTCCCAGAAACCATTATGGACTCTATGTAGGTACAGCCTACAGAAGAGACTCTGAGTTCAGTATTCATCTTCCAAAAATTCGTTGTTTTTACTGAATTGTCTGCCACGCCGACTCGGTCTGTGCGTCGAATGAGAACAATTTGCAACGCAAACTTGTTACTGAAGCCGTCTCGGTCTGTTTTCGCGATATTATCGACAATAATTTAGACCGATGGCTTCAAGAACAGTTCAATTGGCTCGGTCCCATAGACCGAGTTGGCCTGGTGTATCAACCTCAACCTCGGTCTATGAGACCGAGGTGGCTCACCAAAATAGTTTTTCCTCGGTCTCATAGACCGACATGGCAGTCAACGTGTTGAAGGTGCATTTAGTCAACATAAACGTAACTTTAGCACAATCACTGACATAAACATAACCTTAAAAATAAGGACCTAATATTATACAAGTTTTAGATTTAGGCGTACATTTAAGAATGACACACTCAGAAAATTTCCTATGTATTATTAACAGAGGTACTTTTATGAACAGTTTAAAGTATAATAACTATTAACATAACAAAAATAAAATTCACACTATGAAAAATATTGTGCGTACAACAAATCCTTTTTTGTAGTCGTTAAATCTTATATTGTTTTCGGAACCATAAAACCTCTATTGTGAGTATAAGAATATATTATATACATCGCATTTTTTTATTATCCTGACAGTAAATTACAGTCAAACATCAATAATAATTCCATAAATGGAACAAAATAATCACTCTGCATCTAATGGTAACAATTTATATAGACTATACGGTAGCCGGTTGACCCAACAGTATACATTATTATGTATAAAAATATGCCGTCACCAGAACAGTCTTTCATTATTTCAAACAAAAAATCGACATCGACAATTTGAATGTTGCATTGACAAAATTATTCTGTGAATTTTAACCAAGGAATATTAAATTTACAATGTGATTGTCTGCCTTCTAACAAGAGCAATTGAAATGAAATAATAAAAGCACTGCAAGCGGAAACAACCGAGTTGCACCGATAATAGACCGATTGTAACTTTTGTGGTTCATATAAGTCATTTCACTTTTCAAAGAATTCGTGTCTTCGTAATTCGTGAGTTTAGAATTTGCAGTGTCCTTGTTCACCAAGTTATTATGGTGGTGTTGGGAAGAAATCCATACAATACAAACGAAAAATGGAAATATTGTTCGGGCTCAGTGGAATACGGGAAGTTGATAAAAGTATAGTGCATTGCGTTCGTTTAAAAAGTTTTTTGTTTATAGTTTTATTTATAAAACACCTGTATTATTACGTTATTATTATTATTACGTATCTGTACTATGTACTGTGTTTCTTTCAAAAGGCAGAATCGATTATAAGTCAGTCGTCACTTTTTTTAGACGTGGTTGTTTTCTTTCAACAGGTGGGAATTTATGAACACGTAAAAAAAATATTTTTCTGTTCATGCAATAAAATATTTGTCAAGAAATAATATCTATCAGTTGTTTATTTGACAGTAACCCTCTGTTATCAATACAACAATTACTTTTTATGAAAAGCACTGATTGTTGATTCAACAGTGTGATGTATATACACGTAACAGTATTTCTTCAATAACCCCATGAAACTTCACAAGCATTTTATTACAATAACAGTTTTTCTGTACTATTTAAAGAAATCGACCGTTTTCATTTGACGGACCCTTCTATTATCACAATAAAAAAGTTATTGTATCTATAGGATATAATATACAAGTGACCAACTAATAGTATAACAACTGTTATATTAACAGAATTTAAGGTCTACCAAATAGAGATCTTACCACTGTTAACTCAACCTACTTTTTTTGTCGGATTTACTAAGAAAATTTTCTGAGTGCAGGAACATTTTATGACATGAAACTTTAGGACAATATTTTAATCGTAAAAGTAAGATTCCTATGAAGTTGGGTCTTTCAAGGTTACATGTTTTTAGCATAAACTTAACATTGTTGTATAAATGGCGCCATTTGATATAATGGATTCAACTTTGGTTTTTAACATATATTTAAGCACAATTTCAAAATGATGTTGACTAAATGCACAAAGAATGGTAGGTTGTGCGTACAAATCTCCGATATTTTATATTGGTTTAATGTCAAAGTGACAACAGTTTGGTCGTAAAAATATTGTAGGCTTATTCTAATAAACGTAAAAAATTTTTGGTTGGGACGCAAATTTGTAATAAATGTGTACAAAATTATGTAAAAGTTTTTTTTGGATTGTGCCATAAATGCTGGTGTAGCTTTTAGTTCATCAAGAATTGTGCGTGAGAAAACCCAATTGAAACGGCATGTTTTTGAAAAAAAAAAAATAATTCTTCCCATTGTTCGCCTGAAGTGCTTGGCCCGGATTCATGGCCAGGAACCTTAGCTTCCATGTATATGGAATAGTGTTAATAACCAATTGATTCTGATTTTCTAACATGAATATTTAATTAGAATAATGTGGATTACTCATACTCGTTACTCATGTTTAAGAGTCTCTTTAAAATTTACAAAAGTACTGATTTGCTTTGAGTACTTCTCATAAAAGTATTCGTACCTAAAATACTTATGAGTTATTTTTAAAGCTACTCATTGTGAAGTACTCATGAATATTTTAGTGCGGTACTCTGCCAAGCTCTGGTACAAGTACTAGGATATCATCTGAAATCGAATAGGTACCTTTATTTGTAATTATTATCAATCGACAATCCCGAATATTTCTGAAAGGACCCCGCACAATACCATAGGAAATTGGCCCACAGTGGGATTTGCCTGAAATTTACATATGTTATTGGTATTGAGTTTCTGACCAAATGTTCTCATGGGCCCAATCCTCTAAGACCAATGATTTAGCTCTCAGGGCCGTATTTAGTATAGGTGGTAGATAAACAATGCACTTTTTTCTCAAGTCCATAATTTTTTATTTCCTATTAAATTAATTGTAATAAAATAAGAAACATTACAGAATCTCAGCATATGTATTTTAGCACAAGTCTTCTGTGAAACATGTTTTGCCCTGCAGAACCGTATTTAGTAAAACTGTATTTTCCAAGTGATCCAAAAAAACTGAATCAAATTGATTTTGCTAACGAACAGTCGTTACCGACCGATGATGAACCCTTTACTCCCATAAACACCTAACTATGTAGGCTTATTATGACAAGAACCTGTCAGAAAACAACTACTCCCCTGGCTAAGACCACGACGGGTATTGAATTAAATCTAACAGCTACTTGTGCAACGTTCCTCAAAACATCAGAGGACGCAATTGCAAGTGCCCTCTATGACCAACCAGCAGAATTATGTTTTGATTTGGACGGGGTGACCACCTGCAGACTAGTTTCGAGGTTGTTGCCTCTCATCAGTGCAAGGGCAGGTCAACACAGACAACACTGATGCCATCTGTTCCCCGTCCAAACCAATACACACTCCGCTGATTAGTCAATTCTGGTTCACGAGATGAAAGCAGTTTCTAGGCCGCTCCACCTAGCGAGCAGAGGAAGACACTCCGAATCTCCGGGTTGAGAGATTTAATCGAAGAAGACAGAAATCTTTGGGAGATCTTTCTTCGATTAAATCTCTCAACCCGGAGATTCGGAGTGTCTTCCTCTGCTCGCTAGGTGGACCGGCCTAGAAACTGCTTTCATCTCGTGAACCAGAATTGACTAATCAGCGGAGTGTGTATTGGTTTGCACGGGGAACAGATGGCTTCAGTGTTGTCTGTGTTGACCTGCCCTTGCACTGATGAGAGGCAACAACCTCGAAACTAGTCTGCAGGTGGTCACCCCGTCCTTATCAAAACATAATTCTGCTGGTTGGTCATAGAGGGCACTTGCAATTGCGTCCTCTGATGTTTTGAGGAACGTTGCACAAGTAGCTGTTAGATTTAATTCAATACCCGTCGTGGTCTTAGCCAGGGGAGTAGTTGTTTTCTGACAGGTTCTTGCCATAATAAGCCTACATAGTTAGGTGTTTATGGGAGTAAAGGGTTCATCATCGGTCGGTAACGACTGTTCGTTAGCAAACGATCTCCCAAAGATTTCTGTCTTCTTTGACCAAATTGATTTTGTTATAACTTTCTTATTTCTTGATCTATGTCAGTGGTTGAAGGCTCGTTTGATAGATGAATGTAGCTTTCTTTGTGTACATAACAAAAGTGGTCGCCATCTCAATATCCAAGATGGCCGGCTTAACCTATACACTTTATGTAGGACTTATCTTGAAGCTTTTTAAGAAAGAAAGTAACAGGATAAAATAAGAACTACAACGTTTTGATTGTTTAAATTGGTCATTTACTCTTTGAATTAGCTAACTCTATAATACAAATATCTGATATTAGAGTAATAATTTCATAAGGTTCAATACATTAAAAAAAATTAATGAACCTGGATTTGTTAGACATGAGTGTATTCACGATTCAGAAGGAGAGGAAAATATCAAGTATGTATTCAATAAACTATGCATGAAAACCAGCCTGACGAGAATAATGAAGAAGATGTATTGATAATAGGATACTACTGCAGTGCTATCAGGGGCAAGGACACCAGTAACATGTGCTCATATTTGTCAAAAATGCGAATTATCCATCGACTTCTGTGTTACAGCATTTTAAAGATGCCGCAAATGGTCCAGTGCAAGATGCATCTGTAAGTGTTCAAGTATCTTTTGTTGATTTTGATTTTTTGTTCTCTTCCACCACTCTGGAAATATCGGTTTCAACGTTGTTTGTTATGAATTAGATAAAGTTTTAATAAGAGACAGTAGAGTTATATTTATGTTAAAGAATTAGATAAATAATCAAAAAGTAAATGACTGATTTCAACAATCAAAACGTTATAGTTCTTTTTTTTTCCTGGTATCATCTTTCTCAAAATGCCACAAGATAAGTCCTATATATGGATTATAGGTTTGGCCGACCATCTTGGATATTAAGATGGCGACCACTTTTGTTATGTACACAAAAAAAGCTACATTCATCTATCAAACGAGCCATCAACCACTGACATAGATCACAAAATAAGAAAGTTACAACAAAACCATTTTAATTCAGTTTCACTTGGCACATACAGTTTTACTAAATACGGTCCTGTGCTAAAAGACAAATTCTGAGATTTTGCAATATTTCTTATTCAATTAACTTCTAATAGGAAATACAAAAATCATGGACTTGAGAAAAGTGTCATTGTTTATTTGGCATCTATACTAAATACGGCCCTGGAGCTAAATCATTAGTCTTAGAGGATTGGTCCCATGAGAACATTTGATCAGAAACTTAATACCAATAATATATGTGAATTTCAGGCAAATCCCACTGTGGGCCTTTGTTTGGGATTTTGAAAATACCTATTAATTAATTTTCGGACTGGTACAGGTTTAAATTGGAGGTAGGTTTCTCCTTATATCATGTAATTTCTCCTATTATATCGGAAGAAAAGACCTAAGAAATGGTTATTAGTCTTTTGTTTAAAATGTTATTATTTTCGTCAAGAGGATAGATTTATTTCATTGCGACATTGCGAGGAGCTAGGGAAGACGAGGCCCTCACCTTCGAAACTGCGGCCCTGTGCAAGTTATTGTACACTTCTATTTTCATTTGATTTCTTCAACCGCATGAATTTGTTAACATTAGTTGTATGTGACGCTACAAAATATTCGGGAGTATCTTAGTTTTCACTAACCACCAGAGTAGGTACCACGCGTTTGAAAAAGCGAACCTATTTAATGTCACGCATAAGCCGAGTCGACATCTCTCTCTACGGTCTCTATCAAGAATTTTCCGAATACGACGTTGCCATATCCAACGTCGATTATTCGATCAGTTTGCCGCATTCTCGAATGGGGTTTCAACTAAGTTCACGTCGGCGTTTGTTGGGATGTATCTGCATTATACCGATTTGTTTGGGATTATTGTGGGTTGTTGGTATTTGTTGTTTCGTGTATGCATTGGTTCGAAGACAAAAATGTAATGTCTAGAATGAAAAATTAAATAATTTCGTGACATTAAACAGATGTTTCAAGTGATTTTTTTCTCCAAAATGGGAGGGTACGCATCTGATGAATACTGTTTTATTCAGAACACTCGTGTGATATATGACAAACTGTAAACAAACGGGGTCTGTAATATCAACAAAAATCTTTAAATGTATACAGCACGTTGAACTGCCTCTGTCTGAATTAATAAATATCCCAATTGAAAATGGTCAGTTCCCGGAAGAACTAAAAACTGGACTGGTTTCTCCTATCTATAAAAACAATGATGCCCTGTGTATGGATAACTATAGACAGATAACTGTTTCAAATCTGATTAGTAAAGTTGTTGAAAAATCTGCTTATAATAGAATGATTAATTATTTGGATAATCACAATATTGCAACATAATGTCAAATCGGGTTTTACCCTGGGAGATCAACAGAAGGGGCTGTTTATGAATTTGTCAAATTTATATATAAAGAACTTGATAATAAGAAAACTGTTTGGGCATTATTCTTTGATCTTACTAAGGCCTTTAATAGCCTAATTTTAGATTTTGTCGAAGAAAAACTATACGCTTTGGGATTTCGTGGAAACGTGTTGACTTGGCCGATGTCATACTTAAGATAAAGGAAAATATCAGTCAAAATAAATTAAACTCAGTCAAATGAGGCAATTGTTAATCTGGGTGTTCCTCAGGGTTCTGTGCTGGGTCCACTTATATTTATAATGTATATTAATGACCTACCAGCATTTATGAAAACGAAGTGTAAGGTCATATATGCAGATGATGTTTCGTTTGCAACCTGTGGCAACTCTCCCGAAGAACTGGCAGATAATTTAAATTTACTATATAATAAATTTACTGAATGGTGTCTGAACAATCAGTTAATTCTGAATCACGGGAAAACGGTTATAATTAAAATTAACATAACAAATGATCCCAACACGTCTTTTGAAATAAATACTGAAAATATTAACATTACGTCTTCCGAGACAACAAAATTCCTTGGAACTTTTCTCGACTCACTTTCTTTTCAGACATGTACTAATCATATTTCTAAGAAGGTATGTAGCAGTTACTATGCAATCTTACAACTCAAAAATATATTCTCCCAACAACAACTAATGAATATCTACTATGCGATGACATACTCGCACTTATCTTATAATGTTATAATATGGGGAAACTCTAGATTTTCAATAAAATTGTTTATTTTACAAAAAAAAAATAATACGTCTCGTCTTTGGTATTCATAAGCGAACTTCATGTAGAGGCTTCTTTCAAGAAAACAAAATTTTAACTCTCTCCTGTATTTATATCTATAAAACAATCCTATTCGTTAAAAATAATTTAAATGACTTCATTAAAAGTGCTGGCAAACATAACTATAAGACAAGGCATGGTAATCGTCTTCGAATACCGCCTCACCTTTCTTGAAAAGAAGTCCATCTTATACAGGTATACAGTTGTTTAATAAACTACCAATCACTATAAGAGAAATCCAAAATCTGAATGTATTTAAAAAATCTCTCAAAGATCTCATTCTATAGTCTGAATGAATTTGTGGAATGTAGTTTTTAATACATTTTTATTATTTATATATTTACCTATGTATAACAACATATTTTATATATTATATTTTCTCTACTGACTTTTCCAATATCGTGTAAATGATCTGAATGGAATAAAATATTATTTATTTATTTATTATTATTATCTAAAAACTATATATATACCCTTTTTATAGAACTTGATTTCAGTCTAAATTCTCCTCGTGCCAAATAACCATTCCATGAGGTTTCGTATGGCTTGAGGTATTTTGTTTAGTAATGGGTGGTAATGAAATTTGCGAATTATGGCCGTTGACACTTTATAGCTTGTTTTATGATCCACTTTGCTCTCGCTTTTATCAATGCTAATAATTGTGTCAAGTGTAATGATCACAATTTTAAATGTCTTCTAGTGTACATTTAGGAACATTTATTTTGTACTTACTTGTTTGAGATTCCTGATAGGCTGGCGCCAAAACGAATTCTTATCACTTAAAATAAGAAAAAAAGTAACAGGCAAGGACCAGGTGGAGAATGTTGTTGAGGTTCCAACTTTAAGGAATAATAGTATATTCTTCAACGAGCGTATAATGATAGATATTATTCTCGAGGATAAAAATAATAGCTATTATACGTGAGTAGAAGACTATACTTTCTCTACGACTATACGATAGTCAGAGTTTTAATGATATCTAAATATTATTTATGAAAATAAGTATATATTATAAAGTAATATAAGGTAGAATAACAATTATACATGAATAATCGGTGTTCATTCATAAATGAATAAATGCCTTAATTGAAAATAATTTAAAAAAAAACTTCCACGAGTGGGATTCGAACTCACGCCTATATAACTACCTTATTATACATTTACTTCATGGACACGCTTCTACCAACTGAGCTATAACAGGCACTCGAAAATTTGTGAAACTCTGACCAAGAACTGAGAGAGTGTGGAATGTTCAAGTAAAAATTGTTTGACATACCTTTGTTGTAAGAAAGATTTCATCTTCCCCACTATCACTGCTTTCCCAATCCGCTCTATTCTTATATTAGGTTATATTAGATCAAAGTTAAAACTAAGAAAATAGTCAATCTGACATTCGCGGATGCCAAGCTGTGACAAAAGTTCAATCAAGCAAAGCCTTGTTGAGAAATTTGTTTGTTAATACCTCTCAGTTCCCGTGGATTCTGAAAATTCTGAACCTGTGATTGGCCGAGTGCCGTTGAATAATGAGTTAGGATCCACGGTGCCTTGGAATCATCTTTATTCTTCAATTAAAAATCAATATGTAATGAACGTAGAATACAATAGTCGTAGAGAAAAATAATTACGACGAAAACGCTCAAAATGGTGAAATGTGGATGCAGTTTAGGAGTTGAAAACGGTTTTTTGGGATTTGCGGCGAAACATGACCTCTTAGAGCAAGAGCGTTTATTGGTGTAGATGATTTTAACAAATCTTTACAGAGGTCATCAGAAATACATCACATGGTCGAAATAAAAAGTATAGGTATATACAAATTTGTGAGCGTATTTTAGACATAATTAAAACAAGCATGCACAAACTAAACAGTAAAAATAATAAAATATCAGAAGCGGAAAATGTTCAATAAAAAAGTTGTGGATGATAAAATAATTGAAAACTTTTGTACCTAACACTTTTCGACAACCTCAAATTACCCGTCAAAATGGCAAAAACCCGATTTTTCATTATTTAATTTTTTTCTCTCGAATGAATGATTTAATTCACGTGAAAATTTGTAGGAATATGTCTTTTTTGGTGCCGAATGAGCATGATTTTTTCGCAATTCAGAAGATGCTTAGTTTTCGAAAAAAAAATCCCTTATCTTCCACGAACAATTGTTCTGTTGTTTTTTTGTATTTCGAAGGTCTTTAAGTGATAAATGTCTACTTTCAAATGGTCAATGTAACTTAAATAAATAAATAAACTTTATTTTCCTTTCGATAGTTACAGGTACTACATAGGAATAGTCAAGTGAACAAGTATATAATAAAACAATTAACATAGAGTTAGAACCTAACTGTGTCCTTAAGCTAAATATTCCCTAAGCGATAAGTGACATGAGGATGCCAAGAATTCATTGAGTTGGCCTTTAAAAGAATTCGGCTGTTTGATGCTTTTCAAATTATCAGGAAGCTTGTTGAAAAGCTTCATCGCTAAACAATTGGGCGCATTCTCTCTAATTTTTGTTTTTGTACATAATAGTTGTTTTTTAGCCTAGTGTGATACTTATGATGGTCACTACTCCTACTGAATTTATCTTTATTTTTAAAAACATACATACACATTTCAAAAATATAAACACCAATCACTGTTAAAATTTTATGATTTCTAAAAGTTGGTCTACAAGAAGTTCTCCTGGGCATATTAAAGATACACCGTATGATTATCTTCTGTGATACCAATACGTCGGTCACTGATACCGAATTTCCCCACAAACAAACTGCTCTCAGTTGCTCAGAAGCTGTTGTTTATTCCATAAAGTTCTCAAATTTCTGAATAGAAAAGTAAGAGAGGATAGCTTCGAAACAAGATTCGAGCATTGAGACCTCCAGTTGAGACATTCATCCATAGTTACACCTAGAAACGTGACAGCTTTCTTTTGATCAACATTTGCATGATCAATGACCAGATTAATAGACTCTGCATCTCGTTGGTTTGTATGGAATCTTACTAAATTAGTAAACTTGGTAGTTTATTGATCGTTACACTGCTTAAAATTGAGAAAATCGGAAAGTCTCTCTGAATCATGATTTTTTCAATATTTTCAATAATTTTCTATATAATAGTTGTAGAAAAAAATAACACGCAAGGACCAGGTGGAGAATGTTGTTGAGGTTCCAACTTTGGGTGAAAAAATATTTAAACACGAAAACACTCAAAATGGTGAAATAGGGATGCAGTTTGAGGGTTGAAAACGTTTTTTGCGATTTGCGGCGAAACGTAACGTCCTAGCGAAATTTGTTCAATAAATAAGTTGTAGATAATAAATAAATCCAAAACTTCTTCATTCAACACTTTTTGACATAACCTCAAATTAACCGTCAAAATGGCAAAAAAGCAATTTTTCAGTATTTTTTTTCTCGCGTGTAAATGATTCAGTTCAGATGAAAATTTGTAGATATGTCTTTTTTGTGCCGAATAAGTATGATTTTTATTCGCAAATGAGAAAACTTCTAGTTTTCGAGTTATTTACATTTTTCGAAAAAAATACCCTCATCTTCCAGGAATTTTTTTTTGTTTTTCTAAGGTATATAAGTGACCAATTTAATTGTTGAAATGTCTACTTTAAAACGGTCTATTTAACTAGAGTTTATTTGTCGTTAAACCGCTTAAAATTCAGATAAAAGTCTCTCTGAATAATGATTTTCTCAATATTTTTAATTATTCTCGACTTTCTTCATTATTCTTATAACAAAAAGAAGTTCATATTGAATTATTCCTTTCCGTTGTTGTTAACCTTTGATAAAAAAATTGTGGGTTTGATTCTAAGAATCGTGAAACCATCCTTAATCGAGCATATTTGAAAGAAAGATAAGATAAAAGGGTTAAAAATGTGGAAATCAAAGAAAATGGATCGTCCCAATCTTTGAGTAGGTAAGCCAAACTGAAACAGGTTGGCATGATACTCAATAACATGTACGTGTATTCAAATCATTTTGTTATAAATTATTTGTGGGTCTTTCTATTATTACAACTATTTCGACCAGAAAGTTCGCCATTGAACCTAAATTCCGCAAGATTTCAATTCGTCCGCAATCCCTTCACTATCGGATCCCTGATAAAATAGGGGTTTGCTGTGCATCTATGTTCGCTGAAAACAATAAAAGTATGTATATTCATTTTTTTACGTACTTATGAAATACGAAATATAATCGTTTCAGTTTTTTACTTTTCAAAACTATCAAAATCATTTTCAAAACGAACAATTTCAAAAGAAAGTGTTTCAAAAATGAATATAATATCAACAAAAATTCCATACAAATAATTTTTGAAACGGTCATCATGAAATGAATTAAGATAATGTGGCGAAGCTGCGGGCGATGCCGGACCTGAACGCTCACGTAGACAGCGCGTGAGCGCGAATTACTTCCGAGGCGCTTTGCTTCGAGAAGAATCTGGTCAAATCGGAATACGTTCCTAAGGCTTTCTAGAAATATCAAGAGCGTTCCGCGAAATGAACGGTGTATATAAAAAGTACCACGCAGCAGAGTTGGACGGTCAGTGAAGCAGAAGTCGAACATCAATAGTCCAGTGATTGTGATATAAATTAGAGTATTGTGTTGAAATTGTTGAATCATGTATTTCGTCAAATAAATTATTTTAGAGTGAAAGACTTTACATATACTACAATAATAAATGTATGCTTTCTCACAAGACCATTTTTAGGGTTCGACTACTTCTTCAACTCTACTAACTCGACTCAAAACTGAATAATCTGACCGCATCCTCCTGCTTCACACACCCCAATGAGCAATCTAAATGGAATTCGATCTCTGAGGATCATCTAATTCCCGCGCGCTAACAATCCATCGAGGCTGTAGAAGTGTTTGCATTTCGATTGTCATCTCGGAAATGGGTGGCGCCTAGTAAGTAGTCCATGGGACTGTTCAGCAGAGTAAGATTCCGAGACAACTTAAAAGTTGTAAATTTTCATAAGTAATTCAGGTTCCTGGAATGAATGTGGCTTTCTATAATTCGTTTAACAGTGTTTTGTGAGGGCGTGAAAGGGTGTAAAAATTGAGGCCTCTCATCATTAAGAAGTTGTTAAAATCAGTAATTAGTAGACTGCAAAATCTTTTTTCTATAACATTTTTCGATATTTTGGATAGTAATGTCACTTATCTCTGTAGTGAATTTAGAATATCGGTCGAGTCCCGCTTAGCTGCACGTCACTGATAATAACGCGAATATAGTCTAATTGAATATACCAACTTTTATGAAGAATGAAATTTTCTGTGAAACCATAAAAAAGTTTCTCATATGGTTCCAAGTTTTCGAGGACATTGTGTAAGAGATTTATTTTCTTAGCTTTCTTCACAAGACATCGATGTCGGATCGATTGTTCCAAAGGAAAAAATATTCAGTTTATTGCGATTCTTCTATAGAGGGAAATCTAACATGAGTTGAACTTCCTATACCATACATAGGAAAGGAAAATCATGTTGATAGAAAAATTGGTGATTGTCCAATGGAGAAGAAAATATCTGAGGGAAATAAAGATAGCAGATCACTGGATCAGTCAATTTTCAATTTGAATAAAACGAGGGTCATAGTGTTCACGACGTATGGCAGGACCTTAAAATAATTTCATTTTCAGCACATTTCTGACCTCTTAGGTAAAAATCCAAAATATACAAATTGTAGATATTGATCTCTACTTCCAGATGTCATTTAAAGAATTTGAATACGTCGATTTCCCTCAAATCGGCGCATCTTGCAAGATGTGCCAATTGTTTATAACGCTATTGTGCAAAAACTACACATCGGACAGAAAAAACTTGCGTACAGTTGAGCCACATATTATTATCTATAAGTTTTCGCAATATTGTTTGTCCAACCTCAGATTTATAGAAATTTTTCGAGGTTTTCTCAGTAATTCTTACGGTTACAAATGGATTCACAATTCGATTTCGTGTCTGTAGACACTAGAGATTTGAGATGCCTCCATAGGAAAAAATCTAGGCTATTTAGGTCAGGGGGCCTAGAGGGCCATAACTGAAGTCTACCCCGTCCTATTGTTCTCAAACACTTCATTTAAATATTGCCGAGCCATAACAGAAAAATGTGCTAGGGTGCCATCGTGCATTACCACATTTGATTTCTGAGCAAAAAAGGAAAGCCTTCAAGTAATAAAGACAATTCGTGTTGCAAAAAATGCCAGTAATTTGACCAGGCAAAAAAGGACCACTCAAATGATCCCCAACTATATCACCTCATACATTTAATGAGAACTGCTCTTGAAAATGCCTTTCTACAATACCATGTGTATTTTTGTTTTGCCCATATGCGGTTGTTGTGAAAATTTATGATTTAATTTCTACAAAAATTGGCTTTGTCGGTAAAAAGGATTTTAATACAGTCAAAATTGGGGTTTACTGCTAGCTTATCAAGGTACCACTGGTATAAATCATGTGATATGGATATAGTAGAGATTCACGCAATATACGCCAAACAACTTGGTGAGTTATATTTAAATTTTCACCCATTTTTCTGGTGCTAGTGTCTAGTGTCTGGATGTTCTATTTCATTTACAACAGCTTATTCGATCTGTGGTGTTCTAACGGTACGTGGTCCACCTCTATCATTAGTGTTTTTATCAAAAATTCCAGTTTCTGCAAGACGCTTATTGATATCTGAGAATGTTCGTTGATAAGATATTATTATTCTATTGGGATAGCGCTCTATGTATAGACGTCTGGTCTTTCATTTCCATTCGGTATTTGTATAATTTGGCATTGTATGTTATGTATTTATAACAAATTCACACAAATTCACACAATACAATTAATAATGTAATAGTATATTACGTAACAAGTGTTGTAAAAAGCATATTACGCACGAAGGGAAAAATTACGCACGAAGCCGCGAAGCGGCGAGTGCGTAATTGCTTTACAACACGCATTACGTACTATACTTTACCTACGACCAAAAAAGTCTGGACATATGACAGAGTATTTCATTTTTTCAAATGGGATACTCTGTATTTTATTGCATCTTTAGATTTTTTTCATAATTTTATTTCGAAAAATTTCACAAAATTATCAAAAGAACGTTGAATTTTGGTTTTTGTATTTGGAATTTTAATAATGAAGGATTTTTCTGTGTCCTCAACATCTTCAACTTACGCCAATTATAAGAACAGTCTAAAAATAAAAATTACTGTAGTGTGGAAAATATTTTACCTTCATAAACAAGTACTGATTGTCAGGATCCGTTTCGAGAAAATCTTGAATATTTTTGGCCGTCAAAATTTTAGATTTTTTGCTTCTATAGCCATCCGATTTCCTTTTTAATAGCGCTATTAACTTGGAATAGGCTTCTATATTTATACTATAACAATTTTCATAGCGTTCGCGCGATTTACTTGGCAGTAAAGCATTAGTTGCCATATCTGCCATTGCCATGACGTTGGGAGGAGTTAAATTTTCGGTTTCACTATCACTTGACATATTCTTTTTTGGATAATATGTATCTTATAATTATTAAAACCAAAAAACTTTGTTGTCTTTCATAAAGTTTGTTTGTATCATTTTCATTTTGACAGTTGCTATGAGTACGGTGTTGATGAGTGATTGTGCCACCATGACCTACTTTCAGAATTATTTCAAACTGTGCGTTTTGATTACGGAAACTGTGCGATTTATTTACCGTGCGTAACGAGCTATTTATTGAGGCTGCGCGTCGTGTGTTTTCGCCTATTTTCTATAGTGGCCGTAGGTAAAAACATATAAGGACACCTAACGACTCTACATGCGAACTGTCAGAATTAATGACAAGCGACTATCTACAATAAAATCATTTGAACAATTTAAATTTATTGCGAATTACAAAAAATAATTTTCTATATTTTTCTCGATAACGGTCATAGATTCGAGAAAAGTATAGGAAACGAAAACATCTGGAAACAAACCAAAAAATTCATTTTGTATTTTAGAATTCACCAGCGGCGCACCGCAAGGGAGGAAAAGGGGTCATGACCCATAAAAAATATCACCCTGCAGATAAGCCCTATAACGTAACCTTTCTTTCAAATTTGAGCTACATATCTCAAAAACTGCCGGATCTATAAATAAAAAACTTGAAATTTCAACAGCCTGTAGATCGGTAACGAAGCGTTTGCGGACTTATGTTTATATGACCTTTTTGTCGTAAAATGAACCAAGAAATTTCCTACTTTCGGATGTATATGATGTATAGGAACACCCTGTACCAAAGTCGAAAAATCTTACTTTATCGAGCAGACCAACTTCGAGCAAAGAATCCAAAGATTTGATATTTATTATTATTATTTTCTCATATAATTTCAGATCAACCTCAGAGGTTCAGGGTCTGATAAGTTGTCGACAATTTTACGGCTAATAATTATATGTTTGATAATTCGTCGTCGCCATCACTAATGCTGTTTTCTCTTTACAAATTCCAGACCGAACTCTCCGGGATAAAATGGCGTAAGCTCGTATGGAGCGAAGGGGACAGGGGCGGAGGCGGTGGCGGAGGCACCGCCGTCGGAGGGCACAGCGCGACCGTCAGCGAGCCCCTCGAAGATCCGGTGCTGCGGAGTTACGCGCGATGTCTGGCGGCAGACATATTGTGCGTGTGGCGGCGCGTGTCGACGTTGCGCGCCGCCGACATGTTCGATCTCGGCCCGCCGCCGCCCACCCAACCGCCGCCTCTGAGCTTGGCGGCGTCGAAGGAGCTGTGGATTTTTTGGTACGGCGAAGAGCCGGATCTGAACGAGTTGGTGGCGCCCGAGCTGAATATATCTGGTGAGTTCCATTTTATATTTTCTCTTGCAGAGTTGTATGAGGCGCCATTGGGGAAAAAAGTGTTTTTTGCAAATGTAAAAATTTTTAGTATTATTATTATAAGAATTAAATCGACAAAGTCGAAGTACCCTTCTCTCCAAATATTTCCACAAAGTGGAAAATATGAAGCAAAAATCTGACAAAAAACAACTACTTCCCTGGATAATGCCACGACGGATATTGAACTACATCTGACAGATATTTGTGCAACGTTCTTCAAAGAAGACTCAGTTGCAAGTGCTTATTGTAGACAAACAAAAGATTATCCTTAATTCGGCTGGGGATGACTACCTGCAGACATGTTTCGAGGTTGTTAACTCTCGTCAGTGCCAGGATAAGTCCGACAATTTTGAGTTGTCTTGTCCCCACTGTCAAATGAATTACAACCTACTGTTTATCTAATAATTCCCTAAGGATGAATCAATTACATTCAGTTCAAATTAACCAAAAACCTATCGAGCAGGTTTTTTATTGGGCTTATCATGTAAGAAACAGTGTACCTATACACAGCAAAAAATCTTATACTATCCACATCGTAGTCAGGTGCGTACGCGAACCGTATAATTTTAGTAACTATTTCTTTATTTAATTTTTTTCCGACACATTGCTTATAAAAAGTAACAAAAAAAAATGGAATTGTATTTGCAATTGAACAAGCTTTCAAATAAAAAATTAATCAAAAAGTTGGGGGTGTCTGCAACGTTTGGTCATTACAATTTGTCTGACTGATCGAATATAACTTTGTAATAGTTGTCTTAATAACGTATTTGAAAATCAGACATTTAAAAATGAGTTATGCCTGATGGCCCTGGGATCTTACTTATGAGGAAATCTTAACAAAATCTTTTATTGACCAAAATAATTAAAAAATTTACCAGATAATTAACAAGATCAACAAATCTCTTTGTAATATGCCCCAGTGAAAATAAAAATTGACGTGTTTCAGGAATTTTGCGATAAACCTTTCAAGTTACAGAAATTGTTCCAGTTAGACGTTCCACTCTGTATTTTAAATTCGATCTATTTTATGTCAAGAGATGGAGCAACTCTCTTGAGTTCATTCAATAGTACATAGTTAAAAACAACTTGTGAAATATTCTGAGATTGCATTCTGGTGATAGCAATATCATTTGGTCGTCATATCTTAGCCAAAAGCAATATCATTTGGTCGTCATATCTTAGCCAAATTATGTACTCATGACTTCGCCTATATACTATATTCGAAATAAGAATACAGTGCTTGAAGCTCATTGGTTGAAATCCAAGCCAGTATCACAGAGTAATACCATATAAGCTGCTGTCCGAAAGTATAGTAACTTTTTCAAATTTGTCGCTTTCCTTGGCCGCAACAAAAATCTAGCTGTGGGAGTTTTCCTCACTGATCACGGCGCCACACACTGTATTCTTATTTGGAATGTTCTCATATACTCGAACCTTGATGACAGAAAATAGAGAGAATTTAAATTTATGGGTATTCACGTTTTTATATATTTGGACAACAAATAATAAATATATTTAAATAATATTTTATATATTTGCAAAAATACTTTTTATCCAAACGGGGCGGCGCCTCATACAGTTGTGAACAACTCGGAAATTACACTGCTTAACAATTGAAGCGGATTTTGTCTTTTTCTTTGTAGTTTTTCATATTAGTTTATTATATTAATATTTTTTCCGACTACCACGTAATAACATGTCTATTAATGAACGATTTCTTATCAATGAATGAGTTTAACTGTATAGCCAGAAAAAAATTTAGAATTTCTTTATTTCAACAAGAGTGTGGTAGACGGAAAAATATTGTAATCAACTCTTATATTAAAATGCGATTGATGATCTTGAAAATTAACGCGCTCGATTCGCTTACGCGTTAAAATATCTCGATCATTAAAACACTATAAATCATTAAAACACTATAAATTGAAATCGTAATTGTCGAGTTCAATTGTTGATCAGTGTAAATTAAGTATTTAGTGTAAATTATCAGTTCGTTGGCTCGAAGTTCAACAAAAATGTGTGTTACTTCTTGTGTATTTTGCGCTAAACACTCTGAAAGTCGTTCTACTTCGTTTCAGAGATGGTGTTACGAGATAAATAAAAAAAAGTGTATCTCTTCAGATTTCTGGAAGAAAACGAAATACTTCCCAATTTTGCATTACTTGATCAAAGCTAAGTCTTCAGATAATTTTGAATCGCTCGTAAGCAAACCAAAATTCTCTGAGTTGACATAATTTACGAACACCACCAAGTGCCTCGTACGACACTATATTTTCAGGGTTCTCGGTGAAATTGTCTGAATTTTTAGTATATTGTACTATTTGATGTACCGATTGAACGTGCAGAATCGTAAAGTTCGTTGATGGAAAGATTTTGAAATACAGGGCGTTCAACTTAAAAATCAGTAATTATTATTTAATTATTTTCTCGGGATTTGAAAGTGCCAACTGCATTTTTTTTTCGTTCTTATCAACGTACCTTCATATTACTGAATATCATTCAGATGGTGCAGATTATATCATTATGTATAGAGTGAAAAATAAAAACATTTTGGTAGTGTCTAAAAATTCGATGTAATAATGAAATATCGATAAAATCATTTTGGCATGCAATATACTATTCTTATTCCATCATTAAGAGCCACCATCACCGAAAAGTCGAATTTCTTCCTCATCCCCTCCTGCTCAGGTTTGTTGGTATACTTATCAAGAGTGGGGGTGGAGATAATGAACTCGATGAACATTGGCAACACAGCACCTGTCCGTTCTCGATTACAGCGCCAATCAGGTATAAATTTCCCGATCGTAGAATCCGTTTCTTGCAAAAACCATTGATTTCAATAAAGAGATATTTTTTGTATGGGCTCAGTGGTCCCATAAGAATTCCGGAAACTCTCAATTTTTTCAATTCATCATGCCATTTAAAAAATTTTTCTTAAAAATTATAACCAAAAATCACTGAGGTTCCGGAATTTACACAATAACATTGAGTAATGCAAAAAAATTTCAAACGAAAACTGTGGGCTTAAAACGAATTTCCGTTTTACCAAGGTAATCACGATTCATACATTTCGTACAGGGTTATCTGACAAATTGGTGAAATATATGGCCGGTTCTTTCGTACATATCCTGTATATTCAAGTGAATTATCATCCTCCGAAGATAGCTGATACCGTGTAAACATGATTTCGTTGGGATATATGGGGTGATCATGAAAATTTTCGGTGATAAAAATGGCAAAATATCAACGTTTCAGAAATCACCCTGTAAGTGATTAACTCGGTGGAATCCCTTCATTATTATTTAATATATTCATCGTTCTCTCCTCAACACTGTCCCAAAAATTCAGTTTCCTACTATGACTAGTTTCATAGTTATTAATTGAGAAAGTTATTACCGTTTGCATGACGAGTTGAAGGAACTTGTTCACGCGTACATTCTACTAGTGGCCAAGATTTTTCACAAATAGTGAAACGTGAGAATGTGGAGATCAAAATAAACCGAATCATCAGTTTTTCTTTCACCTTCTTTGGTTGAAGTAATGCGATTATTTTCTGATAATGAGGTCTAGAAAGGAAACCATGGAAGTGTTATCTCAAGTTTTGAATTTAAACATCGAGAATGGAACTCAACAACATCACAGAGTTATGACTAAACGGTATCTTCCGCTTTTTCAATCTTTCACTCTCCTTGAAATAATCCCTAAAAATTCTTTTACGATGGGAAGATTCAAATGGAACAACCATTTTTGCGCAAGTTTTTAGTTTTTGGGAACCTATGAAATGTTTTTTTTTCTATTCGCACATTTCAGCAAAATGGAACTCAAAATTTACAAAAGGTTCGAATTTTTTGCAAATATTTGTTCAAAAAAATCAAATTTAAAAAAATTGAATTTGGCACTTGACAGTGTTGATACATGTCAGTGTATCAATTCAGTATTTCAAACATTTAAAAACAAAATTTATTACCTACCTGACAGCAAAAAAACAATCACCGATAGCCCGTGGAATATTGTCAATTCTTATCTACATTTCCCTCTCTGTTTTTTTGGTTTTCACGATGACTGACAAATCAGAAATTTCCCTTTTGTGCGAAACTTTTACTTCAACTATCATTCACCTGCAAATAAGCATGTTTCTTCGGGATAGGTACCTATACCTTTATTGAAATTATTTTGTTAAAAATAACAGTAATTCAGATGTATTTTAATTTTAAACAAACGTATTTGATCCAGGATTGGCTGATATATATCAAGTAATAGATATCATGATACATATCATGATATACAGGGCTATTCAAATTCGAGTCTATGCATGGGGATTTCGATAACGGTAAGAGATAGAGGGTTGGTTAAATGGGGGCAAAGTAGCGTATTTCAGAGGTTAATTATATGGATGAAAAAAATCTGACCTAGCTTCTTCAGTTCTGGAGTTATACAGAAAAAATCGAAAATTTCGAAATTCTTCTTTTGCCTATATCTTTTTATTTTACGAAGATTTTTTTTAAATTTTGCCACTTTGCCATAGCAACTTTTTGTAGCCTTTCCAAATATCTGAATAAAAATTATATACAGGGTATCGTATAAATTGGGCCACCCTCAACTTTTAATTTTCAAATACGGACCTGTATTTTTTATTGCATTTTTTTGAATGCCAAGAGTCATGTTTCATATTGACGTAGTATTTTCATCTGAATTACAGAGTGTTTTGGAAATATTGAACTATTACCAGTAAAATTTCAACATTTTTTTATTCCATAACAACTCTAATTGAATAATATCAGAGAATGAGAGTTGAGTCAGACAAATTTGTTCTTTAAGAATAATCAATTTCAGAATTTTCAGATTATCTAGTCTCACTACTTGTTCGGAATAACAATAAAATAAAATCAACAATTCCAAGAGACATTTTTCTTTACCATAATGTAGCACTAGTAGAATAATTATTCATCCCCTTGTCGATTGACCTCAGTAGGTACGAAGAAGATCTGTTGTATGTAACTGTTTCTGCTGAGAACTCACAAACATAATCTGTCACAAACATAACATTGTATTTGATCATATACATAGCTTTTCATATTTTATAACTAATCACACAAGAACTTGTTTAATTATTATCAAGAATTGAAATAACAGCCATTATAAGTAATCATAATCAAAATAAATGTTCAAATTGACGACCTTCTCGTTCCAGACATTTACGGAGTCGTTTTTTAAAGTTATTATTTGCTCTGAAAATATCTCTTCGCCGTAGTGATGCGAAAGCGTTCATGATTTTAATTCTTAAATCTTCTATATTTTCAATTTCGTTTTGATATATTCTATTTTTTAGTGTACCCCATAAAAAAAGTCAAGTACACTGAGATCAGGGGATCTTGCAGGCCATCTTATAGGCCCATTATTTGCTATCCATCTGTCTTGAAATGTTTCTTGTAAAAATTGATTAATGTCTCTTGTGCAGTGTGGACGAGCTCCATCGTGTTGAAACCACAACCGATTTAAATTAGCAATGGGAATATCATCGAGATAATCACTGAAAGTTTGTCTGAGGAAGTCTAGATAACGTTCGCCATTGAGCGTCCCGGCATAGATGTACGGACCTAGAACTCGATCCTTCAAAATTCCAGCCCATACATTTAGACCAAACCGCACTTGAGGTCTCACTTCTCTAAAATTATGTTCATTGGTTTGTGACCAAACATGCTCGTTGTTCCTGTTGAAAACACCACAATTTGTGAAACGAGTTTCATCCGACCAAATAATACTATTCAAAAAGTTTCTGTCATCGCCCAATTTTTGCAACATCCAATTACAAAAATTTTGCCGTCTTTCGGCGTCTCCTGGATACAATTTATGAACAATTTTAACTTTATAGCATTTGAATCTGTTTTTTCTTAAAGTACGCCATACTGCAGTTTGCGACATATTCAATTCCTCAGCAATTTGTATTGTTGATTTTGATTGATTTGTATTGATCTGAAATATGGAGATGAGCCTAATTAACATTTTTTCAGTATTACCTACTTACCGCTTGAAGTATGTTTTCCTGTAACTCAATAGGAGTTTTGTTTCCATATTTTCTCCTTGGTTTTGTGAAAGATCCATATTCGCGAAGGTTTCTGTCCAAAAGTCTGAAATATGTGGGATGCGGCTGATGTCTTTCAGGGTACAGATCTAAATAATTTTCAGCGGAAAGATGAATGTTTCTATTATTTCTGTAGAAAACGTTAACCATATCTCTTTTCTGCTCTGTGGGGAAACCCATTTTCAGTACTAACAGATTTTTCATCAAATACCAACGATAATTTCCAAGAAACTGTCAAAATATTGACAAGTGAGGTGAACTAAATATTTATTTTCCAAAGCATACTATGAGAACTCAAATGGTTTAATCATGATTGTTGTATATAGCAAGAGAATGCCCATGAATTTGCTGAAAAATATAGGTAGTTCGAAAAGTGAGTAACAATAAAATATTTCCAAATTGGTGTCTGAAGTATGAAGATTGCCATTCGAAGATTTTTTTCCAATGATTATATGCACATACACGTACTAGGAAGAATAAGTTTTCACATTTTCGCACATTGATCATGGGTTGCGTGAACTGAAATGTGGATGAATTCTTGAAGAAGACAATCTTCGTCGAATAATGTTGATTTTCTTCCAAATCCTATGCATTCTATACCTTATTCTATGATATATTTTTTTTAATTACAGCTGGAATTTAAAAAAAATTTGAAATTTTACTGGTAATAGTTCAATATTTCCAAAACACTCTGTAATTCAGATGAAAATACTACGTCAATATGAAACATGACTCTTGGCATTCAAAAAAATGCAATAAAAAATACAGGTCCGTATTTGAAAATTAAAAGTTGAGGGTGGCCCAATTTATACGATACCCTGTATATAATTTTTATTCAGATATTTGGAAAGGCTACAAAAAGTTGCTATGGCAAAGTGGCAAAATTTAAAAAAAATCTTCGTAAAATAAAAAGATATAGGCAAAAGAAGAATTTCGAAATTTTCGATTTTTCCTTTATAACTCCAGAACTGAAGAAGCTAGGTCAGATTTTTTTCATCCATATAATTAACCTCTGAAATACGCTACTTTGCCCCCATTTAACCAACCCTCTATCTCTTACCGTTATCGAAATCCCCATGCATAGACTCGAATTTGAATAGCCTTGTATATCTGATATTTATTGATTGATATATATCATGATATATCATTTACTTCTTTTTAACGAAATGAATACTAGATGGTATTTTGCGTAAAAATGAATACGTGCGTTTCGTTGTTACAACACTTACAACTTACAATTCGGGGAATCCCCGGATAACCGGGGAATATTGGTACAGTTATGTCAAAATCATGAGTAAGTTATTGATAAAGACATTATTAGAATAGAATGATACCCACATTATAAAAAATACAATGGATATCATGAACCGACTTTATCTCATGGCTATTGCATTAGGCCGCATGCAACGTGATAAAACTACAATTGGAGTTGCAGTGGAAGTATGGCATCAACTGGAAAAAGATTTGAAAGTGAAAGATCAACCAATTACGACAAAAAAAGCGTTTGGCGAAAGAAAAGATATGGCATTAGGATCACATCATTATTTGGCGAATATGCTCGATCACAGATTCTTAAGACAAAATTTAACACACTTCCAAGAAACAACAGGCTTTCGATCTTCTAAATTCAACAAACCCAGAATTTGTTCCGCTTGTTATGGCTCTTACTACAAAGTCTTGTCCATTTCCAAAGTATTTAATTTCCGCACAATTCCAAACAACAAATCCAATGATCTGGTGGAAATCGGTTACAATTCCTGACTCCGAATGGCCAAAAAACGACCTCCTCTTACAACTATGTGAGCATTTATTCAGTGCAGTAGCGGCAACAGCTGGTTTAGAAAGAATTTTTTCGAGCTTTGGAATAGTTCAATCTAAATTGAGAAATCGTCTAGGCAACGAAAAAGCCAGTAAGCTAGTATTTATTTTTAAATGTTTAAATCAAAATACAGATAAAAAAGCCAAAAGCTTTGACTGGATCTCGTCAAATGATGAACTAGTTGCCTTCAGTGAAGATGATAATATTGATAATGATGATTATATTTCTCTTTCCCGATTTTGGAATCCTTAAAATGTATTAAAATACAAGTTTTTTTTTTATATTACATATTTTAGGAAAAATTTTATTTTTTGTCTCGTTTTTTGTTATTTTAAATTAAAGTGAAGTTTGTTTTTACCAAAATAAAGGTATTTTATATATATTTTTTTTTTTGTCTTTTATCCTAGGAACAAAATCAAAATTTCTGATATATGTCCGATATTATGATATTTTGATATCTATATAAATATCATATTTGCCAAACCAGATTTGATCGCAGTAGCGCATTTGAATATTTGCATCAATTTCCAGTGGGAAAGATTCGTTTTGACGATAATATTTTTTCTCTGTCGGTTTCCTCATGCATCATCGCACACCCCATATCAGAGTATCCATCGACCTCTCGCGTAGACTAGAAGAGAGAAGTACGAGAGGTTGGTTTCGTGGGAGCTTATTGATCAACATGATGGCATAGCAAACGGCATCATAGCATCGAACGCTATGGCGCGGAGTAAAATACCACGGAACGACGGTAATGTGCCGTATATACCGCCTCCCGGTCCCCTAACGCGCACAGCGACGGGCTGGCCCGGGTGTGACTCAAGTGAAGTTGGCGCCAACTTTTTGCAAAAACTTGATTTTTTTTGGAGTTCTGGATAGATTTGATAGAGTTCTGGATTTCCTGATACAAATTTTGAATAGTTCCAGCTAACTGTGGATTTTGATAAGAAAAACAAATTAGTGGCGCTAACTTCACGCGGCGCCATCTTTTTTGAAAAAATGAGTTCTGGTGGTATTTTTCGATAAAGATGGAAGAGTTCTGGAGTTCTTGACCATTTTTGAAAATAGTTCTGCCGAAATAAAAAAGTTATTGGAGAAAATCAATTTTTGACTTTCGAAAACCATCATTTTGAAAAAAAAACAGATATTTCAGTTCTGATGAGAGTTCTGGGTAGTACTCGGCGAGTTCTACAAAACATGTCGATCGAGTTTTGTCGAAAAAGCAAAACTTTTCAATTTATTAGCTATAATAGGGTGCGAAATAAAAAAAAACGCATTCAAAATGAAGACAGAAAAAAATCTCAGAAAAGTTCCGATGGGAGTTCTGGGTAGCACTCGTCGAGTTCTACAAAACATGTCGATCGAGTTTTGTCGAAAAAGCAAAACTTTTCAATTTATTAGCTATAATAAGGTGTGAAATCCAAAAAGAAGAACACTCAGAATGAAGTCAGAAAGGAATCTCAGAACAGTTCTGATGGGAGTTCTGAGTAGCACTCAGCGAATTCTACAAAATATGTTTATCGAGATTTATCGAAAAAGCAAAACTTTTCAATTTATTAGCTATAGTAGGGTGCGGAATCCAAAAAAAAACCGCACTCTGAATGAAGTCAGAAAGGAATCTCAGAACAGTTCTGATGGGAGTTCTGAGTAGCACTTGGCGAGTTCTACAGAATATGTTGATCGAGTCTTGTCGAAAAGGCAAAACTTTTCAATTTATTAGCTATAATAGGGTGCGAAATCCAAAAAAAACAACATTCAGAATGAAGACAGAAAGGAATCTCAGAACAGTTCTGATGGGAGTTCTGAGTAGCACTTGGCGAGTTCTACAGAATATGTTGATCGAGTCTTGTCGAAAAAGCAAAACTTTTCAATTTATTAGCTATACTAAGGTGCGAATTAAAAAAAAACAATATTCAAACTGAAGGCAGAAAAGAATCTCAGAACAGTTCTGATGGGAGTTCTCGGTAGCACTCGGCGAGTTCTACAAAATACATTAATCGAGTTTTATCGAAAAAGCAAAACTTTTCAATTTATTAGCTATAATAGGGTGCGAAATCCAAAAAAAACAACTCTCAGAATGAAGACAGAAAGGAATCTCAGAACAGTTCTGATGGGAGTTCTGAGTAGCACTCGGCGATTTCTACTCAGAATTCCCGTCAGAACTGTTCTGAGATTATTTTCTGTCTTCGTTCTGAATGTTAATTTTTGTATTTCGCACCCTATGATAGCTAATATATTGAAATTTCTGCTTTTTCGATAAAACACGATTAAGATATTTTGTGGAACTCGTCGAGTGCAACTCAGAACTCCCGTCAGTTCTGGAATTATTTTTTGTTTTCATTCTGAATGTTGATTTTTTTCGATTTCGCACCTTATGATAGCTAATAATTTGAAATGTTCTGCTTTTTTGATAAAACTCGATCGAGATATTTTGTGGAACTCACAGAGTGCTACTCAGAACTCCCATCAGAACTGTTCTGTGATCCCTTTCTGTCTTCATTCTGAGTGTTGTTTTTTTTTTGGATTTCGCACCCTATTATAGATAATAAATTGAAAAGTTTTGCTTTTTCCATAAAATTCGATAAACATATTTTCTAGCGCTACTCAGAACTCCCATCAGAACTGTTCTAAGATTATTTTCTGTCTTCCTACCGAGTGTTGTTATTTTGGATTTTGCACCCTATGATAGCTAATAAATTGAAAAGTTTAGCTTTTTCGATAAAACTCGATAAACATATTTTGTAGAACTCGCCGAGCGCTACTCAGAACTTCCATCAGAACTGTTCTAAGATTATTTTCTGTCTTCCTACTGAATTTTGTTTTTTTTTTGGATTTCGCACCCCATGATAGCTAATAAATTGAAAAGTTTTGCTTTTTCGACAAAATTCAATCAACATATTTTGTAGAACTTGCCGAGTGCTACCCAGAACTCCCATCAGAACTGTTATGCGATTCCATTTGTCTTCATTCAAAATGTTGGATTTTCGCACCTTATGAAGGGCTAATAAATTGAAAAGTTCCGCTTTCTCGGTAAAACTCGATAGACATGTTTTGTAGAACTCGCTGAGTGCTACTCAGAACTCTCAAAATGATGGTTTTCGAAAGTCAAAAATTGATTTTCTCCAATGACATTTTTATTTCGGCAGAAATCTTTCATCTTTATCGAAAAATTCCACCAGAACTCATTTTTTCCAAAAAGATGGCGCCACTAATTTGTTTTTTATATCAAAATCCACAGTTATTCAAAATTCGTATCAGGAACTCCAGAACTCTATCAAATCTACCCAGAACTCCAAAAAAAATTGTGTTTTTGCAAAAAGTTGGCGCCAACTTCACATGAGTCCGGGTGTGCCGGGGAATTCGTTCCACCAGGTCCGCTTTTCACCCTCTAAGAACTTTTGTAACTCGGTTATCACTTATTTCCATCTAATCGACTGAAATTTGGCCACGTTTTCAAAAAATCTAAATAAGAGTTTTGTCATTTATGCTATAGTTGACCTTTTTGTAAATTAATATTCAGAAATACAGATTTTGTTTCAAGTTTTGATGTGTATGGTTTTCTAAAAAATTGAAATATCTATAGAGATTTTTGAGGTCGCTGAATACGATTTTTCTTATACAAATTCAGAAATCTTAATGAGTGGTATTAATAAAAATCAGTAGATACTTAACACCTACGGTTTTATAAGTAAATACTAAAAAGTATATTAATAAAGTTTAAGGACAAACTGATACTCAAAGTATGTACTGATAGAGTATAAGTTCGTACTTATGCTGAACAGTTGTTACTTAAATCTATATTAATAAAAGATAGGTTATACTGATTAAATTTAGTATGTTCTTTTCAATTTGTAAGTACGCTGATAGTGCTTGCTGAAGGTGAATTCCCATTTGTTTAAAAAATGTTTGTCGTGCAACGAGCTCCAAAAGTTTATAAAACAGACGAGAAGATCCTTGTTGTCAAAATTAACGAAACAATTTCTCGTTTTAACACCTAAAGTGTGGCGTGGTGAATGATACATTTTTTGGGCACTGATAGCGGGTGGGTCTTTAGTACCCTGGCAAATATTGAAATAAATATGTTATTTATTTGAGTTTTTGTTACATTTGGCTTTAGGCTACCAGATTGGTGTAGCAGAAGATATTGGTGTAAGTCAACCAACGGTATCAAATGTAGTACATTTTGTGAGCCAAAATATTATTGAAAAATCTCATTTTAGGATAAAGTTTCCTCATGTATGGTTGTACTTTCTTTGTTACCTACCCAATTAATTACCTTTGAAATCGTAGGACTATGAAGCGATACAACAGGAAAAACAAAAATGGCGAATAAAATTTCGCTTTCTAACTGCTACAGGAAAAAAAAGTTGTGGAAAATCATCATGGTAACGAAAACATTTGTCGCAAACAATTTTTCGCAATTTCCCGCAATACTTAAATGTACAGTAAATGTAACGCTGATGAGTTATTTACAAGTGTCAGTGCAGAATGGCCAGGTTCTGTAGATAATAGCAGGATTTAGAGGAACAGTTATAACTGTGGTGTATTCAGAACATTTGACAATTCAGTAACACACTTTTGAAAAATGAACGTGTTATTTTTGGAAGATGCTTCAAACAGTTAAAGCAACGATTCCCTTTATTACAAAATACAATTAGACTGCCATTAAGAAAAGTGCCATCCATTATGATAGCATGTTGTGTTCTTCATAATATTGGAAATTATATAAAACATGAAGAAGTGTTTGAAATTGAAAAAGGCTTACATTTAAGCCATGACAATATCGAAGATGAAGAACCTGTTGGACTACGAGAACTTTAAGTCATACGCAACCGATTAGCCACAATTATTTACGCCCATCAAAATAACTTACATAATATAGCTTTTTCTTTTTATTCCCAGTTATGTTAGCATCAGGATTTTTTTTACTACCGCCTTCAGATAATTTAATTTTTTAAATAATTTTTTGGAATCGGTAGGTTTTCCAAAATTATCTACAGCGTTTTCATAGTTAACTTACAACATTTTATAAATAAGGCATGATACTTTACTTTCATAATAGTGTTTGAGCGTGGCTAAGACGTTTTGTTTTTGTTATTTATTGCGGGAGTTTTTCCTTTTACAATTATAGGATTATCCCGCATAAATTTGGCCACAAATGTTAAATTCGACTTTTTAGTTTGTGAAACACTCTCATTATTTTTTCACTTTCTGTCGAAACGAACGACATGGTGGTCGATAAATAAATGTAGAAAAGTGAATTCTTTGAGGTTTGTAAATCTCAAGTGTAAACTGATTTGAACAAGTGTTATCGTGCGTCTTTTGAATTTTTTCCGTGTAATCAAATTTCGACTAAATAAGAAAATGCTTAAGAATAATCAGTAGATACTTCTAAGCATCAGCATTTATTTTTTAATATACAATTCAGTATTTACTTAGTGCTGATGCTCATACTTATAAGTAAGTACTCATAAGTAAATACGGACTTTTATTAACACCACTCATTATCTCTCTTCTGCACCTCAATGTTAATATGTGAATTACTGATGTTTACGTGTTCGAAGATATTTAACTAAAACATTAACTAAAATTCACTACTTACTCTGCATGTGAACTTGTTCGTTTTGCACCAAGATACCCCAAGGGATTTGACTGAACGATGTTAATGAAGTCTCGGTGTAGACCCCGTTGGTGGTGTGTCAACCCCCCTCTGACGTAGGCGTTCAGACCGCCACTGAATTCGCAGCGTGGTTGTTACGGGCTGGGGGGGTGGTCGATGAACGATGGAGGCGGCTGCACTATCTCGCGCGCTTTACATCATCGCTACGTTATCACATCATCATCGCGGTGATGGAATGTTTCGGTAAATGTAGCTCGAGGATGAGATAACTTGGCACATAAATCGACCGACCAAACAGACATATAATGTCATCATCGTATATCGTGTTGTCTGTCACTTCGTTCTGGAACTGTGTTTTCTCTTCGTAGAATAAGTTATCTCATGTAATAAGTATAAAAATTTATTTAAAAAATACAAAAGCGTTTTGAATATAAAATAATATCAAGATGAAAATATTGATTGAAGTCCGGGACTCGAAGTGATGGCATTTGCTGTTGCAGTTGGAGGAAACCCCGGAAAAACCCACAACACCATCAGAATTCAGGTTATCAACTTTCTCATAGAAACGGACACATGCTCCCTGGGAGATGAGAGAATCAATCTTGGAAGAAACACGGGAGTCATCGAAGAGGTGCCAACAATTAGAATAAGGGTGTTTGCAATATGCTGTATACAGGGCAATTCAAATTCGACCCCCACCATTGGGATCTCCTAAACTACAGGAGATACGTCGAAGCTTAAATTGGGGCAAAGTGCGTATTCTGGTGCTTAACAAAATACTGTTTTGAAACTTGGAAAATTCCGAGTATTTCCGGAAATATCGGGAAAAAACTGAAAATCGGAATTTTCGTTTTTATTTTTTTCTATCGTTATTTGACAACATAGCTCAAAACCAAAAGTACATTTTCGTTGATACTTTTTTTCAGCTACACGTTTTCATGTTCAGATTTACTATCCGACGTTTCGTCTTCTGGCATTCATCATCAACTTTTGTTTCTGTTATGGGCGCCATATTGTTTTTTTATACAGAAAAATAATGATTCTCATTCTGATTTCATTGATCTATAATTTGTTATGATTTGCACTTCTGAAACCACAGATATTATAAAAGAAACAACTTCATCTGAGATGGTCATGACTCCATCGAAAAATTTTATTTAATAAACACTAGTTGTCAGAACTCATTAAACATCATAAGTTTGTACAAATACTTCAGTCGAAATGTCCTCATTCTCAAATGAAGAAAAACGAGATATGTTGAAACTTTATTATAAATTTGATAGGAATAGTACGAAAACAGCACAAATTTATTTTGAATTATTCCGGAAAGACAACAGCCGGATAGAACATTATTCGGAATTTTGGACAAACACTTGGCTGAGCACGGTGCGTTTCAAAAACCAAGAATAAAATATGGAAGCAGAATGGAACAAAATATAAGACGTAACTTATGCAGATCCTTCCAAATCAACACATCAAGTCTCGGCAGAAATGGATGTGCCACAGACGAGCGTTTGGAGGGAATTCAAAAAAAGTGGTTTGAAATGTTATAAGATACATATTTCACAAAAATTACATCCAGGTGATCCTGAGAGAAGGATGGAATTTTGTAGCTGGCTCTCGAATAGGGTAGACCCTACAAACTTCTTGAAAAACATTATTTGGACCGACGAAAGTACTTTTTCAAACTGTGGTGTTTTTAATAAAAATAATGAGCACATTTGGAGTGAAAATAATCCACGACACTTCAGAGAAGTCAGACCACAAGTTCGGTTTTGGACCTCATTTCTTCTCTAATACTTTGAACGGGGAAACCTATATTCGGTTCTTAAGAAACGAATTCGAAGAATATATGGATACGTTTCCCCTTGTTAATTACAACAGCTGCTGGTTTCATCATGGCGGAGCTCCTCCACACAATAAAAGAGCAGTTTGCGAATATTTACACCAAAGATTTCCTAATAGGTGGTTAGGAAAATCAGGACCAGTGAGGTGGCCGGCAAGGTCACCTGACCTTACATTTTTGGATACTTTCTTATGGGGCACTTTAAAGGACAGAATCTATGGAGAGCAAGAATATGACACAGTAGATCAACTTTGAGACAATATCATCACGCAATTCAGGTCTATCAGAAGAAGGGATATTGTTAGGGCTGTTCTTAATTTGAGACGACCAGCTCGGTTATGTATTCAAGAGGAAGGCCATCATTTCGAACATTTGTTATAATACTTTTTGTGCATTTTTTACAAGCTCATCATTTCATTCTTGTTTTTTGAAACGCACCGTACTCAGCCAAGTGTTTGCCCAAAATTTAACCTATTTTGAACCACGTAGTCCATATTTGGCATATTTGATGATCTATAATAGGAGCATGTCGAGAATCAATATTTTTATTCACAGAATGGAAAAAACTAGGAAGAAATAACCTACACCTCACAAAAATATCGAATGTCCTTCTACAAGCAATGGTGTTCAGCAACCTTCCACTAGTCAGTGCCTAACTGATATACTACTACCACTACCATTTAAACGAAATCTCTTCTGGCCTGAGGAATCAAAAACTGGGAAAAACGAATAAAAGAAAAAACACCTGCAGTTGTAACATCCCCCAAATGCTACAATTTTTGGAAAAGAAAGCAGAGAGAAAGAGAGCTGAAGAAGCTGAAATGGAGAGAAAATGGAAAGAAGAGAAGACAGAAAAAGAGCCAAAGAGGCAAAAAAGAAAATACTCAAGTCCCCTTCAGTAGCATCAACATCATCTGACGATACCCATTTCAGCCTGCAAGACTCTAGTGTTGATGATATTAAAGAAGGAGATTTTGTACTCACCAGCTTTCTAGGTGGAAATAGAATCACAACCAAATTTGTGTATCTTTGTTGCATACGGGAAATAAATAAGGAGGAAGGCGAAATAAAAGTGATAGGGTTTAAATCATGTGACTCTGGTGATTACAAAAGTTTTGTAGTAGACGAAGATGATGTATCTATTGTTAATCTTCACCAAATAATCAGTTTGCTCACATATGTCTTTAATAAGAAAATCTGGGTGAAGGAAAAGTGATCATTTCTCATAATTTCAATATACTCAACATGCATTTTTATGTTCCCCTAAAGTTTTGTTCTTTTATACAGTGCGTCTTTTAATAGCCCCCCCCCCCTGTTAACTTTTGAACGGTTCGACGTAGAAACATGAAAAAAAAAAACCGTTTCGAGGGTTTCACCAATACTACTTTTTGAAATAAAAAAAATAGTGATTGCACGATAGGGGTCGCAGGGGGGCCCATCAACTCAAAATTTTTAAATGGCATGTGGGGTCAAGTGTCACATCGTTGAAAAGAGAATTCAATTCTCTTTACAACCATCTAAATATTTTTTAATTTTGTTTATAATTTTTTTTCTCAATTTCGATTTTTATACCTTTCGAAATTTTTAAATTAATGTGCCCCCAGCACCATCTGTCGAGTAATTGCAATGTTTCTTCTCTCAAAAAGTAGTATCGGTAATACCCTTCAAAAAAATTTGGTTTCATTGTTCCACATCAAACCGTTCAAATGTATCGAGGTATGAGTAGTATTCAGATCCGCATTTATATTTGATATTTCGATTTTGAATTACAAAAAAATATTACCGAAATTCAAAAATATTTAGATGGTTGTAAAGGATGTGACACTTGACCCCACATGCCATTTAAAAATTTTGAGTTGATAGGCCCCCCTGCGCCCCCTATCGTGCATCACTATTTTTTTTATTTCAATAAGTATTATTGGTGAAACCCTCGAAACGGTTTTTTTTTTCATGTTTCTACGTCGAACCGTTCAAAAGTTAACAGGGGAGGGGGACTATTAAAAGCCGCACTGTATAAAGTTTATATTATGAATAGAAAACGATTCTATTAATAATCATTAATATATTTCATGTACTTACTGATTTTTAATTGTCCATAAATGGAGGGCCCATAACTAGACCAATACATAATTGGTATGTCCATAATCGGTGTGTAGAGATTGATGAAAATTTTGATCATAACTTGTTTTGTCTTCAACATAAATGAAAATTTCCTTTGCAGTCATCATAATTTAAATTCAGTTCATTATAAAAAAATTAAAACCAACAGATTTTTGCATAAATATGGACATACATTTAGTGAATACTGTTAACTGGACCATAATTGGTGGATTTACCTTAGGTAATTGCTCTTTTTTTCCGACTTACTGTCACCCTCGTTTGAATCATTCAGTAAACTACCGAAAAATTGACATGGATGTAATCGAGGTCCAGAACGCCACCGGTGCTGATGAAATCAGATTGCGGAGCAAAGCAAGCGACAAATTACTCTTTAATTGGTCTGGGTTGTGAATTTTACGTGGTCTCCGACTGTCAGACGGAGACAGACCCGGCTGCTCGATTAGCTTGTAAATTGAACGGATAATCGTATTGTAATGGAACGATTGAAACTGGAATTTGTCTGTGGCATTCCTGATGCTTCTCTCTTCGATGGATTTGTGTTAACATCGCGGGATACAATTGAAATAATAGTACGGTTTTACCGGTTTAGTGGTCGCTGTAGGATCTAGAGAAACCTGTTTATATTAATATACAGGGTGGTCCAAAGAAAATTTTCGAGCAGGATTTACTGGAAAATGACAAATTATTTTCGGAAACGCTGAAATACATCGATTTTTATTTCTAGCGGGATAAATGTCAGTGATGGAATCAGTCACGCAACTTCTTCCCCCTGACGGGGGCGGTTACCCCCTTGCGAATCATATTAGGAAACATGGGTCGAGTGACACATCATCTGAAAGCTCTCCTCATTCCAAACGTTCCTATTTTTCCAGAATGGAATGAATGGTAATTGAAATTAGTGTTGTTAACAGGTTCAATGTGAGTAATATCTTACCTGTTCTTATCGAATTTCTATTTATTAATTATTGAGGTATTTCTTACAGTTTTTGATCTGTTGATTTTTTCATCGAAAAATATTCTGTTTTTTATGGTTCTGGGCAGGGTTCGGAGGATATATATCCAGTGATATAATATCACGATATATATCGTGATATTTATTACTTGATATATGTATATCTGATATATTCCATAATTTTATTTATTAACTTAAAAATGTTTTCCGTCATTCTAAACATCCGAAAATATCTTAAAAGGACCTTTTCTTCTTTCGGTTTGGTTCAATCGGATTTACGGAATCGCTTGGGAAACCAAAAAGCCAGTAGACTGGTTTTTATGTTCAAGTGTATGATTCAAAATATAGATAAAAAGAAAACCAACCTTGACTAGGCATGGAAACCAGCCATATCTGAAGATTCTGACGTAATTGTCAATAATAGGAATGATGTTGATATTAATATTTCATCTGATGAGGATATACCAATATCAATGCTGACATAATAATGTTAATGTTATTTAAAATTTAAAATCTATTTGTTTTTAGTTTTTTTCTTTTTAATTAGAGTTATCAATGTTAGAAAAAGGTTTTGTTGTTTGGTTGTGTTTGTGTTGAAATAATAAAATAATGTTAAAATATGTTTATTTTATTAATTGTTTTTGTTTTTTCTTTTTAAATAGAGTTAGAATAAACCGTTTTGTTGTTTAGAATATTTTTTGTTAATGTATTTGTGTTAAACAATGGTTTGTGCTAGAAACAATGATATTTTTTCATTAAATAATTAAATTTTAAATATGATACTTATATAAATATCATGATATTTTTGAACCCTAGTTCTGGGAGTATGTTCTTAGAATGAATTCACAGTTCGCATGCTTCGTATTGAAATATCATTTGATTCGTATTCTATAAGTTAAATTTCTTCCTGAAAATGGTTTACGCGATGGAAGAACGAATTGAGTTTGCGAATCTACAAAAATGATGATTTTCTAAGAGCTGCAGCTAGAATTTTCAATGCAAGGCAACCAGGGAAATTAATATCGACCATGATATTCAAACATAATAAAGTACTGCCGTTCGTATATCGGTACACAAATCATAAATAGCGATATTAAAAATTAGAACCGCCGCCAATGCACGGCTCCAAAAATGCAAAAAACCGGCGACTGCTCTGCGTCCATATTGATCGTTTGAAAATACCGTCAAATACACCCAGCTGTAATAAATAATTCACGCTGTACGGACGGTGACTAGAAACACTAAATTTATTTTGTTTCCACACAAGCGCAAAATTCATACTGGAATTTTAAAGGACGAGTGTGAACTTCCCCAAAAAAAAATCAGGAGAGGAAAAATTCTCGAAAGAAATTGTAAAATAATCATTACGAGGGCGACTCGGAAAAAAGGTCTTTATGAGATTTAAGAAGTGCAACTGAAAAAAAAATCACAGTACTTGCAAAGTTGAGAGGATGTGAACAGCAAAAGCTGGAAGCCTAGACATTTTCTGTTTAGCCTGGTGTAAAGATAGAAATACCATAATCAATCGATTTCAAAATTCGAACCTTTCGATTTCTTATATGTCCTATTCTTTCTTCTGAGAGAAAGAGAGAGAATATGAGTTTATTATCCAAGATATGAAACTTTTTTGACAAACACGGTAACCTAACATATAACTAAATAAATGATCAGATTCAGGTAAAGGCATAGGTACTTATATTATTAAATATTTACAACATTTACTTATGTACAGTGAGACAAATTTTGATATTTTGGAACTGAATTTTTTTCATTGAATTAATAGGAAAATGGTTGGTCTGATAACGAATCCGAATACATTTTTGACTTATTTCGGAAATGTAGGTGGTTCCATCGCTGCAAGCGTGCATTGTATATCATTTCGTGAATCTTAGTTGTATCTATCGATTCAACAAACTACAGAATTCTTTACGTTGAAAAGAGTTTAGAGTGTTTAGACAAGCACTAAGCACAGTGCTCGACACAGCTCTAGTTGAAATGGTCCCTTTTAGGTGATTTTTGTAATTTTTTTATTTGTATTTATCGATTCTGCTAATTTTACTGTTCTACGTAAAAAATTTCGGAGGTGTACTTTCAAATTGGTATAACCGAAATTACACGAAAAAATAAGATTTTTTTAAAAATTATTATAAGTTATAAGCCATACTTTTCTGTTAGTGTTATGCAGTGCAAAACTTCAATAAAGACTCGAAGTCTGCTATTATTTTTTTTACGAATATGGGTCTGAGGTGTGTTTAGAGGAGACAATGAATGCCAAGATTATGAATAACAGTTGGTTAGAAATTTAAACAATTCTAACTGATAGCGGTCTAATGGAGAATTGTAAATTACAATATTTCACACGTGTGATATACAGGACGATTATCCAAAATACTTCGATAACGTAATTTAGATTTAAATTGTGCTATATTTCTGGTAGGAATCGATCATACTTTATGACATTTCGGTAACACATATTTAAAAAAGTATAACAAATCCAGTGGCTTAATCGAATCTCTTTTAAAAAACACTTTTTTGGATTTTTGGCAACAACAATCCATTGAAAAAAATAACTTCTGAATCGGATAATACCGAGGGGTAACAACTAGGCAGAATTTTGTACACCATAATTAAATATCATGTACTGATAAAGTACTGAAAGACTGAATGAGGTATTGAAAAGTACTGAAAGACTGAGTGAGATACTGATAAAGTACTGAAATACTTAAAGTGAATACTGAAAGACTGAAATTGGTTAGTGGAAGGTTAAAAAAGATAACCTTTTAAAAACAATTCCTATATATTAGATATACCTACATATTTGTGATGTGACAAAAAAAATGAGATTATAGAGATTAACAATTATACATCAAAGGTAATAAAAAAATATATAATAATAAACTAAATTGTGGATCAAAATAAGGATTTTTTCAAAATTTTATATTTCTTCTTTCTTATTGTTGGCGACTGCCGTTGTAATATTAAATGGGTGCGTATTGGTCCCTCAAAAATGATTTTTTTTTTACAAATTTAATATCTAGTTTAGATAGCCAGACATATCTATTTAAATATAATTTGATAAATTTAATATCTGCACCTTTCTCCTCGACATTCAAAATTCTACCGATATACCATCCTTCGTTGTATGCAACAGCATAGTAATTTTCACATACTAATTCGATATTACAGTTCTCACCCCGATCTGGCACAGAAGGTGAAAATTATTCGGAAGGATTTTGGAGTCGTTTTTTCAGACGTTTCTTGTCAGTTGTAGTCTCGGGTGCATCGGGTGCATCAGGAACTTCCGTTTCTGTGATTTAACAAATTTTATTGCTATTTTATTCAATATTTCTTGTTCTTTCTGTGTTTTGCTCAGTCTCATAATCATGCTGAGATTTTTCTTTATCAAACGCAGGTTTCGACGTAGGTTCAAGTCTATATGACTTTCTCTTTTTAGACAAGGAATCTTTCTTTTTATTCCCAGTTGTAATTTTATTTTTGGTTTCCTCATTTTCTTCAGAATTCTTCAATGAGTCACCCAAATTGAATAAAATCTTTCTAAAACCACCAGGAACGATAAAGTACTTTTCATCATTTTCATCTTTCATGTTGATGATGTTGGGTAGCACTTTCCTAGCGAAAATTTATAGCTGGACGATTTCTTGTTCAGTTATGTTAGCTAAAGATATTTTATCATTGTATCCGTTTATTTCTAATTGATTTATTAAATATTCTGGAAGATACAACCTTTTCGTTTTTAGAAACACCCATATAATATTTTTAAATCTCTCCACAAAAATAAAAGTTTTTTTTGTTCTGAATGGCTTGACTGTAGTGAAAAATTTATATTTTGATGATAATGAAAAAACTTTTTCATTTCCTCTGCACCAGGTGCCACTAAATTAAAAAAATTGGTTCTTACCAGAACCCTCGTCGTTACATTGGTTCGTATCTAACAGATATATCAGAATTCCAAGACTATTGTGATGATATGGTAAACTAGAAACATTCTGGTTCCCTGATTATAATCAAACTTCGATGATAATCGTGCATGAGCGTTTCATTTCGCACATAAACTTGAAAATGGAATGGAAAATGTTGGCTTCAAGTTTTTGTACAAAGTGAAACGCTCATGCTCGTATATCATTAAAACTTGATTTTAATCAGAAAACATGATGTTTCTAGATTGCTATATCATCACAACCGTCTTGGAATTTGGATATAACTGTTAGATACGAACCAATGTAACAGCGATGGTTCTTGGCAAATACCAATTTTTTCAACTTGGTGTGGAGAAAATGAAAATTTTTTGTCATCATCGAAATACAAATGTTCTACTACAGTCAAACCATTCATAAGAAAAACTTAAATTTTTGTGTAGAGATCAGAAAATATAAAAAAAATTGCAATTTTCAATTTTTTCGATTTATTACTTGAAACTATGTGAGTATAAAATTAAATTCCAAGCAACTTTTTCAAATTACTTTTTTTACATGTTACCCCACGTTTGGCCTCTTCATGGTATTTTTTTCCAATTTGCCGCCATATTAGTGATCACATGCCTTCGATTTTTGGGTTATCGGAAATGCACAAACTTATCCCCAGAAATGTTTTCCAATACTAGGTAGTTCGAATCTAAATAAAACAGCTTGGTATAAAATTGATATCCTACAGAATATTTTTTGTTTATGATGATATCGGACAGCTTTTTCAGGAACATTTTTCCGATTTGTCCGGTTGAATGAAACCATTACTGAAAACACAAATACGTCCTAGCAAAAATTTCAAACTTTACTCGGCTTCCTTCCAAGTAGTGCTGCACGATTCGTCAATGATTTATTATTCAATAACAAATATCTAAATGCAAAATTCACATGAAGTCGCTTCCGAGGTGGCTTCTTATTGAAATAACCTCGGAAATAACTGAAAAAACTCGATATTCATATTTTTAACTAACTTTGATCAATACATATTATTTCACGTTATTGATATTCAACGAGTAATGAAAATAAATAAAAACGACACCAATTCAACTTATTCATCATTTAAATCCGTTGAACTTGACATTTTTCCGATTTTTCACACTCAAACTAAAAAATCTCGGAATAGTAGCCAATTGCCAATACTGTCATTATTTGTAATGTGTAATCTTCGGGTGGAAAGGGTCGAAAGACTCTAAAAAACGAATTTAAAGCGGCAACAATTCACGGTTAATACTGAAATGACTGGATAAGGTACTGAGAAGTACTGAATCAAACACTGAAGTAATGGATGGGGTACTGAATGTACTGAAAAAAGTAAATTGGATTCTGAAAGGGGTACTGAAAATATTTAATGCAGATTGAAGTACTTACTTTTGTACTGAAAATCTTTTCGTGAGACTGAGGTACTGAAGAGATACTTGTATTGATAATGGTGTACTGATATACTGAAAATTCCGAGATGTACACTTACTGAAAGAAGTTGTTACCCCCTCGGATAATACGTAATAATTTCAGAGAGCGTACCGCTTTCAAATGAGTCACTGTCAAATTATTATGCTGGTTGAAATTCGTACTGTGGATAGATAACTCCGGTTATGTCGATAGCTGAAGTCAAGCAACATTGACTGCGGTCCTGGATGGGTGACTGACTCAATAGTTAATTTATCTACCGTGCTTGGATGGACGTTAAAAGATAAGACCCTCGTGAGGAGAGAAACTGATTAGAATAAAATGGATTCCGTAACTTGATGAATATATAACATGGGAAATTATATAAAATTATTAAAACTGATAATAATATTTATTTATTTCTCATCGTTTTACAATAGTATTGGTAGAAAAGAAAGGAAACAAATATAGTGAACCCATAAAAGGTTGCCCTCGAGCATGGGTATGGGGAAAAATAGAATAAATAAATACATCAGTTGTTTTCAAAAACAACGATGATACATGACAACATATGGGGATAAGATAAATAACTAATTATATAATAAAAATACAAAAATATTAAAGACAAATGACATGTTTTTTTTCCTCATTATGGAGAAAACGCTTTTTTTAAATCGATAATGATAAAGTAATAAAAACAGAAAAAATTATAATAATAATATCAATAGAGAAAATAATGAACATCACAAATATTTAGAAACATTAGTACATGGATACACGCATTCTCAGGCTTTTACACATATAACATTGTATCTAGAAAACTGCAATTTCTCATCAGAAATGTAGCCTTACAGTCGGATCAACGAGTTTGTGAAATTTCAATCTTTCTATTTCTGTCATCCAAGTCCTTAGATGTCTCTTGAAGAGTGAAATAGAGTTGATTTCCTTCAATTTTGGTGGTATTGCATTATACAGTTTTGGTCCCAAGTAAACATAAGATCTCCGTAAAGTATTTTTTCTGGTTTTGGTACACATACTGACTTATGTCTGTACCGAGTAGCATGTGTGTGGTCAACTGGCGTTAATTCATGTTGTCTAATTACTGTTTGAAAAAAATATAGCTGTCTAACTAATATCCATGATTTTGGTTTCTTTATGTAGGTCTTCTGTGCGGTAAGTATATGGTTTTCGATAGATGCTTTTGATTGCCATCCTCTGGATAATCTCTAGCTGTGAAATATGATTTTTTGTTGTAGCTCTCCATGCCATAAACGGCAATAATATGAATTAAGGCCAATTCCATAATCAACTTAAAGTATCCTTTATAATTGAAAGTACAGTTGAATGTGATTTCCTATTGCTGAAACTCAACTAGAAGTCACAGTCATATGTACTTTTAATTATAAAGGATACTTTAAGTTGATTATGAAATTGGGCCTTAGTTTTGAAATGCAGTACAATCATTCCAATATTTTCGAACAGGTGGGCATTTAAGAAACACTGGTTATGAATTCGCTGATAGCAGGTATAAGTTTCTGTCGAAAACTCTTTTTATTTATCTCGCAACATGTTGAAATCATATTTTATAGTTATTTAAATGACTTCCTACCAACAACCAGATTTTTTTAAATCGGACGTGAAAGAAATCACTACTTGTTTGTAATAGAACTGGTTCATGTCGGTGTTAGTTTTCTTTATATCTGATGATATATTATTCATGTCTCAATAGTTGTCATCTAAATTGTAATATGCTGAATCACAAAATTCCTCTTCTACTGGAAAAAATATACTATCGGCAAAACCTACAAATATCCCCAACTATGTACTGATTCCATTGTCTGGAAACTTGGTCTGGTGTATGGTGTATACGGGTTTAAAGCGCTTTCACGTCATTTGATTCTATCTAAATTGTTTTTAAAAATAGTTTTAAAATTGTTTTTTCCGTCAACCAGCTGTCGTCCCCTTACGAAACTTGTGCGAGCCAAGGATTAACGAGGTCTTACCTTTTTACGTGCGATTCCTAGCACGATCCGAGGAGAATGTCGAAAGGAGGTCTGTTGGTCACCCATCCAAACCCCGGCCTCGCCTTGCGTTGCTTGGCTTCAGATATCGGTGAACCAGCGCTCTCCGTTCGAGCTATCCCCGCGGATAAAAAGATGGAGGAGCTGGGAAATGGATAGTAAAATACAGGGTTCGCCGACATATATCACTAGATATATATCATATAAATATCATTGATATATATCGTGATATTTATTCGTTGATATCATGGATATATATCACTCAGTATAAATTACCATGTTGAATAGGTTGAAATCTCGTCATAAATTCAAGACAGATCGGTGTGGGAACTCCCTAATCATTCGGTGCGATGTTAATTGTCGGGGAATCCCATTTATTTGATGTGTGAATCCCCTTACTATGTGCGGTCGCGTGTGTCTGCTTTTCTGTTGGTATTAACAAACGCAGTTCACGTTGTAGCCGTAGTAGGTGCAAAGTGCATTTGATCAAAATAGAAATAAACAATATGCCCAAAACTAAAAGTGTAGTGTGGCTAAAATTTGAATTGGCAGATGAAGCCAGTGATAATGGGAAATGGGCTAAATGCAAGAAATGTAAGAAATAAATGCAAGGAATTCCTTCCCGTATGGAAAAACATTTGCTCACTTTTGATAAAGCCGAAGGTGGTGTTCACTTTTGGTTGTTTTGTTTAAAAATAAACAAATAAATACTTCTACTTTTGGTATTCTCTATATAAAAAAAAATAATAAATATCCAAATTTGAAATATATCGGATATATATCAATATATATCCAATATTTTGATATTTATATAAATATCATGATATTTACGAACCCTGGTAAAATAACAGTTTTCTTCTTGATCAAAGAAGCCTTTTAACCAGGGGTGGGATTATGATCACTCGATACGAGAGCTGTCACGATACGTAGGCTAGAACGATGTATGTTCTCGATTCTAAGAAAACCGAAATCATGAAATTTCTTTGAATAAAGATAGAATGGAATTATATCTACCCTATAGACCATTGATATCGACTCAAGTTGCAATATGTTTTGAATTGTATTGGTTTTCATAATTGCTTAAATCTGACATATGTCAAACTCTCTACGGATCGAGTGTTCGTAATTGCACCCCTGTTTAATTAGAATATTTTACCTGAATTACTTAGACATGTCGGACGTAATTTTTGTTAAATAATATGTTGTTATTGACTGGCAATTCTGTCATAAATAAGAAACTCTTGCTGTGCTGTGCTTGGCCGTGTTTTTGTAAACTTTGCAGAGAAGACTCTGCTATGCTATGCTGAAAGTAGTCGATACCCAAAGAGAATAAACGTTATCTGACTATGAGAGTGTATTCCCCATAAGACAATGGCGACACTAATAGAAAGAGATGATAAAAAATTTGTGACGTAGATGGACATGTTATGGCCTGTATGGCCACCATTCTCTCTTGACAGTGACGGACTAGAGCATTCTTGGTATTATGAGAGTTACAGGTGACAGTTTTATCTTGGTTCATCTGTACTCATGTCCAAGTATGACGCGTTGATGCTACAAGATCTTTATTGGCTAGAGCTTATTAGACTGTCCTGGAAGTTTACTCTCTTTGGTCGATACCTACCAAGGCATGGTTATTTGTGTACCTACTAATTGAAAACATTCGGAAATTCCTTAATTCAAAAAAAGTATTTCTTTTGTATTTTCAAGTAATCTTATCTAAAATCGCTGTTGTACGTATTGGTGATTACAAACCGTTTGTAATTGCCGCGTGTTTATGTAATCGGTTCCAGATGGCGCCATCGTAGGATTTCAGTCAGTACAGCACCAACCTGAATTTAAAGACTCGTATGTGATTTTTTTTTTATTATTCTAGTTACCTAATTGCATTTCAGAAATAATTGAAAATAGTATTTCCTAATTTTACCTATATTACCTAATCGTATAAAGGCCAAAATGCAAAATACTTTTAAGGCAGCATAAATATTGAAAAGGGTCTTGAAACGTTTCAAGTTCATCATGAACTCCTTTATAAAATATACAAATCAGTAAAACGCAAAGTCGTGTCCACAATTTAATATCACCATCCGGTGCAGTAGGAAGGTAAAACGGCTGTCAGTCAGTTGACAGTCACATAGTAGTAGTTATGGAGATAATTATATGTGAAAAATAATTGCTGTGCTACACAATAAAATTAAGAGCAGAACATGGTTTTTATTAGATTAAATGTTAACTTTGAAAAATTATCAAAATTCGAAAACAAAACACTGTGTCAGGTACGAAAGGGCCTTGACCGTTTTCCGAGGCGGTAGTTATACAGAGGAAATATCGCTTTATCAACGTAATATACATGTTTATACCCTTACAATCTGATTACGGTATTAAACAACTCAACAAACCTATAAGTACGTTTGAATGTCCGCGGTTGGTGGTTTTAATCTCGTGACGTCACGGCACGTAACGGTGTCGTCAGAGAAGCTCGGATTATTGGCTCCGCCTACTTCGTTCGAGCATGCCAGACATGGTGATACTCGCGACGTTGCCAAGTGTAAAATTGTTTCCTGGCAGTCTAATTCTCGCAAAGTAGTTGAGACTGATTAACTGTTAGATTGTACGTATTGCACGTGCGAACTACTGTTTTATTTCAATTAAAATGAACGCAGTGGATTTTAAATGTTTACGATGGAGACCGGTGAAACGTCATTTATGGTAGAATCACTCGCACGGATTCTTTTTGTGGAGTTTTTATTAGGACGATATTAAGAAGTTACCATGAATAAATATAAATAACACAGTTGCGTAGGTACAATATAAAGGGGCCCAAGTACACGTTTGACCAGGCAATAAGTTCAGTTGAGCTCAATAAGAACAGTGATTACACGTTGGTGGAGTTGCCAGTCTGCATTGGCCTGATTTCATGGAATGCATTTTCTTTTTATGATGCAATCTGAAGGTAGCCATTACCGATTCTTTTTCAAATTTTTTTTCTTTTCAGTACAAGTGCTTAAAGTGTGCTTAAAGTGTGTAGATCTTTCAAAAAGACAGTATTTTGCCGTTTGCGTCAGATTGTACTCGGAAGTCATCGTTTAATAATACAATGAAAATTTAAACATAATGTAAGAAAGATAAAACATTCAACAATTTCTCTATATAATGACTGTCGTTAAAAAAAATTGTATGATACCTATAAGTAACACTAAGATAAACACGATTAAATTTCCACAGATTTATTGTCTTCGCGACATGTTTTGATACACAGTATCTTTCTCAAGCGAATGTAATTAAATTATTCTACGTTGAACATTACTTAAATACCTTTCTTAACAATTGAGGTAATTAGGAGCAACCTATAATAAAAATAAAAATTGACATTACAATGTACCTTTACAATGTACCTTTACAATTACAGGTACCTGTAAATCTCAAAACATATCTACTACTTAATTAGTTGAAAAGGGGATCTATTAAGGTCCAATTGATCATTTAGTAAATAATTCGAATTTTTCAATTTATTAATTTCCAAGAATTCTAAATAATTGAGTCTAATACCCTTATTTTCAACATGAAGGATTTCAAAGTTTTCATCGACGTCATGGTCTTCTTCCAAAATGTGATTGGCATATGTTGAATGTGTTTTATTATTTACATAATTCATATGGTGCTCACGTACGCGGCTTTTGAATGGTCTACCAGTCTGGCCTACATATACTTTGGAACAAGATCCACAATTCAATTTATAAACTCCTGATTTTTCAGAGTTTTGTGTTTTATCTTTATTATTTTTGATAAACCTTCCCAACGTGTTATCTGTTCTGAATGCTTCTCTTAAATTTTATTTTTTCAAAAATGACGCTATTTTTTTCTGAAACGGGCCCTGAATAAGTTAAAGTTCTGTAATTATAGTCAAGGTTCCTCATAGTGGGGTACACTTCTTGGATAGCCTTTCTATGTAATTTTTTAGCAAGAATATTCTCTATTAATTTGACTTCATATCCATTGTTAACTGCTATCTGTTTTATATTTAATTCTTTGCAGAATTTTTCTTCAGAAAGAGGAACATTCACCAATTTATGAATCATACTATGCACGGGCGTAGCCAGGGGGAGGGTTTTGGGGGTTCAACCCCCCCCCCCCCGAAAAGTTAAGATATTAGCAATAATAAATGAATGAACCTTCTTTTTTTTTTCATACTTATCTTGAACCCCCCCATACTAAAACCTGGCTATGCCCGTGATACTATGTTATGCTGATATTTTATGGTATGCTGAAATTTTATGTATATATGGATGTTATATATATATATATATGGATGAATTGTGGATCTAGTTCCAAAATATATGTAGGCCAGACTGGTAGACCATATGGCATATGTTGAATGTGTTTTATTCTTCACATAATGTTCAACCTAGAATAATTTAATGTATAACATTCTCTTGAGAAAGATACTGCGTATCGAAACATGTCGCGTAGACAATAAATCTGTGGAAAAGAGCTTTTTTGTACTCGCGTAGTTTGTTCAACAAACTTCACACTCATTCAAAAAAGTCCTTAGAGGTTATTTTTTTAACCGTATAATATGGGAATATCCGAAATCGTTCACTATGTAAACGCAGTGAAATAGGTTTATGCTGTGAGGGGTTGTTCAACTCCATGGAAATCATCATTTTGAATTTTTCTACACGTCTATAGTTTATAAAGAATTTTAAATAGTTTTGTGAAAAACTCTGGCAATATCCACAATGTGACAGTTAATGGAATTGGAGGTCTGAGAAGTGAAAACAAGCAATATAGCTTCCCAAATAAGCGATAAGAAACAAACCTAGCTCTAGATCTTTTTTTTTTTTTTCGAGTTTGGCAAATGTCCTCAACAAATTTCCATAAAATCGTGCACCTGTCAGTTAAGAGAAGTATACGCAATGCCTATTAATAATGGGTTCAAACTCATTTGGTGACGTTTCAAAATATTTAATAGGGAGTGCTATTGTGGACAGAGTCCACTTCAAATCAGGAACTGGGCAACATTTTAGTGGACTTGGTTTACTGACAAAGTCAATGGCAAGATTACCTATTATTATTAGAGATTTACAAATACGAGTATATTTTATTTTTTAATCTCCCTAAGATACACTAGCTTTATTTTAAAGGGGCCACACTTTATTTCTGTAGATATATACACTCAAGTTTTGTTAATATCTACAAATAACTTTCAAATTAAAGGTATGATAAAACTACTCGAGCTAAAGCTATTTTATTTTATTTTTTCCACCTGTGATTATCGAGTTATTTCCGTGATTATTTTTCGACATATCTTGCAACCAATAAAAACCATCAATTTAGCTATGATGTACTTTCAAACCAATCACAACATTATTATAGTGGGAATTTTCTACTTAGATTATTGCCTCTGGAATATTCGTGGTATTTTTGATTTGACGTCTGTCATCAGTTTGCATGCAAATTGAAAAATGAATGTAGATAACCGTAATGAATAAAAATGTTATATAGAGAATGTGTCTATGATTGGGGCATCAAAAAATAATCTATCGAATACCACACGAGAGTTCGATGAAGTAGAAAATAATTCTCCACATTTTTTCTCAAACTTGTTGCCGTTTGGTAATAGCCACTCGAGCCGTTCGGGCACTCGTGTCTATTGCCGGGCAACAAATTTTCGAAAAATCTGCCGAATTATTTTCACTTTATTCTAACTCTCTTGTGGTATTACAACTGAAAACTTTCGTGCAATCCGATGAAAAACCAACCTGTAGTATATTTATTCAACCCCGAATAATACCTTACACCTACTTCCCTACACGAAATAATTTTCATGCAACTAAAGGTGAATTTATGCAGCGACAACTATCAATTAACATTTATCAATTAACAATTATTAATCATAAGTTGAACTTCTTGTTTTCAAATGACTGTGTTTATACAGATAATTATTAGTAACAAGTGAGAAGTTGGCCAACTTTTAACTTTGTTACTTTGAACCAGAATATATTCTATCCAGTACGCAACTAGTGCGATATGAAGGATGATTGGTCAGACCACGTCTGACAGAAGCAAAGAAATAATAATTGTATTAGGGATATGACGTTCAAACTACAAAAGACAGTTATTACTTAATGTTACGGTGGTTACGGTAGACGGTGGACGGTGGTGAAGGAATTTTTTGAAGAATCCGTCTTGGGTCTTAAAACAGTTTAGGAGTCATTATTGATTTTGCAAATAAATTGATTTGATCAGGTTATACTAAATTTTTAGGTCTTCTTATTGACCAAAAACTATCATGGAACAATCATATTGATAAATTGAGAGAAAAAATCAATCCAGTCATTGGTGTACTGTTCAAAATAAGAAAATTTGTGCCGATCAAATACCTTAAAAATATTTACTTTTGTCTTATCTATTCTAACCTACAGTATTTGATATCAATCTGGGGAACCGCTAATAATTCAGTTTTGAAACCTCTAAAAAAATTACAAAATAAATCTTTGAAATGTATTTACAACTTACTGTATTTAGAACCAACAGCAAACTTATATAAACCTAAGAGTTTACTAAATTTGAATTCCCGTTATAAAGTAAAAATTTGTTCATTTATTCACTTTATTCGATTGAAACAGAAAGTTTCTAATTTAAGTTTCATTGAAATCAATAACATACATAATCACAAAACAAGACAAGCAAACTGTTTAAGCCTCAGCAATTTCAGAAGTAATTTTGGAAAAAAATCGATATACCATGATGGTATAGATATCTACAATTCACCACCAAATGAAATAAAACAAAATTACAAAAGTGACGATTTTTAAAAATAGAATAAAAACCCATTTTCTTCGTCAATTAGTCTAAAATGATTTTTTTTCCATAATTTATTTTATTTTTCCGTCCAACTATTTTGAATTGACATGGAAAACTTTTTCTTTTTTTTTAAGTTGTTTATGAATTGTATTTATATCAATTTTATATTATTTTTTCTGTAGATTTGTAAGGCATTGTTATTATTATCATTATTTTGTATCCCTACCATAAACAAACCTGTTTCTTGGGATATTATAAATAAATTATTATTAAGTTATTAAACACTTCCTTCTCTTTCCGTTGTCTATTCATGTGTTTGTCAGCCCATCTTCTATTCCTCGTCTTTTTCAACATAAAAAAACTGGTCGTCAATAACATTATTACGACAAAAAAGTGACTCAGCTTTTTCTATATCAGGATCGGGGAACATTTTGAAAACCGAAATTCGTTACGTTGCTAAAAAACTATAATGAGGTTAGGGTTCTGTGCCGGCGCACTATTTTTTCATAAATTGTTAATTGAGTGTTATAAATCGTAATATTTCTCTCAGTTTTTAATTGTTAATTGATAAATGTTGATTCATAATTGTTAATTGTCGTTGAATAAATTCACCCTAACTCTCCGAACAATTGTCATGAAGACAAGGGATAAATTCATCCAAAAATTTTCAATTTTATCCTTGTCCTCATTGTGGGAATCAAGTTTAATTTTGCCAAATATGTGTCCAAGTCCATTAACCTTACCTATCAATGTGTCTGGTCTGCTTCTTCGAAAATTACCAAGGAAAGCCGAATTTGAGGATGATAATGCCGATTGTCGAGACAAACGAGTTCATGCACCTACCTAGTTTCAAAGTCCTAGCGCACATTATGCAGCGTTGCCAAGTAGAGGAATATTCAGGTATTTTTTTAAAGTCTTTCCCCAGGTGAAAGAGTGAACTCGTTATATACGAGGATGTATTGATATCTAGTTAGCCTAGACCAGTTCCCTGCAGAAACAAAATATTGCGTTACCATAGCAACGAACAATAAGTGTCAGTGTAAAGTTTGACGTCAAAAAAGTAAACCAGAGTTACGCAATAAATTGAAAGAGAAAATATGTCCACCGAAATTGTGAAAATCGAAAAATTGGAGTATCGAGCCATCATCAAGTACCTGTATTTAAAAGGGTTAAGAGGTAAGCAGAATTACGAAGATATGCTTAATATCCTTGGTGATCAATGTCCTTCGTATGCGACCGTGAAAAATTGGACTGCAAGCTTCAAAAGAGGTAAATTTTCCATTGAAAATGATGACCGACCGATTGGGAAGGCCAGTTTCTGTGTCAGTCCCCGAAAATATCGATGCAGTTCATGAGATGATTTTAACAGACCGTTGAATTGGGCTAAAACGGATATCTGAAGCACTGAATATTTCATATACGAACGCGTTCATCATATCGTTCACGTCAATTTGGACATGAGAAAAATTGCTGCAAAATGGATCCCCAAATGTTTGAATGTTGACCAAAAGCGTGCAAGGGTAGTAGCATCGCGTTCGATCTGTGCTTGATTTGAATACGATGTAGACTTCTTAAACCGAATTGTTACTATGGATGAGACTTGGGTACATTTCTACGATCCAGAAACAAAGCTACAATCGATGGAATGGCGACACTCCGGTTCTCCAAGACCTAAGAAGTTTCGTGTCCAAAAATCTGCTGGAAAAGTTCTTGCTTCAGTTTTTTGGGACTGCCATGGAGTAATCATGATTGATTTTTTGGATAAGGGTAGACCAATAACTGGAGATTACTATTCGACATTACTGACCACTCTACGGGAAAAAATTAAAGAGAAAAGACGCGGAAAGCTATCCAAAGGGGTTTTGTTTTTGCAGGACCACGCCCCTGCACACAAATCTCATGTTGCCATGCAAAAAATTCGTGATTTAGGGTTTGAATTACTAGAACACCCCCCTTATTCACTAGATTTGCCTCCGTCCGACTATCATCTCTTTCCTCAAATGAAAAAAAGTTTAAAATGTAAATTTTCTTCCAACGAGGAGGTATTAAAAGCTGTGGAGGTCTGGTTTGCAGATTAAGAATAATTTTTTTTTGAAATGTCTAGAGACGTTGCAGGTTCGCTGTAATAAATGTATCCAATTAAGAGGAGAATATGTTGAGTAATGAAATATTTTGACGTTGAAATTTTGTTTGGTCCAAGTACATCGTCGAATTTTACTGGTTTGTCTTCGGACTAGGGTGAAATGAAGTACGAAATCACATTTTATTGGTTTGTCGACCGACTAGGGTTAAAGTTCGACCTTTGATGAGTTGGGCGCTTGGCGCTCGAAAGATTCACCAATATTTACTAGTAAAGTTGATGTATTTCTCGAAATAATGCCAATTTTATATTCGAGTGTATTCAGATCTGGAGGAATTTCGGTTGGCAACGTCGATAACGTCTAAGCTGGAGATCAACAGCACAAACGCATCGGCGGAGGTCAACGCTTCCTTGGAGATCGCCGTCGTGGTCGGAATGGTCGGATCGGCATTCGGACGCGAATAGCCACCGCGTCCAATCGTTTTGTTTTCATTGTTCGGATGTTTGCTTTGTTTCGGTTCTCATTAGCTTAACTGATTGGTTTGCACAGGATGTCCCATAGTGGGCTGGCGTTCGAGACCTGAGGTTCGCTAGCTGTGTTCTGTAGTTCTGTTATCAGTTGAGAGATAAAGTGTTCCAGATCATCCGTTCCTTTAGATAGATGTGCGGAAATTAGCTCCACAAACTTTTTTTTAATTTTTTTTATTTCCCAGGTAAAAACTGGTTTTACCATCAAACAATTTTTCCTACAGCTGCTATGAAAAGTAGCGTATTTCTCCAAGCTTACTTAATTTCAAATCGATGTATTGCTCATACTGTGAGAAATAATTTTTCTCACCGCATTTTGCCCACAATCAACAAAAATCGACAAAAACTAGTTGGCCAGGTAGTTGGCTGCTGTTCATTTTTAGATAGGTATCAGAACTGTCAGATTATAAAAGTTTTTTAAACTCAGACAGATTTCATTCGTGCTTTCATAAAAATCGCAATTTCTATTGAATATTATTTCAAAATACATACTTAAGGTGCATTTAGTCAACATCATTTTAAAATTGTGCTTAAATATACAGTGCGACGCTAAATTATGGAACAAATTCATTATTTCTGAATATAAAGATATATCGGAAAAATCCTCGGACAGGTCGATTTTCTTTTCCGATGGGCCAATTGTTGAACCTCACCCAAAATAAATAGGGTTATCCGCATTTGAGGAAAAGCGACTTTGGTGATATTTTTAAATAGGGATCGTCCTTACAAATCCAGTAATACCAAGTTTGATGGGATTATGTGAAACGGCTGCGGAGATATGGCCAAAAAACTTCTCCATATACCCAATGAGTGCGACAGAGACTTTTAACCTTCAGAATCGTGTGGAGTCTCGCAGTCATACTCATTAGACATACGAGGAAGTTTTTTGGCCATATCTCCGCAGCCGTTTGACATAATCCCATCAAACTTGGTATCACTGGATTCGTAATGACGATCCCTAATCAAATATGGAAAAATATACTGGGTGTCCAATTTAAAAATATCACCAAAGTCATTTTTACTCAATTGCGGATAACCCTATATATTTTGGTTGGGGTTCAAAACCTGTCCGAGGATTTTTTCGAAATATCTTTATATTCAGAAATAATGAATTTGATCCATAATTTAGCGTCGCACTGTATATTAAAAACGAAAGTTGAATTTGTTAAATCAAATGGCACCATTTATACAACAATATTAAGTTTATGCTAAAAACATGTCAGTTTGAAAATCCCAACTTTATAAAAATCTTACTTTTACGATGAAAATATTGTCCATAATTCACGTGTACCTAAAGTTTCATGTCATAAAATGTACCTATCATTCTTAAATGTATGCCTAAATCTAAGACTCGTATAATATTAGGTCTCGTACAAAATTATTTTCAAGGTTATGTTTATGTCAGTGCTTGTGCTAAAGTTACGTTTATGTTGACTAAATGCACCTTTACTCATAATAAATAATATGGATACTGACAATAGTGACGATTTTTATAATAATACTCTATATAATGAAACTATAGTTCAAATGATTTTCACATAAAGAGGGTTTACAAAACCACGACAATTGTTTCGCTTTACAAAAGATTCTTCAAGTGGTGAAGATATACTAAATTACATATTTGCTATGTTACTTTAAATACTTATCCAAAATTAATTAGGGTTCGGTTGTATACCTAACTCCGAATAAACTCCCGATAGGTACTTTTACATTTCTATTAATTAAATCTGACCTTTCCAGAAAAAAAAATTGATTAGTGGTGACGAATTTAATTCGAGTTGGTCATTGAGCAAGTACTGAGAATTTTTCCATTTATTAATCTCCATACTTTCTAAAAGATTTAGCTTCTTACCTTGGTTTTCGACATGAAGGATTTCAAAATCATGGTCGAAAGTATGATTTTCAATTAATAAATGGTTAGCATACGTGGAATTTGTTTTCCCGTTTACAAAACTACTTCTGTGCTCGGCTAGGCGTTGTTTGAAGGTTCTACCTGTTTGGCCAAGATATAACTTAGGGCAACTATCACAGTTTAATTTATAGACTCCACATTTTTCTTGTTTATCCACCCTATCTTTGTTATTTTTAATATGTCTGCCCAAACTATTGTTTGTCTTAAATGCAATATTTAAACCTTGCTTTTTCAAGAAATTACCTATTTTATTGCTTGGTTCACCGATATATGTAATTGTTTTGAACCTTTGGTGGTCTTTTGTAGTAGGATAAACTTCTTGAATAGCTTTTTTGTATTTCTTCTTGGTCAGAAGGTTGTCTATCAAATATGATTTATAATTATAATTGTTAACTGCAATTTGTTTAATAATATTAAGTTTTTTATTAAAATTTGAAGTACTAAGAGGAATGCTAAGTAATCTATGTATCATACTGTTGTGAGCTGCTACTTTGTGTTGATATGGGTGTGATGAGCTATTGTGAATTGTGATATCTGTATGCGATGGTTTGTGGAAAATAGAAAATTCATGTTTATTATTTACTTTAGTTATTGTTAGGCCCAAAAAATTAATTGAATTGCCCTTTTCAGACTATTGTAAAGTTGATAGAAGGGTGAAGAGAATTAATAAATTCCAAGAATTGATCTAATTGCCTCATTGTTCCAGTGAAACCTACCAAAATATCATCAACATACCTATACCAATATTTCTGCCGTCGCTGTTTTGTCTTGTCGCTGTTTTGTCTGTCGCTATTTTGTCCTGTCGCTGTTTTGGCCTCGCTATTTCGTCCGTCGCTTTTATGACCATCGCTTTTTCGTCCCAGGGCCATTTTGGATGTGTCTACACTGATTCAAAAAATAATTGTTATCGCACATAGAACATACAAGTGAAACACATTATCTAACACGTGAACTGAATAATTGTGATAAGATAAATTATTTTAGATTGTGCTCTCTAACATTATATATGACCTAGACCTGTTACGTCAGTTGAATTGAATTTGTCATGCAAACTACTGTTTTGGTTTTCTTTATTTGGCAACGAAGTGCGTGAAACAAATGCACACTGTTGTAAGATTTTAAAAGTATCATGTAATACAGTTGCTCTACTAACCTCTTCCGTATAGTCGAAAATTAATTACCTTTTATCAGATCAAGATTATCTTTTTATTGTAGGTTTTAATACTTTTTCATTTTGTTTCATTTCCATGTTTCAAAGAGCCCTTTATAGATTCACGTTGATGTAACCTTAAATTAAAAGGATTGATTGTTACTTTAAACAGGGACATAAACGGGAGTGGTCTCTCTCTCTCTCTCTCTCTCTGTATTTGGTTGGTCGTTGCTTCCTTCAAACAGGCGCATTTGACCAAGCCCTGCTGCGGAACATCCGTTCCCATCCGGCCTTTAACCGGCGTAGACAGCAAGGTTTCATCAGGGGAATGCAGTTGTCTTGCTCTAGGCAATACTGCATCCCATATTTTACACTTTTTAATTTTTATTTAACAAAACACTTCTATATAATCTGTCAAATGCACGTCTTTAAGACTGCGGACATCACACACATTAACCTGACTTCCAACACAAGACCGCCGTCTGATCTCAACCACTGCCGGAAGTCGAAAAAAGAACGGGAGTGGTCAATAACTCCTTTTAGTTTTATCAAGTTTTTTATCCACTAGTTAATCATTATTCAGATGAAGTCCGGAACCCTGTTGGAGAGTGACAAAAAATGTGAGAATATTTCGAACAAATAAAAAATGGCCGGTTGCGAGGAATGTGTCTCGACAAACACTTGTTTGTGCAATGTTCCTTCAAGAGTATGTCAGAAATTTGTTTTGTAATCTGCTTTGTGGATTTATCACTATATTTGATAGTTACTGCTTCCTTGATCTATTAAATAAAAGCTACACAAGCATTTAATTCCAAAATAAACTTTTAGATTTTACGGTCCACGTTTTTCAGGAAATGGGCGTTGGCTTACTTTTAAGTAAAGCTATACACCACAAACTTATTTTTTTTATAAAATATGCATTTATCTATTGGTGATGGAAATGCTGCTAAAATTTCTTACACATTTATTACAAATTATTGACATTGTAATTTTGACCCCCAGGAGGTTTTAAATATACCCCCTTAATTATAGAAAATTCCCTATTAAACATAGATTCGATCGTGGCCAAACTATCAAAGTATTGTAATTTACGTTATGAAGGGCTCCTCAAGGGGTTAAACATTCCCAAACTTTTACCACGGGGGGCCTTTACTGTTCAGTATATTCATCGATGACATTGTCAGTAGTAATACCACAAGTGATTGAATTTTCGCGATGAGTCTGTCGAATCATTTCTGAACGAAACTGAATTGCTCCGAGAAAACACCACGAGTCCGCAGGACAGTGGTGTTTTCTCGATAAAATTCAGTTAAGTTCAGAAATAAAATACAGACCTATGAGATAAATTCAATTACGAATGGAATTTTATTAGACTATTTCACGAAGCATTAAAAGTATTATTATAAACATGAACAATCAATTCATCATAACCATAATCAATCAACTATAATCACAAAAAATGTATTATAACTATAGATAACTAATAAATACTTTATAATAATATTTTATTAGATCTCTATATTACAAGTAACTTTTATTTACATCACTCATCATCAAACTGACAACCACCAATATCATTTACCAGGTATTCAACAATTCACCATACTACTCCCCTCCGAGTCACAACGAAATTTGACTTTTCTACCAGAACGAGTTTTGTAACAACAACTGTCTTTTTCCACACGTATGCATGATTTTGGGACATTGTCTTTCAATGGAATAGTAGCAAAATCATTGTTTTCTATAAAGGCTGGTTTGAGCCGGTCAATAGAAATGTTTTTGTTCTTTCCATTTACTAATAATGTGAAATACTTCAATGTTCTGTGGATGACTCAGTGTGGACCACTGTAGGGATATTCCGGGGGTTTTTTGACTGAATCGATTCTGACAAAAACATGTGAACAAGTGTCTAGTTCTTTGAAGACAAAAATCTTTTTCTGACTATGGTCAGATGCATTTTTTGGTTTCAAAGAGTCCATGATTTCTGTCAGACTTTGTAACATTTCCTGAGTACTTTTATGATGGGATTTCTTGAATATCATGTCTCCTGGAATCCTCAAGGTTGTACCATATACCATTTCAGCACAGGAAGCTTCTAAATCTTCTTTTAGATTTGTTCTCAGCCCCAGCAATATTGTTGGTAATACTTCTGTCCATTTTTCTGAGGCTTGACATTTGATTGCTCCTTTGAGTGTTCGATGAAACCTTTCTATCATGCCATTAGCACATGGATGATACGGGGTAGTCCTGCAATGATGGATTCCTAAAAGCTTCGAAAATTCTTTGAACAGATTCGACTCGAACTGTCGCCCTTGATCTGTAGTTATTTTCAACGGAATTCCAAACCTAGCAATCCATCCGTTATAAAAAGTTTTTGCAATAGTTTCAGCAGTGATGTCTTCAATAGGAAACACTTCAGGCCATCTGGTATATCTATCTATGCATGTTAGACAATAGGAAGAGCCATTGGATGGTGGTAATGGATTAAGGTCAGGGGAGCGGGCTGGCCAGTTTACAGGTCCTCCTCGACCTATCCATTGATTGGCATACACCTCATCCAGGTGAGTTCTTGCTGACCTTAATCCTTTGGATTTTTGCATATGGGGATATCTGAAATCTTTGATATACACAAACCCAATTGAAAATATCGATGATCTGCGAAACCGCGTTGTAGCAGGGTGTGAAACTATAAGAAATTCTCCAGGAATATTTCATCGTATACGCAATTCTATGAGGAAAAGGGTAGATGCTTGTATTGAAGCTGAAGGCGGTCATTTTCAACATTTATTATAATTGTATTGTCGATATTCGACAGGTTTTTGTTCATTGTTTGTTCACTTTTGTTTTTAGTTGTAGAAGTCTCATAATCATAATTTGGTTGGCTGTTGTTTAATAAAATGATATTTTACATGAGCTTATTTATTTTTTTCTCATAAATGCTTAAGTTTTCGAAAAAAACTTGTAGAGTTAGAAAAGTTAGTCAATGAATTGGGATTTTCAGTCATACTTTTTTAAAGAAAAAATTTTCATCTAAAAAAAAGTTGTAAGAAAAAATATCTTAGGGGTTGAAATAATCAACCCCTTCTAAGCATACTTCAGGGTTGAAAAAATGTGTACTCTTATTGACAGATAATGTTTACCAAGTTTCGTGTCTTTAGCTTGATATACAGGGAAAATAAAAAAGAGAAACCATTTTTTTTATTTTCGAAGGGGTGTAACTTTTCCGGGGAGGGATTTTTCAAAAAATGTTATACCAAACACTCACATTAATTTTCACCCCTTTAATTTTTTCGGTGTTATTTAGATACACCATGTATACGAAATATTGTCCAAAATCAGTTCTGTGAACTCCACAATTCATTCTAGTATTAATTTACAAACGTGGCGATAATCTAATAACTCATTCTAATTTATGAATCGCTATTGTTCCCACTGAATGCTGCATGACATGATCGTCTGTATTCAGCCCAACACGTTCATTACATGAATCCTGATTGATTTGCTGGAGCTATAAATTGCTGGAGCAAGGTCGAACTCGGGTCAAGGCCGTCAGTGCACCACAATGCAGTAAGAATTCGTTGATGTTATTTTTTTCACAATTTTATTTAAAATCGGATGAATTTACTTTTAGTTATATAACACCGCGACTTTGAAGCGTTGGTGGCAGCCTTTAGGAACGTCTCTCATTTGATCGTACAAGGTAGGCTATGAGGCAAACTTCTTACAAACAAATACTTTATTGTGACGAGCATTCACTAAATCTTACAAATACGTGAACAATGTGGTAATGAAGTGGTGTCCACTACTGAATGTTTGCCGCTGCAGTTAGAAATAAAATAACGGAACAAACTGAAATACTTTTATTACTTCAAAATCTTCAATCTCCACGTTCGAAGTTAAAATCAAGACTCATATTGTACCATTGAGTCTTCCGTTTATATTCGTATCCTAAACTAAACATCAGAGAGGTATACCGTATAATAATCTGGAATTCCAACACTACTGCATCCAGTTTTTTTTGCACTATTCCCGAGGGGAAAACATCTCGCCAAAATGTGTACGAGACTTAAAATATTTAAAAGACTGAAAGACTCAAACCGATGACTGAAAGACTAAAGCGAAGATTTAATGACTGAAAATTGAATTAAATGACTCAAAATTTCTAGTTGTACGAGATTTAAAGATGTTTCGCCCTCGACTATTCCTAATACTCTGAATTCTTCAGCCGGACGTAATTCGGAAAACACAAATCGATGGCTTAAATAAAGTGCAAACCGGCTAACTCCACTCAGAGCCGTGCCGAGCACTGACAAAAAGTGCTTCGAATACTAAGCACTCTTGAAAAGTGCTCTGGAGTCGCGAGCACTTCATGAAAAAAAGTGCTTAGGAGACTCCCGAGCACTTTTCAAGAGTGCTTAGTGCTTATGGCAGTGTTTATAGAGAGAAGATAGTTAGCCAATCTTACGTACTTTTAGTTGGATTCAAATGGAGACCATCACTAGAGGTCGCTAGTCCACGAGTCTCCAGTCACGTCTGTTCTTGATTTTAACGTATGTATTTGATCAGTTCGTAAAATATGATTCATTGAATAATCCGATAGATGGCTATGAAATATAATTTTGACACGTGCATCCTATCCAGCGTTGTACTGGACACTGGTGTAAACTCGAGATTCCATTCATTTCAGTTTCAGTGTTTCTATTTAACCTGGAACTTGATGTTATCAAGACCATTCCCAGTGAATTTTGTGTTTATTTGTTTTGTGCCGTTATCATTTGTGAAATTGTCACGTTACCCTTCGTATATTTTTGAATATTATATTTGTTCAACAGTTGCCATTAATATACAGGGTGTGGCACCGAAAACGAAACAGATCGAATATCTTCGAAACGCAATAAACGCATGTGTTGTGAATAAAATGCAGAAACACGTCGATTTTTAATCCAAGGGGGCATCTTTCTATCATAACCTCAACTGTCATACCTCTCCCCCCACCCCTTGGGCACTATCACCCAAACAATTTGAATAGGGAAAGTAGTAAGTGTGTAAGGAATTCAGCCATGTCAATTTTTGCCACCTAACTTTTCATTTTGGCGCCCTCTTGCGGGACAAACAACTGTTCTGTATTCCAAATTATGATACTGCATTTGCAAGCTATTCTGACATAAATTAGGTGACGATGCATTATGGAATTTTTCGAAATGAAAAAACAAAATGGCGGATCAAAATGGCGGACATGATTTGCAATTATGGTCCGATTCGATTCAAAATTGATATGTGGTGGTTCCAAGGTCGGAAATTATGATTTGTTTGTCAATACGAAAAAATAAGATGGTGGCTTCAAGATGGCGGACGAAATTTGTAATTCTGGTCTGATTCGAATCAAAATTAGTATGTGGGGATTTTCAGGGTGAAAGATTATGATGTTTTTGTCAATGCAAAAAACCAAGATGGTGGACGAAATTTGTAATTGTGGTTCGATTCGATTCAAAATTGGCATATGGGGGTTTTACAAGTTTTCAGTATGACTAAAATGAAATGATTAAATTGATAAAAAAATTAAACAAATGCGCTAAAAAGGAAATTATAATTTTTTTCAGATGTGTGGCTGAGGTTATTCTATACGTAACAGAATCAAAATTTTACCTCGCAAAAATACCTATTTTGTACTCGCGGCAAGCTTTCGAATCTGTTATGCACAGAGTAACCTACGTCACACATCTAAAAAAAATATGAATACCTTTTCTCTCTTTTTCGTTTATTTGCCGTTATCTCCTTTTAGCGCATTTGTATAATAGCTTTTGTTTATCAATTTAAATAATTCATTTTAATCATACTGAACCCCCATATGCTAATTTTGACTCTAATCGAACCACAATTACAAATTTTACCTCGCAAAAATACCTATTTTGTACTCGCGGCAAGCTTTCGAATCTGTTACGCACAGAGTAACCTACGTAACACATCTAAAAAAAAATATGAATACCTTTTCTCTCTTTTTCGTTTATTTGCCGTTATCTCTTTTTAGCTCATTTGTATAAAAGCTTTTTTTTATCAATTTAAATAATTCATTTTAATCATACTGAAAACCCCCATATGCTAATTTTGACTCTAATCGAACCACAATTACAAATTTCGCCCGCCATCTTGTTATTTGCACCGACAAAAATATCCAAATTTCTAACCCTGAAAATCCCCACATACTAACTTTGATTCGAATTGGACCAGAATTACAAATTCCGTCCGCCATCTTGGACCACCATCTTGTTTTTTTGCATTGATAAACAAATCATAATTTCCGACCTTGCAAACCACCACATATCAATTTTGAATCGAATCGGACCATAATTGCAAATCATGTCCGCCATTTTGGAGCCACCATTTTGTTTTTTCTCTTAGAAATATTCCATAATGCATTGTCACCGAATTTATGTCAAAATAGCTTGCAAATGCAGTATCATAATTTGGAATACGGAACAGTTGTTTTTCCCGCAAGAGGGCGCCAAAATAAAAATTTAGGTGGCAAAAATTGACATGGCTGAATTCCTTATGAAATTACCTTTTCAATGATGTGTCACACTTACTACTTTCCCTATTCAAATTGTTTCGGTGATGATGCCCAAGGGGTAGGGGGAGAGGTATGATAGTTGAGGTTATGATAGGAAGATTCCCCCCTTGGATTAAAAATCGACGTGTTTTTGCATTTTATTCCCAACACATGCGTTTTGAAGATATTCGATCTGTTTCGTTTTCGGTGCCCCACCCTGTATATATTATTGTACTCAGTATAGATAACAATTTAGTTGGTAAACACATTCAATCTCTTCATTCAATAATCGTTGTCTTTATAACACTTCGAACCTGTTCTGATTTCTGACAGCATATATGGGAGCCCCATTTCGAAGAAATAAATTCATTTTGAGTAAATGGGCACAGGTGTAAAATGTACACACTAGTTAAGTGATATCTTCAAGGTGAATACAGAGACTAAATAAACTGATGATTACAAACATACTATTTGTTCCATTGTGTCACCACCTTTTCACTAGTGAAGTGTGCGACACAAATGTCACCCACCTACTGATTAAAATGAGTCGCCCGGTGATTGAAATTAAATAACAAACAATAACAAACACAAAGCCCCGAAAATAATAAGGCAAAGGTGCTGTTCACCGGTAGTGTATTATGAGCTTCGTTCCAGTGATTTTGGCTTAAAAAATTCACTGGACACCACATGTAGGTGAAAAGATATATTTCACTGAAATTCCACTCATTTTTCAATTGAACCAGCCACAGTATTGTTCATGATGATTGAAGTCAAAATGACAAAACTGATATTAAGTTCACGTTCACTTTATTACATTTATGAATAGTTCATTCAATTTATATCAAATAATAAAAAAAAAAGTATGCACTTCATTTTTATTGAATGACATTGAATTTGTGAATAAAATATGCTATTCTGTTAAAAACTATCATTAGAAAATTTCAAGTACGTCCCTGTCGGGGCGAACGATTCACTACTAGGATTCCTTGACGAAAATAAAAATCCTCAAGTATACCTCAAAAAATGCAAGTTGATTGTAGGGGGCGCATTCGTACGGGTGTATTTTCTGCCTCGGTTCGTCGTTATCGCGCTAGATGTCGCGCGCGATTGTATCAAACGCGATTTCCACAGGCATTGACTAACTATCTTCTTTCTCTATAAACAATGTTATTACTCGAAGCACTTTTGGTCAGTGCTCGGCACAGCTCTGTGGAGTTAGCCGGTTTGCACTCTAAGCCATCGAAATGTACTTGGCATGAACAAAAACTAAATTAATACCTGTAGACAAAAGCTGAAACGTCTGTTTTTTTTTGTGCCGATTCAACTCATGCCCAATTCTCACAAGTTTCAATCCAGCCGTCAGTTTGCTATACTTATTTGAGGTTTGAACAATGTTTTATTGCCTTGTCATTTGTCACTCTCGGACAGATTCTTTGTCTATGAATTAACGCTATACTAAAGAGGACGATTTTCCTAATCGAACGGACAAAGTTTCATCAAAATCGATCCACTTGTCCACTTGTCGATTGAGTAACACCATCAAAAGTGATCTTATTAAAGAACATTGCACAAAACTGACAGACGTCAATGTCCATCGGGTTATAAGCCAGAAAAGTATAGTTTCGTTTCAAAGTAATAACCTGGATTATTGGAGAAATGGGGGTAGTGCGTAATATATTGCTTCAAATTTCCATCTTATATTCAGGACGCAACTAACCGTTTCAACTATGGTGGGGTACTGGAAAACTTGGTTTGATGGCGGTGGTCGTGATGTTAGAGCCTTAGCTTCTCAACTGTAAGAGCGTGGGTTCATCACGGTCATCGGTTCCGTGCATCTCACGATAAAATGTACGGGCCTCGTCTTAGTTCGCACAAGTTTCTCGAAGACTTCTGAAGTTTTCCGAGAGGGTGCAGCCGGTTGAATCGATAGAAAACATTTTAAGAACAAATATTGAACAAACATAGTCTCCAAATTTCAATCCAATAATTTTAAAATAAAAAAAAAATTATTCCCTGGGGACTAGAAAGAGAACGCGTATGAATTCGGAAAAAATCTGACGGTTACGGATGTCAAAAAAAAAATCGGTCAGAGGGCCTCGAAAAAAGGTAAAAAAATTAAAAATATCGGACCATAGAAAATTTAATTTCGAATAGTTTTACCCCCTCCTGTCCCCCTGAAGGCTTGATAGACAACACGTAGGAATTTGAAAGATATTCTGACGTGGAAAATTACGTCGTAAAAAAAATGTTGCGAAAACTCGCGAAAATAAAATGATTAAAATCCGATAAAATAGTGAATAATTCAATTTCCATAACTTTGGACCCCTACCATTCTGAATGGATAGAGAACACGTAGGAATTAATCACAAAATCACAATTTCCTAACACCTCTACATGCGATTCACTTATGAATTTATTGTCCTCCAGAAGATGGTCACTTGGTGACTGAAACTTGCACTGAACTGGCCGAGAAATAACCTCAAGTGGATGAGAAGTATTTGATCAATAGATGATCAAAATGTTGATTTTAAAGTGTCTCTAGAACAGGTTAATATCATTCAAATCAAATTCCAAAATTTCCATTCGAACATTAATCATTACCCTTCGTAAATTAAATTTTAAGTAAATACAATTTGAAAGAATAATTAATTGTATGATTGAGGATACCGTAAATAAACTGTTTCATTTTATTCATTCAGCTCCACTTTATCTATATTATATCGACTGACCTTCTTCAATTATAGTCAGTTGCCGAGTTTTAATGAGGCGAGGAATTCATGTTTTTTGCCCATTATTGTTACGTATTCAATTTTATTACAACAGGTTGCAGGTCGTTTGGTATTTGCAACATCCTATTCGGAATGGTGTAGTGGTTGACGGGATCAATCTGTTTTGAGTTGTAATAAGCTTGATAAAAATCAACAATTGAGTCAAGTTATCTTGTATAATTTCGAATATACGTGGTGTAGAGTTACTCCACCAATCAGAAATTTTGAAATATTTGAATTTCCGTAGTAATCAATTCATATTGTTGCATACAAAGCGCGTCGTAAAATTTTGACGTTTATCTTATCTAGGATGCCTAAAAACCCTGGTGTGTCGAATGATTAGATTTTGTTTAGATTTTCAGAAGACAAAAAAAAACGAAATAGTGTTCTGCTTCTTTAATCGGATCCAGAGATGGCGCCCTTATAGAATTTAAGTCCTGTAAATATTTCAGGGATATGGTGATTGATGATTGTTATCACACTGAAAAAAAGGATTTTTTGCATCAACGCATAATTGCATTGATTCAAAGAGATTGCATTCTTGAATAGGTCCAACCAAATATTAATTTGATTTTTTGACACTTACAAGGAAAATATTTTGAAACAAGTGAACACTTGCTTCATAAGTTGGATGAGGCAAGAATATTTTAGCTTCAATAATGGGCACTTTTTTTGTTGAATCATGGGAGTAGGTTGAGGCAAGGATATTGCAATTTCAATAATGAATACCATTCTTCTATCAACTTGGAGGTTGAGTTCCAACCTGCACTTTGCACTTGGTTATAAAATATAGAATGGAAGCCATTTTCATTTCGGCAACATTGAATAGATTAAACAGAGCATAGATTCACAACTACGAACAATTTAGGTATAAATAATGGTTTTAAATGAGAATAGTTTGAATTTTAATAACTGTATTCTCAAAAAAACAGTTAGTAGTGACGCATATTGCAGTTTGATTGAATACATAAACAACGCCGCTCGCTTTTAGACACAAAACTGTAGAAGACCAAAATATATTTTACTCATTTTTACAACTGGCCCGTAATGAGCATAATTCAATTTTCGATATTGCATTTTTATTTTATTGTTTTGGAATAATACAACTCGATGCTCTTGCTGTAATTTATTTCCTTGATATTTACACACTTGTTATTAAAATACTTGGCAGAGAAGCAAACACACTTCTACCTGGATGTGCATAAGTTTATGGATATTTTTTGACTGTCCAAAGGGCAGATAGTGACATAGTCTTCTACCCTTACGGTTGAGAGCGTAGAGATAATCATGTCAGATGTGTAAACCCATATCAGTGGCGTATACCACAAAATAGCAACACAAATAATAATGAATAATATGAAGAATATTAAACATTTATAGAAACAGTTTCCAGTAGGCACAAAACTAATTTCTCACTTTTCATTTGGTCGTAGTTAACCGTGGAAAATGGATATACAAAGATTCCGTAAACATAAAGATAGGTATTTCCGAGTACTACAACTTGAGTCAAAGACAATTTCGAATTATTTCATGCTCAACGAAATATGAGGGTGTGGCTGCTCAAAGTGGGACACACTGTATATGGTGATACGTACTATTTTTTTCGAACGCATTTAAAAAATTTCAATTTGTACAATTCACCCAATCAACTATTCTACACATATTTTTTCTCCATGAATAAAAACTGACAGTGTGCACTAGAGAACACCTCGTACAATTTGTATAGTTACACGTTGTTATAAATAGTACCATACCTACCAGTAATTTTCAGTTTGTATCGTTCGAATGGGTATCGTTGAGCTTTGTTGCTTTTCGGATGATCAAAATGTATTTAACGACCGAAGTCTAACAATAACATATTTATTTCACGCAGGTGTGACTACTTGTGAATGCGAACCCATATTTACCCACATTTATGAACAGTTTCATAACAGCTTACTTGCTGCGCGTAGATGCAGGTTCAATAACACTTTCCACTTGACAGTCACGACTTCTATCCGTTGTCTCTCTCTCTGCAATTTGCCGGTTAATTCATTGAGGATAATAAATAGCCCAGTGAAGATAAAGCTATTTTGGGTTGAAGCAAGTTTACTTGCGCTGAGCAGGTACAGTTTATCAGTTTATCCAATCTCAGTTGAATATGACTTCATTCAGCTCAATATATAGGGTTAGTTCAAAATAGCACATGGTGTAATAAAGAATGAAGGATGACAACGGAAAATTAAATAAATTTATTCCCTATATAAAGAAAACAGTAGACCAGATGGAGTATATTTTACGTGTAACCGTTCGAAGCGTGGAAAACAATCAGTAATGCGCTGACCGCCTGTTGCATAAATTACCGTAATCACCTCTAAATATTTTTATTGCTGTCCGGCAGCCTGGTGATATTTATGAAAAGAAGAACAGTAACGTACTTAATGAACGATCAAACATACCCAGGATCTTTTTAAAAAACGAATTCCAAAAAAAAAACGGCGACGGGTTCAAACATGAGCCTAAAATGAGCCTAAAATTATGGTGTGGTGGTTTTCATAATCATTCGTTTGGCGGTTTGGTTCTGCCAGCTTAACGTTAAGCTAGCAGAACCCGCGATATCTCTCACAATTGAAGAGCAAAAAATTTGGGAATAGGGTAATAAATTAGCCTAAAATTATGGCCTAAAAAAAATTTGAAAATTCCAAAGTGGTTCTGCTGGCTTTACGGGGGTAAAGCTGAACTAGATTCTACTCAGGTTGAGACTGCTCCTTCGTTATCAACAATAAAATATTGGGTAGCAGAGTTTAAACGAGGCCGTACGACCTGCGAAGACGAGCATCGCAGTGGTCGACCAAACGAGGTGACGACTCCAGAAATGTTGAAGAAAATCCACAAAGCGGTACTGGATGATCGTCGACTGAAAGAGCGCGAGCTAGCAGACATAGTAGGCATTTTAAAAAGTGCGGTACAACGCAAATTAACTGAAAATTTGGACATGAGAAAGCTGTGCGCAAGATGGGTGCCGCGTTTGCTCACAATGGAACAAAAACAGCGTCGTGAAGATGTTTCCATCGAGTGTTTGACAAGGTTTCACAGAAATAAAGCCGAATTTTTGCGCCGTTTCTTAACCATGGATGAAACATGCGTCCATCACTTCACACCCGAAACAGAAGAACAATCAAAACAATGGACTGAAAAGGGAGAACCGGCTCCAAAGAAGGCAAAGACCGTTCCATCTGCAGGCAAGGTCATGGCGTAGGCTTTTTGGGATGCGCGTGGGATAATTTTCATTGACTATCTTGCAAAAGGAAAAACTATCAACGGCGAGTATTATGCGAACTCATTGCAACGGCCGCATTTGGCTAAGAAGAAAGTGTTGTTTCATCAAGACAATGCACCTACTCATACACCCGTTATTGAAATGGCCAAAATTAATGAATTAAAGCTTGAATTGCTACCCATGCACCCTATTCGCCAGATTTAGCCCCCTTGGATTATTTTCTTTTCCCAGACTTGAAAAAATGGCTCGGTGGTTAAAGATTTTCCAACAATGAAGAAGTTACGTCGGCAGTTAATGGCTATTTTGAGGAGCTTGACGATTCTTATTATAAAAAGGGTATCGAACTTATTAAACATCGCTGGGAAAAGTGTGTGGAGATTACGTTGAAAAATAAATATATTTTTTTTCAAAATTTTTTGTTTTCTTTGTTGGGCCAGGTACTTCTGGGACCACCCTCGTATTATTCTAAAATTTGTATTACTAATGTTGTTCAAATGGGAAAAAGAGTATTTTATTGCAATTAATATGATACCATATACTTTTGTTTTGAAACTGACGTTAAAAAACTTACTAAAAGATCTTAAAATGAAGCATCTTTTGAGATTAAAATAAGATTCAAATGCATCGAGTAACCTGTGACCAACAACTGATTGAACAAAATCATTATGGTGTCCTTCCTCTTGTTCTCTATGTAAATAAAGTTCTCTATTCCACACACTTTTTTATTTTTCTTCATTTCTCGTTTTTAAATCATAATTCATTCTTCTTCACTATCACTCCTACTCATTATTTACAAAAAAGGTATTAAAATTATGATTTTAACTTTTTTTCATCAAATAAATAGAAAATTCGCATATCCTTTTGAATGTCAGATTTACAGAATTATTCTAGCAGTAGGTCGTAGGTGGTCGATCAGTGAGAGTTTGAAAGTTTTCATTGATCTACTTCAATTTTCTGTCGTCGAATATTGATATTCTGAATACGTTGTGGTGTGCTAATTTTGTTAGGCCATTTTGATGACTTGCCCGATAAAGGATACAAAAAATTGTGTAGCCATATGGTGACTTGAACCGATAAAGGGTTAACTAGCTACCACTGACAACAGAACAACACAATAGACCCCAGCAGGTCTCAGTGTTAAGGGAACCCCCAAAGGTAAACCCGGTATCTCGCTCGTTAGTCTTGAACCAACCAACCAGGGCCTATATTCTGTCGATTCCCAGTATCCCGAAATTCAAGAAAAACGTAAATCTCTATGATGTTTCCTGAACATATAGAAATTTTGTCTTCGGGTCTACCCGAAGTTGTAAAAAAATATACAACCAAACCAACTTGGTATGATCGGAACTTAACGATTACAAATAATGTTTCCGCCTACCTCTATCCAAAGTATACATTTCCTGGCCTCATGGTAGGGAGCAAAGTCATATTTTTCCTCCCTAGAGAGGAAAAGTAAAAGTGACGTTATGGTACGTCATCAATGAAATAACTTACGGCATTGACGACCTAAACTATATTCTATTATATCAGTATAAATTTTACTGTTTATTTATAGAACACCCTGTATTTTGCAAAATGTAACAGTACAATCTCTATTACCCCAAAAATCTAAAGAAAAATACGAAAAACAGTATTTACATTTCAAGCAATGGGCCGAAGAAAAGCATATTCGTACTTACTCAGAAAATGTTATTTTGAGGTATTTTTCGCTATTAGCAAGTACATCAAAAGCCTCTACATTGTGGTACAAGTATTTGATGCTACGTGCCCATGCTTCAAGTAAAAGAAAATGTGGATATTAAATACCCAAAATTAATTGCTTTCTTGAAAAGACATAACCAGGGATATTAACCTATTAAGGCAAAAACCTTCTCAAGAGAGGAAGTAAATCAATTTTTACTAGAAGCCCCCGTTAACAATTATTTATTAATGAACGTAAGATATTTACTAAATATGTTAAGAAAATGAAAGTTAAACGGCAAATATTATAATAGAGCTACAACAATACGATATGTTCATGATTCCGCAGAAGTTGCCAGTGTGTCCCGGTAGCGCAACGAGTTGGTGCACCGCTCACTGTTCATGATAGGCTTGTAGCTGTTGGTTCGAATTCCGGCGGCGACACCTTTATTTATCATTATTTTTTCTTTGTTTTTTTGTCACTTCCGGGGGATACCAGCTGTATAATAATGTCTTTAATGAAAATATCACGAAAACTGCGTTGGCTCCCAGCTCTCATTTCTAGTGGTATTCAAATAACCACTGCTCAAAACTGATGCACGTTTAACATTAGTATACATAATTACTCTACCATAAATTAAAAATATGTAGGATGCAAGAATGAAAATAACGTGCTTATAAGTTATACTGTACCTACTTCTTAGTTTTAGTTCTTTAATAAATAAGTCTGTCGATTCATTTGTGAACGAAACTGAATTGCTTCAGGATAACTCCACGAGTCCGCAGGACGAGTGGTGGTTTCTCGATAAAATTCAGTTGAGTTCAGAAATAAAGGACAGTCTTATGAGATACATTCAATCACAAGTGAAATTTTATTAAACTATTTCACAAACAATCTGAAATTTGACAGAATTATACGAAATTAGCAAAAAAAGTTCATCTGAGAAATTAATAAAGTTCAATAAACAGGAAACATTGATTAATTCGAAAGAATTTATCCCAAATCTGCTCGTTTTGCGTGCGTGCGTGCGTGCGCCATTACTTATATTTGACGTTTAACTGTCACATATACGAAGCTGAAACACCGAACTTGACAGACCAATCAGAGTCAAGTTCTTATCGATAATCCGAACTTGACTAGAGTTCCTGATTGGTTCATTCGCCAAGTGCGTGAAATAGTCTGCTAAATTCATCTTGAAAAATAAAATGGTTAGGATTTCATTTACTATGACTTGTCTTTTAACTGTTTCTTGAAAGATATCAATGAGTAAAATCTGCACATTATTATCAAGTAGAAACATTTCAAATGAATTGTGATGCAGATAGTACAAAAATTGTGTTGAATAATTATAAAAGAATTTTCTAACTTTTTTTCGTGAGACTTACTTCATCTTTTTCCGGGATTTCTTTATCTACAGAAAGAATCGTAATTACTCGAATGATGTGAAAACTACCATACAGTGCATCACGATTAAAACTGCCACCTGCAATCACTATTGAACTTTAATTTATTGTCCTTGGCGTATGACTGATAAATTAACCTCGGTACTGTCCAGTACACAAAGAATGTTACGAATAAGTAGGTGAAACTATCCAAAGTAAAATTGCTTACCTAATAACTATATAAGTGAATCGTTTCTCTACAACGTACAAAATGTGAAATCTAGGTCAGACATTTCCTTTGCTCTTTGCCGTTACAACGACTTCGTTATTTATTTTCCTTTGTGGTCTTTGTTTTAAAGAATGTTAGTTTTGTAGCTTGGTTACAGTTTGTCTAGCGTCTTACTACAGGATGCTAAGCAATAGTTACTCTCAGTTGCCGATTAGTTATAAAAATGGCCATGATAGCAAACTAAGCGCCGGTTTTGCAATGGTCAAAGTCTCTGTTACGTTCTGATTTAAGCTGATCAAAACATTTATTTTGATAACGCGTTTACAAGTAGTCGAGAATAATTTTTTTCGTTTTTCATATTAGGTGTTGGGGGTAATAGTCCGTGAGCCCGCTGCCAAAATGTGTAATGATTTTAAAACGTGTGCCCTTTAGGGTTTTGGTAGTTATAAATATAATGATCAATGAACGAGCAAAATTAGCGCTTGCCCGTGGAACATAACAATAATAATACTTTTTTTTCTCAAGTACATGCACAAACACGTATAGAATTTGTCAGAAACTAGTTGATTATTGTTGATTGCATAAAGAAATCACGTATTTTAGTGATAGTTTAGCATATGCCAAGCATTCCAAACGATATTTCATCGAATGAAAATCAGACGGAAACCGATCGGCATACGTGTCGCGTTGGTCCGAAGAGTCACAATATGCCCTCAAATGTGTTGAAAAATAGGGCATTGTTGAATATATACGTGTTTATCCATGTCTTTGCGAAAATAAATAATAATAATAATAATTATTATCATTATGTTATGTTCCACAGGCTAGCGCGAATTTTGCTTGTTCATGGATCATTATATTTATACCAAAACCCTAAGGGTCATAAGTACGTTATAAAATCATTACACAGTTTGGCAGCGGGGTGACGGGCTATACGGGAGAGATTTTAGAATGTTTCTTATAAAAAATTACTCATATAAATCATTCAACATAATCTAAAATGAAACACATAAAAACATTGTTCCCTCCAATAATAATAAATAGTCTATTCTGAGCATCAAAACTATCCATTTTTGGGGTTTGTCACCCAATTAATTTCCATTCAAAATAACCTGAGCTTGTTCAGAGAAATCCACTGATTTTGCGGGGTTCTCTGCTGAAAGTCAAAGTACGCTAACATGATATTGATAAATCAGACCTTAGTTGACAAAGTAGAAAACATAAAGGATTATCAAAAAGCGTATTGCTCCTGAATGTGTTGGTGAAACGCGCGTCAGTTAAAATTGTTTCAGTAGTTTTCTAAGTTTTTCAATTGAGAGTTTGGCAGAAGTAACTTGAAAACCTCCTTTCTCACACCAAAGGTTTGGATATCCAAGCGAGTGGATTCCTATCATTTCTCTTTGTTCTCATAAAATCTGAGGTATTGTAACGAGTCTGGAGACGGACCTGTCGTACCTGTTCTCGGAAATAGTCTATTAGCTCATCGCCGCATTGAGATTCTCAATTCTTCTAGACTGCTCCATCTGGACGCTGATGGAAGTATCCTGATTTTTCTAGAGCAGATTTCTACGTTAATATAAATACAGAAACGGCGACTAGCGCGGCTGTCTGAGTCAGGGATTAGACAGTAGTATACAACTTACCATTACTTAAGATGTGAAGTGTGTTGCATAGAGGCATTTAAATAAATTATCGTTACTATACTGTTAATAATGAATTATTTTAAAACGTTAAGACTATTTTTATTACAGTATTCTCGATATTACATTTGAAAAACGGTGAAGCAACAGATGTCAACCAAGCCACATGTGTTAGGTACCTGCTGTAATGTTTCATTTATACTATTAAGATAGTGGTAATAATAATTTTTTGGTAAGAATAATTTTCTCGGCTCATAGTTATTTCGAGGTCCAGTACTTCTTGAGATATGAATCTATCCATCAAAAGTTCATTGTCCTATTGCGTAAAATCTTAAAATATGGTCTGAGTTGTCACCAATTTCGAAACATTATCTTATTTTGTTCTTTTTCATTTTATATACAGTTCTAACTACTTGTATGCTTGGATATTATTGCCAATAATAGTGCCATGTTTAAAAAATTATAAGTTTATAATAGACAGGGTGTTTAGTAAACAAACATACGGCAAATATTCAAGGGATTATTTCCTGGGCAGAACATTTTGCCCGGTAAAGGTAAAGTTATCGGGCTCATTCTCAAAAAAAAAGTGAAACTTACGTAGTTTTGTCTCCTGAACACGAATCTGAAAGAATTTTGTGTGGGTCTCAATTACTTTAGGAGTTATAGCCATTTTAAAGTCGAAAATTGTAGATTTTCAGACACGAATTTTGCAGTCAAAATTTGCACAAAATGCCTCCTTCTTTTTGTTGACACTGTCATTAAACACTAATCTATCCATATTTCACAAATACAAACACCAAAAATTAAAATTATACTCAAAAACTTGACCTTCTTTTACTAGCGATTCTAACCCAACTTTTGTTTGGTTTTTAGTAATTTTCATGATTGCAGTAGGTTGGTTACCTGAGATTTGCGCCGCCAACTATTCAAATTCAAATATGAGCAATAACTTCCCTTTCATTGTTATGTTCAATTGTTTAATTTGCGCCATGACGGCGCAGATTCAGTGATACCAACTTCTTATGAGCATGTAAATAACTAACAAATAGGTTAGAATCACTAGTAAAAGAAGTTAAATTTTTTGTGTGAAAAAATTAGTTTTTGTGTTTAAAAACGTGAAATATGGATAGATTAGTGTTTAATGACAGTGTCAACAAAAAGAAGGAGGCATTTTGTGCAAATTTTGACTGCAAAATTCGTGTCTGAAAATCTACAATTTTCGACTTTAAAATGGCTATAACTCCTAAAGTAATTGAGACCCCCACAAAATTCTTTCAGATTCGTGTTCAGGAGACAAAACTACGTAAGTTTCACTTTTTTTTTTTGGAGAATGAGCCCGATAACTTTACCTTTTGCCCTTCGATAATTTTGAAAATCCACTTTGTTTTCAAGATAAAGGGCGAACAAAATTTTCGACAAAAACAAAATTTTATTACAAAAATTACATGTAGAGGTTAGTAATATCTTTTTGTATTTTTTAGAAATATTTCTTACAAACTACTGAACCTAATGTAAATTCACTGAAATTACTAAGTAGTGATGAACAAAACTATGACAAAAACTACGATCAATGAGAGATTGGGAAGAGGGAGAATTTTCAATTTCTAAACTTTAAAATGACAGAAATTTTGACATCTCATTGCTGATGTAAGTAATTTGTCAGCCCAATAGAAGCTAGAAGCCGTGTTTTATTCCTACAATCCAGTGCCACCAGTGGGAAAAAATGACGTGTAGGTAGCTACGTTTTTTCGTTTACAACACAAAAGTTCTAATCTGTAGATACACAAGGTTTCTAGACATCTTGGTTTCTATATAATGATTTAAAATTTTGGTTGCTGCAACTACTCTATGGATTGGCACAAAAGATCTAATTGTTCGAAATGCTTGAGATGATTAGCCTATACAACCCTCCTACGATCTACTCTATGTATGGATCATCGTGTAGGAATTATAGTATGTGATACAGGTGTTTTGATGATAATTTAATTACAAATTCTTTCGAAAAATACAAATGATAGATATTGCTTGCTTGCACACAAGCGCGTCTGAAAATGAAAAAATGTTGATTTAAAGAAACCTACGTGTAGAAGAGTAAATAAATCAATTATTGGCCTCGATAAGTACCTATGCGTTTCAGCCATATATGTTTGCCCTATCTTGATAAACTTATAATACTTTACTAGAAATCCAAATTTTCATTAATGCGGTTGTCTTGTTTCCAGTTTCTGTAATAATTTGGCTCACATTATATTTGATTCGTTGATAGTGGAAAGTTGAAAAAATACAGATGCCCACCGCTACTTACAACTTTCGGATCTTTACGATGCCATAAAACTACCGCGTATCCACACACTTGCGGTATGAATCCGTATAAACACGAGAACATACACCAGGAATAAATATTAAACCCGCGATATATTTTTTTTTCATAAGTAAAAAGAAAACAAACCGACTGATGAGCTTTTATGAAAACATTGGCCAAATGTAACAAATTTTTAGAGTCTAATAATGAATTTACGATACTTTTCTTTCCTTTTCCGGCAAATCCAGATGTATCGCAACCAGAAAAACAATGCAGAAATGCAACAATTTTTTTGAAGGATTCATGTTTGAAACTATTAGACGTGAAAAATAGATCTTTTACTTTTGCAGAACCTGATTTGAGAAAATAAATGTCATGATTTGTTAGAGTGCTCTACTTCAGACGTACCTCCCGGTATTTATTTATTTGCCACCGGAGTTTCAGGCTACAAGATAAGTGTTTTAGTCAGGTGATTATTCATAGTGTTGGGAATTATTAACTGCGATTATTCATTACTTTTGTGATGGCGTTGGAATAAAGTTGTGTAAAGAAAGTCCTCCGTCTTTTAATACTTAGTTGTGCCCTATGTGTAACAGATTATTTGAATTTAATTGATTTAAAATGACCTAAAGATCAATATCTACGTAACATGTCTGAAAGCACTCTTTCTAGTACAGTTGATCAATGTAAAAATTTGTCAAGATCAATAAGTAAAGTCTGCGCTTGAAAATTGATCCATACCATACCATTATATTGGTTAGCAACTCTGCATACTGGCTCCGTGATAGGTAGGTACCCAAATTTAGCTTGTCACCCACCTATTCCGAACAGTAGATATCAAATATCTGCTAATGCATCATTTAAACAAACAAGAGAAAGTGTATTCATTAATAAATAGACCAAATAGAAGTGCGTGTTTACCATGCCATTGCCGTCTCGCATACGCACACGCAGTGAGAGAACAGAAAACACTGTTTAATTTAAACGTCGGTCGTCGAGTCCAGAGATTCTCCCGAGATCTGACGAGAACTCTCGAAACGAGAAGCGAGAAGGATCAACGTGTGTTATCGGTAAGGGTACACTCCTCGTGCAAAGCTTCTGCTTGTTAACGATATTAACGCATACCGCAACTGACGACACGCGTCACTGTTTACCAAACAACCTACATTCGAAAGGACAACCACAATATGTGTTTATTATTGGTTAACGGCGATTTTTTCTGTTTACTATCAGCTCAGGTATTAGCATGACTTGAAAACAGCCAGTTTTACTTGCATTTGGATTTTTCTGAAGGATGGTTATCACTCACATTTATGTGCTTATTTCATCCAACTAGAAAATGGACGTTCAAAAGTTGTTGAAAGTCTTGGCACTTGTTTATTTTCTCGTTTTGATGACCTTCTAGACTTTTAGTGACGTTCGCTCAACTTGATACAACGGTGAATTTTTGTTGTATCTGAAATGTGTTTTATAAAAAGAAACACTGGCGGTAGGGTCACAAGATGTTGATTTGATAGTAAAGAAAGTTTCAAATAATTCTGTTTCAGGCAAGCTAACATAAATATTTTTATTGTGTCGAGTTTTATCTGAATCACCGCAGCTACAGTTTATAAATAAGGCTTCCTTAGAACTGCCAAATAATGTTGGAGCTCCACAGAGTTCTGTTTTAGGTTCCTATATATTGTTTCTAATTCAAATAAAGATATATTAATCTTTGGCACAGGAAAAATTATGTGGTTGTGATTTTCAGACCATCGTTGAAGCAAGATTGATCAAGAGTTGAAAGATGGTACAGTATGAGATCTTATCTTTTCGCGTGTAATTCATTACTGTTCGTAGTGCTTTTATTTTGCTTGTGGCACATCAGAGATTCATATTAAAATTTGTTTTACCTAATAATACTTCAACTTGAGCTAAAATTACAAAGATCTATCATTTGCCACTAACTATTTCTAAGATTTATCGATAATGTGAGAAATTATTGAAAGCGAAGGCTCCTTCCAAACCTAATTTTATTTTTATATTTTGGGAAATTTTATTATTATTGTTTCTTGTCATATTTATAATGTTCTACACCTGAAAAGATATTCTCTTTGAAAGTACTAATAAAAGACATCTATCTATCTATCTATTTATCTAAATAAACACTTTCTACTAGAAATGACCGGAGTGAAACTGGCAAGACGGCATCGTCAGCAAGACGGACAGCGCTACGCTTCGATGAAGTTGTGCCCGGTATCGCGGCACAGTATGGGTATTCAATCACGTTAATTTTTGTCCGTGTTGATGTAATATTATTATATGAACCTGCTGAAGAGACGAGAACCGATCACATATTCGAAGCAATATAATTAATTGCTACAAAGAAAACTATGTATCTCTTCATTGAACTAATGAAATAGAAGTTGATTTTGTATCATCCATTTGACCTCCGCGATACCGGGCACAACTTCATCGAAGCGTAGCGCTGTCCGTCTTGCTGGCGATGCCGTCTTGCCAGTTTCACTCAGGTCTAGAAATGACCTTTACTTTTGATTTTTCGAATTTTCCAGGACGGGTTTGATGCGGTCTTTTGTAAATAATTTTAGGTTTCAGCTTATTTTTTCCTACGATCGTGCGCTGTTTATAGTACCATTACTTTTTGTACCGAAAATGCACTGTTGATTACGATATAAATCATTGATCAGTTTCCATAGAAAATTTCTTAAGTTTATTCGTAGATAACCAAGAGCATTAGTGTTTGTAGTGAAATTTTTTAGAATTTACAGGCTGTCAGTCGGAAATTTGAATATTTTTTGTGAAAATATTGAGTTCTGACATTGATGATGAAATTAGTTATATTCCTTCAGACATAACTGATACAACTATAGCGGATTCATTATCAGATGAATCAAAAAATTTAAATGGATTGTAGAAAAAAATTATATGTAAAACATTGCAGTAGTTACACAAATGATAATGATAGTTTTCGGTTGTTTCGTTTTTATCCTGAAATTACGGATATTTTATTGTAGTACTGCCATTATTGTGTACACTTGATGTTGTAACATCTCAACAAATGCTTTGTTAAAAACAAATTTCAGAATCTGAAAAAAACTTACTTGAGGGGATGACTTTTCAGACCAGATTAATTTTATGGTAGCATATTCGTCTTTTATTTTATGTTTGGAGCTTTCACTGCTGCTACAAATATCCCTAATTTTTTATTGTATAAATATAAAGGAATTGGGTTTTGTCAACTTTGACGTCTTTTTGGTACAGTGCAGAAAAGTACAGTAGCTCTGGAAACTCCATTTGATTGATCGATTTTTGCAATTCCCAATGATAGTACTTACTTATCTTTTTGATTCTTTTTTGTTTTTACGAATATCCTGTTTCGAAGAAAACCCTCCAAAGCAGAGCTTGTGTGAGCACGTAATAATAATAACAATTTCAACAAACGATTGAGTGGAAATATCGAAATAGAAAACTCACTTTTTTTAGTCTTTGAATACGCTTTTTTTCGGGCCGCACATATTCAGCAAACACTGAATGTTTTCAATGACGGAACTTTTAAGTAACATCTTTATTAAAACAATTCTGAAATCTATTTAAAAAAACACGTTCGCATCTTCAGACAAATATTCGTTTCCATTTGATGATATTCAAAATATTTGATAGTTGAAAGTTCAGTAAGTCACTCGGTTAGAATGAGAATGCGCGGTGCTCGTGATTCCACACGCTCGCCTTCGGCTCGCGCTTGGATCTTCCTACTCGCTTCGAATTGTCATTCTAACTTTGTTGAATGATACAGATAAATAGATACCATTCCGAATTCTAATATAATTACTTTTGTCATAACGTTTTCAATGTTCAAATATAACGACTACTAGTCGCAGAAATACTTTAAATTAAACATACATATTTAACGGATCTACCCAATTTCTGTTGATAAAAATGAGTAAAATACGAGTTAACTACCACGAATCCACCCCTTCTATTATACACTCAAACAAGTTTGTTGTGTTTTATTGTAGAGGGAGGATGAGCACAAGGGGAGAATGTACAACCCACCCTATTTTTCCAGTAGAGATTTGAAACGGTGTTAACTTTGCTCATATGAATGACTGCGACTATGTGGATTCGCAGAACCAATATTTTTTGTCCTCTCAAAGGCGTCTGTCTCAGCACGATAGGTCAACGACTGAGGCTATCTATATTTACATAGAGGAAAGAAATTATAGGTAGGTAAGTAATGTAGGTATAATTTATAATAATGTTTTTTATTTGTATTCAGTCATTTATTCAGTCTTGTCAAGTTCAAATTAAGAAAGAATATAAGAAAATTAAAAAGTTAGTTCCACTGTAAATGATACACTGAACTCAGTCATTCCTTTAACCCTTAATGCATATACTAATACGATATAAATAATATTCAAAATAAATGAATCACATGCCCCAAAGTAGGGAAGAAATAATAAAATAACAGAAATAAGCTGAATCGAACATAGTTGAATTCAAATATATTTTATTGTGTCCATCTGAATCACTTTTTGCGTTATATTTTTTCTATGATTTCATATATCATTGATAGTCAGGGACGTTTTCACCAAGTGCTGCGGCTGGATTGTATTAAAGAAATTGATGTGATGATAAGCGTTAGTGTTTGTATTTTAATTCTTATTTAGTCCATGCACTCATTCTCGCCTCAGTGACTCCTCTGGTGGTACTGTAGGTTTTTCCGGGTTTTTCCTGTAATTGGAACAGCAAATGCGCCACCTTTTTTTGATAAGTCGCCTCGGAGCGCATATGGTGGTGGTACTCTCTTTCGTCTGTACTTATCGAAAAGACACCATCGCCATTATTAGTAATAAATATCTATTTTAATTAACATTTTAATTATATAAGGGCTTTGTCGATAAGTTGGAAAACTTCTGACTTCAAAGTATATTTTGACTTTGACTAAAATAAAAAATAACAAAGTGAAGGTGAGGAGACAGATGCACATTTTTTGCTTCATTACCAAACATATGATCACATAATATTCAGTTTACACATTAAATTAATTATGATTCCATTCTTAATTAACATCAGTCTCACTCTATATTTGAATTTTTTTGGGTTCATTTCTAAGAAGTCAAACGGTGAGCTGTTTAACAATTTTCAAATCGTATAGAAAAATTATCGCTGATGGAATTAAGAACTGGTGTTAAGTAATAGAAAGATACTATTTTTTATGAAATAAACACGCATACTGGTGATTCCTCCGTTTGATCATCTCCAGCCAGCCTAACCCAGATAGTTTAGTAGACACCGAGTGTTTTCTATCAATGCCTTATATGAATATGAACACACATGCACAATGTACATAAAAAAATTAGTTCTGAATAGTTTGCAGTCGTCGCCGTCGGCGACTATCATTAATGAGGCATGGTAAACATCAGCATAATTAAAATGGGAGAGTACCATGGTCTCGCACAAGATAATTTTTGCTCACTGGTCGAGAGCATCACGACTTTAAAAAAATGAGTTTTAGTTCAAGGAATTTTCGATCATGTAATCAACCTGCTTGAATAATCTCATATTTGAGTCAAGAATACTCCTAGATTTCTTGCTTCTCGGCTGGGTCTATTTATTGACCGTTAATACTGATACCAACTAGATTTGTGCACCTCATTCTTGCAGGTCTACTTATAAATAATAAATATTTCTTTCTTGGAATGATCATTTCACATTGACATAGGAATTGTCAGTTTGAACATGAATCTCATAATTATAAATTACCAACATAGCCACAATATATTATAGTAAATCAAAACATAATTCTGCTGGTTGGTCATAGAGGGCACTTGCAATTGCGACCTCTGATGCTGTGAGGAACGTTGCACAAGTATCTGTAGGATTTAATTCAATACCCGTCGTGGTCTTAGCCAGGGGAGTAGTTGTTTTCTGACAGGTTCTTGTCATAATAAGCCTACGTAGTAGGTGTTTATGGGAGTAAAGGGTTCATCATCGGTCGGTAACGACTGTTCGTTAGCAAACCATCTCCCAAAGATTTCTGTTTTCTTCATATTATAGTAAGTTACTAGAATATATACTGAAATATTCGTTGGTGGAATAATAATATTTGGGGGTAGGGAATTGGCGAGGACACGAAAAAATATCGCTCCAAATATGCCTTAAAATCCATAACACATATACAGGGCAATTCAAATTCGACCCCCACTATTGGGATCTCCTAAACTACAGGAGATACGTCGAAGCTTAAATTCCGAGTATTTCCGGAAATATCGGGAAAAACTGAAAATCGGAATTTTCGTTTTTATTTTTTTTCTATCGTTATTTGGCAACATAGCTCAAAACCAAAAGTACATTTTCAATGATACTTTTTTTCAGCTACACGTTTTCAAGTTCAGATTTACTATCCGACGTTTCGTCTTCTGGCATTCATCATCAACTATTTTTTCTGTTATGGGCGCTATATTGTTTTTTTATACAGAGAAATAGTGATTCTCATTCTGATTTCATTGATGTATAATTTGTTGTGATTTGCACTTCTGAAACCACAGATATTTGAAAAAAACAACTTCATCTGAGATGGTCATGACTCCATCGAAAAATTTTGTTTAATAAACACTAGTTGTCAGAACTCATTAAACATCATAAGTTTGCACAAATACTTCAGTCGAAATGTCCTCATTCTCAAATGAAGGAAAACGAGATATGTTGAAACTTTATTATAAATTTGATAGGAATAGTACGAAAACAACACAAATTTATTTTGAATTATATCCGAAAAGACAACAGCCGGATAGAACATTATTCGGAATTTTGGGCAAACACTTGGCTGAGTACGGTGCGTTTCAAAAAACAAGAATGAAATCATGAGCTTGTAAAAAATGCACAAAAAGTATTACAAGTGTTCGAAATGATGGCCTTCCTCTTGAATACATAACCGAACTCGTCGTCTCAAATTAAGAACTTTGTGATGTACTCTCCCGAGCCCAATTAGCCAAAGGGTGTAAAAATATGCCCTAAAAGTTTTGGCACAAAGATGTCGTATAAATTAGAAATGAGAATCTACAAGTTTTCATAAGGTGCAAAATCCATTAAAATCCATTAAAAATATTGTTCACAATTAAGTAATGAGGTTTAGTTCTGCGCCGAATAAGATGTGCTACGTCATAGTCCGCGCAACCCTAGTAAAGTTGTCAAGAGAACGTTTTCAAACTACTCGCGTCACAAGCGGTAAGGGTGTGCCTGTAAACAAGTACTGGGTGCAATTTTTTTAGATGAAAACAAATGCTTGTGATCTCAAGTACCCTAATGTGGCCATCCCGGTCAATGTTGCTCTCGCACTTTCCCATAGAAATGCCTTTAGAATGAGAATTCTCTCAGTCCGCTTCTAGGAAAATTACTCCCTTGACAAAAGCCCCCGGGACAAAAAAAAACGAAAATAACTCCCGGGACATTAACCACCTAGTAACAAAACAAACAAAAAACCCCTGAACAAAAAAAACCCGGTACAAGATAAACAAAAACACAATTCCACAATAAAATTCGGATTCGGAATTTTTTTATTGTTATCTTTAAAAAAAACAAATTGAAACAAATTAACACCTCAAAAAGAAACCACCCGAAAAAATTGATTTGAAAATAAGGCACGCCATCAGCATACCTTTCAAATTACCATGTTTTCGGCAATGGACCGAATTTCTTAACGTAAAAAAAGGTCACAACCTAACCTAACTATACAACTTTAGTAATTCCATCACTATCAGTTTAAAAAAGTAAAAAGTAAGATGTTCGCTGCGCTCACATTTTGTGAATTACCAGAAGAAAGAGCACGCCTCGGGCGTGTCTCTTTCTTCTGGCTGCTTACCGAATTCCTTAACGTAGAAAAAGGGACACAACCTAACCTTACTTTCCAAGTTGCTGGTAATTCGATTACTAATCAGTATGGAATGGTGAAATCAATGCAGATGCTCGATGCGCTTGCATTTTATAAATGAGCATTTTCAGTATTTCAAAATACGCACTGTTTTTCACATGACGTAATGGAGGGCAGTTTATAACATTGTCATAACCATTTGTCCACCCTGAATTTTGAAAAAAAATTATTTACTATTCATTAATGAAAACGCGATTACCATATGTTTAAATTCAAACGTTCCTCCGCTGTGACGTCAGTGTCTTCTTGTAACGGTTTGGTTGAAATTTGGGATTACGTGGACATGGCCGCAATTGACCAATCAGAATTACTCGCGCATTGAGGTCTCCAGGCTTCCCGCCTCTTCTTCTGCGTATGATCGTTTAAATTTGGTTATTTAGTTTGGCGTTTTGAGTAATTTTTAAATCGATTTTTAAAAAAAATTCGAAAATTTGATACTAGTTACGCGAGAATGTAATATTTCGATATATATTTTCTCTGAAAATGACTGGAAAGGCTCATTATCAGAAGAAACAGGCAACTACTCAGAAAGTCTATATATGTGCAAAAATATGACGTTGCCCAGGTAATGTTTGAGGAGATAAATGCTAATTGTAGCAGAAGCCAATGACAAAAAGAGCAGCTCACCAAGGCTGCAGAAAAGAAGAGTAAGGTAACAGCTGACCTCTCAGACAAAAGCCCAAGAAAAAGTAAGCAGTAAAAGTCTGACAAGATTTATAATCTTATGTATGGAATTTCACTTTAGTCATACCTTAGTCATGCCATAGGGTCGTGGGTTCGATTTCCAGCATCGTCACCGATCTCGTGCATGGAATCACACGTCGAAACGTAAGGGCCACGTCTTTCCTAGCTCGCACAAGTCTCTCATGGACTTCTGAGGGTTGCGCGTAGGGGTGCAGCCGGTTTCAAGAATTTTTTAAATGTTTGAGTAATCTCAGATTTATTATTTTGTCTGTATTGCAGGAATGATGGATACAGTGAAAATACGTGTATAGGTTGACCATTGTTGTCGTTAGTTTGTTACCGTTTTGGTCCCTTTTTTTAGAGTCACCATTCCCTTTTTCGCTTTTTTTGAGGCAGTAAGTCACTGGGAGCCCTGTTTGTCAATAAAGACTTTTCTAGTTGTAACAGATCAGATCATAAAAACTTCTGCTGATCCTCTCACATACGTTATAAACGTGAAATTTTCAACTTGAATCAGAATCAATGTTCCCTTAGAATTTCTTGGTTACGGTTATGGGTGTTTCAGATTGATTTCCCCTTTCGTTGATTTCAGCTTGGCATTCGATGGTAGGTTTGTAATAATATAAACATGTCCGACTGTATACTGGATTTGAAAATACCTAGCTTTATTATAGAAGTTGATGAAATGACGATAAAACAATCGAAGGCAGCATTGGTGGTGGGCGAAAACAGAGATATTAATAAGAACCAAAAGGCGAAAAATTATAATGAAAAACGAGTGTAACACTGAAGGATTGATTATTTACCAATTCAACAATTTGAATAAATCGAACGATCAATAATATATTATTAAGTCCTCCCGTTTGTCTGTTAATTTACAGGAAGATCAAAAAAAAATAAATAGTTTTGTAGGGTTAAGTACGGCAAGTAATGTGCTTGCTCTTGAACAACTTACAGGGTCGTGCAGTTCGATAATAATTGCATACACAAAAAAATAGTGGCCAATGGGCGCCAAGTAGTTTTGCGTTGCTCCGGCTGACTTTATCTGAAGAGAGAAACCACTAAACAACAACAGACTCGTTTTACAAAACTTTTAATCAACATAATAATAAATTAGCAAAGACTCCCTATAGTTACGAGTACTCCTTATATAATTAGGAAAAAGAGGGATCCCTAAACCGCTGAACGTCACTTATTCAATGCAAAAGTACGTGCAACGATTTTCATTGAACTAATTTTGATAATAATTAAATAACATACAAGTAAATAGGCATAAAAAAATATGTTCTCTCTCAGTTTATACTATACTATGACGAGTAACACTATGATTCAACAGTAAGACCCATTGCTTTTGTAACCAATAAAAAAGGGCAATAAAACTCATCAAATTTATCTAATGAAGAAATTTCAAATCCTCTGCGAGGTACTTCGTTCCTTCGTAGATTGTAAAGAGCCGTCGTCCAGAGTGAAAAACCGTGAACAGCTTGCCAGTTCTTTTTTTTTCCCAGTCCAAAGGTCCGCCCAGACAAAGGAATCCTGAGTTCTTTCGATTTCAATATGATGCTCTGGTCAAAATAGCGTTTCCGGGCACTGCATATGTAGGTATTTTACGTGGTAAAAGGAATTTGAAATTTCGCGACACCATATAACATCTCCCAATGCCGATTAACCTAACACCGCGGAGATGTTATTTTCCTCAGGGCCAAGATCAATCCGATATCCAACTATCAGATTCGAATAGGAATTGCAACGTGCCAAATACACTTTTCCAAAAGTCGCAATTCCGGAAGGACAAAATAGGTGTATCCGTCTAAACGTAATTTCACTTTCGAAAAGGAACCCAATATTTTCCAAATAATATGAGACCCCAAGGTAATTGTCACTTGTCTGTTCTAATCAAAATTACCGAAAAGGAACCGTGCGGTATTTTGCGCGCTAACAAAAACAGATAAGAAGTAAGTTCCTGGACGGTGCATAAAATAAATTCGAATACAGGGTGGTGCCGCGATATGAGCCCTACTGTTTGATTAAAGACGAATTTATCAAAAGATCGTAACAATATATTTAATGTTCTCGTCCGTTTACCATTAGTCTCTACGCCGTTCCATTGAATTTACAGAACCGTTTATTGTTCTCATCATTGTCCAACCTCCTAGGTATAACAATAGTCAGGTATGCAAACCGACAACCGAAAGCGCAACATTCTTGGATTCTCGCAATCATCGAGCCGCGTTGTTGGTTCGACCGATACCGACCGGCGGCGAGGCAGCAGCAGCGAACCAGAGGAAGGACAATCTAGTTGTCTCAACTCTCGAAATAAACGAGCGACGTTGTCAGATCCATCCGGGCGGGCTCGATCGACTGATTTTCGAGGTCGGCCTGTCGCGAAACGCGTGCCGCTCTGTGCGAACGCCGGACCGCACTAATTTTGCCATCGATTCGCGGGCGTCTTTTTCTAACCATGTGCTGCAGCGACGATCTCCTCTCCACGTGTGCCGTAACAACTTAATGGGGACTTGATGTGGGAGATAAGTACGTTTGTGTACCATAGATACTTGCTCCTTTCTCTGTCGTCCGCGTCGCACAATTCTTTATTTTGTTTCGCCATTGAAATAATTTGTATCTCGGGGATCAAGGAGTTGGTTAGACTTTTGTGGCAGGTATATTCCAGTTGTATAGTTTACGATTTTTCGTCGTATCTATATACACTGGTGCTTACTCGAGAGGTGTGCCACTTCTCCACGTTTGTACACCTACTCTATAATTTAACAAAATTATGATGAAATTCACATATAATTTGTACTCTCGAAATGATTTCAGGTAGGTATTTTATTTTAATTTTTGAAGATAAACTTAACTTTTCACTCCCATAATTTTTTATTTACTTGTACTAATCGCCGAAATGTAATTGAAGTATTTATTTGAGTACAAATATTAGAAAATAGTTATTTTGTTTTAAGTGCAAAATACGAATTTTATAAATATTTCTTGTACAACTGTAAATACCTACTTCCTATAACTCTTGACACAGCGAGAAGTGATACTTTTCAGCACAAGTGCGTGAAATCATCAGGTGTGCGTAATAGTATATTGTGCAACAAGTGGGGAAAGTTCATCTTTTCTCACGGGTGTGGAAGTTTGTGGCACGAGCCTGAAGGGATATCCATGGTTGATATTGTCCATGAGTAACTAAAGACGAGATTAGAAGCGTGCGGGATACTGTAAAGAATTCTAATACTCGATGAAATACAGTTCACGTCGGATTTCCTATCATATCGCAACACAAAAAATTATTAACACAGCCCACTCTTCAAACTAATGATTTCCACGGTTGATATTGTACATGAGCAACTAAAGACACGCAGTAGAAGCGTGTGGAATACTGTAAAGAATTGTAATACTCAATGAAATAAGTTCACGTTGGATTTCCTATCATATCGCAACATAAAAATTTATTAACACAGCCCACTCTTCAAAATATTGATTTCCATGGTTGAAATTGTACATGAGCAACTAAAGACACGCAGTAGAAGCGTGTGGAATACTGTAAAGAGTTGTAATACTCAATGAAATAAGTTCACGTTGGATTTCCTATCATATCGCAACACAAATATTTATTAACACAGTCCAATCTTCAAAATATCGATATCCATGGTTGTCCATGAGCAACTGAAGACACGCAGTAGAACCGTGTGGGAGACTGTAAAGAATTCTAATACTCGATGAAGTACAGTTCACGTCGTATTTCCTATCATAATCGCAACACAAACATTTATTGACATAGCCCACTATTCAATATATTGATATCCATGGTTGATTTTGTCCATGAGTAACCAAAGACGAGATTAGAAGCGTGCGGGATACTGTAAAGAATTCTAATACTCGATGAAATATAGTTCACGTCGGATTTCCTATCATCGCAACACAAAAATTTATTAAAACAGCCCATTCTTCGAAATATTGATTTCCATGGTTGACATTGTCCATAAGCAACTAAAGACACGCAGTAGAAGCCTGTGGGATACTATATAGAATTCTAATACTCGATGAAATACAGTTCACGTCGGATTTCCTATTACATCGCAACACAAAAATTTATTAACACAGCCCGCTCTTCAAAATATTGATTTCCATGGTTGATATTGTCCATGAGCAACTGAAGACTGGCAGTAGAAGCGTGTAGAATTCTACATGGAATTCTAATACTCGATGAAATACAGTTCACGTCGGATTTCCTATCATATCGCATCACAAAAATTTATTAAAACAGCCCATTCTTCGAAATATTGATTTCCATGGTTGACATTGTCCATGAGCAACTAAAGACACGCAGTAGAAGTGTGGGATACTGTAAAGAATTCTAATACTCGATGAAATACAGTTCACGTCGGATTTCCTATCATATCGCAACACAAAAAATTATTAACACAGCCCACTCTTCAAAATAATGATTTCCACGGTTGATATTGTACATGAGCAACTAAAGACAAGCAGTAGAAGCGTGTGGAATACTGTAAAGAATTGTAATACTCAATGAAATAAGTTCACGTTGGATTTCCTATCATATCGCAACACAAATATTTATTAACACAGTCCAATCTTCAAAATATCGATATCCATGGTTGTCCATGAGCAACTGAAGACACGCAGTAGAACCGTGTGGGATACTGTAAAGAATTCTAATACTCGATGAAATACAGTTCACGTCGTATTTCCTATCATAATCGCAACACAAACATTTATTGACATAGCCCACTATTCAAAATATTGATATCCATGGTTGATATTGTCCATGAGTAACTAAAGACGAGATTAGAAGCGTGCGGGATACTGTAAAGAATTCTAATACTCGATTAAATACAGTTCACGTCGGATTTCCTATCATATCGCAACACAAAAATTTATTAAAACGGCCCATTCTTCGAAATATTGATTTCCATGGTTGACATTGTCCATGAGCAATTAAAGACAGGCAGTAGAAGCGTGTGGGATACTGTGAAGAATTCTAATACTCGATGAAATACAGTTCACGTCGGATTTCCTATCATATCGCAACACAAAAAAATATTAACACAGCCCACTCTTCAAAATAATGATTTCCATGGTTGAAATTGTACATGAGTAACTAAAGACAAGCAGTAGAAGCGAGAGGGATACTGTAAAGAATTGTAATACTCCATGAAATAAGTTCACGTTGGATTTCCTATCATATCGCAACACAAAAAATTATTAACACAGCCCACTCTTCAAAATATTGATTTCCATGGTTGAAATTGTACATGAGTAACTAAATACGAGATTAGAAGCGTGAGGAATACTGTAAAGAATTGTAATACTCGATGAAATAAGTTCACGTTGGATTTCCTATCATATCGCAACACAAATATTTGTTAACACAGTCCAATCTTCAATATATCAATATCCATGGTTGTCCATGAGCAACTGAAGACACGCAGTAAGTAGAACCGTGTGGGATACTGTAAAGAATTATAATACTCGATGAAATACAGTTCACGTCAGATTTCCTATCATATCGCAACACAAACATGTATTAACACAACCCACTCTTCACAATTTCAATTTCCATGGTTGATATAATCCATTCGCTCAAAAAATGCAGAAGAAGCTTGTGAGACACTGTAATAAATACTGAAACGGTATAATATGAAAATCCGAAATCTTTCACTTTGAATTGCAGTGAAATGAGTTTATGCGCTGTGTGGGGTGTTCAACCCCATGGAAATCAGCATTCTGAAATTTTCAACACGACGGCGTCGGTAGATTCTAATCATTTTTAAATAGTTTTGTGGACAATTTTAGCGATACGCGCAACACCGCAATAGATAATGTAATAGAAATTTTGAGAAGTTTGAGGGTGCAACCCCTTGGGGGCCCTTCATTCTGTAATTTTTAACACTTCGATAGTTTGTACAAAAATTATAAACAATCTTGTGAACAATTCTGGCACCGACCACGTTGGGATCTATATTTACCAGGGAATTTTCTATCTATAGGGGTTATTCAACCCCTAGGGGATGATAATTTTGTCATTTTCAACACGTCAATGATTTGTAATAAATTTTAGCAGCTATCTAATCATCAATAATTCAAAATACAGAATGTGTGGTGCAGCTTTACCTAAAAGTTATCCCACGCCCTTTTCCTAGAAAACGGGACTGTAAACATTTTTTTGGTTAGGACGCAAATTTGTAATAAATGTGTACAAAATTATGTAATAATTTTTTTTTGGGGTGTGCCATAAATGCTGGTGTAGCTTTTAGTTCATGACAATTTCTGGTGCAGTGTGCATTTCAGTAACGTTATCAGGTTCCGAAAAACGAATTATTGTGCATTTATGCAGAGACAAAATACACGTCTGTCGAAAGTGATAGTAACCATACAAAAAATACGGGCTACTTTTGTTATTAGTTAAGCTTTCCTTTGAACTTGAATGTTAATGTATTTTTTCTTTTTCAGATAGCGAGCAAGGTTCTTGGGAATCCGGTTTGTCCTACGAGTGTCGGTCCCTGCTCTTCAAGGCGCTGCACAACCTCATCGAGCGCTGCCTGCTGTCGCGCGACTTCGTCCGACTGGGCAAGTGGTTCGTGCAGCCGTGCGACGGCCCGCCGAAGAAGAACACCATCGAAATGGGCAATTCGCACCTGAGTTTTTCGTTCGCGTTTTTCGTGCACGGCGAGAGCTCGGTGTGCGCCTCGGTGGACGTGCGCCAGCATCCGCCCGTCAGGAGGCTGTCCAGGTGGCACATGCAGCAGGCGCAGGCGTCGACGGCGGGGCTTAAAGGTAGGCATTTCCGTTATTAATAAAGTCAAAGTCAAAATATGCTTTAGATAGATAGATAAATAAACTTTATTGTCTAAATGAAAACATTTGTCAACAAAGTCATAGTATTAATAATAATAATAATAATAAATAATAAAAAAGTTTATTCGCTACGATACAAGAAATGTTTATACAATGGAGGAAGTTACAGCAAATAAACATAGGGATACCACAGAAGCTTTAGTTCCGAAGAACTATTGCTTGTACGTGGTTTCGTATGTATAGAGTGTAATATTAACAAAGATAATAGTTGGTAATAATTAATATATAACAAGAAGTAGTGTAAGTAGTGACAGAATTATTTTCGTATAGTATATACACAACGAAGATATAATAAACAGAACAATAACAAGGTAATAATGTAATATGTAAAATAATAACAAAGTAATAATTAATAATAATTATATATATATACAAGATCAAAGCATCTGTTATGGAGCCATTCATATCGTACTAATTGTATTTTTTGAACTTATGATTGATTATATTGGTATGGAATATTGGAATAATGATTGGGCGTAAGGCCGGATTTACTTTTTTTCTTTAGTATAAGTATTTCTGGTTAACAAAGTCGTGTATATTATTTCTTTCAATACTAGTAATCCAATATTTGATTTTCTTTTTGTATAAGTTTAAGTTTTGTATGTCTTTTATTGGGTTAGGTATTAAGCTGTAGAGTCTGGGTGCAAGGTAGTCACAGTGACGTTGACCTACTGTTTTTTCACAACGTGGTAATAGCTGCGATTTATGTCTGGTGGTGTATTTGTGGGTCACTTTTTCTGGAATTTTTTGATGTTTTTTGAGGTTGGTTAGCATAGACACACAGAAAAGTTGTCTGACGTCGTTCATACCGGACAATGTGTATAATTGGTTATTCGGAAATAAGAATGGCTTACCAAGTATTATTCTCAGGATCCACCTTTGGATAACGTTCAAGTTTTCTAGATGACTGTCATTTACGCCTCCCCATCCTATTATTCCATAAGTTAACTGTGATTGTACGAATGCGTAGTATAGTACAGTGAGATGTTTAGTGTCAAGATAGTCTTTTAGGTATTTGAATCTTGAGAGCATGCCTCTTAATTTTTTTACTATATTCTTTATTTGTAGGTTCCATTTAAGATGTCGGTCGACTACAATGCCTAAATATTTTATCGAATCAGCTTCAGGAATATGTGATTGAGGACCTAATGCTCAACGGTCCCAGATTTGGTAGTCCACTCACGTATGATGTGAATGGCAGATATTTAGTTTTATCCAGATTGAGTGTGAGGGTATTGAATCTAAACCACTTTTCTATTAATTTAAAGTCGTCCTCCGCTAGAGATTTCAATGTGTCCCATGATTTTGATTCGTAGAATATCGCTGTGTCGTCAGCAAAGCTTAGGATCCTTCCTTTTATGTTGAGATTTAGTAAGCCGTTAATATATAGTGTGAACAAGAGTGGACCCAGCACTGTCCCTTGCGGTACCCCGTAAGTTACGAACATACTGTTGCTCAGTTCACCTCCGATGTCAACCCTTTGTTCACGATGCTCTAGGTAGCTCTTCAGTAGGTTATAGATATTCCCTCTCAGTCCATAATTATCTAATTTATCCAGCAGTTTTTTATGGCACACGGTGTCGAAGGCCTTTGCAAGGTCCACGAAGATACATAAGGCAGGCGTGCTCCTATCCAATGACTTGTAGACATGAGTTGTTAATTGGTGTATAGCATCGTCGGTCGACTTTCCCTCTCTGAAGCCATATTGGAAGTCGGAAAGTATACTATATTTGGTACAGAAATTCTGTATTCTGATTTTAATAATTTTTTCTATGATTTTTGAAATGTTAGATATGAGTGAAATGGGTCTATAGTTCACCATTTCTAATTTATTTCCATTCTTGTATAGTGGCTTGACGATTCCAACTTTGAGGTTTCTAGGATAATAGCCTCTGTCGAAACAGCAATTTATCAAGTGAGTTAGCGGGCCTTTTATCTCGTTCGATATTTTTTTCAAGGTTTCTGCGCGTATATTGTCGTTGCCTGGAGCTTTTTTTAGTTTTAATTCCATGATGGTTTTTTGGACCTCGTCAGAATTTGTAGGATAAAGATACATCGAATTTTTCTGTCGTTTTTCACGTTCCCTATATTCATCAGGTGCTTGTATTCTGTCTGCGAATCTCTTTCCTAGGGTACTATAGTACTGATTAAAACTGTTGGAAATATTTTTTTTGTCTTCTATAATTGCACCATCCATTGAGTTGATTTTACACAGGTAATTCTCAACCTATTAGCCTAAGGAGAAAATCTCCCATAAAGATAAAACTATTTAAAATTTAAAAGTTACAAAAAGGACATAAAACAAAATAACATGTAAAATATATTATAATATCACAGAATCATCAAAAACAGAATATTGAATAATAAGTATTAAGTATAGAACGACTAGAATGTATATGCAAGATACTCCTCTAAATTATACAGTGACCGGCAGAAAGTACGCATCATATGGGAATTTTTTTTATTAATAAATTTTGACAAATATTGATACTTGCAATCGCTTCTGCATCAAAAGAAACCCCAAAAGACGTTGTACAGTGCCGTTCGTCTTTTCGAGGTTGGCGGGAAATTTAAAAAAAATTGAAAATTATTTCTCAAAACACACTTGTTTGTGAAAATATCGAGAAATGTTAATAAGAAAAGTTGTTCAGATTGACATTTTATAGCTATGTACAAGTTTTGAAAAAGATCTGAGATAAAAAAATAAAAATCAATTTTTTGCCACAAAAAAAAAATCTTTTTGGAAACATACATTTTTGACGAAGAAACTCATTAGTAAAGCCAACACTAATATTTCAAATAATGTTTTGTGAAGATTCGCAAGCTATTCCTATTTTATTCGGAGAAAATTTGAAATCTGTGATTTTGCAGTGTGATCAGCTGCTTCATAAGAAGTCACTGAAATATCTACAGGACATTATAATTCCGATACTTTTTATTATTAATTAAGAACCAAGTATCTACACAATTTCAATTTGAAATTCTTAATATGTCCTGTAGATATTTCAGTGACTTCTTATGAAGCAGCTGATCACACTGCAAAATCACAGATTTCAAATTTTCTCCGAATAAAATAGGAATAGCTTGCGAATCTTCACAAAACATTATTTGAAATATTAGTGTTGGCTTTACTAATGAGTTTCTTCGTCAGAAATGTATGTTTCCAAAAAGATTTTTTTTTTTTGTGGCAAAAAATTGATTTTTATTTTTTTATCTCAGATCTTTTTCAAAACTTGTACATAGCTATAAAATGTCAATCTGAACAACTTTTCTCATTAACATTTCTCGATATTTTCACAAACAAGCGTGTTTTGAGAAATAATTTTTAAATTTCCTGCCAACCTCGAAAAGACGAACGGCACTGTACAACGTCTTTTGGGGTTTCTTTTGATGCAGAAGCGATTGCAAATATCAATATTTGTCAAAATTTATTAATAAAAAAAATTCTCATATGATGCGTACTTTCTGCCGGTCACTGTAGAAGCATTTCTCGATCAGAAGTATTTTAACTGATTTTCGGAAATACTTCATGTCGCTAATGTCTCTGATTTGATTAGGTAAGTGATTGTAAATTTGCTTGCTTCTGTAAATCAAATACTGTTTCGTGAGAGTTGAAGTGGGAAGAGGCAGGGTAAGTTTTTTTTTCTGGCGTGTAAATCGCTTCGTGTTTGAATTATGAATTTCTCCCTGTATTTGTGCATCAAGCAAGCTGTCTCTAAACTGAAAACTTCATAAAGCGTCAATATTTTTTCACTGACGAAAATTGGCCTGCACGATTCACGCATCTTCACTTTGAAGATAAATTTTAAAGCTCGTTTCTGGAGGACGAAAACACTTTGGAATAAAACTTGACTGCAAGAACCCCAGAATGGAATTGCATACCGTAGGTGGGACTCAATAAATGAGTATTATGCAGTTAAGGAAGGTGCCATTCCGAGTTCGCGAGATATAATATTGTCGGATGTTAATGATAAACTTATTGACAAAGCTTCATTGTATTATAGATAATGTTGAAAAATTTATGGAAATTAAATTAATACTTACAAAAGGTATAATGGTGATACCCCCTACCATAGGTACATCATTCCTGATGAGAGGGAACACCACCACTATATGCGCTCCGGGGCGATTTAACAAATAAAAAAGAAAAATGGGGTGCATTTGCTATTTCAACTGCAAAAACCTACAGTACCATTATATGCTCCTTGGTGAATGAATGATGGAATGGAACAGTAAAACAATTAAACATAATACATGCTCTTTCATCGAGGACTTCTCCATCTCTGTCATTCCAGGCAGATCACCATTTCTTCATCAGATGAGGAGTATGCACATGAAATCAGAAAAAAAAAGTTAATAGAAGTATGAATGACATAAAAATAATATTCATTGTTATCAAAAGGTAACCGACAGTAAAGGTTTCCTCAAACCAAGATGCATATAACTCCTGGTGGAATTACTTATAGCTGTGAAATTGTCATCCAAAACTGTTGATGTACGGCCTGCTTGATTCATGACATTTTTATTGCGTCAAGAGAGTTTACTCAATTTTAACATAGATGGCAGGCAAATCATTACCGATCATGATGACTTGACATGTCGTTTTGACAAACGCATGCTGCGTCATCGACATAACCTCAAATTGAACCATGTCATGATTGTCATGTCGAAGACGAGACTCACAAAAAAATGCTATACACTACCCTAACTTTTACGAATGACAGAAAAACACAAGAACAAATAAATAACAATAACCCAACAACTAAAAACGTCGCAAAACTACCGAACTGAGCGAAAAGTATTAAAAGAACAGAAAAATCACACGATAAATACCAATTAGGCTATCCAGAACACGTGACCACGGCTCTTTAAAAATGGCCGGCTGTAGGCACACATGAATGGTGTTTGTGTTTGGCACTAGCTTCTACTGCTAATAGTTTTGTTTAGTTGTGATTTGAAATGTTATTATGGCTGTTTTAACTAAAAGTGATTTATTTATTATCATTAGAACGAGTAAACAAAGACACTGCATCGATCTATAGAGACAAAAGGAGAGTGATAAAGTGCATGGATCCTTTTACTTTCACTCGTTGTGAAATGGACATATCTCTAGATCTTTTCACAACAGTAACGGAATTCGACATTATTACATATCTGCTGTTGACTCATAAACAAGAAAGCCAATGAAGGCCTACAAAAGTTTAACAGGCTATAAATATCTTGAAGCTGGATTTGCCCATGATTGTGAAGCAAGAAAAATGGATGAACATACTGTTGTTGTTGCCAAGGTAGGTACTGATTTTTCGTAATTTATGAACTGTTTATTAATGTTTCCAATTAATTTTCAGATGAGGCATTCACAGCGAATGGATATTCCTTTGTTGAAAGTATAGATTATTTAATAAATTGATGGTTCTCCTGATGCCACGATGTCTTGTGGCTGCTATGGAAGTGAAGTGTCCATATTCATTAAGGAATATTGATATGGGGCGGTATTCAAATTTAAAAACCTCAACTATAATAAGCGGTGGAATTTCAATTACCCTAAAACGTGACCATGCTTATTATTACCAAACTCATTTACAAATGAAACTAACTGAATGAAAATACTGCGATTTTGTGATTTGGTCACCCAAAGGATATATGTTCATGAGTAAATTTTCCCAGATGAATAATTCTGGATAGTTGATTTCCCAAAAGCGTACAATTTTCTTAAAGTAGTTGTGCTACCTAAGTTTCATAAAAGGAAGACATTTTTTAGAGTAAAGATGGTGTCTTTGTGAAAAGGTGAGGATGGCCGAGTTGTGCTGCAGTGTGAAAATGATATCTGTGAAATTCTATTGGATCCTATAGGACTGTCCGATGTACCAAAAAACCCCTGGATTGGTTCTCAGTGCATGAAGTTATGACTGTTTCCTTAACACTATTATTTGTAATATATGATTGCCTACACATTTATCTATTTTTATTTTCAAATCTTCATTGGATTGGTCGTTTTTTTACACACCGAGTGTCAGATATCGCAAAGTAATTTATTTTCACTTGTTACATATTTTTACCTACTAATTTGTTATTTTGTAACATGGAACTATGTATATTAGGGTATCCTACTTAATAAACATCTATCTATCTAGTCTTTGATTTAATATACCACATTATCAAAATGTAGCTAGCTAGGAATTTTTAAAAACTTCACTAAGTCGCGATCTCCACGGCTTCCACAATTTACAACATAACACTTTGTAGGCATGTTTTTTATTCGGCAAAGTTTCATACAAAAATTTCACTCCAATAGATGAAAATTAACAATAATCAGTCTCGTTCAAACAATAACAAATACAATGTGTGCCTTCAGGCGGCCATCTTGATTTTAGTTTGACAGCATCTTGGATAGCCTAATATGCAATGTAATTGACATATAACCTCAAAATAATGTTAACGTTCAAAAACTCAAAAAATTCATCTAGTAGGCACTTTGGATTGTTGGAAACTCCACTATATTCGACTTAAGCGTCATCCATTGACGAATGGAACAAACTCTATTGACGCAATTACAGGATCAAGAACTTTAGTTGAAACAAAAGCGAATCAGTAAACGAACCAGGAGTTATATGCATCTTGCCTCAAACCAACGCGGGAACGCGGGAGCGGGAACGAGATGAATTCGAGACTAAATTCTATAGTGGGACATACCGGTGTGATTATTCGTATTCCGAAAAGCATACAAGCAACGAAATGAATATGGTTTACTACGTGTACTGTTTTTCTAGCAATTCGCACGGTTCCAAAGTTCCGTTCCCGTTCCCGCTCCCGTTCCCGCTTTGGTTTGACGGAACCTTAAAGCTGTTTTTTGGCGTCGAGCCGCATTCGATAATGGTTTAAAAACATATTCAAGATTGCAAAAAATGCAGAATTGAGTTTTTTTTAAGTGTGATTAAGATGATTTTCCCACGTTAAATTTTGATCTAGATATTAGTTGGTCTTTGCAAATTTGCCCCACTATATGCCCCATTAACAAGCATATACAGACTTTCTTGATATTAAATCCGTTTTCATTTGTTTTCAAATTCTATTTCGTTCCACAAAATAAAATGGTTTTACCGATTTCTAAATATTCTTCGATGCCTAGAGCCTTCAATAATAATCACTGCATCTCCTTAACAGTTCCTCGAAAATAACCAGGATATTGTTTGCTAACATTATTGCGGGAAAAAAAACATTCAAATTGATAGACACAAGCCCATATAACAATTTTGGGGGGTCATTTGACCCAGCATGAAACATACTCAGAACGATGCTGCTATATGAAAAAATAACTTTAGTCACTATGCCGTCAATTCTTGGTGGTGCAAATGACTGTAATAATAATAATAATTTTTCATCTGAAGATGAGCTTTTCCGACAAAATAATTATGTACGGCGCTCCTCACGTTGGTAGATTATGAAATAATAATCTCCTAGAACCTACTACCGTTCAAAAATAATGGGACTGCAAGTCAGAAAAAGTTTTCAATTTCCGAAAATAAAATATATAATAAATACAAAATAAGAATAGAACTAAATTTAGTGCCTTCCTCCTCATAAAAGAGCACAACAGCCTCTCCGCTCACAAGCGATTCAGATGAAATTGAGGACACCCGTGAATCATCATACTCGTGCCACGAACCAGCATATGGATGTCTACAGTAAGCTGTGTAGTGTCCGCTATTGGTTGTCCCACTATGATTACACAATGCGTACAGACTGTAGCGACATGGATGCAAGTTATTTGCTTCGTAAATTTAAAAAAAATCCTGGATTCTTCATTTGACATCCTTTTGAAAATTCCGAAATTTAGCTCACTTTCAGATAACACCCTGTAGCGATTTTATGTGAAGATATACGAGATTATAGCTGAAGGATTGGGCTAGCGAACATTGTGAACAGAATTCAAATTATTCCAAGCAGAAAAAAGTTATTCAGATTTTAACAGGAGCAAAATTTAGGGGTGCGACGAAATTAGTGAGATGTTTGCCGTAGTTTTCACTGATTTCGTGGTGGAGAAAAAGTATTCTTCCATTCTAAACATTTTATGTACCTTTTTCTTCTCAAATGTGAACTGTGTTTTGGAATAAAACTAAACTGGAAATTAACTCCTGAAATTTTTGAAACAAACATGCCGAAACGTGTATATAATAATAAAAATATTTCTTCACAATTCAAATGCTTTTTTCAATATCTATTGGTAAATCAGAATAAATTGCGTACTGATGAAAGCATTTGCCGAAAAAATATCGATTGCACTGACCTAATATTATCAAAACTGGTGAAAACTAAATCAAGTAAAATAACCTCAATAGCCTTTTTCAAGAATGTCTTTTGTACGTTCTGGTTATGTTTAAGGTTATTCTGGACTTTCATTGTCTAAAAAAGAACAAAGAAAAATTCAATTCTCTGCAATTTTTAATCACGACGTTTCAACTGTTAAAATCTACAGTCGTTATCAAGTGTATAATGCGACAATCTCAAGGATACTTCTTATATATGGATGATATTATGCAATAATGGGTCAAGCCACAGTCAGTTAGTTTCGTAAAAAATATCAAAAAAGTTCAGCAGATCATGGAATGATGGAATGTGGCTTAATACTATCGTCAGTGGATGGAGCCCCCTTACAATTGCGGGTTGAATAATTTTTGATAATTGTAGAATAACACTTTGGCGATTCCAATGACTATGATCGCTCAATTATTAAAAAATGTGGCTTGACTCATTGTTGTATAACACCACCCATATGCTGTGGATAATTTTGTGTCATTAGCTTAGGGATAATTTGGCGGTATTCAGGTAAGCTTGTTAATTACAGTGCCAGGCCTCTCCGGTACAGAATTGTTAATTCTTATCGCAATTTCAATTGATCCATGCCACTAATTAAGGGTTTCCACACATTACGGATTTCTATGCTAGCTTGCCTGAAGACTTTGTTGTTCATAATGCATGCACTATCTTTAAACTTCCTTCTATACCAGCCCTCTTCTTTATGGATGACTTCGGCTTCAGTCCATTTTATGTTGTGTTGGGTCGTCCAGACATGATCCGCTATCCCTGAATTTGATGTTTCTCCTCGTTGAGTGTTTCTCTTGTGTTCAGCGAGTCTAACGCTAAGTGGTATCTTAGTTTCTCCAAGATAAGCTTCGCCGCATTCACAAGGGATGCGGTAGATGCAGTTTTTGTAGTCAATGTCAGCGTTACGTGGTCTCGTTTTTGTGAGATGGCTGCGAATAGTGTTACCTGACCTGAGACAGTTGAAACGTCATGATTAGAAATTGCAGAGAATTGAATTTTTCTTTGTTCTTTTTTAGACAATGAAAGTCCAGAACAACCTTACTCAAAGTGAAACATTGTCAACCACTTTCAAACAAATATATTTAAGGATATTCTTCTCAAGTTTTTCAGCCAGTTTTTCTAAGTACCTCAAACACTTAATTAATATAAATGGTATAAAAACAGAAAAACTTTTATTTCTCATTCTCATGATAATTTCCTACCATATATTAACGCTAATATATGAATTGACTAATTTTTAATATGTTTTTTTTTTTAATTTCAGTCATCCTAGCCCCGTATGGTCTAGCAGGCACTTTGACTGGCCAAAGTTTCAAATCGCCGGAGAGCACCTCTCGCCTCCTGGATGATTGGAGTCAATTTTACCCTTTGGACAAGTCGAATGGCCTCACCGACAGCAGTGTTGTCGAGGTTGTTGTTGGAGGCGTCAAGATGCGATACCCTTCCTGTTACGTTTTGGTTACTGATATGGACGAGGGTGCCAATTCCGAGGTCCTCACCGGCCTACCAGCCAGCCCACCGAATGAGAGGATAGAGAAAAGGGGCGCTAGTCCTATCCTTATGCAGACACCACCTCCTAGCCCGATTCAAATTAATAGTAGGGTGCCCCAACCCGGCCCATACACGGTAAGGCAAAAATATTAATAATTTATTCATCAAGTACACGTCTTGGTACTCTGAGCCGTGGTGATAAAATCGGCAACAACGCACAGTAGTCAAAAGAAAATTAAATTTTCGTAAGATTTTTTTCTTCGTGGTGTAAGTATACAAAAACTGTGAATTTTAAGATTTTTTTTCTAGTGTATTGAAAATCATATGTTATTGGAAGGTACTATACAATGGAATATGGAAAATAGTATGTTCTCAGCTTTTGTTAGGGTCAAATTGAGGTAGACAAACGTTTTTGTAGAATTTTGCTAAGAATTTCATGACCTTGAAAAGGGTATTGTCGGAGTACGGGGGTGACGGGTGAGTTGTTGTAATCAAATAACGGACACAGCAGCTAATAAGTAACCATTATGATATATTTACACATGGTACATAATAAAAACACTTAACAATAAAAGTATATACAGTTGCTAAAGAATGATAAATGCTAGTCTAGGAGCTCGAAAAACGGAGAACATCGCGGCTTGAAAACTGAAGCCTAACTGATTATCTTTTCTCATCTTTTGAACTCCATCTTTTCATTGCAGGTGAGAAATAAAGAAAAACCCAGCCTACGTCATTCCAAATTTCCAAACTCTCTGGCTAACGAATGCGTCGTCATAAAACTAATTGCTGGCTGGCAAGATTTCGCATCGTAGGTAATCCAATTACCAGAAATCTAACTGTGGAATTCGAAGTTCTGTAACTATTTCAACGGATTAAATATTTCCCCATATAAACATTTATAATCGGTCAAAGGCCCTTTAAATTTAAGAAGAAAAAAGAAATAAATATAAAATATTTATAAATGATTATTTCCTTTGGAAATAAAAATTATTGTGAGTTTTATTCTTGGTAAAATCCCTACAGCATTCAAGCTTACGAATTTTTTTCGATATTTTTCGATAAATACGAAAATACAATTAAGGAAAAGCAGTTTTACCAACATAATCGCCTTACAGTGTTGTCTAGTTTCTTCACCATTGCTCGGAGTATTAAGAAGGCTGTGGATTAAACAATAGAAAATAAATATGGGTTTACAAATGAAAATATAGAAATTTCACAATTTACACAACATACAGATACAGAAATATATCATCAGCATATAGCACTCACAATGCATTTGGTGGCTAGGTCATGTAGTCAGTCAACCACTGCAAAATATAACAAATACACCCGTTGGAGATTCAGTATTCGACCACTGTTCCCCTTCCTGCAAACTGTTTGAGTTTATCAATCGCAGTCATGCCATTAATAAGCCCATAAGGATTGAAAATAAAAGACGATCTTGCGAATTCTAAAGTGCTCAAATTCACAAAGGAAGAAAGGACACACAATTTCTTCGAATTACTATTCCTGAACTAGTAATATCTACACGTGATACGATCATGTGGCCTCCCAGATCACCAGATTTATCTCCGAATGATTTTTTTTCTTTGGGGATATCTGAAAGAATCCGCATAGGACAAAAAATCGTAATGAATTAATTGCGAAAATTATTCAATTTTGTTCCAACAATCTACTCTGCAAAATGATATTATTTCTGTTTCACAGATTCGGCTATTGTTTGGCACCACAAGGTGGTTTATTTGTACCTTCATTAAATTAGATTCCCAGTTTTTTTTGCGTTACACTTTAGTTTATTTTTCAGAAGTTATCATTATGTTTTTTTATCCGTGGAATGACTTAGTTTTAAGTTTGTTATGGCAAAAAAGGAACCACTGCACTTATTTTGAGAATAGAAATTATTTGTTACATTTCCTGAAGCAAAGAATTTCTCGCAGGCAATGGAAAGTCGTAAACAAACTTCCTTTCCTTATAAGCCTGTGGACCCCTTTTCGTTAACATTTTGAAACTGTCCTCAGCAGCCTCGGCACTCAGCACAGCAGAGGCAGATACAATCGCTCTATGTAGCTAGAAGTGAGGACAAACCATTGCAGAGTGGTCCAGTTGAATATTCGAATCTCCATCACGTATATTTGTTAAATTTTGGACTGGTTGACTGGTTACATGAACTTATCAACTAAACGTTATATGCCGGTAATTTTTTTTTTATATTTGTATAAGTGATAAAACTGTAAGTAAGAATAATTCACAGATTAGAATAAGCACAATAATCTGTAAAATGTTACTGAGAAGCAAACATATTCACGTGAGTTTGTCATTCAAATATACCTCAGAGCTGCAGTAACTTTTGTCTAATGGTTTTTAAACAAATTTCATCAGTTATGATGATTGATTTCCTCACAGGAATAAGAACTTCACGAATATGGATCTGTTGAGTAAATAAATTATGGGATCTATATTTAGAAAATATATGTGCATTAATTCTTTATTTGTATGTTTGTTGCTCTTGATATAAATTTTGTTATTTTTCTAATATTTTTGTCCAGTTTTGACTGTTCATTAGTCTTTATACTTTCATTATTATTGATGAATGTATCTATTTAATTTTTTCAGTACTTTGTCAATCAGATTTTATATCTTCAACAATAAAGTACTTTTGATTTAAAGAATAAAGTTAATATAGTAATAAGGTGTGTTCCGTTTCATGCATTGAGGACATAATGCGCATATGACCGTTTCGTTTCCTACATTGGGAGCGCATTGACACGCCCACTTTTATAATCCCCTCTTTGGCCTTGAGACATCGATAGTGCCCGTTCGTCTAGCAGCGATGAGTGCGATCCAAGTTAGATCTGTCAAACTCAAAAGTCAAAACACATCTCAGTCAAAACAAAGAGTTTCTTGTATGTGGTTTTACGTTGAAACAGAAACGTCAGAAACCGAATTAAAGTTTAAATTTGATATTTGATGAAGTGTCCAGTTTTGTGCATTATCACATTTACCTGATTTACCGTACAACGGAAGAAAAAATCGTCAATTCATTCAACATCATATCGTCGGTCTCATGCCAAAACCACGAATGTGCAACTTGTCATTTCGAATGAGAACAGTTTTATGAATATTCGTGCTTCTTTCTTTGAAAACCTTGGTAAGTTTTCACATTCGCGAATTCACTCTCGTTCACAGCAGACAACCTTATAGCACTTTCGTGAGTTTGGCATTGAAAATTTTTGGTAGAAAATCATTACTATTTTACATAGTGAAGTCAGAACCCTGGAATTAGCACATTCGCGGTTTTGGCGTGGGATAGACGATATTATCCTTATAACTATCACTTGTATCAGAATCTGATCTACTCTCATTTTCACAAAGCTCGCCTCCTACTCTTGCCACTTTCGTTCTACCCATATTAATTTATTTACCAGATTAACAGATTTGTTTTTGTTACATAAGAATTTGGTTGACTGATAAAGTGATAAATGTCAACATCTGCGGGAAACGGCATGCACCACGCAAGCAAAAATCGTTCCGATTCAACCCACCAACGTCAATGTTAGTTGAAACGGAACGCTTGATTATGTCTGCAACAGTGATGCGATGAATGCATGAAACGGAACACGCTTATAGTATAATCAAATCTGTCGTTTCATAGTAAAATTCCTCATTTACCAAGATCACTGTTCAATTTTTTTTATAATCTTGTATACTCCTTTTAGTTCAGTTGTTATATTATGATTATTAATCTTTTTATTGTCATATATCCAAGAATTTTTTTTTTTGTCGATGTGTATTTTGGAATGGTTAATGCTTTTTTTTTCTTTGATGTTTTGGCATCGACTGATATGGTCATTAGCCATTTGTTATGGGAAGCCCGTGTTACTAACTCCATACGCCACCTTAGGAGCAGCACTGTTAATTGGAACGCAACAGTGAATCGTGCAGGACTCGTCCCAGTCGAGCCACGAGATTTCAATTATTTAATTGGTCAAATTAATTTAAAAAATACCAGCCGCAACTGGGGCTCGAACTCCGGACCTTTCGACTCTAGAGTCAGACGCTCTAAATTTTCCTCTCTGTTATATGTCATACGATTTAATAGTATTATAGTCTCCATCATGATTTATTTGTGTATCAAGAGAAGAGTTAAATGAGATTCTATTAGCCAGAATCCATTTTTGCTGTGTCATTTGTAACAACTCGAGAGACATAACATCCTGATGCCAATTTTGTTGTTAGAGCTGAAACATGATTTTTTTTAATATGGTCATACTGGTTTAAGACACTAAGGTAAACACGATTAAATTTCCACAGATTTATTGTCTTCGCGACATGTTTCGATACACTGTATCTTTTTCAAGCGAATGTAATACATTAAATTATTCTACCTTGAACATTACTTAAATACCTTTCTTAACAATTGAGGTAATTAGGAGCTACCTATGATAAAAATAAAATTGACAATACAATGTAGGTAGATACCTGGAAATCTCAAAACATATCTACTACTTAATTAGTTGAAAAGGTTCAACAAAGGGGAACTATTAAGGTCCAATTGATCATTTAGTAAACAATTCGAATTTTTCAATTTATTAATTTCCAAGAATTCTAAATAATTAAGTCTAATACCTTTATTTTCAACATGAAGGATTTCAAAGTTTTCATCGAAGTCATGGTCTTCTTCCAAAATATGATTGGCATATGTTGAATGTGTTTTATTATTTACATAATTCATACGGTGCTCACGTACACGGCTTTTGAATGGTGTACGTGAGCACCGTATGAATTATGTAAATAATAAAACACATTCAACATATGCCAATCATATTTTGGAAGAAGACCATGACTTCGATGAAAACTTTGAAATCCTTCATGTTGAAAATAAAGGTATTAGACTTAATTATTTAGAATTCTTGGAAATTAATAAATTGAAAAATTCGAATTGTTTACTAAATGATCAATTGGACCTTAATAGTTCCCCTTTGTTGAACCTTTTCAACTAATTAAGTAGTAGATATGTTTTGAGATTTCCAGGTATCTACCTACATTGTATTGTCAATTTTATTTTTATCATAGGTAGCTCCTAATTACCTCAATTGTTAAGAAAGGTATTTAAGTAATGTTCAAGGTAGAATAATTTAATGTATTACATTCGCTTGAAAAAGATACAGTGTATCGAAACATGTCGCGAAGACAATAAATCTGTGGAAATTTAATCGTGTTTACCTTAGTGTCATATACTATGAATTTCCATCAAGTAAAGGCCACGTCAATCCAAAATACTGGTTTAAGTTTGTGCAATCAAAACTGGAACCAATTATGATTATTTTCGTGTGATAAAGCTGGTTATGAGTTTTAAGCTTGGAGAAAGTGCAGGATAAATGTCTGTTCTTCATATAAAGCAAATGACTGATATTCGTTAAACTGTACACATCAGACCTTCACCGCCGTGGAATAGACGCAAATTTATTACTTTTGTATCAGACCTTTTGCATCTTTGTTCAGATGTCCAAATCTTTTAGCTCATATTAGATTACAGGTCTTGTTCCAAAGCAACAAGAAAAAAATAAACATTTGCAGGTAATTTCCATTGCTGAAATTATGGATGAAACAACTATGATTAGTTAGAAGGTCGATCGGAACTTCTTCAGTATGAATAGATAGATAGATAGATTTTTATTGAAGCTTTCAATTTGAAACAGTTGAAAAACTCAAGTCATAAGTACAAATTATAAATAAGTACAGTAAATTATGTATATAAATATAGAAATCAACTTAAAAACTACAATTTTTAAACCTAACTTACATTATCATAAAATAGAAGTTAAGAAGTTTATTGGCTACGTTACATATCAATAAAAATACATATGAATGAAGATAGTATCAGAAATAGAGCGTGCTTTATTTCATCTACTTCAGTTTTATCTGTATTTTATTTTGAGACATCTCTTTAGATAGTTGAGAAGTTAGTTATAAATTTCGTGTATGGTTATTGTCGTGTACACGTTAAAGACGACGTCGATTGTTTCAGGTTTCTATCGAACATTTCAACTCCATGTCGAGAGAACAAACGGCTGCTACAGTTTTACCTGAAAGAACATGGCAAGAATGTGTTTTGGGTGGTGCATCGGGCATGCAACAAGAGAAAGATTCTAGTGGAAACTGGGAGTTTGTTGATCCAACGCGGAGGACTAACTGTTTGTGTTCAAAGTAAGTAATGTGTAATATTTTTCTGAGTACCGTTTTTATTTAACCAAAAACTGTGGGCATGGATTTTATTGTGCAAAAATCATCAGTAATTATGAATGTCAGGTCATCAAGCTGCTTTAATTTACTCTATTATATGTAAAGATTGGTTTATGTGACATGAGTGATAGATGTATGGGTTAATAGAAAGTCCTTATACAGTGAGGACGTAAAAAGTCCTCCCCACCATTAACTTTTGAACGGAACAAGCTATCGAGATCGGGTAAAATTCAGGTAAAAAGGTACCACTTTTAATACTTTGTGGCATAAAAATGATTTGGTCACGTGGCCTAGTATCAAGAGGGCACCATCAACTTTTTTTTTCTCAGGGGGTCACGTGGCTCCTGGTTTTGAAGGTCTTCCGATTCTATATCCAACACTTCTTTGTGAAAATCGGCCAAGCCGTTTCAAACTCACAGGCGTTTGAAATTTGCTTCAAATATTTAACAAATAAATTATTTTAACTATTAATTGTAGCAGAATTTTTGAGCATTGAACATTTTGAGCACTTGTTAAAATAGTTGCAATTGTTACTTGAAATTTTGTTGAAATTAAAAGTTATTTAGGTTTTTAGTTTATTTGTAAAATATTTGAAGCAAATTTCAAACGCTTGTCAGTTTGAAACGGCTTGGACGATTTTCACAAACAAAGAAGTGTTGGATAGAGAATAGGAAGACCTTCAAAACCAGAAGCCACGTGACCCACTTTTACATTTAAAAAAAAAAAGTTGATGGTGCCCTCTTGACACTAGGTCACGTGACCACAATCATTTTTATGCCTCAAAGAGTAAAAGTGGTACCTTGTTACCTGAATTTTACCCGATCTCGATAGCTTGTTCCGTTCAAAAGTTAAGGGGGGGGAGGACTTTTCACGTTCTCACTGTATACACATTCACATTGCACATACAACAACATTTATTTGGTGAGTTACTATCGAAGCACCTATTTCTGCCTAGTCCCGTTAAAGAAGAAGCTGTAAAAACTAGAATAGAAACCATTACTGTTTACTGTAAGTAATAAAATGAGTGACAGTTACTAGTTAGTAGACCGACGTTGATCTGTAACAGCTTCTTTCCAAATAATACCGCCCACTAAACATCAAACTCAACTTGAAGCAGATTCAAAACATTCAAACCTGTATACCGGTTCCTGAGTAGTTCTGTAGAAGAAAAAAGTCTCCACAGAGAGATTACATCCTACATACCAAGTTTTGAATACAAGCAAGAAATTTTTTTGTTGTACCATTCCAAAAGGTAATGACCTGTATATACATTTATCACCTATGTGGACCAATACCAAAATACATAATTCTACCAACAAAGCAGATTAAGCAGATTTCGATGTATGGTTTCAAAGATATAATTTTATTTTTTAATTTTGTTGTAACTCATTTTATTATAAAAATACCTCACAACAATTTCCAGAAGTCCTTATGATTGATCTCCTTGACAACCATTATCTGTGATAAAAGGCGGTGCTGAAATTGTACCAAATTTCAGGTGTAGAAAGTTCATAGGGGCTCCAGTGGGTTCGAATAAGTGGTCGACAAGCAGTGGGGCATCTCCCCGGTCTGGAAAGGCGACCAAGGGCCGGGTGCCCTTTCATAGGCGCTCTTCTTTACAGATTGCACCTGAAAGGTTGGTCACTCGCTTCGTCATTTGTGATTTGAACAACTTTTGAAACATGTTTTTTTTTATCAAAGAACATTTTCTACAAAATAGTGTGATGTACTATTTTCCTGATTTACTTTTAAAATGCTATAAGAATTTTGTGAATATTTCATAAGGTCTGTTCTATCAGTAATTTCAGAAAAGTAATTAAAATTCTAAGGAAGCAAAAATTGTTCAAATTATGAAAAAGAGGGGTGACGGGCTGACGAGTTTTCATCTCATTCTGATAACAAAATATATTATTTACTAATGAACTTGAATAATTTTACTGATAATTTATAAACACTGTTCTATAAAGAGTATGTTGATTTCATTTCTTGTGGTTATTCAATGTATTCAATCATTTGTTATGATTAATTTCAAAATTATATTTATGAAAATACGTATTTTTAATAATATAATATTATGTAGAAAATTACCATTGATACAAATGGACTGAGAACGTTCGAAATGTTACAAACCAAGCACTAGAGACTCAAAGAGATAAAATATAGTGGTAAATATAATAAGTATAGTGTCCCTTTATAGTTGATTAAACAGTGCATTTTTATTTTGGCCATACGTATTCATGGAATATTCAATATTATTATGTCCTTGCAAACTTCTTCCTTTCCAGATTGCCCTAAAAATAGCTTTTAAAAACATATTCATAAAAGTGTATGTCATATTGATGTAACTGTTTGCAATCAATTTTACCTATCCAAATTGTTAAATAGCCTTTTAATTAAAAATTTTCAACAGACTGCAGACATATGATTTTCAATCAGAAATATGGAATTCAGGCAGTCATAGACCTACCAATACAAACCTTATTTATCGAAATTGATAATAATTGCTTTTGGAATACATCGATTGACTCCATTTATAACGATTTTTATGTGCTACATTAGAATAGTTAGTTAACCACAGTTTGTTCTTGCACAAACTAAACGCTCTGGGCTTTCTGTATTGAATTTTACATTAAAGTGGATTGAAAATTATCTTTACAGTAGAGTTCAGTATGTGAAATATGGCGACTCAGTATCTTACTCAATCATAGTTTCATCTGGTACCACAGGGATCTCATTTAGTACCTGAAGTTTCCAAACTGTCAGTGACCTAAATAATGTTTTTCTCCATAGTGAAATTCTTCTATTTTCCGATGATTAGATATTATCAGATATTACAAATACAATTTTACTTAAAATAAATATTGCATATATTATTAATATAAAATCAGGCAAGAAGAACAATGAATAGTAGATATAAAAATAACATTTAAATCTCACCTTGCAAATGTAGGCTCTGAACGTGCTTGGTCCAATCTTACATCAGATGAATTTTCTCTTTGAAAATCACTGATCTCGGTTTTTAAAAATAATGGAATACATAACAATAATTATGGAATATTATTATTGACACCAATCTTACAATGTTGATATACATCTGATTGGTATTCAACATATTTTTTTATGTTTTGTACATATACGTTTGGATATATTGGTGAATATAACTAGAAAATTATTTACGACATTATCCATTTGAATTCTTTGACTCATAGAAGATTATAATCAGATCTTACATTATTCCATGAAATAATCCATGATAGTATGAACTCCCCAGAAATTGTTAAACTTGTAACTTCAAACGTGATTTTTTCATTAATGTATAAGTCATAAATAGTTATTAATGCATCATAACGAAAAATGTGATTTACTATTTCTCTAATTCATAAGCTTAAATACCCACTTGACAAGTGACAGTTTACTACCTTGTTCTAGACAGATCCCACATACAAAAATTGTTTTCGATTTTTTCAACAACATAACCTCCAAACTCATTTTTGAAGTAAAAGATGTGAAAAACAACAACAGTCTGAACATTTTTGTCATTAACACCAGACGAAGAGGCTGTAAGTGAAATATGACTTTTTCACTTCATTAGTGCAAAAAGTTGAAAGTTATGTAGAATAAAATGTTCATGACGGGTGTGAAAACAGCCACGGTTTTTTCATCCACGTTTTTCGATTTGGCAACACCGCGCAGTTCCATAGCCTTCACGTAAGTTACGGCTCTTGGTCTTTTATGAAACCAATAAAATAGCGATTCAAATGTTAGATATGTTATTCTTGAACTGGATATTGTTAGGAGTTACAGATCACGAAAAAAAAAGATAATATGAGGCGGTGGTGTGTGGCTCATGAGGTAAAATGTAAAACTCATACTGAAAAATTAACGGTTCATAGCACGCAATGTGAATGAGTGAAAAACAGTCTTTTACATCTCAACTTTTATACTGCACCACCAAAAGTCATTGTCGGGCCGTCGCAAGGGGTAAAGATTTTTAAATTCCAACTTTTTACCAAAAACGTGTATGGCGATGGCACTCGAAATGAATGGGTAGATAACAATCATTTGCGTCCTTACTTTCACCCTCCACCTTCAAAAGTCATTGTCAGAAGGGAAAAAGATTTTTTTGAAAATCCAATTTTCTTCCTAAAATATATTTGGCGATGGCACTCGAAAACAATGGATAGAAAATAATCATTGGCTAACTAACTTTCATCTTTCACCGCCAAAAGTCATTGTCGGGCCGTCAGAAGGGATACAGATTTTTTTGAAAATCCAATTTTCTTCCTAAAATATATTAGGCTATGGCACTCGAAATGAATAGGTAGAAAATATGCATTGGCATCCTTACTTTCATCCTTCACCCCCAAAAGTCATTGTCGGGCCGTCTGAAGAGGAACAAAATTTTTTGAAAATTCCAAATTTTTTCATAAAATGTTTTAGGCGATGGCACTTGAAATGAATGGGTAGAAAATAATCATTTGCATCCTTACTTTCACCCTTCACCCCAAAAGTCATTGTCGGGCCGTCAGAAGGGATACAGATTTTTTTGAAAATCCAATTTTCTTCCTAAAATATATTAGGCGATGGCACTCGAAATGAATAGGTAGAAAATATTCATTGGCATCCTTACTTTCATCCTTCACCCCCAAAAGTCATTGTCGGGCCGTCAGAAGGGGTAAAGAATTTTTTAAATTCCAACTTTATACCAAAAACGTATATGGCGATGGCACTCGAAATGAATGGGTAGATAACAATCATTTGCATCCTTACTTTCACCCTCCACCTTCAAAAGTCATTGTCGGGCCGTCAGAAGGGGTAGAGAATTTTTTGAAAAATCCAATTATTTACCAAAAACTTATTAGGCGTTGGCACTCGAAATGAATGGGTAGAAAATAATCATTTGCATCCTTACTTTCATCCTTCTCCCTCAAAAGTCATTGTCGGGCCGTCAGTAGGGGTACAGATTTTAGTTTAAAAATCTATACCCCTACTGACGGTCCGACCATGACTTTTGGTGGTGGAGGATTGAAGTGGATATTCACAAGATTGATTTCTAGTCATTCATTTCAAAATTGACATCGCCTAATAAGTTTTCGATAAGAAATTGTGATTTTCAAAACATTCTGTACCCCTTCTGACGGCCCGACAATGACTTTTGAGGGTGAAGGATGAAAGTGAGGATGCCAATAATTATTTTCTACCCATTAATTTCGAGTGCCATCGCCTAATATATTTAAGGAAGAAAACTGGATTTTCAAAAAAATCTGTACCCCTTCTGACGGCCCGACAATGACTTTTGAAGGTGGAGGGTGAAAGTAAGGATGCAAATGATTGTTATCTACCCATTCATTTCGAGTGCCATCGCCATATACGTTTTTGGTATAAAGTTGGAATTTAAAAAATTCTTTACCCCTTCTGACGGCCCGACAATGACTTTTGGGGGTGAAGGATGAAAGTAAGGATGCCAATGAATATTTTCTACCTATTCATTTCGAGTGCCATCGCCTAATATATTTTAGGAAGAAAATTGGATTTTCAAAAAAATCTGTATCCCTTCTGACGGCCCGACAATGACTTTTGGGGGTGAAGGACGAAAGTCAGGTTGCAAATGATAATTTTCTACCTATTCATTTTGAGTGCTATCGCCTAATAAGTTTTCGGTAAATTATTGGATTTTTCAAAAAATTCTCTACCCCTTCTGACGGCCCGACAATGACTTTTGGGGGTGAAGGACAAAAGCCAGGTTGCAAATGATAATTTTCTACCTATTCATTTTGAATGCTTTCACCTAATAAGTTTTCGGTAAAGAAATGGAATTTAAAAAAATTCAGTACCCCTTCTGACGGCCCGTCAATGACTTTTGGTGGTGAAGGATGAAAGGCAGGTTGCAAATGATTATTTTCAACCTATTCATTTCGAGTGCGATCGCCATATACGTTATTGGTAAAAAGTTGGAATTTAAAAAAAATCTTTACTTCTTACGACGGCCCGACAATGACTTTTGGGGGTGCGGTATAAATGTTGAGATGTAAAAGACTATTTTTCACTCATTCACACTGCGTGCCATGAACCGATAATTTTTCAGTATGAGTTTTTCATTTTACCTCATGAGCCACACACCACCGCCTCATATTAAGTATCTTTTTTTTTTTCGTGATCTGTAACTCCTAACAATATCCAGTTCAATAATAAAATATCTACCATTTAATCGCTACTAAGGTTTCATAAAAGGCCAAGAGCTGTAACTTACGTGAAAGCTATGGAACTGCGCGGTGTTGCCAAATCGAAAAACGTGGATGAGAAAACCGTGGCTGTTTTCACGCCCGTATGTTCATGATGTATTATTATGAAATTGATAAATCGTTTCATTCAAGTCTTTCTTGGGCTTTTATATAAAATTAACCATAGGCAATAAATTGTGCATTATGACTGTGGTAAATCCACTTTTAGAGGAACAAGAATTACTAAAGTCTTCTAGGTTAACTCTCAACTTGCCAAAATCAAGCTATATGTAGAATGTTAAGATCTGTCAACGTCAATTGTACAGAGTTTTTTCGATTCATTGATAGAATCAATCATTCTGAAAGACTGAAAAAATTGCTTGTGTGATTGTGAATATTTATAAGTAATTGGCAATGCCATTTATAAACAAATAGATATGTAAGTCTCAAGTTCATAATCAACTGAAAGTATCCTTAAGAATTGAAAGTACATATGAATGTGACTTCCAATTGAGTTTTATTAATGGAAGTCACGTTCATATCTACTTTCAATTTTAAAGGATACTTTAAGTTTATTATAAAATTGTTCCTTAATGGTGTACATCAATAAGTATAAATAAACAGTAACACTGAAGGTCTCTAGTTGAGGAAACACATAGTTCATACTCTTTGCAGCACATTGTTAATTTCACGAATGAAGTTCTAGGTCTAAGAGCTGAGGGACCAAAACTGCAAGAGTTTTATAAAAGCTGATATCCTGATATTGGGTCATGAATAGGTTGAATATCAATAGCCTGCCGTCAGTCAGCCAGTTTTTGGGACAACTGGCGTGGGGGTGGTTCCAAACTTGTAAAAAAAACACCTATGTCGCAACTGTTTTATAAAATCTGAAAATTTGTCTGTGGATAGCTAGGCAACCAACAAACTGTGTGGACATAGTCAGTCAGCACAATATTGGAACATTACGCGTCGGCGGTCCGGCAAACCTGTCAAAAAATGGGTTTGTGAAAGAGTGTTATAAAATCTGAACATCAGTCTGTGGATAGCAAGACAACTAACAAACTGTGTGGACATAGTCAGTCAGCACAATATTGGAACACGACGCGTCAGCGGTCCGGTAAACCAGTCAAAATAAATGGGTTCGTAAAAGAGTTTTATAAAATATGGAAATTTTCGTATAAGTAGTTCATATTACCGAAAATAAGACTAACATTATCAGTAAAAAGCTTCATGGAACAAACGGCGTCAGCAGGCAATAGAAAGGCGCGCCGCGCGTCGTTTATATAGCGCGCTCGACCGCAAAATGGTTTTATATTCAGAAATATGCAATATTCAATGCATTATTCAGTCTGCCATATTCTGTAGATTATTATATTCCAGTGGTGCCATGAGCTTTGTCTCGAGTGAATGCATCATTGATTTTTTTTGTGCATTTTAATGTAAGTTTTCAATTTTTTTTAATATTCTACATTCAAACAAGTTTGATGAGGTTGTATTGTATGAATTTGAGAACCAAAATGAGAGAATAGAGAATGGCGAGTTCAACATGACGACGTTGAACGTAAAACATTCATTACTGAAAATTAGGCTTGTAAAAATACCCAAGGTAGACTATAAAATATGTGAAATCTGTGTTAAAAAAAATCTGTAAATGTAATTTTGATGTCGTATCCAATCAATAATGTGCAGTTTCATATTCATGGCAAGTCTCTACGCCTTCCACTATGTAAAATCTTAATATCATTGCATAATTTTAATGAGTATATCCGCTGTATATTCGAGTATTCAAATGTGAATTTTTTTTATTACTTTGCACATCTATGAAACACCCAATATACTATTATTATTCTAAACAATAGGTATAGTTCTTATTTTATTTGCGATTATATATATATAACAAGTTTGGGTTTGGTCCAAAAACAAAATAAAAAAGTACACTATTAGGTATTGTAACACCCTGTATATGGTATAGTAAAGAGGAAGATCCATAAGATATTTCCAAAATGCGTTCCAAAGCATCTCAATTTAAAATTATTAAAATCAAATACATTTTGTCCAATTGTTTATTTGAATGTTGCATGTTGAACAAAATATAGATATTATTTGTTGCATTATTAAATATCTCTTTCCTATCGTTTCTTATTGAATTTAATTTCATCATTGTATTGTAATATTGAACAACTTGGTCTGCGTCATAAAACACACTATATGAATTGAGCGCGCGGCGCGCCTTTCTATTGCCTGCTGACGACGTTTGTTCTATGAAACTTCTCACTGACTATGTTAGTCTTGGTTTTAGGTACTATGAACTAGTTTCTCGAAAATTTTCAGATATTATGAACACTCTTTCACGAACCAAATTTTTTTGACGAGTTTAGCGGGCAGCTGACGCGAAGTGTCCAAATATTCTGATGACTGACTATGTTCACACGGTTTGTTAGTTGTCTTGCTATCCACAGAATAATTTTCATATTTTATGAAACTCTTTCACGAACCCATTTTTAATGACGGGTTTACCGGACCGCTGACGCGTCGTGTTCCAATATTGTGCTGACTGACTATGTCCACACAGTTTGTTAGTTAGTTGTCTTGTTATCCATAGACTAATTTTCAGATTTTGTAAAACTCTTTCACGAACCCATTTTTTTTACGGGTTTACCGGTCCGCTGACGCGTCGTGTTCCAATATTGTGCTGACTGACTATGTCCACACAGTTTGTTAGTTGTCTTGCTATCCATAGACTAATTTTCAGATTTTGTAAAACTCTTTCACGAACCCATTTTTTTACGGGTTTACCGGTCCGCTGACGCGTCGTGTTCCAATATTGTACTGACTGACTATGTCCACACAGTTTGTTAGTTGTCTTGCTATCCATAGACTAATTTTCAGATTTTATAAAACTCTTTCAGGAACCCATTTTTTTTGACGGGTTTGCCGGACCGCTGACGCGTAGTGTTCCAATATTGTGCTGACTGACAATGTCCACACAGTTTGTTGGTTGCCTAGCTATCCACAGACAAATTCTCAGATTTTATAAAACAGTTGCGACATAGGTGTTTTTTTAAAGTTTGGAACCACCCCCACGCCAGGTTGTCCCAAAAACTGGCTGACTGACGGCAGGCTCTTGATATTCAACCCATTCATGACCTAATATCAAAATATCAGCTTTTATAAAACTCTTGCAGTTTTGGTACTTCAGCTCTCCGTCTATAAGATTTCTTGAAAATGAGCATGTTTGATTCTTCCGACTCACGATACATTTTTAATGCTTTGGTTTGGGAAAGTATTGGTTATGGTACAGCTCAAATGAAAAGTTTGATGTAGTCAGTTATCTATAAAATATTTACCATTGAATTCAGTGATATGATTGTTGAAATGTTTTGTGATATAGTAGTGAAATAGAAAAAAATTTAACTACATTATTTCTGGAAGGTGGAGACAGGATTTATATTTATAATACAATTGATACTGCATATTTAATAATTTTCGTATACTTACACGTTTCATTTATCAACAATATACAGCGTGTCTCACGGTCGATGGTAGGTTAGACGTTTATGGTAAACGCAAAGCAGGATTTCCCTGAAAATTTCACATCTTACATTTTGTTTCCTGATCTATCGATCTAAAATATTTTCAGTTTTGCGGCGTTGCCACGTCTATAAAAAAAACTAGCAACTTTATTTTTTTAAATAGAACACCCCGTATATTAACTCATTTTTTGAATCGCTCTTTCATTATAATACTTTTTTGTTAATAATACCTATCTCTATCTGTTTTCGAAATAAAAAATAATTTGTGTTAAATATGGTCCAAAACATAGCCCTAATTGAACTTTAGTACATCAGTACTCTCAATTCATGAAAAGTTGATATTTTGATTATGGGTTGGACAAATTCGAAGTATTTACTTAACACCAAGAAATCGACTCCATATCATACAGGGCGTGCTAAAATTACTGTTATTTCCATAATGCATAAAAGTGGTCAAAAGTTCATTTTTTCAAATGAAACCCCCTGTATATTACTCGATAAATTGAAAGATGATGAAAAATGCTTCAAGATGATATATCATGTCCCTATACCTAAATCATCAACTTTTCTTAATAAAATTGCTTTTTAAGAATTTGGTTTTAGGTAACAGTGGATTTGTCAAGCTTATAACAGTTTGGTAACTTTTATAAGTAATTTACGAATAGTTATCGACGGTGTTTCAAATTATCTTCCAAAGTGAATGCAAATATCGATTATTCAAACAAAGTTCTTATGAAATTATTTATTATACACGGACAGTGTGATCAAATCATTGCCAGAACTTGCAGAAATTTCAACCAAATGTATCCTGAATTAACACCAATGAACGAGAGGAAGTATGTAAGATTACAAAATAGTTTTCTTAACTATGGCTGAAAGTTTCCAGGGAACAACTGTCCAAAAACCAGGCATTTCTAGGTAAAAAGTACGATTTTCTGGAATATAACATGTGAAAGTACAGAAAAAAACAGAATTAGGAGGATTAAAAATAACAAAATTGTAAACAAAATATCACATTTTTACAATAAATGCTGGAAATGTTGTCCATTACATTCTAAACATTTTAAAATATTCTTTTGTACGCGACTTGTCGTTGCTTTTTCAATTTCATGGGGATCTAGATCTTCAAAACACCGCACTATTCGCCGTCGCAGTTCTTCTTTGGTAGGCACTGGAGTACTGTACACCCTTTCTTTTAAAAGACCCCATAAAAAAAAGTCAAGTGGCGTGAGATCGGGTGATCTCGGTGGCCAATCCCACGGCCCTAAACGCCTAAACCAACGATCGTCAAACATTTGGTGAAGTTTCCTGGAAACTTCCTGAGTGCAATGAGCTGGCGCTCCGTCCAGTTGAAACCACGAATTCCTATATTCCTCTAAAGGCAAGTTTTCAAGGAAATCGGTAACAGTCGTCCTTAAAATATGAAGATATTTCTCTTCATTCAGTGTGTCTTCATAAATAAAAAAGCTAATTTTATTTTTCTTCAAAATACAAAACACATTCAAGGAAAATTTTTCTTGAAAACCCATTTCTTTTGTCACATGAGGATTATGATCAGCCCAAAAATGTTTATTCCTTCTATTAAAAATGCCATCCCTCGTAAATTTTGATTCGTCGCTCCAAATTATTTTTGACAATAATTCCCGATCTTCCTGTATATGTATTAGAAGGGATTCGCAAAAATGCACTCTGCGTTCAAAGTCTTCTACTTTGAGAGCTTGAACTTTGGTAAATTTATACGGATGCATTTCGTGATTTTCCAAAATTTGTTGTACTGAAGCATGTGATACACCAAAATCTTTTTCTGCACTGCGAACGAAAGCTTCTGGATATGCATAAAAATATGCCAAGACGTTAACAGTATTTTCCTCATTTAAAGTAACAGGTTTTGGTAATGTTGAAGGCGCTTTTAACTTTGAGCCATAGTTAAGGAAATTATTTTGTAATCTTACAAACTTCCTCTCGTTCATTGGTGTTAACTCAGGATACATTTGGTGGAATTTTCTGCAAGTTCTGGCAATGATTTGATCACACTGCCCGTGTATAATAAATAATTTCATAAGAACTTCGTTTGAATAGTCAATAGCATTCATTTTTGGCGATTTTTTAAAACACCGTCAATAACCATTAGTTAATTACTTATAAAAGTCACCAAGCTGTCATAAGCTTGATACTTCCACGGCCACCTAAAATCAAATTCTTTAAATATTTTATACAAGTGTCCGAACTGTCATTAAAAATCTCTTTAATAGAAACAATCAGAACATCTACTTAGAAAGAATTATTTAGAAAAGTTCACACATGTATTTGGCAGTTTGTGCAATTGGTAATATTTAATCCCTGTGAAGTAACTGACGAAGTACCTACTATTCAATTCAACTGTAGAAAGTCCTTTATGAATAACCAATAATAACATTTAAATAAACATGTGCGCTGGTGTATGTAGTTGAAGCATCTGCCTTGTAATCCAAAGATCGTGTGTTCGAATCCCATGGACCTCATTCATTTTTTTGTTTTTTTTTTTATTACTAGCTGTAACTGTTGTACACAAAAATGTGTATGATACATGGATTTGCTCCACTCGCTGACGTTCGTTTCGAAATATTCCCCACTCACAAAATAAAATGCCACTTCCATCACTTGTAGGTATCATAAATAACTATTTTTCCACAAAAACGGCTTTATTAAGAAAAGTTGATGATTTAGGTATAGGGACATGATATATCATCTTGAAGCATTTTTCATCATCTTTCAGTTTATCGAGTAATATACAGGGGGTTTCATTTGAAAAAATGAACTTTTGACCACTTATGCATTATGGAAATAACAGTAATTTTAGCACGCCCTGTATTATATGGAGTCGATTTCTTGGTGTTAAGTAAATACTTCGAATTTGTCCAACCTATAATCAAAATATCAACTTTTCATGAATTGAGAGTACTGATGTACTAAAGTTCAATTAGGGCTATGTTTTGGACCACATTTAACACAAATTATTTTTTATTTCGAAAACAGATAGAGATAGGTATAGGACATTATTAACAAAAAAGTATTATAATGAAAGAGCGATTCAAAAAATGAGTTAATATACGGGGTGTTCTATTTAAAAAAATAAAGTTGCTAGTTTTTTTTGATAGACGTGGCAACGCCGCAAAGCTGAATATATTTTAGATCGATAGATCAGGAAACAAAATGTAAGATGTGAAATTTTCAGGGAAATCCTGCTTTGCGTTTACCATAAACGTCTAACCTACCATCGACCGTGAGACACGCTGTATAAGAAAAATAATGAATTGGAAAAGGTACTGTTTGCTGAATACTGAAAACTACTTTCCTGTGACTATATATTTTTCCAAATTTTCGAATAGCTTCATTCATCATATGATAAGTATGTATATGTATGTATAAGTATAAGATAAGTATGTAGTGAAACAATCATAAAATCTTTAGTGCAAAAAAATCATTTATATTGAAAATGGAAGGGTTTTGACTAATAATCTATAAATGATCATTAATGTTCTTATATGAAAAATTAGGTTTTGCGAAAAGTAAGTAAATTGCTTTGATGAACAATTTTTGGCTTTCATATCTCTATGTAAATATGCAGTTTCCCGACAAATGTCAATGACTACTAATAAACATTCTCTCAAACATAAAGAATGAAAAAGTCTAATTCAAAAAAATACTTCTCAACTATGTGCCGAATCCTTCATAATTGAACTACAAATTAATAGAGGAGTTTTGAATAGATTTCTTTACTATTTTTATGCTTGAAAGATTTTTCCTGAATTGCACATTTTTCAAGAGAGTGTTTACTAGCAGTCATATAGATTTTGTCCTATTTTCGAGATTGATCTTAAAGAATGAAAAAGTCTACTTAAAAAAAATACTTCTCAACTATGTACCGAATCCTTCATAATTGAACTACAAATTTAGAGAGGAGTTTTGAATATATTTCATTAGTATTTTTCTGCTTAAAAGATTTTCCTATCAGTCATATAGATTTTGTCCTATTTTTGAGATTGATCTTTCAAATTAAAACGAAAGTAAAAGCTAAAAAAGTGTATCAAAGGATTTCTTGGTTTATTAATCTCTAATTATTATCAAGATGGGTTAAATTCAAAAAAATATGCATGCTAAAATAAAATATGAATAAAAGAATAATTTCACGTGAAATAATTTTGCTTGTGGTTTAACATCAGCTATTATCAATTCTCCAAGATGCAAATGGTTTAACGGTAATTATTATTTTCAGGTGCACTGGTTCATATACTCCCCAAGGCGGTCCTCCATCCTATCCAAGAACTCAAGAATCCATGGCAATACCATCTGTGGGGTCCCCACCTTCTGTTGCACCTTCTCCTTTACCGAATCCCCATTCTCAACCTGCTTCCGTCCCTCCAGGAGACCAAACGATGCCCACATTGTCACCCCACCCGCCTACCACTAATCCTTCATCAGTTGACAAAACACATACGCCAGACAACAACCCACCTAAAAGTGTGGACAGCTCTGCTAACAGTCCCATCGGTCAGGTAGACGTTAAAGGAGAACTTCAGACGAACAATCCCTCCAATCTGGTATTGAAAAAGCCAGTGTTGAGCAGCAAGGAGTATGAGGTATGGTAAAAGTTTGTGATTTTTTTTCAATTTTCCTCTCACTTTGCAAAATTACGCACCAAGATTATATAAGGATACATCAATTCACTTTCTCTGATTAGTTTACAAAAGGCTGAGGTACTCTTATAAACTTTTTGAAAATTCAATATGTTGTTATTAATGAAAAGAAAAGTATTGAAAAACAATCCATTATTGGAGTTCCCCAAGGTTCAGTATTGGCTCCAATTTTCTATTTGATCTGTGTGGATAGTATAACCAAATTGAAATTGATATGTAAACATTTTTCTTTTGCAGCTGATACTGTACTTTATTATTCGGCAAAAGATACAAAAATTTTAGAAATTAATATTGAAAAAGACATTCAATTGTTTGAAAAGTGGATAGATGAGATGAATCTATCAATTTAGAAAAAGCTGTTTACACGATTTTCAAACAAAAAAATGCAGACAAAATAAAATAAAAAGTAAAAATAAAGAATAATAGTTATTTATTGTATAAATGTTTTAGATATCATGTTATTTGCGCAAGAATGTTTAAACGCGAGAGCGAAGCTCGAGCATTTAAATAAATTTCTTAAGCAAATAATAATAATAATAAACTTTATTTTCCTTTCAGACAAATACAAATTTGTATAGGAATAGTCACAATAAGCAATAAAAAAGATTTTACAAACAAACATAAATCGTACATATAAAATTTATGTAACTGTCACAATCACAAAAATCATTGACTGAATAAAAACATTTATCAATAAGGAGCAATTTCAACTTTCTCCTAAAGTTTCTGAGAGTGGAACAGCATTTCAACACTTTTGGTAATCTATTAAATAAAATGTATCTAAAACACGCATGCAATACAACGTTTTATTCACAATCACATTCATTTAGAATCAGAATCGCGGAAATTTTTCATCACAAAATGATTTGACGTTTTGCTCTGACAGCGGCTGTCACCTCCTCAAAAATCATTGAAATAACATACAAAAATATCGGGAGGTGTTGAATGGTTGCTATGTATTTTCGATTGTTTATCGGCTCCTTTTGTAAAAATTTGTGAAGTTGGTGAAAATAAGTAAAATGTGATTGATATTCAAGATTGTATTTTTCATTATTTCACTAGCGGAATAAAGTAATTTCATTATTCCACTAGTGGATAAAGTGGTACTTTATACGGTTCATAAGTGTGGATAAAACTTCAATTATAAGGTGATTGTGGATAAAATATTAAATGAAGTTGAAGAACATAAATATTTAGACCTGATGATTGATAAGAATTTAAATTTTGAATGTCACCTGAATAAAATTAGGAAATCAATAGTTCCTTGAATTGGAGCAATAAGAAGAATTGACTTTCTAAACATTAAAATACAAAATCTCATTTATAATGCCCATATTGTCTCACATATTAGATATTTAATTACAATATGGTCATCTTGTAGCAAAAACAAGTATAATTTATCGTTTGATGAATAAAGCACTAAGAGTGATTTTTAAAAAACCTCGGGTACACCTTCTTCAGAATTATACGATATTAAAACTTTTACATTAGATAAACTAATAAAATTTGAGAGAGCAAAATTTGCATATAAACTAACAAATAATATAGTCATAGTCATAGCCTTTTCAAAAAAAAATCGAAATGACATGATTATAAAATCAGAAATGCAAATAACTTCCATTTAAATAACATTCATTCAAATAAAGGCAAGAACAATCCTATATCTAGTTCTATAAACTTACAACAAATTACCAGATGAAATAAAAAAATCAAAGTCTATAAATATTTTCTTGAAAAAACTCAAAGAAAATCTGCTATCATACTGATGTTCATCAATCTATAAATATCCACAATAGTCTTTGAGATAGTATGACTGAAATCAAAACTACTATTCCCAAACTTTACTGTCATAAAATCGAGGGGGAAGTAACTCTTTCATTAGGTGTACATCATAACATTTTCATTACTTCATTAATCATTTCATATTCAACTTAAAATCGAAATCTATGTTTCTGGGGATCCGTGATATGATTTTTTTCGGTTCCAATTTATGCCGTCTGACAATCGGTAAGTGATCGCCTCGGTGATCGCTGAGCAGACGCGGATTTTAATCAGTGATTTTCCGATGAATAGTATAACATTATTAATGGTAATTATTTTTCATTAGAGTTAATTACTGCATTATTTTCATTAGGTGTACAAAAAATGGCTAGTTACTTCCCCCTCGCATAAAATAAAAATAGACCTTGACATAGATGATAAAACTCCAATAAAACATCATAGAAAGGGAAAACATTTTTTGAAATCAAGCAAAACTAAAATACTCTTCAATAGATTAGAACAATATTCCATTGCAATAAATATTCCTTAACTTTAAATATCTCAAGAGAGAGATAGAGAGAGAGAGAATATACTTTATTGTCATAAGAATGATCTTGTTGACAAAGTTTCACTTAACCTAAGCTAAGAAAAATAAAAATCACTTTGTACATATATTTCTAAAAATATGTAAATGGTCCAAAAAACATTTAAAGTAATGGAGTTTGGATTGAAGTTAGTTTGTATGTATAAAAACATAAGTCGTACAAAATACAAATAAAACAAAAAATCACACACTTCACATAAGTATAAAAAATGTAAGTCGTAGGTATAAAATACATTTGAAAGAAAATTTAAAATCACGCACAGTTTATTTTAAAAATTATCATTAAAAAATTCTTCTATATTATAATAAGGTCTATCACGTAGAAAACATTTTCACAGCCTTCCTAAAGCATTGTAAATATTTTATTTCTTTTATATCATTTGGCAGATGGTTGAACATTTTAAGACCATTATTAAACAATGGAATCCTTTATGACAGATGTCATTGGTATTGGCAACTTAATGTTGCTGGATTGCCTTGTCACATAATAGGATGGAGAAGATTGGAATTGAGTCAAATGTTTTTTGAATAAATACACTGTTTCCATTATAAAGATAGAAATCACTGTTAGAATTCCATGAGCAGTGAAAAGGAGTCTACAAGAGTCTCTATGCTTCAATTGGCACATATATTTTATGGCTCGTTTTTGCAAAATTAAAACATTTTTTAGTAGATATCCAATACATACGCCCCAAAATGGAATTCCATATCTCAGGTGGGATTCCACCAGAGAAAAATAAACAGTCTTGGCTGCTGATAAACTTAGCTCATTTGCGACTACTCTGACTGCATAACAGCCAGAAGACACATTGTTACACAAGGCACGAACATGGTCTTCAAATTTTAACTTACGGTCGATATGCACTCCTAAAAATTTTAAACTGCTTTTGTTTTCAATGATATCATTCCCAATCGGTATATTGTTAAGCTCACATCTGAAAGTTACTATATTGGTTTTCGATATATTAAGTGAAAGTCGATTTGAATCACACCAAGTCTTTACTTTTTTCATATCACTAGATATGATTCTAGTTAAATTCAGAATAAAATTATCAAATGTATATTCAAACTTGATAATTATGAGTCGACTGCTAATTTGTATAAACCAAAAAAGCTTCTGGATATTCATTCATTATATAATATGAAACTGTGTACCTTCATTCATTTAGTTAAAAATAATATGAAACATTCTAATTTAATATTCAAAATCAATAGTGATCATCATAATCATTCAATCAGATATTCCCACAATATAACAATGAATAAAAGTAAGACAAATCTTGGTCAAAAATCAATACTATGTAACGGAATAAAAAAATCAATGAATTACCCAATGAATTGAAAAATTATAGTAAAATCTGATTCAAAATTAATGAAAAAAAAAAACTCTTAATAAGTTGAGTTTTGAACAAATAATAAATCTTTTCTGATTCTGTCATTTTCAGTTTCGAAACTGAGATACATCTTGTTATTTTCCATTAATTGTTTAATTTCTTCTTCAATTTGTGTTTCATAAGTATTATTCAGTGTATAATTTTTTATATCCCTCCAAACAGAAATGTTTCTTGGGATCAATAAAGTATTATTATTATATTAAATATTATAGTATCACAAAAGGATGTCGAAAGTCTTGTGGAATCAACTGAAACTGCCTATAAAAAAGTTATTTTGTGGTCGGCAAAAAACCACCTAACTTTAAATGTACAAAAAACAGTGTTAGTTAATTTTTCCCTGAGCAATCAAACCGAAACCCTCTCTATCTTTGAAAATGAGGATATAAGAGTAGATGCATCAGAGACAACTAAATTACTGGGTGTCAATATTGATAATAAATGGAGCTGGGAAACACATATTGATAGTCTCTGTGCAAAACTACGTAAGAACTGCTATGCATTGCGATTTATGTCCAATCACTGTAGCAAATCTATATTGTTAAGTCTATATTATGCCAACATCAATAGCCATTTGAGGTATGGGATACTTAACTGGGGTTCATCTGCTTCATGGGAAAGAGTTTTTGTTTTACAAAAAATGGCAATTAGGATATTGGAAGGTCTAGGATGGAGGGTCTCATGTAGAGACACTTTCAAAAGTTTAAAAATTTTGACTGTAGCAGGCCTGTTTGTATATGAGCTGTGTATTTTTGTCTATCAGAACAGAGATAAGTTTGCTCGTAATGGAGAAAATCATCTGCATGAAACAAGATCTAGAAATATGCTTGTTCCAGGCCAACACTGTACAAAAAAGTTTCAGAGAAGCCACCTGTTTCTTGGCTGCAAGGTCTACAATAAATTAGATCAGAATATTAAAAGTGCCTCTAATATAAGTTTATTCAAGAAATCATTGAAAACCCATTTAATAAATAAGAATATCTACTCTGTAGACGAATTTCTCTCATAATCCGTATGTAAAAACTTAATCGTTTATTTTCACTTGATCAATGTCTCTACTGGTATTTTTGTTTTAAATTTAATTTACATTTATTCTTTATTCTTTATTCTATATTCTAGACGTTTTCTTTGTTATTGTACAACTGTACCTTTCAACAAACGAAATAAATTATATTATTATTATTATTATTATTATGTTTAAATGAATTGATTAGGGTCGCCAGGTATGGAATTGAAAATTTGTATTCCTCAATATTCAGCCCCCCTTTCAAATAAAGATAATCTATTTATTGATATTCCCAGACTATGGAAGAGCGCAATGTCCTACCACTTCTAATGTAACTATGTAACTATACAGTGCGACGCTAAATTATGGAACAAATTCGTTATTTCTGAATATAAAGATATTTCGGAAAAATCCTCGGACATGTCGATTTTCTTTTCCGATGGGCCAATTTTTGAATCCCACCCAAAATATATAGGGTTATCCGCAATTGAGTAAAAATGACTTTGGTGATATTTTTAAATTGGACACCCAGTATATTTTTCCATATTTGGTTAGGGGAATCCAGTGATACCAAGTTTGATGGGATTATGTCAAACGGCTGCGGAGATATGGCCAAAAAACTTCCTCGTATGTCTAATGAGTATGACTGCGAGACTCCACACGATTCAGAAGGTTAAAAGTCTCTGTCGCACTCATTGGGTATTGAGAAGTTTTTGGCCATATCTCCGCAGCCGTTTGACATAATCCCATCAAACTTGGTATCACTGGATTTGTAATGACGATCCCTAACCAAATATGGACAAATATACTGGGTGTCCCATTTAAAAATATCACCAAAGTCACTTTTCCTCAAATGCGGATAACCCTATATATTTTGGGTGAGGTTCAAAAATTGGTGCATCGGAAAAGAAAATCGACCTGTTCGAGGATTTTTCCGATATATCTTTATATTCAGAAATAATGAATTTGTTCCATAATTTAGCGTCGCACTGTATGTGTTCCTCATAAGAAATGTTGTGTTATTTTTAACAAAAATTAGTAACCCTCAGGGTGTAAAGAGGGAGAAGAGGAAAAGTGGTCTGCTTGCATGCTTTGGTGCCAAAAAGCAAGATGGGATCCAAACTAAAAAATCTATCCTAGGTTAAGATTGACCAATCATGTGCAAAGTATGCAGCAATAACCTCCTAATTGTTCAGTAAACATATGTCATAACATATTTTATTCCAAGTTTTTGACAGTATTGGATATATGATTTTTAGAAGATAACTATCGATTTCCACACCTAAGAACTTAGTGTCAAAATGGATGGGAACTGATTTTGTACCGAGCTTCAATAAGACATTGCCGTCTGATTCCAAACGATTACTAACTGCACTGCCACTTGTTTTTTTGTTGATTTATTATTACACCAGATTCATTTCTAAACTTTGTTGCCTTTTTTGAGACATTTTTAAGATTTTGTCCATTCTGAGCATGAAGTGAATAGAATAGAAAGTGTAGAATTCATTGGCATAGTGGAAAACAGATGATGTTGATATGCAGATTTGGTCATTAACGTACATTGTGACAATACAGAACCGAGAATGGATCCCTGAGGGACACCGATTCTTTATTTCCAGTAGAAATGTTAAATACCTGGACTCTATCATTAATTTTAAATATTAGACTAACTTGTCAAACATGTTTTACTGAATTTTGGTGAATAATTCCCTTAAAAGGAGCCAATTTCCAAATGAGCATAATAAGTATGTAATTAGTTCATGTGCCAGTACTACACTACTAATTGAATGTTTAATTTTATTTATATCCATCAGTATTATTGTTCTTCCGGTGTTGTGAGTAGAAGATTGAACCAGGATGATCCAAATTTTAGATAAATTCAGTGAATTTGTTTCGATAATATCTCAAAGGATTCAAAATGGAAGAAGTAGAAGTACCCCAAATTGACCTAAGAGATTGAAGATTTTCGTAAACCAAGCAGAGAATGTAGCAACTGCAAAGAATATATTGATATATTGCCCACTAACTAGGTAACATTTTCACTTTCATGTTTACATTGAACATTTTCACTTCCATGTTTACATTGAACAAATTCAGGGAATATCTCTATCATTGATAAAACAAACGTTTAATCAATCTCAAAGTTAAAAGTAATGAAATTGTAACTCTGGTCGCTGGAATCTTCATACCAAAAAAATTTGTTTATTTTTTATATTTTTTGAGTGGCATCGAATCACGTCTAATATCCAAGGTAAAACTTTAAAAAATTAACATATCAGCATTAAAATAACTGGATTTATGCAATTTGCAAAATCTAGTAATTCTCTTACTTTCCATTTTTAGTTTAGTTTTATTTAGTTTCAAAACATTATTGTTTTTTTTTGTTTTAGTGATGATATTGTCACGCTGTTTTTTTTTAGGTGGCTCTTGGTGAGGAGGAAAGAACTTTGGAGATGTTGTATGACTATTCAACGTTAGATGCTTGGCTAAATCATCCTGTGAAGAAGTTCAAGCCAGATGTCAAAGAAAACCACATGTCAAACAGGATAGGAAAGATCGATATCTATTCCATGTATGACAAGAATTACAATGTGAATCAGAGCAACGAGGCTGTGAACAACAAGATTCAGCAAGTGAATATCAAACAGGAGATCAAACAAGAACCTGGAACAAATGTAAGTAAAATAGAGAGAGAGAGAATATACTTACTTCATTATCATAAGAAATTAAATTCGTGTTGACAAAGTTTGGTTAAGCTAATAACTTATGAGGTATTTTCATACATATTTGTCAATAATTAAAATAAAATATACTATGATATATTCGTACTTAGACTAGACAATACATAAAGTAATGTAAAAACATCTAATCAATATAATACAAAAAGCAAACAACATATTTAAAATGGTTTCCTCATAAAATTCTTGTATGTGAATCTAATAATATATATATATATATATATATATATAGGATACATTTATTACAGCGAACCTGCAACGTCTCTAGACCTTTAAAAAAAAATGTCTCTTCTTACTCTGCAAACCAGACCTCCACAGCTTTTATTACCTCCTCATTGGAAGAAAATTTACGACCTTTTAAACTTTTTTTCAGTTGAGGAAAGAAATGATAGTCGGACGGAGCCAAATCTGGTGAATAAGGGGGGTGTTCTAGTAATTCAAACTCTAAATCACGAATTTTTTGCATGGCAACATAAGATTTGTGTGCAGGGGCGTTGTCCTGCAAAAACAAAACACGTTTGGATGGCTTTCCGCGTCTTTTCTCTTTAATTTTTTCCCGTAGAGTGGTCAGTAATGTCGAATAGTAATCTCCAGTTATTGTTCTACCCATATCCAAATAATCAATCATGATTACCCCATGGCAATCCCAAAAAAACTGAAGCAAGAACTTATCCAGCAGATTTTTGGACACGAAACTTTTTAGGTTTTGGAGAACCGGAGTGTCGCCATTCCATCGATTGTTGCTTTGTTTCTGGATCGTAGAAATGTACCCAAGTCGTTTCAAATCGAGCACAGATTGAACGCGATGCTACTACCCTTGCACGCTTTTGGTCAACATTCAAACATTTGGGGATCCATTTTGCAGCAATTTTTCTCATGTCCAAATTGACGTGAACTATATGATGAACGCGTTCGTATGAAATATTCAGTGCTTCAGATATTCGTTTTAGCCCAATTCGACGGTCTGTTAAAATCATGTCATGAACTGCATCGATATTTTCGGGGACTGACAAAGAAACTTGGCCTTCCCGATCGGTCATCATCTTCAATGGAAAATTTACCTCTTTTGAAGCTTGCATGCAGTCCAATTTTTAACAGTCGCATACGAAGGACTTCGATCACCAAGGGTATTAAGCATATCTTCGTAAATCTGCTTACCTCTTAACCCTTTTAAATACAGGTACTTTTCGATTTTCACAACTTCGGTGGACATATTTTTTCTTTTAATTTATTGCGTAACTCTGGTTCACTTTTTTGACGTCAAACTTTACACTGACACTTCTAATAAGTTATTGTTCGTTGCTATGGTAACGCAATATTTTGTTTATGCAGGGAACTGGTCTAGGCTAACTAGATATCAATACATTCTCGTATATAAATAAGTGTAAAAATAGCTAAATAACAAACGCAATATAATAACACAGAAAAGTCAGAACAGATAATAAGGGTAACATTGAATAGCAAATTTTTCACGGATTTTCTGAAGTTTTTCGAATTTGTAGTAGTTTTGAGATACTTTGGAAGATGATTGTACATCTTGGATCCGTTGTAAATAACATAATCCTTAACAAGTGTTGATTTAGGGAGTGGCAGGCTTATGTTTATAGCTTGTCCAGTGACGTATTGTGAAGGAAGTCTGCCAACTGAATATATTTTGTTCATGATTTCAATAGGCGAGAATACTAATTTCTAAGAAAAATTCTATAATTTTCAATAGCACTCTGATTTTTTTTTTTTTTTCAACTAGGTTATTTAAAACTTAGTACCCAAAATAATTCCCCTTAGAGGAAAAAAGCACTGTGTCAAACGTTCCAATTTGTGCGCATCCTTTCAACAAGGACAAACTCGGGCTGAAATCGTATTCAACAAAAACAATAGTCAAAGTCAAAATATGCTATATTGTCGGAAGTTAATGATACACTTAATGACAAAGCTTCATTGTATTGAAGATAATGTTGAAAAATTTATGGAAATTAAATTAATACTTCAAACATTTTATTTTATGACGGAGAGGACATTGGCAGATCAAGATCTTCAGATGATGTGGTGCTGCAGGTTTTTCCGGGTTTTCCTGCAGCTGAAAAAGCAAATGCGCCACTGGAATCAATCAAGTCGCCCCGGAGCGCCAATTAATTTTTGTTGTTATTTTATATTTTTATATTTATTGATTACTTTTCTGTTTAACAATAAAAATTGTAAAAAACTTAAAACAGTATAATGGTGATACTCCCTACCATCGGCACATAATTCCTGATGAGAGGGAACACCATCACTATATGCGCTCCAGGGAGACTTAGCAATATAATAATAATAATATTTATTATTCCCAAGAAACAGTAATATGTTTATAACAGGGAACATTAACTGATTTATCAAAAACATATAGGTGTATTGAATTCATTGCATTCTCTATCTATAAATAAAATGTATATTTTGATTAATCACTTATTAATTTTTCAGAGTAGACGTTAGTTAATCAAGAAATTTATCTCAGGGAATTTTGGTAACATTCTACCACTGAGCTGAAAAATACTGATGTTTTGTAGAAGAAATTCCATCTTATACTTCAAGTACTGTTTGTGGTTGGATGTTGATAAAACTTGAAGTTTATAAACACCTTCTCAATTTCTAATTATTCATTCAAATTTTTTATTTTAGTTGAGTTTATAAATCCACTATTATAATTATTAATTTGATTCAATTAATTTCAACTTTATCTTTTAATTAAGTTTTATGACTTCCTACGATGGTATATTTTGACTTGACTTTATTTGCACTCTCCAAGAATATGTGAGGTTTTCATAAGGTAGTTATTATAGTATAGAATCTCTACCTTCTTCTAAAACTATGCATATATTTCATTTCAATAATTCAATAGTGGATTATTGGATAATATCCATTTTAAATGAAATTCACTCCCAAGTATTCTCGCCTAGTATTTTGGTCAGTGTGGTGAAACATCGATATATTTTTAGTATCTAGACAAGAATTATTAAAGGGTCCTATGTCTTAGAAAATTGCAACTTTAATACCAAATTCTGTTCAATGAATGACATGTTTTTTTATCTCCAGATTGATTCTGACTTGCCTATGACTGGTTCTCACCCACATGGTGTTAAAAGGCCTGGAGACCCCTATGAATTCGAGGAAGAAGGTGGTGGATCCAACTGCAATATGGACGGTTTCAAACGAGGCCAAGTCGTTATCAAAGAGGAAAATAAAGAAGTAAAAAAGTTAACTACAGACAATTTGTTCACTAGCGAAGGATTGCAGCCTTCATATAGGGACCTGGACCAAATTTTTGATAATTCCGATTACACGAGTAGTGACGAGGCGGTTAGTATCTTTGGGTTTTGTATTGTATTTCATGAATATTCAGAGGTGTCATCATATTCATCTAAATTGACTATTTTTATATGTGCACATAGGCCAGGCACAATAAACTCATCTTGGAGAATGAAATTGCCAAGATATTTTAAAGTTCAGTGGCTATATTTTTCATTGTAACAAGAAAAAAAGTGCTGTTGATTCTAATTTCTGGTACTCCATTCTGAACCAACGCTGGATCATTAAAAAAATTAAATGAAAACGTTTCTGCAGAAAACTGGGATGTTATAAATTATATGATCCCGACACATTAGTAGATTATTTAATAGATAAAATTAGCAAAATCACTGAAAAATGTACAACATATATCAAAATGAGAAATATTATGAATTCAGTAGAAAAGAAAAATAATTTTTTTAAAGCAATGAAAGAGAATGAAAGCAATTAACTGTTGAAACTTGATTATATTACCTATAAAAATAAATTAATGTCGATAAGAAGCCAGAATTAAATATAACAGTAACCAAATTGAACAAAATAATTATTGTCCGAAAAGCTTATGGAAATGTATTTAAAAAAAATTGCAAAGAAAACAAAACAAATGATTTGATAAAAACTATTAAATTAAAAAATAATGATGAAACATCAGATAAAAAATTAATACCGAATCATTTTGATGAATATTATTCGAAAGTAGGAGAAAATTTGGCAAGGAAAATCACAAATAAAATTGATATCTCAAATTATCCAATGCCCTTCAATCGAAATTCCTTTCTACTAGAAACTAATGAAGGTGAAATTAAAAGTTCAATAAAATCTCTGAAATTGAATACGAGTCCTGGTATAGATGGTATAACGTCTGAAGTTCTAATAGCAATAAATGATGTCATTGCTGATGAACCCTTAGCTTACTTAATTAATTCAATTTTTAATTCAGGAAAATGCCCAAAAGCTTTCAAAATTGGTGTTATCAAACCAATTTATAAATCAGGACCTAAAAATGAAACTCAAAATTATAGACCATTCACATTTTGCATCAAGCTTTTAATTGTGTCTCCCATGAAATCCTTCTTGAAAAACTCAGCTGCTACGGAATCAGAGGTATCACTCTCACACTTATTGAATCGTATTTGATAAATCGATTCCTAGCTGTAATATACAACAACAAATTGTCCAGTTTTAGAGACGTTAAATTCGGTGTACCACAAGGTTCGGTCCTGGGCCCACTGTTATTTGTAATTTACATTAATGATCTTCCTTCTTATCCCCAAACGAATGTGTTCTATATGCAGATGACACTACATTATCGGAAGAAATTGAAGAGAAAGCTGAACAGTGGTTCATAGCTAACAAGCTGAAATTAAATAACAATAAATCGCAAAAATTGATAATCTCTACCAAGAAACACCTTCCAGAAGATAAAAATGTGAAGCTTCTAGGCTTCTTTTTGGATGACAAGCTAAATTGGACTGAGCACATCAGGCAACTTAACTTGAAACTGTCACGCTCTCTTTTCAATATGCGACAACTTAGACATTGCACAAATATAAGCACCCTGAGATCAGTATATTTTTTATTATTCCATGCGCATCTTAATTATGGTATTATTGTCTGGGGAAACTCATCTGCAGTTTCCAGCATTTTCCGACAACAAAAAAAGCTATTAGAATTCTGTGCAATGCAAAATATAGAGAAACCTGCCGACCACTCTTTAAAAATTTAAAAATCATGACTCTTCCTTCTATTTACATTTGGAATACTTTGATAGAAATTCACAAAAAAATTCCTACATTAATAACACAATCAGACATTCACCAGCACAACACCAGAGGTGCAGATATAATAAGAGGACCAAGACATAGGCTCAGTAAATCCCAAAATAATTCACTGAACTTGAACGTTTATAACATTCTTCCTGTGGAAGTCAGAAAATTGGGAACATTCGCTTTCAATAAAACAATAAAATTATTTTTGCTTGAAAACTCCTTTTACTCTCTTGAGGAATACGTGAAATGTGTAAAGCAAGGTGTAACTATGCTCAGGGAATCATAACTTTTCAATTGTTTAATAAACTGATTGTATGATTGATCGACTTATGCTCAAGATCGTGTTAATGATGTCCATTATGTCTAGAATAACATATTATTGTATTGCATTATTTTATTTTATTTATTTACACATATATTTTTTACATAAATTTTTTTTACTATTTTTGTAACTACTACTTCACTACTTTTGTAGCTGTGACTTGTCATAAATGTATTTTGTGTACATAACATGATTAATAAAGTATCTGTATCATTGATTTCAAGTATAGCAAAAATATTTGAAACAACATGGAAATATAGAATGGAAACTTTTTTATAAAAATTTAATATTTTATCAAACAGACAATTTGGATTCAGAACAATAAATCAACTCAAGATGTCATCTGTAATTTCACTCAAAAAATGTATGATTCACTGGATAAGAAGGTAGCAACTTTAACTATATTTCTTGACTTATCATAGGCCTTTGATACAGTTTCGCATTCAAATCTACTCAGAAAACTAGAAAATATAGGATTTCGTGGACAAATTCTAGAATTATTAAAAAATTATCTTGACAATAGAATCCAACATGTTGAGATCAACAATCATATTAGCGATTCAAGAGTATTCGAATATGGAGTTCTCCAAGGAACAGTTTTAGGGCCACTTTTATTCAATATATATATACAGTGACCGGCAGAAAGTACGCATCATATGGGATTTTTTTTTATTAATAAATTTTGACAAATATTGATACTTGCAATCGCTTCTGCATCAAAAGAAACCCCAAAAGACGTTGTACAGTGCCGTTCGTCTTTTCGAGGTTGGCGGGAAATTTAAAAAAATTGAAAATTATTTCTCAAAACACACTTGTTTGTGAAAATATCGAGAAATGTTAATAAGAAAAGTTGTTCAGATTGACATTTTATAGCTATGTACAAGTTTTGAAAAAGATCTGAGATAAAAAAATAAAAATCAATTTTTTGCCACAAAAAAAAATCTTTTTGGAAACATACATTTTTGACGAAGAAACTCATTAGTAAAGCCAACACTAATATTTCAAATAATGTTTTGTGAAGATTCGCAAGCTATTCCTATTTTATTCGGAGAAAATTTGAAATCTGTGATTTTGCAGTGTGATCAGCTGCTTCATAAGAAGTCACTGAAATATCTACAGGACATTATAATTCCGATACTTTTTATTATTAATTAAGAACCAAGTATCTACACAATTTCAATTTGAAATTCTTAATATGTCCTGTAGATATTTCAGTGACTTCTTATGAAGCAGCTGATCACACTGCAAAATCACAGATTTCAAATTTTCTCCGAATAAAATAGGAATAGCTTGCGAATCTTCACAAAACATTATTTGAAATATTAGTGTTGGCTTTACTAATGAGTTTCTTCGTCAGAAATGTATGTTTCCAAAAAGATTTTTTTTTTTGTGGCAAAAAATTGATTTTTATTTTTTTATCTCAGATCTTTTTCAAAACTTGTACATAGCTATAAAATGTCAATCTGAACAACTTTTCTCATTAACATTTCTCGATATTTTCACAAACAAGCGTGTTTTGAGAAATAATTTTTAAATTTCCTGCCAACCTCGAAAAGACGAACGGCACTGTACAACGTCTTTTGGGGTTTCTTTTGATGCAGAAGCGATTGCAAATATCAATATTTGTCAAAATTTATTAATAAAAAAAATTCCCATATGATGCGTACTTTCTGCCGGTCACTGTATATGAATGATCTTTTTGATTTGAAGACTATCAGAGACATTCAAAATTATGCTGATGATAGATACCCTTATAACCTACCAGGCAGGAAACTACTCAAATTATCTGTTGAAGAAGAATTTCAATCAATAAAAAATGGTTTGATGCTATTTTGTTAACGATAAATTTTGAAAAACGAAATACATCTCTTTTAATTCTCAAACATGTTCAAATTCGAATTTAGGACCAATCAAAATTGATAATTTGAATGAAATTCAACAAACAAATAATATTAAATATTTAGGTATAATAATTGACAGGTATCTCAAATGGAATTTACAAATAAATTCCACAAGGAGAAAATGGAGAAATGGTTTCTTAAAATTATTTAGAAAAAAGATATAAGATATTCATCTGATCTTTTTTAAGAGAAAGCAAAAAAATGGACGTTAGACAATTATACTGTTATAATATATTGATCTACCTTTTCAAAAACAAAAATAAAATGTACAAAAATCACATTTATAATACCAGATTTAAAAACGAAATAACAACTAAAATCAGAATTAATAAAACAATTGGCCAAGAAAATTATACAATTATTGCTTCATATGTTTATGATATAGTACCTGACAAAATAAAATCCATTACATCGATTTTCTCACATAAAAAGATTCTGAAAATTTGGATATTGGAGAGTCCAAGGATAATGTTTCATGAAATACTGAGCTTTTAAATTTGTGTTTCAATACTAACTAAAAAGCACCATAAAAAATATTTATATTATTTATAATTAATTTGAATATCCCACCACAAGTTTACTTCGTGGGATTGTTGTAGTTTATTTGTATGTTATATATTTATATTGTGATAATTTATTTTTAAAATTGACAATAAACTTATTATTATTACTGTCAAATCAAAGGTCAAAAGTATTCATTATCAGAAAAGAAAACTAGGCACAATATATTCTGATTTGTGATTTCCTGAAATCAGCCAAAACCAATTCTAACCATAGGCGTGCAAAACTTGAAGGTGGCAATTTTTCATTTCCTTATTTTGTTTTTCTGTCCGAGTTTGAAGACAATTCGATTGCAAATTACAAATAATTAATTGAAACTACATGAATACATTTCTTCATAAATTGCTGTGGGATCAACTGTCAACCAAATATTCTGCTTTAAATAAAAAACTGCTGAGAATCTCAAATTGGGTAGAAAAATAGATAACAAAAAGAAATTTTGCTGAAAATCGGATAAATTGACATTTTGAGTTTTCAAAATGACCATCATTGAAAATACGGAATGAAAATGTTGTCCCTTTCGGGTTTTACGCGCCTGTGGTTAGACTTGCTTTTGACTAATTTTATTAGGAAATGTTAACACTGAGTGATAATGTATACTGACTTTCATTGGTGTATATCTCAACAGGTTTCTGAGATATTGAATGGAAATCAGTTTATAAGGCCACTGTCAAAAAAACTTCTGACATTAAACTATATTTTGACTTTAGACTTAGTTATGGGAGCAATACCTTTGATACCTTTATTAAACATTTTGATCCCATTGTATATAACAGAGTTTTTGAGGTTGGAATTAGACTCTGAAGTTGGTTTGATTGGCGTGTATTATATGTTGGGTTTTCTGCCACAAAGCATGTTTTGGTTTTGTGGATTATCCATTTGTTTGTAAAATGAATGTGGAAATTAATGTAAGGATATTATGTTCAATAAAAAGGGGTCTATTTGAGCCATTCCATTTAGCTTATCATCTTATTGCGGGTTTCTGAAGTAGGAATAGATTCAATTCAATATTCTTTATTTATTGATCCCAAGAAACATTCCTGTTTATCGAGGGATCAAACAATTATACATAAATTGTGGAAACCCTGCAATGTAACAATTTTTATAAAGATTTGTTATATAGAAAATAAATGTATGATGATCAAGCTTGACGAAGTTATGAACAATAACAGAGATAAGTATATGGTTATCGCAAATTAAAGCCAATAAGCGAATGTTCACTTACTGTAAACTGTAAGGTCTCGAAACCTGTTACTCTGAGAAGAAATTATAAAACTTTCTCTTTTCTTTGAATAATCTTGAATCTAGTTATTTATCTCAAGAAAATTTTCAGATGCAAGTTCAAACTCCACCAGGTTCTACGACCATCAATCATCACGAAGACGGTAAACGGCTTTCTGGTCACGGTTGTCCCAATATGGGCACAATCCGACAAGAAGAGCTGAGCAAAATGTTCCCAACACCTCCAAGTTTGGAACACTATCCCATAGCTTCTCCTTGTGGACAGCTCGATTTGCCTCTACCCGAGTATACAGACCTAGGTATTGTTAGAATGAAGCAAGAGATCTATCCTAATATGGGAAGCCCTCAAGAAGAAAACATTGGTGAGTTGAATAGTTTGATAATATTTCGATATAGGAATTTTATCTGCTGGCAAGTCATAATGACATCGTTATGTCAGTGTATTTTAGTGACACAATGAAGTTCATTTTGATCATAGGACCATTATGAATTTCAAAAAGTCCTAGGACCATAAATAAACTTTATTTTCCTTTTGACAATTACATTTCATATTGTATAGGAATCGTCAATATTGACCTACAAACTATTTAATTCAATTAACTTTATTAATTCAATCTCAAGAAACATAAAATATTCATACAGGGACAACGAATATAAATATACACGTGAAAAAAAATAACAATATTAGGTATAAGTGATAGGTAACAATTAAATATAATAGTTAAATCAGTATTGAGCAGATATTGGTCTGAGACATTATGCCACTTCATCTTCAATAGAAATGAAACATTTTTTTAATTCCTCGTTCATTTCGGCATGCTATAAACTAAAATACCGTGATAATATAATGAATTTTTGCCAAATTGAGTTTTAATTTGCACAGTTTTTAAGTTATCAGATAGCCTGATTAGATGACTATGACTATCAGAAGCAACAACATAGGAGAGATTGGAATGTATTTTATTATTTTTGGTTGGGTGAATAAATGTGCAAATTTTCATTCTGAATAATGAATCAATTGATCATTTTGAGGTGACGTCACGACAGGTCTGCCATATTGCCGATAGGGCATACAAACCGTTCGCGTCATTGTAAACAATAGGAAAGATCGATTTTTAAAGTGTGCATAATTAAATATGCCAGCGTTTTGTTCTGTTGTGGGGTGTTCTAAAAGGGCAGAAAAGGATAAAATTCGGTATTTTAGAATCTCGAAAGCCTTATAAAACCGAGGAGAAATCTGGACGCCTTATCAAAAGAACGTCGAGAATGATGGGTTAGGGCTTCAAAACGGGGCAATTTGAGCGATACATTCCTTAAACATACATGAATTTGTGCAGATCATTTTGTATCAGGTAGGTAAATAATATTAATACATAAGAAAAACAAAAGTTATGATCCAAAATGTTTGAATTTTTAGTTAAATATGGTGTTGAACTAAACGTATTTTTTCAACTTTGTAGGAGAACCAGCCAATCTGGAAGAAAGGGATAGCCCTGATTAGTGTTTAGGTCCCTTCAAAAACTTAAATTGCTGGTCAGTTCATTTGCACCAGGAGAATAGGTATCAACATTGTCTATAATTTGAAGTTTGGAGTCGTAACGCGATTTCACGTCTCCTTTGAGAGATAAGAAGTATTCACTCCTAGCCATATTCAGCTTTATTCAGGTGTCCACATGAAAATTGAAAAATTTTCAATATTGAATATTGTAACTTTTCAATTTCAAGAAAGTTTGGTATTCACGTGTCACATTTGAAAGTAAAATTATTGAATATTGGAACACCGTTATTGAAATAAGTTTTCAGACTTGGCAACGATGGAAATTCGGTCAAATGTACATTTTTGACAGATTAATGCGTTTATTGTTCAATGTTTGTTTGGTGGGGAATTAGGGATTTACGGATTTATTAATTTTATCATTTTGTAGTTGAGTCGTTAAGTGTCAATTGAGAGAAAACGAACATCTAAAAAACAATTCAAAATCTATGTTGATTTTATAACATCACATAGAATATTATTAACCGGAAAACTGAGTCCCCAATGAAATGATGCCTTGAATAAAAAAAAGTAAGCGTTACTAAATTAATTTGAAAACCTACTTGAAATGTATTTTAAAACTGAACACTAAAATCAAATATACAGGGTGTTTCTTAAGTACGTTTAGAAACTTCAGGAGCATGTTGCTGACGTCGAGATAAGAAAAAAAGTTCCCATAAACACATGTCCGCAAATTATTCGTTTCTAAGATACAGAGTATCAAAGTTTGATTCTTATATTTGTTTTTTGTGAATAAATTCCAAAATATTTGTGATATTCGAGTGAAGTTTGGTATCTGGGATAATTTTTCAATGACAAAATCAAATTTTATGTTAATTGTGAAAAAACTAATTTATTCTTGCCATTCAAATTCACTTGCATCGATTATTTCAAATCTCAATAACTCGAAAACAGTTAGTTGCTCTCAGTGACTTCTACCAAGAATATATTTCATACACAAACTAAATAACAAATATTCCCAGATACCAAACTTTACCAAAATATAAAAATTATTTTGAAAGTATTCACAAAAAATAAGAATTCAACTTTGACACTCTGTATCTCAAAAACGAATAACTTGCGGACATATGTTTATAGGAACTTTTCTTCCTATTTTGATGTCAGCAACACGATCCTAAATTTTCTACACGTACTTAAGAAACACCCTGTATAATAAAAAACAGGTATTTATTTTTTTAGCAATTACCAACCTGGAAAAGCATCGAAGTTGTTAAAAAACTTAACTTTTTCCTAATTTTTTTCTCCATCAGTTTGGGGAAAATTAACTTTATGTCCAAAGTGTTCATTTAGGATCTCATCAGTTACTATGTCATTGCACCTGCTAACTGATGATTGACTCATGGGTCAGTTAATATCCTGTACAGTAGATTTTTGAAAAGTGTAGGGGGCATAAAAGTGTAGGGCACATAAAATTATTTGTGGTTTGGGGATTTTTACTTAATTTCTTTCTGAATCGCGTATAATTGGTCCTATTTCATTTATTAAATATCTTGCCGTATCCTTGTTGAATTGATTTAAAGATTTGAATAAAATTTCAGGAAGATCAAGGGGATCTGAAGTATTTCTTAAATTTTTTTTTCTTTGGTTGTGCTCAAGTCTGAAAATATGTTATGTAAATACTGAAAAATGCTATTTGTACCTTTGTTTTCACCTATCTTCTTCATTTTGCAATGCTGCAATTAGAAGAGGGACAAGGAGATCACCTATTTTCTCACTAAAGAAAGTTACCTAGTTGGATAGTGGACTGAAAATATTCATGAACACATTAAGACATAACCTCTATAAATTATTCAAGATTCAAGTTTATAAACAGTCCCTTCCTTAATCATATGCTTATGATATATGGAACTTGGAAAACTGTTGTTGAAAATTTTTGGTCACGTGAATAAGAAAGATTGAAAAATATTCAATAGTCAAGAACTTTTCAATAACCAACAATCAATTTGGTTTTTCAAGGAGCACTAGAATAGAAATCCGCCATACTTTTCAATATTCAAGTCAATAAACAAGTTTCAAGGTGCACCTGAATAAGGCCCATTGTAGTTAAAGTTGATAAAATATGGACTACACGCACTAAAAACTCGAATTAAAAAGGACAAACTTGCAGATAACAATGAAAACTCAATGGCAGACCCGTCCTATTGTGCCCTACCGACAAAATGGCCGCTCTATCAAAGTCACGTGACTCAAAATAATCAATATCTAGAATAACTAAATGGACATACAGTGCGGCTTTTTTTAGTCCCCCCCCCCCCCTGTTAACTTTTGAACGGTTCGACGTACAAACATGAATAAAAAACCGTTTGGAGGGTTTCACCGATTCTACTTTTTGAAACAAAGAATATGGTGATTGCTCGATAGGGGACGCGGGGGGGCACATCAATTCAAAATTTTTAAATGGTATGGGGGGTCGAGTGTCACACCGTTGAAAAGAGAATTCTTTACAACCATCTAATTTTTTTGAATTTCGTTAATATTTTTTTTGCAATTCCAATTCGAAATATCAAATATAAATGCGGATCTCATACTCATACTTTGATAAATTTGAACGGTTTGTTGTGGAATAATGAAACAAAAACATTGCGAAGGGTATTACCGATACTACTTTTTGAGAGAAGAAATATTGCAATTACACTACAGATGGCGCTGGGGGACATCAACTAAAAAATTTCGATAGGCATATAAATCGAAATTGGGAAAAAAATCCTCAACTAAGTTCAAAAATATTTAGATGGTTGTAAAGAGAATTGAATTCTCTTTTCAACGATGTGACACTCGACCTCCCCATGCCATTTAAAAATTTTGAGTTGAAGGGTCCCCTCGCACCCCCTGTTGAGCAATCACCATATTTTTTGCTTCAATAAGTAAGTCGGTGAAACCCTCCAAACGGTTTTTTATTCATATTTGTACGTCGAACCGTTCAAAAGTTAACAAGGGGGTGGACTAAAAAAAGCCGCACTGTATGTCCATTTAGTTATTCTAGATATTGATCATTTTGAGTCACGTGACTTTGACAGAGCGGCCATTTTGTCGGTAGGGCACACAAGGACGGTCTGCCATTGAGTTTTCATTGTTATCTGCAAGTTTGTCCTTTTTAATTCGAGTTTTTAGTGCGTGTAGTATCAACTTAAACTACAATATGGCTAGGAGTGAATACTTCTTATCTCTCAAAGGAGACGTGAAATCGCGTTACGACTCCAAACTTCAAATTATAGACAATGTTGATACCTATTCTCTTGGTGCAAATGAACTGACCAGCAATTTAAGTTTTTGAAGGGACCTAATGATTTTTACTCAAGAGTAAAGTACCTTTATATTTGAAAATATCGAAAATTCTTATAGAAAAAAGTTGTTCATAATTGAAAATTTCGTTCAAATTTGCAATTACGTCCATAGACATTGAAAAATTGGGTTATGTTAGTTTTTACTTTTTTGAACATTTATCTCTTTTGATTATGTAACACATGATCACCTTTCCGTTTCTCAATGTTTTCTAACAATTTTGCAATTTAAACACATAATGAATGCATATATTGTGCAAATACGAAAATACATACAAAAGATTTTTTCATGTAAGTGGATGCAATTGCATATTTAAACGAAGTTTTTAGTTCTGAACAACTTTTTACCATAAGAATTTTCGATATTTTCAAATATAAAGGTACTTTACTCTTGAGTAAAATTCATATTTTTTGTCACAGCGCGCATAGACTGAAAAAATTTAATATATGGTGATTGTATTTTAGATTTTAGAACATGCAGAACTTTTTATGAAGAATAACTTTTTTTCCTAAAATGAATAATAAAAAAGTTTTCCATATGGTTCCAACTTAGTGAGACAAACTGTATATGTATATAACTGAATGTTCTATTGGGGATGCAGTCAGAAGATGGCCACTAATAAATTATACTTTTTGGTATTGCATGAGCTTTCGAAATTCATTATTTAATTTTCAGAGGCATCTAAAAAGATTTTATGTAAAAAATTGGAAATACTTCAATATTTCAATATTCTAATTACATCATGAGGTTTAATTTTGAAGCAACTCAAGCAAAAACATCGCAAATGTTCCTAGTAAAAAGAAAAACACAGGAGAATAAAATGATATAAGTAGAATATTGAAATATTTAAGTATTTCCAATTTTTTACATAAAACCTTTTTAGATGTCTTTGAAAATGAAATGAAGAATTTCGAAAGCTCAGGCAATAGAGTATAATTTCTTTTCTTAGTGTCCATCTTTTGACTCATCCCCAATAGAACATTCAGTTATTACTATTAGTCCAGTCGAGATAACTTCTTTTGTTATATGTATATACATATATTAATTTCACAGCGTTTGACCTGTTGACTTAGTTAGTATTTTGCAGTGAAGTTTTGATTTTTTTCTAATATTTATTGTGGAAGAAAACTTATTCAATAAAAGTTTGATTGGTTGATTGATTGATTGATTCGTGTTCCAGCACACGATGATTTTAATTTGTTGTAGATCACATTTTTTTGATTTTTATGATTTAAAACTGGACAAACATTAAATACATCTTTGTGTTCTTATTTGCAGAGGACTGGAGCTATGTATTCAAACCTCCAGTAGTCTGCAAACTAGTGGGGAGCAGTAAATATGCACCACTGACCAACCTACCGAGCCAAAATTACCCTCCAATTATTTTGCCCCCGAACTTCACCTACAAACCTTCGTGGATGCAGCACGCGGAAAAACCCATCCAGTCGATAAGCAACGTTACCACGGCCAGTCAGAACGCTCTGCCCAACTATGTACCTAACAGTGTTCACCAGAACACCAATCTGTTCCCTCCTAGTCCATTACACAGCGGGTTCAGACCTCCCCCGCCGCCATACGAGTTGGCCAGTCCCGCAACTTCTACAGCTAGTTCATACCTTAATAAAAATCTCAACTCTGTCGAGCCCTTACCGACGCCGAGTGTACAAAGAACTTCCGAAGCTTCCAGCTTGGTGCTCAACATCCTCCTTACTGATACAGCGTTCAACATCTTCCGCGACCATAACTTTGACAGTTGTACATTGTGCGTTTGTAATGCGGACGGGAAGGTGGTCGGGAACATCAAGGGGGCAGATGCGGGCATTTACCTTTTGAATTCAACCAGCGATAAGCATCACGTGCAACCTACTAGTCCGTATCCGGGCAGTAATATGGGACAGCCTCCTCCTTACGGAGGGATGATGAGCGAGGAACATCAAGGGGGCGATGATGACTCCATTAGGTGTAGTTGCGGCTTTTCCACGGTGGTTAATAGGAGGCTGGCGTACGGTAGCGGTCTTTTTTATGAAGACGAGATGGAGATAACAGGTGAGTGGTATTTCAGTCGTAAAGTAAGATTGATATATAATAATGTCTTTATTCGTCATTTGACATCAAATAATATTTTTTTCTACTAGCGTGCGTGATTCACCTGATACCCGCAAGCAATTTATTTATTTTATTTATTCATGATAGTACACTACAGAATAAGATAAAATTCCAAATGGAACATAGATAAAAGTATTAAGACAACAAATGACATAAAGAAAATCATAAAATCTAAACAATACAAACAAAAATAAAATTTAGTTTGGGAGTTTAGTTTGGGAAGTGATATTTTCTCGCATATTTAAGTGGTTGATGACAAAATATTAAAGTTATAGCGTTTGCTGCAGAACGTTTGTTCAGAATTATCCATAAATTTGCACCATTTCTTGTAAAAATTAAGAAATATTAAAAGATAAAAATTTATACGAAAATCCCCCTGTATACACTCAGATTGATCTGATATTATTTTCAATGTAAAACCTACATTAAGATGTCTAAAAACCCTGGTGTGTCGACTCATATCTACAAAATTGTGGGATCAAACCAAAGAGACTAAACGTTATATGAATAACCAATAAATTTTATTTCCCCAAGAAACATTACATGTTTATGGAAACATACAAAGATGTGATCAATAAATATAAAAAGTAATAATCTGACAATACACTTGCTCAAAATACAAAATATAAACACAATAATAAAAATTGAAATATAAATAAATGTAACAGTTTTCATTGAATCAATCACCTCAAAATTTCGGAGAGTTTATTCCTCATAAGACAATGGTGACACTAATAGAAAGAGATAAAAGTACATTTGTGAGTCATAGTGACGTAGATGGACAAATCACGGCCACCATTCTCTCTGAGAGTTACAGGGGACAGTTTTGTTTCCTTGGTTCAAGTTTGACTCTGTATGTTACGTGGGTCACCTGTACTCATGGCCAAGTACTCCACTACCTGACGTGTTGATGCTACAAGGTTCTGATTGGCTACAGATTATTAGACTCTCCTGTTCAACGTTAACTCTCTTTATTTTTAAAACTAATGGTTACAAAATACGTGATTGATGAACATCCTTATACCCAACAAAATCATAAAAATCTATAATATCATGTTTTAACAAATTTTCAATTAGACAGAATAAAATATCTAATTGAATAAAACGATTGACATAACGTATGGTACGAAAGTTTTGGAAAAAAATTCACCTGGTTTTATTAGTGACAAAATGCATTTAATCAAGCAGGTCGTGGAAACTAAATGTCACCCGTCTTGTCTTCTAAATAAGCAATGCAAATGTTGGTTTGCGCTTACCAAAATGTCTTATAAAATTGATCTTCGTCGAGGTATTTACAATCTGGTTGAGTGAATGACAAAACGAGAGATTGTCGATATTTATCAAGATCAGAACATAAGTAAATCGACAATATGTAGTACAACCAAAGATTGTGAAGAAGGGATACCATGTTTAAACTTGCTAAAAAACAGTCGGCCGCGGGTTTTGAACCAATTAAGAGAGGGGAAACTGATTCAAGCAGTTAAACACAGAATTGGGATCTCACAGCGAAAACTGGCCAGAAGATTCCCTATTGGAAAGACTACGGTGTTTAAGACCCAATCAAGACACAATGTTTTGTTCCGGAAAAGGAAAAAGACTCCAAAATGCACAGAGGCTCAGTTACAAAGAATTTCGAGATGTTGCCGTGCGTTGAGGCGAGTGCATTTTGCCAACAAGTTGATCGTGATGGACGACGAAAAATATTTCACTTTACTACACGGTTGATTACGCAAATGTTCCTGACGATGTGAGATTCAAGATCAAAAAGAAGTTTGAGGACAAAATTTTGGTATGGTGTGTGCCATTTCTGAGGCTGGTTTCATTTCACAGCCCTACATCGGCGATGTTCGTGGAGAGGCCTTGAATGCAGAGCGATATATTGACAGATGTCTTTCTAAATGCTTCAGTTTTTGAATACAAATCATGCGAATGACGAAATTATGTTTTGGCCAGATCTTGCTTCATGCCATTATGGGATTGGTATGGGGCCAACAATATCAAATTTGTACCGAAAGTGGACAATCCCCCCAACCTACCTCAGGCACGTCAAATTGAAGACTTCTGGGTAATATTGAGCCAGAAAGTGTACAATAACGGATGGGAACAAAATCAACAACAACTCCGACGTCGTATATCGGGAACAATTAGAGAAATAAACGCTGAAGGGGTCGTCCAAAGGATGCATCGCGTTAGGGGAAAACTCAGGTAGATAACGGTCCCTTGTCGATTATTTGAACTTTAGGTAGTGATAAGAATAGTTAAAAGATATTGTAAGATTATGTGTTAAGGTTATAAAAATATATTTATAAGAGTTGTCAGCATCTGATTTTTTTCCATAACTTTCGGACCATACATTATTTTTAATCATAAAGTAATGAATCTATATGATGGATAATGAAAATGAGAGTATGCCGATTTTGACAAGCTTTTAAAATTCTCAGTTTGAAAATTGGAATTAATTCAGACTTTGCAAAAATTTAAAATACATCTATTTACTTTTCCTTAGGTATAGCTGACGATCCTGGAGAAAAGAAAAAATCATCCCTCCTCTCGTTTCTTATGGCTACCAATTCAGTTAAGATGGATTCTAGCATAGACAGGGAACAGATCGATGTTTTGCAACACAATTTACTAGAACTCGTTAGAGAACAGCTTGTCTTCATTCCAAATACGACGAATTCTCTGTGTAGAGCAGCTAGATATGTCCGGATGAAAATGGGAGTTCATACCAATAGTATCCACGTACTTGATTATACTGATGGTAATGAAGTTACCAGTATAGCACTGGAACAGAGCAAAAGTATGCTGGACCATTTAAGTTTGTGTAAGGTATGTCGTTACTTTTTTATGTTGGGATAAAATAATTATGGATTCTTGAATTCTGTTTATTTGAGAAATGTAAAGTTGCTGTAGGACATCGGCCTGTTGATTTGAATTCAGTTTCAGTTCCAAATAGTTTGTTTATTGTTATTAGTAAAGCAACTCCTGTTTCATTTTAACTTATATTGATTCTAATTAGGTTGAAGATGTGAAACATTTGAAGACTTCACACTCAGTCGCAGTTCACAGGTGGCCTTTCTTGAGGGCTACCGGACCACAATGTAACCAAGACATTGTAAGGGTGATGAAAAATCTTCAACCACTCCTACAAGAGGCTATACAGAAAAAATGTCAGACCCGGCTGTGGGAGGCTCCTTCTGCTGTTAAGGGACCCCTTACTTGGAGGCAGTTCCACCGGTTAGCTGGAAGAGGTAAATATTTGAAGAGTTTTACTAATATGCCCAGTTGTAATCTTTCAATAATATCTATTTTTTTACTACTGTATGGTTTCAATGTTATTTTTGGAAATATTTGGTGTGTATGAATTAGCATGCAAATATGGATTCCGGAGAGTGTCAAATTTTATATTTACTATACAGGGTGTATATTAAATGATGGCATTAATTTCAGGTGGTGATTCCTGACCCTGCAAATTGAGAATATTCTCATAATGGGTCTATAGGATAAATTCACCATATATGCAGACACGATAATTTTATATGAGAACTCCAATCCTTTAATTTTAGAAACTATTTATTTATTATTTATTTGTGTAAATACCTTCCAGTCAGAACAAGTTCTGGTATAAGGAAGTTGTAGAAATATAAAATTAACAAAAATGAATAACAATTTCAACAAATCTTTCATAAATCACTGATAAAAAATAATAAAAAGGATTAACATATTCAATATAGATAAAATCATAATCAATATGTATAAAAATCATAATCAATATATATAAAATCATAAATTAGTGAACAAAGATCTACTCCGTAAGGACAAAATGAGTTTCTTTACAGAAATTTTGAATTTTGACATTTTTTTGCAGTTTTTTATATTACTAGGTAAATTGTTAAATTCACTTAGAGCAGCGTGAGTGAATCTTTTTTGACCAACTGAAGAGGCAGCAGAATCGAGGTGAAACAAGTTACTTTGTCTAGTGTGATGACTATGAATTTCAGAGTTTCTCATCAAAATGAAATTTGATTTTAATTTTTTATTTATAATTTTGAATGCAATTTTTAGGGTATTTATTTTATACAATTCATCTAAAGAAAATTTGTCTGTTATTGCATTTAGTTCATTAGTTGGTATATCAAATGGGAGACGATACAGTACTTTCAAGCATTTCCTATATTAAAGCAGATAATTTTTAAAATTATTTTTTGAACAAGCTCCCCAAATGTTTATTAAATAAGTAATGCGACTGAGAATGTGAGAATGTAGAATCATATTTATAATTGTTTTATCAAGTTTAGGACATCTTCTCGAAGCACCAATGATTAGAGATATTTTTTTTATTAAGACCTCAATATGTTTGTCCCATTTCAGTTTTTCATCAATCCAAATACCAAGATACTTCACTTGTTCAGTTCGGTTCAATACTTCATTTCTGATATTGAGGTTGAGGGAAATATTCTGTTTATTTTTTTGCTGGAAAATGATATACTCAGTTTTATCAGTATTAATTGATAAAAGGTTACAATAAAGCCATTTTTCAAATTTTTTCAAGTCATTAATAATGTTTTCTAGAATGAGTGAGTTTTTGTTCATATAAAAGTACTGTATCGTCTGCATATATGGTATAAGTACCCGCTAAACCAATTTCAGAGATATTTTGAATATACAATAAATACAAGATGGGTCCCAAAACAGATCCTTGTGGAACGCCCTTATTTATCGGTAGTCTAACAGATTCAGCGTTATTGCATTTGGTACTGATTGTCCTATTTCCAAGATAGGATTCCAAAAGATTTCTCACAGTACCCCTGAGTCCCATTGATTCCAAATATTCCAACAGTTTTATGTGATCAACTGTATCGAATGCCTTCTTAAGGTCAATGAATACAGCGACCACATAATTTCCTATATCAAGTCCTTTTTGAAATGCTTGTACTACTTGAAGCACTGCCGCTTGTGTTCCACTATTTTCTTGGAAACTGATTACCATCACAGCCATATTTTCTGTTTATAAAATCAACAATACGTTTTTTGAGAATTTTTTCAAAAATTTTAGAAAATATACTTAATAAGGCTATTGGTCTATAATTTGCTGGATCTTCAGCATCTCCATTTTTGTATATAGCTTTTACTGAAGCATGTTTCAATTCAAATGGGAAAATACCCAAGGTAAAATATTTATTGATTAATTTTGTTAAGGGTTCAGCCAAAAATTTTTTCAATTCAATTATATATTTAGTCAATAAACCTTCAGAATCAGGACATGTTTTTTTTAAGGTGTGGATTATTTCAATAACTTCATTTTCATCAGTTGGAAACAAAAGCATTATAACTCGGATAGAAATTCAGATATGGATAGTTATTATAATAAGATTTTATTTCGTTTGATATATTCTCACCAATACTTGAAAAGTGATTGTTCATAATATTGGCAATGTTTAGACCATCAGTAAAAATGTTACCATTAATTTTTATGGAATTAATCTCTTTCTTATTTTTTACTTTTGATGAACCTCTCAGACAATAATTTATAGTGTCCCACATTTTCTTCTGGTTTCCTTCAGAAGCTTCAAATTTTTTATTAACATGTTGGGCTCTTGCTCTTTTGATCATAACATTAACTTTATTTCTTTATGATCAACGAATCTTTGAAAACATATGAATGGTTGCTTTATTCTATTATTTAATCATTGAATACAAATAAATCTCTGCCCTTCTTAGTAATAACGTCCCATCTGCATTTCTGGCTATATTGTTGATAATATATTATATTCGCCAATTCGTATGTTTTTTTTTTATAAATAACTTCCAGTCAGAACAAGTTCTGGTATAAGGAAGTTTGAATGTACATCAATGATAAAATAAAGTAATCTAATTCTAGTACATTATCAAATAATACAAATAATTCATAAAGTTTTGTAGTATTCTTGTGAACATCATTTCAATAGTAACTCAAATTTTTGGAAAATGAAATTATCGTTTTTGAATTTTTTATTTGTTCTGGTAATTTATTAAATGTTTCTATAGAGCTGAAAATTGGATTTGCGTTTCCTTTGTTGGAATGGATATTGTCCAAGTGAAAGTGGTTCAAAATCCGAGTATTATGACTATGTAATTTGGAATTTTTTTGAATTGTATTACTTTCTTAACTAGGACGTCCTAAGTGCTTCAGTATTCCATTATATCATCTTAGAAATATGTCCTAACTACAAAATACTTCTATAATACATGTTAGAATCGTCCAGTTTGATCAATATAATATATTATCAACATTACAGACAAAAATGTAGATAGGACGTTTTAACTTAGGAGGGCAGATCTGGGTTCATCATTTTGCAATAAAAAAATAAACTAAAAATTAATCTCCATTTGAAAATATTATTTTAGATCAAACTTCACAGATAAGGTATCTAGGATTGATGAAAATTTGAAGTGGGACAAACATATTGAAGAACTTATGAAAAAAATGCCCCCAGAGAAGGTGGAGCCCAGACTCAACTCAATCCAAAAAGTGCAGATATGATTCTACATTATCATATAATAAGTAGAATTACCTATCTCATGAACATTAAACAAAATTTCCACTTAATATAAAAAGCCTTGAAAGTTTTGCATCGTCTTCCACATGGTACATTCGTTAATTTTCGTTAAGAGAACTTTATACAATAGAAACTTTCAAAATGTCTTTCAGTATTGAATAAAAAAGTTAAATCAAACTTCACAATAACTAGAAATTCTGAGATACCATAATAACTTGTTCTATATTGATCCTGCTTGCTCAATTTTTTGACAAAAGAAGTTCACACATTCAGCTCTGTCAAATTTTAATAGATTGCCAAATGTTTATTCTGTTTATCAGTCATTTATGATATATTTGTTTGAAGTGCAATTGTTAATCATTTTTATTATTATATGTACAACTTCCTCATACCAGAACTTGTTCTGTCTGGAAGGTTTTTACACAATAAATAAATAAAAAAATAAACTCGAATTCCAGAAGGATTATACTATTTACAAAGTACATGCTTTCACAAGAAATACACTAATAATATCTATCCATTTTCAGATGTGATATATTCAAAGCCTTCTCTACTTTGGGAATTACTTGTTAGTTTTTCTACTTTAAACTATTTACTTAAAATTATAAAATACAAATTATTGAAATATTTATAAACAGGATTCATACTAGTTTTATGTAACTGCCTGTTTTGTTATCTTCAGAAATGTTATGTTCTTCTTTTGAATATATATTCTTTTAATTTCTAGTATTATACAAATTATGAATAAATATTTAATCATTTGAAAAAAATCCGAAAGAAAGCTTACATTTCAAAGTATCTCTCATCCTGAAATCCACAAAATGTTTTTATGGAAAATATGAACGAAGTTTTTCGTGTATAGTTGAATATAATCATTTCCATAAACATAGAAATGTTGTTAATACAATTTTTGAAAATACTGAAAGGTTCACTTGTTCTGATTCGAAACCAGCCTTCTGTTATTTATAAGTGAATATTCTTTTGTACTGTCAGATTTTTGTGTTTTGAGTATTTCATAGTCTTGTTTATTTCAGGTACTGATGATAGATGTGAACCGCAACCAATTCCATCAGTAATAGTTGGTCATGACAAAGATTGGTTGTCCCTATCTCCTCATGCACTGCAACATTGGGAAACTCTTTTATTGGAACCCTATTCCTATGCCAGAGATGTGGCTTACATTGTAGTCGCACCTGATAATGAAGCTATCCTTCCCAGGGTCCGGACATATTTCAGAGAACTCTCGACAGCCTATGAGATGTGCAAACTGGGCAGGCACAGTCCTATCACAAAAGTACTAAGGGACGGTATTCTGAGAGTGGGGAAGACTGCAAAAATGAAGATAGGCAACGAACCTGTCGAGGAATGGTTCACTATGCTTGGGGAAGGAGAGACCACGGATATGTTAAAGTTATATGCACAGGTATGATAAAGGGAAGTTGTAATTGGAACATATCGTGACTCTGCTTGTTGATGACAGTTGTCATTTATAAATATTCTAGATAATAGATTTCATTAAAACTTTTATTTATTTTTACTATCAGAAGATTTCAAATTAAATATTTGATTTAACGTGATTAGGTTAAACTTTTTATAGTATTTCTTCAATGATCCGTACATTGAGTTGTAACTTTTATCATTATTAATACAGAACCAAAAATATTGATTAAAAAGTACTTAAATGATTGTTTGGTAGGGGCAGGGAGGTCAGGAAATGTTTGGTGAGTAGAAGTCTACAAAGAAAATTTACAACTCTTTAGTAAGGTGTGTTTGAGAAAAAATAAGTTAAGAAATATTGAAATTCAATGAATAGAAGAGAATAAAATTAATTACTTATATTTCGGACGTCCATTATCTTAATGGTTGAAAGATTTCTATCCCTTTCAAATTTTTTCACAACGTTTCAATTGCTTGAATCCGCAATCGTCTTCTGGTGAATAGTGACAACATCAGATGCTACGCGACCTTTTATAGGTCTATAATTAAAGTGTAATTACGGTGTAATTACGCGCGGTCTTGTGGCGCGCGTGGTTTCGCGCTTTTTCTCCCTCCAAAACGGTCCATGAGCGGTTTCCATACGTTTTTAATTTCCACTCTTGGTTGACTGAAGGCACCATTGGCTTCTATTTAGGTGGTTTCCATAAATTTCCGTTTGAACCAATGTTCCTCTCTATGAAGAACACTAGCTTCGTCCCAGAGAATTCGGTGGTGTTTTGTCCAGGCGTGGTCAGCAATTCCCGATTTTGATGTTTGCCCTCGTTGAGTCCACTTTTTGTGTTCGGCTATTCTTACTGATAATGGCCTCTTGGTCTCTCCGATATGGAAATCTCCACATTCACATGGGACTTTGTAAATACAGTTTTTACTGGATTCTGTTGTGTTCTCTGGTTTCGTCTTGGTGAGGAAGCTTCGTAAGGTACTGCCGGATTGAAAGCAACTCTTGATGTTGTATTTATTTCCAATCTTTCTGATCTTCTCGGAGATACCCCTGATATAGGGAAGAATGAGAACAGGGTTTTGTGGTCTTTCTTCGGTTGTCTTGGTCTTTTCGAGTTGTTTCCGAACTTCTCCTATGAGCTTCTCGGAGTATCCGTTTCGGCGTAGGTCCTTTTTGATGTGGTTGATTTCCGCCTCCAATGACTCCTGGTTGTTGCAAATAGACATTGCTCTCTCCACCAACGTTCTTACGATTCCCCTCTTTGTGGAGTTTGGGTGATTAGAGCCGTAGTTGAGGTACTGTCCTGTGTGTCTTCTTCCTGTAAACAGAGGTGAGGATTCCAGTGTCTGTTCTTTCAGCTTTCACATCGAGAAACGATAGGGTACTGTTAGTTTCCTTTTCCATTGTGAATTTGATTGAATCCCTCATGTTATTCATTCTGGCGAAGAATTCCCCAAGGTGTTCATCTCCAAGGTTCCAAATGATAAAGGTGTCGTCTACGTATCTTAGCCATAGTTTTGGTTTGTATTTCGCCTCTCTGATAGCCAATTCCTCGAACCACTCCATGTATATGTTGGCGATTACTGGAGAGAGAAGATCCCATCGGCAGTCCATCAACTTGGGAGAAGAAACGGCTCTTTTCTTGAAAGTATGAGTTGTGTAGGCAGCACTGCAGTAGTTCCAATATCGCTTGTACGGGGAGGTCAGTCCTTTCATGAAGCTGGATGTCTTCTTTCAGTTTCCTCTTGATGATGTTAAGGGATTCTTCTATGGGGACATTGGTGTAAAGGCTCTCCACGTCAAAGCTGATGAAACGATCTTCAGGCCCTAGTTCAACATCTTTGATAATGTCCACGAAGTGTTTAGAATTCTTGACGAACGAACTGCTGGTACCCTGTAAGGGTTGCAGTATCGGTAGGAGGTATTTTGCCAGGTTATAGGTCGGTGAGTTACGGGAGCTGAGTATTGGTCTTAATGGAATGGTATGGAAACCGCTCATGGACCGTTTTGGAGGGAGAAAAAGCGCGAAACAACGCGCGCCACAAGACCGCGCGTAATTACACTTTAATTATAGACCTATAAAAGGTCGCGTAACATCTGACGTTGTCACTATTCACTAGAAGACGATTGCGGATTCAAGCAATTGAAACGTTGTGAAAAATTTGAAAGGGAGAGAAATCTTTCAACCATTAAGATGATGGACGTCCGAAATATAAGTAATCAATTTACTACATCGTCTAAAACATTCAAACAGAATAAAATTAATTAATTTCCATCAATTTAAATAATTTGAGTTTATTTTTACAGCTTTCTCTCTAATTAGCGTTTGAATGTAGATTATCTGTATAGGAAAATATGTAAAATCCCAAATTAGTAAGTCAACCTGTAATTAATATTTTCAGGTATGTAAACATCACTTGGCACCACATCTACAACAAGTTCCTATGGACAAGACGCTTCTGGATCCTCCTCAAGAGAGCAATGACCAACCTGCTCCAAGTCCGATGCCTCCCCCAAGTACTCCTGACAATACAGGCAGTCAACAGTCTAGTTCCAGTTCTGAGAAAGGGCCTGTTACACCAAAAAGTGACCAAGGTAACTGAAATAGTGAAATAAGTACTGAAGCAATCAAACGAAATGTTTTGTATTGTTATAAAAATTAATAAATTAAATTTTGCTAGGGAATATTGAAATTAGAGCTACTTTGCGTCAAGTATGACATAATTTTTTTGAAACTTTGTTTTTTTTTCTGAATTGTATAAAGAAATATTTTTTGAATAGAAAGCACCAATCCAGCACGTCAAATTCCACTGAGCCGAAAAACTGTTGGGTTAAGAAAATGCGATAAAATCAAAATTGTTTAAATTTGATAGGTGGATAGGAAACCGAAACAGGAACAACCTTTCAATTCGTTCAATTTTTTCAAAATTTATAGACTTAACCCAACTACTGGTAATATTTAAAATTATGTAAAATTTGACAGATATCGATCGTTAGAAAAAATCGTTAACGTCATTTTGTATAATTTTCAAATCGCTCACGACCTTTAAATTTGCGGATATTGAATAATGGATACAATTTCCTTATAATACGGACTCAAACGGTGACACAGTATATTATAGAACTCATAATTACATTTCTTACTCAAAAGTATCAAATATGGGTCCTTTCGTCTGCATGGAAGTGTAGCACTTTCTTACACTCAGTGTTATTTACACCTTTGTGTAACTGCACTGAACTACGCCCGATTCAAAATGTAGGTAGTGTAATTCACACTACTCCACACCGCACCAAGTAGCAGACGAAAACACCTACTCATCACATGCAGCACTGTTAGTGTATTTCCCAAAAACGGTATTGGATCATTGATATTAGTGACTCACAATGATAAAATTACTTATTTTACCGATACATTTTATATGTTGATATTTTTTCTCCTACCATTTATGAAAATGTACTTTATTATCGGAAGATTTGAATCTCATTTGAATCATATTATTACCAACCCTAAAAATATTACCGAAAGTAATGTTAATCGTCCCTCGGGCTGCTAAAGTCATAACAACACAATTTTGTAGTTTTTCAGTATCTAAACATCTTTGACTGTCATTTGCGTACACCAATCAATAGAGCATAAAATGACTGAGTTTTTAACAAAAAAACTAGTAGAAAACCTACTATGCCATCACATGAAAGACAGTCCGCAGTTATATTGTGTTATGTTTTCGACTCGCAACTGTCATTTATTAATTTGTCATAAACATTTAAATAACAAAAAACGTGTTTTTTAAAATTGTTTTGCTTATAAAATGAAAACTAATAGAGCAATCTGGTTGCTCCAACGAGACGAATGGTAGATAATTGAAATACGAATGAAATGGAATATTTCGCTACCCTGTCGGGTCATTAGTAACGGAGAAAAACTGGAAAAACAAGAAAATTCTGCTATTTTTCGAAAAATTCATAACTCGGAGAATAAATCACAAACAATGAGCTTATGACTTGAGGCATAAGATGCCCGGAGGACTGCTCCTTGCTAGTATCCTGTACAATAGAAAAAGTTGGGTCGAAAAATCTATCAGAAAACAACTACTTTCCTGGCTAATGCCACGACGAACATTGAATTACATCTGATGAAATTTCCGTGCAGAGTTCCTACAAGTTATCTCTGCAATTGCTTGTTGCATGGAAATGTTCGGACCACCTATATATCGATTTCGGGGTGTTGCCCCTCATCAGTATAGGGTAGGTCTAGCAGTCAATAACTAATGACTGCAACGAATGAATCGATAACCAAATCCATTTCAAGGCCGAAACTGAGACAGTTATCCACTGTGCGGGCGCGATCAAAAGTCTTCATGGGCCCGAAACCTAAAAATTGACAGTTTTTTAGTTATCGAAGGTCAAAAGTTGCGACTAGTGCAAATCTCTCACGCGATCGAAAAAGAATTTGCATCTCTTCCTTTGCTCTCGTCTGCGTATGGCGATTTCACATTTGTCGGCATTTTCTTCTAAAAGCCATATTATTCAAAATAATGCGAGTATAAGAATCTTCAAAACATTAGTTTTTGTAGAAACTTGACATTTATTGACAATTCAGAAATAGTTATTATTCCTGTCAAACCTGGACAAAGTCTTTTATACATGGTCGATTTGCACAAGTTGCAACTTTTGACTTTCGATACCTAAATAACTGTCCATTTTTAGGTATCGGGCCAATGGAGACTTTTGATCAGAAGGGTATAAACTACAACATATTCAAAGGACCCCGCAAAATCCTTATGGAAAATGGCTCTCGGCTAAATTCGCTGAAACTTTGCAGAAAGGTAGTATTCAGTATGCTGATCGAAAGTCTCAATGGGCACAACCCTCCATTTTCAACCCCCTATAGCCCCCCAAAGCCCCCAATAACACTTTCCGGTGTGTTAATGCATAAGTTTCAATTCATCTTCACCACCACCACCACCATGCACCCCCTAAGGTTGAGGCCCGGAAGGATGAACGCCCCAGCACTCGTACGTACTCGAAAGCTCACCCCCCTTATCCACCACCCCCGCTCGTTAAAGCGGTTCCTCATCCTGATGATTGGCGATCAGCAGAATAAAATCTGATCGTTTGATATGGAGTGCTCGGCCAATTCTCGGCCTGAAACTCTCTTATATCTGACATGAGTTTAATTTGATTTTACAATGACTTTACTTAATGTGCATGGTGCCCCCCTGAAACTGGCTGAGGGCCAAGTGTTGTGTATTGAATTTACTGAGTTTACCACTTGGTCGGTTCTTCTTGGAATCTGAAACATAAAAGCATGATTATCGAAATTTTAAGCCTGTTGAAGTAGACGTTGACGTCGCCGAAGGTTTCGCTTCCGTCTTACTTCTTCAGGGGTGTCGTTGTCTCCCTGGTTCACTGGTCGTCTGTATTTGTCTCTGTCTCTATCGTCTTGCTCACGTCTGTTCTCGAGGAGCTCCGTGAGCAACGGGTTCGTGTGGGTCTCTACTCTGTCTAGAGTAGTCCCCACGTGATTCCTGATCAGTCTGTCAATGTAGTCCGGATGGATGTCTAAGTCTCGATATATAAACCTGTTTGGCATATATCGTGGTGCGTCTGTTGCCATTCTCAGGCAGACATTGAAGAAGGCCTGCATCCTCTGTCTGTAACTGTTCGCGCATTGCCCCCAAGCAGTAGACGCGTACATCATGATTGGCAGAAGGATTGTCCTGATGAGGCGTAATTCATCGTTTCTTTTCACTGCCCACCCCTTTCTCCAACCGAATCCTACATTCTACCCTCACCACACCTCGCCGCCACCCCTGCACCCCTACCCTACCCTTCATTAACGCCCCATTACTCACTTTCAAGGTTGTAAATTTTTTAATTGTTTCATTTCAATCTTTCACGCACCTTGTCCTAAGTGGCTGGGTTCACACTCCTTGGGGGCGGGTGTGAGGGAGGGTTGTACTGTTATGAGAGCTTCAAAAGATTGAAATAAAACAATTAAAGAATCTTTAACCTTGAAAGTGAGTAATGGGGCGTTAATGAAGGGTTGGATAGGGGAGCAGGGGTGGGGGCGAGGTGTGGTGAGGGTAGTATGTAGGATTCGGTTAGATAAAGGGGTGGGCAGTGAAAAGAAACGCTTTGAAAATGAATTGAAACTTATATGCATTAACACACCGGAAAGTGTACATTGGGGGCTATAGGGGGTCTGGGGTTGAAAATGGAGGGTTGTGCCCATTGAGACTTTTGATCAGCATACCGAGTACTATCTTTCTGCAAAGTTTCAGCGAATTTAGCCGAAAGCCATTTTTCATAAGGATTTTGCGGGTTCCTTTCAGCCAATTCGACAGGGATCCATTTCCCATTTGATTTGTGCGGGGTCCTTTGTCAAAAATGTGTTGTATAGCAAAGTTATTCCTTCATAAATAGAATTTGTCTGGTACAGAACAAAGGGAATACTTACAGTTGTATAACTATACTGTATACTATACACTTCTCATGGAAACGTACACATATATTTGTAAAACACGTTTTATTGCAAGGCTTGATTATTTAAACATAACAATATTATACTTTTGTCTGATTATTTAATTTTTTATAGATGACGGGATGAAAGATTCTTCCCCTATTAGTAATGTGAGTGAATCTCTTCATGATGACGATGAGAGGGAAATACCATCAGTTGTTGTTTACCTTGTGGAACCTTTTACGCTGGGTTCTGACCAACCTGAATTGCAGAGATTGGCTTGTCTTGCTCTCTTGAGATGTTACCAATCCGTTTTAGCAGCTGTTCCTGAAAATATTCGAAACAATATCAGTGTCCAGGTAAATATGTCAGGATGTGGTTTAGGATATTGAAATTATTCAATTGTGATCACAAAGCATTCAATGAAAAAAATTACCTGCTCAATTCCGTATGAAATAATAATTGGATTATTTTGTTTTAGATCATATCATTGGAGAGTATAGTTGAGCTAAACAAGGCACGTGATAGGATGAGACATAGTGATCATATGAGGGCGTTGGCACTAAATATTTTCTCGCAGTCCAGAAGACTTCTTGTACATACGAACAACGTCAAATCACTAACTGGTTTCGGAACTGCTGCTATGACTGACCATTTCCTCAAGAGTAAAGATGTGAGTAATATATTTATAATTCTACAATTCTACCTATTTGAATTGATCGACTGAATGGTAACACACTATACCTTTCAATGAGAATGTAGATTTTTTTTCTATGTGTGGGAACTTCTATTCCAACAACAATTTCATATGAAAGAAAATGTACTGGAAAACTGGAATGAAGGATGTGAAACCAGTTGTTATCTTTTTATTACTTTTCTATTTAGTTCTAACCCTAAATGAATAAGAATATACATTGTCACTTTAATGAAACGAAAGAAAAACACTTTTGTCTTATGTCCACTAGTTTTTTGTTTTATTTTCACGACCGGTTTCGGGTTTTAACCCATTATCAAGTATAAAAACTAACTAATACAATTGAACTCCAAAACCTAGTTATATAGGGAGTTTGCAGGTAAACTGGATGGAGAGGTAATTAAATGAAATTAAATGAACAGGGATAAAACGATATAAAATCAATACTGGAGGTTATGGAAATTACCTGGGTTGTCAAAATTATAAATTCAAAAGTGGAGAGTGGAGTTGTTCGTTGAGGGTTCTATATTTCGGATTTTTAATTGATTTATTAATTTCCATGGCTTCCATCAGATTCATTTTCTTCCCTTTATTACATGTGTGTAGGATTTTGATATTATCTTTACTTATCTTGTGTTTGGATTCTTGCAGTTGTTCGTACATTGTTGATTTTTTGTCGAAACAGACGTGTTCACGGAGCCTTCCGTCAAAATTTCTACCGGTTTGGCCTGTATATACTGCCGAGCATTCCCCGCATTCTAATCTATATATCCCTTATTCTTTCATTCTATCTCGTATAGGTTTTGCATTGAACAGAAATCTGCCTAAATTATTAATACTTATGAAAGCTGTTGATATTTTCAAATTAGAAAAATAATTTTGAATGTGTTCTGAAATTTTACCTGAGTAATTAATGCTACCATTTTTACGTGTATTGTGTTCTTCAATATGTGTAGGCCAATAAACAGAGCAATTTTTCCCATAAAAGTTCAACTTAAATTGCTCCGTCGATTTCTTTTTTGCAATTCGGTCGTCACGGAGGGTTGAATAATTAGCAATAAAGTTATCACCCCCAGGGGGGTGCAACCCCCCCCAAAATCGTATTTTTTCTGGAAGGTATTTTCTTGACATTTCAGCGGGGGCCAATAAATATGAGTGAAAATCGGTATTAATAATGGGGGCGAATTATTTTCGACAATTAAACCCCCTCCCGAGGCAACAACCCCCTCCCGAGGCAACAACCCCTTCCCGAAATCGTGTTTTTTGGGGTATTTTCTATGAATATATATGTAAAATTGTCAGTCCTGAGTAATGAAACTGAGCGAAAATTTGTAGAAATAATAGGTATAAATTATTAGAAACTATTTTCCCGCCCCCGCATTCGGGGCATATCCCCCGCATCGCGGAAACATTGGGATGAGAGGGAAGGGGGAGAATTTTGAAAAAACTCTCAAACTACTACTCTTAGATATAAATGTGGATAAATATCGTTGAGAACTGTCGTTATTGAGATTTAGAAGTATTGTTATGAAAATTATTCGCAAATTCGAGAGAAGATCAACTTAATGTATAAATCAAACGCTGACCGGAGGTAACGAAACATGAGAGTGTTTTTCAATGATATTAAGAAAGGGTATGGAGAAATGAATCCACAAGTAATCACCATCAAGAAATGTATAGGAAAATATATGATTCACTCATACAACTCATCATCTACTTCATCTGCAGTTTCCCAGTATCCAGTGTTTTCTGCACAGGAACTTTTATATTATCTGACTTTTACATAGAGCTACGTTGACTGCTGCCCACTGCGAACCGACAGAACCGCGCCGCTGTATACTATACAGCGGCGCGCTAGCTGCCGCATTGACACGATCCCAAGCCGGTATTTTTTCAGGTTTTAGAATCTCCATGAGTTTAAAGCAGGTACACTTCGGGACAGTTTCCTTTGGTGCACTGTCTTCCTCGGTCTCGAATCCCCATATTCCATCAACGACTGATTTTATTTTTCTTTCTATAGAACAATAATGCGATCAAATGCCGAGTAACCTCTATTTTAAGTACTTAAAAGATTGACTGGATTGCATTTAAAACTTGTACAAGTAACCAAATTTGTATGAATATTTACAATAAGAGCAGTTTTTTTTCTGCCAACTGGCTTTTTATTCATGTTGATACGTGCTTTTATCTCTGAGTTATTAGCATTTGAATTCATAAATTCCCTCAAGATTTTGTAACCTGAAATATGCGAAGAATTGAAAACACTCGTATTTAAAACCAACATTATTTGGACCGGTTAAACGTTATGCAATTTGACAATGAAGTATTCCTCAACTGTTCATTTTACTTGCTACAAGTGATAAGATATTATTTCAGTAATCACAAGCATTATTTCACGAAGTCAGGAACTTTAACATTATAAGATTTTCAATTGTAATTTTGCAGCTGGCAACTGCGCGTATAAATATAAATAATATCAGAATACAAAGCTGCGATCTTTATCTTCAAAATGACGTAAGATTTATCCGAATTGAACATTTATGTGAGGAGTTATAGAACTTTACTTCACGCGCTGGTTGAAAAAATGCACGTTGCCGGGAGCCGGCACAACACCTGCCCCATTGCGAAAGCATATAACTTCAACAAATTTTTTCAAGAATACCGTGCGATTTCTCAAAATTTTGGTAGGGACAGTTTTTTTGTAAAAATTTGTGCTCTTTCTGAATATCAAGTTATTTTTTCGATTTAAAGTAAGTTTTTTGAGATATTTCGAAATTACCTCAAAAATTAATTTCAACGCGTTTTTGGGGGGGGTTCTACCCCCCTGGAGGTGATAATTTTTCTCAGAAATAATGTGCTCACTGTGTTCTACAATTTGAAAAAAAAAATTATCGGCGGGGCAATTTAAGTTGAGGTTGATAGCCCTGTTGATTGGCCTAATGGGTATAGTTCACTAATACCCTTTTTATGAGTTTTACCTGATATTAATTTCTCTTGATTGTTTACCGCAATTTGTTTAATGATGTTCAGATCATCCTGGAAATTCTTATCAGGTAAAGGGATTGCGAAAGCTCTGTGTATCATTGACCTAAAGGCGGATAATTTATGTGGCATCTGTGAAGGTGTTTTTCCGGTAGATATTAAATTGAAAACTATTACTAACCCTTCAAATTCTCAAATCTAAAAATCTTCTTGTTTTGTTCAATTTCTATCGTTTCACCCCTGTTCATTTAATTACCTCTATATCCAGTTTACCTGCAAACTCCCTTATAACTAGGTTTTAGAGTTCAATTGTATTAGTTAGTTTTTAAACTTGATAATGGGATAGATAAAACCCGAAACCAGTAGTGAAAATAAAAAACTAGTGGAAATAAGACAAAAGTGTGTTTCTTTCGTTTCATTAAAGTGATCATGAATTTCCACAAAATGAACAAGTCATCAATTACACAAATCATATACATTGTGATTCCGAAAACTAAGAGATATGAAGATGGTTAAACGCATTTATGTGACTAACAATTTGCCGCTAAGAAATCTTTGAACTTCCGATTATATCAGGAGATATCCCGTAAAACACGAAATTTTGGAAAATCGTTTTTACTTTAGGAAATCAAAGTGTACTACAACTGTAATCCAAAACATGTTGGAGAATTTCTTTACAACTCTCTCAATAATAAATATAATTCACTATACTTTTTTTATAGCTAAAGGCAATAGACATTTATTATAGGGTCTGTGGGGATTAACTGACCAAAATCATATAAAAATCATACCCAAATGTCAATAGTTTGAAATTCCTAGGATCATCATCACACATTTTAAACAGAATGGTATTTTTGGGACACAATTCATTGCAAAATCCAACTATGCTGATAAAAAACAATTCTGAAATTGTGGTAGATATCGTTTTATGATACAACCTAATTTTTATTTTTTTCAAAAATTTATCTTGTATTCAATATAAGAATAATTTGATTCTTAAAAATACCCTTCAACAGGTTTAGTATTCAGAGAACTGCAGGATTGGTCACTCTATATCGCTGGAAAAATGTTCATCAAACATATGCAAATAATCTCCCCTCTCATACACTTGTCTAGGCACATCTTAAAAAATTTGTTTTTAATTCTAGGTCGTCTTCATCTAATATTCTACGTGCCATTTTGTTGCAAAACTGATACAACCAGATAACGACAAAAATACAATCACTTCAGCCAATTCCAGAAAATGTGCTCGAAATACTAACATCAAAAAATAGATTAAGTCATGTAGGATTTTCAACTTCACATCAAAAGTGAGATTAGGTCTGTTAAGTGGATCTAAGCTTAGTAAATCTTAGGCTTGTTATCCTTAAACATCAACAAGATAGAAAAAAGTGAGGTTAAGTCACTTGTAGAACTTAATCTTTGCAAATCTGACTAATCTGAGGCTTGTCTTGACTAAAGCTTATGTTGTCCTTAAATAGCGGTGGAATCCAAAATCGTATAATGCACTAAATTTACCAACTTTTGAGGTTTTGTTGGCTATTGTCTCAAAGAAAATCTATTGGTTTATTCACATGCGGCAGCTGCAATCTGCTTTCCCCATTATTTGTTTATTCTTTGTTTAACTGAAAACATGTCTATAAGTTCATTGTTCTTGTGAAGATGTGCCATTATTTCAAAATTACGAAATTCTTTAACTGAAAGAAACAGTTTATAATATATGCACAATGCAAAGTTAGGTCAGTGCTACTGGCTGTGAGCTCCTTCAATATTCATACATTTATTATCAACGGGTTCGCCCCTTTTTTACAGATCAAATATAATACAAATACATACTCAAACAATTCTAGTAGCCCTACACTAATGGACGGACACCATTATATTAAAAACCTTCTTACACTAGTTTTGAATGAATTTGAAATCTGTCCAGTAAACCTCTATTACAATATTCATTACCTGATCCAGACGTGACATGGTACTATTATAAGCATAATTTGTATGATGGTAGGGAACTTCAGAGTTACGAGTAGGTCTGTTTCACTTATTAAAAAAATTTATCGAATGGTGCAATGAAGGACAATTTATCTTTCCAGATTGTATCTTATAGAGAGTAATCAAGTCGGACCTTGTTTTACTATTTTCCAATATATGGATATTAAAATTTTGCTTAACATGCATATAATCATAAGTGCCTACCGTATTGTAAATTTATTTTAAATACCGTACCCTGCAGAAATTTTCTAGATGTGAACCGTGCGGGACACCAGATGTGTCCTGAATATCATTAGAGATGTAGTTTTGAATTTTCGCCTACTGTTTTCTATCAGATAAATAACTATTTAACCATGATGGTAAATCTGTTTTCCTTCAGTATATTAATCAACAAATCATGGATGATCCTGTCGAAAGCCTTACTGAAATTAATGTCAGTTTCTTCAGAGGTCCCTGCAAATCCGAGCCTTACCAATTTATAATACATTCAAAATTTTGCACAGTGTCGTAGTTAGTGAATAAACACATATTTCAAGGAAAGAAGCAGGGATCCCGTCTGGCGCACAGCTCAATTTATCTTTTTTTAAATATTATGAATGGTAGTGTCAAAAATATCGATGCCACTGGCGTTCAAAATATCATCTAAATGCAGCAACCTTTCTCTAGCATAGACCTTTGAAAAATGTTCGGCAAAAATGCATATTATTTAAAAATTCGTGATTTTTTTCTTAATGAGTTTATGTTATTTTAAAAATATTTTGAGTCATAAATTATTTGATCATATTTGCTGTATGTGTCAGTACAACACTTTATAAGATCTTCGCATTGACATCTCAAAATAGAAAATCGTGAGCTGTCATTCGTTTACAATGAGCGCTTGCCAGGACCATACTAGTATTAGTCAAATTTTTATACAAATTGCAGTTATTATTATCTCCGTTACTTCTATACATTACTAGAGGTGGTTCGAGAACGCACTGTATAATACACAATTGATAACAGATTACTATAATTCTTTTGATGTTGGAGTAATTTTAATAATTTCGCAAATTCCAAGTCATGTGTTGTGCTAAATTACTCCGTGAAAAATGAAATTGAAATAACCTATGTTTTATTTCTAGGAAAAAAATCGTGCTCCTTATAAACTATATACCCCTCCTTACATTTTGGCGCCATTGAGGGGAAAAGTTGAAGGTGTAGAAGCCTTCGGCAAAGGCACCCAGGACCAAGCTTCCGTTTTGTACCTAAGTTATTGTCTGTCTGAAGATCAGAGCTGGCTTCTGGCTGTTGCCACAGATGAACAGGGTGAAATCTTCGAAACCATAACGATTAACATAGATATACCGAACAGAAGCAGGAGAAAAAAGGCGTCTGCAAGGAGGATCGGTCTGGAGAAATTGATGAACTTCATCCTGGGAGTCATGTCACAAAGCGTTAGACCTTGGCGATTGGTAGTGGGAAGGTTAGGTAGGATAGGTCATGGTGAATTGAAAGGTTGGAGTTGGTTGCTGAGTCGTAAAAATCTTTTGAAAGTTTCCAAACAACTGAAAGATATTTGTAACCAGTGTTCGATGATGTACCCCAGCGCGGTACCGTGTATTCTTAGCGCATGCTTAGTCAGTTTGGAACCTGACTCTGTTCTACGACTGATGCCTGATCAGTTCACTCCCGACGAACGTTTTAGTCAAGTTTCCGTCAATTCTCAGCTCTCTACACCGCAGGATGTTAGCTGCACCCACATCCTCGTCTTTCCAACAAGCGCTACAACTAGGTCTTCACAAGCTAACTTCCAGGAACAGCACATCACCGATGACGGGCCATTCTTTCCCGATGAAATGCCTGACGTAGATGTTGAAATTGATGAAATTTTTAATTGGACAGATATTGGTGGGGGTCAGAGTCCAACAGGTAGTCCCAGGCGGGAGGAGTCCGGCAATGGTAGTCCAAACGGTGAGGTGAATATTGAAAGGGAAGGAACACCTATGATTGGCAGAATGGGTTCGAAGGGAAATGAACCTACAGAGGAGGTTGGAGTGGTACTGCAACAACCTTTGGCATTAGGGTACTTGGTGTCGACAGCTCCCACAGGAAGGATGCCAAGTTGGTTCTGGTCTTCTTGTCCCCATTTGGAAGGGGTGTGTCCGGCATTTTTGAAGAATGCTCTGCACCTGCACAACCCAAATATTCAGCAGAGTACCGACGACCTTCTTCAACAGTTTGCCGACACGTCTCATCCTCTTGATTCTCAGTATACCACAGATGTCTTGAGGTAAGATACTTTATTTAATGTTTGAATAAGGTTTTGGTAAGTAGCCTAAATATTTCCGAAAGTATTAGATTTATTTCCCCTAATAAAATTGTACTCGTTTTTATAATAATATTAATGTTGACGTTCACAAATTTTTTGGGTTACAAAACCGCGAGTTTCGTCATACAATGGCTTCTTCAGGCAGTAGTATACTGAGTTAAATTAAATTTGTGGATAGATTTGTACCTGACAAACAATCGATTGGCTGCTAACAATTGGATAGCGTTTAACTAAAAGGTACCAAGAGCAATGTTGCCAATCCAATATTGTTAGATTCCCCGAAATTTGCCTGGCAAATACCCAAAATCCTCAATGAAGGATTTAAAAATCCTCACATAATCCTCACACTCAAAAACTATGGAAAACAATTGAGCATGACAATGTGATTCAAAGTATTTTCTCTTTACTTCAGTTGAATTAGTTTGGCTAGAACGAAATAAAAACCCTTTTAAAAGCAGCAAACTGAAAACTTTTTGTGTAATGTCCATAGAAATATATATTATGAGTAAGTATATAATATATTTCTATGGTAATGTCGGAGAAACCTAGGCTGTTTTTGTCGTATCACTTTTTAAAAATTATTTAGGCCGTTTTAAAAACTTTTCATTTTAGCGTTGAAACAGTGACGTCATAGACAGAATGTTTTAAAACGAAATGCACCATTTTGAAGCAATAGTCAAATATATGACGTTGAATTGAAAAAGTTTTTAAAACATTATTGAATACGGTTCAACGACAAAAAACAGCACTAACAATTTGCTATATTCGTTTTAGTTGTCAAAAGTCAAACGAAACAGTAAATAACAAATGAATGCATGGAATTGAAGAACAAAAATCAAACCTTCAACCTTCCAAACCCACTCTTGTTTTCTGATTTAAAATTAATCCAAAATGTTCCAAAACAAAAAACCTAAAGCTCCCTTTAGGTTTTGTTTTCACGATTCGTTTTCTGATTGATGGTGAAACAATGTGAAAATACAGCTTTTTGTTTCAGATAAATTGAAAATTCTGCTTCACTAATCAGTATACGAAACGTAAAGTTTGTGAACCACAAGATGATATTGTCAGAATGTCAGATTAGTTTGAAACGCAGTCAGCTGTCACATGTCATTTCACACATAGAACCACCGTTACAGAACGATAAACCGTAGAACACTTTTGTTCTTTAACATCCAAGAGCAAGAACCGTTATATTTACCGTTTACATTTCCATCTTTCAGCTGAAGTTTATTGAATGTATCGTCCACTGATTATTCTCAAAATTGTAAGATGCCAATTTTTTGTGGTATAATATCAAACTCGAAATCCTCACAAAATCCTCACATTTTTTCAATCCCCAATGAATTCCCCAGCACCACACCAAATCCTCACAAATTGGGGAATTCCTCACACATTGGTAACACTGACCAAGAGCCAACTCGTCAAATTTGAGAAAAGGGTACCATACGAGTCCAAAAGCTGGAACCTACTTTATGTAAAAAAGATCCAAGTGATTTAGTGAACGTGGTACCATCTATTGATGAAAGAGCCAAGCGCAATTTAAATAATAATTGTACAATTTTTAAAAATGATTTAACTTTTACAGGTCATTACTCAATACCATAATTTGGCGCTTGGTACCTTTTAGTTGAACACTATTCAATTATTGTATTCGATTATAAACATAATTTCATTTATTTATTATACCTTTCAAAACAAATTCAAAAGTTGGGAGTTGTTAAGTTCTTTGGTCATTAATAATTAAGTTCTGAGAATTCTTCACTTCATTAGTTTCCAAAGTTTCTAACAGATTTAAGTTCATTCTTTTGTTTTCAACATGTAGTATTTTAAAATCATGACCAAGGGTTTGATGTGAGCAGATGAGCAGCAAAAGTTGCGTTTGTTTTTCCTATTACATTCCTATGTTCATATATGCGTTTTTTTTAAGTTTTACTAGTTTGTCTGACAAGTACCACAAGTTCATATAGACTCTACTCTTGTCTAGTTTTTCAACTTTATCTTTGTTGTTCTTGATGTGCTTACCCACAGTGCTATTTATTTCAAAAGCAATATTCAACACTTGTTTTTTTCAAAAATGTACCTATTTTGTAGATAGATTCTCCATTATAAGTTATTTCTTTCAACTTCTGTTGGTCTTTAGTAGTATGGTAAACTTCTTGATTTGCTTATTTATATAACTTTTTGGATGAAAAAGTACTGTCTATTAAGGAACATTCATTACCGTTGTTAACTGCTGTTTGCTTTATACTGTTTGAGTCTTTATTGACATGTACTGTACTTGGGGGAATGTATTGAAAATAATTGGTTTAGAAAGAATAAACAGCAATGTTTCAAAAAAAGGAAACTAATTAATTTTTAAAACTAAAACACCACCACTTGTCTATTTTATTTTTATTTAAGGAATTAGGTTCATAGGAACTGTAGTGGGCTGTAAATTAGATTTTAACATTCAAGTTGAGGCAATTTGCAAAAGGTTGGGAAAACTATATTATGAAAAAAGATCAATTATTCACCTGTATAAATTATTGGCTCATAGTTTTCACGAAAATTCAAAAGTGTGAAAATAATATCTCTGTGAAAATCTGTTTAATGACTAGATAAATTTATACAATCACTGCTCTAATTCATTATTATTTTTACATTAGTTTAGCAATTTTCTCTTCGTTTTTTCATATATTTTTTGTATTCTTAAGTGTGCCTTTTGGATACCTTCATTTTGACCCATCAATCAATGTTGTAACATTTGCATACAATTTTAGTGAGCAAATAGACAAGGAAATTGGTGACGTCACAAATGTCATTGTTGTCAAAAACTGATTCCAAACAAACCTCCGTCGAATTTAAATCAGCTTGTCCGATATTGTTTCCGTTAAAGTTTTCAACTTATTTTGCTTGAGAAAACAAAATCCAAACTACGAAACACAAGCTAAAAAGCAAAGCAGCAAATAATCAACAGAAAATGTCACCTAAAATTCTTTGTTTGGAATCAGTTTTTGACAAGAATGACATTTATGACGACACACTTTCCTCGTCTATTTAGCCGTTTTCGAAGGTCACGTGACGTCATTGACCTATATGTACTAGATTATTTACGAAGCTCCTAAATTTTGACCTAGTCTAGTTAACGAAGATATGCATAAAATAATGATTTGCATACGATTTACGAGTTGCAGGGATTGATTACAGATAGACCAGTAAAATTAGCAAAAATATTCCATAAATGTGGCAAAATTCCTTGTGACATTTTGAGAGAATAATTTCAAAAATCACGAAAAAAATCATGGCCGCCAAAAATATCGCGTTTTTTTTTTCGGGTTTTTCCTTATAACTAGCTTCCTGTAGAGTGTAGGTCATACAACACCCTGTAATGGCTCAAAATAGAATAGCACACGAAAATCGCTGATTTCCTAAATTTTAAAATGTATGTTTTTGAAATCTTCATAATATCTTAAATATATCGAAATATAAATTTGTTTAATTTTTACATATTGGATTTCGCCTATATTTAGTTATGAAAATTCGGATTTCAGAAGTGTTCTCCCACAGACATTTTACGTCACTGACACAATCCGACAACGTTGGCATTGCTGATATTATAATATTTACTATAGATTTTTGAATAACACTTCACTGACTCTTTTCATCGGTTCGACGGAGCAACCAGTATAAAAAAGTGATAGCGAAAAATAGCAGAATCTATGTTGTATGCTCGAAAACGGTAATAATCCTAAACTTACCTTGGGATGCTACATAACATTCATAGTCACAATTTTTTATTTCATCATTACTTTCGTCAATAGTAACTACAGCAAAGAATGATTTGCTCCATACTTTCGGTGGTATGATTAAAAAGAGTATTTGCTTTTACTTCAAGTTAATGCTCCATGTTGTAGTTTACAGTTAAACAAATCGTAGCATTTAATCCACATAATTCTTGAAGTAACACTTAAGTAAGTACTAGTAGCAATTACTCTATACCTTGCTTTATTTACTTCGATATATAGAAATTAATACTGCAGTAATTACTAATGTTGTCAAGTATTTCCTCCATTTGGGAGTGTTTGGTGTAGTTTCTAAGAAGCTACTCATAGACTAACTTCATATCTTCAATTGAAACGGTGTTATGGCTTTTTTTATGAATTATGGTAGGAAAAGGACGGAAATGTGTGAACGTAGAACGCATGGGGAGGTACAATATAGAAAATGATTTCGGTAAGTCAATTATTTTAGCTAGATTGCTACTATTAAGTCTGTACTTTTAGGTTCAATAAAAAAAATGTTGAATGGATAGCTAGAGAGTTCTTAGGAAATCATATTGAGATGAGGCGAGCAGCTTTATCAAATTTAACGGAAATGAAGGTATTTTTAAGAGCTCTAAGTGATCCTGGGTTTCAACAAGGAGTGGGTGTAGATATCGGGGTACATCAAACAACTATGTCAAAGGTAATCAAAGAAGTTTCACAAAAAATTGTGTACTCCCACATCTTCAGCAATCTCGGCACTTGGTTCAACACTATCATTACTCTCACTCATGATTATTAAGTACCACAGAACAAACAACAACAATCGAACCAATTTGAGGTTAATCACGTACTAGTGTTTACTATATACTTTTAACCTAAGTAAACACTTCTCATCGAAGAATTTACTTTATGTAAAACATTATACTCCACAAAATACTAGGAAGTAAACGCTCTTACTAGAAGTTTAAGTAAATACTCTTTTTAATCATACCACCCTTTGTGCTCAGGAACTATAGGGCTCTTGATGATACAAATAAAACCCTCCTTTTTTTCATACCTTTCATCTCCACTCTCAAATAGTTTGGATTACGAGATAAAAATGCGTAAATCATTATACATTGCGACGCTAAATTATGGAGCAAATTCATTATTTCTGAATATAAAGATATATCGGAAAAATCCTCGGACAGGTCGATTTTCTTTTCCGATGGGCCAATTTTTGAACCTCACCCAAAATATATAGGGTTATCCTCATTTGAGGAAAAGCGACTTTGGTGATATTTTTAAATGGGACACCCAGTATATTTGTCCATATTTGGTTAGAGATCGTCATTACAAATCCAGTGATACCAAGTTTGATGGGATTATGTCTAACGGCTGCGGAGATATGGCCAAAAAACTTCTCCATATACCCAATGAGTGCGACAGAAACTTTTAACCTTCTGAATCGTGTGGAGTCTCGCAGTCATACTCATTAGACATACGAGGAAGTTTTTTGGCCATATCTCCGCAGCCGTTTGACATAATCCCATCAAACTTGGTATCACTGGATTCCCCTAACCAAATATGGAAAAATATACTGGGTGTCCAATTTAAAAATATCACCAAAGTCATTTTTACTCAATTGCGGATAACCCTATATATTTTGGGTGGGGTTCAAAAACTGGCCCATCGGAAAAGAAAATCGACCTGTCCGAGGATTTTTCCGAAATATCTTTATATTCAGAAATAATGAATCTGTTCCATAATTTAGCGTCGCACTGTATAATTTACGGGTGGCAAATTTGGACTGCTGGCTTTAAAAAAGTTTTTCTCCATTTTCACAAGTTGTAAAAGTAATCTTGTAATAACAATTTCACGACTGACAAAAACAACATAAACAATGTCAAGAAATGTCAGTGGTTCCACTGTTGTCAGATTCATATCAGTACTATCAACTTAAGTCAACAAAAAATACTAGAATCTATTGAAAACATTCTACTTCACAATAGTATATATTCTAATTTTTCTGTTTCAAAGGCTCTAATTTTTTTATAACTGAATGTTTCACAAGGTGGGGGAGCTAATGCAAACTGGTTTCTAAAAATAATATTCAGTTCGATTTTGGAGTTTTAGGAAAATAGCAAATTATATTATAATCTTGAACATATAGGTCAATGACGTCACGTGACCTTCTAAAACGGCTAAATTCTTCCACACAAATTCTACGCAAAATGAAGGGTTTCATAAATGAAATACCGGTAAAGAGTAACTTCAGGTCTATATGCCGCCCTTGGGGACCAACCTAGACGTATGCAAATCGGAAGTTGATTGAACAGGGAGAGGGGCGACCGTTTACCGATCCAACAAACCCATTTTTTCCCGATAATCCAATTTAATATTGATGTCCTCCAAAGGGCATATCTTCGTAGATAATCGACACCCCTAGTGTCATGGGCCATGTCTCAATAGTATTATTTTTTTATTTATATTTCCTATGTCATGTCATTGATAAATATTATCTAATCTCTATCCTAAAGTAGATACTAGAAAATGCCCCAATTTATTACTGAGGTACATCATACATGTAATTCAGAAATTCCCAATTATTCATTTATTTTCACTTTTGTCAACAATAAACAAACAAATTGTCAACAAGAAACGTTTTTTATTATGGCACCAAACTATTGTATGACAGATGTTATATTCATGTGGCAGTAGTCGTAATTTATTGAACTAGATAAATCTAATTTACAAACAAAATCAGTCATTAAAAATAGACATATGAATAATATTGAATGTGTTGGGGTAGGTAGTTCAAAAAAATATTGAAAAGTATTACATAACAAATCATATCCTAAAAATTTCAATAGACTTTTCTTGAAGCTAAAACATTATTTGACTCTTTCAAGTGTTATCCATACTATATGTATCTAATAAAGCAAATGGATATGTGTGATGTCATTTTTATATTTCATGAATTGTTTAGCTTATGTTGATACAGTATGAGGCGCCGTTTGGGTAAAAAGTATTTTTGCAAATATAAAAATGTTGTGTCAATATATTTATTAGTTGGAGCATTATTTATTATTTTGCTTGCCGATATATTTATTTTTGATCAAACACAATATATTTACGTTTCAAGTGTTTTAAATATATAAAAACGTGAGTCCCCACATATTTATAAATTCGATCTATTTTATGTCCTCAAAGTGCTACCTACGCGATTTGTTACACCTTGAGGATATGGCAACATGGCAACCGGGAGGAGTCATTAGTACCTAAAGTGGATAACAGATGTCAGTAGCACAGCAGCTATCTACTTTTCAGTTCTGTGTTCTGTTCTGTGACTGGGATTCAGACATTCCGAGTTGTCAGCTCCGAGTAACCCGGGGTAGCTCCTGATGTGATCTCAGATCTCTATTTAGTTTAGTTCAGGGGTAACAAGTAGGTAAAACAAGCTCTCAATTGGAAAGGTGGTAGGGTAGTTTCATGTTTATTTTTACTGAAATCATCATTAATTTATTAATTTTTCTTAAAAATTAACCATAAAAAATTGTCTCTGAGAATACAATATAATTTATGACTTTTGTCCGTATTCTTGCAGTTTTTCACTGCACAATAGGTACTCCTCTTTCAGAAGGAAGGAGTATTTGTATCAGTAAAAAAGTAACCAAGAAATTCCTAAGTTTCATCAATGACAGCAGGAATCATCAGAAGATTTTGGGACTTTTGCTCTCTTTTCTGTGAATCTGCTAAACTAAAACTATGTTTGAAACTTTGAAAACATTACCAATGACGGCAATTACATAAAAATTGACTTTTGATATGTGTCACTAGTTCAACAAACATCGGACCTAATTTTCGTGGAGTTTTTGGAATATTGTAACTATTTAGACTCCACCTATTGGCCATACCCGTAAGAAGGCCAAAGCCTTCTAGGATTCAGTAATAAGTTACATTCGGCCGCCATCTATTAGCTAATTTATGTACTTGACTTCGCCCTGTTGCCAAATACTGTACCAAATCGCGTTGGTGCGCCATCTCTTGACGATATAAAATAGATCGAATTCATAAATATATGGAAATTCACGTTTTTGTATATTTGGAATACACCTGAAACGTAAATATATTGTGTTTGATTAAAAATAAATATATTGACAAGCAAAATAAAAAATATTGCTCCAACTAATAAATATATTGACACAAAATTTTATATATTTGCAAAAATACTTTTTACCCAAACGGCGCCTCATAATACAGTATTTGTTTGAATTTTTGTATTTATAACAAGGTAATAAATATTGTTTTGTTGCAGATACGTCCTAGAAGGCTACAATGCTTTATCATGGTTGGCCCTCGATTCCAACACGAAAGACCGTTTATCATGCTTACCAGTTCATATGCAGGTGTTGGTGCAGTTATATAACACTGCTGCGGCCCTTCTATAAATTACTGAATCAGTTGGTACTTATTTACAAGTTTCAGTCCCTTCACATGAATCTCTTAATTTCTTTTTAGGGACCTAAAATCAGAAACATTAAAATCAATTTGTTCACTCGCGTTTCACACATACATTGTCTTGATTGGGCGAAGTTTTTTTTCACGTTTCAATTGCTTGCATTTGCAATTGACTTCAGGTGAATAACAATTGAGGTGATGGATGTCTGAAACTAGAGTTATCAAATTACCACATCTTCCATAATCATGAAACAAACATTAATTAAGTTTAATCTACAGTAAAGTTCTGAATTCATTATTACTTGAGGGTGACATAATATTAGTTTCATAGTTTTTGAACTGATATTATTTGTCATGAATTAGGTTACTGAATTTGAAGAATGATGAGTCATTAGACCTTGAAAAGATGCCAGTTATTGAGCATATTATGTTGAGTGATTTCAGGAACTTAATTTTATTTAATTCTGTTGCAATATTTTTTCTTTTTTCGACTTAATGATAAAGTATTAGTATCTACATATATTTTTATTTTGATAGAAGTGTGATACATAAATTGATAGAATTGTTATTATGGACCCATATGAAATAAGTGGGTTTTCCCATTTTCCAAATATGTTTTATTTAAGAGGCCATGAGCGCAATTATATTTGTGGCGCTTTTAAGGGTAAAAGAGTCAATTGATAACTCGAAAACGGTTCGTCGTATCGATTCCCAACAAGGACATTCAATTCTAGGTACGTGCTGTAATGGAAATTGAAACTTCAATCCACTTTTTCACAAAAAAAATCTCAAAAATGTCCCAAAAATGCAGTTACTTTGAAGCAAGTTTTTGGGTAGATGAACAAATAATTTCAAAAAAACATTACAGCACGTACATAGATCAACGTTTTAACTTTCCTCTGATACCAAATTTGTTTCGATTGGATGAAGATTGCTTCAAGTTTTATTGGAAGAGAAATACCATTGCAGCTTCCTCGATAATCTGTAAAAAGCATCGTGAGGTGCTGCCGCAGACGTAGGTACATAGAATCGAACGTCCTCTAGAAGCCTGTCTTTGTTTGAAATCGATACGACGAACCGTTTTCGAGTTATCGGCTCTTTTACCAAAAAAACCGTCCCTAATATGATCGCGCTCATGGCCTCTTAAATGTTGTTTGTTAGTTGTTTCTGATCCTAGGTTAGATCTGCGGGAAATGTGAATAGTTTTGAAAATGATACTTGCCAGGTTTTACATACATTTTTTCAATCATTTTTATCCGAAATAATTTTGTTTATTAAGTTTTTCACTCATTTTTTTTCAATCTAATTTTATACATACATAAAACGAAAATATTTTATCAGACATAGCCCTCAAGGATGACTGCAAACCATAGACACGTGTTTTGAGCTAATATAAATATATATTATTTCAATTCATCAATGTGTCCTTAAGAACGAATTAAAGATAATACTCGAGCATGACGTGAAGTTGATAAGTTAATAATGATATTTTCTCAATTGATAGCTGTAAATAGTATATCTTAATGTGTATTTAAAATTCATTTTTATGTGTACAAAAAGAAGAATTGTGATACTTAGAGGTTAATTTTTAGAAGTGAATTTCTAGAACTAAACGAAAAAATATTGTTGCGCCGAAGTATTAGAAAAATTAAAATGGAACAGTAACAGTAGACATTTTTAAAATGATTCAAACAAGAAACTGCCAAATACTGTTCAGTGATTTACAAAGGTGAGTCGTGCAGGTGTTATATGTGTTGTTATATTCTTTTGTTTGTTGTTAGGTTTTGTTTACAATTTTAAACTTGTAAAAATGTAAATTTTGTACAAGAAATAATTTATTTTTGTGTTACATGTGTAAATAAGCAAAAATGTACAAAAAGAAAACGAGATGATTATAGACTGAGTAAGCAGAATTATGCAAAGGAAACTTTTTTCAAAGTCAATCTATGTCTCTTGCAGAAGATGAACCAATTTGGTTATGTGACTTCAATTCGTAATAATTTCATCCTTTTTTGACATAATTTTTTGGGTGTTTTAGAAAAAAATAATAATATTCAAGGAAATCTGTACAAACTTTCAATAGATATTTTCACCCATATTCTCATTTTAATCCTTTCAAATTTTCATGTGATATTTACTTCGTTAGTACAACATTTTTGGGAACGAATAAGAAGGTTGCCGGAAGACGCATTGTGGGGCCCGGCAATCTGTCTAAAGAAAAAAAAAAACAGATTTTAGTCTGAAAATTACATCAAGTTGTGTCTTTAAAAGCGACATTAATTAAACAGTCTATTAAATTAGCTTTACTTTATATTTGCTGGAGTCCACGATAGTTCACTACTGCTATTAGTATCCAATTTTTATTTTCTGAATCAAAATATTTGAGGTTCTGACACTTTGACGTCTTTGTGGTACATACAATGCAGATTTTTTTTTGTTTGATAATAACGGCACATTGGTGTTGGTGGAAATCACTTTTTTCATATTTCCGAATTTTTTGGAACTGTTGAAGTTTCGTTTTAATTGATCAATAAACAACCTAAGATTCTCTTCATAATTCTATGAGTAGTGGTGTTCATATTGGGATTATGGTCTTTTCTTTGATTTCAATAATCGGATGTTCATTCAATTTAAATATCCTCGCTCTTTGGCTCCAGAGGACCCCACAAACTCCTTATGGAATTTGGGTCCCGGTGGATTTTTTTTGAATTTTTGGTATGATGTAGTCCATGTTATTCTCAACCAATGTTACCATTGCGCAAACCCAAAAAATTGAACAGTTTTGCTGCTAGGGGGCGTTGAAATCACCCCTTGCGCAGATTAGACTATTTATTTTTGAATCTGGTAATGATATTTTCACATGTTTCATTGTTGCACAACATTGTGCAGTTTTATGAAAAAAATTGTGACCCCCCTCTCCTTCCTTCCCCAACTCTTATTACGAAACGTAAATAAAAATTCTCGAGTTCCTTTAAATGTATCGTCGAATGTTAAAATATGCCTGAATAAGTAAAATAGCAGAGTTTTATGATTATCCCCCCTCCCCCCAAAGGGCAAAACGAAAAAAATTCGGTGGATTTTTCTGAATTTTTAATATGATGCGGTTCAAGTTATTTTGAATAGAAATTAATTGGGTGACAAATCCCAAAAATGAATAGTTTTGATGCTAGGGGGCGTTGAAATCATACCTTGCTCAGAATAGACTATTCATTATTATAGGCACAAACAATATCTCTGTAACAATCTCAGAGTATTTTCATTCAAGTCAAGGTGCATTTAGTAAACACCATTTTAAATTTGTGTTTAAATATATGTTAAAAACGTAAATTGAATCTGTTATATCAAATGGCACCATTTATACAGCAATATTAAGTTTATGCTAAAAATATGTTACCTTGAAAATCCCAACTTTATAAGAATCTTACTTTTACGATAAAAATATTTTCCATAATTCAAGTGTACCTAAAGTTTCATGTCTTAAAATGTACCTGTCATTCTTAAATGTATGCCTAAATCTAAAACTGGTATAATATTAGGTTTGATGTCGGGGCGTGGCGCAGTGGTTAGAGCGTCCGACTTTGGGTCGAAAGGTCCGGAGTTTCGAGCCCCATTTACGGCTGGGATTTTTTAATTTAATTTAACCGATTAAGTAAATTATTTAAATCTCGTGGCTGGACTGGGGTAAGTCCTGCACGATTCACAGTTGCGTTCCAATTAACAGTGCTGCTCCTAAAGTGGCGCATGGAGTTAGTAACAAGGCCTATCCAGAACACGTGGCTAATGACCATAGCAGTCGATGCCAAAAACACCAAAGAAAGAAAGAAAGAATATTAGGTTTGATACAAAATAATTTTTAGGGTTATGTTTATGTCAGTGCTTGTGCTAAAGTTACGTTTATGTTGACTAAATGCACCTTCACTCCAATAAAACAAATTCACTTCACCAACAATACTATAATACAATGAACACTCTGTATGTAGTACGGCAATTACAACTGTCAATGCGCTATCAAAATGACATCTGCCAAAGAAAGATATTTGTCATAGTTATTTTTAAACAGAAATTCTGGCCATAACCCTTTACAAATTGAATTAATTTTTGTCTAATGATAATTATTATGATTGATTCTGGCTGCGGAAGTTGTCCGGAACAAACCAACTTAAGTTTCCGTGTTTGGAACGGCCCTTCTCATATGTCGAAAATTGAAATATGTTTTCTCCTACCTGCTCTCAGTTGTAATATTTTTAGAAATGAACCATCTCCTTTGTAGATGAGTTATTCATCTCGATATTCCATTTACTTGGATGTAAGGAATCATCTGTCCTATTTTGACGAATGGCTGTTATCAAATATATTTATCGATGCCAATTGATGAAGTGACCCTTTTTCTATAAGATATTGATAAGTATCTTATATGGATTTCGGCAACCAATATTCTGAATGGATTTCAGCTATAATATACAAATTTGATATTCTTTAGAACCAGATTACTTTTGCCTCCATACAGTTCTCCTCTCTTATTTTTTCTATCTATTTATCCTTTGTTTCCCTAGTAACCCCTTAGAGATACCTTTCTAATACAGAGTCTTCTTTCAATAATCACTATTCAGACTAACGAACCATTGCATCTCTAAGGATTTTAGTTTAGATTATTGTGTGATTGTTTATAAAAAAAAATCTAAACCACCCCCTTACCCCGAAGCATAATTTTAAAACACGAAAAAAATTTACTCAGGCAGCAACTCATATTCAAATTGTTGATATCTAATCTATATTAATTTTCAAGATTTTCGCCAAATTAATTGATATTCAAATAACATGAACTACGCTCTACTAAGAAGTCAGCGAAATCCACCAATATTTTTTTGAATGGATGGAGTCTCTCGAAGATTTCTGAGGATATGATTTCTACGCCCCCTAGTATCAAAACTATTAATTTTTGGGGTTTGTCACCCAATTATTTTCTTTTCAAAATAACTTGAACTGCATCATATTGAACATTCGGAAAAATCCACCGAAATTTTTTCGTTTTGTGTCCTTCGGGGGAATAGTCATAAAAAACTGCTATTTCCCTTATTCAGGCATATTTGAACATTCGACGATACATTTAAAGGCACTCGAGAAACAATTTTTTGTGCGTTTCGTAATAGGAATTAGGGGGAAGAAGAGGGGGGGGGTAAGATTTTTTTTATAAAACAGCACAATATTGTGCAACAATGAAACAAGTGAAAATATTGTTAACGGATTCAAGAATAAATAGTCTAATCTGCGCAAGGTGTGATTTCAACGCCCCCTAAGCAGCAAAACTGTTAATTTTTTTGGGTTGGCGCAATGGTAACAGTGGTTGAGAATAACAGACGACAACATACCAAAAATTCAAAAAAATTCACCGGGACCCAAATTCCATAGTTTGCGGGGTCCTTTCGGCTCAACTAGTTAAGAGCCGATTATACCATTTTAAATTTGCCAGTTGACCACAGTGCAACCATTAAAATATTTGGAGAAACGTTTCATCAACATTTCATCAGTTTTTCGATCAATCTGTGCTGTTCAGATGAAGACATGTCAAGTTCAAATAGCAGTTTTTTATCGTAGTGTTCTTTGATTGGCCACTGTTTTTTGAATAAGCTATAAGACTTCTCACAATAAAGTATATTGAGATGACTACATTTATATGACTCTGGTTAATTAATTAAATAATATTTCTAATACATTGTAGTTACTCGTCTACCCTCTAGTTCTATTTTTTTTATTTCAATTAGTATTCAAAGCAATAATAGAATTATGCCAATATTTCAATAATTAGATTAACAATTATTTTTTATTCGAAATATAACATTACCATTTATGACTATATTGAACAAATTTCAATTTGAAACAAAATTCATTGATTGTTTGAAAGTGGTCGCCAATGTTTCACTTTGAGTAAGGTTATTCTGGACTTTCATTGTCTAAAAAAGAAAGAACAAAGAAAAATTCAATTCTCTGCAATTTTTAATCACGACATTTCAACTGTTAAAATCTACAGTCGTTATCAAGTGTATAATGCGACAATCTCAAGGATACTTCTTATATATGCTGTGGATAATTTTGTGTCATTAGCATAGGTGTAATTTGGCGGTATTCAGGTAAGCTTGTTAATTACAGTGCCAGGCCCCTCCGGTGCAGCATTGTTAATTCTTATCGCAATTTCAATTGATCCATGCCACTAATTAAGGGTTTTCACACATTACGGATTTCTATGCTAGCTTGACTGATGACTTTGTTGTTCATAATATATACACTATTTTTAAACTTCCTTCTATACCAGGAAGTTTAAAGAGAGTGCATATATTATGAACAACAAAGTCTTCAGTCAAGCTAGCATAGAAATCCATAATGTGTGGAAACCCTTAATTAGTGGCATGGATCAATTGAAATTGCGATAAGAATTAACAATGCTGCACCGGAGGGGCCTGGCACTGTAATCAACAAGCTTACCTGAATACCGCCAAATTACACCTAGACTAATGACACAAAATTATCCATAGCATATATAAGAAGTATCCTTGAGATTGTCGCATTATACACTTGATAACGACTGTAGATTTTAACAGTTGAAACGTCGTGAATAAAAATTGCAGAGAATTGAATTTTTCTTCGTTCTTTCTTTTTTAGACAATGAAAGTCCAGAATAACCTTACTCAAAATTCATTGAATAATTCAGAATATTCAGAAATAGATCTTTTTTACTTACAACCAGATTCAATCTATGAAGGAAACTATAAAGTTTAAAGATCATAATGAAAATTATAGGTGTAGAGGTATTAACAGTAGACAAAGTTCTTGGGGTCTCCAGGTTTGTTGTGGGGAAATGATTGTTCAAGAGAAATAAACAAGTGTGTGAAAATAATCTATTGTAGTTAAAAATTCGAGTCAATAACCAGTGAAGTGTTCGCTTCTGCACGAAAGGTTTTTGTTGAGAACACAGCAATATAATCGGATCTTGCATAATATTCTAACTCTTTGCCAAAGACAGGATATATAGGATGGTTGCGAGGACATTGTGGGTACTAAAAAATATATCGCCAAGAAACTTAGGACAATTTGTACATAAGACTATTGAATAATCAAAACAACCTTTTTTGTGAATTTTTCAAATTTGATGGTTCCATGCAATATATTATAGTTACAGAAATACAACATCCATTAGGTGTGAGTGATCACATATTTTTTAAATTATTGCATCGAATCAATATGAATATTACGTAGATCTAGTAGAACTGTTGACTAACCAAATTGTACGTATATAAATGTTAAACTAACCTGTAATGTATTCGAAAATGTTACTGGGGCCAAAAGATTAAAACGTATCTTATAAAGTTGCCTCAGACTCGCAAATGTTTCAAGGTCTTTACAGCTCAGTTTTGAAAGGTCTAAATGAAATTTAATTGACTTATTTCAAATAAGAGTTGTTTATATTGCAATTCGATATCAATGTCCATAAGTTGATTAATTAGAAATTTTGTTTGAAAAACGAAAACTAGTAAGAAATGTCTGGGTTCAATTCAATCGAGAGAAGCTTCTGAAAATTTTTAAATTTGAGTTTTAATTGTTAAAGAATTATGTATTCCTGAAAATTGCTTTGGAAAATTCTATTGCCACTTTTAAATTGGTTCTGTTTTGTAAGCAGCCCTTGACAAATAAATGTATCAAACCCTTGGATTATAAATCTGAAAATTTATATGTGGGATATTATTTTTGTACAATATTTTATATTTGAATTCTAATTTTAAAATTTTCAAGCAAAGGATTTCTGGTTTAAATTCAATGTCTCATACTCTTTATTTTGAGAAAATATTGAAGTAAACAGAATTGACTATACTTAGATGTGAACTTTACTTGCGCCAGAGTTGCTCAAGATATTTCTTTTCTTGTTTATTTTGATGCTTGATTGTGATTGGCGGTTCAGTCATAAATGTGATTTTTTTTGTGTCTGCCTTTAGTCTTTTTTCACAAATTTTTTTTAAAGGTCTTTAGTTGACAGTATTTTTTTCAACATTGTTTTTCTCAAGTTTTCAAGTAAATAATTCATTACTTATATTTATATACTTATTTAAAAAACATCTATATATATATAATATACTTACAACTACCTATGTATGCATATTATATATATTGAACCACAGGTTTAGGACAGTTATATTGTTCAATACGAGCATTCACGTTTGAAATAAGAAAACGTTTTGTAAATAATAGTTACTGTTGTAAGAATATGTCAATTTTAGGGAATTGGGAATATAGTTAATCAAATTTGTACATATTTTATTGAAATTAGTTGAATTAGTGAATACACATAAAATGTTAATAACTTTATAAATAATTATATACATATTATTTAGGTATTATTAATAAACGGCTCTATGAGTATACATATATTGTTTTTATTCTTCCCATTTGATATTGTCGAAATATTAGTAATGGAAACTATTTTCCATATTGTATTCAAGATGTACAGTGTGCCCAAGATAAGGATGAACAGCATGGGGATCTCGGTAACCATAAAAGTTACACGATAGGTCAAATGGGCAAAAAGTTGCGCAATTGAAGGGTCAATAAATAGATGTTGAGAAATTCCAAATATGTTGTTTACTTCCGGAGATATTCGGAAAAAACCGAAATTTGGCGATTTGGTTTTTATTTTTTTTCTGAAGTTATTTGAAAAGTTTCGAAAAAACCAAAGGCACTTTCTCATTGCCACTTTTTTACCTCTACAAAATGGCGTCCTCAAAATCTCCGTACAACGTTTCGTTTGAAAGAAACCATCATCAACTTTGTTTTTTATATGGCACGAAAAAAATGTACACTCTGTATGACAGCATTTTTTATTGCGAATGCAACGACGTACGGCACAATATGTTTTCCTATGTTTTTAGTCAGAAAAAATGCTTATGAATAGTTTTTCAACATAATCTAATATTTAACTAAAAGAAACTAAAATAATGAGAACTAAGAAGGAAATAATTATTGTTAAAGATTGTAAAGAGTAAGTTCTATAGCATATGTTCAAATAGATTACCTCCAGTTTGTAGACATAAGTATGCCCGTCTCACTGTGGATTCTATAACACGATTCAACATTTCAGGTGTAATTCTAGCAAATGCTGATCGTACTGAGCGAAGTAAGTGTTCCTCGTTTTCAAAATTTTCTTTGTATACCTCATTTTTAATATGGCCCCACAAAAAAAAGTCTGAAGGTGTTAGGTCTGGTGATCTTGCTGGCCAGGGTGTATCACTATGAGTGCCAATCCATTTTCTTGGGAATCGCTCACACAGGTATCGGCGAACAGCTGCGGAAATATGAGCTGGTGCACCATCTTGTTGAAACCAGCAATTATGCACAGCGTCCAATGGCAAATTATCCAAGGCATCTTCCAGATCTTGTCGTAACAGACGAATGTATCGTTGAGCAGTTAAAGACGAATGGTAGATGAATGGACCTATAACCTTTGTGCCAAAAATTCCACACCAAATATTAAATCCGAATCGATGTTGGTATCTGGACGATCTCTTCACACGTGGATTTTGTTGTGACCAATAGTGTGTGTTGCGCCTGTTGAAAATACCGTTATTGGTAACCCTAGTTTCATCCGACCAGATCACTTTGAAAGAAAAATTTGCATCGCCATCACACATTCTTGTATACCACTCGCAAAAATGTCTACGCCGCTCGTCATCACCTGGTCTTAAGCCTTGACAAATTCGAAATTTATATGGCTTGAATTTATTTTTTCTTAAAATAAATTGAGCTGTTGATTTAGGTACCCCAGTCTGGTCTTCAATTTCTCTAGTTGAACTTTCTGGGTTTTCAATGACTGATTGTAACACTAGGTATTCTTTTTCTTCATCAGACGGTTTTTGTCGGGATAGCACAGGTTTTTTAAATGAACCATAATTTTTAAAATTATGTACTAAACGCCTGAAAATGGACTTGCCAGGTTGTTTTCGCTCCGGGTATTTGTTCGAATTCATGTGTTCGGCTTCTACACAATTTCTTTGGCATACAATGTAGCAGGACAGCATATCAAACTTTTCTTCGTTTGTAAAATTACCTCCCTCCATTTTAATGTAGAAGAAACGAACGCAATAACAACAATGAAATACTCATTCAAGACGAAAATTATTTATGGAAACTGACAGCTATGTATTGCCATGGATTGTTTCTAAGCCGCCTATGTTCAAAAATTGTAATAAGCATTTTTTCTGACTAAAAACATAGGAAAACATATTGTGCCGTACATCGTTGCATTCGCAATAAAAAATGCTATGTCATACAGGGTGTACATTTTTTTCGTGCCATATAAAAAAACAAAGTTGATGATGGTTTCTTTCAAACGAAACGTTGTACGGAGATTTTGTGGACGCCATTTTGTAGAGGTAAAAAAGTGGCAATGAGAAAGTGCCTTTGGTTTTTTCGAAACTTTTCAAATAACTTCAGAAAAAAATAAAAACCAAATCGCCAAATTTCGGTTTTTTCCGAATATCTCCGGAAGTAAACAACATTTTTGGGATTTCTCAGCATCTATTTATTGACCCCTTAATTGCGCAACTTTTTGCCCATTTGATCTACTGTGTAACTCTTACGGTTCTCGAGATCCCCATGCTGTTCATCCTTATATTGGACAGACTGTATCATTTATTGAAATAAAATTAAACCAAATATTCATATTATTGAGTAATAAAAACGATAATTGCATAGTAAGATGTGTACAACATAAATATTCCATACAGTTTACATTCACATGTGGACATCGACTATCAACTAAAATATACAAAAAAAACATACACATGATAATATGTTTTTAAATTCATTGAGAGTATTGCTCTCGTATACCTAATACTGGGGACAGTAAAATACATACAACAAATATTTAACAACCAGTACTGATTATATTTTCATACTTTTATTATTATTAGTTTTCGAAAATATCTATTACATTTCATTAACGAGAGAATGATGATTCTAAATTTCACAAACCATTTATACTATAATTTCCGTATCAGTCACGCTCTCTTCTTTCGTCTGGTGAAGAAATATGCAATGCAATTTGGTGAAATGTGCATTCTTTCAGAGCCAGTTCAAAATAAATTCAAATGTGGACAAAATATAAAAGACATTAAACATGGTAATGTTTTTAAATTCATTGAGAGCAGTGGTCCCGGAGCAAGACCAAAATTTAATGTGAGCAAGATATATTTTGCAAAGCCCTATGTGGCGCTTTTTGAAGATTTGTTTTCATACTCTTATTTTTATTCCTAATAATGCAAACATCTTCATTTCAACTAACAGGGAAGAATTAAACAAACAAATTTTCTGCTTTTAGCCTTCGTTTTAATAACTGGATCGTAATCCAGCTAAGATGCTAGATCTGCTTCAATAGATAAAACTGCCAAAGCTGAAAGTCTTTGGTGATCCATTGAGCTTAAATAATGAAGTTTCATCACCATTAATTTTTAAAACAAAATTAAATATATTTGTTTTTTTAATTTTTTTTGTTATTTATTCCAGCAGCTGTTTCATATCTTTAATGAAGTCATCTAAATTTAGGATATTTTTTTGTAATTCATATAATCTGTGAGATTGTTCACTGTTCTCGCCCACTCGCAGGACTGGATGTAAATCTTGACAGTTTTTTAATATGCTCTTTTTCAACATGCTTAGAACATGTAGAATTTAAAAATTCTGGTGTAAAAATGTTATTTTTGAATTCATATTGCTCACTATGGAATCAATTATGGTGCTGAAAAAATCTGATCAGTATCGGCTTTGGACTGTACAGGTCCATAGCTGCTTCCATAATCGAACATCATTTTCTTTTTGGCTACCCTTTTTTGATCTTTTGGTATATCATAACTGCTTTTCTCAATAATTTGAAGAGCCGTTATACAAGCATTATTCGAACCCAGTTTGTAATTACTTTATATCCGATCACAAAATATACGCACATATAGATGAAGCAATGATAAAATGGACTTGTACCTGATCGACAAGCGTAAGGATGCCTCCGAGAATTGGTTGCGCAGTAGACAAAACCCTGGAGTGGGGCAGGAGCTCAATCGCTCTGCCTTATTAAACAGTAGTCGATCTTTGTCGCACATCTACTCACGCTTTCTATCGTTTGCGCATCTCAGAGGCACCCTTATGCTTGTTGATCTGTACACATTGCCATAACTTGCTCATGATATTAACACTGATCAGAATACAGGGTGTTTATTAAGTACTTGCTCAACCTTCGAAGGGTAAATCTTTTACTAATTTAAAGATAAAAAGTAAATATGAACATGTGTCAGCAAATGTTTCGTTTTGGAGATACAGGGAGTTGAAGGTGAAATTTTATTTTCAATTATTTTCACTTTATCAAAAATTATTAAAAAAAATGTTCTGAGATTTCTCAAAAAAAAAAAAATTTGCATTCCAAACAGTTTGGGGAGATGACCTCTTACTTCGAATGAGTAATGGTGAGTTAGCTGCAGCAGTATTTTGTGATTTGTCCAAGACATTTGACTGTCAACCATGACATATTGTTGCAAAAACTGGAATTGTATGGTTTTAAAGGGAACATCTTATTGTGATTCAAATGAAATGGAAATCACAAGCGGAGTGCCACAAGGGTATGTTCTATTGGTGGAAAATTCACAATCTTTGCAGATAATACGTCTATCCTTAGGCAGAATAGGAACTTAAATACACTGAAAAACAATATTGAAATTGATCTGAAAGCAGTTTAAAAATGGTACGATGCAAACCTATTATTACCCTTTAATGTCTCAAAAACCACAAAATAACGTTAAAATGCAACATAGAACAGATTTTTCTTGATAACCAAACCATTGATTCCATATAAGTGAACAAATTTTTAGGTTTACATTTGGATAACAATTTGAAATTTTATAATCACATCAATTATTTGTGTAAAAAATTTAATTTTATTCTATTCTTATATTTTATTTTAAGTAAGCTTTGTCAGCATGATTAATATTATATGACAATAATGCATTTCTGATGGGTAAGTAATTTGTGTATATTTTGATGCTTTTATGAGAACTATATTGTTGAAAGTATGGTGAATGTAATCTTTGATACACTGTGATCCATTTAAGATAAACTTACAATGAAGCTATTATAGGTGTCAACTGATGCATTCTGAACCTTCTGCTTATAACATCCTGTTTCTCGCACCGACTGATTTGAATATTCGTAATATTTGACGTAGAATTGTGAAATTTGCAAAATCGATTGGTTCACCAAAAATGTACAATTCTACCTAAAACATTCGAGAAGTTATGGGAGTGTTTCCATGAGAGGTGGGGCATTTTGATTTTTCCATTAACATTGTTTAACATGCCTTTCGGATTTGACATTTCCCTTTTCATCACCTAAAAATTGTGGTTTTATGAAAAATATTCAATCCTCTCAATGTCTATTTTCGGTAAAAAGTTAAGGGCTGCGTCTTCCCTAGCTTGCACAAGTCTCTCGCAGATTTCTGAGGGTTGCACGTAGAGGTGCAACAGGTTGACGGAAACAGCACCTGGGGAACCTTTCCCAAACTATCATCTTCAATGGAAAATTTACCTCTTTTGAAGCTTGCAGTCCAATTTTTCACGGTCGCAAACGAAGGACATTGATCACCAAGGGTATTAAGCATATCTTCGTAAATCTGCTTACCTCTTAACCCTTTTAAATACAGGTACTTGATTTTCACAATTTCGTTGGACATATTTTTTCTTTTAATTTATTTACTTTTTTGACGTCAAACTTTAGACTGACACTTCTAATAAGTTATTGTTCGTTGCTATGGTAACGCAATATTTTGTTTATGCAGGGAACTGGTCTAGGCTAACTAGATATCAATACATCCTCGTACGTCAAAAATGTGTAATTTTTGCACGGCGTGCAAAAAGTTGGACGTTTGCTTTCATTGCGATAATAATAAGTGATATTGGGCGGTGATTAGCGCAGTGGTTATGCGCCCTCCTGGTAACCGAGAGATGATTGAGGTTTGTGTCGGCTTGGAAATAACTCTCTACGATTCACTGTTGCGTTAAGAATTAACAGTGCTGCTCCTAAGGTGGCGCATGGAGTTAGTAACAAGGCCTATCCAGAACACATGGATAATGACCATAGCAGTCGATGCCAAAAACACCAAAGAAAAAAAAAGTGATATTTTCATTTTTATATTAGAAAACAAAAGTATTGGGAAAAATCATGTAGTATATAACCAGTGTTTATAGAGAGAAGATAGTTAGCCAATCTTACGTACTTTTAGTTGGATTCAAATGGAGACCATCACTAGAGGACGCTAGTCCACGAGTCTCCAGTCACGTCTGTTCTTGATTTTAACGTATGTATTTGATCAGTTCGTAAAATATGATTCATTGAATAATCCGATAGATGGCTATGAAATATAATTTTGACACGTGCATCCTATACAGCGTTGTACTAGACACTGGTGTAAACTCGAGATTCCATTCATTTCAGTTTCAGTGTTTCTATTTAACCTGGAACTTGATGTTATCAAGACCATTCCCAGTGAATTTTGTGTTTATTTGTTTTGTGCCGTTATCATTTGTGAAATTGTCACGTTACTCTTCGTGTATTTTTGAATATTATATTTGTTCAACACTTGCCAATAATATACAGGGTGTGGCACCGAAAACGAAACAGATCGAATATCTTCGAAACGCAATAAACGCATGTGTTGTGAATTAAATGCAGAAACACGTCGATTTTTAATCCAGGGGGCATCTTTCTATCATAACCCCAACTGTCATACCTCTCCCCCCACCCCTTGGGCACTATCATCCAAACAATTTGAATACGGAAAATAGTAAGTGTGACACATCATTAGGAAGGTAATTTCATAAGGAATTCAGCCATGTCAATTTTTGCCACAAAACTTTTAATTTTGGCCCCCTCTTGCGGGACAAACAACTGTTCTGTATTCCAAATTATGATACTGCATTTGCAAGCTATTCTGACATAAATTAGGTGACGATGCATTATGGAATTTTTCTAAATGAAAAAACAAAATGGCGGCTCAAAATGGCGGACATGATTTGCAATTATGGTGCGATTCGATTCAAAATTGATATGTTGTGGTTCCAAGGTCGGAAATTATGATTTGTTTGTCAATACGAGAAAATAAGATGGTGGCTTCAAGATGGCGGACGAAATTTGTAATTCTGGTCTGATTCGAATCAAAATTAGTATGTGGGGATTTTCAGGGTGAAAGATTATGATGTTTTTGTCAATGCAAAAAACCAAGATGGTGGACGAAATTTGTAATTGTGGTTCGATTCGATTCAAAATTGGCATATGGGGGTTTTACAAGTTTTCAGTATGACTAAAATGAAATGATTAAATTGATAAAAAAAATTAAACAAATGCGCTGAAAAAGGAAATTATAATTTTTTTCAGATGTGTGACTGAGGTTATTCTATACGTAACAGAATCTAAATTTTACCTCGCAAAAATACCTATTTTGTACTCGCGGCCAGCTTTCGAATCTGTTACGCACAGAGGAACCTACGTCACACATCTAAATAAAATATGAATACCTTTTCTCTCTTTTTCGTTTATTTGCCGTTATCTCCTTTTAGCGCATTTGTATAAAAGCTTTTGTTTATCAATTTAAATAATTCATTTTATTCATACTGAAAACCCCCATATGCTAATTTTGACTCTAATCGAACCACAATTACAAATTTCGCCCGCAATCTTGTTATTTGCACCGACAAAAATATTTCTAACCCTGAAAATCCCCACATAGTAACTTTGATTCGAATTGGACCAGAATTACAAATTCCGTCCGCCACCTTGGACCACCATCTTGTTTTTTGCATTGATAAACAAATCATAATTTCCGACCTTGCAAACCACCACATATCAATTTTGAATCGAATCGGACCATAATTGCAAATCATGTCCGCCATTTTGGAGCCGCCATTTTGTTTTTTCTCTTAGAAATATTCCATAATGCATTGTCACCGAATTTATGTCAAAATAGCTTGCAAATGCACTTTCATAATTTGGAATACGGAACAGTTGTTTTTCCCGCAAGAGGGCGCCAAAATAAAAATTTAGGTGGCAAAAATGGACATGGCTGAATTCCGTATGAAATTACCTTTTCAATGATGTGTCACACTTACTACTTTTCCTATTCAAATTGTTTCGGTGATGATGCCCAAGGGGTAGGGGGAGAGGTGTGACAGTGGTGGCCGTGGTGGTAGAGCGTTCGCCTTTGGAGCGAAGGGTCGAGGGTTTAAAGCCTCGCATGGTCATCGGTCTCGTTCACACGTTAAAAGGTAAGGGCTGCGTCTTCCCTAACTCACACAAGTCTCTCGAAGACTTCCGAGGGTTGCGCGTAGGGGTGCAATCGGTTGACGGAAATAACAATTTTATAACAATTTTTTTTTTATATTATTTGTTCCATTGTGTCACCACCTTTTCACTAGTGAAGTGTGCGACACAAATGTCACCCACCTACTGGTTAAAATGAGTCGCCCAGTGATTTAAATTAAATAACAAACAATAACAAACACAAAGCAGTTTGCCCCGAAAATAATAAGGCAAAGGTGCTGTTCACCGGTAGTGTATTATGAGCTTCGTCCCAGTGATTTTGACTGGACACCACATGTAGGTGAAAAGATATATTTCACTGAAATTCCACACTCATTTTTCAATTGAACCATGCCACAGTATTGTTCATGATGATTGAAGTCAAAATGACAAAACTGATATTAAGTTCACGTTCACTTTATTACATTTACGAATAGTTCATTCAATTTATATCAAATGATAAACAAAAAAGTATGCACTTCATTTTTATTGAATGACATTGAATTTGTGAATAAAATATGCTACTCTGTTAAAAACTATCATTAGAAAATTTCAAGTACGTCCCTGTCAGAGCGAACGATTCACTACTAGGATTCCTTGACGAAAATAAAAATCCTCAAGTATACCTCAAAAAATGCAAGTTGATTGTAGGGGGCGCATTCGTACGGGTGTATTTTCTGCCTCGGTTCGTCGTTATCGGGCTAGATGTCGCGCGCGATTGTATCAAACGCGATTTCCACAGGCATTGACTATCTTCTTTCTCTATAAACAATGATATAACTCGATGTTGCTTCTCAGCCGATTTTTTTTTAAATATTAAATTTTTCTGGATTACTGGCCAAATATAGTTTCTTATCAATTCAAGATCAAATATACAAAAACTAAATATAAGTATTTCAACAAAACTTTATTTTTATTTTGAATGTTGCTACGTAAAAGTCTATTTCCTAACTATTAACTAGCAACAAAATTTATTCTGATGATAACTGAACAGGAAACCTTCAGTAAGTGCTCTGGTTCAAAATTTAAAGAATTTTTTTCTATTTTACATTGTAGTTGGCTAAACAACCCTTTTGAAGACAGAACTCTAATGATGAATAAAAATTAAGTGCTCTGAAGAGTCTGTGGAACAAGACTCAACATCCATGAAGAGTTTTCTGGGACTTCTTGTGGATTCTATTCCTTTTGGGTTAGCTTACATTAATGTAATATACTGGCAAAATGTGTACAACACAAAATGAACATGGACAGGAGCGAAAACAAAAGGTTGCCAATTTATAGTTATTGACACTGAAAAATATGAATTCCCACAGGCTATATCAAATATTTTTTAAAGGCAAATTCGCAGACAGGAAACAGTGTTACCTTTCCCTCAAATTCTGTACTGAGTGACCCATTTAATGACAGGGCACCACTGTGAATTTAGTAGCCCCATTTGAACAATTTATTTTCTAGTGAAAAGAGCTTTCTTTTATAGCTCTAATATACTGCCAAAACTTGTGACAAAATTTAAAATTCAAATTTTTTACATCCAAAAAATGTATTGACCATTTTTTAAAAAGTACCTCTCTAGATTAGTCATCCTTTAAAATTAGTGTAACAGAAATTACATGAAAAAATAAATTTAAAGAGTTGCCCAGCTGCATACATAAATTCCCATCATCATTAGGCAAATGTGATTCAATGTTTCACTACCTTCATTTGAATAATCGCATTATATACAATATACATAAGTTTGAATTCCCTTCAACCAAGTAGATTACATTTCAATTCAAACTTTTTCAAAATATTGATAGTTTCCCTCAATGCAACCCCCTCCCTTATAATTTTATATATCCCAGACTCAGACAAATCAATGATAGTAGATGCTTCATTACTTAATTTCAACTTTCCACCATCAAATATGGCAGGTATTTTGTCCCAAATTGATCGAAATTCTATAATGTCCACAGCACTAGGTTGATTACTAAAATTAGCACTAGTTAGTGCCAAGGGTTTGCCTAATCCACTAGACAAATTTCTTATAAAATCATAATCTGGTATTCTTATACCTACTTTTCCATTCAAAGTCAATGACTTATCTAGTGAACTATTAGCAGATTGAAGAATCACAGTAACTGGTCCTGGTAGTAAGGCTTTCAACAAATTTGATGGAAGATGATGAACACTGGCCCATATTTTGATATCTTTAACTTCATTTAGGCAAATGGCTAAAGGCTTATTTTCATTTCTGCATTTGATGTTGTAAAGTTGGTTGATTGCAGATACATTTGTAGCATCACAGGCTAAACCATAAACTGTATCTGTTGGTACAGCAATAACAGATCCAGACTTAAGATAACCTATAGCAGTTGATTCAGCTGAGAAGTTCGATATAGACATGTGAGAAGTTATGGGAGGAAAGTTAAACTTTGCCATTCTTGAAAATCTAGCAAAAGACATTGATTCCGCTTTTAATTTCAAAACCATTCGATGATAATTCAGTCTCGCCAATTATGGTTACAGTTTGGGTTACAGCAACGATAGAATGTTGTCATGGGTTCATCTGCAGATCTTGTTTGGATCTGCTTGAAATATGCTCGTTCGTGGCTACACTCTGGACAACGTTCCTCAGTAGACTGGACGTTCTTCCAGGCTTCCTCACCTCCTAAGACATCATCAATTTCCTTAAAACAAAAGCTCATTATATTCAGAAATCTTCCTCAAGCGTTATCCCATACCTTAAGCTTAGAATAATTTTTATAGGTGATTAGCTTTTTGACACGAAAGTAAACGGGACATACACTGCAAGTGAACTGGAGTCTGCCTTCCAAATTTTCTTCCACAAATAATAAATTCGAACAAAACGAACAGAATGATACCATATTTCTATTTGTCCAAATAAGATATAAAAGTTATTCAAGTAATTACTGACCCATTGAACACATCCACATGTTTTCAAAATCACATTCGAGATTTGAGTGCACAAAACATTTAAGTGTTCTGTGTTTGAGTGATCATGGGTTCTGATTATTCTGTCGTTCTGTGTCAGTTATTCCGTTGACATAAAGGGTACGCCATCTATAATTATTTAGGGTGAACTGAAATAAAGTATTTCAGGGTTTTCTTGCCATAAGCGGCAATGTATTTATTTTAACTGTTTTTGACATTATTAATCGATTTTTGAAGTTCAGTTTGGTAATTTTCTCTAATGTTTATAGTTTCAGATTCAGAAATCTTGAAATAGTGGCAGAAATCAAAAGTTTCATTACAAGGCATACTCGTGTTCAGTGCTCCAATGGTGAATGCATCATACAATATAGTACCAGGGACATTACAATTATCAGATTATTTATCAATCGAAAACAAACAGTTTTGCAAAAAGTGACAATAGGCGTTTTCCATTTAGGAGTGTTAAGCCCCTGAGCTACAAGCACAAGCCCCTGATATCGGAAATGACTTTATCAGTGACTTTTTCGCCGAAAAACTGTGTATTCGCGTTTTGACTTTTGTCTACTTGTGCTTCATGCACCAATAAAACGGGTGGTGCTCGAGGGGCAAGGGGAATGTCAATCGGTGCTTGAAGCCCCACTAAATGGAACGCATGGTAATAAGCTCTCTGAGGAGCTCCTTACGTTAAATGGAAAGCAGCTAATGCTTGCATGGATGAGAATGTCTGTTGAACTCTTTTCATTTTTCTACATCTCCAGCAATTTGTTCAAATTTGAATGAGAAAGAAATTAAACACCATGGTCTCCTATGGATCATCACTGATCATCACTATATTATTTCGTTCCTAAATTCGGAGCGCCATCTAGTAGAAATGCATTTCGCGAATTGAATTGTTATCGAAGAACAGTTGATTTACCGGATTCATAATGCATAATTTATTGCATATGCGTAATTTTAAGGCGAATATTCCTGATTCAAAATGAGTAATTTTATTGCATAATCCATAAAAGTTCAACACAAGGATATCTTTATAAATTGTGGAACGGGTAAATCATTTCAATCGGATCCCTGTATATTGAACATTTATGGATTAGGAATGCATTAAAATTACGCATATGCAATAAATTATGCATTGAATCCTTCTTAATATATAAAATTAAACGAACAGGAGAGCTTCAGAATTTTGTAGCATCAACGCATCATAGTGACGTACTTGGACATGAGTACAGAGTCGAACTCGAACCAAGGAAACAAATATGTTGTGAGATTATGACTCGACTCGTTGACGTGACTCGTAGTGAAATGAACGTCGAGTCATAAGGAAACTACAGCGATTTCAACTACGTATCGTGACAGCTCTCTTATCGAGTGTTCATAATCTCAACTCTTACACCTGTGTAACTCCTCATATACCAGAGTGCAATGTGCGCTAGTCAGTTACTGTCAAGAGAGAATGGTGGCCATCAAAGAGAGTAAACTAACAGGAGGGTTTAATAAGCTCTAGCCAATCAGAATATTGTAGCATCGACGCGTCATGGTGACGTACTTGGACATGAATACAGAGTCGAACTCGAACCAAGGACTGTCTATGGAGAATGGCGGCCATGAAATGTCCAACTACGTCACATTTCGTCACAAATGTTCTTTCATCTCTTTCTATTAGTACCCTCATTATCTTATGGGGATTAAACTCTCCTAGTCAAATAACGTTTAGTCTCCTTGGGTGGCCATGACATGTCCAACTACGTTACAAATGTTCTTTCATCTCTTTCTATTAGTGTCACACCATTGTATTATGGGGATAAACTCACTAGTCAGGTTTAATCCCTTTGACGTAGATGGTCACCATTTTCTCTTGACAGTGACGGACTAGAGCACTCACTCCGCACTCAAATTTCTGATTCCTTCCTATTGGTTATTGTTTGCGACTCCCCCTCCACTGTCGAAACATGAATAACATGATGCCGGACAACATCCGTTTATTGTTTTTTTTGCTTGTATTGTTTTAATTATTTCAAAAACATTGAACATGAACAGTGACATAATTACGCTACCCAAACACCTAAAGACGTTCCAGGTGCAACTTTAAGGAGTATAATAATTATGACATCAGTATACAGTATATCCATAGCCAGTTATAGCTATTAATATAACGAAATTAATTATTATGCGATTTGTAATAAATTAATAATAATGGAGGACGTTTGCACCGAGTCGCCTGATGCAACTTCCGAGATTTATTTAAATTGCATAATAAAGCTTTATCGTATCATTGATGATGTGAAAATAAAATCAACAACTCTGGTTATTGTCACGTTATTGTAATTTTTAGCCGTAGTGGCCGTGCTGGTAGAGCGTTCGCCTTTGGAGCGAAGGGTCGAGGGTTCAAAGCCTCGCATGGTCATAGGTCTCGTGCATGGCATCACACGTTAAAAGGTAAGGGCTGCGTCTTCCGTAGCTCACACAAGTCTCTCGAAGACTTCTGAGGGTTGCGCGTAGGGGTGCAATCGGTTGACGAAAATAACAATTTTTTTAACAATTATAAACTAGCTAACGTATTATATTTTATAACTAATTTACCTATTATGTGTTGTTGTGATGGTATGATGTTAATAATTTGTAATAAAGATTTTAACTTAAAGGAAGCTTAATTTTCAATGATCCGATAAAGAATATAATTTAACTTACCGTGCAGGCAAGTGTTGGCTGACATTACCATCCTGACATTGCCATCTGTTTACGTCTTAAAGACTTTGCTATACACACTGAGCAAACCCTGACTCTCTAAAAATTCTGAGTAGTAGCAAGCAAAATTTGCATACCATCAAGTGAAAATTTGCATACTATACAGGGTGTCCCACGAAGTTTTGGACAATAAATATCTCGGAACTCGAAAGTAGTGGAGAATTGTAATTTTGGGGTTCTGAATAAAAGCAATTGGTTCAGCTTTTTTGATACAATGTTACCCAATGAGCCCTTTGTTTTCGGTCACGTGACATCTGATTCAAAATTATTAATGGAACACCCTGTATATTTTGGCATTTTTATGTTCCTCCCGATGAAACAATTTCAACAAACTATCACACTTGTGGTCTAAAACGATTAATTCAAGAAATACAGGTACTTCAATATTCCACACGTTCATTCACACCTTGAAATAAAGGCTCACGTATCGCGAATAATTTTTATTTTTCATTATGTGCATATCAAAAGTGCGAGCAGATCGTGAATTCAATCGGAGTAGGCACGCCCTTTAGGTTGGTCAGAATTATGTGGTAAAGTTTTTTTATTTTTCGAATAATTTATATAATAATAATAATAATAAATGCTTTTATTGTTAGGATACTCGGTACAGAATAGATACCTAACCTAACAAAAGGCAGGATTCAATCTCCGCACATGAAAAATCATTCCATCCAACCATTAAAAATAAAATCATGATAATTCCTAATTTCAAATCATTAATAACAATACAAAAATTATTTCAAATTCATTAGAACTGGAGAAAAATCAAAAACTAAGCTTAACATTTAAAACATTCACAAACATTTTTGTACTACTCTTGAAAGTAGTACCTACTTGGTTTGATCTAAAATACAGGGGTGTGACATTTTTAGTTCATTTCATATATCAATATTGTAGATATTGTTCTCGATTAAATATTGTTTAAGTTTTTTATTGAAAGTTTAATTTAATTTTGCCTTGTTTTAATCATCACATAAAATATAGGACTGTCCAAATACACAGGGTGACCCTAAACCTGTGAGAAATGTAAAAAGTATAAAAAAGCTATAGAAAACAAAATTTGCCAAGAGAAACGGAATTATTCTGAAAATAAAATCTTGAACTCCAACAATAAATCCAAATCATTATGGAATATAGTCAACAACACACTTGGGAAATCAAAGAAAAGAAATGAAAATATCAACCTGAAAATCGAAAATGAAATCATATCAAACATCATAGAAGTCTCCAACCTTTTTGCCAATCATTTTTCAGAATCTATCAAAAAACAGATCGATGATAGGAAACTACCTTCTCATACGTGTACTACCTCAAAAATATCACCAAACCACTCCATGTATTTTTTGCCTGTAGATCATTTGAAAATCGAAAACATTCTTTATAGTTTCAAAAATAAATATTCCAATGGAATTGATGAAATTCCTATGAAGATATTGACTGAGAGTCGATACATAATTTCAAATTATCTAGCAGACATCATCAACACCTCCATCTGTGAAGGTAAATTTCCCACCGAATTGAAAACATCGAAAGTTATCCCAGTACACAAAAGAGGAGAAACATTTTTTATTCATTTTATTCATCAGTGCAGTCCAGGTTATCACGGTTGTATACACGCGGGGGCCCGGTGCCCGTCATCGTTCGCCGGGATGTACACTGCAATCGCTTACAGGATCCACCACGGCAACAGATTAGAGAGCGCTCCAGAAGGACATTTCGGATGCGAAATGGTATATGCTGAATACTTGTTTCAAGGAGCAATAAATGTTCCAGTGACTGTAGAACAGTCAAAAACAATCCTTTAGGAACTCACTATACCTTTGTATAGATTGTATGGCATATGTCCGACAGAAACAACTACTTCTCTGGCTAATACCTCGACAGATATTGAATTATATCAGTCAGACATATGTGCAAAGATCCTTACTTTGAAGGAACAACTTTGCAAGAGCTCTCAGAGACAAACAGCAGGACACCGCCTGATCCAAACAAGGAACCAACTGCAGACCGGTTTCGGGATGAAGTCCCTCATCAGTGCAGTCCTGGTTATCACGGTTGTATACACGCGGGGGCCCGGTGCCCGTCATCGTTCGCCGGGATGTACACTGCAATCGCTTACAGGATCCACCACGGCAACAGATTAGAGAGCGCTCCAGAAGGACATTTCGGATGCGAAATGGTATATGCTGAATACTTGTTTCAAGGAGCAATAAATGTTCCAGTGACTGTAGAACAGTCAAAAACAATCCTTTAGGAACTCACTATACCTTTGTATAGATTGTATGGCATATGTCCGACAGAAACAACTACTTCTCTGGCTAATACCTCGACAGATATTGAATTATATCAGTCAGACATATGTGCAAAGATCCTTACTTTGAAGGAACAACTTTGCAAGAGCTCTCAGAGACAAACAGCAGGACACCGCCTGATCCAAACAAGGAACCAACTGCAGACCGGTTTCGGGATGAAGTCCCTCATCAGTGCAGTCCTGGTTATCACGGTTGTATACACGCGGGGGCCCGGTGTCCGTCATCGTTCGCCGGGATGAACACTGTAATCGCTTACAGGATCCACCACGGCAACAGATTAGAGAGCGCTCCAGAAGGACATTTCGGATGCGAAATGGTATATGCTGAATACTTGTTTCAAGGAGCAATAAATGTTCCAGTGACTGTAAAACAGTCGAAAACAATCCTTTAGGAACTCACTATACCTTTGTATAGATTGTATGGCATATGTCCGACAGAAAACAACTACTTCTCTGGCTAATACCTCGACAGATATTGAATTATATCTGTCAGACATATGTGCAAAGATCCTTACTTTGAAGGAACAACTTTGCAAGAGCTCTCAGAGACAGACAGCAGGACACCGCCTGATCCAAACAAGGAACCAACTGCAGACCGGTTTCGGGATGTAGTCCCTCATCAGTGCAGTCCAGGTTATCACGGTTGTATACACGCGGGGGCCCGGTGCCCGTCATCGTTCGCCGGGATGAACACTGCAATCGCTTACAGGATCCACCACGGCAACAGATTAGAGAGCGCTCCAGAAGGACATTTCGGATGCGAAATGGTATATGCTGAATACTTGTTTCAAGGAGCAATAAATGTTCCAGTGACTGTAAAACAGTCAAAAACAATCCTTTAGGAACTCACTATACCTTTGTATAGATTGTATGGCATATGTCCGACAGAAACAACTACTTCTCTGGCTAATACCTCGACAGATATTGAATTATATCAGTCAGACATATGTGCAAAGATCCTTACTTTGAAGGAACAACTTTGCAAGAGCTCTCAGAGACAAACAGCAGGACACCGCCTGATCCAAACAAGGAACCAACTGCAGACCGGTTTCGGGATGAAGTCCCTCATCAGTGCAGTCCTGGTTATCACGGTTGTATACACGCGGGGGCCCGGTGTCCGTCATCGTTCGCCGGGATGAACACTGTAATCGCTTACAGGATCCACCACGGCAACAGATTAGAGAGCGCTCCAGAAGGACATTTCGGATGCGAAATGGTATATGCTGAATACTTGTTTCAAGGAGCAATAAATGTTCCAGTGACTGTAAAACAGTCGAAAACAATCCTTTAGGAACTCACTATACCTTTGTATAGATTGTATGGCATATGTCCGACAGAAAACAACTACTTCTCTGGCTAATACCTCGACAGATATTGAATTATATCTGTCAGACATATGTGCAAAGATCCTTACTTTGAAGGAACAACTTTGCAAGAGCTCTCAGAGACAGATAGCAGGACACCGCCTGATCCAAACAAGGAACCAACTGCAGACCGGTTTCGGGATGAAGTCCCTCATCAGTGATGTCCAGTTTATCACGGTTGTATACACGCGGGGGCCCGGTGCCCGTCATCGATCGTAAGACAAATATCGGTCAAAAATCAATACTATGTAACGGAATAAAATTTTATAATGAATTACTCAATGAATTAAAAAATTATGGTAAAATCCAATTCAAAATTAATTTTAAAAAACACTTAATGAGTTGTGTTTAGAACAAATAGAAAATCTTTTCTGATTCCATCATTTTCAGTTTTGAATCTTTGGGATATATCTTGTTAATTTCCATCAATTGTTTAATTCCTTCTTTAATTTGTGTTTCATAAGTATGGTATTATTCAGTGTATAATGTTTTCCTATCTCTCTATAAGCAGAAATGTTTCTTGGGAACAATGAACAATAAAGTATTATTATATGGTTCCAACATTTTGGCGAACACTGTATAGCCACAAGAAAAATTACATTCCTGAATTTGATCACTTGCTGTAATTAATGTAGGATTTCAGGAACATAATGTAACCTACCGATATTAAACTCTTTATTAGAAGCAAACTTTTCAATTTATCAGCCTCAATCTACGTTTTATTTGCAGTAGGTGCTCAGTTTCCATCTTGGTATCAGGATACATCAAAGTCAATTAAAATATTCACTTGCCCCCAGTTTAGAGTAATTCTTCAAATAAGGATCATTTGTATTTTATAAAGCCTTATATTCTATCCATTCATTTCATTCTTAAATTCACAATGAAAGGTTCGGTTGCACCAAGGAAGCAATGGTTCAGTTTATATACAGGGTGATTCAAAAGTACTTTGACAAACTTCAGGAGGTGATTCCTCACAATATTCTAATATGAATTGCCCACATAAATATATGTCCGGAAACGCTTCGTTTCCAAGATACAGGGTGTTGAAGTTTTATTTTTATTTTGGTTTTTTTCAAATAACTCTTGAAATACTGAACTTAACTAAACGAAACTTGGTAATAATAGGTTTTTGAGGTGTCGAATTCGAACCTGATGTTATTATTTCTCTTACTCGTAGGGGGCTCCACCTACACGTCTTTTTCTTTTTTGAAGATTCATAACTTTTTTGAGCGTACTTCTAGCACATTTTTCAGTAAAAAAATCGATTCCTCTATCATATCTACGTAAAAAAGCTACCCTTGTTAAAAGTCGCTGTAAGCAACCGTTTTCTAAATATTTGGACTTGAAAATTTCAAGTCAATTATTTGATAATCGATGCATGTTGAAGTTATTACCAATATTTTGCATTTTTCACAAGAATGCTTTGGAAAAGAATTTGACGTTTAAGTAAGTAGTTTTGGTAGTTACATATTTTGTGACAGTTAAACGTTTAATTAAGTTCAGTATTTCAAAAGTTATTTGAAACACTGAAACACCCTATATCTTGGAAACGAAGCGTTTCCGGACATATATTTATTTGGACAATTCATATTAGAATTTTGTGAGGAATCACGTCCTGAAGTTTGTCAAAGTACTTTTGAATCACCCTGTATAGTAAGTAGTAATATAGTTTATATATAGAAAGTGTACTTGCATAGCATATACAGGCTAGCAAAATAAACTACTTCAGTAAAACTGGAGAAAGAGATTGCAGTTTTTATGACGATATTTTTTCGTGAACTATTTGTTGATATTGAAAGAATAATAACAATATTTGCCTCTGGCCCTGGATCACCCAAACTGTTTCAAAATTAGGAATTTCGGAACTTTGTTGAATCCGTTTGTATTCATCAGTATGAATGAATGAACAAGCAGGCAAGCAAGCTAATGTATTTTCCCATTATGATACAAATCCAAGTTATGTATAACATAAAGTAGAATTACATGCAACGTTCTGAAAATTGAAAATAAAAGGTAATGAAGAAAGAAATGTGTAAATTTTTAATATATTTTCGAAACAAAACTGTTGTTCAGCCTCTTGGAAATTTATCCGGATCCTATTATACATAAAATGTCAAAAATACTCTAGAAATGTTACTTCAAAATCCACATTCTACATATACCATCAACAAGTGAAATACTTATTATATCAAACTATAGCACTATTCACACAACTCACAGCAGTAATAACAGTTTAATTCCGACACACGATGTAACACGTCCACATGCTGGAATTGAAATGAGGCGAGTTTTGAGAAAACCTTTTTGAATAGCTGTTGCGGTTACTTCCGATTGATCCCGAACTGGTCGAAAATCAACAAGTAGGTGAAAACGTTACATTTTCTTAAGAACACCAAGTTCTACTGCAAATAAATTGTTGTATTATGCCTGTAACACGAGTCTCTGGTGTAATGAAATACTTTTCAGAAACTCAAAATTGATGAATATGAAAATATACTTTTCCAGTGCCAGTAAAATGTTGACCTGATATAATACAAAGTGAATTATCTAATGTTCGAAGTACTTGCTATATGTAAACATGTTCATGCGTTCAGAATTCTCAATTTTCCAGAAACAACTGCATCTATTAATTTTCTTATCACAATCGAAAAAAGTCTGGAAAGCGGTTAACTTGGACCATTTTTTTCCGTGTACCTATTCCTGGAAATCAGAGAGGTGCCGGAAGATAAATTTAAAAATACCTTGAAAAGGTTCCTTGGTAGAAAGACATATTATAGCATCGAAACGAAAAATTAAAATTCCCTGAACTTGCAAAAAACACAAAAGTCATTGTCAAAACAGCTGCAATTTGATTGATTCATTTTTATTTCTTACTTTTATTTTATTTATCTGTATAAACCAATATTTTTTGCCCTTATTCTTAATTTTATTTTAATTAGATTCTTATGTTATTATATTTGTTGTTTAAACTCTCCTTTACAAGCTATTTTGAACAAAGCATAGGTACATAGGTCATTATCTACCAAAAGTAATTTATTTCAGGTATTTTTCCTTTACTTCCACACTACTACTACAACACTAAACAGTTCATTTTTTATCTGTAGGAAGAAACGGTTTTATTAGAAATATCTTAAAGGAACAAGATTAATGCAAATTCACGAATTATGAAAGAACCAACGACAACAAATACTACAAAAAACGACAAGACAAAATCTGAAATTCTAAAAACCGTCTCTGATCTCTGTCAAGATTGACAGATCTTAGTGACAAGTCTTCCCGTTGAAAAAGCACTGTTTCACGGTCATTATAATTACAGTAAGATAGGGTACATCAACGTATTAAATAAGTTTCTTTCGCGCCTAAAATTCGGAGGCATATATCTCTAAAAGGTTATTTCGGTTTAAAAAGGTCCTAAATACGCTGACAAATTTCTCTCTTTCAAATGACATGGTTTTTATTGCCTCATGACACAAAACTCTGAATTGTGTTAGGTTTTTTTTTTTGTGGGGTTTAGGAACTTCATATTGATAATGCACCTAGTTCTGAAAAATGGATTCATTTATTGAAACAATTGTGGTGAATTGTGGCGAAACAATTGTGGCTACGAATTTAATTACACACATATACATAAATCAGGAAAGGAATTGTGGCGAAACAATTGTGGCTACGAATTTAATTACACACATATACATAAATCAGGAAATGGTTTCTTCCAGCGGAATTATCAAATATCAATAATCCAAAGAATTATTGGGTAGGCTTCAAAAAGGCTGATATCATGAGCTAAAACACAATGGATTCTCTTTAACAATGCTAGAGCTTTTTTTCAAATCAAGCAAATCTCATTTTCAATAAACTCATAAAAATGAACTGATGAGTCAACACTTTGACTTGCAACTTCTCACACAGGCATGTTGCAAGTCAATGTACCTCATCTCAGTACTGTACATATAATAAATAACACGTAACTTCTCACAAAGGCACGTTAGTAATTATTATTTTTCCAATACAGCTCACAGACATATAACTTCTCACACAGGCACGTTACAAGTCCTTCGCTTCTCGAAAATCCAACAAAAGCAGGTAACTCCTCACCAAGCCACGTTGCAAGCCAATAAACACTCAAATCAGCCTAATAATAGGTAACTTCACACACAGGCACGTTACAATCACCAGGCTGAAATTAATACAACGGTGATATGCAACTTCTCACACAGGGACGTTGCAAATCACCGAATGACATGTAACTTCTCACACAGGCACGTACAAGTCCTTGGTTTTTCGAAAATCCAACAAAAGCAGGCAACTTCTCACAAAGGCACGTTGCAAGCCAATAAACACTCAAATCAGCCCAATAATAGGTATCTTCACACACAGGCACGCTACAATCACCAGGCTGAAATGAATACAACGGTGATTTGCAACTTCTCACACAGGCACGTTGCAAATCACCGAATGACATGTAACTTCTCACACAGGCACGTTACAAGTCCTTGGTTTTTCGAAAATCCAACAAAAGCAGGCAACTTCTCAGAAAGGCACGTTGCAAGCCAATAAACACTCAAATCAGCCCAATAATAGGTAACTTCACACACAGGCACGTTACAAATCATCAGGCTGAAATGAATACAACGGTGATATGCAACTTCTCACACAGGCACGTTGCAAATCATCGAATGACATGTAACTTCTCACACAGGCACGTTACAAGTCCTTGAATTTTCGATAGCTAAACTGAATATATTCACTCCATTCCAATGTGCTGAGATTCATGTACAACCAATAAATACCCAAATAAAACCCCTTTTCAAAACATTACTTTTGTAAACATCAATACAAATATCAACAAGTATTAATTATTCAGTATTAAAGGAAAGCTCCGTACCAATGATCGTAAGAGCAAAACACAAATTCTTCAAAATGTTTATGCTGCCACGAACGCTCCCACATGATTTTCTTTGTTCAATAATCAACAAGCAATGGAAAGTACATCCAAGAAAAATATAATGAAACATACTGATCCTGAATAACAACCTGCTTTTCTTTTATTGAAAGTAAACTCCAACAATTATTCACTCAAACAGGTATTATAGCCATTTGTCGAATATAATTCCAAGCAATTTCAAACAAATATAACTCCTACCTTTTGTTCCAACCATAGGTATCACTTCAACACAAAAATATATTTAAACAATCACCCCAAGAACAATGATTTCAGAAACTCAATACCAACTCTCGAGTCCACACCAACTTACTTCCCATTCCCATGCTATTTTTCTGGCCTCCCGTCAGCCAAACGTTTTTGTTGAAGATCCCTAAAAACCGGCATATGACGATGCGCGGCACATGACTAATATATACTGGACTTACCATCATAGGCCGGCGTTCGGCAATAGAAAACTCCTAACAATTGGAACACCAAAATGATTTTCAAACTTGGCAACGATCGGACCTTTACATTTACGAAAAATAAATTGCAAAACTCGTTTAAATGGATAGTTTCTAGTCTGAAACGTCCACTAAATTTTTTTCATTTTGAAAAAATATCACATTTGAAAGTGTGCCGCTGACGTCACGTTCATCGAAAACACCCCCCACCATAATCCAAGTTCCGAAACAGGCAATACCGTTCTCCTTAAAAATATAGCTTCTAGCTTGATACAAGACATTGAGAAATAATTAAAACTTTGTCACTCGATCAACTCAGAGTAAAAAATCCACATATTACCTATTATTATTGTATTTATAGATTTAAAATTTTCTGAACAGACCTTCCTTTTGATGAAAAACGAGCATTGGCAATACCGCAAATCGTAATAATGTGCTCAATATTCATCGGGTGAAATCAATTCAGATTAAGGAATGTCTACGATTTCATTGTGACTTTCATCTCATTGAATTTGGTTTTTCAAATGTATTTTTCTGAATCATTACTAGTACCTATCTAAAATTTTTTGATAGTTCAAGGTCTTTTTTGCAATGACCAAAATTTTAAATCTTTCTTTGAACTCTGCTTTGAAAACAATAATAACGTAAGTACTCACTTGGAAATGTTCTTCACAATAACATACATTTCCGCTTTTTACACAGGGTTTATTCACTGCTTCGAAACACATTTTACGACGCGTTTCATCTTTAGGTGCCTAAAAAATAGACGAGGAAAGTGATTACGTCACAAATGTCATTTTTGTCAAAAACTGATTCCAAACAAACCTCCGTCGAATTTAAATCGGCTTGTCCGATATTGTTTCCGTTAAAGTTTTTCAACTTCCTTTGCTTGAGAAAACAAAATCCAAACAACCAAATATAAACTAAAAAGCAAAGCAGCAAGTGATCAACAGAGAATGTCACCTAAAATTCTTTGTTTGAAATCATTTTGACAAGAATGACATTTGTGACGACACACTTTCCTCGTCTATTGTTTACCTATTAGAATTTTCATTGGTGTTCAGACAACCGGGTACAGGTACAAAGCACTTTTTCGACATGTTCACAGTTATTACAGGAATACATATACAGAAATCTAAAAAAATTGTAGAATACAAACAACAAAAACTTTCAAAAAATCACGTAGAGTACGTTCGTCTGCAGCATAGATATTTCATGGAACTGCTTACTTGTATCCAATAGACGGAGATTTGTTTGGAATCAGTTTTTGACAAGAATTACATTTGTGACGTCATCACTTTCCTCGTCTACTTCAATGTAGGCAAACGAGTTAAACAGAGACAAACGATTCTTATTGGTTTGCTCCGTGAAACAGACAAGCGAACCCATCAGGTATCAAATGACACCTGTCATCCGACACATTATATTTGAATGAGAATTTGAGATTCCATCATGCACAACTTCTACAAGGTTGCCAAGTCTAGTTTTGATGAACGTGACGTCACGAATCACTTTTCTCTTGATTATAGAGAAACTAGCAGCCAGAAAAAAAAATTAAAAAATCTCGAGTGATATGCGTATGTACTTTCTCATTACAGTGTTTTCTCATATCTCGTGGAAAGGTCTGGGTCACATACGCGGCATGCTTTTTGCCAAGAAAATTGGGGGGATTAGCATTCTAGAGTAGGGATATAATATACAGTGAGAACGTAAAGGTTGGAACAAATGTGTTAAAAGCTTGATATGGCCATTAGGAAAAATTAGCTCAGAAATGTCGATTTTATTTTTCAGTTGCTCATTTTTTGGTCTACTCAGATTTTTGATGACGTCATCGCTGTTCGAGTTATGACGTCATTATAATTTTTTTTAAATGGCATTACCCTATTTTGATAATACTTTCAAAAAGAACGCATATTTCTGTGTATGGATGTCATATTTTTTCTTATGATAGATAACCGTATGTTCGAGAAATAAAAGATATTTCATTCATAACGTAAACTTTTGACTCAAAGCATCTCCACAAAATAAAATCTAGTGGGGTTAGATCAGGAGAACTACCTGGCCACTCTAAAAATCCTCGCCTGCGGGTAGAGAACTACTATTCTTATCTTTTGTCGTGGCGCTCTGGGACGACTTTCTGATTTTTGCTGGCATTTTCAATTTTCAGCTGCAGAAAGACCCGGAAAAACATACAGTCCCACCACCCCTGGTGGTCGGTTGCACACTTCGAGCAAACACCAGACGTCGGGATCTGCATCAAGGCAACTCACATCGTACTTGCTTCACAACAAGGTATGAGGTCGCCTATAGATACTTGGGAAAAATTCCCCCATACTCCGGATTTCAATCGCAGACGAGGAATTTTAGAGTGGCCAGCTAGATCTCCTGATCTTATCCCACTAGATTTTTTTCGTGGGATACCTCAAGTCAAAAGTTTACGTTAACAGATCTAATTATGAATGAAATGTCTTTTATTTCTCGAAAATACGGTTATGTAACATAAGAAAAAATACGACATCCATACTCAGAAAAATGCGTTATTTTCGAAGGTATTATCAAAATAGGGTAATGCCATTTAAAAAAATGTATAATGACGTCATAACTCGAACGGCGATGACGTCATCAAAAATCTGAGTAGACCAAAAGATGTTCAACTGAAAAAGAAAATCGACGAGTCTGAGCTTTTTTTCTACAATGGCCATATCAAGCTTTTAACGAATTTGTTCCAACCATTACGTGCTCACTGCATATTTCTATGGTTTAAACTGACCCCAGTGTATGAATCAATCCCTTCGATAGGTAAAAATTTGGTTTACTGGAAATTTGTTATGAAAAAAAAAATGAACGTCGCGATTGTGGGCCCTCAGCCAATTGTATTGGTACCATTTTTGTTTTGCGGAAATGCTCTGTTGCCAAGTTGACCTCTTCGGATTACTAGAAATCTGCTTAGAAAAATACAGTTGAACGTCTTGATTAAAGACCCTCAATCTATTCTAATGGTATATTTTTGTTTTGCGGAAATGCGCTGTTGCCAAGTTTTGGTCACTTGGGACTACTGGAAATCTGATATGGAAAAAATTGATTGAACGTCGCCATTTGTGCCATCAGGCGATTTCAATAGTACCATTTTTGTTTTGCGAAAAGCTCTGTTGCCAAGTTGGTCACTTCGGATTACTGGAAATCTGATATGGAGATGGATCGAAGTGGACATTATTCTATTCAATCGGGTGGTTCCTACTATGACATTTTCACTTTGCGGAAATGCGCTGGTGCCGAGTTATGGATGCGGAAAATCATTCAGAAAAGCTTTATAGAAGTTTTCAATGGAGAGTATTAATATAAATTTTCAGCCGGTTCTAATGGTGCTATTTTTGTTTTGAGGGGAATGCTCTGTTATAAATTACCAGACTGACCACGTTTTCGGCCATCATGGACCGAATTTCTATACGTAAAAAAGGGACACAACCTGACCTAACCGAACTAACCTAGCTTTCCAAGTTGCTGGTAATTCGATCACTGATTTGTATGAAAAGGTGAAATCACAGCAGATGCTCGCTGCGCTCGCATTTTATAAACTACCAGCAGAAAGAGATAGGCTATAACTTTTGTTTCATGGAAATGAAGTTGATGTGAAACTTCATTTGTAGTCCGTGAGTTGTAAGTAGAATAATAATTTGTGACTGTGAATCCAGAACTTGAGATTTTCAACGATGTTTCTCAGAATTTAGTCATTTCAAGAATTTCTAAAGTATATCATTTGAAATAAAAGTGAGATAACCTAAATGAAATAAAATTAAAATTTCCAAAAGTATTTTCTGAAAATGTATCATAAAAATCAATAAGGGTGAATATTTATAATGATATTCTTCGAGCAATGATTTCCAGCGCCCACGACTTAGCGCATTTCTGCATGGTTTAAATTTCATAGTGCAATTCATCTAATTGAATAGTATACTTTGAACTATCCTCATATCAGATTTTCAGTTATCCAAAGAGACCAAAGTTTGTCAACGGAGCATTTCCGAAAAACAAAAATAGTAGGTATCATTAGATTAAGTTGAGGGTCTCTAATCGAATCGTTCAATTGTTATTTTCTAATCAGATTTCCAGTAATCCGAAGTGGCCAATTGGCAACAGAACACTTCCACAAAACAAAAATTGTACCATACGGGCCAAGAGGCATAACAATTTTCGTACATACTTGGATGTTGGCGAAGGCAGTTCAACCGAAATCGTGTTGCAAACAGAATGTCACCCCTTGAAAATATCAATACGAGTAAAAATGAATTGACTAGTGCCACAAATGGTGGTTTCTTCTTTGTAAATTTAATGAAGTGACAGGTATAGACAGTAAAAATTATAATATTTCTAATGATTCATCAATGTCAATCTCAAGCTTCCTGATTCTTCACATTTGTTTGACAATAGTATATTCTGTAATAAGGTTAGAATGAAAATTCGATGCGAGCATCACGAATTTTCATTCTAACGCGAGTAGCAGACTATACTTTCTCCACGATCAAAGATAGGAAACGCAATAATTTTGACACGTACTCAAATTTTGCCACTACGATGAAAATCAACTGCGTCAAGGCTAATGTTATTATTGCTAACCAGTGTGAGAATATTATTCTCTCACAAGAGAGAGAATGTAAATACATTTAAATTGCATGGGGGCAGAGGAGTTGCAGAATATTTTTTCAATCTCAAGAGAGATAATTTCAGCATTCTGTAATCAAATTTGATTTCAGAATTGGCAAATTCTGTGATGATCGTGGAGAAAAAAGTTTCCGCGTTTTTTTTTAATGAGAAAGAAAACTAACTAACTCAGTTATTGGTTTTCTGAAAATTGATCAGGAAATATTTCGAGGCCAGTTGCTCAAAAATTTGGTTGTAAAGATTAGCACATGATATTTTTTAGTTTTATCATGATTTCACCTGTATTTAGGTATTGGTCATGTACATCCCACCACCAAAAAACTTATTCAACTGCAGAACTGTTATTAACAATGAGTGATAGTTTTTTTTGTTGAGAGATAAACATTCTCAAAATTTGAAATACTGAAAACTATATTTTTTTATAGTGTATTAATGTCTATTATTGTTCTAGGTGCCAGTGAGATGACAAAAGTTTTTACCGATCAGAAGGAAACTGAGAAATATATTCAGTCGTGGCTGAGGAGAGCAGGATATCGAAGGATGTATAGTAAAAACAAAAAGTCAAAAATTTATAGAATATAATTCAATAAAATTCCCACAATTTTGTATTTTCAATTTCATTTCATACCTGCAATGTACTGAATGCTTCTTGATGTTCAGAAAAGAGTCCGTTCTTGCCCATATTATACATAAACTAGACATGTCTGTGAGACGCCCTAATTATGTCCACATGGACGTCTTGAAGACGTGTTTAAGACGTCCCGTTTTGTAACATTGTACGTCTTAACGACGTCTTTTAGTCGCCTAGATTTTACTGAACATCTTAGGGTGGACATCTTGAAAACGTCTTCAAGATGACTTTATGCTGTGTGGGATTATAATTGAAGGAGGGCCGAAAAAGGCGACTTTCAACTATATTTTCCATATCAGATTTCCAGTAATCCCAAATGCCCAAAACTTGGCAACGGCGCATTTTCGCAAAACAAGAATGATACCATTAGAATAGGTTGACTGTTTTTTTCATGTCAGATTTCCAGTAATCCGAAGAGGTCAACTTGGCAACAGGGCATTTCCGCAAAACAAAAATGAAACTGTTACAATTGGCTTAGGGCCCACAATCGCGACGTTGAATTGTTTTTTCCATATCACATTTCCAGTAAACCAAAGTTCAGCCCTTCGATATGCTGAACAAGTTCTCGTCGTAACCTCGTACAGTACCTATCGCTTCCAATAATTGCATAAGGTTTTCAGAGAAATATTGAATATCTGCACCTACGCATGCCGCTATTTATAATATGTGTATGTTTACGAACAAAAGCGATAAGGATAGAAATTGTCAACCGAAGCATAATTCAATATTCATCCGGGCCAGTATCATTCGCGAGAGCTAAGGTGCGCGAATGACCGCACCTCGACACATTCGTTTGCTGTCTCGGAGGTCGCACACCCCAAACGAGAAACAAGTGCGACTACGCGGCTCGAACACGGAAATTACATCACCTAGCACCCTGTTTACAGGAATCCCATGCCAGACTTTGACAATCATAGGATCATTCAGCCACTTCGTTGCACGTGCTCGCCGAGATAAACCCCTCCACCCTTCATCGCGAACGCCCGACGCCTATTTTGACGGGAAGGTCGATCACGTGATAGCTACAGTGTCTGATGGCAAGCGGGGAACTGCGGGGGTCTGGCTAGACTTTCCACCGTACACTACACTGCAAGTCGTCTGCGTCATGGCTCTCCGTGTCTGTTGAAATCGCGAATTTCGTGTTCATCTCTTCGTAATTCGACGGTGTTTCGTACGGGTGAAGTTGCACTCAAATCTACGGAAGGGTTGGGAGCACGGGAGCAGTTCAAGAGGTTGTTGTGCGAAATAAATCGTGAAATAGTGCTCGTCGGATCGCGCTTGCGCCTTGCAACAGTCTGCAAATCGTCGAGTGTCGAGACGATTATACCGGCCAGTCAGACAAGAGTCGTGCTGCTTGAGTGACTGATTGTGTGAGTTGCGGCTAGACAGAGAAAGAGAGCGGTAAACAATTTCTGGACGAGGCTTTGTGCTGAACGTTTGGAATCAGTGCTAAATCACCTTGATTATATAATGTTACGTGCCGTCTAATGATTTCAGCTCGACCTCGGCAAAGTGAAGACTAAACTCGTTACGGTAAAATTTGGATCAACAATCAACGAAACTGTCCTTTAATATGGGCAAATCAGTGATATACAACAATGTTTTCAGTGGCTGATTCGTCTCGAAACTAATCAGTGATAATGGAAGTGACTCCGCACCTCAAGAGCGTTTTAAAAAATTACCAGCACAGTGCGACAAAGAGTTTACAGGGTCCCGGACTATCCCTGGTGGTACCGAAGAGTGAAATACACTCTCCTGAAATCAACGAGGAGAAATTCGTTCCCGTGCATTTTCCGGTCCAACAGGTTCCGATACTAACGATCTCGGACACTTCTTGCAGCGAACTCACCGAAACCATCCTCGAAGGAGAGTCTATTTCCTGCTTCGTCGTGGGTGGTGAACAGCGTCTTTGCTTGCCTCAAATCCTCAACTCGGTTCTGAGAGACTTCAGCTTGCAGCAAATCAATCAGGAATGCGACCAGCTGCAGATCTTTTGCTCCAGGTGCACTCCGGAGCAAATGAACGTGCTCAAAAATCAGGGAATCTTGCCCAGTGGTGCTCCGAGTTGTGGCTTGATAACCAATACGGACGCGGAAAGGTTGTGCAGTGCCTTGTTGTACGGACAAGCGACTTCCGGACTAAAGCCGCGCAAAGGAGCGTTGTCGATTCCCGTGTACCACGAGTGTTTCGGGAGGTCCCGAGGATCTTGCTATCCCGAGTTGTACACCAGCAAAAACGCGAAATGTATCGAATGTGGAGATTGTCAGGGGGGGTTTTCACCGCAGCAGTTCGTTTGTCACGTTCACAGGTACTTGGAGAACAGAACAGTGCACTGGGGGTTCCACTCGTGTAGCTGGAGGAATTATTTGCACGTACCTATCGATCACGCGGAGTACGAACAATTCGTCAAGATATTGAATGATATGAGGGAGCAGTACGATGGAAATCTGGCCTTTCCGCTGCCCGTCGTCGATCCGATCATTAAAAGAAAACAGGTGAGTTTGATCTTTAACACGTAGAATGCCACGGTGGGCCGAAGCGACCCACCAAAACCTTAACAGAAAGTTTTCCCTACAGGCTGTGGTGGGCAGACCTGAACCACCATACGGCAATTTCCTTGTGGCCACGGTGCGCAGACTTCCGTAATGCTATCAGAACCACTTTGGAATTTAAAATTTTTTTCATGCCATAATTCTAGGCTAATTTATTACCCTATTCCCAAAATGTTTGCTCTTCATTTGTGAGAGATATCGCGGGTTCTGCTAGCTTAACGTTAAGCTGGCAGAACCAAACCACCAAACGAATGATTATAAAAAGTCTAACCTCACCATAACTTTAAGCTCATTAGGCTCACGTTTGAAGCCATCGCCGGATTTTTTGGAAGGCGTTTTTTTTTAAAAAAATCCTGGGCTCTGCTAGCTTTACCGTTAAGCTAGCAGAATCCAACCATAAAAAAGTAATTAAGATCAAATTGAGTTGGACAATAATTTTAGGCTCCATTCAGGCTAATTTATTACTCAAATATATATTTTTTGCTCTTCAGTTGGATGAGAAATCATAGCTTATCTTAGCATAACACTGAGCTGCCAGTACTAAAAGACTAACCGAATCATTTTAGGCTCACGTTTGAACCCGTCTCCGATTTTTTTAGAATTCGTTTTTTTAAAAAAACCTGGGTTCTGCTAGCTCAACCATAAAAAAGCAACTCAGAACAAATTCAGTTGGACAATAATTTTAGGCTCTATTCAGGCTAATTCATTACCCTATTATATATTTTTTTGCTCTTCAGTTGAAGGAGAAAGCATAGGTTAGGTGAGCTGGCTGTAACAGAAGGCTAACCGAATCGTTATGGAAAATCTGATCGCACCATAATTTTAGGCTCATTTTAGGCTCACGTTTGAACCCGTTGCCCATTTTTTTGGAATTCGTTTTTATCAAAAATCCTGGGTTCTGCTAGCTTCACCGTTAAGCTAGCAGAACCCAACCTTAAAAAAGCAACACAGAACGAATCCAGTTGGACAATAATTTTAGGCTCTATTCAGGCTAATTTATTACCCAATTATAAATTTTTTTGCTCTTCAGTTGAAGGAGAAAGCATAGGTTAGGTGAGCTGGCCGTAACAGAAGGCTAACCGAATCGTTATGGAATATCTGATGAACTAAAAGCTACACCAGCATTTATGGCACACTCCAAAAAAAACTATTAAGTACATAATTTTGTACACATTTATTACAAATTTGCGTCCCAACCAAAAAATTTTTTACAGACCCCTTTTTCCAGGAAATGGGCGTGGGCTAACTTTTAAGTAAAGCTGCACTTCACATTCTGTATTTTGAAAGAATACGCAATTAATGATGATCAAATAGCTGCTAACATTTCTTACACATTTAATACAAATCATTGTCGTGTTGAAAATTCCAAAATTTTCATCCACTAGGGATTGAATAACCCTTATAGATATAAAATTCCCTAGTAAATACAGATCCCAACGTGATCGGTGCCAGAATTGTTCATAAGATGGTTTATATTTTTTGTACAAACTATCGAAGTGTTAAGAATTACAGAATGAAGGCCCCCCAAGGGGTTGAACACCCCCAAACTTCTCAAAATTCCTATTACATTATCTATTGCGGTATTGCGCGTATTGCCAATATTATCCACAAAACTATTTAAAAATTATTAAAATCTATCGACGCCGACGTGAAAATTTCAGAATGATGATTTTCATGCGGCTGAACTCCCCACACAGCGCATACAAATCCGCAACAAGCCTTATTTCATCGAGTTTCAGAATTCATTAAAGTGTCTCACAAGCTTCTGCGAATGGTTTATATCAACCATAGAAATTGAAATTGTGAAGAGTTATTAAATTTTTGTGTTGTGATATGATAGGAAATTCGTCGTGAACTGTATTTCACCAAGTAGGTATTAGAATTCTTTACAGTATCCCACATGCTTCTACTGCCTGTCTTCAATTGCTCACGGACAATATCAACTATGGAAATCAATATTTTGAAGCGTGGGCTGAGTTAATACATTTTTGTGTTGCGATATGATAGGAAATCCGAACTGTATTTCATCGAGTATTAACATTTTTCACAGTATCCCACACGGTTCTACTGTGTGTCTTTAGTTGCTCATGGACAATAACAACCATGGATATCAATATTTTGAAGAGTGGGCTATGTTAATAAATTTTTGTATTGCGATTATGATAGAAAATCCTACATGAACAGTATTTCATCGAGTATTAGAATTTTTTACAGTGTCCCACACGGTTCTACTGCATGTCTTTAGGTGCTCATTGACAATATCAACCATGGATATCAATATTTTGAAGAGTGGGCTATGTTAATAAATTTTTGTGTTGCGATTATAGTAGGAAATCCGAGGTGTACAGTATTTCATCGAGTATTATAATTCTTTACAGTATCCCACACGGTTCTACTGTGTGTCTTTAGTTGCTCATGGACAATAACAATCATGGATATCAATATTTTGAAGAGTGGGCTATGTTAATAAATTTTTGTATTGCGATTATGATAGAAAATCCTACATGAACAGTATTTCATCGAGTATTAGAATTTTTTACAGTGTCCCACTCGGTTCTACTGCATGTCTTTAGGTGCTCATGGACAATATCAACCATGGATATCAATATTTTGAAGAGTGGGCTATGTTAATAAATTTTTGTGTTGCGATTATAGTAGGAAATCCGAGGTGTACAGTATTTCATCGAGTATTATAATTCTTTACAGTATCCCACACGGTTCTACTGTGTGTCTTTAGTTGCTCATGGACAATAACAACCATGGATATCAATATTTTGAAGAGTGGGCTATGTTAATAAATTTTTGTATTGCGATTATGATAGAAAATCCTACATGAACAGTATTTCATCGAGTATTAGAATTTTTTACAGTGTCCCACACGGTTCTACTGCATGTCTTTAGGTGCTCATGGACAATATCAACCATGGATATCAATATTTTGAAGAGTGGGCTATGTTAATAAATTTTTGTGTTGCGATTATAGTAGGAAATCCGAGGTGTACAGTATTTCATCGAGTATTATAATTCTTTACAGTATCCCACACGGTTCTACTGTGTGTCTTTAGTTGCTCATGGACAATAACAATCATGGATATCAATATTTTGAAGAGTGGGCTATGTTAATACATTTTTGTGATGCGATTATGATAGAAAATCCGACGTGTACAGTGCACAAAACACACGTGGAGCCTATTAATGAGCGGTCATCCCCTTAGAGGATATTTTTTTAACAGTATAATATGAAAATCCGAAATAGTTTACTTTGCAATGCATTGAATTAAGTATATGCGTTGTGTGGGGTGTTCAACCCTATGGAAATCATGCTGAAATTTTTGACACGTCGATAGGTTCTAATTATTTTTAAATAGTTTTGTGGAAAATGTTGGCGATACGCGCAATGTGATAGATAATGTAATAGGAATTGTAAGAATTTTGGAGGTGTTCAACCCCTTGCGGGGGCCCTTCATTAGGTAATTTTTAACACTTAGATAGTTTGTACAAAAATTATAAACAATCTTGTGAACAATTCTGGCACCTACCACGTTGGGATCTATATTTATCAGGGAATTTTCTTTCTATAAGAGTTATTTAACCTCTAGGTAATGAAAATTTTGGAATTTTCAACACGTCAATGATTTGTAATAAATGTGTAAGGAATGTTAGCTGCCATTTGATCATCAATAATTGCGTATTCTTTGAAAATACAGAATGTGTGGTGCAGTTTTACTTAAAAGTTAGACCACGTCAATTTCCAGGAAAACGGGGACTGTAAAAAATATTTTGTTTGGGACACAAATTTGAAATAAATGTGTACAAAATTATGTAATAGTAATAAGTGTGCCATAAATGCTGGTGTAGCTTTAAGTTCATATATTCATAACTTTTGTTCTTCAAAATCATGTTCTATTTCATTCTCCATTACATAACACTTATTCCTAGAATTTTATATAACATGTGAATTAGATGAATTGGATGTATCGTGCACCAGAATAGTTCCAGATTTCGTGTACAAATTCTACCTTCCTACAAACGTTAAAATACACGCTCCAAAAAACCTCCAGCACCCGAATATATATTAAGGACGGGCGTTCTCTTGCCAATTGACTGTCAAATTTAAGTTATATGTGCCCGTGCTGTTATATTTAGATATTGTATTCACATGCGGAATTGTGGAAGATGTTTGGAAAGAAGTACGAATTAAATAAATTATGTAAGAAGCACCTGACGAAATTCTTGAAGTGGCAACGAAAATATATAAAAGGAAAGGTAAAAATATTACTAGCTGTTATTAAAATGAATATGATAGAAGTGATACTGTAAATGGCAGTGAATATGTTACAAATAGGGGCTACTGAAAATATTGATAAAAAGAAGTATGAGCACCCAACTCCTCAGGAAAATATTTTGATGAAAAAATGAAAAAGAGGAATTAAGCTTCTGAAAATATGCTTATCACAAACATTTGTCTGTTCCGTTGTACACCAGCGCTTCTTTTTCATTCGAGACAAGAAAGTAAAAAAAACTACAGTAAAAGCTTGCTTATATTGACAATTTCCCTCATATTATACAGGGTGATTCAAAATTCGATGTAAATATTTCAAGGGCGTATTGTTGGGATCAAAATAAGACTTTTTCTTCAAATCAACATGTGTCCTAAAATGCACCCCCTCCGAGCTACAGCCCCTGTGAGTTAGAAAAAAAGATTATCTAAAACTGAGACTAAAATAACCAATCGAATCTTCTGAAAATTGGCATATCCCTATTTTTTTGGGCACTCTGTTCTTTTCTAGCTTCAAAAATTATGTAAACCCAGTTTTGGGGGAGTTGGAGGGGGGTCCACACTTTTATTGGTCCAATCTTTATGTAAAATAAGAGAAACTCCGAAATCGAATAGCATAATCTTATTGGCCATAAAAAAAACTAATAATTTGGTCTCTTCCATTTTTGTCGTACAACCAACCGTTTGCCGGAAAATCGTAATCAACGAAAGGGGGGTATTTTCACAATATCAAACTAACAAAACATGTAGTAGCTAATTTATTCAAAATTCGATGTGAATATTTCAAAAACGTATTGTTGGGATCAAAATAAGACTTTTTCTTCAAATCAACATGTGTCCTGAAATGCACCCCCTCCGAGCTACAGCCCCTGTAATTTAGGAAAAAAACGAGATTAACTAAAACTGTAGCTCGGAGGGGGTGCATTTCAGGACACATGTTGATTTGAAGAAAAAGTCTTATTTTGATCCCAACAATACGTTTTTAAAATATTCACATCGAATTTTGAATAAATTAGCTAATACATGTTTTGTTAGTTTGATATTGTGAAAATACCCCCCTTTCGTTGATTACGATTTTCCAGCAAACGGTTGGTTGTACGACAAAAATGCAATAGAACGAATTCTTAGTTTTTTTTATGGCCAATAAGATTATGCTATTCGAATTTGGAGTTTCTCTTTTTGAACATAAAAATTGGGCCAATAAAAGTGTGGACCTTCCTCCAACTCCCCCAAAACTGGGTTCACATAATTGTTAAAGCAGAAAAAGAATAGAGCGCCTAAAAAAATAGGGGTATGCCAATTTTCAGAAGATTCGATTCGTTATTATAGTAACAGTTTTAGATAATCTTGTTTTTTTCCTAACTTACAGGGGCTGCAGCTCGGAGGGGGTGCATTTTAGGACACATGTTGATTCGAAGAAAAAGTCTTATTTTGATCTCAACAATACGCCTTTGAAATATTTACATCGAATTTTTTCAGAAACGCAATGATACCGAAATCCTAATCATATCACCGTCTTTCTTCTCTTTCATTGTTTAACTCAGAAACAATGAAGACACAGGGGTGTACTACTATTATATTATATTGTATTACGTTTTTTAACCCTACAGTTTTATATTTATTACTATGCGAAACCTACACACAGATATATATATATATATATCCTTTTGGATATATATGTAACTCGTAGGTATACCTTTATTCATATACTTAAGACATAACCTGAATTAATGAATTGTAAATGTACTTAAAAGATGTGAATAAAATTTATTATTATTATTATTACTACATTGTACTTCACCCATATGAACTGGCTCAGATGAAAAATGTCCAAGTTGCATGCAAAGAGGGAATTTATTCTTCAATGTTTCACCCAAATGATATATGAACATATAAGTATATTACATTATATTCGTCCCACATGAACTGACTGGGATGAGAAATTCCCTGAAATTAATTTTTATTGTCTACTCAATTCGAAAAGATTGATTAACTCTGAAATATCATAATCTTTCAATTTTCGCATTTTCTATCTCCGGCACAATGGCGGATAAATGAGAAAGAGAGAAGCAATGAAAATCAGCTGAGAAAATAATTTTAACCATCTTCAAAACGTGATGAGACCGATAGCATTACAAATTCACAATTTTTTTGCCCTCTGATTTTCTAACTGCAGCACAATCATTGGAAATAATGACAAAGACATGTATTACATTTTATTCAACCCACATGAACTGACGAATGAAAATTTCACCGATATTTTCTTTTGTTGTCAACGTAATGCGAACAGTTTGATTGACTTGAGGCATTTTTTTTGCCCTCTGATTTTCCAATTCTAATACAATAATCGGAAATGGTGATACAGAGATGTTTTGCATTATATTCGACCCATTTCTAACCGATGACAAGACTTTTTGAAAACACTGTTCCAACTCGTGATGTTTTCAATTTGGTGGTTTGATGATTTTATTATGTAGAAAAAGTAACGATTTTGTAGCCGAACTTGTCGCTCGTAAACAGAAGTGTGAAATATCTTGAAATTAAGACCGACAACAAAACAGGGTCTTGAGCAAGCTATTTAAGACCAGCCATTTTATCGAGAAGAAAATATTTAGAATGAATATAGGAAAATAAAACTAGTGGTCCAATGAAATTATAGAAAATACTGGTTGAATGAACCTACGGGGTAAACAGATAGGCCAATGTATGGAGTATCGGGACTCTCTTTCAAGAACATCGAAGACCTTGGCTTATCAGAAAATCTGAACTTTGTCGTCCTCAGTTTAGGTGGGTGGAGTCAGGAGCCAAATACTTCACGATCTGCAGGGTATTGCGAGGCGTCTATGCATATCTAGCATACGCGATCTCAACCTTCATCTTTTCAAAATAAGCATTTCCAAAAAAATAATAATAGAGAAGTTGAATTTGGGAGAAACGAGTATTGAACGAAAAGAGTATAAAAATGGAAAAATATGACCTTCGCAATTCTGTAATCTTCAAGATTACATCGGACGTATGTTAAGCTGGCATGCACAGCCATTTCAGCACAATGAAAAAAGTACTGCCGCATTTTTTAACTAATTAATAACTATTTTCTAACACAACTCCCAATTTTTTAACTCAAGTGGTTTCGGAGAAATGAGGGTTCTGCTAGCTCAACGCTCAAGCTGGCACAGCCGTTACGTAACTTTTTTCTGCTGAAAATATTCAGATGATTCAAATGATGGAATTTTTAACTTTTTAATAACTTCCGGATGATATACAAGGAGTTTAAAAATTTCGCATCCTAAAGCAAAAAAATAAACAAATATTCGAATTGAATTGCATAAATATTACAATTTGGTTCCTTTATATTCTAACTTTCACAAAATAGAACACTCAGGTGAAATTTCTTGATATCTCACACATATTGCCGATTGTGTTGAAGAAAATTCCAGTGGAAAGTATTGAAATCGTCTCCGAAGTGCAATGAAACCGAAATCCTAGTCATATCACCCATATTTCTTCTCTTTAATTTTCTAACTTCATATGAGTGGGATGATCAATGTCTACGTTAAATGCAAAGAGGAAATTTACTCTTCAATGTTTTACAGAAATGATATGAATAGGAAGAAAAATTAACCGCGAAAATATATTAACCATTTTCGAATCGAGATTAGACTGAAAACATAATTTCACAATCAGAAAAATCATAGGAAATAATGTACAGTTTTACATTAAGTATATTCCTTCCTTATGAACTGACTGAGGAAAAACACTCTGATATTCGTTTTTATTGTATACGTAATGCAAAAAGATTGAATAACTTTGAAATATTGCAATCTTTCGATTCTCCCGTTTTTTAACTCCAGCGCAACTACCGATAAATGGAAAAAGGTTATGTATTTTTATTTTTTAATATTCAACTCGTGTGATCTGAGCAGTAAGCTTTAACTGTTTTCAAAACATGATGACACCGAGAGCTTTGCAACTTCACCATTATTGTGCCATCTGATTTTCTAACTCCAGCAGAATCATCAGAAATTGTGGTACAGGGATGTATACTTCATATTCGGCCCATATGATGGAACTGGAATGAAAATTTCTCAGGTATTCATTTTTAAGTACTACGTAATGCAAACGATTGAATAACTTTGAAATGTCGCAATTTTTCCATTCTCCCATTTTCTAACTCGAGCACAATGACCGAAAAATGCAAGGATGGGATGTAATCATCAACACTCACGACATGTAATCTAAATAGCAAAGAAAATTTTCCTCGAAAACATTTGTAACCTCGTTCAAAACTTGATGAGAACGTAAGCAATTTTACCATTATTTTGCACTCTGATTTTATAACTCCAGCACAGTCATTGAAGTAGTGACTGAAAGTATTACATTATATTCGGCCCATATGAACTGATTGGAATGAACATTTTCCTGGTATTCATTTTGAATACTTACGTAATGCAAAACTACTAACTAAAATTTAAATTGCGATTCTACCATTTTCTAACTCCACCACAGTGGACGATAAATACAAAGAGGTGAAGTATTTTTAAATTTTAAACCCATGTGGTCTAAGTAGCAAGAAAAATCTGCTGAGAAAATATTTTTAAATGGCTTCAAAACGTGATGAGACCGAAAGCATTACAATGTTTCCATGATTGTGCCCTCTGATTTTCTAACTCCAGCACAATCATCTGAAATAGTGATACAGGGATGTATCACATTATATTCGACTCGTATGAATTGACTGGCATGAATATTTCCTTGGTATTAATTTTTTGTTTCCACGAAATTCGAAAACATTGTTCAACATTGAAAATTTTAATTTTTTTTATTCTCCCATTTTGTAACTTCAGCATAATGACCAATAAATGCAAAGAGGTGATTTATTCTTTAATATTCTACCCACGTGATCTGAGCAGAATCGAAAATCAGTTGAGAAAATATTTTTAAACGGCTTCAAAACGTGATGAGTCCGAAAGCATTGCAATTTTACCATTAGTGTGCCCTCTGATTTTCTAACTCCAGCACAATCATCTGAACTAGTTATATAGGGGTGTATTACCTTATAATCGGCCCATATGAATTGATTGGAATGAAAATTTTCTCGGTGTTCATTTTTAATTTTTACCTAATTCCAAAAGACTGACTTTGAAATGTCGCAGCTTTTCGAGTCCCCCATTTTCTTTCTAACTCATTGTGCTGGAAAAAATTGGAGACTCGAAATATTGGAAAGCTTCAAAGTTAGTCAATATTTTCGGATTACGTGGAAACTAAAAAAAAAAAACAGAGAAATTTTCAGATCAGTCAATTCATACGTGTCGATTGTAATGTAATATAGCCCTTTATCACTATTTCAGATGATTGTGATGGAGTTAGAAAATCAAAAGGCACAATAATGGTAAAACTGTAATGGTCTTTGTCTCATCATGTTTTGAAAACGGTTTAAAGTAATTTCTCCGTTGATTTTCCTCACTGCTTACATGACAAGGATGAATACTGAAGAGTACATTACCTTTTTGCATTCATCCGTCATTGTGCTGGAGAATAAAAATATTGCTGTGCCAGCTTAACATACGTTTACATCGGATTGTTACGGACTGATGTGATTTTGTAAAAAAGTATACCATGAGTGATTGCGATAAAATGTACTTATAATTATCTTCAATGGAATACTAGAGGAAGTCAGAAAATACGTTGTATTTCTTTGGGCGTATTAAATTTCCCTATTCTTGCGCAGAGTTGATACGAAAAATGTGATTGATTCAAGATTTTAGATCACTGTATTGAGTACCTAATTTTCGTTTAGCAAATCCTAAAATTCTCTGAGTTTATGTCTTCTGTTTCTAAATGAAAACAAGAGCTCATTTTTCGTATCACAGAATACAAATTTTATGTGAATGAATGACATGGTAAATGTTTAATGTGTTTTAAATGTGTAACGAGGTATGTATGAAAAATATGCACATATTCAATTGTTATTGATGTTTGTTTTTTTACTGTTCTGTTTTTCACTTTGCCAATAGGAATTATCATTCTTCAGACAATGAAGTAATTTTGATTTGATTTGATTTATTCTTCAAGACTCTTCTTGCCAGTGAAAAAACAGACACATTTCAAGTATTCCGACCAAACTGCAAATGACTAAGAAAACAAATGTGTTTCCTCTCAATTCTCCAAATTCGGCGGGACTAAAATGGATTCAATCTTGCCTCAAGTACTCGGTCGGGCGAATTCTCGTCGCTATGTCGACATACATCGTGTGTAAATAAGAAAGGCGCCATGTTTGCTACAGCCTACAGCTTCAGACAAGTGAACATCGCGAACAGTTTTGTTGTGTGTTCGACTCCCAAGGTTTTTAATAATTATAGACCGGCCGACTGCAAATGCCATTAAAAATTTCTCAATACATTACTTAATTCCCAGACATTTTTGTATTTTTTTATGATGGTGTGCGCTGCATGGAGAAATGTTATTTTGTCGTTTGATTAGATTGATGCGGTCTCTCGTGAATTAGTTTCGATTAATATTAGTACCAGGGAAATATTCATGCCAGTCATTCATACGAGTCGACTATGATGTAATTCTTCCCCGTATCACTATTTTAGATGATTGTGCTGGAGTTAGAAAATCAGAGGACACAATAATGAAAAAATTGCAATGCTATCGGTCTCATCACGTTTTGAAGCCGTTTGAAAATATTTTCTCAGCTGATTTTTCTTGCTGCTCAGATCACATGGGTAGAAAATTGAAGAATACATCACCTTTTTGCATTTATAGGCCATTGTGCTGGAGTTACAAAATGGGATAATCGAAAGATTGCGATATTTCAAAGTTAATTTCCTCTTTGCATTCAACGAAGACATTTTTCATCCCAACCAGTTCAGTTGAAGTTCTACCCATGTGATGTGAGAAAATATTTTTAAAAGGCTTCAAAACGTGATGAGACCAATAGCATTACAATTTTTTCATTATTGTGTCCTCTGATTTTTTTAACTCAAGCACAATCATCTAAAATAGTAATACGGGGATGGATGCTTTGCACTCATCGAGTCTCATTTGCGTTATGGTATTTGTTTCTGGGGCATGTGTGCGAACTATTTGTTCGAAAGAGTTTTTATACTTCAAAAGAGAGCTTTGAGATATATGTGTAAAGCCAGCATGAGAGACTCATGTAGACCATTGTTTTCATTCCATGGAATATTTCCACTGGCTTGCATTTTTATTTTGGAAACCGTTTGCTTAGTCCGAAGAAAACACAAGGAACTCAGATGTGTGACGTCGGCACATAATACCCGCAGCTCTTTATTAAATATCAAACTTCCTATTCCCACATCAACTCTAACCAAGAACTCACTAATCTATGAAAGCAAGAAGTTATTCAATCATCTGCCCTTTCACCTAAAAAATATTGAAAATGAGCACAAGTTTAGGAAATCTGTCAAAAAGTTCCTTATGGTGAAATCTTGTTATAATCTCAACAAATTCTATCAGAACACCTAACCTTATAACAATGTGCTCGACGCTCAGAATTTAATTTATAGATAAAAAAAATTGAGTACATATTGATAAGTGGGTGTGATATAAGTATGTCAATAATATTCGGATCGTTATCGTTTTTAGTTTTACCACTTACTTATTATTTGTTATTTTGAGTTCCATTAAAAAAAAAAATAATTTAAATGTTTATACATAATACAGTAGAACCCCGATTATCCGTGCGCGCTTTATCTGGGCGCGTAAACATTGAATGCACCGCGCAGACGCTCGTCTCGTACAGACGTTCGTTTCGGGGAATCCCGAATTTACATATGTGTTTACTTATTACTTTCGTCAACTATAAACAGTATCAACCCGACTCGTTAAACACGCACAAAATGCAGCGTACCGGTGCTAACGAAAAGCGTAAACGCAATGTATTATCTTTAGAACAAACAATGGATATTTTAAAACAATTTGAAAAAAAGAAAGATTTTGCTCTATTGGCTAAAACATATAACATTGGAAAACAAACGGTTCGCGACATTGTGAAGAATAAAGCCAATTTACAGAGCTTTGTAGCTAAAGCTGATAGTGCAAAAGCTATTTCTGACAGAAAGTCTCTAAAAGGATCTACTTTTCCTAAACTTGATGATGCTATGACCAAGTGGTTCTTACAAAAAAGATCGGATGGGGGTTCCAATATCAGGATCGATGTGTGCTAGGCAAGCACAAAAGTTTCACGAGCAATTAAAAATTAAAGGAAACTTCTCTGCTTCTTCCGGTTGGCTATACAGATTTAAAAAACATCATGAAATACGACAATTAGCTATTCAAGGGGAGAAATTAAGTGCCGATGATGTAGCTATGGTTGAATTTTGCTATGATTTGGAAAATCTTATAACGGAGCATGACCTAAAACCCAGCAAGTGTATAATGGCGACGAAACTGGACTTTATTGGAAAGCAATGCCGAAGAGAACACTTGCTGCAGGCTCAGAAACTAGTGCACCAGGTTAGCTTTATTTTTGTACTGTACTGATTGTTTTTTAAGTTATTTTTTTATTTAGGTTTCAAGGTAAGCAAAGACCGTTTAACAGTGTTATGCTGTGCTAATGCATCAGAAAGCCATAAGCTTACGCTAGCTGTCATAGGAAAATAAAAAAATCCGAGGGCTTTTAAAAATGTAAAAACACTGCCAGTTGATTATTATAATCAAAAGGCTGCTTGGATGGATCGAGTGATTTTTAAAAAGTGGTTTTTTGAAAAATTTATACCACAAGTTAAAACTTATTTGCAAGAAAATAATCTTCCACCCAAAAGGCTGTACTGTTACTGGATAATGCTCCATCGCATCCTGATGTAGAGCAACTAAAATCAGCAGATGGGAACATATTCGTAGCATATTTTCCTCCTAATGTGACATCTGTTGCCCAGCCCATGGACCAAGGTGTTATAGAGACCATGAAGAGGCTTTATAGGAAAGGCCTTATGCTCCAATTGTTGGGAGAATGTGACTTTATGGGATTTTGGAAACGTCTGAATTTGAAAGAAGCAATTTATGCTGTAGCTCTAACTAACTCTCTCTAACTAACATTAAAAGAGCATTTGATAAAATTATGACCTTAACAGCAGATGAAGAAGATTGTACTGAAGATGAAGATGAAAATGAGTTATCAGTCGAAGACATCGCATCTATAGCCTCACAAATCAAAGGCTTGGAAGAAATAGATAACGCAAAAATACAGGAATGGATAGAATGTGATCACGACGAAAAAGGGTATCAGAATATTATTGACGAAGATTATCTAAATAACCAGACCTCAGCAGAAAGTTCTGACAAAAGTAGTGATGACGATGAAAATAATGTCATCATCAAAACAAGTCATAGAGAAGCAGGAGATGCAGTAAATGTACTTATCCATTACTTTGAAGAACAACCTGAAACTGATGACATTCATCTACTTCAACTTAGAAAAATGAAGGGGAAATTATAAGGGATAGAATTTACGAAGCCCAAAAACAAAAAAAAATTACTGATTTTTTTTGTTAGTGATTTTATTAACGTTTTTAGTTATTACTGTTCATATACGTTGTATTATGTTTAAATATTAAAACTTTTGTTTTTTGTTACATGTATGTATCACGTTTCTTTTATTCTTTTGATATGCATTTGTGTAAATAAATTATTAAAGAAATAAAAATGAAGTTTTTGGATTATCCGTGTTTTCGATTATCCGGCAAAGGTCCGGTCCCGGCAGGCCCGGATAATCGAGGTTCTACTGTATGTATAAATATATATTTAGTATTTTAATTTCTATTTTAGTTATAATACCAGTCTTTGGCAGGATTTTCCGTTAGTCTGAGTTCGACTAAGAATGTATTTTTACTTTACTTTTATTTGTTTTACTTTAATTTTTTTTATTGTTGTGACTGTGATACCTCGTATACACAAAATTTTAATTTGTCTGTGAATTTATATACACAATTATTTTTACTTATACTTTTTATTTATATTGACTAAGACTGAGTTTTTAATTGTTTTTGTGAGTGTTTTTATGTACCACAATTTTACCAACCCATAATGTGTGAATAGAGTATATTTGATTTGATTTGAATCACATCATAATCGACTCGTATGAACTGACTGGCATGAATATTTCCCTGGTATTAATATTTAATGTCCACGTGAATCGAAAACATTGATTAACATTCAACTTTCACAATTTTTCGATTCTCCCATTTTCTAACTCCAGCACAATGACCTATAAATGCAAGGAGGTGATGTATTCTTCAATTTTCTACCCATGTGATCTGAGCAGCAAGGAAAATCAGCTGAGAAAATATTTTTAAACGGCTTCAAAACGTGATGAGACCGATGGCATTACATTTTTTTCATTATTGTGTCAAATTTAAATGACATGATGAATTAAAAAAATTGAGAGATTCCGGAATTCTCATGGGACCATACAAAAAATATCTCTTTCATGAATTCAATGGTTTTTGCAAGAAACGGGTTCAACGATCGGGAAATTTATATCTGATTGGCGCTGAAATTGAGAACGGACAGGTGCTGTGTTGCCAATGTTCATCGAGTTCATTATCTTCACCCCCATTCTTGATGAGTATGCCAACAAACCTTAGCTGGAAGGGATGACTTTTCGGTGATGGTGGCTCTTAAACTTAGACTTACAGACTGGTTTCATGATTATTACCAATTAATTCAGTGTAGGTTATAACACGACAAGCTCTACCACTTGTTCTTCTGAATGAATTGGAAATAACCTAGACATCATATATGTATAGATTCCCTTCTATAAATAATTGTGGTGTGAGTACAATTTAAAATAAACTTCAAGAAAAAATTTTTGTATGAAAATGTAACGATATACGGTCGTTGATCCTCTTCAATATCTATTATTTATGAACTTGAATATCTACAATTACTACTATAACCATATCTATGATTTCTATTATCCCTAAGATATAGTATTATTATTTTCTTTTTCATTGCCGTAGGAGCTTGAAATGAAAACCAGAAGTTGTGTCGCAAGACAGATCCAGCTGATCTTCGGTTTTTGTCATATAATGCACAACTGGAAAATAAAGTAGATATTATTATCATATCAGTTCGAAGCGCTCATTTAATTCCTAATATTGAATGATATTTACATTTGCTATCAGTCTGACGTGTTCGAAAATTTTCATAAAATGAGAAAAACAAAATTATCGTTTTGTATTTCAATATTCAAGTTATACAACTCTACTAATATACCGCACTGCTCTGATACGTTGCTCACCCCTTTATTTTCTTCAGTTTTAGATAATATGTAGAAAAACGAAATTCATAATAATAGTAATAATAATAATTAAATTCTGTATTTACCAAAAAACACATTCAGTAGGTTTCGTCAAGGCAGAGTCAGTACATACTGACACGTACGCACATATCACAATCACACATAAAAAACACATATGAAAATAAATATACAGAATATAGAATAAATTAAAATAATAGTATATTCTTCAACGAACGTATAATGATAGCTATTATTCTCGAGGATAAAATTCCGAAACGAGCCGAAGGCGAGTTTCGGAATTATCCGAGAAAATAATAGCTATTATACGCGAGTAGAAGACTATACTTTCTCTACGTCTATACGATAGTCCGAGTTTTAATGAAATCCAGATATTATTCATGAAAATAAGTATACCGGGTTTCCCACATTTTATGTGACAGGCAATATCTGGTTTGTTGAAGGAGATACACAAAAATGTTTCATACAAAAGTTTTAAGAGTTCATGAGAGCTATATTTTGATATATTTTTTAAATATACAGGGTGTTTGGTGTAGGTGCTACAGACCAAAATAGTATTTTTTTAAATAGAACGCCCTGTATATTATCACATATTCAGATTCTACGTTGTATTTTGATATCATTTCACGTTTAGTTTTTGAAATTCGGTTACGGCGTTGTTGAGTTATTGCTTAAAATGTAAAGTCTTGAGCACGACTATTATTTTTTAAAATATCTCATACAATTATTCTCTCTGCATCAGATCACATGAAAATTAGTCAAAATTTTGGGTTTTCGAAGTAATGGTTTCAATTTTGAGTTGTCGAATTCAGTCAGGAATCATTTTGAATATGAAACAATTGCGAAATTCAAAGAGGTGTATTCGAAAACAAATCGTTAATAACAATGTAAATAATATAACTTGATAAATAATTTCATAAGAATGGTAGGCACCTAGATATAAGTCATAAAAATTGTTCAAAGTGACGCCCATTAGATATTATACAGGCTTCGAAACGTCGAATCACTTCTCTCGTACAAGTCGCTCTTATAATATTAGGCGTAATATCACTGCACGCTATAGTCGAATATTCATTTTCAGATCATCCACATTCAAAGGGAGAGTAGTGAAAACAATATCTTTTAAATAACCCCATAGGAAAAAATCTGACATTCGCGGATGCCAAGATGTGACAAAAGTTCAATCAAGCAAAGCCTTCTTGAGAAATTTGTTTGTTAATAACCTCTCAGTTCCCGTGGATTCTGGAAATTCTGAACCTGTGATTGGCCGAGTGCCGTTGAATAATAAGTTAGGATCCACGGTGTCTTGGAATCATCTTTATTCTTCAATTAAAAATCAATATGTAATGAACGTAGAATACAATAGTCGTAAAGAAAGTTTTTTATATACTTAATTAAATATAAAATTACACATTAAAAACATAAAATATTAGTAAAAAATACAAAGTAAATCATAAGTTTTTTGATATACACATAAATCAATAAAAGTGTGAAGCAACCTATTATTCGATTCTGGGTGAAAATGATTGTTAATTTAGTGGCTATTTATTGCATGAACTTCACAAATTTATAAAAACATTTTTCCGCTAAGTATTCTTTCAATGCTTTTCTAAATGCTTTGATAAGATTTTAAGCTCTTTATATTCTCGGTTTGGTGATTTTTTGATTTACTCAAGTTGCATTTGGTCAGATGTAGTTTTCTCGCATTTCTAGTTTTATAATTATGCACGTTGCTGTTTTTAGCAAAGTTATGTTCATTTTTGTACATATAACATAATATTTTGAATATGTAGATGCTCGTTAAGGAGAGTATTTGGTTATTTTTTAAAAGTGTTCAGCATGAATCTCTGTAACCCATGCTGAAGATTATTCTTATTATCATTTTTTGCATAGTGAAAACTCTAGAAACATCCGTTGATTGGCCCCAAACGACTATGTTGTAGCTCATTACTGAACTTGCAAAGGAATAAAATAAGCTGTTATTAGATTTCTTGTATCTATTTCCTTCATACAACTTAAAACACTCATTGTTGACAAATGAAATAAGTCATATTATTTTCAACTGGAAATAATGCAGATGTCGAAATTGTTATGGATTTGTGTATATATTTTATAACCAATTTCCACAGGTGTCGTAATTTTTTATGCGATACCTTTTGCAATATAAAGGCTATTTCAAAATAGCCTAACAATTGCTCTTTTGTTTTCAGAACAAAAATGGTCAAGAATGCCATATGGCGTGGCACGATAAGAAATTACATTTACTTATTTTTACCAATGTTCGATTTTAGAAAATGCCTATTTCCATCGAGTTAACATGCAACACATTAACATGTATCATGTAACTCTCAGTTACATGATAATATCATGAAGATTACTAATAGTGGGTAATAGTCAAAATATTCAAAATTGGCTTTAAATTATTTCAACACAGCAATCTAGATATTGTGTAGGCTTTGAATTATTGAATTATGGTGATTGATAACATAAACAAACAGAATAATATTCAGTGGGAGTCTGGTAATAAGCATTTTTCTGAAGACTCATATGTACCATTTACCATGTACCTACCATTGGACATAGTAACCACATTTTGATTTTAAGTTTCCCACAAATTGTACATTTATATAAAAAAAATTACGTTTTCTCCTCTCCATAACTTGTATAACGCTGAAGATGGATTCTTGCTGAATCAGAAACATGTTCCTCCCTCTATTTTGATACTTCTTCATGAATTGAAGTTGTGGAGATGGTTTTGTGATACCTCTTCCCGATTCATATAACTCACGGCCATCTTCGTTCTGAAAACAAGAATGCAATTGCTCGTCCATTTTGAAATATATTTCATAGGAAATAGGTATCGGATAAGAAATTACGATCTTGAAATAGATGAAAAAATATACAGGTTTTGGGCTGTATTAATTTAATTACTCATAATATCATCTAAAAACTTAAGAAAACAAAGGGGGTCGTAATATGTATCAGATACATAAGTACGTCTGGTATACCACTGTTTTTAAAATGTCGAATATCTTCCCATGTGTTGTTGTATCATGTCTGTTTGTCATATTTAACCTTTGTGACCGTTTCTAATCTTGTTAGCATGCGCTCTGAAGGAATTCTTATTAGAAAGGATTTAATTTGATCTGTTTCTTTACGACTTTATCTAGATCAATGAGGAAGTTCACATTTGTAAATGACAAAAGTACCAATCCACGTTACTAAATAACGATTTTTCCAAAAAAAAAAAACAGAATTATTAGGAATATATGTATTCGAAAAGAAACGAGTATGTAATAAAAATTATATTACAAAATAATAGAATAGAAGTATATGTCACCTTTTACAGTATTGGATAATGTCAATGTCCCTTAATTATTGATTAAAAATGAAAGTACAGGAAAAGTTGTTAACACAGCATATATAAAGGTTAAGTAAAAAACAAACTAATTAACAAAAGTTCTACAAACACAAAGTGATAAAGATGACAATCAAAGGGTTTTTGATAAGAACATCAATATCTTTAAATATCTTATTATTATTTAAATTCAATTGGAAGGTTAGGTTAGGTTTGAACGTGAGTGGTATCAGGCCCACTGCGGCCAATGGCCTATTGTGGCTCACCCTATGGTTATATTTCTCTCAGTATAATCAATCTCTTGACGAAATTGAGGAATGCAATGGGAGAACAATTTACCAGGTTGTCTGGCCTTACTGTCGTATCGGCAAATATTGAGAATCTGGTTCTGGCCGCTGCAGGGCATGTACACAGAATGTGTTTAGCCGTTTCATCATTCTCCATGCATAGCCGGCACTCTGCATCTTGTGCAAGTCTGCATGTGATGTTTGAGTTTGCAGTGGCCAGTAAGCAAACCTACTATAACTCTGAGATTCGCTCTACTGAGTTCTAGCAGTTTGTCAGAGTCCTGTTTTTTCCTTTTACAAGCAATAAATGCTTTGGTATGGGCTAGGCCCGGTAGACTACGCCAGTACTCGAGTCTTTTATTGTCTGCCCAAGATGTTATGACATTCTTGGCAGTGCTATATGCTAATCTGATTAAACACAGCATATACAGTGTGTCTCACTTCTCATGGAAACACCCCCGTATCTTCCGTAACAATAGAGGTAAAATGATGAAACTCTCAGGACTGATGGAAATGCTCAAAATGCACCTACCACCTGAATGGGGTTGGCCTAAGTGATATACACTGCCCGCCACTCGCGATGGAACAACCCATTTTTACGGTAAAACATACTAGGGGGCAGAATAGGCTCAAAATTCCTACAGATTCGTGATCAGAACCACCAAATTACTACAGAGACACGTTTTCCCTGAAAAAATTCCAGTCCTGAAAAATCCGAATTTGTCTCACTTCTCATGGAAACACCCCCGTATCTTCCGTAATTTTTTTACGTAGAACCATGAAATTTACAGGATCAATGGATACACTGGAAATGAACTCACTACACGGAAATGGCCAATCTACGTAATATACACTGCACGCCAGCAGCGAAGGAACCACCCATTTTTCCATCGCTGCTGACGTGCAGTGCACATCATGTAGGATGACCCGTTTTGTGCAGTGAGTTCATTTCTAGTGTATCTATCGATCCTGCAAATTTCAGGGTTCTACGTATAAAATTACGGAAAATACGGGGGTGTTTCCATGAGAAGTGAGACAAATTCGGATTTTTCAGGACTGAAGTTTTTTCAGAGAAAAAGTGTATCTGTAGTAAGTTGGTGGTCCTGATCACAAATCTGAAGGAATTTTTAGCCTATTTTGCCCCCTAGTATGTTTTACCGTAAAAATGTGTTGTTCCATCGCGATTGGCGGGCAGTGTATATCACGTAGGCCAACCCCATTCAGGTGGTAGGTGCATTTTGAGCATTTTCATAAGTCCTGAGAGTTAAATCATTCAACCTCAATTATTATGGAAGATACGGAGGTGTTTCCATGAGAAGTGAGACACACTGTATAAAGGTTGTAAAAAACAAACTAATTAACAAAGGTTCTACAAACACAAAGTGATAAAGATGACAATCAAAGGGTTTTTGATAAGAACAACTTTGAGGATCTTTAAATATCTTATTATTATTATTTAAATTCAAATGGAAGGTTATTGTAGACTTTAATGATTCATCTCGTGTATGCGAAAAACTGCTATTACTATCATTCAATATTTTATTACACTAGACCGCCTGATGATGTTACATGGTTGAAACACCGTGTTTGAGGTGTTATTTGTAAAAACAGCCTATTCGGTTGGAGAAAAACGTCAAATTGCCACTGGATTATGATTCATTTCCTATATTCGAAAAACTACAATTATTATCGTTCAATATTTTATTACACCAGACCGCCTGGTGTTACATGGTTGAAGCACCCTGTATAATGAGTTTTTGTTATGAAAATCCAATCAGTTGGAGAAAAGTGTGAAATTGCGACAGGATTGATTTCCTTTATTCGAAAATCTACTATTAATATCGTTCAATATTTTATTACACCAGACCGCCCGATGGTGCATGGTTGCAACACCCTGTATAATGTTGTTTCGGTGATAACAATCCATTTGGTTGCGGGAAAATGTAAAATTCCGGGTGGAATATGATTCATCTCGTGCATGCGAAAAATTGCTATTACTACCATTCAATATTTTATTACACCAGACCGCCTGAATTAGTGAAATATACGGAATTGCAGGTAGTTTTAATTGTTACTGATATTAATTTTCGATGCCTGTATTATATTCAATTCCTGCTGAAATGCAAATAACTAGAATCAACTGTCGCATTTTTCACTCATACTTCTTGGAATTCTGGTGCATGAAAATTCACCATTACTCGATGACTAAAGTCCTATGAGGCTGCTCTGGCCGCCTGGAACCGACTGCAGAATCACACCGCGATTTAATTTATTTTGTTATCGCAACAATCTAAACAAAATCAAATTCGTTGGTACACCAGGACTTTTAGATATCTCATTGCTATTTTTCAGTCTTCCATAGCTCACATCATGAAACTGCTCAGTTACGAGGGTCATGCAAAAAGGAAAAATTAACGTACCAAATTTGAAATATCAAATCGAAATAAAATCGAAGACACAGCAGGGTAAATTGGTTCCAGGCCATCCAGTGTACTTTGCAATAAATACTGACAATAGTGTTAATACGTATCACATCAGGTTTACTGGTATTATTCTTGAATTATGTCTATGAATCTGAAACAAATTAACTTTTTTATATTCCCTGGAAGTTGCGCTGAAAATGTAGAGAAATACATATAGCGAGAGTGAATTGGGAAAGGAAGTGCTCAATATCCTCCTTGATATATTATATTGATGGAGATGATATTTTGGTAGTGCGATTAGACATGTTTCGAACGTGACTTAGGATTTACTTACTGTGTCCGTCTAACCTAACAAAAATTAAATCGCATTATTTGAGACTATATTTTTTAATCTTCGTATTTTATCACATCAGGCAAAATCCAACTCCTGATATCAACGGAAAATGGAATACTGAAAATGACGCTTATTTTCATTCAGTGTGACATCATCCCGTCATTACTTAAGAAACAGATTAAAACTTTGTGTTCAGATTGATTAATATTTTACACACGTGTGATGCGTTGTTGCAGTTTGTCTCGCCGTTTAGTAAAGATATCGCGATAAGGTTACCTACTCTAGAACATATTCGACGAAAACTTTTTGAGTTACTTCAATTCACAAGATTATCTTATAAGCATGAAACAATCATTAGTTGTACGCGGTGGAAATCAGAAACATTGGTTTCGAAATTTCCATGTGAAAACTTTATAAAGAACTTTGATAAACACCAAACCAAATTTGTTTATTTGTTTTATTTCAATTAGCATGTTAAACGTCGTCCTCCTTAGCTTGTACAATCTCTCGGATAATTCTGAGGGTTGCTCGTAAGGTGTCGCCGGTAGAGAATGTACAAAAGAAAATTAGAGAGAAAACAAATATAAATACTTATTCCCACAAGTATACACACACTCGTAACATGTACTCGTATGCGAATACACATTCACATAAAATTGAAAGTAGATACTATGTTTGGTAGAACAATATCCAAAGAGGAACATAAAGTGAAAATATTTAAAGAACAGCCACTATAAAAATTAAAATCAAGAGAGAATCCTTGTTATGTTCCACGTGTCCACGTGCAAGCGCTAATTTTACTTGTTCATTTATCATTATATTTGTAACTACCAAAATCCTAAAGGGCATACAAAATCATTACACATTTTGCAGTGGGCTGACAGGCTATGACAATGGATGGTATGATTATAAAGAGTATTTGCTTTTACTTCAAGTTAATGCTCCATGTTGTAGTTTTCACTTCAAAAAATCAAAGCATTTACTCCACATAATTCTTGAAGTAACACTTAAGTAAGTACTAGTAGCAATTACTCTATACTTTGCTTTATTTACTTCGATATACCGGGTGGCTACGGAAGTATTGCCTACGGAATATCTCAGTTATTGTATGAAGTAGGTTTGTGAAATTTGGAGCGTCGATATAATGACATAAGAGCTAGAATTTGAGCATATTGACATGTCGAAGTTAACTTCCGGTCTGACCGGAAGTAACATCAACTTTCTTATTTTAAATGGAAACCCTATTTTTTTTCTTTTCGCTTTATTCAGCATTCAATTCCCTTTCTAATGACATATCACAAGTTGGTATCTAACCAGAAACTAGATCAGAAAAAAATTATTATTGAAATTCACCGAGTAGGCCGTGGAAGCAAAATGAAAGCCAAAAATTGAAAAGTTGGCTATGGAAACCATACGTCACTTGATAACAGTTGCTACTACTGTGATATTTTATTTTCATTCGTCGGCGTTATAAAAAGCCGCCAAAAAAAATATTGGAAAAATTGGTAATAAAACAATACTCTGTAGGTCCATAACTTAAATAGGAACATACAACTTTTTCTTGCCTGTACTATTCAGCATAACCATTCCTTTCTAATGATATAATAGAAAATAATTTTTTGAACTGAGATACCGAAAAATCCAATTATTATTCTTCAAATAACAAAACAGATTATCGCCATACGCAAAAATTAAATTAAATATAATGTGGAATGATAAATTATATCCTGTAGGTTCTAGGTTAAATAGGAACATAAACGTACTTGGTCTGTGCCATCGTCCATAGATATTCTAACATCTACCTATGGACGATGTTTGTGCTATTCAGAATAATCATTCCATTGCAATAATCATTCGAACCAAAATATTAACAAGTAAGCTGATTAAGATGTATTTTGGAATGAAACAAAAAAGAAATGAGAGCTGTCACGAACGCTGCTATCCATATTATTTTGACGTTCGAAGTAGTGTTTTTGATTCTGCCATTTTAAAAGGGTTTCGAAATCGAAATCAGTTAGTGGAATATTCAAAAAATACCCCGTTATTCACGAACCGAACAAATTGACATGCTTCTCATTTATGGTGAATGTTTAAAAAATTCTTATGCCGCTGAACGATTGTATTTAGAGCGATGTCCAGGGAAAAACATCGATTCAAGTATCAGTTGCATCAACATTTGTATGAAAATGACGGTGAAAGGCGCCTGGAATATTGTAATTGGTTTCTTCGACAAAATGCTGAGAATCACCAATTTAACTATTATATCTTGTTTACGGACGAGTCAAGATTTACCAACAATGGATTATTTAACAGGAATAATACAAGGTAGGTACTGTACTTTATTTGGATTATTGTCGATAGTCGAAGTGTAAAGTGCTAAAAGTGTGAAAGGTCTTTTGTTCCAGGTACTGGGCGATAGCAAACGAGCACCGGTTTCGACAAGGCTGCTTCCAGGAGAGATTTGGTGTGAATGTTTGGGCAGGAATAGTTGGAACTCATATTGTTGGCCCCATTCTTTTTCAAGGCCAACTAACCGGAGAGAGATACTTTAATTTTTTAACGAATGAAATTTCGGAATTTATTAACAACCTACCAGCGGAAATAACTGAGAGAATGTACTTCCAGCAAGATGGCGCCCCTCCGCATAATTCAAGAATAGCGAGAAATTATCTTCAAAATCGCTTTTAAGAGAGACTTATAACAACCCATGGTCCAGTCATGTGGCCACCAAGGTCACCTGATCTTGCTCCGTGCGACTTTTTCTATGGGGGCATCTTAAAAATAGGGTGTATTCCACACAGCCTACAACTCTACATGAGCTAGAAGTAAAAATTCGTAGAGCTTTCCAAGATATCACGCCCCAAATGTTGAGAAACGTTTTACATGAAAATATCACCAGAGTCAATAAATGTATTGACGCTGAGGGAATGCATTTCGAACATTTGTTTTGAATTTATTTTATCTTTAATCCTATCAATTTGAATTTTTTTTTTCGATAAATCTGTTTTTTCGTTATTTGAAGAATAATAATTGGATTTTTGGTATTTCATTTCAAAAAATTACTTTCTATTATATCATTAGAAAGGAATGGTTATGCTGAATAGTACAGGCAAGAAAAAGTTGTATGTTCCTATTTAAGGTATGGACCTACAGAGTATTGTTTTTTTCCCAATTTTTCCAATATTTTTTTTGGCGGCTTTTTATAACGCCGACGAATGAAAATAAAATATCACAGTAGTAGCAACTGTTATCAAGTGACGTATGGTTTCCATAGCCAACTTTTCAATTTTTGGCTTTCATTTTGCTTCTACGGCCTACTCGGTGAATTTCAATAATAATTTTTTTCTGATCTAGTTTCTGGTTAGATACCAACTTGTGATATGTCATTAGAAAGGGAATTGAATGCTGAATAAAGCGAAAAGAAAAAAAAAATAGGGTTTCCATTTAAAATAAGAAAGTTGATGCTACTTCCGGTCAGACCGGAAGTTAACTTCGACATGTCAATATGCTCAAATTCTAGCTCTTATGTAATTATATCGACGCTCCAAATTTCACAAACCTACTTCATACAATAACTGAGATATTCCGTAGGCAATACTTCCGTAGCCACCCGGTATAGAAGTTAATACTGCAGTAATTACTAATTGTCAAATATTTCCTCCATTTGGGAGTGTTTGGTGTAGTTCTAAAGAAGCTACTCATAGACTAACTTCATATCTTCAATTGAAAAGGTGTTGTGGCTTTTTTATGAAGTATGGTAGGAAAAAGAGGGAAATGTGTGGACGTAGAACTTATGGGGGGGTACAATATAGAAAATTATTTCGGTATGTCAATTATTTTAGCTAGATTGCTACTATTAAGCTCTGTACTTTCAGGTTTAATAAAAACAATGTTGAATGGATAGCTACATAGTTTTTAGGAAATCATATTGAGACGGGGGGAGCAGCTTTATCAAATTTAACGAAAATGGAGGTATTTTCTTGGGTATTCTTGGTATACACTTCAGCGAGTGATCAGCTGCTTTCTCTTTTTCTGCTTTGATTGCTGGAGTTTGCCGTTTGTCAAAAAGTATTTTACAATCTTCTAACAAAATAACGAATGCAATCTGAAGATCTACTTCCACATTTTCAGCAACCTCGGCACTTGGTTCAACGCTATCATTAATCTCACTCATGATTATTAAGTACCACAGAACAAACAACAATCGAACCAATTTGAGGTTAATCACGTCCTAGTATTTACTAGTAGCATTGTTTATATAGAAGTAAGATAGTTAGTCAATGCCTGTGTAATTGGTGTTGGACGCAAACGCAAGTGTCATCTAGCGTGATTAGTTACAAACATGAATATTTGACGTCATTTTGATGCAGGTTCCTTCAAAAAACCCTGATTTTAATGCTGTCCCATTGTCTAAGGAAGTATAGTCAGTCAACCTTATGGGATTATTATTGGATGACGATGGGGTTTATTAGTAGATGGCGCCAGCACGATTGCCCTCAAAAAGGAGACAAACGAATGAGATGGAAAGTGTCGTAGTAATCGCGTAAAGTGAATAATGAATGGACATTATTTCGCGTTTTTGATTGGCTCAGTGTCCGTTCCACCTGCCACTTGCAATTTGCATGTAAACGAGAGAGCACAAAACATGTGTTGTTGTCTTGTGCGAGAGAGCAAAGTAGCGAACTTTCGTGGTGTTTGGCATTTCATTGTTTTTGTCTTGTTAGGTCTCAGTCAGTTTTCGAATTCACATAAGTAGATATTTTCAGGGTGATTTCTCTTGACTAATGTTTAGGGGAAGATGTCCAACGTTCTTGATGACAACCGATGATTGGTTTCAAGTTATGAAGGTGATAATGCCATTTCCGACAGTTACCATTTTATTTTCTGTTTTTATTGAGAGCTTTTATTTAACTTGCTCTGTGTGTGTTAGATGGGTACAAATCTTGCAAGCTGAATTAGAACCACTTCCTCTTATTCTATGGAATTGAAATTTTTCGTGTTGGTTCAGTTCCGATGACAAAACATTAATGTCGAAGAAATTGTCCCCCCCGCCCACCGAAAGTTAGATAGAGAACGCGTAGGGTTTCGGAAGTTTTATTGACGGATTTGGACGTCAGAAATAACAACGAAAAAAAAATAAGTAGGGAGGGGGATGCCCCCCTTCTCTCGAAAAGTTGGAAAACTAACTCGTGAAATTAAAATCGGAAAAATCTCTAAAAATCGTGAAAAATATCTGACAGTCGAATGTTATGGTTTATAAAAAGGAATTGTCCCCCCCGCCGTCCTCCGAAAGCTAGATAGAGAACGCGAAGGTTTTCGGACGTTTTTTTGACGGATTTGGACGTCAAAAATTACAGCAAGAAAAAATGAATTAAGGAGGTACTCGCCTCCCTCTATTCTCGAAAAAAAAAAAAATGGAAAAAACGCGAAATTATAATCGGAAAAATCTGTAAAAATAGTGAAAAATATCTGACCGTCGGAAATTATGTTTTAAATAATTTCGCCTCCCCTTACCCCCCTCAAAAGCTAGGTAGAGAACGCAAAGGAATTCGGAAAATGTTTCAACAGTTTCGGACATGGAAAATAATGATGAAAACATAAATAGATCGGGGGGTTCGCCCTCATTTCCTGTCACAAAAAAATAGGAAAACTCGCGGAATAGAAATCAAAAAAATCCGTAAAAATAGTGAAAATTATCTGGCCATTGAACAAAACGGTTTTAAAAAAATTCATCCCTCTGCCCCCCTCTAAAGCTATTTAGAGAACACGTAGAAATTAGGAAAAATTTCCAACGGTAAATTAACAGGCAAGCGACCGTGCAACAATGGCGCATTGATTGAAATGAACAGACTAAGAAATATATTCACAGAAAACTAAAATAAGAAATAAATAAACTTAAAAAACCTTTTCAGATAAAAGCTTTTATTTAAATGCACTAAAGCGAAAAACCCATAATTTTGTTACATTATAAAATTTTAAATGATATAAAAGCTTGTCGTGTGAATAAATCTTGAGGTGATTTTTGAATTTTATATACTATAATAATTACATATATACTTCTCGCGACAAGCTTTTATATCATTTAAAATTTTATAATGTAACAAAATGATGGGTTTATTCACTTTAAAATTTATTTTCTTCTTTTTAGTACATTTAAATAGAAAATTTTCTCTAAAATGTTTTTTTTTCAAGTTTATTTATTTACCATGAAGTCAAAGTTGTAAAACCTAATGAGGGTTTTTTTTTCGAAATTAGGTACTGATATAATGGCATTATCTGCGACTGAATTTGAAGTTTCAGTCGATCGTTCGAAATATAGTACCTCTATAAGTGGATATCCTTATCAAAAATGAAACTTTATGACTTCATTACCAATACGCACAGAAAACTCATATGAAGAAGATGAAATAGTTATTTATATATGATACAAAAATTCGTAAATTAGGACTTTTTTTATGAGCGTGGAAACACGTGAGTACAAAAAAGCTCTTTATGAAAATGTATCTACAATTTTATTTCTACGCCTGTTATTATATTGGCAAATGGTAGCAATTGTTGAGTATATTTTATTCTATGAAGTTTTCATTTGATGACTTTCGAGTAAAATCTGACGAAAATACTGTCTTTTGGAATTATATGAACGATGCGTAAAACATAACTTTGTTATTATATTGGCAAATTGTAGCAATTGTTGAGTATATTTTATTCTATGAAGTTTTCATTTGATGAGTTTCGAGTAAAATCTGACGCAAAATCCTGTCTTTTGGAATTATATGAACGATGCGTAAAACATAACTTTACGCATATTTGATTTTTTCACTTACGTGTCCTGAAAAGTATCACTTTAGGCACTGTACGTGGACACTGAGTAAAACCATAAATATTTCCATCTCCCCGATGATCGTGCATGGTCAGTAAATTATATTTTTTTCTACAACCGCTTACCAAAGTAGGTAGCCTTTGACGCTTTTAGATCTCAACGCAAAGCTGATGTTTTTTCAGAAATGTTTTGTGACAGCTTTTTCGATCTAGTGCGAAAATATGGAAGAAACGGTCGATCTCTCGATCTCTTTCGTTGAAAACGAACCTATTCTTGCATGATGTTTAGTATAGACAATAAATTCATAACACTCTTAGGAACTGAGGTGGTGTTGAGAGCGTAGGTGCTATTAAGCTGAAGGCCTGTGATTCGATCTCGACATACTTTTTTTTTCAAGCAAGTTATCTTGTTTTGTTAGAGATGTGAATTATTACATATTTGGATAGCTTTTTCATTTGGGATTACTATTGATGAGTGTTTATTTTCTCATGGGTAATGTTAGGTTTCTATGTTTAAAAGCTGCGTTTGAAGAAAAAAAAACATGTGTTTATTCCGAGAACAAAGTGCCATTGCCGCTCTCCAAAGATTACCGCGCTCCTCGCGCTCTAAATACACAAATAACTATATTGTACAACAAAAAATGTATTTTAGGCCCGTGTAGGAGATGAATGATTTCTGGTGACAACCTCCTTTGAAACTCTCCTTATATGTCCATATACATTGTTGATAACATCGAACCATCAATTAAAGAACACTTGTCCACCAACACTTGAATTTTCCTTGAATTGTCCTTGAACTGTCCTACCCAAATAATTCTAGATCTATCATGGACGGATTCGGACATGAATCACAAAATTTGTCCTCCATCTTGAATGTTCGTATTGGTCTCCAACACAACAAGCCCTTGTATAGGTACCAATTTTGAAAGAATCTAATCAAAAATCGTATTCGCCATTTCGAATTTTGAAAAAATACAAAATCTACTCGAGATTCGCATTATGAATAGTTGGTCAATAAATCACAAAAACTGTTCGCTATCTTGTTTTTTCTCTTGTGAATGTCGTAACGAACCTGAATGAATTTAATGGACACCTGCCAAATTTTAAAGATGATTGGATCAGTGGAATTGGCTCAAAATTTCCACTGAAGTTTTGACCCCGTTATACCTAGACAGTATAGATACTATACCTGTTAAGTGTGAGTGAAACTAAACAAAAACTTGTACAAATAATACTGATATATTATTATTTACCTACTTATTGGGTGCCTTCAAGCACTAATGAATATTCTTTTATGTGTTTTCAAAACATATCAACTGCGATATAATATCGTAATAGAACATTTTTTTGTACCTATACTTAGGGATCATTGTTCAGTAAGAATATTGCTACTTTACGTGTTTCATTATATTAGGCTTAATTGCAGCAATATAAAATTTTACCACTGATCATCATCTGATATTCGAAACATCCGAATGCAAACTTTGACTCGTCTTTTATTCTGCTAAACATCTCACCAATGACAATATTCTGCACATTACTGAATGAAGCGAATGAAAACTGGCGTTCTATTTTAAAAAGAGACAGAAGTATAGTTTTGCGTGCCATCCGATGAAGGCGCCACATTACTGGATACATTTTTAATGTTTCCAGTAAAATAGTATAGATGTCTCAGGTGACGGCCATCCAATGCATTTTGCACAGGGATTGTCTGACTATTCTTCTTTAGACAATGGCTGTCCCATTGTTTCAATCAAGTTACGACATGACTTGGATGCGAGCTCACTATCGCCATCTACATGTCGCTTCCATTTTGATCCAATTATAATCCCATAAGGTTAACTAACTATCTTCTATATAAACAATGCTAGTAGTTTATACTTCTAACCTAAGTCAACATTTCCCATCGAATAATTTACTTTATGTAAAACATACTCCACAAAATATTAGGAAGTAAAAGCTCTTGAAGTACAAGCAAATACTCTTTAATCATACCTACTACCCAATAAGTTTGCGAAGTAATTTCGCCCGTTGTCGCTTAATTATTTTGCGTCCGTGACATCATGGAGGATGGGTGAGCGTTACACGCAGTTACAGAGGTGCGTTTCAATTTAACGTCTGTCGTCCGGTAACGGACGATGTATGACGTCATAGTTGTTTCGTCGGGCGATATTTGTCAGATTGAATTTTGAAACGCTCTCCTAAATCGTGGGGTAAATAGTTGACGGTCGGACGTTCCACTCAAGAATTTTGAAACGATAGAATGAAGTTTTCGGACATGACGTTCTAATATCGAAACGCTTCATAAGAAAAGTTAAACGTCGGACGCACGTCGGACGTAATATTGAAACGCACCTCAGGAGATGAGATGCCACTGCAGTACACTGTACCCTGTACCACAGAACACCTAAACTCCTAGGTATTCTGTGACTGTACACTCAGAATTACCGTGACTACCCCGCCTCGAATATCGCCGGTCAACGAGTTCTGTAATATTCGTCAACAACGAAATATTTTCACCAATTATTTCAGCGATATTCTCGTAGTGCGTTACGCTCGGTCCGGTGGCGAAACTTCAACGCGAACAATCGGCAACGCCGCAGAGAGCGGAATACTACACGCACCGCTACGCACACAACGCAATCCTTTACCTTGCACTCGAAATTAACAATCGCCACATTCGCAGTTCTTGCTCCTTGTTCATCCGTAAAGTCACAAACAAACCGCATCGGTACCAGTCGGCAGTGTTGCCATGTCGTTCTCTGATCGGCCGAGAGAAAGGCAATGGGATATACCTACAATATATTATTAAATTCTTGTTTTTTAAGTAGTTGCATTTTCATTAATTCTTTAATAGTCTCACAAATACGATAAGTCAGTAGACGGACAAAAGGATAGACCGAAGATACTGAGAAATTTATTTGGAATTTCTTATCAATAATTAACAAATACTCAGGGCTTCCAGCGACCCCTTTTAAAGATTTTTTTAGAGCTTCGTCCTTTTTGTTATTTTTTTTTTGTAAAATGCCCCTTTTATTCCCTCTTTTTGTTGTTCGCAATAGGCCCCTTGTAGATAATTTTTTAATTGCATTGAACTGATCAATTATACGTAAATATTATCTCACAGAAATATTTTAAAATTATGTGGACTAATCGTCGAAATGACATGTTCATGTTTTAAAGAGAAACATTCTCAATTGAAAATTGAATCAGTACATGACTCCTCTGGAAATGGAAAACCCTACGATAAAATTGAAGTTACTTTTTTGTAATATCTAACAGAAAACAACTACTTCCCCGGCAAAGGCCACGCTGGACATTGAACTACATCTGATAGATATTGAGAAAGACCCTATATAACTAGAGAGAAAAAATCTGAAAGTGAAAATTTGCATTTTCATTCAGATAGTTGATTATTTATTAAATGTCCAGTTTCCATTGGAGATTCTTATCTATGAATGAGGTAAGGGAGAATGTTATTCGGAAGTATCACTGACAGAAAATCGCTCATTTCATTGACGCGTGGATTGCATCACTTTCGCTAGGCCTCCAAAACATTTTGGTCGACAATGAAATCGACATGTTCATATTAAATGAAAGTTTGTTTTTGTGGAGGATATTCGTTTCTTGACATACCTTTTTGGGAATTTTAACCTTCCACAGTCTGAAAATGAAAAAATGTTGATTCAAAGAAATGTGTACAATAAAAAAATCATTAATGTATGATCATCTGCAAAATGCCAAACATAAAATAAAGATAATTTAAAAATCCTCCACACATGCGAAAAAGGGAACATATGAATTTGTTGGAATCTATGGAAATAAACAAGTCAAAGAAAAATCCCATTTCTATTATCCTCAACGAACAACTCGATTTAAACAATAGCCATCTCCTGAACCTATAACCCAATTCCCAAAACCTGCATTTGCCAAATTATTTGTTATGTTCATTTATCATTGATATTGATTCTGAGAATCGATTAATTAAGGTATTTCCTAGGTATACTGCAGTCCTAAGTCCATTAATGACCAGAGATATTGAGGCAGTCACTTGCGCCTATAAAGCTTAGAATTTCAGGTGTATTTTGAATATCTATCTTTTTTACTGATGTTTTGGATGGCAAAGAACAGCCAAATTTGTTGTTCAAGTCAACGGCTCAGTCATAGGGAACATGTAGAGAGTGAAATTTAAATTATGGAAAGAAACGAGACACGTCCTTTGTGCTTAGGAAGGCAGTATGGCAATATAGGTATAAATACTCAGATTTGGATGTATATAATCTAGTTAGTTTTGAAACTAGTCAACAAATAAAAAATTATCGTGGAAAATGGACAAAATATTTTATTGTGGATCCTAAGTGAACATGAATTTCCACAAAATAAACAAGTCATCAATGAAAGAACTACGAGGATGGTCCCTGGCCTGACCTAGCGATGGCGGTAGTTGCTTGAAAAATACCATTGTATTAGAAAGTACACAATCTATACTTCTATACAGCATATGTTTCAAGTTTGAAGAAGCCACGTTGTTTAGTATTAGTTTTACAGCCATCAATAGTAAACGTTTTCAGTGAATTTGTAAACATGGAAAAAATTGGTCATCGTTATGTGATACAATACTTTTATTTGAAAGGCCTTAGCCCAACCAATATAAAAGCTGAACTAGATTCTACTCTGGGTGAGACTGCTCCTTCGTTATCAACAGTAAAATATCGGGTAGTAGAGTTTAAACGAGGCCGTACGACCTGCGAAGACGAGCATCGCAGTGGTCGACCAAATGAGGTGACGACTCCAGAAATGTTGAAGGAAATCCACAAAGCGGTACTGGATGATCGTCGACTGAAAGTGCGCGAGCTAGCAGACATAGTAGGCATTTCAAAAAGTGCGGTACATCGCATATTAACTGAAAATTTGGACATGAGAAAGCCGTGCGCAAGATGGGTGCCGCGTTTGCTCACAATGGAACAAAAACAGCGTCGTGAAGATGTTTCTATCGAGTGTTTGACAAGGTTTCTAAGAAATAAAGCCGAATTTTTGCGCCGTTTCATAACCATGGATGAAACATGGTCCATCACTTCACACCCGAAACAAAAGAACAATCAAAACAATGGACTGAAAAGGGAGAAGCGGCTCCAAAGGCAAAGACCGTTCCATCTGCAGGCAAGGTCATGGCGTCAGTTTTTTGGGATGCGCGTGGGATAATTTTCATTGACTATGTTGCAAATGGAAACACTATCAACGGCGAGTATTATGCGAACTTATTGCAACGTTTGAGCGAAGAAATCAAGCAAAAACGGCCGCATTTGGCTAAGTTGAAAGTGTTGTTTCATCAAGACAATGCACCAGCTCACACATCCTTTATTACTATGGCCAAAATTAATGAATTTAAGTTTGAATTGCTACCTCATGCATCCTATTCGCCAGATTTAGCCCCTTCGGAGTATTTTTTGTTCCCAGACTTGAAAAAATGGCTGGGTGGTCAAAAATTTTTCAACAATGAAGAGGTTACGTCGGCAGTTGATGGTTATTTTTGAGGAGCTTCACGATTATTATTATGAAAAGGGTATCGAACTTATTGAACATCGCTGGGAAAAGTGTGTGGAGCTAAAAGGAGATTACGTTGAAAAATAAATAAATTTTTTCCAAAATTTTTCTGATTTCTTTGTTGGGACAGGGACTTCTGGACCACCCTCGTACTAGCAGTGTTACCGGACGGAGTTACCGCAGTGGTTAGGCGCTCGGCTCGTTACCCGTAGGTTGCGAGTTTAATGCTCCAATGAGTCAGATTTTTTCTTTTCGAGAATATGTTTAGTTGAAGTTGACTGAAGCCCTTCTGCATGTTTGTTCATATTATTACGGTTATGAAGCGAGATCTTAGATTTTTCCTTTCGACTGGCAACTGTGTACGAGCTGCTATCAACCGCAATCCAGTGAACTCTTATGCAAAGGAAGAGAACGGCCAGAGTGTGGAATACTTGTTTGGTATTCTAGACGTTTTTTTCAGCCGCGCCTCTCACTCAGTGGACTTGACTTACCCACTCCATGATCGGAGTTGGCGTATATACAATACTCTCGTCGGTCGAGACCATACTTCATGCTAATGGATTAGGAGAAATAGGTCATAATTCGATTATATCGTTCTATGATTATTAGTAAAAACTTTGAATTATTATTAATTGGGACAGATCGCGGCCTTCGATTATCGAGAGTGCGTCAACAAAAAATAACCCAGAGAGAAGCTATAATCCTTTCTGATGTAATTTGTAAAAATGATAATCAAAGAAAAACTCTGGCACACTGACCCTTCTGTATGGCGAGTCTATTTTTTTAAATTTCTTTGACTTTTCCACTCTTCTCAAGATATTCACGTAATCTGACCAATCACAAATCAAAGACAACTTGTATTATCGCGAAAACACCTGCTCTCTCTCAATTCTGATGGTCTGTCAGCGTTGGTGATTTCGACGATGTAACCATAGATGACAAAGCAAAGTTTGACATTTTGACGGATCATAATTGTAGGCGAAAACGTCGAAATGAGTCGCATCGTAACTATATAATAAATTATTGATAGTTATAATACATTTTTTGTGATTATAGTTGATTGATTATGGTTATGATGAATTGATTGTTCATGTTTATAATAATACTTTTAATGCTTCGTGAAATAGTCTAATAAAATTCCACTCGTGATTTAATTTATCTCATAAGTCTGTCTTTTATTTGTGAACTCAACTGAATTCAGTTTCGTTCAGAAACGAATCGACGGACTTATCGCGAAAATTCAATCACTTGTGGTATTACTACTGACAATACGAGGATGTATTGATATCTAGTTAGTCTAGACCAGTTCCCTGCATAAACAAAATATTGCGTTACCATAGCAACGAACAATAACTTATTAGAAGTGTCAGTGTAAAGTTTGACGTCAAAAAAGTAAACCAGAGTTACGCAATAAATTGAAAGAAAAAATATTTCCACCGAAATTGTGAAAATCGAAAAATTGGAGTATCGAGCCATCATCAAGTACCTGTATTTGAAAGGGCCTCCAAAAACATTATTAGTAAATTTGGTAACTTTTCCCAACAATTTGTTCAGACAAGATCAATGTTGTTACTATATCATTTCCTTATCAACTTTCTAATGGACCAGGATATCGTAGAACATGAATATTCTCAGTTAAACCGATTCCACATATTTCACCGAAGAACTAAGTTTTTATTTAAACTTTTTTGAATTCGGAAAATATGCCTTTCACTGACTTTCAATCGAACTACAATCGAATGAAATGTACCTAATACTATATGAATATGATTTCAAAATGTATTTTAATGAAAGGTCACCCTGAAAAAGTGTGCGGTACACATGCGTCACACTAATGGTCAGTTGAAGAGTTCGTCCAAGTAGAAATTTTATTATTCATTCTATTTTGCAGTTGGACAACAAATGAATCCATCCTAAAATACTCACATATTGTATAATTCCTGTGGACTGAAATTACTCTGTTTTCATCATTGTTCCCCAGGTGTTTATTTAAAGTTTACTTTGGCAGCTGAATGCATTTTTAGCAAATGCCTGTGCATCAATCAAATCAGCCTGCGTTGCTATAGAAAATCCGTAATATGCCGGGCACCAAACCGTCTAACCTAACTTATAATTACGGCGGCAATTGCCAGCAACACTCGGTTTTCTAGTTGTTAATTTAAAGATTCAGGGTCACTTCATTTGTTTTCGAACAGCGGCGTGCGAAAAAATTGCGCGCTTTGAATTTTTTTTCTACCACAGCTTACGTGGCTGCCCTACCAAATACGTATCTGATCTGCCCAAAATTTAAACTCATCCATAAATATCCCAGAAGTAACCAGAACATGATAATGTGTTTTTCACAACTTTTCCCAAAATTGGAATTTGTGTGCGGTCCTGTACATAGGTTTTATAGCTATTAACGTACACAGAGAGAAACAAATGTATGTTTTCTACACAATTGTGAACAATTTCAGCACAATTTGTTTCTAAAAAGTTGACAGCACCAATTTGTTAATTTTTCTTCCATAATATTGTATTAGAGATATTGTGTATAAACGATACACTTCAGTGTTGTATTATTCTGAATAGTTTTGTTTAATTTTATCAACCAATAATGGTGGATGTGAATAAAATAAATTTTAAGTAAATGCTTGTACTTTCTTGAAACAGACTTATTCATTTCATAGAGAAATGAAAGGGATATATAAAAAATATGAGCAACACAGCGAAGTGGTCGAGGTGTTAGAGCGTTTGTCTTCCACCCAGACGGTCCGGGTTCGATCCCCGGTCGTGTGTCACTGAGCTGAAGTGGTTCGGATTCCACTTTTATTTAAACTGTAGGTCCCGGATCTCCCTTGCTCGCACAAGCTCTGCTTTTGAGGGGTTTTCTCCGAAAACCTGGGAGTTTCGTAAAAACAAAAAAAAAATGCTAGATTTTATTCACCTCACCCATTATCTACCGTATAGAAGGAATTAATAAAAACTAAATGTTTTGTTTTAAAAATAAACACAATTTATGTCCTATTGTAGCACCACCGTGTGCATTATTAGTTGTGGTATACACAAAATATACAAAATTATCGGTATGTTGTGCAACGAATATCACAAATATCAACAACTTGTGTACTGTTTATTCATAAATTGTAATGAATGGCAACAATTTGTGAACCTAGTTTGTACAAATTGTGTAGGTATTTTAAATATAGGATGCAAAAAATGTCACAAATTTCTGTACTCGGTTATACATGAATTGTGTAGGTATATTGTACATATTTGTGTACAGAGCATGCCAAATTTCATAGGTACCATTTCTGATTTTAAGAAAGGAGTTGAGACACAACATCCAAACGGAATAAGATAAGAATAAGCATAAGTTTCAACCTGCTCGCTTCTTTATATCTTATTCTGTTCAGATATTTAAAGCTTCATTTTGCAGAAGGTTGATATAAAATCAAATGTCATTCAAATAATGTTTATTTCATCACAAATAATTGATAACAAAAATAATTGAACTATAAACTCTAATTACAAATAAAAAACAGAAACACAAAATACCTAACAAAACATAAATGAACCATACATTTTGTTATTTTGGAACGCGTTGAATAATAATAGAGTTTAATTAATCTTTGTGTCAAACTATATTTATTCAAGAAGGAAGTAGGGCATAAAGTACGACATTAGATAGTTGGTAACTAAGCAATAAAAACACAATGAACTAGTATGACATAAAAATATTTTGAATGGTATTACCGATAGGTACTACTATTTTTTAGTTTTTTTTTGTATATGTTTTCTCCTATCAATAAAATCTATTATCACTATTATTTGGTTTGAATTAAAATTCTCCAGTCGGGTCCTGTCTCCGATGCTCCGATACATTCGGAGTGCGCGCTGGCAACATAACAACTCCCCAAACTATGGGGTAAGCAGCTATTGGGTCCGGGAATCGTGTGTCCTGAGCAGACGTAATGAACCGAGGATGATAGCCTTCTGCATTCTTCCGGCTAGGATATCTGACATCTTGCGACATGCCGGTATGATTTTCAGGTTCGAGAGTAACTAATTCATCACACCGCCAAGGGACCCTATTATCAGAACAACCATTTTTACAGAATGGTCTCGGTAGAGCCTGCGGAGTTCTAAGAGTAAATCTCGATATTTCGTCCGCTTCTCCTCCTCTTTTCGGACATGCCGGTATGATTTTCAGGTTCGAGAGTAACGAATTCATCACACCGCCAAGGGACCCTATTACCAGAACAACCATTTTTACAGAATGGTCTGGATAGAGCCTGCGGAGTTCGAAGAGTAAATCTCGATATTTCGTCCGCTTCTCCTCCTCTTTTCGGACGATATTCGTTTCGACAGGAGCCGAAAACTCAATGACGAAAGTCGTCTTACTTCCATGGTCGAGGAGTACTACATTAGGCTTATTGGTCTGTATTTGCCTGAGGGTGGGAAATGATTATTAAATTGTTGAAAAAGTCCATATCTCGAAGTGGAGTGGATAGTTTTTATGTAAGAATAAATCTTGAAGGTTTCGGGTTCAGAAAAACCCATCTTCAGTCGAACAGACTATTTAGTTATACAAGTTGGAGATACATTAAAAAATTGAAATATTGTTCGTAAACCAAACTACATTAATGATTATTATTATTTACGGTTTGTATAAAATTGCATCGATTTTTATAGTGCACCGTTCACCACAAAATATAAATATAGCAATTGAGGTTTGTGGTTTTACCGCTCATCTTGATCTTTCACCATAAAATAAACATGACAAACGAGTTTTATAGTTTCTGAATATTTGAACCATATCAAATTATCAAGACCAAAAAATGTTACACTGAAATGAAACGAAAGGTAGATTTCAACTGAAATTGGTTCACTTTATTATCGATGATTTGATTACTTCATTTGATTATAAAATTAATACCAAAGAAGCAATTTGTTTATCACGGTTACTCATTTTCTTGAACTGTTTTTATTTCCGAGGTTATTTCTCTACCAGATGGTCACTTTCAATAAGCCGTGCAAAATTTCTGTTCTATAAATAATATAAATAACAAGTTTATAAATATTCATCACAAAATGTATTGTTAAGTATGCATATTACGGAACTGAATATATGATGAATAATTTCATTACGAACTGGTTTTGCTCACGTGGATGTCCTCTGTGGAAAAATATCCGTTAGGGCTCCTTTTCCACGGACTTATTCCAGTTGTTTTTTCCACCTCACAGACATTCCATCTCTCCTATATTTTTGCCTCTCTTTCTCCCACTTTTTTAATAACGTAAGTAATTTCAAACTCAAATAGTAATCACGGGGGTGCCGCTGCCGCAGCTAAGCAAGTCTAGGCCCACATGGACCCTTTTTGCCATCTCTTGTTTTCCACATATCTACATTACTCTCCAAATATTCTTTTTCTAACCTGCGTGACCTTTTAATGAAGGTCAGTATGTTCGTCCACTCCAAGTCGGTTAGTCCCTCTTGTTGGAGTTTTTCAACACCAAAGATTTCAAATCTCCTGTACTGCCTAATTTGTTATGCCCTATAAGTATTCCTATAAGGAGGCGTAGTGCTTGGCGGTTTCTTGACGTTCTTGACTTCATGGAGACGGTCTTTGACTACCTGCAGCCGGTACTATCCCTCCAAAGTTTGTTCAGTTCTTCTTCTGCCCAATCGTTAAGAGGTGAAGAGGTTTGGTTCCGCGCACCCCTCTGTGACGGACCCTACCAGCTGAACTTCGATTCAGCCAGGGATGTAACGTTGTAAAGGTTGTGCACCATGGAATATCAAATTCCCATTCAAATATAATGTGTCGTATGACAGTTGTCATTTAATACCAGATGGGTTCGTTCGTCTGTTTCACGGAGCAAACCAATAAGAATCGTTTGTCTCTGTTTAACTCATTTGCCTGCATTAAAATTGGATACAAGTAAAGCAGTTGCATCAAACATCTATTTTGCACAGGAACAAGCCCTACGTGATTTCTTATTTGAGTTTAATGCGGTTTTCAAAGTTTTAAAAGTTTTTATTGTTTGTATTCTACATTTTTTTTAAATTCCTGTATCTGTATCCCTGCAATGAGTAGAGTTGTTGCTTAAATCAGTGCCGTGATATGTTCGTGTCTTAGACAAGTGGACTATATATAAACTCGGAAATTTGGTATTGACAGTCCAAATTTTTTAGGTTTATTTTATTTGTTACTCATGGGAATGAAACATCTTCCCAGTTACTTTGACTAGTGCTTACAATATTCTGTATATTCTGAAACTTTTCCGATTTTAGAGGTGCTCTATTAGCAATTGATGATTTGAAACTACAGTGAACAGGAAAACATGATTACAAGAAATGAAACCGCAAATTCGAGATCGCCCATTTGTTGAGTAGTATATCTCGGTGTTCGCCTGTCCAACTAATAATTATTTCTCAACATCGCGGTCGAGAGAGCAACAAAGCCAAGTTTCTGCCGATCAGCTAAGGAACAACAACCATGACGACCTTGAACTGCGCCAAACTTGTCTGTGGCAACTTCTAGACGCGACACTACCGATCAACAGTTCAAACACACAAAATTACCAAGAACTAGACGTTAGAAATGAGGTTTTCGTTAGCGACTAGCATAATACATGAATATTTACAATAAGCGATGTTGTTAATTTCTTGTATAAATACATTTGAATGAGACGACGGCGTCTCCTTTGTTTCGGATTTTCTGAAATTGTAATTATTATCTGCTCGACTTTTGTGACTTTGGAGGTTTAGATCTTTGTGTAACGAATGTTAGACATATTAGCACAGAACTCAAAGTTCTTTGGGGAGATTGGCAAATACCGTTAGTTGTTCCCATCCGCCAACCATTTAGACTGTTAGAAAACAACCACTCTTGGTGCTAATACCGCGACATGTATAGAAGTATTTGAAACAGATCCTTGTACAGATTAGTTTCGAGGTGGTTGCCTCTACTCAGTGCAGAGGTAGGTTCATATAGACAGCTTTCAGGCCATCTGTTACCCGTCCGAATCATACAACACTCTAGCTGTTTGGTTTTTTTGGTTTTGCGTTAGTGAAATTTAGTCTAAACCACCCAATCTTGCGATCAGAGCAAGAAACATTATTTTGGTTCGGAGATTCTTTTAGGCATTGAGCACAGAGCTCAAAGATTTTTGGGGAGATTGTTGAAAAACGAAGAAGCTTCGAAACATTTTTTATCTGCTATCCTCGACGGAGATTGAATTATATCAAACAGATGTAATATTAGTCATTGGCACTAATGCAGATGTTCCCAGTAACCAACTAGCAGAATTTTGTTACGATTCGGACTGGGGGACCGACTACCAGCAGGCTAGTTTCAAGGTTGTTACCACAAGTATATACATCACGATAATATATCATAGTATTTTTAGCGTGCATCAATTCGGTATTCTCCTAATCTCAAATACCGAATAGTTTTCATAAACATTTTTGATCAGAATTTCTCCTTTCCGTCATCCGGCTGCACCCTCAGAAGTCTTGGAGACTTGTGAGGAGAACATTTGATGCCACTCCATGATACAGTAATTCAGTTCATTGGAAATTCGTGGACTAAAAAGGCGATTCAACAAAATAAACTGTTAGATAAATATCAGCTATCTCTGAATATTGATATGTAGCATTTTCAATAAGGGATTCTAATAAACCAAATTCCAACCATATTTAGATCATTGACATAAAGAGAACTCAGTGGAATCAAGTGCTTGGATATTATGGACAAAGATATAAAAGAGTGTTTTGTCAAAAACACTAATTTTACGGCAAAAACTAGTTTCTGATGACGTTTTATATTTTTATTTTTCCGTCTCTATATGACAATACATGAATAACTATATTATTAAATGCAATTAAAGAATAAGTAAAAAGTGAAAAGTATAAGTCCAAAACATTCTCCGGGCCTCGTAAAAGACTACTTTGGTTTCAACAGAACAATCTTTGTCATAGGTCTTCGATATAATCCTGTCGCTGTTTTTACTTCAACCACCCTAATTTTGTTGTCGCGCCCAGGAAAAGTTCGAGTTATTTTTCTTTTGGGTTATGTATTTCTTGGAGAAGTATCATCCGCCAATATGAGTAGATCTCCTTCAGCAACATCACTTTTGTTGTGCTGCCACTTGCCTCGTTTAGTCAGAGTTGGAACGTATTCTCGTAGCCAACGTCGCCAGAAAAGATCTGCAAATCTCTGTGCAATACGCCATTGCTTTCGTAAATTGGAGTCTGAACCTGTGAACACTCCTGGTGGACTTACTTCATTTAGTTTACCAATAAGAAAATGGTTGGGTGTCGGAGCATCGTCGTCTAGATGATCTGAGGAAACGTAAGTGAGTGGATGGCTATTCACTGTATGTTCCACTTCAACAAGAAGAGTTAGCAGCGTTTCTTCCTTTGGACTCTGTGTCAGAACTACTCTTAGAGCGTTTTTAACAGACCTAATCATTCTCTCCCACACTCCTCCCATGTGGCTGGCTGTAGGTGGATTTTTGAACCATTGTATGTGTCGCACACAACAAAACTGCTGGAACTGATCTGTATCGACTTGTTGAAGGGCTAATTTCATTTCTTTTTCGGCTCCACAAAGGTTTGTTCCATTATCCGAGTGTAGTTCGCTAGGACTACCTCTTCTACAAATGAATCGACGGATTGCCATCTGTAGTGAGTGAAGAGGCCAGTTCAAGGTGAATCGCTCTTGTAGACATACACGTGAAAATAACTCCATAGCGTTTTTCCTTTCTCCAACCGATGGTAACTGTCATCGGACCAAAATAATCCATCCCCGTGATCATAAAGGCTCTGACTTGAGGTGTGATTCGACAATGCGGAATTTGACCCATTTGTTGAGTTTCCAACTTGGCATTCCTTCTCCAGCAGATAACACAGGATGTCACACAACTTTTTACAGCTGATCTTGTATTTACGATCCAAAACCTCTCCAAAACCGTTCTCTCAACTGGTTGACCAATTGTTCTCTGCCCTGGTGATGATTCAAATGGTGATAATGTTTCCAAACTCTCGGCAGGTGGGTCACCACTGGATGGCCGCTTGATTGAGAGGACTTGATGTCAGCTGCTTGAACTTTAGCTAGCATTAGATGTGAGTTCAAGTCCCTGTAAAGGGGGAAATTTTTCTCAAACGGATCATTATAGATAACCTGCATGCCATTCCTGGCGTATCATGCTTGCTACGAATAATGGTGTAATAGTACTCACTATGACGAAAAGCAGTTAGCTCATAAGCTCTTGATGATGCTAACACTTGTTGGAGAAACTCTCGCCGCATGAAATTGACGTAGTTTTAATATTTGGACAATATTTTATGTTTTTGAATTATATTCGCACCAAAGGTTTCAATGTTCACATAAGTTATAACTCATAGTGATGAACTTTTATGTTCTGAAGTTATGATAGTGTAATAGTAATCATTATAATACTTTCAGATTGGGCTAAAACCAGAAAAACAGTCGTTAAATCGTTAAAAGAATCAACTCAAAAGCCAAAGATCCAATTCTGATTGTCGGGTGTGTTTTGAGTGAATAAGGAAACAGACTTTAGACAGTGACACACACACTGACACTTATTTTACCACTTTTTCGTATCGCATTCCGTTTGCGAAATCCTCAGCTGTTTATTATTTTCCTGGAAACGATAACAAAGTTTAGATAGCAAGCATCAATTATCAATAGTCGGCGTTAGAAAAGGCGACCTCAGGACCTCTGTGTTTGATTTATTCGCAGTTCTTTGGACAACTCATAGAAAGCGAGGAAAGTAAATGCGGGCGTCTCGATTCGGATTGGACCCTCTTGACCTTTTTCTTCGGTGGTTAATCAGCGAGGGGGAGGCTTTGACGACCTTAATCCTACTTCATCATTAGGGTCGTAGATCGTAAGTCTGCACCAGTTCGTATTTTTCAGAAGAAATTAACTTCTCCGGCTGAATACTTAGACACAAGGAGTGTGATTCATACTTTATTGTAGACCTAAACGATTTTTTTGTACCAGCGCAAGTGAAGTAGATAAGTATATCCATTCAATATTTCAGAAACAGAAGGGCACCTATATAAAGTTAGCGAGACAACATCGAAAAAGTTGAAAACGGATTGTTATATAATTTGCCGCATTTTTGTCGCTAATTAGTTATGGGAAGAAAAAAAATTGTCGCTCTTTTTTTTTAAATATGCGTTGTTTTGCTAACTTCATATGAAGTTAACGAAACAACTTCCGTAATTTCTATTTTTTCGCAGTTCTGAAGTTTCCATAATTTGCCGCCTTTTTGTCGCTAATTAGTTGCGGGAAAAAAAATTGTCACTATTTTTTTAAATATGTGATGTTTCGCTAACTTCATTTCTACCTTTTATCAGTTTGAAGTATCTATAATTTGACTATAACAAGTGGGTACTTCGTTTGAGGTTAAGATGATAAAAATTTTGAATTTGATTTATTGCTTTTTTGTTCAGAATATGATGAAGCACCGCACAGAAGTAAATTTACTACTACCATATTTTTGTGACGTCCCCTCCTCAAATTTTACTTAGCCGATATACTCTGAGACTTATAACAAGTGAGCAAAGTTGAAGCATACAATATTATTACAGAGTAAGTCGTTGTGAGAGGTAGTTTTGCATCAAAATGAACAAGTGTCGAGCTATGGGTTGCTGCAACTTGCAGGGTGATGCAAGCATTCATTTTTTTACATTACATTATCTGACTGAGGTAAAAAATGATTCATTTTCATAAGTTCGATGAAGGGTACATGGTTTCCTCTGTAGCTAATGTGCTTTGAAGACAAATAAGTTTTCATCTGTACAGCATGTTCATATAGAAATATTTCATCAACCTGAACGAAAATGAACGTGATAAAATGGTCAATACGCTGTCGTGACACCGAGCACGATTTTATCGAAGCGTAGCGCTGCCTATTGCTGGAGGTGCCGTCTTGCTAGTTTCACTCCGGTATGTTTCATAATTTAGAATAAAAGGTAATTTCAATGTAAGTACCTTTGAGGTTCCACCATTCTGTTTTTATTGTTAGTATGAAAACATTGAGAAATAAATATTTCTCATAGTATTTTGAGGAAAATGGTATAGATGACGAGAATGATTAGGCAGTGGAGAGAGTTCTTGTTTTCGTTTCTAGAAACCCATGAATAATATCATTTTTGGTTAATAGCCACAAAAATAACACTTTTGCAACGTAAAAGCGGACATTAATGAATATTTTGAATTTGATGGAAGACAAACATTACGAAAGTTGTTTCTTAGACATTGCTATTTTTTTAATGTGTATATCCACAATTTTTCTTCTCCACAAATTAAATGATAAGTTACTAAAAACTACGAATTATGGATACATTAAAAACTTTTACTTACTCAATTTATTTCATTCTCAAGTTTTCAGTAAGGGTAGTGTTCTATTTGTCAACCCCTTTCATTTGATACCCATATTGAGAGGATTGAAAAACAAAGTAATCCGCCATGTTGTGGTGGTGGCCATCTTTGAGTTGTAATTTTTTCATGGAGTACTGTATTTCTACTAGTTCAGCACTTTAATTTGATACCCATATTGTGGGGATTGAACAAAATATGTCGTCCGCCATTTTGGGGCGGCGGCCATCTTGGATTTGGAATTTTTTCATGGTGTACTGTATTCTACTAGTTCAGCCCTTTCATTTTATACCCATATTGAGGGGGCTGAAAAATAATATGTCGTCCGCCATTTTGTGGTGACGGCCATCTTGGATCTACAATGATACTGAATGAATAAACATGATTGTATTCCCATCGGAACTAAAGGTGTGCACAAAATTTCAGATCGATCAATCGCTCAACAGGAAGGCGTTTAAAATTTCAATTTCTAGATTTGACCCACACAAACAAAACTGTAAGCTGAATAAAATCGTTGAAAATATTGAAAAAAGTTGTCCCGCTAACTTCATATGAGGTTAGCAAAACATTGCATATTTTTTTAAAGAAAGGAGCAATTTTGAGGGTACCTATAAAGTGAGAGAAGATAAAAACGGAAGTTGTCAAGACATCGTACATTTTTTTTTTTGAGAAAAGAGACAAGTTGCAGATTCTGGATATTTCAGTACTGAGAAAAGATAGAAATTACGCTTCATATGAAATTAGCGAAACATTCCATATTAAAAAAAATAACGATAATTTATTTTCTGCTCAATTAGCGACAAAAAGGCGGCAAATTATGGATACTTCAGAACTGTGAAAAATAAAAATTATGGAAGTTGTTTCGCTAACTTCATATGAAGTTAGCAAAACAACGCATATTTTTTTACAAGAAAGAGCGACAAATTTTTTTTCTTCGCAACTAATTAGCGACAAACAGTCGACAAATTATGGATACCTCAGAACTGTGGGAAAATAGAAGTTGTTTCGCTGACTTCGTATGAAGTTAGCATTTTTTTAAAAAAGGCTAAATTTTTTTTCTTCGCAACTAATTAGCGACAAAAATGCGGCAAATTGTGGAATAATCCGTTATCAACTTTTTCGAAGTTGTCTCGCCAACTTTATATACAGTGAGTCTGCTTAAGTTGGCTACATATGGGAAACTTTTTTATTATTTATTATTTTACGAAAAAAAGTTATTCTTTATAAAAAGTTATGCATAGTTTAAAACCCAAGATGCAATCATCAGATATCAAATTTCATCAATCTTATACGAGGTATGTCAAAAAATATGAAATTTTGTCAAGAGTAAAGTAACTTTATATTTCACAATATCGAAAATTTTCATTATACAAAGTTAGTTGGAATTAAAAACTATGTTTCATTATGAAATTACATCCTTCTAATTGTAAAAATATCTTTTCATTTATCTTTTATAAAATTTTGTTTCATGAAAATTTGCTTACTAATTTCTAAACAGAACGGAAAGGTTAACATGTTTGTAATAAATAAAAATGATAAAAGTAATATTGATAATTTTTTAAAAAATTGTAAAAAAAATATTTTTCCAATTGGAAGGATGTAATTGCATATTGAAACATAGTTTTTAATTCCGAACAACTCTTCATAATAATAATTTTTGATATTGTGAAATATAAAGTTGCTTCACTCTTGGGTAAAATTGTTATCTTCTGACATACCTCGTATAATATTGATAAAATTCAATATATGATGGTTGCATCGTGGGTTTTAGACCACGTAGAACTTATTATGAAGAATAACTTATTTTCGTAAAATCAATAATAAAAAAGTTTCTCATATGTAGCCAACTTAAGCAGACTCACTGTAGGTCAGAAGGGCCACTTGCCAATGCCAAAACGAGCCTTATATTGCTTCAGATTCTCCGCGGGTTCTCCAAATCATAACACTCACTAGAAAAACTCATCAACTTTTAATATAATACAAAATTAATATTCCACCTATTTGATGACTACCCGCCAAATTGATTGGTCAACCGTGACTCGACTTTACTGTTCGCTCACCAATCATTCATTGATTATCATCGTTCGCAACTTGCTTGTTCAGTGAGTGTCAAAAAGTTTACACTATTTTTATTATCCATTTACCATAAAAATTTTATTTCTCAAAAAAGTTTGTTCATTGCGAAAAACATTCATTGATGGAATCAGATTTTTAAATTCCCATTTTGTGTATGAGGGAGCACAAAAAATAGGAATTTTAATTGTAAAGTACCCTCATTTTCAATAATATCAAACAAGTTAATTTAGAAAAGTTGTTTACGTTTACAATTAAAATCAGAATGCATGTTTGAATAGCCCCATAAGCAACAAACTTTTTCCCCCATCTTCATATGTTTTCAGCTTCATTGACATTTCGTTGCAAACTTAGGTCTCATTCATTATTTGGGCAATATTATGCACATTTGTTGAAAATGGTTGTGATTTGTGCAGGTTTTTTGTGCAAATTTGACATTTCACTCTGTACTCTACATAATAACTATCATTAAGATTAAGTAGTTTGAAGAAAATGAGATAATTAATTAACTCATTTAAACTAAACAATTAAATCTGTAAGTTTACGATCGCTTTCTTCATAGTGTTATAATAGAAAATACTAAAAAGTTTATTGCTTAGGAAGCTGTGATTGCAAATCTGGATATTGTTTTTAATTATATATTTTTTTTATTTTGCTTTACTCATGATCAAAATTCCCATATTTGTTCTCCACTATACCGGGTGTCAACGAATCTATTAGACAAGTCATAACTTCTAGAGCATTAGGTGTATCAAAATGAGATTTGGTATAGATAAATGGTATGTGAAGAGGAGAGTTTTCACATATTTTTCACTTTCCGGTCACTTCCGGTTTAACCGGAAATGGCTCCGGTTCTAAATTTAAATGGAACACCCTGTATATTGTAACATTTTTGGATTTCTGAGACAATTCTAGATCAGAATGTGACATCTTCGAAAGTTTTTATGCCAACTTAATTTTTTCGGAGTCACTTCTGAAATTACATCTAGGTGGTCATGATCGGAAGTAAACTAATCTAAGGACCTCAGGTGACATCAGAATATTACAATCGCGAAGTTTTAGTGACTAGTATGATAGATATGAATAAGACAAGTTGGCAAAATTACATTTTCGTGTCTATTATTTTTCAAATGGCGACCGTTTTTTGACAAGCACTTTCCGAAAAAAGGATATTTTGACGAATCTAACGAGACTAATTTATCTGCGATTGGATTACAAATAAGAACATAAATTTAAATTACTGAGGAAAATACTTCATAATAATTTAATTACTTTTGTCAAGTGTGCCGAGGATAGGCATGATGCATAATATTTTGCAGTTATTTCGATGAAGTCTTCTTTGGAGGACAAAACACTCACTTAGGTAATGACAGTGACATAAGCTTTAAGAGCAGAAGGTAAAATTTTCTTGATTTTCGTTAAATTTTAGTTCAATTGTCCGTCAAAATAATGTATACTCAAAGTGAAAAAGTGGATATGTTGTTATTGTTTGGAGAATGTCACAGAAAATCAAGGAATGCTGCTGAGTTGTATGCTCAGAGATATCCCAATCGGCAACATCCATCACATCAGTATTTTCCGTATGTTGAGAATCGTTTTAGGCAAGAGGGAAATCGAGATGCAGAACAGAGGTTTATCATAAATGAGGAGACTGAGATTAACGTTCTTGCTATGGTTGAGGTTGACAAAACGGTTTCTTTAAGAGAAATTAGTCGAGAAATGCAGATAAGTTACGAATCAGCAAGAAAAATATTGAAAAAGCACGGATATCGAGCATTTAAATATCAGTTACATCAACATTTGTTATCCCAAATTTCATCAACTTTATTCTATTTTCCGACGAATCACGATTAACAAATAATGGCTTGTTTAATAAGCAAAATTGTCGGTACTGGGCCCAACAAAATCAACATGAAATGAGAGGGCAATTTTCAGGAAAGGTTTGGCGTCAATGTCTGGGCTGGTATCGTTGGAAACAGAATAATTGGACCAATATTATTTCAAGGTCAGTTGACAGGGGCCAGGTACTTTTCTTCAAAATGAAATCGAGGATCATCTTAATAATCTACCTTTAGCAGTTTTACGGCAAATTTACTTCTAACCAGATGGATAATACCAGATACCAGATACGTTCTTGATTACTTAGGGCCGGTCTTTTCACCTATAGATAAGTCCCAGATCAGATAAGGATATGTAAACCTGTGAAGTTTATCCGATAGATAGTTATCAGAGACTTTATTGTGAGGTGAAAAGACCGACCCTTAATAGAGCATTTCAATAATCAAGTTATTGCAACCGGTGGCCTGCCCGCTCACCGGATCTGACTGTGCTAGATTTCTTCATTTGGGGATATGTTAAAGAAAGGGTCTACTATGCAACAGCCCATGTATGTGTTGGATCAAAATGAAAGGTATCTTCGACAGAGATTTGACATGTAATAAATAATCTGTTTTTTGATAGCCTCAAGTATGTGCAGGTAATGTAGAGGCTATAGTGCAGTAATAGTCGTTAATGCAGTAACCGATAACATTATTAATTTTTTTCTCGCGTATAAATGATTCAATTTAGATGGACATTTGTTGAAATATGTATTTTTTGGTATTGAATAAGCATGATTCTTTTGCAATTCAGAAGTTTACTAGTTTTCGAGTTAAGTACATTTTTCGAAAAAAATACCCTTATCTTCCACGAACAGATGTCTTGATATGTTTTTGTATATCGAATAATTAGGTTTTTTCATTGAGTTCATTCGTCGGCAATACTTCAAAACTTGTGTTCTGTAAAACCATAGGAAAACCGACCGTGGCGGTACACGCAAATGCGGAATATTTGGGAAACAGGTCACGATTTCACTTGTTTTCTCTTAATCAAGCTGGCGAATTGACTCCTGTTTCATAGTTTTGCAGGTATGAGTCGCCACACCAGGGTTTTTAGACATCTTAACCTGGTCCTTGTCTGTTTTTTCTTATTTTTAGCGGTCAAAATTCGTTTTGGCACCAGCTTATTTGTGTTATCATCATTGTTGCCTTCTCAAAAGTCATGCAAGTATTAAGGATGTTTTCGCAATTTTGCTTTGTTGTATTATATCACCATTTGCATGGTGGCTTTCGAAATCAATAAAAAAGGCATATAAAACAAATAAAAATCTCGACGATCTTCCTCGACAAATCGTGGACTCCGTTCCGCCATCCGCCCGCTCATAATTGAATCATTCCGAATTCCCGAATCCTTCCCAATCCGAGCGTCTCCCCATCCCGATTTGCATATCGCTAATTCGGTCTGTGCCCGGCAACAATGTACGGGACGTGATGTGCGTGCTAGTCGAATGCGGCGGCCCGTCTCGACGCTGGCGGTATTGGCGTCGTCTGGAAAGACGCCGGGGACGCTCGGTCGATCAATAATGAGCGGCGCGACGCCGTGCTGCTGGTGGTTGCTGGGTCAGAGCGACTGGTCGTAAGGTATGTCAGGGTGTCAAGAAGCGTTGCCGGCTCTAACTGATATACGGTGAACATAAAATAAATATTACAAGTCATGAAAACGTCGAAACACATTGATAATGTATCCAAATCCACAGCGGGATGTCATTTACTGTCTACACTGAAAACAATCATATCTTATATTATATGATGCAATGAGGGTGTAACACTGGGCACTGTTATTTATTTATGGTATGGTATACCCTGTATACGATGGTCCTTAGTTAAGAAACTCGTATTTTTATATCAATTCAATATACAGTGTGTCTCACTTCCGTAATTTTTTACGTAGAACCATGAAATTTCCGGGATCGATAGATACACTGGAAATGAACTCACTGCACGGGCATGGTCAATCTACGTAATATACACTGCACGCCAGCAGCGAAGGAACCACCCATTTTTCCATCGCTGCTGGCGTGCAGTGCACATCATGTAGGATGACCCGTTTTGTGCAGTGAGTTCATTTCTAGTGTATCTATCGATCCTGAAAATTTCAGGGTTCTACGTATAAAATTACGGAAAATACGGGGGTGTTTCCATGAGAAGTGAGACAAATTCGGATTTTTCAGGACTGAAATTTTTTCAGAGAAAAAGTGTATCTGTAGTAAGTTGGTGGTCCTGATCACAAATCTAAAAAAAAATTTAGCCTATTTTTCCCCCTAGTATGTTTTACCGTAAAATGTGTTGTTTCATCGCGATTGGCGGGCAGTGTATATCACGTAGGCCAACCCCATTCAGGTGGTAGGTGCATTTTGAGCATATCCATCAGTCCTGAGAGTTTCATCATTTAACCTCAATTATTACGGAAGATACGGGGGTGTTTCCATGAGAAGTGAGACACACTGTATACGAGGGTGGTTTGACGAGTCCGTGCAAAAATAAAAACTACTAACGTATTTGGGTTAAATCTTTTTTAGTTTTCAACATAGTCTCCTTTTAGGTTTATACACTTTGTCCAACGATGTTCCAGCTTGTTTATTCCTTCCGAATAATAAGATTTGTCCATGTCTGCAAAATATCCATTCGTATCTGCATCACCTCCTCGTTTGAATGAAATCTTTTTCCCGCCAGCCATTTCTTCAAATTAGGGAACAATTAGTAGTCCGAGGGAGCCAAGTCTGTAGAATAGGGGAGATGTGAAACGAGTTGGAATCCTATTTCCATTAATTTTGCGACCACAACTGCTGAGGTGTGTGCTGGTGCGTTTTCGTGATGGAAAAGGACTTTCTTGTGGGCCAATCGCGGGCGTTTTTCTTGCAGCTCGGTTTTCAAATTGTCCAATAACGATGAATAATATTTATCTGTAATAGTTTTACCCTTTTCCAGATAGTCGATGAGGATTATCCCTTGCGAATCCCAAAAGACAGTCGCCATAACCTTTCCGGCCGAACGAACGGTCTTCGCATTTTTTGGTGCAGATTCCTCCTTGGTAACCCATTGTTTAGATTGTTGTTTGGTCTCAGGAATATAATAATGTATCCATGTTTCATCCACAGTGACGAAACGACGCTTAAAGTCCTCCGGATTTTTCTGGAATAACAGCTGCAAACCATCCTGGCAACACTTATCCGTTTTTGGTCAAGCGTGAGCAATAGCGGCACACATCTTGCGGATAGCTTTCTCATGTCCAAATGTTCAAAATATTGTGTACCCGTTCAGTCGAGATGCCCACAGTACTAGCAATCTCACGCACCTTAACTCTTCTGTCATCCATCACCATATCATGGATTTTATCAATGATTCCTGGAGTCGTAACCTCCACAGTCAGTCACTTGTGCCCACATGGCCAGTCCGAAAGTTTTGAAACCATCACTTATAAACGGTTCTAATCGAAGGTGAAGAGTCACCATAATGTTTTTCAAGCTTCTCTTTAGTCTCCTGAGGCGTTTTGCCTTTCATGAAGTAATGTTTAATAACCACACGAAATTCTTTTTCGTCCATTTCTTAAAAGTCACTCGACTTCCTTGATTTATACGAATGCCACGCACAAAGAAATGAACCAATATGGCTGAAACTTGGGGTGCATTCAAGAGATGATACTAACCAAACATCAAGGAGACTAAAATTTAACAAGGAGGGTTTAATAAGCTCTAGCCAATCAGAAACTTGTAGCATCAACGCGTCATAGTGACGTACTTGGATATGAGTACAGAGTCGAACTCGAACCAAGCAACAAAACTGTCAGCAGTAACTCTCATATACCAAGAGCTAGTCCGTCACTGTCCAGAGAGAACGGCGGCCATGACACGTCCTACTACGTCACATTTCGTCACAAATGTTCTTTCATCTCTTTCTACTAGTGTCTCCATTGTCTTATGGGAATCAAACACTCCTTGTTAAATTTTAGTCTCCTTGACCAAACATGACCTGGATACGCGCGGTGGTACCATCTATCGGACTTTGCACGGACTTGGCAAACCAACCTCGTATTGTGCTTAAGTCCAGACTTCTATCATGGGAGTTCATACCTCTGCAGGAAATACAAATTTTCGTCCTTCAAGTATTATTGTAATTGTTATTATACATACTGAAATTAACAGAATTTCGCTCATTTATTTCCAACGTGATTTTGCCTGTTACAACTAAAACTTGTAAAATCTAAAATTAAAATTTGCAAATTCCTAATTCTAAATTGCAAAATCACAATCCACCCCATGAGATACACTTGATAACGACTGTAGATTTTAACAGTTGAAACGTCGTGATTAAAAATTGCAGAGAATTGAATTTTTCTTTGTTCTTTTTTAGACAATGAAAGTCCAGAATAACCTTACTCAAAGTGAAACATTGTCAACCACTTTCAAACAAACGTTAAAACCAGTCTTGTTCTGAAAATACTCGCTTCAGATTTTCTCTTTTAAATTTTTGTGCTACATGTTTAGGTGATTACATTTAGGTGATATCTACAAACATAATCACAAACATAGCTAAACTATCCTCATTCAACAGTAAAAACGCACAGAGTAGCAGCTGCAACACACATTAAAATACCGCACCCCGATAATAGTATCCATTATGGCGGGTGTTTGCTTGTTAACTAAGGGGTCGTGATGATTAGGCAAGTGATCGTCTTAATTAGAGTATTACGAGGATGTATTGATATCTAGTTAGCCTAGAACAGTTCCTTGTATAAACAAAATATTGCGTTACCATAGCAACGAACAATAACTTATTAGCAGTGTCATGTAAAGTTTGGCGTCAAAAAAGTAAACCAGAGTTACACAATAAATAAAAGAAAAAATACGTCCACGGAAATTGTAAAAATCGAAAAATTGGTGTATAGAGCCATCATCAAGTACCTGTATTTAAAAGGGTTAAGAGGTAAGCAGGTTTACTGCTTAATACCCTTGGTGATAAATGTCTTTCGTATGCGACCGTGAAAAATTGGACTGCAAGCTTCAATAGAGATAAATTTTCCATTGAAGATGATGACCGATCGGGAAGGCCAGTTTCTGTGTCAGTCCCCGAAAATATCGATGCAGTTCATGACATGATTTTAACAGACCGTCGAATTGGGCTAAAACAGATATCTGAGGAGCTGAATATTTCATACGAACGCTTTCATCATATAGTTCACGTCAATTTGGACATGAGAAAAATTGGATCCCCAAATGTTTGAATGTTGACCAAAAGCGCGCAAGGGTAGTAGCATCGCTTTCGATCTGTGCTCGATTTGAAAACGATGTAGACTTCTTAAACCGAATTGTTACTATGGATGAGACTTGGGTACATTTCTACGATCCAGAAACAAAGCACAGTCGATGGAATGGCGACACTCGGGTTCTCCAAGACTTAAGAAGTTTCGTGTCCAAAAATCTACAGGAAAAGTTCTTGCTCCAGTTTTTTGGGATTGCCATGGAGTAATCATGATTGATTTTTTGGATAAGGGTAGAACAATAACTGGAGATTACTATTCGACATTACTGACCACTCTACGGGAAAAAATTAAAGAGAAAAGACGCGGAAAGCTATCCAAAGGTGTTTTGATTTTGCAGGACAACGCCCCTGCACACAAATCTCATGTTGCCATGCAAAAAATTCGTGATTTATGGTGATTTATGACTCCGTCCGACTATCATCTTTTTCCTCAACTGAAAGAAAGTTTAAAAGGTCGTAAATTTTCTTCCAACGAGGAGGTAATAAAAGCTGTGGAGGTCTGGTTTGCAGAGCAAGAAGAAATATTTTTTTTGAAAGGTCTAGAGACGTTGCAGGTTCGCTGTAATAGATAGATAGATAGATCTTTATTTGACTACATTATATACAAACATATATTGGTAGCAGGTCAGAATAGGCTAAAACCTCACTTGTATACGTGAGTGTGTATAAAACAATATAAAAAATTATAAAAACATAGTATATATACATATATATATATATATATATATATATATATATATATATATATATATATATATAACAGAATTAAAAGTATAGTACCTATAAATATATATACCTACATATAAAAGTATAAATTTTAAAAATAACATATAATGAAGGTGTTTAATCTAGTTACTGACAATATGCAGAACTGGAGGAATCAGAAATCTGTAGCTATAAATCACTCATATCAGAGATTGTTGACAAATATTCATCAATGGAATAAAAACATTTTTGAAGAAGATATTTTTTCACAATAAATTTGAATTTACGATTACCCAAAGATTTTAATGAGTCCGGCAGAACATTATATAACTGGATATTTGATGAATTTTTTTGGGATTTGACTAATCTATAGCGTGGTGTTTGAATATGAGTAGCTTGTCTCGTGTGATAATTATGAATATCCGATTGAAGGGTGAAGCTCTCAACATTTTTGTGTATCTCAATGAGTGTTTGAAAAATATACAGTGAGGGAAGGGACAATACCCCAAACCTAATGAAGATTGGTTTGCAATGTTCACGATAATCAGCAGTAGCAATCAGTCGCATTGCCTTTTTCTGAAGTACGAAGATTTTCATGGCGTATGTTGAGTTGCCCCAAAGGGTGATTCCATAGCTCATTCTGGAGTGGAACATGGAAAAGTAAACTGTTCTGACTGTAGAAATATTAGTAATACTTTTCAGTTGTCGTAAAAGAAATATCGTGCTAGACAATCTGTTACTCAGATCATCTATATGATTTTTCCAATTTAATTTGTCATCTATTGTAATTCCTAACAATTTTGCACTGCTTTCTGATCCATTGTTGCTATCATCCGTCAATTTTGTTTTAAAAAATAATTTCTTTGTTTTATTTCTATTGATTTTCAAGTTGTTGGCTGCGAACCACTCTTCGGCCCTATTTTCTAAGTCATTCGTTGATAGTGACAAGTTTTTTACTGTGTTTCCTGATGTTATGAAAGTTGTATCATCTGCAAACAAAATGCATTTGCTGTGATTTAAGTATTTACAGATATCATTTACGTAGATGATGAACAGTACAGGCCCTAGCACGGAGCCCTGAGGTACTCCATGTTTAACCAGTTTGAAATCAGATTTAACATGGTTCAAACTGACACATTGTAGTCGGTTTCTCAAATAGGAACCTATGAGAGATAGGGTGATTCCCCGAATTCCATAGTAACCTAATTTTTCTAGAAGGATATCATGGGAGACACAATCGAAGGCCTTGGTTAAATCACATAGAGTAATTGTAGTGAATTTTCCCTGCTCCAGACCCTCCACTATGCCCCTGATGATATCTTGTAGGGCATGTATTGTATCCAATCAAGAGGAGAGAATATGTTGAGTAATAAAATATTTTGACATTGAAATTTTGTTTGGTTCTATAGCAGGCTAAGAATTGTTCAATATATCCCCGTATTATTATAGTAAATTTACATTAACCAATCATGAAAATTCTGCAGCGAAAAAGCAAACTAAAGTGTAAAATTCGAATAGCTTGGGTATATTCATACTATACACTTATACAATAAGTTCTATTATTTTCGATTCTGAATCAACAATACTATATTTTCACGGAAGAATGTAAATAATTATATTGAATAACATAGCAAAAGGTCAATTACATTCAGACTTACAGTTTGTGAAATTGCATCAATTTATAGTGTTGAAATCTAAACACAGAGAAACGTATAACATCAAACAGAGCTAAACATGAAAAATAATTAAAAGTTTTCCTCCTTGCCCCGCACTTTCACTTCACTCCAGTATCTACATTTCAATAACCACGTTATTGTCATCAGTGTCACCCCCAATTTACAAATATAGCGGAGTTTCGAATATGCTTGGACCACTTGCAAGACAGTCTTCAAGTATTTTGGAACCATCATCGAATATGGAAATATCGTAAGAATCGAACGAATACTGGATATTTTGTTTTTATGGAAGAATTTTTTATCACGCGGTAGACATCAGTTAGTCGTGTACGTTTTTTTCAACATATTTTTGAAGCTGTCTGTACACTATTGTATGTGACCGGAGTTGATAATTCGATTGGATACTAACAGTTCACAATAAATATGATTAGGTTATCAAGTACCTCCTATTATCTTTTATTATCATGTCGATAGGGATATTTTTGATACCTAATCTGACTCTATTTCCCAAATTCATTCAATAATATATATTTTATTATTCCTGCTTTATAATCCTTATCGAAAGCACTAAAAAGCGATCGAAATTTTCAAAATCAAAACAACGCCGTGCTAGAAAGGTTGTTGCTAGATAACAACACCAAGTTCTTACTTTCATCATTTAAGTTAAATAAGACTTCATGTCAACAATACGTGGCATCAGATGTCCATGAACTACTTCATTATCATCTCGAATTCATGATACACGTGTATGGGTGCCTTTAAGGTACTTGCAACGTTAAGGGCACTCCGATTCGTGTCGTTGCGCGTGCTGTAAAGGCTCACTTCACTTGAATCTAATGTATTATTTCAACTTGGTAGGTTGGTAGGTAGTGTCATTTTGTTGGAGTATTTAAAACAGATAGATTATTATAATCAACATCATTACCAACTCAACATATACTTACGAAAGTAATGAGTATAACTCATGTTGAACGTTCGAATAGATTTTTAAAATCAAGGTTCTTTTTTCAAATTGATTTGCCTGATAACAACTGAATATATTTACGAGTTTTGAGGATTATTATTATACAGGGTGGGTCACGGTCGATGGTATCTTAGACGTTTACGGAGAACGGGACATAGGATCATTCAGAAAATTTGGTTTCTCAAGTAGTTGCTCTTGTTCTATCGATCTAAAATATTTTCAGCAATGCAGCGTTGCCACTTATACCAGAAAGTAGCAGCATCTTTGTTATTTCAAATGGGCCACCCTGTATATTACCGCATTTTTAAACTTGTCATTCCTTTCTGATTATTTCTGCCCCATACTCCCCTATACCTATCTCTAACAGTTTTTGAGATATTGGTTATTTTCCATATTTTTTATCCAAAACATAGCTCGAATTGAATGTTTATTTCTGCGGTGTTTGAATTCTTAGGAAGTTGCAATTTTGTATTTAGTTCATCAGGATCATGTACATTGATTCTGTATAGAGAAGTTTGTTGTGCGATATACAGGGTCGTTCAAAATTCATGATCTTACTGCTAGATACGAAAACGTTTGAAAGTGCGTTATTTGAAATGGAACATCCTGTATATTATGAAATATCCTGAAAGATGACTAAATTCCCTTCGAATTGATATATCATGTTCCTATACCTATAGCCAGAATTCCGAGATAATAACAATTTTCACTTGTAATCTCCCAAGTGCTTGAATTATTGCCGGGTATTTTTCGAGTACATGAATTTTCAAAGAAAATTCATGTACGAGATAAATTTACGGTAATTAATTCAAGTTCGAGGGGGATTCGGTAAGAAAATTTCACACCGAGAAATGAAAATCATCCAACAATTCATAAGAAATAACTTACGATGGTTTCACCTGAACTATTTATAACTACTGAAATATTGATATGTAAAATTTTCATCAATAAATGTTTGACATGTGACATGTGACATTTGTCATGTGACAAGTTGATATTTTGCTTTAATTTACAAATGGAGGTCTTGTTTTCGTATGAAAGGAGATAATTATGTATTTACTAGATATTTGGAATGTGTCTGAAAATATTTTCTCCACGATTATTGCGGCCTATGAGTCGCTAGGTCGATGGTTCAATCCACGATAGGAACATAACTATTTTATTTTTTTTGTTCCAAATTTAAACACATTTATAGACGAAAGATTTGTTAAGTATTTTACATATCAATATTTCAGTGGTTATAATTAGTTCAGGTGAAACCATCGTTAGTTATTTCTTATGAATTGTTGGATGATTTTCATTTCTCGGTGTGAAATTTTCTTAACGAATCCCCCTCGTGCTTGAATTAATTGCCGTAAACTTTCAAAGAAAATTAAAGTACTCGAAAAATTTCCGGCAATAATTCAAGCACTTGGGAGATTACAAGTGAAAATTGCTATTATCTCGGAATTCTGGCTATTTAGGTATAGGAACATGATCTATCAATTCGAAGGGAATTTAGTCATCTTTCAGGATATTTCATAATATACAGGATGTTCCATTTAAAAAAACGCACTTCCAACCCTTTTCGTATCTAGCAGTAAGAACATGAATTTTGAACGACCCTGTATAACGCAGAACAAACTTCTCTATACAGAATCAATGTACATGATCTTGATGAACTAAACACAAAATTGCAACTTCCTAAGAATCCAAATACCGCAGAAATAAACATTCAATTCGAGCTATGTTTTGGATAAAAAATATGGAAAATACCAATATCTCAAAAACCGTTAGAGATAGGTATAGGGGAGTATAAGGCAGAAATAATCAGAAAGGAATGACAAGTTCAAAAATGCGGTAATATACAGGGTGACCCATTTGAAATAACAAAGATGCTGCTACTTTCTGGTATAAGCGGCAACGCTGCATTGCTGAAAATATTTTAGATCGATAGACCAAGAGCAACTACTTCAGAGACCAAATTTTCAGAATGATCCTATTCCCCGTTCTTCGTACCATCGACCGTGACCCACCCTGTATATGCCATACACTCTTGAAAAACAATATTGACACGACCACAAAGCTGGGAGTATAATATATTATGTGCTAGCTTTACCAAGGACCCTGTTTACATACAACAGTCCATATTTGATGAGTGAAAGATAATTGTTTCTACATAATTTCTCTAATTCATGAGTGAACAAATCAAATGGATTTGCCTTGAAAAATATGGCAACGTTGCCTGATTCCAATTCGCTGTCGAATCAAGTTGGATTATTTTTATTCTCAGAATTCCTTTCAGGACGTTTCTGATTTCAAATGGAAATACTTTCTGTAAAGGATCAGATATTCCACGAACGGTGGCGAAAATATGGTGAATTCACTGAAAGCTCTTCGTCTGAGTGGGAATTGAATTTAATCTAGAATTCTGTCTACTTCGCCTTGAGAGTTTATCTGCCGTTGTGTTACGATGTCTTGAAATTCTATCATGTCTCGACACATAAACTTTAACAAATTTGAATATGCTGTAATGAAACCCCATCTTCCGTTAGTAATTCACATGGGTGATAATCTCCCACTGCTTTCTGACAGAAAACGATACAAATTTTTTCCTCATATCACTTCCAGCCATTCCAACCACCACTGTTCTGATATTATTCAATTCAGATCAATTCTGTCCATTTTGTAAGCCACTATAGACCTATATCTTTGATTTCATCAGTGGCTAAATTGTTTGAAAGAGCAGTGAAAAACAAAAAATAAAATAATATCTTCTCGCCAATTCGGTTTTCAAGAGGGAAAATCTACACAAGATGCTATTGCCAGATTAACATCCATCGTTTATTCAGCTATTGATAAAAAAATCTTGTTTGGGAGTGTTTGTTGATCTGGCGAAAGCTTTTGACACGGTATAAATGATTATGCTTGATAAATTTGAATCTCTTGGAATTCGCGGCATTGTATTAGATCTTTTCGAAGGTTATCTCAGGGACCGAAAACAAGTTGTAAAAATTGATGATATGTGCAGCAAGAAGCGTTTGTAACAGTCGGAGTCCCCCAAGGTACCGTTCTTGGGCCGATACTGTTCCTAATTTACTTGAACGATTTGCTACAGCTGGACTCAACTGGAGTAATTTTGTCATTTGTTGATGACACAGCGATTATTTACGTAGGGAATAAATTGGTCTAAAGAAGCTAGCAAAGCCACACACGAATTTCGACTCGGGATGGGTTACATAATTTTAGGCTCATTTTAGGCTAATTTATTACCATTTTCCCGAATTTTTTGCTCTCCTCCTTCATAGAAAAATCCGTGGCTTTGCTAGCTTCTTTAGTATCTGAAATCCAACAAATTGCCTCTGATGATATGCAGAATATCTTTAGGTGGTTTGATTCAAACAAATTGACTGTAACGCTACAAAAACTAAAATTATACCTTTCTCCTCATATAAACCATTTTTACCGGATTATAATACTACCTCTGTAGGAAATCATACTCTTGACCTCGTAAACACGTAATTTACAGATTCAAACAACTATTAGTATAGAATTTTTATCTGTCAAACAACTGAAAATTATATACTCCGCTTTTGTGGAATCCATATGGTATCATTGGTTGGGGTGGAATTAGGAATAATTATATAAGTTCGGTAAAGGTAAAGTTATCGGGCTCATTCTCCAAAAAAAAAAAAGTGAAACTTACGTAGTTTTGTCTCCTGAACACGAATCTGAAAGAATTTTGTGGGGGGTCTCAAATACTTTAGGAGTTATAGCCATTTTAAAGTCGAAAATTGTAGATTTTCAGACACGAATTTTGCAGTCAAAATTTGCACAAAATGCCTCCTTCTTTTTGTTGACACTGTCATTAAACACTAATCTATCCATATTTCACAAATACAAACACCAAAAATTAAAATTATACTCAAAAACTTGACCTTCTTTTACTAGCGATTCTAACCCAACTTTTGTTTGGTTTTTAGTAATTTTCATGATTGCAGTAGGTTGGTTACCTGAGATTTACGTCGCCAACTATTCAAATTCAAATATGAGCAATAACTTCCCCTTCATTGTTATGTTCAATTGTTTAATTTGCGCCATGACGGCGCAGATTCAGTGATACCAACTTCTTATGAGCATGTAAATAACTATCACTAGTAAAAGAAGTTCAATTTTTTGTGTGAAAAAATTAATTTTTGTGATTTCGATAAATATCAATCAGAAATATATACTGAAAATTGTTCTCAAAAAACCTCGCAGATTCTCCTCTGATCAATTATTTATCGATTCAAACGTAATGGATATTCGACAACTCTTTTGCCTTAAAACTATTTGTTTCCAGTACTTATAGTATACCACATTCTTACGGTACGAGACATAATACACAATCCGCTATTTATGTCCCTGTTATCCTAAAGCACTTGGACAGAGAAGCTTCTGCTTTATTGGATCTAAATTATGGAACTATTTACCGAACAGCTTGAAAATATTAAATTCAGTTCGTCTTTTCAAAAGGAAATTAAAGGAATGGATATTTTCAAATGACCGAAAGTATTTCGCCAATGTAATTGATCCAATTTTAGTTATATAAATTGTTTGTTAATTGTTTAAATGTTTTGTTTTTAGTTTATAAAAATATTTACTGTCCTACATGTATGTCTTTCAATGATAGTTTAGACAAAACTTGTTTCAATTTTATCAGAGTTCGCAGCAAAAATAAATAAATAATGCAACATAATATTCTTTATACCTATTTATGTTTTTTCATTTTATTTATTAAATATATTTCAATTTTTGTCTCTTCACTATGTATCGAAGTTACTTCTTTATTATTCAGGTTATGTTATACGAGGATATATTGAAAAATTCTCAGCCTACTTTAGAACCAAACAAAATTTCAATGTCAAAATATTTTATTACTCAACATATTCTCCTCTTAATTGGATACATTTATTACTGCGAACCTGCAACGTCTCTAGACCTTTCAAAAAAATGTTTCTTCTTGCTTGCTCTGCAAACCAGACCTCCACAGCTTTTATTACCTCCTCGTTGGAAGAAAATTTACGACCTTTTAAACTTTTTTTCAGTTGAGAAAAGAGATGATAGTCGGACGGAGCCAAATCTGGTGAATAAGGGGGGTGTTCTAGTAATTCAAACCCTAAATCACGAATTTTTTGCATGGCAACATGAGATTTGTGTGCAGGGGCGTTGTCCTGCAAAAACAAAACACCTTTGGATAGCTTTCCGCGTCTTTTCTCTTTAATTTTTTCCCGAAGAGTGGTCGAATAGTAATCTCCAGTTATTGTTCTACCCTTATCCAAAAAATCAATCATGATTACTCCATGGCAATCCCAAAAAACTGAAGCAAGAACTTTTCCAGCAGATTTTTGGACACGAAACGGTATTGGAGAATTGGAGTGTCGCCATTCCATCGATTGTTGCTTTGTTTCTGGATCGTAGAAATGTACCCAAGTATCATCCATAGTAACAATTCGGTTTAAGAGGCCATGAGCGCAATTATATTTGTGACGCTTTTAAGGGTAAAAGAGTCAATTGATAACTCGAAAACGGTTCGTCGTATCGATTCCCAACAAGGACAGGATTCTAGAGGACATTCAATTCTAGGTACGTGCTGTAATGGAAATTGAAATTTCAATCCACTTTTTCACAAAAAAAATCTCAAAAATGTCCCAAAAATGCAGTTACTTTGAAGCAAGTTTTTAGGTAGATGAACAAATAATTTCAAAAAAACATTACAGCACGTACATAGATCAACGTTTTAACTTTCCTCTGATACCAAATTTGTTTCGATTGGATGAAGATTGCTTCAAGTTTTAATGGAAGAGAAATACCATTGCAGCTTCCTCGATTATCTGTAAAAAGCATCGTGAGGTGCTGCCGCAGACGTAGGTACATAGAATCTAACGTCCTCTAGAAGCCTGTCTTTGTTTGAAATCGATACGGTGAACCGTTTTTGAGTTATCGGCTCTTTTACCAAAAAAACCGTCCCTAATATGATCGCGCTCATGGCCTCTTAAGAAGTCTACATCGTTTTCAAATCGAGCACAGATCGAACGCGATGCTACTACCCTTGCACGCTTTTGGTCAACATTCAAACATTCGGGGATCCATTTTGCAGCAATTTTTTTCATGTCCAAATTGACATGAACTATATGATGAACGCGTTCCTATGAAATATTCAGTGCTTCAGATATCCGTTTAAGCCCAATTCGACGGTCTGTTAAAATCATGTCTGATCGGTCATCATCTTGAATGGAAAATTTACCTCTTTTGAAGCTTGCAGTCCAATTTTTCACGGTCGCATACGAAGGACATTGATCATCAAGGGTACTAAGCATACCTTCGTAAATCTGCTTACCTCTTAACCCTTTTAAATACAGGTACTTGATGATGGCTCGATACTCCCATTTTTCGATTTTTACAATTTCGGTGGGCATACTTTTTCTTTTAATTTATTGCGTAACTCTGGTTTACTTTTTTACGTCAAACTTTACACTGACACTTCTAATAAGTTATTGTTCGTTGCTATGGTAACACAATATTTTGTTTATGCAGGGAGCTGGTCTAGGCTAACTAGATATCAATACATCCTCGTAGTTTTTATATTATGTTATGTCTTATTCTGTTACGAAGATATGTATTTTATTCAAACATGTATGTATGTATGTATGTATGTATGTATGTATGTATTCGTAAATATTCGTAAATAAACATTCATTCATTCATTATATTTTCTCAGTTTTCCTTTAATTGCAGTCGAAATCATCTTACTTAATGTTGTTGAAAATGCAGTAATATGGCGGCAGACTTAGGACAACATGACCATGTTTTTCAAAAAGTTCATCAATCACATATTCATTCCTTCTTGACATTTTCTTTTTTAATCAATTCCAATCATATTTTCTTCCTGTTCTTCGTGGACTTGATTATATTGCTGTTGGAGATTTTTTTATCTTGATGGGAATGAAGATGCATTGTCCATAACGATTACGGAATGAGACGAATGAGAGCTGCTGCTTTTATCCACCTAACCGAATTGTACGACAGCATAGGTATCAAACCACATATCGTCAATAGTATATTGTGCAACAAGTGCAGAAAAGTGCTAATTTCTCACGAGTTTGAAAAAGTTGCGGCACGAGCGCAAGCGAGTGCTGCAATTCAAACGAGTGAGAAATTGCATTTCTGCTCGTGTTACACACTATACTTTTTCTACAACACCCTTTTTGCTAAAAATAATACTATACTATAAGACGGAATGAAATGTCAGTGACTCATTCTTATATTTTCCTCTTGAAGTTGAAGGTAGTAAATTCAATGACAATGAATTAACTTGTTCTCTTAGTTCTGGAGGAGTATTTTCAATTTCAGAACTGTCGCTATCCATTTTAGTTCAATCTCATTAAAAAATTAAGGGACAAGAATATTTTACGAATATTTTATGCTTGACGTTTGTTGACATTCAAATGATTCGATAGATGTTGCTCCGTTGCCTAGCAATGGATAGTGTGTATATGGGTATTTGAGACAGCAGTAGTGATGTCTATGATTTTTGTTCAGAATATTATGAATTTGTACGACAATTTCCCTCATATTATATAAACCAATAGACTTTGTCTACTCATTCTTGAAGTTGCCTGATCGAATATCCCTTCGAAATGCAGAATTTTCAAAATATACTTTCACGAAGACTGTATTGCTTAGAAATTAGGTACTGAAAAATGTTGGCACAGAAATGTCACTTTGTGGCACAGAAATGTCACTTTGCGGCACACTAATGTCAAATTTCAATTATTGTGAGAAATAATCATGTTTGCGAACGTAAAACTATGCAGAAAAGCATGTTTTGGAGTGTGGTTGTAGAAAATAGTTATTTATGCAACAAGTGCAAAAAGTGAATGTTTATTGCACTCGACGTGCGAATTGTCCGACGAGGCCGTTAGGCCGAGTTGGACAATACGTCGAGTGCAATAAACAATTTTTGCACGAGTTGCATACAACATTTTTTCTACGTTCATGCAAAAAGCAAAAAATTATTTATTGAGGTGCGGCACTAGGTGTAGGAAAATGAAAAGCGCAACTTGAATACTTTATTATTAATATCGATTTGCATTGAAACAGGAACTAATACGTTACGAACAATTTAACTCAAACTTTATTTTTACCCTCAAGTTGAAAGTGAATGAACAATTGGTGCAATTTTCAATATGAATATTTCGTAGTGAAGTACCTATTGCCAATCTCACAGAATATCTGCTAAATATGTAGTAGGTTTAAACGTTTATGTTTGTCCTGATGACAGCATGTTGAAGTAGAATGACAGATGAGTGCAATAAAAACTTTATTGCACTAGTGCAATAAAGAACTTCTTTTTCCACTGAATATAGTTCAATAAAGTTTTGCTTTTTGCATGAATGTAGACAAAAAATATTTTATGTCTCTATTCTCATTTCGATATTCTTTTATTTTTTCTTAAGTAGTCTTGTCGATGGACAACGATTCGTGCTGACTCCATTATAACCATGCGTTCATCCAATTTTTTGTATTTGAAACCGGTATCAAGTAAAATGTTTCGCAAGGTATTTGAAGATTTATAAACAAAATCTTGATATTCACGTAATTTATCATGAATCATTTCTAATGTCAGCACTTATTTTCGTGATGGAACTTATACACACATCTACCCGTCTCACAATTTGATTGTCTTAAGAACCACTACTTATTCTCATACTTCAAACGCGAATACATATTCGAAATAACCCTTTGAGTTTGAATGTGTAAGGTTTTATTAAATAATTCCCTATGTAGTGGCTCTAGATCAGCTTCCACTTGGAGACGTTCTGGATTAAGTTCTACTTGAAGCGGCTCTGAATTAGCATCAAAATATTCTGTTTCAACTACATCAGCATCGATAGACAACTAAATAACGATATAATTATGTAAATATGCGCCTCTGCCTAGCTGCACCGCACTGTCAGGTAAATAAATCTGGCAAATAAAAACTAATTCGAATTCAGCGGCATGTCAAAGACTTTCGGTGTCTGACCAATTAGAATTCGACAGCGGCCAATCAAAGGCTTTCGTTTTTCCTTTCGCCCTCCGTTTTCATGTAAAAGAAGATATCTAGTCCACGTGGACCGCAATCGAGTTGAGACGAGGAGCGTTTAGAGATTAACGTGTTATTTATGTCTATGCAAATTATCAGCGTCAATTTGTGTATTGATGTAACCTCGTATGATCGCAGAGTTGTGTGCTGTCTCAATTGAGTTCTTATAGTACAGTCGATCTTCGTCTCAAAAACCAAATTGGACTGGATTATGAAGTATTCCGTAAATAGCTCTCAAACCTTCGGTTCAAGACAATTTCATTCCAGGAGTATTGAAGGAAGTGGATGAACCAATATTAAAATATTAAAGTATTTGTTGGTTGTTCTATAGAGGTCTTTTTAAGGGATGGTTGATGTCTAATTGATTGGTATTCCGAGGGCTCTGCTTTCAGCGTCTTGATGTTACCAATAATTTTAACGAAACGTTGAAAAACATGTTTCCTATAACTCATTGCTAGTAAAAAATCAATATATGAGAACTATAGGCCAATATCTATTGTACCCAACTTTGGTAGGATTTTTGAAATCATACTAAAACAAAGGTTGAACAAATATTTTGAGAAACTATTGAGCAATAATCAATTTGGATTCCGTCAACATCGATCCACCATTCATGCAATATCAATGGTTGTGAGAGACATAGTCGATGGCTTTGAACAGGGTAAACTAACAGGTGTAACCTTATTCGACCTGAGCAAGGCTTTCGACTGTGTCTCTCACAATATGTGTTACTATCAATGAAATTACCTCTCAGCTCAAACTGGTTAGAACAGGTGTACCCCAAGGCTCGGTTCTGGGGTCACTTTTATTCATAATTTATACCAATGATTTTTTTTGCCATATGTTGCCTCATTTAGGTATTGCTTTTGCTGATGATAGCTCTCTTATAAGCTCAGAAAACAGTTACGAGTCGCTATTAACTTCGATGAAAGCAGCTGAAAACCTTGTTCAGCGATGGTTTAACAGCAACTTATTAAAATTGAATATAGATAAGACAACTTAATTTTCTCAACAGATAATAAAGTAACAGTTGGTGAACATGCCAAACTTTTAGGTTTAACTATTGACGACAGTTTATGCTGGGAACCACACATGGAAAATTCCTGTTCCAAAGTTGAGTAAACACAATTTTCTTCTGAGAAAACTGAAATCGTTTGTTGATAAAAATACCCTTCTTTCTGCCTACTTTGCTATCATTCAATCATATATCAGCTATGGATTGACCCTTTGGGGAAATTCCTCTCACTCTGGAAAAGTGTTTAAAATTCAAAAACAATCCATCAGAATAATCTGTAGTGTGGGTTATAGGGATTCTTGTCGGCCATTATTCTGCCAACTCAGAATTATGCCTTTACCAACTCTGTTCATTCATCAGTATCTGCTCGAAATTCATGAAAATAAAAAAAAAACTCCTGACTAACTCGAACTACCACGACTACAACACACGCAACGCAAATCTGATCAGGTCTCAAAGATTTAAATAATAATAATAATAGCTTTATTCATACATAAGTACATTAAAAATTAAATAGTGACATTAAGAAATGCAGTACAAACAAAGACAGAGAAACCCACTAAAACCGAAGTGCGTGGGACTCCTATTGCGAAATGCATAAATAATGAGTTGGATTGAGAAACAATTTACAACATAGCGTATTGTATATATAGAAGAGTTAAAAGTATATAATAGAAAAATATGAACATAAATTTAATATTAAATTACGGTATTTTGGTCGGTATATTTGAGTGAAAAATATAAATGTGTAACGGTATAAATGGTAAATATAACAGATTTTGAACTTAGAATAACTATTATCATCGTCTTTATTTTTTTTATAAGAATGTTATGAACGATTTCCCTATTAATATTGAGTACATACTTTTTGAAGATGTTTCCGGTAAGAAGTTGAATATTTTTCCACTGTGGTATTTGTAAGAATGTTGTCCAATGGATTTTTTGGTTGCGTTCACTTGTACGTCACCCTTTGATTTAGTGCGGGTGTTATAATCGTGTTTAATTGGTTGTAGTGTCATTTTGTTTATGTGGCTATACAAGATTATATTGTACATATATATTTGTCTGATATCGAGTAGCTTCGAGTCAATGAATATTTGATTAGAAGAATAATCATTATTTTTGTGGTAAATGTTTTTAAGTATTTTTCTCTGTAGTACTTCAGCTTTCTTAAGGTGGATGTCTAAAATACCACCCCAGCTTAGTATAGCATATTGGAGTCGAGATTGTACTAAAGAGTAATATATTATTTTAAGGTGATTAATATCGAGGATAGATCTCAAGTATATAAATTTGTGTAGTATACATCTCAGCGATTTCGAGATCTGGGTAATATGTTCATTCCACCTAAGATGAGGATCTATTGTAACGCCCAGGTATTTAATGTGATCTGCTCGTAAAATTTCCAGGTTTTTTTTTGATCATTTAGTATTAGTTTATTATAGTTTGGTAATTGACTTTCGTAGCTTGCGAATGGCAGGAACTTGGTTTTTTCAAAATTAATTGTGAGTGATTTGTGATCGAACCAATTTTTCAATATTTCGACTTGATTTTCAACTTTGATTTTCAATTTACTCCGATTGTCGTCGGTGTAAAGTATGGCCGTGCCATCAGCAAAACTGTAAATTGAACCATCTATCTTCATAGTTAGTAGGCTGTTAATATATATTGAGAACAGCATGGGTCCAATCACAGTTCCCTGCGGTATTCCATAAGTAATTTCTCTTTGTGAGCTGACAAATACAATAAGACTTTCAAAAACTCTATGAATGTTGATCTTTATAGTATACTTTCCACCATATTAAAAAATAAAAACCAATCCACTTTTAAAAACTATCAAAGTGATACTGCAGGAAAAGTGTTACTGCACTATCGCCGGGTACATAGCTGATCCACCCGGGATGTGATTTGATCCAACTATCTTACATCTTCCAATATTCTTATCTTCAAATATTTTTCACTAAGAATGTGTGCATTATCATACAATATTCATCAAAACTAACTTCAATTATCAATTCATAAGCATTCGAAAAACTACTAAAATAATATCGTGTGTGTACAATTGGTACATCGTAATGTCTACTTATGTGTAATATTTTATTTTTACTTTATTTTATTTGTGATTGTGTACATTATTTTCTGTATTTACTTGCTAACTGACTTGCTACAAATGTTTTATAACGTAGTTAAATAAAGATCTATCTATCTATACAACAACCGATAAAAAACAACACAAAATCTAAAGGAAAATTACCAAAAAAAGTAATAATTTTCTCAATTTACAGGTATCGTTGTCGAGCGCGGTGACAACAAACACGCCTTTTTGCAGAAACGCTGTTCTGTTTTGTGCCATCAAGTCGTTAATATGTCCGAAGATTTATGAAATGAGTTTTTTGTTAAATGGCCTGTATTCGCTCGTTATAGCAGAAACTGTTACCTGGATGTTAGCGGTAATTGTTTCTTATAAATCTCCAGTTGGATTAGTAGACGTTTTATGAGTTCCAAGGGGGTCATGATATGGTCCGAGTTGCTCGGCAATTCGCTGTTATACAGGGTGAGTGGAATGTTGGCTCATACAGGCTGTCTTTTTGAAAGCTTTAGTTTTCCTACTGATGAAGATATAACTTGATTACCGAAATGCACATCTACGAGTGAAAAAACTTATGTGGTAAAGGAGAAAATACTATTTGGTCTCATCTTTTACATCAAATCAAATTTTATTGAGTCCGTTTCCTATTCACAAAAAACAGATCGGACGGGTCATAAAAACATCTTGGATAAAGATGTAAGGGGTATATAAAAGATATAACAGAGTAAAAAGACAATACTGAACATAGACAAGAATTAAATATGTAATCGAATTATGCGGCGCTGAGCGAGGTAAGTTTTTAAATAATAGAGTAAGTACGCAGTGATAGCTAATGGGCGTTGATATAACTTTCGAACTCTTCTACAGAGTAAAAGCATTCTTTTATAAGAAGTTTTTTAATTTGGCATTTGAAAACCTCTGAACATTTTAAAAAATAAGGAAGTTTTTTGAAGAGATCGGTGATTTTTTTGGAAAGAGTGTTTTGCTAATAAAAATATGAAAGAATTAGTATTGCTATTCAACGTGGTAATGCTGCTTCGGTTCTTGGAACTATTCCTCCATCTCATAATTTTCATGAGATCATGCATTGTCCTCATTTCAATAGGGAACTAAAATCTATTCGAGAAAAGCCGAGAGCAGTGTATCGTCATCAGTCTCCTATCAAGGTTAATTCGCAAGTGATTGATCCACCTTCTTCTTTTTCAGTGCGGTCAATGGACATGAGTCATTCCTGCACCCCATATATGAATTGCATTCCTCGAGGTTCTGGTTCCCTTTCAGCGGAGGAGCTTCATCGAGCAAGAGCCGAATCGATCCCTCTACGAAACCCTTCTTCACTTGGACGGATTGGTTGTAGCTTACGAAATGGTCTGACCAGCTTCCCTACGAATCAGTGGAGAGTTGTCCTAAGGATCTTAATAAGATTGGATTAGATAATTTGGGAAACACTTGCTACATGAATAGCATTTTACAAGTATTATTCATGACGAAGAATTTCAAGAACGAGATTTTAACAATGAACGAGAACGTTTCCTACTTATTCACCAATCTCAAATCCCTGTTTATGCAATTGCAGTTTCGTAAGAATTTATCATCTTTCCCACCAATCGATTTCCTGGAGTCTTTGAAGTCTACTAGATACTCGTTAGGACAACAAGAGGATTGTTCCGAATTCTTGTGATTCTTATTGAATACTCTTCGTGAGCAGGAAAATGACAAATTCAGTAGTCTCGACCGTTCTGGATCAAATGGTTCCGTACAGCTTATCTCGTCTTGTGTTTCTAGATCTTTCGCTGGAAAAATCCTCACTAGTTTATGTTGTGGTACATGTTTGAGAGACAGTAAAAACTTTCTGGGGATTCAACTAGCATTTCCTGATATGTCTGATAGCCAGTCCGTGCGGAGCTTGCTGTTTCATCATATGAAAATAGAACTTTTAACTGGTGATGATCAACTGTATTGCCCAATATGCGCCAAATTGACTGATAATTATAAGACAACGAGTATAACTGAGGCACCAGTCAATCTGATAATAACACTGATGCTCTTCAAACATGACTCAACCTCTGGCGGAGGCACCAAACTTATACGAAGATTGAAAATAGATGAACACCTCAATCTAGCAGACCACAATTATAATCTTCATGTAGTCATTGTTCACTGTGGTTCCGGCGTTGAATGTGGCCATTATTACGCATTGGCGAAAGATGGAACGGACTGGTTTAAGTTTGACGATAGTTTTGTTTCTAAATGCTCTGACGATATCTTGGGTTTATTGGAGCCTCTGGAGACACCCTACATTTTATTTTATGAGAGAGAGGACATTGGCAGATCAAGATCTTCAGATGATGTGGTGCTGCAGGTTTTTCCGGGTTTTCCTGCAGCTGAAAAAGCAAATGCGCCACTGGAATCAATCAAGTCGCCCCGGAGCGCCAATTAATTTTTGTTGTTGTTTTATATTTTTTTATTTTAATATTTAATTATTCAGTGATTGTTGTAACTATGGAAACGTATTATTTTTATTTCTGGAGTTGTGGTCGTGAGAATCACAATGTTTGATAAAATTATTTTTGTTGATATAAATGTATGACATTAGTTTCATTATATATATGGATGGTGCCGTGAGAATACTATAATTTCTGAAAGTATCTTTGCAGGAAGCTCTGTAGGATAGTCCGAAAATACGCCGAATGATTCGTTTTTGCAAAATAAATACACGTTTCATGTCAGAGGCTTGGCCCCAAACAACAATACTGTATGATATAGCTGAATATGCAAATGCATAGTATACATACAATAGAGATTCTACGTCAAGCATATTTTTCATAGTCGAAATCACATAGTAGCATTTATTCAGCTTACTGCATATGCTGTCTATTTGCTTTTCCCAAGAGAGATTGCTGTCTAACATCGTGCCTAGAAATTTGGTAAATCTGGATAATTCAAATGAGATTCAAATGAGATGTGTTTGATTTTTGGTGTTCTGTATACTTGTTGTAGAACTCAATGCCCACTGTTTTGTTGTGGTTCATAATGAGCCTGTTTTTGAAACACCAGTCTTTGAATTCTTTCAATAGAGTATCGATTTTTTTTGTTAATATTGTTTCAGAAGCATCTGAGACAATTATGCAGGTGTCATCAGCATACATAAGGACTTTTCCTACACTGAGAAAATTGATTTAAATTTGCAATGTATTTTCAATGCTTAGAGTGGAACATTATTTCAGATTCATGGGAATCTTACTTCTATCGTTCAGTTTTCAAACTACAAGATGTATCTATACGCACTTGAAATGATATTTCATTCAGCGCGTAAAATTTCCTCCGATATACCGAAAATAATTGTGTGAACATCCCTCAACTATGAGAACATCCACCTGCAACTGAAATGGACATTCGTCTTGTCGTAAATTTTCGAGTTGATTGCAAAATTACGCATCCACTGGTAAAGTCAGCTCCTACACGTTCCTTTTCATTCTTTTTTGTATCCAATTGAGGTATAGAGGTATTGCAAGTAATAAGTAATGAGTGTATTTTGTGCATTGTATCATGAATACAAGGTAAGTGAACTTTATTGAAATTATTACATGATACTTGCATTCAGGTTTCTTCATAATATCTAAATATCTGATGAAATTGAGAAACATAACCTCAAAACCACGATGTGTTTTGTGGGAAACACCGATATGATATGTTGAGTTGAGTACCTAAATGTGAAAAATCACATCAAAACTTTTGATTTCGAATGGTTATTACATGGTTTGAAACGTATAACTTTCGATTTATGTATCCCAAATTATGGAGAAACCAATAAATTCTTCGGTCGTTTTTTCTTAACATATACTTACTGTTTTGGAGAATGTTGGCTGTTGCCGAGTTTATTTGTGACACTGGCCCCAAAAACTCAAATCCTTAAAAAAACAACTTACACCAAAAACTCCGCAAGTACTTGTTCCATCATTGTAAAATGACATTTTCCAGAATAGAAAGCATCTAGCTGTCGAATAATAGTCCATATTCTATGATAATTTAAATTCAATTTTATTGGTCTCTGCCCTGTTTCAAGAATTAACAAGACGATGGAAAGCCTGTGGCTTGTTGTATAATACAACTTTTTTTTGTTTTTAGGATTATTTCACTTATGCTAAAATAGCGTGTTATGATTGGTTGAAATTTTTGTGTTGATAAATGAAAACATCATGTTTTCGATTTTGTAGTTCGGCTCTTGATTGGCTACTGGATATGTATATGATGTGTTTTCGATTTTGTAGTTCGATTCCTGATTGGTTATTGTCAAAACACAAACTTACCACTAGCAAGCTGCTATAATGACACAACACCAAACTTCGACCAAAACTAAATAAGCACTCGCTATTAATTCATATCAACTTCACAATTTTCGACAAATTTTGCATACTCGTTGAATAATCAAATCACTAAATCAAAATGTTTCAAAACATAACTTCGAGCGAGAAGCAGTATACTAGACATGCAATAACGAAACTACGAATGACGCGCTCTATCATTGGAAACTGAAATAGAGGGATGTTTCAAATATCAAGTAAATGTTTTGTTAGTTGCATAATTTCAGAACTAAATGCGGGATTAATGTTCCTAGTTAAATTGAAGAGTAAATAAATAAAAATGGTTTCGATTTTATTCATGAAATAATCTTAACAAATACAACTCGTGTTATCGGCGATTATCGTTAATTCCTTCTCGGTTTCGAATCAAATTATGTTGCTTTAGGCAACATAATTTGATTCTCAAATTCAAAGGAATTGCTATTTCGATAATCACCGATACACTTGTGGTATTACCTACGACAATCGCAGTGAATAGGAAGACCAACCCATAAATCTTTATAATATATTAGTAATGATTAATGTTAGTTTTTGATATGCAATGTTGCAATGTATTATTCGAATACGTTTTCAGTTTTTTGCATTATGGGAATTAAATATTCAGTTTATGATTGAAATTTATTTTTATTTCCAATTATTAAAGAGAACTGTACATAATTAACCGAAATATCGTAAGATTTGAAGACAAGGACAGAATCTGTTTATACTTATAAAACATAGAATTTTTGTTTTACGACTGAACGCCACAGATTCAATTATTTTTTTCTAGTACCTACGATTCTTACCCAGCTAATACGGGGTCAATCTGTCTGCCATTCAGCCAGAGTGGTTAATAAAGGTATAGAAGTGGATGGAAAAATATTGAGGATTTTGGAAACGTTCAACGTTCAAAAATTTGAGCAATATATCTCCACTTCACCAAAACACCTTATCGCTATAAATACTCATCTGGAGACTATTATCAGTCTTGATGATGCTAGTTTTATTAGCGAAACTTAAATCGAGTATAATATAATGAAGTGCTTTGGTGACCTGGAGACCAAATTCTCAAATTGATGGTTACGTCTATGGTGTGTTGAATAAAAGACAAAATGTACCTACCTATACAATAAAAAAATATACAGTGAGGTCTTAAAGTAACGGATAAATTCATTTTCTACGTTGTTATCTATTTTCAAAAAAATCCCTGAAACACGTCAATTCATGTTTTCAAAAAGATACTCTGTGACCTAAAAAAAAATCGCCGCTCCTTCACCCCCCCCCCCTCAAAGTGGCAGCCACCACCCCACAATTTTTTTAAATGAAATAGGCGGTCAAGTGATACCTCATTTCGAAGGGTATTCAATTGTCTATACAGCCGTGTATCAGGTATGACAAACAACAGTTGGTAAATAAACCAAAAAAAATTATAGGGCATTGAATATACAGCGAATTTAATAGTATTCGTGTTTTTTTTTAATTTTGAAAATTAATTTTGTTATGTCGCAAAAATTCGAAAGAATAGACATGGCTGTATATACAATTGAGAGGTATCACTTGACCCCCTATTTCATTATAAAAAATTGATTTCAAATTCATTTCAAGAAATTCATCGATTAGAAATAATTATTCTTTCCAGGAGATTATTTAGACCAAGCCATAGAGGTTTTTTCCCTCAAAAAATAAAAAACGCAAAAGGTCTATACTAATTTTTATTCTTTATCTTTAGTTCGTTAATGAAAACCCCAGCAAAATAATTTGTGGAATTTTTTAAACAAGAAATAGTGAAAAAAATTACAACTCTTTTGGTTTTTTGGAAATATCTCAAAGATTCTTCAAGGAATCGTTTTACAGTCACTGGAACTTATTCTACTAAATATCTAAATAATAGATATCTTTTTTGAAGTCCGACTCTGTACACTAAACTGTCGCGATCAGCTGTGTTACGAACTACGTCGCGCCACCGCCGTGAGGCTGTGCCGGTGAGTCCCCGAAATAAGAAAACCAATAGACGAGGAAAGTGATGACGTCACAAATGATATTTTTGTCAAAAACTGATTCCATACAAACCTCCGTCGAATTTGAATCAGCTTGTCCGATAACTCCGATATTGTTTCCATTAAGTTAAAAAAATCACCCTCCTGTCCCCCCTCAAAAGCGAGAAAGAGAAAGCAAATGAATGTGGAAAATGTTTCAACAGTTTCAGACATGAAAAATAAAGATGAATAAGAATCGATCGGGCGGCTAGCCCCCCTTTCCTGTCACGAAAAAAAAATAGTAAAACTCGCAAAATAGAAACCGAAAAAATCCGTAAAAATAGTGAAAATTATCTAACTATTAAATAACACGGTTACCATCTTCCCCCCTCGAAAGCTAGATAGAGAACGCGTAGAAATTCGGAAAAATTTCGGAAAGAAAACAAAAGAAGAAATAAATAAATAAACTTAAAAATAACTTTTTATTTAAATGCACTAAAAAGAAGATGAATTTTAAAGAGAATTAAACCCATCATTTTGTTACATTATAAAATTTCAAATGATATAAAAGATTGTCGCGAGAATAAATCTTGAGGTAATTTTAAATTCAATTTACAATAAGAAATACATAGATACTTCTCGCGACAAGCTTTAACATCATTTGAAATTTTATAATGTAACAAAATGATGGGTTTAATTCACTTTAAAATTTATTTTCTTCTTTTTAGTGCATTTAAATAAAAGCTTTTCTTCAAAAAGTTATTTTTGAGTTTATTTATTATTCATTATAGGTATTAATAAAGAAAATGAAAAAAAAAAAAACGCTTTTTTAATTTAAGTGCTTTAAACTGTTTCAAACAAAAACTGTTTTAATCTTAAGCAAATGTTTAAAACATGTTTAAAACAGTTGAATACAGCAAAATGTTTAAAACGAAACAACCCTGATCAGAACGCTTCAAATTCCGTCCGAAGTCATCCGAAGTTACCCGAAATCGAACTGAAGTTAAAACGAGCAACTTCGGGTGCACTTTGAAGCATTTAGAATAACTTCCAGTGACATTTTCAACACATTTCCTACCTCTCAGGTGAAAATCCGAAATATACAAATTGTAGATATTGATTTCTACTAACCATGTGCTATTTACAGAATTTGAATAAGATTCCCCTTAAGTTGCCCTTAAATTGTTTATAACGCGATTGTGTAAAAACTACACATCGGACAAAAACCATCTTGCGAACAGTTGAACCACATGTTATTATCTATCAGTTTCTGGAATATTGTTTGTCTACCTTCAGGTAGATAAAAATTATGAATTTTTGAAAAATGGCCTTTTACGAGTTTTTCCCGGATTTTCTCTGTGCGTATAAAAAACCATTTTCTAGGTTTTGTACTCTGTATCTGTTTCGTCTATATCATCAAATTTTGGTTTTCTACTCATCTTGTATATCAGTGGCAACTAAATTATCAATTTTATCATTATAATTCGCCATACTGGATCGGTTTAATCAAATAATTGTTATTTGGAAAAGAATGCCACTTATGGCGCTTAGAAAATAAACCTCTTATCTGTCCTTATCAGACCGTATCAGTTATGTATTGAGATTCATTTAAAATGCATTAGAGATATGCAAAGTCGTCTAAGAAAGGTACACACAATTGATAAAAAGTTGTCTGAGGACTGAGAAAAACAGATGTATTAGCGCAAAAGTGGATTAAGGAGTCTATGTATTTTGAGATGTTGCCAATTCAGCACATTTGGTACAAATTAGGATATTATGAAATGTACAAGTGAACCTTTTAAGCAAGCGCTGCGAGTTTAAGGGCACAACGGTTTGATGAAGGTTGACTCAACTCAGGGCAGCTGTTCGTGGCCAATATTCTATATGTATACCATTTTTTTGAATTGTTGAATCATCACCGTTGTTCCAGGCGACAGTCGTTCGTGTCCAGAATCAGCCAACCGAGGAACGACGGAAACTGTGTCCTGTATACTGCTCTGGATTTTTCGATTGTAAATATGCAGCTATTTCTCTATACTGCACAAAAAACTCCTATGCTGAGTGTATCAAATTCCCCTTATCCTCTGCCATTGCAAAGTTCGTTGCTCCTGCAAGCAACAGCCAACCCAAAAATGGTGACGACTTTTAAATTTGATCAGGTGCTTCTTCCATGAATCTGAGAACTTCTCTTTTGTCAAAAATGTTGGTCTTTATCCCACGTTTTGCTTTTTTGAAAACGATGTTTGCTTGCAATACTGGCTTAAACCTAAGTTTATTTTGATTTAAAGAACACTTTTTAACATAGAGTACTTACTGCATTACTCACATAAAGTATTTGACTGTAATGGTTTTCGTAAATCTACGTGATAGACTAGTAGTCCAAGATCCCAGGGCCGTCAGACATTACTTATTTTTAAACAAACGAAATGTGTAAGATTGTGTAGTGTTAGTTACTATGTTCGCATGCCTACCTGCTAGCTTGACCAGGTTACCATTCTTCAGATATTAGGGAATCAAGGTACGTGAAAACATCACTTATTTTATTTAGATAGCCATTATACAGAATTTATTTGTAACGCTCTATGGGTCAGTGGACAGGGTCACAGGCTACCAACCCGGAGTTCCGAGTTCGAATCTCGGCTCCGGCAACTTTTTTTTTTTTTTTTAACCCAGCCAAACGCGTCAAACTATTCAGCCATCTCGGTTGGAAACTGCTTCGACCCTGGGAGGATTTTTGTTTAAAAAGAAATTTAAAAGAAAACAGAATTTTGGTGAATAAAAGATTTTGTTAAGATTTCCTTATGAGTAAAATCCCAGGGCCTTCAGACATAACTTATTTTTGAAAAGATGAAGACTTAGGTTCTGAGTGGTGTCTCATGTACTTTTAATACCTGCGTGCTTGTGGAGTTCGCTCTGTGACTTCTGGGCAGATACCAGGTGAGAAAGGTAACTAAAAATAAGAGTTACTTAACTTTAATTTGTGTTGCTGATTTTTATGTATAGGAACACCTCCTTTATAATACTATTTGCCTCTTTGTTGCGGCACCAGTTCTCAAAATGTTCATATTGTTTCTCACATTTTTAATAATAATAATAATAATACTGTCGGGAAAGAACAAAGTTGCTGCCACAAATATGCTTGCCGTTCCGATCTTACTCTACTCCTTTGGAGTGATGAAGTGGACTCAGGAGGAGCTGCGACAACTCGACGTAAAGACGCGCAAGATGATGTACCTATACAGGAGTTTGCATCCCAAATCGTCCGTTCCTCGGTTATTTCTCCACCGACAGCAAGGAGGACGAGGACTTTTGAGTTTGGAGTGTCTTCACAATAGAATGGTATTGGATGGGGCATGTAAAGTAATCAGGAGTTTGGATCCCCTCTCTCTCTCTGCATGGTCCGAGACCATGAAAACGCAGGGATTGGAGCGTTCCTCTTTAAGTCAGCAGCCCGTGCGGCTGATGAACTCGGTCTCAGTTTCGACACCAAACGGCGTGATCCGAACTTTGTCACAGAGTTGGCACCCGTTCGGCAAAAAGCCCATGTAAAGGCCGCAGAAAATGCAGCTCTGCTGCAGCTGCATAGGGATAAGCCTTTGCATGGGGTCTTCTTCAGAAACGTCGAAGACCTTGGCTTATCCAAAAACTTGACCTACGCCTTCCTTAGGTCAAGTGGGATGAAGTCGGAGACCGAGGAATTCATAATGGCCTGACAAGATGGTGTCTTCAACACCTTGATCTACCGAAGCCACGTGATGGGTATAGAGGTCCCTGATATTAGATGCAGGGCCTGCCGTCAGGCGCCTGAGACCAATATGCATTTGCTGTCAGTATGTCTAGCATATGCGGTCTCAGCCTATATCCATAGACATAACGCGGCTCTACGAGTGTTATATTACCACCTACGACACTCGTACGGTATAGACGAGACACCAGTGTTGCCTTACGCTCCGGGGGATATTGAGTCCGTGGTGGAGAATGATAAGTGCCGGATCTACTGGAACTACTCATTTCCCACCCTCAGGCAAATACAGGCCAATAAGCCTGATGTAGTACTCCTCGACCATAGAATTAAGACGATTTTCGTCATTGAGTTTTCGGCTCCTGGCGAAACGAATATCGTCCGAAAGGAGGAGGAGAAACGGACGAAATATCGAGATTTACTCTTCGAACTCCGCAGGCTCTACCCAGACTATTCTGTAAACATGGTTGTTCTGATAATAAGGTCCCTTGGCGGTGTGATGGATTCGTTACTCTCGAACCTGAAAATCATACCGGCATGTCGGAAGATGTCAGAAATTATAGCCGGAAGAATGCAGAAGGCTGTCATCCTCGGTTCATTACGTCTGCTCAGGGCACACGATTCCCGGACCCAATAGCTGCTTACCCCATAGTTTGGGGAGTGGCTATTGGGGTAATGATGTTGCCAGCGCGCCATCCGAATGTATCGGAGCATCGGAGACAGGGCCCGACTGGAGAATTTTAATTCAAACCACATAATAATAATAGCTTTTATTGTCCAACAGTTCCCCATTTACAGGACAATATTATTGAATGACAAAACTTGAAGTGGTGTTAATACCTAGATTAAAAAATGATAATATATAAACTATAACAATAATATTACTGAATAACAAAACTTTTTGTTCAGATATAGCGGGCAATAAATTTGAACTTGCAGAGTTAGCGGCCTCTAGTATGGAATCTGGTAGCTCCTCGCCAGAGCTGCTCATTTCAACTGCATGGAAAGAAATGTGTCAGTGTTCAGAGAAAAAAAATCGAAAGGTGCACTTATTGTTAGTTAAAAATATTATAATCATTTATTAATTATGTTACTTTAAAAATTTTTTTGTTTTAAGCTGAAATACAAATATCGAAAATTACAGTGTAAAAAAAATCAATTCACTTGCAACGGCTATTAGCTAAAAGCTACACCAGCATTTATTGCACGCGCCATACAAATTATTACAAAATTTTGTTCACATTTATTACAAATATGCGTCCCGATCAAAACTTTTGAGTAAAGCTGCATTCATTTTTGAAAAATACAGTATTATTGGTGATCTAAAGGCTCCTAAAATTACTCTTTTATTACAAATAAATCATTAACGTGTTGAAAATTAGAAAAATTTGATCTCCAAGGGGTTGAATACCCTTTTTCTAGAAAATTCCCTTTCAAATAATGTTGTGGAAAACTCTGGAAATACCCACAATGTGATAGATAATATAATTGAAATTTTAAGAAGTTTAGACTGTTTAGATTTAGGTAATTTTCCACGCTTCGACAAATTGTGAACAATCTTGTGAACAATTCTGTTCACGTTTTAAAGAGAAACATTCTCAATTGAAAATTGAATCAATACATGACTCCTCTGGAAATGGAAAAACCCTACGATAAAATTGAAGTTACTTTTTTGTAATATCTAACAGAAAACAACTACTTCCCCGGCAAAAGCCACGCTGGACATTGAACTACATCTGATAGATATTGAGAAAGACCCTATATAACTTGAGAGAAAATGTCTGAAAGTGAAAATTTGCATTTTCATTCAGATAGTTGATTATTTATTAAATGATCAGTTTCCATTGGAGATTCTTATCTATGAATGAGATAAGGGAGAATGTTATTCAGAAGTATCACTCACAGAAAATCGCTCATTTCATTGACACGTCGATTGCATCACTTTCACTATGCCTTCCTTCAATACATTTTGGTCGACAAAAATCTATTTCACTCTTCTAAGATCATCAGGGAGGTCGGAAGAATTGGAAAGCATACTCTTCAGAAGCAATTTCACACTGTAATGAGGAATTGTTGGACTATTTCTTGTGCGGTGAAACTTTGAAAATATTTTTCTGACATAAAACCTGTCATGGGTATGGCATGTTGATTTCATTGAAAATATGGACAGGATGTTCATAAAGTCACTTGTGGAATCATCTGCGACTGAACGTTGGAATTTAGTCGCTGTTTTCCATCGTACAAGATAACCTCTCTTGGAAGGGATTCATGTTTTAAAGAGAAACATTCTCAATTGAAAATTGAATCCTCTGGAAATGGAAAAACCCTACGTTGATTCCACAACTGACTTTATGAACATCCTGTTCATATTTTCAACGAAATCAATTCTGTTCACGTTGTGACCTATATTTATTAGGGAATTTTTTTCTACCCCTTGGGGACCAAAATTTTGGAATTTGCAACACGTGTCAATGATTTGCAATAAATTTGTAAGAAATTTCAGTAGCCTTCGATCACCAATAAGCTAGTTACTTAAAAGTTAGACCATGCGCAAATATGTAACGAATGTGTACAAAATTATGTAATTTTATTTTAGTATGCCATAAATACATAAAATAGTCTAAAATAAATACAAATTGTCCCTACCAATGACAGTTTTGAGTAGTTTTACATTTCAGTGCGAAAAAAATCTTATCCACACTTGGTGCAAAAATGTAACTTTGCGCACAAACATGCATGCGGAAAAGTACTGCTTTGCGCATGCTCGTAGTAAAAATATGCTGTATGATTAAGAGGCAATGCGATTTATTCACTGCTTGATTGAGGGGAATTATTTCTGTATCCCAAGATTTTTTATTTTTTTCTGAAATGTACTTAGGTTGATATAGAACGTTAGATAGAATATCCAATATCTATTCTATTAAATTTAGGTATGTTAAATCCTGATGAATTGAGAAGTTGGGAGTAAAAAGAGAAGGCTCGATTCCACTTTAAATGGATGAATAAAAAATAACTTTTCATTTCACTATAACATTGTAGAAAGGAAGTAATAGAATTCAAAAAATGTTTTATTCCTTTGCAGGTTACCAAATTATCTCTCCACCCATATGCATTAACATCTTCCCCACCATTTATACGAGCCATGTGCCATGATATGTCAACTCTATCATCTTTTCCGTGTCCATATCAATTCTTCTGAATATAACTATTCGGTGAACATAACGTGTCATAAATTCCACCGTCTCGACGTATTTTCGTTCACAAAGTACCGCAGGAATATTTCAAACTGCCTACAACCAAGATTCATACATCTCATAACTTGTAACCAATTTGTTATTAACTGCTACATATATATGTCATACATCTTCGAATTCGTTAAGCTCGCATATTTTTCGCATGAAACCCAATATATTTTTAAACACGTCCACTTCGGGAGTCCCCTCACGTATCGAAAGTAATGGTCAAGCCCTCTCAGAATTACCGACAGGGGTGTATCTGAAAATTTTAAAATAATAAAATTAGACAATATTTACTTGGAGAAATGTATGTAAATATTTAAAGAAAACGTAACAGTTTAACCTTTAGGAATGAATACCAAAAACAGAGTTGGGTCGGATATAGGAAAAAAGGATCCGGATACCGGATACGGATACTTTTAATGTAGCCGGATACTTTTTAAAAAATTACGGATACTTTCATCTAAAAATGTACTCTGATACAAGTATTCGGTTACTTTTTTCGGATACTTTTACGGATACAAGTAAAAATACTAGGCATGAATATCAAAAACAAAAAGTGATAAAAAAAATAAAAAATAAAAAAAAGGAACTCAATAAACTTTTTTATATTTATTTTGTAAACAAAGAACATTTCAAGTTGAAAATATATATTTTTAGCTCTTACGACATTGTTCGCTAGATATGACATTTATATCTTTAAAAGAACCTTTGAGTTTGAATTTGCCTTCGTCAGTACCAATACCTCAAAGTGTTCATCACTTAAATTTTTTCTCTTTGGCGTATCAATCATAGTTGCAAAAGAGAAAAGTCTTTCTACTGGTGCTGACAAAGGTATTATACTTGAGTGACACTCTTTTTAATATTGGGTATTCATGTAATACTTGTAAATTCGTTCTTTTATCTTCCAGATATCTTAATAATTCCAGCTGAATTTTTGTAGTTTTATTGCTACTTTCACTGGTACCGTCAGTACTCGTTTTCGAGGATGCTGAACTTCGAGTTTGGGTGTTCCAACCCCGTAAACGGAGGAAAACAAGCCCCAAATGGGGTCTACTGCACATTTTTGATATATGAGGCACTCTAATAACTCATTTTTCGAGGTTGCAAAGTGCTAAAATTGTATTATAATATGGAAAGAGTAAATTTAATTTTGATTACTTACTCGTCAAATACTATACAGGAAATCTAATAAAATCGACAAAACCATGGTTATTGACAATTGAATGATGGTTTTTCGGGTTTTTAGGCCGACGTTTATTTAGAGAAAATCTCGACGTTTCGCCAACACGAGTGGTTGGCATTTCAAGAGAAATGTTTACAGCATCGATCACTGAACACTACTTGTTTCAAACAACTGGTGTTGCTAGGCGCGATCCTACTGCGTTATCGCAAAGTTTGACATTTTTGACAGTATACGTAATCAGAACTTTTTGTCATACATACGCTATTTGTATTGTTAATAGACATTTGAAAATTTTATATCTCAGCCAAAAAATGGAGCTAATTTGTGAACATTTTCGTGCCATGATTTTTTACGATTTTCGATTTTCAACAGCAGTGTGCCGATCAACTTACTATGATTTTTGCTGATGAAGCACCATCCAAAGTCACAGTATATCGATAGTTTAGTGAATTTAAACGTAGCCGTACTTCACTGGCGGACGAAGTTAAAGATGGACTCCCAAAATCGGTTGTTGTGCGAGAAAACATTAATGTTGTGTCCGAACTGATAATGCAGGATCGTCATGTGACATATCGCGAGATCGAGGTATCCCTGGGCATTAGTATGACAAGTATACATAAGATATTGCATGAACATTTGGCAGTCAGAAATATTTGTTCTCGTTGGATACCGCACAATTTGACAATCTGTCAAAAAAAGACTCGTGTAAATTGGTGCAAGGAAATGATTACAAAATATGACCGCGGTGCATCAAATGCAGTTTATAACATATACACAGGTGACGAATCTTGGATTTATTATTATGAGCCCGAAACTAAACAGCAGTGACTGTATGGGTCTTTCAAAATGAACCAAATCCAACAAAATTTGTTCGTGCTCGCAGCACTTCGAAGCAAATGGTGGCCTGTTTCTTCGGTATAAACGGTCATGTGGCAACCGTGCCTTTAGAGCAATGTAGAACGGTAAACTCTGAATGCTACACTACTATTTGTTTGCCAGAAGTCATGAATGAAATAAGGAAAACGAACCGTCGACGAAGGATAATTCTCCATCCTGACAATGCGAGCTCACACATATCGGCTCAAACAACCCGCTATTTGAGCACTCAAAACGTTGAATTGATGTGTCATCCGCCGTACAGCCCTGATTTAACACCCAATGATTTCTATTTGTTCCCTCAATTGAAGAACAAATTAAGTGATCAACGCTTTTCGACGCCACAAGACGCTGATTATGCATTCAAAAACCATGTTTTGGAGATACCTACTTCGGAGTGGAAAAACTGCTTTGCCAATTGGTTTAATCAAATGCAAAAATGTGTAGATTCAAAAGGAGAGTATTTTGAAAAACAATAAAGAATTTTCTACACCCCAATTATTGTTTTAGTTCTTCATTCTCAATACATAAATAGCAACCCTCGTATTAAAATTTATTCAAATACCCATTTGGGGCTTTTTCAAATTTGCAAATTTAAACTTCGTGGCAATCTACATACACGTTCTGGACTGGACTACCAGAAACGAGGACCACGAGGTACTGTTTCCATCTCAAAGGAAAATCTTGTAATGTTCAGTAAATATCCTGAGATCCAAAGGCCTTTCCTTTGGGCAGATATTGGTGTTTTCCTAGAATTTCTGAATGTTTTAAGCTTGTGAAAACACCTCCTTAGTCCCTAGTCCGAAATCCTTAGGGATTTCTTGAAATATCTAGGGCTGCCAGTTGTTTCTTGAAAATCACATGCGATTTTGAAACTATTTCGGATGATTTCCTAGAAATCATGAAAATTTCTGACATATTGGAAATATTGTGTGATTTCCGAGAATTTTTTGTAACTCAAAATGATTTCCAAGAATAAGTATTAAGAAACAGATATTCTAAGTATCGTTACGTAATCTGGAATAATTGATTTGCAGTAATATTGTACAGAATGGAATTCTCATCGTCAGTCAGAATAATAAATGGAAACGAATAAATCTCCAATTAATTTTCGAGAATTTAATGATGGTTTTCACATTTTTGTGTTTTTGAAATAATTTTAAGCTAAATCATTTTCATTATTAGTTATGTTCCATTACCCATGAAGTTTACCGGCCCAAAACTATATATCTTGCATTTACCACCTCACCTGCATATTTTCTTGTTTCGGTCAAGTATTCGAGTCCGTTGCAAACTTGAAGAATTTAAGTTTGGAATGTATTTTTTTTTTCGAACTTGAAAATAAAACGAAAACGTGTCAACCACCTAAACGTCCGGACCTGCATCCTGGTTATCTGGCGCAACTGGGCTGCAGTCGGATACTTGCTTGATGTCTATCCCAGCTGTATACATTCATGACACGGAACAACTTGCTAAATAGTAACGAAATGGTTGTTATCTGACCTATCCTAGCACTGATGAGCAAGATTATTATTATTAATAACCTTGAAACATTCCATGTATGTAGGTGGTCATTCCCAACCAAATGATGGATAATATTCAGTGTTTTATTACAATATTACAATTAGCACGTAGTTTTTTCTATAATAACTAATTTTTTGGCACGCTATATCTGGATACGCTCACATGTCTCCTCGCGCGTTTCATAATATTTTAAACGAATCAGCCTTGACTAAGTCAGTCACTAGAAGCGCTTGCGCGATTCACTTCTGATTTAGAATATGTCGCTACTGCGCATGCGGCCTTAGAACTGTCATAGTCCCATACGTCAATTTTCGATTTCTACTCCGTCGGTTTAGAAGCGATTTCGGAGACCACGGGAAGATTTGCAGAGCAATTTTGAGACACTGGGATTTCTCATTTTACTGAGAGATTTCCGACTTGATTGCGCGATTTCTCATTTGATTGAGGGATTTCGGTTCAAAAATTTCTACTACGTAAGATCTTCAAGCAAATATGTACTCGTATTTCGGTAGTGGTTAGCCCCATATCCAACTTTTCTGCAGTAATTCAGGAAGTAATCGAGTTTGTCAGATGGACTTCACCGACGATACGAATTGGTGGTTGTTTTTTTATAGAATCCAAACGATTTCAGCTCTAAATAGGTGCTGGACTCCATGTATGGAAAAATAATTCCAGGAAATATCGTTTATTTTTCTTATAGGTCATGACTGGTTGACTTGAAGTGAAATAGCTCGTGGCACGAAACAAAAAACCAAGTTTTTGATAGGCTCTTTTGGCAATGGCTTAACGTGGTTTTCCCATAAAAGGGTTTTGCTGATGGTAATACCGTACATCGAAATTGGGACAGTTTCTCCTGGCATACTTACGATTTGCACTACAAGAACGGCTTTTTTTTGAGTCTCTGGTGCTGAATGCGATTAAATGATATGCATTATGGAATCATTCAAAAACTTTGACGAAACTCTGGCTTGGCATTAGATATCTTACAAGGCATGACTCTATAACTTCGAGATAACAAGTAGCATCGCGGTAGACATGTAACTACTAGGTAGGGTATTTTTTCCCATTTTTAGGGATTGATTTATGTGATTGGAAAGAAGCTCTGGTTATATAATGTAGTATGATGGAGGTGGTGGAGGACCTGCTAATTACACTCGAGAGGAGTGGACACAAAACACTTGGGTACGCAGATGATATAGTCATTACGGTCCAAGGTAAATTTAATAACACGGTTAGGGAAAGAATGCAAATGGCCTTAAATAATAATAATATAATAATAATAATTTATTTCCAGAAATAAATAGTTCAATGTATAAATACTTGGGGTATATAGATACTAAACACGATATAAACAGGATACATAATATACATGAAGGGATATACATTTACCCAGGAAAATAAAAGCTTTAGAAACAAACGGTATACAATGTATAAACCTTGTGAAAGGCTATGACTTGGAAACAATGACTCACTTAAGTTCAATAAAGAACTTGTCCGTGAGTATACCTCCATCTTTCATTTCTTTTCAAGGTTTGTAGCTATTTCAAAGGATACAGGTATATTAATACAGGTTTGAAAATACAAAATGACGAAAGTTTAAATACACATCAATACGTTAAGAATTCAAAAATATAAAACAGCTCTAGATAAAAGAATTTAAAAACAGATATAACTAGATATAACGAACGCCCCTTATAAAATTACGGAATCAGTTAAAAATACAATAATGTCATAAAGTTACATTTAAAAAATAACAGATAAAATAATAGTAAAAAGTAGGTTCTTAAAAACACAATATTGTCATTTAAAAAAAAATATAGCAGATGAAAATAACAGTAAAAAGTAGGTACAGTAGATGACATATTCGGAAAGGTTTCATTGGAGTGGTATGTGAATGATAGCGATTATGTTGTTAATTAATGTTTCTGGTCAGTACATGGATAGATAAGGATTGCCTAACCACTAGTCCCTCCAAATCAACTATTGTAGCGTTTACCCGAAGAAGGAAATTAGAGAGCTTAGGACCTCTGACTCTCCAAGGTACCCTCATACAGCTGCCGGGGGAAGTCAAATATCTCGGGGTGATTTTAGACTCGAAGCTCAAATGGAACCAACAGCTGGCAAAAGTAATGAAGAAAGTCGAGGCGACGTTGCTGATAGTCAGACTGGCACACGGGAAAACATGGAGGCTAAATCCCAAAATGATGTATTGATGGATATACAACATTGTGGTGAAACTCATGATCACATATGCATCTTTGGGATGGTGGACAAAGACAACACAAAAAATACCCGCTGCTGAGTTGAGCAAGGTACAAAGACTTGCATGCCTTAGCATAACGGGAGCTATGAAAACAACACCAATATTAGCCATGGAAGCACTGTTGGACCTCCCACCGATTTTTTTTAATAATAATAATGTTTATTCACTAAAAAAATTTTACAAAATAATTTTTCACAAAAACATAAGACTACAATTGAACATAGATAACACATGGGTAAATAGACATAACAATCATGGGAGAAGAAAGAATGGGACTTCTAAGGCTACAAAAATCGAGCAACAGATTGGATCACAACAAGATAAAGGATATAGTGGGAGGCAACATTCTTGAAATAGAACCAACGGACCACATGACTCCTAGATATTTCTTCAACATTAACTTCGAGGTTATTATACAAGATCGAAGGAAATGGTCAGATGACAACATCAGGGGCAAACCTGGAGAGAGGATCTGGTATACGGACGGATCCAAAACCAGCGAAGGAACTGGTGCTGGAATATACAGTGAGGGGAGAAACTCCCAAATAAGCGTCTCACTAGGAACAAACAACTCCGTATTCCAGGCAGAGATGCAATACGCAAGAGAAATCAACATGAGGGAAATGCGTAATGCAAGGATCAAAATATGCTCAGACAGCCAGGCGTCACTGAAGGCTCTTATGCACCCGAAGGTGACATCAAGACTGGTATGGGACTGCCGAGAAGAACTCAGTGTCCTCTCAGAACACAACAAAGCAACTTTGATGTGGGTTCAAGGACCCTGCGGCATCTAACTCAATGAAAAAGCTGATGAACTAGCCAGAAACGGTTTATCAACTCCTTATTTTGGCCCAGAACCCGCACTCGGGATTACTAAATCTGACATTCGAGAATGCATTCGGGACTGATGGATCAAACGAAAACAAAGGAAGAGGTGGAACGAAGCCCCTCTCACGCAACACGGGAAAACATGCATTAAAGAACCGTCAAAAAACAAAACTGAAGAACTACTGAGCAGGAATCAAGTTAGAACGATAACGGGCCTTCTCACTGGTCACAGCCCAATGAGAAAACACCTGCACAAAATGGGGCTGTACAACGGAGAACTTTCCTGCAGACAATGTGGCAAAGGAACAGAAACATCCAAACACGTACTGTCAGAAAGCGAGGCATTAGACTGCAAGAGACAGGCAATATTCAGGAAACCCAGGCTATCCCCCGAAGAATACAACAGTCAACCGGTGAAGAACCTATACAGACTGGTACGGGGGACTAGGGTTACGGAGTGGGTGCTGTGAAACCAACTGGAATGCACAAAAAGCCTAAGAGGCTGAGGTGCAGCTGGTGACAGGACCAGCATCCGAAAGGAAAAAAATATGATGGAGAGAGGTGACCACCAGGCATGGACTGTTAACAGTAGTAGAAGCTGTTTCCTCGTTGTATTCGGAGTACTATTTCCTGCAAATATGTTGACGGAGTTAGTGTATTTCATCCATGGTTCTTCAAGAAATAAAAGATGTTTCCAATTGACCAAAAAAAGTAGCTAATGATACAATTTCTCTGATTGATGGTATTCGCGATATTTTTTGAAATGAAATGTTCAACATGAAAAAAATAATATTGATGAATGTAATTCACGTCATTAAAAAAAAATTATCTCATTTCAAGAAAATATCAGCATTTTCTCCCAACAAAAATGTCCCACAAGGTGCTCCAAAAATCGGTATATTCAAAGTGCCTTTTGCTACGGCATATGGGAGAGTTCGTCTCTGTATTTGAATTTAGCGGCCAAGCTATCTTGGCAATAAGCCATTTTGTTTTTCGCCTAACTTGACAATTCTGTTGAAATGCCTTGAATACTTTCCATGATTTATTAACATTTTTCCAAAATTAAGTGGTATATAATATAACCGGATACTCTCAAGAAACTATGTGGAGGATGAAGAATACACGATTTTTCAGAATTAGAGCCCACTCGAACTGGATGCTGTAGGTGTTTTCACATATCGTGATATACTTACAGATGGAATCATTTACGTATTAGACCGAAATGTTTTGGGTATGAATTGATGAAGGTTGTAGACAGCCTAGACGCCTTTTAATTTAAGGATTGTTTATAATCATTATGGAACAAGAAAAGTAAATTAATTTTTTTGTTTCTAGATTTCAGTAGTTCTTTTTACTTTTAGCAACGAACAGGGCCGTTCCAACCTGGTCGAGGCGCTGTCGTGCAAATGTGATCACAGCGCCTTTTTTTAGTGCAGATATTTTCTAAATTTTACACGATTTTATATTATGTACATTCAACATAATCGCTAGACGCTAATTATTAAATAATACAATTGTGAAGCAAAAATAAACATTTCATTACCAAACAAAAAATAAACATTTTTTGAGCAAGCAATAGTTATATAACAATTCTGTTCCATTTATGTCACGCTCATTACGATTTCTGTCCGTTAATAGTTATTTAATCAACTAGGGTATTAATGAAGGCGATTAATGATAGAGATATTTTAACCACAAAGCGATATTGCGGGGGCGAAAACTGGGGTATTCATTAACGAACTATCTTATAAAAATTAGTATAGGCCATTTGCATCTATTTTGTGGATACTACTACTGAAAAAATGAAAATTTTTCCATATCTAAATTTTTTTTAGCTTTGAAAATATTTCGTAGGTACATTTTGTAGATCTGTTTGAGCATAATAAAATAAATTATATACATCTTTTCGATATTTTTCCACAACTCAATTTTTTTTTATTTTCAAAATATGGAAATATTTCATGAGAACTCTTGTAAACCTGTTTGATGGCAATAAAACTGTTCTATACATTTTTTCTATATCTCGTTTCTTTATCGAATTTTTGCTGTTTTAAAAAGAGACGGAAAATTTTACAAAGTAAACACCTCATTTTTTTTTCGAGGTATGAAAAAGTTTCATGGGGACTTTTTGTTTATCTGTTTGGGAACAATATAATTGTTACTACACATTTTTTCGATATCTTGTTTCGTTTTCGAAAATTTTACCAAGTCAACATCTCAGATATGGAAAAAAATATATGAAACCTTTTTGTGAATCTGTTTAATTTTTTATATTTGTCAATTTCAAAAGTCCAATCGAATAATGCTAATTTTTTATTAGGTTCAGTCAATTTTTACGAGTTTATCAAGATATGGAAAAAACAATAATATTTCTTTGTAGAACTGTTCAGGGAAAATGAAACTATAGCTATCAATTTTTGTAATATCTTGTATCGTTTTCGAGTTTTTGGGGATTTTACAGGGAAAACACAAACATATTGTTATTTTTCTCAAATTTCAAGGAAAAAGAAACTACCCAACACCAAAACTACGTCACAATTACACTCGACGCGCGTTTTGCCAACAAAGTTAGCATTTAGTTTCTTTTTTCTTGAATTGTATTCACACCAAAGGTTCCAAAATATTCATTTATTTGATTTCTCAATTTTGTTCAACTTTTTTTCCCAGTTACTAATCAAGTTGGAAAAAAAACGGTTTCGACTGTCGGTGGAACTTACGAAGACATATTAGAAGCGATTCAAAAAAATTTAATATTATCATTAGTACGGCCAATATCTCAATTTTCCCGGCTTTTGAAATATTTCTTGGACAATTGCGGTCAAAAAAGATATTCTGGTGAATTGTGGAAATTCAAATTTTCATTTTCAGATTTTAGGGATTTTCACCATTTTCTGATCGGTTTTTCAAAAACCGGGTTGTTGGTATTCATTCGTTCGTTAAAGCTCTATAGATTACAATTTTGAAATTTAAGTTACGTTCATCCGTTTAGCCGCATTCGAACTTTGAAAAATTCTCGTTTCTTTTGTAAAATCGCCAGGAAAAGCCTGTTAGCATTTTCCGATCTTTATCAAAAACTATACACTTGTGCATGGCGTATAGGAGTATCCTTTCGAGAAATATGTTAATGTTCGAGATCATTAATCGCATTTTAATATAGGAGTTGATTACAATTAATACTTTTCCGTCGACCTAATGATAGTATGAAAGAAAAAAAAAAGTTGAGAAATTTTCGTGGTTCAGGATTCGAACCCCCGATCTATACATCCGGATTGTCTTCGTTCACTCGCATTTCACCTCTGCGTTACGGAGCCCATGTATAAAATGTCGCGTTTTGATGAGTTGAGTATTTGCTACATTTTCCAAACTTACTTGCTATACATAATTATGAAAATAATTAATTTTTCATAGATATTTCTGCTTTTATCAGACAATAAACTTAAAGCTGCCACTTTAGCGGTTTCCGCAACACCTGGCGGTGTCAACGTGAAATTATCTTCAATATTCATTATTTAGATTGGAAAATTATGTGTCAAAATTTTACAGCGCACATATAATCTGAATCCGTTGATGTCTGGTTGCTATGCAACTCGCAAAATCCTGCATTTACAGAGAAATCGATCATTAATGACAAATTGAGCATTAATAGGGGTCATTATATCGGGGCGTGGCGCAGTGGTTAGAGCGTCCGACTCTGAGCCAAAGGTCCGGAGTTCGAGCCCCAGTTACGGCTAGGAATTTTTAATTCAATTTGACCGATTAAATTATTTAAATCTCGTGGCTGGACTGGGGTGAGACCTGCACGATTCACTGTTGCGTTCCAATTAACAGTGCTGCTCCTAAAGTGGCGCAAGGAGTTAGTAACAGGGCCTATCCAGAACACGTGGCTAATGACCATAGCAGTCGATGCCAAAAACACCAAAGAAAAAAAATGGTCGATTTCGTTTGCATTGAAGCATATTAAACAGACATGTTAATACGAGGTCGGCGGGAAAACTTCTACAAGTTGTAAACAACAATTTAGTTGTTCTTTATCTGGTAAATCTGAAAATTCACAAATATCCCATAAAAATTGAAAATGGTCGGAATGGGACGACAATAAGTCGAACTTTTCACTAACTGATCTTATAACAATATCAGGTGTATTAAAAATTTGTTTATTTCAAATTCCCGTTCTCCATCTGTAATTGGTTCATCGTCATTCTCGTAATTACATTGTTTTTAACACACCTTGGTCTAAACACATTTTCAGTTTTGAGGGTTGGCTCTACATCTAGAGATTTTGCAAGTCCAGAAGCATCAACTAACACATCTCCGAATCCTTTATCACTGCGGTAACTATTGAAAAACTTTAGCAAATTGATCATTTAGGTACATGCTTCCGAGATATTAAAATCTTTGGTTTGTAATATTTTGCTAACAGTATCGACTCTAAACAAAACATTATACCACAATATTAATATACATATATTTAGTAATAGAACAACATATGCAATAGGTCGGGACCAAGCAACTTAAAGAAGTCATAGATAATAATAATAATAATACATTTTATGTCGGAGCGTGGCGCAGTGGTTAAAGCGTCCGACTTTGGGTCGAAAGGTCCGGAGTTCGACACCCAGTTGCGGCTGGGATTTTTTAATTTAATTTGACCGATTAAATTATTCAAATCTCGTGGCTGGACTGGGGTGAATCCTGCACGATTCACTGTTACGTTCCAATTAATAGTGCTGCTCCTAAGGTGGCGCATGGAGTTAGTAACAAGGCCTATCCAGAACACGTGGTTAATGACCATAGCAGTCGATGCCAAGAAAAAAAAAATAATACATTTTATAAATTATTTATTTAAATATTATTACTTATTTTCTTCTTGTGTTTAATCTTAATTCTAGCATATTCTAACTGATTTTTCAGACATTAATAAAAATAGAAAAATCTTCGGCGCCTTTTCGTGACGGCGCCGTCAAGCACCGCACGACCTGCACATATGGTTGGAACGGTGACCGGAAATAAGCGCAAAAGAAAAAAGCGCACAGGAAATATGTGCACGGAAAAAAGCGCACATGAAATAACCGCACTCGGAAAAATGCGCACATCGTAAAAAGCGCACTTGGAAAAAACCGCACGTAGATTAATGCGCACATTGACAAATGCGCACATGCAAGGGCGACATAAGCAAAGTTGAAAAGGTATTATATAATATATGAAAATAAATTAATTTATATAATTGTTCGGTAAAGACATTTGCTAAATGGTGTAGTAAGCTGTCGGATAGTCATTAACACTTTCATTAATTGGCTACAATCGCGTAAAGTTTTCTATATTTCTATAAGTTGCAAGCTAGGTTAGTTCGTTCAGGTTAGACCAGACTAATAAAACACTACCCTCAAAATGAATTTTTCTTCAACTTCCAAGCTCCCAATTTTCGAGCTAGGTTAGTTTGTTTAGGTTAGATTAGAAACTATTGCGTGTGCGCATTTTTCAATGTGCGCATTAATGTACGTGCGGTTTTTTCCAAGTGCGCTTTTTACGATGTGCGCATTTTTCCGAGTGCGGTTATTTCATGTGCGCTTATATGTCTGTGCGCTTTTTTCCGTGCGCTTATTTCCTGTGCGCTCCTTTCCTGTGCGCTTTTTTCCGGGATTCGGTTGGAACGGCCCTGGCAACGAAAATGTCTTTTCTCAATGGCCGTTGTGGAATTTAACAATTCCATTCCATATGGCTTTTGCATGTATTTTATTTGTTATGGAATATATCTGTACCTTGGGAGAAAAAGGGTCAATGTCCACATCATGCAGAATTGAGTTATTTGGCCCAATATACTTGAAATATATCACGTTACATTTCCAAGCACCTCCTTTACATCAATACAAAGATCACTTTATTATATTGCACCAAAATTACTCAATATAATACCCTCACAATTTAAAAATCGACCTTATAAGTTTAATAAAATGAAGATTATTTTCTGGTTGCTAGATAATAAAATTACAACCTACTGATAAAACCATTATGTTAGGACTAAATAAATTTTAAAACTATACTAGATTTGATTATTATTGTTAATATCAATACTTTCTCATTTTACTACCATTACTAAACAACTTAATATTTATTGTAAAAGCTAATTTTAAAGTTGTAGCACACACACATTCTTTCAAGAAAATCGTGTGTTACATGGAACTACTGTAAAAATACTGAACATTTCCATGCAACAAGCAATTGCAGAGATAACCTTGTAGGAACTCTGCACGGAAATTTTATCAGATGTAATTCAATGTTCCTCGTGGCATTAACCAGGAAAGTAGTTGTTTTCTGATGGATTTTCGACCCAACTTTTCCTGTTGTATAGGATATTAGCAATGAGCAGTCCTCCGGACATCTTATGCCTCAAGTCATAAATAAGCTCATTGTTTGTGAACTACAGTTTTCTTCTTCGTTTTATACGGTCTTGACGATCGTGGTCCATGGGTATTGCTTAGTTGGGTTTCCGGCGCTGGGATGGCACTCGCAGTTTGGAGTTATCCACTGTGCGGGCGCGATCTCAGTTTCGGTCTTGAAATGGATTTGGTTATCGATTCATTCGTTGCAGTCATTAGTTATTGACTGCTAGACCTACCCTATACTGATGAGGGGCAACACCCCGAAATCGATATACAGTGTGTCTCACTTCTCATGGAAACACCCCCGTATCTTCCGTAACAATAGAGGTAAAATGATGAAACTCTCAGGACTGATGGAAATGCTCAAAATGCACCTACCACCTGAATGGGGTTGGCCTAAGTGATATACACTGCCCGCCACTCGCGATGGAACCACCCATTTTTACGGTAAAACATACTAGGGGGCAGAATAGGCTCAAAATTCCTACAGATTCGTGATCAGGACCACCAACTTACTACAGAGACACGTTTTCCCTGAAAAAATTTCAGTCCTGAAATATCCGAATTTGTCTCACTTCTCATGGAAACACCCCCGTATCTTCCGTAATTTTTTACGTAGAACCATGAAATTTCCAGGATCGATAGATACACTGAAAATGAACTCACTGCACGGGAATGGTCAACCTACGTAATATACACTGCACGCCAGCAGCGAAGGAACCACCCATTTTTCCATCGCTGCTGGCGTGCAGTGCACATCATGTAGGATGACCCGTTTTGTGCAGTGAGTTCCTTTCTAGTGTATCTATCGATCCTGCAAATTTCAGGGTTCTACGTATAAAATTACGGAGAATACGGGGGTGTTTCCATGAGAAGTGAGACAAATTCGGATTTTTCAGGACTGACATTTTTTCAGAGAAAAAGTGTATCTGTAGTAAGTTGGTGGTCCTGATCACAAATCTGAAGGAATTTTTAGCCTATTTTGCCCCCTAGTATGTTTTACCGTAAAAATGTGTTGTTCCATCGCGAGTGGCGGGCAGTGTATATCACTTAGGCCAACCCCATTCAGGTGGTAGGTGCATTTTGAGCATATCCATCAGTCCTGAGAGTTTCATCATTCAACCTCAATTATTACGGAAGATACGGGGGTGTTTCCATGAGAAGTGAGACACACTGTATAGGTGGTCCGAATGTTTCGATGAACATTTCCATGCAACAAGCAATTGCAGAGATAACCTTGTAGGAACTCTGCACGGAAATTTCATCAAATGTAATTCAATGTTCGTCGTGGCATTAGCCAGGAAAGTAGTTGTTTTCTGATGGATTATCGACCCAACTTTTCCTATTGTATAGGATATTAGCAATGACCAGTCCTCCGGAATCTTATGCCTCAGAAAAAAAAGAATAAGTGTTAGAAAGACTCAGACTCATGTAATGTTATACAGTTCTTCAAGACGAGCATGATTCTGTACTGAAAATATTTGCACTCTTTTTTCTCGAAACAGCGAAATTGGACATTGGCCCCTTTTTCTTCCATGGTACAGAAATATTCTATAACAGTTTTACAAAATATTCGGTTAGCCTTGACTGTCAGTGAATTACTTACAAACACCGTGCATACAAAAGATAGTCATGGAGATCTATAACCTGTCCTAATTTTTTCGTTTATTGTGTGTTGAGTCTGATTATAATAATAACTGGTGTTTCTTGAGTTGACTATTTCGAATGCATCAGTGTTCAATTTCTGTAATTGTTCAAATACAATAAACATAAATGTTAATGTGAAATAAAACGTACGCTTGGTTTTGATCCTTGTAATAGTTTGTAATAGTTTATATTTTATTCAGTGGTTCGTGGAGAAAGTATAGTCTGTTAGTCGAATTTGGAAGGAACATTCGATATCCCAGGGTTAAAGTGTTTCATCTGATTGTGATGTCCTCAGGTTCGTGTCCCAACATTGTCCATATTTCTCCTTTCAGGGGGGCTTTCCAAAGCGACTGGACTAACACTCAACAGATGCAAGTTATTCAAAGAAGGGAAAGCGAGGTTATGCTGTCACATTCACCTTGCTTTTCATTGTTGTGGAATTCCGAAACAAGTGAATTATTGAACTTGTTTCGAATCAGAATCTAGAATTACCGCGGAATGAACACGGCAATAACGCTTGGCTGAGTTATGTAAATTTTTTCCATTTGTAACTTCTGTCAAATTTGTTTTAATTAATCGATGTTTTTCGTGATTTGTATTATTTGGATACGCACATTTCAACATCAGTATGCATATGATATATTTTTTTTGTTTGCTACATCCGTTTATATTGAAATAGTTTCGCTTTGCTAGCATTTTGATAACTACCCACTAATGCGTATGAATATAGCCTTTTAATTATTAAACAGAATACAAATAATAATGAAGATATTTATTTCTCATTAAATGAGTACACATAGTAAACATAGTAAATGGGAAATAGCCGAAATAGGTAGAGATGTAGCTCCGTTTCGCACATCTATTTCAGTTGGTTGGGTTCGTTCCTCTGCAGCCCACCAAACCAACAATGAACTGTTTAGGACAGGTCGGGTGTCACCATTCATTTTTAATGCTCGAAAAAATCATGTGAGATCCATCTATTGAGACAAATGCTCCCTAAATCTTGGCTCTCTTTTTCGTGCAAGCTCCTTAAGATTTACTTATACTTATGGCACAGACCCAACGTCCTAGAATATTGGTATCATGTAAGGAGTCCTCCGTCTAAACATATACTAAGGATTACAGATTTTATTCAGATATATCAATTCGCCTAGCTCACGACCTTGCTCACTTCTCTTTATCTAGAAAACTGCAGAAAATGTCCGCTTTGTGAATACTTTTTTCGTTAAAAAGTAAATCATCAAAATTCAAGTTTTTTAAGGTGAAGGTTAACAAAATCCAGTTACTACAAAATTCAGGAAATTCAATGATATAATCACTAATAGAATTAGGTAAACATTTTTATTTAGCTTTTTTTCAGATGCTCTGAAAAGTAAAAAATAATTTCTTTAGATGTGTGACGTAGGTTATTCTGTGAATAACAGATTCAAAAGCCTGCCGCGCATAGTTTTCAGTCAGAATCAGTTACTCCCACATTACCCCACGTCACACATCTAAAAAACAGGTCCGCCATCTTACAGCCACTATATTAACCTGATGAACTTTGACAAAATATTCATAGTCTTCTACCCCTAAAAACCCTACATACCAATTTTGAACCCCCGTAAAGCTAGCGGAATCACTTTGGAATCTTCAAAAAAATTTAAGGCCATAATTTTAGGCTAATTTATTACCCTATTCCCAAATTTTTTGCTCTTTAATTGTGAGAGAAATCGCGGGTTCTGGTAGCTAACCAAATTGTCAAACGAATGATTATGAAAAGTCTAAGCACACCATAATTTTAGGCTCACGTTTGAACCCATCACCGAATTTTTAGGAAGGCGTTTTTTAAAAAAAATCCTGGGTTCTGCTAGCTTTACCATTAAGCTAGCAGAACCCAACCTTAAAAAAGTAACCGTGCTGTGCTTAGACTTTTCATAATCATTCACTTGGCGGTTTGTTTCTGCCAGCTTAACGTTAAGCTAGCCGAACCCGCTATATCTCTCACTATTGAAGAGCAAAAAATTTGGGAATAGGGTAATAAATTAGTCTAAAACTATGGCCTAAACAAATTATGAAAATTCCAAAGTGGTTCTGCTAGCTTTACGGGGGTCAATTTTGAATCGAATCGACCATGATCACAAAACTCGTCCGCCATCTGGAAGCCGCCACATTGAATTTAGTGATGTTATTTCCTTTCCATATTCTTCTCAGCAAACCCTTTCATTTGATCCCCATATCATGGGTGTGCATAAGAAATAATTGGTCCGCCATATTTGGGAGTCCACCATTTTGGATTTAGAATGATGTCCTTAGCTACCATGCATTGCCATTCACACCAAACGTGTATGCACCATTTTAGTTTAATTGGTTGCGGACAACTGGTTAAAATTCAGTAACAAGTCTTGTCCCACTAACTGACTGGCAAGTTGAATAAAAGCTTGTAAAAAAATATCAAGATTTGGTTAATGAGATAATGGGTTCTTACACAAATTTTGATTCAGTGTAAGTTGCATTTCACTTGCCTACAGGATTTTTTTCGTTTTCATTCCAGAACGCCAGTTTTGAGTAAAAATCCTTTTGTTTCTTCTCGCATATATCTATTTACATTTTCTGTTAGTTCTTTCGAAATGAGGTAATTTTGCTATAAGGAAGTGTGCTGGAAAAGTAATTGATTAATGTCAATTATTTCCTTATAGAATTGTCTCTCAATCTAGAGAAATCAAAAGTAATTATTATTTATTAAGAAATGCGTTGTTCGTCAACCAACTTCATAATTTCTCCTGACGTTTTTCCACAACCAATTTTCAGCCGGCTTATTGCACAAAATTAATGAAAAAATCAATAATAACTTGATGGATTATATTTATTTATGCGTTTCATTTACCTTTTTTTTTTGTTTCAGGTAACAAAGACGATAATATTGACTCACCAGTGAAAAAATCGATCAGGGCTCAATACAGGTTAGACTATCAAAAGTTATACATTCAACTTTTTTTTTCTATAAAATGTTGTTTCGAAGGTTATTTCGACTCTCCCAATAATGTAACTATTTTTGAGACACTTTGGTCTTGTGCAGATATTGTTGGGTTTTACATACTTTGAACTAAACTTTGGTACTTCATTATTCTGAATGGAACGAAGAAACCCCTGTTTTCATTTTACAATAATTGAAGGTATCATTTCTTACTCACACCTTCTCCTTGAAATATTTTGAACGCATTTTTTGTACATGTTTAAATTTATTGGTAAACACTTCGTGAACACATCAGACAGATTTTCTATTGTTGGAACATACTGTGAACATAGAATGGAAGCCATTCCCTTCCATATAAACATTAACTAAGTTATAAATATTTCGAATGTTAAAGTTTATATCTCTGGATCTTCGCGTAGTGCCCTTAAATTTGTTACGCGTGCATTATAGATTTACTTGTACTCTTGGATCATAATATGACTATTTCAACCGTAATATCTCTGAAACACATATTCGTAATGTTATATAACAAGCTCAGCTTTGCTAGTTGACAAAGCAACATACGACATTTTCAAATAGCTCAAAATTAAAAACAGAAACTGATTTTTTATCAAAGTCCACAAATTCTATTAGGTCAACACCTTGTTTTATTCTTTATTCAGAACCTAGATTAATATAATTAAAGCACGTATCTTCTTTGAATTCTTTGAATGTTTTCTTAGTTTTTTCATGTTCAATTTTGCCTTTCTCTAAATTCAATTTTGGTTCAATCAGTATTTCAGATTTTTTGCATTTGTGGTGCTGAACAAAAAGAGTCAAAATAATCACCTGTTTCTGTTTCTACCTTTTGAATAGAAAACAGAATACAAATCGTGAACATAAATGGAAACTTCAGCACAACCAGGAACTTTAAAATACGGTGTACCTCAGGGAACCGTTTTGGGTCCCATGCTATTCATATTATACGTGAATAACCTATTTCTTATGGATACAGTTGGAGAAATTATCACCTTCGCAGATGATACGGTCATATATTATAACGATGCAGATTGGGAAAATTAAAGTTGAAAAATATTTTTTTCAAATTGAAAAATGATTCAAAAATCAGTTACTCACCACAAATTTTGAAAAAACGTCTTTTATACCTTTCAGCTTATATAAAAAAAACTTACTAGATTTTAAAACCCTACAAATCGTGGAAGATCACAAAACCATCGAGATAAATTCCGCCGCGTGCATAAAATACTTTGGTATTCATATCGACAGCCACTTAAAGTGGGATACCCATATAGAATACATCATGAAAAAACTACGATCGTTAATCTATTTATTCTATAAATCCAGAAATTTTCTGCATCAAAATGACCATATTACCCTGTATAATGCCTTGGTAGTACCACACCTCAGTTATGGAATAATTGCAAGGGGTGGAATACTGAAAACCCTATCTACTTCCGCAAGAAAATATACTCAAACGTTTTTAGAAAATTATTCTAAGAAAACCTCATGCATATTCTTCGGAAAAATTACTCCGGGAATCAAACTCTTCCAATCCAAGACAAATATATTTATATAATGTTGCCAGCTAACTATACAAAAATGAACACACTCTAGAAATCGCACGAATCCAAGCGAATCCACTCAAGAATTAGTACCGTGAAGGCAAGACAGATATAACAGAAAGTTACTTATGACATCTACAGTCACTAGTTGAAACTTAATTTGACACGAACCAAGGAATACAAAGTAGATGTTTTGATTTCGAGAGCTCCATAAATCCTTTCTGATGAGTGCGTGAGCACGAAACAGCTGTCAAAGGTTGGAACTCTCGGAATTAAAACGAAATATACTCTATTTTCACTTATATTCTGCTTGCGTTCCTCATAACGTACTAGAAACTTGATTGAACCTTGGGTTGGTCAGAACAACGAATTGTTGGCTGCCTGTCAATTTCTAGACAAACCTCTACTTTGGATTCCTTGGTTCGTGTCTATATCAATCATTAAATATCAGATATATATCATGATATATATCATGATATCTATCACTTGATATACAGTGAGCACGTAAAGGTTGGAACAAATTCGTTAAAAGCTCGATACGGCCATTGGGGAAGAAAAGCTCAGACACGTCGATTTTCTTTTTCAGCTGCTCATTTTTTGGTCTACTCAATTTTTTTATGACGTCATCGCTGTTCGAGTTATGACGTCATTATAATTTTTTTGAATGGCATCACCCTATTTTGATAATACCTTCAAAAAGAACGCATTTTTCTGTGTATGGATGTCATATATTTTCTTATGTTACATAACCGTATTTTCGAGAAATAAGAGAAATTTCATTCATAATTAGCTCTATTAACGTAAACTTTCAACTTGAGGTATCCCCAAAAAAAATTCAGTGGGATTAGATCAGGAGATCTAGCTGACCACTCTAAAAATGTTCGTCTATGATCGAAATCCGGAGTATGAGGGAATTTTTCTCGAGTATCGACAGGCTACTTCATACTCTGTTGTGAAGCAAGTGTGATGTGAGTTGCCTAGATGCCAATCCCGTCGTCTGGTGTTTGTTCGAAGTGTGCAATTGACCACCCGGTGTGGGGCTGTAGGGTTTTCCGGGTTTTTCTGCAGCTTAAAAGTGGATACGTCACCAAAAATCAGAATGTCCTCCCGAAGCGCTACGGCAAATGATAATAATAGCCGTCCTCTACCCGCAGACGAGGATTTTTAGAGTGGACAGCTAGATCTCCTGATATAACCGTACTAGATTTTATTTTGTGGAGGTACTTCAAGTCAAAAGTTCACGTTAACAGACTTAATATTACATTGTTATGAATGAAATATATTTTATTTCTCCAACATACGGTTATCTAACATAAGAAAAAATATGACATTCATACACAGAAAAATGCGTTCTTTTTGAAAGTATTATCAAAATAGGATAATGCCATTTAAAAAAAAATTAAAATGACGTCATAACTCGAACAGCGATGACGTTATCAAAAATCCGAGTAGTCCAAAAAATGCGCAACTGAAAAATAAAATCGACGTGCCTCAGCTTATTTTTCCTAATGGCCATTTCAAGCGTTTAACGAATTTGTTCCAACCTTTACGTGCTCACATCGGCCAACCCTGCTTTCAACACCCTGTATCTCAGTTAATATTCACTTTAGAGTATATGGTTATTGGAACTTTTAGCCTTGAATTGAAGTGAGGATTTCACCGCTGGAGCTTGTCCCCTTTATTCTGGGACACCCTGTATAAACCTTATTATTTTCATTTCTACTTCAATGATAAACCTGAATCATTCATATTTTTAATTTTTTGGCACACAGTGTCGAGTGATCGAACATATTCCAACGTTAAATTGTAAAAATAGGTAGATTTTCTTGTGAGCCTTGTTCAATTAACGTTATTATTATTATCAATAAATAACAATGTCCAACCGTTTTACCAAGAGCTTCGCCGCGAAACGCCAAAACTATCATTTACTGCCGATGTGAGATTATTCTTTGTTTCCTCTTCCGCCTTCGGAGAATGGCGTCTTCGCCGAAACCCAGCGAACTCGGGCAGTTCGAACACCCTGTATATCGTCCGCCGAGCGTCCAGAGGCCGTTCACACCGAGACCCGGCCGGCCGACCAAACGAACCGCCTACACTTCGGGCAGGAGGGTGACGCAGGGCACTTCTCCGTAGCTGAGAGTCGACGCCGCGTAGACTTCTTGCAGACGAACGAACTTGAGTCGAGCTGCGAGCCTGGAGGACGTTGAACTCTCGCAGATCACGGAGCACACCTACCGGTTCACTGCTACTGAAATAAAAGCCCGATTTCACGATCTTCGTTCTTTGTTGGAAGATGATGATGCCGTGTTCGTCGGTACGTAAGGGCTTTCTTTGTGCTTGTTACTTTGTTGTACGTGAAAAATTCAGATTTAGGTATTAGATGGGCCGGTCCTCGGAGAGATCTGTAAGGAAGCAGATTTATTTTATTTCATTTTCAGGTGTACAGTGCATCCCATTTTGGGTGAGACAGCCAGGTTTATCGCTTGTTATTTAAGATAGAGCCTTGCGGTTTTCATGTTCCTGTCCTTTTTTTTTGTGAAACTCAAGTTGGCCTAATCAGATTTTGCATAACTGTTTCCGTTTATGAGATACAGGGCGATTTTGGAAATTGATACTTTTCGGACCCCTTCTTTATCTCCGAAGTTATTAGAAATAATGCTGAGCTAAAAACTACATCTGATACAGAATTCTGCGTAGAATCCAGTGGCGTACTTATTTTTTTTTTCGGGGTATGGTTTTGAAGATACGACGTAAACCTATATTTTTTTCAATGGAACACCCTGTATTTTATTACTTCGTTGAATTCGCTATTTTTTTCCCTTCAAAATTATGTAGGTATAACACTATATAGGTAGGATGTTCAGAAATGCTAAAAAACACTAAAACATCACATAATAATAATTTTTCGTTAGTGAGCCATGGATTTTCCAAGTTTCAATAAGAGGATTATTACTTTTGATTATTAACATTAGTAGGTCATGGATGATACGAACAACCTTGTTGTTATTATGGCTACTATGCATTTGGAAGCATTGTTTTATCAAATAGGCATTGAAGACAAAAAAAAACAAATCTGATCTAGTTGTCATCGCTACGAATTATTATTGTGTTTCATCGTGTTTGGGTTTGAAGGAATATTGAGTATTGTAGAAATAATTGTTTGTGAATTTGTTGATTGAGAACTGATAATGGCTGGAAGAGATTTGGTTTTTCAAAACACTGAAAAATATGACATTATACAATGTTTGAATCAATCCAATGAAAACGTTGGCGAAGCTTTGGAACTTTATTTGAACAGGTATGACGTCGAGAATTTTACCACAAGACATTTCCTTACATCGTGATTTAAAAACTTTCAGATATCCTGAGAGGCATCAACCTAGTCGAGCAACTATATTCAGACTAAAGTATATTTTACTGAATTATGGTGCATATTCTAAACCTCGACCCAAGGTATATAATAAAGAGAATCAAGAAGTAGATGAAATAAATGTGTTAGCTAGCGTTCATGCTTATCATCAGACTTCTTGTGCAAAATTAGAGAATGATACTGCTATTTCCAGATCACGGGTACACAGAATTTTAAAAAAGTATAAGTTAAAACCCTACAAAGTCAATATTGTCCAACACTTATATCCTGGTGATGCAGCAAGACGTGTGAATTTCTGCAATTGGTTTTTGAACCATGCTCGGAGAGACGTTGATTTCGCAAAAAAAGTTATTTGGTCAGACGAATCACATATAAGCAGTGCTGGTATATTTAACAGGCAAAATACAAGGCATTGGTATGATGAAAACCAGCACTTGATTTTTGAACGACAACAATAGGGTAGATTTGGTTTTAATGTGGCATGTTTCATATTGGGGACAAAAATCATATACCGCATTTTTGAAGGACCTCTTACCGCAACTAGGTACTTGACAATTTTAGAAGACGTGTTACCGGAACTACTGGAAGATGTTCCCCTCGCCTTTCTTCATTCCATACATTTTCAACAGGACGGCGCCCCTGCCCATAATTCAAGATTGATCGGGCGGTTTTTAGAAAATAATTTTCAGGGTTGTTGGATTGGAACTCATGGACCCATCAGGTGGCCTCCAAGGTCACCTGATCTGTCTATATTAGACTTTTTCTTGTGGGGCTATTTGAACAATAAAATATACAGTAACAGACACAACAGTCCCGAAGAACTTCGTGCATCAACAGCGGCAGCTTTCCGAAATTTACAAAACCGCCCTTTTATAATATTAAATGCACTCAGGCGAATTGAAAAAGTTTGTCAATTATGTATTAGTGAAAATGGACAGCAATTTGAACAGTTTAATCAGTAAGATATTATGTAATGTTGAAAATTTTTATTAATGACAAATATTTTATTGGGTATTTCTTTTGTATCTAATTTGTATTATGAATTGTTATATTATTTATTTTTTGCTATTAGGTAGGTACCTACGTTTTGTTTTTCGTGTTAGTGTATTATCTTTATTTGCTTACTCTCCTATAAAAAAAACACAAATGAAAATTATTCAATTAATTCTTCTTTTATATGGGAAATCCATGGCCCACTAACAAAACATTATCATTAAGTGATGTTTTAGTGTTTTATAGCATTTCTGAACATCCTACCTATATAGTGTTATACATAATTTTGAAGGGAAAAAATAGCGAATTCAACGAAGTAATAAAATACAGGGTGTTCCTTTGAAAAAAATATAGGTTTGCGTCGTATCTTCAAAACCATACCCCGAAAAAAAAAAGTACGCCACTGGATTCTACGCACAATTCTGTATCAGATGTAGTTTTTACCTCAGCATTATTTCTAATAACTTCAGAGATAAAGAAGGGGTCCGAAAAGTATCAATTTCCAAAATCGCCCTGTATCTCATAAACGGAAACAGTTATGCAAAATCTGATTAGGCCAACTTGAGTTTCACAAAAAAGTATGACAGGAACGTGAAAACCGCAAGGCTCTATCTTAAATAACAAGCGAGAAACCTGGCTGTCTTACCCAAAATGGGATGCACTGTACGATCATGAAACTACAGTAATGTCCGCTTATAACGAACCCGAGCGGGAGTGGACACCCCTCCCGCAATACGTGTACAAATTTGCCCCGCAGTCGCCCCGTAGTCTCTTAATTTTCAGCCGAAATCCCGCAGTCATATGAGAAATCGCTCCAGAAGCCCTTAATCCTCTTCGAAATTACGAAATCTTCTTCGAAATCTCGAAATCCTTTACGAAATACTTTCCGAAATCTCGCAGTCGCTTGAGAAATCCGAATTCTTCACGAAATCATTATGCATTCTCAACGATTACGATCCGCTAGAATTTCGGGAAAGATGGGGGTGTTTTTTGTAACTGTCGATAAAAACTGGTCAAATCTAGTTTTACGTCCGTGGCAATCTAGATTTGAGAATTGTGAAAGTGCCAAGGGGTGAAAAGGTGTATTGTTGTGCTAGTTATTATCCATACCACCATTTGAACATTCAACAGGTGAAAAAAAAAATTCAAGAAAAGATGAATTGACTCCGTTTTGTGGATTTGTTTCATTATGGAGGTAGTTTCCAGGGAAACTATTGAGACACAAAATCTGAAATAGGGTAGGTATGCTTTTTCAAAGCGTTCTGAATATACTTTGAAAAAGAAATTGCGAGAAACGATGAATTGACTCTGTTCTGTAGATTTTTTTATTGTGGGGGTAGTTTCCAGGGTGAGTATTGAGATACAAAATTTGAAATGGGGCTGGTATGCTTTCTCAGATGGTTTTGAATATACATTGAAGAAGAAATGTCAAGAAACGATAAATTAACTGTTTTGTAAATTTTTTCATTACGGGGGTAGTTTTCCAGGATGAGTATTGAGATACAAAACCTGAAATGGGTTAGGTATGCTTTTTCAGCCTGCTCTGAATACGAAATGAAAAATAAATTTCAAGAGACGATAATTAACTCTGTTTTGTAAATTTCATTTATTACGAGGGTAGTTTTTAGGGTGAGTATTGAGATACAGAATCTGAAATGGGGTAGGTATGCTTTCTCAGATCGTTCTGAATACACAGTAAAAAAGAAATTTCCAGAAACGATAAACTAACTCTGTTTTTCAATATTTTTATTATGGGGGTAGTTTCCAGGATGAGTATTGAGATACAAAATCTGAACTGGGGTAGGTATGCTTTCTCAGATGGTTTTGAATATACATTGAAGAAGAAATGTCAAGAAACGATAAATTAACTGTTTTGTAAATTTTTTCATTACGGGGGTAGTTTTCCAGGATGAGTATTGAGATACAAAACCTGAAATGGGTTAGGTATGCTTTTTCAGCCTGCTCTGAATACGAAATGAAAAATAAATTTCAAGAGACGATAATTAACTCTGTTTTGTAAATTTCATTTATTACGAGGGTAGTTTTTAGGGTGAGTATTGAGATACAGAATCTGAAATGGGGTAGGTATGCTTTCTCAGATCGTTCTGAATACACAGTAAAAAAGAAATTTCCAGAAACGATAAACTAACTCTGTTTTTCAATATTTTTATTATGGGGGTAGTTTCCAGGATGAGTATTGAGATACAAAATCTGAACTGGGGTAGGTATGCTTTCTCAGATGGTTTTGAATATACATTGAAGAAGAAATGTCAAGAAACGATAAATTAACTGTTTTGTAAATTTTTTCATTACGGGGGTAGTTTTCCAGGATGAGTATTGAGATACAAAACCTGAAATGGGATAGGTATGCTTTCTCAGATGGTTTTAATATACATTGAAGAAGAAATGTCAAGAAACGATAAATTAACTGTTTTGTAAATTTTTTCATTACGGGGGTAGTTTTCCAGGATGAGTATTGAGATACAAAACCTGAAATGGGATAGGTATGCTTTCTCAGATGGTTTTAATATACATTGAAGAAGAAATGTCAAGAAACGATAAATTAACTGTTTTGTAAATTTTTTCATTACGGGGGTAGTTTTCCAGGATGAGTATTAAGATACAAAACCTGAAATGGGATAGGTATGCTTTCTCAGATGGTTTTAATATACATTGAAGAAGAAATGTCAAGAAACGATAAATTAGTTTTGTACAATTTTTTCTTTATGGGTGTAGTTTTCCAGGATGAGTATTGAGATATAAGACGTGAAATGGGGTAGGTATACTTTCTCAGATGGTTTTGAATATACATTGAAGAAGAAATGTCAAGAAACGATAAATTAACTGTTTTGTACATTTTTTTCATTATAGGGGTAGTTTTCCAGGATGAGTATTGAGTTACAAAACCTGAAATGGGGTAGGTATGCTTTCTCAGATGGTTTTGAATATACATTGAAGAAGAAATGCTAAGAAACGACAAATTAACTGTTTTGTACATTTTTTTCATTACGGGGGTAGTTTTCCAGGATGAGTATTGAGATACAAAACCTGAAATGGGGCAGGTATGCTTTCTCAAATGGTTTTGAATATACATTGAAGAAGAAATGTCAAGAAACGATAAATAACATTATTTTATTACGGGGGGGTAAATTCGTACCCTACAGATTGGTTCGTTTTAAACGGAAGTTCGCAATAAGCGGGTTCGTTATAAGCGGTCATTACTGTACATTGATTCCAGTTGCGTTCAGTTAAAATAGTAAAATTAATATTTGTCAATATACCCATTTAGCCCAGGAACCAGGGATTTTAACCTGACACTAAAACCAATATAAATGATTTTTGGCACACGAGCAGTTTTTAGTACTTTGAAGTAAAATCTCGGAAAATTGGCCATTCCATCAATAACTTGGAAGGGGTTGAAAATTTCAATGTACATTAATTACATTGAAATTTTCAACCCTTAATAGGAAAAAACTTGTAGAACTTGAAAATATTCACAAAAAAGGTCTCCACATATTTTTTTTGAAGCTGCGGCTAAAGCAAATGGATGGAATGGAAAACTTGAAGATAAGTGTCTGCAACATGTGTACTAACGCAACGAAATGAAACTGAAATGCTTATACTCAAAACTGAAATCAGTAAAAAAAATTCGTAGGAAAAGTTGCAGAACATTAGGAACAAAATTATTAGGAATTATTAGAGAAAAAAATAGATGTCATTGAAGCATCCATTTCAAAATCGCTATTTTCAGTTTTCCTGATTCGTAACATTTCCGTTTCGAAAGCACGTTACAGTTTTTTTTTCGAAATCTTCTATGTTAACCAATCTTAAAGAAGGACTTCCTGTATTGGCATAATAAAAGCAAACGTTTTTCGCTTGTCTCTGCTAAATGAAATAATCTCATTCACACATTTTTATTCACTTGTTTTCAATTTAAAATGAATATCATAAATTGATTGTTGAACCAGCATAGTACTATTAATATTTCATTTTCATCAAGATCAAGATGTCAATAAGCGTTAGAATTTAATTTTAGAAATTGATTCATTCATTCACATGTGCTGTTTATTTTCATTATTATAATGGATTTCGAAAATATGACTTTAATAACCAATAATAATAAAATGCAGTGGTGTACTAACTAGTTCATGATGTGGTATACGAGGGCTGTTTGGTAACTCCGTGACTATTTGAATAAAGAAAAAAAAAATTGGCAAATAAGCGTTTATTTTTCAACATAATCTCCTTTTAGATCAATACATTTAGTCCAGCGTTTTTCCAGTTTTTTTATTCCTTCCAAATAATAGGTTTTCTCAAGGCCCTCAAAATAGGCGTTTGTTTCGGTTATAACCTCTTCATTCGACCCAAATCTCTTACCACCCAGCCATTTCTTCAGGTTTGGGAAAAGAAAATAGTCGCAAGGGGCTAAATCTGGAGAATATGCTGGATGGGGTAGTAGTTCGTAGCCCAATTTATGAATTTTTGCCATAGTGACTACACACGTGTGCACTCGTGCATTGTCTTGATGAAGCAGCACTTTTTTTTTCGCTAAATGTGGTCGTTTTTGCCTCAAATCAATATCGAATCTGTCTAAAAGCTCTGAATAAAATTCGCCGTTGATCGTTCTACCCTTCTCTAAGTAATCTATATGAATGACACCGCGTGCATCCCAAAAAACTGTGGCCATAACCTTGTTGGCTGACAGACGCACCTTAGCCTTCTTTGGTGCACGTTCACCAGTTGACACCCACTGTTTTGATTGTTCCTTGGTCTCTGGGGTATTGTGATGGATCCATGTTTCGTCTACGGTTATATAACGGCGTAAAAACTCGCCCGGATTGCGATTGAACTTTGCCAAACACTCCTTTGAAGTGGTCACACGGTTGCGCTTGTGGTCGAGTGTGAGCAATCGCGGCACCCATCTCGCGGATAGCTTCTTCATGTCCAAATATTCATGTAAAATGTGATGTACTCGCTCAGTTGAGATGCCTACAGCCTCAGCTACCTCATGTACTTTTATTCTCCGATCGTCCAATATCATTCCATGGATTTTATCGACGATTTCTGGCGTGATGACCTCTTTTGGGCGACCTGAACGTACGGCGTCACTTGTGCTGGTACGACCACAACGGAACTCAGTAAACCACTTCTTAACCATTGAAATTGATGGTGCAGAGTTCCCATAGTATTTATCAAGTCTTTCCTTGGTTTCAGTTATGGTTTTTTTACGCAAAAAATAATGCTTAATCAACACACGAAATTCACTTTTTTCCATTTTTGTTAAAATTCACGAGGTTGTCTGCTTCTAATTGCTGTCAAACACAAACCAAATGTCGCAGCTTGCTCAAAATTTGACAGTAGTCTATTGAAAGATGGTGGTTGACAGCAGCAGTGTTGCATTTAAAGTTACTGCGCGGGAAATTTAAAAAGTCACGGACTTACCAAACAAGCCTCGTATGTTGAATATTATGCTTCTCCTTCACCACAATCTTTTTATACACATTCGTACATGCGCATTTCGATAAAGAAGTTTTCTTCATTAGGATTTCGATAATGTATACTGATGAAGATAACATGGTTAGCGAAATGCGCATCTAGGAATATGTATGGAAAAGTGTATAATAGTAAATGAGGAAAAATATTATTTGTCCAACGTGTCTATTTTCATGGTTTCCACTCGAATATTGATTCAATAATTACGGAAATTTAGAAAAATATGCTGGAGTTTTTTCTTTGTTCCCAACACCAAACTGCTATTTTTAACACCTCGACACGTGTGATTGAAACACGTGTCGAGGTGTTAAAAGTAGCAGTTTGGTGTTGGGAAAAAACTCCAGTATATTCATTACTACACCAAAGGATTCAAACATTGCAGTGCAAATGGAAATTTTAGTTTTATTTGGTTAACTGATTTATTTTATTCATTAGGGTTCGAACGCAGAATGTTTTACCAATAATTGATTAGCATCTTTCGTTAATTTAATTGGAGATTATTGTAATTTTCGCCTGTATAACAGACCGAAAAACAAGGATGTGTTACCAAACTCCCCATCAATATCGCATGACTGGCATAGGGAGTAAATCTGATATATGAAGAATTCAGTAGCCTAGAAAATTTTTCTCATTTTCTAACTCCATCATAATAATCACAAAAATCATGAATGGGTGTATTCTTAAAATGTCTCACACCAGTGTTATAGGTGGGAAGAAACTTTCACGTGAAGAGAATGTCAATTATATAAATTTTACAAACTTCTGACTATCGTATTCAACTCTAGCTCAATCACATGACATGACAATTCTATGACAAATTGCATATTTTACAATCAGTTTGTTTTGTTGTTGCATACAACATGCTGAGAAACATTAATATGTAAAGAAAATGTAGACAATTACAACAGCAATACCATTGAATGAACTGCGATATATTTTTCTAATCGCATGTAAAGTAGTTAGATGATATCCACAATTTCATGAAAAATGACATTTTCACTCATATTATACAAACTAATCAAATGCCATCATTTTTGAGGTCAAACCAATGAGAAAAAGACTTAGCGAAAACACTGTCTCCAGCCCGTGGTATTTTCAAATCGGTGTTTCGCCTCTTTTTTAACTTGAATTAAAACTTTATTACTAAAAAACAGGTAATACAAACTATAAAACAACAACAAAAATTAATTGGTGCTCCGGGCGACTTGATTGATTCCAGTGGCGCATTTGCTTTTTCAGCTGCAGAAAAACCCGGAAAAACCTGCAGCACCACATCATCTGAAGATCGTGATCTGTTGATGTCTTGTCTCTCATGAAATGAAATGTAGGGTGTATCCAGAGGCTCAAATAAATTCAAGGTATCGTCAGAATATTTAGTGACAAAACTATTATCAAACTTAAACCAGTTCGTTTTGTCTTTGGCCAATGCGTAATAATGGCCAGATTTAACGCCAGAATCACAATACAAAATGACTACATAAAGATTATAATAATGTTCTGCTAGATTGATGTGTTTATCTATTTCGAATCTTCGTAAGAGTTTGGTGCTTCCGCCAGAGGTTGAGTCGTGTTTGAATCAGTGTTATGGTGGATTTAGTCAACGTTAACATAAGCAGTATCATAAACATTATCATTAGCATGAACTTAACATTGTTGTATAAATGGCGCCATTTGATATAACAGATTCAACTTTCACTTTTGACATATATTTAAGCACAATTTTAAAATAATGTTGACTAAATGCACCTTTATTAGAATGACGGGTGTCTCAGCTATACTTGTTGTATTATAACTGTCAGATAGTTTGGCGCAAATTTGACAATACAGTTGATTATCACCAGTTAAAAGTTCTATTTTCAGATGATGAAACAGTAAGCTTTGCACGGACTGGTTATCGGTCATATCGGGAAATGCTAGTTGAAGTTCCAGAAAGTCACATACGTTTTTCCCACCTCTTGAATATGTACCTACTACAAAGTAAACTACTGAAGATTTTTCCAGCGAATGATCTACAAACACAAGACGAGATAGACTGTACGGAATCATTTAATCCAGAGCGGTCAGGAGTATTTATTTTGTTATTTTCCTGCTCACGAAGATAATTCAACAAGAACCCCAAGAATTGGGAACGATCCTCTTGTTGTCCTAACGAGTATCTGGTGGACTTCAAAGACTCCAGGAAATCGGTTGATGGAACAGATTATAAATTCTTACGAAACTGCAGCTGCATGAACAGGTGTTAGAGTCTGGTGAATAAGTGTGAAACATTCTCGTTCATCGTTGAAATCTCGTTCTTCAAATTCTTCGTCATGAATAATACTTGGTAAAATGCTATTCATGTAGCAAGTGTTTCCCAAATTATCTAATTCAATCTTCTTCGCAAGATTTTCAGGACAACTGTCTACTGATTCGTAAGGAAGAACATGTTCCACAGAATCTGCATCAGATCCATTTCGCAGGCTGCAATCGATCCTTCCAAGTGATGAGGGGGTTCGTAAAGGGATGGATTGGGCTCTTGCTCGATGAAGCACTTCCGCTGAAAGGGAACCAGAACCACGAGGGCTGTAACTCATATTTGCGGGTCAGGAATGACCTATGTCCATTGACCGCACTGAAAAAGAAGAAGGTGGATGAATCACTTGCGGATTAACCTTGATAGGAGACTGATGTTTATACACATATCTGGCGGGTTGTCTCGAAGAGATTTTAGTTCCGTACTGAAATGAGGGCAATGCATGATCTCATCCAAATTATGAGATGAAGGAATAGTTCATTATAATATATTGTATTTGTTAAATTGTTCGTTCGAATATTCCTTCATAATGCAGAATTTTCAAAATACTTTCTCCTTGCCAGTCGCTCATACTGTGTTGCTGTACAAAACAATACAGTTTTCGTGACAACAAGGGGAAAGTATTTTTTGAAAATTCAGCATTTATTATTACTGAAAATGTCGATGAACGAATAGGGGGAATACCTTAGACATTTGAAATTAGCAATTACATTTTAGACTAATTTAACTTGGAGCAACTCCCCGATCCACCATTTACCAACTAGCATTAGTACTAACATTGTTTATATAGAAGTAAGATAGTTAGCCAACCTTATGGAATTCAAGTTGGATTCAAATGGATGCGACATGTAGATGGCGACAGTGATCTCGCATCCAAGTCATGTCGTAACTTCAGTGATCTGGCCTCCAAGTCATGTCGTAACTTGATTGAAACAATGGGACGGCATTGAAATCAGTGTTTTTTGAAGTAATCTGCATTAAAATGACGTCAAATATTCATGTTTGTAACTGATCACGCTAGATGACACTCGCGTTTGTGTCCAATACCTTTTCCACAGGCATTGAACAACTATCTTCTATTTAAACAATGGTACTAATTAATATTTGAAGCTGATATATTCATTCACTACGATCAAATATAATTTCAATCAGAACAGTACTGAATTCATAAATTCGTATTCGAAGATGTTTTCCAATATGTATTAATTTTATCGAAGAAATTATTTTTATCTCCTGACTACGAGATTGGAGATAAAATAGATCTAAATCTTCAACTACAAAATTTATATGGAGACGCCAATGATTAGTGTTGTTTGATAAATTTTTCTGGCATATATAACAATATTGATCTCATTTCGTCGAAATCTCGCACGTAGCCTTCAAAGTGGCGCCTAAATTCTTGAAACTCCTACTGAACCTCGAATCATTTTTTTTTTCATCGGTTAATTATTGCGAGTTCGATATTCAATTGAAAATATGTGTTTTGGCAGGACTAAAATATTTTAACGATTTCCGTGGTTCTGGGAAAATATTGAAGAGTCGTTGGGTGACATGTGACGTGTCCAAAATTGGGCAACATGTTGTTTAGTTATTAATAAACGAACTAGTCCCATGACTATTTCACGATCAAAATGCTTTGAAACATGTGAATGATGAATGATGAGTTAATAGAAAATAATGCTATCAGGACAGTTGAAATTTGTTTACTGTTGTTGGGTTGGGTAGGAATTTTTTATTTGTGAAATAATATACACGATCTGATAGAATGTTAAACTAATAAAGGTAAATGATGTCCAGTTATTTCTGACTCTTTACTTTTATTATACAGGGTGTTACATAATTCAATACAAATATTTTAATGACATATTCCTGGGGTCAAAATAAGGCTTTTTTTATATAAACATGTGTCCTAAAATGCACCCCCTCCAAGCTACAGACATCGCAAGATGCTCAAAAAAAATCTTAAATTTTGAATTGTGGCCACAATTATGCATCAAAGATTTTGAAAATTCACAGGCACTTGTATTTTTAGACGATCTATTCATTTCTTGATTCAAAAATAAGGTAACTAGAATCGAAAGGGGTGAATATACAGATTTGATGGCAAACATTTTCTATTTCCTCCAAAAAAAATTTGAATTCAAACATCATCGTTGAGTTGGCCACTAAAAAATCATACATTTCAGTCTCTTGCATTTTTTTGAATTAGCTAACCGTTTTAAAGAAAATCGCTGGTAAATGAAAGGGGTGTATTGAAGTAACAAACAAAAATACCTAGAGGGCTGACTTTTCACTTTGTTTCCCCTACTGACGCTTTTGTCGTTTAATTTGTGAAACAGCACTTTGATTCACTTGTAAGTTTGACGTTTGTTAAACAGTTCAAAGATTTTTTTTTGCGCATCTTGCGATGTCTGTAGCTTGGAGGGGGTGTATTTTAGATCACATGTTTATAGGAAAAAAAGGCTTATTTTGACCACAGCACCATGTCCTTAAAATATTTGTATTGAATTATGTATAATAAAAAACTATTGAAATATATATATATATATATATATATATATATATATATATATATATATATATATATATATATATATATATATATATATACACAGGAAGTTATTCATGACATCTACAGTCACTAGTTGAAACTTAATTTGACACGAACCAAGGAATCCAAAAGTAGAGGTTTGTCCACAAATTGACAGGCAGCCAACAATTCGTTTTTCTGACCAACCCAAGGTTCAATCAAGTTTCTAATACGTTATGGTTTATTAAAAAATTTGATTTATCTATCTCCTTGAATATTTTTGTATTTTTTTATTTACCACAAACAATCAAGTTTGTATACGTAGATAATACCTCTGTATATTGTTGATTTGTGTTGTATCTCATCTTTTATATAAACATTTTAAAAATTATACAAGAAATAAAAATTCTACACCTACATATCTATTATATGAGTAGTATGATTCTTTTTGTTGTATTTGCATATGGATTGTATATTGAGAACTAATCTTGCTGTAAATTAGTTTGATACTAATAGTATTTAAATCAAGTGCCAAAAGGAGATATTCCACAAATATATCAAATAACAATTCAATTCATTTTATTGGTAGGCAAACTATTTGATAAAAAACTTGTTCAACCAGTTATGAGAAATATTCTATTTACTTGATATTGATTTAATTCAAAATTATGGCATTATGGAATCTTTAAATATTTGTAGAGAAATGTGGAAGTTGGTATGTTTAACAAGAACAAACGGTCAACTTCTTTATTTAATAAATTCCCTGCTCCCATATATTAACCACTTTTATAATGTTCTATAACCAAACCAAATATTAAATACGAATTTTCAATTTTTTAATAAACCCTCACAAACAGATATTACAATACAGAATAGCTCAACCTATCCATACCAATTTTGCACTGGTTAATCAACACTCCCCACATTAAATTGCAATAAAGAATTAAGCGTTATAAAGCAAATGGCAGTTAACAACTGTTTTAAATCTTCAATGGTAATGGTAATGGGTGGGGGACGCAAGCGTCAGCGACTAGGTCCCAGTGGGCCCTTTTCGCAATCCCCGGCATCTTCACTCATCCCATGTCGGATACCTGCTCGAACCTCTTCGACCTTCTTATGAAAGTCGAAATGTCCTTCCATTGCAACGAGTGCAATTCTTCCTCCTTAATAGTGGCAGCTCCGAAGACGTTTTGTCTGAGCCTGCCATAAATACCACATTCGTACAGGAAGTGGAAGGAGTCCTCCTCTTCCCCACATTCCATGCATAGTGGGTCTGCCTCAACTCTGATGAGAGGCCTCCTGAGGCCGCAGTGGCCGGTTAGAACTCCCACCAACAGTCGGAGTTCTTTGCGGCTTAGCTTCAGTATCTTGGCCGTCCTTGCCATGTCGGGCCCCGATATCATCTGCTTTGACTGTCTGCATCCGTCTAACCTTCTCCACTATTTTCCTAATGTATCAACGGCCCACTCATTCAGTGCCGTTGTTACTGGTCTCCTTGTTATGCCGAGTGCGGGTTCGGGACCGTAGTAGGGTTGTCCGGCTTCTTGCTTGGCTAGCTGGTCCGCCTGCTCGTTGCCTTCAATCCCTGCATGGCCCGGGACCCACATCAGCGTTATTTCCTTTTCAGTCGCAAGACTCTCCAGGGCATCTCTGCACTCCTGAACCAGTACTGATCTGTTTCTGGTTGCATTCAGAGCTCTGATGGCGGCCTGACTGTCCGAGCAGACATATACATGTCTCTCTGGGCCGGACCTCACCTCTTCCATTCTGGTTGCCTCCAGGATGGCATACACCTCTGCTTGGAAAACTGTTGTCAGAGAACCTAGCGCATATGCTCTTTTCTCTCCGTTTTCCAGGTAAACTTCTGCTCCGGCTTGCCCTTCCTCCAGTTTGGACCCGTCTGTAAAACAGACCATGCTTTCTGGGGGAAATATCACCCTTTCCTCTTCCCACTCTCTCCTGTCTGGGATCTCTAGCGAGATCGTCCTTTTCCACCTAATTTTATCCTCTGCCTGTATCACTTTGATAGCGGATAGTGGGATTTCTTTCTCCGCTACCACAGAGATTTCGGTATGCCCTGTGTACCCATCTCCTCGCCAGCTCCCTGAGTCACGCATTCTCAGATAGGACGCCATCGCTTCCTTCTTTATACAAGTTGGAAGCGACGGCATACCCAGCAGGGCGTCTAGGGCTGCCGAGGGGGTCGTCTTCATCGCGCCGGTTATTCCCCTACAAGCTAGTCTTTGAATTTTTCCCAGCTTGTTGGTTGTGGTTATCTGGTCCACTCTCGGCCACCAGACCACTGCTCCATATAGGATTCTGGGTCTGATTACCGCCGTGCAGATCCAGTGAAGGATGTGAGGTTTGAGTCCCCACCTCCCTCCCACTGCCCGGCGCAGACTCCATATAGCGACCACCGCCTTCTCGACTGCTCGATCGACATGTGGCCCCCAAGTTAGCTTCGAGTCCAAAATCACCCCAAGGTATTTTACCTCTCTAGCCAGCTCTAGGGGTTTTCCACCCATTACTGGTGATCTCTTGGTGAAGAGAATCATCTACGTTTAAATCTTCAAAGTATTTTGTCTAAGAGATTATGCAAAAAAGTTATTCAAGAAGTTTACACTACTGTTGAAGATCAGCAATAAGATATATTGGAGAATCTAGTTACAAAATAGGGAATTTTTTGAAGAAGCAATCTCTTAGTATTGATTTCAAGACAATTTACACTTTGAGTAAGCATATCAAGAACAATAAAGATGAAGTTGATGAACTAGAAGAGTGAAGTTGTATTTATGTCGGACAAACTGGCAGAAATTTCTAAAAACGCATAACTGAATATGGCAATTTCTAGGTAAACGGCACAACAAATTCATCCGCACACAGAAAATCATACTTTTGAACATGATTTTGTGTTAGAAACTTTGGAAATTGAAAAATGGAAGAATTCTCGGCACTCCCTCAACTGTTGAATTTGTTTTGCGGGTATATCAGATAAATGTACGAGGATAGATTGAAAAATGCTTAGCCTACTAAAGAACCAAACAAAATTTCAATGTCAAAATATTTTATTACTCAACATGTTCTCCTCTTAATTGGATACATTTATTACAGCGAACCTGCAACGTCTCTACACCTTTCAAAAAATGTTTCTTCTTCAGCTTTTATTAGAAATTTCACGACCTTTTAAACTTTTTTTTAGTTGAGGAAAGAGATGATAGTCGGACGGAGCCAAATCTGGTTAATAAGGGGGGTGTTCTAGTAATTCAAACCCTAAATCACGAATTTTTTGCATGGCAACATGAGATTTGTGTGCAGGAGCGTTGTCCTGCAAAAACAAAACACCTTTGGATAGCTTTCCGCGTCTTTCCTTTTTAATTTTTTCCCGTAGAGTGGTCAGTAATGTCGAATAGTAATCTCCAGTTATTGTTCTACCCTTATCCAATAAATCAACCATGATTACTCCATGGCTATCCCAAAAAACTGAAGCAAGAACTTTTCCAGCAGATTTTTGGACACGAAACTTCTTAGGTCTTGGAGAACCGGAGTGTCGCCATTCCATCGATTGTTGCTTTGTTTTTGGATCGTAGAAATGTACCCAAGTCTCATCCATAGTAACAATTCTGTTTAAGAAGTCTACATAGTTTTCAAATCGAGCACAGATCGAACGCGATGCTACTACCCTTGCACGCTTTTGGTCAACATTCAAACATTTGGGGATCCATTTTGCAGCAATTTTTCTCATGTCTAAATTGACGTGAACTATATGATGAACGCATTCGTATTTAGTGCTTCAGATATCCGTTTTAGCCCAATTCGACGGTCTGTTAAAATCATGTCATGAACTGCATCGATATTTTCGGGGACTGACACAAAAACTGGCCTTCCCGACGGTCATCATCTTCAATGGAAAATTTACCTCTTTTGAAGCTTGCAGTCCAATTTTTCACGGTCGCATACGAAGGACATTGATCACCAAGGGTATTAAGCATATATCTTCGTAAGTCTGCTTACCTCTTAACCCTTTTAAATACAGGTACTTGATGATGGCTCGATACTCCAATTTTTCGATTTTCACAATTTCAGTGAACATGTTTTTTCTTTTAATTTATAGCGTAACTCTGGTTTACTTTTTTGACGTCAAACTTTACACTGACACTTCTAATAAGTTATTGTTCGTTGCTATGGTAACGCAATATTTTGTTTGTGCAGGGAACTGGTCTAGGCTAACTAGATATCAATACATCCTCGTAATTAGGTTAATAATGGAAAACAACAATTATTGTCAACCGCTGATTGGAGGACAGATAAAAAATTTCCCCTTCATTAATCGTAATCATAATTTTCAACTACTGAAGCAAGTCTGAATACATTGCTTGCTTCTGGTTGTAGAGCAATTGCAAAAAGGCTATTGCTGTCGTTGGTGCTGGCTTCCTCCAATATATTTAAAAGAAACGTGGAATACATTGTAATGCATTATGACATATTCAGTCGGTACCCATAAACCATATATTTTTTGAAATCGAACGCAACAACTTACATGAATTCTCTTTGATTAATTGATGTATATTTTTTCCCCAAAATAAAACCAAAATAGTATTTTGTCATAAGACTGGAATATGTAATAAATAAACAACAAACCTTGTACCTGTCCAAAGTATAAAAACAAATGAACACGAACACAGTTATTCAAACCATTACGAAGTTTCTGCCTGTGTTATATATTCCTTTTCTAGATGATACGACCATACCAGAGAAAGCAATAAAAGATTTACACGTTTTGGTGTGAGACCTCTCTCCGATTTGCATTTTTTCCTATTAGGCATATAATCAAGTTTCTTTTTGAATAAATTCGTCACACACATGCGGACACATGTTACACGGGATAATTACAAAGCTACAGCCCAAATTACAGGGTATGAACACAATGCCACGATAATAATGCGTCCTCCTATATGAAAACATGTTTTAATGGAAACTGGGGGACTTCTGCATGCATTAAAAGTAACGAGTTAATAACGAACAAATGTAACATATTTTTTTTGTTTGGAAATTTGAATGCGAATCACTTTTTTAACATTCAGCAATCCAAGTGGGCGTGCGTGAGAATTTTCTAAGAGCTAGGTGTCAGATTAAGCCGCAGAAGTGGTCCACGAAAGTATTTCGAAATGAAGTTGTTCATGATCTACCTAGGTCAAACTTCCATTGGCCCAATTTTCGGAATGTCTTGGTATGAACTAGTGAACTGAAACGTAAGGTATTTAGGTATGTATTGTATGAAAAACAAAGAACTTTCAAGTATTTTACTCTTGAAGCAAAGCCTAATGTTTATAAATGAAAGCTTGTATTTAAAAAGTAATTTTTTGTTTTATTTTATAAGTTATATTAGGTAAGAGAAATTCTAAATTTGTTATTATTTGGCTTTTTGGTTCGGCCCCACTAGCTTTTGGTATTTTTTTTTAAATAGTGATAACTCTGAAAATTATTGACAGATAGTCGAAATTTTCAATTGGTTTCTTTCAAAACTATGTGTCATACAAAATGCGCCATAGAGATGTCATTTGAAAAACATTGGATACTCAAAAAAATTAATTTTGCCACATCCAAACCGGCTGGTGGAAAAGTATTATAATCAAAATGTAATTCAATTTTCATGGATAATATGAACAAGAAACGTTTCACATGTGAAAAATCATCATTAATAATTTTTTTAATGAAATTGAAAAATACAAATGAATGAAAAAATTGCTTATTTTGTTCAGAATTTGATCTAGATTTCAAAAATGTGAAAATTTACAAGGCGTTCCATTGAAAAAACTAATACTAGGTAAAACCGGAAGTGCCACAGAATTCGTTTGTATATCAAAAATCACATTTCAGTTCTTCAATAGTCCTCTAAATTTTCGTGCTTTAAATTGGAATAGTTCTCTCCAAAGCAGAGCTGCGCTGTTTCTCAGACTCGCCAGGTACATTTATATATTTTATTATGTAAATGGTTATATTATTCTCTCTATGTATCAGATTTTTTTTAATATTAAAGCCAGTTTGAATAAAGGCAATTTACTATTATTTTTTGGTGGAGTAAATTTTACACTGAAAGCACAAGTAATTAGCAATCTCGCTGATTTTTTTTAATAATCAGTTTAGAGTATATTGGTTAGTATAAGAAAAAGTTCACTAGTCAATCGATTTCCTGAAGTCAAAAAAAATTTCAAAAAATATTTTTATTTTCAAAATCCTGGAATATTTTGGGCTGAGATCAATAAAATGAAAAATAAGAAATACCGTGATGTGAGAAACTTTTTACCCAAACCGAAAAAAAAATCGAAAATTTCTCTATGAGACAAACTTTCCACCCAAATCCAAAAGAAATCAAAAATTTTTTTTTTTGAAAATATCAATGTGTTCTCCTGTTGGAAAGAACTGAAAAAATTTCGATGACAAACTTTCCACCGAAATCGAAAAATTTTTTACACAAACTAAATATTAAATATTCCCAGATACCAAATATTACCCAAATATCAAAATTATTTTGAAATTATTCACAAAAAATAAAAATTTTGACACTCTGTATCTCAGAAACGAATATCTTGCGGACATATGTTTATAGGAACTTTTCTTCTTATTTTGATGTCAGCAACACGCTCCTGAACTTTCTACTCGTACTTAAGAAACATATATATATATATATATATATATATATATATATATATACAGTGTGTCCCACTTTGAGCAGCCACACCCTCATATTTCGTTGAGCATGAAATAATTCGAAATTTTCTTTGACTCAAGTTGTAGTACTCGGAAATACCTACCTTTATGTTTACGTAACCTTTGTATATCCATTTTCCACGGCTAACTACGACCAAATGAAAAGTGAAAAATTGGGAAAAACATACTAGGCATTTTTTTATCGCAAAAATAACACCAGATTCTGTTTCAGAACACCTTAAAACCCCCAAATCTCAATGCTTGAATCATTTGAATATACAGGGTATCATCTGTAGCTGGTAGCATTATCAACTCTAATCCATAAATAATGCTTGGAAATTTTCCAAAATGTCTTCTCTTGTCACAGAATTCCCAAAAATATTTAATTAATACTTTGAAAAATAGCCAAATATCACTTTTCCAAGCCTAACTCTGATCAGATGAATAGTGATCAGATGATACCCTGTATATTCAAATGATTCAAGCATTGAGATTTGGGGGTTTTAAGATGTTCTGAAACAGAATCTGGTGTTATTTTTGCAATAAAAAAATGCCTAGTATGTTTTTCCCAATTTTTCACTTTTCATTTGGTCGTAGTTAGCCGTGGAAAATGGATATACAAAGGTTACGTAAACATAAAGGTAGGTATTTCCGAGTACTACAACTTGAGTCAAAGAAAATTTCGAATTATTTCATGCTCAACGAAATATGAGGGTGTGGCTGCTCAAAGTGGGACACACTGTATATAAATATACAGGGTGTTTCATAATAAATGCGCAGGACTTCAAAAATATGAAAAAAGTTTCTATTAACTTACCCTCTAAAATTCAACATTTTCGAGATACAGGGTGTTGAAATTTAAAAAAAAATTATAGTTTTTTGCGAATATCTCTGGAACCGTTTATCGCACAAAAAACAGATTTTGAATGCATTTTCTACTAATAATCAGCTATGTTTTGTGCAGAGTTTTTAATTTTTCAAAATTCATAATTGGTGAAGATTTTGAAGGGAGTGGGTGTTTTTTCTCCAACTTCTACGCCACTGGAAAAAGTATGATTTTGAGCCACCTACTTGAACCGCCAATATTTTCTACACATGAAAGGTACTCTTGGTCATAAGCTCTCAAGACAAATCAACTTTCATGTTGAAAAACATGGTAAATTTTTTTAAATAATATTTTTCCTAATTATACAAAATTTATTTAAACTTTAAAACAAGTAACAAAACCAACCGTTGACTTCTTAATTGCAAAATAAATAAAAAACAATAACAATCATACTCAGTTGAATTGTTGGAAATGTCCGCCGTTAGCTTCAATGTACGCAGCAATTTTTCGAGAAAAAAACATTATTTAAACAACATGAAAGTTGATTTTTCTTGAAAACGGTCAACTTTAGAGCTTATGACCAAGAATACCATTTTTGTGAAGAAAACATTGGCGGTTCATATAGGATGCTCAAAACTGTACTTTTTCCAGTGGCGTAGAAGTTGGAGAAAAGAACACCCACTACCCCTTCAAAATTTTCACCAATTATGAATTTGAAAAAATAAAACATCCGCACAAAACATTATGAGTAGAAAATGCCTACGAAATCTGTTTTCTGTGCGATAAATGGTTCCAGAGATATTCGCAAAAAACGATTTTTTTTTTAAATTTCAACACCCTGTATCTCGAAAATGGTGCATTTTAGAGGGTAAGTTAATAGAAACTTTTTTTCATATTTTTGGACGAGCTATCACATCCTGCGCATTTATTATGAAACGCCCTGTATAACAGAAAGTTACTTATGACATCTACAGTCACTAGTTGAAACTTAATTTGACACGAACCAAGGAGAGGTTTGTCTACAAATTGACAAGCAGCCAACAATTCGTTGTTCATATTATATTTGCTTTTTTTTCTATACAATCTTTTATTAAAAACGATAAATAAACAAAACCATTAGAAAGTTCAGTTTAGAAAGTTCAGATTTCCTACTTGAAAATAGAGTATTTGAAATTCCAATTTGAGGTCTTATCCTGTGCGTAGTATGCATAAGATCCTATATGATTTTTTTGCGGACAAACTATAACTCTGACAAAAAAAGTGCAATCAATCTTTTTTGTAGAAAAAAACTTTTCCTACAAGATGATATGTTTTATTTTTTATTATATTCATCCCAGCACAAAATATTCTAGGATTTTGAAAATAAAAATATTATTCGAAATTTTTTTTGACCTTAGGAAATCGCTTGACTAGTGAATTTTTCTTATAATAACCAATATTCTCTAAACTAATTAGTAGAAAAAAAATCAACGAGATTGTTGATTACTTGTTTTCGTGACCTCCAACTGGACTACATTGAAATTTGAAGGTACCAAAAGTATAAGAAAGTCATCAATGAAAAAAGTTGATACGAGAGCTCTTTTGGGTATTTCGAGTTTGAGTGGCCAAACTCCCCACGCTAGTTCCTTAATAATCATTTGGAAGCGATTGCAAAGTATTAGACAAGCAAATGCGGATAAGTTGCAACCCCGCTGAATCCGACCGTTTCTATTTCCGTCATCGCCCCGTATATCCATAAATTTCAATTACTCGTTTTATTGCATCCCAACTGCTTCTGCTTTCCCCGCTTCACAATGGAAAAAGCAAAAAACAAAAACCTGAGTGTGCATCGGAGCCAAGAGCATGTAAGACGAGACGCGCGTCTGCAGCATCTCACGAAAAATAATAACGTCCAATTAAAAGATGTTTTCAGCAAGGCGATAAATATTTCCCAGAGTCGACAGGGAGTGAAGGGACGCCCCATGAACTAATGGCAACGCTATAGAAAGTAACAGATCATTTCCAGAGATGTCAACGTAATGGTACGCGAGAACAAAGAGGCTTATTTATAAATGCGAGACAAGTAACATGTGTTTTAAGCCTATGTTGCAAAACAAACAACCACTCGTCGAGTTATTTTCAGTCTGAGAATACCTATGAAACATACGCTTATTTATAATTTTATTCGACATGAAGAACCCATCCATTCTGGTTAGTTTACGTCGATTTGTTCGTTTTCGGCATATCAGAAATAAACTCCACAATATCATCCGGATAGTGGACATGAAGTTATAGCAATGAGAAAGGACCTCGCACCATTTCAATGGGAAATTGGCTGTCTGTAAATATGCCCGAATTTTTTATACAGAGTGACCCATTTGAAAGCTGGCCAATTCAGAAGTATTTTTTTCAATAGATAGAGCATCAGTAGTTCTATTAGGGTGTTGTGAAGTCAATATAGAAATCAAATTTTCAAGGCCTACTTCGAATTTTTTTCAAGGTCAAAAATCCAAAAAACATACTAGCGATTTTTTTAAATAAAATTTGATGGTGCCACTGGATTTGTGATGCTTTCTAAAGGTTGTGACTGAAATTTCACGATAAAATATTTTTTTTTAACAGAAAAATAGCATAAGTAATATTCTTGTCATTTCATCCAAGTATTTCGAATAGTCTTCATATAAATCACTATATTTTAAAAAATGTCGATTAAAATGCTCTTTTAGGTCGTTAGCAGTCGAGTTTGTAAACAGCAGTTATTCAAAATGGTATTAAATTCTGTTTCTTCCAAACATAACTCCATAGTACGGGAGATAGTTATGTCCATCAGAACACTGCAGTTATTTTGTCAGAGAAATGAAATATACATCTTCACATCAAATAGTAATCAATATTCAATAATCAATAATAACTGATATTGATAAAATAAACGAACTACAACAAAAGAATGAATTTAGATGAGACACATTAATTTTCGTACTTTTCAACCAATTCTCGATTAAATTCGATACGTTTATTCTACCATTTTCTATTGCTAACTAATCATAAGATTCGATCAAAATTCGATCATTGGTTTGGAATAACATTTCTCCACGATCATCACAGAATTTGCCAATTCTGAAATCAAATTTGATTACAGAATGCTGGAATTCTCTCTCTTGAGATTGAAGAAATATTCTGCAACACCTCTGCCCCCATGCAATTTAAATGTATTTACATTCTCTCTCTTGTGATAGAATAATATTCTCACAGTGGTTAGCAATAATAACATTAGCCTTGACGCAGTTGATTGTCATCGTAGTGGCAAAATTTGAGTAAGTGTCAAAATTATTGCTGTCACGTTTCCTATCTTTGATCTTGGAGAAAATATAGTCTGCTAGAATGAAAATTCGTGATGCTCGTGGTTCCTAACGCTCGCCTTCGGCTCGCGCTCGGAACTTTCCACTCGCATCGAATTTTTATTCTAACCCTGTTACAGAATATACTATTATGCAAGCCTGTCTTATTCTTTCACGCAGTTTCTCTTTGCTGGTTGACAGTTATTCCGAAAATCTATCTTGGTCTCAATTAAACATGTTTAGGATGCCACATTTCGAACATATTATTTCTATTAGAAGGCTTTGAACTTTAGTTGCTATAGAGATGACAAGTCATTAGAATAAAAGACGAAAAGACACAAATTTGTCAGTATTAATAGTGAAGTTTATAGCTCCCGAAGTACCCACACTAATAAAGAAGTATGGCAGGTAATTTGGCTCTTCAGGAGAAAATTGAAATAGTAAAACTTCGTGGTAACAACGATAGATCCGAACGGGAAGTATGTAGAATTTTCAATAACATGCATCCGGAGCGTCGGAATATTAGAGGTGCGTTTCAATTTAACGTCTGTCGTCCGGTAACGGACGATGTATGACGTCATAGTTGTTTCGTCGGGCGATATCTGTTGGATTGAATTTTGATACGCTCTCCTAAATCGTGGGGGTAAATAGTTGACGGTCGGACGTTCCACTCCTCCTCCATGCACCCCCTAAGGTTGAGGCCCGGAAGGATGAACGCCCCAGCACTCGTACGTACTCGAAAGCTCACCCCCCCCTATCCACCACCCCCGCTCGTTAAAGCGGTTCCTCATCCTGATGACTGGCGATCAGCAGAATAAAATCTGACCGTTTGATATGGAGTGCCCAGCCAATTCTCGGCTTGAAGCTCCCTTATATCTGACATGAGTTGACTTTTAAACAATGACTTTACTTTACTGTGCATGGTGCCCCCCTGAAACTGGCTGAAGGCCTGAAAAAACTCTCGGCTGAGGGCCGAGTGCTGTGTGCTGAGTTAACTGAAATTGAAATTACTACTTGGTCGGTTCTTCTTGGTATCTGAAACATAAACGCATGATTAATCGTGATTTGGTGCCTGTTGAAGTAAACGTTGGCGTCGCCGAAGGTCTCGCCTCCGCCGTACTTCTTCAGGGGTGTCGTTGTCTCCTTGGTTTACTGGACGTCTGTATTTGTCTCTGTCTCTGTCGTCTTGCTCACGTCTGTTCTCGTGGAGCTCCGTGAGCAGCGGGTTTGTGTGGGTCTCTACTCTGTCTAGAGTAGTCCCCACATGTTGTCTGATCAGTCTGTCGATATAGTCCGGGTGGATGTCTAAGTCTCGATATATGAACCTGTTGGGCATATATTGTGGTGCGTCTGTTGCCATCCTCAGGCAGACGTTGAAGAAGGCCTGTATCCTTTGCCTATAACTGTTCGCGCACTGCCCCCAAGCAGTGGATGCGTACAATATAATAGGCAGAAGAATTGTCTTGATGAGGCGTAGATTCAACTCGAGTGCCATGTTGCTCCTACGTCCGATGAGTGGGTACAGCTTATGCCTTGCGGCTTTCGCTATAGCTAATCTGTGGGAGACGTGCCTCTGAAACGTGAGTTTCTTGTCTAGGATTACTCCTAGGTAAACAGCTTCGTCTACCCATGGAATTCTCTCGTCGTTCATAGTAACATGGCCCTCGGGTGTCCTACGTCGCCTCGTGAACAGTATGGCCTTGCTTTTGTCTGCATTGATTCCGATCTTCCAACGATTGAACCACGGTATCAGCTTGTTTATCTGAAGTTGCAGCTTCGATGTTACTCCTCTCTCATGAGATGACTCAGCAAAGATAGCCGTGTCATCTGCATAGAGAGTAAGTTTGGTCATGGGGTTGTCCGACATAGGCATGTCTGCAGTGTAGATCGAAAACAGGTGACGTTCCACTCAAGAATTTTGAAACGATGGAATGAAGTTGTCGGACAAGACGTTCTAATATCGAAACGCTTCATAAGAAAAGTTATACGTCGGACGTAATATTGAAACGCACCTTAGCAGAGCTACAGTTGGACGAGTAAACAAAATTTTCAATCAAAATTTTTTGAAAAACGCTATGGATGAACTTCCACTAGCAGAAGAGGCTCATCTTCTATTTCAATTATATGGCTGTTCATCCATAATAGCAAGATTGTTAGAGATTGGTTGGAAGAAAATTTTCCTAATAGGTGGATAGGTCGAAATGCACTGATCGAGTTTCCTCCCAGATCCCCGGACTTGATTCCACTTGATTTTTTTTTATGGGGCTCCGCTAAGGAAAAATTATACAAAACTCGGCCAACGAGCAAAGATGAACTGCGTGAAAGAATAAGACAGGCTGGCAGAGATATCACCCCAAATCAATTTTTGAATGTTTTGGTTAACATTAGAAAACGATATGATAAATGTATCGAATTGAATGGAGATTTGGTGGAACAGTTCAAAATTTAATGTGTAGGCACTGTCATGTTAATACAGTCTTTTGTAGTGATTCATTTATGTTATTAATATTGGTAATTATATTATTTGATGTAAAGATGTGCATTTTTATTATTTTACAACAAACTGCAGTGTGCTAATAGTATAGGTATATTAGGAGATGTTGAGCTAAAACCTCAAATTAAATTGGACCCTTTTGATTTTTTAGATTCTAGGAGGTTTTGGGGTACCGAATAAGTCTAGCAACTCTTCATAAAAAAAAGTACGGGCACGGATTTTCGAAATTTTGGGACTTGAAACTCAAAAATATTTTGAATCGCGAATAACTCGAAAACTATGAGGAATTTGAAAAAAATGGCCGGAACAAAAAGTGTAAATCACAAAATTCTCTACAAAAAAGTATCCTAGGTATTTTTTCCTAACCTCAAAATTTTCACCTTAAAACGGGTTTAAATACTCAATAATAGTTTGAATCGCGAATAACTCGAAAACTACGAGGAATTCGAAAAAAAGACCTGAAGTACAAAATGTAGAGCACAACATTCTCTACAAATTGGTCCCTAAAAATGTTTCCTAATCTCAAAATTTTCATCGTAGAATGGGTTCATGTACTCAAAAACACTTTGAATTGCGGATAACTCGAAAACTATGAGGATTTCAACACGAAATGCCGGCACAAAAAATTTAGAGCTCAAAATTCAGTACAAGAGTTTTGTCCTAACCTAGGAAAATATTTTGATTCAATTAGATTTATGATCCACAATTTTTGCACTGGCCCCAGTGAACAATCCAATTTTTTTATGTGAAAAACACCGTGAAGACTACAGAAAGCAGTACGCACTTGACAAATGTTTACTACACAAAACACGTCGTCTGCACCACAGAACTCATAATTATATCTTTTGATATAATTATGAGTTCTGTGGTCTGCACACGTGCGTGGTTATCGGTGATAATGGCTGTGGTTGCCGAATTCTTCGCGGGAAATAGACGAAAAGAAAGCTTTCGTATTCTTAAACCAAGTAATTGAATACAATGTAACGAACCGCAATCGATTCTTTGTAACGTGTTTTCACAAATACAACATGAATTTTTCGAAGAAACTTACTCTTGGATAATTAAGGAAATATTTACGGAAAAATGGGACATTTTGACCTTTCTATGCATTTTCAAAATCTTCATAATGAGGATACATCATTCTAAGAATGTTTTTATATGAACTTGAAGCTGAGATTCTACGCTTCAAAATGAATACCCTCATCTTTGGATAAGAGAAACTATTAAAAAGTCTGTGAATATCGAAATAATAATCAATCGAGAACGAACATCGTGTTCATGATCGCGTTTTTTGAGAGTTAGTTCATTTGAAACCAAGAAGTAACTCATGTATGTTATATACATGAAAATATTGATAATAATACGAACGACAAATCTCTCGTTGGATTTCCTTGTTTATATTGCGAGTGATGGAATATATTCATTGAAACTTCAAGTGCTTGTGTGGCCAATATACCTCTTCATCTCGCAAGATTTTCGAAAATTTCCTAAGTCGAAAATTATGCTACCTTACCGGAGTACAAAATAGAGAACTTACCCATCATTATGCATTTTGATTCTTTGAAAACGGAGTAGTTTTCAACGAGTTAGAGCAATTTCAATTTGCGCTTGGGATGTAAATTTGCTTGAATTCGCACTGGCGGGAATTCGCGAGCGGGTGCTCCGGCTTTCGGCTTTGAGAATTACTCAGAAATAGTGGCTCCAACAAAAAAATGACTGGAGACCTTTTTTGTAGAAAATTTTGTGCTTTACATTTTTTGTCACAAATTGTCACGAATTCCTCATGGTTTTCGAGTTATTCACGATTCAAAATATTTTTGAGTTTCAAGTCCCAAAATTTCGAAAATCCGTGCCCGTACTTTTATGAAGAGTTGCTAGACTTATTCGGTACCCCAAAACTTTCCAGAATCTAGAAAATCAAAAGGGCCCAATTTTTTTTTGGGTCTTATCCTATTTAGCCTGTACTATAATAGAGCTAACTATATCGCACATAAAGTTGTTATGTTCTGAAGGAGTATTTTAAACCATATTATTTGAAAAATTGTTATTTAATATACAACTATTTGAATTATTTTGATAGAGATTGGAATATTTTACTTATGCTATATTTCTGTTAAAAAAAATAATTTTATCTTGAAATTTCAGGCACAACATTTTGAAAGCATCACAAATTCAGTGGAGTCGTAAAATTTTATTTAAAAAAATCGCTACTATGTTTTTTGGATTTTTGACCTTTAGGCCTTGAAATTTATATTTGTATTTCGAATTTATGGCACTCCACTAGAACTATTGATTATCTATCTATTGAAAAAAAAACTTCTGAATCGGATAATAAATAACAGCTTTAGAGAGGTGGCCCGCTTTCAAATGGGTCACTCTGTATATTGTAGAACTCGTGATGCTGATCGAATGTCTCCATTACGCCAAAGCTCTAAATTCAACGGTTTAGATAATACAGGGTGCTGGAGTTGACTTTTTCAAAATTTCAAATGGCCATTGTGAAGACATTTTTACGAATCTATAGACCAAATCAACTACGCATCGATTATTTACATGGCTGAAACAAATCCACTATAAAGTATAATAATTCCTGTACAGACCCACGATTTACGGGGTGAGTCCAAAGCTAGCAAGTATTTTAGTTATTTCTGAAAAATTAAGCGGTGGAATTTCATTCATTTCCAGAGATTTCGAAGGACACAAATATCGAATCCAATTGATGATGTTAGCATCCCCTGAATCAGACTGAAAAATAATCATATTTTACTACAAAATAGACGATTCATACGTGTATCGAGTGTATGACATTGGCGAAACAGCCACCAGTTTAATTATTCTTAAGAGTATGTCAGATAATTCAATTTTCAGATTCTGGATAAATGTGCCACCGATAACTAGCAGAAATGCGAATTAGCAAAACATACTCATTACTTGAATTAGCATCTCAATTTTTTTTATATATATATAAAATGTAGAAATTACGATGCTGATGAAACTATTGCACATACGCTTTAAATTCAACAGTTTAATCTCACCTCCCTGTATATGGAAAGGAACGTATGTTTCGTATGAGGCCCACATAAGGGTGTTTCACAGCTTATCCGAAATTATTCAACCACATATGCACTGCTAAAGTCCAACAAAAAAAAACGAGAAACGAATTGTTTTTTCTCTCAAAGAATATCACAGTTTTGAGCTTAAAGCACCTATATGTACCTATATCATACACGCGGAACTGTTCATCCACCTCTTGCATAACTCATGTATGCAAACAGAGATGTTTTGGTTCATTCTGAAATTCCATAATAGCCCAATTATGCATCGATTTGTTTTTCGTGCTCTATTTCGAGATTAATCGTTCAAGTGAACTCATCACAAAGGGTGTCACATTAGAAGACAACGTTCATGGAAATAAATAAATATCGATAACATAATCGATTTGATTTTCACTCAATCCGTTAAAACTGGAAAACGAACGTTTAGAATTTTCACGAGAATAGTGAAAATGAATACTCCATGCCAAAACTGTAAATGGTCTCTGAAAGTAACGAGAACTTTTGGATATCCAACAGGAGCATGACTGTATTGTGCCCTCTATTGAAGCCCTCCCTCACGTCGTGGACAATCCTGGCCATCTGGGAGGTCGTTGAGTGACCTCTTCGGAAGCCGAACTGTTCCGCCGGAATGAGTTTGAGCTCTTCCTCGAGGTCGCAAATTCTCTTGAGAAGGATTCTGTCCACCACCTTGGCGACAGCACTAAGCAATGAGATGGGGCGATAGCTCTCGACCCTTGCATTCGGTTTTCCTGGATTAAGGATCGGGATAATTTCCGCTTGCTTCAGGCACAGCGGGTAGTGTTGCCATTTTACAATAGCGTTTATGATGTAAACTAACTGTACGAGAGACTTCCTCGGGAGGATTCTGAGGAGTACTGCATCTATCTTATCTATACCAGGCGCTTTGTTCCTAGGGAGCCCTTTTATATGGTGTTCTGAACATCCTCGTAGCTGGTCATCAGCTTCAAGAAGGCTCTGCTAGTCAAGGCCTCTTTCGGGGCTTTTCTGAATTATTTTGCTTCCCTAGAAACTGACTCATGCTCTTGCTAATTAATGAAGCCTTGTGAACATGATAACGTTTGGAGAAAATCACTGCCCCTACCGCTGCCCTGTGGAATATTCCTGTCGTAAAAACATCGCCATCTTTCATCTGTCTCAACCACATTATAAGAAGCCAGAATTTATCACCGGCATTTAGCCGTAGTCGGAAGAAACCGAAAGGCATTAAATCAAACTTCCTGGAGAACAGAACGAAAAACTTTCCCTTATCTCATCTAGGCGCAAACAAAACGCCAGTTTTTTGCATCTCTATAAATTGTTTGTTGCTGTCGAAATGAAATATAAGCAGACCGAAAATTTTCAGTATTTTTTAGCTTTCACGAGAGAGTCACGGTAAAAATGAAAAATAACAAAACGGCAGAATCTTGCAAAAGCTGGATAACACATACGTTTGAAAATAAATTTTTCTTTGGCGATATCGGCGGTAACTATTTTCTGTGCGCTGGTGAAAAATTTTCAATGCGCTGGTGTCATTATAGCTGCCTATTTACATGTCAAAATTAAATAATATGTTGTTGACAGTTCTCTAGAAATCGCAAATTGTTTGAATATTTCCTTACCAACAGGGTAAATTTCAATTAATAATACATGTTTTTGTTCCTTCATCATTGAAAATAAACGTTTCAACACATTCGTCTCCGGTAAAATATCCACATATTACCGAGATAATAATAATAATAATAATACTTTATTTTCTTTAAGACATGCATAAACACGTGTAGAATTTGTCAGAAGTCAGAGCTAAAACTAAATACTAAGAAAAAAAAAATCTTGACAGCTGACCAAATCATTATCAACATAGCGATCAAATATATAAAAATTATTCCAAAGAGTAAAATCCACATTTAGGAAGGTATTTCCTAAGACATCCTTTCAAAGTAAGAGATGATTTAATGTTGGGCGGAAGTTTATTGAACAACCTCTTCCCAAATACAGTAGGTGACCTATATAAAAGGTTAGTCCTTGAAAATGGCACATGCAGGTCATTTTGCTGCCTTGTGTTAAAAGAATGTACTTCTTTATTAGTCTTAAAAGAGTTTAGGTTACAAAATATAAAAACACAATTCAAATATATACAAACATGGTAAAGATAAAATTTCATAGGTTTTAGAAAAGTCTCGACAACTAATGGTAGGAGAGACGCCAGCGATACGACGAATCAATTTTTTCTACGAGATAAACACATCATTAAAACAAGTGGATGACCCCCCAAAAACATATTCCGTACCTGAGTCAAGATTCTGCCTGAGAAAAATATAGCATAATCAATTGTTTCTCTGTCAAAACTGATTTCATGTTTCGGAGTAGGTAGCTGACAGAGTTTTGCAATTACTGTCTCACAATGTCTCCTCCAATCTAAATTCTCATCAATGTGTAGGCCCAGGAACCTTACACACGATACATTTTTCAAAACTTCATTATTAAAATTTAAATGAACGGTAGACACTTGGTTTTGCCTGTTATGAAAATGTATTGACTGAGTTTTTTCTGCATTTAGATGAAGTGAGTTCATGCAGAACCAGTCATACAAATTAGAAAGAACTTCATTACAACTATTTTCTAATGAATACTTGGCTATTTTCGAAATAAGTATGGACGTATCGTCCGCATACAACATGAAATGTGTAGATGGGCTCACTCTGACGATGTCATTCACATATATAAGAAACAATGTTGGGCTCACTACTGACCCTTGGGGAACACCTACACTTATGTCAAGATAATCCGAATTGTAGGTAGTCACTGATTGCTCAGTCACCCCTGGAAGACTAACGTACTGGCGACGTGAGTGCAGATAAGATTTTATCCATTCCAGGGCAAGCCCCTGAACACCTGTCTTAATTGGGCCGTGGTGGCCGTGTATGGGCCGTGGTGGCCATGTTGGTAGAACGTTCGCTTTTGGAGCGAAGGGTCGAGGGTTCAAAGCCTCGCATGGTCATCGGTCTCGTGCATGGCATCACACGTTAAAAGGTAAGGGCTGCGTCTTCCCTAGCTCACACAAGTCTCTCGAAGACTTCCGAGGGTTGCGCGTAGGGGTGCAATCGGTTGACGGTAATAACAATTTTAACAATTTTTAACAATTAGTTTATTCAATATGGTGTTATGGTTTACGCAATCGAATGCCCTGCTGAGATCACAAAATATACCAACAGGGCACTCGCCCGCATCAATCAAAGTGGTCAGATTTTCTTAAAATGAGTGGACAGCACTGTTTGTGGATTTGTGCTTGAAATCCATGCTGGTTATCGATTATTCTGTGATTATGTTTCAGGTAACAGTTCAGTCTCTCTAAATAGGCATATTCAAATATTTTAGAAAATAAGGAGGGAATGGTTATGGGACGATAATTACTAACCTGCTTAGAATCGCCCTTTTTCAGAATTGGAACAACCTTGCTAATTTTTAGGCACTCCGGAAAATTACCATTCGAAAACGAAAGATTTACAAGATAAGTCAAAGAAAGGAGATATTACAAAAAAAGCAATATTTTTTAGCAAAAATGCTGGTATGTCATCAGGGCCACATGACTTTTTATTTTTAATCTTTTTCAGCAGCAGTTCGTATAATTCCATTTGCGTGAAAGGATACAATAACAATGTTTTCTGCGGCGCATTTGTGGGTTCATTTACAGAATCCGTTGCAGAAAGAAACACTAGGTATATTCTTGATTATATCAAGAGGAGCATTTCTAAAGAACGAATTAAAAGAATTAGCAACATCTACGGGATTATCTAGCAGGCCGGTTTCATCTGAAAGCAATGATATATTTTGCTTTTTAATGTCAGTATTTTTTGTGAATTCATTTATTACTTTCCACGCACTTCTTGTAGGATTATCAGATCTTTCAATTATATTTTGATAATGTTTTTTTCGTGTTTCCGTTAACAATTTAAAATGATAATTTTTTTGGGTTTTATAATAGTCACGCAGTTCAGGGAATGTCCTTGATAGAGCATGTAAGTTTTTCAGGTTGATTGACGATTGTCGTACTTCAATATTCACCCACTTAGTATTTTTTGTTCTATTCTTTACAGATACCGGTTAGATCTTTGTAAAATATTCTGACATATTTGATTAATCCATATTAGATTAGGTCTATATAGGCAGATTATAAAGAAAAAATCTTTCTAAATTGAAAATAAAAATTGAACGCGTCTGGCGCGGTGCTGGAACACGGTTTGAAGTTTTGTTCCATTTGCCGTCGCCGCACTTGGCGCGTTGAGATTCAATCGTGATTTATAAACATATTTTATTTTAGTGTCTAAAATGCTTGGAACTGATACAAAGAGCCAATAAATCGAAAGTAAAGATAACGTACAACATCTAAATCCAATTTTTCTTAGGCAAGCCCTGGTGACCGTCTGGATTTATGTCATCCATTTCATCATCATCATATCCTTATAATACTGCTATCAACTCATTTCTTTTCAATGCAAGTTCACAATGATGCTTTCCTTTTTTTGAAGTTGAAGGTACACTGTTTCATTTTGTATTGAAACTATTAGAACAAATTCAAGTAGAGCCGCAAGTTTTTTACTATTGACGCAATGAAAATAAAATATTCTTCATATACAGTTCGGCTTTTTTTAGTCCCCCCCCCATGTTAACTTTTGAAGGGTTCGACGTAGAAACATGAATAAAAAACCGTTTGGAGGGTTTCACCGATACTACTTTTTGAAATCAAAAATATGGTGATTGCTCGACATGGGGCGCGGGGGGGCACACCAACTCAAAATTTTTAAATGGCATGGGGGGTCAAGTGTCACATCGTTGAAAAGAGAATTCAATTCTCTTCACAACCATCTAATTTTTTTTTGATTTAGTTGAAATTTTTTTCACAATCCAAATTCGAAATATCAAAAATAAATGCGGATCTGAAAACTACTCACACCTCGATAAATTTGAACAGTTTGTTGTGTTGAAGGGTATTACCGATACTACTTTTTGAGAGAAGAAGCATTGAAATTACTCGACAGATGGCGCTAGGGACTGATCAACTTGAAAATTTCGAAAGGCATATAAATCGATATTGAGAAAAAATTTCTCAACAAAATTCAAAAATATTCAGATGGTTGTGAAGAGAATTGAATTCTCTTTTCAACGATGTGACACTTGACCCCCCATGCCATTTAAAATTTTTGAGTTGAGGTGCCCTCCCGCGCCCCCTTTCGAGTAATCACCATATTTTTTGTCTCAAAAAGTAGTATCGGTGAAACCCTCCAAACGGTTTTTTATTCATGTTTCTACGTCGAACCGTTCAAAAGTTAACAGGGGGGGGACTAAAAAAAGCCGCACTGTATAATAAAAGCCAGGCCAAAGCGACTGTGTTGTTTGTGTATATATCCACAAATGTTTTGTAAGCAATTTAATAATTATGGTTGTCAAAGATAACATTTTGTAGTACTAATGATGAAATTAAATAATGATATTTCTCCACATCTGCCAGGGAACCATTGTTAAAAATGTTTAAATGATCAACACATGAAAGAAAGCATTTATACTCTTCAGATTTTTTATTAATTCTATTTTCGAAAGCCTTACATTACACTGATTAGTATGTACTCAATCAACTGCGGTATTGTGGCAGTTTCCTCTCGAACCAACAATGACTCACAATTATTTAAAATTTTGTTTTCAATATTTTACTGTTATACCAAATTAATATAACTTTCAGATAACCATAGGCAATTCTTGTACAGCCATTGCCATTTATCGTGTGTTAACAAATCGTAAATAGTATGATTCGAGATGTGTTTTGTGAAACAAGGAAGGAGCAAATAAAAACTTTTTTAATACATGATTTTTATAAACTAGTGAACTATAACTATAAAAATAATAAGTATTGTACGTAAAGCAAGGAAATAGGAATTTCTTTAATATTTTCTTGAATGTTTATGTCGTGCCTTTCACGAAAATTTAAAAAAAATTTAAAAGTTATTTGTTTTTAATATTATATTTGTTGACAAAATTCATTAATAATCACAAGACAAATAGATATATATATATATATATATATATATATATATATATATATATATATATATATATATATATATATATAGTAGAAGGGTAGTCTTTGCTGACTAGTTAGGATACAAAGCAGGAAATTTTTTGGGTATAGCAGCAAGCAAAACGTGTACTCTTTTAACACTATATTTCCGATATTTCAACAGTGAATACTGTCATCTTCAGGGAAGCTACAAGTAACAAGCAAAATTGTACGATTAATGGAAAGAAAACTTTGAAGAAGAACCACTTACTGTGTTGATGAGAATGATTGCTATGGATGTAATATTTAAAATTATAAACAACATGTCATGTAAGTCACATGTGACAAAGATGAACAAAACACATTAAAATACGTCAAACAATACAAATATTAATATTAAGTCATTGTTATAAAATTTGTTCAAACATTTATTTGAATTATCTCCACACGTGGAGAGATTCAAATGTAACATAAGAAATTTGGTTAGGATTATTCGACAACAGACAGTTGACATTATTGACATTAGATGTCAGACACTTTTGAAGTGTGACACGAAACCACGAATTGGCCGCTGCTAGTGGGTGAAATTAACCAATTGTCTCAACTCAAAAGAGATGAAGTGTTCCCTAAGGGAGAATTATTTAAGTTATGTGTAATATTATTGTGACTTACATGACATGTTGTTTATAATTTTAAATATTACATCCATAGCAATCATTCTCATCAACACAGTAAGTGGTTCTTCTTCAAAGTTTTCTTTCCATTAATCGTACAATTTTGCTTGTTACTTGTAGCTTCCCTGAAGATGACAGTATTCACTGTTGAAATATCGGAAATATAGTGTTAAAAGAGTACACGTTTTGCTTGCTGCTATACCCAAAAAATTTCCTGCTTTGTATATATATATATATATATATATATATATATATATATATATATATATATATATATATATATATATATATATATATATATATATATATATAATAAGTAAGTGAAAATAGAGTATTTTTCGTTTTAATTCCGAGAGTTATATATATACTAAAGACTCGTACAATAAAAATTTAAAATTTAATAATTTAAAAATATAAGAAATATAAATAGAATTTACATTGAGGGGAACTTCATTCGAGAGAAACAGATTCAATTATTTTGTGTATTTCTTTCCGTTCCGTTTGAAATATATATGATTTGAAATATTTTTTAAACATTTTGAGACTGTTTATTTTCAGAAGATAATTTTTATAAGTTTCATGTAATTTGTTGAAGATTACTGAAGAGAGATATGTATAACATTTTTTACCAATTGTTTTATGTATAGTTTTAACGGTGATATTACTGCCTACGTTTTGTCTTGTGTTGTAGCGGTGCTCTACATTTTTTAGTAGGTGCCTGTTTTTGTAAGTATAAATCAATGTATTGTAATAGTATAACTGTCTAAGATTCAATACGTGACTCTCTGTAAAAACCGAGACAGATGGGTATAATAAGGGCTTTCTATAAATTATTTTCAAGATTCTTTTTTGGAGGACATCTAGTTTTCGCAAGTGTGTGTTTGAACATGCACCCCAGCTCAGTATACAATATTGCAGGCGTGATTCGATTAGAGCATGATTTTTAACTGATTGAGAGATTTGAAATTGTAGAGGAGAATTCTGGGTGTTTTACTAACCTGTTCAGTGTGATAATTCCATCTTAGATGAGAGTCAATGGTTATCCCAAGGTATTTCATCTTATTAGTTGTATTTATTTTTACATCTTTACCGTTTACTTTGATCTCTAGAGTTTTAAAATCCGGTAAATGATTTTCGTAGCTAGCAAGTGGGATGTAGTAAGTTTTCTCGAAATTTACTGTGAGTAACTTATGACTGAACCAGTTGAAGATGTTTCCCAAATCTTATTCAATTTCTTTTTTCAAATTCATCCATGATTCAGAGGAGTACAGGACAGCTGTATCGTCGGCGAAGCTGTAAATTTGTCCTCTCTGCAAGCACTGAAGAGCCCCTTTAGCAAAGAACCTATGATTCAGATAATTCTCTCTCTCTCTCATAAAATGGCTAATGGATAACCAGCCATATTGACATCGCAGGAAATGAAATGGCAGACCAAGCAGCAAGAGAAGCAGCGAACGAAGAACAAATCGATGACATTTCTGTTAGACCGGACGACCTGAAGATATATTGGAAACAAACGTTATATCGAAAATGGCTAAGCTCAGAACTGTGAAACCTTCAGTGAAACCATTTGGAGAACAAGCAGTTATAGCTTGACTCCGCCTCGGTCATACCAGACTCACCAACAGCTATATGCTTAGTGGCGAGCGGCAACCTAGATGTGAATTCTGCGGAAGGAGAAAGACTGTTGAACATGCGAAGAGTTTCGAGAACAAAGGCAATGGGCAAGAATACCGAATGAACTTTCACAATGTTTAGCCAATGATAGAAATGCTATACAGAAGACCCTTAGCTACATACGAGGAATTGGCATATTCCTCGAATTATGAAAACCCTTGATGGATTAAGGATTTTTAAATCCAAAGGCCCAATAACCACAGCAGTTGAAGGCCTACAAAGAAAAAAATCCCTCCTACACACTCGTAGAGTGTACCCAAAGGCATATCATGTGCGGGTAGAGGACGGCTATTATAATTATTTGCCGTGGTGCCCCAGGGCAACTGATTTTTGTTTGCACATCGGGATTGATCCTAGAAGTTTCAACGGCCGACACCGACCTCTGAGCCACCGGCCACCAAATAATAATAACTTATTGACTTATAACTTATACAGGGTGTTTCTTAAGTACGTGTAGAAACTTTAGGAGCATGTTGCTGACCACGAAATAAGAAAATAAATTCCCATAAACTCATGTTATTCGCTCATTGTTATTCGCTTCTAAGATACAGAGTGCCAAAGTTTTATTCTTATATTTGTTTTTTGTGAATAAATTCCAAAATATTTGTGATATTCTGGTAAAATTTGGTATCTGGGATGATTTTTCAATAACAAAATAAAATTTTAAGTTAATCGTGAAAAAAATAATTTCTAATTTAATTTATTTCAAATTTATAAATCTTGTCATTCAAAATCACTTGCATCGATTATTTCAAATCTAAATAACTCTAAAATAGTTGCTCTCAGTGACATCGTACAAGAATATATTTTTTACACAAACTAAATAATAAATATTCCCAGATACCAAACTTTACTCAAATATCAAAATTATTTTGAAATTATTCACAAAAAATAAAAATAAGAATTCAACTTTGACACTCTGTATCTCAGAAATGAATAACTTGCGGACATATGTTTATATGAACTTTTCTTCTTATTTTAATGTTAGCAACACGCTGCTAAATTTTCTACACGTACTTAAGAAACACCCTGTATAATATATAGCGGAATAATAACTTATTCCGCAATATGAGATTTGTCGTTATTGTTTCTTTTTTGTATCCAACGGAAATGGTAATAAATCGGAGAACTGAAATAGCCCGAGAATATACATGTGGCTTCAAATTACGTTAATACTACAGTCCCATTTTTTTATATATATAAATTCTGCTTTTTGATGAAGAACCATCAATAGTCAAATGTGTTGCTGCCCTTGCATTTGGCATAGTGGTGCCGCTACTGACTGAAGCCATTTTTCACTGCTTACGTCTCCATTAATTCTTAATCGCGGTCGTCGAGTTACGAAGAACAATAATACAAATAATAAAGAGCACTAAAAGAGACAAAAAAAAGCAGTGTTCAGCAATACTACGTGTTGTGTTGTAAAAAACTTTGTCTTTTGTTCCGTTTCCTTCGACTAGCGGAGGCAGTAACAAAGGCTCGTAAAATTCATATCAAGGCCTAATGCGTAATGCTCTTGTTTGATGCACTAAAACAAAACGTTCGACCACTTCGAGCTGACAATCGTTCTCGAGAAGAACGAGAATTGCAGAGATGAATGGCAGGAACTAGTGGAGAGAATAATAAGGAGCGAGTGCAGCTGCAGATGTGCGCTGAGAACTAAACTCCTCTAGAGCATGGCGTGTGGTAATTTCTTGGTAAACAATTACGCGTATATAGGGGGTGAATAGAAAATAGTGGAAGTCTGCATACATTTTTTTTTCTTTGGTGTTTTGGCATCGACTGCTATGGTAATTTGCCTTAGAAAATTAATTATTTTGATTTATATCAATCAAGTATTTTTCAATAAAAATATTCCAAGTAAATCACTGTGAAAATTCAAACTCATTATTACGGAAAGATTCAGTTTTTACTCCGGGAACATTGCCACAATACAATTTAATTTTCACTTCTACCCAAAAGTTCATAGGGGTCAACTATTACCATTAGAGATTCTTACAGAAACTGGATTTTTGTTTTGCAGATCAGGCAAGCAACATTATAACTCAAAAACAGCCAGCCCATTTTTAAGATGGTTGTGATTTCTCCTGTTATTCAAGATGGTTAAGGCTTTCGCGGCCGGAGTTTTCAGAGTCACAATTTTCACTCGGGTTTGAAGGCCGTCGTTTTTAGGAATTTCTTCCTAACGTTTCGCTAGCGCGAGTGGCTAGCGTCTTCAGAGGCTTATACATCATGAATAATCTCAGATGACTTGGAGATTCCGTCTGCGAAGATTGTATTCATTCTGATTTAGGAACTCTTGTGCGTTAATTACCGTATCTACATGTGACCCCTTCTTACCTGCCGGTTTAATGTCGTCGATATCCTTTGTTATTTCAGAATTGCTTATTACCGTAACTGGGTTAAGCATATTTTCGATAACAGTTGTAGGGGTTTTACCAACAATAAAACTCTGACATTATTTTTATTTTCCAAAGACAATAATCGTTCACATTTCTAAATATTTCATATTTATTTCTTTCATTCTTAAATTCAAAGGTCCTTTGCCCGAATATTTGATTGAATAATTGATTTTTTAGAAAGACATAAAATTTTAGCTTCCGAACAGTTTGGCTTCCAGTGTGATAAAAATACCACTGATGCCATTTTCAATTTTCTTGAAAATATTTACACCACCCTAAATGATAAGGAAGTGGCTGCGGCAGTGTTTTTGGACCTTTCTAAGGCATTTGATTGTGTTGATCATGAAATCCTCTTGCAGAAACTCTCTCATTAGGGATTCCGTGGAATAGCCTTAGAATGGTTCAGGTCTTATCTAACTTGTAGAAATCAGAAAATATCATTGAATAATAAAACTTCTGAAAGTGGAAAAATCATACGCGGAGTTCCTCAAGGATCAGTCTTAGGCCCAGTTTTGTTTCTACTTTATATTAACGATATGGCTAAACTCGATATATCTGGAGCATTCACCTTGTTTGCTAATGACACCACGATACTTTGGCGTAATGAAAACACCGCTTCTTTGACTCGATACATCCACTCAGATTTAGAAAAAATTAAAAACTGGTGTGACTCAAATATGTTATGTTTAAATGTTTCTAAAACAAATTTGGTGTCATTTAAGTGGGATTTGGAACAGGTAACATTAGTAAGTCGGGTGATTGAAGAGTAAATCTATGACCAAATTCCTCGGTATATATATTGATAGTAATTTAAAATTTGAGGCGCATATTACTGCTCTGAAAAAAAAGTTGTCTTCTGGTTGCTTTGCAATAAATGTCATATCTCGTGAACTCGGATTTTCTGCATCAATAAATGCATACTATTCACTTATGGAGAGTCACCCCCGGTATGGAATTCCTTTCTGGGGCTCTGGCAGCCAGGTTCTGATGCAAAGTATTTTCGTTATTCAGAAAAGAGCATTGAGAATAATTTTCAAACTGAAGTTGCGAGACTCGTGTAGGCCACTTTTCTGCAATAACGGAATACTCACAGTATTCGAGATTTTCATTTTAGAGACTGTCTGCTTGCTTTACAAACATAAAGACAAGTTTTTGAATCATACCGAAAGACAGACTCGTAGTGATAAAAAACTTGCCCTTCCACTACCCATCTTATCTTTAACTAGGGATTCTCTAATCTATAGAAGTAGACAGATATACAATCATTTGCCAAAACGAATTACAGAAATTAAAGGAAAGAAGCAATTTAGAAAATCGGTGAGAAACCTTTTAATAGGAAAGTGCTTCTACAGTTTGGGAGAGTATTTTGCATATAATTTCTAGTCTTTCTATCTATATGTATATATGTATATATATATATATATATATATATATATATATATATATATATAACAGAAAATTACTTATGACATCTACAGTCACTAGTTGAAACGTAATTCGACCCGAACCAAGGAATCCAAAGTTAGATGTTTATCTACTCATTGACAGGCAGCCAACAATTTGTTGTTCTGACCAACCCAAGGTTCAATCAAGTTTCTCGTACGTTAAGAGGAACGCAAGCAGAATCTAAGTGAAAATAGAGTATTTTTCATTTTAATTCCGAGAGTTCTAACCTTTGATAGCTGTTTCGTGAAATACTCTATTTTCACTTAGATTCTGCTTGCGTTCCTCTTAACGTACGAGAAACTTGATTGAACCTTGGGTTGGTCAGAACAACAAATTGTTGGCTGCCTGTCAATGAGTAGATAAACATCTAACTTTGGATTCCATGGTTCGTGTCAAATTAAGTTTCAACTAGTGACTGTAGATGTCATAAGTAACTTTCTGTTATATCTGTCTTGCCTTCACGGTATTAATTCTTGAGTGGATTCGTTTTGATTTCGAGAGCTCCATAAATCCTTTCTGATGAGTGCGTTAGCGCGAAACAGCTGTTAAAGGTTAGAACTCTCGGAATTAAAACGAAATATACTCTATTTTCACTTAGATTCTGCTTGCGTTCCTCATAACGTATTAGAAACTTGATTGAACCTTGGGTTGGTCAGAACAACAAATTGTTGGCTGCCTGTCAATGAGTAGATAAACATCTAACTTTGGATTCCTTGGTTCGTGTCAAATTAAGTTTCAACTAGTGACTGTAGATGTCATAAGTAATTTTCTGTTATATCTGTTTTGCCTTCACGGTATTAATTCTTGAGTGGATTCGTTTTGATTTCGAGAGCTCCATAAATCCTTTCTGATGAGTGCGTTAGCACGAAACAGCTGTCAAAGGTTAGAACTCTCGGAATTAAAACGAAATATACTCTATTTTCACACATATATATATATATATATATATATATATATATATATATATGTATATGTATATATGTTTGTATATATGTATCACGTTTTATACTAGGACATTTTAAAACTGTTTTGTTATTGTGAATGTATTTTAATTTTTCATCTCTTTCATGTTTTTTTAATGATTTATTGAAATTCTCCCATTATAATTTTATTATTTTATATATTTACCAATAGTTTTAGACATGACATACTTTGTCGACAAAATGTTATACATTTTAGACAATAAAGCCCATTTATCTATCTATCTATCTATCAATGTTTATTATGGGGAAATAACTTGGAATTTCATAGTTATGTTTCTGGTAATCAGATTACCTACGATCCGAAGTCCTGCCAGCAAGCAATTAGTTTTATGATCCTACTTATAGGATGGGTTTTTCCTTATTTCTGACTTGCAATGAAAACAGGAGATTGAAAGATGAGGGAAGATAATTAGTTGTTCTTGAGTTCTCAATCCGGCATGTTAACATATTTTAGTGCAATTATTGCAATGCCTCAATTAGTGTCGTACCGTGTACGATTTTTTTATGCACACAACTGTACTTGTCTATGATGCACCACAGTCGGCGTCGAGTATGGGAAATATTCACCTAATTTATAAACTTTGCAGCTCGCCACTGACTCGTATTTCTGTATTCATTTGTCGTTTACATTATCGTTTGTTGCTTCATTTTCCTTACACTTCAAGAAAATGATCATGCCGTCCATACCATCATCGTTGTTTATGTGTGGGCGAGTACGAAGATTTACGGACAGTTTTATGTCGAATAGTACCGAATGAGTTTATAGTATGTTTTTAAAAGGTTTATTATCAGTTTGTGTTTAAAATTTTAAACTTTTGAGTACATGTGCTCACAGAATGTTTTTCAGTTGGGCAGATGTGTGGGATACAACTTTGTTTATTATTGTTTTAGAACAACAGTGGGAATGTCTTTTTTATTACTTTGATTGGTATTATTATTTGTACCTAGTATAAATTCGCCTCCTAAACATCTCCAGAAATGTTGAAGAAAATCCACAAAGCGGTACTGGATGATCGTCGACTGAAAGTGCGCGAGCTAGCAGACATAGTAGGCATTTCAAAAAGTGCGGTACATCGCATATTAACTGAAATTTTGGACATGAGAAAGCTGTGCGCAAGATGGGTGCCGCGTTTGCTTACAATAGAACAAAAACAGCGTCGTGAAGATGTTTCCATCGAGTGTTTGGCAAGGTTTCACAGAAATAAAGCCGAATTTTTGCGCCGTTTCATAACCGTGGATGAAACATGGGTCCATCACTTCACACCCGAAACAAAAGAACAATCAAAACAATGGACTGCTATGGACAAGCAAAAACGGCCGCATTTGGCTAAGAAGAAAGTGTTGTTTCATCAAGACAATGCACCAGCTCACACATCCGTTGTTGCGATGGCCAAAATTATAATGAATTAAAGTTTGAATTGCTACCTCATGCACCCTATTCGCCAGATTTAGCCCCCTCGGATTATTTTCTGTTCCCAGAAAAAATGGTGTTTTCTTTGTTGGGCCAGGTTCTTCTGGGGCCATCCTCGTATTATGCCTACATCGTAACTTCAGAAACAATACTGGAAAAGCATTTCAGATCGGGACCTTATTTTTTATAATATTTATTCAAGTAGGTGATGTCACGTTTTTTTAACAAGGAAGCTTATTTTACTTCTTAATCTTGGAGATTTCTCACGCTTTTCAGTGCATTTGACGAATATTATGATGCAGATATAATAAAAAAACCTCTTTACGAAATGTGTACAATACACATTTTTTACGACAATTATTATTATACTGACAAATTGTAGCAATTGTTATGTTTTATCTTATGAAGTTTTTAATTCTCGTCGAATTATATCACAGGCCTACAAAAAAAAATTTGTTATTTGCTGCAGCTCTGTTTGTGTCTATGGCCGATGAAATATGTAACATACAGTATATTGACATCCGTCATTTCAAGTAATCAGCTCTAGTTCACCTACTACCCTCATTTTGATTTTTTCTAAATCTTGTTCGTAAACTGTCATTGTTACATTAAAACCTATACATAAATTGCTTTATTTTAGTAATGGTCCAGATGTTGTATTAACGATCCTGATACATTTTGTCATTTTTGTGGTGAATACATTCTGAAAGATCAGCGTAAATCGATTAAAAACACTGTGAGTCGTTTGTATTTTGCTTAACGTGAAATTCAACACCATGATAAAGACAAGTGTGGGTACCTCATAGTGTATGTAAAATTGCTTTGACCATTTGCGACAATGGGAGAAAGGGTCTTTAAACTTTGGATTGCCTATGACATGGAGAGAACAAAAAAAATCATTATGACAACTGTTACTTTTGTATGACTAATATAGTGGGCATGACCAAAAACAATTGCCATAAATGGAAATACCCCAATATTCCTTCAGCACAAAGACCTATTTCTCATTCAGAGAATGTTCCAATACCAGCTTTTCAAACGGTAGTGCAGCACTATCTCAGAAAGATCAAGATATTTCTTCCCAAGTAGGTGATGACTTTGAATACTGCGGAGAAAAATCAAATCCTAAGCCATTCGCAGAATTAGCTCATTAGAGACTTAGATCTTTCTAAGGAGCGTCCTGAGTTACTAGCGTCAAGATTAAAAGAAAAAATAGGAGATCTAAGTGAAGAACAAGGGGAACGTTTCCACCAAGACCTAAAAACAATAGAGAATAGATACCAAGGAAGATGGAACACTCAATTGATGGCCGACTATTGCTGGGGCATCATGCGAGATTGAGATTGCCCAAGACAGTTTTATTAGAGAAAATCACTCAAAAGACAATTTCTTGATGTTCAGTGTAATTTTTTTTTTGAAAAGTGTTTTTTTTATCTCGGAAACTAGAGCTGACAGAAAAAATCTGGTAACATTTTTGATATAGCCATGTAAGAAGAACCTAATATCAGGTCTAAAATCCCCTGCACCAAAATGGTTGTAGGTCTATTATCAAATGAATACTTCCTAGTAAATTTTACGCAAAATACCTAATTTTTCCAGAATGCCTAAATGTTGATGTTGATGATGTTTCAAGCACTTGTTAAAAGAAATTGTAAAATTTGTTTTCATGAATCTTTCAGGTTTTCTAAAAAAAACTCAAAAGCAGAGCTTGTGATAGCAAGGGAGATACAGGACCTACAGCCTACAGAAAAGTTGATTCCGAATCACTTCAGCTCCGTGACATGCGGTGGGATTGAACCTGCGCCTCGTATTGCACTGATATCTTCAAGTGTCCAATCAGATTTCCCGCTTTTAAGTTTTTTGTCTGGCTCAGTCTGAAGGCACTGTTTGCTGCTTCTTTCATTACACATAGGTGCAATGGCGGAAGGTTTAGCATTAATTAAGGTTTAGCCTCTAAGGCTGCAGTGGGACACGTAAATATTGCCCCTGTTATTCCCAGACAAGCTAACCGCTGCACTTTCTGCAGCTTGACTTGTGCTGAAAATTGTTGAATTTTTGGCAACCATACCAATAAGGCGTAGGTGACCATGGGTTTGATGATCGTTTGGTATGACCAATAAATCATTTTTGGTTTCAGACCCCATGTCTTACCAAAGACTCTGCGGCATGTCCAGCTTGCCGCTATAGCCCTGGAAAGAATGTGGTTGATTTGGCTGTTCCAAGTCAGTTTTTGGTCTATTATAACTCCCAAATATTTCACCTCTTTGGAAAATGTTAGCTGGGTTCCATTCAAAGTTAAGGCTTTAAGTTCGTACTTTCGCCTCTTGGTGAATGGAACCAGCACTGTTTTGCTAGGATTGACGTTGAGTCCTTCCTTTGCGCACCAGACAGATAAGGTACCAGAAACCAAGACTTGCACCTCAAAAAGTTTCACCATTGTTGAAGAAAGCGAAATAGGAGCCTTGAACTCGGTTAAAAAGTACATTGCACTACGACCAAAAGGATATAAACAACGCAGGTTTTTTTAACCTACAGAAATAATAAATGCATTGAGGTACCTGTAGGTACAAATACTATAGGAAGTGTCCCTTCTATCAAGCGAAATACCTTAATTTGGAAAACCCGAAAGGTTACACCGGACATTGTCTACGCCGAACGTCGTCGACGCTTCTTGTTCAAGTGGTGCTTCCGTTGAAACACTAAAATTACATGGAAAATGGAAGAGTAGTACGGTAGCGGAGAGCAATATTGAAGAAAGTATCTCTTTGAAGAACAAAATTGCTACAATGATAGCCCATTCCGTTTCCCAAAAAGGAAATGTTAACGTTCCGAACGAAACCGAATGCACATTGAGGAGTTCATCATCGGTCAACTTACAGAACTTTAAACTTGGTACTAATTGTTCCGGTACATTTGAAAATTGTAATTTCTATTTGAGAGAAAATAATTAGTAAATTTTTAATGTACAGGGTGTCCCGAATTCGAGCCTCATCATTGGGATCTCGGAAACCAGAAGAGATACGAGGTCGGTTAAATGGAGGCAAAGTTGCGCAATTTGAAAACTTCCGAATACTTCCGAAGATTTTTGGAAAAAACCGATTATTCGCGATTTCATTTCTATTTTTTTGTGATTCTATTTGAATAGATATAACAAAACAAATTTCACATTCTCATTGCTACTTTTTCTGTTCTACAAGATGGTGTTATCAGATTTTCATACATACGTTTCGTATTTGAGCTGCCATCATCAACTTTGTTTTTTAAATACGGCCCTGGATTTTTTATTATGGATTTTAAAATCTTCTAATGTCCCAAAACAAATGATGTATCGCCCTTATTCGAAAAATTTATATTAATAGCATTTTTAGAGAGAGACAGATAATATATTTGGTAAGATCTTAGCAGGACATCGTTAAAATAATTTTTTCGAAAAAGAACGATACATCATTGTTTTAAGGACCTCAGAAGCTCCTAAAAATTGATATAAAACAATGTGTGATGTTCAACAATAGGCATGATGTTTTAATTATTCCAAAAAAGGCAAACAAAAACTATAAAATTGAATACCCAATGAAAGTTAAAGCAAATATTCAAATTGTAATCCAGCTGCTTGAATGCATTTTCGTGTCAGTCTGTGAAGTTTATGTATGGCACGCTGAATGGTCCTTGCAGGGATAGCCCTGATCTCCCTTATTAGGTCTTGTTGTTATACTTCAAGATTTTGTGGCGTGTTTCGATAAAGACGGTTTTTGAGAAATCCCCAAAGAAAGTAGTCTAGAGGGTTTAGGTCGGGGCTTCTAGCTGGCCAACGTACGGGACCTTGGTTTCCAATCCATTTATTAGGGAATAATTCATTTAATAAATTTTTAACACATCTCCCATTATGAGGTGGTGCACCGTCTTGTTGCCACCATAGTTGACGTAATACGTCCAAAGGTTCTTCCATTAAGGAATCCAATATATTGGTCCTTATTAATTCTGCATATCTATCGGAATTTAATTTTCCTTGAATAAAAAACGGTCCGATAATTTTATTGTGCCACATACCGACCCATACGTTAAATGATTGTCGTCCCTGAGGTCTTACTTCTTGATTCTGCCTTGGGTTTTCTATTGACCAATAGTGTTCGTTATGTCTGTTAACTAGTCCATCTGTTGAAAAACTGCATTCATCTGTCCATATAGTTTTATTTAGGAAGTCATAATTTTCATTAATTTTATTTTGCAACCAGTTACAAAATTCTAATCGTCTCTCAGCATCGCCAGGTCTTAGTGTTTGACTAATATGGATTTTGTAAGGTTTATATCCACGCTTATTTAAAGTTCCTCAAACTCTCATTCGCGGTAATCCTACTTCTTCTGAGAAAACTCTAACTGAAACTCGAGGATTATTATTGGCCTTGAAAAATAATTTAAAATTATTCATTTTACTTTCTACTTTGTAACAGTTTTCAAACTTACAGTGTTCAAGATAATTTGTTCCTCTTCTGGATCGATTCGTGTTCCATATTCAACCCTTGGCTTAACAAAACTTCCGTACTGAGCTAAATTATTATCAATATTAGCAAAATAACTATAATGCGGCTGCCGTCTTTCTGGATATTCCAACAAATAGCGCTCACAAGCCGTTTTTGAATTTCGATTCGAAATATAATAAATCCTTATCACGTCTCGTTTTTCTTCGTTAGAAAAAGTCATTTTCGTTTAATAAGCGTTAACGATTAGTGAACGAACAGTGAACTGTCAAAATATTGGATAATTTAAACATTAACAAATGAACTAAGATAGCCAGAATGCACGATGCACAGCCACTTTGGTAAAATGCAATTATTTTTGTAAATATAGCCTAGGGCCTAGAGTTTGAGGGATGACACTTCAATTATATTATTTATTAACCACCCACTTTTATGTTATTTTTTGAGTTTTATGCAGTGCGTTATTCCAAAAAAAGTTTGTTTTAGAATCTATTAAAAATCTAATTTTTGTCTCTCTCTAACTCATGAGTTCTTATGAAAAATGCTATTAATATAAACTTTTAGAAACAAGTGCGACATTAGAAACTTTTAAAATCTATAATAAAAAATCCAGGGCCGTATTTAAAAAAACAAAGTTGATGATGGCAGCTCAAATACGAAACGTCTGTTTGAAAATCTGATAACACCATCTTGTAGAACAGAAAGAGTAGCAATGAGAATGTGAAAGAACCCCGCACCATTCTAATGGAAAATGGGTCCCGGTGAAATTCGACGAATTTTTGATATGATGTAGTTCAAGTCAAGCTGACCAAAAGTGTCCATGGGCCCAACTAAATCCTATGGCTAGTTTTCGAGATACAGGGCGTCAAAGTTAGTAAGTGGCCATTTCCTTAAAGTAGTATTGCTTTCAGGAAAACATATAAAATAAAAATGTATTTTGCGACAGATATTGCTTACCCATACAGCAATACTTCTAGACTGGTTTTTTGATAAAAAATATTGTTGGATACAGGGTGAGTCTAGCATTATTCTAAATGAAATTCTCAATCAACCCTACGAAGTGAAGATGTGACCAAACCAAGTACCAAGTATCACACTGATATGCTCATCATTTGAATATGTCAAAATTGATAAATTCAACATTTTGTACAGGGTGAGTCAAGATGTGACAGTTTTTATGGTGACATTTTGTATATTTTTATTTTATATTTTGAGCTTTAGGGATACTTAACCGCCAACCATTCAACATATTTCTTGAACAATATTGATATACAGTATGAGACAAACACTAGGTGATGACAAAAATTGCGAAAAGGAGATTTTTTTATAACTCATCCTGTATTTGATTTGCTGAATTTTTGATATGATGAAGTTCAAGTCAAGCTGATCAATAGTGTTCATGGGCCCAACCTTGAAAAATAAACAGTTTTTTCTCTACCAGGTGTTGAAGGTTTAGAGAAAAGACTAACTCAGTTATCCACATATTCCACCGAGCTTATAATCATATTTTTTGTTTTCAATTCTCACTTCAAGAGTTTGGTAAAGGATGTTCATTATATACAGGGTGAATCATTTTCAATGACCAATGTTGAAATAACGACGAAAACCAGACACCATTATTGAACTGATCCATCTAAAATAATATTCTGTGATAATTATACTTACTGACTGACCCTTCGATCATTACCAATTGAAAAAAAGTTGTACAAAGAATATTAAAAAATCTGATATACTTCAAGCATTTATACTGATATTTCAATTCAGGAATATTTAAGAAAAAATATTGTCAGAAGTTATTCTCGTATTGTTGGTTTCCTCCTATTATTACTATTCTATGGGTATTTTCCCGGACGTTGCTAATATTATTATTAATAATAATACTCTCTCATGAACACTCGTAGAGCGTACCCTGACCGGGCAGAGGACGGTTATTATTATTATTTTAGCCGTGGCGCTCCGGGACAACTTTTTACTTTTCAACTGAAGGAAAACCCGGAAAACCTACAGCTCCACCTCGGGTGGTCGGTGTACACTCCAAGCTAGCACTACACGGAAATGGCATCTAGACAACTCACAATACACTTGATTTCCAACGAGGTATGTGGTCGTCTATCGATAGTTTCGTTGCGATAACATGAAAAATACACTTTTCCCACCACTTTGTTGGAAGTCTGAAGACCCACAGTACCACCCCACTCTCTCAACCCTCTCTCTCCCTCTTTCTCTTCTCTTTTCCTCTCGCTCTCTCTTATATTTTATTTGTTTTTGAACTGACCGACCCAGAATTCTTTACCGAGATATTTGTTCCCTGAGAATTGAAATGTTCAAAAATTAAAAATCAATAAGATTTTTCTTTTATTCATACGATGTTCCCTGGACGTAACATGAATTTTCCTTTTGTGAGAAGCTGGAAATGAAAAATGTAAAAATATTTTAATATAAATGAAACGAATCGACAAATATAGATCAAAGTGTTTGAAACGGTACCCTTCAACACCTTGTAGAGAAAAAACTGTTTATTTTTCAAGGTTGGGCCCATGAACACTATTGATCAGCTTGACTTGAACTTCATCATATTAAAAAATTAGCAAATCAATTACAGGATGAGTTATAAAAAAATCTCCTTTAAGCAATTTTTGTCATCACCTAGTGTTTGTCTCATACTGTATATCAATTTTGTTCAAGAAATATGTTGAATGGTTGGTGGTCAAGTATCCCTAAAGCTCAAAATATAAAATAAAAATATACAAAATGTCACCATGAAAACTGTCACATCTTGACTCACCCTGTACAAAATGTTGAATTTATCAATTTTGACAAATTCATATGATGAGCATATCAGTGTGATACTTGGTTTGGTCACATCTTCACTTCGTAGGGTTGAATGAGAATTTCATTTTGAATAATGCTGGACTCACCCTGTATACAACAATATATTTTATCAATAACCAGTCTAGAAGTATTGCTGTATGGGTAAGCAATATCTGTCGCGAAATACATTTTTATTTTAGATGTTTTCCTGAAAGCAATACTACTTTAAAGAAATGGCCACTTACCAACTTTGACGCCCTGTATCTCGAAAACTAGCCATAGGATTGAGTTGGGCCCATGGACACTTTTGATCAGCTTGACTTGAACTACATCATATCAAAAATTCATCGAATTTCACCGGGACCCATTTTCCATAAGAATGGTGCGGGGTTCTTTGTTTTATTATATCTATTCAAATAGAGTCACAAAAAAATAAAAATGAAATCGCGAATAATCGGTTTTTTCCAAAAATCTTCGGAAGTATTCGGAATTTTCCAAATATGAAAGCGGCGTTTCAATGAGCACCAAATTGCGCAACTTTGCCTCCATTTAACCGACCTCGTATCTCTTCTGGTTTCTGAGATCCCAATGATGAGACTCGAATTTGGGACATCCTGTAGAGTTATAAATAAAACTTTTCTGAGTAATTAATTTATGGAACTACAGAAAAAACATTTAGCTGGCGTTATGATTCATAATGCCCTCCATAACGCCCTCGGCGTTATGGGTCTGTTAATAGCAACCGTTGCCAAGGTATTCTAAAGCAGTAATGGACAAGTGAAAAATAAAGTCTATTTTCATTACAATTGGTACGATTATAAGATAATAATCGAGCAATAACAAATTTTTAACACTTTGCAAATTCTACGGGCACCTCCGGTGTCGATTTTTTAATCGTTTGTATATATTGAATTCGTTGAAACAATACGTGTCATTTGAGATAACGAAATCGAGCCTATTAGCAAAAATTTCATCAATGAGTGTTGGATTTCTTGCAATAACTATCGTCATTTGATAACGGTGCACAGAGGTCAAAAAGTTGCCATGCTTACGTGCGCCAAAGTATAGGAAATAAAGTGGCAGATGAACACGTACCAGTTTCAACAACACAGGCTTACTGGGTGAGACATGGCTGTTTCTGTAGTCTAAATCAGCAGTCATAAATGTAAAAGGGCACACCTATGAATAAATTGTGATTTTATAATAGTTTCAAGCATAAAAGTTACTGGTTAACTATTAGATTAAATACTCAATACTTCAAATAACTTGGGATTAGTTACAAAATTGTAAATAAAAAACAAAAGCCATAACCAACTCAACTACCTCAAAACAAAATAAATGATAGATAGATCCTTTATTTAATAATAATAATAATAGTGGCTAATGACCATAGCAGTCGATGCCAAGACACCAATGAAAAAAATAATAATAATAATTCGTCTTTATTCATCATCAAGTATTAGACATGATAATAAAAGTACATTATAATCATGCATGATGATGAAAAGGCGGAGTGTCAGCGTGAGCTGTTTTTAAACTCAACCATATTGTTATTGTTAAAATTGTTATTTCCGTCAACAGATTGCACCCCTACGCGCGACCCTCGGAAGTCGTCGAGAGACTTGTGTGAGCTAGGGAAGACGCAGCCCTTACCTATTAACGTGTGATGCCATGCACGAGACCGGTGAATCGGTGGATCGAACCTACGACCCCACGCATGCGAGGCGAACGCACTACCAGCCGACCACCACTGCCCATGCCACGAGGATTTATTGAAAAATTCTTAGCCTACTGAAGAACCAAACAAAATTTCAATGTCAAAATAATTTATTACTCAACATATTCTCCTCTTAATTGGATACATTTATTACAGCGAACCTGCAACGTCTCTAGACCTTTCAAAAAAAAATTTGTACTTGCTCTGCAAACCAGACCTCCACAGCTTTTATTACCTCCTCGTTGGAAGAAAATTTATGACCTTTTAAACTTTTTTTCAGTTGAGGAAAGACATGATAGTCTGACTGAGCCAAATCTGGTGGATAAGGGGGGTGTTCAAACCCTAAATCACGAATTTTTTGCATGGCAACATGAGATTTGTGTGCAGGGGCGTCGTCCTGAAAAAACAAAACACCTTTGGATAGCTTTTCGCGTCTTTTCTCTTTAATTTTTTCCCGTAGAGTGGTCAGTAATGTCGAATAGTAATCTCCAGTTATTGTTCTACCCTTATCCAAAAAATCAGTCATGATTACTCCATGGCAATCCCAAAAAACTGAAGCAAGAACTTTTCCAGCAGATTTTTGGACATGAAACTTCTTAGGTCTTGGAGAACCGGAGTGTCGCCATTTCATCGATTGTTGCTTTGTTTCTCGATCGTAGAAATGTACCCAAGTCCCATCCATAGTAACAATTCGGTTTAAGAAGTCTACATCGTTTTCAAATCGAGCACAGATCGAACGCGATGCTGCTACCCTTGCCCGCTTTGGTCAACATTCAAACATTTGGGGATCCATTTTGCAGCAATTTTTCTCAGGTCCAAATTGACGTGAACTATATGATGAACGCGTTCGTATGAAATATTCAGTGCTTCAGATATCCGTTTTAGCCCAATTGGACGGCCTGTTAAAATCATGTCATGAACTGCATCGATATTTTCGGGGACTGACACAGAAACTGGCCTTCCCGATCGGTCATCATCTTCAATGGAAAATTTACCTCTTTTGAAGCTTGCAGTCCAATTTTTCACGTTCGCATACGAAGGACATTGATCACCTCTTAACCCTTTTAAATACAGGTACTTGATGATGGCTCGATACTCCAATTTTTCGATTTTCACAATTTCGGTGGACATATTTTTTCTTTTAATTTATTGTGTAACTCTGGTTTACTTTTTTGACGCCAAACTTTACATGACACTTCTAATAAGTTATTGTTCGTTGCTATGGTAACGCAATATTTTGTTTATACAAGGAACTGGTCTAGGCTAACTAGATATCAATACATCCTCGTATACCTGAAGGGTGAGAAATATGAACAAAATACTACTTATAATATATAAATATAACAGTAAAGATAGGAGAAATGTATAAATATAACAACAAGTAAAGTAAAAGCTCTCAGAATAAATATTAGCGCTATGAGAGATAACTAGGTGCAGTTGGTAGTGTATAAAATCAAATATAACACGTATGTATTGACCACAAAGTGCAAATTAAATTATATCAGGACATGTAATTTGGTAGTTAGTCGAGGCAGTTTGAGCGTAAAGACAATCTATTTGCCGAGGTGAGCTTTCAGTCTTTTTTTCAAGTTAAGCAATGAGAAGGATCTAAATTCACTGGGCAGAGAGTTATAACATTTCGGAGTGTTGTACGAGAAGCTACGGACTCAATATTGACAGCTAATAAGTCACGTGGTTTGGATTCCTTCATTGTGAAACTGTCAGGTTAGGTTATCTTATTTGATTACGAAGGTGCGAAATAACTAACTGGAAAAGAAACAGCAACGAATTATTAAAAATTAGTAATATCTAAATAAAATTTTAATGATAAAAGCTCAATTATATCGGAGCGTTCTAGGACCCGCGCAGAAATAGCGATAAAAAGAGACTGCTGTCTAGTGCGGTTCCTTTTTTTGTGCGAAATGTAAAACTCATCATTCTGAGGATGACTATGAAAAGGTTAGAATGTTACGTTCTGCCGTACACCACCCACCAGAAAATGATAATTACCTACCTTGTAATTTACTGGACGGACAACATAGGTATACAAATATAGGAACTAGATAAATGATTTGGAAAACACTCAAACATTTTGAATAGATTACAGTCCACGAAAAGAATCAATAACGCATGAGTATGGGGCATTAATCATGGATAGGCTTTTATTATGTCAATGTCTGAAACACCGTTCTCATTTACAATTCTGTTATTATATCAAGAGCAGTTCCAAAATCCAACAAAACCCATTTCTTGTCTGAATAATGTACGATTCACTTGGAAGACAGTGGAAGACAGTCATTTGGGTGACAACAAATAACTACTGACAGTATTCACTGAATTCTATGGAATACTTATAGTGAAATTAGAGCAAAGTTTTGTAGGTCATTTTCACACAGCATAAAATCCCTTTTTGAAATGGCTTCTGGAATTCTATGTCGATTCAGACAAACTCTCCACTCTTCTCTCCTTTGTTAAAACGTGATGATAACTTTGTCATATTATTTATCATCCCTTTTATGAATTTGCAACCTTGATAACACACTTGATAACGACAGTAGATGTTAACTGTTGAAACGTCGTGACTCTATCACATGCAAAGAATTTATTTTCTTTGTTCCTAAACAATGGAAGTCCAGATGATTTCTACTAACACTAATACATTGTCAACCACTTTCAGATAAGTCTAGATTTTAAGTTTGAGATCTCTACTAAGGCCTCTCCTTATTAAATCCTGTATCAGGTATCCTGGTGCATAGTTGTAACCTGTCAAGGTGACGTCACATACTGGGCCCTCACTGAATGTACGAATGGTTTGACCTTTGAAATATTTGGGAATACTAAATGAGGTATGCTGGAACAGTGTTGGTGCAGTGTTCAACATATTCTTGACTATTTATTTATTCTGGTCCAAGTAATCCAGGTACAGAAGACAGCAAAACCTTTACATACCAGATGATAATATTTATATACCATTATAAATAGGGATGGATTTAGCGAGGGGCAATATATGAAAATATAAATATAAGTAGAAAAGCTATTGGGTATAACCCTTAAAATGTTCTGCAACCGTAGACACGTGTTTCGAGCTTAAGCTCTCATCTATACGGTAAAATCGAGTGCGAAGATGTACAACACTTGGATGTAAAAATAGAAACAAAGGAAGTCAACAACAGGAAGCCAACCACACATTTGTGGCTTCGATTAGAAGACCTTGAGATTTCAAGGCAACAACTAACGTCGCCACGGAGGCAGCTATAGCTACCAGCGTGACAATCCTACCCAGGAAAATACAAATAAGGATGGATTTAGCGAGGGGCAATATATGAAAATATAAGTAGAAAAGCTATTGGGTATAACCCTCAAAATGTTCTGAAACCGTAGACACGTGTTTCGAGCTTAAGCTCTCATCAGTACGGTAAAATCGAGTGCGAAGATGTACAACACTTGGATGTTGTTGACTTCCTTTGTTTCTATTTTTACAGTGGGTTGTACCATTCCATCAGAGTGGTTCAGGATTTTCACTGGTGACAATCTGTGGCGTTCCGAAAAACGAAACCCCGTATATTTCAATATTAACGAAACCTATTGTTAATGTCGTGCTCACGCCCAACTGGGTAGATACCATATTTCGCACATTCACTGCACACTTCCCCTCAACCTTCAAGAATCATTAAAAACAAATATTATATTATAAAAATAATCCATCCACCTCATGGCAATTGAAATTCGTATCAGCATGTCCTCATTGAATTTCTCAAAGAACAAAAAAATATAATTCGTCAGGAAGTATATGTGGGGCCATATTCAATCTTAAAGTCAGATTTCCAAATGGCTCCTATGACAGCGGTAGTAGAAAATTATTGATTTCTTCAGTCTTTTTATCTTTTTTGCATATTTGCCCTTTATATATTTGATTTCGATAATGCAGTGAGCCATTGCAAAGTGAATTTTTATGCTGATGATACTCAGTTACATAATTCATTTTTTCCTCGAGATCTTGATGTTGCTCTTGATAACATCAACAGTGATATTTCTACACTTATAGGCAAATCCAGAACTTACTGTTTGAACGTAAATGGTGATAAAACGACAATAATGGTTTTTGGCTCCAAAGCTCAGAAAAATCTTCTGAATGACAATGTGCGAATAATTGTGGAAAATGCAGAATTACCACCTAAAAAAAATAGTAGGAATTTAGGGCTAATAATGGATGACGAACTGTGGTATAAATCTCACATTTGCAATATTCGTCGAGTAGGATTTGCTAACTTAAAAAAAATCTATAACAATATGCAGTTTTTGAACAAAAAAGTAAAATCTATCCTTTGTGAAGCTTTGGTATTATCCCGTTTCAACTATTGTGATTCAATTTATGGGCCAAGCATCGACTCCGATGACATACGCCGCATACAAGTGATGCAAAATTCGTGTCTTCGACTCATATATGGAATCAGAAGAAGACATGGTATAACCCATAAATTGATCGAACACAATTGGCTCAATATGTTTCTTCATTCAGCTTGTCTATTTCACAGAATCATTGTCTCGAAAACACCCCCCCATTTGATGAAAAAAATAACTTTCCGTGAAGATGTTCATAACATAAATATTCGGTTCAAGGGACTTATAACGCCCCCCATTCACAGAACAAAAATTTTCAGACGGTCATTTTCCTATCAGGTATCACGGATTTATAACTCAATTCCACACTTGAAGTGTTTATTTTTCCTGCTCAAGAATAATAACAGAGGTTTTTGTATTGTGTATTTCATACATGATGCATCTTCGGCATTTTCCCATGAATAATAATAATAATAAATCTTTATTAAATCCTTTCAGATCACAATATGATATAGGATACGTCAGTAAAATCAGATAAAATCATCCAATGAAAAAAGAAAATATGTATAAACAAATTATCCACGTTAACACAAATCGATCACAAGTAAATATGTATAAACAAATTATCCACGGTAGCACAAATCTATCACAAGTAAATATGTATAATCAAATTATCCACGGTAACACAAAACGATCACAAGTAAATATGTATAAACAAATTATCCATGGTAACACAAAATTTTCACATTTTTAAAAACTTTGTTAAAATAAAACAAAATCGGTTCACTGAACATCTTACTAATTAAAACAACCAGTTGAGTTAGAATTAGATTGGTCTCACCTACCAAGATATTCATCAACACTGTAAAAACAACTCTTGAGGAGGAATTCTTTGAGTTTGGTTTTGAAACTTTTTACTATTGTATCATCTCTTATATCTACAGGAAGATTATTGAAAAATGTCACTCCTGCATGGGTTGGACAATTTTCAAACGATTTGGTTTTATGCTTTTGGGCTCTAACGATTTCTCCGTGTCTGGTGGGATAAGTGTGCATATCTGAGTTTCGATTATAATTGTTTATATTCTTTTTCATTGACAACACGCATTTATATATATATAAATACAGGGTAGACACATAATTCTGTAATCAATAAAATATTGTTTACAGGAATCTCTATAGCCCAGGTTAAATATCAAACGTATGACCCTTTTTTGTGAAACAAATATTTTATTCACACTGGTAGAGCAAACCCACAAAGCAATATTGTATGAAATATGAGAATGTACAATTGCATAATATACATTAAGGAGTTGATCTAGATTCAGAGTTGATTTCAATTGTCTTATCGCGTAGTATCCACTATTGACCTTTTTACTTACATGGCTTATACTTGATTCGAACGTTATTCTACTATCAATATAAGTACCAAGAAATCTAGTGCTAATTGACGATTCGATATATTCGTTGCCAACCTTCACACGAAAATTATTAATTTTTCTTTCATTTCTTCATTCATGCAGAACTGCATGAGAACTGTTTTACTAGAGTTCACGATCAGAGAGTTTTTGTAACACCAGGTAGAAAATTCATCAGACAGCTCATTTAGCTTCTGTTGCAGTTCTGCAGGATTGTCAGAATCAGCTGCAAGTGTAGTATCATCAGCGTATAAAACAACATGTTCTGTACTCTCATGTTTTGGCATGTCATTAATATAGAGTAGGAAAATAAGTGGTCCCAAAATGGAACCTTGTGGGACTCCTAGATCCATGTTGAATGGTGAAGATTGGCAGTCTTCTAATTTTACATGTATTTTTCTGTGAGACAAATATGATACTATCCAAGAAAGGAAATTACCCCTGAAACCGATTGAGTACAGCTTACTCTGAATAATTTTGGGATCAATGATATCAAATGCTTTCGATAAGTCGAAGAATAGTGCACCAACGTATCGCCCTCTATCAAGTGACTCATATACATAATTGAAAAAGACTGATGATGCACCCTCCGTCGACTTACCTGGGCAGAATCCGTGTTGGACTTGAGAGATGATGTTGAATTGATCCAAAAATGATTGTAGTTTCATATAAACACATCTCTCGAATGTTTTACATATTACCGTGGGTACTGTTATTGGCCTATAGTTTTCGATTGAAGTTGGATCATCTTTTTTATGCAGTGGTGTTACCAAACCAACTTTCAGTTTGTCGGGAAATTCTCCCATTTCTACAGATCTATTCAGTATGAATGACAGTGGCTCACTTATAAGAGTTCTGATCTTTTTCAGAAGTTTTGTTGGTATGCAATCTATTCCCATAGAATTTGTATTTTTGAGTGATAAGATAATTTCACAAATATCACTCGGATGGACAGGTGTAAAAAAGAAAGTTTGAGGCACATACATAGTTGTAAATTCGTTGAAATTTGTTGAACCAAAATATGTGTTGATAGCATACGGTGCTATGGTTGAAAAATATTCTCCAAAAGCGTTAACAATTTTTTTTTATCTCTAATACATTCATCATTTAGTGAGATCTCGATATTCATATCTCGTTTAGTTTTACCTGTTTTTTGCCTAACCATGTTCCAAATTTTCTTTTGTTTTTGCTGTGAGGTTTTATTTTGAAAACAACTCTGGTGAAACATGTATTTAGCTTCATGTAATTCATGCCTATACAATTTTTTTGAGGTATTATAGTGCTCTCGGAGGTTGCTGTTGTCTGCATTAATATGTATTTGTGTATTTTATGTACTTTTTTGTGACATTTATATTGTGGGAAATAAAGACCTATTATTATTATTATTATTTTGGATCAGAGATGAATACATTAATTTCATATTATTATGAATCATTCCACGATAAGAACGGATTATTTTTACTAGGTATATGCAATTTTGAACTTGTTTGTACTATACATTTGTTGTCTTTCGTGGCACAATCTAAAAATTACCACAAGACCCTCTCTCATTTTATCTCCTTCAACATCAACCACCTTTCTTGTTCAATTTTCTTTGTTGTCCATCATTCATCAGCAGTTGCGGTCACCTTACCCCGTATTATTTTCTCAGGCCCGAGCCGTCACTTTCAATTCCACTCACCCTCTATAAATATGAATGACACATTATACAGGATCGGTCGTTATTGTCGTAATTAATGCTTGTCGTGAAAAGATGGGGTTATGTTTATTACCGTGACTAATTTTTTTTCTGCGTGGTTACATGCAGACAAATAATAAAGTCTACTGACAAATTGTGCTTCTGTCACTAAAAGAGAAAAGGGTTTTATTTGGTTTTGGCGTATTGTACTTTTTATGCAAATTGTGACGTTTTTCGGTCTGTTGTAAACGGTTGACGAAGGGTGTTTTTTTTCGTCTGCGGAGGGAGATGATTCTGATCTCTGGCATATTTCATTGTTGTTTGTTGACTCTTGTTGTATCGGTTACATTTGGATTGATCTTCCACTAAAACTTATATTCCCCGGTAGATTTCTTGAGTACAAAGACACATTTATCTGTAAATTTAAGAAAATAACGTTTACCTACTTCTCCCAGCCATAATAAGAATTTACGGGAAATACATTAAAGAATTAATTAAATTGCTGATCTTATCATTAATTAATAATTAATTGAAGGTTATACGATGTTGGGGTATATGATGGATAAATGTTCAACTTCCTTTGAGGTGTAAAAACTAGAACTATACAGGTAGACTAGCGAGACTGATTCTTGACATACTCTTGTCCACTATTTCCACTGTTTCCAATTCATTTATCCATCCGTTTTCTTTCTATTGTTCTTGATGATATTATATAACAACTGTATGATGTATGATGAAAAACCGAAGGTTCTCTTCGGAACTACTATACAAACAATCTGAAGTCATGGATGTCAGGCAGTTATTCTATTTCTGCACGAATGTGAAATTCCACCTTTCTGGTGATATAGCAGGACCCACTCATGAGTATAATACCCGCCGAAAACCCATTACGGTAGTACCACGTGTGAAAAAATCAAGATCGCAAAGATCTCACTCCTATATCACAAAATCATTATACAATAGTGTCCCGAACACTATAAGATCTGAAAGAAATAAAGCTAATTTCAAAAAAAAATTAAAAGATTACATCTTAAGTAACGACAGAAAATTAATAATCGATCTGATAGAATCGAAACCATAAACAACATACTTACTGCTATAATATAGTTGATCCGTTCTTCATCATTTGACTCGTTTCTTATTTTTACTCTGTTCTAGTTTTTATATTTTATATTGTGATTAACACTTTAATACGCATTTTATATATGAGAGAATGTGCATTTACATGTATATATATATATAAGTGAAAATAGATTATTTTTAGTTTTAATTCCGAGAGTTCTAACCTTTGACAGCTGTTTCGTGCTAACGCACTCATCAGAAAGGATTTATGGAGCTCTCGAAATCAAAACGAATCCACTCAAGAATTAATACCGTGAAGGCAAGACAGATATAACAGAAAATTACTTATGACATCTACAGTCACTAATTGAAACTTAATTTGACACGAACCATCTAACTTTGGATTCCTTGGTTCGTGTCAAATTAAGTTTCAACTAGTGACTGTAGATGTCATAAGTAATTTTCTGTATATATATATATATATATATATATATATATATATATATATATATGATTTGGCCTGACGTGGTCAAAATATAAAGTAATTTTAACAATTTTAAATGTAACGTATTTTTATCTAAATATTTTATGACATCTTTCCAATTTCACTTGTTTTATATCAATTTTCATCTTGCACAATGTGCCACTTATGGTTGAATAACATCGCGTCGAACAATCTCAACAAAGATTATCCCTGATGATGGAAATAAGTTATTAAATTTCCGAAAGCTTGGACAAACTTTAAAGAGTACTCCTTGATTTTGCTGCAAAGCCCCACTATTTACTAGTTCCATATATATATATATATATATATATATATATATATATATATATATAGTGACCGCCAAAAAGTATGTACCATATGGGAAAAATTTTTATTATTGGAGTATTGGAAAAAATATTCTGGGGAAAAGTGATCGCTAGAATGGCGGCAAAATAAAAAAAATTGCAATGCAAGTGCAAAAAAGGGGTAAGATGGCAAGATATCAAAAAAAGTTATCTGAAAAAGTCACTTAGAATTCAATTTTATACACATAAACGAAGTTTCAAGAGATAATTAAAAAAAATTGAAAATAGCAATTTTTTAAAAATATTTTCCCATCTATTTAAAAATATTATTTTTTTTCTTATGAATAGCTTGACTATACCGAAACATTTGCATTTTAATGATAATGACAAAACTTTCTCATTTTCTCCACACCAGAGGGCACTAAATTGAAAAGATGGGAATTTGTCAGAACCCTTGCTGTTACATCGGTTCGTATCTAATGCCGGGTCCAGACCAAGCAGACAAAACAACGACAAGACAAAAACATTCATGTTTCGCGACAAAGTGGCACAAACTCGAAACATTTCTGCAACATTTTTGTCTTATTTTTGTTTTGTTTCCAAATTCAGAAACATTTGCAAGTCCCGTCTCGAGTCGGTAAAGATCAAAGGGTTTCTGTTTTGTCTGCATATTTCACGACAAGTTATCGTCGCTATGTGGACGGTGCGCACTGACAAAAGTAGGAGGCCCAGTGAATCAGTGAAAAATCACACAAATTTAGTGCTGTTGTTGTTGTAGTGGCGTACTAGTGTCTTTGCAAAAATGTCGGGGGAAAAGAGTGGAACACAGAAAATACTTGCAAATTAATAGAATTGTACAGGCTTCACAAACTTCCGGTATTATTACAGATATTGACTGCTTTGATACTTTTGACTGTGGTAAAAATCGCCTGTTGATAGAAATCTTAAAGTTATTGCTAACCTTTCTGTTACACTTATAGCATTTCTGTAGTTAGTATGTTTTCTAGCAACTTCAGGACCAACAATACTTATCAGATTCTCGAAATCTTCGTGGACATTCTTAGAAAATTCTTAAAGCTTGCACGAATTGTCCAATAGTCCAATATCATCCTCACGTACCTAACTGGAGTAACAAATAATTTATGCCATAACTTTCTCGCATTTTTAAGCTTGGTCTCATTCAAAAACGTTTGCGTTTCTTTTTTCCAACATTGGATGACGTGGAAAGAAGGATATAACAACTGGCGGCTAGCAATAAATCTTAATTTTTTAAATTTTTCTCCTGGTGGAAACGCCACATGGTTACACAACGGATTCCCCACAACTAAATTTTGTTGCACATTTGTCGTTGTGGTGTGGATAGTTTGTCTCAATTTTGTCTTGTCTGAATACCTTAAATTTGTCGCAATGTTGTCGTGTTTTTGTCTCAAAATCGTGTTTCCTTTTTGTCTGCTTGGTCTGGACCCGGCTTTACAGTTATATCCGAATTCCACGACCATTGTGACGACATGACACTCCAAAAATATGGTAATTTCCAGATTATAATCAAGTTCCGATGCTAATCGTGCATGAGCGTTTCACTTCGCACATAAACTTGAAAATAGTGCGTCAAATTAAAGATTCTTAAAGTTTATGTGCAAAGTAAAACGCTCATACAGCATTATTATTGAAACTTGATTAAAATCAGGAAACATGGTTTTTCTAGATTGCCATATCAACACAATAGTCTTGGAATTCTGATATAACTGTTAGATAAAAACCAATGTAACAGCGAGGGTTCTGGCAAAAACCAATTTTTTTAATTTAGTGCCCTCTGGTGTGGAGAAAATGAGAAAGTTTTGTCATCATCATTAAAATGCAAATGTTTCAGTATAGTCAAGCTATTCATAAGAAAAAAAAATATATTTTTAAATAGATGGGAAAATATTTTTAAAAAATTGCTATTTTCAATTTTTTGGAATTATCTCTCGAAACTTCGTTTATGTGTATAAAATTGAATTCTAAGTGACTTTTTCAAATAACTTTTTTTGATATCTTGCCATCTTACCCCTTTTTTTTGCCTTTGCATTGCAATTTTTTTAATTTTGCCGCCATTCTAGCGATCACGTGACATGTGTCAAAATCGATTTTTAGGTTATCGGACATGCACAAACTTTTCCCCAGAATATTTTTTCCAATACTCCAATAATAAATTTTTTTCCCATATGGTACATACTTTTTGGCGGTCACTGTATATATATATATGTATATATATATATAAGGATGGATTTAGCGAGGGGCAATATATTAAAATATAAATAAAAAAGTTATTGGGTATAACCCTCAAAATGTTCTGCAACCGTAGACACGTGTTTCGAGCTTAAGCTCTCATCAGTACGGTAAAATCAAGTGCGAAGATGTACAACACTTTGATGTAAAAATAGAAACAAAGGAAGTCAACAACAGGAAGCCAACCACACATTTGTGGCTTCGGTTAGAAGACCTTGTGCTTACAAGGCAACAACTAACGTCGCCACGGAGGCAGCTATAGCTACCAGCGTGACAATCCTACCCAGGAAAATACAAATAAGGATGGATTTAGCGAGGGGCAATATATTAAAATATAAATAAAAAAGTTATTGGGTATAATCCTCAAAATGTTCTGCAACCGTAGACACGTGTTTCGAGCTTAAGCTCTCATCAGTACGGTAAAATCAAGTGCGAAGATGTACTTCCTTTGTTTCTATTTTTACATCAAAGTGTTGTACATCTTCGCACTTGATTTTACCGTACTGATGAGAGCTTAAGTTCGAAACACGTGTCTACGGTTGCAGAACATTTTGAGGGTTATACCCAATAACTTTTATATATATATATATATATATATTTCTATTCTGCTAATTAATTTTAATATTACATATTTTATATTGTGATAACATTTTCATTTTCATGTGTATTTTATATCTTTGAGCATGTTCATATACATGAATTCTGGTTTATAACTCATAACATTATAATTATTTCTGTATAGGAATTTAGTTGATTTAAAAAAATTATTATTATTTTTAATTTTGTAATGTTATCAGAATTATCCATGTAATTAGGCTACAATAGCCTGTTTGGGTAATAATAAATAAATAAATAAATGAAATTATTTTTATATTTTTATATTTATATTCCGCTAATATCGAAACAAGTGATTGATCAGTTATCGATTATTTCTTTATTCATTATCTGTAATGCATTCATTTATTGTATATTTACTTATTTCAATGAATAAAGTTCATAATAATTGTATAATAATATAAGAAATTTTGTCGCAAAATATTTTGTTCAAACTAGAAAAGGCATTAAAACACGGTCCAAAGAGCACATACCACACATTGCATTTAGGACCAGCTAAATTGGGTGTTTGCACAACTTTGGTCTGGAGAATGACCATGGATTCAGTGACACGACTTCAAAATCAGTAGACTCAATGGACTCACGAGTATACGAATAGCAAACTGTCATAGTATCATATGCCATAGTACCATATGCCACAGTACCATATGCCTTAGTACCTTCCATTTATCATGCTATTAATGAAACATATTTGTCAATGAAGTAATTTGTTGTTCAAGAAATATTGCACTTCTGCTGCTTGGAACCTTTGGTGTAATGACAAAATACGTTAAAGTTCATTTAACACCAAACTTGATTTGCACTCCTTAGCATCACCATGTGATTATCTTCGGAAAAAACATATAATTGAATATTGAGTTTGGTTTTGTCTTCGGTCCGATTGAAACACGTGTTCAAGTGTAATAATTTCTGATTTGACATTAGAATAGAAAGTTACAATTATGTTTTTGGGAAGTCAAACAGGTACAAAACGTTAATTAAAAGTCATTTAAAAATACACCTAAAATATCACAAACAGACATGACAATATTTGAAATCGAAACAAGAACATGACTTATTGTCGAAATTAGAGTCACGACACAAGATTGAGAAGTGGGGGCGCTCCCAGATATTCGTCGATAGAGTAAAAACAGTGGAACAGTATGTGTCGTTTTAGTTTTAATTTGAAACAACTGTAATTGACCTTCTTGAACTTTTGAGGCAAAAAATTGTAGAGTCTAACATTCAGAGAATTCATCTGAGATTTGTTGAGCCTATATCGGGAAGATCTTATGTCGTTCGCTGCACGAGTTTGATAATCGTGAAAATTAGAATTGGAAAAAAAAATTATATCTGTGAATTTCTAGAACAGTATTATAAATAAATAAAGAAGGAACAGGCATAATAGCGAGATCTTTGAAGAATTGTTGACAATGGTCCCTGTAACTAGCACCAGCAATGATTCTTATTGCTCTTTTCTGCATTTTAAAGATTTTACATGAGTGAACAGAGTTTCCCCATAACAGTATGCCGTAATTAAGATGTGTGTGAAAGAAAGAGAAATAACACGACCGTACAGTGTCGCTGAGTTGATTTTTCAAATTGCGCAAAAGAAATATTGAACTTGATAATTTATGTATAACATAACTAGTCTATATGTGATGACCATGATAGTCTATCATCTATAAGAACTTCGAGAAGAAAAAACTGAGAGGGTGAACAAACTTTCAGTCTAACTCCACCAAAAATGATCAGGCAGATACCATGCAGTCGGAAGACTTACATCATTAGATAGGACATGTTTCGAAGGATTAATCCTTCATCTTCAGCAAAATAGGGGTTGATTACAAGTCGATCTAAAGAAAAGTAAAAAGGGGTTACAATGGAGTTGAGAATCTTGACACTCTTTTCATTGCCGCAATGTCTTTATTGAAAATCAGTTTTTGCGTTTCATTGTTGTTTAATTTGAGGTTATTTGCATGAAACCAGTTCTGTGCCCTATTCAAAGAATCAGTCATGGTGTTTAAAAGACTATCTGCATGAGAAGAAGAGTGTATTGATGTCGTGTCATCGGCGTAATTAACGCATTTCCAAGGGTACATGAAGTGAAAGAGGTCGTTCACGTAGATAATGAAGAGTGACGGGCCAAGAACTGATCCCTGAGGTACCCCATGTGAAATAGTTTGAAAGTCAGAACATGTCTCATTTATAGATACTGCTTGTTTTCTGTTACTCGGGTAGGACTGTATCAAATCGAGAGATACACCTCTGACGCCATAAAACCGCAGTCGAAGGCCCTTGATAGATCACATCAAGTAATGGAAGTATTCTTGCCTTCTTCCAAGCCTTCGACTATCTCACTCACGATTTTGAAAAGTAGTTAAAACCAGTGACCAGTTCTCTCGTTATATGCCTTAAATACAAACAATGACGTAAATGAAATGAGTAATCATGATTTTTTTACAAAGAATCATATGAAACGTCATTAGTTCTTGTTGAAGCTCATGAATCTTCGTATATTATGATCATACGTAAACACGTTGAAAAGTACATGAAATCGCACCAGGTCACGCGATATTGGTAGTAGCCGTCCAATCTGCTTGTTCACATGCCAATCTGCATGGACTAATTATTGATTAATGGCACTGATTAGTCCTGCAGATTACCAGCGAAATTGGAATGCGGGTAGGCGATCCTAAATTTGCTCTCAACATGATAAAAACAGAGTTTAGCAGGTATGTAAAAGTGTAGCATTTGTTGAAATTCAACAAGAAAACTTTATTTCAAAAGGAAACTAAAAATAGTATCTGTAATATGACTCTCCTCTTCTTCTTCTACTGCCTCTTTCGCCTTCCATTACTTAGTCTTAAATAATAATAATAATTTATTTCCGTAAAAGATAATAACAATGAAAGAATTACATGATATGGGAAATGAATGCAGGAGAGAGTCACAGAAGTCCTTTAGGACTTGTACGTTGGCATATCTTGCTGTTGGCAGTAGTGACTTCTCGATTGATAATTTGTTAAAAACGCATAACAATCTGTATATAAATAATTGAGTTGGTGGATCTTTCGATCCTACTCCGACCCGTTGTGAGAAAATCGGCAACACCTCATGGCACTCAACAGAACTGTCGTCTCATGCGAGCATTCAAACAAAGTTAAAATAAAATTGACGGAGAGGATCAACTAAATGATTTGAATAAAATCGACAAAGTCGAAGTACTCTTTCCAAATATTTCCACCAAGTGGAAAATATGAGAGTAAACAACTACTTCCATGGATAATACTACGACTGATATTGAACTATATCCGACAGATACTTCTGCAACGTTCCTCCAAGAGGGCTCAATTGCAAGTGCTTATTGTAATTAAACAAAAGATTATCCTCCATTCGGCTGGGGATGACCACCTGCAGACATATTTCCAGGTTCTTGCCTCTCGTCAGTACGAAGACTCCAGGACGAGTAATGCGAGCTTTCGAACAAAGGTCGAAAATTTTGCCGGAGAATATCAACCAAATGATTTGAATAAAATCGACAAGCCTTTCTCTCCAAATATTTCCACCATGTCGAAAATATAAGACAACCATCTGACAGATGTAATAAAGAAGTGCGATATATAGACTAAATTTTGTACTTACAATGAATAGAGGTTTAATGGTTCAGAAAAAAATATGTCACGACTCCACCTAAGGTTTTGTTGCATGCACATTCATATTTCTATAAAGGAAACTTAATATTTTTTAGCATAATGGATATTACACTTTTAACTGTTTATTCTATATTCTATATTTATATTACTACTATGCTAAAATTTCAATTAAACTCGATTTCAAAGTATGTTGTACTAATAATTGTCATTTTTTCTTTTTCTTAGAATAAGTAACTTACCCACGCACAGGCACTGCCTTAGTGGGTTCTTGTTTTTTCGAAATAATTTTTTACCAGAATATACCATCTTGTCACTTGAATGTTCACTTGAAATTGTTAAAATTTGTATTTACTTTGAATAAACTTATTATTATTATTATTATTTCCCTTAAGAGTGTACCAGTCAGGCCCTGTCTCCGGTGCTCCGACCCATCCGGAGGACGCGCTGGTGTCGTTTACATCAATAACCACTCCCTATGTCCGTAGGGTGAGTGATTATTGGGTCCGAGAGTCATGTGTTCTGAGCAGACGAAGTGAACCGAGGATGACGGCCTTCTGCATTCGAGCGGCTAGGATTTGTGCCATATTACGGCAGGCCGGTATCAACTTCAAATTAGAGAGCAGTGTGTCCATCATTCCACCAAGGACTCCTATAATCAGAACCACCATTTTGACAGAATGGTCTGGATACAACCTGCGGAGTTCAAAGAGAAGATCTCGATATTTAGTCCGTTTTTCCTCCTCTTTCCGAACGATATTCATCTCGCCCGGAGCAGAAAACTCCACGACAACATCAGGCTTATTGGCTTGTATTTGCCTGAGGGTGGGGAATGAGTAGTTCCAATAGATTCGGCACCTCTCATTCTCCACCACGGACTCAATATCCCCCGGACCATAAGGCAACACCGGTGTCTCGTCTATACCGTACGAGTGTCTTAGATGGTAGTACAACACTCGTAGCGCCGCGTTATGCCTGTGGATAAAGGCTGATACCGCATAAGCTGGACATGCTGATAGCAAATTCATTACGGTCTCAGGTGCCCCACGACATGCCCTGCATCGGGTGTCAGGGACGTCTATACCCATCACGCGACTACGGTAGACCAGGGTGTTGAAGACACCATCCTGGCAGGCCATTATGAATCCCTCGGTCTCCGACTTTAGCTCACTCGACCTGAGGAAGGCAAAGGTCAAGCTTTTGGATAAGCCAAGGTCTTCGATGATGTGAAAGAAGACACCGTGCATTGCTTATCCGTATGGAGCTGTAGGAGGACCTCTGTCTCCGCAGCTTTGATGTGAGCTCTTAGCTGAACGGATCCCAACTCGGTGACACAGTTTGGGTTAGCCCGTTCAGTATCGAATACGAGACCCAAGTTCATCGGCTGCACGGGTTGCTGCCTTGAAGAGAAATGCTCCAGTCCCTGCTTTTTCATGGTCGCGGACCATGCAGAGAAGGGGATCTGAACTCCTGATGACTTTACAGGCCCCATCCAGCACCATTCTGTTATGCAGACGCTCCAAACTCAAAAGTACACGGCCTCCCCGTTGTCTGGGAAAGTATAACCGTATAACGGACGATTTGGGATGCAAGCTCCTATTAAGATGCATCATTTTGCGAGTTTTTACGTCGAGTTGTCGCAGCTCTTCCTGAGTCCACTTCATCACTCCAAAGGAGTAGAGAAGGATCGGAACGGCAAGCATATTAGTTGCAGCAACTTTGTTCTTCCCCGACAGTTCTGATGACCAGATCTGTCGGAGTTTATGTTGATACTTGCCGCGGAGAGAGTTCTTAACTGTGATTACCTCTTGGGAGCGGCGTTGCGCCACCCCTAGGTAAGTATAAGTCTCTCCGGCATCCAGATGATGTAGGATGCTTCCGTCTACGAGCTGGACATCCTCTCCGTATTCCTCGCATCGTCCTCTTTTGAGATGAACCGTGGCACATTTGTCGATCCCAAATTCCATTCCGATAGCATGCGTATATTCTTCCACCACCCTAAGGGACTGATGTAGGTCCCTTTCTCCAGAGGCATATAATTTTAGGTCATCCATGTAAAACAGGTGGGTGACTGTATGCCTCCGGTTGCCGGGGGTGCCGCAGCTGTACCCACGGGTATTCCTGAGTGCAACGGACAATGGCAATAGTGAGAAGCAGAAGAGAAGAGGGCTGAGGGAGTCTCCCTGAAACACGCCTCTTCTAATGATGACCTGCTCTGTTTGGACTATGGCTCCACCAGATCTTATGGTGAAGCGAGTCCTCCAGAGCGGCATCAGTTGTCCAATGCATCCCACTATTTGACCGGGTATCTCAAGGCATCTGAGCAAATGCATGATTAACTCATGCGATGTTGTATCAAATGCCTTGCGGTAATCGATCCAGGCCATCGAAAGGTTACGCTTATACTGCACGGAGTCCTGCGTGATACATCTATCGATGATCAGGTTCTCCTTGCAGCCGGCAACCCCTTTCTTTGACCCTCTCTGCTCATATATCCGTTCATACACCGGATCAACTGCGGAGAGAATGCGCGTGTATAAGATGCGCGTAAACACCTTATAACACGCATTCAAGCATGTTATCGGTCTGTAATTCTTTGGATCAGATAAATCTCCATTTTTGGGGATGAGCACGGTTCGCCCCTCGACAAACCATTGCGGAATATGTTGCTCCCCATCAAGCCATGAGTTGAAATTATTATTATTATTATTATTAACTTCTTTTGTTAATAATACATAGAAAATATTTGACTTTATGTCCTGCTCGCGAATATTAAGTAAGTATCCTAAAAATTCGCAACAGTCTTGATGTTTTTCGGATGATTCCAGGAAATCAGTCCGAGATAAAGAAGATAACTGCTCAAATAATTGAAGCTGCAAGAAAAGTCGATCATCGATAAAATCTCGTTCTTGAAAGTTTCTGCAATTAATAGCGCTTATAAAACGCCATTCGAAAATATTTACCAACACTTTATACTCCATATAAAAAGTGTTTTCCAAAATCAGTTCAGTTACAGAAATTCTGTGTAATCTTCAGTCATATACGCGTAATATCACTTTCATTTTCAACCGGTTTCCACTCAACGAATTTTTGTTCAGTGTAAACAAACACTAGGAAAATGTACCTATATAAACAGTTTTACTTTCAGTTTGGTATGCAGACGGACATATTCATGTATTTTTGGAATATTAAGAGAACATCTCAATTTATTTATACGTAGTCGATGTTTTTGTAATTTCGTCTTGAACAAATAATCAAATCATTATTTTGATTCGAGTGAAAGTTTGCTTATTTCTTGCGAAATTGATCAAGCGTGTAAAACTAGGTGGTTATTGAATCAATTGATAGATACACCTATGGAAATATTCGAATTTCCGTAGTTCACGGTATTTAAAATAAAGCAAATAATGATATACATTATTAATCTGAAATAACTGATTATAGGAATTTATAAAAATACTTCCTTTGTAACAAACATGTTTAACATAGCACAACAATTGTTGCATCCGAATTACAATTGCAAATAGTTTTCCCTCAGTGGTCATGTACAGGAAAAAAACACTATAACCGCGCTTGAGAGGTTTGATAAAGTGCAGTGAACAGAGATGTACTCTTGAAAGATGTGGAACTGGTCAACAAATAAATATTTTTATATTTGTTTGGAATTTCAGCAAAAGTTGACAAATTGGTAAAAATATTGGCACAGTGTTGACTGATAATGGAAGAATGTATTCAATTGAAATATTATCAAGTCTACATTTAAAAAAAATGTTAATTTAGTGAAATTTGTCCAGCTGTGTGCACGTTCCAATGTAATTGAATGAAGAAAAGTTGTATTTCGTGCAGAAATTTATTTATAAAATCATAGCAGAGCGCTTTCGACTATAAAGTCATCATCAGTGCGTACCTGTAAGTAAGTGACATCGAATTGAATTTAAGAAATTTTGATAAAAATAATTTTGAAAATTGAAAAGTTACTTACTCGTCAGGTGTACAAGAGCCAGACCATAAAAATATCATGTGTCCAGAGGACCATGTAAAATTTAAAAACGGGACATCATATTAATAACATTTTAAAAAAGTCCTTATTCCAGGATTCACCTGGATAAAAGTTTCAACAGGCAGAGTAACACATGTCTGTTGGAGCTTAGTCTACTGTTAAACTGAATGAATGAAATTTACATTGTGTCAAAAGTTGACAATGACAATGACGTTTGGCTTAGAACATTAACTTCTAGAAACCCTGATCTGTGTTTTGAAAATTGAATAATGACCAAATTGATCTGTAAATCTATTTATAGTTATGTTAATCTAAACCTAAGGAATTGTGACAAACCGGAAGAAAAGTCTAATGAGAACCTCAACCCGATGTGCACAGAACCAGATTCAAGAAACAGTCCCTCGGGAATTTGTGAAACCAATTCTTAGCTCATGATCATGGGACAGGTCTAATGGGAACCTTCACACTTCCCAAAGCGTCAAAAAGGTAACCCAAAAAACAAGAGGCACCATTAACACAATCATAAAAGATTTAAGAAAGTTTCAACAGGCAGAGTAACACATGTCTGCTGAAGCTTAGTCTACTGTCTAACTGAATGAAAAATGACATTGTGTCGAAAGTTGACAATGACAATGAAGTTATGATATAAAAAATGTGTAAAAAATGAACTATAATAAAAACATTGATTTGTGTTTTGAAATTGATAAATTATTATTATTAGTTCAACATCCTGGGCAACCAGATTGAAACATAAGATCATGAGATAAGTCTAATGAGAACTTTCCGAATCTCAATAGTAACAAGGAGGATGACCAAAATGATGAGCCCATACCAGAAAATTTTTAAGAAATTTTCCAAAAATTGATCTGTGAATCTATTTATAGTTCTGTTGATCCAAACCAAGGAAATATGACAAACCGGGAGAAAAGTCTAATGAGAACTACGACCCGATGTGCACAAACCAGGCTTAAGACACAGTCTCTTGGGAATTTGGGAAACCAAATTCTATGCTCAAGATCATGGGACAGGTCTAATGAGAACCTACCCAATCACAAGGCGCCAAAAAAGGTTGCCCAAAACCAAGAGGTACTACAAACAGAAAAGATTCAAGAAATTTTCAAATTATTTCATATTTAATCAATTCAGTAATTCTATTAATCAAAAACAAGGAAATTACTGAGCCAAGAGAAAGTCTAATGAGAACTTGAAACGGCACATGCAAAAACCTAAGTTATAGAAAAATAGAACCTGAAGTTGAAATTATAAGTTTCAAATGAAAGCAATAGATTATGTTCTGAGAATTGAAAGGAAAGTCGAGAGGGAGGGAACTAGGCAAACTGCAAAACAGGTTCAAGCCATATCATCATTGAGAAAGAGTTCAAGAGCAATTAAATAGGTAAAGTTTAAATTTATGAAAAGTTTCTTACTTTAAACGTCTATGAAGAGGAATGTAAGCTCTGTTTAAATTAACTTGAGTGTTGAGACAAAGGTCATTATTCAGTAATTCCTTGTTAATATGTAAATCTTCAAGAAAATCTAATCTATTGTAATTTTTGGAACTCACCTCCTGTAAAATTTTTGAATTCCTATTTGGACTAAAGTTGTGGTTGTTAAACCTCAAATGTTGACCAAAGGCTGAAATTTTGTTGGGATTTAGATGTTCGGTTATACGGGCTTTCAAAGGTCTGCAAGTTCTTCCAATGTAGGCTGCATCACAATCATCACAGTTTAACTTGTATATGCCACTTTTTGAAAGTTTATCAATTTTATCTTTTGTGTTGACCAGGTATCTGTTGAGGCTATGGTTAGTTTTGAAAGAAATTTTGATGTTGTCTATGTTGCTTTTGATGCAACCAGATATTTTATTAGAAATATTGTCATTTAAGAAAGGAAGTGAAACAAATTGTGAAATTGATTCTACTTTGGGGTAGGCATCATTAAGTTCTTTTTTGTTTTTGATTTTTTGGATCAAACTATTAATAATATTCGGGTTATAATTGTTATTTGAAGCTATTTGTTTAATGATATTCAATTCATTTTGATAACTAACTGTAGAAAGGGGCATATTCAAAAGTCTATGAATGTAACAATTGAAAGCTGCCATTTTATGTTGATAGGGGTGGTTGGAGAAGCTAGGTATAACGTGATCGGTTTGTGTGGGTTTTCTGAATATGCTGAAATTTAAAAGATTGTCTATTTTATGTATTGTGAAGTCTAAGAAATTTAATTTATTATTTGATTCTAATTCAAGTGTGAATTTGATACTTGGGTGTACTTGGTTTATTTTTGTCAGAAGATTGTTGACAATGTCAATGTCGCCATTCACAAATACCAAACAGTCATCAACATATCTAAACCAATGTAAAATTTCTGGGTTATTTGCAGTGATAATGAATTTGTTTTCTAAATTATTCATGAAAATATCTGCTAAAAAAGGAGATAAACAACTACCCATGGCAAGTCCATCTGGTTGTTTGTAGCATTTATCATTAAATACAAAAAAGTCCTGTGAAAGGCAAAAGTTTAACAAGGTCAAAATGTAGGCTATAGAATTGGCATCAACTTGAGCAAGGCTTAAGGCCTCACTTACAAGTGGTAAGGTTTCTAATTTCGGAACTGAAGTGAAAAGATTACTTACATCAAAGGAAATCATTAAGCTATCTTGAGGTAAATTTAAATTATTCAATTTGTTAATTAAATCTAAAGAGTTACTTACTGCATATTTTGGAGTGAAGTGTGTCAAGTCTTTTATAAGCCTGTAAATAAATGAAGCTAAAATTGAGACCGGAGTGTTAGTGAAGCTAACTACTGGTCTTATTGGTATGTCGATCTTGTGGATCTTTGGAAGTCCATACAAGCGAGGAATGACTGGGTTGCTGCTAATGAGAGAATAAGGGGCTGAATGTTCAATGAAAAAATCTTTATGAATATTTAACTGAGTTTTCAATTTTCTAATAAAAATATTGAAAGGATTTGATGATAAAAGTTTGAAATTATGTTCAGAAAGGAAATTTTCTACTTTATCAATGTAATCTAACTTGTTTAAAATGACTAAACAATTACCTTTGTCTGCTTTTGAGAATATGAGGTTATGGTTTTTGATTTTAATTTTGATTTTCTTTAGAATAAAATGAAAATGTTTATGAGGATGAATCTCAAAATTTCTTTCAAAACTAACCATAGCCTCAACAGATACCTGGTCAACACAAAAGATAAAATTGATAAACTTTCAAAAAGTGGCATATACAAGTTAAACTGTGATGATTGTGATGCAGCCTACATTGGAAGAACTTGCAGACCTTTGAAAGCCCGTATAACCGAACATCTAAATCCCAACAAAATTTCAGCCTTTGGTCAACATTTGAGGTTTAACAACCACAACTTTAGTCCAAATAGGAATTCAAAAATTTTACAGGAGGTGAGTTCCAAAAATTACAATAGATTAGATTTTCTTGAAGATTTACATATTAACAAGGAATTACTGAATAATGACCTTTGTCTCAACACTCAAGTTAATTTAAACAGAGCTTACATTCCTCTTCATAGACGTTTAAAGTAAGAAACTTTTCATAAATTTAAACTTTACCTATTTAATTGCTCTTGAACTCTTTCTCAATGATGATATGGCTTGAACCTGTTTTGCAGTTTGCCTAGTTCCCTCCCTCTCGACTTTCCTTTCAATTCTCAGAACATAATCTATTGCTTTCATTTGAAACTTATAATTTCAACTTCAGGTTCTATTTTTCTATAACTTAGGTTTTTGCATGTGCCGTTTCAAGTTCTCATTAGACTTTCTCTTGGCTCAGTAATTTCCTTGTTTTTGATTAATAGAATTACTGAATTGATTAAATATGAAATAATTTGAAAATTTCTTGAATCTTTTCTGTTTGTAGTACCTCTTGGTTTTGGGCAACCTTTTTTGGCGCCTTGTGATTGGGTAGGTTCTCATTAGACCTGTCCCATGATCTTGAGCATAGAATTTGGTTTCCCAAATTCCCAAGAGACTGTGTCTTAAGCCTGGTTTGTGCACATCGGGTCGTAGTTCTCATTAGACTTTTCTCCCGGTTTGTCATATTTCCTTGGTTTGGATCAACAGAACTATAAATAGATTCACAGATCAATTTTTGGAAAATTTCTTAAAAATTTTCTGGTATGGGCTCATCATTTTGGTCATCCTCCTTGTTACTATTGAGATTCGGAAAGTTCTCATTAGACTTATCTCATGATCTTATGTTTCAATCTGGTTGCCCAGGATGTTGAACTAATAATAATAATTTATCAATTTCAAAACACAAATCAATGTTTTTATTATAGTTCATTTTTTACACATTTTTTATATCATAACTTCATTGTCATTGTCAACTTTCGACACAATGTCATTTTTCATTCAGTTAGACAGTAGACTAAGCTTCAGCAGACATGTGTTACTCTGCCTGTTGAAACTTTCTTAAATCTTTTATGATTGTGTTAATGGTGCCTCTTGTTTTTTGGGTTACCTTTTTGACGCTTTGGGAAGTGTGAAGGTTCCCATTAGACCTGTCCCATGATCATGAGCTAAGAATTGGTTTCACAAATTCCCGAGGGACTGTTTCTTGAATCTGGTTCTGTGCACATCGGGTTGAGGTTCTCATTAGACTTTTCTTCCGGTTTGTCACAATTCCTTAGGTTTAGATTAACATAACTATAAATAGATTTACAGATCAATTTGGTCATTATTCAATTTTCAAAACACAGATCAGGGTTTCTAGAAGTTAATGTTCTAAGCCAAACGTCATTGTCATTGTCAACTTTTGACACAATGTAAATTTCATTCATTCAGTTTAACAGTAGACTAAGCTCCAACAGACATGTGTTACTCTGCCTGTTGAAACTTTTATCCAGGTGAATCCTGGAATAAGGACTTTTTTAAAATGTTATTAATATGATGTCCCGTTTTTAAATTTTACATGGTCCTCTGGACACATGATATTTTTATGGTCTGGCTCTTGTACACCTGACGAGTAAGTAACTTTTCAATTTTCAAAATTATTTTTATCAAAATTTCTTAAATTCAATTCGATGTCACTTACTTACAGGTACGCACTGATGATGACTTTATAGTCGAAAGCGCTCTGCTATGATTTTATAAATAAATTTCTGCACGAAATACAACTTTTCTTCATTCAATGTTAATTTAGTTACTAGACATGTATCACTCGTGTAACATTTTTGTTACTCTATGTACCAATTAATGCAATTGAAAATTTGTTCAGCCCTCTAAACTAGGTTGATTTTAATATCATCTGTCTTTCTATTTTCTATTTTTAAATTCAAATATGGTAAATTTGCATCGATTATTCCAGTTATGCTAAAATAGCGTGTTTTGATTGGTTTAAATATTTTGCTCATCAAAATTGACATTAAAATCTTACAGTCCTATTTTTGTCTCCCTAACTTTTATTATACAAGGTATACAAAAATAGATATTTGTGGGGCATTATTACAAAAAAAAATACGCTACAAACGAAAATGAACTTTCCTAAGATGGAATCGAATCTTCATTTTGCCTCCCTGTTGATGGTTTAATTTCCTTTCTTTTAAGTACTCCATTATTTTCTTCCAAAAAATCATCTTCAGGAAATTATAGGAAAGCTTACTTAATTAAGTCTGTCTACTTATATATTTTTTCTTTCCATTTACTAGAATAGTGAAGTATTTTTCGGATCTTTCAAAAACTTTTCTAACTCTATCTATTCTCATAACACATGGGAAGTATTTCGTAAGTCTTTGAGAACAAAATCTTTCTTCTCGTCGTGATGCTGTTCTCTAATTTTCATATTCCTCATAGACTATTGCAATGTTTTCAAAAATTCTTTGTGAGACAACGCTGCCTTTGAATTTGAAATCATAATATCTCCAGGTATGTAGACGAAATCCAAAAAGTATTCACTACTCAAACCATCCAAGTCTTCTCTCGGTGTTACCATATGAACATACAAAACAGTTGAGATGTGTTCTGAACACTTCTCACAGGAGGATAACATTTTAATGCTGATTTCATCGTCCTATGAAACCTCTCAATCATCCCATTCGAGCTTGGGTGGTAAGGTGTAGTTCGTATGTGATAGACACCCATAATTCGTGAAAATTGTTTGAAGAGTGCACTTTAGAACTGCCTTCCTTGATCTGTTGTCACCCTAGATGGTATCCCAAATCGAGTAATCCAACCTTGGTAGAATTCTCTGGCAACTGTTGGAGCTGTTATGTCTTGTATTGGAAAAGCTTCAACCTTTGGGTATCTGTCAATACAGGTACGAATATCCGTTGAAGGTAGGAAGTGGAAAGACTAAATCAATATTTACATGTTCAAATCTTGTATCTCGTATCCTGAAATATCCTGTTGGATTTACATTATAATAATATAATAATAGTTTATTGGTATAAAAAAAATGTGTAAATACAATTTCATTTAGATGACGGCGATAACAATTTTTTCACGAATAAACAGAAAACCACAAAGTGAAGGACTGTCTGTGGTGTGAGTGTAGCCTATGTTTAAAATTAGTATCGATAAATACTGAGTAAAATAAAAAATATGTTCAAGTTCAAATTAAGATTATCTAACATTACTGGATTTGATAAAGAATGCATGTCCAGTATTCAAGCAACAAAGCGGTCACCAAATGCGAAAATGTAAATTACAAAACACATACAAATCAACACACAGCTTTTTTCACATAAAAGTACAGGAAAATTTATAAAAAATAATATAATGAAGACAACTGAAGTTTTAAAGTCAACAGGATTTGATAAAAAACACATGCCTAGTATACAACCAACATAGTGGGTCAATATATATGAAACATGAAAATTACAAAATAAACATGCAATTTAACACATAGAAAATACATAAGAAGTAATTGAATGAAGACAAATGAGCTGAGATGGAATGAAATCTCTTTACACCGTTATACCAGCCTCCACCAGCTCATGAACAGTAAGTCTTTTTGAATCAAGTAAATATTTTTTATGCTTGGTTACTTTTGATATCTGACATAGAATACAACATTGAACCCATCTCTTGATGTGTTTATTCATGTTTGGCCAAACAAATTTATCCTTCATCAATTTCAGACTTGCTTTCATACCTGGATGGATACTATCAATTCTATTGAAAATTTCACACCTCTTCTTTTTAACCAATAAGATGCCTTAATTTTGACTAGTTACCATGGCAACTAAAATAATTTCCGGATTCGTGGCGCAACGATATTTAAGTGGAAATTTTTTGAAAGTTGAAAAGGTAAACATATGATCTACAACCATTAAATATTGTAGATATACCTGTAAATAATGCAAAATTTCTATAAGAATTAACATTATTATTTATTATTCGCTATAAAGTTTCATTAAACAGAAAACACAAATTTGTTTAATTATTATGCATTAACAATTTATATTTCAAAAAACGTAGGATCTACAAACATAGTTAAGATTTAAATGTTGCTTGAATTATAACCCATCTTCTCTTGTTAATGGTGAATAGGAAGGTGACGAATTACTTAGATGTCTGTGTTTTAAGACATATGTAATATTTTGAAACAATTTTGTTCAAATCTCTTTTACGCAAAAGGCCATATTTACTTGACATCTGCAGCAGACTTTCTTGGATTTTCGTAAACAAACCATTCGACTAACGCTTCCTGGTCGCAATCTTCCATTAAATTCGTTAAATATATCAATTTTGGATGACATATTTGCACTTGACTTAACTCTTTGCAGTATTTACATAGATTGTACTTTTCAAAGCATTTCATTTTTCTCAAATTGTTTAACGCAAATGCTTACAAGAAATGTTTTACATAAGAATATCTTTGTTTGCTGGTTTACTTTACAGTAACTCAATGTAATTTACCAATATAAACCTCATCTGTCAAAAGCATGGCCGCCTATATCACGGCCACCTACTGCAACAAACCATGTTAATATTATATTTTTTACATTAGAAGTGTTATGGATTTCTTTAACAAAATAGTATATTGTGTATCTAGTAGTAAAAGCAATACATTCTCGGACGACAATGTAAATTGTTGGCCGAGGCGTTAAGCCGAGGCCAACAAGCATTGAAGTCTGGGAATGTGCTTTTACTACGAGGTACACATACTATTTTTTCTGAAATCGCAATCAGCATTATCATAAATTGAGGATTCGAAATTACGTGCTTTCCTGAAACGTCAAAGTGACGACTAGAAACCAAAGACCGATTTTGACGGCCGGCAAAGTACTTTCCCGTATCGTTTTCGATACGGGAAAGTATTAAACGGTCCGGGAAAGTTCGTTGCTTAGCAACGGACTAAAATACTGGATTAGCGTATTTTGAGGCCTGCAGTTGCTCCGAGAAAGTGGGCATTCTTGAACGATTTTAGAAAAAATACATTTCTACCACCTTTAGTAACCTAAAATTATGAAAGGGCGATAGACTGATCTAATACCCATCTGAGTTTCAGCATTTGGTTTAACTAAAGTTGGTAATATTTTTTATTTAACAAATCATGATGGACTTGACAAGCAGTGAAATTAATTTAAAATGTCAGATTGGATTGATATTTTTTTTCCAAATTATGGTGTGAAATTTTCTTACCGAATACCACGCAAGCTTAAATTATTTCTGGAAATAATTTAAGCTCTTGTGTTATTATAAGTGAACATTTCTTTCGTTTTCTCAGCAACACATTTTTTAAGAAAATCAATTTTTTTGTTATTTAACACCATATTTTCCATCAATTTACTGCATAGAACCTCCAAATTTTCCCACCGCCTTTACAATAACCACATGGTCTGAGTTCTAACATGCTTTTCGTTAGTTCTTATGCAGAATAATATTTTATTGTAATTTTAAACAATGTTTTTTACATATTTCGAAACTTCCTGTTGCCTGACATGAAGCACTGAAGATGACGAAAGTCGAAAGCGCTTTGCAATAAAGAGAATTTATACACTTTTATACAAAACTTCGCTTCATTTACTCCAAATTTTCCACTGGTTGAGTGAGATCTTGTTGAGGCACTACCTCAATGGTTTCTTCGATATTACCATATTACTAAGCAGTTCCGTGAAATCAAAATCATGTGAGTTAGACACATTTGGAAAATTCTTGAGAATTTCAGCCTCCTACTGTTCCACCATGGTTGGTACCAAAATATTGAAAAAGTTTCACCGTTTGATCCCGGGAAAGGTTTTGAAGAAACTTCACCATATCTTAAAAGTGAACCAAGTAATCCTCACGTTGGGGTCACCAGTTGTGGTAATTATAACTTCCAAAATACTACTTTTTGGATTGATGTATTTTGCTCTTCAAAATTGACATAAAAATCTGATTTTTGTCTCTCTAACATTCTTTATACAAGGTATAAAAAATAGTTATTTATGTAATAAGGATCATGAAGACGATCATTATGGTTCAAGTCGTGAATGCGACGTGTGCCATAATGATTGTTTATGATTCGTATTACATACATTTTATCTGATGGTATTTATATTAATACGTTTTCGAAAAATTAAGAACTGCATTTTTGACATGTCACAATGACAACTATTTTTGAAGAAGTAAGTATATTTGTAGTTTCAAATATTAGTAGGTGAGTGAACTGTGCTTTGCCATTTCCTTGACAACGTCAGGTTGTAACGACAATATAATTTTTCTCCAAATGACATTAAAAGCATCCTTTTAATGACACTTGGCAGGCTTAGAAGTTGTACTTTTAATGCCTAGGCAGAAAAAGTCCACTTTTACTGCCTAGGCAGAAAAAGTTCGTAGCTAGGCAACCTTCCAAGTAATAATTTAAATCAAACTGGTTATTTAAATTGACAATGACATTGAGAAAACTCAAAATGATGCTGATGATAATAAACTGGTTTTATTGCATTGAAACTACAAACTACAACACGAAATTTTTATTTATTAGATATATTTATGGTGAATTGTGAACAATTATTTAATACAATTGAACTCTGTCCACTTCCCTCCTTTCCAGTAAAATTAACAACTTTAGTATCCACACTTGATACTCCGGAAAGGCCAGAAAATATTTTATTGCCGAGTTCGACTTATTGGCTAGCGAGTCCTCAATATAGCCCTCCGCGACATCGGAAGACTTCCACCCTCCATGTTGCTTCAACATTGTTATGTTCCCACCAGAATGCACCAGCAACGTGGCCGAAGTTCTGCGAAAGCAGTGCCCGGTATACTCTTTCTCATGGGATAGTCCCAGAAAAGTAGCAATTTCTTCTGGCATTTTACCGAATTTGTGAATGCCAATGAATTGATGATGTGCTTTACCGTTCGCATACTTATAGAAGACACGCCGATTATTTAAATTCGAGGGTCTGGAGGCTGCATATTTTCTGTAAAAGCTTAAATATTCCGTTACTACAAAAGATCTTGATCTTTTGGTCTTAGTATTTGGTAGCATAATTAGCAATTTGTCGCCCATATCATTTATATCATCTGTTTTCATTTGCAAAAGCTCATCACATCTACAAGCCCCAGCGACTGCAACAATAAGTACAACCTAAAATATAAATTGAAAATTAGTTCTTTAATCCATAATAGATCATTTTCAATATATTCCTACCTTCGTACACAAATACAGTTCATCTGGGGCATCTGATAAAACTTTCTCGATTTCTTCTCTTTGAAAAACTCGGGATTTTTTTGCATGGAAACCGTCTGACTGGCGTTTCAAAAAAGCCCGTAACTTCAGGTATTTTGCCAAATCAATGTTATTTTTTATGTCCAGGGTAGCTTTCAACATCGAATAGGTAGACCATAACGTTGAAGGCTTCAATTTCTTTGAAAGATCGGAAAAATAGACAATCAGCACATTTTCAGAGAAAGATCCTATATTTTTCTTCTGTCTATATTCCATGAATCTGCTGTATGTGAGTTCATATACAGTTCTTGATTTTTCCGGTACAATGTTAAATTCCACATCTCGCGCCTGGGGCCCTATTCTCTAATGACGACTACCATTTGTCGCATGCCACAAAATATGTCCATCGCCTTTCTCGAATATGCATTGAAAAGAGATGGAGATATTTTGTCGCATGAGACATAGGCTAGCAGACATTTGAGAATCGCACCCCTGGTCTCTTATCTCAGGTGGTGTTAATTGCATCAATTCATCCTCACTTTGCAGTAAATCCATTTCTAACATGACAACTTTTCAAAATTGACAATGACAAAGTAAACAGTAAACAAACATATTCAACAAACGTAATCAGCGGTAAACATAGTAACGCAGGGCCCAGTTACCTTTGATAAAATAATTTAGTTATTTGGATATTGATAATGAAACGCAATTTAAATATGAAAAAGTCGATTTTGCGTGGAATTGGAACAAATTTGAAGAAAAAATTATATGTTTTACACGGTAGAAAAGCAGATTTAATGCCTTGGCCAGCAGCGGCATTAAATCTTGTGCTTTTATGCCTAGTAAAACAAATAACTATTAAATAATAATGAGTGATTCTGAAACTGGTAGTTTACCTTCTGATTTGGAAGAAATGACGCGAAATATCGTGGACTCCCCATTGCCGGAAAAATCACGGAGTGTATATGAAATAGTGTTACGAAGAATGGTGTTCTGCTAAGAAAATCATGAATTTCACTCATGAAAAAGTATTGTTGGTTTACTTTGAATGCTTATCTAAGGAAAGAAACCATCTTCTCTTTTGTCGTATTAGAAGGTTACAGAGCTAAAAAATCCAAAATTTTTACTAAACAAGATTTTACAAAGTTTTTAACGGAAGCATCAGATGATACATATTTATTTAAAAAAGTTGCTATGATAATTGGACTAAGTGTAGCATGCAGAAGAGAGGAATTGACAAATATGTTTGTTGAAAATGTAATATATGAAGGGTTCTTTTTTAGAATTACTTTACCGAATACAAAAATAAAGGTAATGCGAGAATTATTTGTAACTTCGGGGAATGTCCCAGGATTGAATATGGTAGAACTTGTCAGACAATATGTGAAAATTCGACCTTGCAACACAAACCATCTACGATTTTTGGCACTTATAAAAATAAGAAATGCACAAAACAACCCGTTGAAATACACACCTTTGGTAAAATGCCAAAGGTTATTGCCACTTTTTTGAATTTACCTCACCCTGAAGAACATACTGGACATTGTTTTCGGCGATCGCCTGCTTCATTTTTGGCTGATTCTGGAGCTGATCTGTGTACCGTGAAACGCCATGGCGGATGGAAAAGCAATACTGTTGCTGAAGGTTACACCGAAAATTCGAAAGAGCAAAAGAAAAAATATCGGAAGCAATTTTTGGTGCCAACAACCAAACAGGATTACAAGTTTACCAAAAATCATCAACTACTGATTGTAGTAATTGCTCTTTTACCATTTATAATAAATAGTTTTATACATAGTTATGCATTTTGAATACAATTTTTTGATCTCACCATTACATGTTTTTCATATAGAATTTCATTATGGTACTTAGTCCCATAATTGATTCATTATGGTACTAAGTTCCTTAAGTCATCAAAATTAAGTGACATAACGTTGTCATTATGACATGCCATCAGATAAATAGATATTTGTGGGGCACCTCCACCTTCAAAACATTGCCCAATTTTAATTTTGTTTTTTTGCATTTTCCGTAATTTGTGAATCCAGCTCTGCGTAGAGATCAGAGATGGCCTCGGCCGGTACACACCGTGCTCACTCAAGTGGGCAGCAAACGGCTAATTGAATAATTACCTGACGCCTACACGACGAGAATGCCGGCATCAAATGACTCGGACGCGAGTACATAAATCCCAAATAATGCGCGATACGCCTCATTTTCTCGTTATTTATGAATATACGTGGAGATCTGGCGAGGAACTTCATCCTTATACAGCATATTGCGAAACAAACGCATACATTCATAATTCACGAACGGGGGTGTTCCGAGATTACCATTGTCTTCGGGCTAGGGAACGGGCTGACTCGAGGAAAAAGTTGAACTCTAGCGTTGTCGAAGTTATTCCTAATATTTTGTCACTCTCCGCCAAACAAATATATCAAATAATTAGTTCATCATTGAATTGGCTGGGATAACTACAGCCTGCATGCAAGAACCTCGAAACTTCTATGATGTTTTATTTACAAGAAGCATTTGCTATGGTGTTCTCCAGAAACTCTGCACATATGTATTTCTGTCAGATATAATTCAATGACCGTTGTGGTATTAGTCAAGGGAGAACTATCTTGTAACTGGGATCTTGGACTATTTATATACAATTTAAGGGCCAATCTTTCTAAATGCGCCGATTTAAGGGAAATCATCTTATTCAATTCTGTAAACGGCATATAGAAGTAGACATCAATATCTACAATTTGTATGATTTGTGTGATTTTCACCTGAGAGGTGGGAAATGCGTTGGAAATGTCACTGGAAGTTACTCTAAATGCTTCAAAGTGCACCCAAAATCGCTCTTATTAACTATAGTTCGACTTCGGGTGACTTCGGACACACTTTGAAGCGTTTTGATCAAGTTAAGTCGAACAGAGTTGTAGAGCTGAGGCAGCAAATTCCAGTAAAAGACCGTGTATTGGAATGCCTTTGAAACGTTTCGCTGGCGCGAATAGCTTCTTCAAAAGTGCTTCTAGTGGAAGAGCCCGCGACACTAGACCAAGAGTTATTAAACTTATCACCTTGATAAATATCACTTGTTTCCTCATTAATTGGAGAACACGCAATGGCGCTGCTGCCTTCCATAGACCGAACGACGCGGGAAACAACAATTTTTAATTTTTTTTTAAATTTGGCTTGGGGAGTCAAATTACACATCTTCGAAAAGAGAATTCAATTATTTTTCTAACCATATACTTTTTTTAGTTTTTGTTAATTTTTTCACAATTTAGATCTCTTTGTCTCCTGAAATTTTCAAGTTGATCTGCCCCAGTTTCAGTTAGTTTCAAGAACAAACTACCCAAATTTATTGGAAAAAGCAAACACTTTGATGAGTAGAACTGATCATTGGTTCACAAAAATAAATTGTATCTTAAATGTAGACAAAACTCATCATTTATTTTATTCAGAACATTACAACAAAGAATTGAATCTCCAAAAACAATTGAATCAAGTACTGAATAAAAAATGGAAGTACAAAACTTAACGAAATTTTTGGGTATTCATAAAGGAACATCTACGATGACAAACACATATTATAAATATAGGGGAAATTAAACCAAATATGTTTCTCCATTAGGATTATCAGTAACTATCTCAACGAAGTTTCAATTTGAATCATGTATTTTTCAAATTTTGAATCGTCAGCAAAAATATTTTGGGGAAGTATAGTAATATATCTGACATTTTTTGCATTCAAAGACCGTTACCGAGAAACACCCATCCTATACTTCATTAAAGTAATCAATCAATCAATCAAAATATTCTTTATTGTCAGAAGATATTATCTCATGGACAAAGTTTTAGAAAATGTATTCAGTACTGTAATATAAAGGTAAAAGAGATAAAAGTAAAACATAAAGTATATAAGACTTGTCAATAAAGAAAATACAATACAATAAAATACAATCACAGTTTGTTAAAAAAATTCAAATGAAAACACAAGAATACATGTATATATAAATAAATATTCAATCTTAATATAAAAAGATGTGTGACTTGTTAATCGATAAAATACAGTCACAATAGTTGTTAACAAATACGAACACAATAATATATTTATATAAATTTGGGCTGAAGGCCCTCGGTCAATGGCCTAGTCTATTATATTACTATAAAAATCAATGTTAATTAAGGAGCCTTTAATTTTACATTGAGGAATTCGTTTACATCGTAAAAGGCTCTCTCGATAAGAATCAGATTGAGTGATTTTCTGAATAAAGATAATGATTGATTGGTTTTTACTAATGTTGGAAGATGGTTATATATTAAAACGGCATTATACACCAGCGATTTTTTAAATTAAATTTGAACAGGGAATAGGAAGCCTCAAGTCGTTATTTTGGTGGGTGGATCCATGAATAGTATCATACAATGACTTATTTTTATGTATCAAGCATGCTGTTTCGATAATGAAAAGTCAAGGTGTAAGGATTTTCTGTTCTTCAAATTATTGCTTTGCAAGAGACTCTATGCCCAACTTTGCAGAGATATCGAACAGCACGCTTTTGGAGAATGAAAATCATCTTGAAATATTGCATGCTGCAATTTCCCCAAAACGCTATGGCATACCCAGTTCATTCGATACTACTCGCAGAGCATAGCATCCCGAGGATAGCCTTTTACTGAGCATGATAACATGATTTTGGAAGTTGAGTTCACTGTCTATATGAATACCTAAAAATTTATTGGAGAAGATAGATGAAATTATTATTCCCTAGAGAGATGTCCAGTATATTGCAATAGGTTTGTTTTGGTTACATAAAAGGAAAGCATATTCGTGTTACACCATTCTCTCAATCAATATATCTCGAAGCATTTTATTGTGAAGATCATTTGAATTCTTATCATGCCACAATATTGTTGTGTCATCTGCAAAAACGGTGAACACACCTTCTATGTTTGATTTCAGAAGAACAAGAATAGGAGAGGACCAAGAACAGAACCCTGTGGAACACCATGCTTAATAACCCCAATATCAGAGAGATTGTCAGTTTTCATTATTTGGGTCCTTCCACTTAGATATGATTCAAAACAATTCAAGCTTCGTCCTCTGAAGCCGTAGAGATGAAGCTTACTCAACAGTATTTCATTGACACAGTCAAAGGCTTTAGCCAAATCGCAAAATACTGCGGCACTTCCTTCCGAAAGTGAATGATACGAGGGCTGACAATAAAGTAAGGTCTCCAATTTTTTTTTTCATAGAAAATGACATTTATTTACAAAAAGCGATACACCGTTGGAAAGGCCAAGGTCTTGGCTACTTTTCTACATAATCGCCATTTTTTTCCAACACCTTGCGCATCCGCACGATGAACTTGTCTATGCCGGCAGAATACCACTCTCCGTCCGCCTCGCGCAGCCAGGTGTTGACCTCTTTCTGAACCTCCGCGTCACTATCAAACTTCTTCCCTCCGAGATGTTTTTTCAGGGCGGGGAACATGTGGTAGTCACTGGGGGCCACGTCGGGACTATAGGGAGGGTGATCGATGATTTCCCAGCCAAATGTCTTGAGCAGGTCAAGGGTAACGTTGGCTGTGTGCGGGCGCGCGTTGTCGTGGTGAAATTTCACTCCTTTGCTCAGCAATCCCGGGCGTTTGTTTTTTATGGCACGACGAAGCTTTTCCAGGGTCTCACAGTACCTTGCTGCATTGATAGTGGTTCCCCTTGGCATGAAATCCACCAACAATACCCCGTGGCGATCCCAAAACACCGTAGCCATCACCTTGCCGGCTGACAGTGTCGCCTTAAACTTTTTGGGTTTCGGAGAATCGCTATGGCGCCATTGTTTGGACGACTCCTTTGTTTCGGGTGTGTAGTGATGAGCCCACGTTTCATCCCCCGTAACAAACCCTTCCAAAAAATCATCGCCTTCCTCTTCAAAACGGGCCACAACTTTGGTCGCACATTCCACGCGCCGCTTCATGTGGTCTTCGGTCAGCTGTTTCGGCACCCATCGGGCAGAAACTTTGTGGTACTGCAACTTGTTCACAAGGATATGACGGATTGTTTCGCTGCTACACACTCCTCCAAGCTTCTCTTCCAAGTCCCTAATTGTCGCACGGCGGTTTTTGAGCATTTCTGCCTCCACTGCTTGAACAATCGCATCCGAGACCGACGGTCGGCCACTTCTCTCCTCGTCGTGAACATTAGTGCGCCCGGAATTGAACTCGCGGCTCCACTTACGCACGTTTTTTATGTCCATACACTTTTCCCCGTAAACTTCAACTAGTTGACGATGGATTTCAATAGGTGTCACCTTTTTCGCACTCAAAAAACGTATTACAGAACGCAATTCGCACTTGGACGCTGACGCGAGTGGTACCTCCATCGTTGACGGCTGCTCAGCCAAGACTGAGCGGTCGGGGAAGCCTCACCCAGCAGCAAAGTGGTAGTGGGGGAACCAAGGAACACGGCGGTGTTGCCAGATTTCGCCTAGCGCGTGATCCGGCGAAGTTGCAGCGTTGGAGACCTTACTTTATTGTCAGCCCTCGTATCATCTCCTGTACTTTTGTTGGTTTGAAATCCAAATTGATGGGCATTCAAAATTTTGTGCAGAGTCAAAAATTCCATCAACCTAGTTTTTACAAGTTTTTTCTATCAATTTTCCAAGCGATGGAGAATAAGTGAGATAAGTCTAAAATTTGATGGGTCATTTGTGTCGCCACCCTTATAAAGAGGAATCACAATATTAGTTTTAAGAAAGGAAGGATAAATGCCCTCGACAAAAGAATTATTGATGAGGTGGATCAACGATTCTAGTACGATAATCGGTAAATTTTCAAATGTTTTCATTGAGATATTATCAATACCGCTGGATGTTTTGTTTTTGATATGTTTGATTTATCCATAAGTTCATGCAGATTTGTTTCGTGGAAGATAAATGTGAGAAAAACGAGGGATCTGGTGCAGTTTCTGTTTTTTCCTTTATTAGGTACGTTTTTTAATAAATTACTTGATAGTATCAAAAACTGTGAAAGTCTCAAAAAATTTTTAAAAGTTCAGAGCCCTATTCTATTGGCGAAAGAAAATAAGATCGCAGCGCCACCTATAGCAAGACTTTGAACTACGAATCACGGACAAAGGTTTTTGACTTTACACGTGTTTATATGGCGTTTTGACGATCTGTACTCCTATTTTCAAACAATTTGTGAAAATTTGTGATTTCTCTAACTAAAAAGTTATTGTGTTTCTATTGAAAGACTCTAAAGAACGTTTTAGTCAGGTGATTTAAAGGAATTTCATCTCCGATTAGTTTTGAATGCTTCTGCAATTCAAGGTTGCATGGCGTTTTGATGATCTGTTCTACTATTTTCAAACAATTTGTGAAAATTTGTGATTTCTTTAACTGAAAAGTTATTGTGCTTCTATTAAAAGACCTGAACGATAGTTTCAGTGTAGTTTACAAATATTTTACGTGTTTTTTGAAGTCATGACTTGTGAGTTATTGATCTGATTCATTCTGTTGATTAAGGATATCTCCATACAAGATTTCTGTTTCTGTTCGTATTTCTTTGATTTATACTGTTGATAGACTGCCAAATATGGGAAAATACAATCCTAGTTGTTCAGTCCCAGGATGCAGGACATATAGCAAGAAGGAAAATGTGGGATATCACAAATTTCCCCCAAAAATAAAAGCAAGGTTAAAAATCACCAATTGTTTCAACCAGATTGAAGAAATTGACCAAAGGAAAGCATGGATTTTGAAACTGAAAATTGGCAAGCTAAATAATATCGAAGTATATGCTTGTTTGACAAACAGACTGATGAATGAATCAGATTAATAATTGATCGCAAATCATGACCTCCAAAAACAAGTAAAATATTTGTAAACTACACTGAAACTATCGTTCAAGTCTTTTAATAGAAACACAATAACTTTTCAGTTAAAGAAATCACAAATTTTCACAAATTGTTTGAAAATAGTAGAACAGATCATCAAAACGCCATGCAACCTTGAATTGCAGAAGCATTCAAAACTAATCGGAGATGAAATACCTTTGAATCACCTTACTGAAACATTCTTTAGAGTCTTTCAATAGAAACACAATCACTTTTTAGTTATAGAAATCACAAATTTTCACAAATTGTTTGAAAATAGGAGTACAGATCGTCAAAACGCCATATAAACACGTGTAAAGTCAAAAACCTTTGTCCGTGATTCGTAGTTCAAAGTCTTGCTATAGGTGGCGCTGCGATCTTATTTTCTTTCGCCAATAGAATAGGGCTCTGAACTTTTAAATTTTTTTTGAGACTTTCACAGTTTTTGATACTATCAAGTAATTTATTAAAAAACGTACCTAATAAAGGAAAAAACAGAAACTGCACCAGATCCCTCGTTTTTCTCACATTTATCTTCCACGAAACAAATCTGCATGAACTTATGGATAAATCAAACATATCAAAAACAAAACATCCAGCGGTATTGATAATATCTCAATGAAAACATTTGAAAATTTACCGATTATCGTACTAGAATCGTTGATCCACCTCATCAATAATTCTTTTGTCGAGGGCATTTATCCTTCCTTTCTTAAAACTAATATTGTGATTCCTCTTTATAAGGGTGGCGACACAAATGACCCATCAAATTTTAGACTTATCTCACTTATTCTCCATCGCTTGGAAAATTGATAGAAAAACTTGTAAAAACTAGGTTGATGGAATTTTTGACTCTGCACAAAATTTTGAATGCCCATCAATTTGGATTTCAAACCAACAAAAGTACAGGAGATGATATCATTCACTTTCGGAAGGAAGTGCCGCAGTATTTTGCGATTTGGCTAAAGCCTTTGACTGTGTCAATGAAATACTGTTGAGTAAGCTTCAGGTCTTTTAATAGAAGCACAATAACTTTTCAGTTAAAGAAATCACAAATTTTCACAAATTGTTTGAAAATAGTAGAACAGATCATCAAAACGCCATGCAACCTTGAATTGCAGAAGCATTCAAAACTAATCGGAGATGAAATTCCTTTAAATCACCTGACTAAAACGTTCTTTAGAGTCTTTCAATAGAAACACAATAACTTTTTAGTTAGAGAAATCACAAATTTTCACAAATTGTTTGAAAATAGGAGTACAGATCGTCAAAACGCCATATAAACACGTGTAAAGTCAAAAACCTTTGTCCGTGATTCGTGGTTCAAAGTCTTGCTATAGGTGGCGCTGCGATCTTATTTTCTTTCGCCAATTGATGAATATTTGGATGTCTAAATTAGCTATCTTATACAAATTATGTTGACGCTGTTTCGTTGTATGTTTTTGTCGCTTATTTTCTGTAAATGATGTAAAACATTTTCTGAAATATATTATTATTATTCGAAGCAAAAAACTTTAATAACTGGTTTTTAAGTTGAGATCGAACAGCTTGGATATACTGGAAAGGTGACAACTCCACTGTAAGTTTCATATTGGTTGGAGTTTTTTTTTTATTGGGGTAACTAATGCTACTTTCAATAACACAGGAAACACTCCATGTTCCACAGAAAGATTAATGAGATAAATCAAATGATAATATAATTGATCGTTGAGACAACTGAATCATTTATCGGCTAATATCTAAAATGTGTACTTTGAATAATATCGTTGTCCATCGAATGTTCATTCCCACGCTGATTTGAATATGAGAGCACGTATTTGTACATACTGGGAGTACTTGGCGATGAAACAAACGATTCTTGATTGCACTCAAAGGCCACTGCCTACGCAGATCCAGCTCTCCGGTTCACACCTCTCACCATTCCCAGTAAATGTCGAATACCTGCCTTGATGAAGAAACGGTTCGTTTGTCGAAAACGGCAATAAAACATATAGTGGACAGTCTCTCATGTATTGTGCTGTCCGGCGGCCGGTGATTACGAGATTTTATTGCCTAGTAAATAACATCGTCTGCTACTGTGTGCACTGCATACACACGTTTAATTGTTTACTTAGGAATGTTATCTGCCGACCGAAAAAAAACGCAGCCTTTGTCGTTCGAAACCGAGATAACCGCAGGCCGACGAGCTTTTGTCTATTAGTCCAAGAAACGAGGAAGCGGCGCAATGGTAAATGTGCAAAAATTAATATCCGAAAAAAAATTAGCGTATATGAACTTAAAATTCAGGATAAGTTTCTATTTTATGTGTTAGGAGTTCTCTAATGCCGAACGCCAGCCTATGATGGTACGTCCAGTATATACCAGCCATGTGTCACGCATCGTCACATGCCGGTTTTTAGGGATTTTCAACAAAAACGTTTGGCTGGCGGGAGGAGAGAAAAATAGCATGGGAATGCGAAGTAAGTTGGTGTTGACTCGAGAGTTGGTATTGAGTTTCTGAAATTATTGTTCTTGGGGTGATTGTTTAAATATGTTAATTTGTGTTCATGTGATACCTATGGTTGGAATAAAAGGTAGGAGTTATATTTGTTTGGAATTGCTTGGAATCATCTTTGACAAATGGCTATAATACCTGTTTGAGTAATTATTGGAGTTTACTTTCAATAAAAGAAAAGCAGGTTGTTATTCAGAATCAGTATGTTTCATTAAATATTTCTTGGATGTACTTTCCTCTGCTTGTTGATTATTAGACAAAGAAAATCATGTGGGAGTTCCGTTCGTGGCAGCATAAACATTTTGAAGAATTTGTATTTTGCTCTTACGACCATTAGTAGGGAGCTTTTCTTCAATACTGAATATGTAATACTTGTAGATATTTGGATGTTTACAAAAGTAGTGTTTTGAAAAGGGGTTTTATTTGAGTATTTATTGGTTGCACGTGAGTCTCAGCACATTGGAATTGAGTGAATATATTGTGGCGAAGCTGCGGGCGATGCCGGACCTGAACTCTTACGTAGCCGGCGTCCGGCCGCGGGTGAACGTCTTTGCGCTTGCACCGAGAAGAATCTGGACGATTCGATAGAAAATTCTAGAGTATTCGGAGAAGTCAACAGTGAAAATAAAAAGAACGACGCAGTAGAGGGACGGGCAGTCAGTGAGGTGAAAGTCGAATATAAATAGTAGAGTGATTGTTATAAAAATTAGAGCATTGTGAATCATTGTATTTCGTTAAATAAATTATTTTAGAGTGAATTAGAGTTTAAATATACAACAATATTCAGTTTAACTATCAAAAATTCAAGGACTTGTAACGTGCCTGTGTGTGAAGTTATATTATGTCATTTGGTGATTTGCAACGTGCCTGTGTGAGAAGTTGCATATCACCGTTGTATTCATTTCAGTCTGGTGATTTGTAACGTGCCTGTGTGAGAAGTTGCCTGCTTTTGTTGGATTTTCGAGAAACGAAGGACTGTAACGTGCCTATGAGAGAAGTTACATGTCTGAGCTGTATTGGAAATATAATAACTACTAACGTGTCTGTGTGAGAAGTTACGTGTTATTATATGTATAGTACTGAGATGAGGTACATTGACTTGCAACGTGCCTGAGTGAGAAGTTGTTAGTCAAAGTGTTGACTCATCAGTTTATTTTTAGGAGTTTATTGAAAATGAGATTTGCTTGATTTGAAAAAAGAGCTCTAGCATTAAAGATGCTCTCTCAATATGGCTACTCTGGCTCGGGGAATGATGCTACAGTAACGATTCAGGGGTTATTTTTTTCTGTACGAGTTGTACTTTCATATAATCGAATAAGCAAATTGATTTTTTTTATTGTAAGTGTCAAAAAATTACTTTAAAAAAATGTTTTTTCTTTCTTAATTTTGTTTTTATAGAAATTAATTTAATGAAAATAGATTTCTAGCATGATTTCACGCATTAAAAAAAAATTAATTCTTACGATCACTAGGAGCCGAGATAATTTTTTTTATTTCAACAAAATCTGGAAGGCGCAATAATCATCGTACAGCAGTCACCTTCATGGATACTGAGGTTGATTGTGGTTGAATACCTATATGTTTAATAAAAAAATCTATGATATGCCTAGTTCATTTGCAGTATTATTAATTGATGAACAAAGTTAGGCGTGCATGCGCGGAGCGATGCAATTCTAGCGGGTGGCGCAGTGGGGATACAAATGTCTGTTGACATTAAGACACTTTCGTCCTGACAGTGTTATTGATTCAATTTCAAGTACTAGTGTACATTGCAAAAGAAAACGTACGTGAACAACAAGTTACAAGTTTTTTTATTGCCTCTGGTGAGTAGGTACTCGTTTTATTAAACGTAACGGTTTTTAATTCAAGATTACTCAATTATTTTTATTTATTTATGTTTAGATATTGACATACTATGGCAGAGACTAATGAAGAAGTATGTATTTTTTGTGATGAAAAAATGGAGATGCAGGATAAAATTCACCTCAGTGAAAAGGCTATAGAATCATTCATGAAAGCAAGTAAAGAGATAGGAGATAAGAAATATATAAAAATGAAAGATGTAGCGTTTCTAGATGTCCATCTAAGCTGCAGAACTGTATACGTCAGACCGACTCATATTCAAAGTGCAAAGAAAAGTATTTCACAGAAAATTAAGCAGACAATGAAATATACTAAGGAAGGTGACTGCTGTACGATAATTATTGCGTCTTCCAGATTCTTTTGAAATAAAAAAATTTCTCGGCTCCTAGTGATCGTAGGAATACATTTTTTTTAATGCGTGAAATCATGCTAGGAATCCTTTTTCATAAAAGTCATTAAGTCATCTTTGGACCATTAAAATTGAAAAAATCAATATACTTATTCGATAATATGAAAGAACAACTCTTACAGAAAATATTAAGCCATAAATCGTTACTGCAGCATCATTCCCCGAGCAAGAGTACACAGAGAGAAATAAATGCATGTTTCCTACACAATTGTGAATAATTTCAGCACAATTTGTTTCTAAAAAGTTGACAGAACCAATTTGTTCATTTTTCTTCTATAATATTGTATTAGAGATATTGTGTATAAACGATACACTACAGTGTTGCATTATTCTGCATAGTTTTGTTTTAATTTTATACACAAAATATACAAAATTAATCGGTATGTTGTGTCACGAATGGCAACAACTTGTGTACTGTTTATGCATAAATTGTAATGAATGGCAACAATTTGTGTAGCTAGTTTGCACAAATTGTGTAGGTATTTTAAATATAGGATGCAAAAAATGTCACAAATTTGCGTACTCCGCATACATGAATTGTGTAGGTACCTATATTGTACATATTTGTGTACAAAGCAAGGCCAATTTTTATAGGTACCATTTATAATTTAAGGAAAAGAAAACACTTGAGGCACATAACATCCAAACGGAATACGAGAAGAATAAGCATCAGTTTCATCCTGCTCGCTTCTTCATATCTTATTCTGTTCAGAAATTATAAGCTTCATTTTCCAGAAGGTTGAAATAAAATAAAATGTCATTCAAATAATGTTTATTTCATCACAAAGAACTAATAACAAACATAACTGAACTATAAACTCTAATTACAAATAAAATAATAGAAACACAAAATACCAAACAGAACATAAATAAACCATACATTTTGATATTTTGGAACACGTTGAATAATAATAAAGTTTAAAGTAATCTTCGTGTCAAACTATATTTATTCAAGTAGGTACGAGGATGCACTTTTCAAACCGTTAAAAATGATGAAAATGGGTCAGTTTGTAGGTTTCATGTTATAACAAAAAATAATAGCAATACAAACCTTAAAATATTGATATCAGTTTGCAAATATTGTAACACTTCCATTTGACACAAAACCACATACACATGAGCAAATAATAAGTAAGTACACTTAACCAGCTTCGCCCTTCGATCAGCATAAAACAATCAAACAATGATGGACTGGACATTTGGATTGCCGCGCATGCGTATTTAGTTGGGTGTGACGAAGCCTTGGTCAAGTTGTGGTAAATTACACAATTGTGTTGAAATAGTATACAATTTGTGCATATCAAATAGAAAGTGCACAACGGGTGTAAGATGAGTTCAATGCGTTGTAGATGTTTTCTATATAAATTGTGTTATGGTAGATGTGCATATTTTTGTGTATTTTTAGGCAATGTGGAAATGCATGAATACTATACAAATTGACTTGCACAAATATTTATTGAATTTCACAAAACGCGTATGATGAAAGAATAGACAATTGTGTAAAATATCTACACAACTGTATCTTACACAACGTTGTGCATGAACCTGCTGCAGTCTTTTCTCTCTGTGTAGCCATATTGAGACAGCATCTTTTTTGAGAAAACTTCATATATTTTGAAAAATAATCAATATTTATCAATTTTTCAAAAAAAAAACCATTTTTGGCTTGTCATAGGCTACACATAACAGTAAGTAACAAGTTTGAATGCCTTACAGTTAACGAGTTATAGAAAACCCGATTTTCACGGTTTTTCCGATATAACTCAAAAAGTATCAATGATTTCGAAAAATCATAAGTCATTCAATTGATAGATCTTTTCAATACCTACAATTTCCTAATTCGGCTTTTTTCGATCGGAGCTGTAGTTTTTTAGTTATCAATAAAAAACCGCTTTTCGCAACTTTGCCACTTTTTTAGGTCATGTTCGGTTATCACGATCGAATCGCATGACATAGAAACTCATGCTGTATTTCAATTTCCTATACGCTCATTTTTTTTCGGATATTAATTTTTGCACGCACTTTTCCCTATTGCTTGGACTATATGGACATAATTGGCTGGAGTCTATTAATTATTGTGCTGATAACGACTAATGGGAAAGGTGCTTGATCAAATCGACACCGCGTCGGGTTGCTGGTGCTTTTGCCGATATTCGTTGGGAGTGGTTCATGCAAATTAGACAATAACTTACTAGTGTGAACAATTTGTGCATAGATCAGAATTATACTGGTCGCTCTGCGGGTTCACCATTATCTTCTTCACTTGCCAAAATAGACCAGTGCTGATCAACGCCAAAAAATATAAAAGCGCAGGAAAAAAAATAACACCATTTTTCCACTTTACCTCAAAGCACCCCGCAAACTCCTTATGGAATTTGGGTCCCGGTGGATTTTTTTCCCCCAAATGGCACAAAACGAAAAAATTTCGGTGGATTTTTCTGAATTTTTAATATGCTGCAGTTCAACTTATTTTGAATAGAAATTAATGGGTGACAAACCCCAAATATGATTAGTTTTCATGCTAGGGGGAGTTGCAAGGTATCAGAATAGACTAATCATTATCATAGGCCGAAACAATATCTCCACGTATTTTAGTTTAGATTATGCTGAACAATTGTGTAATTTTTTTATAAAAAAATTTAAAACCCCCCTTACCCCAACCCCTATTTTAAAACACGAAAAAAATTAATTCATGCACCAACTCAAATTCAAATTGTTGATGTCTAATTTTTATTTGTTTTCAAGATTTTCGCCCAATTAATTGATATTCATATAACTTGAACTACGCCCTACTGAGAAGTCAGCGGCATCAACCAATATTTTTTTGAAGGGAGGGAATGGTGAAATTAAACAACTGTACGATTTCCTAAATTTGAACTGAATGAAACATTTATTTTGATAAAGAATTTACAAGTAGCCAAGAATTAATATTTTTCGTGTTTTAAAATAGGAGGGAGATGTTTTATATTTTTTTTTTATAAAAACTTACACAATTGTTTAGCATAATCTTAACTTAAATACGTAGAGATAGTGTTTCTGCCTATAATAATGAATAGTATTATTTCAACGCCCCCTAGCATCAAAACTATTTTATTTGGGGTTTGTCAGCCAATTAATTTTTATTCAAAATAACTTGAACTGCATCATATTAAAAAGTCAGAAAAGTCTACTGAAATTTTTTCGTTTTCTGCCCTGTCGGGGGAGGGGGGATACAAAAAAACTGCGATTTCACTTATTCAGGCATATTCAAACATTCGACGATACATTTAAAGGCACTCGAAATTTTTTTTTTTGCGTTTCGTAATAGGAGTTGGGGGTAGAAGAGGGGGGGTAATTTTTTTATGAAACAGCACAATATTGTGCAACATTAGCAACAATGAAACAAGTGAAAATATTGTTACCGGATTCAAAAATAAATAGTCTAATCTGCGCAAGGGGTGATTTCAACGCCCCCTGGCAGCAAAACTGTTCATTTTTTGGGTTGACGCAATGGTAATATTTGTTGAGAATTACATGGACTACATATCATACCAAAAACTCAAAAAAATCCACCGGGACCAAAATTCCATAAGGAGTTTGCGGGGTCCTTTTCCTGGAAAATCGGAAAAACCGATTATTCAGTTTTTAATTTTTTTCTCGCGTCTTAACGTTTTTTTTCACGAAATTGGTGGAATTATAATATATTATGTTTCACCTAAGCTGTAATTTTTTTGTAGCGAAATACAGATTATTCCTTTTTTTCGATGAATTCCTAAAAAACGACCCCATTGTCGATTGAAAAGTTTCATCGGTACTTTTAGATTATGTAATAAAAGAGTAGCACTACGATGGAAAAATAATACAGAGAGCGCAAAAATATTTTCAAAAATTAATTTTTAAAATTTTCGTTCTAAACCCATATTTGTTCATTGAAATTATTGAAATTAACAGTTGACACCTTTCTTGAATAATAATTTCATGTTACCTTAATAGGTACAAAAAATAATGAAGGACATAAATAAGGATTTGATTATGATAGAAGGGCGAAAGAGATGAACTTTTGGGATTAAAAATGGTTTCTCACGATTTGCAGCGAAAATTAACCTCCTACAAAAAGAAGTTGAAGAAAAAAGTTGTTGACAATAATAATATCTTTTCATTTCCAACAACTTTCTTCTCTAACTTTTTTTTGTAGGAGGTTAATTTCACCTCCCTTCTATTATAATCAAATCCTTATTTATGTCCTTGTTTAATCTTTGTACCTATTGAGGTAACATGAAAGGTTTTCAACTGTTAATTTAGATAATTTTAGAACAAATATATTTTTTTTTTGAAAAACATTTTTTCTTTTTTTTTTTTCGCGTTTTCACGAAAAGCAAAGGCCAGAGTCGTTGAGGTTTACGTTTGCGCATTCGCGCGAAAAATGTGGGAGACTATCTGATAGGTATAGTTTATCCAATCTCAGTTGAATGAGCTGTGAAACCGGATTAACACGTCAATGACTTCGTCTCTTTGAACTTACTTGCCGACCATAGGCGGAGATATTTTCTCTTACTTGGAAATAACTTTGTGTCTTGTTCTTATAATGAATAGAATTGAAGGATTGCGCGTGTATGGGTATGAGACGTTGCTCGTAACTTATTGACAAGTTATCTGACACACCGAAAACAAGTTGTTCAAAAAAATTGAATAAGAAAACACCAGGAAACATTGATAATTTATTTGCTGGTACGGCTATCTTATGTACACATCAAAGTCGTGGCAAGACTCATCACCATAATCCTCCGAATCAGACGAATCACCCATGTTTATGATTACTGGTTGAATGGATGGCAAAAGGAAATATTCACGTTCTTTTGAAATCACATGTAAAATGCATTCTGTCCAAAGATCTTTATATTCCTCTCCTAAGATTTTCCTAACACTTTCTACTACTTCTCCACTTAGATTTGGACATTGATTGGATTTTCTTAATTTGTTTTTTATAAATGCCCAAACCAATTCATTGGGGTTGAAAACACAATAATACGGAGGTAACCTCAGAAGCGTATGACCAGAATGTTTACAAAGTTCATCAATAATATATTCTTTTTCAAAATTTTAATTTTTAATTATACGTAGTAATACCTCCTTCGTGGCTTTTTGGGGAATATTAAATTTTTTATAAGCCATATATTCCAAAATGTCTCCTTTTTTTGTTGCTTTCGTCGGTATTTTCATCTTTTGACGCGAGTGGTATGACGCATTATCCATTACAATAACAGAAGTTGGTGGTATATTTGGTAATAATTGTTCACTGAACCATTTTTCGAATAAAGTTGCAGTCATATCCTTTCCATGCAAATTTTCACTTTCAGAATTTTTCTTCAAGTTATATAGGGTCTTTCTCAATATCTATCAGATGTAGTGCAATGTCCAGCGTGGCTTTAGTCGGGGAAGTAGTTGTTTTCTGTTAGATATTACAAAAAAGCAACTTCAATTTTATCGTAGGGTTTTTCCATTTCCAGAGGAGTCATGTACTGATTCAATTTTCAATTGAGAATGTTTCTCTTTGAAACATGAATCCCTTCAAGAGAGGTTATCTTGTACAATGGAAAATAGCTACTAAATTCAACTTTCAGTCGCAGATGATTCCACAACTGACTTTATGAACATCCTGTTCATATTTTCAATGAAATCATGAAGATCTTTGTTTTTAAATTCCCATTGTTCATCCGGTTGTGAGTCTTGTTCCTCACGTTCTTCGAATTGTTCATCAGGCTGTGAGTCTTGTTCCTTACGTTCTTCGAGTGGTCGCCAAAATGCCATGTTGCAGCACTAAATACACAAACGTTTATACTAAAACTTTAATGTTGATTTTCACACTTTTAGTTTAAAAAACCGCGACATATGTTTTGCAAATACAATGGATTCTTCAAGCAGAAGTATACTGAGTTATACTATTACAATGTCCTTCATGTATATTCCCAAAATGTTAATTAATTTGGGAACAGTTTTATACCTGTTTTCGGATAACTCTATGATAACAAATAGTGTTTGTCAATAATTAATTGCATTTATACCTAGTCTAACAGCAAAACAAATTAAGTAGAGAAAACGTTGAGTTTGATCGTTCATTAAGTACGCCACTGTTCTTGTTTTCATAAATATCACCAGGCTGCCGGACAGCAATAAAAATATTAAGAAGTGATTTACGGTAATTTATGCAACAAGCGGTCAGCGCATTACTGATTGCTTTCCACGCTTCGAACGGTTACACGTAAAATATACTCAATCTGGTCTACTGTTTTCTTTATATAGGCAATAATATTTATTTATTTTTCCCGTTTTCATCCTTCATTCGTTATTACACCATGTGCTATTTTGAACTAACCCTATATATTGAGCTGAATGAAGTCATATTCAACTGAAATTGGATAAACTATACGTCTGGGTTCCTTCGTGAAAATAGATCCCACAACCACATCCATCAAATCTAATTAATGATTAATTTATTGTTATTCAACACACCGACAGGAATAAACAATTACCACATAGTAGAACCGTTCTAGTTGGTGTGTCTGCCAATTTTTTAATATTCCGCCGCGGTCGCTCTTTGATTGCATGTGGTGTGACAAGCACTTTGGGGGCGTGTGGAATCGCAAATGTTCAGAGTTATCTGTTTGAAGGTGCCGCTAATACACTTTTTATTAAACTGGATGTGATGTGCGAACGCTTAATGATTATTAACTTTTTCGACAGTGGCGTGTAAACAGAACTGAAACAAAGAAACGATACCATAGGTGTGCCAGTAATAAATTAACTTGTGCTTATTCGTGGAACTTTGCGCAAAAAAATTAAAGATAACCTGTTTCTATATAGACTGGTGCTTATAATTTTTGTGGAAAAAAACTAACAGGCAAGGACCAGGTGAAAAATGTTGATGAGGTTCCAACTTTGAGGAAAAAAATAAACGCCACACACAATGGTGAAATTGGGATGCAGTTTAGGGGTTGAAATAATTTGCTTCGAAACCTGACCTCCTAGCAAAATTTCTACAATAGAAAAGTTGTAGATAATGAAAAAATCGAAAAGTTTTTTTTTTAACACTTCTTGACACAACTTTAACCGTCAAAATGGCAAAAAACCGGTTTTTAAGTATTTTTTTCCCGTGTATAAATGATTTAGTTGATGAAAATTTGTATATGTCTTTTTTTGAATCAAATAAGCATGAGATTTTCGCCAATCTGTAGACTACGAGTTTTCGTGTTATTCACATTTTTCCAAAAAAATACCCTTATTATCTACCACGAATAATTATTGATATTGTTTTGTACTTTGAAGGTCTATAAGTGAACATTTCAATTGCTGAAATTGAGAAAAATGTCTCTCTGAATCATGATTTTCTCAATATTTTCAATGATTTTCAATTGCTGTAAAAAAGGATAAAAATGATTTTAATAAATAACTTTTGTAGTGTAATTATGTAGGTATTCAAATATTTTAATGCAATGAATTTAGGAAAAGGTAAAGAATATGGGCCCAGCTGGGATTTTGAAAAAAATTTTACAGATGCTTTAAAACACGATAAATAAATAAATTTTGGCGCGGAAACAAATTTTTCTATTTTATTTTTGAAAAAATAAATGTGGATACTCACTTTCAAGACAAACAAATTCAATTTGTTGGATGGGATATTTTACCTCTTTTTTCAATGTTAATGAACTGTGTTGTATTGATAACACTTTCTACATATACAGAAGTATCAATTCATTAGCAGAATAAGCTTCGAATAGTATGGAAAAGGTTAAAAAAGCTACTTTTATTATGCAGAATAATTTATAATTTGTTGACGTTGTTGAATTGGAACTGCGACGTTGCCAATAGAGATTTCTGATAGTCTAAAGACTTGTTCATACCCTCGCGAATTTCACAATTTTTCTGGGAATAAAATGGCTGTCAGTCATGCCGGACCATTCATTGTTGTCAGCCTTTTCATTCGTAGAGAAATTGCGAAATTCGCGAGGTTATGAACGAGACTTAGTACCGCAAAAGTTCTAATCGACCAGACTGATCCGCATGGACCAATTAGAACATGCGTAAATTATTATCCAACTTCAACCCAACCTAACCTAACCTTATGTATACAGAATAACCATTCGAATTTGGATTAATATTCCAAATTAGACAAATCCAGTGTACTATCGTTCTGAATAGCCCATGCAAATTGCCCATATGAAGTCTGGTCGATTGGAACTCTTGCTCTTAGACACCGATAAAAAAAACACAAGTTCTTAATTTTTTCCACCCTTGTTGCTAGGGCATTCGCTTTGTGATTGGTCCCTATAATGGCGGGAATTTTAAATGTCAAGACTCGTTATCATCATAGTGAACAATGACAGAGCGCATTCTCTGGCAACAGAGATGGAAAAATTTATAACTTTTCTCTACTTTCAATAAATTTTCAATAAACGCACAACATTCATTGGCGATTCAAAGAAAGACATTGATAATGATTAGTTTTTGTTTATTAGCAGGAATATGCGTTTTTGTTGGTAGCTAGGTATCTGGATTGTTATGAAAAATATTTTAGGGTGTGAAATTTCTTTAGATCAAATTATTTGTGGCGAATTTTTAAATGTCTCACAGGAAATTGCATATAACGGGCGAATAAATATATAGAAAATTAATGTGTTGAAATGAAAAAAAAAAAGAGATTGGAATAGGTGAAGAATGCGCACATTTTCATTACAGGTTCACTTCATATATTCATATCTTCCCCAATCTATAATCTGATTTGAAATGGGAGTTATTATATAAAATAGACCAAATGCGAGCGAAGCGAGCGCGTTCGGCCGACATTTCGCAAATCCGCGCGCGCGGATTTGCGAAATGTTGGCCGAACGCGCGGAGTCAACAATTCTGTCAATTCCACAAAGCTATGTTACAATATTAAATGAGAACTACAACTCAAAATAGACCATGCGAGCGAAGCGGCCAACATTGGCCAACATTTCGCAAATTAGATCGTGCGGATTTGACATTCGACAGAGAACTGTATGTCAAAAGTTATTTTGAATGTTACTGACAGAAACCTTATTTTTCACTTTCTTGTAGTTTAACTTAAATTTCCATGAATACTTGTTCGTATCCTCGCGAATTTCGCAATTTTTCGGCAAATAAAGTGACTGCCAGTCATGCCGGACCACTCGTTGATGCTGAACCATGTCGGCAGCCATTTTATTCGCAGAAAAATTGTGAAATTCGCGAGGGTCTGAACGAGACTTGACAGTCACTATTCCATGTAATAGAATTTAACGATCAATAAACCACCAAGTTACAAATACCCTTTCAGAGTAGATATTTCAACAATTAAAATGATCACTTAAAGACATTCGAAATAAAAAAAAAACACCGGAACAATTGTCTGTGGAAGATTAGGGTATTTTTTTCGAAAAATGTACATACCTCAAAAACTTGTTGTCCTCTGAATTGCGAGAGAATCATGATCTTTCGACACCAAAAAAGATATATGCTTACAAATTTTCATGTGAATTAAATCATTTATACGCGAGAAAGAAATTAAATAATAAAAAATAGGGTTTTCGCCATTTTGACGGTTAATTTGAGGTTATGTCTAATAGTGTGAAAAGTTTTTAATTTTTTTATTAACTACAACTTTGCCATTGAACATTTTCCACTAAGAGGTCACGTTTTCAACCCCTAAACTACATTCCCATTTCACCATTTTGAGTGTTTTCGTGTTTTTATTTGTTTTTTTCTACAAAGTTGGAATTTCAACAACATTCTCCACCTGGTCCTTGTCTGTTATTTTTTTTCTCTAATTTTAAGCGTTTAAAATTCGTTTTGGCCCCAGCCTAATAGGAATGAATGCCTGAGAGAAATAGAAACAAGTTGCAAACGAGAAACCAGCAAATTAGCCAAGAGTCTTAATAAATCGACGACGTATTAATTAGAAAAGAAAGACAAGATAATAAACTGATTGGCAGTTAGAGGAGTTTTTTGTTAAAATTGTTATTTCCGTCAACCGGCTGCACCCTTACTTGCAACCCTCAGAAGTCGTCGATAGACTTTTACGAGCTAGGGAAGACTGTGTACATAGCCTTACAGATGAATAGGTTAGGAAGCGAACGATTTCCCCACTTGCCACAACGGAAAAATAATTATACAAAAACATCTTGTCTTCAGATCTCAATACCAGCGCAGCTAAAAAGTGAAAATGCGCAACCAAAATCCCCAGAGGCGCTACAGCAAATAATAATAATATTCGTCTCCTATCCGCACAGACTATGTATTTGGGTACTCTCTGCTTGTGTTTGTGTTTATGTTTATGTTATTATTATTATCAATGGCCAATTCATATTTTCAACCATTAGGCCAAGCTGTAGATAAAAATAAGATGCTCTTTTAACACAAAATAAAAGACGCAAATGGCCTATACAATTTTTTTTTGGCATAGACTGCATAGGTCATTAGCCCTTCAACATATCTACATTTCTGTTACGAAAGAAAAGCTGTTGTTGCTCCGTCACATCAGATTTTAGAAACTAGGTGGGTAAGTCTTAGGAACTCAATTGTATTTTTCTCATTTGTTGGCTGAAGAATGTCTCTTACTGTATTGGGAAAAGATAGTTGTTGTCGAATATTAGTGAATTCAGAGCAGTCCAAGAGAATATCCGAAACTGATAAGGGTTGGTTACAGCGAATGCATACTGGCGGTCTTTCTCCTTTAAGCAGGTGAATGTGGGTGAGGTTAGTATGGCATATTCTCAAGCGTGTTATGGCGACTTGCTCCCGTCTACTTGCTGTGTTTTCCAAAATCCAAGGTTCTATGGAGGGTTTGATGTTTTTTAGATGTTTGTTAGTTCGCGACCATTCCTCCTGTCATTGGTTCAATATCATTTTCTTAAAATAATTTCTCACATCGTCTGGTCGAATACTGATGTCTTCTGGTTGCCCTTCTCGCCGCGTTCTGTGCTGCTTCATCTGCAATTTCATTACCTTCTATTCCAGCGTGACCTGGGGTCCAGATGAATGTCATTTTTTTTTTCACATCTCTCAACTACTTTTTATAACATACTTCGTGAATGAAAACCCCAGCAAAATCGCTTTGTAGAATTTTATGTGAAAAAAATAACAACTTCTTTGGTTTTTCTGAAATTTCTCAAAGATTCTTCAAGGAATCTTACTATAATCCAAAGAACTTTGAAGAAATTTAGAAAACCTACAAAATGGTTTTTTATACGACCAGATCGGTGCATTTTTCACTGAGAAAATCCTGGAAAACCTCGAAAAAGAGACCATTTTTCAAAAATTCATAATTTTTGTAAATCTGAGGGTGAAAAAACTATATTGCGGGAACTGATAGCTGATAACATGTGATTCAAGATGATTTCTGTCCGATATGTAGTTTTTACACAATCGCGTTATAAACAATTTAAGTGCAAATCTTTCTAAATGCGCCGATTTAAGGGAAATCGTCTTATTCAAATTCTGTGAACGGCAAATGGAAGTAGAGATCAATATCTACAATGTGTATATTTTGGATTTTTACCTAAGAGGTGGGAAATGTGTTGAAAATGTCACTGGAAGTACTCTAAATGCTTCTAAGTGCACCCGCTCGTATTAACTTCACTTCGACTTCGGATGACTGATATCTTCTCGTTTTTCTTTTGTTTTCATGTTTGTCACTCGTTTTCTTCTTTAAAATTGATGAATTGCTTGCCATCTGCATTTTTGTTATTCTAATAATAATCCTTTATATCACAGAAAAAACCCGAATTGCTCAATTCCTCTGCAACATGTTTTCCATTGCACTCCCCCAACAACAACGCTGAACTCACAAGTTTGCTTATCCCCATTATGGCCGTCGCATGTACACATACTAGCAACCTTTTGGATATTTAATACAGGATTTGATGAGATTCTGCAGCCAAGTTGTGACAGTTGGGGCTGTGTAATATTGTGATAAATATGCATGATGATGGTGATAATACTCTCGTGTCCCGCTACATGATGACAAAATTCCGCAGCCGGGAGCATTTGTACATTAATAAGATCATATCGTATATTCTCATTATCGTACACTTTCCGAGCTTTGCTGATTTCGCTGAACTCCTGAACTTTGAAAGCTGACGGTGTTGTATCATCATGTATCTACTATTTTGTAAAGTATTTCGGATACACTATTTTTCTAAATAAATATTGAAATTTCCCAACATCGTTACACTCTTCTGTAGTCCCAACTCTTCTAGTCCACAACTCTTATTTCCACAAAATTACTTACATATCGACTACTTCAATAATTTCTTCAACCCAACTAGTACAACTTGTAGGATTTCAGAGAGGGGGGTAATATGTAACGAATATCACAAAAATAATGCTTCTGTTACGATAGGTGTTCGACATTCAACGTTTTATTTGACTTACCTTGTAGACACATTGTTGAAGACAATTATATTTGTCTGAAAAATATCATATCCAGAATTGAAAAGAAAATTCGCACATGTACCGAAAATTTCATGATGGTGCATTCAATGCTTTTTTGTATGTCACCCTGTACAGACTCAAAAACTTTTATCAACAAAAGTTGCTTCATTTGATCAATAGAATGAAAAAAAATTCTGACGACCCATTACCATAGCAAATTGTTAAACATTTAGTTGGAATACTCTCCAACGCATATGTTTCAATGTGAACATTTTGAATTAAAACATTTTCTGTGTGAAAATGGAATTTACTGTTTATAAAAACATGTCAAATAGTTTTATGAACCTCATATTAGTGTTACACTGAAATTATCTCAAGACTCTAGATTTAAAACCAATAATTGGATGTATCAGCTTTAGAAAGAACGTGTTTCTGACAAGAATATTCATTTGTTGGTATTAATATGGCAAAATATTGTATTGGAAAGATTTACTTGAAATACATTTGCTCACCTTGTGATGCTGCATATTCTGAAAAACCTCTGGACATATAATCAAACCGCAATTCTGTATTTTGATTAAATTTAGTATGAGTGTCATAATAACAGTCTTTTTACAAATGTTCCTCTATCCGTGTTACTAAAATCACCCTAACATGTGCATGAATTCTCTAGAGACTAATTCTTAGTAATTTGCTCATGTTGAGGTTGCGGTTGGAGGCTTGGTTTTCATAAATCATAAATGAATGAATGCGGGTGGATTAACACACGAAATGCCTTGAGGAAGAATTGTTACTGTGTGTTGTATACATGTTTTTTTTCTTATAATTAGATATGTAGAAAGTGGTTTATATGAACCTAGCAGAACAATGTATTGTTTTTAAAAAAAATAAGAGCGACAAATTTTTCGAAGTGGTAATTAATAAGCGATAAATTGGCGAGAAATTATGGTACTGTTGGAGTACAGGGTGACGGGTGAGTTGTTGTAATCAAATAACGGACATAGCAGCTAATAAGTAACCATAACGATATATTTACATATGTTACATAATAACAACATTTAACAATTAATAGCTATTTATGTACCAAGTGCGTTATATAGATTCTAACGCCCGGAGGGAAACTCACCCGAGTGCCTTTGGCCCGAGGGAGGAATGTTGTCCGACGTTGTTTACTTCATAAGAATCTAATTGAAAAAAATAGAAATAGTTCAAAAGCTCTCTGGGAATCCATAAATGATATAAGTGGTAAATCACAATTAAAAACAGATATTAAAATGATTGAAGGTACAGATGGAATTCAAGTAGAGGAAAAGTTTCATATTGCCAACTTATTCAATAATTTTTATAGTGATCTCGGTGAAAAATTAGCAAACGAAATTCCAGATGTTCTGAACTATGACGAGCGATTGGACAATTCAGAAAAAACATTATATCTGTTTCCAACCAATACATCTGAAATCATTTCGATTATAAAGAACTTGAAACTGAAGAAATCTCCGGGGCATGACAATATTCGATCCGAAGTCTTGAAACAAGTAGCTCATGAAATTGCTCCAGTTTTGGCTCACATAGCTAACTTCTGCTTTCTGACAGGTATTTTTCCAAAAGTTTTGAAACATGCCATTGTCAATCCTTTATTTAAAAGTGGCGATAAAACTAAAAATGAAAATTGCAGACCAATACTGTTGATTTCAAACATCTCAAAGATAATAGAACATCTTATAAAATTGCGCCTCACACTTTTCCTCAAAAATTTTTAAATCAGTTTGGTTTTAGACAGAACAAATCTACAGAAGATGCAATTCATAGGCTAACATCAACCATATATGATTCATTGGATAAGTCAATACCAACCATCAGTGTATTTTTAGATCTTTCAAAGGCTTTTGATACTGTCAGTCATCAGAAGCTTTTAAACAAATTACAGAAATATGGAATAAGAGGAAATGCGTATAATATTATAGAAAACTACCTTTCTGATCGGAGTCAAGTTGTACAAATTGATGAAATATGTAGCAATCCTAGAACAGTAACTTATGGAGTACCTCAAGGGTCAGTATTGGGACCAGTTCTTTTCATTCTGTATATGAATAGCCTACTCACTATAGATAGCACTAGTGAAATCATCAGTTTTGCAGATGACACCGTGATTGTATATAAGTCGAATACATGGAAAGAAGTAACAAACAAAATTGAAACTGATTTTCCTAGAATTCCTAAAAGGCTACAGTTTAACAAACTTACGTTAAATTTTAAAAAACCCAGCTATTTACCATTCTCATTATACCCAACTGGCTTACCAAACCTAGGAGATATCAATCTCGGACAAAACTCGACAATTCCAGAGGCTGAATCGGTTAAATATCTTGGGATAATTATAGATCGGCACCTGAGATAGGATCTTAGATGAAATACATAGCAAGGAAATTAAGAGGAATACTCCCAAAATTTAAATACTTAAAAGATTTTTCTGGAATAAAACATTTAAAAACAGTTTATTTTGCTTTGGCACAGTCGCAACTAACTTATGGTATCTTGGGCTGGGGTGGAGTAAATGAATGCTTCTTAGAAAAAATTAACGTCCTACAGAAATGGATTCTGAAGATAATTTTTGCGAAAGATATCACCTTTTCTTCAAATAGTCTCTTCAAAATGGCCCAAGTGCTTGATAGTAGACAACTTTTTTGTTTGAAAATATTCCTATTTTTGAGAAAAGGTAAGATCGTCCTGAAAGAACATGTACATTCGCACAACACGAGGAAACAAGATGGCCTCTTTTATCCACGTAGCGAGAAAACAATTGGTCAAAAAAGTGTGGATTATATAGCACCTAGGATTTCATCAATGCTACCAGCAGAACTAAAAAATATTTTGGGATACCATCACTACAAAAAAAGATTAAAGGAATGGATATTTGACAAGCCTCGGAATTACTTCCAATACAATTTATATAATTTAAATAAATTAAATTGAATAAATGAATATTAATATAATTACACTAGCGTATGGGCATGTGTGTGTATATAGTGTGTGGAAAACTGATATGTGTGCATTCCGTCTGCATTACATTATATTTATATTTGTATGCGTGAATTTTTATAAACATTTTTGAATGCATCATGATTTCACGAAAAATAAATTCCAACGATAACAAAAAAATCTGAACTATGACAATAAGTACCGACTAAGTAAACTGAGAAATAATGAGAATATCGCCACCTCATAAACACTCACATGAGTGTACCCAAATAAGGCATAGCCTGTTTTGGACGACTATCATTGTTACTTTTGCCGCACATTTAAACGATGCCAAAAACCCAAACTATGACAAAATAACCGATCATGTCAATTATATAAACCCTTAATTTATCTACACGTTTTTGTATATCTTGCTCCATCGTAATTGTAATATAAATGCTATATAGGCCCTCTCATTATCATTATTATTATTATTTTTTATTATTATTTTTTTACTTATCACTTATACTATTACATTTACTTATTACTTCACTTATTATCTTGTGTATCACTCTATAAAAGTGAATCTATAGGAACTTTTTTGTACATGTATGTACAAGCAGCAAAATTGACTGCTTCTGTGATTTTTTCTCTGCTTTATTCAAAAATTATACAAATATTTTTTCTTGTAAATTTTGTTGAATAAACTTTATTATAATAATTATTATTATTATAAATTTCTTATCATAGTATTTACTGCACTCTGTTCGGCAACTGAGCACAAGTGAGCTTCTATGCAATTGCCATGGAAACATTGAAGAGGTTGCTAAGGGTTGTTTATTTAATAAAATGACGCTGCATTTTTGTAAGAATTGACAAGTTTATTAGTGGAGGAAACTTCATAATAAATTTATTACATAAAGGAAATTTACTGCCTGTGAAATCCAAATACTTATAAGTGAAGGAGTGCCATTTTTTTAAATGGCAAGATGAAAACAGAGTGAATACCGTAAATGAAACTGTCTTAATGGCATACTTCCAGGAACTGGTGAGTTTGTCTCATGAAAAATATTAATATTTTTTATTTATTGTACATTATTTCAGTCCGAAAAATATAGTGCAAATAGTCTATGGACCAAATACTTACAGCTGAAATCAACATTGATTGTTAAAGAAAACATTAATATATCTGCATTCAGTCAACTGATGGCCTTTCTGAAAGTTAAATCGAAAGGATACATTCCTAAAAAATCAAAGGTGTTGGAAGGTGGATAAGCATTACTTTTCATAAGAAAAGCTCCAGATGATGAGTTATTCTGTAATGGGCGTATTTGGAGGCTTAAGACGTGATGAAATGGTCAAGATGACAATTGATTCAATTGAAGACAGAGGAGCCGTTTTACTGATAAAGGTACCAGAAATCTAGACCTGCACCTCAAAAAGTTTCACCATTGTTGAAGAAAGCGAAATAGGAGCCTTGAACTCAGGTGAAAAGTACATTGCACTACGACCAAAAGGATGTAAACAACGTAGGTTTGTTTAACCTACAGAAATAATAAATGCATTGAGTTACCTGTAGGTAAAAATACTACAAGAAGTGTTCCTTCTATCATTGCGAAATACCCTAATTTTGAAAACCCGAAAGGTTACACCGGACATTGTTTACGCCGAACGTCGTCAACGCTTCTTGTTCAAGGTGGTGTTTCATTTGAAACACTAAAAGTACATTGAAAATGGAAGAGTAGTACGGTAGCGGAGAGCTATATTGAAGAAAGTATCTCCTCGAAGAACAAAATTGCTACAATGATAGCCCATTCCGTTTCCGAAAAACAAAATGTTAATGTTCCGAACGAAACCGAATGCACATTGAGGAGTTCATCAGACAGAACCTCAAACTTGGTACTAATTTTTCAGGAACATTTGAAAATTGTAATTTCTATTTGAGAGAAAATAATTAGTCCTTTTTTATGTACAGTTATAAATATAACTTTTCTGAGTAATTCATTTATTGAACTACAGAAAAAAACATTTAGCGGGCGTTATGATTCATAATGCCCTCCATAACGCCCGGGGCGTTATGGGTCTGTTAATAGCAACCGTTGCCAAAGTATTACAAAGCAGTAATAGACAAGTGGAAAATAAACGAATATACAGCTTGTTAATGAATAAATATCAAGCTCGAGCAGTTAAATGCCAGTATACGAGCTCGAAAACCCGAGAACATCACGGTTTAAAAACTATTTTAACGGATTTTAATATTTCCCCATATAAATATTTATAATCGGACAAAGGCCACTTTTCCATAATCTTGGAATTTCAAGAAAGAACAAGAGAAAAAAATATAAAAATATTCAGAAATGTTGTTAAAGATTATTTCTTTGGAACTAAAAATTATTGTGAGTTTTATTGTTGGTAAAGCCGCTACAGTACAATTAGAATTTTCCAAAAGTTAATGGATACAAAGTGGTTCTGCCAGCTTCATATAAACCTATATAACAGAACGTTTTTTTTAAATAGACGTGCAACAAATTTTTAATTGTGGTGATAAATTGGCAACAAATTATGGCATAAAACAACAATCGAAATTCAAAATTCCGAAATGGTTGTGCCAGGTTTATGGGGGTCCAGAACGATACCCGCGTGTAAATGACACCCGCGTGATCCGCTTTGCGTGTGTCTAATTAAACATGATTCTAAAATATCGTTTCACATTTTCAATAGTCAACTTGCATTCGGTGAGATTTATAAAAGAGTAAAAGAAAGGAGAATTATAATTGAAGCTTTTAGGCGTGCACAGATAATGTCGAGTTTCAAAATACGTAATTCATCTTTAAACAAACAAGTAATGTTTAATGCACCTTTGATGCAGTGCTCATCTATCTCCCGCATCTGCATCGTTAATCAATCGAATGAAGCGACGTGAAGTTAATCGAGTGAATACATTCAAGTTTGCAAGATCTGGCATAATTTTCTTCTTCGGCTCGTTTATAGTGGCCTTGGTGGTTGCAAATTTTACTTGCTACTATTATATTTTTTCCTGCAGCAAAGACGGCTTTATGATCACAGGTGATAACTCGCTTGTCCCTATGCTATTACAGTTCCTTGCTGGGATTATTCGATTCCTAACTATGATTTACCCTCCTGCAGACGGGTGAGGCCTGTCACTCCACGTCCATATCAAAGTAGGTCACAAATTCTCTTATTCTTATTCTATTATTATAACATTGATACTCCATATACCTTTCTACTTATGGAAATACTTTTTCTTTGCAAGTTTCGAAAAAAAAAAGGAAATGAATTTTGAAATATATCTCTAATTGTCCCCACATGAATTTTTGCGCCATCTAGATACAGATAGTTGTAACAGAGGTTTGAATTGTATTCTACATGACCACAGAGACAAGAAATTAGCGGCTATCCGTGAAATATTTGATTTATTCAACGAAAAATGTAAGTCGCTTTATTCACATGGCGAATATCATCATAATAAATGCGCAGGACTTCAGGATGTGATAGCTCGTCCAAAAATATAAAAAAAAGTTTCTATTAACTTACCCTCTAAAATGCACTATTTTGGAGATACAGGGTGTTGAAATTTTAAAAAAATAATCGTTTTTTGCGAATATCTCTGGAACCGTTTATCGCACAGAAAACAGATTTCGTAGGCATTTTCTACTCATAATAATTTTTAAAATTTATAATTGGTGAAAATTTTGAAGGGGTAGTGGTTGTTTTTTTCTCCAACTTCTACGCCACTGGAAAAAGTACAGTTTTGAGCCTCCTATATGAACCGCCAATGTTTTCTACACAAAAAAGGTATTCTTGGTCATAAGCTCTAAAATTGACTGTTTTCAAGAAAAATCAACTTTCATGTTGTTTAAATAATGTTTTTTCCTCGTCAAATTGCTGCTTGCATTGAAGCTAACGGCGAACATTTCCAACAATTCAACTGAGTATGATTGTTATTGTTTTTATTTTGCAATTAAGAAGTCAACGTTTGGTTTTGTTACTTGTTTTAACGTTTAAATTAATTTTGTATAATTAGGAAAAAAATTATTTAAAAAATTTACCATGTTTTTCAACATGAAAGTTGATTTTTCTTGAAAACGGTCAACTTTAGAGCTTATGACCAAGAGTTCCTTTTTAGTGTAGAAAACATTGGCGGTTCAAGTCATACTTTTTCCAGTGGCGTAGAAGTTGGAGAAAAAAACACCCACTACCCCTTCAAAATTTTCACCAATTATGAATTTGAAAAAATAAAAAATCCGCACAAAACATAGCTTATTATGAGTAGAAAATGCCTACGAAATCTGTTTCCTGTGCGATGAACGGTTCCAGAGATATTTGCAAAAAACGATTATTTTTTTAAAATTTCAACACCCTGTATCTCGAAAATGGTGCATTTAAGAGGTAAGTTAATAGAAACTTTTTTTCATATTTTTGGACGAGCTATCACATCCTGAAGTCCTGCGCATTTATTATGAAACACCCTGGATGAAATGCTGCTAACAGATCCAATAATCCTGACACAGAATGTTCTAAGAGCAGAATATCCTTTATCAAACCTTGGTGCACAAGAACATTGTCAAAAGAGCATCAATGAATAATTTACCAAGAACTATTCAACGTACAACTGCAAAATATGCTGGAATTATTTTGGAAGAGGAGGCAGAGGAGCCAACTCCTGCTCCAACCAAAAAGGTTTATTGTAAATATTGCAAACGCAGAAAAACTATTTATTTTTAAAAGTTCTGTAAGTGTTGGCTATGTATGAAACATACTATAGTATGCTGCAGGGAATGTGCCGACCGGAATACGTATAGTTTATGTTGTTCCAACTTTGACGAAGTATATTTTCTGCATGGACTGTTTTTGAGATATCCTTTTATGTTGGTTTTCAGAACGCTATTTTGACTTTTGATTGGAATAATTACTTGAGGTTGATCTTTTTTGTTTTTCGTTGAGTTCAAAAAATAAAAATAAATGCAAAAACTGCAGTTTTTTTTAAAATATTCTTTTTAATTGCAACACATGGTGAATATTGCGATAAATATAACTAAAGTTGACGCTTTCTTTATAAGAGAACACAGCGGATATATATTTTTCAGAAAATCAGTTTGTTTTTTCTTTATTCAAAATTTTTCATTTTGCTCGTGCGTTTGTGTAATTTTATTTAGCCCGTCTGCTTGAGGATTAATAAAAAATTCCTCAGTGTACTTAGTTGACGAATGAAATCAGCTGATTTTCTCAGAGTGGAGAAACTTAATTTAATTTTTTTTGTGATTTATGACGGTGGCGCCTAAAAATGAATTGAATAAATATTTAAAAGCAGTCATAACAACTCCATCAATATTACACGTTTTCTGTTTTACTCAGCATCGACAATGAGGGGTCTGTATACAGTAGGAAGTGAATTTCCTGCCATAATAGAACGTGTTGAGAGGTATTTGCCTTTTCTACAACTGTTTCTGCATGCCGCCCATGCTTGTATTCATAGCGATATGAATGGCCTGAACGTGGGGAAAATATTTCAGTGAATCACGTTACGATAAAGGTATTTACTTTCGTTGAGGGAGAGAGAGACGTTGCATCCTTATTTGTTATTGAACTTGCTCCACAACAATATTAGTGGAAACCTGACTAATTACAATTGTTACTGGTCAATTTTGAGGGTCTAGAATACTTGTAATCTAGGTACAAGTTTATACAGTGACCGCCAAAAAGTATGTACCATATGGGAAAAATTTTTATTATTGGAGTATTGGAAAAAATATTCTTGGGAAAAGTTTGTGCATGTCCGATAACCTAAAAATCGATTTTGACACATGTCACGTGATCGCTAGAATGGCGGCAAAATGAAAAAAATTGTAATGCAAAGGCAAAAAATGGGTAAGATGGCAAGATATCAAAAAAAGTTATTTGAAAAAGTCACTTAGAATTCAATTTCATACACATTAACGACGTTTCAAGAGATAATTAAAAAAAAATTGAAAATAGCAATTTTTTAAAAATATTTTCCCATCTATTTAAAAATTATTTTTTTTCTTATGAATAGCTTGACTATACTGAAACATTTGCATTTTAATGATAATGACAAAACTTTCTCATTTTCTCCACATCAGAGGGCACTAAATTAAAAAAATTGGTTTTTGCCAGAACCCTCGCTGTTACATTGGTTCTTATATAACAGTTATATCAGAATTCCAAGACTATTGTGTTGATATGGCAATCTAGAAACACCATGTTTCCTGGTTTTATTCAAGTTTCAATAATAATGCTGTATGAGCGTTTTACTTTGCACATAAACTTTAAGAATCTTTAATTTGACGCACTATTTTCAAGTTTATGTGCGAAGTGAAACGCTCATGCACGATTATCATCGGAACTTGATTATAATCTGGAAATTACCATGTTTTTGGAGTGTCATGTCATCACAATGGTCGTGGAATTCGGATATAACTGTTAGATACGAACCGATGTAACAGCAAGGGTTCTGACAAATTCCCATTTTTTCAATTTAGTGCCCTCTGGTGTGGAGAAAATGAGAAAGTTTTGTCATTATCATTAAAATGCAAATGTTGCAGTATAGTCAAGCTATTCATTCATTCATTCAAAAAAATTGCTATTTTCAATTTTTTTGAATTATCTCTTGAAACTTCGTTTATGTGTATAAAATTGAATTCTAAGTGACTTTTTAAAATAACTTTTTTTGATATCTTGCCATCTTACCCCTTTTTTTGCCTTTGCATTGCAATTTTTTTCATTTTGCCGCCATTCTAGCGATCACGTGACATGTGTCAAAATCGATTTTTAGGTTATCGGACATGCACAAACTTTTCCCCAGAATATTTTTTCCAATACTCCAATAATAAAAATTTTTCCCATATGGTACATACTTTTTGGCGGTCACTGTATATAATTCGAAAAAAAATAACAATGTTTCTCTTCCAATCTCCATGGTGAATTAATAACGTTATCGGGGAGTTCATATTTAAGTTGTTATAAATTCATACTTTACATTGTATCAAGACTCGGAAATTTTCAGCAATGAACAAGATGTGCAATAAGATCTTCGAAGGTGATCAGAACTCTGGTGACTAGTCTTGATCGAAGGATTCATCACCAAAATGCAGAGGGCAAGCGTGCCTCAATGCATTGGAAAATATGAACTCTTACCTTGTGAGCACAGCTTTTCGGGTAAGAATCAATACCATTCCATACCATTGAGAAGTCTATTCATACTGGTATACCTCAAGGTACAGTTCTTGGACCAACTTCATTCAATCTGTACATGAATGAATTATTCTCTCTAGAAAGTAAAGGAAAAATTTTAGGATTTGCAGACGACACTACAATATTCTATATAAGGCAAATAATTGGCAAGAATTGAAATATACCGTAGAATCAGACTTTGACACAATAAAAAACTGGCTTGAACATAAACTATTAACCATAAATTTGGAGAAAACCCAGTATATGCCATTCAGCTGCAATAGCACGAACAAACCAACCTTTTCATGTATAGACCTAGGCAACCAACACTTGATTCTTATTGAAAAAAAGTGAAGTATTTAATAATAATAATAATTGAATTCATTGCCTCAAACTACATGTATTTCATTTTACACAATTGAGAGATTCAGAGGTTATGGAGTTTGACGACAAAAGGCAGAGTTCGGTCTTGACGGTAAGATAAGTTACCGAGAGGACGCACTCTTCCACTCAACCTAGGGGTTACCAATTTAGAGGTAATTATTGATTCACATTTCAAATGGAATGAACACATTACCTATATTTGCAAAAAGTTACGAAGTATTCTATATAAATTCAAAACCTTAAGAGAAATATTCACCTCCCATCATCTAAATATTCTTTACCTCGCACTTGTGGAAAGTCACCTACGCTCTGGTATTGCATGTTGGGGTGGGGCCTTCCGAACACACCTTCGTCCTCTTGAAGTACTACAGAACAAGTTTTTAAAACTGATGTTTTCGAAAAGTTCACGCTTTCCAACAGACAATCTGTTTTTTTAATCCTGTGTTTTTGATATTCGTCAACTATTCTATTACATACCACAAGAAGAAAAGTTGTCTTTTACCGTCACACTGTTATAACACCCGAAGAAAAGATCACCATGTAATTCCATTAACACAAAAATCACTTTTACAACATTCCTACATTTCTTAGACCCAAAATTATTCAACACTCTTCCTATTACAATAAAAAACATTGACATATTTCACCATTTCAAATAGTCATTGAGATGATTTATATTCAGTCAGCCAAGACAAACGATTTCTGATTTTGTTGACATAATAGTTATTTTTGTACCAAGGGTATAAATAGATGTTTATGCCCTGAGGGCGACGTTTTACGAACCCTTTTCTCCCTCAGAGCTCTTTGACTAGGGAATTGGAGTTTTCTTTCGTAAATCTTCAAAATGAAAAACATAAATATTTGCTGAAGTATTTCCTGTCAACCACAATTCAAGGAAAACAATATTATGACGGTTTCACCATTGTTTGTTTTACAGACAGTCCAGTTATATAAGCAGTGAGTCAGTCTACTTCAAAATTATAAATCGTCGTTTGCCAGAACTGTGGGAATCACCCACCAGCGGTACATTTCTCATTCCATCAACGAGTGTAATAAAAATAAAAATGTCGTTAATTTACAATGCAGCCGAAATGTACAACTTTCTTCCTTGTAGCATGAAAGTTCAATCAGATAGTCGGTTTACGACATCTGTAAAAAAGCTTCTGCTTGAAATGGACGCAAGTTATTGAACGTGAGCACTCTGGTATACAGGGTGTCTGATCGCCTCGGACTCTTGTGGCCATATGGTATTTTTTTTCAGTAAACGGCCTGGGGGAGTACATGTATGTCGATCTGAAGCACATTTTAAAAATAATGATTTTTATACAAGGTGTTTGAAATAAGCGTGACATATCAAAGTTATTTTTTTTTAATGGAACACCCTATATTTTCTTACATTTTTTAATTCTTTGAGAAAAAATAAGCTGACTTTGCTAAAGTTTCCCTATACCTAACTCTCTCCATTTATGAGATATTCAACTTTTTCTCAAAATGTAACGTTGTCAAAAAAATTCAATATCATTGCAATTATCCACTGCATGTGTACGAAATTTTTACCGGTCACTCTTATCCCTTTCAGCTAATTACTGCAACTTCAGATGACGATCAATATTATACAGTGTGTTTTATATTGCCAGGAACACTTACCGCATATTTGAACTCCAATAACTTTGTTATTTCAAATGGTTAGGTATAGGGAAACTTTAGCAAAGTCAGCTTATGTTTTCTCAAAGAAATGAAAAATGTAAGAAAATACAGGGTGTTCCATTAAAAAAAACATAAATTTGATATGTCACGGTTATTTCAAACACCTTGTATAAAAATCATTATTTTTAAAATGTGCTTCAGATCGACATACATGTACTCCCCCGTTTACTGAAAAAAAATACCATATGGCCACGAGAGTCCGAGGCTTTCAGCCGGACTCACCCTGTATACAGAGTGGGCCATTAAAAACGAAACAGTGGCTCTGCAGGTCGGCAAAACCGAATTATATAAATACGCTCGGACACGTCAACAACATTTTCGAGGGGTACATCGTTCTCGATGAAATTCACCCGAAATACATTCCATCCCTCGGAGTTGTGACCGCCACCCCTAAATTTTTAAATGGCAACATATGGCAAGTGATACCTCATTTGGAAGGTACGAGGGCTGACAATAAAGTAAGGTCTCCAACGCTGCAACTTCGCCGGATCACGCGCTAGGCGAAATCTGGCAACACCGCCGTGTTCCTTGGTTCCCCCACTACCACTTTGCTGCTGGGTGAGGCTTCCCCGACCGCTCAGTATTGGCTGAGCAGCCGTCAACGATGGAGGTACCACTCGCGTCAGCGTCCAAGTGCGAATTGCGTTCTGTAATACGTTTTTTGAGTGCGAAAAAGGTGACACCTATTGAAATCCATCGTCAACTAGTTGAAGTTTACGGGGAAAAGTGTATGGACATAAAAAACGTGCGTAAGTGGAGCCGCGAGTTCAATTCCGGGCGCACTAATGTTCACGACGAGGAGAGAAGTGGCCGACCGTCGGTCTCGGATGCGATTGTTCAAGCAGTGGAGGCAGAAATGCTCAAAAACCGCCGTGCGACAATTAGGGACTTGGAAGAGAAGCTTGGAGGAGTGTGTAGCAGCGAAACAATCCGTCATATCCTTGTGAACAAGTTGCAGTACCACAAAGTTTCTGCCCGATGGGTGCCGAAACAGCTGACCGAAGACCACATGAAGCGGCGCGTGGAATGTGCGACCAAAGTTGTGGCCCGTTTTGAAGAGGAAGGCGATGATTTTTTGGAAGGGTTTGTTACGGGGGATGAAACGTGGGCTCATCACTACACACCCGAAACAAAGGAGTCGTCCAAACAATGGCGCCATAGCGATTCTCCGAAACCCAAAAAGTTTAAGGCGACACTGTCAGCCGGCAAGGTGATGGCTACGGTGTTTTGGGATCGCCACGGGGTATTGTTGGTGGATTTCATGCCAAGGGGAACCACTATCAATGCAGCAAGGTACTGTGAGACCCTGGAAAAGCTTCGTCGTGCCATAAAAAACAAACGCCCGGGATTGCTGAGCAAAGGAGTGAAATTTCACCACGACAACGCGCGCCCGCACACAGCCAACGTTACCCTTGACCTGCTCAAGACATTTGGCTGGGAAATCATCGATCACCCTCCCTATAGTCCCGACGTGGCCCCCAGTGACTACCACATGTTCCCCGCCCTGAAAAAACATCTCGGAGGGAAGAAGTTTGATAGTGACGCGGAGGTTCAGAAAGAGGTCAACACCTGGCTGCGCGAGGCGGACGGAGAGTGGTATTCTGCCGGTATAGACAAGTTCATCGTGCGGATGCGCAAGGTGTTGGAAAAAAATGGCGATTATGTAGAAAAGTAGCCAAGACCTTGGCCTTTCCAACGGTGTATCGCTTTTTGTAAATAAATGTCATTTTCTATGAAAAAAAAATTGGAGACCTTACTTTATTGTCAGCCCTCGTATATTCCTTCTTAATATCAAACAACAAAAATTAATTGATTCTATCGAATCGTTTTCGAGATATAGGAACTTAAAGTTGGGAAATCACTTTTTAATCAATAAAGATAAGATCTATAACAATGCAACTGTTTGATAGTTATTTTTGTATCTAGTGCGCGAAATGCTACTTTGATGATCCAGAATTTTCACAGAGGCGCAGCCGAGTTAAAAAAAATAGTCGAGATCAATAAAGTATTTCGCTCACGAGTGGCAAACATAATATGTTTTAATATAATAAAAATATTTTTCCATACCTGGGTGTTCAGTTATGTTTCCGTCATGGGATACGTTTCATTGACAGCAATGAAAATATCACATTTATTTTCAGTTGTCAGTGAAGGGACTCACGTGCTTTAAATTCATCTTTTTTTTGCTTGTTGATCGTTGTTCGCAATCTTTCCTGTAGTTTCGTTAATGAGACTCGATAATGTGTGTTCAACTTTTTCGAAAAACTTTTCATTCAAATGATCAGAATTCTTCACCTGTTTCTCATTTCTCCACTTGAAAACGTTATCATTTTCAATTATTTTAATGCTGTGTTTTGTTTCAGGTAAGGACGAATATTTTTGGATACCTAAGATTGATTATACAACTTTTTTACGTGAGTATATCCATAAAATAATTGAATTAGAATATAAGACAACAAAAATAATGACGTTTAATTTCGTGAATTCATTTCTATATGAAATTACTAAGAATCGAAAGCTGATGACAACAGCGCGAAGGTGTAGCCGGCGTACAACCCATTTTAGCTGCTCATCTCTAAAAAAAAATCACGTGATTTTTGTCCTCATGCTTTGTGACAACCTGTCTTTTTGCAGAGCTGAGGAGAATGACGTGAGAGTGGCAACATTCGAAGAAAAGTGTCCGATCTAACTCGACATTCCGATGTCTAGCTATTAAATGAAACTATTGCATACAGGTAATTTTTGATCTTGAGAATCATACGAGACAGAAACTCCTGTATTTTCAGAGAACATCGTGTTCATTTTGAGAATCGAACAGAAAGAGTTATCCCAGATGGGAAGATGTCGGGAATCATGTGTAACCTTAGAAGTACCACAAGGATCAATTTTAGGCCCGTTAATATTTCCTAGTATATATCTGATTTTCATAATTTTACAAAAAAATGTACAATCCATCACTACGCAGGTGATATGCAGATATATCTCTCATTCACACCTTCTGATCTGTTTCAGTCACAAGATTACATAAATAATGACTTGACATAAGAACATAAGAAAATCGCAGTTCATGTTATTTGAACCTGAGAAAGTTAGAGTCTGCAATGAATCTGTTGGGTATCAACTATTAACATAGATAATGATGTTCTTCCTATTGTGAGTAATTGTAAAAACCTCGAACTTTGGTTCACAAAACATACAAGATATTTATGTCAATCATCGTACAGCGTTTTCAGGCAACAATTATTCTATCCAAATAGGAATATCCTCTCTACTAACCCGAAACTGACTACCATCGCTCATACTTAAGGTTTTCATTTGGATCACATAATTATCCTCTAAGATACGTGCTTCTGGTTGGTTGAAGTTAGAACAATTGAGCTGTTTCACCAGATAACCACGAACGATTGAAAATGTTTTCACATATTAACCAAATTTTCAATCGTAATAAGTCCACTATAGTCATTTTAAACATAATACATCGATTTTCAAACGTTTTTATAATACGTGGAAAAGTATAATTCACCTAGAAAAAAGTATAAAAATACGTAGAAAAGTATAATTCACCTAGAAAAATTTCAAGAAGAGAATGAAGATTATTATTAAATACAGGTAGATCTTCATAATCATTAGTTACTGAATCTAGCGTTTTCATCTGACCGCACCTGACTTTACCTTGATCACTTAAGTTCCATACAGCTGGTTATTTAATATAGATGCATATTCACTTTTTTTAACCTCAACCGTTCTTTTCGAGCAAATTTAGTGACACGGAGGAGCTATATTCTGCATTCAAACGCTATTTACGCGTCGATCTAACATTTTAAACAATTTTTGAAAGATAGAAATTTTCACCGACCATAACTACTATAACGCTAAACTCTATCACTGATAGAAGTCCTCGTCTAATTCAAGAAATAAAGTTTATTGCTCAATTTATTCAATGACATCTGACATATTCAAGGAAAACTCAATGTAGTTTCTGATACCTTGTCCAGAAATACCTGTCAAGTCGACACAATTTCAAATAGCTTGTATGCATTGAATCTTTCGATTTTTATTTGATAACTTTCAGCAATATTGGTTTTACTTTTCCATACAATAGTTTTTTTTCTGCAACCATCCGGGAAGTGTTCACTTCCCGAACTTTTTTTCTTTGGGAAAGTAGCACTTCCCGGCCTAGTCCGGGAAGTACGTACTTCCCGGACTAGACCGGGAAGTGCTCGAATTTTAATATAAATATTAATATAAATAAGAATTAAAATGTTTCTGTTGGTACCTATCTTCTGTTCCAATTTCGAAATATAATACAAAGAACTAAAATGTTCGAAATATTCAAATTTGGAATCACAGCCAGGGTAGTTTACTCTTGATCAAAATTCTATTTTTTATTCCCCCCTGTACACCGTTTGGAAATTCATAATTTTGATAACTCGAATACAAGTATTCCGTAATGCGTCAATTTTTATGAAGAATAAAATTTTCTGACAAATCGATAATAAAAAAGTTTCCATATGGAACAAATTTTTGAAACTCACTGTATATAGTCATGACCACCTTTTGATAGGCAACCCAAATTAGGCATATTCGTCTATTTTTGTAACTTCATAAAAAGTATGTTTCATCCGGTTAACAGATGGGTGAAGGTCGACCTCTCTTCGACTCTTGGACTCGCAGACTTCCAGGACTCGCTACCGCTCGTCCTAGAATTTGGTCTACTCGTCCAAAAAAACAGTATTTTCCGGACTTGTTACGTAAATTACTATTTTGTACGATTACTGATTGGTTTGAGTTGAAAACAGCTTTCTGCTAATACTCCGCCTATTCACATTTGCAGATAATAATGCATTTATCTTATATTATGTTTTATATACATTTAATATATTTATAATTTTTTTTCTGCACATGTTGAATGAAGGCTAATTATTATTATTATTTTCAGGTAACATTCTCTTGTCAAATTCTCGATATACCTACATTAAGATTTTTCTCGAGTGTAACAGTTTTGATACATTCTCACATGTTTTGCTCAAAAGCAAGTGTGATGTGGGTTGCCTAGATGCCAATCCTGGTGTCGAGTGCTTACTTGATTTACTTTGACTCCCCGAGGTTGGTGCAGTAGGTTTTTCCGGGGTTTTCTATAGCTGAAAAGTGAATGCGTTACTAATGGACCTTTATATTTACGAAAAATAAATTGCAAAACTCGATTAAATCGATAGTTTCTAGTCTGAAACGGCCTTTTAACAAAGAGTTCCACTATATTTTTTCATTTTGAAAGTATACCGCTGACGTCACATTCATCGGAAACAGCCCCCCCCCCCCCATCATAATCCACGTTCCGAAACAGGCAATACCGTTCTCCTTGAAAGTATAGCTTGCAATGGTTCATTAGTCTGAATAGTGATTATTAGAAAGGTATCTCTAAGGGGTTACTAGGGAAACAAAGGATAAATTGATGGAAAAAATAAGAGAGGAGAACTGAATGGAGGCAAAAGTAATCTGGTTCTAAAGAATATCAAATTTGTATATTATAGCTGAAATCCATTCAGAATATTGGCTGCCGAAATCCCTATAAGATAGTTATCAATATCTTATAGAAAAAGGGTCACTTCATCAATTGGCATCGATAAATATTTGATAACAGCCATTCGTCAAAATAGGACATAGATGATTCCTTACATCCAAGTAAATGGAATATTGAGATGAATAACTCATCTACAAAGGAGATGGTTCATTTCTAAAAATATTACAACTGAGAGCAGGTAGGAGAAAACATATTTCAATTTTCGACATATGAGAAGGGCCGTTCCAATCACGGAAACTTGAGTTGGTTCGTTCGGGACAACTTCCGCAGCCAGAATCATTCATAATAATTATCATTAGACAAAAATCAATTCAATTTGTAAAGGGTTCTGGCCAGAATTTGTGTTTAAAAATAACTATGACAAATTTCTATCTTGATTTGATAGATGTCATTTTGATAGCGCATTGACAGTTGTAATTGCCGTACTACATACAGAGTGTTCATCATATTATAGTATTGTTGGTGAAGTGAATTTGTTTTACTGGAGTGACTTGAATGAAAATACCCTGAGATTGTTACAAGCTCCTATAGCCCAGTTCCAAAATTGTAGATAGTGACTCATCGTCAGTTTACGTGCATTACGCACTCTGAAACCACGTAAACTGACGATGAGTCACTATCTACAATTTTGGAACTGGAGTATAGCTTATTATAAGCCATTGAGAAATAATTAAAACTTTGTCACTTGATCAACTCAGAGAAAAAAAATCCTCATAATACCTATTTTTACAGTATTTATAGCTTTCAAATCTTCTGAACGTACCTTCTTTTGATGAAAAACGAGCATTGGCAATACCGCAAATCGTAATAAAGTGCTCATTATTCTTGGGGTGAAATCAAGTCAGATGAAGAAATGTCTATAGGATTTTATTGTGACTTTCATCTTTTTGAATTTGGTTTTCGAGAATATTTTTCTGAATATTTATTAGTACCTAAAATTTTTTGATAGATCAAGATCTTTTTTGCAATGACTAAAATTTAAAATCTTTCTATGAACTCTGCTTTGAATACAACTATAACATAACGTAAAGTACTCACTGTGAAATGTTCTTGACAGTAACATATATTTCCGGTTTTTACACAGGGTTTATGCATTGCTTCGAAACACATTTTACGACGCGCTTCATCTTTAGGTGCATAAAAAAATTGTTTATTAGAATTTCCACTGATGTTCAAACAACCGGGTACAAAGACTTTTTTCGACATGTTCACAGTTATTGCAGGGATACAATTACAGGAATTACAAAAAAGGAGAATACAAACAACATTTGAAAACCGCATTAACCGCATTAACCTCAAATAAGAAATCACGTAGGGTCTGTTCGAGTGCAAAATAGATGTTTGATGCAACTGCTTTACTTGTATCCAATTTTAATGCAGGCAAATGAGTTAAACAAAGACAAACGATTCTTATTGGTTTGCTCCGTGAAACAGACGAACGAACCTATCTAGTATCAAATGACAACTGTCATACGACCATTATATTTGAATGGAAAGATTCCAGGGTGCACAACTTTTACAACGTTGCCAGGTCTAGTTTTGATGAACGTGACGTCACGAATCACTTTTCTTCTGATTATAGAGAAACTTCTAGTCAGATAAAAAAATAAAAAAATCCCGAGTGATATTTAGCGTATATACTCTCATTACAGTGTCTCAAACATTTGTATTGCTCGCCCAACTTCCAACGGAGTGAACATGTGAAGTATAAGGTAGTCCTAAGCTGCTTCTCGCACTAAAGTGCTTTTACCAGAAAGCTCTTAGGGGATGTGAATGGGAAACTAAGAGAAAATTTTTACGGTTTCTTTTCTACTGGGGCGTCACCCAGGAGCCTGGTTGTGATATGAATGAAAAATTCATCCTATTTGTATCTGTCAGTGCCGTGTAATTTCTATTGTACAAGGTGTATAAGTATACACTTTGCTATGATTTCACGAGTTCATTAGTACAACAAACAACAATTTTTTTAACAAAATTTATTATTTTCCCGAAACAAGGACCTTGACATATACAGTTTGTCTCACTAAGTTGGAACCATATGGAAAACTTTTTTATTATCATTTTAGGAAAAAAAGTTATTCTTCATAAAAAGTTCTGCATTTTCTAAAATCTAAAATACAATCATCAGATATCAAATTTTTTTCAGTCGTATACGCGGTGTGACAAAAAATATGAATTTTACTCAAGAGTAAAGTACCTCAATATAGGAAAAAGTTGTTCAGAATTGAACATGACATCCATCAAGACGCTCAACAACTGAATATTCAGAATGAAGTATTGCTGATTCGTGGTCAAATAATCAATTATTATTTTTAGGTTATCATTTTTTATTTCAATAAATAACACAAGTATCTGTATCCATCGGTATATATTATATTTCCTAAAATTGTATTAGACGCATCTGCAAGAGTCTGAATAGCATCTGCCACTCTTTCGAAAGATCTTTTTATTTTGTATCCTGAATTATATACATGAAGACTTTTTTTTCCGAATGAGTTTAGCAAAATTTCGCTGAAAGAAATATATTTTGTTTCTTGATGCTTTTGGCTGGCTCTTGAAAAGTGTAAAAAACTATGGCCTTGTATATCTGAGAGTATTGTAAGGACATGATTAGAATTGGACTAGTTAATTCAAACATTTTCGAAACTGTCTAAATCAAACTAGCAAGCACGAAAATGAATTTTTCTAGTTAAATTGACGTTTCATGTGATGTTGGCAACATTGGGACGGCTATATTCACTCTTGTTCAAAACCAATATCTATTAGATATTTCAGGTGTGCACCGTAATTGACCATTCTGTTGTATGTTGATAATTTCAGATTTTCATTTTTCAATATTGAAAATTATTCAAGGTTTACCATAATAACACCGAATGTTGCCATCTAAACACTTTTTGAGTTATTTTTATACAACGACCTCTTAGTAAGTTGTATTTCCTACCGTCTTCCTAGACGGACATCAACTTTTTTATTTGACGTTTTAGACCCATAACTACTATAACGCTAAACTCTGTCAGTGATAGAAGTCCTCGTCTAATTCAAGAAATAAAGTTTATTGCTCAATTTATCCAATGACATCTGACATATTCAAGGAAAACTCAATGTAGTTTCTGATACCTTGTCCAGAAATACCTGTCAAGTCGACACAATTTCAAATAGCCTGTATGCATTGAATCTTTCGATTTTTATTTGATAACTTTCAGCAACATTGGTTTTACTTTTCCATACAATAGTTTTTTTCTGCAACCATCCGGGTCACATTTTCTTTGGGAAAGTAGCACTTCCCGGCCTAGTCCGGGAAGTACGTACTTCCCGTAATTGACCATTCTGTTGTATGTTGATAATTTCAGATTTTCATTTTTCAATATTGAAAATTATTCAAGGTTTACCATAATAACACCGAATGTTGCCATCTAAACACTTTTTGAGTTATTTTTATACAACGACCTCTTAGGAAGTTGTATTTCCTACCGTCTTCCTAGACGGACATCAACTTTTTTATTTGACGTTTTAGACCCATAGTTACTTCTAGGAAAATGATTCCCGTAGAAAAAAATTTTTTTTTTGGAAATTCTGTCTGTCTGTCTGTCTGTCCGTCCGTCTGTCGTGACCAATTCAAAACGCTCTCATTTCCGAATTGTTGGAGATATCGCTTTGAAATTTTAACCATATTAATAATTCGAGGACAATATTTTTGCGATCTTAAAACCCGGAAAAATTTTAAAGGGGTTTTTCCGGTTTTTCTTCTATATTTTTTGGACGTATACGTCTGTAGGTCCTACAGAAGTGTATAGTTTTTGAGAGGGATCGGAAAATGCTTACGGATTTTCCAAGCGATTTTCTGAAAACTGACAAACTCAAAAATACGCCAAACCAATCGACGAAACTAAATTTCGAAAAATGTAATAGGTAGAGCTCGAATAGAGGAACAAAATATATAAAGGCATTATTTCACAAAAATAATCGGAAAACTGAGAAAACTCGAGAGTACTCGAGAAAACTTGAAATAAAAAATTTCAATTTCAGACAATACGAAATATCTCGAAAACGGTTGATATTTTCGCAAATTATCAAGATACTTTTTTTGACCGCTTTTAGAAAATCTACAAAAAATGTTGAAACATTTTTTCTGTAAAATCAATTGTCCAGGAAATATTTCAAAAAAATGGAAATTCGAGATATTGACCGTACTAATGAAAAAAATTTAAATGTTAAAATTGCTCTGGATGCATCTTTACAAACCACATCGATATTTCCAAACCATTTTTTTCCATCTCGAATTAAAAGTGGATTTTTTTTTTAATGGAAAAAAAATTGGAAAATTTGAAAATTGCCAAAATCAACAATAGAGATATGGACTTGGAAATATTTTCCGTTTCTTGTCTAAAAACACCAAAAACTCGAAGAATAAACGAGATATTGAAAAAATATCCAAACAGTTTTATAGTTCCCAAGAGGTTCTACAAAAAGTTCCAATGAAATTTTTCCATAACTTGAAAAAAAAATCGATTTGGAGAATTTTGGTCCTTTTCTCATTGGTATGAATTCAAAAAATGATGGCATTTGGTTGGTTTATATAATATGAGGAAAATTGTCACCATTGTAGTCTTTATAATAATACTTCAATATTTCAATTTTTCAATTTTCAATTTACATTTTTATTTATACTTGAAAGCTTTGTCGATAAGTTGAAAAACTTCTGACATTAAAGAATATTTTGACTTTGACTTCCACATTAAAGGAAAGCATATTTGAGTTACACCATTCTCTTACTGTCGATATATCACGAGTCATATCGAAAACATTCGAACAGAAGGTTCATTATGATCGAAACTCTGTTGCTAGCTAAAGTCAATTTGTACCTTTCAACGAACTTTATCGCTCCGGGTCCAATTAAAAATCGCAACCCTTAAATGGCCCTGCCAATAACCGCTACGAAAATAACAAAACACACACAAACCCTCTCACGTAAACCTCAAGCCAAATTACACATCTTCACGCCAAATCAACCTCTCACGGCCGAAAAAGCAAATTCGTTAAAAATAAATCGTGTTTCAGCCTGGGCTAACAACGGGCTCAGCAGAGGCGAGACGGGGTTGTTTCACCACGGTGGGTGGAGGAATCCCCGTGTCTAGATGCAGACTAGCCGCCCGATTGCGGCGTTGCCATTTCTTTTTTTTGGCGACTCGATAATTGTGATTTCTAGTCAGATTTTGAATGAGACGTTGCGTTACTACAATGTTATAAAATTGCATGTATATCTACAAGAATGCATGCATAGAGTGTTGTTCAAAATTCTTTAATCTGTAAAAGTTTCAATATTTTTTTATATACAGTGACCGCCAAAAAGTATGTACCTACCATATGGAAAAAGTTTATTGTTATAGTAACGGAAAAATATTTCTAGGGAAAAGTTTGTGCATGTCGGATAACCTAAAAAACGGTTTTGACACATGTCACGTGACCACTAGTATGGCGACAAATTGGAAAAAATACCGTGAAGAGGCCAAAAGTGGGGTAAGAAGACTAGATATCGAAAAAAGTAATCTTAAAAAGTTGCTTGTAATTTAGTTTTATTTTCACATACAGAGTTTCAAGCAATAAATCGGAAAAAATTTAAATTGCAATTGAATATTGCTCTCTTCACAAAAATCAAAGTATTTTTTCTGAATGACTTGACTGTAGAGGGACGTTTTTGTATTTTGACGATAATGACGAAACTCTCTCAATTTCTCCGCACCAGATGGCACTATACTGAAAAAGTTGGTTTTTACCAGAACCCTCACTGTAACATTGGTCGTATCTAACATTTATATCAGAATTCCAATACTATTGTGAATAACTTTTGTTCAGGATGGCATGGGCTACATCATATTGAAATTTCAGCGATTTTCACCGAAACCGGTTTTCCATAAGATTAGTGTGGGGTCCTTTGAAAATTTCCTCACTATAATTCAAGACAAAACAGAAATGTATCAACAAAAATCATCCGATTTTCCCATTTGCCTTGAAGCTGGCAACACTGTTGACTCCGCAGTGCGTAGCAATAAACACGCAAGCGCACGCACATTTCGTTTCACTTATCACTCTGGGAACCCGAGGAGGCGAACAACCCCCGTCGCCCGTCGCCTTGGCGAGAGCCAGCCGCCCTTCTGACACAATTATCGTCGGAATTTATCGTCTACAGCTAGCGGCCCAGATTGTATCTGGAAAGTTGAATGATAGCCAGCCACGTCCTTACCCTGTCGGGTGCTGAAATAGTCGGGAGATCACGGCACTTTTACGATCAGAGGTTGAAAGAGGAATTCTTGAGAATGATCGTCGCCGTCGGTCAAATTGAGGAAATCTAAACCTTTGTGATCAAGGGACGGGTTAATTGCGGTAAATAGCTCTACAATAAAATAACGACTCGGTATTAAAATTCGTTTCAAACGAGAAGATACATCGTGACCATGGGTAGGTAGTAATTATTATTTTTGAATTTTCGTAAAGGGCAAGAGTCCGTGAACTCCAGACTTACGTCATAGTATAAAGACTGAAAATGTTTGTACGCAAATATACGACTGAGGGTAGAGGGTGAGAACGTTCGGAAACTTACTCTGGGTGAGCAACCCGATCCAAAGATGTGACGGATCACATAGATCACAAACCCGAATGAGGCATATTTTTTTGTATACCTACCGGTGGATCCACCAATCCGCCACTGTTGATGAAATAGTGGTTCCACCGGTGAAGAAAAAACCATGCCCTACTGTTTACGAACGTATCAGATACGTGACGCTCGCGATCGTGAACGCAGTAACCAGATAATAGGCTTTTTCAGAAACCTACTGGGGTTGACCGATTCCAAATCCGCAATTTTGGGGAGGGGGAGAGAAAAATCTTCGAACGCCCGGGATCGGCTCCTCGAGCGACTGTTGTACTCCCCCCTCTTCGTCACGTTTGGTACATACGGAATCATCCATAGGATGTGCTTCGCATGCACCTGGCTAAGTTTCCTTATGAACTTCTTCCTAACTTGATCCTTTTCCTGCGGTGTGGGTCGTTTTGCTTTATGTCCCCCTTTGTCTTCATTTGAGGCAGTCGTCGCTTCTGTTGAGTTCACTGCACTCCTTAGCACTATATCCGAATGCCAAGCAATTGAAACATCTGGTTACTGGGGCTCTTTTCTCTTCCTCCTCCACCGCCACATCAATCTCCGAGTTATATATAGCTTGGTTGGTTATATAGCAGTGCCAGCGTTTTTGGAGTGGGCTTGGACGTCTGTAACCTATACTGTCCTTCTGCATCTTCCCCGCTTCCATCTACACAAAGTGTCTGGCAATGAATGACGTGATTTCTAATAGCATAGTATATAAATGATTTGCGCTTTATACTGATATTCATTTTTGTGCAAAAATGTTTTGCCCCTCTACTACCTGTTATCTGCCAAAGACTGCTACTTGAGGGTCCTAGTAGCCAAATGGCCTCTATAGTATGACGTAGGACAAATAGCTTGAGTCTGAGTTAAATAAATTCTTTTAAATTATTGCTATAATTTTGGTAGAGCATCGGTCTCATGGTTATAAATCAGCATTTGTACGGGGCTTAGTTATTTTCTGTTGGGCTGTTGCCGACGAAAATTCCTACTGTAGGTATATGGAATTAAGTTAGCAGAAGGTTGTATTCTTGAAATCCAAATTTTTATTATTCGTTTAATGACCTTCTGCCTAGTTTGCAGAAAAACTTTTTCATATATTGGAAACTAGTAACATTCACTATTTGTGAGTGTACATATTCAATTCTCATGAATCTGCTTTGACAAACACAAACTGAAACGGAGGTTATTATGGAAAATATATTTCTGAGAGGAATTCTTAAATTATATTTTCAATAAATACCTACCGATTGTTGTATTTATATCAGTATGATATAGAAGGAAGAAGAGAATAATCAATAATATCAATTTATTGATTAACTGAATTATGTTTGATAATTTGAATTGTTTAATCTATCAACTCTTACGTTACCCTGGACTATTTAGATCATTACTACAATACGAGATAGGTACAGAATGATCATATCAAATTATATCATAACCCCGATCATATTTTAAAGAGAAACATTCTCAATTGAAAATTGAATCAATACATGACTCCTCTGGAAATGGAAAAACCCTACGATAAAATTGAAGTTACTTTTTTGTAATATCTAACAGAAAACAACTACTTCCTCGGCAAAAGCCACGCTGGACATTGAACTACATCTGATAGATATTGAGAAAGACCCTATATAACTTGAGAGAAAAAATCTGAAAGTGAAAATTTGCATTTTCATTCAGATAGTTGATTATTTATTAAATGTCCAGTTTCCATTGGAAATTCTTATCTATGAATGAGATAAGGGAGAATGTTATTCAGAAGTATCACTCACAGAAAATCGCTCATTTCATTGACGCGTGGAAATACACATCCCGATCATATTGTTTTGTTGTTGATGTTAAAATTGTTTTTTCCGTTAACCAGCTAACGTCCTCTTACGAACGGCAGCCCTCAGAAGTCGAAACTTGTGCGAGCCAAGGATTAACGAGGTCTTACCTTTTTACGTGCGATTCCTAGCACTTTCTCGGGCCATCAGAAGAAATTCTGTAGTCGCCATGGTTTGAACCATCGCCAACTGGCATCCAGTCGGCCATGGTTTGAACCATCGCCAACTGGCATCCAGTCGGCGATGGTTCAAACATATGATACCATACTTTCGTCATGTAGAAACTAGTCCGCATTGGACACATGTATTTGTCAGAAAACGTTTTTCTGCAAAGATATTGGCGGTAGTAAATTTTGGAAGGCTCTGTATATCTGATTTTCGTTACGCATTTATTTTTTCCATCAACACCACTCGGAGTTGTTGACGAAATTAAACAACCACAACCTGTAATCCATAAACCAAAGAGAGAGAGAGACAGCGAGCGAGAAAGACAGAAGAAACCGTACCCGGTATTAGGTGTGCGTGGGTGTGGGCTGAATTGCTCTAGATATCGGAATCCAATATTTGGGTCAAGACCATCTTGCTCCTAGATTTCTCAGTGAAAGATAAGGAGTATAGTACTATTAAAAAACAGTTGTTACTATGTATCATGAAAACAACATTTTTATAGAACGTCAACGGTAATTTATAGCTGAAATACTATTTTAATCATTTCCATTGTTTTCCTTTATTACTGATTTCCACTTCCAGCTTCGAGGTTCACTGACAGATCTGAATTTCTTACACTGTGGCTCAGGCAAAAGCTAACTCTGCCTTTTGGTAGATCTGTATACTTTATTGCCAATGTTTGTTTTCCTCTGCTTCTACCAATAAAAGCGTTTATTATTATTATTGTTACTAGTGAAAAAAGTAACGTCAGAATGTGAATCCGAAAATTGGCGGTGCTGGGTTGATGACAGAGCTTAAAACTCCCCTGGCACAAAATCATCCTATGGCTATATTAAACTAAATTGGCTATCAGAAACTATCCTTTCTCTCTTTCATACATCAAGCCTGAAGTAATGAGTAACTACTATTATTGAGGACAAAATATTTTTGAATGCATTAAAAGAAAGAATTAAGAAATATGTATATTTTCCTCTTTTCACGAACCTATATATTTTACACCTATGAATTAGTGTTTTTTTTACACGTTGACTGCCATGTCGGTCTATGAGACCGAGGAAAAATTATTCTGGTGAGCCACCTCGGTCTCATAGACCGAGGTTGAGGTTGATACACCAGGCCAACTCGGTCTATGGGACCGAGCCAATTGAACTGTTCTTGAACCCATCGGTCTAAATTATTGTCGATAATATCGCGAAAACAGACAGAGACGGCTTCAGCAACAAGTTTGCGTTGCAAATTGTTCTCATTCGACGCACAGACCGAGTCGGCGAGGCAGACAAATCAGTAAAAACAACGAATTTTTGGAAGATGAATACTGTAAACTCAGTCTCAATTTCCGAAAAATTCAACGATATACTATCTTCTGTAGGCTATACCTACATAGAGTCCATAATGGTTTCTGGGACAAAATTTTCGATTTTGCTTCGGCTCTGACTCCAAAAATGAAAAAATGAGCACGGCAGTCAACGTGTTTTTTAAACTTTTCATTAAATAATTTAAAATTTAATTCTCACTTCGCGATTAAACGAAATGGATAATAATAACCCTACATGTTTGAAATACATCAGAAAAACGAAGTAAATTTTTTTGGGAACATTAACTTCCTTTGTAATCTCCACGCAAACTAATGAAAAAATTCTTGTCTCCAAGATTTGTGAACAATGGTAACTTTCATTTGGTAAATTCGCTTTGTTGTCAAAAAAAATGTCGATTTATTTTCTTCCAAGAGATTAGTCCTACTTTGAGTAACAACATCCTCATATTTCATTGAGAATAAATTGAATAAAAAAAAATCTTTAAAGTGATAGTACTCAGAAATACCCACCTTTAGTTAATGAAACATTCGCATATCTATTTTCCACGGCTAACCAATTAATGTTTGGGTAATTTCTTCTCTTTGGACAAAGTCACAAAAAAGTTCTTTTAATACTGCGGAAATTAACCAAATATTGGGTACATTGTTATAAAAAGTGGAAACAGCACGGAACACAAGAACTCAAACACATTTACACACAAAAAAGAAATATAGCAGTAAAAACTATGAGGATGAAAAAGCGAGAATATTATGAAAGGAAAATTGAGGAAAATAAAACAAACTCGGTTGAATTGTGGAGGGTAATGAAAAATATTTATTTATAAATGAGAAACAAATGATAAGTGAAATAGAAATAAGTGATAATGAAATTATCAGTAATAAAAATGGTATGTCCGACAGGTTGAATAACTTCTTTGTGGAAAGTATCAAAAATATAATAGACAATATTGATTTAGCAGAAATTGACTTTCCAATTGCATCTAATTCAAATTTGGGGGTCACTTATGATTCCATAGAAAACTTCTCACTACTAGATTTCAGAGAATTGAAAGACATTGTTTTTTCGTTGAAAAATAAGGGAAGTCCAGATGAATTGAATGTTGCCTTTTTTTAAAATTGTTTCACTAACCTTTCAGAACCACTACTAAACCTCATTAATACCTCATTACTAACAGGGGAGGTACCTGATGACCTGAAAATTTCTACAATCATTCCTGTTCCGAAAAAAACAAACTCAAATAAAGCCTCAGATCTAAGACCAGTGAACATGTTGAGTTCAATTGAAAAGATAATGGAAAAAGCAGTCTATAACCAATTAGTAGATTATATTGAAAATAATAAACTCTTAACTAAATACCAATCAGGGTTCAGAAATAAACATAGTTGTGAAACAGCAGTTTAGTGTGTACTAGATGATTGGAAAATTAGCCTAGAAAAAAATGTGACTACTGTTGCAGTATTTTTGGGTCTTCAAAGAGCTTTTGAGACAATACACAGGGATAGATTATTACAAAAATTACTAGCAGTAGGAATAGATGGAATAGTCCTGAAATGGTTGAAAAGCTATCTGAAGAACAGAAAACAAAAGCTTAAAATAAATAATAAAATATCAGATGATATAGAATGTGATCAGGGAGTACCACAGGGAAGTGTGCTGGGACCCCTATTATTTTTGATGTATATCAATGATTTGCCGGGGGTGGTAGGTGAGAGCTCAGTTCATCTCTTTGCAGATGATACACTAATTTATTTCTCATGTAATGATCACACGAAACTGACAGAAACCATTAACATAACCTTAAAATCTATTCACAGTTGGTGTTGTGCTAATTATTTAAAGATCAATGTTGAGAAGACCAAGTACATGGTAATAAGTACAGAAAAACGATTTAGAAGCTTTTGTAACCAAAATTTTGAGATAATGCTAGGACGTGGAACGTGTCAACCAATTTAAATATCTCGGGGTTCATGTGGATAGGGGATTACAGTTTAAAGATCATGCCAACTTTATTATGAAGACGATATCATTCAAAATATATTTTTTATCTCGTTGTGCCCCATATTTGACAAGGTGGGCAAAAATTTTACTATACAATTCAATATTCTTCCTCATTTCACCTATTGTTCTACAATTCTGTATCTGCTGAAACAGAATGATTTGGCTCGTTTACAGAAACTCCAAAATAGAGCTATGCTCATAATTTTAAATTGCAGAAGGTTAACACCCATAAGAGAGATGTTGAAGCAGCTAGAATGGTTACCAATTGATTCTTTTCTTGTCTACCAAACCAGGATTTGACGTTAATTTTTATTTTTATTAATTTTCACAAATTTTCACAACTCATCGTGTCATAGTTAGCCATGGAAAAGTAATAATTGGTTATTTTCCGCAGGATTAATCGAACAGTTTTGGCAATTTTGAGACAAGAGACGAAAGTTTTGAAATTACCCTAACATAATTTACTACCAGACAATCTAAAATCTATCAAAAGTTATATCTCCCTCAAATACCATGTAAAACAATGGATGAACACTACAGATAGAAAAATACTGAATAACCTGATAGACCTAAAGTTTATACAATAAAAAATTAGACCGCCCTATATCCTCAAATACGACATTTTTCCTAATTATGACTACAAACCTACGAAAATGAGACGCAAATACCCTACTTCGACCAAAAACAAACAAAAATGCTTTCTAATTAGTGGTAATAGTTTACTTATGTGATTATTTAAATGTTTTACCTTTGTGATTTCAATGTTTTAACCCTTGTGATTATTTTTATGTTGGGATTATTTTAATATTATTATGAAAATGTTTTACCTTTGTAATTTTAATGCTTTAACCCATGTGATCATTTTTATGTTGCGATTATTTTAATATTATTATGAAATTACTGATATATTGATTGATTTGATAGTTATATTATATTATTGATACCTACATCACGCACAGTGATCTTCATGTCTATTTTCAATTTTGGATGTATCTTGTAATTTGAAATTTTTGAAAATAAACATTATTATTATTATAACTGATGAAAAAGTGATTAATGTTGCCAACTTTAGATGCCACCCTGTATATCCAAATGATTCAAGTATTGAGATATGGGGATTTCAGGGTATTCTGAAGCAGAATTTGTGTTGGGTTTGTAATAAAAAAATTCCTAATATTTCTCTAACTGTTCACTCTTTACTTGGTTATAGGTAGCTGTAGTAAATGGACATACGAATGTTTCATTAACATGAAGGTATGTTTTTCAGAGTACTATCACTCGAAAAAAAAAAATTAAATTGTTTTATCTCAATGTTGTTCAGTGTTGCCGTTCAAAGTGGGACACACTGTATATATCCTATGTTTGTACCTAAAGTTAATAAAACTGAAAGATAAAACTATGTTTTGGTAGACTATTTGCTTAAGATTCTTCAATTCAGTGAAGCATTTGTTCAGTTTATTTATATAATTGAAAACATCATATTCATTAAGTTCTTTTAAAATAGATCATCGTGATACATACCACCTATACCTGAAGACTTTACAATCACAAAATTTCTAACAACCAATTTGACAAAAGTTTTTACTCAAAACCAATCATACAATGGATAAACAAATTGGAATATATTACCTATTTAATTATAATTACTTACTCGTCAGGTTTTATACAGGAGATCAACAAAACCATGGTTATTGAACTTGTTTGAACGGAAATACATTTAACATATTAAAATTTATTCAAATACCCAATTGGGGTTTTTTTAAATTTGTAAATTTAAATTTCGTGGCAATCTGCAAACTCGTTCTGGACTGGATTACCAGAAACGAGTACCACGAGGTACTGACGAAAATGTGAAATAATTTGAAATGTAACAGAGATATAAATTGAAAAGTGACAGAGCTAAGAACTATGAATTAAAAAAATTAATATTGAAATGGGGTATTATTTTAATCTTTTGTGACTGTCACAGCTGAACTTTGTGCCATATGGCAAGCACTAAGATACATAGATGTGTTCATCAACACGCTATTTTTGATATAATCAGATTCTCTTAGCTCTCTGCAGGCTATTTCTGTAATTTTTTCCTCATACTCTCTAGTTCAGAATATCTTAGCAACCTTACATCAACTTGACAACAATAATAAAGTTGTTCATATAAAACCTTGAAAAGATTAAGGGCAACTTAAAAAATTGTATAATTAGAGAGATGTAGAAGAAAATCTGATGAATAGTTTTCGAAGTTTTCCCAAAAACCATTCATCATATTCCATTTCAAATATCATGACATATCAATGTCAAAATAAAAGATAATCACGATTTTTTTCAGAATTTTCAACTTCAACGTTCCCTCACAATTTTAAAAAGTTCTGAAAATCTGACAGTTGAGAAGAATCGCTTTTGCAAGTGATATTTATATGAAATTAGGAAGATTGAACATTGAGGAACTATAACTAATATTTTTCAGACATAAAATCAAACGATTTATAATTTTGATAATGATTTTCAAAACCTCGGACAAAAATCGGTAAATCGCTCCAGTAGTGATTCCTCTGTAGTACATGAAAGAAAAGACGAAGATAGTTCTGCTACTGTCCACAAGGTATTACACAGAATTATTGTCACTGTCATATTTACTGTACAGTGTTGCCAATAGTTCTAGACAGCGGTAACCGATGTAATTTGTTTAATTTTTCGAAAATGAAAGTTACGTCGATAGGGGTTTGTCAGTTCATCAGTTGGATGTTGGATTGGTCCGCGGGTCCGCGGTCCGCCTAAAGCCTTGGAGTCCTTGGACACAATTGAAGAAGTATGTAAGTAATAAGTTTTATGTTTTGCGATTTAAAACATCAGTTTTGGTTTTGGTTGGATGGAGACCTCGGGGGCCTCATTATTCGGTTTCAATGTCTCTTGCTGTGTAATGTCAACAAATTTCAGAAAATTTGTTGCGCAAAGTTGTTGCGCGCGCCATTGGATGCGAAGACCTCATTGTTCAAACTCAACACACCGTACTGACTTATGTGTGCAAGTTTCAAAAAATATAATAGGAAAGTTTGAACCGAAATTATTATAATAATTATTAATAAAGGAATTGGATGTTTTCCACCATCATGAATCATGACTTTGTATGTGTCTCATCAATGTTGACTTTTTACTATAAACCTCAAACATTTCCGAAAGCTCGACCAAATAACAAGAGTATTCTTTACAGCCCAGTATTTTGACTGCATCCTCAAGATCCATCCTTATTTTTCCTTGACTAGTCAGTCAAGACTACCCTTCTCCTAATACATATTATATATATATATATATATATATATATATATATATATATATATATATATATATATATATATATATATATATATATATTCTACATCTCCAATGTAGATAATACAGTGGATAAATAATTCATTATTGAAGAGAAAGAAATCACAAAATCATGTCCGCAACGAACAAGAAATGTAATAATAATAATTATTATCAGTAATCCGGCTATCCGTAATATTGCTACATAATTAATTTAACCACATTAAGTACCACAATTAATATCAGATAATAATTAATAATTCTGTGAGCTATTTCGCAGTACTCCGAATAATGTTGAGATTTGGCAACAATGCATTTGGAGTACGGTTGACCGTTGGATATTCAGCAGATATTCTAGCAGAAAACTGTTATTTATTTGGAAATATTATAAAAGATCGCTGTCACTATGGTACGAAAAACATATCTTGTCAGTGCCATCTTACAGTTCAGAAATGCGTGGTGCCGTGCACGGAAAGCAACAGAGAATCCTGAGAACATGGGTGCACTACCGATCCGCCCAGAAGACATGAAACTTTTTTTCGAACATAAAATGCGAAATGGCAGGAAGTTTGGGATAATACAGAAGCAAAACTGAGGTCGATTAAACCCGAAATTGTAACTTGGAAATTTTCATCAACACCAGACTACGCATTGGTCACATATCTGACATCATCATCACTCTTGAGGGGTGAAGGACTACCAGGACAGCATTCGGGACCTCCGGATTCCAAAAAATATAAAACAAGCTATCAACAACGATAATGAGAAGATGGAGAAATTGATACGTTTCATGAATGATACTGGGCTGAAGTTATGATTTTAATATACAGGGTGATTCAAAATTCGATGTAAATATTTGTTGGGATCAAAATAAGACTTTTTCTTCAAATCAACATGTGTCCTAAAATGCACCCCCTCCGAGCTACAGCCCCTGTGAGTTAGGAAAAAAAACAAGATTATCTAAAACTGTGACTAAAATAACGAATCGAATCTTCTGAAAATTGGCATACCTCTATTTTTTTAGGCACCCTTTTTTTCAAAAATTATGTATACCCAGTTTTGGTGGGAGTTGGAGGGGGGTCCACACTTTTATTGGCCCAATTTTTATGTTCAAAAAGAGAAACTCCGAATTCGAATAGCATAATCTTATTGGTCATAAAAAAAACTGAGAATTCGGTCTCTTGCATTTTTGTCGTACAACCAACCATTTGCCGGAAAATCGAAATCAGCCACAGTTTTAGTTAATCTCGTTTTTTTTCCTAAATTACAGGGGCTGTAGCTCGGAGGAGGTGCATTTTAGGACTCATGTTGATTTGAAGAAAAAGTCTTATTTTGATCCCAACAATACGCCCTTGAAATATTTACATCGAATTCTGAATCACCCTGTATAGTGAATATTGTTAGAGTAGAAGGGCTAATGACAGCCCGAAAAAAAATAGTGTCACAGACGAAGGAGAAGTGCTTCTCTTAATCTATTAGCCATATTTTGTTTAATTTGGAGTTAGTGATCTCCTGCAGCCCGGTTTCTATATATTCTCAATCTTTACCAAGACTTCATCACAGACAACATTAATACATTCTATAGATTAAATTGCCATTTTCTATAATAAAATTAGACGCGGGGAACGATAAAAAACCCTCTGAGTTTGTTGTTTTTCCCATTATGTTAAAGTGCTTATAAGTCGGCATCAAAAACCAAAATGTGAATGTAGCAACGCTCAATATACTTTTATTGTAGATCAGCTGAATTCAGCATTCCCATTTTATTTCGTCAGCCTAGATTGTATTGGTATTGGTAGGTATGGATGGTGACTGATGCGCTGCAAGGTGTTCTCGTTTACAGCAGCCCCTCAAGCCTCAATTCCTTCAGGAATTTTAGGATTTTGAGGGGGTCCATTTGTGGTATTTCTTCCACAGTCAGCTGGTGTGATCCCAGTATATTTAATCTTTTGTGGTGTACAGCATAACACTCCATCAATATGTGGTGAGGTGTTTCTGGATGTTCCCCACAGAATCTGCAGGTGTTGTCCTCCTCTAAGCCTAGCTTCCTTAGGTGTTCTTTGAGTCTGCAATGCCCCGTTAGAAATCCTGTGATTGTCTTTAGACTAATTTTGCTGAGGTTAATCAGTGTTTTCGATCTTGCTCGGTTGAAATTGCCGAGGAGATCTTTGGCCTGCCTTAGCCGTGGAAGTCTTTGCCAGTATGTTGCTCTCATTGCTTCTTCAGTTTTATTGAGTTCTTCTTGGAAGTAAGATTTTCCAAGTCCGCAGAATGGTTCTGGTCCGATCAATGGCGTTGATGCCCCTTTTCGTGCCAGGGTGTCTGCTTGTTCATTGCCTTCTACTCCGACGTGCCCAGGCACCCAGAGGAGGATCACCTTGTTGTTCCTGCCTAGATCATTAAGTTTTTCTAGGCATTCCCAGACCATCTTCGAGTTGATGTTATATGAGCTCAACGCTTTGATGGCTGCTTGACTATCGGAGAGGATTGCAATTTCCTTGTTCCGGTAGTTCCTGTCGAGGTTGAAATGAATGCATCTTGCTATGGCGTGAATTTCCGCTTGAAAAATGCTGGGGAAGTGTCTCATGGGTTCAAGGTACTTGGTACGAGGTCCAAATACGCTTGCTCCAGTTCCGTCGGGAGTTTTAGACCCGTCCGTGTACCATGTAATGGTATTCTTACCCAGTGCTCGAATGGATTCTGTGCTCCATTGTTTCTTGGTATTTAGTTCCGTTCGAAAAAATTTCTCGAAACTAAATTTCCTGGTAATTTCGTCAGTTGGGAGATCGGCAAGGTGTGCACTTCCGGTGGGGGCTGACCCCCTTACACTGTGTGCTGTCCCTTTGAGTCCGACTTTGGCCAACCTCAGGTTTGCTCCCCAAGCCTAGATAGTAACCGAACAACTCACTGTCAGTATTCAATTTTTTTCAACTAACAACAAAGTACATAATTCAAATATTTACAATCAATACATATTCATATCTCATTTTCTCGAGTTTTAATGATTCCTCTCCGAGTATCAAGCATTTTTCTCTCGTGTTTTCCTGTTTGGTTTATTGGGATCGACCCAATTAATTCAGGCTTCCCACCTATTTTCTTCAGCCTGAGTACTCATCAAATTCCTACCTACAGAACAGGGTAAAACTTGTCTGGGTACCAGGTCATAAGGGCATTGAGGAGGAGAATCTCCAGGAGTTCATTAAGATCCGGAGTACTCACGAGAGAGAACTGATTGCGGGGTGCAGAAAGGTTCTATACAGAACTACCTGCATCTCAGCCACTGGCTAGCCCCGCCATCTAATAATAATAAATCCATCGACTTTGGAATATTTCCAAAAAACCAAAAAAAGTTTTAATTTTTTTCACTATTGCACAGTAAAATCGCTGTCTGGAATTTTTTACCACACAGCGATTTTGCTGGGGTTTTCATTAACGAATTTTCTTATAAAAATCAGTATAGGACATTAGAGTATTTTATTTCGTGGGGGAAAAAACTTCTATACCTTGATCCATTATAAGGGTTTCTTCAAAAAAACATCATGACATTTCAAACATTCACAAGCGATACAAACGAGAAATGTATCTGTCAGATATTCATGAAATGTCATTCAGAAGGAAATAAACAATAATTATTCAAATAGTGATACATATTCAAATTTATTATACATTCATGGAGTGTGCATCAGATTATCAAAAGACCTCGCGTTTTTTTCAACAAAAAATATCCGAACTTGCTTCAAATGAACAAAACAAAATTCAGAAGAATAGAAGCACAATTCTTAGATGTTGTATTGTAAATACGACATTAAAACATTACTGAAAATAATACTCTCATGTTGAGATCATTATTGAAGAGCAGACAAAATAAAAATTAATTCATATGAAATAAATCAATAATTCAAATTTGCGTTGATTCAAACAGATTGTATTCTTGAATAGGTGCAACCAAATATTAGTTTGATTTTTTGACGGAATCTCTTGGCCACTTACAAGAAAAATATTTTGAAACAAGTGAACACTTGCTTCATAAGTTGGTTGAGGCAAGAATATTTTAGTTTCAATAATGGACACTTTTTTGTTGACACATGGGAGTAGTTTGAGACAAGAACATTGCAATGTCAATAATGAATACTATTCTTCTATCAACTTGGAGGTTGAGTTCAAATTTGCACTTTGAACAAGAATATTTTAGCTTCAATAATGGGCACTTTTTTTGTTGAATCATGGGAGTAGGTGAGACAAGAACATTGCAATTTCAATACTGAATACTATTCGTCTATCAACTTAGAGGTTGAGTTCAAATCTGCATATATAGAATGGAAGCCATTTTCATTTTGACAACATTGAATAGATTAAACAAAGCATAGATTCACAACTATGAACAATTTAGGTATAAATAATGGTTTTATATGAGAATAGTTTTAAGTTTAATAACTGTATTCTCAATAAAACCAGTTATAGTGACGCGTATTGCAGTTTGATTGAATACATAAACAACGCCACTCGCTTTTAGACACAAAACTGTGGAAGACCAAAATATATTTCACACATTTTCACAACTGGCCCGTATGAGCAGAATTCAATTTTCGATATTGCATTTTTATTGTATAGAAACATTTCCATTAGGCACAAAACTAACATTCATATAGGTATGAAATGGTCGAAATGGTATTAGTACTATTCGTATTCACAGGTCGCGGTGTCGCCAGCTGCTTTGATTGGTGATTAGTTGAATGTGTCACGTGGCACGGGTAGTGATATCTACCAAGGAATTATATTCTTGTGTTAAGAGGATTATGTTTCACAATAAGTTAATGTGAATGTTTTCTAGGATGAATAGAATAATGTTTTCACTGCAAGCAAATTCATTTCAAGAGAATTTATGTAAAGAAGCAAACATCTCAATCAGCTTGAAATAATAATAACTTTATTCACAAAAATATACAGATATTAGGCATTAATAAAACAAAAATGAGAGTATATTCATTGATTAGAAATGATTAGACTTCTTAGAAGATTATTCTATTCAAGAGTATGTATATTATTGATTGAAGAAACCCTTTTTATCTGTGTGTTTTCGATTTCTATATGAAACATTGCACGATCCTTCTTTCCACTTCTTCAGTCGACAATTTCTGATTCCCTGGAACTGCTTCTCACTTATTGGCAGATCGTAGACCTGATTTTTTATGACCCCATAAATAAAAATCAACAAGGGTAAATCTGCTGAAATCTCAAATTTCCATTAAAAAAAAAAACTTTTATACCTCGAAAACATTTCGAGTTAGATAAAGTAAATCCAAAATCAGTCGTACCAAAATTCGATTCTAAGTTCAGCTATTCGACAATATACAGAACGTTTCGTTTGAAAAAAAATTCAGAAACCTCCGAATGAAGAGATTTTTGACCACCCCGTTTAACCACTGATAAAATTGATAATCTCTCTTCTCTCTCTTCTGAGGTCGTCATCTATACTAACTCTGGTGGAAATTTAAAAGATTAAGTGTTGGAACTTTTGAAGAAATGCCTTTATAAAACTAAAAATGTTTCTTAAAAATCGTAGAAACGGTTGAGAATTATCATAGGAACTTATACAAATTGTTTCAAAATAATACGAAGATTTCAAAAATGTGATAAAATATTGGGGTTTCTATTCACAAATAATCAAAACACTGTTAGGAATAACATATAACATGTTGGTATCCTCAGATAGGTAATTTCATGTAGAATGCGAAGACAAACTAATATTTGAAAAATTCGCTTAAACTTAAATCGAAGTGGACGACAATGAACGTAACATTTGAGGCACCCTGTATGAACATACATGATGATCAGAACAATATCTGCCACTTTGGTATTTTCTACGTCACTTCACCTGACAAAATTCAGATCTTTGAAGAAGTAGCTTAATTACAGTTATTTCATTCAGAGCCTGCATCACTCCCCATTTTGTCGAAAAAATTAATAACTAGGGAACGAAGGGGCCATTTCAATGACAAAAAATAAACTGGTTGTTCCATTTAAAAAAATATTGTTTTTGCTATTACGGAAAAATGCAACAACCTGTGCATCTGGAACTATTTTCAACATAGCCTTTTTGGTGTCGTGTAACTTTTATATAAGACTTTTTTTCATATGAATCAGCCTTATCGATATATCGAGCAAATGCAAATGGGCACCCGGTATAAACATGTTTCCATTGAAATGGAAAGTCACTGTGAATCAAATAGGTAATCATTTCTGCTTGAGATTGGAATTCCTAAGATAAACACTGAATTATATAATAATAATAATAGCATGGAGTCAGTAACAAGGCCTATCCAGAACATGTGGCTAATGACCATAGCAGTCGAAGCCAAAACACCAAAAAAAATCAATAATAATAATAAATGATTTTATTGAATAGACATAAAAGTACATAACATTACACTATGACTAAATATGCCACTCAAATGGCAGAGTTCAATTTCACGATTAAATCGATGGCGATGAAAATTATTTGTTATGTATTTATCCCGGATATGAGAACCAAACGTGTGGAGAAATGATAATTTCTTCGTATCAGATCATATTTTTCCTGAGAAAAATAAAAGTGTCACGGGAACTTCGAAACTCTGTCAGTTGTCTCCGTAGTCGCTCTTCATTCAGTCTTTCTATGGCAGGGCTCTTTCAAACTGAATAAATTTTATTTTCGAATGACAGAAGCAAGTGAAAGGGAAAACGCACATATCAAATCACATCAGGAAAACGTTGAAATGAATATATATTCTTGTACAACAAGAGCGTCCATCTCTGGCTCATTGTCTTCGTCTTCCCCTTTTGTCAAGCATAAAACATTTAAAGTGTTTACAAAACCTTAATTATTAACGGCCAAACACACTTAAGCCTTAACAAAAGAAGCACTGCCAGCTAAAACGACGGAATTTCTATATCATAAGTGGACATGAGCGTGCGTGGTTCGTTTAGGGGTAGAAAACAACTGGGTTTTGGCAAGGTATACCTCAAGGGAGCGTTACGGGGCCAATTTCTCAATTCCTCTGGTAAGTTGGGGTCCGGTTGAAAATTTGAAAGAATGAAGTATTCACAGCGTTGATGTTTTTTCCAGATGAAAAAATGCCATTAAGTTGGGATAACGTCTGACCGCTAAACATAATGGAAGTGATACAGCATAGGGCTGATTGTCTTAATCATAAAATCAAATTGAAACTGTACATTTCAGTAGGAGCATTTATGCAATTTCTTTAGTTTCAGTCTCAATCATAATCATAACAATTTGACCTTCAAAGTTGTCAATAAGTTTCTTGAGCCTATGTTCCTGACTCTTCGTTCTAGGTATTTCCATGGAATTTCAAACCATCTAACTCTGCCTTTTGATAGTCTCTGTAACCTGTCCTACTATCAATAAAAGCAATTTATTATTATTATTATGTCTTTTATTGAATGATGAACATCCATTCACACAACATTTCCAACCACCACCACTTAAAGCCCAACACTTTTTCTTTCCAAATATGATTTTCAATCTTGTTAATTATTTTTTGAGCAAGACGCACTGTCAATATGAGAACTGAACTGACACTCAGAGCATGGGTGCCAATGACGAGAAATTTAATGTGCCATTAATTCATTTCTTATCGAATATGGTCCAATGATTGTTCAATACGTCAGATGTCGTAGTACTGAACTTTAAGAAAAGTCGAATCGGGAAGAAGTATCACAAAATCATCTCCACAGCTTTGTTATTTTGTGATACTTCTTACCGATTCGTCTATACCACTTTGAGCTGAAATGGACTTCTACCAGAGGTTGAGAAAAGTGTTTTGATTGAATTCTATTCAAATCTATAATAATAATAATAAGCCCATGTAAAGGCCGCAGAAAATGCAGCTCTGCTGCAGCTGCATAGGGATAAGCCTTTGCATGGGGTCTTCTTCAGAAACGTCGAAGACCTTGGCTTATCCAAGAACTTGACCTACGCCTTCCTTAGGTCAAGTGGGCTGAAGTCGGAGACCGAGGGATTCATAATGGCCTGCCAAGATGGTGTCTTCAACACCTTGGTATACCGAAGCCACGTGATGGGTATAGAGGTCCCTGATATTAGATGCAGGGCCTGCCGTCAGACGCCTGAGACCATTATGCATTTGCTGTCAGCATGCCCAGCATATGCGGCCTCAGCCTATATCCACAGACATAACGCGGCTCTACGAGTGTTATATTACCACCTACGACACTCGTATAGACGAGACACCAGTGTTGCCTTACGCTCCGGGGGTTATTGAGTCCGTGGTGGAGAATGAGAAGTGCCGGATCTACTGGAACTACTCATTTCCCACCCTAAGGCAAATACAGGCCAATAAGCCTGATGTAGTACTCCTCGACCATGGAAGTAAGACGATTTTCGTCATTGAGTTTTCGGCTCCTGGCGAAACGAATATCGTCCGAAAGGAGGAGGAGAAACGGACGAAATATCGAGATTTACTCTTCGAACTCCGCAGGCTCTACCCAGACCATTCTGTAAAAATGGTTGTTCTGATAATAAGGTCCCTTGGCGGTGTGATGGATTCATTACTCTCAAACTTAAAAATCATACCGGCATGTAGAAAGATGTCAGAAATCATAGCCGGATGAATGCAGAAGGCTGTCATCCTCGGTTCATTACATCTGCTCAGGGCACACGATTCCCGGACCCAATAGCTGCTTACCCCATAGTTTGGGGAGTGGTTATTGGGGTAATGATGTTGCCAGCGCGCCCTCCGAATGTATCGGAGCATCGGAGACAAGGTCCGACTGGAGAATTTTAATTCAAATCAATAATGATAATAATAATAATAATAAATATACTTTATTGTCCAAATAGTTAATCTTGTTGACAAAGTGAGATAAGTCTAAATCTAAATAAATGTATAAAGAACACGAAAAAAATGAAGTCATTAATAAACAGAGCACAAACATATATAAAAATAATAAAAATCACATTTATATATTAAAATCCATCTCAATCAATTCATCAAAATTTTTGACTAGAATATATTTTTAAAAGACGTCTTCATAAAACTCTTGCAAACTATAATAGAGTCTATCACTTAAAAGGTCTCTAGTAGCCTTCCTGAAATGAGTGGCATCATTTATATTCCTCACATGGTTTGGTAGGTGATTAAACACCGTTGTAAACAATATAATCTTTAATAAGAGTTGAAGTAGGTATAGGGAGTTTGAGATCAGAGGTCTGTCGGGTGGCATAGTTAGATGATACCGAAGAATATTTTGTTTATGTTTATTTATCAAAGCAAATCGTTTCCATGATAAAAATGGCGTGTTAGAATTTTATTTTCCAGAAATAGGGACCTGCAAGACTCCCGTCGTTTAACCTTGTAAACATATCTTATTGCTCTTTTTGAAGAACAAAAACCGACTGTAAATTTGTTTTTGCACAGACTCCCCAAAATGGGATTCCATGTCGTAAGTGCGATTCTATCAACGAGAAATAGACAGTTTTTGCTGCAGAGGATCCAAGTTCAGCTGAGGTTACTCTTACTGCGTAACACCCTGAAGAAAGCTTTTCATTGAGCGAAGTAATGTGGTCATCACCTGAGCTTGTTATCTATCGATAACCCTAGAAATTTAGTGTTAGTTTTGTTTTCTATCACGTTTGGGGCTAATAGTATGTCGTCGACACTGCATCGGAAGGATATTATGTTGGTTTTTGAGTTTTTCAACATATGAACTGATGATTTTATTCTTCCGTACTTTTTTCATGCCATAATATAGTTCTGTCGTCCGCAAATAAGGTAAATTTTGCCAAATAGTTGCCAAATCATTTATGTAAAGAAGAAAAAGGGTTGGTCCCAGTATTGATCCCTGTGGAACACCGCTGTTTATATTGGCCGTCCCAGAGGTGTTGTGGTTTTCACGATCTGACTTCTACTTGTTAAGTATGATTTGAACCATTTGTGAGCCACACCATTGACGCCATAGTGAATCAACTTTCGGAGTAGTATTTCGTGCTGCTGTCACTTCTCGGCTATTAATGTTGTGACAAACTTGGTTTAAAAATGAAAATAATACCCCTTTTCTACCATCTGTCTACGTTCAACAACCGAGTAACAAGTATTCGGTTCCCCTAACCCTGATTGAATTGCAGTCAAAGTACAAACCCCAGGGCACATATTAGAGTGAAATAAGATATGCATGAGATTCCAATCCGAGAGGTCGTTTTCGGATAATCCCCGTTGGAAAAAAATCGAGATCCGCCCTAGAGGAGAGTTCCCCTGGAAATGCAGCGCGGACCCCGAGATTTTTGCATACAACGAATGAAAGGTAGGTATTACAGAGCTTATTATTCTATAAATTCGCTCATAATACCCCGATAGTTGAAAGCCAGTAGATAAAACGTGAGACGGGAGGGTGTCCATTCTGTTCATTCTTCGGAGATTATTAAATATCATATTGCTGGAGTAACCAGTCTATTCAACTGTTTTATTCAAATAGAGCGTGAGGATTTGAGTAGAAATAATAGAGATAGATTATTATCCGATGGTTGTGCATTTTCTCAAGGACGGATTTGTTTTTTTCTTCTTCTACAGGATAAGAGCTTTAGTGTCTCATTTGCATGATACGCTGAAGTGAGATTTTCTTTGTCATTTGATTTAATTTATTCTTGGTTCTCTATAATTTGTATTCCTTACATCATATCACCTTGCTTTGTTTTGTTTCCCAAGAGAAAATGTCTATGGGGGATATGGTACATTCAGAATACTAATTTGGAAGTAACTTCACATGAGAAATAGGCCTTTAAGAGATATGTCACATAAAATAACTAACATTAACACAGTGCAGCTTTTTTCAAAACTTGCTTGTTTTATAAACATTCTAATATTTTAAATATTATGTGTTCCTTTCTCACAACTCGACTGGAAATACTATACATATCGCCTATAAGTCCTTTAAAATATTTGAAATTTGTTACAAAGACCGAAAAAAAAAACATCGATAGATAAAAAAAAATAGTAAAAATTTAATTTTTTTCCATGGAACACCCTCTATATTATCTAATATCCTGAACTACAATTAAAGTACGTGATGTATCATGTTCCTATACTTAAATACCTAGTTAGTTTTCCGAAATAAAAGCAAGTTGTAACAAGAATCAAAATGGAAGGCAATAAATTCATTTGAAGTTTTTATAAAATTATTTCATGAACTTTCAGAAGGTTCAATGAAAAGTGTCCCGATTTCCAACCAATGAACGAGAAAAAATTTGTAAGATTACAAATTATTTCATTAGTTATGGTGCAAAAATGAAAGCGAAAGGAAATTAATTAAACTAAAAAAACACAATTTTCAGTACGTTAAATTACAAAACAGTTAAAAAGCAATTAACATTGTAACACAATAACATAGTATGTATATAAATTTAGGAAATGTTCACAATAAATGTTCAAAATTACCACCCTTGGTTTCCAAACATTTTAGAATCCGAATACTTGTAGAAATATTTCCAGCCTTTGTCTTATTGGCATCTAGAACCTTGATGCAATTGAACACTTGTTGGACAGGTTTTGTTTACTGGGTACTGGTGTCACATGAACTTTTCTTTATGCATCACTCCACAGGTAAAAATCAAGTGGGGTGAGGTCGGGTGATCTCGCAGTCCAATTCCACGGTCCTAAACGTCTAAACCTGCTATCTCCGAACATTTGGTACAATTCCGTTGTTACTTCCCCAGAGCGCCATCCAGTTGGAACCAGCAGGTTCGATACTCCTCCGACAGATTATCCAAAAAATCGTTCACCACTGATATTTCTTACAATTCAATGGTTCATCGTAAAAGAAAAATCTGATTTGGTAATATTTCTGATGGCAAAACACGTCAATACTAAACTTTTCCTGAAATCCAATTTCCTTGAGAACTTGTGAATTTTTGACAGTCCAGAAATATTTGAATATTAAAATGCCTTTCCTATAAAAATTTAGCTTTGTCCAAATTATTTTTTTTTTATAAAGTTTAAGTTATTTTCTTGGATGCGGTTCAAAATGGTTTCATAAAAGTGTAACCTATTTTGAGGATCTTCTGGTTGCAGGGCTTGAACTTTTTAAAACTTGTATGGGTGTCTATCATTATTATGGATTTCCTCTGAACACCAGCTAAGCAAGATTCAAGCTTCTGCTGCAGTTTTTGCTAACACATTTATGATGTTGCCTTCTTTTGAAGTTAAAAATTTCGGCAAATTTTGTTTCTCTTTCAGCTTTCACCCATTAAGTACTGATTAATTTATTTTGTATTTTCTTTAAAAAATGTCTCGTTCATTATAATTCGGGATTCTTTCTGTAATTTGATCACATTGACCATGAAGAATAAACAATTTCATCAAAACTTCGTTTGAATACTTATTGCCTTCAATTTTGATATTTTTCAGATTGAATTTTCGTTGATGATCGCCCAAACGTTTTATTGTTGATACACTAATTGTCGGAGTGTACTGAAAGATATGTTCCATGACATTTCAAAGCTACCTAATACAATATGGCACAAAAATCCGATTTTAAGAAAATTTGCTTTTATTTCAGAAACCTGACTATTTAGATATAGGACCATGATCCATCATTTGAAAACAACTTCAATTGTCTTTCAGGATTTTCGATAATATACAGGGTGTTCCATCAAAAAAATACATTTTTTACCAGTTTTGTACCTATCGGTAAAATCACAAATTTTTTATGACCCTGTATAATAGAGAACGAATTCCGTTAGACGTAACTAATACAAAGGACATTGGTAAACCTCACCCAAAATTTCAGCTTTCTACGAATACCGCAGAAATAGACATTTAATTGAAGCTATGTTTTGCACATAAATATAAGAAAATCATTTAATTTCTCGAAAACCGCGGATATAGGTACATAGAAAGAAAAGTATTATACGAAATTAATCGGAAAAGAAAAGCCGACAAATGTAGTAATATACCTACTCTCTCGTTTAAAATTTCAAACTTGTTGCTACTTTTCAATATAGGCGGCAACTCAGCAAAATATTTTAGATCGATGAAGCACAACTAATTACTCAAGGAGCCAAATTTTAAAAATATTCTGTGACCGTGAGTGACCCTGTATATAAATAATTATCAACAGAATGAATAAACAACGTAACGAAGCATTTTCCGTGATTTTGAGGAAATAGTTAATACATTTTTTGTAAAAGTATTATGAATCGTAATTTTTTTATTGTGGAAGCAAATTAATGTGTATCTCAGCTTGCAAGCGAATTTTATATTCGGAATTCTCACCAACCAACTGTTATATCTTTAGATCTTTCGAAATGCTCCATGTCAGAATGATGAATTAAAATAAATCTATTTGTGCAAAACAAGGGTCCTGTTGCTCATTGTTTCTTATTTGTCGATGAGATTCCGATTACAGAGAATTTTGCCCTTTCATTAATTTTTTCACAAATTGCATGTAATCAAAATATACATTAAATTAAAATTGCAGTGACTTTTTTTTATTGATATCTGGTAGAGTTCAGTCAGAAGAAAGGAATTTGGCTGGTGATTGTGAACAACTATAAATTTTGACATATATTCTTGATATTGAGCCTTTTACTTCCGATATATCGATTCTGCGTGATCATTTCAATCAAATAATCAGCTGTGAAGCTCTCACATGAGAGCGAGATGAAAAAGAAAACTTCATGTACTCAAGCACCGCATGCATGCTATGAAGAGCTCAAAAGAAAATAATTTATTAAGATACTTATCAAAAAGTAACATCGTTCATTTACTGAGCTAGTGAATATAAAAAAAGTATCAGATGTCTCATTGTATACAAGGTACCCAACAAAGCGGGGCGTTGACTGGTAAAAACATCATTTCTTCGTGAATATTTTGAGGTAATAATTAGAAAAAATATTTTTGTCTTGAACTCCTATTTTAAATGTTGTCCGAGAGGGAGACGAACAAGTTAGTTAAGTATACATATTATTCAGTTGATAAATGGGGGACAACTGAAAAATATATTTTACTTATCATTGTCAAACACCTCTGCAATTGATTTCGAAGGATTTTTGATATCCAGGATAATTTTTTTTTTTACATCTGGAAAAAAACTCTAGAAAACTCGAAGAATTTTCAATTGTTATACACTGATGTATTCACAATCAAAATATTTTCAACAACAGCTATTGCAAATGTGGTAGCCTCGTTTGAAATGAAAAAATTGTCGATAGGGGAGAGAGACTAAAAAGAACAATTATGATATAGGTACTGAAAAAGTGTCCCCTCGAAACAAAAATCACCGGGTCTCGGTGATTATTCATTTTCTTATCGGTTTCGAACATATTGAGGAATTAGGTGCGCGGGAAATCTTACCTTTCATTATGCATGGTTATCTGACTGATTGATTTTTCTTTTTTTTTTTGATTACCAACTAGTTTTTCATTGATTACCTGAAAGTTATGTTCTTTCTTTTCAGAAACTGACTGAAAAATTATACTAAATAATGAAATTATTCATAATGAGTTTGATTAAAGTGGATAGTCGCCTATGTGTCACATATTGAGAGAGAGAGAAGATGCTTAATTGTACAAAGATCAAAATCTTGTTGACAAAGTAAGGGCCTAAAACTAATCTTAAATTAGAGTAAAATACACAAAAAAAAGGAGAAATCGGAAGAAATACCAACAACATATTAAAATAACAGGTTGTAAAATACTTAGTATTAAAATGTCTTATAAAACAACATAAAAGTTAGCACATGAGAAACACTTTACAACATATTAAAAACAAGTTTCAATCATCATAGAATTCTTGTAAAAATTGTAAAAATAATATCCCCTTTACCATGCACTCGTACTAATTTCTAGATGCACATTTTATTTACCATTTTACCTTCATTAGTACGTAACTATACGATTTGAAATATTGAAGGAGACAACTTTTAAATGAGATTCATATGTTAAATCGAATACATAAGACCTCCAGGATATACAACAGTTCAATTATCTTGAATGATCAGGCAAATTATTGTTTTAGTTTTTTAGTTTATAAATGAATAATTAGAAGAAAATTATCATTTGATCTTCAAGCCTAGTTAACAAATAAACCATTATTATACGAAACCAAATGCCTTTGAGTTACGGAAATCTAACTATATGATAATTGACCTAATTTATTATTGTTGATGTCTGATTATTCTTGTTATTATTATCTTTATTTATACTCTCAGAGAAAATTTGTTTTAACTCCAATTCCGTCGTCCAAATCGTTGTTCTTTCGATTCACTCTTCATGGTTTATTTATTTAAATTATGAATATTTAAAATATATATATATATATATATATATATAAATAAGGATGGATTTAGCGAGGGGCAATATATGAAAATATAAGTAAAAAAGTTATTGGGTATAACCCTCAAAATGTTGTGCAACCGTAGACACGTGTTTCGAGCTTAAGCTCTCTTCAGTACGGTAAAATCAAGTGCGAAGATGTACAACACTTGGATGTAAAAATAGAAACAAAGGAAGTCAACAACAGGAAGCCAACCACACATTTGTGGCATCGGTTAGAAGACCTTGTACTCACAAGGCAACAACTAACGTCGCCGCGGAGGTAGCTATAGCTACCAGCGTGACAATCCTACCCAGGAAGATACAAATAAGGATGGATTTAGCGAGGGGCAATATTTGAAAATATAAGTAAAAAAGTTATTGGGTATAACCCTCAAAATGTTGTGCAACCGTAGACACGTGTTTCGAGCTTAAGCTCTCTTCAGTACGGTAAAATCAAGTGCGAAGATGTACAACACTTTGTTTCTATTTTTACATCCAAGTGTTGTACATCTTCGCACTTGATTTTACCGTACTGAAGAGAGCTTAAGCTCGAAACACGTGTCTACGGTTGCACAACATTTTGAGGGTTATACCCAATAACTTTTTTACTTATATTTTCATATATTGCCCCTCGCTAAATCCATCCTTATTTGTATCTTCCTGGGTAGGATTGTCACGCTGGTAGCTATAGCTACCTCCGCGGCGACGTTAGTTGTTGCCTTGTGAGTACAAGGTCTTCTAACCGATGCCACAAATGTGTGGTTGGCTTCCTGTTGTTGACTTCCTTTGTTTCTATTTTTACATCCAAGTGTTGTACATCTTCGCACTTGATTTTACCGTACTGAAGAGAGCTTAAGCTCGAAACACGTGTCTACGGTTGCACAACATTTTGAGGGTTATACCCAATAACTTTTTTACTTATATATATATATATATATATATATATATCTCTTAGATTAGAGAGTAAAATGTATGGGTAAGTTGTCTTAGTTTCTCCGAAAGTATACACACTGTTCGTTCATTTTAGATATTACTCAAAATTACTCCCAAGTATTTGATTTTTGTTTGTTTTTTGGAATATGAGACAGGTGCATGTAACATTTCGAGTGCAATTTGTTTTATGTATTTTCATAACTCTTTCATTGGTTGTTTGCTGTTCAATAGAGAAAAGGTCATAAATTCTGATTGCATTATATTCAAACTAAGAAGATTGACATCTAACCTTATCTTGATATTCTTGATATCCTCACTGAGGAAAATGGGTCAAATGAATATTTAATTTGAAAAATTATATTGACCACCAGCGAAAAAATTATTAACCATAAAAAATATATATGAATTACACCAATTTTTCCAATTCATTTGACGAAGCTCATCTACAGTGAATAGATGAAAATTTGGGGCAAGGCACTAATTATTTGTGACTAAATGAAATTATATTCAGAATTTGTGATTTATCAATTGTCAACGATACTGTTGCAAATCATGTCATAAATCGGTTCAATTGGAACATCACCTGAGAAAAACAAGATTTTATTCATCTTCCCATTACCAACATATTCCAGCTAATCATATACTGTTTCAACGAGCAATAACTGCCAATTTGGAATAGATGAACAATTTATTGATGACGAATGATTTTTAAAAGTTGGTAATAGAATTGCTGTTCGGAGTGAATAAACTACTTAGTTGTGATAATCCATAAAAGCTTTTCAGTAAACTATTGTTTATTCGCCCTTCCTGACGTCAAAAGTCATGCGCACTAGTTCTCAGCTCAGCAACACGTGACTGGAACAACTCGACAGCTACCCATGCTCTCAAATATGAAAAGAAACTGAATTTTCCAGTTGTGCCTGGTTTTTTGTTCTTTGGTGTAGGTACTCGTGTTCTTCATTTTCGAGTTTGTTGAATCTTGTGATTTATAGTGGAATACTTCAATTACAAACAGTTCTTTATCAAATGGGGGACAAGGAGAATATTACGAGAATTTTATGGGTAAGTTTGTTGCTAGTTAGTTAATAGAGATTTTCTAAAACGATGAACGAGAATATTCAACATGGCCGTTCATTTCAGACTAGTCTCGATGCATGTATACTTTCTCAGTTATTGTACAATATTTTTCAACTGTAATTTATACGAATTATACAAATAATCAACGAACATTTTGCTGAATGAGACTTTGTCTGAGAGTAGCTTGTTTTGGTGGAAATTTCCGATCGTTCATCCCATGAGTTCTCAAACGGTGAATCTCATAACTGCGTAGCTCACTGTCAAATAGTTTCATCGCACTATCTTGAAGTGACATCAGTTCTATGGGTTTGTTTCAAATTGTGTGAAAAATCATCATCTGAAGATTCTTCCTTCATAACATTTTTCTGAAAACAAGAACGATTTTTTCAATGAAATACAAATACAATAATGGTGCAGCTTTTTAGATAATTTCAGCAGCTAGCTTGATAACACTTTTGAAATAAAATAAGCCATTTAATGGTTTTAAAAAACAAAAATATTTTCGATGAAATTTATGAAATATCCAAATTCCACCTTGTATCCAAACCAGTGATTCCAAAAGAAACCTTTATTTCTTTCTGTTTTTACAGATTCACATTCACAAGCTCTGTTGATGTCACCATACCTGATGTTTACGCCAGTGCTTCATAAAAAACTGAGGAATGACATTTGGAGGCCGGTCGATCAGAAATGCAGGAAAGTTTTTTTATTCATCTATAAAGACAGAAATCTTTGGGAGATCGTTTGCTAACGAACAGTCGTTACCGACCGATGATGAACCCTTTACTCCCATAAACACCTAACTATGTAGGCTTATTATGGCAAGAACCTGTCAGAAAACAACTACTCCCCTGGCTAAGACCACGACGGGTATTGAATTAAATCTAACAGCTACTTGTGCAACGATCCTCAAAACATCAGAGGACGCAATTGCAAGTGCCCTCTATGACCAACCAGCAGAATTATGTTTTGATTTGGACGGGGTGACCACCTGCAGACTAGTTTCGAGGTTGTTGCCTCTCATCAGTGCAAGGGCAGGTCAACACAGACAGCACTGAAGCCATCTGTTCCCCGTCCAAACCAATACACACTCCGCTGATTAAGTCAATTCTGGTTCACGAGATGAAAGCAGTTTCTAGGCCGCTCCACCTAGCGAGCAGAGGAAGACACTCCGAATCTCCGGGTTGAGAGATTTAATCGAAGAAGACAGAAATCTTTGGGAGATCGTTTGCTAACGAACAGTCGTTACCGACCGATGATGAACCCTTTACTCCCATAAACACCTAACTATGTAGGCTTATTATGGCAAGAACCTGTCAGAAAACAACTACTCCCCTGGCTAAGACCACGACGGGTATTGAATTGAATCTAACAGCTACTTGTGCAACGTTCCTCAAAACATCAGAGGACGCAATTGCAAGTGCCCTCTATGACCAACCAGCAGAATTATGTTTTGATGTCCATCTATAAAGAGTTACTTTTAATGATTGTAATTGTTTAATGATAACAAGTGATTTATGAAATCTTCAGAATTTCGCTGATTTAGGATAGAAGAAGGAACAAACTGTCACGATATGAATTGGCACTCCAACCCTTTGGCCTTATGGTGGGTGATAAGAACATAGAAGGATATATTCGAATTATACAGAGATATCTACATGCAATTCCAATGACATAATTGAAACAAATGTATATATGAATGATTTTATTTTGAATTTTACTATTCAATAAACGCAGAACAACATTTTTATTGTTATTTTTCCAACATTTCAAAATCATAGTAAGCCATATGTAGTACCTACTTACCTAGTTATTTTTTTCAACTATGTTTTTGAATTTTTTTGAATTTTTTTGAAGAGGATCTGACAAATAACTGTATACCTTTGATGTTACATAATATATATTTATATTCATAAACTTATACAATTTTTGTTTGATAATTTTTTGAAAATATACTTTTCTGGTTCTCCTCAAAAAATACAAACATCAGTTGAGATGCTACTAGGGGGCGAGTGGTTCTGATTCACATGCAAGTGAAAAGAACACTAGGGGCAATTGAAAAAAATTCAGACAAATGAAACTATGAATAGGGGCTAGTACAAATTTAATTTGTAGTGCTGTAACTAATAGGATTTACAAAACTTCATATTTGGATGTGAAATAAAGCGAGCAGTGTAAATTGAATGTACTGTTTGCGGCAAAATCTTCGAATTGATTTCGAACAAAACACTTTCTTCTTATGGGTAGTGTGCATATTTTCGAAAACCTTCCTCTTAACGCACTCTGTTGCCTAGTGGCACTAATAAATGAGTCCTTTCAATAGGGCATTTTTCCATCTTTTTTAAAAACATCCTTAGTGATACCTCTACATAAAGGTGGTGATACGAGCTCACCCTCAAATTTTAGACCCTTTTCTCTCATTCCAACGCTATCAAAATTAATTGAAAAACTTCTCAAAACTAGATTGAACAACTTCTTATGCACCCACAATATATTGAGTTTACAACAATTTGGTTTCCAAAATAACAAAAGCACGAATGACGCAATTTTTTCTCTTCTATATGAACTATATAGTGAAATCAATAGCGGTGACGTGGCTGCGGCAGTATTTTGTGATTTGTCCAAGGCATTTGACTGTGTGAATCACGAAATATTGTTGCGGAAACTCCACCGCTATGGAATAAGACAAAGTGCTCTTAGTTAGATGGTTTGGATCATACTTATCAGATCGAACGCAGATGGTAAAAACAAAATCAACTTCCAATTTACCACATATACACTGTGGTGTGCCACAAGGTTCAATCCTTGGCCCCATTTTGTTTCTGCTATATATAAATGACCTGGCAGCCCTTAATATATCAGGAAAATTTACTCTCTTCGCTGATGATACTACTATTCTATGGCACAGCAACGATGACACTGAACTACATCAGAATATCAGCAACGACATACAGAAAGTGAAGAAGTGGTGTGACTCAAATCTTCTCACATTCAACACATCCAAAACCAATATAGTTTCTTTCAGATGCACAATCGGGGATGTATCCCTAGAAACTAAAATAATAGAAAAACAAATAAAATCTAAATTTTTGGGCTATACATAGACTGTGGTATAAAATTCAAGGAACACGTAACCAACCTCAATTAAGAGTTATCCTCTGGTTGCTATGCCGTCAGAATGGCATCAAACGAACTGGGATTTTCAGCTGCGAAAGCAGTTTATTATGCCCTTATAGACTCTCAACTGAGGTATGGTATACCATTCTGGGGAGCATGTAATAGTTCCTCTTTACAAAGTGTATTTGTTCAACAAAAACGTGCCCTGAGAAGCTTAGGCAAATTAAGAATTCGAGACTCATGCAATACACTTCAAAAATCGCAAAATACTGTCATATCGATATATATATATATATATATATATATATATATATATATATATATATATATATAAGTAGAAAAGTTATTGGGTACAACCCTCAAAATGTTCTGCAACCGTAGACACGTGTTTCGAGCTTAAGCTCTCATCAGTACGGTAAAATCAAGTGCGAAGATGTACAACACATGGATGTAAAAATAGAAACAAAGGAAGTCAACAACAGGAAGCCAACCACACATTTTGAGGGTTGTACCCAATAACTTTTCTACTTATATTTTCATATATTGCCCCTCGCTACATCCATCCTTATTTATATATATATATATATATATATATATATAACAGGAAGTTATTCATGACATCTACAGTCACTAGTTGAAACTTAATTTGACACGAACCAAGGAATCCAAAAGTAGAGGTTTGTCCACAAATTGACAGGCAGCCAACAATTCGTTGTTCTGACCAACCCAAGGTTCAATCAAGTTTCTAATACGTTATGAGGAACGCAAGCAGAATCTAAGTGAAAATAGAGTATATTTCGTTTTAATTCCGAGAGTTCTAACCTTTGACAGCTGTTTCGTGCTAACGCACTCATCAGAAAGGATTTATGGAGCTCTCGAAATCAAAACGAATCCACTCAAGAATTAATACCGTGAGGCAAGACAGAGTATAACAGGAAGTTATATATATATATATATATATATATATATATATATATATATATATATATATATATATATATATATATATATATATATATATATATATATATACAGTCATAGTAATATAGAATATAAAAACAGATTAAATTAACAGATATTAAAATTTGGACAAATATATTCTATAACAGTTGATTAATCAAAACAACTGGAGAGAATTAATAATTGTCAGATGATAAAAATATTAACATACCACATACATATATCCACCATAAAATACTTTAATAAAATATTTTGATTTTTAAAACCGACTAATATTAAGTAAGAACATATATAGTATAAAAGAAAAAAGGAATATGTAAAGGATATCAACAGATATACCTCACACTTGTTGGTGTAAAAGAACAGTATAAATCAGTGCATGGATATATCATATTTTGTACTGCTGTCGTAGCTATTCAAAATTTTATTCAAAAAACTCCCTCAAATTGTAAAAGGGCCTTGTGAGTAAGAACTTTTTTACAGCTCTTCTGAATTTCGGAGTAATATTTTTAATTTGCTTCGGTAGGTGGTTGAACATTTTTGTACCATTGTAAACAATTGGATTTTGGCATAGGGTGGTTCTGGGGATTATTAAAGGTATATTTTGGCCATTTGCCCTAGTATTGTGTACAGCGTCTGATTTTAATAATTGTAGTTTATGTTTATGAACTAAGCTAGTTGATTCCAACACAAAGATTGATGTTAGTGTAAGTATCCAATGAGATATGAATAAGGGTTTACATGAGGTTTGGTAGGTAACATGGCACATGTATCTCAGTGCTATCTTTTGCAGAGTAAATACCATTGAAAACAATTCTTGCGAGCAGGCTCCCCATATCTGATGTGAGATTCCAGAAGAGCAAAGTAGCTTTTCTCGCAATAAGATGACCAATCTCATTCCGAATAATTTTTTTTTTTTAATAATAATATAATATATGTTTATTCATCATCATCATCATACATCATCATCACAGTCTGGGTTAAAATATAAACATTTAAGAACAATAATACGTTAATGAATAAACACAGAAAAACCACAAGGAAATGAATCCGCGCGTGGCATGAAATCTTTGTTCAAACATTAAAAGTGGACGACAGTTAAATACAGATGTTCCCAATTCTGTTAAAATGTAAATATATACATATATATATATATACACATATATACATATATATATATATCTGAACAACCATTGAAATACAAATATTTTCTAATTTTGTTAAAATAAAAAATTAAATAAATATAAAAATTATTAAGATTAAAAGTTTAAAATCAAACCGAAGGACTAAACAATCAAAATTCAAACTAAAGGATTGAACAATTAAAAATGAAATTATTGGTATTGTTAAAATTTTATATAAAAGCTTTAGACAACACAATTCTAAAATATTAAATTTTATATCAGATTGAGGAAATATTTTGGCAATAAAGTCGCATTGGAATAATAACATCTACAGGCATGAGCAACACCTCATGCAAGTCTGTAACATACTCTGCTTGTAGCTATAAAGCTTTCTAGTGTTTCCAACGGAATACCGAATAGCCAAGTTCTGACCTTTTTCTTGAACATTTCGTATGAGTTGATCGTTTTGAGTTCGGGCGGTAGCTCATTGAAAAGTTTTGGTCCCAAGAAAGTGTAACATTTTTGTCCTATCGTTTTTTCAGTTCTTGGTATCACAGCGTTACTTTTATGTCTTGTGTTGTAAGGGTGCTGAATAGGTACCAACGACGATTTATGTCTAAACTGCCTCAAGAGGATCGCAAAAACAAATATCTGACTTACATTCATTATCATTGTTTCTTGATATAGGCTACAGGATGGATATTCTTGCGGTTTTTTATACATCATTTTAAGAATGAACTTTTGACTTTTTTGGAGGTTATTGATAAGTGTTTTTGAGGCTCCTCCCCATGCAATGACTCCATAGGAAAGATGACTTTCGACCAAAGCATGGTACAATATTTTCAGATATTTTATATTAATGATGTTAGATATGTTTTTGAATTTGTAGACCATGAATCGCAACTTTTTAATCACATAATTAACTTGATCTTCCCATTTCAAATGAGAATCTATATATATACCCAAGTATTTGAGCTTATCGACAGACTCTATTTTCAAAAGTGTTCCGTCATCATAAGATATTTCCAGTTCTTTATATTCTGGTAAATTTGTAGAGTAGGATGTAAACGGCAAAAAATGAGTTTTTTATAATTGATTGTAAGTAGTCTATCGTTGAAAAAATTGATTATATTTTGAAAATCAACTTCAATGTTATTTTTGAGAGTGGTCCAGTCAGTTCCTTCGTAAAAAACGGCAGTGTCGTCCGCGAAACTCACAACTTCCCCACACGTATCTGGTTCGAAAAGATCATTGATATACAAATTGAAAAGAATTGGCCCCAAAACAGTACCTTGAGGCACTCCATATTTTATCATTCGATAACTGCTCATAGTTCCATTGATATTGACGCATTGTTTCCTGTTACATAAGTAACTCTCAAGTAATTTATGAGCAACTCCTCGAATGCCAATATTTGAGAGCACTGACAGTAGTTTTGAATGGTCAACGTTATCGAATGCTTTTGCCAGAACTATGAAAACACAAATAGAAGGATTTTTTTGTCAATTGCATTATTTATCAACCCTGTCAATCTGGCAATTGCATCAGACGTTGAATTATTCTTACGAAAACCATATTGTCTACTCGATAAAATATTATAACTTTCGAGAAATGAAACCAACCTCTTCTGTAAGGTTTTTTCGAAAACTTTTCCCATGCTCGATATCAATGAAATAGGCCGATAGTTCGTAACATCGAGTTTATCACCATTTTTGAAGAGAGGTTTTATTTCAGCAATTTTCAAGATTTCTGGAAATTTTCCATCATTCATGGACTTATTTATTAAATAAACTAACGGAGGTGCAATTTCTTCCTTGATATCTTTCAGAATTTCAGATTTTATGTTGTCAATACCCGGTGATTTGTTATTTTTCAGATTCAGTATAATCTCTATCACTTCTGCTTCGTTCGTCTCGGTTAAAAAAATTGAATTTGGATTATTTTTATGTCTAACAAGTTTTGTTTCCATTTTGTTACTTAAATTTTTTGCCATTTTTTCACCAATATCAGTAAAATGTTTACAAAACTCATCAGATATTTCTTTAGAATCATTTGTTTTTTTTTCCAGTGGAATTTTTTATTTCTTTAATTTCTGTTTTTTGTTTATGATTTTTTGAAATTTCATTGATACATTCCCATAGGCTTTTACTCGTGTTCTTATTAGCCTCTATTTTGTTATTATAATAGCAGAACACCCCGATGATAATTTCTTTATCTAAGTTATGATCCAATACAATGCCTAAGAACCTGAAATTTACAGATTTCGTAAGTGTGTCATTATTTAGTTGTATTTCGTCAATGTCCCACTTAAATGATAACACCTTAGTTTTATTAGAGTTCAAAACCATTTGATTGACATCACACCATTTTTTTATTTCAGCTAGATCTATAGTGATCAATTGGCTGAGAGTATTTTTATCTTTAGTGCGCCATTCAATAGTTGCATCATCTGCAAATAAAATGAACCTACCGCTTATATTCAAGTTAGCGAGATCATGTATATACAACAAAAATAATATGAGCCCCAAGACAGAGCCTTGCGAAACTCCACTGTTCAACTTTTTTTTCTCAGATACTACACCCGAAACTTTTACATATTGTTCCCGGTCTTCCAAGTTAGATGTCATCCACTTATTAGATATGCCTCTGATGCCGTAGTGCTCAAGTTTCTGCAACAGAATTCCATGGTTTACACAATCAAAAGCTTTGGACAAGTCACAGAACACTGCCGCAGTCGCTTCTTGATTATTAAGATTTGTGTATACGTTTTCTATGAATTTATAAATAGCGTCATTTGTGCTTTTGTTGGTTTGGAAGCCATATGTTACCATTCAGTATTTTCTGTTTATTGACAAAAGACATAGGTCGCTTCTTTACTAACTTTTCAATAATTTTTGCAATGGTAGATAAGAGGGATATTGGTCTATAATTTGACGGATCATCCTTATCCCCGCCGTTTTAAATTGGGAGCACCATGGCTGGTTTGAGGATAGTTGGAAATGTTACCGAGACAAAGGACGCATTTATAAGATTAGTAAGCGTCATGGGGCAATTTTTCAAGCATATTTATAGACGATCCATCAGCTCCAGATGCGTCTTTGATCTTCATAGCACTCTTCACTTCATATGAGTCTGTTGGAAATAAAAAGAAGTTTTCATCAATTCTTACATTTTCAAGATATTGCATTGGATTAATATGAATGAATGAATGAATATTTCAATTGTACATTCTTAGAAATTATTTTTAGGTACTTATTAGGTAAGTGTAAGTGTAGCTTTAGCTAAACTAGTATTATATGAAGAATCTTTCAGGTATCGACACACTCCAAAGAAGCTCCTTCAAATAATTGTGATTATTATTGTTGTTTATTTGTATATTGTCATTGATGTATCCTAAAAAATCCTCGAACTTTCCTTTTATTGGATGAATTTCTTTTTTAAGTTATTTTCAAATCATTACGACATATGATCTTTGAATCGTGACGGGGTCTCAAGAAAAAGTATAGATATTTGTATATCGAATTTTGATAAACATTTGAGAAATGCAAAAACAAATAATAATTGGTGTCGAATTTACTGCAATATTATATCAGCATCTTTCCGGGTAGAAATACATAATGTTCGTTTATATTGCTAACTATACTTACCATTTACAACCAATATAACTGAAACGTTTCATGGAATCCGAAAATTAGAAAAGTTGAAAAGGGATTTAAGCTACTTCACGAAATCGCATTAGGTATACAATGTTTTTTTTTAAGATCTCTATCTGCATCTCCCATCACAAAAGCCATACGCTTACTTAAACGTTCAAGAAATGTATCTGTGCACGACGAGAATGAAGAGGCAGGTCAATAAAAAGAAACGACGCGACGCATAAAAAATTCACAGAGATCCCCCAGAGAAAACAAAAGTCTGCGTTCCTAAAAAAGACACCGTATAACGATTTAAAATCCCGTTTGGGCTCCTTTGTATATCTCCTTTTTATGAGCAAAGTAATAATCGTAAATCTGAAATTTTTCCCAACAAATATAGATCTGACTTATAAAACGGCTCCGATGAAGAAGGATGTAGTTTTAAATACCCTATAAAAAGACGTCGTTTTGCGCGAAATTTTTTGGTACAACACCATCAGAGCGGAAGGTGCTAGAAGGATACAGTTTAAAGAGGGAGAAAAGTGATGAAGTACATGTGCAACATTTAATGTTATTTTGAGTTTTCCTTCATTTCCCAATTTCCCATGTGAACAAATTGAGTGGCATCTTGAATATTTCTATAAATCTCTTTTATTATACAGGGTGACCCGTAAAGACCACGTCAAACCGAGGGAGAATGTAGATCAAAGGATGACACACCTGCTATGACAAAATTCCCATCATAAAAGTCTTCCGTTTTCGAGATATTTTTTTTTTGAAAATAATGAATTTTCGCCCCATTCAATAGTTTTGTCTTTACGGTTGGTACAATTTTACACCTTTTTGGTTCATTTTTTCAGAAAAATATTGCTGAAGAATGATTTTAACGTTTACATTAAAACATTCTCCGGACTTTAAAGAGTAACATTCTCAATTGAAAATTGAATCAATACATGACTCCTCTGGAAATGGAAAAAACCCTACGATAAAATTGAAGTTACTTTTTTGTAATATCTAACAGAAAACAACTACTTCCCCGGCTAAAGCCACACTGGACATTCAACTACATCTGATAGATATGAAGCCCATCGTAGTGGAACCAAAATGTACTGAGGTACTGATGCACATTACACCAATAAATTGTCTATTTCATAGTGATTTCAAAAAGGTATAACACAAGTCATTTGTTATTCAAAGAAAAAAGATATGGCTGTTTTTATCCAAAATCAAGTTTGTCAATTCTGTTAAGAAATCTTCGATTTTGCATTACCTAGTGAACAATGGCAATCGTTTACGTGCGAAAATATTACTCGCATAATTATTCACCTCAACGAAAATTATTCCTCACGTGCGAGGTGCAGTGGTACACCGGCCATTATTTGTAGGGTCATTTGTCGCGGACCTAGTGAAGTACTTGCCATCTCGCTTATTCATCCACCTGGCTTAGCCAGAGAACTCAACACAGGCAGTACAGCTGTGGGTTTGCTTGAGATTAACTTGCCCTGTCATTCTTCAGTATGTGACTTGCCTGCGTTCAGCTCGCGCATCGATCTCGCTTTTTCCTGGCGAGCCATCATGTTGCTTTCCATTTGAATTTTTTTTATTTATATTCATCAACTATTCCAAACCAAAACTTCCTGTCACATCAAATTGAATCGCCTGGAACGGGTGCATATCGAGGAGGCATTGTAACTTGCATAAACGGTTTGAAGCTCTCTTCATTTGAAATCCAACCCTTACCACCATCCTCCGGGTACACTGAAGACTAAATTTCATGAAATGGAAATTACTTCACAAGAGAAGTTATTAGAATTTACTCGAGTGATTTAAAAATCTGAGGTAGTATGTATCCTTACTACCCATGTAAGGTTCATTATTTTTTTTCTCTATCGACACATTTTATTTATCAGTATTTATTTAATATTTAAGATTTTCTGAGATACATTTTATTTCTATGTAACAAAATTAAGTAGTATGGTATTCGCATTAGCACTGTAGTAACCGTTTGTTTTCAAGCACCAAATTCAAATATTTATTGACACAATATGGGAAATACTATTTTCTCGTTGGACATTGTGTGACCTAACCTACTTGCTCCAAACCACATCCAGTAAATATTGATCGATAGTGAAAAAGATCAATGAACATTAAAAATATTTAAAATATTAGAAAAACTTCGCTCCTGCCCTGGCAAAGAGTGCGGCCCTGTCCTGTCGTGGCAGACTCAATAATCGGGTTGAACGCAGACGGCTTCCCGGTAATGAAAGAGCTCATAAATCGGGTCGGCAAAGTATAAAAGTTCCTGCGAATCTTTGGAAAGCTATCGAAGGCGAAAAAAGGGGGAAAACGGAGACGCGCCTTCGCCTGCTAGACTATTCACTGCAGAAAAATTACGAGCTACGTTGCCAAGTGCTACGCAGTTTTCTTCGTAGTGAGTAGAACGTTTTCGAGTTCTCAATGGTGAAACATTGCATTGTTACAGTCACAAAAAAAGACATAATTTACCTTCAATCTTTGCAAAACCTTCCCATGAGTGTATCCTCATAAACTCTCACATTGGTATACATACCCTTTTGAACCCTTACAAACCCCCACATGAGTATACCCAAAAGCTTATCCGGGTGGGAAACAGTAGGTACTCATTGCAAAAACCTCCATAAACCCTCACATGAGTGTATCCAAAAACATGGCCTATCCGGGTGAGAAAGAGCTGGGAACAGTGTTCTAGGACAGGTTAGAAATGTGCCTCAGAAGAAGAAGAAGTAATATAAAGTATCTTTTGGCACAAAACAAAAAACGAAGTTTTTTGGCACGTTTGGAAACGAATCTCACGTGGTTTTCTCAATAAAAGAGTATGGTGACACCAAGCATTGGAATGGATTACTTCACTGGAACGGTTGGTGGCTTCTGGCATTTTATGACGCTGAACACAGTAAGATCGGTATATCTAGAGGAAAGAGGTGATCGTGTGTTGTTTTTTTTAATTCCCATCAAGTAATTGTGAAGTTATTTGATCCTCATTCTGAAAATTTTGCCAGTTCCTGTTTATGCCACTTACATTTCTTCCTCGTCCATTTCCTCTTTGACAAACTCATTCTATCACAATACTCATAATACTCGCGGATCACATAAGGAATGCACCTTCTTTAACGATTTTCAAAAATCGCCTGAAAAAACATTTACTCCTCAAAAACTGCTACACCATAGAAAAAAATTTTTAACTAGGAAACTTCATAATTTTAAGTGTGATCGGTAGTCAACATATTTTTCATGTATGTGCTTATCAATTGTGTGTAAACAAGTGTATATTGTATATAGATCAAAATGTTTTCAATCTATAGTAAATTATGATGATTTGTTATATTGCCTACATACTTTTACCTTTTGACATTTTTCACAATTTCCTTGTATTTTTTACAAAACAATTGATGGAATAAATAAAAATTATTATTATTACGATTTAAAAACAAGTTGGTGGCTCGGACTCCCCTCCTTATCAAAAAGAAATGCGAAAATCGGAAAAATATATAAAAACTGTGAAAAACCTCGGACCGTTGAATAATTCAATTTTGAATAATTTTACCCCCCTCCCACGAAGACTAGATTGAGAACGAGTAGGAATTCAGAAAATTATCCGACGGTTTCAGACGTGGAAAATCACTACGAACAAGACATGTCACTCTGGGAGCTCGCTTCTTCCTTCTCGAAAACTCGCGAAAATGAAATTAAACAAATCCGTAAAAATGCTGAAAAACATCGAACCGTTGAATAATTTCAACCCCTGCCCCTCTGAAGGCTAGATAGAGAACGCGTATAGGAATTCGGAAACATTTCCGACGGTTCCGGACGTAAAATGCTTCAACGTAAAAAAAATGTCAGGAGACTCGGACTCTTCTCGAAACAAGTTGCGAAAATTAACGAAAAGAAAATTGGAAAAACTTGTTAAAATAGTGTAAAACCTCTGGGCATCTGGTGCACCTTCTAATTATAAAAAGTAAAAAATAAAATGAACGTGAAAAATATTTTTTCAAACAAGCTTTTATTCATAAACTATTGAACTAAAAACAAAAAATAATATTTAGTGAATGAAAAACAAAGAAATAGACAAAAAATATATTTCAGAAGCTTGAGGCGAAACGTTATTACACTTGAAATAAAGCGTCAAGCTATTAGGAAAATATATATATATATTTTTTTAAATTTCTTCGTTTTTCATTCACTGAATATAATATTCTGCTTTTTAGAAAATATTTCAACAATTCTGAAAATTTGTATACAGCTTCACAGTTTGTATAACTAATTTCAATCAAAAGATTTACAATAAGTATCGTTGGAATATTTTTAACGTTCCCATTTTCGTGAAAGAAATATTGCTTTCAGGGTTTCACCAAGCCAAGTAGTGCTTGGCTTGGGCTTGAAAGTCAAGCTTTCAAAAATGAAAAGCTTGGCTTGGCTTGAATTTTACGAATGTAAGCCAAGGCAGCAAGCTTTTCTTGATCCACCCATATACTCAAAACGTCATTTACTTGTTGCCACTTCACGGATTATTTGAGTTGTAGCAGGAATCGATTGCAAAAAAATAATAATAAAATCTGAGCAGCTCAATATTAGTTTGAAAAAATTTTGTAACACCTTGAATATAAGAATGAAAATGCCAAAATTAGACGTGGCTTCAAGATGGAATTCTTCCTTTCAAATGTTTTACTGGAAACTCAATTTGAAAAGTGCCATGAACGTCCTTTGTGATAATACTGATAAATGGAAAATTTTGAGGGCCACCGATACAAAATGGTCTCTCATTCAGAGCGACTGTAATTATCTAATAAGTTTTAGTAACCTCTTAACAACTCTGGAGGCAGAAAAGAAATGCACTTTACCAATGGTACTTAATGGAATCAATATTTTAGTAGACAAGGTGGAGAAATTGGCAAATTTCTTGGACAAAAAAAATTTCAGGAATATTATTGATGAGATGTTCATATTGTCTCTAGAAGCATCACGAGATAAAATTTTGAAACATTATAAAGCAACCAACTGAATATATTGTATTTTAAATCCTAGACACAAAGTGGAAACTCTTACAACCACTGATTGGGGAAGGAACCCACAAAGACAGACAGTATCAAAATTTGAAGAGATATATGTACAAATATTTATACTACTACTGTTCTAATACTTCTAATACTGATAACGAGTTCGAGGGGATCGAAATTGAAGACAGAGAAAACAACGATACAAATTGTTTGAGTACAAATGAATTTGATTTAGATCTGTTGAATTTATTGAAAAAAATCACCTAAAAAAAATACTGGTACTGAAGTATGACGATACGAAAAAGTTGTTTTCTGTTAGAGACTTTCCGACGAATATACCTACTGTATTGATTGATGCGGAAGACTTAATCCATTTTTCATTATTAGATACGAAATAGAGGAATATTTGGAAATGCCAAGGGCTGAAGGATGGGAATATATTCCAGATTTGTGGCGATGCCATCTATACCTGCAACGTCGGCTTCCATTGAAAGATACTTTTCCACAGCATCATTAACTGTGACCAAAACAAGAAATAGATTGAGTGATGAAGCTATAAGGCCTTTTATGTGCCTAAATAGTTGGACCTCAAATATTGATTAATTAATGATGTCTACCTGCTTACAAGTTATGTTTTTTTATTGTGTGAGAAACTGTTTCATTCAGGGTTGGCATGTTTTTAAACATTCGTAAATAATTCATAAATTAACAAAACTCTAATAACAGGAAAATAAATGCAACACAAAAATGATTCTCCACTGAGTAACAAAAATGTGAGGTGGCTCAACGTAAAAATAAATAATAGGATTCAAAACTTGTAAATAAACACTTAAAATTAAATCATTCTGATTTTGATTCAATTATATCAATGTCATCAATCTCTTGCTCTTCTCTTTCTATATTTTTGTATCGGGTGTCATCACTGACATGAGATTTTCTATTGATTGGCTGGAAGGCTGTCAAGAGGGTCACTAATTTGGCAGACTTTTCTACCCCAAGGCGATTTCTCAGTTTGCTATGAACTAGCCCGAATGCTCAAAACAGTTTAAAACAAAAAAAATCACCATATTTTGTTTTTTTTTTTTTTAAACAAGTTTTTTACCAACCCTGGTTTCATCTCATCTTACTCATTATGTTCACATGCAGTTTTTTATTGTTCGATTTTCCTTCCCCTCCCATCTGTAAAATATTCCCCTGCTATTCATTCATTAAAACTCCCATCATTAATTTCTAATGTTCAATAGTAGAAAAGGAAAATTCCAAACATCATTTTCAGTGTAGGATGAAATTTTGAGTTGCCTGAGAAAATCTTGAAGCTTGGTATGATGAGGCTTGAGCTTGGTAATAAAAAGCTTGAAATGTCAAACTTTTCTTTTCCAAAAGCTTGGCTTGGTTTGATAAAAATATAGTTAGGCTTTGCTGGATTTTTGTTCTTGACATTCAAAACCCAAGCCAAGCCCGTGAATCTCAGATTGCTTCCACTAAAAGGCAACAATGCGGGGAGAAGTTTCGAGTTCAATGAAAGAAAACGTAATGAAAAGCTTTCATCTTCGTCTCCGTAGAAGGGGTCTTCTCTGCTCGACCATTGTGTGAATACGACGCGATCTTTTTTATGACCTACGGGGCTTTTATGCGCGGCTTATTTCGGGAAATATACGTTGATTGCATCGCACATAAAATACAACTCCGCAGATTAGGGTGGGTTCTGGGCTTTGCTTTGTGCAAGTCAAAACTGATGAAAGTCGTACTTTAGTTTTACGAGAATTGAAAACAATAAGAAATTCCAGTAAAGAGCCCTGAGGAAGATATAAGGGGAGAAGATGTGTTGCGGATGTTTCATTCAACTTTTATGCTATTCCAGACTTACAGTACTGAATGAACGAGTTTTGCACGTTAGCAAAATGTTCAGGTTTATTGTTGAATGATTATCTGTTTATTTACTTTTTTATAATGTTGAAAATCGAACGGAATTATTTACTGAATTAGGATATGATTGTAAACGCTATATAGAGAGTTTTTTTTATTCTGGAGTAATTTTAGTCCAGTGCTATAAAATCGAAATAAAATTAAAACAATTTTAAGGCCTTATTTTTCATCGCAAAAAATAAAAAAAAATAAAATGATAAAATCTGACTACTCCACTGGATATGCCTGCCATACTTTTAAATGAGTGTTACCAAAATAAAAAAAAAATGGTTTCTAACATTCTAACAGAAATATACCGTAATAAAAATTCAAATAACGTTATCAAAAGATTTCGGATATAAATATTGTAATGCACAATGCCCCATTAGACCGGTATCTGTTTGTGATGTAAAAACAGTTATAATATAATGTCGTCAATCTTCGTTTCCTCTAAACACGCCTCAGATATAGATTCATATTTCAAAAAGCGTAAAGGTGAGTTAATCGGGATTTTTCTCGAAACAAAAATAAAAGTGGTGTTACTTTCGTAGTTTTATTTCCTGAACACAATTCCAAAAGAAAATATTATGAACATATTGGCGAAATATTTGAAATGCAATATTGGCGAGATAAAAAAAAATGTGAACATTCGGCGATATTGGTCCAATATTGCTAGAATAATATTGGCGAAAAATTCTTGAAGCAACATTGGCTCAAAATTCGGTTTAAGAAGTCTACATCGTTTTCAAATCGAGCACAGATCGAACGCGATGCTACTACCCTTGCACGCTTTTGGTCAACATTCAAACATTTGGGGATCCATTTTGCAGAAATTTTTCTCATGACCAAATTGACCTGAACTATATGATGAACGCGTTCGTATGAAATATTCAGTGCTTCAGATATCCATTTTAGCCCAATTCGACGGTCTGTTAAAATCATGTCATGAACTACTACATCGATATTTTCGGGGAGTGACACAGAAACTGGCCTTCCCGATCGGTCATCATCTTCAATGGAAAATTTACCTCTTTTGAAGCTTGCAGTCCAATTTTTCACGGTCGCATACGAAGGACATTGAAAACCAAGGGAAGCATATCTTCGTAAATCTGCCCACCTCTTAACCCTTTCAAATACAGGTACTTGATGGCTCGATACTCCAATTTTTCGATTTTCACAATTTCGGTGGACATATTTTTTCTTTTAATCTATTGCCTAACTCTGGTTTACTTTTTTGACGTCAAACTTTACACTGACACTTCTAATAAGTTATTGTTCGTTGCTATGGTAACGCAATATTTTGTTTATGCAGGGAACTGGTCTAGGCTAACTAGATATCAATACATCCTCGTATGGTTTATAGCTTATCAGTATAACAGAATGTATAAAAATAAAATTTATTGAACAAACAAACCAAACTTACATACATGTATAAATATTAAAATATTACTAGCTACTTGTCCATGTTTTCTATATAAGTTATGTAAAAATAATTATGTAAAACAAATAACAAATACCATGTTACAAACAAAACGTGGTTTGATTTAAAATTACTGATAGTCATATAGGTACAAACAAGTTATGTTAATTACAATAAAATAAGTCCAATATATGTAATGTCCACAGAAAGAAACAGTCATCAGCCGTGAAACAGTAGTTAAGAAAGTCTTCTGCACCAGCGTCGGTAAGGGGGGATACTGTCCCCCAGTACCCCCCCCCCCCCCCAGGAAAAGCACTGGAAGCAGAAAAGTTCTGTAGGCTGAAGTCGTGGTTCTCAAAGCAACGTAAAAGAAAAATTAACTTTTTTAATGATATAGTTGAAATTGTGTTATTTAGATGTAATCAAGAGTTTTGCATTTAAAGTTATTTGACATATAATAACTAATAGTTAAATTGAATGATAGTTAAGTTTTTTCAAGAATGTTTATATTTTTGTTGATTAACTAGACTGTTTCCTACTTCCTAACAAATTATTTGTTAATTTTGTTGTAAGTTACTTATATGAGTGTGGCACCTGGCTCAAATTTTTTTTTTTTTCTACAACCGTTTACCGAAGTAGCCTTTGACTCAACGTTGAAGTTTTCCCAGAAATGTCATTTCGTAACAGCTGATTTAATCTAGAGCGAAAATAATGAAAAAACGCTCGATCTCGTCAGGTTTTGTTAAAAACGAACCTATTCTTGCATGATGGAAAGTATAGACAATAAATTCAAAGCACTCAAAGCAGTTTTAAGTCATAAGTCATAAGAATGTTCGTCAATGATTGGTTAAAATAAACGGTTCAACCAAGCATTGTCGAATATTCTTCCTTAAATCCATCATTAGTAACTGTGGTGGTGCTGAGATTAGCGTAGCTGCCTAATAAACTGAAGGCCTGTGGTTCGATCTTTACAATCGGTATTTTTTTTTCTTAAGTTATTTTACTTCTTTCATTTTGGGATTACTATTTAGTATTAATTTTCTTATAGATAATATGTGCTTATGTTGAATGAAGTGTTTTATGTCGAAGAGATGCGTTTATAGAAAAAATCATTTGTGTATTTCGAGCACAAAGTGTCATTGATGCTCTCCGAAGATTACCGCGCAGATCGAGTGGCAATCAATCACTTTGCGCTCTAAATACACAAATAGCTATTTCGGCGCTGTACCACTAGCAACCCTCATGTAACCATATCCACCATTGCTATATTGCCATGAGACAATACCAGCTATCCATTGTCACCAATGGTTAAAATATAATGTATATGTAAGAAAACCGCGAAAATCAAGAATGTTCCATTTGACGCATATTTCTTGTGCGTATTTTTTGAGTTTAAGAAAAAATTTACTGTAGAGAAAATTTAGGATACATGGGTAGATAATATTACTATCGATATCAGCTTTCATTTGAGCTTTATTAATAACAACATTAACACTATAACTGAGTAAAATATTTTCAGCTTAATTTGCCTTATACTTGCGTTAACCAAGAAGGTAATTTTCAATACTGCTTTCTGTAGATTTCTCTTTGTATTTGAAAATATCATTTTCACTGAACTCCCTCCCACTCTACTGAATTTCTTTTTGAGAAATGCGCTGTCCAAATAAATATTATCATTTTAAACTTTCTCTGAAGTATGGAATTAGCAAATTTCATTGTTTTTAGTTGAGAACCCTGGATTAGTTGGTATTGTCTCATGACAATATGGCGACGAAGAATATGGTCAATTTATATAAATCTCTATTCCGCTACCATAAGTGCCCCCCCCCCTAGAAAAAAACCCTATCGACGCGTCTGGTCTTCTGCTGAATAAAATCATTTCTTAAGTAGGAATGCTTTGATTTTTCGTTTAAATTGAAAGTCATTGACTTGTTTTATTTCAGTAGGCAGTTTATTATAAAGGGAAATAATGTTCGCCCCGTATACTCGTATCGATTGATGTTGAACGGATCGAATACGAACCAGCACGGGCAATTGGTACCTGCCCGCGTGCAGACAGGGCGGGCGCGTAGGTCACGATGACGACATCGTAGAGCCGGGGATTACTGTCATCGTAAGGGATGGAGTGCGTGCGTGGGCGGGTCGAGTTCATTGTTGGCAGACGCGTGTTTGGCCTCGATAGCGAACCGCCGCCACGCGAAATGCCACCAAACGTATACACACTTCAGCAACTTCGAACAAATTCTGGCTTCGGGCAACTCGTTACGGTTACGGACTAAACTTTCGGAGAAAAGAAGTTGTACGGAAGCGGAAACTGTGCGTTCTGGTCTTATCGAGTGAAATGATCTATGGTTGTACTAAAATTTAAAATTATGAAAACTATACTATACGTATTGAAACAAGCTTATCAGATTATGGGCGCCGTTTGGGTAAAAAAAATATTTTTGCAAATATGTAAAATTTTGTTTGAAAGTGGTTGACAATGTATTAGTGTTAGTAGAATTCTTCTGGACTTCCATTGTCTAGAAACAAAGAAAATAAATTTAATTTCTTTGTTTCTAAACAATGGAAGTCCAGAAGAATTTTACTAATGTAAAATTTTGTGTCAATATATTTATTAGTTGCAGCAATATTTTTTATATTGCTTTCCGATATATTTATTTTCTACCAAACACAATAAGTATATTTATATTTCAAACGTTGCAAATATATTAAAACGTGAATGCACATATATATTTATAAATTCGAACTATTTTATGTTGCCAAGAGATGACGCAGCCGACGTGATCAATCAATCAATCAAAATATACTTTATTACACAAAGAATTACATTCTCATTGGCAAAGCGTAGTGATAGGTTAGGTTACAATGGGTACCATAGTCATAATTAGATAGTGTAGACCCGTAAAATATAACATAGTCAATAAATAATACATACACAATAAATAACAAACATAAGATAAACACATGAAAAGCAGTCTTGATAATAATAAGCTCCACAATACATCATTAGGTAGACCTAATTATACAATAGTGTACATAAAATTGTGAATACACATATAAACACAATTCGTCAAAAAAAAAATAAAAAATTTTAGAACAAGTAAGGCATGTTGAGAAGTAAAAATATTGAGATCCTTATATCTGCTAAAAAGTTTGGTCATTAAAAAATTCATCCAAACTATAAAAGGGTCTATACTAGAAAGAAATGCCTTGACTTCTTTTCTAAAAATAACTCCAGATACCACTTCTTTTATACTATCCGGCAAGTGGTTGAATATCTTACATCCATTATATATTATTGAGTCTTTCACTAGAGAAGATGAAGGAATTGGCAGTTTCAACTGATTTTTTTTGTCGGGTGGAATAAGTGTTTATTCTTTGGAATTTGGATTTATTTTTGTGTATTAGGCATGCCGTTTCCATTATATATATATATATATATATATATATATATATATACATAACCGAAGCCACAAATGTGTGGTTGGCTTCCTGTTGTTGACTTCCTTTGTTTCTATTTTTACATCCAAGTGTTGTACATCTTCGCACTTGATTTTACCGTACTGATGAGAGCTTAAGCTCGAAACACGTGTCTACGGTTGCAATACATTTTGAGGGTTATACCCAATAACTGTTCTACTTATATTTTCATATATTGCCCCTCGCTATATCCATCCTTATTTGTATTTTCCTGGGTAGGATTGTCACGCTGGTAGCTATAGCTGCCTCCGTGGCGACGTTAGTTGTTGCCTTGTAAGCACAAGGTCTTCTAACCGAAGCCACAAATGTGTGGTTGGCTTCCTGTTGTTGACTTCCTTTGTTTCTATTTTTACATCCAAGTGTTGTACATCTTCGCACTTGATTTTACCGTACTGATGAGAGCTTAAGCTCGAAACACGTGTCTACGGTTGCAATACATTTTGAGGGTTATACCCAATAACTTTTCTACTTATATTTTCATATATTGCCCCTCGCTATATCCATCCTTATTTATATATATATATATATATATATATATATATATTTATAAATTCTAATTTATTATCTGACAATCCTAATTGATTAACATCATTTTAATTTAATTTTTATTTGATTCCCATTGCCACCTGCTCATTGTAAGCAGTTATGATAAATATACTTACTATATTTAGAGGCTTTGTCAATAAGAATTCTATTCTTTAGATAATAAAGCATACTTTGACTTTGAAAATAATGTATGATGAGAAAAGAAACGAGTATACATCTAGAGGGAGAGAGACATAAGATATCTACCTATCACTAATTCAATTTTTGTTTAAATTTATTTTTAAAATAAGGTTTTGAATAAATAATGTAGCAAATTTTTTATTATGACTTTGTGGCAATAGACAGCCTTATATGAGAAATACTTTTTGAATAATGCTGAAGAATGATTAGGGATGTGTAAATTATAATTAGTTCTCAGGTTTAATGCAATTTTTACGTAATGACATAGGTACCCAATGGAGGTTAACAAATTTCCTGATATGAAACGACAGCAAGAGTTTTGCACACGTTGAATCCTACGTTGAATTCTACGTTGGTAGACGAAATCCAAAGAAGACCCATAGATAGAATCAGATAGCAGTTTTTCAGTATTCAGACATGAGCCTATTCTATAGGGAAAAAATAATTGTCAGGGTATAATATTATTTTTTCAGAAGGAGATTAACGTAGCCATTAAATTTAAGATCCTCCAAATGTAACACCTAAATTTCTCCTATTTTTACTTTCATGTGCTCTTCAACATATTGCCCGGGATTTTTGCAACCATAATATATAATGTGACACACAGAGAACTTACTGAATCAAGGTCATCATTAATTTGTTTTTTGGAGACTGCAAATTTTTGAACTTAGCAGTATTTTGGTGTATGTAGGATGTCAATAGTATACATTAAATATAGAAGAGGACCAAGAGTGCATCCTTAGGGCACTCCAGATTCAACATTTTCAGGGGAGGGATATACATTATTCAGTTGAACTCTGTGGCAACGACCAATTAGATACGAGTACATGATATTAACGAATTTCTGATCATCCATAATATTTCAATTTTAAAAGAAGTACTTTGTAGTACATAGTCTCATAAAAGCCTTCGGAAAGTCCAGCAAAACTAAACTAAATATCTGCAGATAGAAGTAGCACTTCACAGTCTTCATGTTCACTCGTGGATGATAGTTACACCAAAATCTTGACGATGCTGAATCGTAAAATTATCTCCAAGATAATTATTATAATTTTCCAATCCAGCCCATCAATTTCACAGATCAATTTTGGGATTTCCAAGTCACAAACAAGATTCTGATGGTCCAACACCGTATTTCTGCACCGTATTTCTTCAACTGTAGCATCTCTCGTGGCTCCTCTCGAGTTACAGCTGTAACACTCTCTGTCCGGTATAGAGTAAAATATTGCTATTCCAGTTCTCGTAGCGAGAGCCATTTCCACAATTTGAGGAATTGCTGCATTTTCGTATGAGAATACGAAGAATACGAAAAACTCTTCAAGCAGAATTAATCTTCTTCAGACGCTTTGCATTCTACAAAGTCGAAAAATTGGTCTTCTTCATTGTCTTTTATAAAACCAATGTCATCTAAAATCATTATCTTCTCAATTAGATGAAGTAGTTGGTGCGTCTACCAGAGTATTAGCAGCGAGGTTTTGATTAATATCATCAGGGCATATACTTTTTTCTGAAATCGTTCAAGAATGCCCACTTTCTCGGAGCAACTTCAGGCCTCAAAATACGCTAATCTAGTATTTTAGTCCGTTGCTAAGCAATGAACTTTCCCGGACCGTTTTCGGACCTAAACGGTACGGGAATAGTATATTGTGTATCTAGTAGTAAAAGCAATACATTCCCAGACGACAATGTAAATTGTTGGCCGAGGCGTTAAGCCGAGGCCAAAAAGCCAAAAAGCATTAAAGTCTGGGAATGTGCTTTTACTACGAGGTACACATACTATTTTTTCTGAAATCGCAATCAGCATTATCAAAAACTAAGGAATTCTACATATTGTTTGCGTGAATTCAATAACTGTCTAAAATGTAAACGAGCCGGCAAAAATTTTCCCGTATCGTTTTCGATACGGGAATAGTATATTGTGTAACTAGTAGTAAAAACAATGCATTCCCGGACGACAATGTAAATTGTTGGCCGAGGCGTTAAGCCGAGGCCAACAAGCATTGAAGTCTGGGAATGTGCTTTTACTACGAGGTACACATACTATTTTTTCTGAAATCGCAATCAGCATTATCAAAAACTAAGGAATTCTACATATTGTTTGTGTGAATTCAATAACTGTCTAAAATGTAAACAAGTCGGCAACGATTTTCCCGTATCGTTTTCTATACGGGAATAGTATATTGGGTAACTAGTAGTAAAAACAATACATTCCCGGACGACAATATAAATTGTTGGCCGAGGCGTTAAGCCGAGGCCAACAAGCATTGAAGTCTGGGAATGTGCTTTTACTACGAGGTACACATACTATTTTTTCTGAAATCGCAATCAGCATTATCAAAAACTAAGGAATTCTACATATTGTTTGCGTGAATTCAATAACTGTCTAAAATGTAAACAAGCCGGCAAAAATTTTCCCGTATCGTTTTCGATACGGGAAAGTACTTTTTCGGCAACCATCCGGGAAGTGTTCACTTCCCGGACACTTTTTCTTTGGGAAAGTAGCACTTCCCGGACTAGGCCGGGAAGTACTCGAATTTTAACACAAATATTAATATAAATAAGAATTATAATGTTTCTGTTGGTACCTATCTTCTGTTCGAATTTCAATATATAATACAACGTGTGATGCCATGCACGAGTCCGGTGACCGAGCTGGGATTTGAACCCACGCCCCCATGGTTACTGACCATCACTGCCCAAACCTAATTCAACATTCAAAGAAAGCTAGTTTGTCACCAAACAGGAAGAAACTTGCATCGTCATCGTTGTGATAAATGGAATAACTGATGTTTGCGTTTACTTCATCGACTAATTGTCGCCCCTTGAATATTGAAAGAACGAAGGAGACTACCGCAATAATCGAGGCGTTGCTGCATCGTGCCCTAAACGACCCTACCATCCCTATGATAAATTGCCCTGAAGGGACGGGACAACTTCTCGTCTGGGGGTAATAGAAATCACTGGTGTTGCCGATCAACTAAGATGGCACGTAGTTGAGCGAATTTTACTCGGGGAAGCGTTATATGAACTAGAAATGACTTTCTGAAACTTGGAAAGTGAACAAGCTATATACAGTGCCCGCCAAAAATTACGTAATATATGGGAAAAAAGTTTATTATTAGAGTATTGGAAAATTTATATTCATTGATCGATTATGCATGTCTGACAACTTGAAAATCGATTTTGACCACTGAAAATTTAAAAAAAATACCATGAGGCCAAAAGTGGGGTAAGATGGCCAGATATCGAAAAAGTTATATTTGAAAAAATTACTTAGAATTTAAGTTTATACCTATTTACAGAGTTTCAAGCATTGAATCAAGAAATTTGATACAACAACTTTTTTTGGAATGGATAGATAGATAGATAGATATTTATTGGACAACTTTACATTTTCATGTTTGTTGCAAGTCAGGCGTTTAACAAATAAAAGTGTAAAAAATATATAGAAAATTTAAAAATTTATAAAAAATCACACGGTTATACAGGGTGTCCGGTAAACCTTGTACAATATTGAAACTGGTGATAGACCAGGTCATGACTGTTCAGAATATCGGAATTTCACCTCAGTAAAAATCTCACCGTGTTCGAGATAATGGGCATTTTAAGAATTTCTGGAAAATCGCTTCTAACCTTGGATTTTTGAGTGCCTTGTATACAAATTGAGATGAATTCAAATATCTTTGCTGCTGAAGATTACTGATGAGTGATGCTTTCAGACGTACAGAACAGTTTTTCAGAAAGTGAAAAAAAAATTCAAGAAATGAGGGTAAAATGACAGATTTTAGTTTGAACAATTTTTTTAACAAAAGTTTGACATTATTGTCTGAAAGAAACATAACTAATTGGAAGTGGACATTCATTTCAATAGAATGATCATTTTGTCCAGACTCTACCATGGTATAAAACGAACTATAATCATTTTTGGAGGAGGAGGAGCAAGTGATTTCCATTGAATTAGGCGTGGTTTTATTCTTGGCTTCCATCAACTTTTATACCTACGCCCAAAAATTATTTTATTTCAATTTTATCAAGATAAAATGTGGAAATGATTATTAATAATAAAGAATAGACTGCTTGGTAGAATTAAATAGTATGTTAATAAAATTAACTTTTCATGTAATTAAGCCTAATAAAATTATCGAAATGAAATGTTGATTATCCGAAATGGCACCGATTAATACGAATTCATGTGATAAATATCGCAATTGTCCAAAATCCAGATTCCAACGACAGATATACAGGGTGTAACCAAATAAGTGCAGCATTTTTTAGGAGGTGAATCCTTGTCAAAAATTAAAAACTTTTCTAACTCTTCTGTTGTGTCCGTAGAAGCAATAGTTTCATAATGAAAAATAAAATACGGCATTGTGCATGAACGGATCTTCTGTAAATAGAATTGAAAAAATCTAGTAGGTGGCTGTCACATTTTGTTTGAACAACTTGTGACTTCTGTCGTAGTGTTTTAAAATTATTGGGCTTGTTTCTATCAGTGGTATTTGTTTCTTCATCATGCCGTACACACGTTATACTCCCCGAGAATATGTGCATATACAGTACATTAGTGGTGAATGTGGAGGTAGTGCTACTGCTGCAGCAGCGCTTTATCCAGAACGATATCCGAATGCACAATGCCGCTCAGAGAATAGCTGATTTGGGGGCTATAACCTATAACGCATTTGAAAAGGTTTTATGAAAAGATGTCACCTCTGCGTACGAGTGGATGGAAAATAACATTTTTGTAATATTATTCAGTGCGATGTTGAATAATCGTTATTGTGGTTATAGTGTAGGTATGTTGGTTAAAAAAACGTTGAATTAGTATTGACGTCTTTACATCTCATTGAATGCTTCTAAGCAGTTGATTCGTTATTACTCATAATTATTCAAGACATTACTAACAAAGTCTAATGGAGTTGAATTTAGCTCAGAATAACATCACACTCTAATATAATCGAAATTCTACTCCTTCCAAAAATAAATATCGTATGTTTTATACCATGGTTAGTATGGACAAAATGGGCATTCTTTTGTAATGAATATCCATCTCCACTTGGTTATGGTTTTTTCAAACAATAATGTCAAAATGTTGTTAAAAAAATTGGTGAAACTCAAATCTGGCACTTCACCCTCATTTCTTGAAAAATTGTATCGTTTTCTGAAAAACTGTTTTGTACGTCTGAAAGCATCACTCATCAGTAATCTTCAGCAGCAAAGATATTTGTATTGGTCCCAATTTGTAGACATGGCACTCAAAAATCCAAGATGAGGTAGCGATTTTCCAGAAATTTAAAAATGCTCATTATCTCGAAAACGGTGTGATTTTTACTGAGGTGAAATTCCGATATTCTGAACAGTAATGACCTGGTGTATCACGAGTTTCAATATTGTACAAGGTTTACCGGACACCCTGTATAAAATACAGAATACATACACATACACACATATATACACATATATAAAAATTACAAAAAAATGTCAAAATATTAAAATGTCCATAAAGACTTTTACTTAAATAGACTTGAAAGGTATCCTCAAGTTCTGACTGTATTGACCCTGACAAGGTGACAAAAAATTCATTGTGTAAAATTTGAGTTCAGATATTCCTGAATGTCATAAAAACAATTTTTCAACAAAAATGATTTGGGGTTGAGTATCTTGATATAATCTGGGATATGATTACACAGGTTTATATTTAGGGAATTATTCTGAAACTGTGTTAGTCTATATCGAGGTGTTATAAGCATTTCAGCATTTATTGTCTGATGGTGATGTACGGATCCAGATGTTTCTTTTATTAATTTCAAGAACTGTGTCGTGAATGAAGAGGGATGCTAAAGATAAAATTTCCATTACTTTGAAATGTGGCTTGCAGTGGTCTCAGTAGGCAGCATTCATTATTATTCTCAAAAGCCTGTGCTCTGAATATTTCAATGGAATCAGAGTATTAACCCCAGAAAATTATACCGTAAATATGCACTTTTCAAAGCATGTAGATCACCTGTTTTTTTGAGAGCAAAAATCCTCCTAGAAAGTTTCTTATTCCACTCGTTTATATTATGATTCGCCCAAGATAAGTTGCCATCAAGAATTATTCCAAGTAATTTTCTATTTTCAATCGGGCTAGTAGAATTTGTGTAGAATAAAATTTCCTGTGTTTGTACTTCATTCAGTTTCAATTGATTAACTGTGAATCATCGCGAAGCTAATTTCAATGTTTTATCCTTGTTTTTGATAATGTTTCTAAATTTTTGCCGGTTAACACTAAAAAAGTATTATCTGCGAAAATAACATATTTATCCGGCATCATGAATTTGCTAAAGTCATTGACATACATTAAAAATAACAATGGTCCCAATACAGATCCTTGGGGAACACCATGTCGTCGGTCCCACGCAAATGTGCAAATTTCAGGGTCTTGACTTCAATATGTAAATTACTAATTTTCTATCAAAATTTTCAATGTCAAACTAGTGAATGGAAAAATTAACAAGGTTTTCAAAGCAAGAAGCCGGAATATTCTTGAAACTCATCTCATTCGAAATGACAAATTGTACATTCGTGGTTTTGGCATGGTACCGACGAATCGTAATATATTTTTGACGCCAGAAAACGTGTCATTCATACAAACCGACTGGGTTCTGGCCGTCAAATAGGATTTAAATAAATTTAGAGGTGATCCTCTCACACCATAATATTCCAGCTTTTCAGAAAGAGAATAATGATAAACAGAGTCGAACGCCTTGGAAAGATCACACAGTGTAATAGTAACGAGATCACCCCTTTCAAGACCCTCAACTATGCAACTCACGACCTGCAACAAAGCATCAATTGTGGACTTTCGTGGTCTGAACCCATACTGGCCTTTGCTGAGAAAATTATTTATTGAAAAATAACGGACCAATCTGAACATTTTCCGATCACTTTACAAATATCAAAATTTTTTCTTTTGAAAATCTTCATGCAGTGGAAAATTTCTGTTTCGATGATAACAGAACTTCCCCATTTTCTTCGCACCAAAAATGGCACTGAAGTGAAATAATTGGTTTTTGCTAGAAGGACCCTTGCTGTAACATTGGTTTGTATCTATAACTGTTGGATACAGAATTCAATGATATGGCAATCTGAAAACAAAGAGATTTTCTGATTATCAGATTTCGATGATAACCGTGCATGAGCTTCCCACATAAACTTGAAATAGTGCGTCAAATTGAAGAGGCTTAAGTTTTCGAATTTATATGCGAAGTGAAACGCTCATGCACAATTATCATCGAAGCTTGATTATATTGAGGACAACATGATGTTTTTAGATTGCCACATGGTCACAGTAGTTGTGGAATACTGGTTATTAGATACGGAACATAGCAACAGAGAGGGTCCTGACAAAAACTGCAATTTTTTCAATTTAATGCTATCTGTTGTGGAGAAAATGAGAAAATTCCGTCATCATCATCGAAATACAAATGTTCCACTACAGTCCAACTGTTCAGAAGAGAAAAATTTGATATTTGTAAAGAGATCGGGAAATATTCCAAAAAAATTGATATTTTCAATTTTCCCGATTTGATTCTAAGCAACTTTTTCAAATAACATTTTACGATATCTTGCCATCTCACCCCACTTCTGACCTGAGTGGATTTTTTTTCAATTTGCCGTCACACCAGTGGTCACGTGACATGTGTCAAAATCTATTTTCAGGTTGTTGAACACGTACACTCGATCACCCAAAATTTTTTTTTTTCCAATACTTTGATAATAATCTTTATTCTCATATGTCACATGCTTTATGGCGGAGACTGTATATAAATTCTGAAAAAGTGCTAATAATCAGTATCAACAGGATGCCACTGAAACTGACCGAAGGAATATTAATTCTTTTAGACAACTGAACTTAAGGCTAAAATACAGGGTGTTGCAAAACAATTATAGAGGAAATTCATCGCTGTAAATTAAGACTGATTTGATGAAATATAACAAATGCTTTAAGGAGAAACATTCAATATCTAACAGAAAACATCTACTTCCCCGGCTAAAGCCACTCTGGACATTGACCTACATCTGATAGATATTGAGAAAGACCCTATATAACTTGAAGAAAAAATCTGAACGTGAAAATTTGCATTTTCATTCAGATAGTTGATTATTTATTAAATGTCCAGTTTCCATTGGAGATTCTTATCTATAAATAAGATGAGGGAAAATGTTATTCAGAAGTATCACTCACAGAAAATCGCTCATTCCATTGATGCCTGAATTGCATCTCTTTCGCTAGGCCTCCAATACATTTTGGTCGACAAAAATCTATTTCACTCTTCTAAGATCATCATGGAGGTCGGAAGAATTGGAAAACATACTCTTTAGAAGCAATTTCAGACTGTAATGAGGAATTGTTGGACTATTTCTTGTGCGGTGAAACTTTGAAAATATTTTTCTGACATAAAACCTGTCATGGGTATGGCATGTTGATTTCATTGAAAATATGAACAGGATGTTCATAAAGTCAGTTGTGGAATCACAACTGACTTTATGAACATCCTGTTCATATTTTCAATGAAATCAACATAACAAATGCTATTTTACTTACAACCTTTCAGAGGTGATACTTCTAAATGGACCAAGAAGTTTCTTTTTTGGTACAGATCCGCCATAACAAGATGAGAAAGCACTCATTAACTGAAATGTTTTGAATAATTTGCAATCTCCTTTTGTGGGTGTTATTTAGGCTAATTTGGTCTAGATCTAAAAAAAATCCATTTATAAATTGATTTTTTTGTTTGACAAGATACCAACTACCTACTATGCATAATTCTATTAGAATTATATCAATATTTTATTTTCGTGAACTTTGTTTGTTTATTTTTCATATCCCGTGATTTATTTGAAATAGTACAGCTGAATTTTAATATATTATTTTTTGGATATTTTTCTTTAGAATATTCAAGTGCGCTATTTAGTAAATATTCATTCATCATTGTATTGCTCAGCAAGCAGTACCTATTTGTTGAATTTTATACAAATTCCATATATTTAGTTTTCAACTAGAAGTATACTGATTTGTCTCATCATTTATTTTATTGATTTATAATAATTGCTATTTTTAATTAATAAGAAGTTGTCACTTCGAATATAAAATGTTTTGTTAAAAATCATTCGTACGAACAAACAGAACAAATTTAGAAGCATTACAATCCACATGTTCCCTGATTGAATATAATAAGGTTTTGCGATAAGAAATTAAGGTATTCATAAAACTTCAACACACTCGAAAATGTCATATAACATTAGTGAGAAATCAGTTAAAATAATCTTGCCTCGATCGATATGCACAATAGACGAGGAAAGTGTGTCGTCACAAATGTCATACTTGTCACAAACTGATTCCAAACAAAGCTTTTCAGGTTTTATTCTCTGTTGATGATTTGCTGCTTTGCTTGTTAGCTTGTGTTTGTTTGTACGGATTTTGTTTTCTCAGGCAAAAGAAGTTGAAAAACCTCAACGGAAACAATATCAGAGTTATCGGACAAGCTGATTAAAATTCGACGGAAGTTTGTTTGGAATCAGTTTTTGACAAGAATGACATTTGTGACGCCATCACTTTCCTCGTCTATTGCATTTTCCATTATGCAACTCATAGACAATACGACCATGACAATGACAAAATATCGCGGATCGTTTTCTCAGAATTTGTGCATTCCGCGTTTAGTAAACATACACGGGTATTATTCCCCGAACAATCGCCGACGCTAAGTACTTTATTATCTTCATAATCACATACCACCGAAATGATTAATTACAACAAATCCAACACTACCAGCAGAATAGACATCTCTGGCGCGCAACAAAGGACGCACACAAAGGCCCTTTATTCGCCCAAAAACATACCGTCTTCCTTCACCGCGTGTCGTGTGCGTGTTGGGTCGCAGACACTTTTTTTTCACTCTATTTCACCCGACAATGCAATCGTTTTAAGTGCTATTAACGAAATTAACGCCGAAGAAAAAAGACCCAGCTGGCCCTCAAGATGGGAAAAGGGGTGCAGCTTTATATGTAGGTCACCGGTGTGCTAGAGAAAAAATCCCATAACATCGCTCGGTGGATGCATGGAAGGTCAGAAAGTAAAGAAAGGGTTCTATTGTAGTGGTGGATAGGGTGGCTGGGGATGCATAGGCGCAGGTTGGAGAGTAAAGGGTATATACGCAGATAAAAAAGATTTCTTCAATAAAATATGCATACTCTTGAATAGAATAATCTTCTGAAAAGAATAATTGAGGGGCCTAGTTCCAAAATGTACAATCTCCAGTTCAAAAATAATTCCAGAAAACAGGAAAAACCTCGCAATTGAAGGTGCTGAATTCTTCTTGAAATTTAAATATTGTATTATAACTTATCATCATCTATAGATGATTCATGAAGTTCTAGAAAATATTTTTTTTTTCAATAATATTTATAAAAATGGTGATTTTACTTTGCGGAATTTTTCAGTGGAGATTGTACACTTTGGAACTAGGCCTCTTAATTATTTCTCATTGATGAATATACTCCCATTTCAAACTGATTCTTTACATACATTCTCTTGAAATGAATTCGCTTGCAGTGAAAACATTGTACTCTTCATCCTAGAAAACACATTAACTCATTGTGAAACATAATCCTCTTGACGCAAGAATATAATTACTTGGTAGATATCACTACCCGTGCTACGTGACACATTCGACCAATGAGCAATCAAAGCAGGTGGCGGCACCGCGACCTTTGAATACGACTTCCATTTCGACCATTTCATCCAGTTTGACCATTTGGGTTGGAGGTTATGTTTTATTGAGAATACAGTTATTAAAGAGAAACATTCTCAATTGAAAATTGAATCAATACATGACTCCTCTGGAAATGGAAAAAACCCTACGATAAAATTGAAGTTACTTTTTTGTAATATCTAACAGAAAACAACTACTTCCCCGGCAAAAGCCACGCTGGACATTGAACTACATCTGATAGATATTGAGAAAGACCCTATATAACTTGAGAGAAAAAATCTGAAAGTGAAAATTTGCATTTCCATTCAGATATTTGATTATTTATTGAATGTCCAGTTTCCTTTGGAGATTCTTTTCTATGAATGAGATAAGGGAGAATGTTATTCAGAAGTATCACTATCTGAATTCTGTGTGAGTTTTCGAACTTTTGGGTTTTCATAACTTTGTTATTAATGAATATTTTTTCATGAAATTTTGGTCACACCTGTTTAGAGGCACTCTGAACCCAGTGGCGTAGTGATATTTTCAATAAAAAAATCGCTAATAAAAAATTTCGATTTTCGACTAAGAAAAAATATCGTAGTATGCCCTGAAAATTGGAATAAACATTTCAAATTTTGTCCCAAGGTAGACCTTTTAGTACTTGACATTTCAAAAATAAATTATTAAAATCGGTTCACAACTTCAAATTTTAGGGGGGGTGTTTCCATTAAAAATGGGTCACACTATACAGGGTGTTTCTTAAGTACGTGTAGAAAATTTAGGAGCGTGTTGCTGACATCAAAATAAGAAGAAAAGTTCCTATAAACTTATGCCCGCAAGTTATTCGTTTCCGAGATACAGAGTGTCAAAGTTGAATTATTGTTTTTATTTTTTGTGAATAATTTCAAAATAAGTTTGGTATCTGGGAATATTTATTATTTAGTTTGTGTAAAAAATATATTCCTGGTAGAGGTCACTGGTAGCAACTGTTTTCGAGTTATTGAGATTTGAAATAATCGATGCAAGTGATTTTGAATGACAAGATTTTAAAATTTAAAATAAATTCAATTAGAAATTAGTTATTTCACAATTAACCTGAAATTTGATTTTTTCATTGAATTATCATCTCAAATACCAAACTTTACTGGAATATCACAAATATTTTGGAATTTATTCACAAAAAACAAATATAAGATTTTAACTTTGACACTCTGTATCTTAGAAACGAATAACTTACGGACATGTGTTTATGGGAAGTTTTTTCCTTATTTCGACGTCAGCAACATGCTCCTGAAGTTTCTACACATACTTAAGAAACACCCTGTATATATGTTTCTGAAATAAGTGTGAAACTGAATAAGCCTGCTCCTGGCAGACGGTTGTTGGAGTATCGGTATCGGTCTAATGATAGGTCGCTTTTTGATGAGCTGGCAAAATAATCATTAATATCACGAGCATTTTTCAGTTGTTCTGGAATTATTTTTGTTTTTGGAGTAAATATTCAATTTATCGTGTTCTTTCCAAAAATTCCTGTTATTTTCATAATGCCTCATGCGGAATTGAATATACGCTTTTTTTCGCGAATTATTACATATTTGGTTTGGTTTCTTAAGTCTTTATAATAGTTTCAGTTGCACTCAGTCAATCAAGAACCAGTTTTTCCACAAAATACAGTTCAATAAAGTTTTATTTTTTGCATGAATGTAGAAAATGAAAATGTTCAAGAATTCGTGCATTGCATTCCATGGACTCTGTATCATTCAGAGTATGCTTTGCGACTGAACGTACCTAGAACATTCCCGGACGTGATGACCTCTCGGTAGCGTTAGGTAAAAAGATGACCCACACGATATAACGCGATGTACAAGAATAAAAAAAGAAGGAAACGTAGCAACTACGCGACTACTGCACTTCGTACGGCGAATGCAAAAACATCTTGAAGTAGCGGTGCACTGGAGTGATCCTGCTTGATGGTTCAAGCCGCGGAAAATCAGTGTACTTACTCGCTGTTGCCGATCTGTTCCTTCTGGACCAGATTCAGTACTATTTTGAAAAGTATGGAAAAATAACTTGATAGCTACTGAGCGGTATTGACCTCGAAATGAAGTGGATTTGCATAACCCAATTTTCACTGGAATTTAACATTTTTGGAAGCAGAAAAGGATAGAGTAAAAATGCAATTGAAGTTAGGGAAGAGGAGAAGCAAGAAACTTGAAAAAGTTTAAACTTTTTTGGTCCTTATCTAGTACTCTTTTACCAGATAAATTAAAAGAAACAAGAACTGTATTGATATATAAACCTATTTCAATATGTTCAGTCATTTTTAGACGAGTAGTAATTGAAAAAGTGTTTGAAAAAAGACTTAGAAAATACATCAATTATAACGAACATCAGCGAGGATTCACATTCCTTCCAGGAGCTCACATTAATACGTCGATTTTAAATGGTCTTTTGATGGATGCCAAAAAAAATACTTACAAAACATTACTTACAGTGGTTTTTTTGGACATCAGTAAAGCATATGATAACATCGGACATGTTCATCTTAAAAAAAATTTACCACTACCCGAAAAATTACAGAAAGATCTGATAATCTTTCAGTATGGAAACTCAACTCAGGTAAAAACATTTGAAGTTACAACCAAACGATTCTTCCTGAAAAGGGTAGTAATGCAAGGAGCTCCACTTTCACCTATCTTGTACAATTTAGCAACATACTTCATAATGGACGAATTATCTGAACTTTCAACTGCGAACACGTTTGGTTACCGTACGTAGGAAGACATTCCACCAGCAACAGTTTTGAGTTTCGCTGATGATACTGTCATACTGGAATTTTACATTTTCGAAAAATAAATTGCAAAACTCGTTTAAATCGATAGTTTAGAGTCTGAAACGTCAATTTAACAAAGAGTTCCACTATATTTATTTCATTTTGAAGAAATATCACATTTGAAAGTGTGTCGCTGACGTCACGTTCATAGGAAACACCCCCCACCATAATCCACGTTCCGAAACAGGCAATACCGTTCTCCTTAAAAATACAGCTTCTAAATAATTAAAACATTGTCACTTGATCAACTCCGATAAAAAAATCCACATATTACCTATTTTTATTGTATTTATAGTTTTAAATTTTTTGAACGGACCATCCTTTTGATGAGAAACGAGCATTGGCAATACCGCAAATCGTAATAACGTGCTCATCATTCATTGGGTGAAATCAAATCAGATATAGCAATGTCTATGATTTCATTGTGACTTTCATCTCTTTGAATTTGGTTTTTCAAGTAAATTTTTCTGAATCTTTATTAATACCTGAAATTTGTTTATAGTTCAAGGTTTTTTTTGCAATGACTAACATTTTAAATCTTCAGGATATTCGAATTTTCTAGCAGCTTTTCTTGAATTTCTTCCTTCATTCCGTCGAGTTTACTCATTATGGAACCCAAATCAATTCCAGAAACTTCGAATAAAAATGTTTCTGGGTCCTCGCCCTCCTGAACTAATCCCTCGGCAAGTCTTGTTTGAAGCACGGCCTTTTTACCACTTGTGTCAAGTTCCCTCTCCTCCAGTTCTTGCTTCAATTCCGCAACCTTCAATTCAACCAGGCGAACTTTCCTCGAACACATTTTGTCTTAGTCTATGTCTCACAGTCTATTTCACGGGTCACCAGTCTATTATTATTATTATTGTCTATCTCACACAGTCTATTTCCCGGACACTAGCCTATTACTACTATTATTGTCTATTTCACACAGTCTATTCCACGGCCACCAGTCTATTATTATTATTGTCTATTTCACACGCGAAAATAATTGTCCGAAATACACAAGCTGTCTACTTACACGAACACTCTGTATTTTATCTCTAACAATCGCACTTCTGATCACCACTGTAGTAGATTTATACTCTAATTATCTGACTAAAATAATTAGAGTATAAATCTACTACAGTGATTCACAGTACTCTAATTTACATTACAATCACTCTACTATTTATATTCGACTTTCACTTCACTGACTGCCCGTCTGTCCGCTGCGTAGTTCTTTTTATATCCGACGTTGACTTCTCTGAATGCTCCAGAATTTTCCATCGAATCGCCCAGACTCACCGCACCGTCCAGATTCTTCTCGGTGCAAGCGCATCGACAGTTTCCCGCGGTTGGTCGCTAGCTATACGTGAGAGTTCAGGTCCGGCATCGCCCGCAGCTTCGCCACAGTAGGTTTTTTACATTTCCAGAGGAGTAATTTTGTTTAAATTTTCAGTTCAAAATGTTTATCTTTTTGATAATGTATCTATTGTTACATGGGACAAATAATGTTGACTTTGGTGTATGTAATTAATATATATGTGTGTAAATCACACTTGGGGGGCGCTTTAGCATTTCAAAAGTTTACTTCTATAGCGTTTCAATACATGGGAAATTCATTCTTTGCTTTATTTCTAAACCATTTCCACTTGGAAATGTTCTTCACAATAACATATATTTCCGCTTTTTCACAGGGTTTATTTACTGCTTCGAAACACATTTTACGACGCGCTTCATCTTTAGGTGCATAAAAGAATTGTTTATTAGAATTTTCACTGGAGTTCAGACAACCGGGTACAAAGCACTTTTTCGACATGTTCACTTTGTTGCAGGGATACAGATACAGGATTCGAAAGAATTTTAGAATACTAACAACAGAAACTTTCAAAACTTTGAAAACCGCATTAACCTCAATTAAGAAATCACGTAGGGCCTGTTCGTGTGCAACATAAATATTTGATGGAACTGCTTGACTTGTGTCCAGTTTTAATGTAAGCTAACGAGTTAAACAGAGGCAAACGATACTTATTGGTTTGCTTCGTAAAACAGACGAACGAACCCGTCTGGTATCAAATGACAACTGTCATACGTCACATATTTGAATTAGTATTTGGTGCACAACTTTAACAACGTTGCCAAGTCTAGTTTTGATGAACGTGACGTCACGAATCACTTTTCTTCTGATTATAGAGAAACTAGCGGTCAGAAAAAAAAATCTCGAGTGATGTTAGCGTATATACTTTCTCATTACAGTGTTTTCTCATATTTCGTGGAAAGGTCCATTAGTAAAGATGAGAAAAGTGCCCTCTCTCTTTTGGAACTGGCAAAGGCAATTTTTTTTTAGATAAGTCCTAAACTAAATGCAGAATAAACCAAAGTTATAAATGTCCAGAATTGTAAAATGAATCCTGTTACGTTGTTCAGTTCTGAATCCATCCAATCCATATCAGAAATTGTTTAAAATTGTTTTTTCCGTTAACCAGCTGTCGTCCCCTTACGAACGGCAGCCCTCAGAAGTGGAAACTTGTGCGAGCCAAAGGTTAACGAGGTCTTACCTTTTTACGTGCGATTTCTAGCTCTTTCTCGGGCCATCAGAAAAATTTCTGCAGTCGCCGTGGTTTGAACCAACGCCGACTGGCAGCCAAAGTGATTGAAACAATGTCGCTTTAACCACTCGGCTACCTGGCCCCTGAAGAAAATGAGAAGATATAATATTTGGGAGTGTCTTTCAAAGATGAGATAACTTTGGATTATAGAAAAGTTATTGATGATTTGAAAACAAATTCAGGAAAATTGATCAAATCTCCTTTACTGAAATGCCAGCAAAAATTTCAAGTGCTCAACTTTTCCATATGACCTTCATTAGTGTACTCCTTCCAATCTAATCCTCTTGACAAATTAGCAACGAAATTTTTGGCAGACATTGATAAATTAATAAAGTCATCTCTCAAGGAAATTTTGGATTTACAATCTGATATTCCAGGTAGTGTGTTTTATTCCTCTCTGAAAATAAAAGGTCTTGGACTTTTTTGTACTTCATGGGAAGCTTCTTTACAAAGTTTCAACCCTTTTAATAAGCTAAGAATGCACGAGAATGTTTACTCAGAAAGAGTGAGGTCTTAAAAATATTAAAAATAAGTTTGGAAGATGATAAGTGAACACAAGAAGGTTTGACAACATCTGAGTGGAGAGAAGCCATTAAAATGACAGATTACGTGGTCAACTTGGGAGGTGTACGAGGCAGATTTCATGACTTTTTTGGCATTGTGTACGGGAGACATTGCAGAATTATTTTTATTATTCATATTCGAGACATCTCCCAAATTAACTGGGAAGTTTATTTTTGGCATTATATCCTGGAGACATTGCAGAAAAATATTTTAATTATGTCAGAGCAAAACTTCCGACAGTTTCGTACAACTTTCCATTAATTACAATGGAGCATCAGAGGCTTTGAATGTTATTCAAATCTCAACTGTGTGACATATGAGTGACATGCAAACCGTGTTATTGAAGGAATTCTCATTATAGTCTAAGATCCGAACCTAAATCGACCTTCACCGAGCTGAAAATAGAATCAAACTTATTTTATAATAAATTTCGTATATTAGAAAATATATTAAAAATGGGTTGTCTAAAAAAATTCTGGACAGAATATTTTTAATTATTTTTTGATAAACGATTTTTCATAAAATTTTGCAACATCAAGATAATAAGAAAATTTTATACCGGACTTAAAGTATGAAACATGTAGAATGCGCAGACACAGGGTTGTCTATTACTTACCTGGACGAACTACTGGGTTGCCAGGTATAAACAGGTATGTCGATACCAGTTACTTTCACTTGATGTGATGATAGAAAAAAATTTATATCAGCATAAGCACTGTTTTATTGTGAACACGTTGATATAGGGTTGTCTGCGAAAAATTTGGCCCTAAGAGAGGTTTGCGAATTTTAAAGATTTAAATTTCAACGCGTGTGGAAATGAGAGACAGAGAGATCCGAGGTAAGTATACCGTGTAATAATAAAGGACCGAACATCACAGCCGTGTCTGATGGGACCCTGAATGTAAGGAAGTGCGCATGCTCGGTACGTAAACTATGGAGAGTAGAGGTACCCCTACTACCCCACAGAAAACACACACATAGAAAGGACTCTCTATAGGGCTGCCACCGTTATAAATTCCATGCCAACAAGATGCTGTGCTCACCGGGTAGATGGCGTAAGTGGGGTTGACGTTCAAGCATTCTGTAAGTTTACATAGTTTAACTATTAGTCAACAGATGTCGCTACCGTTCAATTTGAATATACTTTCAGGGTGACATCTTACGGTGATAATTTGAAGCATTTGAAAGGGAATGGCACTGGATACATGTATTCCTTAGACTCGTCACATTTTTCTGACTTTTGGATATATCATTCTACAAGTCTAAAGAGCAAATTTCTTCATTAACCTTTTCTTCTGGCTACAAAAACAGGTTGACTGTATAACGTCATTAATAGAAAATACTGTCTACTATAATATTCTATATCTGAGTATGTTCACCAAAATTGATATATACAAAGTCAATCGATATTTTTCAAAGCATATTATAACCATTGATTATATCAAGTAAAATACACTCACTGACAGTATTTTCCATAATTGGCGTTAGAAATTCAACCCACTTTTGTAGGTCAGCCTGTAGAATCAAAAAACAAAAAGATTGTGAAGAAAATAGATTTTTTTTGGCCTCTAAATTGCTATATCCAAAAATCCGAAAAATTTGACGAGCCCCAGGAATACATGAGAGAAATTAAAGTTGACAAGTGCTTGTCCCTTGTTATAACACATTTTATAAATCTGCAATGTGAAATAGAAACAAACATATTGTCAGAGGAAATAAATAAATTTTAATTTAGATATTTTACATTTATCTTAATCTGCATTTCCTCGTCTCATACAATCTTCTTTAGTGTCCTTGATGAGCCCATTAACTGCTGCACAGTTTGAACCACTTTGATCGCAAAGTGAGTATCACACACAACATAGGTATTTATGGATCTGTTGATTTCTCCACAAACACAGGATTTTTTCACTTGCTCAATTAAAATTTTAAAAAGATTCTCATCCGATTTTGGGAATCTGTTGTGTTTGCTGTGATTATCCTCATCACAATAATTGGGAAAGCAACATTTCTTAAAAGTCAGTTGGTTTCCATAATAACACGTAAAAAAATACTGAAAATTACGGGCAAACACAAACGAAAATCACTCACATCGGCACAATTACACACACTGATGACAGCAAAAGCTTTATAAAACATTTGCAAATAATTTGAACAATAAAGTTATTTTCATTTTCATTCGCACTAATTAAAAACTTCTCAGTGGCTGTCATTTGACTCATTTGTCAACTGCATAAAAAAAACTGCCAATATTGTATTTAGGGTTGCTTGAACATCAGGAAAACTATTCGCTTGCGCCATCTGCCCAGTGAGCACAGCATCTTGTTGCATGGAATTTATAACGGGGCCGGCAGCCCTATGGAGTGTCCTTTCTATGTGTGTTTTCTGTGTACTACCCTCCATATTGTAAACAATACGGCGTTATTTTGGAGTAGCTAATGATTTATAATATTATATTGCATCGAAAACACGTGTTATTGTATTGATGTGATAAAAATGACTAAAAAGTGATTTTGTGTGGCTCGGACGATTCTTAAGGTTCATGTAAACCCATGAAAAAATTAACGGCAAGTTTAAAAATTCTGAAAAAAATTCGAGTTATTTTGGCATTCAAATTGAATAATTAGAGAGAAGTAGAAGAAACTCTGATGAACAGTTTTCGAGAAAAAAAATAAAAACCTAATGTTTAGAGGTTTTTTTAAGTTTTCCCAAAAACCATTCATCAGATTCTATTTCAAATAACATTACATATCAATGTCAAGGTAAAAGATAATCAGAATTTTTAACCTCAACGTTCTCTCACAATTAAAAAAAAATCCGAAAATCTTGTTATAAAATCAAAGACAGTTGAGAAGAATCGCTTTTGCAAGTGATATTTATATGAAATTCAGAAGACTGAACATTGAGGAACTATTCATAATATTTTCAGACATAAAATCAAACGATTTATATTTTTAATAGTAATTTTTAAAATCTCGAAAAAAAAAACGGTAAATCGCTCCAGTGATTCCTCTGTAGTACATGAACGGAAATACAAAAATAGTTCTGCTACTGTCCACAAGGTATTGCACATAATTATTGTCACTGTCATATTTACTGTACAGCGTTGCCAATAGTTCTATACAGCGGAAACCGATGTAATTTGTTTAACTTTTCGAAAATAAAAGTTACGTCGATAGGGGTTTGTCAGTTTATCAGTTGGATGTTGGATTGGTTCGCCTAATGCCTTGGAGTCCTTGGACACAATTGAAGAATTATTTAAGTAATGAGTTTTATGTTTTGGGATTTAAAATATCAGTTCTGGAAATGAAACAGGAAGCAAAACAGAATTGAAAAATAATAATAATAATCGTAATAGCGTCTTTATTGTCCATTCCAGTTGTTTTTGAGTAACATTATTTTATATACATAAAAATTATCGGCATAATGGCGTAGTTCAGCTTACAAAGATGAAAAATAATGATAAAGATAAATTATAGTGAGTTGTTCATATTAGCTGCTCTTTTTGAATTTTACCAACAATATTGTTGTTTGTGCTAAAAGTAAATCTAATCTAAGCAAGATCAAGGACGGACTGACTATATCTATAACAAACCCATGGGCACTGCAACTCCAAATATCAGAAAAACAAACGAAATGAATACAATAAATAATATAGAGTGAACCGGAAAAAAGCGGCAATACCAAAGATTCTCAAGATCTCCTCCCACAGAAAAACCGACTGCACAGGCATCACCAATAAACCAAAATCTAAGAAAAAGAATGAACCAACTTCAAAGAAAATGGTCCCCACCTTTGGAAACACTGAAAACGATTCAAAAGATAACCCCTTTTAGAACAAAAGGAGGTCTCTATCCATGGTAAGCCAGGATGTTCTGCAAATAAACGGAAATTTGCAGACAAGGAAAATACATCAGTGTTCCTGAAAAATGTGGTGTAGTACACCTATTACAAAACTGAAGACTACGCAAATTTTCCGAAACTTGGAGACATGATTCGGCACGGGGGTTAGTTCGAAAAATGAGGCCTCCACCTAATACAAATCTGAGGGCGCTGCAAATTTCCAGAAATTTTCAAACAGGACACAGCAAGGAACACTGAATTCGAATAATGAAGTCTCCGAGGTCTCCACCCAACAAAAACCAGAGGCACTGTAACTCTCACCAAATACACCAGACGGTGCGATCTTTTTATAATAATTGGGGCTCGTGTCGGCTGGGAATAATCCTTTACGATCCACTGTTGCGTTCCAATTAACAGTGCTGCTCCTAAAGTGGCGTATGGAGTTAGTAACAATGCCTAACCAGAACACACGGCTAATGACCATAGCAGTCGATGCCAAAACACCAAGAAAAAAAATCCTGTGAGCTATTTCGCTGTACTCCAAATAATGTTGAGATTTGGCAATATTGCATTAGCAGCAGGGTTGACCGTTGCAGGAAACTGTAATTTATATGGAAATATTACGAAAGATCGCTGTAACTATGGCATGAAAAACATATCTTGTCAGTGCCATCTTGCAGTTCAGAAACGCGAAATATTTGACTTTACATGATCTTAAGTGATTTTACTGATTAAACTTTTAAAAATTGTTCACTAAAGCTAGCTTTTCGTAAATGAAAGAAATTTTTAATATCATGAAGCTGAACTAACTGAAGCAGCACTCGATTTTGTTGGTTACCATACCACGTGTTACAAAATAGTAACTGTTTTAGGAAATAAATTGTTTTTTTTACAATAATACAATGAAGAATTTAAAAGATTTCTTACAGAGTATTCAGAAAGTACATAATCAGCCTTATTCAGGTGTTCACATAAAGAATATTTTTCAATACCTATTGAATATTTTAACTTTTCAATTTCAGGAAACTTTTGTATTCACGTGTCACTATTGAAAGTCAGATTATTGAATATTGAAAAACTTTTTTCTACAAACGTCAAAAAATGACATGGTTCGCGCATTGACAACAGTATGCGAAGTGGCACTTTTTTTCATTTTCATTCGTTACCATGACACCGTGCGCGAAGTAATGTGCGAAATATATTTCGCACACTGCATGTAAACTATATGGGATTTTCATATTCTAACCTATATGGTCCTCAACTCCTCAATCAAGCAAAAAACAAGAAATCGTTTATTTATTAATGTAGAACAATAATTAAGGCTTTCAAATTGTGAGAGATATTTTTCTGGCTTTATTTGCTTCACACCACTCTTTAAATTGCTGATATGCATTTTCATACTACCGCCTCGATTTCTCCGGTAAAAGGTTGGAAATTACGGAATTGGCCGCATCTATCAAGTTAGGTGGGGTACTGCTTAGTTCATCGTCGCTCGAAATTTCCATTCTTTTACAATAATAAATATCACGCACGAAATTGACGCGAATAAAAAGTCACTCCAAAATAATTATCAAGAACTGTCACTTTGAAATAATTGTCAACAAATGCCATTTTATTTCCATAGTTACAGTAATTACTTGATTTGGAAAAATTATTTAAGCCAGTTCAATACCATTTTTCATAGTTATTACTTATTTTAGAACAATATTTTTGACGTTTGTAGAAAAAATTTTGTTTGCATCTCATGCGCGAAATACTTTGGTAATCTCGACTATTTTTTTTAACTCGGCTGCGCCTCGTTAAAAAAAATCAGTTCTCGATCACCAAAGTAGCATTTCGCGCACTAGATACAAAAATAACTATTTTGGATTGACGTTACACTAAGGTAAACACGATTAAACTTCTACAGATTTATTGTCTGTATTGTAATGTAATACATTCGCTTGAGAAAGATACTGTGTATCGAAACATGCGTAGACAATAAATCTGTGGACATTTAAACGTGTCTACCTTAGTGTCATATACTATGAATTAATAGAAAAATGTCATTAGAATCGTGTAATGAATAATAGTCATTGACGAACTATATTGAAAGCAAAGCATAGTGTTGACATAGGGACCCAAATATGTGTCCATCAAGAAGCGAGCGAGTTTCCTGAATATTCAATGCATTTAAGTAAGTGAACATTTTATGAAATCCAAATGATTGTTATTATTGAAAATGAAAGGAATTCCGATAAAGCGAAGTTTACCGTTGGCTGAGGTGAACGGTTATTCGGTGGACTTGGTAGACAAATTGATTAGAAAACATAGATTTAAAGAAACCCTTCGTAGCTCTTCGACTTTTCAAAAAGAGGAAAACCCTCCTAAATATGTCATTATCCCATTCGAACCTCGAGTTACTCGAGGTTTCGAAGGTATTTTCAGAACCCTCAATATGAAGGTGGTATACAAAACTTCGTGTAAACTTCAACAAGTATTGGGTACTCCTAAAGATAAAACGGATGAAAGAGAAAAGTCGGGGATTTATGGAATTAGCTGTAAGGACTGCGAGAAAAAGTATTTGGGTCAAACTCGAAGGACCATGAAAGTACGGTTCAGAGAACACATTTCTCATATACGATATTCAAGACCCGAAAAATCGAGTGTGGCCCAACATGCTTTGAATCACGACCACCGATTTGATGACACAAGTTGAAAATTAATCAGACAGATTCATGACCATAGACTTCTCGATGCATTCGAGAGTCTGGAAATTGCCAAATATAAAAATAGTATGAATGCTGATACAACCCATTATTCAAGTTCGTTGTACATTGAAAAATGTTTTCTTTTCTTCATAATAAATTCATGGATTATTGTTTTTTTCCAAGAAATTTGTGTCATCAAATCCAAAACAAGTAGGATAACATTAAAATTAATTTAGTGCGGGTAAATTGCTAGAATTAGTAAACAACAAAAGTAGGCAAATTCGATAATGAGTGCGGTTGCCCCTCAGATAAGTAGTAGGTAGAGTAGGTAGATTCGAAATGTTAGATAATTGAAAGATCAAATGACTTACCTGTGAAGGAAATTTGATCATAATTATACGAGGGTTCTGTCGAAATTATTACAACTGGTAGTTATGCCTGAGAGTATCTTCTAACCAGGTGTAATAATTGAAGACAGAACCCGAAGTATAATTGAAAGATCAAATGACTAACCTGTGAAGGAAATTTGATCATAATTATACGAGGGTTCTGTCGATATTTTTCATAGTTATTACTTATTTTAGAACAATATTTTTGACGTTTGTAGAAAAAATTTTGTTTAAATCTCATGCGCGAAATACTTTGGTAATCTCGACTATTTTTAAAAAAAAAATCAGTTCTCGATCACCAAAGTAGCATTTCGCGCACTAGATACAAAAATAACTATTATTGAACTAAGTTTTCAGACATGCAACGTTGGAAATTCGGTCAAAAGAATCAACTGATACATTTTTGACAGATGAATGCTTTTGTTGTTCAATTTTATTTGGATTGGGGAATTTATGATATATTCTTTTTTATTATTTGAATTATTTGACAATGACTAAACACTAGAAACTAATTTGTTAGCAGTAACCAACGTGGAAACGCATCGAAGTTGTTAAAAAACTTAACTTTTTCCTCATATTTTTCTCCATCAGTTTGAGAGAAATGAACTTTATGTCCAAAGTGTTCATTAAGGATGTCAGTTCTACCCTCCTTAACCAAAACGCCGTATCTGCAGAGAAGTCAAAATTGAGTAAGATCAATTTTTGTTTAGATGTCTGACCATTGTAATCCATTCAAAATTTTGTTTTAATTCATGCTTCATTCTGTGACCACAATTACATAATATTTAAAGCACAAATCAAAATAAAATTAAGAACAATTCACACCGGTCAGACATCTAAACAAAAACTCAATTTTGACTTTCCTGTAAATACTGCGTTGTAACTCTGCCATCCTAGTCCTTATAAGGACTAGGAGGGCAGAGTTACCAGTCAATGCACCTGGTAACGAAAAATTACCTCATGGAACAGCTTTTATCCTGTCTAGTGGATTTTCAATATGTCCCTTGGGCATAAAAGTATATTTTTACTTCATTTCATTCTGAATCGCATCCTAATTCATTAGGTATCTTATTGCCGTATATCCTTTTTGAATCGATACTTTACAGATTTGTGACCAATTTCAGGAAGACCACGAGAATCTGAAGTGGGTATTTCATAATTTTTTTTCTTTTGATTGTGCTCTGGTCTGGAAATATGTTATGTAAATGACCAAATGGCCAGGTAGCCGAGTGGTCAAAGCGATATTTGTTTCAATCACTTTGGCTGCCACTCGGCGATAGTTCAAACCATGGTGACTGCAGACATTTTTCTGATGGCCCGAGAAAGTGCTAGGAATCGCACGTATAGAGGTAAGACCTCGTTAATCCATGGCTCGCACAAGTTTCGACTTCTGAGGGAAATTTAGGAGATCATATACCTATCCATTTTCTAACTAAAAAAAGTTGACTAAGTTGCATGGGTATAATTGATTAAAAATACTCGGGAGACATTATAACATCTCTACATTTTCAAGAATCAAGTTTATAAACAGTTCCTTAATCAACTGCTTATGATATATGAAACTTGGAAAACTGTTCTTGAAAATTTTGGGTCACGTGAATAGGAAAAATTGAGAAATATTCAATAGTGAAAAACTTTTCAATAACCAACATTCAATATGGCTTTTCAAGGAGCACTAGAATAGACATCCGCCATACTTTTCAATTTTCAGATTCAATAAACAAGTTTCAAGGTGTACCTGAATAAGGCCCAATCTATGATTCTTTCAGTTATTATCTAATAGAATTCGAAATAGCACAATTTCAACGTTTGTTGAATTCGTTTGTATCAAACAAATAATTTGAAAAGAAATTTTTCTAAAGGACCTCTTGCCTGTTTTTTTTTATTTTTCAGAGTTATGGTAAATACAGTGTTTTCAGATAGATGTAAAAAATTATTTCGTAGTTGCCAATGTTCTTCGGATTCTATAGCTGATAACGTAACAAATTGCTTCACAATTTTTGTGTAGTGTAATCATAGTGAATTTGGTTTACTATGTGAACATGTGAAAGATTGTCGGTATTTTATTTTCAGTCGATATCCATTTCTAGAATTTATTTAAAATTATACGTCTGCTTAAAAAGCAACCTGTCTGCATTCGAATGGATCCTATTGCGAGATCGTGCAATCGAGCACGAGAAAAGCAATGAAATTGCTAGCCTAATAGAGAAATAAAACGCAAAGGAGTTCGTGCATCACTTATATCCCATAGCCCGAGAGCCAGCAAGTGTTTTTGTCACTTCATTCCATTAATATCATTTATGAGAAAAACATTTCATATAAACAAGCAAAACTAATAAAAAGCCACCAAAATATTGCAAAGATTGAAATATACTTGTGGGCAAACAATCACCAAATAATTCAAATAAAATGAGACAGCAGATTTTTAGTAAGAAATATACTAACTCACCGAAAATCACAGCCTACTCTTCTGTGTCAAAATGGTCGATTATGTAAAGGACCCCGCAAACACCTTATGGGATTTGGGTCCCGGTGGATTTTTTTGAATTTTGGTATGATGTAGTCCATGTTATTCTCAATTAATGTTACCATTGCGCCAACTCAAAAAAATGAACAGTTTTGCTGCTAGGGGGCGTGGAAATCACCCCTAGCGCAGATTAGACTATTTATTTTTGAATCCGGTAAAAATATGTTCACTTGTTTCATTGTTGCTAAAGTTGCACAATATTGTGCTGTTTTATAAAAAAAAAATGTTACCCCCCTCCTTCTTCCCCCAAACTCCTATTACGTAACGAAAAAGAAAATATTTCTTGGGTGCTTTTAAATGTATCGTCGAACGTTTAAATATGCATTAATAAGGGAAATAGCAGTTTTGTATGATTATCCCCCCTCCCTCCGAAAGACACAAAATGAAAAAATTTCGGAGGATTTTTCTGAATTTTTAATATGATGTAGTTCAAGTTATTTTGAATCGAAAATAATTGGGTGACAAACCCCGAAAATGAATAGTTTTGCCTTTGTTCCCGGAACTCTTCGCATCTGAGTAGTACATGTTCAACAGTCTTTCTCCTTCCGCAGAATTCACATCTAGGTTGTCGCTCGCCACTAAGCATAAAGCTGTTGGTGAGTCGTATGACCGAGGCGGAGTCGTGCTATAACTGCTTGTTCTCTCCTGGATGCAAATGGTAAGTATTCCCATGGTTTTACTGATGGTTTCACATTTCTGAGCTTAGAATCTGATCTATTCCATTCTATTTGCCATTTTCCATATATTGTTTGTTTCCAATATATCTTCAAATCGTCCGGTCTAACAGAAATGTCATCGATTTGTTCTTCGTTGGCTGCTTCTTTTGCTGCTTGGTCTGCCAATTCATTTCCTGCGATGCCAATATGGCTGGGTATCCATAAAAATTTTGGTGATTTTCCCCTACTCATTAGCCATTTTATGAGAGAGAAAATCATCTGAATCATCGGGTTTTTGCTGAAAGGGTTCTTCAGTGCTTGCAGAGAGGACAAGGCGGTACAAATAAGGAATTTAAATCCAGGCGCAAATTATATATACCACAAGGCTTGTAAAATGGCATAGAGTTATGTGGTGAATACAGTAGCCTCTTTAGGTAAGCTCCAGGAGTGGGTAATTCCCGAGCATGTAAAAGCAGATCCAGCTCCTGTCTCAGTTTTTGATCCATCTGTATATATGATGTGATTTTCTGGGTACCCATCTATCATCCTGAGTAGTTCTTTTATGATAAGGCTTGGGTTCGTTTCTCTTTTTTGGAATTCGGTTAATTGTAGTTCTATTTCTGGAATGTTCAAGGTCCATGGAGGAGTTTCGCCTGGTGTCCAGTTGTAGAATCTTGGCATATCGTAGTCAATCGAAATCAGCAGTTCTCTCAAGCGAATTCCAGCTGGCCTTGTTATAGTTGGCCTTCTGGTGTATATATCATCCTCTTCATCGGATGGAATTGGAGGATAGCAAGGATGGTGTGGTTGTGCCGATACTCCACAACAGTAACTAAACAAGAGTTGTTCACGCCTAAATTTGAGTGGAGGTACTCCTGCATCAGCACAAAGTGACTCATATGGGCTGGTACGAAATGCGCCCAAAGCTAACCTCAGGGCTGTTCCTTGTATGGAGTCAAGTACCTTAAGTCTCGATGGTCGTGCTGCTCCATAAATAAAACATCCATAATCTATCTTGGACCTTATTAAGGCCTTATATAATCTAATAAGAGTTTCTCTGTCACTTCCTCAATTGATGTTAGCTATAGCTCTGATGGGATTGAGAGCAATCTTGCATTTTTACGCTAGGTTTTTTATGTGTGTGTCCCAGTTCTGCTGTCTGTCTCTGAGAGCTCTTGCAAAGTTGTTCCTTCAAAGTAAGGATCTTTGCACATATGTCTGACAGATATAAATCAATATCTGTCGAGGTATTAGCCAGAGAAGTAGTTGTTTTCTGTCGGACATATGCCATACAATCTATACAAAGGTATAGTGAGTTCCTAAAGGATTGTTTTCGACTGTTTTACAGTCACTGGAACATTTATTGCTCCTTGAAACAAGTATTCAGCATATACCATTTCGTATCCGAAATGTCTTTCTGGAGCGCTCTCTAATCTGTTGCCGTGGTGGATCCTGTAAGCGATTGCAGTGTTCATCCCGGCGAACGATGACGGGCACCGGGCCCCCGCGTGTATACAACCATGATAACCTGGACTGTACTGATGAGGGACTACATCCCGAAACCGGTCTGCAGTTGGTTCCTTGTTTGGATCAGGCGGTGTCCTGCTGTCTGTCTCTGAGAGCTCTTGCAAAGTTGTTCCTTCAAAGTAAGGATCTTTGCACATATGTCTGACAGATATAATTCAATGTCTGTCGAGGTATTAGCCAGAGAAGTAGTTGTTTTCTGTCGGACATATGCCATACAATCTATACAAAGGTATAGTGAGTTCCTAAAGGATTGTTTTCGACTGTTTTACAGTCACTGGAACATTTATTGCTCCTTGAAACAAGTATTCAGCATATATATATATATATATATATATATATATATATATATATATATATATGTATATATATGTATATATATATGTATATATATGTATATATGTTTATTTATGTTTATACAGCTATGTTTTTATGTATTTTATAATTACCTTCTTCTCGCTTTATCAATGAGAATTCAGTTCTTTCGATAATAAAGCATATTTGATTTGATTTAGTCATTGTTGTCGACGATGATAAAAATTGTACTTTGAGAATGACATTACATTTTTTTCTTTTCTTGTATCGGCTCCAAAATAGCAGAAAAAAATGATACGTATGTAATTCTAGTTTAACAACCAAACGTATCTCGAGCCATCATAATAGCTTTCATAGCATTGTGAGCACCATTCATGGAAGCCAATAGAGCCATTTTCAACTGAAATTAAATAAATAATTTATCCTAAACTATATTAGGAACCTAAACTATGTTACTTCATTCAGGTTCTCTACTATTCTTCTATTCGGATACGAGGGAAAAATATACAAATATATTTTGTATCTAAATTACAACATACTCCACGGACCGTTCCTGGGGAACGTTCTAAGAAGGTCAGCTGGCTCTCTGACTAAGAAGCGTAGGTTCAATTTAACAATTGCGGACGTTATTACGGAGCATCGAATCGAAAGATAATTTCCAAAAGGTATAAAAAAGGTCATGGAAATACCGCCGGATCTGTATTAAAACTGTAACGGCGATCTGGAGCGATGTGGATTTAATCGAAATATAACTACACTGCGAACTCCTTTGATGTGGTAATTTATATTACACTAAATTACGAGGGGCTCAGTAAAAACTCGATTACATTTCCTTCCAAGATTTACTAAGGTGAAACCTATTTATTAGGTATTTATTTATTGTTCAAGATTTGCACTCATTTGCCCAAATCTTGAACGAATAAGAGAGAGATGTAGAGTTGAGAAACATGGGCGTCTAACTACGTCTAAGTACGCGACGTTTCCAATTAATTTTTTTTTCATTCATATAATATATATATATATATATATTATATATATATATATATATGGATCTGTTTCGATGTAGATCCATTTTCGATCCTATCAACACTCCCTTTCAGTTAGAAATCGAGACACCAGCTCCGCATTAGCTCTTCATTTCATCCAAACGGGTCACCCCATAGATTTCGAGAAAACGAAAACCATCGCCCCAGTACGTTCAAGAACTTCTCGTTTTATCAGAGAAGCCATCGAAATCGAAAAACGGCCTGATTGCCTGAACATTAAAGATGATAGCCGTAAATTGAACCCCATTTGGAAGCCCCTTCTTCCAACCGTAATTACCAGGCCACGTGAAACTTATCCGCAATTAATTATTATCCCATTAACTCCAACTACACAGCAGGCACCAGCAGACAAGACAAACGAGAAAACCCGTAAGACCCGCCCACCTCCAGGTAGCCAACCACCTATAAATACTACAGTGCAACCAACATCGGATCGTCTTTTGAGATCAAGGAGTAGGCAGGTTGAGACCTTGATATCTCTCAAGACCACGACTCGAGGAGTAGGCAGATAGAGGCCTCGCAGTCACACTCTTGAAAATGGCTCCAAAGCAGGAGCCGAAACGTCGAGTTATAAACTCTCAACGCGGTTCAACCCATGAACTTAGTAATGTACATATATATATATATATATATATATATATGTTTATTCATCATCATCATCATACATACTTTCACAGTCTGGGTTAAAATATAAACATTTAAAAACAATAATACGTTAAATTAAAATGAAATTATCTTTTAGCGCCGTCAAAGCTACTAGATCTAATTTCACTAACACCATCAACACATTGCAGACTGCAATGCATTGAATAATTTGATTTCAATGAAATCATGTGAGTTATATTTTGAATAGGTTATATTTTAAAATACTTTTGTGAAAGAATACGCATACTCACAGTCCCAATTTGGATTACAATAATTAAGAATAATGCAAAAATCCCTGCTGCTGAACAATTTTCAATTAGTCGTATGTAGTAGTGGTGGTATCCATTCATAGTGAAGTTGATGAGTATCCATGGTATAATTAACAATGGAAAATTAATAAAAAAACTTGAATTACAGAAATAACAATCTACATTGACTGACAGCTAAAAATAGTTTGTTTGAATGTTTTAGACGATGTAGTAAGTTCTCTTTCAAATTTTCCACAACGTTTCACCAGAAGATGATTGCGGATTCAAGCAATTGAAACGTTGTGGAAAATTTGAAAAAGATAGAAATTTTTCAACCATTAAGATGATGGACGTCCTAAATATAAGAAATCAAGCTAAAAATAGGATCAGTCACTTCTTCTCAACATATTCAGGGTTTCTGAAAAACTGAAATTTAGATATTCTTGCGAAGAGTATAAGCAATTAGTTATAATAGCTATTTGTGTATTAAGAGCGCAAAGTGATATATTGTCGCTTGACAAAGAGAGTTACCGCGCGACGCGAAGCGGAGCGCGGTAATCTTTGGAGAGCGACAATGACACTTTGTGCTCGAAATACACACAAGATTTTTTCTACAAACGCAGTTTTCAGGAAAAGAAACACCAGATGCTTTATTCAACAAAAGTACATCACATTATAACAAACTTTCATAATGTATATGCCGAGGTATATGCTAACCAAATTGCACTAAATTCAAAAAATACCAATCGCTTCTCAAACTACTAAAAGCATGATATATTAATATTTACCTTTTTTAGTAGATATTCTCCATCGGGCGCTTCTTGTAAAAATTTGTGAATATCTTAAGTGGTGAATGTTTTGACTGGCACCACGTCATGAATTTACCGTATTGTAATTCATATTTCTTCCTTGATTTCTCTGGTAGGAGATTCAAAGTAACAATTTTTGCACTTTCTGCTACATCAAGAGGAGTGTTTAATAACTCGCTGTCACTATCATCAATCATCATACAGAAATACGTTGGAGAAGCGAGCGTTTTCGAAATATTTCCGCTCTAGAGCGCAAATGCCGTCACAAAATGACATTTCACGGAAAACGTCAACTTTGCGTCGAAATCTGAAAGCGTCAAATGCTACTTTGTTAAGCGTTTTTAGAAAAAGACATTTTTAATATGAATTTTAAAAATATTCTGAGAAAGATCTTTCTTGTAATCAAGGAGTTTGTTGTAGAGATCTAGTCTAGTGAATTATTTCGAGATGAAATCTGTTCCAATAATTAGTCGTGAACGCACACATTCACACCTGTGATTTAAACATCCACTTTTCACACTTGTTTCATAAATATCTATTAAAGTACTTGCGTCGTTAGAGGCACTCCGTTAGCATCGCGCGGTAACTCTAGTTGTCGAGCGGCAAACTATCACTTTGCGCTCTAAATACACAAATAGCTATTTATCGATATTCGGTAATTAATTTTTGTCATCACCTAGTGTTTGTCTCAAACTGTATATCAATTTCTTTCAAGGAGTATTTTGAATGTCTCGTGGTCAAGTTTCCCTAAAGCTCAAAATATAAAATAAAAATATACAAAATGTCAGCAGAAAAACTGTCACTTCTTGACTCACCCTGTACAAAATGTTGAATTTATCAGTGTGTTGGGTTGGTCATATCTTCACTTCTTAGGGTTGATTGAATTTCATTTTGAATAATGCTGGAGTCACACTATATCCAACAATATTTTTCATCAAAAACCAGTCAAAAAGTATTGCTTTATGGGCAAGCAATATTCGTGGAGCTATACATTTTTATTCAAGATGTTTTACTGAAAGCAAGATTCATTTAAAGAACTGGCCACTTACCAACTTTGACACCCTGTATCTCGAAAACTAGCCATTATTGTACAAACTACACAGAAAACGATTAGATCGACGTTCGTGAAGAACTCCAGGCACTTTGTAGAGATCCTGGAAGGGGTCAGAGTAGCACCAGGAGACCAATTCGTCAGTTTTGACGTGGAAAGTCTCTACACCAACGTCCCGGTAGAAGAGGCCTTGCAAATTATTCGGAAAAATCTGCAAGAAGACACAGAGCTGAAGAACAGGACGAACCTACCAGTACGTGGCATTATGGACCTGCTAGAATGTTGCCTGCGAAATTGTTAAAAAGACCGCTTTTTCTCCCAGGAAGACGGACTACCGATGGGATCCCCATTATCGCCCTTGGTAGCAAACATCTATATGGAATGGTTTGAAACTTTTGCTACAGAGACAGCCCATAAGAAACCTCAGATGTGGTTGAGACATGTTGACGACACGTTTGTCATATGGAACCACGGAAACGAGGACCTTGACGTCTTTTTGGAACATCTGAATAACATCAGAAAGTCCATAAACTTCACGATGGAAAAGGAGACGCAAGACGGTTTACCTTTTCTAGACGTGAAAGTTCAAAAGAACAATGATAAGTGCCAAACATCAGTATACAGAAAGCCGACTCATACCGGACAATACCTGAACTTCGAATCGAACCATCATGGTGCTACAAAGAGAGGGGTTGTTCGATCGCTGGTGGACCGTGCCTACAACCTATGTAACACAGATAAAAGTCTTAACCATCGAATTGGACAATATCAAGAAAGATCTGCGACGAAATGGGTACCCCAAAAAACATATAGAAGAGGTTCTAGCTCGCAGGGGGGATAAGAGCAAGAAACCAGATGAGCCGACACAAACCACCCTATGCGTTCCGTATGTTAGAGGTCTATCGGAAAGAATAAAGCGAATTGGGTCGAAATACAAAATACGGACATGTTTCAAGGCAGGTAACACTATTCGCAGCCATCTCACAAAGACGAGACCACGTAACGCTGACAATGACTCCAAAAACTGCATCTACCGCATCCCTTGTGAATGCGGCCAAGCTTATCTTGGAGAAACTAAGAGACCACTTAGCGTTAGACTCGCTGAACACAAGAGAAACACTCAACGAGGAGAAACATCAAAGTCAGGAATAGCGGATCATGTCTGGACGACCCAACACAACATAAAATGGACTGAAGCCGAAGTCATCCATAAAGAAGAGGGCTGGTATAGAAGGAAGTTTAAAGAGAGTGCATATATTATGAACAACAAAGTCTTTGTCAGGCCAGCATAGAAATCCGTAATGTGTGGAAACCCTTAATTAGTGGCATGGATCAATTGAAATTGCGATAAGAATTAACAATGCTGTACCGGAGGGACCTGGCACAGTAATTAACAAGCTTACCTGAATACCGCCAAATTACCCCTAGGCTAATGACACAAAATATATCCACAGCATATATAAGAAGTATCCTTGAGATTGTCGCATTATACACTTGATAACGACTGTAGATTTCAACAGTTGAAACGTCGTGATTAAAAATTGCAGAGAATTGAATTTTTCTTTGTTCTTTTTTAGACAATGAAAGTCCAGAATAACCTTACTCAAAGTGAAACATTGTCAACCACTTTCAAACAAACGTTAAACGATTAGATATTTACAAATTTTATTCAATCAGACATGTTTCGCCAGCACAGTAGCTTCTGCACTGTCTGATTGAATAAAGTTTGTGGAGATCGAAACGTTTTCTGTGTATTTTGTACAATTACTATGGATCTTCATCAAGTAACGGCCGAGTCAATCAGACAAATTGAATTATTATTGAATGAGTAATGGATTTCTAAGAAAATATACAGCAAAATAAAGAAACACATTAATAATAGTCATCATTACAATTTAGATTTCGTCACAACTATTCATTTTTGAATAGTATTTAAAGTTTGTTGAAATTCCATAAAATTGACAACAGTCATCAATCACCATATCCCTGGAATATTGACAGGACTAAAATTCTATAAGGGCGCCATCTCTGGAACAAACTGAAGAAGCAGACCACATTTCATTTGTTTATTTGTCTTCTGAAAAATCTAAACAAAATCGAATCACTCGACACACCAGGGTTTTTAGGCATCTTAGTAGAATCTGTTCTTTGATGAACCATTTTGGAATGTTATTACATTTTCTGTTGTGCACTCAAATACATTTTGCCATGGCTACTTCGTTAATCAAGCCAATTACATGAAAAGTTCATTGTACGGCCCTCGTAAACTAAGTGTAATCACTAGGAGCACTTTTCCAGGTCAAGGTTATTGAGAATTGACAAGTGCATGTAACTGTTGAAATCCTTGCAAGCATGAATACAATTTTGTTGAAGTGTCTTGGATCGTTAAATACATGGAATAAAAAATGTACTTGAGCTGACACGCGAAACGACTATTCATTTCAACTTGTCGAATCTGGATCAGGTTTTTATTAAATATCAGTATACAGGGTGGGCCAATGGAAACTTTCCACCCTAATTTGTAGGATTGAAAATCACAATTGTAGAAAACGCTCGAACACGTCGATATTTGATTTGAGGGGGAACTAATTTTCAGTGGTTGTCACCCCCGTAGATATAACCCTGTAGCTGGGGGGTGAACAACCCTCAAAATTTGAATAGGGAAAAGGGGTCGTGCCATACCTCTTTTTGAAGGTCTCATTGAGTTCTTCATGACCCTATAATTTTGCCTTATTATTTTCATCGATAACGAAATGACAGGTTGTCAAAATCTTGGTATGAGACTATTGTTTTCGTAATAAAAATACCAAATAATTAAAGTTTCAAGTTTAATAATCAGGTGTACACGTCAAAGTTATCGTACAAACTGTTCGAAATGTCCGCCATTAACATTCATGCAATAATAAAATCGCTGCTCTATCTCTTCTCTAACATTCTGCAACATATCAGCAGTTATTCTTTGACACTCTACAGTTATGCGTTCTTGCAGAACTTGAAGAGAAGCCGGCTGTGTTTTATAAACAGTAGACTTCAAATGGCCCCCAGAGAAAGAAGTCAAGAGGAGAAAGATCAGGAGACCTTGCAGGCCACTCAATAGATCTACGGCCAATCCAATGTCCTCGAAAATTTTCGTCTAGAAAGTTCCGAACGGGTGCTGCAAAATGTGGTGGAGCTCCATCTTGTTGGAAAAAAAATTATTGTGTGTCAAGTTGTTATCTTCGGCAATGACCTCCCTTATTCTAGGAAAAATAGTTTCTTGAACCAAAGTAAGATACAGCTGCCCCGTCAGATTGCCTTGCAAAAAGAACGGCCCAATGATGTGCTTTCCTAAAATACCTGCCCAGACATTCAACTTTTCAGGATGTTGAGTATGGCTCTCTCTAAATAAATGTGGGTTTGAATCGCTCCAGTATCGACAATTGTGTCGATTGACCAATCCATTTAGAAAAAAGGAACATTCATCTGAAAAGCAGATATTATACAGGAAATTTGGATCGCCAATACAGCGTTCACTCATTTCTTCTACAAATTGTAACCGTCGATCATAATCATCCTCATTAAGTTCGTGAAGCAGTTTTATCTTGTAGGGGTAAAATTTGTGGGCCTTCAAAATTCTTCTAACGCTTGTTCGTGAAACACCAGAAACTTCGGCCAATTGCCTCGTACTCAATGTGTGATCCATTGTAATGTGCCCTAAAACTGCGATTTGCACGGCTTCATTCCTAACGACACGAACCGGATTATCCTTTTGGTTCTGCACTGTTCCAGTTTCCAAAAACTTCTCCATCAGTTGTCTAACGTAAGTATGTGAAACATATTTATCCCGATGTCTTTCATTAAATAGTCGTGCTGTTTGTCTTGCACAGTCATTGTTTTTGAAATAAATAGACACCAATTCGACCCGCTCAGCTACAGTGTAAACCATACTTATCAAATTTCGCTATAAACTGTCGAACTAACGCTATGTAAATGATGGTGCGACCATGTCTAGTAGAAATGAAGTTTGTACAAACATACTTTTTTTTTCAACGGCCAAAAAATCGGATGTTTCTGTTAGTTTTTATGTCAATAGGCGAATACTAAAATTCCTGCGGCGGAGATTATTTTTAATTATTGTCTGTTCCCTAATGTCACGCCTAAGAAAACCGGGGTGATTTTATTATAGCACGAATGTTCATGGCTGACATTTTGAACAGCTTGGAATTTAAATTTGACGTGTCCACCTCTAATTATTTGGTATTTTTATTCAGAAAATAAGTAGTCTATTTCCAAGAGTTTGACAACCTGTCATTTCGTTATCGATGAAAATAATAAGGCAAAATTATAGGGTCATGAAGAACTCAATGAGACCTTCAAAAAGAGGTATGGCACGACCCCTTTTCCCTATTCAAATTTTGAGGGTTGTTCACCCCCCCGCTACAGGGTTCAAGTTACGGGGGTGAAAAAAACTGAAAATTAGTTCTCCCTCAAATCAAATATCGACGTGTTAGAGCCTTTTTAAAAATTTTGATTTGAAATCCTACAAATTAGGGTGGAAAGTTTCCATTGGCCCTCCCTGTATAATAATTGAATAATAGACAGACAATCAGACAATTAGAGTCGGAAAATTATCCCTACTCGAGTTGATATTGTAAAATATTTCATTGTCCTTATTTTCCAAATATGGGCAAGTGATATTTATAGGCTGGTGCCAAAACGAATTCTAAGCGCTTAAAATAAGAAAAAAAGTAACAGGCAAGGACCAGGTGGAGAATGTTGTTGAGGTTCCAACTTTAAGGAAAAAATAAATTTAAACGCGAAAACACTAAAAATGGTGAAATGGGGATGCAGTTTAGGGGTTGAAAACGTTTTTTTGCGATTTGCGGCGAAACATGACCTCTTGGACCAGGTGTTGAATGTCGTTGAGGTTCCAACTTTAAGGAAAAAATAAATTTAAACGCGAAAACACTAAAAATGGTGAAATGGGGATGCAGTTTAGGGGTTGAAAACGTTTTTTTGCGATTTGCGGCGAAACATGACCTCTTGGACCAGGTGTTGAATGTCGTTGAGGTTCCAACTTTAAGGAAAAAATAAATTTAAACGCGAAAACACTAAAAATGGTGAAATGAAGATAAAGTTTAGGGGTTGAAAACGTTTTTTTGCGATTTGCAGCGAAACATGACCTCTTGGACCAGATGTTGAATGTTGTTAAGGTTCCAACTTTAAGGAAAAAATAAATTTAAACGCGAAAACACTAAAAATGGTGAAATGGGGATGCAGTTTAGGGGTTGAAAACGTTTTTTTGCGATTTGCGGCGAAACATGACCTCTTGGACCAGGTGTTGAATGTCGTTGAGGTTCCAACTTTAAGGAAAAAATAAATTTAAACGCGAAAACACTAAAAATGGTGAAATGGGGATGCAGTTTAGGGGTTGAAAACGTTTTTTTGCGATTTGCGGCGAAACATGACCTCTTGGACCAGGTGTTGAATGTCGTTGAGGTTCCAACTTTAAGGAAAAAATAAATTTAAACGCGAAAACACTAAAAATGGTGAAATGAAGATAAAGTTTAGGGGTTGAAAACGTTTTTTTGCGATTTGCAGCGAAACATGACCTCTTGGACCAGGTGTTGAATGTTGTTAAGGTTCCAACTTTAAGGAAAAAATAAATTTAAACGCGAAAACACTAAAAATGGTGAAATGGGGATGCAGTTTAGGGGTTGAAAATGTTTTTTTGCGATTTGCGGCGAAACATGACCTCTTGGACCAGGTGGAGAATGTTGTTGAGGTTCCAACTTTATGGAAAAAATAAATTTAAACGCGAAAACACTGAAAATGGTGAAATGGAGATGCAGTTTAGGGGTTGAAAACGTTTTTTTGCGATTTGCGGCGGAACATGACCTCTTGGACCAGGTGGAGAATGTTGTTGAGGTTCCAACTTTAAGGAAAAAATAAATTTAAACGCGAAAACACTAAAAATGGTGATATGAAGATGCAGTTTAGGGGTTGAAAACATTTTTTTGCGATTTGCGGCGAAACATGACCTCTTGGACCAGGTGTTGAATGTTGTTGAGGTTCCAACTTTAAGGAAAAAATAAATTTAAACGCGAAAACACTAAAAATGGTGAATTGGGGATGCAGTTTAGGGGTTGAAAACGTTTTTTTGCGATTTGCGGCGAAACATGACCTCTTGGACCAGGTGGAGAATGTTGTTGAGGTTCCAACTTTATGGAAAAAATAAATTTAAACGCGAAAACACTGAAAATGGTGAAATGGAGATGCAGTTTAGGGGTTGAAAATGTTTTTTTGCGATTTGCGGCGGAACATGACCTCTTCGACCAGGTGGAGAATGTTGTTGAGGTTCCAACTTTAAGGAAAAAATAAATTTAAACGCGAAAACACTAAAAATGGTGAAATGGAGATGCAGTTTATGGGTTGAAAACGTTTTTTTGCGATTTGCGGCGAAACATGACCTCTTAACGGAAAATGTTATATGAGGTGATATTGTCATATAATATACGTTGCCATTTCGTTATTGCTAAAGTCGTCTGAGTAGACGTTGTGTCACATACAGTGTAATGATAGAGGGAAAATATCCAAAAGAGCCACATGACGTAGCGTTATCATGCATCAAATAACTTCGAATCTCTACATTTCGGTTGAAAAATAATCACGGGTTTGTAAAAATCATAGATGGAAACGAATGTTATGTTCGGAATCAAAGTGACGCCTACATGCCAAATTTGCAATAAAATGGCTACTTTCTGTTTTCACTTCCATACGCCAGATTTTGTTGAATTCGGTATCAATGGATTCATCTCGACAACAAGAAACATAATTAGGAATTTTCCGATGGTAACTTCGTTACTGATGAAGTCTGCCAATCATGCTCTAATGAAATTAACGCTTTCCTAAATAACTTGAAAAATTTACATTGGCTTATGAATGGCCCTTCTGTGATTCAAATTTTTGTCACTTAACCAAAACTGTATCTGTTACCTTTTTCGACATGGGCGATATCCCCACGGTGGACATCCTTATCTTGGATTGACTGTAAATAGAATGTCTACGAGGCCGTTTGCCCGCAAACTTGTCATCAAGATATTCGAAATTTCGAACAAGTTCGAATGTTTTGCCGGAGAGTACAAATAAATAATAAGAATAAATCGACAAAGTCGAAGTACCCTTCTCTCCAAATATTTCCACAAAGTGGAAAATATGAGGCAAAAATCTGACAGAAAACAAATACTTCCCTGGCTAATGCCACGACGAATATTGAACTACATCTGACAGATATTTGTGCAACGATCTTCCAAAAAGACTGAATTGCAAGTGCTTATTGTAGACAAACAAAAGGTTATCCTTAATTTGGCTGGGGATGACCACCTGCAGACATGTTTCGAGGTTGTTGGCTCTCATCAGTGCAAGGGTAGGTCCGACAACTTTGAGTTGTCTTGTCCCTGCCAAATGAATTATAATTGATATGTGTAGCACTTGCAAATGAGTCTTCTTGGAAGAACGTTGCATAAATATCTGTTAGATGTACTTCAATATCCGTCGTGGCATTAGCCAGGGAAGTAGTTGTTTTCTGTAAAATTGTTGCCTCATATTTTACACTTTGTGGCAATCTATCTCAAAATTCGGGTTGTCCATCAAACACCTGCAATTTTGGAAACTTATACTCCATTTGAGGAAAAACTTGCCTCATTGATAACAACAAGTACTTTGCAAATTGTTCTTATTCTTCCGTCTCTTCTTGTGCCCATGCTCTAAATTCGAACATTCGATCATACTTTCTTTCAAAGTATTTATAGGTTTGCGGTAGTATTTAACCGAGCACCAAAGTAATATTGAATTATCTCCAAATATTTGTCTTGGGCCACCAAAAATCATAGTTGAGCACCAAAATTTAATTACCAAATTATATTTTTTTTGAAACCCAAAGTATTGAGTTTTGAATTTCATTTATCTTTTTCAGCAGCAACTTATTATTGTTGACACCACAAATCTTATTTGAACATTTGATATTTGAGCACCAAAATGAAGAGACATCGGCATCATAATAATATATTTGAGTACCAAGAACACATACATAAAAAGATATTACATTCGTGTAAATAAGTACTAAATTAAGAACTACGCCACGTGTGTTCTTGGTGATTACAAGAAAAAAAATTAGGTGTTCATTTATTACTTTAGTTACGGCTTTAATATTTATGCCAACTTTGTTAACATTTCAGGTGCTCATAAATTCTATTTCTGGTTGAGGTTTTTTGGTGCTCGTTATTACTTTTGGTGGACAGATATTATTTTGGAGACAGAGGATAAAACTTGGCAAATTATGTTGTGGGTCAATAATTATTGTGATACTTATTCAAAATACGGGGCAGTTCAAATTCTACAGGAGATACGTCGAAGCTTAAATTGGGGCAAAGTTGCGTATTTTGGTGCTTAACAAAATACTGTTTTGAAACTTGGAAAATTCCGAGTATTTCCGGAAATATCGGGAAAAAACTGAAAATCGGAATTTTCGTTTTTATTTTTTTCTATCGTTATTTGACAACATAGCTCAAAACCAAAAGTACATTTTCATTGATACTTTTTTTCAGCTACCCGTTTTCATGTTCAGATTTACTATCCGACGTTTCGTCTTCTGGCATTCATCATCAACATTTTTTTCTGTTATGGGCGCGATATTGTTTTTTTATACAGAAAAATAGTGATTCTCATTCTGATTTCATTGATGTATAATTTGTTATGATTTGCACTTCTGAAACCACAATTTTGGGCAAACACTTGGCTGAGTACGGTGCGTTTCAAAAAACAAGAATGAAATCATGAGCTTGTTAAAAATGCACAAAAAGTATTACAACAAGTGTTCGAAATGATGGCCTTCCTCTTGAATACATAACCGAGCTCGTCGTCTCAAATTAAGAACAGCCCTAACAATATCCCTTCTTCTGATAGACCTGAATTGCGTGATGATATTGTCTCTAAGTTCATCTACTGTGTCATATTCTTGCTCTCCATAGATTCTGTTCTTTAAAGTGCCCCACAAGAAAGTATCCAAAACTGTAAGGTCAGGTGACCTTGCCGGCCACCTCACTGGTCCAGAGTTTCCTAACCACCTATTAGGAAATCTTTGGTGTAAATATTCGCAAACTGCTATTTTATTGTGTGGAGGAGCCCCGTCATGCTGAAACTAGCAGCTGTTATAATTAACAAGGGGAAACGTATCCATATATTCTTCGAATTCGTTTCATAAGAACCGAAAATAGGTTTCCCCGTTCAAAGTATTATAGAAGAAATGAGGTCCAAGGGTATTCGGTCGTCATAAATTCCAGCCCACACATTCAAACGAAACCGAACTGAAGTGTTGTGGATTATTTTTCACTCCAAATGTGCTCATTATTTCTATTAAAAACACAACAGTTCGAAAAAGTACTTTCGTCAGTCCAAATAATGTTTTTCAAGAAGTTTGTAGGGTCTACCCTATTCGAGAGCCAGCTACAAAATTCCATCCTTCTCTCAGGATCACCTGGATATAATTTTTGTGAAATATGTATCTTATAACATTTCAAACCACTTTTTTTAAATTCCCTCCAAACGCTCGTCTGTGGCACATCCATTTCTGCCGAGTGATGTGTTGATTTGGAAGGATCTGCATTTATCTAAAAAAGTACCAAAAATAATTATCCTTTTTCGAATGTGGAATGAACAATTATTTTACCTCGGCTAATAAGTTACGTCTAATATTTTGTTCCATTCTGGTTCCATATTTCATTCTTGGTTTTTGAAACGCACCGTACTCAGCCAAGTGTTTGTCCAAAATTCCGAATAATGTTCTATCCGGCTGTTGTCTTTCCGGATATAAATAAATAAATTTGTGCTGTTTTCGTACTATTCCTATCAAATTTAAAATAAAGTTTCAATATATCTCGTTTTTCTTCATTTGAGAATGAGGACATTTCGACTGAAGTATTTGTGCAAACTTATGATGTGTAATGAGTTCTGACAACTAGCGTTTATTAAACAAAATTTTTCGATGGAGTCATGACCATCTCAGATGAAGTTGTTTTTTTTAATATCTGTGGTTTCAGAAGTGCAAATCAGGACAAATTATACATCAATGAAATCAGAATGAGAATCACTATTTTTCTGTATAAAAAAACAATATGGCGCTCATAACAGAAAAAAAAAGTTGATGATGAATGCCAGAAGACGAAACGTCGGATAGTAAATCTGAACATGAAAACGAGTAGCTGAAAAAAAGTATCAATGAAAATGTACTTTTGGTTTTGAGCTATGTTGTCAAATAACGATAGAAAAAAATAAAAACGATAATTCCGATTTTCAGTTTTTTCCCGATATTTCCGGAATTACTCGGAATTTTACAAGTTTCAAAACAGTATTTTGTTAAGCACCAGAATACGCAACTTTGCCCCAATTTAAGCTTCGACGTATCTCCTGTAGTTTAGGAGATCCCAATGGTGGGGGTCGAATTTGAATTGCCCTGTATTGTATATCCATACGTTTATAAGGCGATACTTGTACTCACACCTGTTACGGAAGATTAAGTAACAAGGCTACTTCTCTCGTATATTCTCTTTTACTGTTTTTTCTCTTTGGCCCATGTATCATGTTGTTGTTTTTAACCGGCTCCAAATAATATGATTTCATTCATTCATGACATTTTGAATTGAAAGGGTTCAACCACAAAGCTTATTCACAAACCAACAGCAATCTGATCGTTTAACTCATCATTTTGTTTTTGTTTCAGGTCCCCCCTGCTGCCGAAATCCTCAAAGACCCTATTCTTCCTTTGAAGAAGCAGAAACTGAGCGAGATCCCTACCAACGCAAATCCGGTGCCATACAACATGCAACATATACAACAAATCTATGCGAACCTGGACCCCATCTACATTCAGTGTTTGCAAGAATTTTCCACAGTCAACAGACATATGTCAGCGTTCAAACCAGTAGTACAAAGTATAAAAGAATCTAAAATCAGGCACGCGACAGCTCTAGGTAGATATCCTACCGACCCGCCAGTTTTACAAAATCCAGAAAGGGTGGTTCTCATGTCAGACAGCGAAAGGTTCGAGCGCAGTTATCAACCAAACGTAGCCTTGGCACCACCAACCCCCAAAAAACACAGGTACGGTAGAAGTCCCCAGTTCACTACGATCAAAACTGAAGTCACTTCGCCCGTCAAAACGTTGCCCGAGGCTCAAACTGTTGATTCGTCGATAAAGGAAAACCAAATCGATACCGAATCAGTTATCAATACAGCAATACCTGTTGATCCAAGCAGGCCAAAGTACAATCCTGAAATAGAGCTCTCTACCGATACCGAAGATAGTGCATCGGAAACTTCTGAAAAGCAAATGGATATCGGAAAAGTAGAGGAGGTACTGAAAGGTATCGATGGTGGCATCAGAGATAGAGTCCTGGATTTTATCAAAACAATAGCAAAAGAAAATGATAGACTGATGCAAGAATGCCGGAGTAAAGACGATAAAATAAGTGAATTGGAATTGAATAATTCCAAGTTCCGAAAAGAACTGAATCTGATGAAGCTGAAATGTTCCGAAAGTGATAAGAAAAAAATCGTCGAGAATGGTGACTCTCATACTGAATATAATGACGTTAATAGTTCTTCCATAATAACTTCTACCGATAGTATTGTTTCCTTGGAACCGAAAGTAAATGACGCACAACAAAAAAGTGTTATTGCCTCAGTCATTGAACAGAAGGAGGCGATCGTGAACAGTGCCCCAGAATGATCGGTAATTGTATCCAGGCATAATTTTTCTTAACGTTTTCTCAGATTCGAACCGAGCAAAAATTACGTTTTCAAGTACTGATATTTATTATAATTCTTTTACAAAAAAAAAGAAGTATTGAGGTGCTAAATGATTGATTTTCTGTTTTTTTCTTTAAAATATAATAACCGAAAAAAACACCATTATCGGAGATTTTCAAGTGAAATAGTTTTGCGCTGCTTGTGCTTTTTAAATGAATTCATTGATCAGATTCGTTATTCAAAGAAAAATTATTGCAAAGATGACTTTTTCATCGTTCTAGTTCTCTCATTATCATATTTTTGTAATTTTCTTTGAAAATCAAAAACTTCTATAAAAAGACATTTGGAGTTTGAGTGAGTATTTTGTAAGTTTTGATGCTCAAAGCTAATTGTATCATAACTACATAACATCCCATTTTGTGTTCAAATCAAGTAAACGATATTATTTCCTGATTGAAACTCAGAATAGAATAAAAAGTTCCGTTCAATCATTGCTACCTACATTAGTAGTATTGGAAAAAAAATCTCTTTTCATGTTTCAGTTTTTTGCCACACATTTCTCTGATGATTTTTTTATCTCAAAGTAGAACATAATTTTTCAACATTGCCGATTTTTGTCTTTTTTGAAGAGTATACGATTCGAAAAAAAGGCGTTCTTATAAATTGTGAAAGGCTTTCGTGGCCATCGTCACTTACATGGTGGTTCTTCGGGTTGTAAGGCCGACGTATGTTAAGAGAAGATCTCGACGTTTCGCCAACACGAGTGGTTAGCATTTTCAAGAGAAAGTTTCTGGTTTCTTATGTCGCTGTCAAATGCTTGACATTGGTCTCAATAAATACCTGTGATTTGAAGTTCTTACATCTGATTGGTCCATAGCGTTAGGACATAAAATCGTTCGTACCGTTATTTTGTGGGTAGGGAGCTAATTGAGAATTTTTGAGAACTGGAAGCCAAACCTTGTTCAATTGTAGTCCTTCTTCGGTTCTGTTGAAGTTGCTGTGGTGTTTCTGGATTTCAATTGCTTCCCGGAAGAGTCTTGGGAAATACGCAGATGTTGAAGAGATGACTTGGGTTTCTTCAAATTTCACTCTATGGTTATCGTTGTTGAGAGTATGTTCTGCGACAGCGGATTTCTGTGTGTGCCCTAACCGACAGCAAGCCTTGTGCTCTTTGATTCTTGTTTTAACGGAGCGTTTCGTGGTTCCGATATAAACGATGCCACAGGAACATGGAATGCGATAAACCCCAGTAGAGCATAGCACGTCTCGTTTGTCCTTCGCTGATCTAAAGCGGTCTTTCAGTTTTTTTGAAGGTTTATAAACGGTTTTAATCTCATATTTTCGTAGAATACGGCCGATACGATCTGTAACATTTTGGAACATATGGTAAGAATGCTTTTCTTTTTTCGGTGTTGGTTTGACTACTACTTGGTTCACTGGATGGACAGTCATTTGGTCTACTATTGATTCTTCCGTCTCTGATTTCTCTTCTATTTTTCATACACCTCTCAATATCTCTTTCTTTGTACCCATTAGAAAGAAGAGAGTTTTTTAGATGTTTCAGTTCAGCTTCCAGGTATTCAGGTTCGCAAATTCTTCTAGCTCGATCAATTGTTTTTGGCACGGATGATGGTTTGAGGTATTGTGGAGATATCGATTAGTGTGTGTTGGTTTTCTATATACCGTATGCCCCAGACGTCTTTCTTTTCGAAAAATGAGAACGTCTAAGAATGCCAGTTTATTCTCATTTTCAATTTCCATGGTGAATTGAATATTCGGGTGTATGTCATTGATATGGTTAAGGAATTCATTGAGTTTTTCTGGTCCATGGCTCCAAATTATAAACGTATCGTCTACATATCTTAACCATACCTTGAGTTTTAAACTACAAATTTAACCAAGTAGTAATCAAACCAACACCGGAAAGAGAGAAGCATTCTTACCATATATTCCCAGAGTTACAAATCGTATTGGCCGTATTCTACGAAAATATGAGATTAAAACTGTTTATGAACCTTAAAAAAACTGAAAGACTACTTTAGATCAGCGAAGGACAAACGAGACGTACTTTGCTCTTCAGGGGTTTATCGCATTCCATGTTCCTGTGGCAGCCTTTATATCGGAACCACGAAACGCTCCGTTAAAACAAGAATAAAAGAGCACAAGGCTTGCTGTCGGTTAGGGCACACAAAGAAATTCGCTGTCGCAGAACATACTCTCAACAACGATAACCATAAAGTGAAATTCGAAGAAACCCAAGTCATCTCTTCAACATCTGCCTATTACCCAAGACTCTTCCGGGAAGCAATTGAAATTCAGAAACACCACAACAACTTCAACAGAACCGAAGAAGGACTACAATTGAACAAGGTTTGGCTTCCAGTTCTCAAAAATTCTCAATTAACTCCCTACCCACAAAATAACGGTACGACAAATCAGATGTAAGAACGTCAAATCACAGGTATTTATTGAGACAACGTATAACCAATATCAAGCATTTGACAGCGACATAAGAAACCAGAAACTTTCTCTGGAAAATGCTAACCACTCGTGTTGGCGAAACGTCGAGATCTTCTCTTAACATACGTCGGCCTTACAACCCAAAGAACCACCATGTAAAAGGCATTCTTCTTATGCATCTTTGTACCATCATAACTATTATGTGATACAATAATGAAATCTAATTGTTTGAACCTCTATCATTTTGTAAATTAATCGACTTTTTCTGAACTGATGGAAATTTTTGCTCTGTAATACTATAATATTGTTTCGGAAATGTTTGTAAATATGTAAAAAAACTCGAGATTTTCGTACTAGACTTACTAGAATTTATTTTGGATTCGCTTTTGTACATTATGCCTTGTAGAATTTGTATGTTTTTTGAGAACATAGTTGTTAGATTTTTCTCAAAATTGTTCTTGTTATGATTGTTTTAATTTATGATATTAAAAAATTGTTACTCAGTAATATTTTTTATGACTTAATAGTACAAACGAAGGTGCAAAGCACCTGAATAATATATTGTTTATGCATACAGAATGTTACGTTGTTCATATTTATTCGATTCTTCAAAAAATATATTAGGAACTGATTTTTTTAAATGAAAGTGTTTTACAATGTTCATAATTTCATATTCTATCGATATGATCAACTTAATTTCTTTTATAAAGAATTTGTATTGAAGATTGGTAGAAGGAACAATATAATATTCTGTCAATAATTTATCTTAAGACCTTTCTGATTCTCAGCAGATCATGTATAGATTTTGATTTCATTGTGATTTATGAATAAATGAATGATGAAGCTCTACTTATTAGCCACTTTTATAGACTCACAGATTTATTTACTTTGAACCAATATTATTTTGGTTGAATTTGAACATCTTATCTAAATTAATGAACTTGTTCGATGATTGTTTTGGTTCTACAGGGTGTTTTATAATAAATGCGCTGGACTTCAGGATGTGATAGCTCGTCCAAAAATATGAAAAAAAGTTTCTATTAACTTACCCTCTAAAATGCACCATTTTCGAGATACAGGGTGTTGAAATTAAAAAAAATATATTTTTTTGCGAATATCTGTGGAACCGTTTATCGCACAGAGAACAGATTTCGTAGGCATTTTCTACTCATAATAAGCTATGTTTTGTGCGGATTTTTTATTTTTTCAAATTCGTAATTGGTGAAGATTTTGAAGGGGTAGTGGGTGTTTTTTTCTCCAACTTCTACACCACTGGAAAAAGTATGATTTTGCCGCCTACTTGAACCGCCAATGTTTTCTACACAAAAAAGGTACTCTTGGTCATAAGCTCTAAAGTTGACCGTTTTCAAGAAAAATCAACTTTTATGTCCAAAAACATGGTAAATTTTTTTAAATAATTTTTTTCCTAATTATACAAAATTTATTAAACGTTAAAACAAGTAACAAAACCAAACGTTGACTTTTTGATTGCAAAATAAAAAAAAACAATAACAATCATACTCAGTTGAATTGTTGGAAATGTCCGCTGTTAGCTTCAATGCACGCAGCAATTTCTCGAGGAAAAAACTTTATTAAATAACATGAAAGTTGATTTTTCTTGAAAACGGTCAACTTTAGAGCTTATGACCAAGAATACCTTTTTTGTCTAGAAAACATTGGCGGATCATATAGGAGGCTCAAAACTGTACTTTTTTTAGTGGCGTAGAAGTTGGAGAAAAAAACACCCACTACCCCTTCAAAATCTTCACCAATTATAAATTTAAAAAAATTAAAAATCTGCAAGAAACATATCTTATTATGAGTAGAAAATGCCTACGAAATCTGTTTTCTGTGCGATAAACGGTTCCAGAGATTTCAGATTCCAGAGTATTTTTTTTTAATTTCAACACCCTGTATCTCGAAATTGTTGAATTTTAGAGGGTAAGTTAATAGAAACTTTTTTTCATATTTTTGGACGAGCTATCACGTCCTGAAGCATCCTGAAGCATTTATTATGAAACACCCTGTATAAGGAAAATTCCATTTTTTATACATACAATACTTCATGGAAGCGTTTTGGTTTTACGTAACCCAAACAAACTTGTGTCTATTGAACGTATCTGCATTGGCGTTCTCTGACAGAAACTCGTAGATTCGCAATCATCAACATAGTCTGATTATGAAGTAATAATTTTTTCAGAAACTTAGTAACAAATTGAAATTGTTGTGTTTTCAATTTTCTTTTCATTTTTCTGGTAAGACCTAAAAATACGACTGGGGAATGAGTCAGCATATTCCTCACAGTGATTGTGAGTGGAAGAGATATTTACTTTGTTTTTAAAATCTATTGCTGATTGACTCAGAATGGGTTTTATTATAGGAGTGAATTTGGGTTATCGACAAAGAATTATAATGTTGAATTAAAGAAAAATGGAACTTTTTTCTAATTTCAGCTAAGTCTTGGTTTATTTGTTACGACCGGTTTCGGCTTTTACACCATTATCAACTAACTAATACGAGGGTTACTATTTATGTATTGAGAATGAAGAACTAAAACAATAATTGGAGTGTAAAAACTTCTTTATTGTTTTTCAAAATACTCTCCTTTCAAATCTACACATTTTTGCATGTGATTGAACCAATAGGGAATATGCATAATTTTTTTAAATTTGTTTAATCAATTTTTTACTTCGTTACAACATAGTAAAAAATATAAATACTGTTGAAAGTCTTGGAATTAATTTTTAAAATAATATATAAAATACCGATTGAATTTGACCTATTTGAACGCCTCCATTTTCGCGCGCTGTGGATGACGTCACATAGCGCTATCAGTGTTGTTCTTCTTCAGTGTCGTTTGTTGAGACGTACTCTGATTGCTCTACTTGCTTGAAGTTGATATTTTATAAAAGAGTGAGACAAATGCAGTACAAGTGTTAAAGAGAGATGAACATATGTGAAAGTGATCTCGATCAACCAGAGCAGTCTTCAATGAACAAGCCTTTCTGTAGTTATGGCCATTGACACTATTGACAGTTATTAATTAGGGATATGTTCCGTAAATCAACTTGGTTACTTTGGTTACTCGTTTTCTGTCCCGTAAATATAAAATGTTCGGTTGGTTCCTGAAACACAGGCTAATTACGGAACTTGGTTGCTGAAAAAGCGGTAGATTATCTGTCACCAGAACGACCGTCGATTTTCTCTGGTAAGTTCGGTTTATTATTGTTTGTCGACGTTGACGTGCTTTAGTTTTCGACTTTCGTTCTCATTTTAATGTTCCGATGGATTCGTTTACTGAGTTGAATTAATAATATTCGATAAATTTTCAGTTTGATGACTTTTTTTAATTACAGGACAATGAATGTTTAAAACACTTTTAAAATGTCAATGTAAATTATAGAACGAAACGGATTTATAAAGCTGATAACAAAAATTCTAAATATACAGGACTTTCATTGTCGTCAAGCCAGCAGAATGATTATATAACTTCAAGGATTATAATAATATCTCATTATCCTCAAGCCAACTGAATGTGGCATATCATTGGCATCCAGTTCCAAGAGACATCATATGAATATGAATATGAATAATAAGTATGTAATGAATGTAGAAGAAAAGAATTAAAAGCAAATAGAGAAAAATTTAACAATCAAGCAAAGTGAAAAAATGAAAACACAAAACACACGGGAAACGATCAAAACTGTAATTTGACAAATGACTGGCATTCCGTAAATAAACCACAACCGTAGTTACCAGTAGATTACCACTGTCAAAAGTGTTGTTACCACTCCTGAAAACATTGGTAACTTCGGTTGATTAACGGAACATATCCTAGGTTAGGGATTTGCAGTTTTACTCGCTATTACGATAATGGAAAATGCTAAAAAACATTTTATAGGTATTGTCTAGTACCGGAATGCCAAAACACAATTATAAGTACACCAAGTGATGTATTTTTTCTGTTCCAAGAGATGCGAAAATATGTAAATAATGGTTTAAGGTTATGAGAAGAGGCGAAGTATCTCCAATATCACATTTACATTGTTGTGAAGATCATTTCAATGTGAGTACATTGTATTTCGATAGTTAACATGAAGTGAATTGATCAGAAGTAAGTTTTGTATGCATAAATGTTTTGTATAAACCTGCCTCACCAAAATTACAAAAGGAAAACTATCAATTGATAAACTGTTAGGGTGGATTTAGTCAACTTTAGCACAAGCATTATCATAAACATAGCGGTAACATCAAAGGTTTTTAGCATAAACTTAACATTGTTGTATAAATGGCGCCATTTGATATAACAGATTCAACTTTCGTTTTTGACATATATTTAAGCACAATTTTAAAATGATGTTGACTTCAATGCACCTTTACTACTTATCAGTTCAGGTATTGTCGGATTGTGTTTTGACAAAACCGCTTTCAGTCATTGCTCTTGATAATTTACAATTGTCACTAGACCAAAATCGAACTATGTAATGGAAAACACTACAAATATATAAATAAAAACAAATTTTATATGAAAGACGACTAGCACAGTATGAATATCAACACGGATAAATTTCATAACGTGCCATGTGACGTCATTCTTCTTCTTCATTTGAATTCCGCGCGCTTATTATGCACTTTTTGATTAAAGTTTTATGGAGTTAAATACAAACTAAATGATAAACTAATGGTTTAGGTGTAATTTCAAGACAATAAAGTATATGAGGTAACAAAATCAAGTTAATTTAAATCACTTGCATATTCCCTATTGGTAGAGCAGTTTTTCCACTCCGAAGTAGGTATCTTCACTTGAGGGAACAAATATAAATCATTGGGTGTTAAATCAGGGCTGTACGGCGGATGACCCACCAATTCAACGTTTTGAGTGCTCAAATAACGGGTTGTTTGTTTGAGCCGATGTGTGTGAGCTCGCATCGTCATGATGGAGAATTATCCTTCGTCGACGGTTCGTTTTCCTTATTTCATTGATGACTTCTGGCAAACAAATAGTAGTGTACCATTCAGAGTTTACCGTTCTACGTTGCTCTAAAGGCACGGTTGCCACATGACCGTTTATATCGAAGAAACAGGCCACCATTTGCTTCGAAGTGCTGCGAGCACGAACAACTTTTGTTGGATTTGGTTCATTTTGAAAGATCCATACAGTCGACTGCTGTTTAGTTTCGGGCTCATAACAATAAATCCAAGATTCTTCACCTGTGTATATGTTATAAACTGCATTTGATGCACCGCGGTCATATTTTGTAATCATTTCCTTGCACCAATAGACGAGGAAAGTGTGTCGTCACAAATGTCATTCTTGTCAAAAACGGATTCCAAACAAAGAATTTTAGGAGACTTTCTTTGTTGACGATTTACTGCTTTGCTATTAGTTTGTGTTTGGTTGATTGGATTTTGTTTCCTCAGGCAAAAGAAGTTGAAAAATCGTTACGAAACCAAATCGGACAAGCTGTTTTAAATTCGACGGAGGTTTGTTTGGAATCAGTTATTGACAGGAATGACATTTGTGATGTCATCACTTTCCTCGAGTCTTTTTTTGATCGATTGGAAACCAACGAGAACAAATCTTTCTGACTGCCAAATAATCATGCAATATCTTATGTATACCTACTTGTCATACTAATGTCCAGGGAAGCCTCGATCTCGCGATATGTCACATGACGATACTGCATTAAAAGTTCGGACACAGCATCAATGTTTTCTCGCCCAACAACCGATTTTGGACGTCCATCTTCAACTTCGTCCGCAAGCGAAGTACGGCTACGTTTGAATTCACTAAACTATCGATAACTTCATCAGCAAAAATCGCAGTAAGTTGATCGGCACACTGCTGTTGAGATAATCCGCGTCGAAAATCGTAAAAAATCATGGCACGAAAATGTTCACGATTTAGCTCCAATTTTTGGCCGAGATAAAAGTTTCAAATGTCTATTAATAATACAAATAGCGTATGTATGACAAAATGTTCTGATTACGTATACTGTCAAAAATGTCAAACTTTGCAATAGAGCAGTTGGATCGCGCCTGGCAACGCCAGTGTTGCCAATTCTCATTACATAAATAGCAACCCTCGTACTAGCAATCGTGTAAAAGTAGGAACCGGTCATGACAAATGAACAAAGAGTCAGTGGAAATTTATACTAATTAATCATGAATTTCCACAAAATAAATAAATTATCAATCGAACAAATAATCATAAGGCTCATTAATACCATGGCTAGCAAATGGTTGGATCATTTAAAAGGTTTTCAAAATTTTTGAAATTTCAACAATCATCATGGCTGGAGTAATTTATATACTTGAACATGAAATTTGGAAAAGCGACTAAATAGTATAATTTTTTCATGAACAATGCATTTTTCCGATAACATTTGGAAGCACAGACCTCCATTCTTCTGTAGAAAAAGTATTTATTATATAGGACCAAAACACGATTTTTATGTATGATATAGCTACAACAAATCATACCTGCAACTGAAAGTCAGCACAATTTATAAATATACCTACTAAAAAAAAAATTATGGATGTTTGTATAAATTTCAAAAATTCATTCATTGTCAGTTTACCAACTGATCTATTAACATTTATCAAATTTACTCCAATGCCTGTTTTGGTGTGAAAAATGAAATTATTGTACATATAATCTCAGATATTTCTTTGAAATATTTTCAACCAAATTTATACCAATTTTACCAATAATGGAGGAAAACGATGTTAATAAAAATGGTCTCTTGTTGCAAGAAATCCAGTAGTCGGTTTTGTCATCGTTTTCTAATATTTTTGGGTCGTTGAATTCATATCTGGAGTTATCCAATGAATTTTCCTGTGGCGTTTAGAGATATTTGCAAAAAACAGCGAAATTTTTGCATTCAATTTTGCTTTTCGCCTATAATTTCTACAATATATGCGGTAGAATAAATAGTATTCATGAAGGAATCCCTGAAGGATGAATCATCTGCGACAGATAGACAAACTTTAGTCTCTATTTTTCATCTAACAAGATACTCTCTTGGAAGGGATTCATGTTGTTTAGGGAAACATTCTCAATTGAAAATTTAATCAAAAACGTGACTCCTCTGGAAATGGAAGAAACTTTAGATAAATTGAAGTTACTTTTTTGTAATATCTAACAGAAATCAACCACTTCCCCGGCTGAAGCCACGCTGGACATTGAACTACATCTGATAGATATTGAGAAAGACCATACATAAATTGAGAGAAAAAATCTGAAAGTAAAAATTTGCATTTTCATTAAAGTAGTTGATTTATAACCTTTTAAAAAATCTGAAGGATAGTTCAACTCATTCTTTCGTGTAGATGCCAGATTGGCTTTCGTGAGAAGGGAGGGAAGGAGAGGAGAGTTCACATCGTCGAGAGTTGAAGTCCTTGTAAAATGCCTTGAGAGTTGTACGGAATTAACGCAAGTGATAACTGCTTTTGCTTATCCGAAATTTCAAGTGTGCTTGACTCAGCCTAATAAATATAAATAATGTAGAGGTAGTTCACGTCTGCAGAAAGTCAAACAGAGTCAAGATTCATTGCCTTGTATGGAGAATTAGATACCTCAGGGCTGAGAAGTCTCTCAGAAAAAAATGGCTGCACACAATCGCAATCGCGGAGAAATATACCAACCAACTGAGCTATAACAGGCACTCGAAAATTCGTGAATGAAATACCTACTAGAGAAACTCTGACCAAGAACTGAGAGAGTGCGGAATGTTCAAGTAAAAATTGTTTGACATACCTTTGTTGCAAGATAGATTTCATCTTCCTCACTATCACTGCTTTCCCAATCCGCTCTATTCATTTTTATATTAGGTACTTGTCACACAGATCAAAGTTAAAACTAAGAAAATAGTCAATCTGACATTCCCGTGGATTCTGAAAAGTCTGAACCTGTGATTGGCCGAGTGCCGTTGAATAATGAGTTAGGATCCACGGTGTCTTGGAATCATCTTTGTTCTTCAATTAAAAATCAATATGTAATGAACGTAGAATACAGTAGTCGTAGAGAAAATAAATTCTTTACATGTGTTTTCAGTCACTAATTAAATAGATTTGCTATAACTTCACTTCCAACCGTTATCCTTATCAATATTTTACTATAATTGGCTCAAAAGTCAACAAAACTTAAAATAATGTGCTATTGTATATCGGGAACTATTGGACGTACAGAGGTCAAATTTATCATACTCCTAAAAATGGTAGGAATATATTTTTTGCCGCCACCATAATTTTGAAATTATAATCGAAAAGACAGAAAAATTGCGTTTTGAGATATTCACAAGATTTTCTCCAGGAAATTTTCTTTAATAACTCCATATTAGGATTTTCGAACTGGATTTTTTGCAAGTGACCATTTGCCTGTATTACAAGGCTATAATCCAAATTAGAATGATTCTATGATTAAGAAGCAATTTATTCCACACGTAGTGATGACTGACTTTCACAAATATCTCCGACATCTTGTGAGTGACGATAATTCGAGCTTCAAATTAGTTAGTCTATCATTGCATTTTTAACGGTGACCAAACGTTTTGGAAGTCGAACTCAGGTATTAACAGACACAATCGAATTATTTGTATATAGCTGAAGATGCGCCCGACGCATATCAAAAATTTACATTAAGTGTTAAAAATGCAATAGCGAATATAAAGGCCCATGTCCCATGTAGGTATGAAAGGAAATGAACTAATAGGAAACCTAAATATAGAAAGAAATCTAACCGTTGTATGAAAAATTTTAACTTCATTATTTTTGTTAATTTGATTTAATTTTGTTAAACAGATATTTTTATATTTTCTTTTCATGAAAATAATGTGATAATTTTGATTTTTTAATGTTCATCTCAGTATTTGAATTTCTATTTTTTTTATTATTGGCAGCTCATTGGAAACTGAAAATTGTACAAAGTCATATATTTTTCATGAAGTATGTCTGTGTGGTTGATTTCAATTCATTTAGTGTGACAAAATTCAAAATTGTTCCTCATTAATAATAAACTTGAACTGCCATATTTGAATCATTAGCAATATTATTAAATAACACAGACATATTTCAGAAAAATTTAACCAAGATTGTTAAATTTGTTATTAAATTATATATTTTGTGATCTCAAAATATGTAAGAATGCTGTTGATTGTAGATTCTAAGCTAAATATAGGTTTGTGTGTGTTACATATGTTTATAGCTATTATTAATATACACAAATTATTTCATAAATATATATTTCTGAATTTTATGTGTCAAACAGCAAATAAATGCATTAATTTATACCAACCTGGGTTTCCATTATTTTATCTTCAGGGCTATTCAAATTCGTTTCTGTACGTGGGGATCTCGTAAACGATAAGAGATAGAGTGTCGGTTAAATTGTGGCAAAGTTGAGTATTTTAGAGACCTATTCAATGATATAAAAAAATCGAATTCAGCTCATTTGGTTCTGGAAATATACAGGAAAAACCAAAAATCCCAAATTATTTTTTTGCTTGTATCTTTTTTATTCGCAGACATATTGAAAATATGTCCACATTTTGCTATTGGCACTTGATGTGGGCTATCAGAATATGTCCATGAATCTTTTATACAGGGTGTCATCTGACTTGGGCCACCCCCATCTTTGAATTTTTAAATACCGACCTGTATATTTTATTGTAGTTTTTGGATCGTCGACGTTCACTTCATACTGAGAAAATTAATTTAATTTTATATTTCGGGATGTTTCGGTAATATTTTATTATAATTTGGTGAATTATTCCCTCTTAAATTACGGCACTGGAAATTGGTTGACGGAGTTAAATAAAAACACAACAGCAACTTTCACGTCTCCCTATGTACCATAGTGTTTTTTGAGAGTATTTTTTTCATTTTTTACGTACCAATTCATATTTCTTCACATTTTCAATGCTCTTTAAGCGTTTTCCATAATGAACTTCGAATAGCATAACATTTTATGATTATCTGAAACATATCTACAACAAAATTATATGTATTTTGATAGGCTGAAAAAGAAATGATAAATAGCCATAATTACATCCGAAACGAACACTATATTGTAATGAAAATTAAAATGAAGCAATTTATATACACACAAAAATTAATGGCATAATAAATGTTCGAATTGGAGTCCTTCCATTTCGAGACATTTTTGAACTCGTTTTTTCATATTATTTATTTCCCTTAATACACTTCTTTGCTGCATTGTTGCGAAAGCATTCAAAATCCTCAATCTCAAGTCTTCCACATTTTCTCGCACCATTCTTGGAGATAGAAAGATCATACCACCACATTTTCGCTAGTTACTACAATACTTACCTATAAGTTGCTAATGTCTTTAGTTACCATGTTCAACACCGATAAAATCTCAGTAGACTATGAGAACAATTGTCGATAATATTTTGACATTTGTCATATTTGAGTAAGGTTATTCTGGACTTTCATTGTCTAAAAAAGAACAAAGAAAAATTCAATTCTCTGCAATTTTTAATCACGACGTTTCAACTGTTGAAATCTACAGTCGTTATCAAGTGTATAATGCGACAATCTCAAGGATACTTCTTATATATGCTGTGGATATATTTTGTGTCATTAGCCTAGGGGTAATTTGGCGGTATTCAGGTAAGCTTGTTAATTACTGTGCCAGGTCCCTCCGGTACAGCATTGTTAATTCTTATCGCAATTTCAATTGATCCATGCCACTAATTAAGGGTTTCCACACATTACGGATTTCTATGCTGGCCTGACTAAAGACTTTGTTGTTCATAATATATGCACTCTCTTTAAACTTCCTTCTATACCAGCCCTCTTCTTTATGGATGACTTCGGCTTCAGTCCATTTTATGTTGTGATGGGTCGTCCAGACATGATCCGCTATTCCTGACTGATGTTTCTCCTCGTTGAGTGTTTCTCTTGTGTTCAGCGAGTCTAACGCTAAGTGGTCTCTTAGTTTCTCCAAGATAAGCTTCGCCGCATTCACAAGGGATGCGGTAGATGCAGTTTTTGGAGTCAATGTCAGCGTTACGTGGTCTGGTCTTTGTGAGATGGCTGCGAATAGTGTTACCTGCCTTGAAACATGTCCGTATTTTGTATTTCGACCCAATTCGCTTTATTCTTTCCGATAGACCTCTAACATACGGAACGCACAGGGTGGTTTGTGTCGGCTCATCTGGTTTCTTATTCTTATCCCCCCTGCGAGCTAGAACCTCTTCTATATGTTTTTTGGGGTACCCATTTCGTCGCAGATCATTCTTGAAAAAACATCGTCTTCACTGTTCCATTCTACCGTCGCATCTACTTAATTTTCACCAGATATATCTACTCGATATTTGCTAATGGAAACTTCCACATCACCTAGTAATTGAGATCCTGGTAGGTTATTTGGGATAACATTATCATCATCTCCAGAATCTTCATCCGTGTTATATTCATTGGCATTCACCGGAGGAAATAAAATTATTTCATCAGGAATATCAGCAACATTATCCAAATGTTCAATTTCTTCAAGAAGTTCATTCAACGTCAGATGTTTATTCCAATATCTGAAACAATTTAGTACATTCCTCAAACTTTACTGAAAACTGATGAAATAAAAAATACGCATTATATAGTATCCCCTAAACCTATCGTCCTTTTAAAAGGAACTAGCAGTAAGCGGACGTATAACCTGACTCGTGATCATATACATGCATCCTTTTCGAGTTTTGAGGGATAAACGACATTTACTTTCAATGTAGAATACAAAAAGAATGTGATTAATAATGGCTAAACTCACCTCTTTTGATGATTATCACTCATATTCACTACACAAAGTTGATACTCAGATCTTATGTTGTCTCAAGATATGTGAACACCGAAAATATCACTTCAATTCATGACAAAAGTAGTGAAATACATTTCATTTTATAAATCAAGTGACGCCATCTAGCTGAAACTTCTCCAAACTTCTTCTCCAAACTCCGATAAATTGGATTACTTTCATCGACCTTTTAAAAGGTCTGTAGGTTCAAATGGGTTAAATTGACAATTTCCCTCATATTATATAAACCAATCAAATGCCTTAATTTTTTGAATTCAAACCAATGAGAAAAGGACTTTTCGAAAACACTGTCTCCAGCCCGTGGTATTTTCAAATCGGTATTTCAACTGTTCCTTAATTATACGTTTTCATAGCTACAATAATCATTGTGAATATAGAAACGTCAGTTTGACGGTTCAACTCTTCAACTGACATTAATGACACATGATGAACCGTTCCTGCAATACGCATTTAGTCCATAATAATTTAATGTATTCGTGAAATTGTCTGATCGAATATCCCTTCAAAATGCAGATTTTCAAAATACCTTCACCTTGCCAGTCGCGCAAACTGTGTTGCTGTACAAAACACCACTCAAGCAAGCTCTCGTGGTGTTTCTAAGCAACACAGTTTTCGTGACAGCAAGGTGAAAGTATTTTTTGAAAATTCATCATTTTGTCGGGATATTACTACTGACAAGATCTTTCTTTGTTTTTTCTTTATGATTTGTATGGGCAAAATTAAAATTCTGCAATCTTGGCGATAAGGATCCCTACAGTTCCAATGGATGACCTTTACATTTACGGAAAATAAATTACAAAACTCGTTTAAATCGATAGTTGTTAGTCTGAAAAGTCCATTTAACAAAAAGTTCCATTATTTTTCTTTCATTTTAAAAAAGTATCACATTTGAAAGTGTTCCGCTGACGTCACGTTCATCAGAAATACCTCCTACCATAATCCACGTTCCGAAACAGGCAATGCAATGCAACTTATAGATAAAAGCCACATATTAGCTATTTTTTATTGTATTTGTAACTTTCAAATTTTCTGAACGGATCATCCTTTTGATGAAGAACGAGCATTGACAACACAGCAAATCGTAATGACGGTTCTCAATTCTTAAAAGTTATATGGAGATGTGAGGTTAATGTTTATTTTACTTACATTCAACAATCAACGTTCAACTGATAAATTCGATAATAGTCTAGTGAGGTGTTATCATAAACGATTTGGTGTGAATTTATTTGTTCACGGTCTTTCTTGCAATGACTAAAATTTAAAATCATTCCTTGAACTCTGCTTTGAATACAATAATAACATAACGTAAAGTACTCACTTGGAAATGTTCTTCACAAAAACATATATTTCCGCTTTTCACAAAAGGTTTATTCACTGTTTCGAACCACATTTTCCGACGCGCTTCGTCTTTAGGTGCATGAAAAAATTGTTTATTAGAATTTGCACTGGTGTTCAGACAACCGGGTACAAAGCACCTTTTCGACATGTTCAGTTATTGCAGGGATATAGGTACTGGAGATACAGGAATTAATAACAAATTTTAGAACACAAACAACAAAAGCTCTCAAAACTGACAAAGCTGCATTAACCTCAAAAAATAAATCAAGGTAGTGTTCGTTGAAGTTTAGATCTGATGAAACTGCTTCACTTGTATCAAATGGGTAGGCAAATGAGTTAGACAGAGACTAACTATTCTTATTGATCGCACCGTGAAACAGACGAAAGAACCCATGTATCAACTGACAACTGTCATACGACACATATTTGAATGAGAATTTGGTGCACAACTTTAACAACGTTGCCAAGTTTAGTTTTAATGAACGTGACGTCACGAAACCACTTTTCTTCTGATTATAGATAAACTAGCGGTCAGAAAAAATAAATACAAAATCCCGAGTGATATTAGCATATTTAGTTTCTAATTTCAGTGTTACCTCATATCTCTTGGAAAGGTCCATTGTTCCATGGTATCTACCTACTTATGATGTGCTTTATCATTGCAATATAGACATTAGTACATTTTGTGATTTAGGCTAGACCTGTTTGTTTATAATAAATAAATATCAATGTCAAAACACTTATTTTTTTTCTCCTTTCATATTTTTTTCTAGTTTTCCACATTTCTTTTTCATTATTATTATTTTTAGAAACTCGAACAGATCTGAAAAAAAAATGAAAAGAACACCTTACTCTATACCTATGTAAAATGAAAACAAATACATATTTTGAAGATCAATAATAGGTTTTATAACGTTCTGACTAATTTTTAAATAAACGTTTGTTAGTGTTCATGTACAATTTTTAAGTTATGTATTCTTGAATATTATAGGTTTCATAATTTTATAATTTTTTTCAATGATTATTTGTGAGAAAAAAATCATTCTCTCTCTTATCAATCATACAATCATTTTGAATGTTGAAAAGAAGTTGTTGGAGTTAGGTCTCTTAAAGAAAAACCAGTAATATTTCTCAGTTAGCTATAAGAGGCTTAAACCTAAAAACTTCTTTTCAACATGAATATAGAAAGACGAAAAATTACATTTTTATTTATCTGTCACTTGTGGAGGGACACCTTCCTTTTTTCCTATATGGGATATACAGAAATATAAAAAAAATTAATAGTTTGAATGAAACCTATATTTATATCTATAAAAATTTGTCATTTACAAAAATACTCAAGGTGATTTAGACTCTGATCTGGATCTGCTTCTAGACCTTGATCTGCTGCCTGATTTGGAACGTGACCTTGATTTGGAACGAGACTTTGATCTGCTCTTGGATTTTGATCTGCTTTTGGACCTAGACCGTGATCTTGAAACACTTTTGGATTTGGATCTGGAGCCACTCTTAGAACGAGACCTAGACCTTGAGCTCTTAGAGCGAGACCTAGACCTTGATGGGCTCTTCGATCGAGATTTTGCTCTAGATCTGGACCTACTACGGGATTTGGAGCGGTCAGAATCAGAACCAGAAGATATTTTACGTTTTCTTCCACTTGGTCCTTGGTCACTTTCATCTCCGCTACCTAAATTGGGCCTATTGTCATCACTTTCGTCACTCGAAGAAATTGTTGCTTTAGAAACAATCCTGCTCTTTTGTTTAGCACTGAGCCCATCATCCTTTTTGACTTTAACTTTAGGTTCCCTCACCTTCTTCATTTTTTGTTTTCTCGGTCGATCACTGCCACCTGATCCATCGGAATCATCATATTTTTCTTTACGTTTTCTACCTCTACCTCCTTTCTTTTTGTCGTCTGATGATTTAATTTTTTTGCGACCTCTTTCTTTCTTTTCTTTGGGAGCACCTTCAGGACGCTCTTGATCACTGTCAGAACCTGACAGAATTTCATCTTTACTTCTTCCTTTGCCCTTCTTCTTCTCAGCTGGAATGTCCATAAACATGACAGCACTTTTGGTCTTTTCTTTATACTCCTGTCGCTTTTGCAGCATCTGCTCTTTGGTGAGTCTCTGTACTTCTTCAATTTTTTTCTGTTCCTCAATTTGACGTAACTTGAATGCAGTACGCTCTTCATCTTGCTTTCTTCTTATCAATCGTTCCTCCTCATCCACCCTTCTTGCTCTTGCAACATGATATTGTGCCTGTGACAACAAATCTTTGCAGTGTCTAGCTTCGAGTTCAGCTAGTGATACATCATACCTCATTTTGTCGGCCAATTCAACTAAGTAATTAAAATATTTCAATGATATACCAAGTTCATGTACAGCCTGCAACACTGTCGATAACGTTGATTTTTCATCCTTCAGTATAGAGGTTGCCAACCTCTGTAATGCCAGAGCTATGTTGTACAATAAGATTGTATCTTGTGGGGCAACTCTTCGAGCCTTTAGCAGTACCATTTTAGCTTCTTTAAATTTGCCAGCTCTGAAGTAAGCCCTCGCTAGATACTGGAGTACTTCCACATTATTGTATTTATAGAACTTTCTCAAACAGTTTTCGTACATCTGAATTGCACTAACAAATTGCTTTTGTTCCACATAAATATGAGCTATATTCAACCACACATCTGAGAAGTCTGCTGTTGCTTCTCTAACCTGGGCAAAAATATCTCTTGCTTCATTAACTGCTCCCTTATGTGCCAAAACAGCCCCAACTCCATTAGCAGCAAAAATATTTTTAGGATCAATTTTAAGAACTTGTTTGTACATGGAGAGTGCACGTTCTTGGTGTCGCACTGTCCTTTCTTTATCTTTTGTGGGTTGGTGAAGAGTCTGGAGCCACACATTACCAAGCGCAATGAGAGAATATGCATCTTGGGAGGTTGAGGGATTATTTAATATTCTCTCATATTTTTTTTGACCAGGTCCCCACTCTTGTTTTGCCATGTGAAGATTTCCCATCAAAGACCAAGCATCTGGATGTTCAGTATCTATCCTGAGGGCTTCTTTGTACCAATCTGAAGCTTCATAAATATGGCCTTTATCCCTTGCCATGCAACCTAACCTCAAATAGCAATCTACATAATTTGGATGTTCCTTCAGAATATCTTTGTAGAGCTTTTCTGCTTTATCAAAAAGGCACATGGCCTCATGGAGGTGAGCCAAATTGTAATTCATGGTCACTGAGACCGAGTTGTAGTACTGGGGATCATGGGATGCCTCCCCTTTAGCTCGTTTTAAAGCTTCCTCAATATATTTTTGTGATTCTTCTAAATTATTTAGTCTGTAGTGTAAGGCACCAACGTTATTCAGAATCTCCACAGGAATTTCAGACTGAACATTCTTCTTCAATAACTGCATGGCTGTTTCATATGCTTGAAGAGAACCAAGTAAATCACTTTGTTCAAGAATCTGAGCCAGCTCTATCCATGCCTCTATATCATCAGGGAACTGATCGGTGACCTTTTTCAAGTGCACTTTGGCAATGTCCCTCTTGGATTGTGAAGTAGAACTTGCATATAAAGATCCTAATATCTTCATAGTTTCATAATTGCCTGGTTGTGATTTTAATACTTTTTCAAAACACTGGGCAGCATTTTCAGTATCTCCTCTGTAAATATACATTTGGCCAAGCCCAAAATGAGGCAAAACAAATGCTGCAGGTGAAAATTGAGTTGCCTGATAATAATACTGAAAAGCTTGATCATAATCACCTTGAACTTGAAAAGCCCTTGCTAGCTGGTAACAACTTTCTGCACGCATAGCTTCATTTTCGGTATTGTGAAAAGCATGTAGAGCTAAATGCTGAACTTTACTATAGTCCTTCTTGAAAAAGAAATGATTGGCCAAATGATTCAAAACCATTGGATCTGAAGAATCAATGGTATATGCTTTGGACAACATCTGGACACCTGTTCTAATGGAATCAGGTTGTTGTAAATTCAACTTCAGTATTGACAAGCCGACCAAGGCCCCTACACATTTTGGATCCAGTTCTAAAGCTCTTTCAAAGGCAAGTCTAGCTTTCTCAAGATTGTTTAACTTGATAAAACAATGTCCCATTCCCAATCTAACAGCAGCTGGACAGTTGGGATTGGTTCTCAGAGCTTTCTTGTAAAATGCTAGAGCAGCTCGATAATCTTTTTTATTGTAAGCAATGCAAGCTTTTCCCAAAAGTGATGGAATATTATTCTGAGACTGATTCAAAACAAAGTTAAACTGAGCATCTGCTTGTTCCATTTTATCACCTTCCAGAAGACAGAAATATGCACGACCAAGTAAATGATTCTGATCATACATAATAATCTTGTCAGCAGTTGTATACAGAAGAGTTGCTTTGGTGAAAAGATCCCGTTTCCTGTCCTTATTCTTTTCTTTATTAGCTTTCTGCACATAGTATGCTGCAAGCATATCCAAAGCTCGCATTTGATCTTTTTCATAATCTCTGTAGCTAACATTGGCATCTGTCCGAGACGCTTCAAGTATCTTGAGGAAATCATCAATTTTTTCTTGTTTGTAATATTCAAGAGCAAGATTAACCCAAACAGACAATTGAGTTTTTTCTTGTCGCAAAATTCCCAGGACTTCATCTCCCTCGGGTAGTTGATCAGAATAGAGCTCGATGACTTCATCAGTGTCCCTAAGGGGAATTTCAATGACAGTAGCCATCCTGCTAAATGGATTGACGAAACCTAGAAATAAGAACGAATAGGTATATTGAATAGTTAAATTCAAAACTGGACAGACAATGGAATTCTCTGTTTGCAATTGTGTTGTACACATACCTTATAGTCAAGCTGCTTTCACAAAATTACCATTACCAGAAAGGTACATGCGATAAAGTTTTCAAACAAAGCATTGCTTACTGAAACGATTCTTTTTGAAAAACATTATAACCAATATGTTTCAAAAATAAAGTAAAATCCAAAACGAAATGATCAGCCTCTTTAGGGTTAAAATGGTTAAACTAAAACTAAAGTAACCAAAAAACCAAACTACAATCACAGATGAGTAGACGACAGAACCTTTCTGTCAGAAAGGGTGAGACGACAGGTCTGTGGACGACAGTAAATTGCACGGCACGGCACGCTCTGTGATTGGTCACTGTAATAGCGGTAAGTTTAACCCTGTGTCAAGTCACCGGTCGGACCAGGCACGCGCGTTCAGTATGAAGTATGACCATGAGTCGGACCGACCAGATGATTGAAAATATTGGTCACATACATACAGTTCTAATGAGGTCGTCAAGTCAACCAAATGACCGCGCTGGTCGAATCATATTGGTCAGACCGTAGACTTGACTCAGCCTCAAGGAGACTAATGGCGGATTTATGCAGCAGTCATAAGGTTTAAGTCATAAGGAAGAATATTCATCAATGATTGGTTGGTCCGTATATTCCAACCAATCACTGACGAATATTCTTTCTTATGACTTAAAACTTATGACTGCTGCATAAATCCAAGGAGTCTCCTTGGCATAAATCCACCATAAAATTTAACAAGGAGTGTTTAATAGAGGGCTTCGGCACAGAACACCTTAGGAGTTCTGTGCCGATGTAGGTTAGGTGTTCTGTGACTTCGGCACAGAACTTAAACACAGAAGTTCTGTGGACTTCGGATAAGGATTCAGTGTTGCCACCACACAACTTTTGGCTTTAAAACTACTGGCACGTTTTTCGGCATTTTTTCTTCATGTCAGGATTTCTGGCACCCTCAGGAACCCCGTAATATGATTGAAATTGTTCATAACGACGGAAATATTGAGATTTTCCATAAAATACAAAACACTAGGGACTTTAATTTTGTTTAGGGATTTTTCTTTCAAAATGGCGCTAAATTCAAAACTAGAGCTAGAGTTTTGTTATTGAAAGAGGTATTGTGTAGTCTAGGAAGTGCCGGATAAAGCCACCGTGGGGTCCGTAGCAAATGTGAACAAGAAGCCCTTGATTTGCATCAAGTATTAAAGTATAGAATATAAAATAAAACAGCACATTTACAAAAAGACGTTCCGTGATTTAATCCGAGCAAATTTGGAGATAACACTCGTCAAATCAATATTTCTGAGTTAATCACTTTCTATGTTCATTATATTGAGGTCGTTTCATGTTCCTGTCCCATTGTGCTCCTTAACACATTTTTAAAACGCTTTAACGTTGAAGAAGAACATTCTCCACTGTAGTTGGTGATTATCAAAATCAAGTGAATGCGAAACACTATTCCAACATTTGGGAAACACGATTCCAATGAATTTTTTGTCAACAGTTTATAAACTTGAAGTTCCTGAGCCTCGTGCTTTTTCTTTCTGCTGTCAATATCAGCATCAGCCACATCTGTTTTCAGCAGCTTCACAAACTGCACCAGTTCATTGCCCAGACTGTCTTTCACATCGTCTAGGAAATAATTGACGATAGTTCTTTTTAAGATCTTTTCTGAGGTCTGTGAGTAGAGCTGCTGCTGAAATGGTCGTCCTTTGTATTTTGCTTGGGTTTTCTTGAAGTCGATTGCTGATATAGGTATATTCTTCACAGCCAATTAGTAGGGCTTTGGCTTTTGCCTCTATATCTGAAAATTTGGATCGTATTGCTTGGAAGTAGCCTTGTAATGATTTATAAAGAGCGTACCTATCTTGTGTTAAGATCTTGATCGGACGACTGCAACGAAGCGTGTCGCTTGCAAGTGTTCTAGAATTTAATTCCACACTATAATTATTATTCCCATTTCTAACTTTATTCATTTTCTGTAGGTGGTATAAAAAACATATCTTACTTGATAGTTTTTTTTTACTTTGCGCACAGGCGCGATGCCCCTTAGGCGCGGGCCCGTTGCATTTGCTTACTGGCTAATTTGCTAACTGGTACTTGGTAGCATGCTTGCTGGCAAATGCGGCACTGAGTGTAGGGTTATTTCTTTGTCAGTGCACATTCGTTCCATGAAAAAGTTCAAAAGTAGAAATGATATTCAACCATTTTAACAGTTATGATTAAAATGTAACACATACCCACAAAACTGAAACAAAATACAAATTCTGTGATGTAACCTCAAAGTATTCAGGCCAAGAGCATTTCAATCAGAAAGGTAATAAGGTTTGTTTGTCCGTGAAAGTTACCACTCAGAATATTTTCTAAATCGATCAACTATTTGGCAACTAGGAAACGTGAAATACGCAATTTTTTTTAAATTCAGGAAAATAATATATTTTGAAATTAGCGCCATTTTGTGAGAAAAATCACTAAAAAAAATTAAAGTCCCTAGGGTTTTGTATTTTATGGAAAATCTCAATACTCCCGTCGTTATGAACAATTTCAATCATATTACGGGGTTCCGGAGGGTGCCAGGAACCCTGACATGAAGAAAAAATTCCGAAAAACGTGCCAGTAGTTTTAAATCCAAAAGTTGTGTGGTGGCATGACTGAATCCTTATCCGAAGTACTTTATTGAGGAATATTCTTTATGAATTATGACTGCTGCATAAATCCACCATAAGAGGGCGGTACTATATGGGTTTTATTAGGGTCACTGAATCTAGAAGGTCGTGCCGTCCTTACGGGTATGGCCAATGGGCGTGGTCCAATACTTGAAATAGTTCCAGTGTTCAAATAACCCACAAAACTTGCTCTCTAATTGGTGATTTTGTGGGTTATTTGAATACTGGAACTATTTCAAGTATTGGACCACGCCCATTGGCCATACCCGTAAGGACGGCACGGCCTTCTAGATTCAGTGATCCTATAGGTTTTATTAGGGTAATAAAATTTGTGACAAAAATCCTGAGATCACTTCAGGATCAGTTCAATTGACAGAAATACATGTTATTTAATAGAAACATGTTCTTTCGTGGTCTGTGAGATCAATTCAGGAGCTCCTCGGAGTTACCCGGAGCGACCCGGAAAGCGGTTAAGCTGATAAGCTCTCTATGGACGATTCAGTGTTGCCGGAATTGATTTTCTGGTTGTATTTACTGTCATTTTCCAGGCCTTTTTTTATACGGTTCAGGGTCGGAATGGATACAATTTTTAATTAGAAAAATTCCTGGATGTTCTCGGATATGCGAAGTACTGATGTTGATATTGTCAAAAATGAAATATTCTTGGGAATTTTACGCCATTACGTTTTCTAAAATGACAGATGAAATTCCCTAGGATATTTTTATTTTGTCCATTTCATGAATCATGAATGTTACTTCGATTCATGTATCCGGGAACACTCGTGATTCTTTATAATTGAAAATTGTATCCGTTTCGACTTTGAACCATATCAGAAAAGGTCTAAAAAATGTCAGAGGTTTCAACCAGAAAATCATTTATGGCAACACTGAATAGGGGTACTGGAATCGTCGATTGGAAAGCATGATCGTTTGTAATGGTGGATTTATGCAGCAATTATAAGTCATAAGTCTTAAGTCATAAGGAAGAATATTCGTCAATGATTGGTTGGTCCGTATATTCCAACCAATCATTGACGAATATTTTTCCTTATGACTTAAGACTTATGATTGCTGCATAAATCCACCATTAGTATCATGATTGGAAAGCGCCTTTGGTCGTCACTGTCATCAATGACTGTCAGAAATGTCAGCGCGGCAGCTTTTAATAATAAACGCGGCAAACACCTTAACCTAATTAAATTATTATTTCTTGAAATCAATTTACCCCGTATTAATAAGTATTATATCAAAAACAGAGAAGCAACTCGTATTTCATTATTTTACTATATGCTGTAGTGAATAACCAACGTGTCATGTACTCTTCGCTAATGCGGTAGTTAGGTCTGGTTTATGCATATATTCAATATATTGCATGTGTATGCTGTTTCCGAAATTTCTTACCTCTTGTGCCTCCATCATTGAGAAGAAAATGGCATCTGGGAAAAGAGGTGCACTTATTATCATCGAAGGTGTTGATAGGTCTGGGAAATCTACACAATGTAAGAAATTAGTTCAGGCGCTAACGGAAAAGAATATTGAAGCAAAACTAATGAATTTTCCCGATCGTACTACATTAACTGGCAAACTTATTGACGAATATTTGCGAAACCAACAGGTTAAAATCAACGATCACACTATTCATTTATTATTCTCAGCAAATCGCTGGGAAAATCTTGAAAAAATTAAATCTCTTCTGTATGGTGGTGTCACCCTAGTAGTTGATAGGTATTCCTATTCTGGCATTGTATTCTCAGCTGTTAAGAAAAGTAAGTATGATGGTATATTTTATAAATCATCTGTCATCAGGGAAGATGACCTTCGTTAAATTACATTGACACTGTAACTGCTTACCTCTCAGTATTTAATAATTGTGGGGGGTTATAGCGTTTTACAAATACCCTAGTAATAACAGTTCAGTATCTACCATTTGAATAAAGTCAGTACTTGTAATAGTTAATTTTCCATTTCAGATATGGATCTACAGTGGTGTCAGTATCCTGAAAATGGCCTTCCAAAACCTGATTTAGTATTCCTTTTAACTCTGAGCCAAGAAGAGTTGGTGGCCAGACCAGAATTTGGAAATGAACGATATGAAAATATATCATTTCAAAACGATGTAGCAAAAATGTTTAGCCGGGTATGTGAAGAGGAAAATAATTGGATGAAAATTAACGCAAGCGGTACTATAGATGAAGTGCATAGAAAAATATTGGATGCATCCATTAAAAAAATTTCTGAGGTGGAATTGACACCTTTGGAAACATTGAATTTTTTAAGTTCTGAAAGAAGCTGAAAAAATAAATTCCTTATTTTTGTCCTTCAATCCACATTTTTCTTGATGTCTACTATATTAATGCCTTAATGTTCCTTTTTTAATGATTCCATTTATTTCTCTGTTTTTAAAGGTACATTGAGATTGGTAGAAGTTTCTATAGAGATACTAGAGTACCTAGGTATGTTTTCCAAAACTTCAATGGTGTTCCCTTTAGCCAAGTGTAGATAATATTGAAGCATGTCCATTGTAGCTGTATTTATCTACAATAATTCTACCGTCAACTTGATTTTCATTTGAACATTGGAAATGCCATATGATTTTAACTTTCCCACCACAAGAACTAATATTTATCACAACTATTATTACCATTTGTTCAAGTTTTATCAGATCTACATTTGAGAAAACTTGTTTAAATTCATTACCTGTATTCCACTCATGCAAACATCTAATAAAAAAATGTTGCTGAACAACACGGGTGTGAAGTTATCCACATCCACAAGATACACGGAGAAAAAAATATCGAATTTTTTTATTTCTATACTGGACTCTTTGTGTACCTCTAATCATTGAAGATGCTTTTTCCTGCGGTCATCTCAGTAAAAAAACATGGTGCCTCGGTTTTCCAAACAGTCTTAAAGGGTGGAATTGGGGTGGAAAACCATAAACAAACTATATTTTGGTAAGTTGACTTTGTACAACTTCCATTTTCGACTAAGTTGTTTATCGTGGTCGAATTGACTAAAAAAATGGCATGCCTGAGTTTTCAGGCCATCTAAGAGGGTGGAAATGGGGTTGAAAATCATAAAAAACTATATTTCAGAAAGTTTGTACTTTTTACATCGTCTATTTTTGAATATGTTGTTTCTCGTGGTCGAGTTGACTAGAAAAATGCCATGCCTGAGTTTTTCAGGCCGTCTAAGAGGGTGGAAATGGGGTTGAAAACCTTAAAAAAACTGTATTTCGGAAAGTTAACTTTGTACACCTTCCATTTTCGAATATATTGTTTCTCGTGGTCGAACTGACTAGAAAAATGCTACGTCCGAGTTTTTCAGGCCGTCTCAGGGGGTGGAAATGGGGTTGAAAACCTTAAAAAAACTATATTTCGGAAAAAATTCTCTAGATTTTTCTCTAGTCTATATTCTACTTCAAGATTTCAAAGAGCTCAGTCTGAACACCTTCAAGAAAAAATTGAAAAAATATTTGCTTGGGCAATGCTTCTATTCTGTCAATGAATTCAGAATTCATTTTTGTACTAATAAACATTTCACTGCTTCTCTTTGATTTAAAAGGTGATATATTTATATAATTATACAATTTTTTTGTGTCTGTGATTGATGTTGTTTGTTTGTTTATTCGTTCATTTGTTAGTCTTCCACAGTTTTTCTATTTTTTTTTTAGTTTTACACCATTTACGTTACTTTCAGAAGTAAATCAAACATGACTTGCTACAAACATTATATTGTGTAACGTAGTTAAATAAAATATTCTATTCTATTCTATCATATTTCTCAGTATGGCAAAATAACTTTCCGATTTTTTTTAGTTACACCTCTTGGATCTATAAACGATACTGTCTTTCTGTCCATGGAAATGGAAGGTGTACAAAGTCAACTTTCCGAAATATAGTTATTTTTAAGATTTTCAACCCCATTTCCACCCCCTGAGACGGCCTGAAAAACTCAGGCATGGCATTTTTCTAGTCAATTCGACCACGAGAAACAACATATTCAAAAATGGAAGGTGTACAAAGTCAACTTTCCGAAATATAGTTTTTTTATGATTTTCAACCCCATTTCCACCCCCTTGGACGGCCTGAAAAACTCAGGCATATCATTTTTCTAGTTAATTCCACCACGATAAACAACATATTCGAAAATGGAAGGTGAACAAAGTCAACTTACCGAAATATAGTTTGTTTATGGTTTTCCACCCCATTTCCACCCTTTAAGACTGTTTGGAAAACCGAGGCACCATGTTTTTTTACTGAGATGACCTCCGGAAAAAGCACATTCAATGATTAGAGGTACACAAAGAGTCCAGTATAGAAATAAAAAAAAATCGATATTTTTTCTCCGTGTATCTTGTGGATGTGGATAACTTCACACCCGTCTAAACAACAATCTTTTTCCTATTATAGTCTGCTTTTAATGCATTTATATAATTTTTAACTTTGCCTTCAATAAAATTTAGTGCAAACCAAGTATACATCTCCAATTTGGTAGGTAACAGATCAGATAATGGCCACTCCTGAAATATGGACTCGTACAAAAGTTATGAATTTTAGAGACAGCTATTTTATTATAAAAAAAAGATTAATTGTACACATTAAAAAAAGGGAGGTTGATAACATTGCAGTTTATTAAAAAGAGGTAGAGTTGAAAATTAGAAGAAACAAATGATAACAACTATGTAGTGATGGTGTATAATTTGTGGGGTATGTACAAAACAGCCTTATTTTATATTACGTGGTAAAGTATCAGCAGGGGTTGCTTCCCTATCTATGTGAGAGGGAATAGTTTCACATAGATTGGAGTTTAAATGTTACCTGGTGTACAGGTTCTACTTGAATGGGCTTTATTCAATAAAATAATCTGCATGTTCTAATTTATCTTGAACAATTCGTGAGATCTCAAAATACTCGGTCAGTAAATCTTCCAAGGTGAGACCAATAGATCTTGATGGTATATGTACAGTTGTGTGCATAAAAAAGTTGTACACGGTACGAAACTAATTCAGGCATTGCACTAATTGCACGAAGAAATGTTGAAAGCGCGTTACTGACAAAAATAGATTGAATTTCGACGATACTTGTCAAAGTCGATAAGAAGTAGAAATTAAGATTGGCGAGCCTGGCTCACAATATTCTATAAGTGCTGTACTATTTATGCACACAACTGTACTTACTTTTGTTTTGAGCTGTGTTCTCCCAATGATTCTGAAGTACTTAGGAACGGTTCATATGCTTTTTTACAGTGTTCATGCTTCAAATAATCTACTAGTCTAGCTATTATCTGTTCAGTGGACTCCATTAAAGTAACTTTTAGTAACAGAGATAACCTAGTGCAGAATATTGTATTAATATTTTTTTAAACCACAAAAATAATTAGGGAAAGGTTTCTAGAAACACTGATGAACTTATAGATAACCAAACACTAATCTAAGTGAGTTAGAAGTTACTCAAAATACAATTATGAAAATTGTACTAATAAAGGAAAGTTATTATCTGATATACCGGGTGTCCGCGGAAGGTGGCTTGCCCTTAGATCGTTTTTGTTTTTGATGATAATTGAAAAAATTTCAGAGGATCTGTATAGGACATAAAACTGCATTTCTGACAAGTGTCTCAGCTCCATGCAACTTCCGGTTTCTCTGGAAGAGACATAAACTTTCAATTTTTTAATACACCTGGTATATTTTCACTTCTTTTGCCTCCATATGACATTCTGAATACAGCCATGTATCACTCGTCACTTTTTGTAGCCAACGTTATTTTTAAATTTGGTTATTTTTTTAAAATCTGGTGGGCTATGGATACGTCACATAAATAATTTCGGTCATACTCTGGAGAAAGTTTATCATTCAATTTTTAAATTTGTTTTAAATGGTAACATGGTCGTTCGTCAAGTCAGGAAAAATAACATTTTATTACGTTTAATTTGATAACCCACGCTATTCGATTTCAGCCAAACTCTCTTGAAATAAGCTTAAAAAATATTGGTTAGATCTTTCTTAAAAGCATATTTTGAGATTAAAATAAAAATTGAATGCATCTAGTAACCTGTAACCAACATAACTGAATAAAACAAAATCATTAATTCCAAAACTATCAAATTGTCCTTGCCTAAATATTAATATTAACATGATTTTTAAACAATAAGGTTTGCAGAAGCAAGGTAAAATAAGATGTCGACATTATTTTAATCTCAAAAAATGCCTTCAAGTAACAGAAGTTTGTTTGAATTCAATAGTGGGTGGTATCAAATCAATCAAAATAAAATGCGCTTTTTTCCTAACCCAAAGGGCCACGAAGCTGCCATTTGAAAAAAATTACTAATACCTATTTATATTAACCCTTTGAAGCCGACATTATTATTTTTTTTTAATACACTTTATTGTACCAAATTAATTGTTGCTTGTGGTAAAAAAAACACACAAAAAATGTTAAAAAGAAATTTTATTGCTTTGTTTTTGCAAAATTCAACAAAAATATGTGGTTCCGTATTAGGACCACAAGGAAAATTAACCACAAAACTTGAAAAAATCAAATTGAAAAAAATTAATCTTTTTGGTAGAATTAAAAAAAACAGTTACAGCCGTATGCATAGTCAATTCTAGCGACTCGCCAGAGTTTCGCCGCTCGCTACACTAGAACTATAATGCACAGTCGAGCTCCAAAAAAGTGGTACATCGCCAGCGTTTCGCCAAAATGTAGCTTATCGCGTAGTTGTCACTTTTTTGGAGCTCGACTGTGCATTATAATCCTTGTGTAGCGAACGGCGAAACTCTGGCGAATCGCTGGCGATTGACTATGCATACGGCTGTTAGACTTTTCCGTCAAACAAAGCCCGACATTACAACTGGAGCAGTGCCATCTTGTTCGGTGGGGCTCCGAACGTGAACTACAATGTGCGCATCTGACTTTTGTACCATGGATAGGCATATGTGCACATTTGTCATACTTTATTTCAGGTGGAACCGATCTCCTATAGTTGTTTGTTACACTCTCCAAACTTTTTCTGCCCTTTTTAGGTATTGCTGGATCAGCACCAATAAGTCCTGCGGCTACAGCTAGTCTAAAATCTTTTAAATTTAGACTTTTTGTGCGTGTTCGGTCTCTAAATATAATAAAGCTATTGACGATGCTCAAGTCTAAAAAATGCCAAAACAATCGGTGCCACCATTTTCTAGATTTCCTATTTACTTTGTATAGAGAAAGGAACATATCAGATTGATCCACGTGCCCCATATGAGCATTATAATCGTGCACGAGCTGAAGACATGCAATATTATGAGACTAACCATCTTTTTGTTTTCTGGAAACAGTTTGGACATCATTAGGACCATGAAAATTGCTTGAAAATAATACAGGTTTATTATCCATCCACTTTAGATAAAATATTCCTTCTTTACTCATCTTCCAAAGACTAGTACCTCTAAGCATTTTATTCTTATTATTTGTTATGTCTTTGGGTTCTTCTTTTCGATTTTTCCTGATTGTACCACAAGCATAAATTTTTTCCTTCAACAAATCACGTAACAAAGGGATAGTTGTAAAAAAGTTGTCAAAATATACCTTATGGTACTTGCCCACAAGTGGTCGGGTCAAATCTTTCACCACTCTTGAACCTAAGCTCTCTTGAACTCCATCAGATTTTCCGGTGTACACTTGAAACTGTGATACGTATCCCGATTGATCTGCCCGTATCCAGATTTTATATCCTCTTTTGACCGGTTTCATAGGCATATACTGCCGGAACCCAACTCGACCTTTGAATTTTACCATTGACTCATCTATACTTTGGTGTTCATTAGGTTTATAACTCTCCAAATAAGTCTTTGAAAGAATATCAATCAACGGTCTGAGTTTATATAATTTATCAAAGCCGGCTTCACCTTTTTTTGGTTGAACTGTGTTGTCGTTCAAGTGTATATTGCTCAAGAGCCAGTCAAATCGATCACGAGACATGCTCGAAGAAATATATGGGTCCCTCATCTGTATTGAAGAAGACCAATAATCTCTATAACTCGATTTCTTTGTAAGACCCATCATTAGATTTATACCCAGGAAACACCTTATTTCTTCTGCGTTTGTTGGAAGAAACCGTTCCCCGTATCGCTGAGTTCCATACAAATTTGTTTGAAATACCAGAATATCAATGAGGTCTGGGGTAAACAAATGAAGAAAAATATCGGTGGGACTCTCAGCATCAACAGAAACACAAGGACCTACATCTTGCGTAAACGGATGTGCTTTATTAGCACAGTTTCCATCTTCAGTCCATTCGAAATGTCTTATAACAAAGTTTATTAGAGGAAGTTCATCTTCACTATCAAATTCATAATTTATACTACTGCTTGCAATAGCTGTATGCATGTTAGGATTATTCTCAGTAAGATTTTCTGTGGGGTCAATATTTTCCATAAAATCATTATTGCCGCGTTCCTCCAGATCGTCAATATCGATTTCCTCCAGATCATCTACGGATGGAGCTCCTGAACTGACCGAGTCAATATCTGAAGGAAGTTCGTCCAAAAAAGCATAGACCTCATCTGAAGTTACTTTATTCAGGTTCTTGATTCAATCTGAAAAAAATGAATAGAATATATACAAATAACATTCAAAAGCCTAGTGGTTCCTTTTGGGACCACATCGTTTTCTAACCTATATCATTCACCCCCTAAATTGTTCACGCAAATGGGACCTTACATTATTATTTATAATACTAAACAAACATAAAACTCACCTCAAAATAATTGACAAAGATCACAAGCAGACAAAATAATGTTTTCAACGTGTTTCTTCACATAAGTAACGCGTGACCTTCCTAGCTATTCAAACGTATCAAATCAAATCAAATATACTTTATTGTCTGAAGAACATAATTCTTATTGACAAAGTCACATAAAAGAAAATACCTAACAATAATTACATATAACAATAACATATAAATACAATATATATATATATATATATATATATATACATATATATACACATATACACATATACATACATACACATATATACACACACATACACACACACACATACACATACATATACGCATACATACCATACATGCACAACAAACAGGTACAAAATAAATAATGAATTAAAAACAACATATTATGCGCAAAAGTAAATAAAATAGAATTGGTACGATATTTTCACCGTAATGGTCAACTACAAACAAGTAAAAATATAAAAATATAAAAATACCAGTACAAATTGAATAATGAATAAAAATACATCATAATTGGCACACAGGTAATTAGAATAAAAATTTATAGAAAATTTCCATCGTCAACAAAAAAATGTATAAATATAAGATTATGAAAAATATAAGAAAATATATACAAAAAATTAGGAAAATGTCAGTACAAAATAAACCTTAGAACAATTATCATAATATAAAATAGCTAAGAAGGGATGACGAAGTTGAATTTCACAGCACTAAAGCTTCTCACAGTAGAATTCATCTAATGAGTAGAAAGCCTTTGCCAGAACTTACGGCGCCTCGAACAAACTAAAATCAAATCAGCGACGACAGACGGTTCTTATAACGTATAAACACCTGTGGTTCCAGCAAGCGCTTACTAGGCAAGCAGGAAAAATTCTTAGATTTGTGGTACTTTGACGGGACCGCCTGACGGCAAAGGGTTAAAGTTCAATTTATATAGCAGGTACATTTTGACCGAAAACAGTGAAGTTTAATTTTTCTCAAAATGTTAGGACTGAAATTGGTGATATGAAACGCGGACTCCCATATATGTGTGAGCAAGTGTGGGCCATAATGTTTGCAACATATGTTGTTATAAAAAAAAACTGAATAGGTCTCTCATTACGAATAGGCAAAGAGTGTGGTTATTTTTAAAGATAGCAGAAAAAACGTATTTGAAAAAGTTGTTTGAACTTCCATTTTAGGCCCATATGCAAAATTCAAAATATCTATCTGAAATAATTGAAAATTGACATATTTCTTTGTAGATTAAAAAAACAGCGGTTTTTGGTGTTATATAACTTACATGGTTCGTCGTTAATACAGTTCTTGCTGAATTCGGTTATACTGTTTGTCTTGGTTGGCATCTTGTGAGAAATAGACATCTCATAATACATATATGCGAATTGGTGACAGCAATAGTTTTTGTGAATATTTACAATTTGTTATTTGTTTTGACAAAAATTTGCCCAGACCTCCAGGGTTTACAACGTATTCTATGTACCATTTGATAGTACAAATTATGGTTTTGCTAATAACTTAAATTAACAAAAGGTTAAATTTAGAAACTGAATATCTCAAATTCATTCAGAACTCAGTTTTCGTTCATGATTTCCATGCAGTTTTTGTTACGTTTTTAGTATTTGTTACAATAACAGCCCTTTTTTGCACTTTGAATATTTTCCCTATAAATAATTTTTTTGTTTCCTCACAACTGATTTACTTTTTGATTAACTGTTTGATATGTAATGTGTTATACAGTGAGCACGTAAGGTTGGAACAAATTCGTTGAACGCTTGATATGGCCATTAGGAGAAATAAGCTCAGACACGTCGATTTTATTTTTCAGTTACGCATTTTTTGATCTAATCATATTCTTGATGACGTAATCACTGTTCGAGTTATGACGTCATTATATATTTTTTTAAATGACATTACCCTATTTTGATAATACTTTCAAAAAGAACGCATTTTTCTGTGTATGAATGTCATATTTTTTCTTATGTTACATAACCTTATGTTCGAGAAATAAAAGATATTTCATTATTCATAGTAATGTAATATTCGATCTGTTAACGTAAACTTTTGACTTAAGGGATCCCCACAAAAAATCTAGTGGGGTTAGATCATGAGATCTAGCTGGCCATTCTAAAAATAATCGATTACTATCGAAATCATCTTCATTAATGTCATGATTCATATGAGTATTTTCTTAAAATGATAGTAATACATCCAATTGTTGATCTTCCGTAACGCATGGACGACCTTTCGTATAATTATCACCTACATTTTCAAAATTTCTAAATTTTGCTTCGACTTTGATCGCTGTCCAATCTGTAATAGGTCTATCGGAATATTTATGGTTAAATAAGTCACAAACCTCAGCTTGCGTACTATAGTCTTATCCCCATATCCTGCAATCATTAAAATATCTTTGCGTCATTTTTCGCTTTTCGCATGGTGTCGATAACTTATTTATACCACAATTATTTGATAGCTAACTATTATTCTTAAGCCGAATTTTAGAAACATATTTACGTACAGTCAGTGTCTAGTTGCATTGGAGCAATCAATGTGCCAAACGTCTGTTTTAAAATGACTAAAAAAGAATAAGTGGCACCCATATGAAGTGAAAGTAATTCATGAACTTAATGAAGATTATTTCGATCGCAGGATTTTTAGAGTTTCCAGCTAGATCTCCTGATCTAACCCCATTAAATTTTTTTTGTGGGGATACCTCAAGTCAAAAGTTCACGTTAACAGACGTAATATTACTTTATTGTGAATAATGAAATATCTTTTATTTCTCGAACATGCTGTTATGTACAATAAGAAAAAATATGACATCTATACACAGAAAAATGCGTTCTTTTTGAAGGTATTATGAAAATAGGGTATTGCCATTTGAAAAAAATTATGATGGCGTCATAACTTGAACAGGGATGACGTCATCAAAAATATAAGTAGGCCAAAAAATGCGCCACCGAAAAATAAAATCGACGTGTCTGAGCTTATTTTCCCTAATGCCATATCAAGCATTTAACGAATTTGTTCCAACCTTTACGTGCTCAATGTTTATCTGTACCTTGGAAGAAAAATAGCCAATGTCCACATCATGCAGAATTGAGTTATTTGGCCCAATATACTTGAAATATTCCAATTTTCACGTCCAATGTGCAAATATAATTTAATACTGAAGGCTGATGTCCAATCTTGCGTAATAAAATGTTATTGTTATATTGGCTGTGAAATGAAATGGCCAATGTCCTCTTGAACGACGTATTCCTTACGGCCAAAGTCCGATATCAGAGTCCAATGTCCAAGTGAATGATATAATCCTCTCGGCCAATGTCTTCCAAAAATTAGGAAAACAGCTAATATAAATTTAATTATTTGTAAAATAATACAAAATAATAAGTATTAGAAAAACTCTGACTCATGTAATGTTATACAGTTCTTCAAGACGAGCATGATTCTATACTGAAAATATTTGCACTCTTTTTTCTCAAAAAAGCGATATTGGACATCGGCCCTTTTTCTTCCGGGGTACCGATATTGTCTATTTAGTTTTTTGGTAATCATTATTACTTTCCTCAGTCTGTTTTGGTCATGATAGGGAATTACTGACAATGAGACAGATATCAAGATTAAGATTATACATACTTTTGAAAGTCTCTTGGATTTCTTCTTTTTCGTTCTTTATTTGTTAGAACAAAAATTTCTTAAAAGTATGTCTGTAGGATGAAATATGGTAGATGAACTTTTCCGTTTATATAGATATACCAAAGAGTATTACAATTTGATCTGATTCATAATATCTATATTATGTTTCTTGAGGTAATTGAATTTAGGTGAGAATATGTATATGTGCAGCAAGCATAGGGTTTATTTATTATATATTGTATTAATCTAAGTAGTTCTAGAATTATGGAGTGATATAAAATAACGTTTGGGTAATTCTAGCTTATAAGAGCATGGTGTTGGAAGTGTTGTTACATATAACTAGTATAGCTGAGGACTACAATGAATATGTAACATTTGTTGAATATATAACTTTAACATTTTCTGAAAATGGTTTTTATTTTCTTTATGTTCCTGGCGTCTAGAAGTAACTTATTAAAAATTCTGGCGCGGTACTTTTTTCGAATTATCGTATGGTATTGTTTTTAATGAAAAAAAAGTACTATAGTTCGTAAAATAGGACTTTTTTGTATGATCGTGAAGTTTATCGTTGAATGAGGCGCAGTCGAGTTCAACAAAACCCGCGAGTACAAAAAAAGCTGTTTACGAAAATGTATCAAATTATGCTCTCCGATTAAAATCTGATTCAAAATACTTTCTTTTTGAAGAATGCGTAAATAAATGAACAATTCGTAAAACATTACTTTACGCAAAGTTGATGTTTTTCTTGTCGTGTATATGTTCGGATGTGTAGGTATTCATTTAGACAAAAAATATTCAAGGGTAATATAACAAGACCTTGATAAATAGTCGACTATTTTTATTGCATCTAAATTTCGACTGTATTTTATAATAATTTAACGAGACATTATTTTGGCATTAATAATCTGATGAGAGCCCGAGAGCGAAGCTCGAGGGCTTTCATCTCTGATTATTAATGCCAAAATAATGTCGAGTAAAATTAATAAATACAAGAGAAATTTAGCAGCAATAAAATAGTCGACAATTAATCAAGGTCGTGTTATATTTGTGAAGATTATTTCTTGAATCTACTTCTTTATATCAGTCATATGAATGAATGAAAATTAAAAAATTTGGAATAATTTATTCAAAATATCAAGAACAAAGCACAAAATCTAAACAAAAACAGCACCATCTTTATAATTTATCAATTGAAATTAAAAAAACAATTATTGTATGTGACATTTCCACCATGCGTAATTTGTGACATTTGTTCAGCTTTTGAAGAACTTGCAGTATTAACCGTAGAAGGTCCACATTCATTCTGATTTCTCAATCTGTTCAAAATACCCTGGTGATGTTGTTCATCCATCTGCAAGTAAGGTTGAATTGAAGAAGTACTAGCGTGGCCAGTAATTTGAATGAGTTGCTGCTCTGGTACTCCGGATTTTGCCAGTTGAGAAACTGCAGTTGATCTGCAAGAATGGTTTGTAATTTTCAATTGGTTGGTATCTAAACCAATAGACTTTGCTCCCAATTTAGTCCATTTTGAAAATTCGTTTTTCCCAACGGGCGAATTCTTGTACCACAATGAGTTTCCATTCTGCCAGAATGGATTTGGAGTTAGGAACAAGCGTGGACATGTGAATCCTGGTCCTCTTTTTCCAATCAATTCTCTGAACAATCTAGGTTAGGTTTGAACGTGAGTGGGCCCGTATCAGGCCCTCCACTGCGGCCAATGGCCTATTGTGGCTCACCCTATGGTTATATTTCTCCCAGCATATCCAATCTCTTGACGAAATTGAGGAATGCATTGGGAGAACAATTTACCACGTTTTCTGGCCTTACTGTCGTATCGCCAAATATTGAGAATCTGGTTCTGGCCGCTGCAGGGCATGTACACAGAATGTGTTCAGCCGTTTCATCATTCTCCATGCATAGCCGGCACTCTGCATCTTGTGCAAGTCCGATTGTATGCATGTGATGTTTGAGTTTGCAGTGGCCAGTAAGCAAACCTACTGTAACTCTGAGATGCGCTCTGCTGAGTTCTAGCAGTTTGACAGAGTCCTGTTTTTTCCTTGTACAAGCAATAAATGCTTTGGAATGGGCTAGGCCCGGTAGACTACGCCAGTACTCGAGTCTTTTATTGTCTGCCCAAGCTGTTATGACATTCTTGGAAGTGCTATATGCTAAACCGATTACCGCTTCTGGTCCAGTGAACGTTGTTTCGGCCCCCCCTTTTGCTAGGGCGTCCGCTATTTCGTTTCCTTCTAGGCCTGTGTGACCTGGTATCCAGACTAGGGTAACGTTGTTGCGTTGCGCCAGTCTGTTTAAGGTGTCTCTGTAGTTCCATACTGCTCTAGATTTAAAGCAGTTGGATTCAAGCGCTTTAAGTGCTGCTTGACTGAACAATCTAGCTGGACAGCGCTGTGGGTTTTGTTCATTTTTAGTAAGCCACTTGCTGTCTGCGCATTTCTGGTTTCCTCCTTGACAGGTTTTTGTAAAAATTGGGTTGTATTCTATCCTACCTGATTCATTACCATCATTCTGAATTTCAAATTTGAAATGTTCAATCAAAGCTGAACAACCTTCGCCCCCACGCCACGCTAATTCTACTGAAGCCAAATAGTAAAATTTTTTTTGAAGTCCATCTGGAGTTTTTTCATCGCATTTGTCAATAATAGCAAACATATTTTCTATACTTAAAGCCGTTGAACTGTTTCCGTTTTTCCTGATGTTTCTGCAATTCCCGTCTCTTGGCATTGCGTGCGTCTCGAGAGCTTTTGAATTCGCACGCTTGAAATGGATCTATTTTTATATTATACTTCTTGAAATACATCTCTTGAAGAGTTTTAGCTGTAGAATTCCACATGCACTTCACAGTATATTCTTTATAATCTTGCCCATTTTCTTTTTTCATATTCCAGACCCAGTCTTTCAAAATATCATTCAGTTTTGTGATTGGTGTCGACTCATTCAATTCATATTGACGATGCCCGCAAAATTTGGTAAACTGTTTCCATGCGCTATTTTTACTCCTCACTGTATTGTCAGGGATTGCACGATTATCCTATCTATCTCTTCACTTATAGTTTCTCCAAATCGATTCATTTTCAAATACTTATACAGCTTCAACACGATTGATTTTATTTGACGTTTAATATGTATTTATTTAGAGTACTGTCAGATGCTCAGGCTCCTTGATATGAGTATCATGCTGAATAGTCGGTGACTATTGTGCATCATGTAAATAGTCGCTAATAGAGCGTGTTGATTGGTCCTGTCAAACAGGAAACAAACGTATGATTGGTTGATGACTGATATTTAATAGACGAAAGAAATAATCAGGTTTAATGCTAAATCTATGATTATTTGATGTACAACATCGCACCAGTTTCGACTTTTGAGGGCTGCCGTTCGTAAGGGGACGACAGATGGTTAACGGAAACAACAATGTTAAACAACAACATGAAATAATTTTATATAAAAGAGTTGACAAAAACAGTTACTTAAAAAAAATTCAAACTTTAATTAAACTTGATGTATATATATCACATACTCTCAGATAATATGTTTTGAGATGAGCTTTGAAACCGGTAGTTGAAGTTGACTTTAATATCATCAGGCAGTTCATTGAATAATATCAAAACCTTATGAAAAGTATAATTCTGACCACTTTTTTTATGTCTTGGTGGAATGGAGAAATCACTTTCTCGTCTGGTGTCCTATTCATGTATTTCATCATCTTATTTTTTAAATAGGGTAGGGCATAACCCGATTTCACCTTGAAAATGAATACCAACACCTGCAAATGTGTGTATTCCTTTACTGGCAACCATCGTGAACATTGTTGAACAAATTTTATTGGTTTGTACTTTGAACAAGATAGTATAACCTCATCCTCATTGAATAAATATAGGATTGTAGAACAGTAATTCAAGTGTGGTAGTATTAGCGTATTATACAGGGTGACCGGTAAACCTTGTACAATATTGAAACTGGTCATAGACCAGGTAGTGACTGTTCAGAATATCGGAATTTCACCTCAGTAAAAATATCACCTCGAGATAATGGGCATTTTAAGAATTTCTGGAAAATCGCTAACTCATCTTGGATTTTTGAGAAAATACTCATTATCTCGAAAACGGTGATATTTTTACTAAGGTGAAATTCCGATATTCTGAAGTCATGACCTAGTCTATCACCAGTTTCAATATTGTACAAGGTTTACCGGACACCCTGTATATAGATAGTTCATACCACTTTGATAAATTTTGGATTGACGTGGCCGTTACTTGATGGAAATTCATAGTATATGACATTAAGGTAAACACGATTAAATTTCCACTGATTTATGATAGAAGTTCGTAAAGTGGGACTTTTTTGTATGAGCATGAAGTTTGTTGAGTTGAGTTGAGCGCAGCCGAGTTCAACAAGCACGCGAGTACAAAAAAAGGCCCTTACGAAAGTATTTCATAAAAAGTTTTTTCAAAAATGCATAAATGTATGAAAAGTGTGTAAAAAATAACGTTTTCTACGTCCATGTCTGTAAACGTCAAAAATCGCACTGTCAACATTCCTTGTAAATGACATAAAAAAATAACATGCGCGTAATGAGATCTCATAACATACGTTTTGAGAAGAAAACTTGGTTTAATTAAATTACAATCAAATTTTTATTTACGTAAGACTTTATTTGGTCTATTTACACAAATTTAGTCAATTAAAATAGATAAAAACTCTTAGCATTAGCGAGAAATATTTAGGATTGAAAGAGTGATGCCCCTAAATGTAGACAGCACGTTATGCAATTTCTTTAAAAATAGGACACGTTTTCTTAAGTAGCATGCTATGAAAATAAATGTCATGTCATTTATATTGTCAATTTCTTGGACAAAATATAATCGTATACGAACATTTTCTCAACTTTATCTACGAATATGTCTGATAGAGTAGTGAAAGTGATGAAATTATGAGCACCGAAGATTTTTGAAAAAGCTCAAGCTGCCACACATAATTTGTTACCGATAAAATCCAAAGAAAGGTACGAAATTACCTATCAAAAATTTATGGATTGGCGACACAAGCATAACGTAGAAAAAGTATAGTATGTTACACGAGTTGTAAGCCCATTACGCACTCATGAAACTGCCAGCAGTGCGTAAAAGCTTAGTTTACGCACTGTAGTAGAAAAAGGACGTTTATAGTATTTGTTGGTTAATATACCATTAAAAGCAGCCGTTGTTTTCATCTCGTAGAATGTGTGTCTAATAGCCGTATGCATAGTCAATTTTAGCGACTCGCCAGAGTTTCGCCGCTCGCTACACAAGAACTATAATGCACAGTCGAGCTCCAAAATAGTGGTACATCGCCAGAGTTTCTCCAAAATGTGACTTATCGCGTAGTTGTCACTGTTTTGGAGCTCAACTGTGCATAATAATCCTTGTGTAGCATACGGCGAAACTCTAGCGAGTCGCTGGCGATTGACTATGCATACGGCTGTTAGTATTCTTAATGATAGGTTAGTGCTTGGTGCATTCCAAACTCATTTTAACACGCTCATATTACGTTCACTTGTAACTAACAAGCAAAGTAATAAAAAATAAAGGAATCTGTACTTTTTCACAAAGATCATTAAAATGAATAAACAAGATGTCGTGACAGGACAGCTCATTTTTGTTTTGTTCCGTTAATCAGCTGTCGTCCCCTTACGAACGGCAGCCCTCAGAAGTCGAAACATGTGCGAGCCAAGGATTAACGAGGTCTTACCTTTTTACGTGCGATTCCTAGCACTTTCTCAGGCCATTAGAAAAATTTCTGCAGTCGCCATGGTTTGAAAAATCGCCGACTGACAGCCAAAGTGATTGAAACAATGTTGCTTTAACCACTCGGCCACCTGGCCCGGTATTGCAATTATCCTCTACAATAGGAATATTTGGATCGAGAATCCATCAGAAAACAACTATTTTCCTAGCTAATACCACGACGTACGTTGAATTACTGGTGAATTTCCGTGCAGAGTTCCTACAAGGTTTTCTCTGCAATTGCTTGTTGCATGGAAATGTTCATCGAAACATTTGGATCGATTTCGGGGTGTTGCCCCTCATCAGTATAGGGTAGGTCAATGCAGACAACAACTACTGATGTCTGCAACAAATGATTCGGTGACTTCCCCATTTCAAGACAAAAGCTGAAACAACGCCCGCAGAGTAGATACGAGCGCCCTCCAACCAATTATTATTATTAATACCCAGTTTGGTAAGGAAAAATAAAAAATATTGATAAAGAATGTATTATACTCTGTAATTGTCATTTAATGATACAATATAACAAAAATATAATGAACAATCTATTCTTTCAAACTATCTTCTGATGAGTGCCTTTTTCTTTTGCCTTGGTTTTTCTTGCTCTTCAGGATTTTTTGATCACCAACCCTAAAACATTTTTTTGCGTCTAAAACAAAGTCATTTATGAAACGAAATCCAAATGCGTATAGAAACAGCTCCTGTTTCGATAAGCAACTTTTATTTTTTCGAGGTTGGTAGCATGTTGTGTCATACTTTATAGTATATTAAATTATAAGTGGATGAAAAGGTGTTTCGAGCACGACGGCGCAGCCGGATTGCTCGAAATATAGTGTTGAAAGACCAGTTATCCACGATTTTTTTTGGTACACTTTGAAATCATACACACTCGCAAAAATCTAATGATGCGTATAAAAAATCATATAAGTTCATCAAATGGATGGAAAAGGTAATCAGATATAAATGAACGAGTTGTGCTGCGTTTTTTAAAGTTACATGGCAACATCAACGACTCGAGAAACGTGAAGAGGTCTAAATGAGGAGTACCTTGTAACGCCAAATAAAATATTACTAACAAATGTAAGACAGCACTACTCGTTCATTTATATCTAGTTACCTTTTCCATCCATTTGATGAACTTGTCATATTGTTTTTTATACGCATCATTAGATTTTTGCGAGTATTTATGATCTCAAAGTGTACCAATAAAAAACAATCGCGTAAAGTACGAGGATGTATTGATATCTAGTTAGCCTAGACCAGTTCCCTGCATAAACAAAATATTGCGTCACCATAGCAACGAACAATAACTTATTAGAAGTGTCAGTGTAAAGTTTGACGCCAAAAAAAGTAAACCAGAGTTACGCAATAAATTAAAAGAAAAAATATGTTCACCGAAATTGTGAAAATCGAAAAATTGGAGTATCGAGCCATCATCAAGTACCTGTATTTAAAAGGGTTAAGAGGTAAGCAGATTTACGAAGACATGCTTAATACCCTTGGTGATCAATATCCTCCGTATGCGACCGTGAAAAATTGGACTCCAAGCTTCAAAAGAGGTAAATTTTCCATTGAAGATGATGACCGATCGGGAAGGCCAGTTTCTGTGTCAGTCCATGAAAATATCGATGCAGTTCATGACAATATGATTTTAACAGACCGTCGAATTGGGCTAAAACGGATATCTGAAGCACTGAATATTTCATACGAACGCGTTCATCATATAGTTCACGTCAATTTGGACATGAGAAAAAATGCTGCAAAATGGTTCGACAAATGTTTGAATGTTGACCAAAAGCGTGCAAGGGTAGTAGCAACGCGTTCGATCTGTGCTCGATTTGAAAACGATGTAGACTTCTTAAACCGAATTGTGTGCGAAATCTTCAAGATGAAACACGCCATTCTAGAAAGGTTGTTGCTAGGTAACAACGCAAATTTCTCAGTTTTATATGAAATATCCCATAAGCCTACATGTCATCAATACGTGACTAGACTATGTTCTATCGTGGTGGCATTTAATATGTGTAAATTCATCATGAATGATAAATAAAGAGGAAATAAAATCTTCCAATTTACACAAAAAATATATACTTGTAACGTGCTTACAATTGTTTCGACACACGGTATCATCATCTGAGCGAGTTATCAACTAAAGAAACGTCAAAATCACCTTCTTAAATATTAAAATAACATGCATGAAATTTCACTAATGACAATTGCAGGTATGAAATTTCCTAATGACATATAGCTTGGATTAGGGAGCATTTGAGTAGTTACTAGTGAGATAATTAATTATAGGTGAATTGTACAGGTCAATTTGGTCATTGAGAACTAAATTGCTATTGTTACGTAAATGTTTTTTGATTTCTATGTTTAGTTTTTGACCTTTAGGTTGAATATGCAAATTTTCAGGATTTTGTGTGAAGTTATGGTTATTGTCAATAAGGTGGTTGGCATAGTTTGAGTCCTGTTTATTTAATCTGTAACTTCTCAAATGCTCACCGAATCTTTGATTAAAACTACGGCCTGTCTGGCCTATATATAATGCGCTGCAATCCTCACACTCAAGTTTGTAAACCCCTGACTTCTTGAATTTATCCCGTACAGACTTTGCGTTGTTAATAAAAGAATATAAGTTATTGTTGGTTTTGAATGCAACATTTATATTCCGTTTCTGAAGGAAACGGGATATTTTGTTCGTATGCTGACCAAGATATTTCATACCTGCAATTGTCATTAGTGAAATTTCATGCATGTTATTTTAATATTTAAGAAGGTGATTTTGACGTTTCTTTAGTTGATAACTCGCTCAGATGATGACGCCGTGTGTCGAAACAATTGTAAGCACGTTACAAGTATATATTTTTTGTGTAAATTGGAAGATTTTATTTCCTTTTTATTTATCATTCGTGACTAGACTACTACTTGATTAGATGTAATAATAGATAACGGTTCTTAGCCTGACCTGATTTTCGTTCCAGCATTGTCTTTGTTACGGTGCAGGAATAATAAAAAGTAGCGTATGATACAGTCTTGTCCTTAAACTCGTTGAGCGTGCTTTTTATGAAAGTAACTTGAGATGACTTTTTGAATATTATTGATTTATTTTTTCTGTTTATTTGGCAATCTAGTTATGTGCAATACACGCAACTTAAAATGAAAAAGTCAGAACGAATAATCATTACGAGTAAGAAAACAAACATCAATTTAGGCAAATTTTAAGAAATTTCGATTGGAAACGAAATAAGTAACACGGAATGTATACCGGCCGGTTTATCAATGATCAGTCAAATGTCTCTGTTTTGTGACATGGTTAGATGTGAGTTTATTCTCTCATTTAGCAAATGTCACTTTCATTCTAACCACCAGTCAAATTAAGCTGACAGGATATTGATAAACTATAAACTGAACCTTAACTTTTTCGACAAGCAACAAGCCTCGTTTCGAGAATACGTTCTGGACGTAAACAGTCTCACTTCTCACTTTCCCATTAACATTAGAAAAAGATAACCTCTCCGCGGACAAGTTATTTATCGTTTCTGAAAATCAGAAAATTTCAAAGCTACTAATATTTTCGCTCTTTGTGACGTACGGCAATGCTATTTATTGGTTGCTCGGAATTCTCAAGAGAGTACCAGCCGTATGCACAGTCAATCGCCAGCGACTCGCCAGAGTTTAGCCGTTCGCTACATAAAGCCTAATAAGTTGCCTGGCTATTTTATAAATAGCTGATTTTGTTTTCTTGTGAGTCTTTCAATCAGTATGAATATCTCCGAAAGGTCGATTGTTCTAATCTTGCTGAACTATCAAGTGGAAGAACAGAATCATCTCCGCTTATTAATATTACACCATGAGAAATAAAGGGTAAAAGTTAATGAGATGTTTCGGATGAGAGAGATAGAAGGATTTCAAGCAATTCTAATTGGGAATCACTTGAAAGACAATGAGACATAATTCAAAGAATTCTTCACAGTTTCAAGTTTAATTACATCCTGGAGCTCATCAAAGGTGACCTCCCTACAAACAATCGAAAAACAACGGTCACAATAGCTGTTTCAACTATCAAATTCGTTGCAAAATGGACGTGCGTCTGCTCCCAGAGCGGTGAAGCGACCGGCGACCATACGAACGTCGACCGGTAGTTAGTAGCAGCGACTCGGCAGCAGCTAGGAAAACAGGAACATTGGAATACACTGGAGATGTATTTGAGACGTGGTCGCGGCTACCCGGTCGCAGTCGTCAGCGACTGCGACTGTTGGAGGAAACCAAGGCTTACAACTACACGATAAGTAACATTTTGGCGAAACGCTGGCGATGTACCACTTTTTTGGAGCTCGACTGTGCATTATAGTTCTTGTGTAGCGAGCGGCGAAACTCTGGCGAGTCGCTGTAATTGACTATGCATACGGCTGTACGTCTCGACAATTTGCAATGGCGCGAGAAAGAAGGCATTTGAATTTTGTTGACTTTATATTTTTTTTAGATAAAAAAAAAAAATTTATTCTATGTATTTTTTACATTGTTGAATTTACTTACATTGCTGTAGACCTAAAACCAGGCCCCCAATGAGGCAAAGGATTTTCTTGAAACCTGACAAATCCCATTTTTCGAGAAGCTGGATTAGCATCAGGATGTGCCTTGAAGGAATATTCTTTCTCCGATTGTTTGGATAGAATGCAAGATGGTACGCCTTCCGTAAGTCTCTTTTTTGAAACGGGATGTAACTTCTCCCAACATCTCATTATGTCCCAGATAACTTTGGTAGGGGCATCGGTTTTTATTGATGTTTTGTTCATGTGTGTGAAGGATACTCTATAACCGGCGTTCAATATTGCAGACCTATCAAATTATTTCAAATGTCATTATTTGATTGTCATTCATATTCACTTTGAAAACTGCAATCTTCTTGATACAAATGGGTTTTTTTCCAAGAGGGTTTATTACCCTGTTGGTTAAAAAGCATACATGTTGCGTTTATTGCAACTGGTTTATAATGGCAATGTGGAAAGAATAAGAGGACACCTCAATACTTGTGATGTAATCAGCAAAAGGACCAGTGAGTTCAATATTTTAAATAAATTGAAGGATGGCTATAACTGTGGAGCTTCAGAAAGACTTACTGATTTTAAGTGCTGTAAGAAAATAGCAAATAAAAACACATCACCACCCAGGTAGTTGATGTATTCTTAGCAAGCATTCTGACTAAGATTGGAACCTGAACAAAACTTAGCAACTGAAATACAAACCAAGTTTGTGAGCTCTCTTTTAATTCGATATCTTTGAGACCGAATATGATCTATCAACAGTGATGTCCGAGAATCAAGAGTTGGAGAAATTCAACCACTGACTACTGTCAATAAAAATAAGTATTCGATATTTGGTGTCAAAAATAAGACGTGTTTCAATGATTGTTTGAAATGAATTAAAAAAAAAATTATTTTTGGAAATTGAAATCTGGTTATTTTCGTAAAAAAATGTGGTATTTTTTATTTTCTCCAGATTGTCATAACAACTCAGTTGAAATAAGTGCAAAAAGCAAACCCTATCAGGACCAAGTAAGGTTATTCTGGACTTTCATTGTCTAAAAAGAACATAGAAAAATTCAATTATCTGCAATTTTTATTCACGACGTTTCAACTGTTAAAATCTACAGTCGTTATCAAGTGTATAAATGCGACAATCTCAAGGATACTTCTTATATATGCTATGGCTAATTTTGTGTCATTAGCTTAGGGGTAATTTGCCGGTGTTCAGGTAAGCTTGTTAATTACAGTGCAGGGCCCCTCCCGTACAGCATTGTTAATTTTTATCGCAATTTCAATTGATCCATGTCACCAATTAAGGGTTTCCACACATAACGGATTTCTAAGCTAGCTTGACTGAAGACTTTGTTGTTCATATTATATGCACTCTCTTTAAACTTCCTTCTATACCAGCCCTCTTCTTTATGGATGACTTCGGCTTCAGTCAATTTTATATTGTGTTGGGTCGTCCAGACATGATCCGCTATCCCTGACTTTGATGTTTCTCCTCGTTGAGTGTTTCTCTTGTGTTCAGCGAGTCCAACGCTAAATGGTCTCTTAGTTTTTCCAAGATAAGCTTCACCTCATTCACAAGGGATGCGGTAGATGCAGTTTTTGGAGTCAATGTCAGCGTTTCGTGGTCTAGTCTTTGTGAGATGGCAGCGAATAGTGTTACCTGACTTGAAACATGTCCGCATTTTGTATTTCGACCCAATTCGCCTTATTCTTTCCGATAGATCTCTAACATACGGGACGCACAGGGTGGCTTGTTTCGGCTCGTCTGGTTTCTTGTTCTTATCCCCCCTGCGGTACCCATTTCGTCGCAGATCTTTCTTGATATTGTCCAATTCGATGGTAAGACTTTTATCTGTGCTACACAGGTTGTAGGCACGGTTCACCAGCGATCGAACAAACCCTCTCTTTGTAGCACCATGATGGTTCCATGGTTCGATTCGAAGTTCAGGTATTGTCCAGTGTGAGTCGGCTTTCTGTACACTGATGTTTGGCACTTATCATTGTTCTTTTGAACTTTCACGTCTAGAATCCAAAAAAACATATAGAAGAGGTTCTAGCCCGCAGGGGGGATAAGAACAAGAAACCAGACGAGCCGACACAAGCCACCCTGTGCGTTCCGTATGTTAGAGGTCTATCGGAAAGAATAAGGCGAATCGTCGAAATACAAAATACAAAGTAACACTATTCGCAGCCATCTCACAAAGACGAGACCACGTACCACTGACATTGACTCCAAAAACTGCATCTACCGCATCCCTTGTGAATGCGGTGAAGCTTATCTTGGAGAAACTAAGAGACCACTTAGCGTTAGACTCGCTGAACATAAGAGAAACACTCAACGAAGTGAAACATCAAAGTCAGGGATAGCGGATCATGTCTGGACGACCCAACACAATATAAAATGGACTGAAGCCGAAGTCATCCATGAAGAAGAGGGCTGGTATAGAATGAAGTTTAAAGAGAGTGCATATATTATGAACAACAAAGTCTTCAGTCAAGCTAGCATAGAAATCCGTAATGTGTGGAAACCCTTAAATAGTGGCATGTATCAATTGAAATTGCGATAAGAATTAACCGGAGGAGTCCTGCACTGTAATTAACAAGCTTACCTGAACACCGGCAAATTACCCCAAGACTAATGACACAAAATTATCCATAGCATATATAAGAAGTATCCTTGAGATTGTCGCATTTATACACTTGATAACGACTGTAGATTTTAACAGTTGAAACGTGAATAAAAATTGCAGAGAATTGAATTTTTGAAATAGATTAATAACATGATAATAAAATAACATGAGTCAGGCAGTTATATAAAACTGGTGTGAAGATTTTGTAAAGGTTTCAACAATATTAATTCTATAAATTTTAGTTTGCATTCCAAAAGTAAAATAGAATCTAAATAAGCAAAACATAGGTTCATTAATAATAACAATATAAAAAACCAGAAATATGTTAAAAGTTGATAATCATAAGGTATGAGGAGAGTTAAATATACCATATACTGAATGTAAAGATTTTTTTTCAATTGATTCCTTTTTGAGAGCACGCTTTCTAAAATGATTTTTAAATTGTACGATGGTTCTGTAATTTTGAATGATCTGTACATGTGTAATTAGTAACATACCTTACAGCCATCATCGGAGGCATTTCAACATGAATAGTTCCACTGAGTCTTTCCAACGTATAATAAAGGGGTACATCCAGTAACTCCTCTGAAATCACACTCAAAACTCCTTGTATTCGCCTGAAGGTACCCAGCTTGTCAGACGCCGACTGAAGTACGTCATGTACAAATTCAGAGGAGTGCAGAGGTGCAGACCATATTGGACCACCCATCTGAACACAAAAGAAAGAAATTATGTAGGATAGTTGCTTTCACTGATAATTATTGATGCTTTTTACAAAACGTAAAAATCAAAGCATCAAGACTCAGAATATTCTTCATTGTCAGAAGAAAAGTTATTCTTATAGAAAAAGATAATATGTAAAAATACAACAAACAATATAACAAATATGTAACAAACAATATAACAAATATAAAACATGCATATCACATAATAATACAATTTTAAAATAATGTTAAAAATAAAATCTGTCATAAAAAGGATCTACTATGTGGAGTATTGATTGAAATTCATAGGATGAAGACTAAAACACCTCACAAAAATATTCCTCCAATTCATAATAGGCTTTTTCAGCAAATAACTCTTTGAGACTCTTTCTGTATTTTTTATTGTCAGTCATTTCCCTGATATAAGTGGGTAGGTTATACATCTTTAATCCATTATATATAACCGAGTCTTTGATTAAGGTGGTTGATGGTAAAGATAATTTCATGATTTTGTTGCCGAGTTATATGATCTGATAAATTATTTTTAAATTTAATTCTATTTTTGTGAATAGACTAACTGATTCGACATTAAAAAGTGAAGTGAGAGTGAGAATACCTTGACGTGCAAACAAAGGCCAACAAGATTCCCCAAATTTTGCTTTACACAAATGTCTAACGGCTCTTTTCTGTAGAGTGAAGATTATTTTAAACAGTGATTTGCTACAGACTCCCCAGAAAGCAATACCATAGCTTAGACGCGGATCAATAAGGGCATAATATGCTGACTTGGTAGCAGACAAATCCCAAATTGTTGGAAATAATTCGCATTGCATAGCATCCCGAAGCGAGCTTTTTGCTAAGATTTGAAATGTGTGTATCGAATTTCAATGTGGCATCAATCTGAAGTCCAAGAAATGTAGTAATTCCTGTACTTTTTATAGTATTATTGCCAAATAATAGTAAAGGTAGCTTCAGTAGCTTGCAACGGAGGCTTAGTATATTCGTTTTAGATACATTCAATGATAGTAAATTTGAATCAAACCATTCTTTAATGCGGTCAATATCTCTAGAAATGGTTTGAAATAGGTTAGCCTCATTCTTATCATGCCATTGAATGGTAGTATCGTCGGCAAATAAAGTGAAACTACCTGATATATTCAAACTGGTCATGTCATTAATATACAGGGTGTTAATTAAGTACGTTGACAAACTTCGGGAGGTGATTCTTTGAAGGTTTTCAGGACGAAAAGTTCATATAAACATATGTCCCAAACGGCTTGGTTTTCGAGATACAGGGCGATAAAAATACATTTTTTTCAAGATTTTTTAGAGTTAACTTCGACATTTTCGACAATAATCAGTTCAAATTAGGCAAGTACAATCCATTCAATAGGGCGCACGATACAAAATAATGCATTTCTTAAATAATTCACAGGGTCCTCCTTTTTTCAGAGTCAAGCTTTGTTCAACCCTTCATAATTTTTTTTTCCGCCGCCACTGACATATTATGAGAAAGGAATAATCAATGTTGTTTCATTTAACATCTTTTTGATATCTTGCATTTTTTCATTTACTTGTACGGTTCAGGGGCTATAATGAAAATATTAATTTAAACATTTTCCAGTGTGGCATAACATTAGAAAATTTGAAAATTAAACATTTTCAATTATTGTAAATTGATGGAAATATTTTTTCAGAATTAGAAAAATCTACGATGAATAAAAATTATACAATAAAAAATATAAAGACAAGCTTTTATACAAATACACTGAAAATGAAAAAATAATTTGTTTCATTTTTTGTAGGTTATTCTGTGAGTATCAAAATCTTTCTTTACAAGATTACCTAGATCAAACAATGAAATGAATTATTTTTTCCTTTTCAGTGTATTGTATAAAAACTTTAAAATGTTTTCTTTTTATAATTTTCATTTTTAATATTTTAGTTTATTTTTTATGTGAAACTGAAAATCTCCAACCCAAAAACCATCACATACCAATTTTGAACAGAATCGGATCATAATCACAAAACTCGTCCGCCATATTGGAGCCGCCATTTTGTTTTTTAACAAACATTTTTTTAATGCATTGTCACCGGAATTACGGAAACCTGCCAAATTTCAAATTAATCGGAGTATTAGAAGTGGGTCAAATTCAACTTTTATTAAATTGTTTGTTAGTTAGTTACAAGTGAAGCTAAATAAAAGCTTGTTATTGTAAAGATGTGATTTCTTTTTGTGATATCTAACAGAAAACTACTATCTCCCCGTCACTGCGGTACGCTGGATATTAAACAAGATCTGACAGATATTGGGAAAACCTTAACTTTCAACCTGAAGATTCTGATGGTAAAAATGTGCATTTTCATTGAGATATTTGATTAAAAATGTTTTTACCCATCAGTCTTGATAGAGAACTCATACAAATTTTTTGTTATTTTAAAAGAGATATTTTTTAGTTTTCAATTGAACGTTTCCTTTTCAACATAAAAAACTTCCGAAAGGTTATCCTATAATGGAAGATAGTTAATAGGGTTTATCTAATAGTCGCAGATCATTACACATTTGATTTTCATTTATGAATCTCTGGTCATAACTCCGAAAAACTAAATCAAACAAATTTTTGTTTCCGTACGGAGTACATTATTTTATCAGAAATTTCGGTTTGTTTTTTCTTCTGCAGTAACGCAGAAATTTTGTAATCAATTTGAATTCATAAAAATAGCAAAGTGGGCTTTGATATTAATTCATTTATTTAAATATCAACAACTTGACAGTTATCGAAAGTTGAGAAACTGTCTCATTGTTAATTCTTCATTAGTGCAAGCTATAAAGCAGATTCATTCAATATCCCTTTGGATAAAATGGTTGAATATACAAATTCAGAAATGGCAGACATGCACTTAATGTATGGAATGGCTGATGGTAACGCTCGTGCCGCCAGACGAATGTATCTAGAAAGATTTCCACAACGTCATATTCCCAGCACACAAATGTTCATCAATATTCACTCCCGTCTTCGTGAAACGGGTACTTTCAAGAGGTCTGCTGTTCTCATAGAAAGACCCAGGAGAGTTAGAACAGTTCAGATAGAAGAAGCTGTACTTAACGAAATTGAGCAGCATCCAGACACCAGTACAAGACAAATTGCGGCACAGTTTAACGTAACCCATGTATTGGTATGGCAAATTTTAAAAGAGCAACAACTTTATCCCTATCACATACAGCGTGTTCAAGCTCTTCTGCCAAGGGATTTTCCAAAGAGATTAACTTTTTGCACTTGGATTCGAAATAAATTGTTGGAAAATCCATGGTTTTTATCTCATGTGTTATTCATCGATGAGGCATGCTTTTTCCGTAAAGCCATTATTAATTTTCACAACAATCATATGTGGGCTGATGAAAACCCACACGCCGTGATTGAAAACCATTTTCAAGAGACGTTTTCTGTGAATGTTTGGGTTGGAATTGTAGGGAATTTCCTTATCGGGCCACATTTTCTGCCTCATAGACTCAATGGTGACCATTATCGACTTTTTCTTGAATTCATCTTACCTGGACTCCTAGAAGAGATCCCACTGAGGGAAAGAATTGGAATTTGGTTTATGCATGATGGTGCTCCAGTACACTTCAGATTGGTTGCACGCCAATATTTAGAAGAGAATTATTCTGATCGCTGGATTGGGCGTGGTGGGCCACAACTTTGGCCACCAAGGTCACCCGATATGAATCCACTTGATTTTTTCCTCTGGGGGCACCTTAAATCATTAGTGTACCGAACTCCAGTTCAAAGTGAAGAAGACCTGAGGAATCGCATACAGGAGTCATGCGGAATTATAAGAAACACTCCTGGTATTTTTGAGCGTGTCCGCCAGTCTATGGTTAGGCGCATAAACGCACGCATTGAAGTTGGCGGTGGCCATTTCCAGCAGCTGCTCTGACATATCAATTTCAATAATGGTCCTTTTCTGAACTTAATTTTATTCCTAGGGAATTTATGTTACTTTGCTCTAGTATTTGATAATAAAGTTATTCACTATTGAAAATGTCCACAATTATTTTGCCATAATCAACTTTGTGCAATACATATTCAACCTGAGTTATGGTAAAAAATGTATGGGAGCTCCATAACATTACATTTTCTCTACACGAGCAGAAAATAGCTATTTGTGTAATGAGAACAAAATGACGTATTGCGTCACGCGCTAATCTTTGGAAAGTGGCAATGACACTTCGAGAAATGAATTATTTTATATCATGCGCACTATTGAATGGATTGTACTTGTCCAATTTGAACTAATTTGGATCGATTATTGTCAAAAATTTCGAAGTAAACTCCAAAAACTCCTAAAAAATGTATTTTGATCACCCTGTACTTCGAAAACCAAGCCACTTGGGACATGTTTATATGAACTTTTCATCTTGAAACCTTCAAAGAATCACCCTTCAAGTTTGTTAGACTATTTGCTTCTCAAATTTCTTTATGTTATGCGTTACTGGAAAATGTTTGCGTTAATATTTTCATTGTAACTCCTGAACCGTACAAGTAAATGAAAAACATCAAGAGAGCAAAAAGATGTTAAATGAAACAACATTCATTATTCCTTTCTCATAATATGTCAGTGGCGGCGGAAAAAAAAATCTGAAGGGTTGAACAAAGCTTGACTCTGAAAAAAGGAGGACCCTGTGAATTATTTGAGAAATGCATTATTTTGTATCGTGCGTACTATTGAATGGATTGTACTTGCGTAATTTGAACTGATTATTGTAGAAAATGTCGAAGTTAACTCTAAAAAATCTTGAAAAAAATGTATTTTTATCACCCTGTATCTCGAAAACCAAGCCGTTTGGGACATATGTTTATATGAACATTTCGTCCTGAAAACCTTCAAAGAATCACCTCCCGAAGTTTGTCAACGTACTTAATTAACACCCTGTATAATGAGAAAAGCACAGGACCGAGTACCGAACCTTGGGGTACACCACAGCAAATAGAATGGATTTGTGAGTAATGATTTGTTTTAACAATTTGATGACTCGAACCACTTCAAAGTAATACCCTTGAAGCCATATACTTCCAGTTTTTGCAGGAGTATTCTGTGATTAACGCAGTCAAATGCATTGGACAAAACACTGCTGCAACAAATTCTTTTTATTAATTTCTGTGTATACTTCAGTAAGAAAGTCAAATATGTCATCAGTTGTGCTCTTTTTGCTCTGAAACCTGAACTATTGCTCGCTTAGAATGTGCCTCTCTAAAAATTGGATGACTCTAGTCTTAACCAGCTTTTCAATTATCTTTGCCAGAGTGGGTATCAACGAGATTGGTCGGAAGTTGTATGGATTGTCTTCTTCGCCTCCCTTATGAATTGGTGTAACAAGTGCTGTTTTAAGAAATGGGGGAAAATATCCAGTTTGAAAAGAACCATTTACGAGACAGATCAGCAAACTATAAGCGCGGTTTCAGGAAGGTTTTCAAATATCTTCACAGATATACCATCTATACCAGCAGTGCATTTACTTTTAATACTACTGATAACTTCACTGAGTTCTTGAATACAGGTATCATAAAGGTAACAATCTTCATTATATGCATTCCTGTTAATGTATGACATAGGATCAACATCAGATTACTCACATAAGATTTGAAAGAACAAAAAAGTCAAATGTTTCACGACATGCTGTAGAAAACGATGTTATTGCTTGAATTAGCAAAATGTCATAGAAGTATAAATGGAGATAAAGATCCAATGCTATAGTCCTTTAATCAAGTTCATGATATGCTAATATTGTACAAGTAGGGAATTTTCGGTATGACCATCTAATGGTAATTATCAGAATTCAAAATGTAATTAATTATCCAAGCCATTACTCTCCAGTGGGGTCATTCCCAGATAATTTCATATTAATTCAAATTCAAACAACTCTATATCAGGTAGGGCAGTAGCTTAGTCGTTTGAGTAGTTTTTTCTTGTATTTACTACAAAGGTTCTGATATATTCATGATGGAAAACAAGTTTATGAATAATATTAATGTCTAATTTCTGAAAGAACTACTCAATTGAATAAAATAAAATCAACTGCTTGATACACAAATATATTGCTGATAAGGCCAGTTTTAAATCCATAGTACTACTCCATCTAACTTTATATTCAGACCCGTGAATATTTAGTACATCTACATTTAGCCTACATTTTTACATGAAATCTGTGAAGTTTACATTTCTGTTATTTTACCTGAAGTATTATACAATTCCATGTTATAGTACTCACATGATGGGAATTTCCACAATGTTCACATTTTTGTGAAACAGGTGGCCCTGTGGGAATTCCGAATTTCACTTGGTTCTTGGTTTTTTCATTTGATTTTAAACTCCCCAATGGATGTAGAGTAAAACTACCACAGCCAGTGCAATGATAAACTTGTGATAATTTACTGAAAAAAAGAAGAAAAAAAAAGTAGGTGTACGCTGATCTATCCAAATATGCCAAGGAGCCACTCAATGATGGCAACATTTATTTAACATATTTACCTTGTCGTAAATTTGCACTTTTGAGCACCAGAAAACACCCTTACAAACACTCTGACATAAAAATCAGCAGACAAGGAGAGTAGAGGCACAATGTATCGACTGTAGCGGTTTGCATGGGACTCAATACACTGTAACAATATTCTAAGTGCCATCTCATGGCAGCATTTCATCCTCAAAGAGATGGCACCATACTTGCTGTAGCAGGTTTCTGGAGAATTGCCTGCTAGAACTGCCATGTCAGTTGCTGTAATAAGAAGAAGGCCACCATCTTTTATTGCCTGTACTGCAGAGTCAAGAAATATTGAAGGACAACCATAGGGGTCTAAATCTATTACATCAAATTGGTTTTCTTTGCGATGTTGGTACATTAACATTCTGAAAAATATGAGAGTATTAATTTAATATATATATATATATATATATATATATATATATATACAGTGTGACACACTTAAGATGAAGACACCCCTGTATTTTAGTCATTTTTGATTGCAGAGATTTGATTTTCGGTACAGACGTATACCTTCATGGGCCGCACTTTTCGCAATACTCAGCCCGAGTGACAGCCTTAAACCCAGCCTACTGCGATCCCGCGAAAAGGGCAAATTTTCGATATTTTGCGTCGCGTTGGAGATACCGAAAAAAGTTATTCGAAAAAGTTGCTTAGAAATCGATTTTGACCATACATACCGAATTTCAACGCAAAATTCGAATTTTGAATTTTTTTGTAATTTTCACATTAAAGTCTTTCAATTAATGATTCTGAATAAGAAGCTACAGAAGTGATAAAATAGTCAAAATCAATGAAATTAACGTATTGATAAATAAAATTGAAAATTATTATTTTATCAAATGTAAGTTAACCGAATTTAGTCTTCTTTACTAGCCTGTCTCTAATTTTGAATAATACCATTTGCCTAATTTTGGATGGAAAATCGTCATTCTCAATGTTTCAAAGAAGTCTCATATTTTGTGTTTCAACAGTTTTCAATTTGGGCTAGAGCGTCATGAAAACAAATGAACTAGTTATACCAAATGTCAGTTTGAAATTAAATGCGTCAAAAACAGTAATAAAATGCCCATTGAACGTCTTAATTTACGAGAAAATTTTTAAATAATAAGGTTATTTGGTGATGGTGCTCGAAGTAGCAGACAAGTTGCTCATGAATTCAACAGAAGACATCCGCAACGAAATCGTATTCGACATGGAACGGCAGCCTCCGTCAATAAACTTTTTACTCAAACCGGAAGTGTATTAAAGTATCGTCCAGCTATTGACAATCCACATCGAAATCGAAGGTACCATGATGATGATAATATCTTAGCTTCAGTTCGTGCCAATCCCAAAATTAGTTTGCGTGAAAGGTCTGAGCTATTAAATTGTAGTAGAGAGAAAATCAGAAGATGTCTCGTTCGTCATAAAATCAAACCTTTCTTGCACACATTGAAAGAAGGTGACGAATATAAACGATTAGATTACTGCTATTGGGCCCAAGGAAATTTTTTAAATGATAGAGATTTCCTAAGAAAAATTTTGTTCACTGATGAGGCTATGTTCACTACCAATGGAATAGTATCTGCTCAAAATTGCAGATACTGGTCTACCGAAAATCCCCACTGGGTTATAAACTGTAAGGAAATACTCTCAAAAAGTTAATGTATGGTGTGGTATTTTAGGCGACAGAATAATTGGACCGTTTTTCTTCAATAATACCATTAACGCTGAACGACTATTGCTTTTTTTTGATAATGAATTATGGGAAATCATTGAAAATCTTCCCCTCAATGTGCGACAAGAGATGTACGTTCAGCTAGACGGAGCTTCCGTTCATAATTCTTGGATGGTTCGAGAGTGGTTAAACGAACATTTTCCATTACGTTGGATTGGTAGAAATAGCCCATATGAACAATGGCCTCCTCGCTCTCCTGACATAACACCAATGGATTTTTACTTCTGGGGAACCGTCAAGAATAAGGTTTACAAGTCTAGGCCACGAAATCGGCAAGAACTTTGTGAGAGAATAAGGCAAGCCTGCCATGAAATAAGTATTCCAGAACTTAGGAGAGTGGCCAATAATAATAGAAAAAGAATTGAAAAATGTATCAGAATTGAGGGTGGGCCAGTTGAGAGAGACAATATTTAGAACTGACTTCCAATATTAGTGTTTATTTCATTTCCTGTTCGAATTCGGTTCAATAAATAGTTTTTCAATAGTTGTAATTTAATTTTGACCGATTTTATCGTCTCTGTTGCTTTTTAGTAACAACTAATAAACAAAATTTGAATTTTTTCATAATGAATATTAGGTTTTTCATTCTTATTCCTACATTATGACGAATTTATTGTTTTCGTAGCTTCTTATTCAGATTAATTGAAAATCGGACTTTAATATGAAAATTACAAAAAAATTCAAAATTCGAATTTTGCGTTGAAATGTAGGGTCGAATTTTGCGGTATGTAGGGTCAAAATCGATTTCTAAGCAACTTTTTCGAATAACTTTTTTCGGTATCTCCAACGCGACGCAAAATATCGAGAATTTGCCCTTTTCGCGGGATCGCAGTAGGCTGGGTTTAAGGCTGTCACTCGGGCTGAGTATTGCGAAAAGTGCGGCCCATGAAGGTCTACGGCTGTACCGAAAATCAAATCTCTGCTTTTAAAAATGACTAAAATACAGGTGTGTCTTCATCTTAAGTGTGTCACACTGTATATATATATATATATATAAATATATAATATATATATATATATATATATATATATATATATATATATATATATATATATTATCAGATCTTCCAAAGTCAAGTTAAAGATTTTATAATTGAAACATCATTTAGTGTTGTAGGCTCCTATCAATTTCAAAAGTTGGACTTGTTTTTGATTTTATTCATACAGAAACTATCTGAATTACTCTAGGGGCATTTCACCAACAAAGTTAGCATCACCACTAACTGCTCCTGATGTTGCATACTTTGTTGATGAAACCTGTGTCTACCAAAATTGGCTTAGTTTTGGTTTTTAGGAAGTTTCTGAAATATAATTATTGTCAAGAAGCTTCTGATATGAATTTTGATTGTGTTTTCATATTAAAAAAAATTGGAAGAGCCCCCTTCATGAAACGTAATATTTTTGTATTCCAAATTAAATTTTCAATAGTGCTAGAATGGGAAACTGTTGTAGATGGCAGTCCTACTAGAAACCTATCATTTCTCAAAAGGAGTAACACATTATTTTGAGGTGGATTCATGCAAGTCAACTATTAATAATCCATTTCAACTCGAGAAATTCATATGAATAGTGAATGTTAAATTATTAAGATAAATTAGAACCTTAAGGAAACACACCATTTTTACTAATATTTTGGTGAAATGTGCTTGTTATCTATTTTATGGATTCAGTTGTTACATTTTGGGTAAAACTGAAACATTACTTGATAAAAGAGGCAGTTCATGAATAAAGTGTCAATTCTTTAGTCATGCATAGGTCCAAATTTGATCAACCAATATAATATATCTATCATTGGCAATATAAAACAATGAAAGATATAAACGAAATATCACATAAATATGTCTAAATTGAATCAACAGTTTAAAAAAATTCAAAGGGAAACAAAACATACAAAATTAAGTTTCCATAAACTAGAACTGGAATGAAAATTATTCAACATTATGCATATTCTGGCTATAAAATGCTTTATGTAAGTGTTTTTCAGAAGATTATTGTATTTTCTCTGTTTTTAATATGTATAGGTAGATAATTATACTTTTTACTTACAAATGGATAACTTTTTGTTTGGAACTTGTAAGCGAAAGCTCATTCAAAATTCGTAAAATTCATGGATCATTCTCGAAACAAAAAGAAAAGTGGTGTTACTTACGTAGTTTTATCTCCTGAACACGAATCCCAAAGAATTTCGTGGGGGTCTCTCATACTTATCGAGTTATGACCTTTTGAATCTTGAAAATCGACCATTTTCAAACACGATTTTTTTCAGTGAAAATCGCAGAAAATACCTTCATCTTTTTGTCGACACTTTTTTCATTCCCTAGTCAACTCTTATTTCACAATTACAAGCCCCAAAACCAAACGTTTTGAGGAAAAAATTAACCTTTTTATATTTCACTATTCTTAACCTCACTCTTCATTGGCGTCCGTTCTAGAGATGTGGGAAGGGTTATGTATACTTTATAACAAGGTTGATTTTTTGTATAAAAAAAGTGCCAACAAAAAGAAGGAGGCATTTTCTTTGATTTTTTACCGGAAAAATCGTGTTTGAAAATGGTTGATTTTCAAGATTCAAAAGGTCATGACTTGAAAAGTATAAGAGACCCCCACGAAATTATTTCGGATTCGTGTTCAGAAGATAAAACTACGTAAGTAACACCACTTTTCTTTTTGTATTTAGAATGAGCCCGATAAGCTTACACTTACCATATGAATGTCTTGCATAAACTCATATTTAGACTATGGTTTCTTTGGTTATAAAAATTGCAAAATAAGTATTTTATCCATAAAATAATGCTTACGTTGCATCACTGTGACTTGGTATCACTAGGTGCTCTACTTCGTTAAATGCAATATTTCTTCTAATGTCTTCTACTGCTTTGGTAGAAATGTCGTTGGCTATGATTTCTTTGATTCCTGCTATTTCCTTGGCATATCTTATACTGCGTAATCCTGTGGCTGATAAAGCCTCCAATACAGAAATACCATCTTCATATTTTATGCCAACATCTTCAGTAGAACTTTTTGTAGAACCAGATATATCTTCCTTTACTTTTTTGATAGATTCTTTCTTGTAAAGCTTAGCGAAAGATGAAATAACTGAAATACTATATTCATGCTAAAAATAATCAGACCCAAACAAATTCCATTAAAATAGTGAAAAATCTTCAATTCTAGAAATCTGATTAATCCTACCTCAAGTCTCTATTGAATTCTTGAACTGGATTATAAAAAACACTTCCTTTTGTTTTGATTTTGGCGGATCCCTCCGAAATATCATGGATTTCTGAATCGTCAGTTATATCATTACTAGATTTCATCATGAAACTGGTTTATTAAAATAAAACTGAAATAAAACAAATTATGAGTAATGAAATAAAATTTGGATCAGACTACATTTTTTTTAAACGTCTCTTGGTGTGAAATATGAAAACACTGTCTCAGATTTCCTATGAAATTCTCATAAAAGATTAAATTGGTAAGATTTTCTTTGAATTCAAGATTTGGGATTTGATGTGAGGTTAAGGGTTCTTCGTTGTTCTTCTTCTTTTGAATCAATATGGTTGGTCAAGAGCATTTTTACCAGCACTCTCCCACTTACATCATACTTATGTTATGTAATCAAGACTTCTTCCGTATTAACGAATACATCAGGGTTGTCTTGCTCGAAGCAATACGTTGGTTACCATAAATATAATCAATGCAAGGCACGTTTCAGAACAACTAGACAAAAACAAATAATAATAACTCCATTTCTGCTTTTCATATATGCGCACTCCCTTGTTCTGAAGAATCCGTCTTCATCTGGCTTGGACATTGGCGTAAAGAACATGAAGTCTGACGAGAGGGTGTTACAACCTCTATAATTGATTAATTTTTCATTCATTCATAGAGCAATCCAAGATGCTGTTAAAACAAGATGGTCGCTGGACAAAAACACAAAACACACAACACAACAGAATACATTGAGAGAGAGAGAGAGAGAGACTATATGTTTATTGTACATAAGAAAAACTCTTGTTGACAAACACATGTATAAAAATTTACAGTACATATATAATATTACTGTCAAAAATTGATGAACACTTCACATGATGAAAATAATAATAAAAACATAAATATTGGGCGTTAATTGAATACTTTTACGATTCATAAATTTAAAAATATGAACAGATTTAACAATAACAGTAAATGTCAACGTTAACACATATATTTCTGTGAATACATCTGCCTGCTGATTAATGTTTCAGTATTTTGTCCTGAGTTTGATTGATTTTTCTCGAGTTTTGAAGTGTTGAATAGTGGTTTTGATATTTTTCTTGAGGTGTGGTTCTGATTTTGTCTTTATAACGTTGGACAGTATCACTATACCGAAGGGTGCGATTACGCACACTCGATCCACAATGACTTTGACATTTCGAATTTTAGCAATTATGAAAACTCTAGTCGACATCATCTGACCTGCCCTTTGCCACCTTAGTAATAATTCATAATCATTCATTATTTACAATATTTGACTAATTCTTTATTATTTTTATCAGAATTGTTTGTTGTGTATGTCATTCTTTCGATTCTTATATCTACAGAAGTCTACCACAAAGTGTTTGTCAATGTCTGTATTATATAAAATATATATGTTCAATATTATATATTTTTTAATTTATTTTTTAAGGTATCTACTTGCTGAGTTGCTACAAATATACTTGATATGTATGTAACGTAGTAAATAAACTGTTCTATTCTATTCTATAGGGTAGATGTAATTCCATTCTATCTTATGGACCACTGATATCGACTTTATGTTTTGAATAATATTAAATCCAATGAATATCAAACTCGCTACAGATCAAGTATGTTTATGATCCGACCCCAGAACTTTCCAATACCAATAAATAATCACAGTTCCCCGCAAATACGTAATTCCTAATCAAAATTATAAGAATACACATAAGTCCAATTCAAAGAAAAAAACCTGCTGATTCTAAAAAAGTTTTAATACGAAATATTTATATATCCGAATATCCCCAACTGATAATAATCCAATGTGATATAATTACATCAACTGATAAATAAAATGATTAGAATCCAAAATATAAATCAAAACCCATATGTGTCCAAATGTATACCAAAGGCGCTTTCCTGTTACCCCTGAGATCACTTCATCAGGATCAGTTCAACTGACAGGAATGCATGTAATTTAATACGAACATGTTCTTTCGTGGTATGTGAGATCACTTCAAGAGCTCCTCTGAGTTACTCGGATTTACTCACTGAAATATACCTTATAAGGTATATTTCAGTGGATTTACTTGGAAAGCGAATGCAAATGTTTCCTACGCAAATAACGACAGCGATTGGCTGAGACATTCGGTTTGTTTCACCTGCAACGGAAAGATTGTGTTCTTGTTTTAAAAGTGGCGGCTCGTTCATACGCTGTTCTTGAAAAAATATCTATGCGGGAAGCATGGAGTTAGTGTAAAATGGTTAAAAGTTAGCAGAAACATTTAAAAGTTACCTGTAGTGATGTGAATTTTGTATTTATGAAATATATGTATGAAGCCACTGTGATAAAATTCTAGTATTTTCAAAACAAATTTATGGATTATCACCACTGAAATATACATATACATATACCCCTATTCTAATAACCACCGCTGGCGCTGACATGAGCTAGTGGGCTGGTGTTCCCCAAGGAGACTATAATTTAACAAGGAGTGTTTGATTCCCATAAGACAATGGGGACACTAGTAGAAAGAGATGAAAGAACATTTGTGACGAGATGTGACGTAGTAGGACGTGTCATGGCCGCCGTTCTCTATAGACAGTGACGGACTAGCTCTTGGTATATGAGAGTTACTGCTGACAGTTGCTTGGTTCGAGTCCCACTCTGTACTCATATCCAAGTACGTCACTATGATGCGTTGATGCTACAAGTTTCTGATTGGCTAGAGCTTATTAAACCCTCCTTGTTGAATTTTAGTCTCCTTGGGTGTTCCCTAGTTGCGTAGGAAAACTGTCAATTGTTTGAATTTATAGAGCCAGCCACACAAAGCTTTCAAGTTCAAAATAGGTATGTTTGATCTAGTGTATATAAAAAAAAAATATTCAAAAATTAAATCCAGCAATTTTGTGTCCGAATACATAATGTTGAAATCATGACATTTCGTATCAATTACATTATATTGATGAGGTTTAACATTGTCACCAGCAGTAAGCAATATCTAGGTACACTTTAACTTTCTACAATGTGGGGCATTTTCTGTTCCTAGGGCTCAAAAGTAAAGCTTTGATGTCGGATTCTAGTAAAAAAATAACCACATTGAAGAAAATAATAAACACCAGATCGTTTCCACACCACCTTAGGGGCAGAGTTTCCGGCGCGTTTTTTTTTTCTTTTTTCATAGTGGCATCCCCTTCAGGCCTAGTTCAGTCTTAAGAGGTGAAAGTTCCAGAATAGTAATAAATTGCTTCTATGTCAAAATGAAAAATCAAACTCATTTTTAGATTCGAATCAGTTCTGGACCAATGCGGCGATTTTTTATGTCACAGTGTCTTTTCGAAAACATAACTCGACGTGACTCAGGGTTCTTCTTAAAAAATAATAGGGTGGATTGGCCAGTAGTCGGACAGTTTTGGCAAAACCAAATTTTAAACTTTACTGGAAAATTGAATATCGGAGTAATCATACTAGAACTTTCTCCAAGCAATAAATTGAGTATTTGGCTGCAAATTTATTCATAAAACATTTTTTCTTCAACTTCATAGGAATTTTCAGCTAAGATAGAATGAAAAAAGTGCACTTTTGCCAGTAGACGGACACAAAATGCCAGTAGTCGGCCAGGCAGTTGCTAGAGGTCGGACAGCTTGTGATTGGTTAATTTTGAACAGGTCAGCATTCAATAAAAATGTTCTGATTTTGATGTGAATTTATGACAAGGTTATATTATTGTGCTATCTTCGTAAAAAGTTTACAGGGAAGAAAAAAAGAAACAAAACACTTTAAACATCATTTATTAAACAAATACTTAAATGTATATTATTGTGAACCTTTGCTGTGAATAAATAAAATTGAAAAAGTAGAAACTACCCAAACACCAAAAATAAGCCAATTTACACTCGAAACGCGTTTCGCCAACAATGTTTTAGCATCTTCAGGAGCTATAAGAAAGCTATGTATTTTTTTATATCTGCATCTGCTTTCTTCAAAGACAGTTGGAGATTTCTTCGCATGAAACACTTGTGACATTTCTGACCAGGCCTGTGGGGTGTTATGAAGCTGTATTAAATAATTCCTGTTTATTTCTTGGGAACCTACACTCTGCTAGGTTTTCAACCCACTTTACAATTTCTGATATTCAATAGTTAAAACCGGGTTTGGTCCCGCATGGTCTTGAAAACATCAGCGACTTTGCCTTCAATCCGGTCCTGTACCGTCGGCAAATTTCCTTTAATTTCCCACTGATTTTCACTGCTGGCATCGCTTTTTGTGGTTTATTCTCGTCATAGTTACGAAATAGTTATTTTTGTATCTAGTGCGCGAAATGCTACTTTGGTGATCGAGAACTGATTTTTTTTAACGAGGCGCAGCCGAGTTAAAAAAAATAGTCGAGATTACCAAAGTATTTCGCGCATGAGATGCAAACAAAATTTTTTCTACAAACGTCAAAAATATTGTTCTAAAATAAGTAATATCTATGAAAAATAGTATTGAACTGGCTTAAATAATTTTTCCAAATCAAGTAATTATTGTAACTATGGAAATAAAATGGCATTTGTTGACAATTATTTCAAAGTGACAGTTCTTGATAATTATTTTGGAGTGACTTTTTATTCGCGTCAATTTCGTGCGTGATATTTATTATTGTAAAAGAATGGAAATTTCGAGCGACGATGAACTAAGCAGTACCCCACCTAACTTGATAGATGCGGCCAATTCCGTAATTTCCAACCTTTTACCGGAGAAATCGAGGCGGCGTATGAAAATGCATATCAGCAATTTAAAGAGTGGTGTGAAGCAAATAAAGCCAGAAAAATATCTCTTACAATTTGAAAGCCTTAATTATTGTTCTACATTAATAAATAAACAATTTCTTGTTTTTTGCTTGATTGAGGAGTTGAGGACCATATAGGTTAGAATATGAAAATCCCATATAGTTTACATGCAGTGTGCGAAATATATTTCGCACATTACTTCGCGCACGGTGTCATGGTAACGAATGAAAATGAAAAAAAGTGCCACTTCGCATACTGTTGTCAATGCGCGAACCTTGTCATTTTTTGACGTTTGTAGAAAAATTATTTATTTTTCCTTTGGGTCTCATGCCTGAATCGAAATAAGACAAAAACCATGAGGATGTTTGTCAGGATATGCTGAAAAAAACTAGTAGTGTCCGACTTTTGGAACCTCAACAAATTTTATAACACCCAATAGTCGGACAGATTGTTATTAGTCATAATCTATATTTACCATTATAGTTCCTTGTCCGACTTCTGGCTAGAGCTTAAAACAAATATGATATTATTTGATGTAAGAAAGAAATGTACAATAGGCCTTATCAATAAGTCAGAAAGAAACAAACTGATCAGGCTTTCATCTACCAGTCGTCGGACACTTGTCCGACTTCTGGAATTTCACCAACAAACTTTTCCAGTTACCGGCCACCCAATTATGACTTCAAAATTGTAAAATTTCCAGTTTTACATTATTATAATACAAGTTTAGACTATTTATAACATATACAATATTTATATAAATTCATAAATTTAAAAACAATATATTTTTCTTACCTTTGAAATATCATCTGCCTATCTTCAATGCAGAACAATAAACCACCCCGTGCACATCACTAAATTGGCGCGCTTTTAACAGTTCAGTGATGGCAACTGCCAATTCAAAAATGATCTAGAATGGTTTAGGGACATTGGCGCGACAAATTCCTTTTTACCTAAGGAAATTTGATGTGTTATTTTAAAGTTATCTCACATAATGTGAGTTTTGTCCGACTACTGGTAGTGTCCGGCTTACTGGCGAATTCACCCTACCGTAGAAAATTAATGTATCCATTATTTTAGGGCATCATGTTTCCCACTTATGGCTTTTTTTTCCTACATGCCAATTCCGATAAACGAGAAAATGAACAAACATTCCTGTGATTTTCCTGCAAGTTTTTCAGTTTCCTATAGTACGATAAGCACGAACTAGACTTATGGCTTTTTTTATAACAGACTTTTCCATTAACAAATTTTTATTGCACATCATTTCGTTCACGAGAAAGTGTGCCGGAAAACAAAAGAAATCTTCACAAAATTTTCCTCAACAGCTGACCGGCTTATGGGATTTTTTTTCGGGTTCCTAACAATATTAAATTTCATTCTGTTGATTGCCATAAGCGAGACAATGCATCAGCAACCGCTATTTTTTACAAGATCGCGCACCTTTCAACCCTTTGAGTACGTGCAAACTTTATGGCTTTGGTTTTTCACTAATAGATTGTTATACCTATTCATGTGTTAAAATGCAATAAACGAGAAAATAAAAACAAAACAATTTTTTTCTGCAAAAGGAAAATGAATTTTTTATGTGCCTAGCACACGTCCGATCGCAAAATTTTCATTTTTTGGGCTCAACACTGACATAATTTCCAGTGGTAAAAATTCCAGAAGAGAGAAAATGAGTCAGCAAGATCTGTCGTTATCTGACGGTCTATAAGTAGTTACACTTGTCTATCAAAAAGTAAGAGGTACAATTATAAAATTGTATACAAGTTTTCATATTATTGATAAGAAGCTTAAAAACAACACAATTAAAACCTAAAATTGAACAACTACTAACATTCACTGAGATATTCATGTTCTGCGTAGTAAAACTTTTCTATGAGAAACTGTTTCAATGATTTTTTGAAAACACTTAAATTGATATAGCCCAGTCAAAATAGACATTTGACTTTGCCAAAATTCGCATAGATTTGAAAAATGGTACAGACGTTAAATACATCATTATAAATAAAATTTAAAAAATCCTTTTCGATCCTACTTCTGCAAAAAAACTTATTCAAGGTCAAACGTGCAAAATTAAGGTTTTTTCCATTTTTCTCGAAAACGGTGAGTTTTATCGTGAAAATAAATCAGACAAAAGTTGTGGACCATACAATTTTCTAAAAAAATGGTCCAATTTCTCTTACGACTCACTATTCGTAAGATATCGCGGTTTTAATAATTAGAAAATTCATATTTTATGTATGTACACATTTCCGCACCACCTATGAGGTAATGTACTTGGCGCATATATTTAACGTGATTTCCCCAGTAGGTATACTCCACGATCTCTTGTAATAAAGAAAGTTTGATCAGATCGGATTCTATTGATTGAAATAATGCTAATATTGCTAATGATCAAAGTGGAATGGGTTGTTTTCTTCTAAATGTCTAATTCTACTTTGACAATTATTTCTTCGTCTTCATTTTCTTCTTGCAGAATTTCTGTTCGCTGTTCTAAGAAAAGGGATGCATCAATTGCGTCATCATTTATATCATAAATATTTTCATCTGTTGTATTTGTTTCAATATTGGAGCAAATCTGATCCTGACAATTGATGCATAGTGGCGAACAAAATAATCCCACTTTTTGACAGCCACAATCCGTCTTGCATTTACAAAAAATAGTATTAAGCAGTAAATAATTATCAGTTAATTTCCAACTGCATCCTTCTGGGTCCAGCTCATTGCCTAGCCACACTTGAACTTGATAATACACACCTTACAAGTGTTTGTACCGCGCCTGTTTATATTAGCATGCTATATTTGTTCAATAATTGCTTCTTGGTTCAGATTCGTTACCCTTAAAACGTTCACGCCACTGGCGTAAGACAAAATTATGTCATTTTGTTTTTATTGTGCGCGAGTACGGGACAACAATCCGTTGCGAGGGGCAACAAGTTGTTTGGGGGAAGACGTTGACGGAGAGGCGGTGGAAGCGTGGAAGAATAAAAAAGTTATGATTTTGATGGTTTTTGGACCATCAGAGCTTCGAGTTGAATACCTACTAGGTAAATGATTATTATTTCCTTCAACTGGAAAACCAGTTGAACCTATCAAAGCCACGAACGGAAGAAGGGAATTATTTGAGGCGGAGAACGAGTGGACAATCCAAGGTAGGATCCAACCATTTGATTTAAATGCCTTATGCCTTCACTTGACTGACGCTGTCGTGAGATTCATAAAACTATTCCGTTTGGCACCAAAGTGCTATTGTGTACACGTTTTCTATCGTAAGAGCTCTGTACTTGTTCGTTTTATCGAAATTCGGGACTAATTAATTCTTTTTAAGTTAGTGTTAGACATTAGTTGTCACCTTTGATGTTTTCATTAAACGGTTTGGAATTATGAAAGGCATTGGTTTTCCTACTTCATTCAATAGAACCCACTTGACATCTGAGCCTGTTACATGTTGAAAGGCAGAAGCAAATGTTGGAGGCAGACAAGACAACTGTACTGTTTTATTGTTCCATGCAGATTTTACAAACCTCAAATATTTATATTTGTCTATGGAATCAATTTTTTTTGGAGCACAATACATTGCAAGAAGAAAACTAATTCCATTTGTAACGATGTCGTGTGGCGAAGACAAACTTCGTAAATACTTCTGCGCAATCAATTAAATCATTACTATACTATAACTATACGTTTTTCGAACAATTTAAATACTGCTATTTTACCTCTTTTGTTGGTGTAGTATCGCAACCAGTTAATGCATGTAAAAATAAAATATGAGCTTGACATTTCGTATATGCAGTTAGACTTTGTGATGAATATACAGGGTGTCAATTTGAAAACTTCCCACCCTTAATATCTTCCTTCCAGTAAACAATATGAGTAATCGAAAAAACAGGTCAATTTTATTGTCAAGGGGGACACTTTCAAGGACTATTTGTAGCCCTTGTGGTTCAACCCCCTAGGAGGGGTAGATGTTACCCTTAAAATTTTAAATGGGAAGGGGGGTCAAGTGGTACATCATTTTGATGGGCGTTCAATTCTTGTTCCAATGGTACCCTGACTTATTATTTTTTGATGAGAATTTTCCGAAAAATTGCTTTCTAAACTAACAGAAGTAATTATTAGAACGCCTATACTGAGATGCATGGTTTGGCCAGAACTGGTTAGAATATTAGGTACCGTTCCAACCCTTTATTAGGGGTAACATTAGCCATTAGCTCCAAACACTTTACATAAAAAAGTAGTACCTGTTGGGCTGTTTAGGAATTACTTTAATAAGTGTATAAAAGTGTAAAAATGGTTTACATTCTTCAAGACAGAATTGAAATGATTGTAATTTATGGCGAAGTTGGAAAGTGCGCACGAAGGGCGGCATGTCTTTTTAACGAAAGACATCCAAATTGTAATGTAATTCACCGGTATGTGCTTGATTTGGTGAATAAGTTTCACGAAACTGGTTCAGTGACAAATAAAAAAAGAAATAACCCCAGAGTACTAAATGAAGCAGCTCAAATTGAAGTTTTGGGAACATTTTGGGAACACGAGCTCCTTACGATCAGCATCAGAACAGACGGGCATGTCACGCGAGACTATAAGAAAAGCATTGAAAATGCATAAATTTCATCCATATAAAATGCAGATTCTTTAAGAGCTCCACGAGGATGATTATGATAGAAGAATAGAGTTTTGTGAAATCATGTCTCATCGAGTCAATACCATCCCTAATCTTCTGTTAAACATCTGTTCCAGCGATGAGTGTTCATTTTTTCTGAATGGCAATGTTAATAGACAAAATTGTCGCTATTGGAGTGACGAAAACCCACATATTTTTCGGGAAGGGCATACACAACACCCTCAAAAAGTTAATGTTTGGGCTGGTATTCTTGGAAATGCCATTCTTGGTCCATTATTTCTGGAAGAAAACTTGACTGGCAATCTGTACCTTGATATGCTTGAAGAGACTATCGATCCTCTTATAACTCACGAGCTAGAAACTCAAATTGATGCAGAAGGTAATGAACTTTTGCAGGAGGATCTGTTACATTTCCAGCAGGACGGTGCTCCACCTCATTATTTTCTTCCCGTCCGACAGTGGTTAAACGAGAGATTTCCGGGTAGATGGATTGGCAGAAGGGGAGCAGTTGAATGGCCTCCGAGATCACCGGATTTAACACCCTTAGATTTCTTTCTTTGGGGGCATCTTAAATCCGTTGTTTATAAAACACAACCTTCTGATATTGACGAACTTAAAAGACGAATTACAGCAGCATGCCGGTCAATTCCTAGTGAAGTTTTCCGTAATGTTAGAGGGGAGTTCGAAAACAGACTGTATTACTGTTTAGAGCAAAATGGACAACATTTCGAACAGCTAATAAGATAAGCGTAAGTAGATTTTATGTTGGAAATGTCTTTCTCGCAAATTAAATTTTATTGTGTAGAAGGAAAATAACCACCAAATAAAAAATCCCATGCGTAATAAATTTATTCCTGTCATTCAAGGGTTGGAGCGGTGCCACCTACTCTTCTAACCATTTTTATTAAAGGGAGTCAATACAATAATGCATCTCAGTATAGGCGTTCTAATAATAACTTCTGTTAGTTTAGAACGCAATTTTTCGGAAAATGCTCATCACAAAATAATAAGTCAGGGTACCATTGGAACAAGAATTGAACGCTCATCAAAATGATGTGCCACTTGACCCCCCTTCCCATTTAAAATTCTAAGGGTAACATCTACCCCTCCTTGGGGGTTGAACCACGAGGGCTACAAATAGTCCGTGAAAGTGTCCCCCTTGACAATAAAATTGACCTATTTTTTCGATTACTCATATTGTTTACTGGAAGGAAGATATTAAGGGTGGGAAGTTTTCAAATTGACACCCTGTATATTGTTGACTGTACTCGATCTTTCCCAGGTTTCAAAAAGAAAATAATTTTATCATTTGGAGTCCGTGCAGTCAGTAATATCAACAAATCAACATCTTCTCCAACAACGACAGTTGTATTTGAATTTTTCCATTGTTCTATTGCTGTTTCAGTTATACAGCATCATTATCAGCTTGCTGTATTGAAATACAAAAGCAGCTGTAAAATCTTCACATAAAATTGAAATGAAGCGAGACTTATTGTGAATATTTGCAAGAAATTGTTGTTGGTTTGTTGGAACTTTCATAGATCGATCAAAAACGATGATCAACAGATGAAGATGTTTTTGTAGTCCGATGACATTGTTCTGCAGCTTTAATATTTTACGTACGATTGGTATAACCATCAAATACAATCGTACTGTTATGACCAAAATGTCTTTGTACATACTTACTGAACATATTTTTCAAAAATAATATGAAATGTTTCATCTCGATCTCATACAACATGTAACACAAATCAATACTTTCTTATTTTCATTTATATTGAACGTCCGATGAAGTGTACAGGCATTTAGTGGATATTATGTACAATACGAATTTTCTAATTATTTAAACCGCGATATCTCACGAATGGTGAGTCGTAAGAGAAAAAGTGACTGGACCATTTTTGTAGAGAATAAATGATAAAAAAATAGCTATTTATGATACAAATTCGTGAAGTAGGACTTTTTTGTATGAACGTGAAGAACACGCCATCAGTACAAAAAAGCCCTTAAAGAAAGTGTTTTATACAAAGTTTTTTCTTCGACAGTTATTGCCAAATTGTAGCAAGTCATTCTTGACTTACGCCCTTTGGGCTTAGGACTGCAGAATTGGCCACATATTTTATATCAGAAACTAGATGTATTTTGAGCAGTATTTCGGATATTTGATCGTTATTTCAACTTTTGTTGACATTACTGCATCTGCTTCTGCCAAAAGAACATTTTCAAAGTTGAAGTTGATAAAAACATATTTACGTAGTACAATGTGCGAGGTGGGAATTAGTGCATTGGGTATAATAATAAGAATTAAACATGAACGTGCTCGTAAACTTGATTTGGAACAGTTGGATGATATATTTTCAATACAAAAACATCGCTGTTTCAGCAATTTAACAGTGCTCCCCTGAACGTCATATTCCTCAATCTACGGATGGTTTCACTAGAGCACTGTTTATTTTGTCTTCAAAGGTGGTATTTTGTGGACTGTAGTGGGTTGGATTTAGACAAATCAACTTTTTTTTGGTTTATTTTTCGAGTAAGTGACAAAGGTTTCAAATATCAAAAATTGTTATATCTAATTACAAAAATCCATAGTAACACATATTCAATTCCTTTGAAACGAATAACTAATGTCCAAATTTAGCTACAGAGTGATTTAAATTTCAATCTAGTTTCCAACAAGCACAAACAGATTTTTGCGATGGTAAGATTCCACATTAAAATCACCTAGCAAACTATGGCATCCAGTGTGGCAATAAAACCATATCCCGGAATATTGCTAATTTCTTTGAAAAACATTTTGATACAAATAATATAATATAATAAATAAGAATATTAGATAGAATTATGTCCCATTATGTCTGGTATTTCCAGATTTTATTGCCACATGTATAAAAATAAATAACAAAATTTGGCGGGGGGGCTCACGAATCCTTATCGCCGCCACTGATTGACACCTACCACAACCATTACCATTCATCGGGGAGTCGAAAACTGCTTGTACTGCAACGAGAAAACACCACTCCTAACTCGAGCCACACGAACAAACTCGTAAAAAAAACAGTTTATTCGCATGGAGCAAGTTAGTCTTTGTGCGTTAAATCACATACCATATCTCTAGTTCCTCCGACAGATTTGGTTCGCTGAAACGTGAAAAAAATTCTTGAGTGTTTCGTTAATCATCCTGCAATATAATAGAAACAAGTTATGTGGTACCGCAAGGTTCTGACATGGGGCTAATTTTCAAGGAAACGTAAAGATAAAAAACCATCTCTAGTTCGATTAAGTACATCGGATTTCTTGAATGTTAGAGAGGACAGCACCATTTTGACTTGAAAATATCGCTTTATGATAGGTAGATATTGACTGCTATGTGAATGAGTTTGAATTTTTAATACTCGCCAGTTCATTGAAAGATAATACGGTATTCATTTGCATTGTATTCAATTACAACGGTTTGGAACAACTAGAGTCGTGGCTAGTTGGGAATAATAATGAGAAGTGATAAACATTTAAGGCAGTTTTTTGAAATATGATGGTCTCCTACAGTTATGGTGTACCGAAGGGTTCTGACATGGGGCTACTTTTCATGGAAACGTGAAGATAAAAAACCATATCTAGTTCAATTCAATTCAATTTATTTTTGGTCCATCGAGCTGAATAGCTATAGGACCAGTCAGGTTGTACATATAAAATTTGGTAATAAAATTATAGAAAATTGACAACACAGCAAACATTCACAAGATCATAAATATATAAAAAATCTATCTATCACAGTATAAAATTGTCGAAGTAATCTTTCACGCTATAGGGACAGAGGTTGAGGAGAAGTGTTTTTCTTTTAATTTTGAAAAGTAGCAGGCCTTCGATCTTTTTTATTTATTTTGGAAGAACATTATAAACTCGTAGCCCCAAGATATCTGGTGATTTTTGGGACAATGTGAGACGAACGTTTGGGATATGAAAATCATTTTTTTCCTAGTATCATGGTTATGTATTGATTCATTCGTGGTTAATTTTCCCCTTTGTCTGTGAACGTAGATCAAGAGTTCATATATATTTATAACCCATGAAATGGGAGTATTCTATGACGTTTGAACAATTCCCTACATGAGGTTCCATTTGGGACATTTGCTAAACATCGCACAATTCTCTTTTGGGCTACAAAAACATTCTGAACTCTACACGAGTTTCCCTAAATGATTATTTCATAAGTAATTCTACATTGAATTTCACCAAAGTAGAAGAATAACATTCCATGAATATCCAAAATGGATTTTAGAGATCTTAATTGATAAAATTTAGTGTTCAATGTTTTAGCTAGTGCTTCACAGTGAGTATTGAATAATAAATTCTGGCACAATTTGACACCTAAGAAAGTAATACATTCCTGTTTATCTATTGTTTCGTTATTTATTTCTATATCTACATTTTTAATTTTATTATTTTTTCACGTGTGGAAGTTCACATGACTGGTTTTGGACTGGTAAGACCACTCGCAGAGTGACTTGCAACAGGAGTTAATTTTATTTTGTATTTGAGCTGAAGATTTGTCTGTGAATAAGAGCGTGGAATCGTCCGCATAAAAACAAGTAAACGCATCGAGGAGCACTACAGGTAATTCATTGATATAAATGATAAATAATATGGGGCCCAGCACAGTCCCTTGGGGGACCCCTATTCTGCTTGAAAGTAGACTAGAAATGTGCTCTGTTTTCACATTATCCTTTTTGTGATCAATCTTGACCTGCTGAAGCCTTCCGTTCAGGTAGGAGAAAAACCATTCATAGAGTTTTCCGCGAATCCCATATTGATAAAGTTTATCCATCAAGAGTTCATGCTGGACATAGTCAAAAGCCCGGCTGAAATCACAAAATATTCCAATTGAGCTCTCGCCTGCTTCCATATAATATAATATAATATATGCTTTATTGCCCAAAGAAGATAATCTTATTGACAAAGTAGTTTTATGATTGAAGAAAGAAGGTTATTCGATAAAATTAAAATTATAGGGCATGGAACAACACATTAAAAACTTTAGGTACACTGCAAAATCAATAACAATGATGTCATTAAAAAATATTTAAAAACATTATACCGATAAAATTAACATTGTAGGGCATAGAACAACACATTAAATAAAAAACTACAGGTACACTGCAATAACAATAATGTCAATAAAAAATATGATAAAAGATAAGAGTATAAAGAAAATTATTTTCAAAAACTGTCGTTGTAAAACTCCTGCAGACTATAATAGGGTCTAACATTGAGAAGGTTTTTTAGTACTTTTCTGAAACGAATGTTATCCAAAGTTTTCAAGTAATCTGGTAGATGATTATACATCTTGAGACCATTATACACAATCGAGTCCTTAATGAGGGTTGACGTAGGTAAAGGTAGTCTGAGATCATTGAAATGTCTGGTGGCATAGGTAGAAGTGCCAGAGGGAAAATTTGTTTTATGTTTGTGTAATAGACAAACTGTTTCTAAAATGAATATAGCATGAACCGTTAAAATCTTGTTCGTAGCAAATAAAGGCCTGCAAGAGTCCCGTCGTTTGGCTTTGCACAAGTATCTGAGTGCTCTTTTTTGCAGAACAAAAACCGACTCTATTTGGGTTTTTGCACAAACGCCCCAGAATGGGATGCCATATCGTAAGTGTGACTCTATTAGTGCGTAATAAGCGCTTTTTGCTGCAGTTGAGCCCAATTCATTTGAAGTAACTCTAACTGCATAGCATCCTGCAGAAAGTTTCTTATTAAGACCTGCAATGTGATCATCAAATTTTAATTTGTTGTCTATATTTACTCCGAGGAATTTGGCGCTAGTTCTATTCTCAATGAAACTTTGATTTGAAGTTAGAGGTATGTTATCAATACTACATCGGAATGATACTGATAGAATCCAATATTTTTTCGTAGAAATCATGATTAAGTACATCGGATTTCTTGAATGTTAGAGAGGAGGACAGCACCATTTTTGACTTGAAAATATTGCTTCATGACAGGTAGATATTGACTGCTGTGTGAATGAGTTTGAATTTTTAATACTCGCCAGTTCATTGAAAGATAATACGGTTTTCATTTGCATTGTATTCAATTACAACGGTTTGGAACAACTAGAATCGTGGCTAGTTGGGAATAATAATGAGAAGTGATAAACATTTAAGGCACTTATTTGAAAAAGGTATGATGGTCAACTACAGATAAAGTTATTACGTTCAATTGCCAAGTGTAATGCAAATCGAAGTTATTCAATACTGACTGAACCATTTTCGACGCCAACTCAAACTGAGACAAAGTGAATAGTCATCCTTTGTCTAATGATCTAAATACATATAAAATGCATCGGAGATTGTTGTGAGTGATTACAATACTCAGGCCCGGATTAGCAGCTATTTACGCCCTAGGCCAAAGTTCTAAATTACTCCCCCATGAGGTCTGGGCAGTGTGGAATTTATTGGCATATTTAACTGTAAACCTCGTTTTAGAGCTTCTTTGGGGTTATTAAAATTCTAAAACGTGCATTAGAAGTTTTTCAACTTGCAGTTGGACTAGAAACTTGAAATTTAGTATGCTGACATATAAGCCGCATTCTTTTTGAAAGTTTCAAGCCCCGGGGCTTCTTATTCTAGACTTACTATTGGTCGATTTTGACAGATGTCATTTTTCAGCCAATGATTGAACTAGATTAAGAAGCCCTGGTGCATCAAACCCTCAAAAAGAAAGCAGTAATAATTGATCATGTGCGTTCTACCTCAAATGTTTTTAATCCTACAACTATACAGGGTATCTCAGAAGTCGGTACCAACTTTCTTATTTTAAATGGAAATCTTTTTTTTTTGTCATGGTTCGATTCGCCTTCTGATTATGACTTCAGACAACCTAAGTTGTGTTAACTTATCTATTACAGTTTTTGAGATATGTCAATTTTTCTTAAAAAATTACCGCTGTAGTAGTTTACGAAAACACGTATACCCCTCAAACCGTTCAAAATTAGGAAACAAAATTTATAAAGCAGTTAGCTGATAGTCCAGGCTAACACCTGATGTCCCATCGACGACCCCATTTTGTACAATATGGGCGCAGGCGATTTTCAAATGTCGCATTATTAAATTGTCAAAAACTCAAATTTTCCAAATGGCACCTATAATTTTTGTCTTAACCATTCAAAAGATAATTGAATTGTAGGATGAGTTATTTCAACTTTCTCTATACCCAAGTTCAACCTCTATCAGGTTATTCAATTAAAATCAAGAAATGCCTTAAATGGCAATCCTCGAGAAGGTAGAGCTTTTATCAACACAACTCTTTTATGCAGTAACATTTGCCAGTAGCTAATTTCTCGATCTATCATTTTAGTTACGTGGGAATTAACCTTGCCCAGTTTCTCCCCTCTCTCTTTTAAAGTGGTGGTATTGTTTTATGTGAAAGGGAGTTTTCATGTTCTTTGAGCCTTGGTGTACATGCACATTTTTCCAGTCACTAAAACCATTTTTCACAAAATATGATTCCGATTGTGTTTCCGAGTGGAAAAGACGGCAAGAACTACAAGAAACTTGCACAATTAGTTTCAGAGTACACAAGCCATGTTCTGTCTTTTTTTAAGGTTCATTAATATTAATATTTGGTAACAAAAAAAAATAGTTAATGAACAAATGCGTTTTTAAGCAATATATTTTTTTAAAGAAATGATTTTGTTCTTAAAGATCATATCTATTGCTGATTAAAATTACAAAAACAAAAACTCAACAAACAACAATTATTTAAACAATCAGAGTGAGAAATAAAACAAAATCATTTTCATGTAACTTTAAATAATTAAAATACGAACAAATTGGAATATTGAAAAAAAATTAAAAATTCATAGTTTTATTTACATTTCTCGTTTCTCTTAGATTGTTAATAACAAAGTGGAAAATCAACATTTTTTATTCTTTGAAAGCCTTTCAAGAATAGAGCTCCAAGAAGTGAAACAAATTTGAGGTTTTTATTTTAACAATTATCAGGGTTTGTATATAAATTTGTAACTTGTGAAAACTACTTAATTAACAAAAGCATATGTAATAAAATATTTGCGGGAATTTTTTTTCCATGGATTTCCGTTCATTCAAGTGTCTGAAAGGTAGGTGAATTTTTTTATTCCTTAATATTGATACTCAATGGGTTAAAAATATTTTTATTGTTCAAGTTTAACTCTATTTTCGCCTCTGAATAAAATTTATAAATATGGATGGCAGAGTTCCGGGAGATGAGCCTTTTTTAGGAAATTTTCTCCTCTTTCAGGATCTTTTTCTAAATTTTGTATACCTTTAATAGTTTCCGAGATATTTGCAAAAAACCAAACCCTCCCCCTTTTTTTTATTAAATTGTTTATAACTTTAGCAATTTTTGCCAGCGCACCATCAAATTTTTTCTAGAGGTAATTCCGAATCGAAGGAGCCCCAAAAATGTTATTTAGTTTTCTGAAATTATTAATTGAATTAATATTGAAATATCCACCTATTATAATATGTTTCTTGGACAATGTATTCAATAGTTTTTAAATTAGCTCCATGAAACTAGTTTCAACTGGGCATCCTATGAACTGAGATAACCATCATATCATTATTAATAACTTCAACACCACAATATTCAAAGGGACCGCTGATAGATATTAACTCATCATATCACTAAAAAAAGAATAGCTGCACCTACATAATAGGGCTCAACTTTGCAGAAGGAAGCTCTCAGTTCAAGACCATTTCAATGTTTATTCACATACACTGAGTATATCTTGCATAGCCTCCATGACAAGCACCAAGTTGATGCTATTTACACCGACTTCAGCAAAGCATTTGACAAAATCGATCACTCAGTTTTGCTACGGAAGCTTGCTGGAGTCGGGGTAAATGGCAATCTACTAAATTGGCTTGAATTTTATGTAACCGATCGTTGTCAAGCGGTAACAATCGGTAACAACAAGTCTGAATATCACCAAATCACCTCTGGGCTTCCTCAAGGATCTTATCTGGGACCTCTCCTATTTAATATTTACATTAATGATATCTCTCAATGTTTCCGATTCGCCAACTTTTTAATGTATGCGGACGATCTAAAAATATACCACTCAATTTCTGATGCTGACTACATCTTACTCTTGCAACAGGATATCAATAACTTCTATGTCTACTGCGATGCAAATAGTCTATACCTGAACTTTGATAAGTGTTACCATATTAAAAAAGTATTCTAAATCACTCCTATCAAATATCTTCTCTACCCTTGAACACCGTTACAGAAATAAAGGACCTAGGAATAATATTTGACTCTAAAATGCTTTTTGATAAGCATATATTTTACATTTCTAAAAAGGCCCACAGAATGTTAGGTTTCATTATGAGAACTTATCGTGAATTTAAAAACACAGACTCTCCGTACTCTCTATATGTCATACGTCAATAGTGTTTTGAGTTATGGTTCCGTAATATGGAACCCTGGATACGTCATTTACGTAAAAAAACTTGAAAGGGTTCACAATATATTCTTAGAATATGTCAACAAAAAATGTTTTCCATCCAAACCCAAGAACCGTATCTATGTTCGAAATGAGCTGAATATATTAACACTGGAGAACAGAAGGAAAATTGCAGACGTGAAGTTCCTCTTCAAAATCATTAACAATTTAGTTGATTCGCCTGCCATCCTTAGTAACTTTTATCTTAATGCTCCTACATATACCACTAGGCATCAGCATCTTTTCCGTTACGAACAATCGCAAACAAATTATTTTTTGCACTCTCCCATGCATAGAAGCAACATATCATATAATGCGTTATCGAATTCCATGAATATTGATATTTTCTCTTACTCATTGTCAAAATTTTCGTATATTTTGAAAAAACACTTTCTTGCTTCACAGACTTCAATGGAATAAGTATGTATGTTCGTTTTCAGTCACTCATTACTATATGCACTAAATTCATTACTCTTATTGTTTTTTTTTGTCATTTTCTATATCTATCACCAATTTTGTAATTTCCGGTAATTTTACTTTAGAATTATATGTAGATTCTGTTTATTGAGAAATCACCTATCTGTGAATACTGTTTTGGGTTAGTCCCGTTTGTATTCCCATTTGTAAATAAATAAATAAATGTTATTCGATTCCACCCAATGCCCATTCAACAAAAGTATATCAACTGTGTTGTCTTCAAGAAATATCTCCCAATTTCTGTTTATTGTTTAAGCTACGTATATTCTGGTGAATTATCCCCAAGTCAGTCTGATTCGAATTTCTTCGTCTAAAATTTTTTGTGTTTCCAATGTTATTGTTATCACAATAATCACTACTTGCTACTTTGTTTTGATAAAAATAATTTTTACATTTTTACGATTTTACGGAGCCTGGCGGTGTTGTCGGTGTCATAAAAAATTGTTACAACTGTTGTAGGTTGCATTTTATCTTTATAGTTTTCTTTTGTAAGTTGGTTCAGAATATGGTTTGCCAATGCTTTGCCAAGACATAGTTTACATCTATAGTTCAGGCATACACCGTTAGCTCCATAATGGTTTCTTTGCAACATATTATTACAATCAAAACTAGGAATTGGATCAAATCGAGGTTATTATATGAACAATGTCATTGGGTTCCAAAAATCATATCGAAATGTTTCTGTAATGATTAGTATTAGGGCAAGTTTTATTTGAGTATGAATGTGTGTGGCATTAAAAACACTAATCCATAAAATAACTTGGTAATATTTCGAAAACTCTTCTGCATTTTGTAACACTGTTTTAATTGATGCTTGATCAATTGCAATTGGTTTCAAAATCGATTGAATTCGGTATTCAGACGGTTTGTCGAGTTTTTAGCTATACAGTGTGTCCAAGATAAGAATGAACAGCATGGGGATATCGGAAACGGTAAGAGATACGGGGTCGAGTAGCGGATTTATGTGTCCAACAGTATACCATTTAGAAAGTTTTAATATTCCGAGTAGTTACGGAGATATCCGAGAAAACCCGAAATTTGGGAATTTCGTTTTTATTTTCTCCTAGGTTTATTTTCAAAAGAAATGTAAAACAAATAGCACTTTCTCATGGCCACTTTTTAAGGACTACCTGATAACGTACGCAGAATTTTTCTGCGACGTTTCGTCTTTTAGAAAACATCATCAACTTTTTATTTTTATATGGGCCGAAACTAAAGTATACCCTGTATACGACTCCATTTTTCATTGTGAATACAGCAACGTATCACTCAATACGATTTCAGAACCATTTCTCGCGCAAAATGAAATTTAGTGATTATTTAACCTGTTTTTCTTCAATTTTAGATAGTAGGCGCTGGAAAAAATGACACATAATGATCTGTTGTCCTAATAATACTGTAGTTTGGTACATATAACAGTTCCTACTTTTACATCTCGTTACCTACCTAATTTGTGTTGAAAAATTTGATATGTTGTCATGTTACATTTTGTGCCAAAGAAATTGTGTTGATGCTGAACGTGCGTACTCTAAAAAGTATCCAGAGAGGCGACAACCTGGTAAATCAATATTTAGACGGTTAGTTTTTAATTTAAAAGAATACGGATCATTTAAAAAATCTGTGGTTTCTCGGCAAAAGCTATCTAATGAAGAAAGTCAGCGTGATGTGTTATAGGACGTTGTCGAAAATCCTGAGGTATCCACTCGCACCATTGAAGATAATACCGTAGTAGCCAAATCCACCGCTCACTTCATTTTAAGAAAAAATAAATATCATCCTTATAAATTTAGGATTTGTCATGGACTCAGACCAGGTGACGATGCAAGGCGAAGAACCTTTTGTGAATGGTACACTAGAAAATGCCAAGACGATGAAAATTTCCCTTTCAAAATAATTTGGTCTGATGAAAGTATGATCACCAACAATGGTATTTTTAATAGGCGGAATGTTCATTATTGGTCACAACAAAGTGTCCAGACATCAACATCGTTTCGGTTTTAACATGTGGGTTGGAATTCTCGGTAAGAATGTAATTGGGCCTTTTATCTACCAAAACAATTTAACAGCAGAGCGGTACATAAATTTGTTAGTAAATCATATGGAAGACGCTCTAGATAATTTGCCATTAGCGGTTACTCACAGCTGCTGGTTTCAACAAGGTGGTGCTCCAGCACATAACTCTAGAATTGTTCGTGATTATTTGAACCGTCGCTTCCCAGGACAGTGGATTGGTTCTCATAGTGCTACATCCTGGTTCCTAACCCTAACCCCACTAGACTTTTTCCTTTGGGGATATATCAAGAATCAAGTGTACTCTAATCATAATTTTCAAAATGAAGAAGATTTGCTAAGATCGGTTACTGCATCCTTTAACAATATTTTTCCTAATATGTTAACTCAAATTTTAAATTCGTCTGTGAGAAGAGCGTACTTGTGCTTAGAAAATAACGGCGGGTTATTTGATATACATATTAGCTCCTTGTTATTACATTACAATTACAATTATAAACTAAACATTTGATATTGCGACTTATCTTTGTATTCAACAACGCAAAAATTCCGGCAAGTGGTAAGTTAAAATTTATACTTGTATAAATAAGACTAATTAATTTACTTCATGTATCAAAATGTGACATTTTTTCCAGCGCCTACTATCCAAAATTGAAGAAAAACAGGTTAAGTAATCATTAAATTTCATACGTTGCTGTATTCACAATGAAAATTGGAGTCGTATACAGGGTATACTTTAGTTTCGGCCCATATAAAAATTAAAAGTTGATGATGTTTTCTAAAAGACGAAACGTCGCTGAAAAATTCTGCTTACGTTATCAGGTAGTCCTTAAAAAGTGGCCATGACAAAGTGCTATTTGTTTTACATTTCCTTTGAAAATAAACCTAGGAGAAAATAAAAACGAAATTCTTAAATTTCGGTTTTTCTCGGATATCTCCGTAACTACTCGGAATATTAAAACTTTATAAATGGCATATTGTTGGACACATAAATCCGCTACTTTTCTCTAATTTAATCGTCACCGTATCTCTTACCGTTTCCGATATCCCCATGCTGTTCATTCTTATCTTGGACACACTGTATTGCTAGCCTTTCCACCTGGTACTATTAAGATTTTACTTCTAGAGTTGGTTTTTGGCAAATACCTTTCAGGAAACAACTCAAATTCATCTTCCGTTTTATTGTCACTGACAGAACAATTGACGAAATTTATACAGGCATTGCAACGAATATGAAAATTCAAGTTTGACGTTGAAGTTGGGTTAAAAAAGCTTTCATGTCTATTTTTGATGGAAATTTTCCAATTATTTACGTTTAATAATGTAAATAAATTGGAAAATTTTCTAGGAACCGTGTATGACCTTCTGTATTGAAAGCCACCTGTAGTGTTGACAGAATGATACAAAATTGTATTCTGTGTTCAATAATCCAATTCATAAAATCAGAATTATTAACACACGATAGGAGTTCGAGAAGTTTGCCAGAGAGTGGGTATAACAAAACGAAAATAATTTCGGAATTCTCATATATCCATCAATCCAGAAAAACTAGGTATGATTCAACTATTTTCCAGAAAACAGCTAGTTCCCTTCAAGAAAAAAGAAACTACCCAAACACCAAAACTACGTCACAATCACACTCGACGCGCGTTTCGCCAACAAAGTTAGCATCTTCAGGAGCTAAACTTACTAAACCGCTTATCCTAACTTACTTCTATTTATACAACTATTTCTTAATGGACATCAAATTATCTAACATTTCGAATCTACCTACTCTACCTACTACTTATCTGAGGGGCAACCGCACTCATTATCGAATTTGCCTACTTTTGTTGTTTGCTAATTCTAGCAATTTACCTGCACTAAATTCATTTTAATGTTATCCTACTTGTTTTGGATTTGATGACACAAATTTCTTGGAAAAAAAACAATAATCCATGAATTTATTATGAATAATGGGTTGTATCAGCATTCATACTATTTTTATATTTGGCAATTTCCAGACTCTCGAATGCATCGAGAAGTCTATGGTCATGAATCTGTCTGATTAATTTTCAACTTGTGTCATCAAATCGGTGGTCGTGATTCAAAGCGTGTTGGGCCACACTCGATTTTTCGGGTCTTGAATATCGTATATGAGAAATGTGTTCTCTGAACCGAAGTTTCATGGCCCTTCGAGTTTGACCCAAATACTTTTTGTCGCAGTCCTTACAGCTAATTCCATAATTCCCCGACTTTTCTCTTTCATCCGTTTTATCTTTGGGAGTACCCAATACTTGTTGAAGTTTACACGAAGTTTTGTATACCACCTTCATATTGATGGTTCTGAAAATACCTTCGAAACCTCGAGCAACTCGAGGTTCGAATGGGATAACGACATATTTAGGAGGGTTTTCCTCTCTTTGAAAAGTCGAAGAGCTACGAAGGGTTTCTTTAAATCTATGTTTTCTAATCAATTTGTCTACCAAGTCCACCGAATAACCGTTCACCTCAGCCAACACTAAACTTCGCTTTGTCGGAATTCCTTTCATTTTCAATAATAACAATAATTTGGATTTCATAAAATGCTCACTTACTTAAATGCAATGAATATTCAAGAAAATCGCTCGCTTCTTGATGGACACATATTTGGGTCCCTATGTCAACACTATGCTTTGCTTTCAATATAGTTCGTCAATGACCATTATTCATTACACGATTCTAATGACATTTTTCTATTAATTCATAGTATATGTCACTAAGGTAGACACGTTTAAATGTCCACAGATTTATTGTCTACGCATGTTTCGATACACAGTAGGTATCTTTCTCAAGCGAATGTATTACATTACAATACAGACAATAAATCTGTGGAAGTTTAATCGTGTTTACCTTAGTGTAACGTCAATCCAAAAAATCATGTTATTATGTTCGATATCGTTAACATTGTTTCGGATGTTACTGAAGATAGAAATCGAGGGGTGTCATATCTGGTGAACAACTATTAATTTGTAGCTATCTTGTGAAAGGATTACCATCTATATGAATTCTTATGGTTACCCTACATATGATTTTATGTTATGATGACATTATTATTTTTGAAGTATTGTAAAACAACTAATTTAATTTTTTTACTCGGCTGCGCTTCGTTAAAAAAAATCAGTTCTCAATCACCAAAGTAGCATTTCGCGCACTAGATACAAAAATAACTATTTCTGACATTAAACCTGTCATGGGTATGGCATGTTGATTTCATTGAAAATATGAACAGGATGTTCATAAACTGACTTTATGAACATCCTGTTTTTTCATTGAAATCAACATGCTTTGTAATGTTTTTTCACAACTTTCTTTAATTTTTTTCAGATGACTTGGTAAATTATTGTAGTTTTTCACTATCAGATAACTAAACGATCGTTTGAACTGTTCGGTAGGATGTGTAGGGGGTGTCAATAAACCCTTGAATCGTAGATTCAATGTATGCACATCTGTTCGAAATTTCAATTGGTTGTAAAGATAAACAGGCGTTTTTCTATTGATGATATTATAAAATAGAAATGCTGCATGTAAGAACCTACGTGGAGTTTTCAGTACTAATATCCCGACAAAATGCTGAATTTTCAAAAAATACTTTCACCTTGCTGTCACGAAAACTGCGTTGCTTAGAAACACCACGAGAGCTTGCTCGAGTGGTGTTTTGTACGGCAACACAGTTTGAGCGACTGGCATGGTGAAAGTATTTTGAAAATTCTGCATTTTTAAGGGATATTCGATCAGACAATTTCACGAATACATTAAATTATTATGGACTGAATGCGTATTGCAAGAACGGTTCATCATGTGTCATTAATGTCAGTTGAAGAGTTGAACCGTCAAACTGACGTTTCTAAATTTACAGTGATTGTTGTAACTATGGAAACGTATAAATAAGAAAGAGGCGAAACACCGATTTGAAAATACCACGGGCTGGAGACAGTGTTTTCGAAAAGTCCTTTTCTCATTGGTTTGAATTCAAAAAATGATGGCATTTGGTTGGTTTATATAATATGAGGGAAATTGTCACTAGGATCAAGTCTTTGTACATTGGAATATGTATACTCGTATCATGGTTACCCCCTATGAGTTTAAAAAGCTCTACCCAGAAAATATTTTTATTTTTTGTGGACGTATTTTATTATTCAATAACAGTACATATTAAAAAATTGAAAAATGAAATAATTCCAAAACTGAAATCCAAAGTAACAAGAAAATATTCCATAAAATATTACAATATAGTTTTACCAATAAGCTTTTTTTTTCTCACCATTCCTGCTTTTTCATCCTTGCCCTCCACTCAATAAACGCATGTTATACCCATATACACTTTTTTCTTTTTTTTTTCTTTAAATTTTGTCTCGCTCAATTTTTTTAATGTTCTTATGTGAAGCATTGATAGCTTGGAGAAGCCCTACACATACAAGAAACTATGTCTCGGTATGTTGTACCCAGCCACGCCAAACTTACTTAATTTTGATAAGAAATTGCAATATTTCTGTTAAAATTTATATGAAATAGTTGAATAAACCTGAAACTTAGTAGCATTCAGCATTGTAATGGATACTACGCAATAGTAGCAACTATACGAAAAAAAAAAAATTCTAGTGAATTTGAAAAAAGTTAATATTTTTCTGTACTTCCACAAATTGAAAATTAAAATATGAAAATTGAGTAACCGAATTCGACACCACTAGTTTCTTGGTTTATATAAAAATATTCGACTTACCAAGTGCACAGTAGCGAAGCCAGAACGAAAATGACACGTATGCCAGGTAGATAAGCTGTTCAAGAAATATGAAACAGTTTTCAACATTTTTTAAATATTCCAGGAAACCGTCCGTCACGCTTGCTCCCATATGTAATAAACGGGTCGTGAAAAAAAGATAGCGAGTGGACGTATCGTTATTTTTTGCATTATATGTATGACACGGCGTCTGATAAAACTATCATTATTCCTAATGATAATACGCAAATTGTTATACTTCCTATAAGTAGAATGCACTATCAGTCTTTTTTCATGTTTTACCTAGTTGTAGGTTCGTTCGTAGTCTTAATGAATCCCTCAAAATATTTTATAATTGGTGCTTCATTTTGATAGCTGTTTCTCTTTTCAAGACTCGGTATTTACTTGAGTTTTATAATTAATTGGGCAGGCTTATTATTCAAACAAAATAGTGGGTCACACTGATAATTTTCATTTTTAGTGAAAATATAGAGCTTGGAGTTTTTAACCCATTACATGCGCATGTTTCTATTAAAGATATTTTATGATATAATAATCTACTTAGTTCCATTGGTTTCATTTCCTGTAATAATTCTCCAACACGCCTGGAGAACTGCTTGGATAACATATTTATCAATTTTTCTTTGGAAGATTGCTCATTGCACATTATTGATCCTAAACTCTCAGATCACGTAGGCTTAAATCTAAAATAAGTAATTGTAATCCTCGGCACTTAACAAAGAAAATTTCTTACAGACCTATTTCAGACTTAGGCTTATTTCAACTGAACAGTTATTTACAAATGATGGACTGGACGTTTATCGATGATTCCTCTTTTGATATAGATGCAAAATCTCAATTCTGCCGTCCTAAGCAAAAAAGCCGTATCTACAAAAAATGTGAATATGGTGTTATTGGTTTCTGTAGTCTTGAAATACTATAAATTTGACTTTCTCCAAAGAAAAAATTACGTAAACTAGATTTAAATAGCCAAGGTTAATAAATCATTTGGTCTTTAGTTCACAAGTTTAAGCCTTTTCGTACTTAAGATGGTCGAAACTACAGATTCTCACCTTCAGAGTTTTTGCAGATACGGCTTTTTTGCTTAGGACGGCAGAATTTTTCTTCGATGTAATTGCATCGGCCCTAGATAATTTTTTTCCAGTCAAGTCCAAAATTAAAAAAAAAAACAATAAAAACAACCTGAATTGGTACACAGATGATTTGAGGCAATTGAGGAAGACATTTCATTTTCTCTCAGATGCGTATAAGACTTATCCTTGTGATTACCTGAAAGAGCTTATTAAGGACAAAAAACATATTTATAGAAAAGAGATTATAAAAGCTAAAAAAGCAGCAAATGATAGTGACATAAATCGAAATGGAAATCGACAGAAAGCAATGTGGAATTTAATCAATAAAAATAAAACCAAGTCTGATAATTCGTCAGATATGATTTCTCCGGATGATTTCAATAATTATTTCGGATTGCTGAACAATAAATCAATTCCTTACCTCCCACCGATGATAATCGGGAGAGTTATTTTACAAGTTTCCCCGAAACATATGCAGATGAGGAATTAAACTTTTCTGAAGTCACATCTTCTGGATATAATCAATAATTTAAAAAAGACGAAGAGTAACGATGCATATGGTATTAATGTAAAAATTCTTAACTGTATTAAACATATTATTCTCATTCCTGTCACCAAACTCATCAATCAATGTATCAGAAATAATGTTTTTCCGAAATTTCTGAAATGCTCAAAAGTGTTACCCCATTTCAAAGGTAATTGCATAGACGACCCAACAAACTATAGACCTATATTCAATGTGCCCACATTTGCAAAAAAAATTTGAAGTCATCCTTAAACTTATTTTGAAAACTTGAATTTATTTAGTAGCTCACAATTTGGTTGCAGGGCTAATTTATCGATAACCGCGGCAATAAATGCACTGATTGATGTAATAAATGAAGACTTCGAGACCTATGGGTACGTCCATGTACAATTCTCAGACCTAAGTAAGGCTTTTGACTGTGTACCGCACAATATATTAATCAATAAACTGAAATTTTACAACTTTTCCGAAAATAGCCAAAACATGATTAGGTCATATTTGACGGACAGAACACAATTCGTTAATTTTAAGGATGTCAGCTCTCAATCGATCAACATTAAATATGGGGTACCGCAAGGATCTGTCCTAGGTCCGGTCCTATTTCTTATTTATATCAACGACCTGCCTAATAGTGCTCCTTCAGCAAAGTTTACTCTTTTTGCAGGCGACACCTCATTAGCCCATTCAAATAGAGATTTTAATATGCTGCTAACTGAGGCCAATAATAGTCTGTCCTTGAAACAATCTTGGCTACATAACAATAAGTTAGTCCTTAACAAAGAAAAGTCTGAGACATTGATTTTTATCTTAAAACAGCACACAGACCTAAATAACTCTCATTGCGTAAAGTTTTCAGGTGTCCTCTTGGACGGTAAACTCACTTGGGAAGTACCTTCGACTTTTGTCTGCAAAAATATGTCACGGAAAATCTTTCTAATACGTAACCTGCGAAATTGCTTGTCACACTGAGCACTGTTAACAGCTTACCACGCACTGATACAGTCCACAATATCTTATTGCCCTTTTAGTATGGGGCCACTCAGCACACGCTTCAGCAGTCTTCTCCATGCAAAGGAAGGCGGTCAGAATCATTGCTGGATTGCCTTATAGAGATGATTGTAGGGGTGCAAACATTTCAAGATTCTAACTCTGCAATGTACTTACATACTGCAATGTCTTATGCATATAAAAGCAAACTTGAAAAACTATAGGACAAATGAAAGTTCACATTCATATACAACGCGAAACATAGATATGATACATCGACACTATCTGAGACTTTCGAGAACGAGAAATGGGACTAGCTATTATGCAATCAAGTTCTTCAATGATCTACCACAAGATGTCCAAGTTCTCGAGTGTGTTCAATTCAAATCTGTTATCAAGCGGTTCCTGGCTGATAATGCGTTTTATGATTTTGATGAGCTCCTATCAACCGATTTTCCTCAACTTATACATTGATTAATGTATCGTATACGTATTGCTGATTGTTAAATTTTATTGTGTATTTTAGTGTTTTTAACGACAAAGATTGTTTATCTTTCGTTATTTTATATTAATATTTAATTTTTTATTTTTATTTTATTACTGACTTGTCAAAGCACTATTGTGTAATATGACCAATATCTATCTATCTATCTATCTATCTATCTATAGTAAGGAATGAACTAATGAATGGTTTCATACCTAATAACACAATTTGAGCAGTGATTTTTCGCTACAAAAAGAAAAATATTTTAGAAATTTCTCAGAAAATCTCTCCCATTCAAACTTCCATCATATCCTTTCATTTACAGGAGGAAGTGAAACATGTATTTTTAGATGTGGTTGATGAGTAAAATATTCGAAATATAGGAAATGGAGGACATAATATGTCGATGATGTTTGCCATTTTGAATCAAAGTAGAGATGATTTAAAACTTTTTTCAGAATATCAGAGGAGAATATAGAAAATGAAAATATTGAAAAACCATTCAAAGGGAGGTTGAACCATCATCTTCATCTCGATAAAACCGTTTTATATCACAGAAAAATATAGAAAATGGCAACATTTTCGATATAGGTAAAGAATAATTGGTCGAACAATAAATGACTGAGAAATACATTTTCATAAAGAATACTTGGCATCCGCCAGTAGTATTTTTCCAAAGGATTATTGTTTTTGACTGTTTAGCAGTCACTGGAACATTATTATTCTTCGAAACAAGTATGATACATACGAGGATGTATTGATATCTAGTTAGCCTAGACCAGTTCTCTCCATAAACAAAATATTGCGTTACCATAGCAACGAACAATAACTTATTAGAAGTGTCTGTTTAAAGTTTGACAAAAAAGTAAACCAGAGTTATGCTATAAATTAAAAGAAAAAATATGTCCACCGAAATTGTGAAAATCGAAAAATTGGAGTATCGAGCCATCATCAAGTACCTGTATTTAAAAGGGTTAAAAGGTAAGCAGATTTACGAAGATATGCTTAATACCCTTGGTGATCAATGTCCTTCGTGTGCGACCGTGAAACATTGGACTGCAAGCTTCAAAAAAGGTAAATTTTCCATTGAAGATGATGACCGATCGGGAAGGCCAGTTTCTGAGTCAGTCCCCGAAAATATCGATGCAGTTCATGACATGATTTTAACAGATCGTCGAATTGGGCTAAAACGGATATCTGAAGCACTGAATATTTCATACGAATGCGTTCATCATATAGTTCACGTCAATTTGAATATGAGAAAAATTGCTGCAAAATGGATCTCCAAATGTTTGAATGTTGACCAAAAGCGTGCAAGGGCAGTAGCATCGCGTTCGTCTGTGCTCGATTTGAAAGCGATGTAGACTTCTTAAACCGAATTGTTACTACGGATGAGACTTGGGTACATTTCTACGATCCAGAAACAAAGCAACAATCGATGGAATGGCGACACTCTGGTTCTCCAAGACCTAAGAAGTTTCGTGTCCAAAAATCTGCTGAAAAAGTTCTTGCTTCAGTTTTTTGGGATTGCCATGGAGTAATCATAATTGATTTTTTGGATACGGGTAGAACAATAACTGGAGGTTACTATTCGACATTACTGACCACTCTACGAGAAAAAATTAAAGAGAAAAGACGCGGAAAGCTATCCAAAGGTGTTTTTTTTGCAGGACAACGCCCCTGCACACAAATCTCATGTTGCCATGCAAAAAATTCATGATTTGGGGTTTGAATTACTAGAACACCCCCCTCCGTCCGACTATCATCTCTTTCCTCAACTGAAAAAAGTTTAAAAGGTCGTAAATTTTCTGCCAACGAGGAGGTAATAAAAGCTGTGGAGGTCTGGTTTGTAGAGCAAGAAGAAACATTTTTTTTGAAAGGTCTAGAGACGTTGCAGGTTCGCTGTAATAAATGTATCCAATTAGGAGGAGAATATGTTGAGTAATAAAATATTTTGACATTGAAATTTTGTAGGCTAAGAATTTTTCAAAATATCCTCGTAGTTATACCGTTTCATATTTAACTCAGGAGAAAATCCAAAATAAACAAATTGTAGATATTGATCTCTACTTCCAGATGCCGTTTACAGAATTTGAATACGAGTAATTCCCTCAAATCAGAGCATCTGGCAAGATGTGCCCTTAGATTGTTTTTAAGGCGATTGTGCAAAAACTACACATTGGACAGAAAACATCTTACGCACAGTTGAACCAGATATTATTATCTAACAGTTTCCGCAACATTGTTCGTCCAGCTTCAGATTTATAAAAATTATAAATTATAGAAAAATGGTGTCTTTTTCGAGGTTTTCCGGATATTCTCAGAGAAAAATGCACCGATCTGGTAATATGATATACTGGAGTGATAATCAACGAACTGAAAATCAAAATTTTGGTGGAAACTGAAACCTGGATGAGAAAAGATGAAGAACCATACTATAATTTCAAGAATTTTAAATCCGTTTATTCAAGTAGACATAAGCGCGATGGTGGTGTAGGAATATTTATTCAAAAAAATGTTGAAGAAATTGAAAAACAGGAGAATCCAGTAACCTATTTGGCTATTCAAACAAAATCTCCTTCATTTGTAGTATGAAGCCTATATCGTCCCCCAAATTCCAAGATAAAATATTTTCTCAATTTCATGGATAGAACATTCGAATCGTTCAACAATATTGATTGTGAATGTTTATTTTTTGGTGATATGAACGTTGATTTATTTACTGATGAAGTCAAAACAGTCATTGGATATATATATATATATATATATATATATATATAGTTTGTAGTATTTGTGGGGTTACAGTCAGGGTTGCGGGCTATTTCAAAAAAAACTCTTTGATACTGTCAAGCTTTCGGTATAATTCGATACCTTCCTTAGGACAACTGAAAATACGCATTGTACAATAAATGTAGGAAATAATAAATGGAGTACTTACTAACGTGAGAATGAATAATGAAATTGGCAAAAAACGAAAATAAAATATACATGAAGTGAAATGAAATGACTGATGTAAGAATGACAGTGACTTAATTTATTTCAGTAATCCAGTGGTCTCTAGAGACCACAGGATGGATTATAATAATACCGAAATTTTGAATAGTGAAACTAATCTGTCTAAAAGAATTTTCATGGAAATGGTTCAAATCAATAATGAAGAACAGTCGATGAACAAAAGAACTGACCTGAGTAATCTCAGCAAAATTTATACGTATCTACTCAATTTTGAGAAACATAGGATAAAATCACCCTCTAATCAGAATCTTCCAACTTGATTACTGAAATAAATTAAGTCACTGTCATTCTTACATCAGTCATTTCATTTCACTTCATGTATATTTTATTTTCGTTTTTTGCCAATTTCATTATTCATTCTCACGTTAGTAAGTACTCCATTTATTATTTCCTACATTTATTGTACAATGCGTATTTTCAGTTGTCCTGAGGAAGGTATCGAATTATACCGAAAGCTTGACAGTATCAAAGAGTTTTCTTTGAAATAGCCCGCAACCCTGACTGTAACCCCACAAATACTACAAACTAATATACAGCCAGTCACGAATTTTCACCTCTCTCTCTCTATATATATATATATATATATATATATATATATATATATATATATAAATATATTACAAATAATTTTTCGATGTGTAATAATGAATACCCCACTAGAGTAACAACCAATAGCTCAACCCTTATTGATCATTGCATAACGAATTCGAAAAAAAATAGATTTGTGTTTGATTAATTCTGCGTTGAGTGACCACAAAATATATATAAATAGCGAGTATCAATAACAGACTTCAAAAAACTAAAATCCAACAAATTATAAATAAAATCAAGTTATATGACATAGAAAATTCAAAGCATAATCTCAGTGAATTTGGAAGTATCCTTGTAAATTATGAAAGTCCAAATGAAGAATACGAGGATTTACTCAAAATTTTTTAAAACCATTCATTCACCAGGAATGTAAAAAAGAAACATGATTCTAAACCTTTTTTAATGAGCGTATTGCACACTTCATTAAAGTTCGCGATAAATTCTTTTAAAAAAGAAAACAGAACCCTCATTCTGATTTATACCAAAAAGAGTATGATCATTAGAATAGATTAGTGAAAAAACAATTAGAGAAACAAAACACAACTTCCATGAAAATGAATTCTTCAATGCTAACCCAAAAAAGATTTCGAAGGCCATAAATGCATTATTATATAATTCAAGTAACACCAAAAAGGAAATCAAACACATAACCACGAATAAAATAAAATTCAGTGATCTTCTTCATATGTGAGGAATTTAATAATCATTTTGTGACTATTTTTTCAAAACTATCTTCAGCGATTAATACACAAAATAATTTTTCTACTCCCGTATGTGAATTACTAACGTCACACATCGATAAAAATGTGTAAAGCTTCATTTCACGAATCGGTGTGTGAAGTGCCATGCTTTTCTTATGGGATTTATTTCACGCACCGGTGCCATAAGAGTCAATACAAATTCACACACCGGTCGCTGGTCTAGGTAGCGGTGGCGAGAGAAATTGACAAATATGACAGTTCCCGCAGAGTGAAGTTCAGAGTTACATCAGTTAATAGACCGTAAATAGTAATTAATTACCCTCTGAATTAATAAATAGTACGACGAAATTTTGATTTAAACCGATTAGCCGTGTATTTCACGCAAATTCCTGATGGACAGCATTGAAGTACTCCAATCAACTCCTCCAAATATAACGTTAGCAGCCAGTGAAGCAAGTTCATCGTTATTGCCCCAAAAATCGTTGGGAATTTACGAAAACACTTTGGAAAAGTTTATGCAATGGCGCAATACAAACAACGTCATCAATCATTATCTTCGAAAGAGTAATATTAGCCTACCTATCTGAATTATCAACAAAGGTTAAATCTTCTACATTATGGAGTCACTACTCAATGTTGAAAAGCACCCTTAGTGTTAAGTACAACGTACAAATTGTACAAATTGGTGATTATCCGAAAGTTCGCGCTTTCTTGAAACAGAAAAACGAGGGATACATTCCTAAAAAATCACGCGTTTTGGAAAAGGAACACGTATTAAAATTTCTCAAAGAGGCACCCGATGAAAATTTCCTTTAATTCAATTTCTAAGTAAAAGTTCGAAGGAAAAAGTATAGTGTGCACCACGTGCGTGAAGACTTTTTTACGCTCGTTCCACACTCGCGTAAATAAGTATACTTCACGCACTAGATACACAATATACTATTAATTAGGGGGTGTTGTCTATGTTTTTGACACCAGTACATATTGATGAAATTAAAGAAATTATTGATAATTTAGATATTCATAAATCTTCTGGATTTGACGAAATTACTGCTCGAATTGTGAAAATTATTAAGAATGAACTCTCTCCCATATTACTTGATTTAAGTAAGTTTTTGAAAACTGACTGTGGCCCAGAAAAAATGAAGATTGCCAAAGTTTCACCAATATTCAATAGTAGTAAAAAAGATGACTTAATTACCGCCCCATTTCAGTTTTACCAAAATTTTGGAAAAAACAATGAATGTCAGACTTTTTAATTTTCTTGAGAAAAATAGTATACTGAGTCAGGATCAAACTGGTTTTCGCAGGTCAAGAGACACAGAGACAGCAATCTTGGTTGTTTTCTCAGATTCAAATTGACAACAACCAGAAATGCAGTCTTTTGTCTCTTGATTTGTGAAAAGCATTTGATACCGTCAACCACAAAATTTTATTGTCAAAATTATACTTTATTGGAATTAGAGAAAACATTCATGAATGGTTTCAAAATTACGATACCTTTTGAACAGGAAGCAATATGTATTAGTTGATGGTATTAGAAGTTCACTAATGGCCATAAAGTAAGGAGTACCACAAGGATCGATTTTGGGACCCGTTTTATTTTTGATTTATATCAACTCTATCACAAATTTGGAACTAAAAGGAAAAATCAAACTATTTGCGGATAGCACCACGTTAATATGTTTTGCGAACGATCTCAACGAGATACGTGAAAATATGAAGAGTGACCTGATAGAGATTTCAATTTGGTTGCAAATTATGAAACTCACTTTAAATTTTAGTAAAACCACATTTATGTACATTTCGAAAAAAAAATTAACAATGCCACTGAGAAAATTAATACAGTCGTTGGTGTACTGTTCAAAATTCGCTCCTTTTAAATACCTGAAGAATATTTTCTACTGTCTTATTTACTCAAACCCTCAGTATTTGATTTCCTTTTGGGAATTGCTAATAATTCAGTCTTGAGACCTCTTGAAAAACTCCAAAATAAATCAGTAATATTAGATTATACCACGAGTCAATAATGATGGCTATCATTCTCAAGGAATTTTTACGAGAGAATAATAGCCATTATTGCGAGTAGTATACTCTACATTATTTACGACTAATTCATTTATTTTAGATTTTTAGTGAATAAATTTATTTGTAAATTACATTCTGATAGGAAAATTCTTCTTCCATATCACTTTCCATCCTATTTCCTACACTCTCCATCATTAAATCACAAATAACACGCTTTTGACAATTATTTATTACATTGACAGTTTGCGTCAAATAATTGTCATGGCTGTTTTCATAGACATTTCGTTTCAAATACGGTCAATCATTCATTCGCGAGGGAATAATGATTCATTATTAATTTAATATTTTTATTTGTTATAATACTTGTATTAATATTGATCTTATGTATTACTGTCAAATAAGTTTGGATATTTATTTTGTAATTCTTTTTTAATATCCCTATTATGAACAAATTTTTTTCTTGGGATAACAGTGAAGTACTACTACTACTTAATCATAATATCCTATTAAGATAAATAACCACTTGTGAACACCTTATTGTTAAGAGATTATTTATGAACCCACATTTCAAATATCAAGTAGGACCGTTTCTATAAGTTAATATTTATCTAATAATATTTCTAGGAATGTCCTATTTTTGGTGATAAAAAGAATAGTTATTTTTGTATCTAGTTCGCGAAATGCTACTTTGGTGATCGAGAACTGATTTTTTTTAACGAGGCGCAGCCGAGTTAAAAAAAATAGTCGAGATTACCAAAGTATTTCGCGCATGAGATGCAAACAAAATTTTTTCTACAAACGTCAAAAATATTGTTCTAAAATAAGTAATAACTATGAAAAATAGTATTGAACTGGCTTAAATAATTTTTCCAAATCAAGTAATTACTGTAACTATGGAAATAAAATGGCATTTGTTGACAATTATTTCAAAGTGACAGTTCTTGATAATTATTTTGGAGTGACTTTTTATTCGCGTCAATTTCGTGCGTGATATTTATTATTGTAAAAGAATGGAAATTTCGAGCGACGATGAACTAAGCAGTACCCCACCTAACTTGATAGATGCGGCCAATTCCGTAATTTCCAACCTTTTACCGGAGAAATCGAGGCGGCAGTATGAAAATGCATATCAGCAATTTAAAGAGTGGTGTGAAGCAAATAAAGCCAGAAAAATATCTCTCACAATTTGAAAGCCTTAATTATTGTTCTACATTAATGAATAAACGATTTCTTGTTTTTTGCTTGATTGAGGAGTTGAGGACCATATAGGTTAGAATATGAAATTCCCATATAGTTTACATGCAGTGTGCGAAATATATTTCGCACATTACTTCGCGCACGGTGTCATGGTAACGAATGAAAAAGAAAAAAAGTGCCACTTCGCATACTGTTGTCAATGCGCGAACCTTGTCATTTTTTGACGTTTGTAGAAAAATTATATTTTCTAATAGACTCTACTCGTTATTTTAAGCGGCTGTCGGTTATTTTCAAAGAGATTAAACGTTATTTGACTAGGAGAGTCTAATCCCCATAAGACAATGGGAATACCGATAGAAATAAATGAAAGAACATTTGTGACGAAATGTGACGTAGTAGGACGTGTCATGGCCACCATTCTCCATAGACAGTGACGGACTAGCTCTTGGTATATGAGAGTTACATGTGACAGTTTTGTTTCTTGGCTCGAGTTCGACTCTGTACTCATGTCCAAGTACGTCACTATGACGCGTTGATGCTACAATATTCTGATTGGCTAGAGCTTATTAAACCCTCCTGTTAGTTTATTCTCTTTGGGTTAGTTTGGTGCCTATTCAGCAAACAATTGACTATCACCTGTCAGCTGCCCGGTTGTCAGATGAATAATGAGGTTCTGCATGGACTGGATTTCCGAAAAATTGGAAAACCGGAGTTCCAATTCAAAAAAGTCGCTGCAGTTTCTGCTATTCATTTTGCATTACTGTATACGCTATAGGCACCCAACCAGTATATGCGGTGCGGAAGATTATTGTTACCAACTTTGGAAACGGAACATATCATCTGAACCTAGTGGAAAAATTCAGAACTGCTTCCAAAGTTATGAACATTGTAGTCCATGTAGTTTATATACAAAAAATAGTATTCATACTCAGACAGATAGCAAACACATTAAACTATTTTCCTACGACACCTCTGAGGCAAAACAAGATTCAAAAGATGGTCTTTCTCTTTCACAGAAATCGTTTTGTTGGACTACAACGATTCATAATATCAAAACTATCCAGTTCTTTGTTTATGTGCACTACCAAATCGACAATGTATTATTTTATCAAATCGCGATCTAGTTCTTACCTTTAGTTTCAGAAACTTGTCAACTTTGCCGTTTATTGTCAGAATCAACCCGATTACGCCTATTGGCTGTTCAGGCACATACGTCATTGTGAGCGTTAATATCAGTTGGTTATAGAGTTTATCCAATCTCAGTAATTCGTTTCGTTTATAGAAATCATAAACTTGCCTTCGAAGAAAATCTTTTGTGGCCTCATCAAGTTCGTTTAATTTCTGATCTCGTTTTCTTTTACGATAACATCCCCTTGTTTAACCACTCTGGAAATAGTTGAATGCCCCAAACTGGTGAGATGAGATATCCTTCCGAAAATTTCATTGTCACATTTGTCGTTCATTTCCTTTTTAAGATTTTTATATATATTTAGAACAAGTCTTTGGGTCTGAACATGAAGATCTTTGTTTTTAAATTCCCGTTGTTCATCCGGTTGTGAGTCTTGTTCCTCACATTCTTCGAATTGTTCATCAGGTTGTGAGTCTTTTTCCTCATGTTCTTCGAATGGTCGTCAAAATGCCATGTTGCAACACTAAATACACAAACGTTTATACTAAAACTTTAATGTTGATTTTCACACTTTCAGTTTAAAAAACCGCGACATATGTTTTGCAAATACAATGGATTCTTCAAGCAGAAGTATACTGAGTTATACTATTATTAGGTCCTTCTTTTATATTCCCAAAATGTTAATTCATTTGGGAACAGTTTTATACCGGTTTTCGGATATTTCTATGATAACAAATAGTGTTTGTCAATAATTAATTACATTTATACCTAACGGCAAAACAAATTAAGTAGAGATAAAATATTGAGTTCTGTTCGTTCATTAAGTACGCTTCTGTTCTTCTTTTCATAAATATCACCAGGCTGCCGGACAGCGATAAAAATATTAAGAAGTGATTAACTGTAATTTATGCAACAGGCGGTCAGCGCATTACTGATTGCTTTCCACGCTTCGAACGGTTAAACGTAAAATATACTCAATCTGTTCTACTGTTTTCTTTATATAGGGAATTATATTTATTTAATTTTCCGTTTTCATCCTTCATTCGTTATTACACCATGTGCTATTTTGAACTAACCCTATATATTGTTGTTGTTTGTTGTTTAAAATTATATTGAGCTGAATGAAGTCATATTCAACTGAGATTGGATAAAGTATACATACTTTTCTGGCTTTCAGAAAAGAATGAAATTCGATTCAAAAAATATTTCTTGGGTACATTTAAATATGCTTTCTGTATTTTAGATCATATTGGACGATACACTTTTCTAGTGTACTAGCCCATTCGCAACTGGCATGACATACTGTGATTATAAAAACGTTCAGTGTCATAGCCTCGTATATGGAAAGAAAATAAAAAAAACAACAAATGTAAGTATTTTTTTATTTTGAATTGATGTACACTTATTTACGACTTAACATGATACTTAGACACAAATGGCACATGATTTATATAAAAATATCATGAGAATAATATACAGAAGTACAGAAGTCGAATATAAAACAGAGGAAGACTCAATACAAAATTTACAATGTTATCTAACCTATTATTTTACATTTTTACATTCTCGTTAAAATGACGGTCACATGCCTCATTAATTAGAATAGAAATCAAATGTTAACGACGCATTTTTTGATATAGTTCTCGTTATTTACGTCAATATTCCAAAACAACGTTCAATTCTGGAAAAGAGGTTCTAATGTTATCGCAATGCATTATCGTAAACAACGCTGAGACAGTGAATATAAGAAAATATTCGATTCTGTATGGAAACGAATATTTATATATTACAAATTTTCATTTTTGTTTGTGAATCATCACAGAAAGAACTTATTCGCGAATATACTGCAGACTATTCCACTCTTCTCAAGATATTCACGTAATCTGACCAATCACAAATGAAAGACAACTTGTATTATCGCGAAAACATCAGCTGTCTCTCAATTCTGATTGGTCTGTCTGGTCTGTCAGCGTTGGTGTTTTCAACGATGTAACCATAGATCACGAAGCAAAGTTTGACATTTTGACAGACCATAATTGTAGGCGAAAACGTCAAAATGAGTGGCATCGTAACTATATAATAAATTATTGATAGTTATAATGCATTTTTTGTGATTATAGTTGATCGATTATGAAATTATGAATTGATTGTTCATGTTTATAATAATACTTCTAATGCTTCGTGAAATAGTCTAATAAAATTCCACTCGTGATTGAATTTAAGTCTGTCTTTTATTTCTGAACTCAATTTAGTTTCGTTCAGAAATAAATCGACAGACTTATCGCGAAAATTCAATCACTTGTGGTATTACTACTGATAATTCATCGATTATTTCCCTCATCTTTCTAAATAAATTCGCTAATAAATAGTTATTAATTGAGAGACTTATTACCAGTTGCATGACGAGTTGAAGGAACTTGTTCACGCGTACATTTCACTAGTGGCCAAGATTTTTCACAAATAGTGAAACCTGAGAATGTGGAGATCAAAATAAATGTAACATTATACGCAGAGTGATGATCAATGACGGTCCATCCAATTCCATCTACTATTTAGGAACTGACTGAATATACGACAAATTAGTTACAACTCACAACTCAGGCATGAGCCAGATGAAATTCCTAATGCTTGGATAGTTTGACTCGCCCAATCGTGTATGAGGCCCTGGTGCAGAAAATCACTCATCACTGGGGGTGACGAGGAACAGCCTTGACCGAATCCACCTCCCCCATAGCAGCGCTACGGTCCTCATACAACAAGAAAACTCTATTGGTTATCGGGTACATTTTGATTTTGTCGTTGACGGAAAGTAAATGAAAAAGAAAAATCAATTAGTTCCATCAGTGATAATTATTATTACCTTTACGTATTGAATTACCTATATTGATGAAATATAATAGATGACTATATGTTTCTATTGATAGCCAGCAAATATAAAAATCATGAAAACCTTTATCCGAGTGGGACACGCATTGGAAAAAACCATCGCTGCTCAGATTCAAATTCTCTTATTAGAAATAAATGCGTTCTATCAATCATTTTCACTTTTCCCAGATAGTGTTTTTTATTCTGACTTTGCAAACCAACAAAATTCACTTAACTATCTCTACCTTACATTATTGAATTCATATATCTGATGTGATTGTTATCTCTAATCTTCACCCTCTTTTACATTTATTTTGATCTCCACATTCTCACGTTTCACTATTTGTGAAAAATCTTGGACACTAGTAGAATGTACGCGTGAACAAGTTCCTTCAACTCGTCATGCAAATGGTAATAAATTTCTCAATTAATAACTATGAAACTAGTCATAGTAGGAAACTGCATTTTTGGGACAGTGTTGAGGAGAGAATGATGAAAATATGAAATAATAATGAAGGAATTTCACCGAGGTATCGTGAATTACAGGGTGATTTCTGAAACGTTGATATTTTGTAATTTTTATCATCGAAAATTTTCATGATCACCCTATTTATCCCAACAAAATCATGTTTATACGGTATCAGCTATCTTCGGAGGATGATAATTCACTTGAATATACAGGATATATACGAAAGAACCGGCCATATATTTCACCAATTTTTCAAATCACCCTGTACGAAATGTTTGAATTGTGATTAATGATGGAATAGGAATAGTATGTTGCAAGCCAAAATAATTTTATCAATATTTCATTATTACATCGAATTTTCAGACATTATTAAAATGTTTTTATTTTTCACTCTGTACATAATGATATAATCTGCACCCTCTGAATGACATTTAGTAATATGAAGGTACGTTGATGATAGCAATGAAAAAAAAATGCAGTTGGCACTTTCAAATACCGAGAAAATAATTAAATAAAAATTAATGATTTTTAACTTGTATTTCAAAATCTATCCATCAACGAACTTTGCGATTCTTCACGTTCAATCAGCACATCTAATACTAAAATATACTAAAAATTCAGACAATTTCACAGAGAACCATTTTACCTATAAAAAGTGCGGGTTCCTTTCTTTTTAACTCAAAATTTTTCCATTAGTAATTTTGCTCGAAAAACTGACATTTGACTAAATCGCTCGACCTTCGGTCTCGCGTCAGTTTTTCTCGTAACAGTAACTTGCAAAATTGTTTCGTTACAAGAAAAAAAAAAAACTGAAAACATCATTTCTTGGCAAACCAAAGGAACGTTTTCTAAAAGGTTGAAAACTGATAATATTGTTCAATTGTTGGCTAGTTCAAGTTATCTGATATTGTAGGTTGACAAAATATTGATATCTATATCAAAATGTGATGAATGAAAATCTCATATCATCCCATTAACAATTGGGAAATAAAAACCTCCAATGATGAGTATTATACAGAGTGGCTTATTTTAAAGCGGAATACCACCCTAATTTTTGATTTTACCTATAAAAAGTGCGGGGTCCTTTCTTTTTAACTCAAAATTTTTCCATTAGTAATTTTGCTCGAAAAACTGACATTTGACTAAATCGCTCGACCTTCGGTCTCGCGTCAGTTTTTCTCGTAACAGTAACTTGCAAAATTGTTTCGTTACAAGAAAAAAAAAAAACTGAAAACATCATTTCTTGGCAAACCAAAGGAACGTTTTCTAAAAGGTTGAAAACTGATAATATTGTTCAATTGTTGGCTAGTTCAAGTTATCTGATATTGTAGGTTGACAAAATATTGATATCTATATCAAAATGTGATGAATGAAAATCTCATATCATCCCATTAACAATTGGGAAATAAAAACCTCCAATGATGAGTATTATACAGAGTGGCTTATTTTAAAGCGGAATACCACCCTAATTTTTGAGTTGTCCAATTTACTCGATTTTTTCTCCGATGATTATACTGCCAAAACACTGGAATAAAATTCGAAATGCCAAGGCCTGCATTGATTTTTTTCAAACAGCGCAAAAAACAATGCTGTGTTTCTATTAGGAAACAATATTTATTCGTGAAATTCCGTTAAAGCCCATTTTAAGGTATTGCAAATCCTGTGGAGTAGATAAAAATAAAAAAAAAATCCACTACATTTTTTGGATGTTTGGCAAAATAAATTCGAAGTAGGCTTTGAAATTTTCCATTCAATTTCGAATTTACGCGGCACTGAATTAAATCTATCGATGCACTATTAATTGAAAAATAAACTTTTTGAATCGGATAATAAATCTGGAAAATAAAACTTTGACAATTATTAAAAATACGAGTGAAGAAAAATTAATTATGAAATTGGTATTGGTATGGATGCGGGCCCTATTAGAGAGACAAGACATTTCGAAACATTTTTTTGCACTAATTGACGATTTACATATTTATTACGCAGAAACTGCTTTGAATACAGAACACATTCGAATGTATATTAGCTCTAGGTCAATGTCTTTTATTGATATCAGCCCATAATTAGCCACTGTTTTACTATGGCAATTTATAGTCAAATTCCCCCACACCAAGGAAAATTAAATTCATTTTATATCTGGGTTTGTGGGTTGAGTTTTTGAAACCAATATGTTGTGATGGAAGGAATAGATGACTCACATATCGTTATCTATATACAAGAACAGGAAAAAACATACTGCATGTGACCGCCGCTGGAAATAGCAATTGAAAATTTCATATACATAGTATAGTGCCTTCAGAAAATTCCTTACAATATATCGTAATTGATTGACGATCACTTTTTAGCAAAAAACTATAAAAAATACAGTACCGCCTGCTGGAATTTGGGACACACTGTATATGCTAACATTCTATGAATTTAGGCCTGGAACAAAGCAGAAACATCACGCCATGAAGTTATACAGGGTGTTTCATAACAAATGCGCAGGACTTCAGGATGTGATAGCTCGTCCAAAAATATGAAAAAAAGTTTCTATCAACTTACCCTCTAAAATGCACCATTTTCGAGTTGAAATTTTAAAAAAATAATCGTTTTTTGCGAATATCTCTGGAACCGTTTATCGCAAAGAAAACAAATTTCGTAGGCATTTTCTACTCATAATAAGCTATGTTTTGTGCTGATTTTTTATTTTTTCAAATTTATAATTGGTGAAAATTTTGAAGGGGTAGTGGGTGTTTTTTTCTTCAACTTCTACGCCACTGGAAAAAGTACAGTTTTGAGCCTCCTATATGAACCGCCAATGTTTTCTACACAAAAAAGGCATTCCTGGTCATAAGCTCTAAAGTTGACCGTTTTCAAGAAAAATCAACTTTCATGTTGTTTAAATAATGTTTTTTCCTCGAAAAATTGCTGCGTGCATTGAAGCTAACGGCGGACATTTCCAACAAATCAACTGAGTATGATTGTTATTGTTTTTTTTGCAATTAAGAAGTCAACGTTTGATTTTGTTACTTGTTTTAACGTTTAAATAAATTTTGTATAATTAGGAAAAAAATTATTTTAAAAAATTTACCATGTTTGTTGATGAAAGTTGATTTTTCTTGAAAACGGTCAACTTTAGAGCTTATGACCAAGAGTACCTTTTTTATGTAGAAAACATTGGCGGTTCCAGTGGCGTAGAAGTTAGAGAAAAAACACCCACTACCCCTTCAAAATCTTCACCAATTATGAATTTTAAAAAATAAAAAATCTGCACAAAACATAGCTTATTATGAGTAGAAAATGCATTCAAAATCTGTTTTTTTTGCGATAAACGGTTCCAGAGATATTCGCATAAAACTATATTTTTTTTAAAATTTCAACACCCTGTATCTCGAAAATGTTGAACTTTAGAGGGTAAGTTAATATAAACTTTTTTTCATATTTTTGAACGAGCTATCACATCCGAGAGTCCTGCGCATTTATTATGAAACACCCTGTAGAAAAAATCAAATCATTCTTATATGCGATGGCGGATATTTTCATGCAGAAACACATCGAAAAAAAAAAAAAAGTTATCAATATACTTTATACAAACACTTCATCGCTTACCTAATTATATTCTATACATTACGAACTGTATTACATTAATACCTAACTTGATATGTTATTTGTACACGGTAAAATAAAAAAATGTCTCAAATATTTTATTAAGACTATGGAGAAAAGAGAAAAATACACATCCAAAAATTAGGCCTAAATCTCTTGTAGCGCAATATTAGATAAACCTTACGGGTAGTTTGCCAAAATAAGTTTGCTAATAGTAAATATATGCATAAAGAGAATGAACCAAACACATCCAGTGAAACCACCCGACTCTACTAACTTTTGAACGGATAATTAGGGGAGATTTCGCTTTGGAAGGTCTGATATGATAATAATAATAATCCCTTTGTTTGAAAGTGGTTGACAATGTTTCACTTTGAGTAAGGTCATTCTGGACTTTCATTGTCTAAAAAAGAACAAAGAAAAATTCAATTCTCTGCAATTTTCAATCACGTCGTTTCAACTATTAAAATCTACAGTCGTTATCAAATGTATAATGCGACAATCTCAAGGATACTTTTTATATATGCTATGGATAATTGTGTGTCATTAGCCTAGGGGTAATTTGGCGGTATTCAGGTAAGCTTGTTAATTACAGTGCCAGGCCACTCCGGTACAGCATTGTTAATTCTTATCGCAATTTCAATTGATCCATGCCACTAATTAAGGGTTTTCACACATTACGGATTTCTATGCTAGCTTGACTGAAGACTTTGTTGTTCATATTATATGCACTCTCTTTAAACTTCCTTCTATACCAGCCCTCTTCTTTATGGATGACTTCGGCTTCAGTCCATTTTATGTTGTGTTGGGTCGTCCAGACATGATCCGCTATCCCTGACTTTGATGTTTCTCCTCTGCCTGCGGACAAAGGAAACGCAACGGTCGTCATGGACAGCGACCTCTATGAGAGAAAAATCGAGGAGGTACTCGGTAAAGGTGAATACAAACGATTGGCTAAAGATCCCACTGCAACGATAGAAAGAAAGGTGTACCAGACGCTAAAAAAGTACGAACAATTTTTCTCAGATACAGAAAGATGCTGACACCACACCACAGCAAGGCACCGCACCTTTATGGACTACCAAAAATCTACAAGGCAGAAGTTCCTTTGAGGCCGATAACCAGCTCTAGAGACTCAGCTACCTACAATCTAGCCAAGTTTCTACTGCCGATTATCCAACCACCTCGACGTGTATGAAGAACTCCAGGCACTTTGTAGTGATCCTGGAAGGGGTCAGAGTAGTACCAGAAGACCAATTCGTCAGTTTTGATGTGGAAAGTCTCTACACTAACGTCCCGGTGGAAGAGGCCTTGCAAATTATTCGGAAAAATCTGCAAGAAGACACAGAGCTGAAGAACAGGACAAACCTACCAGTACGTGGCATTATGGACCTGCTAGAATGTTGCCTGCGAAATTGTTACTTTCAAGAAAAAGACGGCTTTTTCTCCCAGGAAGACGGACTACCGATGGGATCCCCATTATCGCCCTTGGTAGCAAACATCTATATGGAATGGTTTGAAACTTTTGCTACAGAGACAGCCCATAAGAAACCTCAGATGCCTGCATCTACCGCATCCCTTGTGAATGCGGTGAAGCTTATCTTGGAGAAACTAAGAGACCACTTAGCGTTAGACTCGCTGAACACAAGAAAAACACTCAACGAGGAGAAACATCAAAGTCAGGGATAGCGGATCATGTCTGGACGACCCAACACAACATAAAATGGGCTGAAGCCGAAGTCATCCATAAAGAAGAGGGCTGCTATAGAAAGAAGTTTAAAAAGAGTTCATGTATTATGAACAACAAAGTCTTCAGTCAAGCTAGCATAGAAATCCGTAATGTGTGAAAACCCTTAATTGGTGGCTTGGATCAATTGAAATTGCGATAAGAATTAACAATGCTGTACCGGAGTGGCCTGGCACTGTAATTAACAAGCTTACCTGAATACCGCCAAATTACCCCTAGGCTAATGACACAAAATTATCCATAGCATATATAAGAAGTATCCTTGAGACTGTCGTATTATACACTTGATAACGACTGTAGATTTTAACAGTTGAAACGTCGTGATTAAAAATTGCAGAGAATTGAGTCTTTGGCCTTTTTTAGACAATGAAAGTCCAGAATAACCTTACTCAATAATAATTCCTCATAAACACTTGTAGAGTGTACTCAAGGGCATAGCCTGGGCGGGTAGGAGACCACTATTATTATTATTCACCATGACCGATGACTACAACAAAGTTGAGCAGGTGCATGCATGGGTTTCGGTAACAACTTGAAACTTTCTCGTAGCAACCCTTATGGGTTTGAGTTGAAGGGTCTTGAAAAAAGGATAGAATGGTTCAAGCAGGACAACTCTACAATGGCCTGTTACAAAATGAGATCCAGTCAAAGGTGATCTTTGACTGGGTGTATCAAGGTGAAAGAAAAGGTGAAGGGCAAAATAGACATAACAAAATACTACACACCCTTAAAATGTTTTCAACACGGTAACTGTATAACAGACTATTGTTTCACTAAACTTGCCCTTACCATTGTTTCAAATCATTCGTTATAAAGTTAATGAGGTGGGGGGAAGTTTTCCATAACGTTGGTGAACAACTATTTTATTCTATCGATAAACTATCCTACAAGGTGTTTCGAAAATTATTTTCGCAATAACTGGACGAATAGGAATTCTTTACATCATTTTATAACAAGAACATGACTAGACATCGAAATCACCTAAATCTTTAAAAGAAAATTCATTACAATAGTTCAGTCTTTCTATATTATCTGTTTAGTTTTTCGAGAATTCAGTATGGCGTATTGTAGCTATTGCTGAAGTAGTCGTAAGAGAATTGAGAAACACTAGAAATACCGTTTGCAAAATATCCTACACCTAAATGAATTCTCAATTAAACAAAGTATCTCCTGGAAAATGAGTCATTATTGGCTTTTCAATAATAAAACTGAAAAGATTATTTTTTGACCAAGACAATGACTACTCAATCATTCAACGAATTTTTAATAGAATGCTGATCGTCATTACTTTGATTTTGATGATTTTAAATCGAACTCCGTACAAAGTATGAGTAAAAAGTACATTCTTACTGCCGCTTAAATTTATTTTTCTTTCAAACTACTGGGTGAATTCATTAGACTCCAATAATTTGAAATTCTTTGATGGTATGTGATTAGAAAGTTTTCATTAAACCTGCCAGCACTTGATTTGAATTACAATTTAATATAATTTGATTACAAGTTTTCGAATTCATTTTAATTTACTCGACTTTTTTTCAGTACGAGAAATTGTCGGTTTTCTATTGCATGAAAAATAGACGTGTATCATTTGAGATATCTACGAACGCCATAATTTATTTAATTTTGTCCAGAAATGTTCTGGAGAAGGACTAAAATTTAGATTTGGCACTGCCTACTTCATACATTACCAAAAAAAGTGATATTCAGTAAATGTTTCGTGTTTCAGTATGTGGTTGATCAACTGACAAAATTCTAGAATAGAGACTATATTTTTTTTTCAGTTTGGCAGTTGAAATTTGAAAATTCTTGTATGAATGAATGTTAGTGGAAGGTTTTATTAGGATGAACTCCAAATATCTTAATTTTTTTCCGTATAACTATTGTGGCCAATAATGAAACATTTTTTTGGAACTTATTCCATAAACAGAAAATGGTAACACTGTGAGAGACCATGTTGAATTCTTTGGTTTATATGAAAATCAAAGCATTCGATTCTTTTCAATAAAACTCAAAAACAGTTGTACAACTAGTACATACACAACTGTTATAGCTTACACATATTATGAAAATGTAGCAGAAGCGTTTACTGACAAATCACTTACTACTTGATATTTTTTAATCGATATTTAGCATGAATATGTTTCAATTGGTTTTTGTTTGATATTTTGTTAGGATCTACAATATAATCACTCAAGTTGAGTTTTCTCTGTGAAAACAAGCATTGCAAAAGCATCCATGGGAAGGAAAATACTGACCTCGATTCGAAGAAAAATTGAACAAATATAAAAATGTAGTGGTACCAGTGAATCTGTGCGTCTGTGAATCTGTTAATCCAATCACCCAAAAACAGAGTGACCTCAAATCCACCATGCACCCCCTAAGGTTGAGGCCTGGAGGGATGAACGCCCCAGCACTCGTACGTACTCGACAGCTCACCCCCCAACCCACCACCACCGCTCGTTAAAGTGGTTCCTCATCCAGATGATTGGCGATCAGCAGATTGAATCTGATCATTTGATATGGAGAGCTCGTCCTATTCTCGGCCTGAAACTTTCTTATATCTGACAAGAGTTGTAATATGAATTTAACAATGACTTTACTTAATGTGCATGGTGCCCCCCTGAAACTGGCTGATGGCCTGAAAAAACACTTGGCTGAGGGCCAAGTGCTGTGTTAACTTTGGCAAGACCGGAGTTTATATACCTACATAGAACGTAGGATTAGTGTCTCCCTGAAATTTTCCACGGACATTCAATTGCAATGTGGTGAAAACGTGATTGTGTCACTTATTTTTTATACTGGCGAATGCATCGTTTTCTGTTATAAATACGAGGGTTGCTATTTATGTATTGAGAATTGGCAACACTAGTATTGCTAGGCGTGATCCAACTGTGCTATCGCAAAGTTTGACATTTTTGACAGTATACGTATTCAGAACTTTTTGTCATACATACGCTATTTGTATTGTTAACAGACATTTGAAAATTTCATCTCGGCCAAAAAATGGAGCTATGCCAGGGATCTTATGTCTACCCCTTTCACCCTAGGATTCAAGGCTTTGTCAATATTTTCAGGTATACTTCCGGAATGGAAGGAACGTTTCAAAACATGGTCTCCACATCCAATAATATTACAATCATGTGATAAAATCATCAACACCATAAATAAAAATCCACAACTGACAAAAATTACATGTTTCCTGGCTCTGACCTGGTGGAACCATGATAGAGTTGTTTGTGGGGAGTGAAGCTACTCATAGAAGGAGCGTCACTCCTCCAAGAAAGACCTGGGGGTCCAACTCTTGCGTAGACAGGTTGGCCGGAAGTGCTGGAAGGTGAAACGATATCTGGAGGGTTCTCGTGTGGTTTCTTGACGTTCCTGTTTCTTCGTAGCGTGTGGATAGGAGAGAAGTAGGAATCCGAGTATACTTTCCTGTTGTAGTAACCTCCGTTAGCTGAAGGGTAGGGACTCTCATCGTCGGTGTTCGAAGAAAAATTGTTCCATTTCTGAAAAAAAAGATCAGGTAATTGATTATTCATAGATCACGAAATTTTATTATGTAAATTATTCAATATCGGGATTAGAGGTCATGTACATGAACGGTTCCAAAATTATTTATCTGGGAGAAAACAATATTTTTGTGTTGAGAATGGACAATGTTTGATGGGGAATATAACATGTGGTGTACCACAAGGTTCAATTCTTGGACCTTTATTATTTCTTATATAATTCAATTCAATATTCAATCTTAGTTTGCATGGTGAGCTCAAATTATTTGCGGATGACACATCATTGATTTATTTTGGGAAAAGTGATAATGTAATAATCGAAAATATTCAAGCTGATTTAAAAATAATTTAGATTTGGTTAAACGATCACAAAATGACTTTGAATATTAATAAATCTTCTTTCATGTTTTTGTCAAAAAGAAAATCCAGACATATTGCAAATTGATTAGCTCTCAACGGAAAAAATATAAAATATTCAGAAACAACAAAATTTTTGGGATTATACATTGATGAAAACCTTTCTTGGAAAAGTCATATTGAAAATCTTAAAAAAAATCTCCTATAATTGGTATTTTGTTCAAAATTCGATATTACATTCCTGAAATATCTAAAAATGATTTATTTCAGTTTAATTTATTCAAAATTTCAGTACTTAATATCAGTATGGGGAAGTGCCAATTGTACTATCTTGCGTCCACTCAAATCTTTGCAAAACAAAAGTATTGAATGTATTTTTAAATTACCATTCCTTGAATCTACATCACATTTATATGCTCCAAACAATCTATTGAATATCAATTCTTGTACAAATTGAAAATATGTATATTCATCCATTCTGTCATCAATAAAAGGAAACATTCATCTCTGGAATTTAATTCAACCGATACAATACTCAATCACCAAACTAGACAATCAAATAGTCTCATCACGCATAGAATAAAGACAAACATTGGGAAAAAATCAATTTTTTACAGGGTGTTTCTTAAGTACGTGTAGAAAATCCAGGGGCGTGTTGCTGACATCAAAATAAGAAGAAAAGTTCCCATAAACATATGTCCGCAAGTTATTCGTTTCTGAGAAACAGAGTGTCAAAGTTGAATTCTTATTTTTATTTTTTGTGAATAATTTAAAAATAATTTTGATATTTGGGTAAAGTTTGGTATCTGGGAATATTTATTATTTAGTTTGTGTATAAAATATATTCTTGGTAGAGGTCACTGCGAGCAACCGTTTTCGAGTTATTGATTTTGAATGACAAGATTTTTAAATTCAAATTGAATTCAATTTGAAATTAGTTTTTTCATAATTAACATAAAATTTGATTTTTTCATTGAAAAATCATCCCAGATACCGAACTTTACTCGAATATCAATAATATTTTGGAATTTATTCACAAAAAAACAAATATAAGAATTAAACTTTGACACTCTGTATCTTAGAAACGAATAACTTGCGGACATGTGTTTATGGGAACTTTTTTTCTAATTCAGACGTCAGCAACATGCTCCTAAAGTTTCTACACGTACTTAAAAAACACCCTGTATAATGGAATTTTAATATTCAATAATATACCCAATAATTTAAAAAATATCGTACAAAAAGATCGTTTCAAATTTCATTTAACTTATCAAAATGATACTTAAAAAAAACTGATGCAAACAATTTCAACTTGAAATTTTGTTGTTTATTGTATTAGCTATAGATTTAGGTCCCTATTATAAACATTTATGTTTCTTGGGCTCAATAAAGATTATTATTATTCCTTTATAACATAAATTATCTATACCGGATGGCCATAAAAACCAGGCTGACCTTGTAACTCTTCTAAGTTGTTTGAGATATATTTTCTAAATTTGGAGAAATATATCCACTATATATTTCAACTAAATGAACTGAGTTTACCCATCTGAATTCAAGGAGAATTTAATCATAGGCACGGATTTATTAAACTAGCCCTTGATTGAAAACTCTAGAAGGTATATTATTCATAATTTTTTAACGACAAAAATATTGTTGCTTTGTTTCTTATTATAAATTGAATTTAAAATTACCCCAAGAATTATTCCCGCGACAAGCTTTTATATCATTTAAAATTCTATAATGTAACAGAATGATGTGTTTAATTCACTTTTAAATTAATTTTCTTCTCTTTAGTTCATTTAAATAAAAGCTTTTTCCTAAATAGTATTTTTTAATTTTTTTTTAGTTTTCTTTGGATATGTTTAATGATAGGGGTTAAAATTTTTCAAAACTATATTTTTCGGTGTTTAGATATTTTTCACTATTTTTACAAATTTTTCTGATTTTGTTTTCGCCAGTTTTCGCAACTTTTTTTAAAGGAGAGAGCGAGCCCACCGGCAAACATTTTTTGTCGTAATTTTCCATGTATGAAACCCTTGGAAAATTTTCCAAATTTCTACGCGTGCTCTATCAAGCTTTCGAGTGGGGAAGAGGAGTACATTTTTTTGAAACCGTATTATTCAATGGTCAGATAATTTTAACTATTTTAACGGATTTTTTCGATTTCTATTCCGCGAGTTTTCCGAGAAATCTTTTCTCGGAGAATTTGTTTTGTGACAGGAAAAGGGGGTGAGCCCCCCGATCGATTTTTTTCATCATAATGTCCGAAACTGTTGAAACATTTTCCGAATTCTTTTGCGTTGTCTATCTAGCTTTTGGAGAAGGACAGGGGTGCTGAAATTTTTTTAAACCATATTCAACGGTCAGATATTTTTCACTATTTTTACGGATTTTTTCGAATTTAATTTCACAATTTTCCAATTTTTTTTAGAGAAAAGGGGGTGGGGGCGAGCACCCCTATCTATTTTTTTTCGCAGTAACGTTTGACGTCCAAATCCGTGAAGAAAACTTCCGAAACCCTACGCGTTCTCTATCTAGCTTTTGGGGGCCAGGAGGGGACAATTTCTTCGACATTAACGTATTGTCATCGCAACTGAACCTACATGAGAAATTTTAATTCTTTAGGATGAGAGGAAGTGGTTATGATACAGCATGCATCTAACACAGAATAAAATAAAAGCTTTAAAAAAATACTCACCAATCTTTTTCCAGCAGCTACCAAAGTAGTAGTAGCATACGGTGCTGGAGAAATAGCCCCACTGTCACTGTCCACCAAATTGGCATTCACCTCCGCGTAATCGGGAACCTGAGACATCTTGGAATCCAGATTCGGACTGGCATATTCCTGCACTTGCATGTTGGAAAAATCATCAAACTTCCTCCCCGTCACGGGGTAACATTTTTCGGAACTGTACTGCAGGTTATCGGGTCGAGCAAATTCGTTCTGGTGCATGGGATTCGAACGAAGGTTGACGCTACCGAACGCGCTTCCGGGGACCCCGTTGAAAACGTACTCCGTCCTCTTGTGCTCTCTTGGCGTCAATTTGGAGTACTCCGGCAGAGAGTTGGAATAGTCTGGAAGATTATCCTTGTCCATCCACAGCGGGGTTTCGTGTTTAGAGTCCAGAGGAGTCGTTAGAACCCCCCCGTTCGAGCGGCTGGGAGTCATGCTTTTCTTAGACAGCATCTGCCTACGTCTGACGAATATCATAGCTCCGAATAGTACAACCATCACCGACACCATGCTGATCAGGAGAGCCATGAACCAGGTTTCTGTGATGAAGTCTCCAGTCTGCATGTCTGCATCCACGGGCCTAGAAGAGAGTTTGAGAATCATGTATTGAGAATTCTAACCAATTTTGGACATTGCTCCTAACACCTGAGTGAAGGATGAGACAATAAAATAATTTGCGATGAACTTATGTTGACATGAGGTATCCCGAGGAGACATCAGACTGGAATCCGAGGTGGGGGGGTGCCTGCCCTCAGGGGAGCTGCCTCTTCCCCATCTGTGGTGCCTAGTAATGGATGAACTCCTGGGTAATCTCACAGATGAAGGTTTCGAGGCGCAGGCATACGCAGACGATGGAGTTGTCCTAATCAGCAGACGATTCATCGGAGTCGTCTGCGACCGTATGCAGGCTGCCTGCAGAATAATTGAGAGATGGTGCAATGATGCAGGACTCTCAGTGAATCCGACAAAAACAGAGATGATCCTGTTCACCAAACGGAGGAAAAAATATGGATTCAGGCCACCTATCATGTTTGGGCAGAAGCTGGAGCAAGTTCAATACCTGGGGGTGGTCCAGGGGCACCAATCCAGAGATCAAGCGCTGGCTGTACACGGCAGTCGTAAGACCGAAGATCTATTATGGGTCAGCCGTGTGGTGGCCAGGCGCACAGGGCAGCACATTAGGCCGAAAACTCAGCAAGGTTCAGAGGTTGGCCTGCTTGGTAATAACGGGCGCAATGAGCACAGCGCTTGTACAGGAATGCGGAGATGCGCTCGAGAAGATAGCTGAAACCAAAGAATATCTACAATGTTCAGTATTGTAGATATTCTTAGCTGAAACGAAGGAAGTTCAGCTGGTATGGGTCTCGGGTCACAGAGGGGTGTGCGGAAACGAGGTGGCTGACGGACTTGCCAGATCCGGATCCGCAACTCCGTTCTGTGGGCCGGAGCCTATACTAGTCATCGCAAGAAGCCAAACCTCTTTAGTCCTCGACGAGTGGGCAGAAGAGCTGAATAAACTTTGGAGGGATAACACCGGCTGCAGGCAGTAGAAAGACTTCGTGGCCGGCTCCAATAAGTCAAGGACGACATGGCTCTTAGGCAGAAACCGTCAAGCACTACGCCTCCTTATAGGAATACTAACAGGACATTACAAGTTAGGCAGACACCTATCACTTGTAGGTATAGAAGACAGCCCCACTTTCCGCAAATGCGAAGAAGACGAAGAAGCTTCATCTCACTTTCCCGGCGAGTGTGAGGCATACGGGAGGCTAAGATTTGGAAGCTTCGGAGTTGAGAAACTCCAACAAGAGGAACTAATCGACTTGGAGTGGTCGGACATATTGACCTTCATTAGTAGGTCACAAAGGTTCGAGAAGGAAAACTAGGAGGATGAATAAGTGGAGAACAGGTGATGGCAAAAAGGGTCCATGAGGGCCTACTTGCCTGGCTGCGGTTGCGGCCTCCTCAAAGAACTACTACTACTACTACTACTACTATGCTAACATGATCTGGAAATTAATATAAATACATTTTCGAAAAGATTCTCTTAAGAGATTGTTACTAGGTATAACAACGACAAGTTTCTAGTTTCATCAAAAGGTACGTCTAATAAGTCTCCATGCCCACAATATGTGATATCAGGTATTCATTACCTACTTGATAGACGTAATAAAATAAGAAAATATCGATTCTACATTTGAGAGGAAAATATTTATTTCGCTCCGTATGAAATCTTGGGAGACATTCTCGTTTGCTCTATTATTACGACCATTTCTATTTGTACATTACTCCAAAATTTGAATTTGTTAGTATGTAGCGTTTTAAGAAAAAATCGATTCTACGTTTGAGAAGAAAATATTTATTTCGCCCTGTATGAAAACTTGGGAGACATTCTCGTTCGCTCCATTATTTCGACCATTTCTATCTGTACATTACTCCAAAATTTGAATCTGTTAGTATGTAGCGTTTTAAGAAAAAATCGATTCTACGTTTGAGAAAAAATATTTATTTCGCCCTGTATGAAATCTTGGGAGACATTCTCGTTCACTCCATTATTTCGACCATTTCTATCTGTACATTACTCCAAAATTTGAATCTGTTAGTATGTAGCGTTTTAAGAAAACATTCTATTTTTGAGAGGAACATTTTTATTTCGCCCTGTATGAAATATTGGAAGACATTCTCGTTCACTCCATTATTTCGACCATTTCATCTGTACATTACTCCAAAATTTGAATCTGTTAGTATGTAGCGTTTTAAGAAAACATTCTACATTTGAGAGGAAAATTTTTATTTCGCCCTGTATGAAATCTTGGGAGACATTCTCGTTTGCTCCATTATTTCAACCATTTCTATCTGTACATTACTCCAAAATTTTAATCTGTTAGTATGTATCGTTTTAAGAAAAAATCGATTCTACATTTGAGAGGAAAATTTTTATTTCGCCCAGTATGAAATCTTGGGAGCCATTCTCGCTCGCTCCATTATTTCGACCATTTCTATCTGTATATTACTTCAAAATTCGAATCTGTTAGTTTGTAGCGTTTTAAGAAAACATTCTACATTTGAGAGGAACATTTTTATTTCGCCCTGTATGAAATCTTGGGAGACATTCTCGTTCACTCCATTATTTCGACCATTTCTATCTGTATATTACTCCAAAATTTGAATCTGTTAGAATGTAGCGTTTTAAGAAAAAATCGATTCTCCGTTTGAGAGGAAAATTTTCATTTCGCCCTGTATGAAATCTTGGGAGACATTCTCGTTCGCTCCATTATTTCGACCATTTCTATCTGTACATTACTCCAAAATTTGAATCTGTTAGTATGTAGCGTTTTAAGAAAAAATCGATTCTACGTTTGAGAAGAAAATATTTATTTCGCCCTGTATGAAATCTTGGGAGACATTCTCGTTCACTCCATTATTTCGACCATTTCTATCTGTACATTACTCCAAAATTTGAATCTGTTAGTATGTAGCGTTTTAAGAAAACATTCTACTTTTGAGAGGAACATTTTTATTTCGCCCTGTATGAAATCTTGGAAGACATTCTCGTTCACTCCATTATTTCGACCATTTCATCTGTACATTACTCCAAAATTTTAATCTGTTAGTATGTATCGTTTTAAGAAAAAATCGATTCTACATTTGAGAGGAAAATTTTCATTTCGCCTAGTATGAAATCTTGGGAGCCATTCTCGCTTGCTCCATTATTTCGACCATTTTTATCTGTATATTACTCCAAAATTTGAATCTGTTAGTATGTAGCGTTTTAAGAAAACATTCTACATTTGAGAGGAAAATTTTTATTTCGCCCTGTATGAAATCTTGGGAGACATTCTCGTTCACTCCATTATTTCGACCATTTCATCTGTACATTACTCCAAAATTTTAATCTGTTAGTATGTAGCGTTTTAAGAAAAAATTTATTCTACATTTGAGAGGAAAATTTTTATTTCGCCCTGTATGAAATCTTGGGAGACATTCTAGTTTGCTCCATTATTTCGACCATTTCTATCTGTACATTACTCCAAAACTTGAATATGTTAGTATGTAGCGTTTTAAGAAAAAATCGATTCTATATTTGAGAGGAAAATTTTTATTTCACCCTGTATGAAATCTTGGGAGACATTCTCGTTCACTCCATTATTTCGACCATTTCTATCTGTACACAACTGCAAAATTTTAATCTGTTAGTATGTAGCGTTTTAATACGAGGTAGGCGGAAAAGGAGTATTTTCAATTTATGTTTAGCCACAGGTATTTTCCCAAAATCACTGAAAAAATCATTTGTTACTCCAATATATAAAGGAGAAGATAAAAGATATTGTGATAATTATCGACCTATTACTTTAATTGATAACATTGCCAAAATTTTAGAGAAATGTTTCAAAATTAGATTGACAGATTTTCTCGAAAAACTTAATTTATTATTTTTTAACCAGTTTGGATTCAGAGAAAAAAAAGGGAACAGAGAATACAATATTTAATGTTACGGAAACCATTTATAAATCGTTAGATAATCAAAAGGAAACCCTTGGAATATTTTTAGATTTAAAGAAAGTGTTTGACACAGTTTCACATACAAAATTATTATCAAAATTAGAACGGTTTGGCATAAGAGGAATTTGCCTGAAACTATTTGAAAGCTATTTATTTGAAAGGGAACAAACTGTTCAGATTGATCATATCAAAAGTAATTCTAGAAAAGTAAAATGTGGTGTTCCCTAAGGGTCAGTTCTAGGACCTATTTTATTTTAAATTTATATCAATGATCTGTTAAATACGAAAATTAAAGGAAAGTTGTTTTCTTATGCTAATGATACAGTTTATTATAGGAAGTGGGAATATCTGGGAAGAAACAGTATCAAATGATGAATTTGATTTATCAATTTAAAAAAAAAATATCTCAATCACGACTTACTAACATTGAATTTGAAAAAGTCTCATTTTGTGACATTCCCGTTGCATGAGAATATGCAACCAGAAAAAATTGATGAATTAAAGATCCATACTATTTCATGCCTAAAAAATGAAGAACTGTGTAACTGAAGCGAACATATCTCCAAAGTTGATGTTATAAAGTATCTAGGAGTTCATTTAGATTGCAACCTCAAGTGGCATAAACAAATTACTGAATTGATAAAAAAACTGAGGAAACCACTTTATAAATCGTTGAGAAACATTGTCAGTCGTAAATTAATTATAAGTTTTTATTATAGTCTCTTTCAGTCTATCTTGGCCTATGGTATAATAGGTTGGGGAGGCATTTACAAACAAGTTTTAAAACCACTTACTTCAATTCAAAAGTATACCTTGAAAATTATTTTTTAAAAACTTTTTGATTATTCTTCTAAAATTCTCTTTGAACAATATAAAATTTTATCTGTCAAACAATTATTTTATAAATCATCTACAGTTTACATAAGAAAAAATTTACAAATTGATAATCGTATACAACATAAATATGAAACAAAGAATAAAATGTATGGTTGGATATCAACTGAAAAGTTCTCTACAACTTTGATGCAACAGCATGCCATTTATATAGGTAAAAAGATTTATAATAATTTGCCAGTTCCTTTAAAAAAGCTAGTTTTTGGGGAATTAAAAATTAAATCAAATTCTGTTTGATTGATATTTCTGAAAAATTGGAAAATTATTTGTAAGTAAAATAATTTCGAATTTTGATGTTTTAATTGGTACCAACTTAGTTTTTTGTAATTGTTTTTATTTATACAAAATGTGACTAATTTTATTTAGGCATACATTCAAGTTTATTTTGCTATTTTTTCTTTCTTCATATGTATATATTATGGATATTTATCATGTGTATTTTGATATGGATTATTTCATAATTAATTTTACGTGATGAATTATTTGATCATGTTTTCAAGAGAAATTTCTATATATTATAGATCGATATTGTATTATTAACAATGAATAAATATATAAATATGAGTATTGATATGAAAATCACATTATTGTATGTTTGAGCTCCAGTGTTGAACACCTGGAAGGATTTGTTGATTTTTGGTTTGTAAAAACAATAGATGTAAGGTTTTTATAATTTTCTCGAAGTATTGATTCGTATCATCCAGTCAGCTTGGATTCAAAATGATAAGATTGAAAGGATTATTCCGAACTAACCTTTGGAAATTATTGTCGGATATCCTGGAAGCGGGTTCCAATCGCAATGTAGCTGCTGCGTTGAACGGGCCCACTCCAGCTCTGGTACTTGCGGCGACCTTGACGTAGTACGATATTCCAGGCGACAAGTTTCCGAGAAGCAGACTGGAAGCCTTTCTCCCGACTGTCATAGTTTTGGTTACATCAGACCCATTAGTTTTTATTTCGACTTTGTAGCCTAGAAGTTCACCATTCAAGGATATCGCCGGTGGAGGCTTCCATTTGAGGAATACGGCTGTGGAGTTGAGCAGGAGTGCCTCCATGTGAAAAGGGGGCTCCGATGGGACTAAAATAAAGTATGTATATGATTTATAAACTACTCAACACTAATTTCGTCGCACCCCAAAATTTTGACCATATTAAAATCTGAATAACTTTTTTCTGCATAGGACAATTTGAATGCTGTAAACACTGTTCGCTAGCCCAGTCTTCTAGCTATAATCTCGTACTTCTTCAAAACATAAGGTTTTCCGTATAGAATCACTACAGGGTATTATCTGAAACTGTGCAAAATTTCTGAATTTTCAAAAGGATCCCAAATGAAGAAAAAATTTTTTTTTTCAAATTTGACAGCAGTGGCATGAAGATGAACTCATTACCTCAAGATATTTTTCGAATTGTCTTATTATCTCTTTTGTTTACAGGGTGATCTCAAAAATTTTAACTTTTTGGTTTTGCAGTCATAACTTTTTTCCTCTTCAACCGATTTTCAAAATCTCCGGCTCATTTTGAAGCTGAAACTTTAGATGAAGAAATATGAAGATCAGAATAGACTCAAGATGAAGATTGAAGATCAAGGGTTTCCTCAAAGGTGACCTAAATCTGAAACACCCTCAAAATCCGGTTGGTATGAGAATTAAATGAAAAACATCTTGATTTCGGAATGATCATCCATTCTGAATACGTCCAGATCTTCCTTGCTGTCAGTAGTCAAGAATTGGGCATGAAAAAACCCAATTGTAACGGCAAGATTTTGAAAAAAATAAAATCAACCCATTGTTCGCCTGAAATGAATGGCCCGTAACCAAGATAACAAGAATCACAATCAATGACTGACAAGCTAGGTTAGACGTCAATTTTGATTCGTTTGCAAAAAAAATTATCATATCGATGCCGCATCTAACGCCCGACCAGCTGGAATTGATTCCACGAATGACGGAACAAGGATTATCTACCCTCCAAATTGCCAGTCTGCTTGGAACAACAGTTAGATCCGTCCAAAGGGCCCACGTCCGAGCTAACGCTGGGGATATTCAGTATCGACCTAGGGGGCCAAGAAGGGGTACAAGAAGAAGAACAACTCCCGCTCACGACCGCCTTATTGGAAGATTGGTACGGCGGACTCGGACTTCAACCGCCCCCAAAATTCGTCGTGAATTGATCGATGCTACGGGAATTCAGGTTTCAAGTCAGACAATCCGACGCCGGATCCACGATCTTGGATTACACGCAAGGAGACGAGCTGCCTGCCCCTTACTGAAACCTGTACATCGAGCAGCAAGACGATTATGGGGGGAAGAACATCAAAACTGGGGAATAGCAGAGTGGAGTAGGTGTATGTTTACGGATGAGAGTAGGTTCAACTTGTTTCGAAAGGATGGTCGTGTGTTGGTTTGGAGAGGGAGGAATGAAAGGTTTTTGGAAGGAAATATGGAGGCGAGGGTGGCTTTTGGAGGTGGAGGAGTGACTGTGTGGGGTGGAATATCGATGAATGGGAGGAGTGAATTGGTGATTCTGAGAGGAGATAGTATGAACGGTGAGAGGTATAGAGATTTATGTATTAGAGAAATCGTGGTCCCTTACGCCGCAAATATCGGCAACAACTTTCTTCTCGTTGATGACAATGCGAGACCGCATAGGGCTCACATTGTCAACGAGTTTTTGAGGAATCACGGTATTGAGCGAATGAACTGGCCGCCTTTCTCTCCGGATATGAATCCGATGGAACATGTCTGGAGTCGTATGAAATTGAAATTGAAAGAAAGGGAAGGGCGAATGGAAAATTTGGATGACTTGGTGAATGCGGTACAGCAAGAATGGACAGCTGTACCACAGGAGTTCATTGATAGTCTGATAGACAGCATGCCGGAAAGGGTCAATGAAGTAATTGCCAAAAGGGGAGGCCCCACTAGATACTGAATATCAAAAAGATTTTTTAGTTCTAAAGTTATTCAAGTTATTTTCTCTTTGTTGTTGTTCAATAAAAACTCAATAAAACTTGTTTTCTTGTTCTTGCTTACTAACACGATTAATGCTCCACGATTGAGAAAAAACCGCTATTGTGAAATGAGCCTCAGTTGGTCAGGCTTGTCAGTCACTGTATGTGATTCTTGTTACCTTGGTTACGGACCATGCCTTTCAGGCGAACAATGGGTTAATTTTTTTTTTTTCAAAATCCTGCCGTTACAATTGGGTTGTTTCATGCACAATTCTTGACTACTGACAGCAAGAAAGATCAGGACGTATTCAGAATGGATGATCATTCCGAAAACAAGTTGATTTTCTTTTGATTCTCCTACCAACCTGATTTTGAGGGTGTTTCAGATTTAGGTCACCTTTGAGGAAACCCTTGATCTTCAATCTTCATCTTGAGTCCATTCTGATCTTTATATCTCTTCATCTAAAGTTTCAGCTTCAAAATGAGCCGGAGATTTTGAAAATCGGTTGAAGAGGAAAAAAGTTATGACTGCAAAACCAAAAAGTTAAATTTTTGAGATCACCCTGTAAACAAAAGAGATAATAAGACAATTCGAAAAATATCTTGAGGTAATGAGTTCATCTTCATGCCACTGCTGTCAAATTTGAAAAAAAAATTTTTTCTTCATTTGGGATCCTTTTGAAAATTCAGAAATTTTGCACAGTTTCAGATAATACCCTGTAGTGATTCTATACGGAAAACCTTATGTTTTGAAGAAGTACGAGATTATAGCTAGAAGACTGGGCTAGCGAACAGTGTTTACAGGATTCAAATTGTCCAATGCAGAAAAAAGTTATTCAGATTTTAATATGGTCAAAATTTTGGGGTGCGACGAAATTAGTGTTGAGTAGTTTACTGGTATTTCAAGGAACGTCAGCAACTGGATTGTTAGCTGTTATTTCACAGAATGGAATACCAGTTGCATATGAATCTCACAGTCTAAGAGACTGTCAACAGAAATATGTACAAATTGAAAAGGAAATGTTGGGAATAGGTTTTGGTTGTAAGAGGTTTCACTAATATTTATAGGGTAAAAAATATCTGGTTGATACTGATGATGAACAATTAGAAGCAATAGTTGAAAAATCTTTATATTAATGTTCACTTCACCTCCAAATATTAAAAATAACCTTCCAAAATTATGACTTCAGCATCAAGTATAAACCTGGCGTGTTAGAATATGTCGTAGATACACTTTCACAAACTAGTTATGATGATAAAAATTGAAACAGACGTAGAAGCATAGGTGAACTTGATTAATGATAATGATGTTGATAGTCCTCAGAAGTTTGAAAATCTTCGTGAGGAATTTGGAAAAAATATTAAATTAATTTCGACGCTAAAATTCACTAAGAAAAATTGGCCGAGAGAAAAGGATGAAGTTGATAATTCAGTAAAATCGTGTTAGAAGGTAAGAGATGAATTACTTGTACAAAAAAGAATATTTTATAAACGGAATCAAAATAAATAGTTTCTCCCAAAAGTATGAGAAAATACATTGTTCAAAGACTTCTCTCAATCCGCATGGCGGAAGAGAAAGGGTTCGTTGAAAGGCCTGTACAAACGATAAAAAAAGCTTTGATGGTGAAACATATTTTTAACTCTGCTTGAATACAGGAATACTCCAATCAATGATATTTCACCTTCTCCGGCACAGCTATTGTTCAGTTTGGCAGAACATTGGTGCCAGATATAGTTGTTGATATAGATCATAAGAGACCCAGAGTGGAAATATCACAAGGTTGTGTTTGCTTTCTCCTTATGAATTTTCATTGAAGTATTTAATGATGATAAAAAAGGAAAAGCAAATCTGATTGCTTTTCCAATAATCAATTTTAAGTTCTTCGACATTTCACTTACCATCCTCAAGAGTCCTTATGGTCTTGGAGTTCGAAGGATGACCTTCAACAGTCTTGAAAAAAGGCACTAGGAAGAATTCATATATCGCCCATTTCTCCAAATTGTTAACAGTGAAGCTGGAAGTACTTCCAGTATGAAGAACTGTAAGCATGCTGTAGCTCTTTGGTGACTGTGGATCTTCCTCCAGGCCGATGTAGTATATGTACAGCCCTTCAACATATGTAGAGTCTGAGATATTCCAGATTAACTTGATGGACGTGGAAGTCAAGGGAATCGCCTCTGCCAGCTTGACGATGTTGCTGCTGACTAAGTTTGCCCTAGCTTCACTGAGAACAGTCACCTCGGGATTGCCCCAGTTCTGAGTCGAATCTGGTCCAACGACGATAGGCTCAGAAAGCTGGGATGGTGGACCCATTCCATGAGCATTTTCCGCTCGAACTAGGAAAGTGTATGGAACGCCAGCTGAAAGGAGATGCTGTGTAAATGTCGGGCCAGCTATCCTTCGAGCAACAATGGTCCAAGTAGGAGTGACGCCCTCTTCGCGGCCAAAGAGCTCTATTTGATAACCCAAGAGACTAGATGACCCTATTTTATTGTTTTGGCCCCAAGTGATAGTAACACTCCCTTCTGACTGATTCAAAGCATGTGGTCTGCTTGGAGGACCGGGCAACATGACAGGTTCTGGTGCCTTGAAGAAATTAATGTTCGGGTTCTTGGGATTTTCAACGAGCAGGTAACCTGTCCATGTTGCTTTACCACCTCTGGAAGATGCTACACAGGTGTAAGGACCGGAGTCTTCTTTTTGCAGATTATGAATCTCCAGATGGTTTGGATTGGACATGTTGATGCGATGAGACGAGGAAACAGGTACACCTTCCTTATACCACGATATGACGGGCTTAGGGTTTCCATGTGCTTCACAAGTCATGTATGCCACCGAGTCTATCGGTAGGGATTGATTAACTGGCCCGCTGAGAATGACTGGAGGCGGACGGTCTTCTTTCGACGTTATCGTGAGCCTCGTTCTGGTGGAAACTGATCCTGCTGCGTTTATAGCGGAGCAAATCACTACTGTTCCTGAGTCGTGTATCTGAAAAAGGAAAATAAGGTCAGCAATAAACGAGTCACATGAAGTCAATATCTGCACAGTGAGTGATAGTAGGACCGACAATGAAGGAAGTATTATCCCTGCCATCTGATACTCCCAATGGTATGCTCTATTCAGGCAAAAATCAACGTGGGCTAGCCCTTTTTAATGCAAGTTGGGAAACATTTATCAAGCATTTCACAATCTGCAAACGACTAGAAGAAGCGGCAGACCCATTGGTACCTTTTTTGAGAAGAGAAAAGGAGGAGTGCTTAAAAGTACTGAAATTGAACAGTGAAGAGAATAAAGACAAAGGAACAACAAAGTCTTTCAGACAACAGTTACAACAGAGAGCATTTGATGAGTGGTGTTGTCTGCCAACAAGAGGAAGGGGTGTTTTTTCATTTGATTTCTATAAACCAGCATGTCATTGGTTCTCTAATAGAGATGGGATAACCTTCATCGAGTACCAGGACCTGCTGAAGATGAACGGAGGAGTAACAGCTGTTTGAGACGGTGTTCTACAACTGAGAATTATGTCACTGAAACCCTGCCTCAAATCCTCGGTGTTTGCTCGTACAGATCAAACTTGAGAAACAAAAGACATCATACTATACGTTCAGCTTTGGCAGATTCCTTGAGATTTAATGGAATGGAGGTTCATGAAGAAGTTTGTTGTTTGTCTGACGATGTATCCACTATAGGAGAGTTGACATTTTTGTATACGATGTTACAAAAGGAATGCACTTATACTGGATCTAACTATCAGATTTGAAACTGAGGAATATCAAGATAAACTCGTTGACGAAGAAAAGAGGCTAATTTATGAACCTACCATTCCATATTTTTTGGAAAAGTACAATGCAAACAAAATAGAAGTCATTGGATTACTCGTAGGTACTCGAGGAACATTCCCACCTCTATTCCAAAAATTTTGTAAATTACATAAAATTAAAAAAAAAGTTCTGAAAGATATATGGACAATATGTGTAAAATTTTCAGTAATGATTTTTAGAAACCATCTATACGGGATGAACAATACAAAATGTTCCTAGTTTATATTATATTTTATACATTTTTATTCTTTTACATAGGACCATTTTATATGAGCTTATCTATATTTTTATTATTTATTATCGATTGACTTGGTATTCTTTGTTTTGCAAGCTATTTTGTATAGTAAGATGTTTAATAAATCTATATACAGGGTATTTCTAAATTCAATACAAATCTTTCAAGGGCGTATTCCTGGGGTCAAAATAATACTTTTTTTCCATAAATGTGTGTCCTGAAATCCACCCCCTCCAAGCTACAGACATGGAAAGTTGAATGAAAAAAATTGTAATTCAACCGTTCAACAAATGTCAAACTAGCAAGTAAATCAAAGAGCTATGTTGCATTTTAAAAGTCAAAAGCGTCAAAATTGGAAACAAATTAAAAACTCATAGCCCACCAAGTGTATTAGTTTGTTACTTATTCCCCTTTCATTTAGGAAGGTACTAGCAATTTTCTAGATTAGGTTAATTCATGGACAACACAATGGTGATATTTGAATTTGAATGTTTTGGGCAGAAATAAAAAATGTTGGCCATAAAAATTATAGGCAACCCTCATTCACCTCTTCAAATCAGAGTTGTCTTATTATTGAAGCAAAAAATTAATAGAGCGTCCAAAAAACCAAGGGTCTGTAAATTTTCCGAACATTTGATGCATAATTGTAGACGCTATTCAGAAAGAATTTACGATTTTTTTCTGGCAACTTGCGATGTCTGTAGTTTGGGGGAGGTGAATTTTAGGATACATGTTTGTGGAAAAAAAGTCTTGTTTTGACCCCCGGAATACGCCCTTGGAATATTTGTATTTAATTTAGAAACACCCTGTATAATTAGCTTGATCTTGCATGGAATTCTAGGAAACATCATTCTTGCATTGTGAATAAAATTCAAAAAAAAAAAAATATTTGGAATATTGACTTGGAAGGGGACCAATAAGTCTTTATGGCTTTATTGTATACGAAAATATATTGAATATGTAGAAGATAGATTAGATTAGATTAGTTTCATTTCCTAGAAATAAATCATGATACAAAACAAGCATTTTAAAAAGGTAATTTCATAATTTTTACACAGTATTTCAGCCTCTGCAGAGGCGTCGGGAAAGCAAGAATAATATAATATTAATACAATACATCTACATACAACAAGTACAATTTTCGAGCAGTTTTTTGCTTTTTAATACTTAAACATTTTGTTGGGTATTATGTTGAAAACAGATTTCAACAATGGACCCCGATGGGAGTAAAGCAATATAAGAATTTTTATTTAACAATTAAAAAATTCTTCTAAACTATAAAATGTTTGTTGTGTCAAGAAATTTTTCAACTCACGTTTGAATTTATTCATAGAGAGGGATTTTAGATTTTCAGAAAGATTATTGTATATTTGTATTCCGGTATAAAGCGGACCTTTTCTTGTTCTTTTGTATTTGTACGGGGGTAAGATGAATTTTTGGTTCTTGGTTGGATATGGGTGAATATCTAGAGGCCTTGATAGTTCGTTTCATGTATGATTATTGCTAATTTGAGAATATATCACATGTATTGATTGTGCGTACCTGTGCGTCTTTTAGAACAAGACTTGAATGCCCCTCTGCACTAGTGAAGGCTTCAAAGTTTCCGTAAGTGCTTCCCATATAAACCAAGGCTCTGTCACCTTCGAACGACCAAAACACGAACGGCAAGGGACTTCCTTGGACGTTGCAATGAAAAGTGACGTCATGTCCCATCTCCACGGTTTGTGCTAGGGGCCTGGTTGTGAATGTGGGCGGTGCGTGGACTGTAAGTAATGCCGACGCTGTGATGGCTCCAGCAAAGTTGTCAGCGTCACAAAAGTATCTGAAAAAAAAATTAATTGGATTACTAATGTTCCATATGTGATAGATCAGAGTTTCACCTCCTTTATATAAGGTACACTTAAAGTGCTTTCATTATTTCAACTTAAATACTTTCCTTCACTCGTCAATTAGTTGAAAATTCTTCCCTGTTCTTGAGGTAGCTCTGATAATTATTAGATGGTATATTTATGAGTTATCGAATAGAAAAAAAAACTTTGAGTGTTTGTTTTTTTTGTCAGAGTATCGATAACAGTTTCGACCAATTTCAGGGTCTAAGGGAATTTGATTAAAAAAAAAAAAAATAGCTGAACAAACAAATTGTAGGTTTGTACCCCTATTGCTAGAGAAAACTATGAGTATTCATGGAATTGACCATACCGGGTGACCCCCAGGTTAGGTACTCTCCCCAGTTTTTCTTTAGTTTTGAAGACACAGGTTTTACTATGATATATTAATGTGTTTATTTTGGCACTTTGAATGAGAATTCACCAGAAGTGACCACAATATATTTTTTAAATCATCCTGTAAATATTTTCTAATACAGTTGATTAATCGAACTTCAATTATATCAACTGACGAGTTACGTCGGCAGTTACGGAAGCCTCGTAGTATAAGACCCTATTGAAAATGCTCATGGAATTTCATCTCCCATATTTTTAAACAATTATTAAAAATTACTTCAAAACGGAAAGGTATACTCTTAAAGAAACCTCCCAAATATAATTTCTCAAATAGTAAACTCTTTTCACGTCATGTGAAAAAATAAAGAATCATCACATTATTCTTGTGAAAAGTTATGGAAAGTTCCTGAAGGAACCGAAAATACAATCAAATTTCATTATGAGTTTTCTCGATATTGGTTGTTCAAGAACGAAGGCGGCTTAGATCATAAGAAATCTGAATGAAGCGTATTTTATCAACAAAGTGGCAGTTTGTTCTGCGTATTCAATACTTTTTTGATGAAGGCTGTTTTTTCGTTTCTCGTTGAAGAAAATCCAATTTTGAGAACGAAAAATCTTGTATTTTATATTTCCTTTGGAATTCTCCACAACTTTTCAATCTGATAATTAACATTTTCCAACGTGACTAAGTGGAAAGAGCTTTGTGCTAGAAATTGTAGATGTGAGCATTTCTTTATGGATACTATGCCATTTTGAAGAAATTTATTATAATTGTTGGGAAGTAGTTGTTATGATTTGAATTTGATTATCATGTTTGATTGAACAATCCCCGCCATTTTCAAAGCAATTTTCAATTTTGAAAACCAACCGAAATACTTTTGCGCCATATCCTGAATAATTTTTTTTCGGAAGTAAATACATAAGAGATTGTTTCTGTATCGATACATAGTTATTTTTGTGCAATCGCACGCGAAGTCAGTATTTCGCGTTCTCAGCACAGTCCGCGAAATTTAATTTCGCGGCCGTTACCCATAGCAACGGCCGCGAAACCAAACGTCACTTTCAAAAATGTTTTCAGACATCGTCTTAACTTTCTGTTTGTCACACCAATCTTTAAACTCGCCTCAACATTTTTCGTACTGCCGTTTAGATTTTTCGGGTATTAAAACGGAAAGCGCCGAATTTACAACGCTTTTGAGTTCAGGAGGAGTGGAAGGTACTGAAATATCGCTATCAGTATCAGACATTTTGCGTTTTGACAAGAACTGTCAAAATATTTTGTATATATTGAAACATATCATTTCCATAGCACACGGTGATATTGTTAAATAAATTGAACTGCTGTTGATTTTAGAGCAATAATATATTTATTTACAACTATCCATTTTAATAATTTTAACGATTGCATGAAAAATAGTGTGTATGCCATGGCCGCGAAACTTTTTAACGACCTCAAGATTATCTTGCCTCGGCCGCAAGCGGCCTCGGCGATAACTGTTTTTTCGGTACGTTAAAAAGGTATTTCGCGGCCTTAGCATACAAATAACTATTGTATGGCATCCACACTATTTTTCGTGCAATCGTTAAAATTATTAAAATAGATAGTTGTAAATAAATATATTATTGCTCTAAAATCAACAGCAGTTCAATTTATTTAACAATATCACCGTGTGCTATGGAAATGATATGTTTCAGTATATACAAAATATTTTGACAGTTCTTGTCAAAACGCAAAATGTCTGATACTGATAGCGATATTTCAGTACCTTCCACTCCTCCTGAACTCAAAAGAGTTGTAAATTCGGCGCTTTCCGTTTTAATACCCGAAAAATCTAAACGGCAGTACGAAAAATGTTACGGCGAGTTTAAAGATTGGTGTGACAAACAGAAAGTTAAGACGATGTCTGAAAACATTTTTGAAAGTGACGTTTGGTTTCGCGGCCGTTGCTATGGGTAACGGCCGCGAAGTTAAATTTCGCGGACTGTGCTGAGAACGCGAAATACTGACTTCGCGTGCGATTGCACGAAAAATATGTTTAATTGTATGAAAATGTATTGTCATGATGAGAATAAAAAAAGTGAAAAAATCACAAGTCAAAAAACCGGCTAGAATTTTGGTAATATAAAATACGAAATCATTGTTGCCTATAGCAATACACATCTGCGTAGATTTAGCGCTAGGAATTTTTTATGCAGAGGTGGAGTGCTTTTGTACTAATGCAACAATCATTCAGAATATTATAAAGACAAAATTCAACAGTCAGAATATTAGGTAGAGTTATATTCGTCAAGACAAGTGTTCGAAAATGAATTCTAGCTCAATATTAAAAATAACAACAAAACTCAATCTTGACATTCAACAAAGAATGAAATGTCATTAGCAATGCAAGTATACAAACAATCAATTGCATTGACAACAGAGAAAAATTACCTGATTTTTTTGAGAAAACTCAACTAGTTCATGTTTTTCACGAAAAACGTAATGGCATGCATTTGTCTATGAAAAATAGCCAACAGTTATGTTAAGGAATGCATGATGCACAAAAGAAATTTCCATCCTATAAACATAGAACTCCAAAAGTTTCTTGAATGTTCGATGACGTTCATCCCTAATTATGTAACCATAGTGCAAATATTGTTCTTTATACTATGATGTAACTGAATACTTATTCCACCTTCCGAAGGAAAAATCAAGATGAAAATAAATATTCAAAATATTTTGGATTTTTCACGAAACTCCCTAATATTATGTCCAGGAAAGTAACTTTTTGTGGCAGCAAATTGTTTCAAAGAAAATTAGGCTTTTACTCCCGTATTGATATGAATAGTATATCAAGATGTACTAAAATGTAAATCAAATAAAAAGTTATTTTTGTGATAGGTACAACACCTTTTGTGGTATGATAATATAATAATAACCGCTTTTATTGGTAGAAGGAGAACATCAAAAAATACAATATCACTTACTTATTAAAAAAACAAATTCCAGCAAAGGTCAAAGTTCGCTTTTGATTGAGCCACAAGGACCCAGGCAAGTGCTTTCTACCACCTATGAAGTTAGAATAGGTGTTGTACCAGAAACATTTTGATATCCATTTTTGTGTTCGTGAAATGTTTTTTGTTATCGGTTTTTGTTGAAAAGAAGACGAAAGATTTTTCGTTTAAACATAACGCTTCACAAGCACGGTGGAATTATGAGGGTGTTTCAACTCAAACTGTGTCAGCCTGCATGTGCACACAAAAAGTAAGCAGCATAGGTATAAAAAATTATCTCTCAATAATTTTTATAAAACCATTTCATGGTAAACGAGGAAAATAGTCGAATGTTGTTCCCATGAAATTTATCTATTCTGTGTGTCAATAATAAGAGGAAAATTTTAACCGAAAAAAGTTGTAACGACTCGTCTCAAACTCTCATTTTCATAACTACTGACTGATAGATATCTTACCGTCCTTGATCCAGCAAGGTGATCTGTTCCAGACGTAGGGTACGGTCCTCAAGTACTCTGACCCTGCCCAAGGGCATAGTACCTCCTAATGCTGTTCTTCGCCAGAGAACATCTGGAATAGGATCTCCTCCTGTTTCGCAGGAAAACTCCACCGTCGACCCAACAAGTGCAATAATATCCTCTGGTGGATGAATCATGAATGGTTTCACTGCAAAAGGAAATTAGTGATTAGGAAAAAATATTTACCTTTCATGACATATTTTTTAATGGACATTGTCGATATTATTCATTTCATTTCATTGATACTGTCTGGCAAGACTTGTAGAACCTTGTTCGGATTAATAAAATCTAACTGAAATGTTGTAATTGAAAAATATGAATATTTTTCATTTGTTTAGAAAATTCAAAAGAATTGTTAACGTGTATATATAATATCTTTATTAGCATCAGCTCCCAAGTACAGTATAAAAAAATTATATAAATAAAATGACACAGAGTATAAATAACACACAGAACACACATAAAAAAGTTGAACACACAGATTATATTCTAATTACACGAATCACAAATAAAATCGAAATACTACAAGTCTGATGGGTCTTTTATATATTTTACACACTGACTTTTGAATTTACCCAATGATGAGCATTCTTTTAATTCTCTTGGTAATGATTGTAAAGCTGTGAACCTTTGATGAACACAATAATTATAATCTGGTATTGTGACTATGTATTTCTGGTACACAGATGGTCCAAAAACAGATGAAGGAACAGGAGCAGGAATATGCGGGGTGAGGCCAAAAAGGAACGTAATAGTCCCACATGGTAACAACACCACAGTATTCCAAGCAGAGACACATGCCATAAGGACATGCTTACAGATGAATCTAGACCGTGGGTATGGAAGAAAACACATCTACATTCTATCTGACAGCCAGAGCGCTATAAAAGCTCTGAACTCAATACAGATAAAGTCTAAGCAAGTCTGGGAATGTCTTTAGAGCCTCACCCACACAAGTGTAACCTTGTTGCGTTTCGACAGTTCATGTCGAAACGCAACAAGGTTACACTTGTGTGGGTGCCCGGGCATAGGGGAATTGAGGTAATGGAAAAGCAGACTAACTTGCAAAGAAAGCATCTGAATGGTGACAGGTCCAGAACCAGCGTTTGGGATTAGCAAAACCCGATGCGGAAACCTAATCAGTGAGTGGAAGAAATCAAAACACCAAACGTATTGGGACCAAATCGAAGGGCATCGACACATGGTGAGGCACCTGAGCCAAACACTCAACATTAACATATCTAAAATACGCACGATCACCGGCTTACTAACCGGACACTGCGGCCTTAGGAAACACCTACACACCATGGGAATAAATAGAGAAACCGTGGACTGTAGACTCTGTGGTGACGAGGAGGAAACATATCATCTTCAAATGCGACGCGCTGCTCAACAACCGCAACAGAATATTCGGACAGATCAACCTAGAAACAGGCATGAATCCGAAACACCTAGTAAATAGACTACTGAACGTGGTGAAAAACACAGGCCTATTTAACTAGGAACCACTGACGACAGAACAATACAATAGACCCCAGCTGATCTCAGTGTTAAAGGGAAACCTCAAGGTAAACCCGGTATCTCGCTCGTCAGCCTTTAACCAACCAATCAACCATCCAATTTTACTTGGCAGGCAGTAGTGTGTGTTTGATAGTGGATAGATAATTTGCTATTGCATTGTCAACGAAAGGGCAAGTCAAAGCTTGCACACTACTTTTCATAGTAAATAGCTCGAATGTATCTGTGGTTTCAAAAAAAATAAATTTGGAATTTGAAGAATACCTTTATATATTTTTTATGCCAGCAGATATCGTCTTGTATGTAATTCGGATCATAAACGATCATTATGGTGCACGCCGTATTAATATTCACGGCTACTACCATCATAATCACCATTATGATCCTTATTACATAAGTAACTATAATTGTGTAATAAATATAGTCTAAACGGTTTTAAATAATTTATTTTGCACATAAACTGTCTAATCTAATTTTTATCACACAAGTACATCACAATGGACCTTTACATTTACGGAAAATAAATTACAAAACTCTTTTAAATCGATAGTTGTTAGTCTGAAAAGTCCATTTAACAAAAAGTTCCATTATTTTTCTTTCATTTTAAAAAAATATCACATTTGAAAGTGTGCCGCTGACGTCACGTTCATCGGAAATATCTCCCACCATAATCCACGTTCCGAAACAGGCATTAACGTTATAACTTCTAGCATGATATAAGCTGTTGAGAAATAATCAATACATTGTCACTTGATCAACTCATAGATAAAAATCCACATATTAGCTATTTTTTATTATTTGTAACTTTCAAATTTTCTGAACAGACCACCCTTTTGATGAAGAACGAGCATTGACAACACAGCAAATCGTAATGACAGTTCTCAACTGTCAAAAGTTATATGGAGATGTGAGGTTTATGTTTATTTTATTTACATTCAACAATCAACATTCAACTGATAAATTCGAAAACAGTGTAGTGACGTGTTATCATAAACGATTTGGTGTGAATTTATTTGTGTAATTGTGTATTAAAAATATGGAACAAGGCTTCGTGAAGGGAAGTTCGGATAATTTACCGAGGTACAAAGCACCTTTTCGACATGTTCAGTTATTGCAGGGATACAGGTACTGGAGATACAGGAATTAATAACAAATTTTAGAACACAAACAACAAAAGCTCTCAAATTTTAGAAAACCGCATTAACCTCAAAAAATAAATCAAGGTAGTGTTCGTTGAAGTTTAGATCTGATGGAACTGCTTCACTTGTATCAAATGGGTAGGCAAATGAGTTAGACAGAGACAAACTATTCTTATTGATCGCACCGTGAAACAGACGAAAGAACCCATCTGGTATGAAATGACAGCTGTCATAGGACACATTATATTTGAATGAGAATTTGGTGCACAAGTTTAACAACGTTGCCAAGTTTAGTTTTGATGAACGTGATGTCACGAAACCACTTTTCTTCTGATTGTAGATAAACTAGCGGTCAGAAAAAAAAATAAAAAATCCCGAGTGATATTAGCGTATTTACTTTCTAATTTCAGTGTTACCTCATATCTCTTGGAAAGGTCCATTCATTTATTTCAAACTAGCCTGTTTATCGTGTCTCTCACTGTGAAGCTCTGTCCCCTGTGATGTCGGCGTAAGGCCTATATGCACGTAGATCTCTATCGCGATTTTACTGGAATTTCCAGAACGGCCACTGCTTGTTCGAATGCACGATTTCAGATGGCTCACAGGTTCTTAAAAAACGTCACTGACTGGTGAGGTGAGATATACCAATGAGGTGACAGGTCCGGCTTCAGAAATAGTACAATTGTCAGTGATAATATTTTACGGACTGAAAAATAGGTTCAGCTACATTTCACGACAGTTATAAATTATTACTGATACTAATCCCTCTATGGTGTTCAGTCATGGATGATCTCTTGGGTAAACTCACAGATGAAGATTTCAAGGCACAAGCTTGAGCGGACGATGGAGTTGTCCTAGTCAGCGGACGATTCATCGATGTAGTCTGCGGACGTAAGCAGACCACCTTCAGGGTAATTGTGATGATCTTGTTCACCAAACGAAGAAAAAAAGGAGAGGGTTCAGTCCATCCATCATATGTTTGTCGAAGAGCTGGAGTGAGTCAAGTTAGGATTTTATTTCTTTGGAGTCTCATCCCGAATATCCAAAGATGGATTGACATACCGGTTGGGGAAGTTGCCTATTTTCTTAATCAAGCGCTATCCAGACATATGTTCATATGGGAAATACTCTAGCGCAGTATCAGCGGCAGAATAACAAGATATTCTCTTCATCGAACATGATGGAAGATTTGACGAAATCGGAAGAAACAAGCATATTAAGCTATTATATCTATAATAGGAAGTGGAGAGAGAAAGTAGATAATGAAATTGATAACCCTTGGTTTGAAATAATGTGAATGCCGATTCCGGTATAAAGGGCAAGAATAGAGGTGGGGTTTTGGTCGGTAGAAATCCGACACTACCCTAAGGTGTCTCAGGCAAGATTTTCTTTCCTGGTCAGAAAAAAAGTAGGAAGTAATTTGGAAACTAACCCAGAGATTATAAGCTGAAAACTTCATCTCAGTTCCTCCGAGAGTGTGAGGCATACGGAAGGCTAAGATTTGGAACCTTCGGAGTTGACAAACTCCAACAAGAGAAATTAATCAACTTGGAGTGGACGGACTTACTGACCTTCATTATACGGTCACGGAGGTTCGAAAAGAAAGAAGTAATGTATATATGTGGAGGACAGGGGATGGTAAAAAGTGTCCAAGATGCTTGGCTGCAGCAGCGGGCTCCCCACAATTACTACTATATTCCGTTAAACATAGAATATTTTTCTCCACTTCTTCTTCAGTTCCACTTCACTTATTCGCGTTATTGATAATAGTGGTGTTAAGCTAATATCTTTTCTACAAAATATCACCCTCAAGAGAGAGTTGATTCATCCTGTGATCAGTAAAGATCCGAACTCATTCTTTTGAACTTTATTTTGTCTCTCAGATACATTTTGAGTAGTTGTTCTAATTTTCAGATCTCTCAAAAACATTCTACAACTGCGAATTATTCAGACTGTCGAAGTTTCGCTACTTTCCACATTATTATATACGTCTCACTTGGAAGTATTACCGTATTTCAATTGTAAGTTTATTATTCTAAATACTAGTGGAGATAGTGATGATTTTGTTGAATTAATTACCTTTAACGACAAAACATCGACAATATAAAATTTCTCTTATATGATTTCACCAAATCAACAAAAAACACTTACCATATACTTTCAGTATGGCTGCAGCAGATTCTCGCACTCCTGCCGTATTTTTGGCGACGCACTGATATTTTCCGTCATCCGAAGTTTTAGTGTCGGTGATGGCCAAATTGTAACCATCGACAAGTTTCAGCCTTCCCTCTATCCCTAGAGTTTGCCCTTCTTTTCTCCAGAAAACGTGTGGTTCGGGTACCCCCTTAGGAGGAGAGCACTCCAACACAATGTCTTCTCCTGCAGCAACCCGAGAGCTCTGAGGTTCGAATCGAAACTCATCTCGAAGCACTAGAACAAAAAAAAAAAAAGTCGGTGATTACCTTGTTTTTATATTTTAGAGAAATATTTACAAGTTTTGAGAAACAAATAAATCGATTTGAGGCATAAGATGTCCGGAGGACTGCTCATTGCTAATATCCTATACAATAAGAAAAGTTGGGTCGTAAATCCATCAGAAAACAACTACTTTCCTGGCTGATTCCACGACGAACATTGAATTACATCTGATGAAATTTCCGTGCAGAGTTCCTACAAGGTTATCTCTGCAATTGCTTGTTGCATGGGAATGTTCATCGAAACATTAGGACCACCTTAATATCGATTTCGGGGTGTTGCCCCTCATCAGTATAGGGTAGGTCTAGCAGTCAATAACTAATGACTGCAACGAATGAATCGACAACCAAATCCATCGATATATAGCAGATTTCAATTTTGAATATTAGTTGTGTAAATATTTCATGTTTAAAGACGATTTCTGTTTCAGAAAAAGCGCAGAACACCACATCAGTCAAATTTTATTCAGGGAAATAATTTAAACAATCATATCATTGGTAATTCTATCACAAAGTGAACGAATCAGTTGTAACGGTTTCCATGCAACGCCTAATAATTCAATTAAATTTTGCGAGGGTGGATATTTGTCAATAGAATTCCAACTGTTAGTATACTGGTGGATGCTTGTAACAGGAATAACAATGAAGGGCTTTTATTCTTGTTCAGTATGGAATGAATATGAAGTGGTTGAAAACCAGCAAAACCTACGAAATATCCGTTTGGTGGATTTTGATAGAATTTGGGATAATTTGGAATTGAAAAACATTGTTTCGGATTTGAAACTACACAATTGAATTTTATTCTTGATTTCATTTGAAACATACATATAATCTTGCAGAAAATAGTTTCTAAGAAAATCGTATAAATACAGAAACAATGAAAAAAACACAGACACATTCTTGAACTTCTGAAGTACATAATAAATCTATCCTATAGCAAAGGCAAAATTCCTCTCCAATGGAATGAGTTATCATTCTTTTTCGAAAAATTTGGTGGTATTGAAAAAAAAAATTATTCTTATCATAATAGACTCTGACTCTGATGTTTCTAAATTTGACTTTCAATTTGTTACACTCAATGACATTTTGTTATTGTACAAGTCATTGAATTTTTGGCGAAAAATGGCTTTCACGAATAAAGAAAAAAGAGATATGATACAAATTTATAACAAATACCATAGAAACAGTATTAGGACACCAAAAATGCATTTAAACTTGTATTTCGAAAGACGACAACCACATCGAACTGTGTTCAAGTTATTGGATCAAAATCTCACCGAGTTTGGTTCATTTGAAAAGCCAGGAAAAAATACGGAGACAGAATGGACAAGGAAACTAAAGAAAATTGTTTGATAAATGAGGTGTGTATGAGGTACATTAGACAAACATGAACCCGGGGAAATCTACACGTCAAATTTCCTCCGATAGGATTATTTGTCATACAAGTGCTTGGAGACATCTCAAAATAAGCGGTTTAAAATGTTACAAAATACAAATATCTCAAAAATTGCGGTAAAATTCCGTTAACCAGGCGCTACAAGCTATCAAAAACATTTTTTGGGACTTACGTAGTTTGACCTCCTGAATAAAAAATCCAAATGAAGTTTTTGGCGGTCTCAAGTAATTTCGGGCCTTTTTTTGAATGAAAACTGGCATTTTCTAGCACACGTTTCTTCTTCGAAAAACACATTCAAATGCCTCCTGATTTTCACCAGCACAATATACACATTTCGCGCGCGCGCGGATTTGCGAAATGTCGGGCGAGCGCGCTCGCTTCGCTCGCGTATTTCTGGTCTTGTTCAGTAACAAGGGATGAAAATTTCTACTCAAAGTTGACAGAAATCGACAAAGTAGTAATGGAAATGCGCGCGCTCGTGTCTGTCTCGCAGATATCTTCACCAAGAAGTAAGAGATAAGTTACATAAGTTACAAAGTAGTAATAGGAATGCGCGTGCTCGCTTTGCTTACGTATTTCTTGCTGAATATCTTCACTAAGAATGGTTCACTCTTCGAGTGTTTATGAGGAACTATCATTATTATTATTATTTGTGAAAAAGTGCCAGTCTCTAGGGCGCCAATACTTCTGAAAACTATCCACTACAAACACTTCATATTCATGAGTATTCGGTATTCAGGAATTTTAGGGAATCTGACAACGTCGCATTGTATTGTAAAGTTTTTAAGACTCGCTGTTGTTGATTCAATGAAAGACATTGATACTGGCTACCTTGTTATGAAACAAGCCATTTCGTTGTGAGAACAGGATTTGGAAAAATTCTTGGTATTAATATTTTGAATGCACAAAGGATATTTTTAAATAGACAGAGCTAGGAGGCATTTTTAGCGAACAAATAATCACTTGAATAAACGTGTCGGATCACAAACATTCATTTTTTGTAAGTGCGCATGCGCAAACTGATAGAAAAGACGCAACCTAACTTATTGTATTGTATAGTCGGGTAAGTTCGGTTGGGTTTGCATGAGATCGGGTCTGTCGGGATAAGTTATAGTCATTAAAGTAGGTTCATTTTATGTGAAAAGTGCTCAATATTTTTTGTGCGTATGTGTATTCATGTTATGTTTGCGCACATTTCCGTGATCTGTCTCGTCCTTTGAATTTTGCTAGTCATTTAGAAACAGTATAAGTACCATTGTTTCAAAGGTGCAGTTAAAGTGTTGATGGGAAAATGTTGTGGTTTACTCATTCACTAAAATATTCCATGTTATACGTGAGTTGAATATTTTTGGAATCACACTGGCAATGTCGGTTCGCCCTTACGTCAATTCCATTGTTACCAACCTGACAGATATTAACTAAACAAAACAGCATGAATTTGTTGGTTTTGTTATTGCTAAAATAAAGTAGAATTTGTTGATAAAAAACTGTTTTCAATGAAAAAAAAAGTGTAAAACTGGTGAATTAGGGTGTGTATATTGTGCTGGTGAAAATAAGGAGGCATTAGAGTGTGTTTTTCGAAGAAGAAACGTGTGCTACAAAATGCCAGTTTTTATTCAAAAAAAGGCCCGTATCTCCGAAATTACTTGAGACCGCCAAAAATTTCGTTTGGATTTTTTGTTCTGGAGGTCAAACTACGTAAGTCCCAAAAAAAATTTTTTGATTGCTTGTAGCGCCCGGTTAACTGAATTTTACCAAAATTGCATACAGGTGATCCCGAAGAATTTTGTAATATGGCTAATAAGAATATAGATCTGATTTTCCTGTTTTTCTGGAAAATGTAATTTGGTCAGATGAAAGCACTTTTACGAATTGTGGGATATTCATCCGTAATAACACATTTGAAGCAAAAATAGCCCCAGGCAGTTCCGAGAAATTCGACCTCAAGTGCGATTTATTATTAACATGTGAGCAGGAATTTACATAGATAGAATTTTGGGTCCTCATTTATTTGACGGAATTCTGAATGGAGAAACCTATTACCAGTTTTTAATGTCGATTTTCGAGAACTATTAGGATGATCTACCTTTGGCTAACTATAACAACATCAGGTAATAATAATAATAATAATATTTATTTTCCATTAGACACAGATTACATGTATTGGAATCGTCAAAGTACACATAAATCTACGGCAGTACAGTTCGCAGTGTAAATATGTAAATAACTAACAGCTGTAGTAATAAATAAAAAATATAAATAAATACACATAAAATTCTTGTAAATTATAAAAACTACTCTCAATTAAATAATTCTTCAACAAGCAACTGAATTTTTTTAAGTTTGTCATTTCTTTCAAATGTCTAGGGAGCTTATTAAAAATAGTAAGACCTAGCACTGACGGAGAATTTAAGGCTATTTTATATTTACAAAACGGAACATGGAAATCATGTTTTTGTCTAGTGTTCACATTGTGAATACTTTCATTGAGCAGAAACGTATTCTTGTTTTTAAAAACATAAATGGACAATTCAAAATTATACAGGTTAAGGTTAAAATCCTGAATTTTCTACAAGAAAATGTGCTAGGAACTCCTGCTACTATACGAATACTTCTTTTCTGTACAATAAACATATTTGAAACAAGTGAAGAGTTACCCCATATACATATGCCATACCTCAGCCTTGACGCAACTTGAGCATGATATAATGATAATAATTGTTGTTCTGTTAAAATTCTTCTGAGATTTCGGAATAGGTAACACAATGAATTCAGTTTGTTTATCACGAGAGTACAGTGCTTTTTCCAATTCAGACATGAATCCATGGTTATCCCCAAAAATGTTGTATCCTCTAAACTGTTGAGTGTTTGATCATTTATTTGAAGTTTTACTTCCTGGCACGGTCTTTGACGATTGTGGAATCTCACCAACTCAGTTTTGTCAGCATTGAGATACAATGAATTGGTTCCACATCAGTTCACAACTGACTTCTCAAACAGTAGATGATCCACATTATCGGACACCACTAAAGGTGTGTCATCCGCATACATCGTTATGAATGTATCTGTGATGAAGTTGTCGATATCATTTATGTAGAGTAGGAATAATATTGGACCAAGAACAGATCCTTGTGGTACCCCCATCGTGACGTCCAAGCGTTCAGAATCAAAGTTAACAGTGGTAGACTCACTTTGATATTTCAAACTGACAAACTGTTGTCTATTCTTCAAAAATGACAGGATCCAGTCATAAGCAATACCTCTTATACCATACGAAAAGAGCTTTGACATAAGTTGACAGTGGTTGACACAGTCGAATGCCCTGCTGAGGTCGCAGAATATGCCAACGGGGCATTCTCCTGATTCCAGAAGCCTTGTAACTGTTTCAATAAACGAAATTACTGCACTATTTGTGGATTTGTTTGTGCGAAAACCATGTTGTTTATCTGAGAAAATGTTGTGTTTATTTAAGAATTTTAGTAGCCTATCTAAATACGAATATTCAAATATCTTGGAAAAGCCTGGACTTATTGTAATCGGCCTATAGTTTTCCATTCTTTCAGGATCCTGTTTTTTAAAAATTGGGATGACTTTGCCGACTTTCAATATTTTAGGAAATGACCCAGTTAGGAATGACAAGTTGACGAGAGAGGTGACTGGCATTATAATGAAGGGTAGAGATTTTTTGATGAGAAATAATGGAACTTCATCAGGGCCGGATGAGTATTTGTTTTTGATTTTGTTGCTAAGCAACGAAAATAATTCCTCTGGAATAAAAGGCTCTAGAAAAATGGAATGCTGATTAATGTTTATGGGATAGTGGTTCAGTTTAACATCGACTTTTATTTTGTTTATTATTTCTGAAGGAGAATCGATGAAATATTTATTGAATAAATTAGATAAATCACCTGGATTATCTTGCAAGCTGTCGTCATTCATAATTTGGATGTTCTTTTTTAAGTTTCCCTTCCTATTTGAAAGTTCGGATATTACTTTCCATGCTGTTCTGCTGGGATTGGGAGAATCTGTGATTCGGTTCTGATAAAATGTTTTTTTTGAATATCTTACTAGCGTAGCATGTTTCTTTTTGGCTTTTTTGTAAGCATCTGTAAGGATCTCAGGATACTTATTTCTCAAGATATATAAATCTTTCAGATTTGTACTCGATAATTTCACTTCATCGGTTACCCATTTTTTGTTGTGTGAATTATTATTTTCCCAATATTTTTTCAAAGGAAAAAATACATTAAAATGATAAAAAAATGTACCACAAAAGGATTCAAATGCTTTTTCCACTGTACAAGCCTCAAAAACATTTTTCCATTCTTCACATTTAAGTGCTTCACAAAAGTGATCTACAGAATGCTCATTGAAACTTCTCCTTATTTGAAAAGTTTTCAAACGAGGCTTTTATTTCAGATATCTGAAAGAGAACCGTTTTATGATCAGAAATATCATTGTCAACTACACAAACGACTGTATCATTCACTTTAGTAAAAATCTGGTCAATAATGGTACATGAATGTGAGGTAACTCTAGTTGGCCATTTCACTACTGGATGTAAACCAAAGCTAGATAAAACATCTTTGAGTTTGTTGAGTTTACAGGAATCCCTAGAGTCAATGGTAGAATCAATATTGATGTCACCAGTTAAAATAATGTTCACATTAGGTTTATAAAACTCGTCAAAAACCTTCTGGATATTTTCGAAAAATAAGTTATGATCACCACATGGTGATCTATGATGGTGCACCACAGCACACTACCAGACTGACTGAAAGGTTTGGTGATAAATGGATAGGGAATAAGGGGCCGGTGAGGTGGCCAGCAAGGTCTCCAGACAAGAATGTTATGGATACATTCTTATGGGGTACACTGGAAAATAGAGTTTATGTTCAGAACAAATATCAAAATATTGAGGACCTTCAACACAGCATTGTTAGAGACTTCGGAAGATTGAGGAAAAGGGAAATTGATCGTGCAGTGAATAATATTCGAAGAAAGGCGCAGTTGTGTTATCATGAACAAGGCCAGCATTTTGAGCATTTGCTGTGATTTACTTTTGTCTTTACATTTTAGTTAATTATTGTCATTTGTTCAAAGTTCTATTTTTATCGAAAAGGACACAATGTCTAATTTACCTCATACATTTATCAAATTTTGATAGTTGATTCTGTCGTCGCATTTCTTCATTGGCTTTTCAAATGAACCAAACTCGGTAAGATTTTGATCTGATAACTTGAACATAGTTCAATGTGGTTGTCGTCTTTCGGGATACTTTCGATGTCCTAACACTGTTTCTATCGTATTGTAATAAATTTGTATCATATCTCTTTTTTCTTCATTCGTGAAATCCATTCAATGGTACAAAAGTTCAATGGTACAATAGCAAAATGTCATTGAGTGTAACAAATTGAAAGTCAAATTTAGAAACATCAAAGTCAAAGCCTATTATGATAAGAATTATTATTTTTCAATATCTCCAATTTTTCGAAAAAGAATGATAACTATGATAAACATTGAAAAGGTAAAATCTGGTTCTATTCAAAACATAAAGAATTCAATGTAGCGCCCTTAAGAAAAAATAAAGTTGGTGATGGTGGCCGGAAGACGAAACGTCGGAAGTAAATCTGAAAACACCATTATGTAGCAGGAAAAAAGTGGCAATGTGGAAGTGTAATTTATTTTCGAATCTTTCGAAAAATATAACCAGTAAAAATTAAAAACCATTTTTCGAAATTTCTGTTTTTCCGGATATCTCCGGATACCTATATGCAATTTAGTATTTTTGAAGGGATTTCGATTTTTCTAGTAGTAGACGGGTCAATTGGAATAAATCGGAACCATCATGGCACACCTAAATGGAAAACTAAAAATTAAATAATAAAAAATTTCGACGTTTGAAATGTCACTTATGTGGTATCATTGGATTCAGAAAATTATGCAGATTTCAGAAATGTAATAATATACCCTCTAAAAATCGAAAGTTGGTGAAAAAAAAATCATTTATAGGTTGAAAAGTGCCGCTTATCATGTATATAGGATACCAAATTTCAATCTATTACCCTTAAAACTAACGGATATACGGGTGGTGTACCATGATCCTGTTACACCCGGTATAGATTATTGTGTGGTAACAATATTATTTCCAACTAGAATGTACGAGTTGTACTGCCCTTCCTGCTGATTACTACAAAGATTTCAGATATCTTCCAAGTAAACGAGCGACCACGCCACGCTCACAAGCGCAAGAAACGTGCTAATTCATCAATTACATGTAGGAAAGATCATGCCGACTGCCAGCTCTCGAAATTAATGATGATTGTCTGTATGATACCGCCGCTACCTTATATAAACTCTCACTTTTGATCGAGGTAATGTTTTCGTGCTGCTAAGTGATGACGGGGTGTTTAGAAACACCTGGGGGAATGCTCCATCAAGTGTTGGATTTCTCACAGCACAATGTGTAGTCGATACTCGGGGAAAACGGAAAGAATTTCGTTTCGGGGAACGAAAGAAAATTAACGAATGTGAAGCGACTGTGAAAAAGACTATTAATTATATTTGGCACGAAATCAAATTGATGGTGGAGGTTTCCTACATTTCTTGGTTTGGCGGGAAATAAGTTTGGGTTGAAGCAATTATTTACACTGTCTTTACTCCCTCAAGAAATAGTTTGAAGCATCAAAAAATTCCCGATACGGAATCCTTTTCGGTTTTGTTCTGTAGAACGGGAAATATTATTGAAATTATGTGCATCTAATAATAGGGACCTTACATGATCAATAATATTGCGCAAATATGGCGCAAATAGTCTATGGACCAAATACTCACAGCTGAAATCAACATTGATTGTTAAAGAAAATATTAATATATCAGCATTCAGTCAATTGAAGGCATTTCTGAAAGTTAAATCAGAAGGATACATTCCAAGAAAATCAAAGGTGTTGTGTAATCACATGAATGCGTTAATAAAGTAGTATCCCACGCGTTGCGTACAACGTTTTCATAACTATCTTTAAATGTACAGATTGACAAGCGTAAGGATGCCTCTGAAATGCGCAAACGATAGAAAGCGTGAGTAGATGTGCGACAAAGATCGACTACTGTTTAATAAGGCAGAGCGATTGAGCTCCTGCCCCACTCCAGGGTTTTGTCTACTGCGTAACCAATTCTCGGAGGCATTCTTACGCTTGTCGATCAGTACCTCATTGATATTCCACTTCGACGTACCTACTCATGACAGTTTCCTGATAATTGAAAACACAAGTTGCCTGTGATCATTTTTGTAACCTAGCAACGGTAGGCATAAACAAAGCCGTTTATAGATGTTAAATTAAATTGTCAGGGGTAATATAATAAGTGGTATGATTATTACCGATAATTTTTTGGAATACTAATGAATTGCAATCCCAAAGCTGAAAATACAACGAGTCCGCAGGACGATATTCCAAAAAATTATAGGTTATTAATCATACCACGAATTATATTTAGGACGACAATATATCGATTTGAAAATTGTTGAATTGCCTGGTAATTGATTCTTTATTTCTGGCCGTATTCAACGGAATACTCTTTTCCACTGCTTCATCTATGATACCAATAGCCATTTGTCTCCAACGATCGCTCATATTGTTAAGAAATATAACTAGTCAAAACACAAAGATTTGACGTTTATAATTTAAATCATTATTTTCACTTGACAGCTAGTAAAACAAAAACTAAGCAGGTTTATCACCGTGAAAATACAGCGACAAGCTATATTTTCACTGTAATTCCGATTCTATTGGCTGAATTTCAAAATTTGAAATAGACTGATTGGTTGCTAAGCAAGGAGATATATTGTCAGATGGATATCCAGAACCATCATTAAGTTTTTTGAGTGAAAATATCTTCAAATGAAGATGACGAATGAAAAGGGATTGCTAGTATACTTCAATGAACTAAGCAAATCACAGAAGCCTTCATCAAGTTTTCACTTGAACAAAAAATCTACAAATACCGCGGTGTTTTCCTATTATCAAAAAGTAATTGAATGCATCGAGGCAGGAGAATGCCCTGTTGGAATCTTATGTGATCTCAGCAGGGCATTTGACTGCATCAATCATGACATACTACTTGAAAAGTTAAGTAGGCATGGAATCAGAGGTTATCCCCTAGATTGGATTAAATCCTTCCTATGCAAACGAACACAGTATGTAACTATCAACGATTATTTTTCAAAGTATGCCGAAATAGACACTGGTGTTCCTCAAGGGTCCCTACTGGGACCAATTCTGTTCTTATATTAATGACTTAGATAAACTTAGATAAACTTTCGGTATCTGCACCTTTCACAATGTATGCTGACGACACGTCGTTAATCGTATATGATAAAATGGACTCCTCCTTGCGTGATAAATGCAAAGAGGTGATGATCTCCTTGAATGAATGGTTTCACCACGTCCAAAGGGAATGTAATGAGCTATCATTCCAATTCAACGAATCGAGTTCATCGATTTCAACTAATTTAGATGAAACGGTTTTCCTAGGATTACGAATAGATAAAAATCTCAACTGGAAGGCTCACTCCAATTATCTAATCTCAAAGTTGAATTCGATTGCCTTTCAATTCAGAAACTTGCGACATGTACTTAATATTGATCAATTGATACAGCTCTACTAAGCACAAGTTGAGAGTAGGCTACGATACGGTGTAATTTTTTGGGGTTTATCTACCCTAGCGAAAGATATCTTTGTGGCACAAAAAAGAATTTTACGATCAATGACGGGGCTTTCACGCATTGATTCCTGCAAAGATGTATTAAAAAAACTGAAAATATTAACACTCCCTTGCTTAGTTATTTCAGAGTTGAGTATACCAGTTTTCACAAATAATGATGAAAAATATGTGAGAAACAAACAAAATCATAGCGTCAATACAAGACAGAAGAATGATTTTTCAATTCCATTTGGAAAATTTAAAATAACTCACCAATCTCCCAGTCATATGGCTCCCAGAATATATAATGCTCTGCCTTCAAATGTAAAAAACTGCTATACGAAAGAATTATTCAAACGTAAGCTGAAATAATTTTTAACGGAACAAAGTTTTTATAGACTGGATGAATTCTTGTCATAGGAATCTGCGGTAAAATCAGGAATTTTTAGCATTATTTTATCTTATTTTTTATTGTACGCGTTTAGGTAAATCTACATTTTAAATGTAAGCAGCTGACTTTTTCCATACGGTTTGTAACTGTCTTAAGGAAATAAATGATTATTATTTTTTTATTTACGTAATTCTTGTGAGAAAAATGTCGTTTTGTTGAATTTTCATCGTTTTCTATTTGAATTTTCTTTGTATTCATTCAATAAACGATTTATTTTGGTTGAAATTAATTTCTCATCTCATTATCGCACTAGTGCGGTAATAAACGTCATTATGATATTAAAAAAAGTGTCAAATCATAATCATTACTTGACAGTTGTAGATACAGAATTCATACGAAAATGAGAATATGTTTCACTACAATTTATTCTAGTAGGAATCGTAAATTTTTTTGCGTGATAATACGTCAAAAATGCTACTAATATAGGATACCTTTGGGTTTGAATATTTATTTTGACATTTCACTTCACACTGTAGATAATTCATAAATTTTATTATTTCGAAGTCAGCTAACAGAACCTTTTCACAAACATTTTTTACTCCTTTCTCTTGACACCATTTTTCAAACTTCTCAATTCTCATAATATACTTCTTTATACCTACTTCTTGAATTACCTGATTCTTTTATATTAGAAGACATAATTATCTACACCAGAATCATCCATTTCAGACTCAATTTGTAATACCATATTCACCACTAATATACAGGGTGTTATTTAAGTACGTGGCCAAACTCAAAGGGGTGATTCTTTGAGTGATTCTAAGACGAAAAGTTCATATAAACATAGGTCTGGTAATGCTTCGTTTTCAAGATACAGGGTGTCAAAATTATTAAAAGAAATCGTTTTTGTCGTAAATATCTTAATAACCCTTCAACCGATTTCATTGAAATTTTGCAGTGTCATTGGAGGTCGTAAAGGACGAATTTAACCCTAACTATATCAAAATTATCATGTCCAGTGGCGTCTCGGAAGGCACTGTAACCAATATTTTTGACAGAAAACATGTGCGCCACTGATTTTTTTGCAGTTTTTGTATTTGTTTCACATTGAGCAACTAAAATTACAACTTTTTTATATCCAGAATTTTTTTCGTATCTTGCTTTGTTTTTGAGAAAAAACATAAAAATCACTTCATTGCACGTCCCTGGCACAACACAATAAAAAATTGTTTTTATAGGGTTTTTAATGATTACAGGTGAATCTGTTAAAAATTGTTTGTTTCATTTGGCCAGTGCGTGCATAGTGGTAACGCCGGAAATGCCAAAGCAACATCAAACAAGAAACACCCTTTATTAAAACCACACTGAAACAAAAATGGTACCTAGGCAATTTGTTTCTGTAAGAATACATTCAATAATAACTAACACAAAACTTACAATAGTTGCTCAAAATGTCCTCCTTCAACTTCAATGCAAGCATTAACTCGTCTTAACATCGATTCCCGAACACGTTGAAATATTTCCGGCGTATGTCGTATCTGATCACATGAATCCCGTATTCGTTGGATTAATTCTTCTTCAGTGTTGACTGGAGTTTTATAAACGAGGAACTTTAAATGTCCCCAAAGGAAAAAATCCAAGGGATTTAAATCCGGTGACCTGGGCGGCCATGACTGTGGACCTGCGCGACCGATCCAGTATTCTCCATAAGTTTCATCCAGAAATTGACGTGCTACTATGCTGAAGTGAGGTGGAGCCCCATCGTGCATGAACCACATTGCTCCTCTTACTGTCAGTGGGACATTTTTTAGTAGTACAGGTAATACAAATTCCAAAAAATGACGATACTCTTGACCATTTAATCTCGGAGGTAAAAAATGAGGTCCAATGAGATAATCGCCAACAATACCAACCCAGACATTCACGGAAAACTGCTGTTGATAATTATTTTCTATAACCGCATGGGGATTTTCTTCTGCCCAGATATGGTTGTTATGAAAGTTCATAATTGAATTGTGGGAAAAACACGCTTCATCGGTAAATAATATACTGGATAAAAATGTCGGAGATGCAACCTGTTGTTGCAAAAGCCACGTAGTATAAACAACTCGCTTGGGAACGCTTGAACACGCTGTATGTGGTAAGGATACAGTTGGTACTTTTTCAAAATCTTCCATACAGTAAAGTGAGAAATGTTTAATTGTTGTGCAATTTTGCGTGTGCTTGTATCGGGGCAACGCTCAACTTCATGTGAAACTTCTTCCTCCAGCGCCACTGTTCTTACCGTTGCAGGTCTCCCAATAAGAGCAGCCGATATTTGAAAGGTGCCTGATTCGCACAGCCTTTCATGTATTCTCACAAATGTTTGCCTATTTGGAACATTTCGATGAGGATATCTTTCTTGATAAATGCGTCTAGCCGCTCTGGAATTGCCTTGGGCCATTCCATAGACAAAATGCATATCGGCCATTTCCGAGTTTGTAAACCGAACCATTTTCAGATGTCAGTAACAAATTTTATATCTCAAAACTCTTGAAAACACTTCAAATAATTACTATCAAATAATTACGTATGTACCGTTTCAATTTGTGACAGTTATGAAGTTAAATTTGTTTGAACATTTGTTGTTCCTTCCATGGCCCTCTTACTTTAGTTTCAAAACACTGCAGTAATACATAACAACATTATTTGTTTCATCGAAAACAGGTAATATGAGCGAAAAAAATTAAAAGATGACTTCCATGTAATATTAATTGTTTAATCATAAATAAAAATGTCTTTATTGCATGTCCATGGACAACAATGAGCCCATTTTGTAGCTCGAGCCGAAGCCAAGAGCCGAAGGCAAGTGCTGCAATTCATACATACATTTTTTTTTCATTGCATTAATTTTGATAGAAAATTCTAAGACTAGAATAGAGTATTGATATGAAAAAATATTAGTAAGACCCCAGTTTTTGATGGTTTAGTAGTTGAAATGTTTTATTGTGTTGTCACTGGGATGTGCAATGAAGTGATTTTTATGTTTTTTCTCAAAAACAAAGCAAGATACGAAAAAAATTCTTGATATAAAAAAGTTGTAATTTCAGTTTCTCAATGTGAAACAGATACAAAAATTGCATAAAAATCAGTGGCGCACATGTTTTCTGTCAAAAATATTGGTTACAGTGCCTTCCGGGACGCCACTGGACATGATAATTTTGATATAGTTAGGGTTAAATTAGCCCTTTACGACCTTCAATAACACTGCCAAATTTCAATAAAATCGGTTGAAGGGTTATTAAGATATTTACGACAAAAACGATTTCTTTTAAAAATTTTGACACCCTGTATCTTGAAAACGAAGCATTACCGGACCTATGTTTATATGAACTTTTCGTCTTAGAATCACTCAAAGAATCACCCCTTTAAGTTTGGCCACGTACTCTAATAACACCCTGTATATTTATTTAGTATCCATAGCAACACCCAAGTGAAGCGATGGAATTGAATGAATTAGTACGACTGCAAGCGTTGTTACTTGTTACATTTGGATTAGCACTATTAGTTTTTATTTTTATGCTGGATTAGATATTATTTTGCAGTCAACAGGGAAGACCAATTTTAGTTGATTCAGGAAAATACGAGTATACCTTTCATTTCAAAAAATTAATTATTGTCTTCAGAACTCAAATATCAGGTAGTATTTTATAACTCATGAGATCCTGTGATACCATTGATCACACCCTCTTACTTGAAAAATTTTATAGATTAGGAATACGAGGTAATGCTAACAGGTGGATTGAATCATATCTAAATGAGAGAAAACAAATAGTAGTAATCAATCATTTCAAATCGGAAGAAGCTCATGTGAGAATTGAAGTGCCTCAGGGATCCATTTTAGGTCCCTTACTCTTTATATTATTCATGAATGACATAGAGGAAACCTGTAAGACTCCAAATCTTGTAGTAGCTTACGCAGATGACACAAATTTTTGTGTCAATGGAAAATCTCAGGACTCTGTCTCCAAAGCAAATTCGAGTGCAGAAGAATTTCATTAGTATTGCAAAAAACTCATGCCAAAATTATAATAATTTATTGTGACTGAATGGACACTCAATAGAAGAAGTTAATTCTACTAAATTCTTGGGAATCACTCTTGATAACAAAATGATATGGGAAAAACACATTGATAGTATTGTATCTAAATTGAATTATTTATTGAATTGAAAATCATGACGTTGCCACCACTTTATATATATATATATATATATATATATATATATATATATATATATATATATATATCTTCTTATCCTGAACATATCTAACAATAATAATAACATAATGAGGAAAAGTGATTTTCATAATCATGACAGACGCACCAGCAAACAGCTTCATCAGACATATTCCAGACTCAAGGTTGGACAAGACTCTTATACTTACCAACAAATAAAATTCTATAACAAATTTGTAAATCTTGTCGGAAATGTAGAAAGTAAAAAGAATTTCAGAAATATGTTAAACGAATATCTTCTGAACAACGCATTTTATTCCACAGATGAATTTTTAAAAATGTGACTCGACATAATTGTATTATAATGTTATTATTTTCTATTTATATTTTTTATATATTTTATGTATTGTCTATTATACACCATTTTTTGATTTTGACTAGTCCGATAAGCTTTTGTATATAATGTATATTTATGTTCTATACAAGAGTTTCAGTGATGAATAATACATTTGTATTGTTGTATTGTATTGTGTCTTGTGTCTTATGATTATAAGACACTAGTAGTGTTCTATTGACCTCAGTTTCTGAAATGAAATTGTTATCTGATTTGCTCGAAAACAAATTGCCTCATATTCCTTCTTAATTCTAGAACTAGGTAGAACTGTAGAAATATTACACATTTTTTATTTCTTTGTCGGTGTGAATGTTTTTCATTTTTTAGTCTCTTAGATTGTTAATAACAAAGTGGAAAATGAACATTTTTTTATTTTTCCAATGGGGATCTTTTTAAAAGCCTTTCAAGAATAGCTTCAAGAAGTGAAACAAATTTTAGGTTTTTAGTTTAACAATAATTATCAGGGTTTGTTTGTAAATTTGAAAGTTGTAAAAACTAGTTAATTGACAAAAGCATATGTAATAAACATTTCTTTCCATGGATTTTCGTTTATTCAAGTGTCTAAAAGGTATTTGAAATTTTTTATTTCTTAATATTGATAATTAATGGGTTAAAATTATTTTTATTGTTCAAGGGTCCGTATCAGTCAGCGCACGCGGGACTCGCTTCATCAGCTTTTAGCGCTATTTTCGCCTCTAAATTAAAATTCTAAATATTGGTGGTAGGGTTCCGGGAGGTAGGATTTCATCTAGGAAATTTCCTCATCTTTCAGGATCTTATTTAAAATTTTGGATATCTTCAATAGTTTCCGAGGTATTTGCAAAAATCCAAACCCACTCTTTTTTTTTCACTAAATTGTTTATAACTTTTGCAATTTTTGCCGGCGCACCTTCAAATGTTTCAAATAGTTTCTAGAGGTAATTCCGAATCGAATGAGCCCTGTTCATAATTTTCGGTGCCTTGAAGAGAAACTCACCAAAATAGTTCTTGTAGACTAGACTATATTATTTCTACCATTTGATGAAATATTTGAAGTAGTGGTGGCGGTAAATGTCCATTATTTTCCCAAACTACAAATACAAAACCATCAAAACAAGCTGTACATGCGGCAAATTGTCTGTTTTTGCAGTATGTGATTAAAGAGGGGTTTGTATTTTGTGGATGTACTAAAAACAATAACGCAATATCTGTTCTATACCTTTTGAATATGCTAATCGACGGAAATGCTCGGAGTAGCCGGGGGTTGCTTATTCAGGAGTGTCTTGTGTTTTGTTTCATGCCAAAGGGGATCGAAGTATTCACGGGCGAAAAGAACAGTAGCAGCTTAATGTTTAAGGGGTTATTATTCTGATAGGTGTTGATGGCTTAAAACTGATACTATTCGGTACTTCAAAACTTCTGCAGAGAATATTCTGATTTCGGTCTCGGTTATAATTTTTATATGTATTTGTGCTCTGTTTATTAATGACGTCATGTTTTTCGTGTTCTTTATACATTTATTTAGATTTAGACTTATCTCACTTTGTCAACAAGATTAACTCTTTGGACAATAAAGTATATTTATTATTATTATTATTATTATTATTATTATCATGTATAATAATAATAATAATAATAATGCCGGAGAGACCTATACTTACCTAGGGGTGGCGCAACGCCGCCCCCAAGAGGTAGTCACAAGAACTCTCTCCGCGGCAAGTATCAGCTTAAACTCCGACAGATCTGGTCATCAGAACTGTCGGGGAAGAACAAAGTTGCTACAACTAATATGCTTGCCGTTCCGATCCTTCTCTACTCCTTCGGAGTGAAGAAGTGGACTCAGGAAGAGCTGCGACAACTCGACGTTAAAACTCGCAAAATTATGCATCTCAATAGGAGCTTGCATCCTAAATCGTCCGTTCCACGGTTATACTTTCCCAGACAACGGGGAGGCCGTGGACTTTTGAGTTTGGAGTGTCTGCATAACAGAATGGTTCTGGATGGGGCCTGTAGTCATCAGGAGTTCAGATCCCCTTCTCTGCATGGTCCGCGACCATGAAAAAACAGGGATTGGAGCATTTCTCTTTAAGGCAGCAACCCGTGCAGCCGATGAACTTGGTCTCGTATTCGACACTGAACAGGCTAACCCAAACTCTGTCACCGAGTTGGGACCCGTTCAGCTAAAAGCTCACATCAAAGCTGCGGAGACAGAGGTCCTCCTACAGCTACATACGGATAAGCCAATGCATGGTGTCTTCTTCAACAACATCGAAGACCTTGGCTTATCCAAAAGCTTGACCTTTGCCTTCCTCAGGTCGAGTGAGCTAAAGTCGGAGACCGAGGGATTCATAATGGCCTGCCAGGATGGTGTCTTCAACACCCTCGTCTACCGTAGTCGCGTGATGGGTATAGACGTCCCTGACACCCGATGCAGGGCATGTCGTGGGGCACCTGAGACCGTAATGCATTTGTTATCAGCATGCCCAGCTTATGCGGTCTCAGCCTATATCCACAGGCATAACGCGGCGCTACGAGTGTTGTACTACCATATAAGACACTCGTACGGTATAGACGAGACACCGGTGTTGCCTTATGTTCCGGGGGATATTGAGTCCGTGGTGGAGAATGAGAGGTGCCGAATCTATTGGAACTACTCATTCCCCACCCTCAGGCAAATACAAGCCAATAAGCCTGATGTTGTCCTCCTCGACCATCAAAGTAAAACGATATTCGTCGTGGAGTTTTCCGCTCCAAGCGAGACAAATATCGTTCGGAAAGAGGAGGAAAAACGGATTAAATATCGAGATCTTCTCTTTGAACTCCGCAGGTTGTATCCGGACCATTCTGTCAAAATGGTGGTTCTGATTATAGGAGTCCTTGGTGGAATGATGGACACACTGCTCTCAGATTTGAAGATAATACCGGCGTGCCGTAATATAGCAGAAATCTTAGCCGCTCGAATGCAGAAGGCCGTCATCCTTGGTTCACTTCGTCTGCTCAGAACACATGACTCTCGGACCCAATAATCACTCACCCTACGGAGTGGTTATTGAGGTTAACGACACCAGCGCGCCCTCCGGATGGGTCGGAGCACTGGAGACAGGGCCTGACTGGTACACTCCTTAGGAAAATAATAATAATAATAATAATAATAATTTGTCTTTATTTGTCCTAAAAAAAATACATACAGAGGGCAAATGGGCGAAGTCTAGTCATGACTAGACGAATCTAGTCAATTCCTACTCAACTCAACCCTTTACAAAAAACTTAAAGAAAAAGAGAAAAAAAAATATAAAGACGAAAAAGAAAAGAAATATAGTTCAGACGAATGGTTACTTCGAATATGAATTGATTTCTACTAATACTACCTAACTATTCTCAAGAACATACAAGTTATCTATCAATACACTTTAGTAATTAAAAGGAAAATGTTTTAACAAGCAGTAGCCTATAATGATAATAAACAATTATATAATATATATATATATATATATGTTCGGAAAGGTTTCCGCGGTCAGAAATATGTACATTACTAAGTTCATGGGTTGAACCGCGTTGAGAGTTTATAACTCTCAACGCGGTTCAACCCATGAACTTAGTAATGTACATATATATATATATATATATATATATATATATATATATATATATATATATATATATATATATATATATATATATATATATATATATATATATATATATATATATAAGTAGAAAAGCTATGTTCTGCAACCGTAGACACGTGTTTCGAGCTTAGGCTCTCATCAGTACGGTAAAATCAAGTGCGAAGATGTACAACACTTGGATGTAAAAATAGAAACAAAGGAAGTCAACAACAGGAAGCCAACCACACATTTGTGGCTTCGGTTAGAAGACCTTGTGCTTACAAGGCAACAAAGCAAGTACCTGTCAGAAAACAACTACTCCCCTGGCTAAGACCACGACGGGTATTGAATTAAATCCAACAGATACTTGTGCAACGTTCCTCAAGGCATCAGAGGACGCAGTTGCAAGTGCCCTATGACCAACTAGCAGAATTATGTTTTGATTTGGACAGGGTGACCACCTGCAGAATAGTTTCGAGGTTATTGCCTCTCTTCAGTGCAAGGGTAGGTCAAGGAAACTAGTCTGCAGGTGGTCACCCTGTCCAAATCAAAACATAATTCTGCTAGTTGGTCATAGAGGGCACTTGCAACTGCGTCCTCTGATGCTTTGAGGAACGTTGCACAAGTATCTGTTGGATTTAATTCAATACCCGTCGTGGGTTTGGCCAGGGGAATAGTTGTTTTCTGACAGGTACTTGCCATCATAAGCCTACGTAGTAAAGGATTCATCATCGGTCGGTAACGACTGTTCGTTATCCTCTGAAGAGTTGGAAATATTTGAATGAAAACTCCTGAAGGTCCGTCGAATTATGAATATCTGCTTTCCGGTAAAATAGGATGTACGGTGTCTTTAGTGGCTCCAAAATATCCTATTAAAAAAATCTATTTAAGCAATTGTCATCAAATTTGTTACAGTCCGTTCTGTACTTGGCCAGGGTGTAATTAGTAGTGGCCAGAACCATTTCCAGAACCACAGTGAACGATGACTGCGTAAAGCTCATAACGACAATCAGCTAGATAGTGGTGTTCCTCCAGCTTGACACGTTGAAATAGTTCAATACATCTTTGAGATGCTAAGTCATAACTGAAGAGTTTCTGAGTCAGGATCAGATTTAAAAATGTTCCAACAATACTCGCTATTTTAGGTCCGTCGGTTGTTTTGGCGCAGATACCGCAGTACAATTGACTATCATCACGCATAAACTTTAAAAATATAATCCTTTTTGAATTGACGCACAATTTTATGTGCGAAGTGAAACGGTCATGCACGATTATGATCAAAACTTGATTATAATCAGGATATCACCATGATTTTCTATCGCCATATGATCACAATAGATCACAATGGAATTCTGATTTGATATGACAAAAACATATATTTTTTAGGTAAGTTCTATCTAATGTGGAGAAAATAAAGTTGAAATTGAAATAAAAATGTTCCACTACATTCAGAAGAAATAAAAATTAATATTTGTGAAGAGATTGGAAAGTATTAGAAAAATTTGACATGTTCAATTTTCTCAAATTATTGCTTGAAACTCCGAGCATTATGTTAAAATTGAATTCTAAACAACATTTTCGAAAAACTTTTATCGATGCTATCTTAACCCACTTTTTGCCTTTTTATAGAATTTTTTTTCAATGCCAAGATCAGTGAACACGTGATATATGTCAAAATCGATTTTCAGGTTGTCGATAACACATAACTTTTTTCTAATAATAATTTAATTAAATGAATGATATAAGTACTTGATAATAGAATAAAACCCGAAACCGACCGTAAAAATAAACTAACTAGAGGAAATGAGACAAAAGTGTTTTTCATTCATTTCATTAAACTGATCATGAATTTCCACAAAATAAACAAGTCATAATAAACAATAAACTTTGTGACGGGCACTGTATATAGTATTTGATAAATGAAATAATTGTAGATGAAGCATAGTTTTCAACAAGCGTATAATGGATGTTAGCCACTTGTTACAACAATTTCAATTTAATTTCATCTTCGTGGGTATGGGTAATAGCAATCATTATACGCTTGATGAATAATATATTATTATATCTTCAATTTCTTATAATGTTTTTTTTTAACCTCATTGTTTATTTCATAAAATGTTGATGAAATGGAAATGAAATGGTGCCTGTTGTGAACCCGAAACATATAGCTATAGAGTTCAGTACCCATCATTATGAGTACACTAAACCTTTTAGATCCAGCTTAGAAACATCGAATATTTTTTCTCATTTACTCATTTACTCGGAGTTTTTTATCCAAACTTACAACTTCTGAAAATTTTGAAATACACCATCTATTCCTTTAATAGCAGAGGATTTTTCTTGAAAAAAAACAATCATTTAAAAAATGTTCAACGGAAAGAGGGCTGTAGTTCCATTTACTCCCTTGGGAGAACAGTCCAAGGCCACCGAAGCAATTTAGTAGAAAACTCAGCGGATAATTAATAGAAGATTGATATCGAAAGGGTATTATAGATGAGAGATGTGTGCCGGAAATAAATTTGCACGATAATGAAGAATAAAATCGTATTAAATTCCTCGCCGGTTAATTGATAATCATGGCGTGTGTCCCACCCGGATAATTCGCTCTCCTTGTTACCGAGAATATTTTATAGAAATTCAATTTGCGTCTCTCATTACGTTCAACCTTTTAATTAAGATGAGGGCTATCAGTGACTCAGAGGCCATGTTTCCGCTTAGGCCTAGGTAGGGAATTATTACGTTTTTATTCGATCAATTTGATGAGTGAGCTAGGACGTTCACGGCTTTGATTGAGAGCTTAGGTTTATTCGTACAGAACATAGATTACATAATAGACCGTCAGATAACGACAGATTTTGCTGACTATTTTTCCGAATATTTCACCACTTTTCCCATCTCCGAAATGACATCCGAAATACCATTTCAAAATACCTACACTGCTGGTCAATCCTATCTTGGCCACATTGTTTATTAAACAAGTGAACGCAAACAGTTTTCATTGACAACTTCGAATCACAAGTTAGGATTCTTGTTGTGTTTTTTACTAGTAGAATTGGATCATTCAAGAGTGTGTTTTCACTTGATTTCAGTCAGAATTTCAAAATTTTTATTTTCATATTGGCAGCTACATAAAAAAATGTCTGATCATAGAAAGTGGATAAAAACAGCCGTATTGGTGTTTGCATATCAAGTACAGTAGTAAAAGGAAACTCCTACCTCAACGGAGTTGAGGTCCAAAAAATGTTAAAAAAAGTGGTTTTCGTGAATTTTTATGAGGTTGGCAATATTTTTATGACTGAATCACCCTCTATTCCTTGGAGTTTACGATTATATATTCTGAAAAAATCAAAGAAACATCTTAACTCAACCCAAAAATACAGTTTCTATACCATGGATCACATAGTATAAATTATGGGCATTTCAGGTTTTTTCAATATAAAACAAGGTATCTAGTGAAAAAGATCATTTTGCAACCGGTGCACTTTTTGCTTCTCTCAATTTTTAATTGCTTATAGTGCCCTAATGGCTCATTTCTGCATAGGGGTTAAGGCAAAATTGCTTAAATTATCTTTACATTCCCTATGAGTTTGTCACAATAATGCTCGTAACTATTTTTTTTCTCTCTATAAAAAAATATTGAAATAAATAAATTATGTGTTTTTAATATTACTATCATACTTCCGACTAAAGGCTTTTTTATATGGCCTAAGAATGAAGTTTGCAATGCATATGCAAAATCCCATAGAAGAAGAAATGAGCAATTTTATCTTTCTTAATTTTTTGCAGCAGCATTTTCAAATAATTGTATTTATTTATGCAGTGTTTTTCAATAGGTAGACATTCAAAAAGTCCATCAGGACACCAAATTTAATGATTCATTCTTCATTTTCAGGGCCAACTATTCTCATTTTTTCGAGGTAAAAGTCTAAAATTATGTTTTTAAAAAAAATATAACCAATCCACTGAATTCGCGATATTTTCAGATAGTTCTTGTTGAAAGTTTGTTGAAACTCGTCCATCAATGCGAAAGTTATAGGAAAATGAAATTTTAAAAATATGCCGTTTAATGAACACACCAATTCAATTTAAGAACTCTTATCAAAATTTGGAATACACCAGAAAGTCTCTAAATATCACTGTTCAGAATTTCATCAATATCTGTTTATAAATAAGAAAATTACAGGATAACAAAATTTGAAAAATATATTGATGGAATTTCATGAAAATGAAATTTTATTTAATGATTTTTTAAAATTATTATTTATTGATAGATTTCGATGATATTCTGATCAGTGATATTTTGAGACTCCCTGAATCCAGTGGTGTATTCCGAATTTTGGATAAGAGTAGAAATTGAAATGGTGGGTTGAATAAAGAGCATAATTTTAAAAATTTATTCTTCCATAACTTTTTTATTGATGGACAAATTTCAATAAAATTTCAAAATAAACCATTTGAAAATGTCACAAATCTAATGGTGTAGTCAGATCTTTTCTCAAAAAATCGCAAAAAAATTCAGTTTTTTATCTCGAAAAAAAAAAGAATACTTAGCCCTGAAAATGAAGAATTTTTCATGAAATTTGGTGTTCTAGTGGACTTTTTGATTATCTTCCTAATGAAAAAAAAAGCATTTTAATCGGTTGAAAAGAGTATGTTTTATAAGGGTGCTTCCATTTCAAATTGGCCACACTTTATAATACATCGATATCATGTTTCCGACTCATGGCTTTTTTGTCTGATCTTGAAATACTATTTTCTTCTTACATGCCAATTCGCATCAACAAGAAAATGAAAAATTTGCCAAGAATTTGTCTACAACTTTACAACTTATGGCTTTTCTTGATGTACACGAAAAGCTTGTGGGAATTTTATTATGATCATCAAAATCATATGGTTCAAATGCCATATGAGAAATGAGAAATGCCAATGAGAAAGTTTGCCGGAAAACGAAAAAAAATTTCACAAAATTTTCCGGCTGACCGGCTTATAGGAAAAAATTTTCGGGTTCCTATCGATATTGAATTTCATTCTGTCGATTGCCATAAGCGAGAAAATGCATCAGCAACCAAATATTTTTTTACAACATCGCACCCTTATTTCAACCCTTAAGCACGTGCAAACCTTATGGCTTTGGTATTTCACAATTAGATTGTTATACCTATCTATGTGTTAAAATGCCATAAACGAGAAAATAATTTAAAAAAAATTCTGCAAAAGGAAAATGAATTTTCTATATGACTAGCATACGTCCTATCGCTAAATTTTAATTTTTTGAGCTCAACACTGACATAATTTTCAGTGGTTAAAATCCTAGAAACAAGAAAATGAGTCAGCAAAATCTGTCGTTATCTGACGGTCTGATAGGGTAATAGACTTGCAGATAGAGGAGGTCATTGTTTGTGTATTGAATTTGTTTTCAACATATCACATATTCAGGGAGGAATTACAGAACTTGGTGGCACAATTTATCAAATGTAGAGAATGAAAACTTAAACTTGGTTTTTACTGGCCCTGATGCTACTGGCCCGTTTCAGAAAAAATAGCGTCATTTTTGAAAAAACAAAATTTAAGAGTAGCATTCAGAACAGATAACACGTTGGGAAGGTTTATTAAAAATAATAAAGATAAAACACAAAAATCTAAAAAATCAGGAGTTTATAAATTGAATTGTGGTTCTTGTTCCAAAGTATATGTAGGCCAGACTGGTAGACCATTCAAAAGCCGCGTACGTGAGCACCGTATGAATTATGTAAATAATAAAACACATTCAACATATGCCAATCATATTTTGGAAGAAGACCATGACTTCGATGAAAACTTTGAAATCCTTCATGTTGAAAATAAAGGTATTAGACTTAATTATTTAGAATTCTTGGAAATTAATAAATTGAAAAATTCGAATTGTTTACTAAATGATCAATTGGACCTTAATAGTTCCCCTTTGTTGAACCTTTTCAACTAATTAAGTAGTAGATATGTTTTGAGATTTCCAGGTATCTACCTACATTGTATTGTCAATTTTATTTTTATCATAGGTAGCTCCTAATTACCTCAATTGTTAAGAAAGGTATTTAAGTAATGTTCAAGGTAGAATAATTTAATGTATTACATTCGCTTGAAAAAGATACAGTGTATCGAAACATGTCGCGAAGACAATAAATCTGTGGAAATTTAATCGTGTTTACCTTAGTGTCATATACTATGAATTTCCATCAAGTAAAGGCCACGTCAATCCAATGTAGAAAGTTATCATTTGATACTATTTGTTCTCAATCTGTGGCAGTGCCAGTCTTGATCAGCAACGCTAGTTGCAGCATATGAATTCATTTCAGTCAATATAGTCGTAGAATCAGAACCGTTCCGTATAGAGCTTCAGTGAAAGACTGAAGAGTCACAAAAATAATTATATTTGGAACGCTACCCTTCAGATCCTCATTCTTGCGGATTCCAATCATTAACTCAATTAAAACCTACGCTTCTTTCGTGAATGCAGCCATCGAAAGCACCAGCAGCGGCTTCAAAATAAACAAAATCTATTTATAAATAAGCCCCTTTCGATTTAGTCGGTCCAGAAGGGCTATTTCAAGCATCCCTCGAGGACTGACCTCTCTAAATACGCCGGCCAATCTTTGATCGGATGAAAAACAGAAATGAAGCATATAGAAGTGGACGAGCTTTTTCTAGAATCGAATCGATATTATCTCAGATAACATTCATAAGACGGAAAACTGGATTAAATGAAGGAAAGTATAAGAAAAAAATCACGATGAGAATTTCTGTGCGTCAATTTCAACTAGCCACCCTTATCAGAGTCGTGACTAATACGTTCCACTATGACTAACAAGATGTCAAAAACGGTTTTGATCGGCTAGATAAACGATCAGGGCAGCCCCAAATAACAGTTCGATCATTCATCATAATTCGCATTTATGTAATAAAATGAACATAAAATATTTTTTAAAAACAAGCTTTTGTTCATAAACTATTGAACTAAAAAGCGAAAAATAATATTTGGTGTATACGGAGAAAAATGTATGGTGATATTTACAACTCTATTCGAATAGACATGTTCTACTAACATTGTTTCATCCAGGATTATCCTGGTATTTTTTTAAACTTTAATTTGAACTTTAATGTTTTTATGGTGTTTTCTTGTACACCTGACGAGTAGCACTGATGATGACTATTATATTCGAAAGCGCTCTGCTATGATTTTAATAAATATATTTCTGCAAGAAATTTCACGCATTGAAAAAAAATGTAATAATAATAATAATAATAATAATAATAATAATAATAATAATAATAATAATAATAATAATAATAATAATAATAATAATAATAATAATAATAATAATAATAATAATAATAATAATAATAATAATTTATTCCAGTAGCATCATTTTAACATGAAATTGGAAAGGTCAACAGAGAGTGGTAATATATAGAAATATACAAATATCAGTGTTTCAACTAGTAAAAATATAGGCATATATATACGTATATAAGCCTATATACAAAAATACACATACACACACATATATACACTGTATAAGATAAAAACAAAAATAAAAAAATATAAATCACACAATAGGAACAGATTTAGAAAAATACAGTTATTTCAATGAACAATGTCACATATTAAAAAACTCTTGAACAGTATAGAAGGACTTCGTTATTAAATATTTCTTCAAATATTTCTTGAGAGTAATTATGCTTTGCTCATCTTTAATACTATTTGGCAATCTATTATAGAACTTTATGCCTGTATACGAGGGAGCTTTTTCATAAAAAGTAGCCCTGTGGTAGGGAGTTTTAAGACTGTTACCATGTCTTGTTGGGTAACTGTGGATGTCAGAATTTTTGATGTAGCTGGAGATTCTCTGTCTGATGAACAATATACATTTATATATATATATAGTCTATTAACTGAAGTGGAATTGCCCCAAATTATTATGTTGTAGGTTAGATGAGGGTATACCATTGCGTAATATATATTCAGCAGCTGTGTTTGGGGGAGTATATTTTTTAATTGTAAAATAGCAAAGTATCCACTACTAACTTTTTTGCAACTTTGACTTATACACTCGTGAAACGATAGTAATGCATCAAGAAAGGTGCCAAGAAATTTTGTGGATTCGGAGACAGTGACATCAAGATTTTCTGATACCATTTCCAGATTCATGTTGGGATTGGATACGATGAAGAATATCATCAAAACAGTTTTCCTACAATTTAATATTAAGTGATCACACGTACACCATTCATTGAATTTATTGTACAGGTGGATCAATTCAGATGAAAGTTCTTCAGAGTTATTTCCGTGGGTTGCCAGTGACACATCACCTGCATATAAAACAATGCAGTCCGTGATGATAAAAGATGGTAAATCGTTGATAAACATTAAGAATATAAGCGGCCCCAATACTGAACCCTGAGGAACCCCTAAATTGATTTCAGATTCCATTGAATGGGTGTGGCCTAATTTAACAATAATTTTACGGTGAGTTAGATATGACAAAATCCAAGCAGGTGTGTTCCCACGAAATCCCATACCATATAGATTCGTTTCAACAAAGCTCAGATTCAGACAATCAAAAGCTTTAGTGAGGTCGAAGAAAAGAGCTCCAACAAATTTCTTATCGTCAATGTATTTATATAAGTATTCTACAAATTCATACACTGCTGTTTCTGTCGACCTGCCGGGATAGGAACCATTCTGACATTTTGATATTATTTGATATTTATCTAGAAATTTTATTATCCTTTTATGCATGGCTTTCTCAATCACTTTGGCAAATACACAAGAAACAGTTATCTGCCTATAGTTGTCAATGGATAACGGATCATCTTTTTTATAAATAGGGGTGACTGGTCCTAGTTTCAAATCTTGGGGATATTTTCCTAGTTCAACAGACAAATTTATCAATTTCGCTAAAGGTTCAGCAATATAGCAAGCAATACTCTTAACTCTTATAATAAAGCAAGCAATACTCTTAACGATTTTAGTTGAATTCCTACGATCACTAGGAGCCGAGATAATTTTTTTATTTAAAAAAAATCTGGAAGGCGCAATGATCATCGTACAGCAGTCACCTTCATGGATATTGAGGTTGAATACCTATGTTTTCGATAAAAAATATTAGGATATGTCTAGTTCATTTGGAGTATTATCAATTGATGAACACAGTGAGGCGTGCAGGCGCAAAGCGATGCAATTTTAGCGGGTGGCGCAGTGGGGATACAAATACTGTTGACATTAAAGACACTTTCGTCCTGACAGTGTTATTGAAAAAGAAAAGAAAAGTTATTGGTTCAATTTCAAGTACTAGTGCACATTGCAAAAGAAAAAGTACGTGAACAACAAACCGAGATACTCAAAAATTGTCAAGCACAAGCCACTTTGAACGAACGAAATAAGTTTTCAGTGCTATCCCCACTCCGCCACCCGCTACAGCTATCGCGATCCGCGCCTGCATGCCTCACTTTATTCATTCAATTAATAATACTGCAAATGAACTAGACATATCCTATTATTTTTTTATTGAAAATATAGGTATTCAACCTTAATATCCATGAAGGTGACTGCTGTACGATGATTATTGCGTCTTCCAGATTCTTTTTAAATAAAAAAATTATCTCGGCTCCTAGTGATCGTGGAAAATCAATTTTTTTTTGAATGCTTGAAATCATGCTAGGAATCCATTTTCGTAAAAGCAGTTTCTATAAAAACAAAATTGAGCAATGTTTTTAAAAAAAAACATGTAAAAAAGTTGTGTCATTTTTTGATCCTGAAAAATAAAAAATCAATATACTTATTTGATAATATGAAAACAACTCTTACAGAAAAATATAAGCCATGAATCGTTACTGTAGCATCATTCCCCGAGCAAGAGTAGCCATATTGAGATAGCATCTTTTTTGAGAAAACTTCATATATTTTGAAAAATAATCAATATTTATCAATTCTTCATAGAAAGACTTCTTTGGCTTGTCATAGGCTACTAGGCTACTAGGTTTGAATACCTTACAGTTAACGAGTTATAGAAAACCCGATTTTCACGGTTTTTCCGATATAACTCGAAAAGTATCAATGATATCGGAAAATGATAGGTGATTCAATTGATAGATCTGTCTGATACATATAATTTCCTAATTTAACTTTTATCGATCGGCGCTGTAGTTTTTTAGTTATCAACAAAAAACCGTTTTTCGCAACTTTGCCAATTTTTTAGGTTATGTTCGGTAATCACGATCGAGTCACATGAAATAGAAACTCATGCTGAATTTCAATTTCCTATATGCTCATATTTTTTGTCGTCGGATATTAATTTTTGCACGCACTTTTCCCTATTGCTTGGACTACAACGCCAAAACGATCGAACTTGTCAAGTGTCCAAACGAGTTCAGCTTTTGTCAGAGCTGAGGAAAGAAATTTCACATCCAGCTCATTTCTCTCCCCTAACCAATGAATGCCATTTGCCACGAAGACCCTGGTAGAGGCCAAAATTTTTTCCATAATGTTTGCTGCAAATTCTACTCTGAATTCAATGGTAATACGACCCAGAACATCACTCTGACTCATTTTGCTAGGTCTCAATACCAACAAAGCCAAAGGATTTGATGGAATTCCGCAATAAGTTCTTCAGGTTGGTCATATTTCCACAAGTTAACTACGCTTGACATTATTTGTATTCTCGATTGCTTCCTCGAATCAGGAAATATCCATTTCCCACTGCGAATTATAAGTTCTCCAAATCAATACCATGAATGTTTCAGTTTTGGTAATTTCATTTCATGAATACTACAATGAGAAATTCATGTTACACTACTGCGACATCATGTTCCAAAAATGGCACTCACACCTAAAATATGTATGAACGGATTATAACTATTTTAAGCAGTTTCAGCAGGATTTCTATTCCTGACATGCATCCAAATTGCCAATACTTAATAATAAAACGATCATTCTGTATTTCAGTTCAGTTTCCATCTATATCTGATGGTGCATCAGAATATAAAATCCGCTTCTATGTGGTCACGCGATGAGACAGAAATGGGAAATATCGTGGATATTATATATAGAACGAATTAACTGTTTTGTGGAATAATAGGATCTTTCTACGACTTTGATTTCGCCAGAGATAACATTTCATGATGAAAGACATTTCGAAGGTATTCCGTGATCAAGGAATCGATTTTCTTTCGGAACATTCAGGTGATTCCGCGTTTCTTCTCCTCGCATATTCATATTATGTCGTAAATTTAATGTTTTTCGGATGATATATGGCAGAGCAGTTATGAGAAACTGAAAAAGCTTCCCTGTTCAATTTATTTTGTTTAGACGAATGGTAGATTATACCTGTTTGGAAATATATCGTTATAAATATATTTCCTACATGCCTTATTCTTCTACTTCGAAACATATTATTTATTTTATCATTTTCACGTAACATTTTAGGAAAATGTTAAAATGGAATAGGTCAAACTCGACAGGAAGAATGAAAGTATATTTCAATTATTATATGTTTTATGAAATTGGCAATAGGTTCTTAAAATTATCATCACATATTGCTACAAATCTATGCAACTTGTTACTTGACTTCATGGACACTGAAATTTCTTCCTTGAAACATTTTGCGAAGGAAACTAATGAAATGGTTGAGGTTAAAAAATTATTATAAAGAGAAAACGTTATCGTAATGGAAATAAATAAGTAGTTTCCAAAAATATATATTGTAATAAAACTGATACGTACATTGTTATTCTATTTTATAACGAACTGTGGCTCTATTACTTTCATCATTAACATTATTGTAAATAAAATATTTTGATGACCAGTTCACTGCACATAAGGTACATATGTGCAGATAGTTTCAAGTGTTTTGTACTTTGTTTATATGTTTACCCAAAATATTCACCCACACACAAGGCTCACCATTAGTTGGATTACAATTTATTCATCTGTAATTTTCTGTATTTTATCATTTTGTCACTTATAATCTCCCAAGTGCTTGAATTATTGCCGGAAAGTTTTCGGGTACATGAATTTTCCTAAAAAATTCATGTACGAGATGAGTTTCCTGCAATTAATTCAAGCACGCAGGGGATTCGGTAAGAAAATTTCACAAAAAAATATATAAAATTAATGCTAATTTCATCTGATTCATGATTGGCTGTTGTTGACACAATGACAGATACGCATTCGTATTGTGACGGTGTGTTGAAAAGATGTGTCTATCAGAAAAAAGCTCTACAAGTCTACTAGACGGTCCAAATTACAGACCACTGAACCGCTTCAAACAAATCCAGAGGAAAATAAACTGCTTTATTTATCTGTAGCGGTTCGAAGACCTGTCAGCTGTCTATCACGTGAAGCGTAAAAGCGGCTGCAGCCGCTGCATGCTGTTAGACGCAATGACAGCTTGACCGCTAACCAGTTATGCTCATTTTTCTAGTTCGTATTTTGAAGTTGTTTCTAAGATTTCAGAAGAATAATACTGCGGAGAATACTTTATAACTAGATGAGAAATTATGGAAAAAACAACAAAATATATTATTCATATTGCGAAGAACTTTGTGAAGATAAAAGAAGTCAGCCATAATTGAATTATTTGAACAAAAATGAGAAATCAATCAGCGTAGTAGGTACAAAGAAAGCGTCTGGAAATTTCACGAAAAGATAAGCTGAATAAAATTGTTTCAGATAATAAACTCATGTAGTCAAGCATATAAAATTCCATTCGTACATAAAAGCAAAATGTCAACTATCACAATGTCAAATATTTGACAGAAAAATTTCCACTCATTAATTCTTCAATTCATACTGACACTTTTCTATTTCTCATTTTGATTTTATCCACATTTCAAAATATATTACCTTTAACTGAAAGTGATAAAAGGAAAACTAAAATTCGTTGGGAATGTTTATTCGCTATAGATACATGTCAATTATCACCTGTTGGTTGATCAACATAATTATTCTGGTCACGTTTTCTGTATTAACTAGCTGTATCATGATCATTCTGTGAATTCCTAGTCGTAGTTCTTATTTAGTTAATTTTAGTTAATTTGAGTAAATATAATTTTAGTGGTTTTTTCAAACTATATTTGAATATAAAGCTAAATAGTTAAATTAAAGGTAATTTACTATTGATGGATTAGGTGAGCTAGTACTGAAATCACCGCCCCATTACCTTCATCATTTCTACTTCCTTGAAAGTAATATAACAAGCCTCCTTCGATTTGGAAATACATGGTGCTGAAATTGAAAAATAACACCCGGTTCAGAATTTGGTGAATTGAAATAACCGTTTTGAGATAATTCCAATTTTATGTTATGAAGTGAAGTGAGTTTGATGAACAGAAATTGGGAAAGAAAAGAAGCACTATCTTCCCCTCAAAGAGTTTGCTGGGCTTTCTTAGTCGAAAGATACTCATGACAGGTGAATCCTGGGGAGGGGGCTATTAGGCTGCAGCGCTCCTCTCACAGGAAAGACACAAAGCAATTATATTAAACTTATTATAAACTTGGCAACATTGCTTTGTGGCTCAACAGGTTCGAACAAGATGCAGATAACAGATGATGCTTTCAACTCCTAGTGCTGAGTATTCAAGGGTAATATAACAAGACCTTGATAAATAGTCGACTATTTTTATTGCATCTAAATTTCGACTGTATTTTATAATAATTTAACGAGACATTATTTTGGCATTAATAATCTGATGAGAGTCCGAGAGCGAAGCTCGGGGGTTTTCATCTCTGATTATTAATGCCAAAATAATGTCGAGTAAAATTAATAAATACAAGAGAAATTTAGCAGCAATAAAATAGTCGACAATTAATCAAGGTCGTGTTATATTTGTGAAGATTATTTCTTGAATCTACTTCTTTGTATCAGTCATATGAATGAATGAAAATTAAACAAATTGGAATAATTTATTCAAAATATCAAGAACAAAGCACAAAATCTAAACAAAAACAGCACCATCTTTATAATTTATCAATTGAAATTAAAAACACAATTATTGTATGTGACATTTCCACCATGCGTAATTTGTGACATTTGTTCAGCTTTTGAAGAACTTGCAGTATTAACCGTAGAAGGTCCACATTCATTCTCTTATACAGCTTCAACACGATTGATTTTATTTGACGTTTAATATGTATTTATTTAGAGTACTGTCAGATGCTCAGGCTCCTTGATATGAGTATCATGCTGAATAGTCGGTGACTATTGTGCATCATGTAAATAGTCGCTAATAGAGCGTGTTGATTGGTCCTGTCAAACAGGAAACAAACGTATGATTGGTTGATGACTGATATTTAATAGACGAAAGAAATAATCGACTCAATTCTCAATAAACACACACACGTATCACATACGTTTAAAAATGTGGTAGTTGATGTTGAGGAAACGTTACTCGTTGAATTTCGCAACGTGACTTTCGCAACCCAAATTCAACCAAACGTTGATTCTACCTATAAAGAACGTATATGATTCAACTCGTCACTTTTGCCACCATTATCAAACATGTCCTTATCATGCTTTCACAACGTATATTCAATTAGAACTGAAGAGACATTACATAAACGTTGAATATGACACTATCAAACAACCCGAGGCTTTGGGAAACCTGTATTCTACGTTTCAGTTACTCTTTTTATCTGCGTTGATGGAACGTTATGAAATTACGTATTTGATGCGTTGGATGAAGCATTCAATAACAACATCATCTTTCACGTAACTCCGAGGCAACTACTTTGATTGCTTATTTTTCAACGTTATTTCCTGATAGAAAACATCCATCAGTTAAGTTGATAATCAATTGCTTTGTTTCCTTCATGTCAACAGAACTAGTCTTCTTTGGACAACTTCATTCAACGTTTATTCAACTAGACATATACATCATAACAAATACGTCACTGTAGCCACTAATATGAAACTTGTTCTTTTCGTGGAATCTTAACGTATATTCAACAAACCTAAAAAACGTTTCATAAACGTTGATCATGACAATATTCATCAACCCGAAGCTTTGAGCAACCTATTTGTCACGTTTCAGTAACTCTGTTTTTCTACGTTTATTGAACGTTATGACTTTATGAATTTATTTCAAAATAAAATAACAGTAATTACTGAAAAGTCTGTTTTCAGCATTTCCAGTAAAAAAAGTTCATACGAAGAAAACCCAATAGTTTTTTGGGAACCATATTTTTCTCTAATTGATCTAGAAGCAATGGATTACCGTGTATAGAGATTGAATACTGGTAACATTTATTGAACGTACTGTTTTTGCATTTTGTAAAGTTTACATAACGTTTCAGGGTGGTTATGACAAAGGTTGATTCATGGTAAAAATATATACGTTGTTGATTTTGGTGGAATTCTATGATCATCATCAACGTTTATAATTCGTATCTCAGCAACGTGACTTCGAAACAAAGATACATCGTTATGCTGCAGTAGAATATAACTGGATGAAAAACGTTGAAACCCCGTAAAAAGTCATAGTTACCTTGAAACCGAATCATAACGTTATATTTAAGTGGAATTTTCATTACAATAAAAACGTGTAAATAACCTTGAATCAACGTGAAGAGGTAACGTTACTATAAAACCTGATTGCCTAACGACATTTTGCCGTTTTCTCAACTATGAATAATTGTAGCGTTACTTGAGGAATTCAACGTTTTTTTCACGTATATGTGTTTATTGGGTTGATATTTTATGTCCATATGTTCTACAGTAGCTACTGAATATTTTCTAACTTTCAATATGCAGTGATTTCAGTGATTATTATTGTATGATGACACGGTTTTTGGCAAGTGGAGTCATTACTTTTTGTTTTATAGTTATATATTTTATCTTTACTTTCCATCCATATACAGGGTGTTAATTAAGTACGTTGACAAACTTCGGGAGGTGATTCTTTGAAAGTTTTCAGGACGAAAAGTTCATTTAAACATATGTCCCAAACGGCTTGGTTTTCGAGATACAGGGTGATAAAAATACATTTTTTTCAAGATTTTTAAAAAAGCTTGTCTATATATTTTTTATTTTATAATTTTTATTCATCGTAGATTTTAATTTTCAAATTTTCTAATGTTATGCGACACTAAAAAATGTTTAAATTAATATTTTCATTATAGCTCCTGAACCGTACAAGTAATTGAAAAAATTCAAGTGAACGAAAAGATGTTAAATGAAACAACATTGATTATTCCTTTCTCATAATATGTCAGTGGCAAGCAAAGCAAATGATTTATTTGAGGAATACATTATCTTGTATCGTGCGTACTATTGAATGGATTGTACTTGCCTAATTTGAACTGATTATTGTCGAAAATGTCGGAGTTGACTCAAAAAAATGTATTTTTATCACCCTGTATCTCGAACACCAAGCTGTTTGGGACATATGTTTATATGAACTTTTCGTCCTGAAAACTTTCAAAGAATCACCTCTCGAAGTTTGTCAACGTACTTAATTAACACCCTGTATAAGAAATACAGATCTCAAATTGTATTTTCGTATTTCTATTTTGCTACAATTTTTGGATGTCATGATTCCAGACGTCGTCAAATTTGATTAGGATGACTTCCTAGAAAACGGTGCTTTTATCAACAATGAACAAGTACGTGCCGAATAGTCATTGTGGAGACGACAAATAGGTGGATTTCCAGCCAAGAAATCGTCGATTTTCGAAATACTCCCAAATCAGAATATAGGTTGAATAACTTGCTAACTAGATTTTCTTCAGAGGCACATAACCTAAGAAACGATCGGCCGAATTCCATCAGATACACAAGCTTTATTAGTGTTATTCCCAGCAAAATGCGATTATTCGATGGCGGAAGGTAATCTCAGGCATACGTATATGACTGTCAATGGGAGTGATATTCTGGGGTTAAATCCATAGAAGAATTTGCAGCAAAAATTTTGAAAAACATATTAGATTTATCCTGGCGTTCGTCGTTAGTGTTCCATCTTCCTTGGTTGGGGGAAGAAAATGAACTGGAAGCTCTTTCCCATAGCTTTGGTAAAAGAACAAAATGAGCGGGAAACACGTTAGGCAACTCAACACATTTTGATCATATCTTGGGGGTATCCGCGGGGGTAGCTCGAACGGAGAGCGCCGGTTCACCGATATCTGAAACGAAGCAACGCTAGGCGAGGCCAGGGTTTGGATGGGTAACCAACGGACCTCCTTTCGATATTCTCCTCGGATCGTGCTAGGAATCGCATGTAAAAAGGTAAGACCTAGTTAATCCTTGGCTGGCACAAGTTTCGACTTTTGAGGGCTGTCGTTCGTAAGGAGACGACAGCTGGTTAACGAAAAAAATAATAATAATAATAATGATAATAATAATAGTTGTAAGCCTCTTAGAGGATTCGATTGTCTCCTTGCACATGTTTCTAGAGTTACAATATTTCAATCTGGTCCCAGTGCCATGATTTTTGCCATGATTTTTGCCTGCTCTGTAGCAATTTCTGCTGAACCAGGGAATATCAGATGATGTTCTACTTAAGGGGTTTGGTATTATATGAAAGTATCCCCAGAATTGTGATCTCAGAAATTGTTTCGTCGCTTTATGTTGGGTCTACATAAAATATCTTGAGTATGTAGAATCATTTTCGTCGGTTCTTGAGTCCTTTCAATTAGAAATTTCAATGTCTAATTTCTTTGAATACATGGATATCTGTATACATTTTACGTAGATACTTGCATTTGCTTCAAAATGCTTTATTGAAGTAGCGGCCTTTTGGTTTCATTTCATCTTTGATGTAAAGTTGAGAACACTTTTGCGGTTTCAAAGCTTATGCGCTGTAACTTTATTCAAGGTTCAAAAAGGTATCCAATATTTATTTACCAACTTCATACTCGCACCGAAAACAGAAAATGAGCTCGCATTGATATTCACGGATTTTACGGTGGCTGGATGGAAATTGGAAGCGCTTAATAGCATAAATCGATGATGGTAAAGTGGTTTGTTTTTCGAGAGGCACATCCGATCAGAGCTTGCTCCTCATTATTTCTCGGCCGCACGCTAATGACGCCATTTGTCTGATCCTCTTTAACCCCGTGGAAGCTGCCTCCCCTTTTGATTTGTCGCCGCTTTTAAATTTATTATGTTTGCATAAGCCGAGCGCGCAATCCGGTTCACACAGAAATTACAATATTCCAATAAAAAATGATGATATGGAATTGGGGCATACAATTTTTAAAGGTTTTCGTTTCCCAATTTGCACGCAAGTATTTGGCATGATAGTTAGTGATAATATTGGAATATGTTCAATGCGAGATGATAAAAGCGCTATGCATATTTTTATACTTTGAAATGGTATTTTTTAAGCTTCGGATATCAATGATTCCGTATTCTGCAAATAGGCTTTCTTGCTTTGAAGATTGAAACAGGACTGGTAATTTGAACCCAAGAGTAAATTGTGATTTTTTTTGCCGAGGTAACGGCAATCTCCGTCTGCACGAGAGATATTCTAAGGAGGGGTCCTAGAAACCAACCCATAGCAATTCTCTCCGACAGTCAGGCGGCGATTAAAGCCCTGCGTTCATGCAGGTACACTTCCAAACTGGTTTGGGAGGCACACCAAAACCTTAACGACCTGGGAGCACAGAACAGGGTAAAACTTGACTGGGTACCAGCTCATAAGCATGGACGTATAATATCTTATAAATACAGATGGACTCAGCATTGCCATACCTACGACACGGAGTGATTTGAAGTCGCTCTGTTTTCAGGCGCGCGGGCTGCGGGGAAGAGAGAAGGTAGCGATAGACTGTGACCTTCCCACAGCAGACAGGAGCGCACGCATTTGCTGAAAATAGGGTTCAATCACAAAAAAAAATGCTGAATTTGAAATAATGATGAAAATATCAAGGAAAGTGTTAGAATATACATCCGATGGGACTTTGTGAGATAGAAAAACTCATTTGACATACCTGATGTCATAAAAACTTCATTGACTCGGATAGTATCGATCCTTAGAAAATTAGGTTCACAAATTTTTCAAAAAAAAAAGACTTTCAAGACTTTCGTTTTCAATTAATGGAAAGCTGGAGACAGTCGACTGAAAAAAAAGAATAAAAATGCATTTACTAGAAAATGGTAATTTATATATTCAATAAATACATGTTCTTATACAAGAATAAATGTTCCACAGAAATTTTCAGCGCATATTATTCAAATTCACAAATACGAAATGTTAATGTATTTACAACAATATACAAACAAAATTCACAATACAGATAACCAAACTAACATTTATTTCCAGAAGGTATCAAAAATCAAGTATGTACAGAGTTTCACAAAAACAACGATAAAATAAAAATGAAGAATTTGTTTTCTATTCTGAAATGGTTTGCTAATTTCTTGAGTTCCCTCCTCGAGCAATTATAACCGCCTGTTATACTCAATATCAGAGTCCTTATTCAATTATGTCTCCCAAATTCACTAAACTGTCCCTCAGTTCATTCAAAGTAACTTTGGGCTGCTGCAGGGCTCTAATTCATCTCCCAAGAATATCATATATATATTCGATGGGGTTCGTATCAGGACTTCTCGCGGGCAAGATCGCCTGGAAATACTGGCGGGCCGTGTGGTCTCGTATGGTCGTGCAATCATATGATTTCTTCACCAATGAATGGAGCAAAAGAACAGACAACATGAAGTTCAGGCATTTCGGGTACATACTGTTGTCAAATTCGCTTCATAAATGACTACCATATTTCATACGTGCCTCCAAATTCATACAACTCCAAATCATTACCGATCCGCCGCCAAAAGCAATGATTTACAGAGTGTACCATTGATTGTAGCGTTCACCTAAACGTCTGTAGACCCGCATTCATATGTTATTGGTCATGGAACAGAATATTGACTCATCAGTGAAGAGCACTCGACATCATTCAGCTTCCCGCCAATGAGGGTGTGCACGAGCAAAGTCAAGCCGTGATCTGCAATGTTCTGCAGTCAATGAAGGCCTTGTTGCTGCCCTGCATGGCATCAAGTTGTGTTCCCTTAAACTTTGCTTGAAGATATCTTAGATTACTGGACTAGATTAGATTAGCTTAGATTCATTTTTGGCTTCCGCGCTAAAAGCCTTTACACTGCGACCATTTCAGACATATTGTGTGTGCCCTTCGAAATCGTTTAGAGCCCTTGCAGTGTTAAAATGCGTGTACTGATGTAAAGCAGCATTTGAAAATTCTCATCATTATTATTATTATCACATTCATATCATGGAATTCTTGTATTGTAGTCAGTTCTCGATGTGTGTGCTAAATTAAGGATTATTCAGAGGATTGGAAGTGGGTGGAAATTGAGTTTAAAATTTCTCATTATTATTATTATCAATAAAACATTAATTTAATAAAATTCTTATATTATCGTCGGTCCTTGGTAAGTATATCAAATTTTAAAATTTTCGGATGATTAGAAGTGGGTGGATATTGAATAACAAATTCACGTCATTATCATTATTATCATTATCATTATACTTTTATAATTAAGTCCTTGTATTGCAATCGGTTTATGTGTGCCCAATTTCAGATCATACGGACGATTGAAATCAAATTGGAAAATTCTCATAATTATTATTATTATTAGGTGCGTTATTATCATAAAATTCTTGTATTGTCGTTGGTTATGGAAATTTTTGGAAAATTTTATATAATTCATAGGATTAATAAAGGGTGAAAGTTGAATTTGAAATTCCAATTATTATTATTATCATTATTTTTATTACATTAATAGTAGGAAATTCTTGTATTATCGTCGGTCCTTGATATGTGGCCAAATTTCAGATTATGATAATTGTAAGTGGGTGGAAATAGAATTTAAAAATTCACATCATTATTATTATTATTATTAGTGGAATCGAGTTTCTTAAAGAAATTCGTCTGTATGGAGGAACTTAAAAACTAAAACCTTATCTGAATAAAAATTTTGATCCAAATCTTTAAAGCTGTTTCCGAGATAGCTAAAATAAATATATCAATATACAAGAATTCATAGATTAGATAGATTTGATACTGCTACCAACTAATACTACTCACTTTTTCTTTAGAAAAATCACGGGATTCTGTCCTGTTTTTCAAACCAGAAAACATGAAATTGACCTAAATAATATTATCTGTCAGATCGTCAGTAATTCAAAGCCAATCAACCTGAAGTGGATGAAAACTGAGTTGCGAAATTTGAGTTAACAATTTTTACTATGCTCAATTTGTCCTCACCACTTCAGTGGGGGACTTGAGTTATCAACAATTTCTTCAGAATCTGTACCTGGCGGTGTTTCAGTGGTGTTTCGGTTGACGATTTTTTCTTGCTGAAATCGTTCAATCTGAAAATATGTAGTATATTGTTTTTTTATACAAATCTGTTATTATTTGAAATAACTCAGAGAAAATAACAATTCTGGAGGCTGATAATAATTACCCTGAAGTTGAAGCAGCTGAATTTCTTGGGATATACCATTCATCATATATTATACTAAAGGAAGAACCCTTTTCTTCAAAAATTTTCTTCCACTTGGGTTAATCTCGAATGCTGCGTCCTTGAAATAAATGGAACAAATCCTAACAGACTTTGGAACACATTCAGTTGAACATTTCATCCCCAACTCTTTCAAATAAAAATTTCAATAGACATTTTTTGGACTTTTTGGCAACCTTTTTGTTTCAATGCATAATCCAAAAAACTTACGAAGTTAAATGTTTCGTGAGGTATCTATTTCATTATCTTCACATGTAAAGGTTTGAATTCACGTATTAATTTCATTTTATTCGGCGAAAACAGATTGATACCCATTGTAACGCCTATGGTACTTAAGAATGGAATCTGATATTCGGGTTCGAACACATGGATTGTTTGCAAACCCAACAAGATTGCACCATTCTGATTCTCTTACTATTGTACTGCCACTATATATCACGAAAGAGTTCAAAAACCACTATTTCAGCAATAATCCCACAAAAAATCAATGACAGAACATGACAGAACTGTCAGAAGTTTAATTTGTGGAAAATATAAACATTGATATTCGACAGCGTTGACAAACGTCCAGATACAATAATTTCTTCACAACCATTTGAAGACGCAAGTAATGATTTTTTTCGATACTTTGGATTTTTAAACTTGTAAGTAATACAGGTTTGAGTTGCGTGATAATGTCACCATCACCATTCTTCATTCTTCGATTGTAATCGAATGGAATACGTAAAGTGACACAATTTTGTCTATGATAAAGACTTATTACCTACGCGATGTGACAACGCCCAACTCAATATCACGACTAAAGATTGTGGAAAACACGACTTCAAACCAGGATGTAAACAGCTGGGTCCAGTACAATACTTTATAGGTCCATGGTCATAAGGGCACACAGGGAAATGAGAGCGCAGATGCCCTAGCAAGAGCGGGGGCAGCAACAACTCTCATTGGACCAGAACCATTGGCCACTGCCACCTGAGAAAACACCTGCAACTGTTGAGGATACATCAAGAGTCCACGCAATGCAGATTTTGTGATGATGAGGACGAAACAGCCTCCCACATAATGTTTGAATGCGATGCTCTGGCTCGTATGAGGATGGATATCTTCAGACACTGCGGTGAAGAAGATACCATCCCGCAGGAAAACCTTGTGAAGGATCTCCTGGAGTTCATTAAGAGATCCGGAGTACTCACGTGATAGACCTGATAGCGGGGTGCAGAAAGGTTCTATACAGAACTACCTGCACTTCAGCCACTGGCTAGCCCCGCCATCTAATAATAATAATAAATTGTGATTTACACATCCCCACCGGATGTTGCATTAACCAGTTCGTTGAGAATCCTGGAATATAGTGTCAAAATAATAATAATGACAATAAGTATATTTTATACTAAGACTTTGAAACGTCCTCAAATTGGTGGTAAGTGTTGTTGGAATGATTGCATGTATAGATATCCAAATTCAAAAGTTTTTATTTTTCATTATACTCAAATAAAACAGTGTTTCAAAACTGGAAAAATGGTCTAGAAATATAAAAATATGTATATATATACAGGGTATTCCACACTCGATGGCCTATTAGACGTTTCTGGAGAACGGAACAACAGATCATTTTAAAAATTTGTGGGCATGGATAATCAAACATGCTCTACCCGTCTAAAATATTTTCATCGATACAGTGTTGCCACTTGTATCAGAAAGTAGTAGCTACTTTGTTATTTCAAATGGAACATCCCATATATTATATGGATTTTGAAATCCTTATAATATTCCTCACAACTTTCCCATATAATTCCCTATACCTATCTGTGACGATTTTCGAGATAAAAATTATTTTGTCAATTTTTTGTGTAAAACCTGACCATTGAAAAATAACATTTTTTTCGCAATGCAAATGTACAAAATATTGAACTTTGGGTCATAGCTGCATAAGACCATTGAGTATTCTGTCGATGAACTGGATCTCAGTTTCATCATACAGGGAAGCTCAGAATTAACTTCTTTTCGGGGACTTATGAAAATGACTGAAACTCAGTTTTTTCAAATGGAACCCCCTGTATATTATTTCATTTTCGAATTCAACGAACCAGTTTGAATAAGTTTTATTGAGTATATCCTATACCTACCTCTTACCGTTTATGAGATATAAATTATTTTATAATGTTTGAGGTGTGTGCAAGTATAAAATTTGATGAAAAATCTATCAAATAACGAAAAATAGCTTCACTGTTTTGAGAAAAGTATAATGCAATACATGAACCTTCCTTAATACTGGGTGTATGACAAATATGATTAGGTTGACAGTTCGAAGAATGAAAAATTAAATTGATTAAATTAATTCTACACAAGCTATTATAATATTAAAAAGTTTACTTGACAATTACAACACATTTAATACTGCAAAAACAAAAACTCAGTAGCTCAGATGCTTGAAATGCTGACCATTTACTTGCAAACATTGATGGATCGACGTCATGACATGATCAGTCGTGGCTCTGCGGATTTCCGACGGGTCGATTTCTTCAAAAGCACGTCTAACCCTGTTTTCTAGTTCCTGTTTTGTATTCACAGGTGTTCTGTAAACCTTTTCTTTTATTTTTCCCCAGAGATAAAAATCTAGGGGAGTCAGATCTGGTGACCGCGGCGGCCAAATCCAAGGACCCAATCGTCGTATCCACCGATCTTCGAACAAATTTGTGAGTTCTCTGCTCACTTCACCTGTGCAATGTCCAGGAGCTCCATCCAACTGATACCAACAATTATTATATATGTTTAGAGGTAAATTGTCAAGGAATTCACTCACAGTGGTTCGCAGAATATCCAAATATTTGGCGGAATTCAACTTTTCCTCATAAATGCATATTGAAAATGTATCATCCATAAGCATACAAAACACATTAAAACTGAATTTTTGTTGAAATCCCCTTTCTCTAATGAAATGAGGGTTTTCTGATGCCCAGAAATGATTATTTCGACGATTGAATATTCCCTCACGTGAAAATTGTGATTCATCGGTCCAAATAATTTTTTTCAAAAAGTTGGGATCGTCGTATGTCCATGTTAGTAACATTTCGCAAAACTCTACTCGTTTTGGTGGATCATCTCTATGTAGAGCTTGCAGCCGGATGAATTTGTAACCGTGCATATTATGTTTTTGTAAAATTCTCCAAATGGAAGTGCGAGAAATTCCCAAATCTACCGCAGCACTAGATATTGATGCATGAGGATAAGCGTAAAAATATCCCAACACATTGATTTCATTTTCCATATCACCAGTTACCTGATTCTGTTGATGTCTCGAGGCGTGAACTTTTCCGAAGTTGATATAATTTCGTTCAATTCTTCTGAATTTCCGTTCGTTCATTGCCGGTACATTTGGATACAACTCATTAAATCGTCTACAGGTCCTTGATATGATTTTATTGCACTCACCATGAACATAAAACAAATTCAGAATATCAGAGTTTGAATAATTATTATTTGCCATTTTCACTACTCTTGTATGACAGTCGGACTATTTCAACAAGTTATTGTCAAGTGTATTCCTTTGTTTTTCAAACAGATCATGATACACTATGATTCTTGTTGAAATTTGGCACCGAAATCCAGAACTAATACTGCCGTCCTAAGCAAAACCCTCGTATCTACAAAAACGCCAAAACGGAGTAAATCGGGTTTTTACTTGGGAAGAGTGCATTGTTCCAATGAAATACGGGTGTATAAAATAGCTTGAATTTTATATTTTAAATCGAAATACGGAGTTGTCGCTTGGTCAGAATGTAATATTAGGTGAATAGGAGCCATTGCACCACAAAAAATATCCATTTCAGTAAATATGTCAGTTAAACTTTAGTTTCAATGTTTTTTGTATGGATATGGTTGATACAATTTTAATTTGTATTTATGAAGAAAAGTTTAAATCCGAAAAATATTTGGATATTCTGAGAACAACTGTAAATGAATTTCTTCCCAATTTATCTCTAAACTTATGTTATAATTGTAGGTATCGGTTGGGTGGGGCTCCTGGACATTGCACAGGTGAAGTGGGCAGAGAACTCACTAATGTATTCGAAGATCTACGACTGATCATGTAATGACGTCGATCCATCAATGTTTGCAAGTAAATGGTCAGCATTTCAAGCATCTGAGCTACTTAGTTTTTGTTTTTGCAGTATTAACTGTGTTGTAATTGTCAAGTAAACTTTGTAATATTATAATATCTTGTGTAGAATTAATTTAATCAATTTAATTTTTCATTCTTCGAACTGTCAACATAATCATATTTGTCATACACCCAGTATTAAGGAAGGTTCATGTATTGCATTATACTTTTCTCAAAACAGTGAAGCTATTTTTCGTTATTTGATAGATTTTTCATCAAATTTTATACTTGAACACACCTCAAAAATAATAAAATAATTTATATCTCATAAACGGTAAGAGGTAGGTATAGGATATACTCAATAAAACTTATTCAAACTGGTCCGTTGAATTCGAAAATGAAATAATATACAGGGGGTTCCATTTGAAAAAACTGAGTTTCAGTCATTTTCATAAGTCCCCGAAAAGAAGTTAATTCTGAGCTTCCCTGTACGATGAAATTGAGATCCAGTTCATCGACAGAATACTCAATGGTCTTATGCAGCTATGACCCAAAGTTCAATATTTTGTACATTTGCATTGCGAAAAAAATGTTATTTTTCAATGGTCAGGTTTTACACAAAAAATTGACAAAATAATTTTTATCTCGAAAATCGTCACAGATAGGTATAGGGAATTATATGGGAAAGTTGTGAGGAATATTATAAGGATTTCAAAATCCATATAATATATGGGATGTTCCATTTGAAATAACAAAGTATCTACTACTTTCTGATACAAGTGGCAACACTGTATCGATGAAAATATTTTAGACGGGTAGAGCATGTTTGATTATTCATGCCCACAAATTTTTAAAATGATCTGTTGTTCCGTTCTCCAGAAACGTCTAATAGGCCATCGAGTGTGGAATACCCTGTATATATATATAAGTGAAAATAGAGTATATTTCGTTTTAATTCCGAGAGTTCTAACCTTTGACAGCTGTTTCGTGCTAACGCACTCATCAGAAAGGATTTATGGAGCTATCGAAATCAAAACGAATCCACTCAAGAATTAATACCGTGAGGCAAGATAGAATATAACAGGAAGTTATTCATGACATCTACAGTCACTAGTTGAAACTTAATTTGACACGAACCAAATTCGGAATTAAAACGAAATATACTCTATTTTCACTTAGATTCTGCTTGCGTTCCTCATAACGTATTAGAAACTTGATTGAACCTTGGGTTGGTCAGAACAACGAATTGTTGGCTGCCTGTCAATTTGTGGACAAACCTCTACTTTTGGATTCCTTGGTTCGTGTCAAATTAAGTTTCAACTAGTGACTGTAGATGTCATGAATAACTTCCTGTTATATATATATATATATATATATATATATATATATATATATATATATATATATATATATATATATATATATATATATATATATATATATATATATATATGTATGTAAACGTTGGGTTGATCGTGACTGACCAGTTGAAAGAAGAACTTCGAAACCAAAAAACTGATTTCTGTTTGTGGGGTTTGTGGGGCTGCACTCAAACTTGACTGTAGCCCCAGACAGAAATCAGTTTTTTGGTTTCGAAGTTCTTCTATATATGTTTGTATATATCAGGACTGTTGTTCCTGATTTTCTGATATAGAGAACAAAATAATGAAAAAAAAAACCCCTAGACCAAGAGTTTGGAATTTTCCTATTGTACCTATATGCTCATTGTTCGACAAGACATTTTCCCTAATTCACCTTGAAACTGTTAAACAACCAACAAATATACTTGAAATACATTATCAATCAATCTTGATGAGAAAAGCAGAAATGAATACTTCTCATTCATGTAGTGGTACTCTGAAGGTGAGAGATGACTGTTCAAACTGAAATACCTGTGATGAAATAACATTTATATATGAAATAATAAAGAGACCACAACTACAGTACTTCTATAGATTTACAGAAACAAGATCAATACAAGAAGTGACTATTGAACGAACAAACTGGATGAATGAATGATTCTTGATTTACAGTTTTTGGAGAAAACCCCATTTCGCTCCTGACGATATTCTAACCATTCTCGAATGCATTGTTGTTGAATAAGATAACAACGCATATTGTTTATTCTTTTTAGATGATCGGTTCAATTATTTCAAATGCACAAAACAAGGTCATATTGATTCTAATAGTTCCGAAAAAATGAACCACATTAACAGAAAACGCCAAATAAAGTAACGAGGCCTCCACTTATTCCGACAGAACCTATTCAAGAAACAACAAAATCAATAACTAGAAACAGTGGTAATTCCAGACAGCTCCTGAAAACGAAGAAGATCGGCAATGACCAGTACCTCTACTTAGAATGGACCAGTAGGAGAAAACTTCTCGGAACCAAATGTAGTTATAACAGAATAGCATTCCAAATGAAAACCTATCTAAAATGCAAACTGTCACCCTACCGGCAAAATCATTCATCAGGAATGAATCACAGCCAACGTATTGAACTTCGATCAACTATATCTCTTTCTCTTTCAGTGAAAAAAACATGTTCTTTCTTGACCAGCACACCATATTGAGATTATGTTCTATTCAGAACCCAGGAGTAGTTCTTTGGGGTGGCCGCAACCGCAGCCAGGCAAGTAGGCCTTCGAGGACCCTTTTTGCCATCCCTTGTTCTCCACTCATCTACATTTATCCTCCTAGTCTTTCTTTTCGAACCTTTGTGACCTCCTAACGAAGGTCAGCATGTCCAACCACTCCAAGTCGATAAGTTCCTCTTGGAGTTTCTCAACTCTGGAGGTTCCAAATCTTAGCCTCCCGAACGACTCACACTCGCCGAGGAAGTGAGATGAAGTTTCTTCGTCTTCGCATTTGTGATAGATGTCTGCTTAACGTGTTATGTCCTCTTAGTATTCCTATAAGGAGGCGTAGTGCTTGGCGGTTTCTGCCATGTCGTCCTTGACTTAATGGAGCCGGCCACGAAGTCTTTCGACTGCCTGCAGCCGGTGCTATCCCTCCAAAGTTTATTCAGCTCTTCTCGTCGAGGGCTCGTCGAGGGCTGAAGAAGTTTGGCTTCTTGCGATGCCTAGTACAGGCTCCGGCCCACAGAACGGCGTTGCGGATCCGGTTCTGGCAAGTCCAAGTGCCACCTCGTTTTCACGCACCCGTCTGTGAGCCGGGACCCATACCAACTGAACTTCCTTTGTTTCAGCTAGCTTCTCGAGCGCATCTCCGCCTTCTTGTACAAGCGCTGAGCTTGGTTTAGGATGGCACATGGCTCTGAGCGCTGCCTGACTATACGAACAGATATAAATTCTCTGTAAGGACCTTTTTCTCACCTCTTACCTTGCTTAGGATGGCGAACACTTGTATATCTACCCAAAACGTAGCTCTCTTCCCTCCAGGTAGATTCCTGCGCCCGAAGCCTGTTTGTCAGTCAGACGCGAACCTTGCGTGTTTCCTTCCCATTGTTCTCTGTTCGAAACCTAACGAGGTTTTTTATTTTCTCCTGGTTTTCACACTATAGTGAATATTTCATTTAGAAAAGATACCTAAATAAAATGGTTGCGGATTGTTGATTGAGATTTGCGAAAAATACTTTCAGATACAAGCGTAAATGAACTCGAAAAGTATACTCTTACTTTAGGTGAATCTTTCTGGAAAAGCCCCCCTTTTCTTATCACGTTGAACCTAATTTGACTGTAGGAATGTGTATCCTTTTCTTCGAAATATATCAACTTAGTATCCTGGGGGTATACGTTCTGCCGGAGTGATAAAAACCATGACTGAATATACAGCGAAATAACTCCAAACAAGAAGAATTTCAGTAGCGCCACCAAAGTTGTATAGCTGAGACGGCGTCCTCTGTTGCAGGTATATTTCTATATTTCTCTCGAATGTAATATGGAACAACAACTATTGCTATTGTAGGCAATGACTGGTGTCAAACATTTTCAAATTCTATTTAGCAGCTCATATTTCATGGATTCAAACCTACTCAGTTGTCTGAGGTTCAGAAATAATAAATAAAAACGAGGATTTTCTAACTGTTGTGTCTCACCTTTGACAATGGATCAACTTTGATTTCATACCCAACAGAAGAAAGTATGTTGGATTACTATGAAAAGTATTTTCCGTATTCAATATGAAAAGTATTTTCCGTATTCAATTTGAAAATGTTGGATATATTTCTATTTTTCGAATAACTGGATAGTTTGTATTGATGGAAATCTGAGAAACTGGTGTGATATCAAATAATTAGCAACTCTTAAATGTATTGTACCGAGTTGGAGCCAGCCCTGTTCAGTACATCTAACCACGGAATTGTTCTCTGTCGCGGCGTCAACTCGTTAGAGGGATGCATTACATCACCGTTTTCGACACTTCGAAAAACCACCTAGACGTGAGTAATCGACTAGTGTAGGCCTCTCTGGATGACGATCCACATTTATCCAAATACGACGCAGTAGCGAAGAGGGAAGTTAGTGGACAATTCACCGTTTACTTAGACGTAAACAAAGTTGCATACACAGTGTGGAATTAAGTATTAAGTTTGTGAATTTAAATTAGCGATATTTCACTAGTACAAATAAATTAGTTTCAAACGTTAAGAGCATTTTTATTACACTATCCTCAATGCGGACACCTAAGAAATGAGTGGAAGAAAACAGAACAGCCAAAATATTGGAACCAATCGAAGGGCATCGACATAACTCAGCTATGGTGGGGTACCTAAGTCAAACACTAACCTAAGTCAAACCTAACACAAACACTTAACGGAACGAAGATCCGCACAATAACCGCCTACTATATCGGGGCGTGGCGCAGTGGTTAAAGCGTCCGACTCTGAGTCGAAAGGTCCGGAGTTCGAACCCTGGTTGGGCTGGAATATTTTAATTTAATTTAATCGATTAAATTATTAAAATCTCGTTGCTAGACTAGGGTGAGTCCTGCACGATTCGCTGTTGCGTTCCAATTAAGAGTGCTGCTCCTAAGGTGGCGCATGGAGTTAGTAACAAGGCCTATCCAGAACACGTGGCTAATGACCATAGCAGTCGATGCCAAAACACCAAAGAAAAAAAAAATAACCGCCTACTATCCAGACAATGCTGCCTGAGGAAACAGCTGCCCATAATGGGATAAACAGAGAAATCTTCAAGTACAGACTGAGTGGTGGAGAGGAAGAAACAGCATCTCACATCATTTTTGACAGTGAAGCACTGTAGGCGCAACAGACCACTCCGGCAGATCAACCTAGAAACATGCATGAATCTGAACTACCTTGTAAATAGACTACTGAACCTGGTGAAAGACACTGGCCTATTCAATTTGGAACCACTGACGACAGAATAATCTGTAGTATATTTATAGTCTAATTCACTCCAAAATAATTTATTTAACGAAATACAATGATTCAATAACACAACACAATACTCTAATTTATATAACAATCACGGAACTATTTATATTCGACTTTCACTTCACTGACTGTCCCCAACTCTGCTCACTTCTCCGAATGCTCTTGAATTTTCCGGACAAGCCATCGAATCGTCCAGATTCTTCTCGGTGAATAGCGCCTCGAAAGTCATTCGCGGTCAAGCACGGTCTACGTGAGCGTTCAGGCCCGGCATCGCCCGCAGCTTCGCCACATTGCCCCCTTCTTAGAGATATTTCGTCTCAAAATGTCATCCTTGGAGTGTGTCGATATTTGCAGAATTTCCCATATCTGCATCGTGAAGTTCCATGGAAATAACACTCCACAGTCTTCATGTCAGGTCGTGGAATAGGATTACAGCAAACCATAATCTGGATGCCGCTGGATCGGAATATCGTCTCCAACATACTTCTTACAACTCTCCAATCCAGCCCATCAATACCACAGGATAATTTTGGGATTGCCAAGTCCACCAGATTCTGATCCACCATCGTATCTCTCAGTTGGGTGAGGCTCCTCCAGACATCTTCATAGGACACTTTATCTTGGGAATGCTTCTTGGTCACCAGGTAGTAGATGTTCCTCTGGCCCTTCTTCTGCTGTAGCACACCTCCAATTTCTGGATTCTGTTTTCGTAGTGTTTGAAGTTGGCCAAATTTATTGGAGAACACCACAGCGATGCCCCTGAACATTCAAAGATCGTCTGCGACGCAGTGTGCTAGGGCGTAATCGACTGGCACTTTGAAAAGGTCCCGTGGCTCCTCTCGAGTTACTCCGTGTGACACTTACTGTCCATTTGAGTATAAGGACATGAATTTCTGGAACGTCATCGCATCCTCTGGTGGTCTGAGGGTGCGGACTTGGTTATGGTTCCCAGCGTAAGGGGCCAACCTGTTGAAATGAACGACCCTGGGTTTACCTCTGGGTGGCTTGTGGATTCGATAAAGCAGGTCGTTTATCCTCTTGACTTATCTTAGTCTATGTCTCACAGTCTATTTCACGGGCCACCAGTCTATTATTATTATTATTGTCTATTTTACACAGTTTATTCCACGGCCACCAGTATATTATTATTGTCTATTTCACACAGTCTATCCCACTTCTGACACCACTGTAGTATATTTATAGTCTAATTCACTCTAAAATAATTTATTTAACGAAATACAATGATTCAATAACACAACACAATACAATTTATATCACGGAACTATTTTGTTGTTAAAATTGTTTTTTCCGTTAACCAGCTGTCGTCCCCTTACGAACGGCAGCCGTCAAAAGTCGAAAGTTGTGCGAGCCAAGGATTAACGAGGTCTTACCTTTTTACGTGCGATTCCTAGCACTTTTTCGGGCTATTCGACTTTCACTTCACTGACTGTCCCCTACTCTGCTGCGTGGTTTTTTTATATTCACTGTTCACTTCTCCGAATGCTCTTGAATTTTCCGGACAAGCCATCGAATCGTCCAGATTCTTCTCGGTGCATAGCGCCTCGAAAGTCATTCGCGGTCACGCACGGTCTACGTGAGCGTTCAGGCCCGGCATCGCCCGCAGCTTCGTCACAATACCATAAACTCCAGCAGGTTTCAGTGTTAGGGACACGCCAAGGGTAAACTTTGTATCTCGCTACCGTGAACCTCCAACCAACCATTGTATCATTTATATTGTTTATATGATGGTCATAAACTCCGTTGATAATGATGTCTTCTTGGATGTCTGTGGTGCTTTAGTGATTTAAAGATTTAATCACCAAACAAAGAAAAACCTTTTTTGGAACAAATAACCTCATATTTATGACATCCTAGAGGCCTACTTTAACGAATACTCAAATGAAGATGAAACAGTTGAAAAATATTCATTATTTAGAAGTTCAGTTGTTTGTTGGCAGTAATTTTTAATATTTTCTGAGATTTTGCGATACTCTCGAATAAAGTTGGTTTTCCAAATATTCATGAAAATTCAACAGAAATGGACGTTAAATATGATGATATGATCAAATAATAAGTGAATACTCAATAGGTTTTCAAATAGCTCAACAACCATGTAACGTAGTGAGCATAATAGGGGATATCTGTATCATTTACATCATAGCTTTCAAAAGCTAAACTTCGAACATTTTCTAGCGGAACCTCAAATAATCATATTTGTTACGCCTCTGTCACCGTAGTTGCCCGGAGGTGTGCAGTAACAACTCGAAATGAAAAGAGATCACCATTCAACTGCTATTTACATTTGATGTTTGCACAGGCACCGAGAAAAGGAAGAGCAAGTCTGGGGATGCAAACATTTGCACCTCACTGGCAAAAGGATATTTTTCTCAGATTTCACTGGATCGCAAGACCAAGATTATTTGTTATACATTTTGTTTCGCTGTTCAAGTGCCCAGGAATCGAACGATATTTTGCAGTGACAATAACGGATCTGGGGGTGTTTTGTTCAGTAGTCCTTTCAAAACTTTATTCATCATACATTCCTATAATATAAAAAATACGTAACGTAGATTGCAAATCAAGGCTTCCAAAATTGAAAGTTACTTTGAGGAACCATTCATGGTGAAAATGTGATTAAAAAATCCCCGCCTAATTGGGGAAAAATTCACCTTCCTGTTTACATCTAATTTTCCGACCAATTCATTATATTGTTGTAATTTTAATATCTTCATCATATGTACGACATTGACAAACACCACGAAATGAACGGACGGAAGTAATATTTGCAATTGCAATACCTATTTTGTGGATTATGAATCTAGAGCATCTATAATTGAACCAATTTTATCGAATTTTTGTTGAAATGTTAATTGAAATTATCAAACATGTTCAGTGGTTGCTTATTCCTTCGTGTTCATCATTGATATCTAATTGACAAAGAAGTGACACATTAGTGTTATGATGAATCACTGGTAGATACAAAAGATCATGTGCAGAGAAGATTGAGTTTTCTCCAAAATACGAGGTTTCTATGTTTACAAGAGTATTATACAGGTGGGTAAGCGTGGCATGTACATTGCGTTAATGTAAAGAAGGATAATCCTGTTTTAAGTGAATGAAACTGTTGTTTGTATATCGACCCTTTTGGACTCAAGTGGACACCTTTCTCCGAAACAAAGCATTATTCGCAGATTCGTTTTCAGGACGTCAAACAACGTGAGCAGCATCAAATAATTTCGCCAAATGTGTACAGGGTGTCCCATACTAAACTACGCTGGCAAATTTCTGGGAAATGAAAGAATATTTCGTGACAGCAGATGATTTCGATGTCATATAAGTAGATATCTTTCACTAGGTGTCATCCATTAGGATGTCTTTTTTATGGCATTCAACAGTGTAGCTTTGACTAAACCACGAGCGCCATCTCAACTTCTGCCTCTCAACCAAAGCAATACCCAAAGATGCTTGATTACTAGAACCACCAATACAAATAGAGAAGTCTGCATTTTTCACAATGAGCGCTTGTTGAGAGCTCGGTCTTAGCTTTTGTCTTGACATGAATTGGTAATTGAACCATTTGTTGCAGACATTAGTTATTGTCTGCAGAGACCTACCCTATACTGATGAGTGGCAACACCCCGAAATCCTCCAAATGTTTCGATTAACATTTCCATTTAACTAGCAATTGCAGAGATAGCCTTGTAGGAACTCTAAACGGAAATTCATTGGATGTAATTCAACGCTCGTCGTGGTATTATCCTGGAAAGTAGTCGTTTTCTGATAGATTTTCGACCCAATTATTCCTATTGCATAGGATTATGGCAATGAGCATGACCTGGTTAGGCAGGACACCTTGTTTCTCAATTTTTTCATATCGCGAGCGATGCTCTTAGCGGTCATGATTTAAGAATTATCAATAGATGTATTCTACGTGAGGGGAGACAATTTGAACACTTACAAAAAATAATTCATGTTCTCAGTTTAATGTTTTCGAATTTATCATGTTGGTCAAGTTTAGTTCAAAGTAAAATTACGAGGATATATTGAAAAATTCTTATCCAACTATAGAACCAAACAAATTTTCAATGTCAAAATATTTTATTACTCAACATATTCTCCTCTTAATTGGATACATTTATTACAGTGAACCTGCAACGTCTCTAGACCTTTCAAAAACATGTTTCTTGTTGCTCTGCAAACCAGACCTCCACAGCTTTTATTACCTCCTCGTTGGAAGAAAATTTACGACCTTTTAAACTTTTTTTCAGTTGAGGAAAAAGATGATAGTCGGACTGAGCCAAATCTGGTGAATGAGGGGGGTGTTCTAGTAATTCAAACCCTAAATCACGAATTTTTTGCATGGCAACATGAGATTTGTGTGCATGGGCGTAGTCCTGCAAAAACAAAACACCTTTGGATAGCTTTCCGCGTCTTTTCTTTTTAATTTATTCCCGTAGAGTGGTCAGTAATGTCGAATAGTAATCTCCAGTTATTGGTCTACCCTTATCCAAAAAATCAATCATGATTACTCCTTGGCAATCCCAAAAAACCGAAGCAAGAACTTTTCCAGCAGATTTTCGGACACGAAACTTCTTAGGTCTTGGAGAACCGGAGTGTCGCCATTCCATCGATTGTTGCTTTGTTTCTTGATCGTAGAAATGTACCCAAGTCTCATCCATAGTAATAATTCGGTTTAAGAAGTCTACATCGTTTTCAAATCGAGCACAGATCGAACGCGATGCTACTACCCTTGCACGCTTTTGATCAACATTTAAACATTTGGGGATCCATTTTGCAGCAATTTGTCTCATGTCCAAATTGACGTGAACTATATGATGAACGTGTTCGTATGAAATATTCAGTACTTCAGATATTCGTTTTAGCCCAATTTGACGGCCTGTTAAAATCATGTCATGTACTGCATCGATATTTTCGGGGACTGACACAGAAACTGGCCTTCCCGATCGGTCATCATCTTCAATGGAAAATTTACCTCTTTTGAAGCTTGCAGTCCAATTTTTCACGGTCGCATACGAAGGACAGTGATCACCAAGGGTATTAAGCATATCTTCGTAAATCTGCTCACCTCTTAACCCTTTCAAATACAGGTACTTGATGATGGCTCGATACTCCAATTTTTCGATTTTCACAATTTCGGTGGAAATATTTTTTCTTTTAATTCATTGCGTAACTCTGGTTTACTTTTTGACGTCAAACTTTACAATGACACTTCTAATAAGTTATTGTTCGTTGCTATGGTAACGCAATATTTTGCTTATGCAGGGAACTGGTCTAGGCTAACTAGATATCAATACATCCTCGTATTTGTTTATTCGAAAAATTTGTTTTAGTTCGTATTGTCTGCGATTTTATACAGTACCACAAAACTAGATGACATTGAACAGAAAAAACAATGGTAGATCAATTATTATCGGCTTGCTATTGTTTTTTAATTTGGCTCATTCATGGCCCTCTTGACAATATGCAATAAAATTTTCGTTTTTCATCAGTATTCAAGGGAAACTATGAGGATGATATATCGCTGAATTAATAATTTAATGTAGAATCCAATAAAATATTGAAAAATATGGGGTGCCATTTAAAAAAAACGGCGTCAGTGTCGCGACGCCCTGACGGAGCCTAGTGATGGATCTCTACGTAAATAAGAGGGCCCTTTGACAACGAAATCAATTGTTTCCACGAATTATGGATATCCTCTTTCATTTCCCAGATATTTGCATGCGGAGTTTAATATGGGATGTATGGAAATTTTATTTCTCGTATGTTTTTTAATAAGACTTGACTTTCAAAATGTACACATGCTGTCGCGTGAAAGGAAATTGAAATAATCATTATGCATTCAATGTTGAGTGGTTCAATAGATTTGCGAGTCTTTTGCGTATTTTCAGCACTCAAAATTATGCAACAAACTGCTGTGACCTCGAAATAATTACTTTCCCGACATCAAATGACAGCAAATTCAGATCAATGTTTCTAATAATACGTTGAATTCGCGATTTTATTTAGTTATTTCTAAGAATGAAAAAATTCCAGTTTATAGAAAATTAAATAAAGTTTCTGAAATCTGTGGTTGTGGCATATGTTATACGTTTTCTATGAAGTTACATCCTATGTTGAAGACCAACTTAAAAAATGTTTGCATTATTTTCGTTTCTTTGTCTGCTATAGAGCAGGAAAATGTACCAACCAAATGGTGGGAAGAAATACTATTGCTAAAACTCATTAAAAAAATCAGAATTTTTAAAACTGCCTAATGCCATGAATTATACCGGGCATAGTTTCAAGAGAACCTCAGCGAATTTACTTGCTTATTCTGGAGGAAAAATTCTTGCTTTAAAGCAACACGGAGGTCTACGAATATCGCTGAAGGGTATGTACAGCAACCTCTTGCAAAAAAATGAAAAATTTCTAACCAAATTATGGGAGTCACTGAAGTTAATGAAATTTATTTTAATCAGCCAAGAACGAGTAATTCCATCAGCTTTATGATAATGTTGTTAATGGAAATATCACGAAAACTGCGTTGGCTCCAGCTCTCACTTCTAGTGGTAACCAAATAACCACTGCTCAAAACTGCACGTTTAACATTAGTATAAATGATTAATCTACCACAAATTGAAAATTATGTAGGAAACAATAATGAAAATAACGTGCCTATAAGTTATACCGTACCTACTTCTTAGTTTTAATCCTTTAATAAATTTTGTTTGTTGAGGTACATTTAGTCAACATCATTTTAAAATTGTGCACCGAAAAGTCAAAATTCTTCCTCATCCCTTCCAGCTCAGGTTTTTTGGCATACTTATCAATAGTGGGGGTGGAGATAATGAACTCGATGAACATTGGCAACACAGCACCTCTCCGTACTCAATTTCAGCGCCAATTAGATATAAATTTCCCGATCGTTGAACCCGTTTCTTGCAAAAACCATTGATTTCAAAAAAGAGATAATTTTTGTATGGGCTCAGTGGTCCCATAAGAATTCCGGAAACTCTCAATTTTTTCAATTCATCATTTTATTTAAATTTTTTTTTGAATTATCATAACCAAAAATCACTGAGGTTCCGGAATTTACACAAAAACATTGAGTAATGCAAAAAAAATTAAAAAATTTTCAAACAATAACTGTGGGCTGAAAATGAATTTCCGTTTTACCAAGGTAGTGTTTGCTCTTAAATATATGTTAAAAGCGAAAGTTGAATCTGTTATATCAAATGGCGCCATTTATACAACAATGTTAAGTTTATGTTAAAAACCTTTGATGTTACTGTTATGTTTGAGATAATGCTTATGCTAAAGTTGAGTAAATCCGCCCTTAGTTTCATAAATAAATTATTTGAAAATGACTTGTTATCTGAGGGAGGCGAAAAAATCAAATGTATAACTTGTGTGCCTTTTCCTCCCTTGAATGATTACTGCCCTCCGCTACGCGTCGGGAAAACTTCACTTCACTTCACTTTCCTCCCTTGTTATGCGAATAGCTATTCATTTAAAAAGGAGGAAATTTTTTTTGTTTTGCATTTTTTCTTCACAAAATAACCACAATTGTTCATCATAATTTACATTTTCAACAACGTTGACGGCCTTATTCGAAGGGACCAATTCTTATAATTTCATATTAACACCTTGAGTGCCATAGCGGTCATAATGGCCGCCGATTTTGCACCTCTACTACGGTTGCTTTCAACACTTTCTCTACAAAGGGATCGTGGTAATCTATATGAAAACATTTAATCTCAAATCGGTATTTCTTAAAACTCTGTCATTGTACTGGGTTATACAGAATATAGGTCACATTGCACTCGTAATTTTTTTGTAAGTGATGAATCAGGATAAACCAGCACATGAATCGTTTGTGAATATGGTTGAAAAGAGAACGGTATCGATCTTTTATAAGCAACGAACGGAACATCATAGACTTAGAAAGCTTCTATTGGAAGTTGGTTAGGTTGCACACAAATTTGTTCACTTTCAAAATTTCAAGTTATTGTGAAAATCCATTCCCATTTCAACCCCATTTTGATTCAATTCTCTATCTTTCTGGTTCAAATATTACAAAAGGAAGAGGGTTCTGTCGAACACTGTATAACTGATTGTGAATTTCACGTCACAATTAATAGTAGAGATAGAGAGCAGACCGAAAGCAGACTAGGACAAGACTGTAAATGTAAGGATTGTGAGGTAGGCCTGCAGTCTATTACTATAGATAATGTTCAAAGTAAAATGAATATTTCAGAAAAATATATATATATATATATATATATATATAGGTACATATATATATATATAGGTACATTTTAGTACTGAAAAATTGGATCATAATGTTTTTTGACTCTCACGGCAGACGATGGACTTTATTCAAAGATCTTTTATAACTGATTAGGGTGTATCTTGTTCTTGGGTCACACGTAGGAGTTGTGATTTTTTGATGGGCTCTTTAATTTTAGGATAAATCTATTGTGGTGAACTAGCGTTATACCGAAAATGAGTAGCTCTATTGCTAATTTTTTTTACTAATTCAGTGAATCTCTGAGTATCTACTTATATCCAGATGCATCAGAAACATCTACAGAAGCTTTTCTTTTATTATGCTGTATAATATTGCTCCTAGTTCATCAATTGCACATCTAATTTCATAATGTTTTTGATTTCGTCAGTTATAAGTACTCTTTCTAAGTGCCTGAAAAATGATGATATAGTGAGTTTACCAACAAGTTTCGTAGCCAGTGAAAAAATACTATCAAAATTATTAGCAATGGGTCTTTTTCTGGAATATGAAAGTTTATCAGAAAAAAACAACACAATTTTTGTTGCAACTGATCTATCAGAAACACGTTCTTTCACAATAATTATATCCACAACACATATTGCTTTATAATCAACCGTCCTCTGAATGGAACTAACGATATTTTCATATCCACATAATTACATAATGTTTCTCATTTAACAGAAAATTACACATTCTCAAGAAGAATTGAAATCCTTTCTTTGTCATGATTTGTGGAGCGAACAGGTTTCGAAAGGACATATCGTTTGGCCAATAATTGGCAACATGTAGCTTATGATCTTAACGCTTCCCAGGATTTAATTTCTATAGGTTGAGGCCCATTCATGAAGCCTTGACTGAGTAGAAGTACCATTGTTATTCAACCAAATTTGATTGACATAGAGATAAAATCATAAGGGTGTTTCTTTACAGTAACCAAACAGAATTCAGCTATTCAGATTTTTCGTTTTTAAAATGCTGCAAAATTTCATTATCGGCGATGGCTTCGGAGTCATCTGTTATTATTTATTTTGTAAAGGTTTATGAGCACCTAACTGTAATTTGAATATATTCTAAGTTATTAGCAGGGAAAGTAGTTACTGCGCCCTCCACTTAGATACAAAATTGAATTTCATCAGTTGCAGTTTCAATATGATACCTATCTGGGTTTAATAGAGATCTGAAACAGCATTGATTTGAAATCAGACAGCCAGCCCAATTTGTCTTCAGTCAATTCAGGTCTGAGTTCTACTAACATTTACACTTCTATCTTAGCGGTGGAGCTGTTTGTTTGTGGAACACCACCCAAAGCACTTAAAGCCGAAGATTAAAGCAGAATAAGGTCAACAAAGCGGTATTAGTGGTTTCCGAAGATGTAATAATTAGGTATATGCGTGTTGACAGATTTATTATTGATCTTACACCGTACATTCTATTAAATACGTTGTTAGAAAACAGTGTTTCAGATTTCAACTGAATGCAGTTATTCGGTTATTCGGAGTAGAAAAGTACAACTATTGTTGGTAAAAACTGAAAATAATGGGATATCTGATGGTATAGGAAAACGACATGAGTCATTGCCAGCAAGGATTCAACCCTTAACCCAAAGCATGGTTGATGAAATGCCTTACAGTCCGAGACAAGGGTGTCCACTATGGGGATATCGGAAATAGTTAATGGTTTGGTTGAATGGGATAAAAGGTACGTAGAAGAAAATATATTCTAATGACAATAAAACTTCCAAAAAAACCTACTTGTTTTATCATTAAAATTAATAGCACCACTAGAAAGATTATAAAAAGTTGCTGTGAGGAAATATTCCTCATTTCGATCCAGCTCTGACGATAACACTAGAAAGAAATTAAATAAGAAATCGGAAAACTCATGATTTCAGAAATAACTTCAAAATCGAAAATTTTGGTGAAAATGTTCTACCTGTTAATTTTAGCAAATCAGATGCTTGGATTTGACATGTTGCTATGACAACAGCCTACATTTTTCGGAAATCACCATACCCATAAGCACCTAATAGTCCAGGAGCCCGGTAAACATTTGTTCAGTCATTTCCTCTCAAGCGATATTTAGTGGAATGCATCAGAGAGTCGTATTATAAAGATCGTGAACGTCAGCTGCGATTCCGTTGGTGGGGGGGGGGGGGATGATCAGCACAATAGCTTCCTACGCACGAAGAAAAAAAATATATTCAATTATGTCCTCCTTCCTGGAAACATGTTAAATTGACGCAATCCGAATATAAGGTAAAATTTTATTTGAGAGGAAATCATAGACGGTACAAATTTTTTTGTGTTCGACCAACTAGCTGTCGTATAATACACCATGCTATAGTCAGCTGATTTTTTCTTTCTTCAAGATATTGCTTTAGCGATAATTTAACATGTTTTCAGGTAGGAAAACAAAATTGAATACATTTCTTTTTCTATGTGCGTGGGAGGCTATCACCGCTCATCCCCCCCACGGAACCGCAGCTGACGTTCACGAAGCTTTATAATATAACTCTCTGATGCATTCCACTAATTTTCGCTTGAGAGGAACTTGGTCATGGAAATCTGTCACTGGCTCCCGGACTATAATAGTCGTGAGATTATAACGGGAAAATCTCTCTGGCTAAACAGCTGTACTTCTTTTTATTGATTTAGCCTGAGTTGTTTACCAAACACAATGAATACTTTACATTTCTATGATAAACTTGGATAAGCTCAGATTCTGCACAAAACGAATAAAGATTGTGCGCATTGCAATTCATTTTATTATCAAACATTTAATCTTTTTTTTACGATACCCAAACGTCCACAAGAAAACTTTGATTGTGTTATTCCGTGAAAAACTATCACGTATTTTGGATGCATTGTTATGATGAATTATTATGATACTTTTTCCTTGTTTCTCGTAGTATCAAATTATGGAACGTATAAAGAATAATAATAATTTAAGATCATTATTTGAAAGAAAAAAGTGCAATTGAAACTGCTTAGATTTACTAAAATATAGTGTAAACTATTATTTGCAACACAGACTTGTATTTTTTCCTATTTTTTCAAGTATTTAAAGTTATGTGACAAAAGTAGAACAATCTATACTTCATTCAATCATCCTAATCTTATTCTACTACTACTATGATGTCCCTTACATGTAATAATAATTCTCAGAAAAATGCATGCATGTACCTACTTTAGGAGATGTTAAGTGAAAATTTCACTCCTCTACTTTTTAACCTATAAGATGCATTAATTTTGACTAGTTACCATGGCAACTAAAAAAATTTCCGTGGCGCCACGATATTTAAGTGGAAATTTTTTTACGGTTGAAAAGGTAAACATATGATCTACAACCATTAAATATTGTAGATATACCTGTGAATGATGCAAAATTTCTATAGGAATCAACATTATTATTTATTATTCGCTATAAAGTTTCATTAAACAGAAAACACAAATTTGTTTAATTATTATGCATTAACAATTTATATTTCAAAAAATGTAGGATCCACAAACATAGTAAGATTCAAATGTTGCTTGAATTCTAACCCGTTCTTAATGGTGGATAGAAAGGTGACGAATTAATTAGATGTCTGTATTTTAAGACATATATGTAATAATTGGAAACAATTTTGTTCAAATCTCTTTTACGCAAAAGGCCATATTTACTTCACATCTGCAGCAGACTTTCTTGGATTTTCGTAAGCATTTAATTTTTCTCAAATTGTTTAAAGCAAATGCTTACAAGAAATGTTTTACATAAGAATATCTTTGTTTGCTGGTTTACTATTCAGTAACTCAATGTAATTTAACAATATAAACCTCATCTGTCAAAAGCATGGCTGCCTATATCACGGCCACCTACTGCAACAAACCATGTTAATATTATATTTTTACCATTAGAAGTGTTATGGATTACTTTAACAAAAAATTCTATTCTTCCACCTTTAGTAACCTAAAATTATGAAAGGGCGATAGACTGATCTAATACCCATCTGAATTTTAACATTTGGTGTAACTAAAGTTGGTAATATTTTTTATTTAATTTAGACAGCGAAGTGGTCGAGGTGTTAGAGCGTTTGGCTTCCACCCAGACGGTCCGGGTTCGATCCCCGGTCGTGTGTCACTGAGCGGAAGTGGTTCGGATTCCACTTTTATTTAAACTGTAGGTCCCGGATCTCCCTTGCTCGCACAAGCTCTGCTTTTGAGGGGTTTTCTCCGAAAACCTGGGAGTTTCGTAAAAAAAAACATGGTGGACTTGACAAACAGTAACATTAATTTAAAATGTCAGTTTGGATTAATAATTCTTTTCCAAATTATGGTGAAAAATTTTCTTTCCGATTAAGTGAAAATTTTATACTGCCATATGAATGATTCTTCTGTTACGCAACTATTTTACCGATCAACCAAAACTGACTCTAGTTCCGTTTCTGAAATGGTCATCCTTATCTTGAACTCACTGTTAACAATCAAGCATGTATTGCAAGAAAAGAGTATATGAAAAAGTTTGTTGATAGAAAAACAGGAGATATTAGCAGTTGATTAATATACGACGTCGACACGATTATGGCAAGGCTTGAAAAAACTACCCGGATCAATGATCAAAGATAAAAATCAAATTTTTTGTAATATTCAAAAATTATTTTTTTATTTATTCAACATTTGTTTTTTCGTCAACCAGCTGCTCATTTTTGAGCACACCTCAGCAGTCTTTGAGGGTCTTCGAATTGTGCATTGATCATTCAATATTCTATAATAATTTTTATAAAGTCACTGTTAAAATAAAAAATGAGACAATAAAAAAGTAACAATGAAAAATTTGCAATAAACAAAAATTATCGGCGCTCAGGGTAGGCTTAAATTAATTCTATGGAGCATTCGCTTTTACAGCTGAGGGAAAACTATGGAAAACCTGCAACACCACGTCATCTGAGTTGGAATTAATTTAATGAAAACACCCAAATAGGTCTGTCGAATTATAAATATCTGCTTTCCGGTAAAATAGGATGTACTAACGGTGTCTCTAGAGGCTCCAGACAGATCATTTTGATAGAAAATATTCAATTTACGCAATTGTCATCAGTTTTGTACCATTCCAGTATTGAACATGGAATTTGATCAGCTTCAAGTCAACCGTGACGAAAGTAAAGTTGTTTCTGATAGAAGACAATTGAAGTAGTATACATGAATTGATAATTTGTGGTGTCTATCAGTGTTCTATCATATTTCTGCTGCTTGAAAAAATTTGGTTTGGTGATAAATTTGAACTGAATACAGGCCTAATCACTAATCACCCGATCTAATTATAGAAAATTAATGACAACATATGAAAGATTATTCAATCTTCACAGTATTCATTCATAAAAATATTTCAACGTGGTGAAATTTTCATCCTTTCATACCTGAAATCTAACATTAAAAACATTTTTTGTCAGGATATCGACGAGCCATGAATCAAGAGGATCCTAATGCAATAACCATAGGAAATTGGAATTTATGACGGCAATCAAAATACCACCGATTCATAATTACGGCGTTATAAGTGGCTTGGGCGAAAAAGCCTGTCTGGTACTAATCTGAAAGGAATTGCCTAATCACTATCTTTGTTCAATTCCGGATATAATATCGAGAATAGCTTTGGAAACTTCGAATTCAAACTGATACGATCGAATGTTGTATGTAGGGTATTAACCCCAGTTTCAAATGGATTGTATATTTTTTAATATTTACCCATTTATTTTGGGCTCGAGGTTGGATTATTTGAATATTCTTGTCAGTAGATAATCTTTCACACGTTTTCCGAATGAGCTCTCCATGTCGATATTTTTTTCGTTATACATTTCATATTGATTCGATTATCATATACGATGAAAGAGTTGCTTGTCATCACTGAAATTATATTTTTCTTAATGTTCAGTCTATATACAGGGTGGCCCATCGAAAACTTGACATCGGGGTTTTGGGTGATAATATCGCAGATGTGGAAAAACCCTCGGACAGGTCGAGTTTAGTTCCGAGGGGGACAGTTTGTTCTCCTACATGCACCACCGTCACGGCAACACTCGAGGTGTGGGGTGAACAACCCCTAAAATTTGAATAGGGAATAATGGTGGAGTGGCACATCTTTTGAAAGCCCGTTAAGTTCTCTATCCAACGGCGTCCCGATTTTGAAGTTGGGATGAACCGTTTGGGAAAAAATAAATTCAGGAATAAACCTGTACGAAAGTTAAGAGCTTACTTGTACGTCTCTGGAAAACTCATTTGCCAGTTTTTGCAATCTATCATTTATTTGCTACGATACTGTGAATGTTTTTGCTCAGTTTTTTTCGCGGTACCCATGAAATTTTTTTAATAAAATAGAACAAACAGAGCATGCAGTTTCTGTTTTTCACGTGTGTACTACAAGTGAGTTTCATTCGTGTGTGGTATCGTACGTCGAAATTAAAACGAAACAATGGTGTATACAGTGGCAAAGAGGGCTGCGTTGATTGAACTGTATTATGAAAACAATAGATGTGCGAAAAGGGCTGCGGAACGGTTCAATCAACAATATGGCAGGACTGTGTCGCGGCAGTATGTGTCTGAATTAGCATCAAAATTCCGAGAAACGGGATCGGTAGCAAATAAAAAACGGCAAATCGAACCGCCAGTAAGAAATGAGGCGACAACAGTGGCAATTTTGGGCCATGTTGAGGTTGACCATACGTTGAGTACAAGACAGCTAGCAACTGTTTCCGGTATCTCAAGAACTAGCATTCAGCGTATTTTAAAACTACATAAATTCCATCCTTACAGAATTAAATTAACACATGAACTGAATGAAGATGATTTTGATCGGCGTTTACAATCCTGTGAGGTACTAAGTGAGCAGGCGATTGCAAATCCTCAGTGTCTGTTCAACATTTGTTTTAGTGATGAATGTTCTTTTTTTTTGTTAATAATTGTCGATATTGGGCTGATTCGAATCCCCAATGTTAACTAACATTATTGAAAATGACCATCATTATCAGGAAGATCAGTTGATATTTCAACAAGATGGTGCTCCTCCGCATTATGCTATGCCTGTTCGGCGATATTTAGATCACCACTTCCCTGGTCATTGGATTGGTAGGCGAGGTTCTATTGAATGGCCCCCACGATCACCAGACCTGTCTCCCTTAGATTTCTTTCTGTGGGGTCATTTGAAAAGCAGAATTTATGCTACACCACCAGCTTCACTAGCAGATTTACGGCAACGAATCACATTAGAATGTCGCCAAATCACCCCAGACATGCTCCAAAATGTACGAGAACGTTTTCAACAAAATCTGTATCATTGCATGGAAGTTGGAGGTGCGCATTTCGAGCATTTGTTACGATGAGACTAATGTAAGTGAATTTTACTCTTAACTTAATTATGGCTCATTTCCGTTAGAAAAACTGCCGACCGTTTTGTTTCGAGAATTCAACGGGCTTTCCAACGATGTGCCACTCGACTCCTATTCCCTATTCAAATTTCAAGGGTTGTTCACCCCACTGCTCGAGGGTTGACCTGACGGTGCTGCCTGTAGGAGGGCACAATGTCCCCCTCGAAACTAAAATCGACCTGTCCGAGCGTTTTTCCAGATCTACGATATTAGTACCCAAAACCCCCATGTCAAGTATTCGATGGGCCACCCTGTATAACGTTCCCAAGAGAAAATGAGTTCAAGTTTATGTACTATACAGTGCGGCTTTTAATAGTCCTCCCCCTGATAACTTTTGAACGGTTCGACGTAGAAACATGAAAAAAAAACCGTTTCGACGGTTTCACCAATACTACTTTTTGAAATAAAAAAATAGTGATTGCACGATAGGTGGCGCAGGGGGGCCCATCAACTCAAAATTTTTAAATGGCATGTGGGGTCAAGTGTCACGTCGTTGAAAAGAGAATTCAATTCTCTTTACAACCATCTAAATATTTTTGAATTTTGTTTATAATTTTTTTCCCAATTTCGATTTTTATACCTTTCGAAATTTTTAAATTAATGTGCCCCCAGCTCCATCTGTCGAGTAATTGCAATGTTTCTTCTCTCAAAAAGTAATATCCCTTCAAAAAAAATTTGGTGTCATTGTTCCACATCCAACCGTTCAAATTTTTCGAGGTATGAGTAGTATTCAGATCCGCATTTATATTTGATATTTCGAATTTGAATTACAAAAAAATATTACCGAAACGGCCGCAAGTCATGTATTATGTTCCATGGTAGTTCACGACTCACGTTTTCCTTCCTTGAGTATCCCTGTATACCGAATCTCGTTTTGCAATCTTGATAAACGAAGATGCATTCACTCAGTAACGATTTCATCACAAACAGCACCCGCCTAACACCCAGAATGGTATTAGGTGAAGATAAAGTGCAGGTAATTTAATTCCAGAAGTAAGAAAAGAAGTGGGTAGAGGTATCGAGAGCCCCATTGTGTCGGTGCTTTATGGCGCTCTCAAAGATGGAAAGCAACAATGGCGGGCACAAAGCATGAAATTGGATGTTTTATATTCAACGGAGGTGTCACTCATAATAAACGTTGTTTATCTTAGTGCAACTATTTTCAACGGGGGCGCTCTGCATGAAAATGGCTTTTTAGCGAAACGCGTAGGAAATGCTGACAAAATGTATAGACTGTATACGTATGGCCTGGTTGGTGTTTTGGAACAGATGGAATTTAGATAAGGGCGGTATAATTAAAAACAGTATTTGCTTGTACTTCGAGTTAATGCTCCATTTTGTAGTTTTCACCTCAAAGAAATTGAAGCATCAAACTCCACATGATTCCTAAAGTAACACTCAAGTAAGTACTAGGAGCAATTACTTTATACTCTGCTTCATTTACTTCGATATACAGGGTGTCAATTTGAAAACTTCCCACCCTTAATATCTTCCTTCCAGTAAACAATATGAGTAATCGAAAAAACAGGTCAATTTTATTGTCAAGGGGGACACTTTCACGGACTATTTGTAGCCCTCGTGGTTCAACCCCCTAGGAGGGGTAGATGTTACCCTTAGAATTTTAAATGGGAAGGGGGGTCAAGTGGCACATCATTTTGATGGGCGTTCAATTCTTGTTCCAATGGTACCCTGACTTATTATTTTGTGATGAGCATTTTCCGAAAAATTGCGTTCTAAACTAACAGAAGTAATTATTAGAACGCCTATACTGAGATGCATTATTGTATTGACTCCCTTTAATAAAAATGGTTAGAAGAGTAGGTGGCACCGCTCCAACCCTTGAATGACAGGAATAAATTTATTACGCATGGGATTTTTTATTTGGTGGTTATTTTCCTTCTACACAATAAAATTTAATTTGCGAGAAAGACATTTCCAACATAAAATCTACTTACGCTTATCTTATTAGCTGTTCGAAATGTTGTCCATTTTGCTCTAAACAGTAATACAGTCTGTTTTCGAACTCCCCTCTAACATTACGGAAAACTTCACTAGGAATTGACGGGCATGCTGCTGTAATTCGTCTTTTAAGTTCGTCAAAATCAGAAGGTTGTGTTTTATAAACAACGGATTTAAGATGCCCCCAAAGAAAGAAATCTAAGGGTGTTAAATCCGGTGATCTCGGAGGCCATTCAACTGCTCCCCTTCTGCCAATCCATCTACCCGGAAATCTCTCGTTTAACCACTGTCGGACGGGAAGAAAATAATGAGGTGGAGCACCGTCCTGCTGGAAATGTAACAGATCCTCCTGCAAAAGTTCATTACCTTCTGCATCAATTTGAGTTTCTAGCTCGTGAGTTATAAGAGGATCGATAGTCTCTTCAAGCATATCAAGGTACAGATTGCCAGTCAAGTTTTCTTCCAGAAATAATGGACCAAGAATGGCATTTCCAAGAATACCAGCCCAAACATTAACTTTTTGTGGGTGTTGTGTATGCCCTTCCCGAAATATATGTGGGTTTTCGTCACTCCAATAGCGACAATTTTGTCTATTAACATTGCCATTCAGAAAAAATGAACACTCATCGCTGAAACAGATGTTTAACAGAAGATTAGGGATGGTATTGACTCGATGAGACATGATTTCACAAAACTCTATTCTTCTATCATAATCATCCTCGTGGAGCTCTTGAAGAATCTGCATTTTATGTGGATGAAATTTATGCATTTTCAATGCTTTTCTTATAGTCTCGCGTGACATTCCCGTCTGTTCTGATACTGATCGTAAGGAGCTCGTGGGCTCTGCAGCAAATGTTCCCAAAACTTCAATTTGAGCTGCTTCATTTAGTACTCTGGGGTTATTTCTTTTTTTATTTGTCACTGAACCAGTTTCGTAAAACTTATTCACCAAATCAAGCACATACCGGTGACTTACATTACAATTTGGATCTCTTTCGTTAAAAAGACATGCCGCCCGTCGTACGCACTTTCCAACTTCGCCATAAATTACAATCATTTCAATTCTGTCTTGAAGAATGTAAACCATTTTTACACTTTTATACACTTATTAAAGTAATTCCTAAACAGCCCAACAGGTAGAACGGTATTCACAATACTACCACATAGTTCAAATTTGCTAACCAATTTTTTGCCGGAAAACAGAAACTTTTTACAGCAGAAGTAGCAAAAAAGGAAGGCTATCTGTACAATTTCTGCGATGACACTTAAAAATTCAGCATTTAATAAACACAACTTTACTACCATCTACGTTTTACTATTAGACTACTTTTTTATGTAAAGTGTTTGGAGCTAATGGCTAATGTTACCCCTAATAAAGGGTTGGAACGGTACCACCTAATATTCTAACCAGTTCTGGCCAAACCATGCATCTCAGTATAGGCGTTCTAATAATTACTTCTGTTAGTTTAGAACGCAATTTTTCGGAAGATGCTCATCAAAAAATAATAAGTCAGGGTACCTTTGGAACAAGAATTGAACGCCCATCAAAATGATGTGCCACTTGACCCCCCTTCCCATTTAAAATTCTAAGGGTAACATCTACCCCTCCTAGGGGGTTGAACCACGAGGGCTACAAATAGTCCTTGAAAGTGTCCCCCTTGACAATAAAATTGACCTGTTTTTTCGATTACTCATATTGTTTACTGGAAGGAAGATATTAAGGGTGGGAAGTTTTCAAATTGACACCCTGTATAGAAGAAATGACTAATGTCGTCTAGTATTTTTCTCTCCATTTGGGAGTGTTCGGTGTAGTTTTTAAGAAGCTACTCATTGGTAGAAAAGGTGTTGTGGCTTTTGTATGAATTGTTGTAGATAAAGGGGAGAAATGTGTGAACGTAGAACGTTTGAGGATGAACAATATAGAAAATTATTTAGGCAAGTCAACTATTTCAGGTAGATCACTACTATACGAGGATATATTGAAAAATGCTTAGCCTACTATAGAACCAAACAAAATTTCAATGTCAAAATATTTTATTACTCAACATATTCTCCTCTTGATTGGATACATTTACTGCAACTGCAACGTCTCCAGACATTTCAAAAAAATGTTTCTTGCTCTGAAAACCAGACCTCCACAGTTTTTATTACCTCCTCGTTGGAAGAAAATTTACGACCTTTTAAACTTTTTTTCAGTCGAGGAAAGAGATGATAGTCGGACGGAGCCAAATCTGGTGAATAAGGGGTGTTCTACTAATTCAAACCATAAATCAAGAATTTTTTGCATGGCAACATGAGATTTGTGTGCAGGGGCGTTGTCCTGCTAAAACAAAACACCTTTGGATAGCTTTCCGCGTCATTTCTCTTTAATTTTTCCCGTAGAGTGGTCCGTAATGTCGAATAGTAATCTCCAGTTATTGTTCTACCCTTATCCAAAAAATCAATCATGATTACTCCATGGCAATCCCAAAAAAACGAAGCAAGAACTTTTTCAGCAGATTTTTGGACAAGAAAGTTATTAGGTCTTGGAGAACCGGAGTGTCGCCATTCCATCGATTGTTGCTTTGTTTCTGGATCGTAGAAATGTACCCAAGTCTCATCCATAGTAACAATTCGGTTTAAGAAGTCTACATTATTTTCAAATCAAGCACAGATCGAACGCGATGCTACTACCCTTGCACGCTTTTGGTCAACATTCAAACATTTGGGGATCCATTTTGCAGCAATTTTTTTCATGTCCAAATTGACGTGAACCATATGATGGACGCGTTCGTATGAAATTTTCAATGCTTCAGATATCCGTTTTAGCCCAATTCGACGGTCTGTTAAAATCATGTCATGAACTGCATCGATATTTTCAGGGAATGACACAGAAACTGGCCTTCCCGATCGGTCATCATCTTCAGTGGAAAAATTATCTCTTTTGAAGCATACGAATGACATTGATCACCAAGGGTATTGAGCATATCTTCGTAAATCTGCTTACCTCTTAACCCTTTTAAATACAGGTACTTGATGATGGCTCGATACTCCAATTTTTCGATTTTCACAATTTCGGTGGACATTTTTTTCTTTTAATTCATTGCGTAACTCTGGTTTACTTTTTTGACGTCAAACTTTACACTGACACTTCTAATGAGTTATTGTTCGTTGCTATGGTAACGCATTATTTTGTTTATGCAGGGAACTGTTCTAGGCTAACTAGATATCAATACATCCTCGTATATTAAGCAAATGTACTTTTTTCTACAAACGTCAAAAAATGACAAGGTTCGCGCATTGACAACAGTATGCGAAGTGGCACTTTTTTTCATTTTCATTCGTTACCATGACACCGTGCGCGAAGTAATGTCCGAAATATATTTCGCTCACTGCATGTAAACTATATGGGATTTTCATATTCTAATCTATATGGTCCTCAACTCCTCAATCAAGCAAAAAACAAGAAATCGTTTATTTATTAATGTAGAACAATAATTAAGGCTTTCAAATTGTGAGAGATATTTTTCTGGCTTTATTTGCTTCACACCGCTCTTTAAATTGCTGATATGCATTTTCATACTGCCGCCTCGATTTCTCCGGTAAAAGGTTGGAAATTACGGAATTGGACGCAACTATCAAGTTAGGTGGGGTACTGCTTAGTTCATCGTCGCTCGAAATTTCCATTCTTTTACAATAATAAATATCACGCACGAAATTGACGCGAATAAAAAGTCACATCAAAATAATTATCAAGAACTGTCACTTTGAAATAATTGTCAACAAATGCCATTTTATTTCCATAGTTACAGTAATTACTTGATTTGGAAAAATTATTTAAGCCAGTTCAATACTATTTTTCATAGTTATTACTTATTTTAGAACAATATTTTTGACGTTTGTATAAAAAATTTTGTTTGCATCTCATGCGCGAAATACTTTGGTAATCTCGACTATTTTTTTTAACTCGGCTGCGCCTCGTTAAAAAAAATCAGTTCTCGATCACCAAAAAAGCATTTCGCGCACTAGATACAAAAATAACTATTAGCTTCAATGAAAACAGTACTGAATGGAGAGCTAGCAAGTTCTTAGGAAATCATATTGAGATATCAAATGTAATGAAAATTCGCTATTTTGCTAAAACTCCAAAATCGAACTGAATATTATTTTAAGAAACCATTTTGCATTGAAACATCAACTCAACATTCAGTTATATAAAAATTAGAGCCTTTGAAACGTAGAAAAAATTAGAATATGTATACTCTTGTGACGTAGAATGTCTCCACTAGATTCTAGTGATTTTTGTTGACCATAGTTGATGGTACTGATATGAATCTGACAACACTGGAACCGCTGACATTTCCTTACATTGTTTATGTTGTTATTATCAGTCGTGATATTGTTATTAGAAGATTACTTTTACAACTTGTGAAAATGGAGAAAAATTTATTAAAAGCTAGCAGTCGAAATATGTCACCAGTAAATTATATAATGATTCCAGCATTTTTATCTAGTAATCCAAACTATGTGAGTGGAGGTGGAAGGAATGAAAAAAGGTAGGTTCTATTTGTATCATCAAGTGCCGTATAGTTCCTGAGCACAAACTTGGGAGCGAACCATATTTAGCTGTAGCTGCTGTTGACGAAAGTAATGATGAAATAAAAATTTGTGACTGTGAATGTTGTGTAGCACCATGAGGTAAGTTTAGGATTATTGGCGTTTTCGAGTATGCAGCATATACTTTGGTATTTTTAATATCAGCAATGCCTTTTTCATCAACAGTAAGAGTTCTGACAGATCGTACATTAATTGACATTAGTGATAATACAAAGACAATCGACAAATACATCCACGATTCCAAAGTTGTCGGATTGTGTCAGTGACGTAAAATGTCTGAGAACATTTCTGAAATCCGAATATTCATAACTAAATACAGGCTAAAACCAACGTAAAAATCAAATAAATTTACATTTCGATATATTTGAGATATGAAAATTTCAATACCATGCATTTTAAAATTTAGGAAATCAGCGAATTGAGGTTTTAAATGCTCTTTCCGTGCTTGCACGACTTCCCGTGTTCGGCTTCGCGTATTTTCTGTTTTACTGCTGTTTTACTGTTATTGCTGTTTTTGGACATTATCTGAAGAATATAATACTTTCATAGTGAAACATCCAAAGCAGTCTTTCACGAGACTCTCGAAATTCGAGATTTCTCGTCTCGCCTCGTCTCGATTTCGAGACGAGATCGAGACCAGACTAATGTTTTTTTTCGAGGCGAGATCGATTAAAACACTTCGATATTTTTCAAGATCGAGAAATTATTTCGAGATTTCTCGATCTCGAAAAAATATATATGCAGCAATAACTCACAGCTCTAAATACGCCAGAAAAGAGAAAATAAAAAACTATGCTAAGAAATAATTGTAATTAATTTATGCATAAGAACATAAAAATCAAAAAAAAAAATTACAAAGATAACAAAGCAAATAAAAAAGACAAAGGTAAAAATATTTTCATATTCTTAAGGCACCAGTTTTGCATAAATTTCACTATGCAGTACTGCGACTTTTTTTTTCTACAGACTGTTTCTATTATAAAAAATGAGTTTGTTGTTGGTGCTGGTACATTCTTCTCTTCACGAACGAAGAAACAATTTTAAACTTTCACCTTTCGTACCAAGGTAAATTTTAAATGTATGAATAATAGATTAAATTAAAACATCAAGGATTCGTTTAATTTTTATTTTGGCGATTTTATTTTGGCAATAATTCTTTCAAAGCATATTTATATAAAATAACATTTAAATATACAGGGTGAGTCAGAATAAGACCGACAAACTCCAACTACAGATTCCTTGCCTCATTTTGAGATGAAAAGTTTCTATCAAGGTATGTCCTAAAATGCATCCCCTCTTAGATACAGGGTGTCAAAAGTGCGAAAAAAAATTAGATTATTTTTTTTTCTCTAAAACTCCAGGAGAAAAAAAAATCAAACTTGGTGTACTAATCAAGGTTTATCAACGTGATAATTTGAAGTTATAATTTTCAATTTTCGTGAACCAGTGGCGTAGTTACGATGGTATGTGGTCATATTTTCCTTCATATTTTTTTTGGACAACTGAAATGACAAATGAGCGTTTGACATCAGTTAGGCTCATCCATACTCAATCTAAAAGTCATAACATTCCATTTGCCTAAAAGTTAAGATTTCTGAGATATTTGCAAAAAACTGAAGATATGTCCTGAGAAGAGACATAACATCCTGTGTGCTATAATCGCATGATGCAACTTTATTATAACTTATAGGAATAACTGTCAACCTCTTGAACGTTTTTTAATGTTGGGAGTATTCATAACATAGTACAGGTAAGTCAGAAAGATAGCGACAAACTCCGTTTTTTTATTCGTCATAATATTTGAACGAGTCGATTTCGTAAATTCACCAATATGTGACCATACATTGTTGCATAATGATTATTCTGAAAGATCCACTGACAAACCCAGCCTCAAATTATAATACTACTGTTAGAGGAGAGTTAAAGCCTAAAATAATATTTGCGAAAAACTGTAAATAACTACTTTTAAATTTGTTAAATTTTATGTTGGAGTATCATTATCGAAGTCGTTTCATACTGAATTATCTAGGAAAATGTTTTCCAATCATCATGTTTTTGGTGAAGAAAAACAATTATTGTGTATTTATATCTACTCAAATAATACAAACGGTTTATAGGGTACACAACATAAAAACAAAAAATGCTCAAAGTAAATGTGCAAATGGACCACCATTTTGTTCGATACACAATTGGCATCTCCGTATCATTGACTGTCGCACGCTTTGGAATATTCCTGGTGTATCCTGTATTAACGTACATGCTGCTAAAATTCTTGCCGTTAAATCTTCAACAGATTCTACAGGTGTCGAATACACCAGGGATTTAAGGTATCCCCACAAAAAAAGTCTAGTGACTTTAAATCCGGAGAACGTGCAGGCCAGTGTATGGGACCACGTCTACCTATCCACTGATCATGGAATGTTTCATCAAGAAATTGACGAACGATTATAATTACGTAGCTCTAATGTAAGTATCGATATTTCAGTTTGTTTCTACCGGAAACAATGTCTGTTTGATTCAGACTCATCCGAACCATCTTTTCAATTCTTCCAACATTAGCTTCAGCTTTCAGCTACTGAGGATGCTTACTATGTCAATAGACTGTACTGTTCCTAAATTATTTTCTTTCGATTCGTGATAACTAATTGCAAAGTCGAACCTTCCAGACTAGTTTGTATACCATAGATCAATGCATAAAAAATACACACATTTTTTTTCTTGTTCTTTTTCAAAACCATATGCTGAATGGATTAATTTTCCTCGATACACCAATTGGAAAAGGCTCTAAAAATGATACTCCAACATAAAATTCAACAAATCAAGAGTACTTATCTTCAGTTTTTCGCAAAAATTGGTTCAGATCTAAACTCTTATTTGAGTGGAGTATTATTAATTTGAAGTTGGCTTTGTTTTTTTTTTGATTATTGCACATAGCAAATTACGTTGATACTCAGGACATATCTTCAGTTTTCCTCAATTATCTCAGAAACCTTCACTTTTAGACACATAGAATGTTGACTTTTAGGTTGAGTATCGATGAGCCTAACTTATGTCAAACGCTCATTTATCAATTCAGTTGCCCAAAGAAAATTCGTTCAAATAATATGACGAATAAAAAAAACGGAGCTTGTCGGTCTCATTCTGACTTACCTGTACTATGTTATGAATACTCCCAACATTGAAAAATGTTCAGGAGGTTGAAAATTATTCCTATAAGTTATAATAAAGTTGCATCATGTGATTATAGCACACAGGATGGTGTGTCTCTTCTCAGGACATATCTTCAGTTTTTTGCAATTATCTCAGCAGCCTTCACTTTTAGGTAAATGGAATGTTATGACTTTTAGGTTGAATATGGATGAGCCTAACTGATGTCAAACGCTCATTTGTCAATTCAGTTGTCCAAAGAAAATATGAATGAAAATATGACCACATACCATCGTAACTACGCCACTAATTTACAAAAATTGAAAATTATAACTTCAAATTATCACGTTGATAAACCTTGATTAGTGCACCAAGTTTGAAAATTTTTTCTCCAGGAATTTTAGAGAAAAAAAAATTAATCTAAATTTTTTTCGCACTTTTGACACCCTGTATCTCAGAGGGGATGCATTTTAGGACATACCTTGATAGAAACTTTTCATCTCAAAATGTGGCAAGGAATCTGTAGTCGGAGTTTGTCGGTCTTATTCTGACTCACCCTGTATAAAGCCATGGTAAAACATATAAACAATAAAACATAATAAAATAGAAATGAAACATAAAAAAAAACTAAATACGATCTGAAATGTGCAATTTAGTGCCTTCCTGTTCATAAAAGAAAACATAGGCATCTCCGCTCACGATGGATCTGGATGGAATTGGGGTCACATGTGAGTCATTATATTCGTGCCACGTGCTCGCATACGGATGTCTACAGTAGGCTGTGTAGTGTCCGCTGTAGGTAGTCTTACTATGATTGGACAATGCATATATACTATAGCGACAGGGGGCTACTTTTTCATCAGCATAAATACTCATGTCCAATCCCGCTAAAGGAAAATCAGTGGTGACATTCAATTTCTATCGGAATCTTTCTGTTGAAGAATACCATTTCAAATGGATTATTAAAATTTTCGGGAATTTATGAATTGATATGGATTTTGAACACTTCCTTCTCTCTTTACACTTCGCACATGTCGGCTTCTCGTCACCATCTAGAGTTTCTTCTCTTTTGAATAAATGTCAACACTGTGATAGTTTTAGTTGACCTGTTATTCGTGGTATTGAGAGGAAAAGATCCCAGAAAGGATCGAAGACACTGTAATATGTTATAACCTATACATAGCATTTTTTAATAACATTCAGTTTTTGTTTTCGAGACTCTCGAAAGTTCGAGTCTCGAATCAGATCGAGAAATTGTCTTCGAGAAAAACATCGAGACGAGAGTTTGTTTATTTCTCGTCTCGATGAAACCCTAATCCAAAGCATTGAAATATTCTGACTAAAATATAAACATCATCGCATAACTGTACTCACCAGCCACAGTAAGAGTAGCGTTTCTGCTCCGAGCTTTCCCCAACACGTTGCTAGCTTCACACCAATACACCCCTGCATCCGATTCCTTCCTGCTCTGCGCCACTCGCAGGAAGAACAAATTTCCTGCCGGCAACAGAACTCTGTGAGAGCGGGCGTCTTGAGGGGCCGTCCTCAGGACGAGACCGTCTTTGTACCAGGTGATGGTGGGTTCGGGGTCCGCTTGAGCGTTGCAGTTGAGGGTGGCGGGTTCGTGGCGAGCTACGGTGGTGTCGACAGGGTGCTCGGTTATTCTCGGGGGTTGATGGTTCGTGTGATGGTAGCCTGAAAAGAAAAAAAAGTCAGTGCTCTGTCTGGATTTGCACGTTGAAATGCAAGACCATTTCGAAATATCGATGGATTAGAAAATGTTATTAGGCAGTGTCAGTATACTGAAATCGTTTTTAGGAAATGTCAATAGAGAATTTTTTTACGGCAGTGCGTAAACTAAGCTTTTACGCACTGCTGACAGTGCGTAAAGTAATGTGGAAATGCAAATTGAAACATGTGCAGTTTCCTTCAAAGTAGCAAATGAAAAATATTGTCTGGTTAATATTTATAGATCTACCAGTGGGAATGTAGACACATTCATATACAGAATACAGAATGTCACTTATATTGAATGGATGCTGTAAATCTTTCAAGAATATCATAATTTGTGGTGATATCAATATAGACAACCAACTTGAAACAAATTCCACACAGGGAAAAGGATAAAAAATTATTCATGGATCTTTTAGATAGCTATCACCTCAATACAGAAAAACTAGTACATCTGGACTTGATTATTTCGCCACAAATATTGATTTTTCTTCGTTTGACAAAATAATAGAGCCATTCAATATCAGTTACCATCATGGGTTGCTATTCACTATGAATATATCTTCAAAATTCAAGAAAGATGAGTCGAACGCGAAAATTAATTCAAAACGTGATACCCGGGAGGAAAATATCAAAAATCTTTGTAAATTTCTTGAAAATGGAAATTTTCATGTCGTATATGAATGTACAACAAATGTAAATCTTGCATATAATACTTTATACTTTATACTTTATAAAACTTGGCGGATATAATGTCAATTCATTATCAGAATAGAGTAAACAATTCGAAAAACTATCAGGACAAACAGAAGCAAGTTTGGAAAATTGTGAGTGAAAAGGCAGGAAAAACTATGAATCCCTATCCAAAAAAATTATTCATCCACAATAAAAATATTGAAGATCCTCTAGAAATTGCAGAAAATTTTGCAAAATATTTCACAGTCACCGTGTCTGAAAATATAAAACAACATTTCAACTCTAAAAGTGGCACTACTGGAAATCATCTAGTAAATTCATTTTATTTTTGCCCGGAGGAAGTGTTGGAATCCATTTGTCAACTCAAAAATAAGACATCTAAAGGAATTGATTGTTTGTCCACAAATATAGTTAAATCTATAGCGAAGTTTATGTGTGAACCACTCTCATTTATAATAAATCTTTCAATAGAGACACATATTTATCCAGACAATCTCAAAATAGGAAATTCCCAAAAATGAAGACCACTTCTCTATACTGAGCTATAGGCCAATTACTATTCTGTGTGTTATGAGCAAAGTTATAGAAAAATACAGACTTAACAAATTATTTCCATTTCTCACGAAATATAAAGTGATAACCACCTGCCAAAACGGCTTTCATCCAGGCAGATCGACAGAAACCGCGGCGACGAACTTCATGGAGTACATTTACAAACACATGGACTCTGGAAAGTATGTTGCAGCACTTTTCTTCGATTTTTCGAAAGCTTTTGACTCGATAGATCTCGCTATTGACTACGACAAACTGTATGCAATAGGACTAAGAGGAAATATTCGTGGATTATATCATATCTCACATCCCGGAAAATAATTGTTAGTATGCCAGAAGCCAACTCAGATATATAAGATGTCGACCTAGGAGTTCCAAAAGGCTCAGTTTTGGGTCCACTAATATTCCTACTATTTATAAACGACCTGCCCTTTCATGTAAAATCTGAATGTATGGTTCTTTTCGTGGACGATACAGGAGAAATTGAACAAAATTTCGATTGGGTTCACTACATGGTGTAAACAACATAAATTAATTGTCAATGCTGACAAAACAGTATTGATTCCGTTCTTTGGAAAAAAAAGAATATATACCATAAAACAATGTTGTAAATAGTGAAATACTTGAACCCTCTGAAGGTACTTAATTTTTGGGTATATTTATTGACCCTGCATTGAAATGGTACAAGCAAATTACGTTTCCAATAGGTTAAATAGTAGTTTTTATGCTATACTTTAACACAAAAATATTCTAGATGAAAAATCGCTCTTGGAGGTATATTATGCAATGGTCCATTCAGTATTAATGTATATAATATAATTTTATGGGGTAGCACTAGTGACATCAAAAGAGTGTTCATTGCTCAGAAAAGAATAATTCACCTTCTGTCCAATCTGAAAAGAACAGACTCCTGTTAACCTTTTTTCAAAAAATGTAATATTTTAACCGTACCGAGTATCTTCATTTACACCCTTATAATTTATATTAAAAAAAATTAAATGAATTTGGAAACTAATGCTTGGACACATAGGTATCCAACAAGAAGAGGAAATTTGCTGAAAAGAAAAATGCTTCAAACCAAACTTTTTGAAAGGTCCCCAATCTATGTAGGATTTAAATTCTACAATTGCCTTGAGTTGAAATCAATTTCAAATTTGGATGCTTTCAAAAATAATGTTGAAAAGTTTATATCCACTGAAGGCTTTTATTCAGGAGATGAAAAATCAAGATTCCATAGGTGAGTATTTATTCATACTCATTTATGTTCGTACATTATGCCTGTAAGTACCTATATGTGTATGTACCATTGGATATTTTATGTACATTTATATACATATACATATAAGTTTGATTTTATTTGTGTAAACAAGTGTGTTCATAATTTTAACGTCGTTTTGACAGGACCTATATCATTGTAATGATCTACTGGTTGAAATAAATATTCTATTCTAATGCTTTTTCGCAAAAGTGCGTAAAAAATCACCTTTGCGTAAAATCATTAACTGTGCGTGAAGTAATTTTTTACACACTATTCAAAAATGCATAAATATTTTCGAAAAATACAGTATTTTGTGTCAAATATAACTCGTAAGCCTTTATTTGATAATACGACGACAATTCATATCATTAAACATTCAAATTAATGTTAGTAGAATTCTTCTGAACTTCCACTGTCTAGAAACAAAGAAAATGAATTCTTTGCATGTGTTTGAGTCACGACATTTCAACAGTTAACATCTACTGTCGTTATCAAGTGTGTGAATGCGACAAGATATCTCGGATAATCAGTATATAGCATGCAACTAATGTACATGCTATGAAGGTAAATATGATCTTCGTGGGATCTCTCTCAGGTCATTAGTGTTAATTAATGTGATACAAATACCTTTTTCAGTGAGTGTTATTATTGATGACCGATCTTGACACAGAGTTTTGATTGAAATTTCAATCGATCTAGCTGAGTGATAAGTGGTTTCCACATATTCCGAATCTCTATGCTCGGCTGACTGATCACGATATTATTCTGAATATAAGCCGACTCTATAAACTTTCTCTTATACCATTGTTTATATAGAAGATTCGCGGGGATAGCTCAAACGGAGAGCGCCGGTTCACCGATATCCGAAGCCAAGCAACGGTAAGCGAGGCCAGGGTTTGGATGGGTGACAACGGACCTCCTTTCGATATTCTCCTCGGATCGTGCTAGGAATTGCACGTTAAAAGGTAAGACCTCGTTAATCATTGGCTCGCACAAGTTTCGACTTTTGAGAGCTGCCATTCGTAAGGGGACGACAGATAGTTAGTCAACCTTATGGGATTATAATTGGATCAAAATGGATGCGACATGTAGATGGCGATAGTGGGCTCGCATCCAAGTCATGTCGTAACTTCAGTGATCTGGCCTCCAAGTCATGTCGTAACTTGATTGAAACAATGTGACAGCACTGAAATCAGGGTTTTTTGAAGAAACATGCATCAAAGTGACGTGAAATATTCAGGTTTGTAACTAATTACGCTAGATGACACTCGCGTTTGGGTCCAATACCTTTTCCACATGCATTGACTAAACTATCTTCTATTTAAACAATGCTTATACGAAAACTCTGTGTTATTTGTAGGAGGAGATTTGAGATGATGTGGAGAAATGTGAGATACAAAAGTTGTAGATCTTCTCACTATCAACAACTTTGCTTCTCAATTTTTTTCGACCCCTAAAAGTTCACCCTGTTCCACCCTTCTCCATTTTGTCGACTCCAACTTATTTTTTCCGTCATTTTTTCGCGCTAGGAGAATAATTATAATTTTATGCTATCAGAAAGTGTTCCACAGTTACCCATTATTCCATCAAGTGAAACGAACAGTAAAACATTAGCCAGTTTCAATTCATCCTACCCATCGGAAATTCAAGAGAGAAACTCCGAGTACTCGAAGGCAACTATTCCTCGTTATCACGCTACTGTGCAGTAAATAAAGCAGGAAATGAAACATATTATAATCCAATTTCTACATTCTAGCTTGGCACTCTAAACGTTTGCTAGACAATATATATGGACTGATTCAATACGAGGCGTCTCGACGCTCGACGTCTCCCGAGCCGGGTCGACGCAGCAATAATACGCCAACAATCACACCGGAAAATGGGAACGAGCGTCGAATTACAAATATAATGGCGGGTATTTTCCCTATTAACAAAGGTTGCAACTCCGAAACGAACAATTTTCACGGGGTGCTTTTTTCAGGATTTAATGAGTTGACCCTTTTGTTTGTGGAACGGGAGCATTAACTGATATCTATGCTTTCAGTATGGTAATGAACTTGTAAAGCGTAGCATGCTTCGGTATTCGGAATCGCCCCTGTGTAGAGCTGATGCGAAATCATGGTCATTACGGTATGTTTACACGGTGTACAACAAAAATAAGGGAAGAATACTTATTTACATAGCAGCATGGGAAGTCGAAACTTGTGCGAGCTAAGGATTAACGAGATCTTACCTCTTTACGTGCGATTTCTAGCACTCTCTTGGGCCATCAGAAAAATTTCTACAGTCGCTAGGGTTTGAACCTTTGACTGGCAACCAAAACTGATAGCGAATAATACCTATTTATTTAACAGGTGTTACGGGTTTATTTTGAACTAGAAAACCTTCTGTTTTAATATAATAACGTACGCCGCTGTTTCAAAATAACAACTTTATCGTTGTCATTTATTGCTCTTTCCGAATGTTATTACTTACCTTTGCCCTACTAGTTCGAGCAGACAAGAACTGACCTTAAGCTAAATGTAAATAATAACAATGTTCAAGTTCCAATAATTTATGCAACACGAATTCCACGGTCTGACAGTGTTATTTTGTAAACATACTTACTTACGACTCTATTGCTTTGTGGTAAAAAAACGGAACAGTAACATTGTCATGCAACCGTAGACATGTGTTTCGAGTTTAAGCTCTCATCAGTACGGTAAAATCAAGTGCAAAGATGTACAACACTTGGATGTAAAAATAGAAACAAAGGAAGTCAACAACAGGAAGCCAACCACACATTTGTGGCTTCGGTTAGAAGACCTTGAGCTTTCAAAGCAACAACTAACGTCGCCACGGAGGCAGATGTAGCTACCAGCGTGACAATCCCAGGATGTACAACACTTGAAAGCTCAAGGTCTTCTAACCGAAGCCACAAATGTGTGGTTGGCTTCCTGTTGTTGACTTCCTTTGTTTCTATTTTTACATCCAAGTGTACATCTTCGCACTTGATTTTTCCGTACTGATGAGAGCTTAAGCTCGAAACACGTGTCTACGGTTGCATAACAATTTGAGGGCTATACCCAATAACTTTTCTATTTATACTTTTATATATTTCCCCTCGATAAATCCATCCTGATTTATATATATATATATATATATATATATATATATATATATATATATATATATATATATATATATATATGAAAACTAAAAGTTCGGGTTGAACCGCGTCTAGAATTTGTTGGAATTCGACGTTTCGGCTCCGATTTTGGAGCCATTTTCAAGAAATTGGGTTTTTTGTGACTTGACGTCGGGGTCTCAATCTGCTTGCTCCCCAAGTCTCGTCACTGGCTCTCTCGAAGGGCTCAATCTGCCTACTCCTTCGAGAGAACTGAGGATTTGTGGGTTGAGGAACTGTATTTATAGTGGCTGTAATGACCTTGGGAAATGCGTTGTCGTGAGGTGAACTATTAGCGGGAACTGGGTTGGCACTGGATGAGGTGTGCGTGGGAACTGATTTGGCGCGAATTGAGGGGATGCGCGAAATAAGAGGCTTCCAGGTATTGGGAAGTCTACGTCCGTCGTCGCGGGTGTTGAGGCAATTTGGACGCTTCTCAATCTCAAGGGCCTCTCGGATGATCCTAGTTTGCAGAGTTTTCTCGGTGGCAATTGTTTTGGTGTTTTTGAAGTCTATTTTGTGACCTGTGTCTTCTCGATGTTTATAAAGTGCAGAGGTGGAAGATGCCTGTCGGACCGCAAGTTCGTGTTCATAGACTCTGGAAGTTACTCGCCTGTTAGTCTGGCCAATATAACTTCTTGGACACTCTGAACATGGTATTTCATATATGCCTTGAGAATCATTAGGTATTGTGTCCTTGGGAGATCTGAGAAATTTTGATATTTGGTTTTTGGCGGTAAATATTGTTTTTATCTCATATTTTCTCAAGATATTGCTGATTTTGTCGGTAACACCTTTGATGTATGGTAGGAAAGCTTTGTGAGGCTGGATACTGATGTCTACTAGATCATTCGTTTTGGGATGGCTGGTCAGTTGATGGCGGATGGACTTGTCGATTTGCGAATTGTTGTAACCATTTAGGAGTAAGGCTGATTTCAAATTTTTCAACTCTTGTAGTCTGTTCTGGTTATCTGTAAGCTGAATTGACCAGTGTATTAGAGAGTTCGATACGGAGTTTGTTTGTGCTGGATGGTGATGAGAGTTTGCGTGTAGATATCGGTTGGTGTGGGTCTGTTTCCTGTGTACTGTGTGGGTGAAAGAGTTGTTGGATTTTGTGATGAGAACGTCCAAGAAAGCTAGAGAGTTGTCAATTTCGGTTTCCATTGTAAACTTCATGTTGGGATGGATATCGTTTAGCTGATCTAAGAACGTGTATATATATATATATATATATATAAAGCTAGGGAACTTGTTGGGTGAGCAGCATGCAGGAAGTATACTCTTATAACACTTTATTCCAATATTTCGACAAGTATTATTGTCATCATCAGGGAAAGCTACAATAATGTTTTAACTATAGTGAAAACAATTGACAAAAGTGGATTCTAAACTACTTACGTGTAGATGAGATTGGTTGCAATATATGATATAAAAAGACGTGTACAGTAATTGAACATATTAAAAAACAAGTTGTGAGATAATCTTAAAGGTAATCATCTACACGTAAGTAGTTTAGAATCCACTTTTGTCAATTGTTTTCACTATAGTTAAAACATTATTGTAGCTTTCCCTGATGATGACAATAATACTTTTCGAAATATTGGAATAAAGTGTTATAAGAGTATACTTCCTGCATGCTGCTCACCCAACAAGTTCCCTAGCTTGATCTTAACTAGTCAGCAAAGACTACCTCTCTCCTAATATATATATATATATATATATTATGCCATTGAGGTACTTCACTTTCGAATACTTGACCTTGTTCGTTTTCGTTTTGGTTCAGTTGGCAATACTAAATCTCTAAGTGTTCTGTTCACCTGAGTCGCTGTCCAATTGTCCCAACGAGTAGCTTCGAGTAGCTCGGGGTAGCTCCTGGACTGATCTCAACGACCACGAACAAGCAAGGAAGCGCCTTCGGACACTTCGAAATGAGGGGTCAACTGCTCAACTAGATCGAAACATCTCTCTCCGATGGGGTTTTTGATTCCAGTCATTCTGATCTTCTGATCTACATCAAGTCATCTATGGAGTTCTGTCTTGTGACCTATTCTCTTCTTGGCATATGTCTCACATCTTCCAACTGTATTCCATTCAGACCATGGTTTTCTCGCAGACGACAGCAAGTTCTTTGGAAATCCCCTAACTAGTCATGCTGATCTTCAGTCTGATCTCATTTCCGTGTGAAGGTGATGTGATATTCGGAACAAACCTCTGAATATCGACAAGTGTTGTGTGTAAGACATTGGTTGAAACAACCCAACAGTCGATTATCTTTTGAGAAATAAATCGATTCCCGAAGTTGAGAACTAAAGTGACCTGGGAGTAATCTTCAACAAAAAACCTACTGCTTCTAAACAAGTGACAGCCATTGTAAAAAAAACTAACAGTCAAACTTATCTACTTAACAAATATATCGTCCATCCTGTATGAAACTTGGAACATGCTTGATGAAAGGCAAACGCTCTTACACCACGACCACTTCGCTTCAGTGGTGAAAGGTAGAACCAGAACCTAGGCGAGCATAAGCGTTCTTCCTGACAGAAAAAAGGTACCAGTGGAGGTGAATGACACAACTCATCCTAGCGGACTCGTTGATTTCTCACAGAATTACTATTAAAATGTCCTACCTGCTAGCAAAGAGCCAATTCACCTTACCAGACCCCGAGCAAATCCGATAAAATATATTTTGTATTATGCTTTCATTTGCTGTTCCATCTGGAACATTTACTTGGTAAAAAGACATCCAACTGCTTGAGAGGGTCCAACGCAATGCCAGCAGGGTGGTAAGAGGATACAACCAACTCTCCTACGACCAACGACTATTCCAGCTCAATCTAAGACGAACCAGAGGCGATGCGATTTTGACCCTCAGAATACTACACGACGACTCCTCTGTAGATCTCGAGAGCTAATTTCTGCGACATGATGATAGTAGGTTGCGTGGACATCCTTTGAACCAATGTACGTCAAAAATACTTTTCAAACAGAATCTTCACGAAATGGGATACTCCAGAGGTCATGATAGCACCAAGTACAAACAGTTTCAAGAACTGTTACGATAGTTTTTCAATTTTCATTTATCATTTTGTTTTCTTTATTTCATGTTATAAAAATAATAACATTTGTGAACTCATAAATTTATAACACATTTGGCACAATATTGTCAAATATACAAAATAATCAGGAAATAATTCAAATCCATGTAGGCAAATGCAAAGTTTGAAGATCTTTCAACATCAACTTCAACATTTTAAAATAAAAACACTCAGTATCCACAATTCCATAGTTTAATTCTTCAAGTTCATAGACATCAAAATTGATACAATTACCGGATACAGAAATATAAACTAGCTCGAAATTCACAGACGTGCACAGAGAAGGTAAGCACTTTTATGCGTGCAGCGACCTAACGAAAAATGCAAGCTCATCATATTATTTCTCTATAAATACACCTTTTGGGCAGGTCAAGATTCATTCATGATTTCATTCTTATCACTCGTCAATCGTCAGCTGAGTTGAAGACAGCTCGAAAATTGATTATTACTCAAAAATGTTTGGCATCTCCTCATCTCTGGCTCTGCTGGTTGCCAGCACAATGTAAGTAATTTTTATATTTTTTAACGTTTGTTTTTTATTATTCAGCGCGGTCATTCATTTACCTGTTTTTTCTGTAACAGTTTAAATTTCTTATGTTGTTTTTTTGTCTTAATAAATATTAATTCGATTAGAAAATGAGTTTTTCCATTAATTGGATGAATGTGGGTTGGGTGAAAACAGCTTTGAAAATCCTATCAAAAAGCCAAGCGAGTTCTGAGTTGCGACAATGTGCTATGTCTCAACCCTTGTTGTATTTGAATAAGTACATATAATTGGAATTTGGACCAATAGAATGGCATGGAAAGATTTCCCTTCATGATATTTACGCCATATCGAATCATAGAGGCAGTATTTCCAACGAGTGCTATACACTATTTTAACTCTTCGAAGACTCCCGTCAGAGTTCAAATGTGGATGGATTATCTCATCACCCAAGGAGCGTATCAGACGAAGTTATAGAGGTTTTGTCCCCCACATAATAAAGGACGCAAATGTTCTATACTAATTTTCATAAGTTCGCTAATGAAAACCCCAGTTTTCAAGTAGGTCAACAGAAAGTGCATTTTGCAGTTGTTTCCGATGCGTCTATGACTCACTAGATAGAAAAAAGTATGTCGATGCACTTTTTTTGACTTATCGAAAGCATTTGACTTCATTGACCCCCATATTATTTGCAAAAAACTGTATTCACTTGGCTTCAGCGGTAACTTTCTTTCATGGCTCAGATCATACCTGACTCTCAGAAAGATACATGTCAAAGTTGATAATTGCCAGTCCCAGCAATATTACATTGATCCTGGGGTTCCTCAAGGTTCTATATTGGGCCCACTCATCTTTCTCCTGTTCATCAACGATATGCCAAATCATTTAAGCACAGACAACATAGTTCTGTATGCAGATGATTCAACCATCGCAGCAAATGCCGATAACCCAAAGCAGCTTCAAGAAAAATTGAACAATTTGTGATAATACATATATATGTAAATTACGGACGATATATTACAGTGTGATTTTATTTTTACATAAATATTTCACATAGTTATTGTAAAAATATGGAGTAATATAACATTAAAGCTGTGATATCAAAGGTACATTCAGAATGTGATATTCCCTGCTCGATGTACTGAAACATTCAGCATGTAAAAATATGCGATTTCTTATGGCATCACATAACCAACGCTAATCACTGTAATTTTACCATTAAAATTTTTTCAGTGTGCATCTGTTGAAGCGCATGCGACAATATTTAAGCCGCCCCGGAGGGCAGATTGATTATTTCAATGTTTTTACTTTGTTATTGTTGTTTTCAATATGTTTATAAAAATTATGAAAGCTAAACAAAATTTCCCACTTATTTCATAAACTTTTCACGTAAATTATGATATTTTTGAGTTGAACAAACAAGTATACATTGAAAGTAACATTACTTCACGAATAAAAGTACATTAAATGAGCTAAACCACAATTTCAAAATAATTCGTTATTTTGAATAATTTTTGTAGGACTAGCGATATATACCCGTTTTTTTGTAGGACACTGTATTATTTAGGTGAAGGATACACTTACCTTTCATGTGTTATCATTGTCCTACAGTTATTAATATAATTTTTTTTACCATGGAATTGACATGTTCGGAGCGAAGGACTGGGAACACCTACCATTCAATTTGTAGGACAATATGACCATTCAATTATAAGAATATTAACCAAGCAATGGTGAAAAAATCCGCTGGTTATTAATGAATTTTTATGACCACGTCATTGGTACATGTTGGGAGTGGGGGACTCTTCAGTCCTACCATCCATTTTGTAGGACAAAAGTTTTTTCGAGTACTTTATCGAATTATCTCGAGGATTAACTGAAAAACTAACTGTTATTAATGAATTTTTTTCACTCACCAAATCGACATGATTGACGCCTGCGCATTTCATTAGCTACCACTATCGAGAATTTTCGTGGAGGAAAAAGTTGGGCGTCTCGGCAAAATGAAGCTACTCAGCAAGATTCAGCCTGTTATTAACCAATTTTGAAAATAGGCGTGGGATCCCGGTCTAAATGGCAACACCACAGATTTTCGATTCGTCAATATCATCTGTATTAATTTGAATAACAAATAGCATATTTTTTCTCTTTTCACATGTGTGAAGTAACTTATTCGAACACCAAATGTATCGTAGTAATATTTTGATGTGAGCAATCTACATACAAAGGGTTGGTTCTACTTAGAATCACCCTGTAACATTATACCTCCACCTCAAACTGTGTTCGATATCCAAATCCTCCTCTTACCGTTTGATCAAGTCAAGTACCAACTTTCTGACATTGATTTCCAGGAAAGTCATGTCAGGGAAATGAATAAGACTGATCCGATTTATGGTCCTTAACTGAGGGTGAAATATCGTGGGTATTGCAGGTCCACTAGTCGATTAGTTAGTCGATCTTAGAAGGCTTTACATCGTTATGATGGGCTTACATTTAATCCCGCCTCCCTTAACTAACCTATCTACCATCAAGGATTTCAAAATACGGATGAAGATACTAATCAGGGTTATTTATGTTCCTAGGGTGCATTATTCATTTTGGATTCATTTATTTTTGTTTAGTTTCATGAAAATATATTTCTGTCCGGAATAGCAAGGGAATATGTATTCCATTTCTGAAAGAAAAATCTTCAAATATGTAGGGTATTTTCCAACAACTTCGAACAACGATAAAATTCAGTGTCCGGGAAGTGAACACTTCCCGGATGGTTGCCGAAAAAGTACTGTACGCAACACGTACGAAAACAGTTTTTTTGGACTTGCAGACTTCCAGGACTCGCTACGCTCGTCCTAGAATTTGGTCTACTCGTCCAAAAAAACAGTATTTTCCGGACTTGATACGTAAATTACTATTCCCGTACCGTTTAGGTCCGAAAACGGTCCGGAAAAGTTCGTTGCTTAGGAACGGACTAAAATACTAGATTAGCGTATTTTGAGGCCTGAAGTTGCTCCGAGAAAGTGGGCATTCTTGAACGATTTCAGAAAAATAATTTTTTCGTATGCCCAATAATTTTTTTTATTTCCGGCAACAAATCTAACGTTACTTTCGCAGCTTTTTCCAATATCTCTGGCGGAGTATTATTATCAAAATCGTCACTATTGTTAGTCATATTATTTATTATGAGTGAGTATGTCTTATTGAAATAATATTCAATAGAAATTGCGATTTTTATGAAAGCACGAATAAAAACTATCTGAAAAGTTTAAAAAACTTATATAATCTGAAAGTTCTGATAACTATCTGAAAATGAACAGCAGCCAATTACCTAGCCAACTAGTTTTTGTCGATTTTTGTTGATGTTGGCAAAGTGCCGTGAGAAAAAATATTTCTCACAGTATGAGCAATACATCGTTTTGAATTTAAGTGAGCTATGAGAAATACGCTACTTTTCATAGCAGTTGTAGGAAAACTTATTTTCTCTAATGAAGCAATCACTTACTACATCAGGAAAATGTTCTTCCATTTGTTTTAGCAGATGTTAATGCCGACCAAATCATATACAACCGAAAATGTGCGAAAATGGGTTGAGCAGTTTCATGAAAGTTTTATTCGCTGAATCATGGACTTTTATAAGTTCATGGTCTGAATCTCTTGTTGAGCTGGCCTCTTCTTGAGAAATAATAATACATTGTTGATAATTGACTGAATGGTTGACATTTTTGACATTTTGACATTTTGTTTGGTTAAGGGAATATTTGTAATGATTTACATAATGATTTATTTTCGAGTATACATGCAATTTTAGATTTATTGATTGTTTCATGTAGATTTTACCGAAACATTTGGTAGAAAATAAATGTTTTCTACCAGATGTTTCAACGTTGTCTCTGATAATCTTAAGGGTTGAATGATGATAAATACAAATGAAAAAAAATATGTTGTTTCGTCTGAATGACATTGATTATTCTTACAACTACTAAAATGAACGCAGAACTAATTCTTGAGTTGAAAAAGACCAATGCGATGTATTTTTGAGATGAAAAAAAAAAACAGCATGAGACCTACTCGAAGAGTAGCGAAATATTTTTCGAATGACGGAAAAAATAAATTGAAGTCGAAAAAGTGAAGAAGGGTGGAACGGGGTGAACTTTTAGGGGTTGAAAGTGATATTTCACGGTTTTTCGCGATTGACAACGGAAGTTGAGCTTATATCGAAAAAGGTGGAGAGGCAAAGTTGTTGAAAATGTTTTGTTTAGAACTTTTCCACATTAACTCAAATTTTCCGGGAAAAAACAATTTTTTAGTTTTTCATTTATTTCTCGCGCAAAAATTATTTTTTTCCACGAAATTTAGTGGAAATATAACTTATTACTTTTCAAGTGAGCTGTAATTTTTTAGTAGCGGACTAAAGAGTTTTTTTTTCTTCGACAAATTCCGAAAAAACAACCTCAGTTTCAACTGACAAGTTTCACCGGTAAAATTCGTCTTTTCAAGTTCGCCAGCAGCCAGTTCTTTTGTTGAAGCGTCTACTTTTAAATTACGTAATGAAAGAGTAGCACTACTGTGGAATTTTTTTTCAGAAAACGCGAAAAAATTAAAACACATATTTTCAAAAATCAATCTCTTTTATTTTTGTTCCAAACTCATATTTATTTATTATAATTATTGAAGTCAACAGTTGAAACTTTTCGAGAATAGAAATTTCATATTGCCTTCATAGGTACAAAAATAAACAAGGACATAATTAAGGATTTGATTATGATAGGAGGGCGAAAGGAGGTGAGCTTTTGGGGGTAAAAATTGGTTTCTCACGATATGCGAGAATTAACCTCCTACAAAAAATTGAGATAAAAGTTGTTGGCAATAAAATGCCACAACCATTGAATTGAATTTTTCCACATAACCTTAAATTTTCCGAGAAAATCGGAAAAACCATTTTAATTTGTATTTTTCTGCGTAAAAATTGTATGTTTGTCGCAAAACCTAGTAGAACTATTCCTTTTTATGTTCTTGATTTGACGTTTTTTTATAAAGAAATATTTATTATTCTCGGAAAAGAAGTGGCTCCTTAATAGAATGGTGCCAAAACAGAATTTAAACGCCTAAAATAAGAAAAAAGTAACAGGCAAGGACCACACACATAAAAGCATTTTCTTCATTGGAGATGATACATTCGTTCAATTCTGAATTCTTGAACTGATAAAACGCTTTCTTCTTGTAAAATAATATATTTGATACAAAATTATTGCATATCTCTAATGTAGAAAATCATATATTTGAAATATTTATTTGGTGTTACCAAATATTCGTTATTCAAGTAATTAAGAGTATTCAGGAAAAAAAACTGCTAGTCTTGAAAAATATAACACAATATTTCTTGTTCCAAGAAAATATATGAAGTATTTCTTCATTAAAGAAATATTCTTCATTGGATATAGGTAATACATTTTCAATTCTAAATTCTCAAACTGAGAAAACGCGTACCTACTTTATCTTCTGAAGTAAAGTATTTCATACAGTTTTATTCAAAATCTCTAATGTAAAAAATTATCTAATTGAAATATTTATTCACTTTTACTAAATATTTTTCAATCAAGTAAGTAATTATAACAGAATTCAGGAAACAAAATTACAATTATTGACAGATATTGATAACTCAATATCTCTTGTTCCAAGACACCATATAAAGTATTTCTTCATTGAAGAAATGTGCCAAAAATTTCTATCATGAGAAGTAAATTTCGAATGCAATTTTCTTGAATTAACAATTATGCATTCTTGAATATAATTTCTTTCTCCTCTCAAAGGTATTGTTGCCAAAAGTATGATAACGTACCTATTCATGATTATTTAGCATAGGTAAGGTAACTATCGCTTCAACCAAATTTGTTGTTCTCATTCCTTTCTATAGTTACCTACCTAGGAAGCTATCACACAAACACCAGCTGTAGCAACATTCATTAGTTGTAGGTAGGTATATCTACCTGTTTCCAAAGAACTAAAGTGCCCACATATGAGTAGCAACCAACATCAATACCAGTAGGTGTACATTTTGTCCGGAAAAAAAGTGCAAAAGAGACACTATATTTAATATGTCAAAGCATTAATACATAATTATTATACTAATTCTCAAGTCCGTGAGGACGTGAGATCACGACCTGCAATCTGCAATTTCAACTACGAAAATCGGCAAGTGTTTCCCAAGTCGTCCAAGTTGCACCTGTTGATTGTTGATCGCACTTCTGAGTTCCACACCGGCCACTACGCACTATTCGCAGTCGCACCCCTGTTTGCCGGCTGTTTTCTGTTTATAGTCGAAGCTATTATTAATCGAAAATGAAATACAGGCACATGGTTCAAATTCAAAGTGGTATTTAGACATCTCAAAGTATTTTAGTATTTGGAATTGGATATGGAAGAAAAACTGAGGGGTTGGGGAATCTCTGAAGAGTTTATTGATAATTTCAAAGGTAAGTGTAGGACATAATATCAAGATAAGGTTAGGTCTGGTTTCTATATAATATATTGTACAATGATCATGAAATGACATACATTTCCCACGAGTAGGTATATGAAATTTTGTTGTACGAGCGTACAATATACTATATAGCAACCTGACCCAACCTTATCTTGATATTATGTCCTACACTTACCTTTGAAATTATCAATAATCTCTTCAGATATTCCCCAACCCCTCAGTTTTCTTCCATATCCAAATACAAATACTAAAATACTTTGAGATGTCTAAATACCACTTTGAATTTGAACCATGTGCCTGTATTTCATTTTCGATAAAAATTTTTTGAATCCAAGTAATTCTGATATCTCAAATCAAGCAACTGATAGTCTTCTTAGTCAGCAATATGGTAGTTTCAATTGAAGCAAATATTTCAACACCCCAACACAGAGAAGTTCTCAAATGAAGAGCTGTATCTTAATTCAATAATATGGTTTCATTCATCCAAATATAGCAGTCTTTTGGTATGAAATGAGCATAGCTAATGTTAAGAATTTGTGCAATTTGATTCAAGAGAAGTAATTTCTCAATGAAGATTATGATTGTCTTGACTTATGTAACATGAGTTTCTTATTTGGAGTAAAGTTGGTTTACTCACACAAAGAATATATATATTTTTTATCATCCAAGCAATCTATACGCTTGATCAGAGAGTACTGAATTGGAAATTTAAAATGCTCAGATCGAGAAATCGTTTATTCCAGTATATATAAACAAGCCATACTCTTGAAGCAAAGCTTATTGCATTAGAGGAAGAAATCCTTTTTATGTGTGCAGGTGGAGGATATTGTGAGGTTCCAACTCTGAGGAAAAAAAATATTCAAACACGAAAACACTCAAAATGGTAAAATGGGGATGTAGTTTAGGGGTTGAAAACGGTTTTTTGCTATTTGTGGCGAAACGTGACTTCTTAGAGAAAAAAGTTGTAGATAACATCAAAATCAAACAGTTTTGGATCAAACACTTTTCGAAATAACCTCAAATTGACCGTCAAAATGGCGAAAAACCGATTTTTTTATTTTTTTTCCCGCGTATAAATGATGTGGTGTTTATTTGTATATCGGAGGTCTATAAGTCATTATTTTAATTGTTGAAATATCTACTTTCAAATGGTCTATGTGATTTCGTGGTTTATGATCGTTAAAACGCTTAAAATTGAGGAGAAATTTCTCTTTGAATCATGATACAAAAGTTGTAGATATTTTTATTTTCAACAAGTTTGCCTTTTAAGTTTTTTCGATAGGAGGTCAACTTCAGTTGTAAATCGCGAAAAACCGTGAAATATCACTTTCAACCCCTAAAAGTTCACTCCTTTCCACCCTTCTCCACTTTTTCTACTCCAATTTATTTTCCCGTCATTCGAACAATATTTTTGTTCCTCTTTCAGTATGTCTCATGCTGCTAATTTTTTCTCCTGTTTTTATTTTTGGCGTCCATCAGCAATATAGTGATATTGAGTTAAAAGAGATTTTGAATCTACAATTCGCCAAATTCCAAATTAAATAATCAAAACGAATAAGTATTCTATATTTTATGTTAATCAAAGGGTCAAATTAATAAGAGAGACATTTTGCCATTGTATAATCCTTCACAAACAGAGCTAAATTAAATTCTCTAAATTGTTTTCCACTCTATATGTCCCGGGCTATATGATAACTTCCAAATCCTGCCGAACGTCATTACGTCAGTTCAGAATTTGCAGATAGAAAGTATCATATTCTTCGCTACACTTGCGAAGAACAACCTTACGAACGTTCTTCAAATTACGTAATAATTGGCAATATTCCCAGTCTACTAGGAGCACCTCACCCGCCAAATCCAGTAAAATTTGTCACAATTTTCTCATCCCCTAGCAGAACCAATTTTTTTAATGAGAGTATGTCACTTAATCTTAATCTGAGGAATTACTTCAGATCAGCCCGTGTCTCGACTTCGCCATCGATATCGCCAATCCGTGTTGGAGATCAGTGGCGGCAAAAAGGAAAGGGACTGCACCAATTCAACTTTCAGAAGCACAGTCGCTTTCAACCAATCTTTAAGAGGTAACAAATGACTTTGGGTAATAATTGATTTGATGCGTTCAATAAGCATATCAATGAAATTATCATTCAAAGCTAACGATAATTTGTTATACAAACAACTTATAATGATAATAATAATATCGTGTTTACTATTTTCGTTCAATGATTTTACATAAAAAAGAAGCAGAGTGAATACTTTGTTGTTCTTCCACTTAACCCATAAACATCCCTGCGAACAATGATGAAGCCTAAACAATCCAAATTGGTGAAAACATAAATTATTCAGTTCAACAATATTTTACTAACTTCTGCTTATTGATGAAAGTTCAAAAAAAAAGTTTAATTGTATTTTGAATTTATGATATCTCACAACTTTTAAATCTGGCGGAATCATATTCTTACAAATTTGGTAGCTATATGATCCCCTGAAATGCTTGGTTTTGAAAGAAGAGGGGATAGTACTCCACGACTTCGGATATTAACAAATTACCCTTTGAACGATTTGACTGAAATGAATTCATAAGCTGCAACTAGGGTTGCTGATCAAGACTGGCACTGCCACAGATTGAGAACAAATACTAAAAACTAGCATCATCACCCTCAAAGGCTCCATAATGGATACTTACTTGGGCTCTCAATTAATAGAGAACAAAATGTCAGCTAAGTTTTTGGGATTACAAATAGACAAACATCTGGATTTTGAATGTCACATAAATATTCTATGTAAAAAAATCTCATCAGGATGCTTTGCAGTCAGAGTAGCAGCAAATGAATTGGGCACTACTGTAGCAAAAAATGTGTACTTCGCTCTCATTGATTCCCATTTGCGTTACGGTATCTGTTTCTGGGGAACGTGCTCCCAATTCTTGTTTGATAGGGTGTTTGTACTACAAAAAAGAGGAGTTAGAAATATGTGTAGAGCTGGGTTCAGGGAGTCCTGTCGACCTTTATTCATAAGACATAGAATCTTGACCTTGCCCTCCATACTTATCTTAGAAATGGTTTGCTTGATGCAAAAAAAATACAAGAGCGAAATTTTCAGTTCACCTCGACGAAATACAAGAAATAAGCTCAATATAAGTTTACCGATCCCAATATCATCAAAAATTGAGAGATCTTTTATATATAATGGAAAAAAAAATGTTTAATCATTTACCAATTGGGATTAAAGGCAAAACACGTTCAACTATATTCAGAAAGTCCGTAAAAGAGCTTCTGTTATCTAAAGCCTACTATTCTGTAGAAGAATTCTATTCTGACAGAAATTTTGTACTAAAATAAGAAATTTTTCTTTTCATCTTTATTTTTTATGCTGTATTTTAGTACTTTTAATTATTTGAACAGTGTGTAACATTTTAAATTTTTGACGTTTTGAATAATTACATGTTCTGACGTAAATTGTATAATGTAAATGTTTATGAAGTGGGTACAGTTTTACTTATTATGCTTTATTGCCTTTTTTGTGTTGTATGACAATATTCATATTGTGTATGTGAATGTAATACGTATATAACTTTACTCCTTTATCACATATTGTGAAATCACCAAATGGTCTAGTACCTCAAAATTTTGTAGTTCAATTTTCTTAAGATATTTCTTGGGATATCAACACTTTGTCAATGAGATTCTATCTTCGACAATAAAGTACAGTTTGATTTGATTTGATATGGTAACGCGATAGTTTGTTTATGCAGGGAACTGGTCTAGGCTAACTAGATATCAATACATCCTCGTATTTCTAGATCTCGTCGAAGCGTTTAATACGGCAGCTCTTAGACATATTAGAGGATTTGGGTTATCGAAGAGTGGTAAAAAATGTGATAGAAAGCTACTTGAGTAACCGAAAACAGCAAGTTATAGTAAAGAATTGTATGAGTGAGGAGAACATTGTTGAATATGGTGTACCCTAAGGAACCGGTCTCGGTCCACTACTATTTGTACTTTACATAAACGATCTCCTGTCTATAGTAGTTAATGTTGGAGTTGTTAGTTTCACTGATGATACTGACATTATTTTATGTCGGTAATTGGGTTATCCTCAAAGATAATAATAGAAAAGGACCTGAAAACAAAAATACGTGTTTTCAGTGCAAGACCCTGTGGACTAATTTCCTATAAAAATACGTGTTTTCAATGAATGACTCTGTGGACCAATTTCCTACAAAAATACGTGTTTTCAATACAAGACTTTGTGGACTAATTTCCTATAAAAATACGTGTTTTCAGTGCATGACTCTGTGGACTAATTTCCTACAAAAATACGTGTTTTCAATGTTTGACTCTGTGGGCTAATTTCCTACAAAAATACGCGTTTTCAGTGCTTGGCTCTGTGGGCTAATTTCCTACAAAAATACGTGTTTTCAGTGCTTGGCTCTATGGACTGATTTCCTACAAAAATACGTGTTTTCAATGCATGACTCTGTGAACTAATTTCCTATAAAAATACGTGTTTTCAATGCTTGACTCTGTGGGCTAATTTCCTACATAAATACGCGTTTTCAGTGCTTGGCTCTATGGACTAATTTCCTACAAAAATACGTATTTTCAATGCACGACTCTAATGACTATTTTCTCACAAAATACGTGTTTTCAATACATGACTGTCTTGAATAATTTCCTACAAAAATAAATGTTTTCAATGCATTACTATGTTGACTAATTTCCCACAAAAATACGTATTTTCAATACATGACTGTCTTATTTTTCAAGATTTAAAGAAAAAATCATAAAACTCCTTGTATTTGTGAAATATTTCCAGAGTATCAATATGACGGAAAAATTGTTGAAACATTTTTTGTAGACTTTTATGATATGATCAAAAAAGGTTCATTGTGAGACTTGAAATTCTGTCGCTATCTTTGAGTTTTTAGTGTTATTGTAAAATAAAAATCCAGTTTTTGTTTATTTTTCAAAATATGAAATAATCCATGTCTTCCATAATGCATTTTTTTTTCAGAATTTTGGAATTTCCATCATTTTTTTATCGGTTTTTCGGAAAATGGTTTCCTTAGGACTTGTTCAGTTTTTGGTACTCTATTGATTGCCATCCAAAAAAATTAGTTTCTTTTGTCGGTTCAGTCGAAAATCGGGTGTTCAAATATTGACACTATTCGGAGGAAAATTCGGAAAACCCAGTTAGCATTTTCCGATCTTGCTCAAAAACTATACACTTTTGTAAGGGATATTGGAGTATATCTTGAAGGAATATGGGAAGAAAAAAATCAATTCCTGAACCTCTATCGAGGGAAGTACAAACGTCAAAAAAAAAACTGGATAAACCCCTTTAAAATTTTTCCAGATTTTCCGACCACGAAAAAAAAAGTTTAAGAAATACAGTCTTTGAGTTATTCAAATGATTCAAATTTCAGAGCGGTATCTCAAAGGGTGTAGAAATGCGAGCGTTTTGAAATTTCACCCCATAAAAAGCTACAGACAGACCGACAGACAGACCGACCGACAGACCGACATACCGACAGACCGACAGACCGACAGACAGACCAACAGACAGACCAACAGACAGACCGACAGACAGACCGACAGACAGACAGACAGACAGACAGACAGACAGACCGACAGACAGACAGACAGACCGACAGACAGACCGACAGACAGACCGACAGACAGACCGACAGACACACCGACAGACAGACCGACAGACAGAATTTTCGAAAAAATTTATTTTTCGACGGGGATCATTTTCTCCAAAGTAACCATGGGTCTAAAACATCAAATGAAAAAGTTGGGGTCAGTGTGGGGTAACCGTGTAGATAATACAACTTCCTAAGAGTTGGATTTTTCTGTTCGATATATTTTTTCGATATCATCGTCGCCACTGGCAAAGATAAGGGGTGGGCATTCATTCCCCTCAAACCACAGAAAGATACCGAATGACTTTGCAGCCAAAATCTGAAATCATGGCAGCGCTCTGCGGTAATGGGTTTAATATGGATTGTAAGTTGATCCTGGACATTAGGAGTATAGCGCCGTAGAAAGAATTTTGGTAATGTTGGGGAGTTCGAGAGTTGGGAATCCCTTGTGAAGTTTGTGCGTGAGGTGAATCTCTTTATACATCGTTGTGGTGGAATGACGGCAGATTTAAGATATTGATCGCGGAAAATTTGCGTTTTTTATTATTCAGAGTCCAAAAATGCCTCGATAAAAGATAACGTACGAGGTGTTATTTGCCATTTTAGGGCGTAAGCTTTTGTTTCTACGTTGAAAGTTACGTACATGGAATCTCGAAGGGGGAAAAATACACGTAGTTTGAAGTTAACTGATGCTGATCTGTTTTTTAATGAGTGAGATAAAGAGTTCATTTTTATATGAATGGTATTTTACAACTAAACAATCTACCTTACAAATTGTAGCAGTAGCTTTAGTGTTTTCCATAGTCATGACTTATAGATATATAGACTTCTCAGTAACATCTGAGAATCTAAAATACATACTTTAATGAAACGAAAGAAACACACTTTTGTCTTATTTGCGAAAACGAGATAGGATGAAAAAAATCAGGGATAAATAGATTAGAATGCGGGGAATGCTCCGCAGTATATACAGGCCAAACCGGTAAAAATTTTGACGTAAGGCTCCGTGAACACGTCTGTTTTGACAAAAAAACAATGTACGAATATCTGCAAGCATCCAAACACAAGATAAGTAAAGATAATCTCAAAATCTTACACACATGTAATAAAGGGAAGAAAATGAATCTGTTGGAAGCCATGGAAATCAATAAATCAATTAAAAACCCGAAAAGCAACACAATTAATGTAGGTCTCCACTTTTCAATTAATAATTTTGACAACGCAGGTGATTTCCATAACCTCCAGTATTGAATTTATATCATTTCACCCTTGTTCATTTAATTTCATGTAATTACCTCTCCATCCAGTTTACCTACAAACTCCCTGTATAACTAGATTTTAGAGTTCAATTGTGTTAGTTAGTTTTCGTACTTGATAATGGGATAAAATCCGTATATCGCTGTGAAAATAAAAAACTAGTGGAAATAAGACAAAAGTGTGTTTCTTTCGTTTCATTAAAGTGATTATGAATGGTGTACATCTTGGTTTGGGAAACAGTGAAATTCAGAGTACCTTCGAGTGGGATATAGGAAGGTTTGGTACAATTGGAATTGGAACCTTTTTCTAAATCAACAGTTTCGGAAACATTGCAGCGTTTTCTTGAAACTGGAGGTGTTGAAAGATCGATCAAAAAGTGAAAGACCAGTAGGTAAGCGTCACAAATGAAGAACATTTTTTAATGTCATCGTAGATGTGGTGGAAAATCTAATAAGTTCGATAGAACAGAGGCCTTTGAATCATAAGTCGATATTCCATTCCAAAAATTTAAAAACTTACTATAATTGAGTAAAGACGACTTTGATCATAGAATAGAGTTTTGTGAATGTAGATAAAGGAAGCTCACACTCAACGACCACAAAAAGTAAATGTTTGGTGTGGCATTATTGATGGACAAGTCATAGGACCCTATTCATAGCATAACTTGGACGATTATTCCCTAACAATAACCATCTAAATTTGTCTTGTAAAACAAACATGGTTACAGCAAGATTAGACACTTCCACATTTTGAGCGTGTGGTACGGGCATATCTAGATGAAACTTTTCCTGATAAATGGATTGGACGCAGGGGAGCAATTGAACGGCCAGCTAGGTTCCCTGATATGACCCCATTGATTTTTTTCTGTGGAGTCACATAAAAAATATACTCTACAAAAGTAGACAACAAAACATCGAAAAGTTACAGGAAAGGATGAAGCATGAAATTTCCACCATTCCTCCCAACATGATTTTAGATTAACTACAAAGTTTTCTTCAGCAAATTCATTACTGTAAATGGTAAAAACTGAAATATGTGTTGTTTCATGCATTTTTATCAGCCCTGAACAATTATGCTTTTTTATTTTATGTGAAAAATAAGAAATAAAATTTAATCGTATCCACATATTAATGAAAATCCATCATTTCAGAATTTTTCTTTAATAAATTTGACATTTACTAAAGTGTTAATTTGGAACATTCCATCAAAAATATAGATACTACTTGTTTAGCCTGAAAAATGATCATGCAATTCACGATTCTGGCAAATAATTTGTTTTTTATTGGTGCCCCATTTTACCTATTTTATATTGATGAACTTGTCATTTACTATTTCATGCGCATCATTAGATTTTTGTCATATTAACCGCGATTCTGCTTCAAAACCATTCAAAGAATCGATATAGGAATTGATTTACAGGCACTACAGTGACAACAATTAGTCTTTGATGACAAATTGCAAATTTAACTCTGTTTTTCTCATTTCCATGACAACGAAAGGTATACTGATGTCACATCACGAATTCAACCATTTTACACTATTTATTTATTTATTTATTTATTTATTTATTCGAAATTTGGGATACTAACAGGTTATTACCCATACAAGCATCCACTAATACAATCAGTTACAGAGATAACATTCTTGTCTAAACAAATACAAAAATACACCTAATTATATCGAAAGTATGAAAATGAAATATATGAAATACGGGAAAAATAGTAGGCATTCTCATTTATGATTACAAGTTACTTATTATCGTGAAATTAGGAAATAAAAATGTTTTTTACAGTTTTTTTAAAGGAATATAAGGATATGGAAAAAATGTCTACATCATTGCAATATTTGTTGAATGAATAACACATTCTGGTCATTGGAGAATTTTTTCCTAAATTTGTTTTATAATTGGGGCACGCTAATAATTGTCTATTCCTGGTATACCTTTGAGGAACATGATAAGATATCATTGACACTAATTTCGGTGAGTCATAACCATACATTATTAGTACATATTAACATTTGTGTAGAAATAATACCAATATTTATGATTTCCAATAGCACCAATAACAAAAATAACGTAAAGTATTCGTGGATAACTTGTCTTTCAAACACTTGCTCTATCGCTCGTGTTTGAAAGACCCTTTTATCCACTTATACTTTAATATACTTTTTTTTTTCTTTGGTGTCTTGGCATCGCCTGCTATGGTCATTAGCCACGTGTTCTGGATAGGCCTTGTTACTAACTCCATGCGCCACCTTAGGAGCAGCACTGTTAATTGGAACGCAACAGTGAATCGTGCAAGGATAATAAAGATACATGCCTCTTTCTTTCCTTGATGTATAAAAATATCGCTAGTGAGTTTCTGTCGCTAGCAAATTCGTGATTATTTTATAATGACCGTCAGGGAGATCAAAGAATCCTCAGAATGTCTGGAAGCAGTAGATTAATGATGAGGACGACAAAGTTAGCATATTATTATCAAACAGTCTTTCAGTGCAATGTGCTGTTGTCAAAAACAAAACGGAATAACGTCTCAATCTCGAGATTCTGGCGGATTCGCCAGTTGATATTAATGTTTCGTATGAACCTTTGAGAAATCATCTTCTGCAAACTTTATCCGAGCTGTTGAAACAAGATGGTTCCAAATACTTAGAAATTGTTGTCTCTGAACTATATAAGGTATACAAGGACGACAATTATAATTTTAATATATCTGCAAACATTTTTGGTCTCTGAGAAAACTTTTAACTCTTAGGAACATAATGATTTTTCATTCTATACAGGCCGTTTCTTTTACCATGTGGTAACATTGCTATATTCTAAACCGTAACAGATACGAAGACGATTAAATGGGAGAAAAGGTAAATATTGTGGAGAACAGTACAATGGTCAAAGAAAATTTACAGGGAATCTCGCCCTTCCCGAGTTATACAGGGAAAACTAAAAATGCTGTTATTTGTTTTTTACGAATAGAATTGTTATTTCTGAAAATATAAAAAAATGGAAAAAGAAAGTTTTAATGTATTCTAAATGTACTATAAAAATGTAACAATGAATCTTTGATTAAACGTTTCGTGTCAACACGGCCACCATCAACATTTCTTTTCAAATACGGACCTGTCTGTTTTAGTACAAATATTGATAAAGCGATAAAATCACAATTCAGTGGTATATCACACTTGATATTTTTATAACGTTTCATTTAAAATAACTAGCATCCTCAGTGACAACATTTTTTTATTACGGTCCTGTCGTTAGTGCTTTTATAAATTATTTTGATTTCTTCAAAACCTATTCAACTATTGGCATACTTCAGACTTCACCCAATAATTTCGATAAGAAGATACCCCAACACAACGAACATTCGTATTTTTCCTTCTTGGGCATTTTTGTATTACAGAAATCCTTGTTTCAAGGCTGATTTCTTCTGAATCAATTATCATACTGAATATTTCTATAATTCTCAATCCTGGAAGTAACGAAAATATTAGTTTTTGGTCAAAATACGACTATTGTGTGATATGGTACAATTAAATAGCATCTCACTTCATTTACCATTTTTAAACAAGTAGGCTTTGCTTGGTTTCTATAGCAGGACAAATAAATGAGTTGTTGATACGTGTTAAGAACTGTCAGTCGTTTATACACTCAGTCATATCAAAGATGTATTCAAATGACGAAAGGACTGATATGCTATTTGCTTATGCAAAATCAAATAGAAATCCTCTTTTGGCAAAAAATATGTATGGTGAGCTATACCCAAATCGTCGTATTCCAAACATTCAAATGTTTAGACGATTAGAAAGAAATTTCAGAGACTGTGGTGCATTTGATAGAAATAAAACTAGAAAATGTGTTGTTACTGGAAGTATGCGGAACCAAATAAATGTTTTAGGTAAGCAAATATTACTTCATAAAGATTAACAAAGTGACGAAAATATTTTTTTTCAATTTAGGATTGGTCAGTTACAAAAATATTTCTAATCAAGATTGTTCTTTACGAGAAATTGCCCACGAACTAGGGATTTCTGTAAAATCTACCAGAAATATTTTGAAAAAGAACAAATACAAATGCTACAGGATACGCAAAGTTCATCCCCTCAATGAAAGGGATTACGGAAGGAGAGTACGATTTGCGATGTGGTTGAGACGTAGAAATAGGGAAGTTGGAAATATTTGTAATAAAATAATATGGACGGACGAATCAAAATTCACCAACAATGGTTGGTTTAACAGAAACATCCATTATAGGTGGAATAATACAAATGAACATTGTTGACATAGAGAAACCAATTTCCAGGAAAGGTTCGGAATAAATGTTTGGTTGGGAAATTTGGGAACAAATATACTAGGTCGTTTCTTTTACGACGAGCATTTGAATGGTGGAATGTATTTACATTTTTTATCCAATGAGTTTGATGGCTACTTAGATGAATTGCCACTGAACATCCGCCGTGAAATACAATATTTCCAACAAGATGGTGCCCCTCCCCATAATGCAGCAATAGTAAGGGAACATTTAGATGCAATATTCCCAAGAAATTGGATTGGAAACAATGGACCATTTGCCTGGCCAGCTCGATCCCCAGACCTGATTCCTTTAGATTTTTTTGTCTGGGGATACATAAAGGATAAAGTTTTTTCGACAACTAGTACAGATATCGACCATCTCAAACAAAAAATAAGAGATGCATGTAATAGCATTACACCCATCATGCTAGAAAATTGCCACAGAAATTGTATGGACAGACAACTTATGGGCATTCAACAAAGAGGTCGGCAATCCGAGCATTCAATGTAGGTTATCATGAAGAATTCATTTTCTGTATTGGTTTTATTTTCACTCAAAAATTCATTATGAAATAAATTGTTTTCTGTTTGTTTGATTTCTTCTACTCTCAAGTAAGTTTATTTCCGAGGCTATCGTTCGTCTCTGAAACTACAGATACCTTTTATTATAGTGTAAACCTAATTTTAATAGATACATTTATTCAAAGCGTCACTGATAATTTTTATATCGGAGAGTTAGGTTTTGTGGAATCCATAAACGACCTAACGACAGGACCGTAATTAAAAATTGTTGTCACTGATGATGTTAGTTATTTTAAATGAAACGTTATAAAAATATCAAGTGTGATGTACCACTGAATTGTGATTTTATCGCTTTGTCAATATTTGTACTAAAACAGACAGGTCCGTATTTGAAAAGAAATGTTGATGGTGGCCGTGTTGACACGAAACGTTTAATCAAAGATTCATTGTTACATTTTTATAGTACATTTAGAATACATTAAAACTTTCGTTTTCCATTTTTTTATATTTTCAGAAATAACAATTCTATTCGTAAAAAACAAATAACAGCATTTTTAGTTTTCCCTGTATAACTCGGGAAGGGCGAGACTCCCTGTAAATTTTCTTTGACCATTGTACTGTTCTCCACAATAGTTACCTTTTCTCCCATTTAATCGTCTTCGTATCTGTTAAGGTTTAGAATATAGCAATGTTACCACATGATAAAAGAAACGGCCTGTATATTATAATAAGAACGATATTAATGATATTAATAAATCTTTATTTTCCAAAGAAATTATTTACAAACAATGAAATGTATAAATATAATGATTGGTAAATACGTCAAATCCATGTATAAACTCAACATGAAGGTAGAACTATGTGTATGTTAAAAAAAACAACAAACAAGGACAAATTAGCCTAATTGAAAAACTCCTCTGAAGTTTAGAAATTTTTCTAACAATTCTCCAAAATATGTGAACGTTTGTCACCATTTTTATTTCATTAGGAAGGTGATTGAAACATTTGCATCCAATGTGTACTATATTATTTTGATATGAGGCAGTGCGATGTACAGTGGGCAGTAACTAGTCCTTCATTCCAGTGTTATTTACATTTTTTTTGGTGAAAGTTGAATTTTTATTTCACTTCCCGAACACACAATTGTAAGGGTCCTGAAGGTAATAAAAATTGATCCTGCAAAATTCTAAACCTACCTACCTACAAGATACCACTAAATTATTTCTTTATCATGCTCTCAGGAGTGTGTCAAATAAGTTTTATTATAAACGGTATTATGAATTTTCATCAAGTTAGGGTATGTTTGAATATTATGAACCAACCTATTCTTTCTAGGAAGTGATTATCGTGTTTAATTTGTCGTATGAGTTTTTTTAGAGAGAAGAAAGATATACTTAATTTTTCCTGCGATAAAACCAGAGAGATTTTTTCGAAGAGTTACAATATTTTTTTGAAATTATGCAGAGCCAAAGGAAAGTAGGTGAAACTTGGTGTTCTCGAATTTATGCAGGCAGTATGCCTCAGGGAATACCTCCCGAGGCAGTGATTTCTATAGCTTTGGTTTTCGTTGAAAGAACGAGCCCTAGGAAAAAGATACTCCGCATGTTTTCAAATTGATGAAAGGAATGTAAATACTGAACTCGACAGGTCAGTCTTGATGGGACCGCTAATGTTGGTCCATAAAAATATATATAAAACAGAGACAGATCGCCAACCTTTCTGCGGCGTTCCAAAGAAGTAAGTGAGCGTGCGAGGGAATCAACACCGACGAGACGAATGGTTCTTTTACATAGTTTATATAATTTTAAGTTCCAGTGTGTGTTTGAGGCTGCACTCTATATGAAAACAGTGTTGCATGACAGGTCAGATGTGTGCCTCACAACTCATAATCAGTTGACGGGGAGTAAAACAGCTCTTTGCACGAAACAGAAGACCAAATATTTGAGAGGCACTTGAAAGGCAATGGACCGAGCATTCAATGGGATGGATACCCCTGACATAATTACACTAGTCACTGTGATATCAGCCTTTTTAGAGACAAGATATACATGCTTGTGTTTTGTTCGCATTGAATTCCACCAAGTTGTTGGAACTTTTGCTGAGTTCATATTTTAATCCTTAACATTCCTCTCCCGTTCTTTTCTAGTTTCTCGGAGCTTTGGAAGAGAAGAGGGTATGAAGGGTACCATCACCCACAAAGCAGTGCACTGTAGCTCCCAACAAATCATTGGTTTGCAGAAGAATGTGCTAGAATGTATCCCTGCGGAGCACCAGCCTTTATAAGTAGAGTGTCGAATGAAACTCCATCAACCACCACGTGGAGAGATCTGTCTGATAGAATGCTATACAGAAAGAAACACAACTGGGGGAGCAAGTCATAAAATTAAAGCTTGGCGAGGAGTCTGTGGTGCCAACCCGAACAAACGACTTGGAGATATCGAATACAACGACCATATTATTCAATAGATTGCTGCCATTTATGTGAGACATGAGCAAGCAGGTTATCATTTGATCTTTGTGACGGAAACCATATTATCGATCATTCACAGTTCCTGAGCGTTCTAAATATTTCACGAGCTCGTTTTTTTATTAATATTAAATACTCTGCCACTGATTACTTAATGGTTAATAGTGGGAATAGCCGCTTCGCATCTGAGTCTTGATTGGATTACTCGATTTCTGCAAAACCCATAAATCTCAGCGAAAGAAAGAGAGAATAATGCAAAGTTGCAGAATCAATATCCAATTCCGAGCTACAGCCGTGCTCTGATCAAATGATATATTTCTAATTCCCCACATTATTAGTTCGTATATTCAAGAGTAATATTTCCAGAGATTATCCGAGATATTTTACTTTTTGACATATTAATTTATCGACTGCAAATGCCGTTACCGAAAATGAGATTACTGCATTCCCGTTGATTCTTAGAAATCGAAACGTGTACTAACGACTTCATCTAGAGCGCATCAATTCGTTATCTGAAAATTCGCAAACGGAGATTATTGAATGAATTGGACGACGACGCCGACGACGGTTTGAAAATGCTGCTTGGAAGAATTGATAACACTTGATTTAGAATGAAATAAACTGATTAAAGTTTCGTACTCTGTGATGTTATATTTCTTGAATATATAAAAGTGGTTATATTTTCAATAATTTAATATGAAATGAGAATTTTGAAAGTTCAATTATAATAAATATTAAATAATTTTGTAAAAACTTGAGTAAAATTATCTAAAAGGAAATAGAAAAGTAAGGTTGATACTAACTGTTTTTCTCCGAGAGTAACTCATTTCTGTTTAAATCACTTTATACGAATAATGCAAAAAAACTTTCCTGTAGAAAAGGATCCCGCACTTTCCTTATGGAAAATGGCTTTCGGTTAAATTCTCTGAATTTTTTCATTGTGTACCAATTATCCCAATTTTGTAGAAACCGCACATTTCACAGAAATCAAAAAATATTTCTCCATCTGAATTGAAATAGCTTTCAAATACTGTAGAATTAGTCCCAACCTTGAGAAGGTTATTGCTTCTGGTACATTACAATTTTTTTAGTTTCTTCGGAAACAGGGCTTTCAAATGAAAAACATTTCATTCACCATGTATATAAGGTATTGCATTTTTGGAAAAGGTACCGCACTAATCTAGCCCGAATATTTTTCAACAAGAATTGTTGGAAAATAGCCCATTTCGGTCTCCAATCGGGTATCAATAAAATCCGTACATTCAAAAGTATATAGCCGACAAACGAGTTCGGAGACCTACACTGAGATTGATGACAATATTTTGAACTCCTCAAATCAAACATAATATAAAAAATTCAAGAAAATTAACCAATTCTTTTTCGAAATACAGGGTATTCATTGAAAAAAACCGCATTTTTGCAAGAAACTTGGACTGTATCTTTTTACTCAAAGTCTTTTGAGATCAAGGAGTAGGCAGGTTGAGACCTTGATATCTCTCAAGACCACGACTCGAGGAGTAGGCAGATAGAGGCCTCGCAGTCACACTCTTGAAAATGGCTCCAAAGCAGGAGCCGAAACGTCGAGTTATAAACTCTCAACGCGGTTCAACCCATGAACTTAGTAATGTACATATTTCTGACCGCGGAAACCTTTCCGAACATATATATATATATATATATATATATATATATATATATATATATATATATACAGTGACCGCCAAAAAGTATGTACCATATGGGAAAAAATTTTATTATTGGAGTATTGGAAAAAATATTCTGGGGAAAAGTTTGTGCATGTCCGATAACCTAAAAATCGATTTTGACAAATGTCACGTGATCGCTAGAATGGCGGAAAAATGAAAAAAATTGTAATGCAAAGGCAAAAAAGGGGTAAGATGGCAAGATATCAAAAAAAGTTATTTGAAAAAGTCACTTAGAATTCAATTTTATACACATAAACGAAGTTTCAAGAGATAATTCAAAAAAAATTGAAAATAGCAATTTTTTAAAAATATTTTCCCATCTATTTAAAAATATTATTTTTTTTTCTTATGAATAGCTTGACTATACTGAAACATTTGCATTTTAATGATAATGACAAAACTTTCTCATTTTCTCCACACCAGAGGGCACTAAATTGAAAAAATGGGAATATGTCAGAACCCTTGCTGTTACATCGGTTCGTATCTAAAAGTTATATCCGAATTCCACGACCATTGTGATGACATGACACTCCAAAAACATGGTAACTTCCAGATTATAACCAAGTTCCGATGATAATCGTGCATGAGCGTTTCACTTCGCACATAAACTTGAAAATAGTGCATCAAATTAAAGATTCTTAAAGTTTATGTGCAAAGTAAAACGCTCATACAGCATTATTATTGAAACTTGATTAAAATCACAAAACATGGTGTTTCTAGATTGCCATATCAACACAATAGTCTTGGAATTCTGATATAACTGTTAGATAAGAACCAATGTAACAGCGAGGGTTCTGGAAAAAAACAATTTTTTTAATTTAGTGCCCTCTGGTGTGGAGAAACTGAGAAAGTTTTGTCATTATCATTAAAATGCAAATGTTTCAGTATAGTCAACCTATTCATAAAAAAAATAATATTTTTAAATAGATGGGAAAATATTTAAAAAAAATTGCTATTTTCAATTTTTTTGAATTATCTCTTGAAACTTCGTTTATGTGTATAAAATTGAATTCTAAGTGACTTTTTCAAATAACTTTTTTTGATATCTTGCCATCTTACCCCTTTTTTTGCCTTTACATTGCAATTTTTTTCATTTTGCCGCCATTGTAGCGATCACGTGACATGTGTCAAAATCGATTTTTAGGTTATTGGGCATGCACAAACTTTTCCCCAGAATATTTTTTCCAATACTCTAATAATAAAAATTTTTCCCATATAAATTTTCTATTTATACTTTTATATATTTCCCCTCGATAAATCCATTCTGATTTATTTATATACATATATATATATATATATATATATATATATATATATATATGACATGCTCTCCCCTATTTGATTAAAAAAAACTAGGGGTTGACGCACCCATATTTTCGAACCACCCTGTATATGAAAAAAATGTCAGTAAACTTCGATCGAGATTGAGGAAGTTCATCCAGGCTCAATTGGATCTTTAATTCTCATGAACGAACTTACACTTAAAAATTAATCGAATTGAATTTTTTTTTGTTCACCCTGTTGTAGAGCACGTAACGTAAAAATATAATGTATACGAGTTCAGGCATGTTATTTCATTAGTAAATGGGCGTTTTGTCAATTCTCGGAGTTGTTAAAAATTCTGAGCAGAAAGCTTCACTTTTCATTTTTGACACCCTGTATCTCGAAAACTAGTAGGCCGATTTTTTTGTGTCTGTGGACACGTTTGCCGAGGAAGTCGAAATCTACAACATACCAAAAATTCAGGGAATTTAACCGAAAGCCATTTTTCATAAGGAAAGTGCGGGGTCCTTTATAGGAAAAAATCAAAACAGTTCAAAAGCTCTCTGGTAGTGCATAAATGAAGTCAAAGGAAAAATAGTAGCCAACAAAAGTATCAGCATTATTGAGGAAGAAAAAGTAATTATTATTGTGATATGACAAAAAACTAGCAAATCAAATTCTACCGATCAATAACTTTACTGAACACATGAACAGTCTCGAAAACACATTATATTTGAATCCAACGGATGAAATAGAAATAATAAAGGAATTGAAGTTGAAAAAATATCCTGGCCATGATGATATTCCATCCGAAATTCTAAAATTGTGACTGTTATTCACAAAGTACTTTAAAGTATTCACCTTAGAAAATCTCTATTTCATTATTATTGTCATTTTTTTACTGTCTGAAATTTATTTGTAAACATTTGTGAATGAAGTTATTGAAATTATTCTTTATACAGTAACCATAGCACGAAACTTCTCATCTAACAGAGAAATTACAAAGGGCACAGTTATCAAAGTCCAGTCGTCAATTAGAAACAAATTCATGATCAAAGCTGCCAAGCAGGAATATTAAATCAGTCAATTTTTGTCTTGAAGTTTCAAATTTATAATTGCTAGAACAAAGGATCACTCTGTAAATTGAGGAGGCAAGGAATGGAATGTCAAAATGCCAATGGACAATAGGAATTTTGCAATCCAGATTGTGAAAATTGTGGAATAATATTTCTATTCAAAAGGAAATATATTGACATAGTGGGGTTACAATTAAATATTGCAAAATTGTTCATAAGTTCGTTGTAGTTATTAGATAAATTGTAGAATGGGATACTTAAAACTTTAAACAAGAGTGATTGAAGAGAAGAAAGCATCATCCACGACAAAAATCTCACAAATAGTATAAATTTTTACCAAGGTAAAACAAACCAAATTTAGAAAAACACAAGTTACGTACCTGAAGAACACAATATCCCTTTTTTGGCCACATTGGCGTTAAGAATTGAAATTCAGCAAAAACGTAAAATTCTTTCACTTTTCATATTCCTGAGAGACTATAGCAGATATCCAGAATTTCTACGTAATTTGTTGTACATGAGAAAATCAAATTAACTCCAAAATCAGAATTTCTCAATCAAGATAGAACAAAACCTGCAAAATTCAACTTAGTGCAGTGAAAAGACTAGTTTTTATTTATTTATTGATTTGTCTAAGAAACAAACAGGACTGAAACCTAATTACATGTTTCCGTGAAATTTTTCTGTGAAATATGGAACTTTGAGAGAAAAGTATACGTACGAATCATTAGCATTATAGGTATTTTCAGGAAGACAATATTTTCGGTTAATTTTCTCAATCTAATAAACAATAATGATTTTCATTGGTAGATGGTGAAAGTAGTATTAGATTTTTGAAGTTATATTTTTTAGGTAAATTAGTATACGAGGATATATTGAAAAATTTTCAGCCTACTAGAGAACCAAACAAAATTTTAATGTCAAAATATTTTATTACTCAACATATTCTCCTCTTAAGTGGATACATTTATTACAGCGAACCTGCAACGTCTCTAGACCTTTAAAAAAAATGTTTCTTCTTGCTATGCAAACCAGACCTCCACATCTTTTATTACCTCCTCGTTGGTAGAAAATTTACGACCTTTTAAACTTTTTTTCAGTTGAAGGAAGAGATGATAGTCGGACGGAGCCAAATCAGGTGAATAAAGGGGGTGTTCTAGTAATTCAAACCCTATATCACGAATTTTTTGCATGGAAACATGAGATTTGTGTATAGGGGCGTTGTCCTGCAAAAACAAAACACCTTCGGATAGCTTTCCGTGTCTTTTCTCTTTAATTTTTTCCCGTAGAGTGGTCAGTAATGTCGAATAGTAATCTCCAGTTATTGTTCTACCGTTATCCAAAAAATCAATCATGATTACTCCATGGCAATCCCAAAAAACTGAAGCAAGAACTTTTCCAGCAGATTTTTGGACACGAAACTTCTTAGGTCTTGGAGAACCGGAGTGTCGCCATTCCATCGATTGTTGATTTTCGGTGGACATATTTTTTCTTGTTTACTTTTTTGACGTCAAACTTTACACTGACACTTTCAATAAGTTATTGTTTGTTGCTATGGTAACGCAATATTTTGTTTATGCAAGGAACTGGTCTAGCCTAACTAGATATCAATACATCCTTGTATTGAAGGATCGGTTTATAAATTTTGGGGTAGCTGAAATGGGTAGAATAAGGTTTCCATTTGTTTATTCGATCTTCACGCATTTTGAATAATTCATTCAAATATTGATACTATTTGAACATTTATTACTATTTTTATTTATCCAAGTAGGAAAGTACAGGTAAAATAGGTTTATAAGCCGAGCTATTTTATGTGATTCCAAAATAAATGTTGGAACCAAAAACTATATAAAAATTCATTTAACATTTGATATTCTACTGAAGTTCTTGAAAATGAAAAACGAAATAATTTAGTTTTCAAAACTAAGATTCAAATAAATACGTAATAATAATGCAATGCGATAATTTTTGAAAATATAAACATTCAAACGTTGAGAGTTCAGTGTTTCTCATAATCTCCATTAGTAGTTTGTCACCATTTGTATATTTCAGATGTTACCGTTGAAAATAATTCTCAACAGATAATTTTTTAGTTGATGAATTTTGTTGACATTTATGCATTTTACATCGATTCTTGTTATCTGGAGAAATTGTCCAACCACTCATCGGGCCAGCAAGTTGAAATTCCTCAATTCACAACTCGGATGAAATCCGTAAAGCTAGTGATGATAATTTGGGTTGTCGGACGATGACATACAAACTGGAATGCTCTAAGCAGGAGCCGATTGGTGTGTTTTCTGTCGTTATTTCTCAAGTATGCAGTTTGAGTTATCATAAACAATTTTTGTGTTGCATGATAATAAAAAACATCATGTTATTGATTTTGTAGTTCGGCTTTTGATTGGTTCTTGGATACCTATAGGTATAATATGTTCTTGATTTTGTCGTTCGTTTTAAGATTGCTATTATTATCCTCAATCTTTGTTAGAAAATAATAGCCATATTATTGATATTCTGAAGGTTAAGTAAAAACCCTGCCTCTGCATGTTTGACACCCTGTTTCTCAAAAACTTACCATCAGATCTCGTTATGCACCGGAAGACATTTGATAAGGACATTATAAATTAACTTATACTAAATTTTCAGCCAATTCGACTGGATAAGAACCGTGCGGAGTTTTTTCAGAGTACGAAACGTTACAGACAAAATTAAATGATTGCATTCAAGTTAACAGTCTTCTAAACGCTGCAACTTATCGGGTTATTGTTAAAATTTATTGACTAATATTTATAGATATATCCTAAAATTAAATTTTTTTCATTTTCATACTGTGGAAGATTGAATTTCCCAAAAAGCTATGCCTCCACAAAACCAAACTTTCAATCAACAACATTAATTTGTTCTACCTACTTCAGATATGTCTTAATTATTATGCTAGCTTTCAATTCATGAGTTTAAAAATTACTACATTTGAATTATAGAAGATGTAGAACCTGATCCACTTATCATTAGTGACTTAGATTTTAATAATCTAACGGATCGGTTGCTAATCATTTCACTATGAAATTTGATATAGATATACATATTATATCAATTTTCCAGACCATATCCGGTTTCTTTTCATTTATATGAAAATAATCACAGCTGATCAGGACTGCTATCTCAGCAAGCTCCATCATTCTTCCTTCATACTGTCAAAACTGTAGAAATTGAATATTATTTCTGTTATAGCCTGAATTTGAGTGAACACATACGCTGTCTGCTCAAAAAATAAGGTGAATCCTCGAAGCAGTTCTGATATGCTCTTTTTGGTATGCTCTTGAGCTCTCTCAGCGATTCGGTTTCTATCTCCTCAATCGTCTCAAAACGCCGTCCTTTCATGGGTCTTTTCAATCTTGGGAACAGGAAAAAGTCGCAGGGGGCCAAATCTGGTGAATACGGTGGCTGAGGCATTATTACAGTGTTGTTTTCGGCCCAAAAATTACGAACAAGCAATGACGAGTGAGCAGTTGCATTATCCATGAATTGTTTTTCTACAATTCCGGATGATTTTTCGTATTGCTTCTCGCAAGCGGCGCATAACTTCAAGATAATACTCCTTAATGACCGTACGACCATGTGGTAAGAACTCCTGATGCACTACGCCACGGTAATCGAAAAAAAAAGTCAGCAAAACCTTCACATTTGATCGAACTTGGCGTGCTTTATTTGGCCTTGGCTCTCCTGGACTCTTTCATTGGGACGATTGGACTTTGGTTTCGATGTCATAACGCATATACCCATGATTCATCACCAGTTATGACGCTTTTAAGCAAATCTGGATCGCCGTTGACGTCATTCAACAATTCCTGAGCGATGCTCATGAGACGATTTTTTTGGTCAAAATTCAACAATTTTGGAACAAACTTCGCTGCCACACGCTTCATTCCCAAAATTTCCGAAGAAATTGCATGGCATGACCCAACCGATATGCCGACATCCTCAGCAACTTCTCTAATAGTGATTCGATGATTCTCCATAATAATATTCTTCCCTTCCTCAACATTTTCATCGGTTGTTGATGTGCTGAGGCGTCCAGGGCGAGCGTCGTCATTCACATCTTTTCAACCTTCTGTGTAAAGCTTGTACCACTTGTAAATATTTTTCGGCCTAAAGTAGACTCACCGTATACCACTTTCAACATTTCAAGTATTTTGGAGCACTTGATTCCATTTTTCACACAAAATTTAATGCAAACTCTTTGATCCATCTTTTTCGACAGCAGAAAATCGCCGAACACGCAAAACACTTCTAACTTTTATGCCTCTCATGAACAAACTAAATGTGCTATATAGCTAAAACTGTGAATATATGTTCGAGACGAGTGTACCAACATAACAAAATAAAAAGATCGATAATCGAATGTACGTAGCCCGCGAAATTTGAAAATTTACCTTATTTTTTTAACAGACCTTATGAAGACCAAGGCACATCATCCTCTAGCAGCAATTAACAACCTCACTCGCTGAGCCACCTACATTTTTTTGACACCACTGAGAGAATCATCCATTAATCATATTCCAGTATTGAGCGGAAGCGTTGTTTTCTCTATGATTACAATTTTTTCCATTGAAGAATTTCCATTATTTGATCTCATTCAACACGGTGTTCGAACGAATCAAGTTGAAGGAAAAACAAACAGAGATTCAATATTCCACCATTGATATGCGTTTCCTTTGAGATAAAATCCTCTTTATCAGAACGAACGACAATAACGAGTTTTCAGGCGTAACTTCCAAGCTGGCGAGCAAAGAAAAGCATATGCGGGCATCAGGTCCGTAGGATAGGCTCAGAGCAGGGCTGACTCTAGCCGTTAGGTCCTGAATAATTCAATTATCTCTGAAGAAAAAAGACGAAGTTCTGTGAATTGCATCTCCGGCAGTATTCACAATTGATTCAAGTAGAATATTCCTCAATCTCAATGATCTAGTGTATGAAATTTATTTATACTCAGATCAAAATATCTGACCAAGTGATACCACTTGGTTTCTCCACAGCAACAGTTTGGCCTTGGACTCCCTCCTAACAAAACTCTCATCTAACCATTAGGGCTAACCCTCCGAGCAATAAAATATATAGAGCCCGAATCATGTTAAAAATGGGTATTGTCGGATATATCCGTTTGCACTCGGGGACCAGGTTGGAATTCCATGTTATATTCACATTTATTACCAATAATAGGGTGCGAAAAAAAAAAACATTCAAAATGAAGACAGAAAAGAATCTCAGAACAGTTCTGATGTGAGTTCTGGGTAGCACTCGGCGAGTTCTACAAAATATGTCAATCGAGTTTTATCGAAAAAGCAAAACTTTTCAATTTATTAGCTTTCACAAGGTGCGAAATCTGAGTGCTACTCAGAACTCTCATCAGAACTGAAATATCTGTTATTTTTCTTTCAAAATGATGATTTTCGAAAGTAAAATTTGATTTTCTTCAATAACTTTTTTATTTCGGCAGAACTTCAATTTTCAAAAATAGTCAAGAACTCCAGAACTTTTCCATCTTCATCGAAAAATACCACCAGAACTCATATTTTCGAAAAAGATGGCACCGCGTGCAGTTAGCGCCACTAATTTAAAATTTGTATCAGGAACTCCAGAACTTTATCAAGTCTACCCAGAACTCCAAAAAAGTTGTGTTTTTGCAAAAAGTTGGTGCCAACTTCACATGAGTAAATAACTGCTGGCCTAAAAGCTCTGGGGCACCTTGAATATATATATATATATATATATATATATATATATATATATATATATATATATATATATAAGGATGGATTTAGCGAAGGGCAATATATGAAAATATAAGTAAAAAAGTTATTGGGTATAACCCTCAAAAAGTTGTTCAACCGCAGACACGTGTTTCGAGCTTAACATCCAAGTGTTGTACATCTTCGCACTTGATTTTACCGTACTGAATATATATATATATATAGATATATATATATATATAAGTGTATATATATATATATACACTTAAGAAAACACTTTGTTCATTTATGAAGCATATGCCTACCCATCATCGAAATTACAATTTTCATCTCTCACTTGAGATTAGGGAGGCAAGAACGAGGACAATGAAAAGTGAGGTGAACTTGAGAAGTTTTCTTCGTTTCGACATTTATTTGACGCCTTCATCAGGACTAGTCCGGTTATTAATACATAAATTATTGAACAAGTTCAAATCACTTTTTACTGTTCTTGTAACTGCCAACCTAATCTCAACGCATACTGAAGAGGTTATGGATACCATTAAATCATTGAAGGATTCGAGGTGTACGGACTTTTACGAAATGAACAGTGCGATCATTAGATCTATAGCTGATATAATTGATCAACCCTTAGCTGCATTAATTAACGAATGTTTCTCTGAAGGTATTTTCCTTGACGTGCTGAAAATAGCAGTAGTTCTTCCTTTACTTAAAAAAAGTGATCCTCAAAAGGTAGAAAACTTTCGTCCAATTTCTATAATTCCTGTCATACCTGGAAGCAAACTCTTTGCTGTGCCCTGGTCAATTTGTTTTCAGGACGAATAGTTCAACAACTAAAGCGATTGCAAATGTTATCTCTACTGTAGTTGAAGGCATAGAGATGGGAGAACATTCGTTTTTAACGCTGTGCGACCTCACCAAAGCGTTTGATTGCGTGTCGCACCATATTTTACTCAAAATGCTTTTCTATTATGGTATTTGTGGGATTCGTCTAGACTTCTTCAACACCTATTTATGTGGGAGCGCACAATGCGTTTTGACGGACGGTGTGAAATCAATCTTGGAGGAAATTATACATGGGGTCCCTCAGCATTCTATCTTGGGGCCGACTATTTTCATTTTATACTTAAATGACCTATTTTATCATATTTTGCCCAAAACAAGTATTATTTTTGCTGATGACACAACTTTAATTGACCGAAAGAGGGATATGATGGAACTGATCGAATCCGCCAATAACACTTTGGAATTAGCAGGGGAATGGTTCGGCACCAACAGGATTTTGCCAACCAACAGAATCTCATTATATCTGCCAATGCAAATATATCAGATGGGCATAATGTCAAGTTTCTTGGCGTATATATTGACGATAGACTTAACTGTCATTGTGGAGAAAATGGCGAAATAAATTAGCTAGTGCTACTTTTATTATTCGTAGACTTAAGTATTATTGTTACCCTCAGGTCCAGCTACTTTGGACTTATAGTAATTTGACCAATGGAATCATTTTGTGGGGAAATTCGAGCCACTCAAATAAAATTTTCATCTTGCAGAAAAGGATCATTCGAATTTTAGCAGGGGCGGGTTACAGGGATCATTGTCGTGCCCTCTTCTTTCAACTTCAGATCATGCCATTTTCTTGTGCTTATATGTACTACTCTCTCATTGAAATACATAAAAATAGAGCGGAGTTTGCTCTTCATTCGGATTTACATCAGTATCATACTAGATCAAGAAATTTACTGAGAACTCCTAGATACAGGCTCTCAACGTCTCAAAAAAACTCTTTAAATATTTACTACAAGCTACCAGAAGCAATAAGAAAGCTGAATTTCCACATGTTCAAAAATAAAGTTAAATCTTTTTTGTTGAAGTACTGTTTTTACTCGGAAAATGAGTTTCTCATCTACTACAAGATCGAGGACTGGTGAAAAACTCTCAACCACCTGGGATTAAATGCCTTAAATCTAGTATATCTAAGTGAATGTATTTTATCTTCTTTGTTTTTCTTTTTTAACTAAAAATTTTTTGTAGATTGACTTGTGCTTAGTATAGTGTCTCAATTATTTCAATCAGACTGGATTTTTTATTGTCTTTTTAAATATGTACTGTCTTTTTAATCATAATTTTAACTAGGTGATATTATTTTAACTATAGATATTTCTAAAAAATATCTTCTCAAGGATCTGCTACAAATGTAATCAAATTATGTAACGTAGTCAATAATTAACTCTAATCTACTCTACTCTACTGGAGAACGTGAATTCTACATAAAAATTAATAACATTAGTAATTTTCAATATGGTAAACTAATACTGAACACTGTGCTTGAGTGATGGGTCGAAGGATGGGCGGACGGATGTCATAGAATTATAAAGAGTTCCAGTGATTTCCTGAAAAAAAAACACTCCTTTAATACAACTATCTATTTTCACCTTTGCAATGCGAAAATTCCGAGCTATACTAGAGCCGTCCCTGTGTAAACAACCTGCTTTACATTCATGCTGTATAAAGGCACTAACGCACCCAACTTTTCCTCTTTTTATCTGTATTGGTTTCCTCAGATATCATCTTAATATGCCATATTTTTCATGGGCGCTGCGCTTTTCCGTTTTATTTTTCGCGAAGGTGCCACAACTTATGGCCACTTTCACCGAGGGATTTTAGCCAAAATACGGAGATCTCGGATTTGCCGCAGAAATGTTATGACTGATGTCCGGGATTTTGTTTTATAGTATAGGAAAACTCGCAATGAATAGTCTAGTGGAAGGGAAATACCCAATAGACCTAACGGTGAATGTAGATACAGTTTGTAGCGTAGGGAAAATGTTGAGAGTGCAGCATGTGTCTCAATGAACCACAAGGAAGAAATTTATGAGAAATTTTTTACTCGCCCATTCCAAATGAATCATAATCCACTTGTAATGTATCCAGCACCTTCTAAATCTCGAACAAGTTTTTGGATGTGAGGATTCTCTGTAAATCTGGAGGATTCGTAAAAAAAGCAATAATCTAAGTATGTTGATTTTTTCTAAAATATGACCAGGATGTGCATAAAATCAGATGTGGAATCATCTGAGACTGAAAGACAAACTTTCGTCGCTATTTTCGAAGATAACGTCTTGGAAGGTTTTCATGCTGGAAATGTAATCATTTTTATCGTTTGTTTTCTCCATATCCAGTCCTGTTTTTTCAATTTTGGTAGATATGCCTCTGAATTGATGAATAATATTCGTCAAAAACTTATCAATAAAACAGATGATCGAAGGGCAAGGACTTTTTTTATACAACGTATAAGTATTGCCAATCAAAGAGGAAATGCTGCATCCATTTTAGGTTCTATTCCTGCTACTAAAAGTTTGGATGAAATTTTCAGTCGTCCGCAAGGAATGTTTAAATACGAAATCTCCAAAATCAACAAGTTCTTTCATTTCTTCGACCAATTCGATATCAAGCAGCTCTCACTCTAGTTATTTATCACGCAATTCCATTGATGAAGACAACCACCTTTGCAGATTGTTCCCAGAGAAAGATAACACCAACGAACATAACAAATCAATCAGGACTGTTAGTTGTACAGAGCACCGTCAAAACTCTTGGTTTCAATGGGTTAGAAAATATTGGTAATACTGATAGTATTATCCAGTGTTTATCGAACACAAGATGGTTATTGGAGTATTTGAAAAGAGATGCCTTCACAAGCGATATAAACTCTAATAGATCTAGGGAGGGAGCTTTAATCAAAGCATTTGCCGATGTGATCAAGGATCTTTGGTCAGATGATTCGTCTAGTGGAGTTGTTAATACAGTCTCCTTGAAAAGTCAAATTCAAAGAATCGCTCCTCGTTTCATCGGCCCAGGAAGATGCTCAAGAGTTCTTACGATTTCAGAAGAAGGTCTACACGAAGACGTCATTAGAGTAATGGAAAAACCGATACCCATAATGAGAGAGATAGATGAAAAATTATGTGACACTATGCATTGTCTAATCATAGTGGGACTACCTATAGCGGACATTACACAGCCTACTGTAGACATCCGTACGCGAGCACGTGGCATGAATATAATGATACACAAGTGAACCCAATTTCATCTAGATCCCTCGTGAGCGGAAATGCCTACGTTCTCTTCTATGAGCAGGAAGGCACTTAATCGCTCCTTTCATATCATACCTTGATTTCCTGTGGCAAATAGTATTTTTTGTTGAATTTTCAATAGAGAATGTTTCCCTGTTCAGCAATAATTTTTGCACTTTTCGCTGAAATTTTAATTGTTTGATGAAGAAATTAGTGGGATTTGAAAGCCAATTCAGAATCATAAGACTATTCAATGGACTTCAAGTGAAACTGAAAACCTAACCTCTGTTTTAATTTATTAAAATTTAATATCAACTTATATCTGATTTTTTTTGTTCTTACGATACTCTTTGAATATTCCAAGCTTTTCGTTTTTTTATGAGCATGAGAAAAGAAGAATAAAAAGAAAAGTCTTCGACTATATAGTGATGTTCTCGTAGGTAATACCACAAGTGTATCGGTGATTATCGAAATAGCAATTCCTTTGAATTTGAGAATCAAATTATGTTGCTTGGCAACGAGCGCTTGCGCGAGTGTGGTTGCCTAAAGCAACATAATTTGATTCGAAACCGAGAAGGAATTAACGATAATCGCCGATAACACGAGTTGTTGTTAAGATTATTTCATGAATAAAATCGAAACCATTTTTATTTATTTACTATTCAATTTAACTAGGAACATTAATACCGCATTCAGTTCTGAAATTATGCAACTAACAAAACATTTACTTGATATTTCAAACATCCCTCTATTTCAGTTACCAATGACAGAGCGCGTCATTCGTAGTTTCGTCATTGCATGTCTAGTCTACTGCTCCTCGCTCGAGGTTATGTTTTGATAACATTTTGATTTAGTGATTTGATTAATCAACGAGTATGCAAAATTTGTCTAAAATTGTGAAGTTGATATGAATTATCAACAAGAATTCAAGAAAATTTATTATTTTAATACAGGATGTTATATAAAACAAGTCATGATTGAAGTGTTCCTCAATATGCCTTTGCTGTTTGAACTTGATTCTGGTTAAGGAATTTCAATTCTTCCTGAGACTGTTTTCAGAGAAAATTTTTCTAATATCTCTACATTACTGCAAACTTCTGTTCGACTCAGAACCTATGATGGAAGCATTATTATTCCAGAATGGAAAATTTTTCTTGAAGCAAAGTTTAATGGAATTTGTCAAGAAAACTGTACATGTCTGCTTGGAAGAGATTTCATGAATGTTCTCATCTTAAAATTAGTGGAATGGAAGAAGTACACAAAATTGAATCAGATGGTTTGGATGCCTTTTTGAAAAGGTATAATGAGTTATTTAAGGATGAATTAGGGTTGTATAAATTTGAAAAGGTTGAATTGAAAGTTGATGACACTGTTAAACCGATATTTTGTAAACCACGGCCGTTGCCACTGGTTTTCAAAAAAATGGTTAATGAGGAACTGGACGAGTTGGAAAAGAAAGGGGTGATTTCTTTAATTGAGGATTCACAATGGGAGACACCTTTAGTACTTGTTCCTAAAGAAAATTGTAAAATCAGGTTATGTGCTGATTATAAAACAACTATCAATAAATATGTACAGGATGTTAAACATCCACTTCCTAGAATTGAAGAAATGTTTGCTGCTTTACAAGGGGGAGAACGGTTTACAAAATTGGACTTTTCCAATGCGTATAACCAGTTGAATTAACGGAAAATACAAAAAAAATTGTTAAGTTGGAGTACTCATAAAGGTATTTATCAGATGAATCGGTTACCTTTTCGTACAAAACCGGCATGTTCAATGTTTCAAAAAATAGTTGAAAAATTATTGCAGGGAGCAAAGAGAGCAATACATTTTCTAGATGACATAGTAGTCACAGGAGAAACTGGGCAAACTCATTTAAAAACTTTAGAGGAAGTTTTTGAAAGACTTTCTAAGGCAGGTTTTAGGTTGAATTTGAAAAAAATGCATTTTTTTTTCAAGTGAGGATTAAATATTTGGGCCATTTGATAGATAAAGATGGACTTCATAAAGACCCAGAAAAATTAGAGGTTCGAAGACCTAAAAATATAACTGAAATTGAATCTTTTATAGGTATGATAAATTATGGAAAATTCATAAATAAATCCATCATCTATTTTAGAACCTTTGTTTAGATTATTAAGAGCAAATGGTTCATTTACATGGTCAACTGATTGCGAACAAGCATTTATGAAATCAAAAGATGCTGAGATCGCGCCCGCACAGTGGATAACTCCAAACTGCGAGCGCCATCCCAACGCTGGTCACCCATGAACCACGATTGTCAAGACCGTATAAAACGGAGAAGAAATCTGTAGTTCACAATGAGCTTATGACTTGAGGCATAAGATGTAAGATGTCCGGAGGACTGCTCATTGCTAATATCCTATACAATACGAAAAGTTGGGTCGAAAATTCATCAGAAAACAACTACTTTCCTGGCTAATGCCACGACGAACATTGAACAGAAAACAACTACTTTCCTGGCTAATGCCACGACGAACATTGAATTACATCTGATGATATTCCGTGCAGAGTTCCTACAAGGTTATCTCTGCAATTGCTTGTTGCATGGAAATGTTCATCGAAACATTCGGACCACCTATATATCGATTTCGGGGTGTTGCCCCTCATCAGTATAGGGTAGGTCTAGCAGTCAATAACTAATGACTGCAACGAATGAATCGACAATCAAATCCATTTCAAGACCGAAACTGAGATCGCGCCCGCACAGTGGATAACTCCAAACTGCGAGCGCCATCCCAGCGCCGGCCACCCATGAACCACGATCGTCAAGACCGTATAAAACGGAAAAGAAATATGTAGGTCACAATGAGCTTATGACCTGAGGCATAAGAGATCCGGAGGACTGCTCACTGCTAATATCCTATCCAATACACAATACTATACAATACAGTTTCGGTCTTGAAATGGGTTTGGTTGTCGATTCAGTCTTTGCAGTCATTAGTTATTGACTGCTAGACCTACCCTATACTGATGAATAGCAACACTCCGAAATCGATATATAGGTGGTCCGAATGTTTCGATGAACATTCCCATGCAACAAGCAATTGCAGAGATAACCTTGTAGGAACTCTGCACGGAAATTTCATCAGATGTAATTCAATGTTCGTCGTGGCATTAGCCAGGAAAGTAGTTGTTTTCTGATGGATTTTCGACCCAACTTTTCCTATTGTATAGGATATTAGCAATAAGTAGTCCTCCGGACATCTTATGCCTCATGTCATAAGCTCATTGTGATCTACAGATTTCTTTTCCATTACTTTACCGCTTTTGAAAATGTCTGCCGCAGATGTAACGATAGGTAGATCAACAAGCCAGGATATAACCGAAAGTCTAATCATTGCATTATTTGACAACTACAAGAAATATCTACATGCCCATCTTTTTGAGAAATTTGCGATTCGAGACAGGAAATATTTGGACGAAAACAACTGCTTGATACTTATACGACGGTGCTATTATTTGTTTCCATTGCCTTCGGCGCAAAACCACCGTGACTGATGTTGCAGATTGTATTCGAGTCTTGGTTGGCTTTTATGTTTTCCTTTCTTTTTCTTTGCGTACGTGTTTCAAATTCAAGCTGTAAATAATGGACGCCTTACGAAAAATCCTTTCCCTTTTTAGCAACTTCAAAATGTTGTCTGGTTTCCCTGTTGAATGTAAAGTGTGTTTGGGTGTATATGGAGACTGTTAACTTGGAGATTTTCGTCTCGTAAAAAATGCATTCGCGATTTGAAGTCGCGATAGCAGTTTTTCTGTACTATGCGCGTAAAGGAAAAATATTACTGCCGTGACAAATTTTTTGAACTTGAAAATAGTGTATGTTCATAGACATCATTTGAAAATCAAGGATGGGAAAGGAATTGGAATAATTTTCAAATTTGTGTAAATCGTAATAATCTTTTCAAAAACCGTTTTTATGTAAATAGTTCCATGGCTTTGCCGTTTGGAAATAGTCGTTCGAACAATAAAATCAAAGTGATGCGAATACGAAATCTGTGGAATTGATCTCAGTTCGAATTCTTTATATATTTGAAAATATATACTTTCATTCCGGTTGAGGAATTTGAAATGTCAATTTTGATAGAGAGAAGTGGAAGTAATTCCTAATGATCCCAATTGGAAAATACCAGAGAAACGATGAAATTCAATATCGATATCTGTCATAATTTTGCTTCTTAGTGTCATTGCAATAATTGTAGATTCTCAACTTAGATCGAAATGGTGTTTTTAAAACTAAGAAACTGTGAAAATTACTTTATTTCACATTTGTATATAATGAAAATTATGTACATTGAAACTTGAGAATTTTTTTATATCCTACACGAATATAGTGAAGTTCGAAGTCATCCAAGTTAGCCTAAATACCAAAGCCTTGTGTGACCATCCGAAATAACCTATCAAAGCCTTATGTGACGTTAAGGCTACGGTCTCTGAATCCTAGAAGGATTTGGCCTTCTTAGGGGAATGGCCAATAGGTGGAGTCTAATAGTTCCAATCTTTTTAAATAGTTTCAATGTACCAAATAATCCACAAATGTGCCAATTAGGAAGCAAGGGCCATAAGAGAGAGAGAGAGAGAGAGAACCGATAATTTTGGAAGGAAAGTTGGGTAATATGTTATTTTCTCAAAAAAGGAGTTCTGTTTTTTTCAAAGCTTCCCAGATGATATCAAGCTTTGACTAAAAATCAATTCTAAATTTTGCTAAACACATAATTTTTTTGCTAGAACTTCTGGAAAAATTGATATCAGACATATTGAAAAACATTCAAAAATATATTTACGTTTTTGAGATATTGCATTTCAGACTTACCCATTTACAATACAACATTTTTGTAAATTATTATTTGTATGATTATGAAATTTTCTTTATATAATGTATTTTTTTCAAGGAAGTAGTACTAGGAGCCGCCCCCTCTCCGAGGTTCGTGAAAAATAAATATATGACTCAAAAAAAAAATCTGAATTAGAACATAAAAAGGTATATTTCAAATTGTTGAAAAAGTCCACATCTCGAAATGGAGTGGATCGTTTTTATGTAAGAATAAATAACATACAATTTTTACACAAGAAAAAACTTAAAACCGAATTGAACGGTTTCTCCGATTTTTCCGGAAAATTTAAGATTATGTGAAAAAATGTTGGATCCAAAAGTTGAAGATCTTTCCATTGCCAATAACTTTTGTCTTCAACTTTTGTCTGTAGGCGGTTGATTTTTGCTGCAAATCGTGAGAAACCATTTTTACCACCAAAAGTTCACCTCCTTTCTCCCTTCTATCATAATCAAATCCTTATTTATGTCCTTATTTATTCTTTGTACATATTGAGATAACATGAAATTGATATTTTAGAAATATGTCAACTGTTAATATCAATAATTTTGATAAATAGATATGAGTTTAGAACAAAAATTTAAAAAAATGATTTTTGAAAATCTTTTTTTCATTTTTTCGCGTTTTCTGGTAATTTTTTTCTTCATAGTGCTACTCTTTCATTACATAATCTAGAAGTAGATGCTTCGATGAAAAAAGTGGCTGCTGGTGAGCTTGAAAAGTCGAACTATACCTGTGAGACTTTTCAGTTGAAAATAAGGTCGTTTTTTCGAAAAATGTCGAAAAAAAAAGGAAAAATCTGAATTTCGATACAAAAAAATAACAGCCTACTTGAAACATAATAAGTTATATTTCCACCAAAATTAGTGAAAAAAATCTGAAAAAAAATTTAAATCTGAAAAAATGATTTTTCCGATTTTCCGGAAAACTTGAGGAAATGTTGAAAAATGTTAAATACAAAAGTTGTAGATATTTTTATTATCCAGAACTTTGCCACTCAACTTTTTTTGATAGGAGGTCAACTTTCGTTGCAATTCGTGAAAAACCGTGAATTACCACTTTCAACCCCTAAACGTTCATCCCGTTCCACCCTTCTCCATCGTCGACTCCAATTTATTTTTCCCGTCATTCAAACAATATTTTGTTCCTTTTCCAGTAGGTCTCATATTGTTAATTTTTTTTCGCTTTTAAATTTTTTGACGTCCATCAGCACTGCTCTATAATGACACCCCTAGAGTTTTTTCAATAGAATAACTCTTTCAATATTAATTCTTTACTATAACAAAAAACATACTCGTTACGAGTAGAGTTCCATTCATTTCGATATTCTGCTTTGCGTCAAAACTGGAATTGGATATATCTGCGATTAAATTTAAATGAACACATGTTGTAAAAACTCCTCTTCTAAACATCCCATTTACTTTATCTCCATTCTCAAAATTAGTTTCCCGACAAGTGACTCTCCACACAAATAAATTCACGTTTTGTTTTTATGATAACTTCTTCTCAGTAAACTATGCTTTTCCCAGATTTCCTCTGTTTCTGGTTTTACTCATATCGCCGCAGAGATTTATGGATGTTTTCATGTTCACAATTTTTCACTGATATATCTCAGTGTACTTTAACTTAGATGAATACACCTAGGGGGCTGTTCTTGATGTTTTCTTGAAAAGTCTGAACAAACTCGTAAACAACTCAAGAAGCACTATACTTGAAACATAAATTGATCCACTGGTGTAGTAAAAACAGCAATAGCTCTATTTCAATATAACTCGTAGATTATCATACTTTCTTTCTTTCATTGAAACGTTTGAATTGTGTTACATAGGGGTTTACAATGAAAATTTCACACCTCGCTTTTTTTATTCAATCAAAATATTGGTTTTTGTTTAGTTGCCATGACAACCCAAAAAATTTCCGGAAATTTTCATACTCTAGGGTACTCTGGGCGAAATTATGACTATATGAATATAATATCTGAAACAATTTCATTCAACTTATCTATTCGTGAAAACTTGGTTGAAATTTCCAGACGCTTTCTTTGTACTGGTTGATTTCTCATTTTTGTTCTGGTATTTCAATTATGGGTGACTCCTTCTATCTTCGCAAAGTTCTTCGCAATATGCATAATAAATTGAAAGATTACTGTAGGTTTTGTACTATTTTTAGCTGGTTGAAATTGTAAATGAAATGAAAAGTTTTGTGAACAAATATTTTTGGTTTTTCAATTTATAGATTGTAGATTTTTCTAGATTGCCCTGCTAGATACTTACTTTTCATTTCTGTTTATCCTACTTACTCTTTCTTTCCAGCTGCCTTGCTCGGTCGGTCCTCGAGACATGAAGAAAAACAAACTATCCTCAAGTAGAGTTCCAGGAATCGGGGTGCAATTATTGTTCAAAATATGTGACTTGTTTGTCAATAAATATTACGAATCTCATTGAAAAAGAAAAAAAATAGTTGAACTTCAGAACAAATAGGGTTTTTATTCATACCAATAATAGAAAAACACTTTCAATTGGAAAGCTTCAAAAGACAACGGAGTCATTTCTCCTACTCTTGTACTACATATCTGCATCTAACTAACTTAAAATTTAAATTTTATTCGCTAACATTTACTCTGAAACGCAGTCCAGCTATGATCTTATCACCGGATCAATAGTCACTGCCTATGACATGAAGTGAAATATGAAATAATATTCTGCAAGTGCCTTGTTTTTTGAGGTAAATAACTCTTTCAAAACAAAAGTCTTTCAGATAGATAATTGTTCTTATAACTAATAATTAATGCTAAATAAAAGTTTTTTATGGTTATTAATAGTCTTGTGCACTTGTGCGGGTTTTAAAAAATGCGTAATTTCACGAAAACTGTTATGATTGTCTTGGGAGAAACGTTTTTGAAGACACAAAAGGATTATTGGCGAAAGTTCTGATTTACAAGGAAAAATGGTACCTTATTCTGGAAAACTCCATGCTAGTTGCTACCGGCTTCTCGTTTCAGGACGATTTCTTGGAATTCTGGAGTCTGGGTAAGCTGATTTTTGCTCATTTAATGCCTTGACACTTTGTCTATATTTTGATAAAGTTTCTTTTTGGTTTGATTTTGTACTTTTTTCTATAATTCGCGGAAAAATTCCACCAGCTTCTCATAAACGAAACAGCCCCAACTCTTCATATTCTTTTTTTTTTCATCTCTCTTTTTTTCTTCTTCTTTTCTTATTGTAGGTACGACGTTTTCACGCGAAAATCATGGCACATTAGGATCACTTTTTATTTTAGTATCACTTTTAATAATTAATTTATTAAAACTACTTAACCTATTAACAATTCTGTTTCTATGAAACATACTGGAAATTAAACTATTTTATAATGATGAAGTTTCCACATTTTTTGTATCAAAGTATTTTTTTTTTCTCATTTGTATTTTGACGTATTTTGTTACCTCGTCATTTTGCTTGAAAACTTCCTGTGATGGGCTGGCATTAGAGTTTAATGTACTGGGTGATTTTAGGTTAGCTTTGAATTTCTACTTTTGAGTTGAAAAAAAATTATTTTTGAATTAATTTTTGTGTCTTTTTAGGACTGTAATGTGCCAATCAACAATATTGTTTTAATATTTTGAAATTTGAATGTGAATTAGTATGTTTCTTGGAAGCGCTTCATGCTGTCCGAAAGTTGGAATCGTAAAGTAAGATTTCTTTGTTAATTTCTACTTTTAAATGCTTGTGCATGGTTTCAGTTTTGAAAATGGTCTTTCTAAAGAAAAGTAAGCTATTTTGTATGAAAATTAAATGTCTATTTGGGCTCTCTGATAGAAATTTTGTTGATTTTGTGACTTTTTATGTGGTTATTTCTTTTCAACGTTTCATTTCATAACAGTATATTTTTGTTATTTTTCCATTATTTCTTATCCAATTAAAAAGTATTCTCCGCAATATAATTCTTCTGAAACCTTGAAATCAACTTACAACAATACGAACTAGAAAATTGATCCTAATTGGTTAGTGATTAGGCTGTCAATGGGTGCGTCTAACAGCATGCAGCAGCTGCAGCTGCTTTTGCGCTTCACGTGATAGACAGCTGACAGGTCTTCCAGCCGCTACAGATGAATAAAGCGCTTTATTTTCCGCTGGACTTATTTGAAGCGTTTCAGCGGTCTGTAATTTGGACCGTCTAGTAGACTTGTAAAGCGCTCTTATGCCTTATCCAGCAAAGCGCTTTCCGCTTTTTTCTGATAGACACATGTGTTAAATACACCGCCACAATACGAATGCGTATCTGTCATTGTGTCAACAAAAGCTATTCATGGCCTACTGATGTTATAACTAGTTTTGTCTTGAATTACCTCCAAGTGAGAGGAAATTAGCATTAATTTAATATATTTTGGTGTGAAATTTTCTTACCGCATCCCCCGCGTACTTGAATTAATTGCAGGAAATTTATCTCGTACATGAATTTTTTAAGAAAATTACCCTGGTCGCTGCAAGAGAATACAAATTCGTGATTATTCTATCAAAATAACAAAATAATTTTCTGAGATCTATCATATTCCATGCACTGTTAATTGAAATTGAATATAAGTTAATTACAACCTCCTGTAATATGTTTTATATTTGAAATTAATTAAATGTAGTATTGTATTTCAGTTTATTTAATTATACTTCCTGTGGAAATCCTTCATAAGACATCATTTACTGGTCATTTGACTAACGTCTCTTAATGGTCTTGTAGGTCTTCAAAAATTCGTCATTTATAGTCTTTTTTTCAGACGTCCGGCTGATAACGTCCTATAAATAGCTATGACATTTGCCTTTTGCCCTTTCAGAGTTTTCGAGTCGTCCCTTCCCGTCGTTAGTTGGTCAATTGTTTGACCACATTAGGATGTCATTTCGACGTCACCGTGTTACCTGGGTAGCTGAAGTCAAGCAACGCTGACTGCGGCCACGTCTTTCCAGCTCGCACAGGTCTTTCCAAGCCTTCTGGAGGTTGCTTGTAAGGGTGCAGCAAGTTGATGTAAAGAACAAATTTTGACATAACAAAAGACCCCATTACGTTGAGTTTTTATGTTTATGTAAGCCTGTTGCAATAAAAGCGATTGCTTATTATTCCCGAAAATGTGATCAATAAAACATGTTGACATGATCTAACGGAATATTCTGATGTTCCAACTCTCCTTTGAGAACACTTCTCAGAATGTTTCCAACTCTCCGGGCATCTGCAAATGTATTACAATTGTACTTCACATTCCTTTTGCTTCACGTTATCCTACCCAATTAGTGGAATCCCTAATTTCACCACATACAAAAACAAAAACTTCGGGAAACGAACGAGAAGTTGTTTATTTCCCGCTACTTTATTTCAGTGGGGAGGGTCAACAGGAAGCGATAATAATGCTAATCCTCCCGTATTAATAGCGCTGGTGTCTTACATTTTCAGCTATAAAGTGCTTTATTTGAGTGGGATAAATAAATGCTAGATACAGCCCTTTTATCAGACTGATTTATGGATAGCTAGCTGTTACTCGGTTGGAATGTCGCAAATTATAACTGCTCCACAGGAACGTTTATCTGATGAGGGTAATTGCCTTCTAGCTTTGTGGTATACTAGAATTATTGCAGTTACAATGATTGGCCTCTCAACTTCATCTTTCGAAATTAGTTGTCTTTAAAATTTAATTTGTAATGTGGTCCTCGGTCAGCTTGTTTCCTGAATCAACACTGGGTCGATGACGAAGTGTTTCAGAGAAGACGTCAAATAATATTTTGTATTACAGCTGATATTCGATTTCAGATATGGACAGAAGTTGATGGAACTCATTATACAGGGTTATCAAGTGTGTGAATTCACACACTTGATAACGACAGTAGATGTTAACTATTGAAACGTCGTGACTCAAACACATGCAAATAATTTATTTTCTTTGTTTCTAGACAATACAAGTCCAGAAGAATTCCAATAAAAATATAGGATTATTAATTTTAATAGGAAAAATTGTGGAAAATACTTGAAAATATTGCATTCAAAATATTGTGGGACTGAAAGATAAAATGGTAAATATGCCAAAAACAAATCTCATCGGCATAAATTGTAAAAGATTAGCAGAAACTTCACCAAACTAATGCAGTTCGATCTGTTGGTACGATCAGATTCCAACTTGGAAAGTGTACACAATATACAGTAATTATTCCCAAGAAACATATACTGTTTCAATTTGCGCTGTACTAACGCCATTTTCAGAGCATGATTAAATATGAGTTGGTCCGTGTAACCATGCATTTTACGAGTGTGCATGCAGTGTTTTATGCGACCCGGAATTGCTGGTTGGTCGGCATGATTAAAGTCGTTAAAATAAGGAAAGGGAGAAAGTGAGAGGGGATATAAAGTTTGTTGAGTCAATGGCTTCCCATATACCTCAAAACACTAGGACATCTTTCGAAAGAACGAAAAAAAAATAAAAAATCATGAAACGATGCAGAGTTCTTGATTAACAGCAGGGCTATACTATAAAAGTTCAATTATGTAGGTTGATATCCAGGGAAATAGTTGTTTTCTTGTGGGGATGTTTGGAGAGAAGGTTAGTTTGACATTGTCGAAATTATTATTTTCATTTTATAAATACCATTCATGTTTATTACCTGCTTTCTTTCAAATAAATTATGAAAAACTGCAAAAACGATACAAAAAAATTCAATTATTTGCAAAATCATTCAACAATCGAGTCATCGACAAATATTTTCTTTGATACCACTAAATAATATTATTTAGCAACAAACTTTTGAGTTTCCTGTTATTATTAATTTCCACCTTCCTTGTTTCATATGCACCTGCTTCTTTTCGTCAGGATTTTTGCTGTAAGGAATGTTGTTAAAATTTAGATTATCAGTTTTTTGATAATTTAATTTCCTTGTTAGAATTTTCTTAAGTAGAAAATAATGTTTATTTTTGTTTTTTTTATTAGAGTTTCATTGAGTTCCTACCATTTCTGATAAATATAAATGATACTTACAATAAATAAACAAAATTCTGCATAACTTACTATGGGCTTTATTACCCCAATTGGCGAGTAAAAAGGCCCAACAGCAAGGTTTTTGAAATTTGTCTTATTTTAGTCACTAAGGTATTGAAGGAGACGAATATTGATGTTAACATAGCGGCAAACATCACAAACAATCACCTCATCAAGTTTCGGATTTTTTTGAAAAAAATATAAGGGATAAAAAAATTTGCAAAAGTTAAGTTGGCCTTAGATTCCCTGTATGCAATTTGACATTTGATCGTATATTAGAGTCGGGACACTCTTTGACAGCACATCGAAAACACGCGTTTTAGATTATGTCTACTTTGTGAAGCCGAATGAGCACAAGGGCTTATCGTCAGGGAGGGAATGAGTAAAAATATGTTTTGAGGTACACGTAACCCTAGTAACTGTGACGGTATCTTTCAAAATCGAATATTTGTCAACTGAAGCTTCCGAAACGAAATACATATGTTCATACCGTAATGTGTTCGGTACAGACTTGTAAGAGCAATTCCAATGATTTACATAATTTTCCTGGGGATCCAGTTCCATTACAAACATGGAAGTCGGCGCTCAAGAGAGCCGCGTGGAATATAACATTAAAAGCTCGTATTTTTCAGGTGAATTGAAATGATAGATCAAAAGTAATATCTAATAGCCCGCCATATACACAGAGGTGTGTCTGAGGACTTTATCTAGCACGGTTTAAGTCTGCGGTCTTTCACAGATTCGGCATGTTACAGTCAAATCTTTGTCACTCCATTAACTTAAAAGAGATGTTTGTCGACAAGTCTAGCACACTTATTCTGTTGCAGATTGAACTGTTTGTTAGTGGTGAAATTTTTTCACTTGTCTGCCGACTCTACTCTACCAAAACTTTGGAATTCAGTCTTGACAAAAGTTTTATGTGATGTCTTTACCGTTTCTGGAGACAGTTGCATAGTTGTTGGTGAAAAAATTCCCAGCAGAAATCCAAATGAGAAAAAAGTTGTATTGTGTTTGTATATGTCGTCTCTCCCTGACTCCCTTTTTGAGCTCCCTTTTGTTGAAAATTCCCCTGTGCAGATATTCTACTCACGTGTTTTGATCAATAAGATTTTTTTCACCTTTTTTACGAAATGCCACTGTTGACAGAGAAGGAAATATGTTTTCTACTGTCAATACTATCGTTCGACCGTTGTCACATCAACGGTATAGATATATTTTCTATTCTTGTTTGACTGATAGAATTCTCCATTTAAAAAACATTTGGTTTTGCCATAATTTTTGAGACATAACCTAAAACACGTTTTTTCGATGTCCTGTCAAAGAGTGTCCCGACCCTAATATACGATGAAATGTCAAATTGCATACAGGGACTCTAGGCCTTATTACCCAACACTACCTTACTAAAATTTGTTGAAATATCCAAGAGAACATGAACTTTATGAATGACACCCCAATCAAGGTTTATAACAAATAATGGTGTCCCAACATCTCCAAGACTTGGAGAATGATTTAGATATTAGTTTCGAAATTTAAATGAGTTTGATCACTGTACCTTTCATCTGACTATATTACATATATAGATGTCAAATCAATATTCCACCTGAGAGCATGCATGGTAGGGAAATTTCACGTACCGCCACTGATTAAGAGCTTGATATAAAACAAACAAATTTAATTTATACCCATGCAATCGAGCGAGATTCTAATTGAGGCTTGAATCAGACAGTGAATTCAGAAATCAGGGAATTGCAAAGGGTTGCTTTGGGTGCTGCACAGAAAATTCCTCTAATTCATCCCTTTGCGTTTAATCGTTCCAGTAGTCCCTTGGGGATATAGGAGTTGGAACTCTGTTCTGGAATTAAAAATGTTCATTCAAATTTCAGTTACCACAATCAAAATCACAGGGTTGCGAAAAATAAAGTTTAACGTTTTTGATAAACGACTTTCTCGAAGATTGTTATCAATGTACAAGTAGTAAGATTTATTGTTGGAAGTACAAAACGGATGCCATATGGATATTATAACCGAAAGTTAATTGCACCACGAACCAGGCAATAATAGTGGGGAAAGAAAATACTTCCTAATATTTCTTCAATGTTTGGGGGTTGTAGATACTATCTAAGATCTACTAAACCCAGTGTCTTAGCGGGATAAAGATTACTGCTCAACTGATACTCATTGAATTGCAATTATGATCAAGCATTATCATGGTTTTCAATGAAAGGTGTTTCGTAACGATTTCAAATTCAAAATGTGAGAAATGGTATACAATTTTTAATACTATATTTCAATTATAGGGCAGATATTTTTGGAAGTTAGCCATATTTCACTTCATGGAGATGTAGATGATCTATTCAATAATAGCTATTTGTTTGAGTAGGATTGTTCTGGACTTTCATTGTTTAAAATACAAACAAAATTTAAGAACATACACTCGATGAAACGTGTATAGGGTATCGCCTTCAGTTTTTTGTAACGTTTTTTTCTTGAGCAACCTATCCAACGTCAATTCGAGAACGTCAGTGACTTCTGGTTACGGCGATTTTTCATTAAAAAAAATCTTGTGGGACTACAGAATCCATATAAAAATCTCATATTTTATTTGCGGAAGAATAGCATGTTTACCAGTTCTTATAAATAACTGTTATGATAATACATTTTCTAAACGAAATCTTTGATGATGTTTTGAAAATTTGCATTCTTGGTTTTTCTTACAGGATTCAGCCTACAGGATGACTGTGACACGGTAGATGAAAATTTCTAGACGACAAAAACGCACTTTTTCCCAAAAAAACGTTCAGAAAAAATGCAAAGACCATACCAGTAGGCTGAATTGTAATGCAAAATGAGATGGGGTTGTATTGTTCTGCTCCATGGATGGAAAAAAATACAGGAATAAGGAAGTTAAGGATTCATTAAAAGCCCCACTAGGAGTATGACAGACCAAGATGGTGTTCAAAATGTTTTATTTATCACATGCTAGATGCTTCCCTGGAGGGGTTGTATCGCTCTGCTCCGCTTGGAAAAAAATACAGGAATAAGGAAGTTAAGGATTCATTAAAAGCCCCACTAGGAGTATGACAGACCAAGATGGTGTTCAAAATGGGGTTGTATTGTTCTTCTCCATGCTTGGAAAAAAATACACGAATAAGGAAGTTAAGGATTCATTAAAAGCCCCATTAGGAGTATGACAGACCAAGATGGTGTTCAAAATGTTTTATTTATCATATGCTAGATGCTTCCCCGAAGGGGTTGTATTGTTCTGCTCCAATGTTGGAAGAAAATACAAGGATAAGGAAGTTAAGGATTCGTTAAAAGAACCACTAGGAGTATGACAGACCAAGATGGTGTTCAAAATGTTTTATTTATCACATGCTAGGTGCTTCCCTGAAAATCATGGCACTATTTGTGTTAGATTCAGAGTTCTAAGTAGGTTAGACATTTTCATTTTGACCATCATTATTTCACCCCTTTTGCAAGACTTGATAGGGTACATTTTTGAAATTTTTTTAACCATACTGGCGTGCATTCTATATCACGTTGAATGCCCACTTTTGTGCAGTGAATTCATTTATAGTGGATCTATGGATCATGAAAATTTGATGGTTCTTCGTAAAAAATTATGGGAGATACGGGAGCGTTTCCATGAGAAGTGAAAGGAATTAGAATTTTTCAAGACTGAAAATTGTTCAGGAGACAGGTGAATTAGTAGTAATTTGAAGATCCTGAACACGAATCCGGAGGAATTTCGTGCCAATTTTTCCTCCTAATATAACTTCCCAGAAAAATTTGTTGTTCCATCGCTGCTGACGTGCAGTTTACATCACGTGGGAAGATCCCTTTTGTGCATTGACTTCATTGTTACTGTATCTACCAATCCTGTTTTCATGGTTCTGTCAAAAATTACGGACGATGCGAGGGTGTTTCTATGAGAAGTTAAACACACTGTATACTTCATGATGAGCTCTTGAAAAATATATTCATATATTATCGCATGAATTGAAAGAAATAGAGATGTGTTTTCTTTATATCAAACCACTATGGATCGCAAAACTTTCTGTGCAATTTTGGATTGTTTCAAGGAAGGCTAATTTGATCGTAGGGTTTACTGCAGTTGTTTTTGCTTAACTTTTTTATTCATTGTTTTTTTGGCACAATGTATATCTACGAATATTTTCTTTGCATGGCTCGCCTCCAATTTCCAATGATAATTATTTTTACATTAACCAAATAATTTCTGAATTTACTGGAACAATTCAGTTCGCGGTTTGTAGGACTTCTAGTCCGTTTTTTTCTTCCTAAAATAATATGCCTCCGTACCTCTTGATCACAAATTATTTGTTACGCTCTTTCTGACAACCTTTCACATTTCTGTGAGATAAGCTTCAATGTTTTACATGCACCGTCCCAATTCAATCCGGTTAATGAATAAATATCACGTCAATGACCCTATTATTTCGATAAATTATCTTACTAATGATTTTTATTGCGACAACAACTTCAAGAAAGATGAATTATTTGGTACCATTTGATTTATTGAATATCTCATGGACATTTTTACTTTTGAGTTGAAACTATATACAGGGTGTTATTTAAGTACGTGGCCAAACTTGAATGGGTGATTCTTTGAGTGATTCTAAGACGAAAAGTATATAAACATAGGTCCGGTAATGCTTCGTTTTCAAGATACAGGGTGTCAAAATTTTTAAAAGAAATCGTTTTTGTCGTAAATATCTTAATAACCCTTCAACCGATTTTATTTAAAATGGGATGTGCAATGAAGTGATTTTTATGTTTTTTCTCAAAAACAAAGCAAGATACGAAAAAAAATCTTGATATAAAAAAGTTGTAATTTCAGTTGCTCAATGTGAGACAAATACAAAAATTGCAAAAAAATTAGTGGCGCACATGTTTTCTGTCAAAAATATTGGTTACAGTGCCTTCCGGGACGCCACTGGACATGATAATTTTGATATAGTTAGGGTTAAATTCGCCCTTTACGACCTTCAATAACACTGCCAAATTTAAATAAAATCGGTTGAAGGGTTATTAAGATATTTACGACAAAAACGATTTCTTTTAAAAATTTTGACACCCTGTATCTTGAAAACGAAGCATTACCGGACCTATGTTTATATGAACTTTTCATCTTAGAATCACTCAAAGAATCACCCCTTTAAGTTTGGCCACATACTTAAATAACACCCTGTATTTTTAAAACGTTTTTGGTGGTGGAACATCGGTTTAACTTGTCCCATAACCTTAACTTACCACACCAGAAATTGTTAAAATTCAATTAGTAATGGAGGAAAACCGGAAAAACCGGAAAATTTGACGATTTAAAAAAAAATTATAACTCCAACAGTTTTCAAGAAATACGGTTGGCCCTTCTCATGATAGTATTGAATCATGTTTACTTTATGTGTACAACAGGCTCTGGCGGATCATTAGTTTTGGCACAATTGCATTTTGATTTTTTTTGCACTATCTTGCAGCGTGTCTGGATGCTCTAGTGATAGTCCGATTTTAATTTCTAAAACAGATTTTGAAAGTAGATAGATAGATAGATAGATAGATAGTTTATTTGACTATATCATATACATATGAACATTTATAGCAGGTCATTGTTTTTCAATAGAAGAATAGAAATATGATTAAAAAGTAATATAAATCACCATTTCACAATTAGGTACAACATATAAAATTAGAAAAAACATACTTAAAGGTGAAAAAAAATATACCAATAGTTAAAAAACCAGTTTACAATATAAAATATAAATATATATAAACATAAAAACGGTAAGTATTTCTCAAAGGCAAAAAGTCGCACCTGGAATTCCTTCGAGGTACTCGTCGACAGAATAAAAACTGTTATTTACCAAATGCGATTTGATAGTTTGTTTGAACTTATTAACACTTAACATTTTAATTTGATGAGGTAGTGCATTATAAAGATTAATATTGAGAGAATTTTTTTGTGCAATAGAAAGCCTATATCTAGGAATTCTGATATTATCAGAGTTCCTAGTGTTATTATGATGGATGTCAGCATGTGTGGTAAGGTTAAATGATGTTTTATGAATTTCAAGAAGTGAATTGTAAATATATAACGACGGAAGAGTCATAATTCTGAATTTAATAAATAAGGGTCTACACGTATCTCTATATCCTGAATTTCCTAATATTCTTATTGCCTTTTTTTGTTGAATGAAAATAACATTTGCAGCTGAGGAATTACCCCACAGTAAAATGGCGTAGGCTATGTGAGAATGAAAAAGTGAGAAATACACTGTTCTCATAGTGTCGCAATTTGAAATATGCTTAAGCTGTCTCAGAAGAAAAAGTATGCTTGACAGTTTATGTTTTAATTGTTCTATATGAGCATTCCAATTCAATTTATGGTCCAAGGTAACACCGAGTAGCTTTACCTTCTGTTCTCTTTGTTCACCCTGACGGAGAGTTACAAGTAGCCTCTGAGACTTGTCATTATTTAGTTTCAGATTGTGAGCTCTGAACCATGTCTCTACTTTTTCTTCATTTTCTTTAGATTGATCCAATAAAGTGTGGTAATCTGGACTCGAACATATAAATGACGTGTCATCGGCAAAAAGGACAGATTTGAAGGGGGTCATGAAGTTGCTCAGCTCGTTAACATAAATAATGAATAAAAGTGGCCCCAAGACAGAGCCTTGAGGTACACCATGATTCATTTCTTTAAAATCCGATGTACTATTATTGAAACAAACAGCCTGGAATCGATTTCTCAAGTAGGATTCAAAAAGGGAAAGTGCAACACCTCTAATTCCATAAAAATGTAATTTTTCTAGTAGAATGTCATGAGCGACACAATCGAAAGCCTTCGACAGGTCGCACAATGTGATAGCTGTATGATTTCGCTGCTCAAGGCCCTCGACTATGCCACTCAACATATCCATAACTGCTGCTGTGGTTGAGCCACCAGCCCTAAAACCAAATTGCGAGTCACTAAAATATTTGTTGATTTCAAAATAATTTGATAGTCTTTGTTTGAGGATTTTTTCTACGATTTTGGAAAAAATGCAAATGATGGATATCGGACGATGATTTTCAATGAGAGAAGCATCTCCTTTTTTGTATAATGGAATGACCTTCGAAAATTTGAAAATATCTGGAAATTTTCCGGTACTAAAAATTAGATTTACTAGTTCGGTTAACGGTTCAAGAATTATATTTGATGTTTCTTTTATGAGTTTGCTATTTAGAAGTACAGCTAGTACCATAAAACGTTTATTCTAATTTTGCGCTAAAATGCTGCGAACTGAGTAAAAAATGCTTGCAAACATGACTGAAAACGGTCGAGCTGGTGAAAGCGTCGAGTGGTAGGAGTGAGCAAAAGATGAGGGGAAGCGTATTATCTCGTAACCCATTCATTAGAAGAATACCCCCTCATCTCCCGGACTCTCCTACTACTCGGCAGCTAACGCGGGCTCGGCCGTTTTAAGTCATGTTTGCATGCATTTTTCACCCATTTTGCACCATAGCGCAAAATGAAAATATACGTTCTGTAGTACTATAATTCTACTTTCATAATCTGTTTGGGAAATTGAAATCGGGCCATCACTAGAGCATCCAGGCAAGCTGCAAAAAAATGTAAATTGCAATTGTGCCAAAACTGAAGATCCGACAGTGCCTGTTTTGTGCACACATGATTCAATACTTTCATGAGAAAGGCCAATCCTACTCCTTGAAAAATGGAGGAGTTATGAATTTTTCAAAAAATCGCAAAATTTTCCGGATTTTCCAATTTTTCTCCGTTATTAATGATCCGACAGGGTTGTGAAACATTCCATTTTATTTGTATTTCTATTATCTACAATTCTTTTCATTGGAGCAAGCAAATTGCTCTATTGATTTTATTTTACAAGCAAAACAATTTTAAAAACACGTTTTTTGTCATTTGAATGTTTATAACAAATTAATAAATGACAGATGCGAGTCGAAAACACAATATAACTACGGACTGTCTGCCATATGATGGCATAGTCGGTTTCCTATTAGTATTATTGTTAAAAACTCACTCATTTTCTGCTATATTGCTTGGTGTACATTAAAGTTAAGTGTTAAAATCATGGGTAACAGAGGTAACTGTGTAAACATACCTACACAGAAATCCGTTTGATTTTCTAGATTTTCAAATAAGGAATTCGTATTCATATTTAATTTATGTCTAAAGTCCGTTCCCCCCTACTAATTTTTGAACCACCTGGTATATCCCAACGAAATTTGAAGGGCTTTAATAGGAGATGAAAACCTACTTTTTCATGAACAAATTAGAGCCAAAAGTTTTAAAATGGCGGCTGAGCGCCATCTTCAATATTTTTTTAAATAGAACACCCCGTATATTATTCCATTTTCGAAATTAGCTCATAATTCTCGACAGTTTCCTCTGATACACTTTACTCCTTAATTCAATTCTTTTCGAAATATTAACGTTTGAAAGGTGAAATTTTGTTCATTTCAAACCCAACCAAAAACACTGACGTTGCTTTCAATCAAGATTGCACTGGAGAAAATCGTCGCGGTAACGTCTTGTTTACTGTCAAATTAACTGTAACTGTCAAATAGTCCGTTGACCGCCTCAATCATTTTATGAAAAGTGTGATCATGGCTCGTAGTTTAGACGATAAATTTGAAGCAGTTTTGATATTTGGAGAAGCTGGAAGAAATTATCATCTAGCAGTCCTTATGTTTAATGATAGATTTTTGGAGAATCCTATTTCGAGGATATATTTGCGCAAACTTTTAAATAAGCTCCAAGCAACTGGTACGCTGAAAGATGGTCCAAGATCAGGAAGACCGCCTCTTTCAGAAGAAAAAAAAGGTAGAAATTATTGCTGAAATGGTAATTAATCCGACTCAGTCGACGTCTGCAGTTGCTGAATCATGTGGAGTAAGTTCAAAAAGTGTCCAAAGAGTCCTAAAAGAAGAAAAGTTTCATCCCTATAAAATGAAAATCCTGCATGCTCTCACGGAGGAAGATCCAGACCGGAGGATTGAATTTTGTGAGTGGTTGACAAGAACAATTGAAGGAGAATGGGGCTTCCTAAAACGTGTATGTTTCTCAGACGATTGCACGTTTTTTCTTAATGGAAAAGTCAACAAACAGAATGAATGTACGATACTGGAGCGATATTAATCTGCATATTTTCAGAGAGGGACATACCCAGTTTCCTGAAAAGGTGCGGGGATTTTAGGCAATCGCGTTGTTGGGACGATTTTCATCTGAGGCAATCTTACAGGAGTTCTTTACAAAAATCTTTAAAAAACTGAAATTGAACCTCGAATAAGGCAATTTGTATTGAACAATCAGGAAGAGTTTGAAAATCGTGAAATCATATTTCAGCATGATGGGGCACCTCCTCATTTTGCTCGCATGGCTAGAGACTAACTTTCCTGGGCGATGGATAGGTCGCAGGGGAAGTACAGAGTAGCCATCAAGATCTCCGGATCTTACACCTTTAGATTTTTTCCTTTGGGGGTATCTGAAGTCAAAAATCTACGCCAATGAATACCAAACAATAGAAGAGTTGAAACGCAGAATGATAGATACATGTGAAGAAATAGATGAGCAGATTTTCATCAACGTGACAGAAGCTATTTATAATAGGGCACTTTATTGTCAAGATTTAGGAGGGATCCACTTTGAACACTTGATAAAATAATTGTTGGGTTTAAATAAAAGAGTTATTCAATAATAAAATATAATTTTTTAGCCAACTAATTTGTTTTGATTGTGAATTTACAGAACACATTCGCAGGCTTCGAGATTTTCCGGTTTGCGGTGCTGTTTATCCTTAATAAACTCTCTTAACGCCTCTTATTAGTCAAAATAATTAAGAGATTTAACTACAAATTAATAACAACGTGTAGTTAGCAAAATGTTTCACAGGAAGTGACCAAAATCCATCCTTCATTTCATACCGGAATGTCACTTTTCAAACGTTAATATTTCGAAAAAAATTGAATTTAGGAGTAAAGTGTATTAGAGAAAACTGTTGAGAATTATGAGCAAGTTTCGAAAATGGAATAATATACGGGGTGTTCTATTTAAAACAAATATTGAAGATGGCGCTCAGCCGCCATTTTAAAACTTTCAGCTTTGATTTTTTCATGAAAATGTTGGTTTTTATCTCCTATTAGAGCACTCCAAATTTAGTTGCGATATACCATGTGGTTCAAAAATTAGTGTGAGAGGAACGCTAAAGTCCGTTCCCGGGCACTGTATATTCAAAATTGGAAAAAAACCTTTCAAGTAGATAACATGTTACAAAATAACATTTTGTGTAACTATAGTGTCATTTTCAGGAAACTTGTTTCGCTCATCTCGCAAACATTATCTTGTTACAGAAAATGAAGCTTATGTAACTGATTCCATGAATAGCTATTATCTCATCAAATTAGTGTTGTTTGTTTACAGAAGTCAATATGGGGTTTTCGCTAATTTGGACCGGTCTGTAACTGATATTATTTCAAATTACAGCCAATATCAACAGTTCAGAAAGTAGATATTACTTTCTGAAAAACTAGAATAACGGACAAACAATAGAACCGAACAGAAGAATGGCAATAACAATAGTAATCATGATAAATTTATTTCCATCACAAAGCACCGATCTCCAGTCAATGCATCACAACAACAGTTTTTATGCTAGGCTGGTTTTTTCATCAGCGCTGATACCCCAGACATAAAATAAGAATGAAACTCATATCTGGCCAATAATAAAGCCTGCAGTTTTAATAACGTTGTACCAGTCCCCCTTAAATCATTCCCTGTACGAGGAAACCTGATCGCATTCAGAGTTTTCGACGTGGATAATAGTCTAGACTAGAGATTGAATTCCGGAAAACTGATGGTATGAAGGAGGTTTACTTTGATGTTGATGTATATGCATGTGATCATAAATAAAAATAAAAATCAATTAAAGTGACGAGGTATTATCGCATTCAGTTAATTTCCATACTCAAAAAACGATCCCACTGAAAATCACATAATTTTTGTACTTTCCAAATTGCTGACTGATGATGTTCTTGTTCATGTGTTCAACTTCCAAAAATTTGCAGATTTTTTGCATTTGTACTGAAAAGTTATTTTATTAATCAGTATTAATGTGCAAAAATCGTGTAGTGAGTCATTATTTATAGGGTGATTCATGATTACGAAAATAAAATAGAATGTCTCTCAATATTGAATTGAGATGTAATTCTGAATCTTTAAATTTATAAATGATGTCGTGAGTAACTCGTATGTTCTGCTGAACTACTGGAGATTCCTTACTAGGTTTTCCTGCGGGATGATATCTTCTGCACTGCAATGGCGATTATGTAGAAAAGTAGCCAAGACCTTGGCCTTTCCAACGGTGTATCGCTTTTTGTAAATAAATGTCATTTTCTATGAAAAAAAAAATTGGAGACCTTACTTTATTGTCAGCCCTCGTAGTCTGCAGTCCCATCAGTCGGAATGCTTTTTGTAGTCCTATAGATGGCTCTGACAAAATCGAATGGGTATCAATTGAAGGATGAAGGGTCTGCACTGATAATCGGCAGAACTGTGAAACTAGACAAGCGTCTAGACGAACCATTCTACTTTGATCCCGTAGTTCCGCATGCGCATTGTGAGAGGGAAATTCGAAATAAAAATTTATGATGTGTTCACAAAATAATTTGGGAACTGATATTTGCCAAAACTCAGGTGTGCTCAGGTTGTTGGGTTGAGATCAAAGTTATTTTATTGAGATGATGAAAACATCTCAAAAGCCTTTTTTACTGTGTATTTAATGTTTTTTTCAACTGGACGTATTAAACACAAAGTAATATATGAAGAACTTTATTAAAATTACCCACGTTTTCCCTACATTTCATCTGGAATGAATAATTTACTAGGTCGTTTAGAAACGGCTTTGTTAGTTTTGAAGAGATGTCACCTTTCCTGATTAACATTTGCTAGTTGTTACAGGGAGCATTGCAAAGTGTGCTCTTGTAGAAAGGCTTTACAAATCCAAAAAAATGTATTATAAGACGGTGCCTAGTTTGTAATTTTTTATCAGTATAGTTAAGTTTTGGTAATGAAAGATTATTACGCTCATTGAGAATAACATCGAAAGAATTTGAAATGAGTTTGAAACATGATATTTTTTGCCTGAGCTGAGTTAATGAAACATCCATTCTCTGTTTTATTTCATCCAGCCAAGACAAAACATTCATCATGGAAATGAATATTCGCTCTATACAGGGTGGCCACTTTTTTAATGGGAATTTATGGGTAACTTCCAAACCATACTAGTATGGAGGTCGGTTGAAAGGAGAAAAAGTTGTACATCTAGATGCATAATCTATCGGTGGAAACTAATCAAAAAGATCAAGGCCGGTTCTTGAGATATGACAAAAAAAGTAAATGCGATAATTTCTGTTTTTTGGTTATACTTCATTCATTTTCAGAAATATCAAAAAATATTTTGGCGGTTTTCTATTCGAGGGGAAATTCTCTTTGATTTGACGTCTTCAGATTTTGTATCCAAGGTTTCGTATTCTCAGGACCACTCTCAACTATATTTTTTTAGATACGGACCTGGATATTTGATGACACTGTCCGAATTTACTTTTCATTCTGAATCCAGAGGTGTATGGTATGGGTTTCGGTTAATATGGACCGTAATCAAAATTTTATTAAGTTACAGTTAGTTTCCGTCATCTTCAGTTGAATCAACATTCAGGTAATAAGATCCTTATCCAAGTTCTATTGGTTTGGATCTGTAGTGAATTTATATTCAATGTTCATTTCTATAAAGTGTACAATACTTTCAGCATAAAGTGAATAATTATGAAAAAATAACCGAGAACCAATAATTATTGAATTATTCGAATATTTCAATCAAAGAATGCAATATTTGTCATTTGAAAAGCGAGTTCCCAATCGTCCGTACTCGATATGGACAATCCACTCGAGTTGTACAGTATTCTACAACAACAAATAAAATTGTTGAATTCAATAACTGGCATCTATCTGATATTTTTCATGAACATGTGAGAAAATTTTTTTTTTGATAAGATAAATTAGTAGGTGATCTACAATATGTCATCGAAAAGTACTTTTTAATTGCTCAAAACTTTACCAATTGTTCGTTGATTCAAAGACAGAAGTAATATTGAGTAGAGCCCAAAAGGTGTTTTTTTTTATATTTACCATCAATGAAGCTTCGATATAAATTTTGGGCTTCTTTTATTACAAAGTAAATAATAATAATAGTTTGGTATAATCATAGGGTGTCTCTTTTATTTAAATAGGAGTGAATAATAATAATAATTTTCATTGTTGAGTTGGTGGAAATGCACTTGGAATGTTGAAGAAAACTAATTTTCGACGTTCCGAAACTTCAGTGTTCATCTTCGGGACTATTTGTAAACAGTGGTTCTCTAAGTTCAAAAGGCTGAGAATAAAATTCGACACAAAGTATGAATGGGTACATTTAGGTTTTAGGGAAGGCGTTGGAGTTGTGTGTATGTATGTTATTTGTTTGAAAAAAAAAAACTAGCGGGCCCTCCGGATGATCGAAATTTAGAAAAACGGCCTGACTGGTCCATTGTTAAGGGAAAAATAATAATAAATGATTGTAATGCATAGTAATTTAATAGGCATAAATCGTATTGAAAGGCAGGATTCAATTCCTGCATAATATATGATGACTCATAGCAGGGATTATTCTTTTTTCCAACCAGCATAGAGTGGTGTCAAAATTCGAAAATATTTGGAGAAGACGTCTAGTTCAAACCAGGACATATACTCCTTATACATGACGAAACGAATTCTACTTAGTCACGAAGTTCCAAGAAAATTCAATAATATTTTTACTATACTCCATGTTTTTAACCTCACTTTTAGTTTACCGTAACTGTCATCAAATGATTCTTGTCAGGTGTTTTCCAACTGGAGTTGCTTGATCGATCAATTTTACTACATTTCCCCAAGAGTAAAATGGAAACGTAATGATAAATGTTCCGTGTGCGAACAGCTGATAGGAAATGGTGACTGGGGAACAAACCGCGGTCGCACAACACCGGTTTTATCACCTAAAATACTGGACACTTGCTCACGGTCGACTGAACGCCACCCTTTGTGTTTTGTATATGTTGTTTCATTGAAGCTCGTCAGTTATGGTAACAGATGAGAAGGGAAAACATTGTATCACGTCTCGTAATCGGAATTAAATGACTTGAGAGAAAGATATATATGAGCTTCATGAATCAGATGTATCTGGCAACTCAGCCAGAATGACTTGTCTCATATTTTTCCACGGTATTTATGCCTGAATGAAATTGAGAGATAACGCCAAAGTGACTTATCTATGACGTCATTTTCTCTAAATAGGTACCTACCTACCTACCAAAAATTGGGCCCCAGTGACCCAATTTTTGAATTGTCGGAATTGGTTCTCTAGAGAAATATGATGTAATTTTTTCTCAATTTCAAGCAATTTTCAGGTTAAAGAAACTCGAAGATTTTTTCTATGTATTGATGAAATTATTATTATTCAGGTAGGTATAGGAACGGATATTGTAGAAGGGATGGTTTTGAACAATTTGGAGGCTGCAATGGCTAAATCATAACACAATTTTTTGCGAGACCAAAATTCGTTACACAATTTAAGTGAACGATGGTTTGTGAAACACTTCAGGACACTTTTCAGCAGTTATTGTTAGAAATCGATGATAAAAGCTGCACCCTGTCGAGTTTTCGCAATGAAAAAATTAACTAAACTTTTAATTTGATTACTTATATTTCGGACGTCCATCACCTTAATGGTTGAAAGATTTCTATCTCTTTCAAATTTTTCCACAACGTTTCAATTGCTTGAATCCGCAATCGTCTTCTGGTGAATAGTGACAAAATCAGATGCTACGCGACCTTTTATAGGTCTATAATTAAGTGTAATTACGCTATATTTCAAGAAATCAGAGAGTATACATTGGAGGAGAACAACCAACCTATATTTGCGAAAATTAACAACAACTTTACGAGATTTCGCCAAAACCAGGAGAAGAGACATCAGAAGAAATGGAACCGACTGGCAAGAGAAACACGGCCACCACGGACCAACGACGAAGAAATTAAAAGTACCATAATCAACATCTCATCAAAACCCCTGACTCAAGTAGAGGAGACTTTGCTAGAAAAAGGATTGAACTTCGCAGTTGCACCAAAAACGATACCTATCCTGGACATCGTGAGCTCGGTAGAGTCAACAAGCAACAGAATGAACCCTGTCCAGGCAAAAGAATTTAGAGGGAAAGTGAAAGAGGTTTTGGAGAAGGAGCGAATCCCTCGAAAAAACATCAACACTGGAGAACAGAAGGCCCTGAAAACTCTGCAAATGGACTCCACCATTAAAATTCTCCCTGCAGACAAAGGAAATGCCACAGTCATCATGGACACCCAGACTTATGATGACAAGTTAGAAGCAGTACTCGAAACAGGAAACTACAAACCTCTACAGAAGGATCCAACATCTTCGATAGAAAGGAAAATCTACAGTACTCTGTCAAAGTACAAAACCTTTATTCCAGACAAAGAACGGACACATTTGACGCCACATTACAGTAAACCACCTCATCTCTACGGTCTTCCGAAAATTCACAAACTCGACATGCCATTAATACCAATCACCAGCTTCCGTAACTCACCGACCTATAACCTGGCGAAATACCTCCTACCGATACTACAACCCTTACAGGGTACTAGCAGTTCGTTCGTCAATAATTCTAAACACTTCGTGGACATTATCAAAGATGTTGAACTAGGGCCTGAAGATCGTTTCATCAGCTTTGACGTGGAGAACCTTTACACCAATGTCCCCATAGAAGAATCCCTTAACATCATCAAGAGGAAACTGAAAGAAGACATCCAGCTTCATGAAAGGACTGACCTCCCCGTACAAGCGATATTGGAACTACTGCAGTGCTGCCTACACAACTCATACTTTCAAGAAAAGAGCCATTTCTTCTCCCAAGTTGATGGACTGCCGATGGGATCTTCTCTCTCTCCAGTAATCGCCAACATATACATGGAGTGGTTCGAGGAATTGGCTATCAGAGAGGCAAAATACAAACCAAAACTATGGTTAAGATACGTAGACGACACCTTTATCATTTGGAACCATGGAGATGAACACCTTGGGGAATTCTTCGCCACATGAGGGATTCAATCAAATTCACAATGGAAAAGGAAACTAACAGTACCCTACCGTTTCTCGATGTGAAAGCTGAAAGAACAGACACTGGAATCCTCACCTCTGTTTACAGGAAGAAGACACACACTGGGCAGTACCTCAACTACGGCTCTAATCACCCAAACTCCACAAAAAGGGGAATCGTAAGAACGTTGGTGATGAGAGCATTGTCTATTTGCAACAACCAGGAGTCATTGGAGGCGGAAATTAACCAAATAAAAAAGGACCTACTCCGAGAAGCTCATAGGAGAAGTTCGGAAACAACTCGAAAAGACCAAGACAACCGAAGAAAGACCACAAATCCCCGTTCTCATTCTTCCCTATATCAGGGGTATCTCCGAGAAGATCAGAAGAATCGGAAATAAATACAACACCAAGAGTTGCTTTCAATCCGGCAGTACCTTACGAAGCTTCCTCACCAAGACGAAAGCAGAGAACACAACAGAATCCAGCAAAAACTGTATTTACAAAGTCCCATGTGAATGTGGAGATTCCTATATCGGAGAGACCAAGAGGCCATTATCAGTAAGAATAGCCGAACACAAAAAGTGGACTCAACGAGGGGAAACATCAAAATCGGGAATTGCTGACCACGCCTGGACAAAACACCACCGAATTCTCTGGGACGAAGCTAGTGTTCTTCATAGAGACGAACATTGGTTCAAACGGAAATTTATGGAAACCACCTACATAGAAGCCAATGGTGCCTTCAGTCAACCAAGCGTGGAAATTAAAAACGTATGGAAACCGCTCATGGACCGTTTTGGAGGGAGAAAAAGCGCGAAACCACGCGCGCCACAAGACCGCGCGTAATTACACTTAATTATAGACCTATAAAAGGTCGCGTAGCATCTGATTTTGTCACTATTCATCAGAAGACGATTGCGGATTCAAGCAATTGAAACGTTGTGGAAAAATTTGAAAGAGATAGAAATATTTCAACCATTAGGATGATGGACGTCCGAAATATAAGTAATCAAGTTACTACATCGTCTAAAACATTCAAATACACTTTTAATAGCCTATGCAGATGCGAAATTATAGACCGCTATGTTTTTTCAATTCATTATTCATATATTATCAGTGTTAATGTTTTTGATGGCCCTTCAACGGTTCATTTTGTTATAATTTTTTGCGTCCCTATTCTTTTCATTTGCATGATTTTTCAGATCTTGCCAACTCTACGATAGAAAAATTTTGCTTCAATCTCTTATGTGTGACTCTACCAACATACCTTTTTCTAGCAAACCTGTTTTATGTTCTCCAGGAATGGCATTCAAATTAATGGCAATACTATCCCATCTTTCTTTTGCGATAATACGAGTAAAAGTTTTCGTAATTTTATCATTTCTAAGTTCTGCATTTTCTGCAGTTCTAATGCATTTTTTTTGAACGCTGCCTATGAATCTTCTTTTGACGTCCATTTCCAGGAACTTATAATAAAACCTAGCAAAAATCGTATCTGCAAACGTGAAATTCGAATGTGTGTCCCCGAAAATCCTATTTTTTTAAATGATCAAACAAAATTCTTCTTTGAACGCATGCAAGACATACGTCTTAAAACTAAGCTCCTAGGAAATGACTTCTTAAGGTGTTCAAAAATAGCGGTTCTTTCGTTTCATTGTTTCATGTGTGAATTTAATCTAGCGAAATATTTCATGAGAGAATCAATTCCTACGATTTCAAAAATTGGGTCTCTTGTACCCAATTTCTGAATTGTCGGAATTGCCAATATATGACGTAATTTTCTCTCAATTTCGAGCAATACCTATTTTTGAAATGTCACAAGAGAGAAATATTTCTCTTGATTTTGACATATAAAATTCCTAATACCATGAGAATACCACGAGAACTCGAAAATTTTCCTACGAATTTAGTTTTCATGTTGAGAAAACTCAAAGATTTTTTATGCATTGCTGAAATTATTATTATATAGGAGGAATACTCGGAAATAAATTAACAACATCAAAGGAAAGCAAAATGGCCTTATGTGGTACAATGACATCTTTAATTTTTTGGGTGAGATCAAAACATTTTATCAATGCAAGGGGGTTATAGAAATGAGTGATGTCTTTGATTAGAGAGTTTAACCAAGAAGCTAACTTGGAAGCCGGTGAATTACAATAGGAGACAACGGGTCTGATAGGAATGTTCTCTTTATGTATTTTTGGTAGCCCATAGAGCAATGGGGTGGCGGGGTTCATAGGAGTGAGTTTAAATTTAGAAGAATTGTAAATTTTAATGGTATCGATACAAACATTCAGAGTGATCTTCATGTTGTTGAAAAATCTATTAGTATGATCAAAAGTAAATTTTCTCCAAATTAACTTTTGAACATGGCTTCGTCTCATTCAATAGACTTCACGAATCCGTATCATAAGTAACTATTTAAGCCTCCCAGAATAAATTATTTGTGGTCACGAGAATGGGCCAGAAATTCCACATATCAGTCTATCAGTGCATCATTATAATTATTGTTCCTTCTGAAATTTCATAATCAGTGATATTTTCTTTCTGCATCTCCAGATGAAATTATTTCGACTAAAAAATTATAACATTCAAGTAGTTGAGGGATAGTATTGGAATGAAGGGTGGAGTTCACAAAATGCTTGAAAAACATGTGCTAATATATTTGGCATTCCATTATAAAAAGAAAAGTCGACCATGTTGATTTGAGTTGGCCATATATATTCGATGTTAGAGTCTATTGACAAGTTTTCTTTCGTTTTTGGATCATCCTCTTAGCAATCATAGAACTCCAACAATCATCGGACTCTGACGCACTAATGCCCCACACTGTATATTTCGAAAATATCCAGGCACACCACATGAACTATACGTCATATGGAAAAACATTTGTCCGATTTTCTCGGAAACAGGGGAGAATTTACATATAATGGTAATGAATGCAATTCTAAATTGATAACGTGTTAATAATATCTTTCGAAAAAGTATGAATTATTGACGTTTGTTTGTATTAGTTGAGAGTTAAAGCTGTTTCAGCATGAAATAATAAATGATTCGCATTCCATTGTTGTATTTAAAATAATGGAATTATCAGCTACAATAAGTATAATGACCTTTGAATGCAAACTATAATTAAATATGAAAATCACCACCTGGTAAATGATATATTATTATATCGTTGGCTTCTGAACCTGCTGTCTCCACGATTATTGGTCTAAATTGTGAATTTTGTGCAGTTCATTTGAATTATTAATTAATTCATTGTACCACTATAAAATGAATAACACATAGTCTAAGCAACATAGACATTTATTAGGTAGACTAAATCGCTACCAATATGGTGTTAAGGTCAAGAATGATATAAAAGTTTAATGTGAATATAGGGTGCTCTGTTCAAATTGAACAAAATACGCATTGTTCGTCCTTACTGTCAAATCCAATTCTTTGAATTTATTACGTTTTGTAGTTGGATGATTCCCAACTTTTGTCAAGTGTCTTAAGAATTACAGGTGATCTTTTTTAATGAAGTATTAAGGCTTTAGCTTTAAAATTTCACCAATTCCTACTATATAGCATTAGAATTAAGTAGTGACTAATTGTAGATGATGTCTGGGAAAATCACTTTCTAATAATAGATGACTCACTTGTTTCCTTTATTCGTACCTTCTCTCAATTATTGCATACCTGAAACAGAAAAAGAAAAGGTTAAAAATATTCTTGTAGCTACGGAATTGATCGGATTGTTGTTCGTTCAAGTATAATGACTATACGTAGGTATAATTTGTGATAAATTAGTTACTGATAAATCAATTTTGCTTTCGGAAATAGGTAGATTTTCATAACTTTTTTGTCAAAAAATTATTTTTCTTTCGCACGATTGTATGGTTTTCAATTTGTTCCCGACATAATCGACTTGATGAAAAATGAAATATGTTGTGTTACTGATGGGTTATCTCCCATCGTTGAGAAAGAGAACAATATAGAGTTAAGAACAAACTGAGTGATTTTACTGAGAAAAATGGAATAACCCTATTACCAACTGGTAGGTTTCATTTGCAAAAAAAATTAATATGGGAATATGATTTTTCTATGACTGTTGGAAAAAGTAACCCTTTTTATGTGACATTAACGTTGAGTAATAGGATAAATTATGCACAAAAAGCCAGCCCCTGTGAAACAGATCATGATACAACGCTGTGGCCAATCAGCGACAAGCAGATTCATTACTCAACAGTTGTAGTGGTACAAGATGAAAGTAAAATATTTAAATCAGATTAGCCATGATATGTCATAATTTTGCTGTAAAAAATAACTTATCCAAATTTAGAACTGAACTTTTGTGAAAATATTTGAATACGAATATAACTGCACTCCATCAGAAGTTCTACAAGTTGCCAGTATAAGTGAAATCAGCATTTTGTCCGAAGAATCTGAAAAAGTATGAATTGGTTTATCAGATATTTATTGGTGAAGAGCAAAACATGTTTAGGAAAATGTACTGCTAGCCTATTTTGGCAAATTGGCAGCAACATATGAAGCTGACAAAATGATTCTTTCGCGGCCGGAGTTTTCAGTGTCACAATTTTCACTATGGTTTGAAGCCGTCGTTTTTTGGAATTTCTTCCTAACGTTTCGCTAGCGCAAGTGGCTAGCTTCTTCAGAGGCTTATACATCATGAATAATCTCAGATGACTGGAGATTCCGTCTGCGAAGATTGTATTTATTCTGATTTGTCTGTCTTAATGTCGTAGTTTTGATTTTTTATTTTGGAATTTCTATGAATGGGATTCCATATTCGGTTGAGGTGAACCAGCTTCTTCTTTTCTAATCTCTGGAAGAAGTCCATTTCTGTTGAAATTCTCCGTGTATTTGTGGAACTCTATTGCCTCCCGTACAAATCGGCTCTGGTATCCCTGGTTGGGGGCAAGAATCTTGTGGTTTCCTTCACTGAGCGCGTGTTCTGCCACTGCCGACTTGTCCGTTTGGCCTAATCTGCAGTTCCTCTGATGTTCCTTCAGCCCTGTTCCCATCGATCTCTAGTGGTTCCGATGTATACCTTTCCGCAAGTGCAGCGGGGTTATATCGCATACCATATAACCCCGCTGCAGATAGTGGGTCTCTTTTGTCTTTTGCCGACCTAAGGCTTTGTTGTATTTTCTTGGTGGGCTTGAAGACCGTTTTTATTGATTTCATTGAAAATATTAACAGGAAGTTCATTAACTCAGTTGTGGAATCATCTGCGACTGAAAGTTGGAATTTAGTCGCTATTTTCCATCTTACAAGATAACCTCTCTTGGAAGAGATTCATGTTTTAAAGAGAAACATTCTCAATTGAAAATTGAATCAAAACATGACTTTTCTGGAAAAGGAAAAGCCCTACGATGAAATTGAAGTTACTTCTTTGTAATATCTAACAGAAAACAACTACTTCCCCGGATAAAGCCGCGCTGGACATTGAACTACATCTGATAGATATTGAGAAAGACCCTATATAACTTGAGAGAAAAAATCTGAAAGTGAAAATTTGCATTTTCATTCAGATAGTTGATTATTTATTAAATGTCCAGTTTCCATTGGAGATTCTTATTATTTTCAATGAAATCAACGTGCCATACCCATGACAGGTTTTATGTCAGAAAAATATTTTCAAAGTTTCACCGCACCAAAAATAGTCCAACAATTCCTCATTACAGTGTGAAATTGCTTCTGAAGAGTATGTTTTCCAATTCTTGCGACCTCCCTGATGATCTTTAATGAGTGAAATAGACTTTTGTCGACCAAAATGTATTGAAGGCCTAGCGAAAGAGATGCATTTCACGCATCGATGGAATGAGCGATTTTCTGTGAGTGATACTTCTGAATAACATTCTCCCTTATCTCTTCATAGATAAGAATCTCCAATGGAAACTGGACATTCAATAAATAATCAACTATCTGAATGAAAATGCAAATTTTCACTTTCAGATTTTTTCTCTCAACTTATATGGGTCTTTCTCAATATCTATCAGATGTAGTTCAATGTCCAGCGTGGCTTTAGCCGGGGAAGTAGTTGTTTTCTGTTAGATATTACAAAAAAGTAATTTCAATTTTATCGTAGGGCTTTTCCATTTCCAGAGGAGTCATGTATTGATTCAATTTTCAATTGAGAATGTTTCTCTTTAAAACCGTTTTTATGTTGTGTTGCCTCAAGAGTTTTCCAATTATGTCTGTCACTTTAGGAATATATGGAAGATACGCACGTGCAACAATCTGAGCCTCCTACCTACTTTGTCTCGTGGAAGTCCTCGGTTTCATGGCCCTGTTGATTTCGGGTACTCTATATCCGTTCTGGGAATAACCCTGGATGAAAAACTTAATTGGAACTCGCACTTGGAAAAGACTATCCGGAAGGCTAGCCTTTCATTATGGACATGCCGCAGAATATGTGGCAAAACATGGGGCATGTCACCAAAACACGTATACTGGTTGTACGTGACCGTCATACGCCCAATGATAACGTATGGCTCTATAGTCTGGTGGAGCAAGGGGCATAAAAAAATGGCCATTGCTAAACTCAACGGACTACAGAGACAAGCGTGCCTGGCGATTACTGGAAGCATTCGCTCCACGCCAACGGCAGCAATGGAAGTCCTCCTTGGATTACTTCCTCTCCACATAGTTCTGGAGAGAGAGGCAAGATGGGCAACATACAGACTTTATCAAGCGGCCATTAGTCTACCGCAGGCATGTGTCATGAGAGGCAGCGGCATGCTGGAGGGCATAATAGCTCACAACATTCTAGGAATGCCCTCAGACATCATGCCTAAAACTATCAACCTTCACACGTCCTACACTGTGGTCTTTCCCGAAAGAGAAGACTGGGTCCGGAATGAAACCAACCTATGTAGGGCAAATGAACGTTGGTTCACCGATGGTTCCAAAACTCAGGAAGGCGTCGGAGGCGGAATATATGGGATGAACCCAGTAGTGAAACGCTCGTTCAGTATGGGCAAACTAGCTACGATATTTCAGGCAGAGGTATATGCCATTGAAATGTGTGCCAGGGAGCTGGAAAATCGACACCACACACGAAAAACAATAAAAATATTTTCAGATAGTCAAGCAGCACTTAAAGCGCATGAATCCAACTGCTTTAAATCTAAAGCTGAATGGAACTGCAGAGACACCTTAAACCGACTGGCGCAACGCAACGTTACCTTAGTCTGGATACCAGGTCACACAGGCCGAGAAGGAAACGAAATAGCGGACGCCCTAGCAAAAGGGGGGGGCCGAAACAACGTTCACTGGACCAGAATCGGTAATCGGTTTAGCATATAGCACTGCCAAGAATGTCATAACAGCTTGGGCAGACAATAAAAGACTCGAGTACTGGCGTAGTCTACCGGGCCTAGCCCATTCCAAAGCATTTATTGCTTGTACAAGGAAAAAACAGGACTCTGACAAACTGCTAGAACTCAGCAGAGCGCATCTCAGAGTTATAGTAGGTTTGCTTACTGGCCACTGCAAACTCAAACATCACATGCATAAAATCGGACTTGCACAAGATGCAGAGTGCCGGCTATGCATGGAGAATGATGAAACGGCTGAACACATTCTGTGTACATGCCCTGCAGCGGCCAGAACCAGATTCTCAATATTTGGCGATACGACAGTAAGGCCAGAAAACCTGGTAAATTGTTCTCCCAATGCATTCCTCAATTTCGTCAAGAGATTGGATATGCTGGGAGAAATATAACCATAGAGTGAGCCACAATAGGCTATTGGCCGCAGTGGAGGGCCTGATACGGGCCCACTCACGTTCAAACCTAACCTAACCTATATCCGTTCGATCTCAAGGTTGCTTGGATATGTTCTAGTTCATCCTGTAGATGCTCAGGTTCACATATTCTCCGAGCACGTTCTGCTAGTGTAGAGATAATTCCTCGCTTCTGACTAGGATGGTGGTTTGAAAGAGTATGCAGATACCTATCCGTGTGCGTAGGTTTTCGGAATACTTTGTGGGTCATAAAGCTACTATAATAATAATATTGTGAATATCGATACAAATTCAAGTTCACGCATTTTTGTAAAGGAAATCCCATGGATATATTCCTAAAAAAGCCAGGATATTCACTGCCGATGAAACCAATCAGTTCATCAACACAGTTCCTGATGACGTCTTGCATCAAAAAGATATGTGATAGCTATTGATGTAATCAGTTACGAAAAGCTTCATTTTGTGTAACGAGAGGATGTTTGAGGGATGAGCGAAACGAGTTTCCGCAAAATGACATGAGTTACGTGAAATTATATTTCGTAAATTATTACATACAAGGTTTTTTTCTAATTTTGAATATCTAAAAAGCCTTTGGAAATAAATGAAACGTGAATATACATACATACAGTGCGGCTTTTAATTGTGATTGCACGATAGGGGGCACAGGGGGGCCCATCAACCCAAAATTTTTAAATGGCATGTGGGGTCAAGTGTCACATCGTTGAAAAGAGAATTCAATTCTCTTTACAACCATCTAAATATTTTTTAATTTTGTTTATAATTTTTTTTCCCAATTTCGATTTTTATCCCTTTCGAAATTTTTAAATTAATGTGCCCCCAGCACCATCTGTCCAGTAATTGCAATGTTTCTCCTCTCAAAAAGTAGTATCGGTAATACCCTTCAAAAAAATTTTGGTTTCATTGTTCCACATTCAACCGTTCAAATTTATCGAGGTAAGAGTAGTATTAATTCAGATCCGCATATATATTTGACATTTCGATTTTCAATTACAAAAAAATATTACTGAAATTCAAAAATATTTAAATGGTTGTAAAGAGAATTGAATTCTCTTTTCAACGATGTGACACTTGACCCCACATGTCATTCAAAAATTTTGGGTTGATGGGCCCCCCTGCGCCCCCTATCGTGCAATCACTATTTTTTTATTTCAAAAAGTAGTACCGGTGAAACCCTCCAAACGGTTTTTTTTTCATGTTTCTACGTCGAACCGTTCAAAAGTTAACAGGGGGGGGACTATTAATATCCGCACTGTATACATTTTATTTGAGAACTTGATATTTAAAATGAAATTATAGGTAAACAAATATCTTTGAGGACCTGCTTTTATTCAAATGCACTTAGCAGTATAGAATAAATTTTTTCGATGTGTGACGTAGGTTATTCTGTGAGTAACAGATTCGAAAGCTTGTATTCAAACTGAAAACAAGCACAATAGTACAAGCTTATGAATCTGTTATTCACAGAACAACCTACGACACACATCTAAATAAATAATTTTTAACTTTTTAGTTCATTTGATAAAAGCTTGTCTTTTTTAGAAATATGTTTATACCCAATTCTATTTAGGATTCGTTTTTACGTCAGTGCCTTGGAACTCATCACAGATACGTGGTTCTCAAAAAAATCTTTAAAAATGTTTCCTCATAGTTCTTGCCATGTTCTCCGAACTTCAGAGGATTTTTCCTTTCTTGTGCACTTTAAAGTATGTGTCAACAGTGTAACAGGTAATTGAAAATAGGCAACTCACCGAGTCATTATATTTTTCTAGTTTCTAGAAAATAACCCCAAAACTTCCCAAATAAAGTGGTTCCTCCTCAAGAAGAATTCAAACAAACCAGTAATGACAACAAATCATGATCGGGGTATTTGTATTATACCATAAGACTCCCTAAGTTTTCTTTTCCTCGCTAGTCTAGTTTTTGTAAATTGGCGAACGTGACGGATATTTATTTCGCAATACTGCTGAAATGTAGAAAGGTTTTAAATTTTTGCGTAGACGGCGATAGGGCAATACGGGTTTGTGCAGATATCTGATTAAACATTCCGAGCATTTTCCAGTTCAGTTCAGAGAGCTGTATTGCCAAATAACTTCATCGAATAGTTTTCACTAACTCTGGGGTATTTATTGACCACATTTGCCAATGAAATCCTTGTATTGCATACGAAACAAAATGTGGTTTATATATCATCGAATGATAAAAGCTACAAATCTGAATGAGTATCGGGGGTGGTTCTGCGGTAGAAGCATAATATTTTCATCATTGTCACTACAGGTGTAAAGCTACGTTTACAGAAAATGTCCCTAGTAAAATATCTGTGGGTTGCCTAGACAACTTAGATTGAACAAAAAAAAATGCAATGGAATGATCATGTCTGTCACCTGCTCTCAGCCTGGTATGGTGAGAGGTTCACAGATAAGACGTCTGCCTCACTCTGTGTGTATAAAATGAAAAGGGTAAATACTGTGTAATTATTACAATTATGAAAACGTAGGTGACACATAAATTCTTTATTTTGTCTTATAGAAATTGAAATATTGAAATATAAATTGAAACAATATTTAATTAAAAAATGTTTCTTCTCCATTCAAGAGTTTACGAATACTTCGATACATGATATATACACAGTAAAAAGTGGGTGGAAAAATACATGACAAAATGTAATAAATACATGATCCTTCTAGTATTATAACTTGATTGTACAGGTAATTCAAAATTTTAATGTAAAATTAAGTAAATGTCCTCCATATCTCCCGTGTTTTACAGTGAGCATGTAATTCTATGCTTTATTACATGTAATTTCCGCTGGTTTACATGATGACTGTAAATTAATGTGATAATCAGTAAAACGACGTATTTGACACTAAGGTAAACACGATTAAATTTCCACAGATTTATTGTCTTCGCGACATGTTTCGATACACTGTATCTTTTTCAAGCGAATGTAATACGTGTTTACCTTAGTGTCATATACTATGAATTTCCATCAAGTAAAGGCCACGTCAATCCAAAAACGACGTATTGTTACAGCGAAATGACGCCAATTTACAGAAAATTACAGGTAAAGTGTAAATTCTACTTCGTTAAAAAGTAATTCTCCATAATGCTATCGCCATGCGCCCTACCGGCATTCGGCCCAATCCTCCTCATTCACAGTTCATATTGGTAGGATGAACATCGTTGGGCATCTGGCGATGGTAGGTTTTAAAAACAAACAAGCCGTCTTTTGTGTTTTATGTAAGTGAGTATGTTGGTGCCAAATTGTCATCGGATTATGTATCAGGTGAGTAAATAGGTACTGAGAAAAAAATTCAAAACATTCATCATGAAATTATAGTCATTTTTTCATTTTGTAGAAAATCGAATTGAAACTTTCGTTGTCGCAGACCCAACTGTGAGATAATTTTGAGAATTTATTCGACATTCAAATCTCAAGTGGATAGATATCATCTCAGTTCGACCATGAAATCGGAGAGTGTGCAATCTTATTAAGTCAGCTGAACTATTTAGTTAATTTCCAATTTGAAGTATAGAGGAGGATATTTTGTTAAATAATTGTTTTTGTTGCAACATTCAAATGATTTGACAGTTTGAGTTATTTTCTTATTTTCCTTCAATATATGACAATATATTATAATGTTATGATGAATAAAGTATCATTAATACTGATTTTATGTCTTTTTTGCAGATTCCCCCCCCCCCCCCCGCTTTGATATTAAGGAATTATAAGCCTATACGTAAAGTAGATTGAAACTACTTGAGAACAATGGTGAAGACACCTGAACAGACATAAAGTATAACAATTTCCGTCAGATCTGTAATTAGGGGAAAATCACATTAAAATAAAAGTGATTATCGGGGAATAAATGAAAAAGCACATTTGATGTATGTAAAAATTCATATTGATCCAAGTTTAATTAACAACAAAAATTGTATTTTTCCGCACAAATACTGGAATATATATCTAGTAATACATATTAAAGCATGTATGTCAATTGGCACTACAGACTTGAATATAATGGTAAAAACACCTAATCAAACATGTGGAAATCGCCTTTAAATCTGGAATAATGGAGAAAATTACCAAGTGATAATCCATGGAATATATTGGAAATTCACATTTGAAGTCAAGTTATGACTTCACATTATATTACATGAGGTATGTAACTTTACATGTATACGCATTACCCATATGGGATCATGTAATCTGATGGAAACAATATTTACAGTGTAGATTTTAATTTCCTCCAACTGCCCACATTATACAATTGTGAAATGTGTTTTTATTTTTATATATAAATTGTATTAATGTATGTATACGTTTCTGTCTATGGTCAAATATTTTCTATTCATAGTTATTTACATTGATTTATCTTTATCGTTGATTTTTCTACATTTCTATTTCTACTCCTAGTTATTTAAGGTTCATGTAAACCCATGAAAAAATTAACGGTGAGTTTAAAAATTCTGAAAAAAATTCGAGTTATTCCGGCATTCAAATTGAATAATTAGATAGATGTAGAAGAAAATCTGATGAACAGTTTTTAAGAAAAAAAATAAAAACCTAATTTTTAGAGGTTTTTTTGAGTTTTCCCAAAAACCATTAATCAGATTTCATTTCAAACATATCAATGTCAAGGTAAAAGATAATCACGATTTTTTTCAGAATTTTTAACCACAACGTTCTCTCACAATTAAAAAAAATTCTGAAATTCTTGTTATAAAATCAAAGACAGCTGAGAAGAATCGCTTTTGCAAGTGATATTTATATGAAATTTAGAAGACTGAACATTGAGGAACTATTCTTACTATTTTTCAGACATAAAATCAAACGATTTATATTTTTAATAGTAATTTTTAAAATCTCGGAAAAAAAAACGGTAAATCGCTCCAGTAAGTGATTCCTCTGTAGTACATGAACGGAAACACAAAAATAGTTCTGCTACTGTCCACAAGGTATTGCACATAATTATTGTCACTGTCATATTTACTGTACAGCGTTGCCAATAGTTCTATACAGCGGTAACCGATGTAATTTGTTTAACTTTTCGAAAATGAAAGTTACGTCGATAGGGGTTTGTCAGTTCATCAGTTGGGTGTTGGATTGGTCCGCCTAAAGCCAGAAGTCCTTGGACACAATTGAAGAAGTATGTAAGTAAGTTTAATGTTTTGGGATTTGAAATATCAGTTCTGGAAATGAAACAGAAAGCAAAATAGAATTGAAAAATAATAGTAATAATCGTAATAGCGTCTTTATTGTCCATTCCAATTGTTTTTGAGTAACATTATTTAATATACATGAAAAATATCGGCATAATAGGCGGAGTTTAGCTTACAAGGATGAAAAATATTGATAAAAATAAATTATAGTGAGCTGTTCATATTATCTGCTCTTTGTGAATTTTACCAACAATATTGTTGTTTGTGCTAAAAGTAAACCTAATCTAAGCAAGATCAAGGACGGACTGACTATATCTATAACAAACTCATGGGCACTGCAACCCCGAATATCAGAAAAACCAACGAAATGAATACAATAAATAATATACAGGTGAACCGGAAAAAAGCGGCAATACCAAAGATTCTTAAAATCTCCTCCCACAGGAAAACCGACGGCACAAGAATCATCAATAAACCAAAATCTAAGAAAAAGAATGAACCAGCTTTAAAGAAAATGGTCCCCACCTTTGGAAACACTAAAAACGATTGAAAAGATAACCCCTTTTAGAACAAAAGGAGGTCTCTATCCATGGTAAACCTGGATGCTCTGCAAATCAACCGAAATTTGCAAACAAGGTAAATACATCACTGTTTCTGAAAAATGTGGTGTACGCACCTATTTCAAAACTGAAGACTCCGCAAATTTTCCGAAACTTGCAGACATGATTCGGCAAGGGGGTTAAGTTCGAAAAACGAGGTCTCCACCCAATACAAATATGAGGGCGCTGCAAATTTCCTGAAATTTTCAGACAGGACACAGCAAGGAACGCTGAATTCAAATAATGAAGTCTCCGAGGTCTCCACCCAACAAAAACCAGAGGTACTGCACTCTCACCAAATTCACCAGACGGTGCGATCTTTTTTCATTTTCAGATGTGAAAGTCTGAATAATTGGGGCTCGTGTCGTATGGGAATAATCCTCCACGATTCACTGTTGCATTAAAAATTAACAGTGCTGCTCCTAAAGTGGCGTATGGAGTTGGTAACAAGGCTTATCCAGAACACTTGGCTAATGGCCGTAGCAGTCGATGCCAAAACACCAAGAAAAAAATCCTGTGAGCTATTACGCAGTACTCCGAATAACGTTGAGATTTGGAACAATGCATTAGCAGTAGGGTTGACCGTTGGATATTCGGTAGAATTCCAGCAGAAAACTGTAACTTATTTGGAAATATTATAAAAGATCGCTGTCACCATGTTATGAAAAACATATCTTGTCAGTGCCATCTTGAAGTTCAGAAACGCGAAATATTTGACTTTACGTGAACCTTAAGTTGTTTTATCTTCATCTTTTATTATTGTACCAACCATTTGACGAGTGTAAACATTGTACAATGTAGTAACACAATAAACTGAACTGAACTGAAGCCTTCTGTTCTGACAGGTCTTGACGAATCATCAAGTGTCATGAATACTGGATGATAAAACATACAAGAACACAACAATCTCCCCCACATAATTGAAATTATCATACATCAAATTTTCAAAAATCACAAATCAATGTAACACATTCATGTCATGGCGTAGTCAGCAAAACGTGGAGGCAGACGTAATTGACGTTGAGGTCGTTCTGGATCTAGATCTGGAATACGTTCCGCATTTGCTTAGGTTGGTTCAAATAGAAATTACAATTTTCAAATGATCCTGAAACATTAGTACCAAGTTTGAAGTTCTGTGAGTTCACCGATGATGAACTCCTCAATGTGCATTCGGTTTCGTTCGGAACGTTAACATTTTCTTTTTCGGAAACGGAATGGGCTATCATTGTAGCAATTTTGTTCTTCGAGGAGATACTTTCTTCAATATAGCTCTCCGCTACTGTACCACTCTTCCAGTTTCCAAGTGATTTCAATGTTTCAACGGAAGCACCACCTTGAACAAGAAGCGTCGACGACGTTCGGCGTAGACAATGTCCGGTGTACCCTTTCGGGTTTTCCCTCCGAGCAATAAAAGATATAGAGAGGGCTTTCCTGTCTCTTTTTTGAAAGCAACATACCCGACGTTGTTTATAAATATCTATTCTCGGATCATGTTAAAAAAGAACATTATTGGATATTTCCGTTTCCACTCATTAATCAGGTTGGAATTCCGTATTGTTATTCACTCTTAACTTGGCGATCTAGTTTGACAACTTATTTATCGTCTTGTCAGTTCAGTTTGGATTTGAGCCTATTTGTATATATATATATATATATTTTACCAAGACATCCAGGCTATATATATATATAATTGTTTTAATTTTAATAAGTGGTAGAAGTGTTGTGTTGGATTGTTGAATTGTTATATTGAGACCTTATCTCTGAGAAATGGCGAAAACGTGTGAAGTTTGTGGGCTGAAAAAGTTGTCAAGCACTAAACAAACATTCCACAAGTAAGTATCAAATCAAACCATGGGCGTTCGCTACACATGTCTGATGGGCATACCCTACTTAGTTTTTAGTAGTATTATTAAAGTTCATTTTTACTGATTCCCGATTGTGAGACAAAAATACACTTTTTGTTGAAATAGCTTTGAAAAAACTTTGTACTTTGAAAAATGATTACCTATTCATAAATAGGAAAATACTTGTTGCAGTAGGTACACTGAAAAATAAGTAAGTAAGCAAATTCAACTCTTCAAAACCGAATTCAAATTATAAGTCACTAGCTATAGACCCAATCTGCTGGGTACTAGAATGTTTTGTTCATATACAGGGATTATCACAAAACCCGTTCATCAGAAGTTTTCGATGTTTCCATTTAAATAAAAATATTGCTTCCGGTTAAACCGTACGTGGACATGAACTTCTTGATTGTAAACGAAACACTGTATATCATCACAAGTTTAAAATCTAATGAACGGGTTACGTAGGTATAATGATTGTCAAGACAATGATTCCATTCTCTCATATTCCTTATGATTCTTTGACATTGGTTCAGATTATATTTTCAGGTTACCAAGTAATAGAGCAATTGCTCCTCAGTTATCCTCAGAAATCCTCAGTTATCTGTTCTAATCACTTTTGTTGTAGAACTATAATCAGTAAAGGAGCATTACCAGTCTTGGCATTTTATGATGAATCTTCATCTGATGCGATGATAAGGTAATATTTTTCAGTTTTCTTCAAAATATTTTTCTTACCAGTAAGAATTTGAGAGCAGTTCAACAGCCATATGCATAGTCAATCGCCAGCGACTCGCCAGAGTTTCGCCGCTCGCTACACAAGGATTATAATGCACAGTCGAGCTCTAAAAAAGTGACAACTACGCGATAAGTCACATTTCGGAGAAACTCTGGCGATGTACCACTTTTTTGGAGCTCGACTGTGCATTATAGTTCTTGTGTAGCGAGCGACAAAACTCTGGCGAGTCGCTGAAATTGACTATGCATACGGCTGTAAGGGTTTCCGGAGTGCAAAATTCGTACTGATTATCAAATCAAATGCTTCCAGCACGTATCTGATTAATCACATTTATTCAATATTTCATGTTCATTGGACCAATATAAAGTATTTTTTTTCGCAAAACAACAGCATACATGAACTTTTCTAAATTTTTCTAAATTTTCTAAATTCGTTCGTTTAGTGGATTCCAACTCCTTCCAGCGTTGAAAGATATTAAGGATGATAGCTCTGCAACTGTCACTGTCCCCAAAGTTTGAAGCATCTTCGTCTTCTACGATGACAGCACCAGAATCATTACTCGAAATACAAAATTATCGTAGAACAAAATTATCGTAGACAGCGACAACAGGCGAACAACGAACGACAGCAACGTTGTTGCCAGTTCTCACGCGTTCACGTGAAGTCTTGTTTATATCCTCACGAATTTCGCAATTTTTCTGCGAATAAAATGGCTGCCAGTAATGCCGGACCAATCGTTGATGCAGCCATTTTATTCGCAGAAAAATTGCGAAATTTGTGAGGGTACGAACAAGACTTTACCACGTGAAAGCGCAAGAATTGGCAACAACATTGCTATCGTTTTTTTGAAAGTGGTTGACAATGTTTCACTTTGAGTAAGGTTATTCTGGACTTACATTGTCTAAAAAAGAACAAAGAATAATTCAATTCTCCGCAATTTTATTCACGACGTTTCAACTGTTAAAATCTACAGTCGTTATCAAGTGTATGATAACCACTTGCAATTTAATTTCTATTGCCACACAGCAATGAGCACTACTTTTCATATTCAAAATTGTCGGATGAAAGTCTATTTTTTTAATGATCGTAAAAGAATTAGTGTATGCTGTGTTAGTACACGTAGCGTGTTGACAATTATCACGTGTACAATAATGTACAATAATCAGTCACTAATTTTTGCACCTGTTACATAAATAACTATTTGTCCACTACATATTCATTATGAATTCTATTTATGAATGAGTTATTTATGCAACCATTTAGGAAATGTTGCCAAATGTTACTATTTTTTCACAGCACTCCTAGAGTGTACCCAAAGGCATAGCTTGTGCGGGTACATGGCAGCTTTTATTCGCCTTGGCGCTCCAGGGCGAATTGGTTTTCATTGGAAACACATTCACTTTTCATCAGTAGAGAGACCTATATCACTACTGCTGGTGGTTGGTGCGCATTCCGAACATTAGACGTCAGGGTTGCAGCTAAATAACAAACTTGTCGTCTATCGATGCCGATACGTGTGATAACAAATTTGACTGCAGCGACCGTATCTTATTAATAACATATAAGAAAATGTATTAGCACGCCACTGGTTCTAAGCTTAGCTCCAGTTTTCAAAACAATAACAAATCTCCCCCTCGCCTACAAATCATAACAAAGGATAGCGGTATGCAGCTTTCACATCAATATGTGTTGTTTATATAGAAATGGCACCTCTATATCTTTTATTGCTCGGAGGGTTTTCCAAATTAAGGTAATTCACTATGATAGAAGGAACACTTCCTATAGTATTTTTACCTACAGGTTAAAAACCTACGTTGCTTACATTCTTTTGGTCGTAGTGCAATATACTTTTTAACTAAGTTCAATGCTCCTATTTCGCTTTCTTCTACAATGGTTAAACTTTTTGAGGTGCAGGTCTTGGTTTCTGGTAACTTGATCAGTAAAACGGCTCCTCTGTCTTAAATGTCAAAATAGGGGTTGGGGGTAAGGGGGAGGTTTCAGATTTTTTTTTATAAGAAATCACACAATTGTTCAGCATAATCTAAACTACAATACGTAGAGAAATTGTTTCAGCCTATATTAATAAATAGTCTATTCTGAGCAAAATGAGATTTCAACGCCCCCTAGCATCAAAACTATTCATTTTCGGGGTTTGTCACCCAATTATTTTCGATTCAAAATAACTTGAACTACATCATATTAAAAATTCAGAAAAATCCACCGAATTTTTTTCATTTTGTGTCTTTCGGGGGGAGGGGGATAATCATACAAAACTGCTATTTTCCTTATTAAGGCATATATGAAGTAAACAACGTCGTTGAAGATAATTTTTTCGTGAAAAATAAAATCTTGTATGCACCACGAGCGTTACTAGATCCTAACGCCCATCGGGCAACTTTCAACCCTCGGGCCGAAGGCCCTCGGGTGACTGTTACCCTCCGGGCGTTAGGATCTATATAACGCACTTGGTACATAAATAGCTATAATGTACTGTTATCGGCTCCTATTACGTGTGCAAATTTTCAGCTCAATCGGATGACAAAAAGTGCATGTAAAATGAAAAAACGGGAAGACAGACATATAAACGAAGCAAGTTAAACAAAGCTTGTAAAACATGTAAACTGTTAGTGAAAAACTTATCACCTTTTTTTCGCCCTGAAGCAATTTTCATTTCTACATTTATCTGTACACCTGAAACTTTTAATCTTGTGATGAGGAATTGGATCAACTGGAATGAAAAATTCCAACAAACAACCAAAATTTACGAAAGCAAACACATTACTCGTTATCCAGCTGTGCTCAAAGCTTTTCATTTGGGAAGTCAAATATCTCAATAAATCAATATTGGATTAAAGGCTTCCAGCACTGTGATGAAAGCATCACCTTAATTAAAAAATACCGCATGTGAGCGAATTCCTGAAACTCGGGCTTATTAATTAAAAATATGAAATGCCTGTCGTGATTTTCCAAGTATTGGATAAAACGAATAATAAAGCCCTAACACAGCTTATTAATCTCAGCCTCGGGAATTGGAGCGAAATATTTCACCCTTCTCCGAGCTCTATGAAAGGGAAAGCTTTTGTAAGTTTTCGTCGAGTTGACGTTCTTTTCTGTATCGTTCGTCTAATTCTTGTCATTCAGATGAGAGTTTAGGAATGGACGAATAGAAAACGCATAACTTGCTTTTTAATATGATATCACTACTTGTTACAACTAATTGCTAATACTGCTCACTACTAATTACCTTCTCTAAAGATCTTTTGGAAAATGCTGAAAGCTCAGACTCAGTTTTTGGTGTCGTGTATTTATGTGACAAACAGTAATAACAAGTCGATAATACTACTCCCTTTGATTTTTGCATTCTTCCGATCCACTCGAAAAAAAAAGAAGGAAATACAGAAATCTTGAATGAAGAAAATACAGTGATAAGTTTCACGATTATATAAATACCTAAGTAGAGAACACAATAAAATAGTTAAAATAAACATAGATGAGATGGAGCATAGCAATAATGTATGAATAAAAATGGTAATATAAAAATAAAACAATCACACATACTCACACCTACCAATAAACACATACAAATAATAAAATTTTCATTTCGGAATATAAAATAGATCTATTAGAAAATTGAGACTTGTATCAAGGAGGACAAGGAGAAAAGATAGTGTAAAGCATTTTAAAATTATTTGGTTTCATTAATAAAAACAAACAACAAACGAACAAGGTCATAAAGACATAAAAAACAAAAAATAGGAAGCAATCACGATAAGGACAGGTTATCAGATATAAAATATATTACCTATCCATAAACATAATGAAAACTAAAAATAGAAGAATACAGATGAACATATGAAATAATCGATGAGTGACTAGACAATTATTTGGAGAAATGTAAGAATATTAGAAAATGATAATAATTAATTTTAAATATTAAAAGATTTATGTTAAATGCCAACAATTTTCATTTTTCTTATTTTTATTAATCAGATAACATTTTATTTATTCTCAGTTCTCAAATAAAGAACGTATCATATGTCTGGGATTTCCTTTTATAAACTCTTTCAACCGTTGTTTCAATTTTCTGCTGATTTTTATACCTTTCCAATCATCTGGGATGCTATTGTATAACTTAGGTGCTAAGTAAGGGAAGATTCTCTGTGTTGTAGATTAAATCATCAAGGGTGGTATACCGGGTGGCTACGGAAGTATTGCCTACGGAATATCTCAGTTATTGTATGAAGTAGGTTTGTGAAATTTGGAGCGACGATATAATGACATAAGAGCTAGAATTTGAGCATATTGACATGTCGAAGTTAACTTCCGGTCTGACCGGAAGTAACATCAACTTTCTTATTTTAAATGGAAACCCTATTTTTTTTCTTTTCGCTTTATTCAGCATTCAATTCCCTTTCTAATGACATATCACAAGTTGGTATCTAACCAGAAACTAGATCAGAAAAAAATTATTATTGAAATTCACCGAGTAGGCCGTGGAAGCAAAATGAAAGCCAAAAATTGAAAAGTTGGCTATGGAAACCATACGTCACTTGATAACAGTTGCTACTACTGTGATATTTTATTTTCATTCGTTGGCGTTATAAAAAGCCGCCAAAAAAATATTGGAAAAATTGGGAAAAAAACAATACTCTGTAGGTCCATAACTTAAATAGGAACATACAACTTTTTCTTGCCTGTACTATTCAGCATAACCATTCCTTTCTAATGATATAATAGAAAATAATTTTTTTAACTGAGATACCGAAAATTCCAATTAATAGTTTTCAAATAACAAAACAGATTATCGCCATACGCAAAAATAAAATTAAAAATAATGTGGAATGATAAATTATATCCGGAAGGTTCTAGGTTAAATAGGAACATAAACGTACTTGGTCTGTGCCATCGTCCATAGATATTCTAATATCTACCTATGGACGATGTTTGTGCTATTCAGAATAATCATTCCATTGCAATAATCATTCGAACCAAAATATTAACAAGTAGGCTGATTAAGATGTATTTTGGAATGAAACAAAAAAGAAATGAGAGCTGTCACGAACGCTGCTATCCATATTATTTTGACGTTCGAAGTAGTGTTTTTGATTCTGCCATTTTAAAAGGGTTTGGAAATCGAAATCAGTTAGTGGAATATTCAAAAAATGCCCCGTTATTCACGAACCGAACAAATTCTTATGCCGCTGAACGATTGTATTTAGAGCGATATCCAGGGAGGCAGCAACCGTCAAGAAGGTATTTCCAGTGGCTTGAAGAAAAATTAAGAACTGATTCTGATGTTCACGAAGACCAAGCAGCATTTGTTATTAATGAGGAAACTGAAATTAATGTATTAGCTTTAGTACAATATGATAGCACAATTTCCTCAAGGCAGATTGGCGCCGAATTAGCTATAAGTAAGGACTCTGCTAGGAAAATTTTGAAAAAACGTCGATTGAAATCCTTCAAGTATCAGTTGCATCAACATTTGTATGAAAATGACGGTGAAAGGCGCCTGGAATATTGTAATTGGTTTCTTCCACAAAATGCTGAGAATCACCTATTTAACTATTATATCTTGTTTACGGACGAGTCAAGATTTACCAACAATGGATTATTTAACAGGAATAATACAAGGTAGGTACTGTACTTTATTTGGATTATTGTCGATAGTCGAAGTGTAAAGTGCTAAAAGTGTGAACGGTATTTTGTTCCAGGTACTGGGCGATAGCAAACGAGCACCGGTTTCGACAAGGCGGCTTCCAGGAGAGATTTGGTGTGAATGTTTGGGCAGGAATAGTTGGAACTCATATTGTTGGCCCCATTCTTTTTCAAGGCCAACTAACCGGAGAGAGATACTTTAATTTTTTAAGGAATGAAATTTCGGAATTCATTATCAACCTACCACCGGAAATAACTGAGAGAATGTACTTCCAGCAAGATGGCGCCCCTCCGCATAATTCAAGAATAGCAAGAAATTATCTTCAAAATCGCTTTCAAGAGAGACTTATAACAACCCATGGTCCAGTCAGCAGTGGCCACCAAGGTCACCTGATCTTACTCCATGCGACTTTTTTCTATGGGGGCATCTCAAAAATAGGATGTATTCCACACAGCCTACAACTCTACATGAGCTAGAAGTAAAAATTCGTAGAGCTTTCCAAGATATCACGCCCCAAATGTTTTACATGAAAATATCACCAGAGTCAATAAATGTATTGACGCTGAGGGAATGCATTTCGAACATTTGTTTTGAATTTATTTTATCTTTAATCCTATCAATTTGAGTTTTTTTTTTCGATAAATCTTTTTTTTTGTTATTTGAAGAATAATAATTGGATTATTGGAATATTTTCTATTATATCATTAGAAAGGAATGGTTATGCTGAATAGTACAGGCAAGAAAAAGTTGTATGTTCCTATTTAAGTTATGGACCTACAGAGTATTGTTTTTTTCCCAATTTTTCCAATATTTTTTTTGGCGGCTTTTTATAACGCCGACGAATGAAAATAAAATATCACAGTAGTAGCAACTGTTATCAAGTGACGTATGGTTTCCATAGCCAACTTTTCAATTTTTGGCTTTCATTTTGCTTCCACGGCCTACTCGGTGAATTTCAATAATATTTTTTTTCTGATCTAGTTTCTGGTTAGATACCAACTTGTGATATGTCATTAGAAAGGGAATTGAATGCTGAATAAAGCGAAAAGAAAAAAAAATAGAGTTTCCATTTAAAATAAGAAAGTTGATGTTACTTCCGGTCAGACCGGAAGTTAACTTCGACATGTCAATATGCTCAAATTCTAGCTCTTATGTCATTATATCGACGCTCCAAATTTCACAAACCTACTTCATACAATAACTGAGATATTCCGTAGGCAATACTTCCGTAGCCACCCGGTATAATGAGTTTTTTTTTAGAGTGTTGTGGCTGTGGGTTGGGAGTTGGTTTTGATGCTTTATGCATGTGATGAAATATAATTGTCTCAAGTCTAAGATTTTCAATTCAGTATAGAGAGAGTCCGATGAGTATCTGAAGTTTTTGGAAAGAAACTGTGAAGTTAAGAAAACATCAAGAGAACGGAAGGAAGGTACAAATTGCAGTATTTTTTCATCTGAATGTTGTAGATATACGAGGATGTGTTGATATCTAGTTAGCCTAGATCAGTTCCCTGCCTAAACAAAATATTGCGTTACCATAGCCACGAAAAATAACTTATTAGAAGTGGCAGTGTAAAGTTTGACGTCAAAAAAGTAAACCAAAGTTACGCAATAAATTAAAAGAAATAATATGTCCACCGAAATTGTGAAAATCGAAAAATTGGAGTATCGAGCCATCATCAAGCACCTGTATTTAAAATGGTCATGATATGATTTTAATAGACCGTCGAATTGGGCTAAAACGGATATCTGAAGCACAGAATATTTCATACGAACGCGTTCATCATATAGTTCACGTCAATTTGGACATGAGAAAAATTGCTGCAAAATGGATCCCCAAATTTTTGAATGTTGACCAAGAGCGTGCAAGGGTAGTAGCATCGCGTTCGATCTGTGCTCGATTTGAAAACGATGTAGACTTCTTAAACGGAATTGTTGTTACTATGGATGAGACTTGGGTACATTTCTACGATCCAGAAACAAAACAACAATCGATGGAATGGCGACACTCCGGTTCTCCAAGACCTAAGAAGTTTCGTGTCCAAAAATCTGCTGGAACAGTTCTTGCTTCAGTTTTTTGGGATTGCCATGGAGTAATCATGGTTGATTTTATGGATAAGGGTAGAACAATAACTGGAGATTACTATTCGACATTACTGACCACTCTACGGGAAAAAATTAAAGAGTAAAGACGCGGAAAGCTATCCAAAGGTGTTTTATTTTTGCAGGACAACGCCCCTGCACACAAATCTCATGTTACTACGCGAAAAATTCGTGATTTAGGGTTTCAATTACTAGAACACCCCCCTTTTTCACCAGATTTGGCTCAGTCCGACTATCATCTCTTTCCTCAACTGAAAAAAAGTTTAAACGGTCGTAAATTTTCTTCCAACGAAGAGGTGATGAAAGCTGTGGAGGTCTGGTTTGCAGTGCAAGAGGTGTTCGGCACGTCTCCAAACTGACGACGGAAGAGATGTGAAGACTGAGAAGTGGACGAGTGTGGAAAAGAGGCATCATCGACGACACAAATTGCTCTATTTTGGTTAGAATCAAAAAGCTTTACTGCATTTTTAGGAGCTGCACTCCATCATATATGGAAACGGAATTCTAGGGCAGATCGGATGATCCATATAATCAATTGACGAGAAGTGAAAAAACTCTCGCTACGAAATATAATACCGGGACTCCCTAAGTAGGGGTACAACCTTCATTCAAGCGCATCGGGAATAGTCGGGTTGGGGTTCGGTCACGGTTCGGTAGAAGTTCGTCAACGTTGCTCGCTGCTTTGCGTTCATCGAGGAAGATACGTTTCGATAAGGATTTGTTTGTTCGGCACGCGTAAAGAATAATAATTGTAGAATGAAAAGTGTGATAATAATCATGATGTTTGAACAATTTTGGAGTAACGGGAGTCGTCGCATTTCAACGTGCGATCCCAGTGAAAGGAACCTATACCGGGTGATTCTCCAAGGTGGCTCACCCCTATAACTTTTTTATTATTGAAGATAGAAAAACGAAATTTGGGGGTTGTGTATTATAGTTCAATTTACATTTTTTGACATATTAACTTGCTTTATCGTACTTCCGGTTCGACCGGAAATGAGCATAACTTTCGATTTTTAAATGGGACATCCTATATATTTTTACTTATTTCGATCGAGAATGACATTCTAAATCCAACAACACCTCACTTGTCAATATTTGACAAATGAAGTAATTTTTATTTCAATTTTTATTTTTCGATCTAGAATGCCATGGATCGTGTGAATCGCCTCATTCTTGATCAAGTAACATGGGAAAAGTACGACTTTGAGGCTTTTGAATTCACAGTCGCTGTAAGAATTATTCAAAAGTCTCAAATATGAATTTTTCCAGTTAACGTGAATTTTTCAAATGGAAAGGGGGTGGCTCGTCGGCTTTTTGTGAAAGATCATTTTCTTACGAATAATTTGATACCCCACACTTTCACTTTATTTTCACTATATCTGTGAACGATTGCAAGAAGCGATTATACCCAATAACAAATAATACGTATTCGGTATACTTATGCACTAAGTCCTGTTATTCTAGTTATTCGTGACAAACAATTGAATTCACAGTCGTTTTAAGAATTGTTTAAAAGACGCAAATATCACCATTAGTCCATTAAGTTTCTAAATTTTCAAAATGACCCCCTCCTTGATCACGGCAAAGTTCAACTTTATCAATTGTTGCGCGCACCACATTGTTTAGCTGTTCCGCAGTAACGTTCTGGAATGCCACCCTTACTTTATACTCCAGTTCTTCACGAGTAGCTGATGTTGTATTATAAACCTGATTTTTAATTGTTCCCCAGAGAAAAAAATCTAGTGGAGTGAGATCTGGTGATCTAGAATATGAAAAAGAAATAATACATTATAAAAAAATATGACATCTCAAGAATGTACCTCGCAGGCCACTGAATAGGTCCATTGGTGCCAATCCACTTTTCTGGGAAGGTGTCATTCAGATGTTCTCTTACGATTTGGGAATTGTGAGGTGGCGCTCCATCTTGTTGAAAATAGATATCAACTTGGGTAGCTAGTGGCAAATCTTCAATGAAATCATTTATTTGATTTCTAAGGAACTGCAGATATTTTTCCCCAGTAAGTTGTCCGTCGAAAATTATTGGGCCTAAAAGTTTTCCTCCGATAATACCCATCCAGCAATTGAAACCAAATCGCTCTTGAAAATTTCCTTCTTGCATGAGATGTAAATTTGTTTGTGACCAGTACCTTTTATTATTCCGATTAAACAGACCCAAGTTGGTGAATCGAGTTTCATCTGAATAAATAATTTTAAATGGAAAACGTACATCTTCTCTGTATTTAGTCAAAAACCAGTTGCAATAAGTTAATCTTCGGTTGTGATCGTTATCGTAAAGATGTTGGTGTAGTTGGTACTTGAATGATCGATAATTATATTTGTGGAGAATTCTCCAAACGGACGAATAACTTATATCACACTCAGAAACAATTTGGCGAATTGACGCCGTACAATTCACTTCAACATAGGCCAACACGTCTACTTCTTTTTCTTCACTGACGATGAATTTATTGGCATTTTCTTCTGGTTCATTTCGCATTTTCTTTTCCAGTTTTGGAAAATAGTGCCGAGTGGGATGGCGACGATTAGGGAATCTCTGAGCATAAATTCGAGCTGCATCAGATGCATTCTTTTTTGCTTCTCCGTAAATTAGCAACATGTCAATTTTCTCGTTTCTAGTATAATTTTCCATATCAAATTATGAACTATGCAACAAAAGAATTTTTGAAAGTGACAGCATATTCATTGGCCTATTTGTTTAGGTATAGTCCTAGCAACAGCTTCAATTGTTTGTCACGAATAACTAGAATAACAGGACTCAGTGCATACCGAATACGTATTATTTGTAATTGGGTATGGTCGCTTCTTGCAATCGCTCACAGAAATAGTGAAAATAAAGTGAAAGTGTGTGGTATCAAATTATTCGTAAGAAAATGATCTTTCACAAAAAGCCGACGAGCCACCCCCTTTCCATTTGAAAAATTCACGTTAACTGGAAAAATTCATATTTGAGACTTTTGAATAATTCTTTCAACGACTGTGAAGTCAAAAGCCTCAAAGTCGTATTTTTCCCATGTTACTTGATCAAGAATGAAGCGATTTACACGATCCATGGCATTCTAGATCAAAAAATGAAAATTGAAATAAAAATTACTTCATTTGTCAAATATTGACAAGTGAGGTGTTGTTGGATTTAGAATGTCATTCTCGATCGAAATAAGTAAAAATATATAGGATGTCCCATTTAAAAATCGAAAGTTATGCTCATTTCCGGTCGAACCGGAAGTACGATAAAGCAAGTTAATATGTCAAAAAATGTAAATTGAACTATAATACACAACCCCCAAATTTCGTTTTTCTATCTTCAATAATAAAAAAGTTATAGGGGTGAGCCACCTTGGAGAATCACCCGGTATACAGAACGTCTCAAAATACATCCTTATCAAAACGTATCTTCCTCGATGAACGCAAAGCAGCGAGCAACGTTCACGAACTTCTACCGATCGCCTCTACCCAACCCGACTATTCCCGATGCGCTTGAATGAAGGTTGTACCCCTACTCACCTATGGCAATGGACCTAACTGGTAGAGTTTTTTCTGATATAATTTCTATGGGTACTGTGAGATCGGCTTTTCTGATTGTGTTTTGTTTGCGTTGAATTTTCCTGTTGAAATATCTGGTTTCAAGGGCTGACATAACAAAACGTTGTGAGGGATACTAGCATTCGCAAAGCTGTGTACTATTTGTCAGGTTGTTTCCAACAAATCGTTAATACGAAGTAGAAATAATATAGTTTAAATAATTCGTGATATATTCTTGCTGGTCATCAATATTTATTGATTAGAATGGATTAGCTTCTGTGCTACAAGTCTTTCCACCGTTATCTTTTCAGATCTATTTTGGATGACATCGAAATCATTCTTTTATCCATCCCTTTTTTCGTTACAACACTAGTTTTTGAATTTACCATGTATCTGGGAGCTCCTTGTTTATTTGTTACACAGCTTTTGCTATACCACCAGATGGTTAATAATAATAATAATAATAATAATAGCGTCTTTATTATGAGAAAATATTAATAGTACAAAATTTGCAATGTGTTGGCGACATTCAGTCAAGACCGCTCTTCCATGTAACCAACAAACAAGTATAGAATTTTGAAAATAATTTTGACAGTAAATATTATATGAGTATATAACAGAATAGTGCTATAAATAGAGATTAGTGCTATAAATAGAGATTACAAAGTAGGTAGGTAATATAAGTAAAAATTATAAATCATATAAAATAGTTTGTCTTTCGGACAGAATCCAGGATTTGATATGTTTTTTGAAATTGTTCCAAGTTCTGAGATATTTAATTTCTGTGGGAATCATATTATAAATATTGACTGCATTATATGAAAAACTACGTTTAAATTGAGTTGAAAAATGCCTTGGAACGCTGTACAATTCTCTACTTCTGGTTGGACAGTGATGAAAGTCGCCAAGTTTTTTCAGTTTATTCACGAGGTATGCAGGAGTTTCGTGTTGATTAATTCGATAAACCAACCCAGCAAGTCGGATAGTGAACCTCTCTTCCAAATTCAGTATTTTCATATCCTTATAAGTTCGGGATATATGGTCATATTTCCTGAGCCCATATGAGTACCTTATGCAAGAGTTCTGTATTTTTTGCAGAGTATACTTGTCTTTCGCTAATAAGGATGGCCAATATATTTCGGAGCAGTAGGCAAGTCGCGACAGAATCAACGAGTCACATAGAGTCCACTTTATATCATTAGTGAGATAAAGTCGCTTCATATAAAGGAGTTTTAAAGTATAATAACTATGTTTAACAAGATGAGCAACATGCTTTTCGAATCTGAGAGTAGAATCAAGATATAGGCCAAGATTTCTACAATGTTTCACAATGTTCAGCTTTTTTCCGTTCAATTTTATTTCATAGTTGGGGTCCGTGGATATCTCGTCACTGTTATTTCCAAATATCATCAATTCTGTTTTCGATTCATTCAGTAACAGTTTGTGAGATTCTGAAACTGAAGCGATCACCTTTAGGTCTTCGTTAATAGCAACACTCGCAAGAAAACTTTCTGATAACGAAAATGAATTGTATAATTGAGTATCATCAGCATATTGGTGCGAGTGACAGTTCTTCAAAAAAGACGCGAAGTCTGCTGTATAAACAGAAAACAGTAGCGGGCCCAATATGCTTCCCTGCGGAACACCCCTAGAAATTGTTTCATAACTAGACTGTTTATCCCCAATCACCACCCTCTGACGTCTTTCACTTAGATAATTCTGGAAGAAACTAACAGAAGTATCATCCAAACCAAAATATTTCAATTTTTTCAGTAAAATTCCATGGTCCAAGGTATCAAATGCCTTACTAAAGTCGAGCAGAATAAGGCAGGTGTTCTTTCTTTCATCAATAGATTTGAAGATATCGTCCGTTACTTTGAGCAACGCTGTAGTAGTGCTATGATTTTTCCTGAAACCTGATTGAATTTCTGATAATATTTTATTCTCAGTTAGATAGTATGTCAGTTGATCAGAAACTAGTCGTTCTATTACTTTAGAGATAGTAGGTAATATGCTGATTGGGCGAAATTGTGTTATATTATCTGGATTATCAATTTTAGGAATGGGTATAACATTGGCATCTTTCCAGTCTTTTGGAAATGAACCTTTCTTGAAGCAAGTATTAATTATATGTACCAAGAAGGGAGTTAGTGATGGAAACAGTAAATCAAGCATTTTGAGATTGATATCATCCGATCCTTTGGCATGTGTTTTAATTTTGCCTAAAGCCATTTCTACATCTCTTTGTGTAACATTATTTAATTGAAATGTTTTTTCTAAGTCTGGATACTTAGTGTTATACTTGTTAAGAAGATGATCATTCGGTAGGGGAAGATTGGGGACAGAATTCAAGAAGTAGTCATTGAAAGAGTACGGATCAATATCACAGGCACTACCACGCGAATCTTTTATTATGTTTGAAGATTTTAGTGATTTCCAAAAAAGTTTGGGATCTGATTTGAATTTATGCTGTAAAAAGGCCTTTTTTTCAGCTTCAATGCATGTATTGACGAAATTTCTCAAATCTTTATACTCTTTGAATGTCTCTTCTGTCCTGAGACGTTTATAATTATTGAATAACTTCTTTTTAGCTTTGTAAGTAGTTTCGTATTGGCGGTGAGCCATGGGGCCGGAGGTTTCGTCACGCGTTTGGTTATAATAGGTGCGTGTATATTGAATAAATGATTAATGTTTTCATTCCAGAATATAACCATCTCATCAACATTGTCCATATCGAATATATAGTCCCAATCAATTGAGTGCAAGTTTGTTAAGAACATGTTGTGATCAAATTTAGAAAAATCGCGAAAGCTGACAAACTTTGACTGAAATTTTTCCTTTTTGCACTTTAATTCACATTTAACAAGATGGTGGTCTGAAATGCCATCCATATTGAAGACAGATACATTTTCAACAATATCAGGGTCTGATGAGATTATAAGATCAATGCAAGTTCTGCTTGTAGCTGTGATTCTAGTGGGTTCCTTACATTGTTGAAATAAATTATATCTATCGAAAAAATTCAAAAGTTGTTTCGTGTTACTGTTGGACTGATCGAGAATATCAACATTGAAGTCTCCACCTAGTACTATACAATTATATTTGGGCAATACTTGCGATAAAGTGTTTTCTAAATCAACTAAACAGCTGGTTAAATTACCGGAGGGAGGTCTGTACAACGTTCCAAAACAAATTTTTTTTCCAGCGATATTCATACTCATCCAAAGCGTCTCTAAGGTGCTATTGGTATTACTTCCATCGTCAATCACTTTATATTTCAGATTTTTTTTTATATAGAAAGCTAAACCCCCACCTTTCTTACCTTGGCGATCTTTTCGTATCAAGTTGTAATCTTGCACTCTGATAGATTGACTAGAAAATGACCCGGTTAGCCAGGTTTCTGAAATACTGCAGACATCTAATGATTCTTCTGTCAAAAAGTCAGCAAACATATCAAACCCTGTAAACAAAGATCTCACATTGAAGTGAGAAAAATTAATATATTCATATCGAGGCATATTATATTACGACTTCAGTAAGAGCTCCTCTAAATACAATAATTTATGAACTAAATTCGTTTCACACTTTTTATTGTTTCTAAAATAATTATCAAAAAAGTAATATATATCCATGAATAGGAATTGAGAAAATAATATTAATGACTTTAACGTTTAAAGAAATTACAGAGTTTTTTCTTTACCAGTCCGACACGATCGGGAAAAAAAAAAAAAAATGTAGGTATAAAAGAATTTCCATAGATCAGGCATCAAGGTCCATAATATCACGCTCGTTTTTAATTAGGATTTTCTCCTTGCATTTGTCATTCCATACATAAATTTTGCCTCCAAGGGACCAAGCGTTCTTTGGCCCTACTTTATCTTTAGCTTTCTTCAGCAAAAGGAATTTGTGTTTGCATAAGTCCTCAAAAATAGAAACTTCACTCTTTTTAAGCAATTTTCTGACACCCAATATTTCACTTTTTTTCATATTACTCACAAAATTCACGACGATTGGACGAGGTTTGGTAGAATCGTTTTGTTGACGGTTGCCAACTCTGAAGATGGAGTTGATTTCCTCCTTAGTGCATTTGATACCCAAAGACTGTTCGAAGAATTGTAGGGTATTATCCAGTAAGTGTTCATCCTTTCCTTCTTTGAAGCCTTGAATCCTGAGTTAATTATTTCGTAGATTTTGTTCTAGGTCTGAAAGGTCTGTTTTTAGGGATGCTATTTCAACTTTATTCTCCTGAGTGCATTTTGAGGTATTTGCAAGGGCAGCTTCGATTGATGCTAGTTGTTTACCGATTTTACTGAATTTATTGTCGAATGATTCCTCGATTTTCGCATAGAATTCTGCACAAACTTTGCTGATAAGCTCTTCCACCTCTCCATCTTGGAGTTTGATTCCCGCCTTTTCTTTGGATCGAGTGGTCATGTTTGGTTCGGATTGACTGTACTATTATAACGATTTGTCGTAGAGGTTCACTTTCACCAAGGAGAGATACTTATCTCAGGTAAACGGTTATAATTTACGTGATTTGGATTAATAATATGACTAATGTGTGTTCACTATACACAAGAAGCAAGATCGTAGTTATTTATTTCACTTAGTTCCTTAGTTAGACAATAATACGCGGAGCTCAAACAGAAACACGTCTACTCACTGCTACACATTGCTACACAATCTGGTACATTCAGAGCATTACTTCCTACTTGAACTAGTGAATCAGCCTCTCCATTTCCATTATAATTATTTGTATGAGCTGGTACATTGGCTAAGGTCATTTTGTTCTGATTGCCCAGACAAGTTTTGAATTTACTTGTGCTTATCTAAATAGAGCATTTTCTGCCATAAAGCAGTTGAAATCGAGATCTGGATGAACCTGTCTACTCAGCATATATTATTTCTTGTGGTCTTTTCTCATTTGAGATCGAATGTTATGGCCTGTGACAGGGCAAGAGACTTTTCCAGAGTTTCCGTAGCCTTATAACGTGTTATAAGGCTGATCTTCAGTAAGGACTTACAAAATTGCTGTTTTCCTGTTTTCATGAATGAAAAATATTGACAGCACCTTTCATCTTCATACTCAGATGTATCATATTTTTCAGGCAGCTGTCAGCTGGTATGTTATAAAGAGTGTTTTTTATAAGGATCTTAGAAACTATCTTTGTTCAGCTCTGCGGAATGAAAAAACTGCCTACATTCAACATCAAATAGATTCAAATAAAAACAATCCAAAACAGATGTGGAAAGATTTTGCAAAATGGAACATTCATGGTAAGCCACATTCGGTTATAGCTGACGAAATAAAAGATGTAGATAAAATAAATGATTATTTCGTTAACTCAGTGAAGAATATAACTATAAATCAGAATATCATTGGAAAGTATACCAACAACACTTTCATAACAGAACCACACATTAAACATACTTTCGATGAAGTTTCCTGTGAAGTTGTCGAAGAAACACTGAATACAATCAAGTCCAATGCCTGCGGACTCGACGGTATCAATTTAAAGATGCTGAAATACGTTTTCAAATACTGCAAAGAAGCTTTGACCAAAGTAATTAATCTTTCTCTGATCACTGGTGAGGTCCCTTCGATTTGGAAAAAGGCAATAATCACACCATTACCTAAAGTTCCAATAGCAATGGAATTGAAACAACTCAGACCAATCAATGTTTTGCCAACGATGTCTAAGCTTCTGGAAAAAATAGTGTCATCTGAAATGAAAAATCACCTCGATAAGCATAGCATTTTGCCCTTAGAGCAATCAGGATACCGAAAGCTCCACAGCACTTCAACAGCTTTAATCAAAATAGCTAACGATATCACAAGAAGTATCGACAAATCCGAGGTCACCTATTTGGTTATGCTGGACTATAGTAAAGCATTCGATGCGGTGAACCATGAGCTCCTTGTTGCCAAACTCAAATATTATGGTTTTTCTTCTGTTGCTTTAAAGTGGTTTGTTGACTATCTCACGAATCGGAAACAATGTGTTAAAATTGAGTCGAACATTTCACCCGCTCGGAGAATACACAGTGGGGTACCTCAAGGAAGTGTTCTGGGGCCCCTTCTTTTTACAATTTTCACCTCTGATTTGGCAGAAGTAATTCTTCCGAATTGGAATAAGCACTTCTTTGCCGATGATACCCAAATATATGGTTCTTGTGATCCAGATGATGTAAATGAACTTATTAATGAGTTAAATCAAAATCTGTATTCAATTAGTTTATATTCTAGAAACCACGGTTTGGATCTGAATCCATCAAAAACAGTTGCTATATGTTTAGGAAGTAGAAATGTTGTTGCTAGGTCGAAGACTTCACAAAAAAATAATATAGTTTTAGATAATGTTATTATAAACCTGAGTACCGAAGCAAAAAATCTTGGCCTTACTTTTGATGAAACTTTATCATTCGAAAAACATGTGATCAATAAACTCAAACTGTGCTATTGTAAATATAAGTCCCTTTGGAAGTACAAATATATTCTTCCTGAACATACAAAATGGAATTTAGTTAACGCTGTCATTTTAACACATCTTGACTATGGTTCCAGCGTGTACTACAATTATCTGAACAATGATTTCAAACACAAATTACAGGTACTCGAAAATACTTGCCTAAGATTTTGCCATAATAGTTTAGAGAGACGTGAGCATATAACACCAGTCTACGTGAGCATGAATCTTTTGAAGATGGAAGGTAGATTTGCCCTTCTTTATGGGTCTATAATTTATAATTTAATTCATTTCCAATTACCCAAATATTTGAGTGATGCTCTCATCAAGAGATCGGTTCTTCATAATGTGAATGTTAGAAATGCTGATTCTTTCTCGATTCCACATCACTCAACGTCCAAGTTTGAAAGAAGTTTTGGATTCATCGCACCAACCACTACCAATAACTTTCCTCAGATATTTTCACTGCCCACAATTATGAGTTTCAAAGCAGCGTTCAAAAAATATCTCTTATCACATCAGTAATTCATCAACTGATATTATATTATATAAGTATATATATATATATATGTATATAAAGTACTTGTCAGCAGAATTTTGTTTTCATTCTAAAATAATTTGTTATGCTGAAGGGACTTGTGTTGTTTGATACATATTTGTTTTTTGTATTGTATTTTTTATATTTTCATGTCTCACTCGGAAACTGTAAAGATAATCAATGGACTCGAATCATTATCATGTATAAAATGTATTATATATATATATTTCTTTTTCTTTTTTCATATTTATATTATTATATTATGTGAATGTCAAGCAGAATTGAAAAATGGCTTTGCCAATATTCTGTCTTTTTGAAGTGGTTTTGTCATATTTGAGATGTATTAGATTATTTATTATTTTTTTTTTCACTTCAATAAACATTATTATTATTATTATTATTATTATTATTATTATTATTATTATTATTATTATTATTAAAATAAATTAAGGGTTTATTTGATGTTAATTGCAGTTATGCACAGAAGATTATGATGAATTAAAGGAAGTAACTTGGTGAAACAAAAAGACAACAATTAAATATTGAAGATATGTCACATCAATATTCGCGATTTTAAAATTCACTCTGGGATGTTGGATGAAAATTATTAATCGTTGGCGATAGAAAAAACGGTTCTTAGAATTACAAACTTTTCTCTTTCATTGCACAAGAATCAGGCACTTTTTTGTGACTCTGAAGTCACTATGTATTATGATTGTATGAGTCTAGAGTTACATGCCTTGTGATGATATACGTTCAATGTATAGCGGCCCATACGCTGGATCGTCAGACAAATATGTTAATGACAGTTTAGGTTTAATTAGCCTACCAGATATTTTAGAGTTTCACTCCTGAATACGTACCCTCTTCACTCTCAACTTCTCGACGAGAAATAGATAAATTCTGCTTTGGCTGTATTTACAATTCAGTATTATGAAAGATTATATTTAATCTAGTTTTAACGAAGCCACTTATCAATTGCAGAGGTAAGAGGTAAGACTTGTAAACGTCTAAGCAAATATGTATTCCACAAAGAGGAGAGCTTTCGATAACAATGTAAATTTGTCTGCGGAACATTACTGTTTGTAGACTACACAATGTTTATCCGAAACTCCAAGTTAACGTGTCAATAATTGAGGTATTTACTTACCTACTTACCCTTTTTACTTTTGTGTCAATCAGTTTCGATGTCTCGATCATAGCTCGATAGTAAACAGCATTCTGCATATTCAAATATTACCTCGAACGTAGGTACAATTTAATTCAACGCCTGACGAAGAGGAATGCACGAAACGATCTACATATTTTGACCATTTTTTATCGTTGAGCTGTAACCGTGGGTATAACATTCACATATCATAAATGAAAAATGGATGTTTTGGTCCTTAGGGTGAACAGTTGAAGTCTACCGGGACGCGACAATGTTTGTGTTGTTTTGCATGGGCGTTTACAGGAGTTTTTGAAAAGGTTGATACAGAAAAATCCTTTCTGCGTTCTCCAGCGATTGCGGATAAGGCAATTCACACATGTATTGAGCCTATTTTTTTCACTAACATAAGGAAAATGAAAAGAAAGTAACACAAACATTGAATATACTGTAAAGGGGGCTCAGTGTCTATAAATCAATATGATAGAGGCAGTTGACACGGAATGAAATATCACGGTATGCATGCGTGAATGTTTCCATCATCATCATTTCAACCATCATCCTCACTTACTGATATGAAAGGTTCAATTTAGAGTGTGGTTTGTGATTTCAGGACCGGCTGCACAGTTTGTTACTGCACTCGACTAGAGATTTTGCAACCCAGCATGCCACACTTTGAAATGAAACTGTAAATCTCACATTATCTGTAATCAAATTGCTTCGATCACATTTCATTGTTTGATAGAAAAATGTTCAAAAACATTCTGACTACTATACAGGGTGTTTCAAATTCGATCCTCTCCATTGGGGTCTCGGTAACTATAAGAGATACGGAGATGGTTGAATTGGGGCAAAGTTGCGCATTTACCTGACTAACAATATGCCGTTGGGAAAGTTAGAGTATATCCGGAGACATCCGGAAAAAACAGAAATTTCGGAAAATGGTTTTCATTTTTTTCTGGCTTCATTTTTCGAAGGATTCGAAAATAAATTGCACTTTTTCCCTGCTACATAATAGTGTTTCCAGATTTGCTATCCGACGTTTCGTCTTCCGGCCACCATCACCAACTTTATTTTTTCTCAAGGGCGCTACATTGGATTCTTTCTGTTTTGAATGGAACCAGACTTCACCTTTTCATTGATGTTATCATGTTATCATTGAGTTATCATTCATTTTCGAAAAATTGAAGATATTGAAAAAAATTTATTCATATTATAATAGGATTTGACTTTGATGTTTCTAAATTTGACTTTCAATTTGTTACACTCAACGACATTTTGTTATTGTGAAAGTCATTGAATTTTTGGCGAAAAGTGGCTTTCAACTCCATATTGGTGGAATAATTTTTTTAAATAGCCCTAGGGAGCATGGGAGCTCATTCTATAAAAATTGGTAGGAACAACTCTTTTGATGCGACCCCCCGTTTAGGCTGTGCGCGGATTTTCGAAAACGAAAAAAATTCAAAAAAATTGGAAAAAAAATATAGTACTGTAGGACCGTTTTTGACTTGTTTTCGGTAGAGGGGGATGGAGGGGCAAAAAAAATTGGATTCAAGGAGGGAAATAATTTTTTTTAATAGCCCTAGGGAGCATGGAAGCTCATTTTACAAAAATTAGTAGCAACAACTTTTTTGATGCGACCTACCGTTTAGGCTGTGCGCGGATTTTCGAAAACGAAAAAAATTTAAAAAATTGGAAAAAAAATAATATAGTACTGTAGAGGACCGTTTTTGACTTTTTTTCGGTAGAAAGGGTGCAGGGGCAAAAAAAAATTGGATTAAAGAGGGGGAATAATTTTTTAATTTTTTCTTCGAATAGCCGGTTGTACACCCTTGGATCATTCTAGAAATAATTGTAAGAATTACTTTTTTTGATGCGACCTTCCGTTAAAAAAAAAACTGGGTTAGTCAGGAGTTAGCTCGGTCTCCTATCAACGTGTTCACAAGAAAACAGCGCTTATGCTAATATAAATCGTTTTAAAAAAATAATTAAAAAATTATTTTGTCCAGGCTATCTCTACTGGATCGGTTTCTGCAATGAATATAGAGTTTGATAGCTTTTTTGGGGAATCTGTTTGGTCAGCTTTCGCATCAATTTGCTCAGCTAGCTTTTCTCCGACCTCAGTGAAATATTCACAGAAGGTATGTGCAATTTCATGTTCATGTAATGTAATAATAATAATAATAATAATAATAATAATAATAATAATAATAATAATAATAATAATAATAATAATAATAATAATAATAATAATAATAATAATAATAATAATAATAATAATAATAATAATAATAATAATAATAATAATAATAATAATAATAATAATAATAATAATAATAATAATAATAATAATAATAATAATAATAACCCAAAAACGGAGATTTGTCTGATCCAAAGAATTACAGACCGATAACGTGCTTGAATGCGTGTTATAAGGTGTTTACGCGCATCTTATACACACGCATTCTCTCCGCAGTTGATCCGGTGTATGAACGGATATATGAGCAAAGAGGGTCAAAGAAAGGGGTTGCCGGCTGCAAGGAGAACCTGCTCATCGATAGATGTATCACGCAGGACTCCGTGCAGTACAAGCGTGACCTTTCGATGGCCTGGATCGATTACCGCAAGGCATTTGATACAACATCGCATGAGTTAATCATGCATTTGCTCAGATGCCTTGAAGTACCCGATCAAATAGTGGGATGCATTGGACAACTGATGCCGCTCTGGAGGACTCGCTTCGCTATAAAATCTGGTGGAGACATAGTCCAAACAGAGCAGGTCATCATTAGAAGAGGCGTGTTTCAGGGAGACTCCCTCAGCCCTCTTCTCTTCTGCATCTCACTATTGCCATTGTCCGTTGTACTCAGGAATACCCGTGGGTACAGCTGCGGCACCCCCAGCAACCGGAGGCATACAGTCACCCACCTGTTTTACATGGATGACCTAAAATTATATGCCTCTGGAGAAAGGGACCTACATCAGTCCCTTAGGGTGGTGGAAGAATATACGCATGCTATCGGAATGGAATTCGGGATCGACAAATGTGCCACGGTTCATCTCAAAAGAGGACGATGCGAGGAATACGGAGAGGATGTCCAGCTCGTAGACGGAAGCATCCTACATCATCTGGATGCCGGAGAGACTTATACTTACCTAGGAGTGGCGCAACGCCGCTCCCAAGAGGTAATCATAGTTAAGAACTCTCTCCGCGGCAAGTATCAGCATAAACTCCGACAGATCTGGTCATCAGAACTGTCGGGGAAGAACAAAGTTGCTGCAACTAATATGCTTGCCGTTCCAATCCTTCTCTACTCCTTCGGAGTGATGAAGTGGACTCAGGAAGAGCTGCGACAACTCGACGTAAAAACTCGCAAAATGATGCATCTCAATAGGAGCTTGCATCCTAAATCGTCTGTTCCACGGTTATACTTTCCCAGACAACGGGGAGGCCGTGGACTTTTGAGTTTGGAGTGTCTGCATAATAGAATGGTCCTGGATGGGGCCTGTAAAGTCATCAGGAGTTCAGATCCACTTCTCTGCATGGTCCGCGACCATGAAAAAGCAGGGATTGGAGCATTTCTCTTTAAGGCAGCAACCCGTGCAGCCGATGAACTTGGTCTCGTATTCGACACTGAACGGGGTAACCCAAACTCTGTCACCGAGTTGGGACCCGTTCAGCTAAAAGCTCACATTGAAGCTGCGGAGACAGAGGTCCTCCTACAGCTGCATATGGATAAGCCAATGCATGGTGTTTTCTTCAACAACATCGAAGACCTTGGCTTATCCAAAAGCTTGACCTTTGCCTTCCTCAGTTCGAGTGAGCTAAAGTCGGAGACCGAGGGATTCATAATGGCCTGCCAGGATGGTGATTTCAACACCCTCGTCTACCGTAGTCGCGTGATGGGTATAGACGTCCCTGACACCCGATGCAGGGCATGTCGTGGGGTACCTGAGACCGTAATGCATTTGCTATCAGCATGTCCAGCTTATGCGGTCTCAGCCTATATCCACAGGCATAACGCGGCGCTACGAGTGTTGTACTACCATCTAAGACACTCGTACGGTATAGACGAGACACCGGTGTTGCCTTATGTTCCGGGGGATATTGAGTCCGTGGTGGAGAATGAGAGGTGCCGAATCTATTGGAACTACTCATTCCCCACCCTCAGGCAAATACAAGCCAATAAGCCTGATGTTGTCCTCCTCGACCGTCAAAGTAAAACGATATTCGTCGTGGAGTTTTCCGCTCCAGGCGAGATGAATATCTTTCGGAAAGAGGAGGAAAAACGGACTAAATATCGAGATCTTCTCTTTGAACTCCGCAGGTTGTATCCGGACCATTCTGTCAAAATGGTGGTTCTGATTATAGGAGTCCTTGGTGGAATGATGGACACACTGCTCTCTAATTTGAAGTTGATACCGGCCTGCCGTAATATGGCACAAATCCTAGCCGCTCGAATGCAGAAGGCCGTCATCCTTGGTTCCCTTCGTCTGCTCAGAACACATGACTCTCGGACCCAATAATCACTCACCCTATGGACGTAGGGAGTGGTTATTGAGGTAAACGACACCTGCGCGTCCTCCGGATGGGTCGGAGCACCGGAGACAGGACCTGACTGGTACACTCTTAAAGGAAATAATAATAATAATAATAATAATAATAATAATAATAATAATAATAAAAATAATAATAATAATAATAATAATAATAATAATAATAATAATAACAACAATAATAATAATAATAATAATAATAATAATAATAATAATAATAATAATAATAATAATAATAATAATAATAATAATAATAATAATAATAATAATAATAATAATAATAATAATAATAATAATAATAGTAATAATAATAAAAAAATGTCTTTATTTTAATTATCCTCGGCGAAGTCCAGATAAACTGCTCTATAAGAATGAAGTGAAGATTGATTAATTTTTGGATTGACGTGCCGTTGCTTCATGGAAATTCATAGTATATGACACTAAGGAAAACACGATTACATTCTCTTGAGAAAGATACTGTGTATCGAAACATGTCACGTAGATAATAAATCTGTGCAACTTTAATCGTGTTTACCTTAGTGTCATAAAAGATTGATTATCCCGAATCATTAAATATGAAATGCCACTGGAATGGAAACAAAATGCAGCAATCCATTCTATAGAGGAACTGCTTCACGATAATGACGATAATCTTGATAGGTCAAGTACAGATTTGAGGGCCATTCGTATTACATCAATCTTGAATCAAGCTTCCGACTTCCAGATCAAACTCTGTAATACCGATCTTATTAGCGAAGTTAAGCACCGTGATATATGGAGGTAATTGAGGAAATCAATTCAGCCACATGCCGTCTGTTTGTCTCTCGTGATATAGGGATGTTCGGCTGCAGATTGTACAGGTAGTCGGATGTAGATGTATGAATGCTAATAATAACGCATTGTTCCTATTGTTCTCTTTAATTATCAACCAGCATAATTGAAGGCATAATTAAAGGGGAAGCTCGCCAACTTCGGCAAATTCTGATTTGAATATGAACGCTCGTAGCGCTTTGTTTCCGATTATATTTCTGTAATAATCGAACAATACATATTGGGTAGTGGATTTGAGGGAGAATAAACAGAACTATAGCCGATATGTGTTTGGATTTATTAGTGAACCTTTTAGACCGGGAGCCAGCTGCCATTTTTTATGACCAAAACTAAGAAAACTGAAATTTTGCAGTATGGTTCATTTAGTATTGCTAAAAGACGAAGTGACCATCAGCTTGCGCATTTGCGGTGGGTGTAGCCGCGGCAGCCACCCGTACAATTATAATAAAAGAAACAAATATTAAGTAAGCTGAGACTTGGTTTGCAGGTTTACTACAATGTAAATGTGCCGTTGAAAACACCATTTTTGTTTGTAGCATCTACATAAAAACACCCTGTATATTTGAAATTTGTACCAATTATACCAAAATATCGCTACCATTAACTCTTGAAATATGAGAAATTGAAATCAGGCTTCACTAGAGCATCCAGGCACGCTGCAAGATAGTGCAAAAAAAATGTCAATTGCAATTGTGCCAAAACTAACGATTCGACAACGCCTGTTTTGTGCAAACATAAAGTACATATGATTCAAAACTTTCGTGAGGAAGGCCAATCGTACTTTTTGAAAAATGGCGAACTTATTAATTTATCAAAAAATCGAAAAAAATTCCGGTTTTTCCAGTTTTTCTCCATTACTAATGATCCGACCTGGTCGCTAAACATCCCATTTTGTTCGTATTTCAATTATCTAAATTTCTTTTCATATTGCTCTATTAGTTTTCATTTTATAAGCAAAAGAATTTTAAAAAAACATGTTTTTTGTTATTTGAATGTTTATAACGAACTAATAAATGATAGTTGCTAGTCGAAAATGTAACAGAAAATAACTACGGACTGTACTTCATGTGATGGCATAGTCGGTTTCCTACTAGTATTTTTGTTAAAAACTCACTCATTTTATGCTCTATTGCTTGGAGTAATTTTGGTAAACAGTTTTTGTCTGAATAATTATTTGCCAGCTGATTTGTCTCTCACTGCGACATGAAAAAAAATCATTACTTCCTATTCCATTTTTTAATCGCCAATAAACATATTTCATTTTCGCACCAAATACCGAAGCGGCATCTGCAGTCGTGCAGATAAAAATAATATTTCAATCTCTCGAAGGATTACCGAAATGTCCATGGTGAATGACGAATGTCTAGCTGATATTAGAAGAAGCGTGATTGAGAAATAAACACGGAAGTGAACGATTCGATATGAAAAAACAAATGGCAATTCTCGTTTTCTCTCTTCGCACACTTGGGGAGAGACTACACAACACGTGCGAAAGAAGTCTGCAGATATATCACATCATAATGCTGTATTCTTCGTGTTAGATACCAATAAAAACGGAAACGAATACGATTGCGGAAATGGTGGCACGTTACTTGATCAGGACCGTTTCGAAAGAATTGTCGAGGACTGTGAAACATGAATGTTAAGTTACTTTTGGTATCATAGGCCGTGATATAATAATGTCAGTCAATTAATAAACACCTTGAATACACTGGAGTTTTATCCTCACACCAAATCACTATTTTTTCAGTAACCAAGTGCCATCTTCTGGGAAAAGATGAAACTAATCATAGCTTACAGAATTGGCTTGATCCATACTCGTATTTATTACACCAAATACGTAGCGTAGTCACTCCTCGAAAAAAAAACTCGACGGGTCTGACAGATTTTCAATTTTTTCTAATACTTCGGAGGTAAGGAGGGGGGGGGGCAAGTTTTAGGTGAGACACACTGTGTGTAATTTGTATTTGTCAGCATTCTAAGAATAATAATATTTCGTAAACAAATACCTGAGTTGGTCTGATTTCTAGGACTCTTTTGTGGATAAATTTGATTCCTTCTATTCTATCAAAGCCGGTTTTCGATAGTTTTCTAACTTTCCGAGAAAACCCAAATAAAAATTTCTTTTCTTAACTTGAAGTCAAACACTTTTTTAGTTCCACCACATATTTTTTGGAAAACACAGACAAAAATCGGTACCTGAATACAATGAAAAAGTACAGTGATTCCATGAAAGGTTTCATCAACATTGGTCCTATGAACGGAATCGTTATGTCAATGTAGCACTGGTTATTGATACTATGAATAAGCATGTTCATACTATTAAAGAAACGTTAATTGCATGATCAAGTACATTAAATAGGTTCGTTATTTTAACGAATCCCATGTATCAAATGAATCAAAAGTATTCATTCGATTAATGATTCCTTTTTATAATATTGATTATTACTGTTTTTTCTAGGGATGAATGTTGTATAATTGATATAATGAACTCGTTCATTGCGACTTTTGAATGCTGGTCGTTACTATAATGGAGTTTTCTTGAAAGCAATTAATTACATTCGTTGATTCAATCATTGGTGTACATTGAATTAATGAATTGGGTTTATTAATTGAATAAGCGGTATTTATCCAACCAATGTATGTTAATTAATGCAAAAAAGGCTTTTGATATTGATGATACAGTGAACTTCTAAATTTAGGAAAACATCGCATGCGTGATGCTGAAGGTGCATCACCTAAAACATGAAATGCATTGAGAAAATGTTCTGAATTACCTACTCCAGATGAAAAATTGGCCTCTATGATTTAATTTCAGGAATATAAAGTGCTCTCAGTTTTGAGAATGAATCGTGTTATTAAGTGAAGTTATTTACTTTTTTTTTAAATTATAGTGTGAGGTAAGCCTAAAATAACTTTTCGTTTTGAATTTTTGATAAACTTAGCCCGGAACTAGCAAAGTGTCCTGAACCTTTTGAGTTGTATTTGACATTTGCAATATGTTTATTTTCCTGGAGAATAATTGATGCATCTTCCAGTTTTTCTCAGCTCTAATGAAAAATTGTTCAATGCATTCAATACTTCAGTTGATAACGATATATTAGATGGAAGAGTGAATTATAATCCTATTTTTATCAATATTATCAATTATTTCCGAAATAACAAATCCAGCATATCCACACATGCAGTGAATATTAAATAGGATTCATGAGAACATTAATTCAAATATATCTAAACTAGAAGGTACAACTCAGTAGAAAAAAGTATATTGAATGTAAATACTATTATTATCATTATTCCTATAAAAACTACCTAATGAATTATATCAATTAGGAGTACGAACCTTGCAAAGATAAAAAAAATTCAAAAACAAAAACTGTATTATGTTCCAAATCTACTCCTTCGATTATTCAAAGATATCATTCATTCATCATCCAATGCTTGCTGAAATTTAGGCGACCGGCAAATAGGCCTGATCAACCGGTTAAGATAATATCTGAATTGCTGATGGTCAAGACATAAAACGTTGATGATTTACGACATCTGTACCAATATAATAAAAACTCACTTTCACTCATGTCTGGCTTGCTTAGACTAGGTAGCAATGTTTTCATTCCTTTGTTTTTCACACTTTGAGAAAAGTTTTTCCATACAAGCTCCCCAATTATCCAGCAGTCCATTTGCATTGTCAGGTTAAGTGGTAGAACAAAAACTACGGTGTCCCACTGTAGTTTTTGAACTTCGCCTTTTGTTGTATTTTTTATACTGAATAAAGACCCTCATTATTATTATTATTATTACATAAAACTTCAAAATCCAAATCAATCTTCAAAAAAGAAAAACAAGTAAACTGAATGTCCTAGTTAGGTATAGCATCCTATACCTAAATTTAATCCAGAGGGTCGTTGGTATGGAGGTGAGTTCTTAAATAAGTCTGCTTTTCTTCTCCTGAATATTTGTTGAGGTTCATACTAGCTACAAGATTTCTAGCATATATCAAGTTCTTCTGAAATTATATTGATTATCATATTTTTACCATATTTTGAAGTCTTTTCTACTACCTTCAACATTGGGGTTTGGATCTGAAAAACATGTAATAGTACCTCACAGTATATATCACAGAAATTCAAGATCTCACCTGATTTTATTTCGCAACTTTTAATTTTTGTTTGTGGTCGCTTCTAAGTCTTCACCTTAATATGCTCTTCAAATTAGAGCACTTATTATACAATTTTCTTCATTCACTTGTTCGATAATACTCCTATAGGAAACATAAATGAATTTATTATTTATGAAATATTATTTCTTCATATTCTTAACACTTTTCGGTGGGAAATCTTGCCAAAATCTCTCTCGTCGATAGCTCTTTGAAAACACCCTCAACTTCAAAGTATTGTGCTACAGTTTTCATTAACAATGTCCTCTGTTCTCGAATTCATTAATCTTTTTGAAATTAAAAATGACAATCAAATTTTATCTCCATTCGAAACATAAAGAAGAACAATCTAAGAGTAAAGTGTGGATACCTTTAGACAAGTACTTACCTCTTCGTCTCCCTCTTTCACAAGCGACAAAATAACCCTACGTCTGCAGTTCAAACTCAACTAAATTTATAAACATTTCGAAAGTGACTAGACGCCGAATACACTTCCCTTCCACATTTTTGTTGACACCCTTCACACATTCAGCGCCTCAACGAACACGTTCATTAATGGAATGAATTCTTCATTCGATGATCAGTACATTCATATTATGAATTCATGTGAGCTCATTTACATTCGATATATTCCAAGAATCAATAGCAATATAAATTTTTAAAAACTTTTCATTTCGTTAAACGTTGAGCAAACGAATATTACCAAGATTACTTATGTTTCGGGCGTCCATCATCTTAATGGTTGAAAGATTTCTATCTCTTTCAAATTTTTTCACAACGTTCATTGTATAAATAAATACCTATGTTTTTCAGTGAATCTAAATTTATTGGCTCGATGAAAAATGTATTGTTTCATTGAACGGAGAGGTAATAAGTGGTATTCATTAATTTAATGTACCATATTTTTTTCAGTGCACATTATTTTCTAACTCAAGAAGTCAAATGTCGAGTTTCATAGTGCTACAATTAATACTTAACTTTTAGCTCAACTTTGTCAGTGTTTACTAGACCAATGGTAGTCTTCTACATGATGAAATGGTACCCAGGGTCAACTCTGCAAGTGTTCCTGAAAAACTGCTGAAAAAAATTTAGCTATAACCATATGCAAAGCTAGTGAACAAGCCAATAATAAGCAAATGAAAGAAACTAATTGAAACCAATTGGATATTAAAACTACGAATGTAAATTTACTGAGAAAAAGTGCAGTATTCAAAATAGTGCAGCATTCAAAAATAAAACATACTCTTTTCATTGTAGAAGATGTGGCATGAAACACATGAGCGGGGATAGCTCGAACGGAGAGCGCCGGTTCACCGATATCTGAAGCCAAGCAACGCTATGCGAGGCCATGGTTTGGATGGGTGACCAAACGGACCTTCCTTCAATATTCTCCTCGGATCGTGCTAAGAATCGCACGTAAAAAGGTAAGACCTCGTTACTCCTTAGCTCGCACAAGTTTTGACTTTTGAGAGCTGCCGTTCGTAAGGGGGCGACAGCTGGTTAACGGAAAAAACAATTTTAAACAATTTTTTTTTAAATTTTGTTTTTAACAATGAAACACATGAGAAAAAAATACCCTGCTAATGGATATAAATGTGAAATATGTAAGAAGAAAGGGTATTTCCAAAGCGCTCCATGAATCAAAATCACAGAAGAAGAAACTGAAACATATTAATATTGTAGCAGATGAAGATAATGTAGAGAGCACCTATAGATGAGGAAGTGTTACGTAAATTCAGTAAAAGAAAATGGTGGAGAGGATTGGCATGAAATGCTGAAAGTTGATAAGAAGACATTCGTGGTTAGATTAATTTCAGGAGCTCAGTTCAACGATTTATCGATATGTTCAGATCTGGAACTAAGAGGTATCATCAAACCCTCAAGCAGCAAATGACTGGTCAGCTTGAGTGAAGATCAAATTCCAGTCATACTAGAAGTGACATTGGCATGTCAACTCAAGAGTAAGAATGTTGAAGATCAAGATCAAGATTCTTGGAAGAAAAACATGTCTCGATTCGGGTCTAGTTGTCAGCGTTTGTGAAGGCAAAAGTACTTTCCAGGATGAAGATATCTTGATGGATATTTCAAAACATTTATTTTAAAACTCCCGAACTGTGAAATTTATTGAAGTTTATGTTTACTTATATAAGTTATTATGAATATTCATCAATTATCAATTCAACTTTTACACTTTTCGCTATGTTGATTTCGTTAATTCATCAAAATTCACGGGAATAACCATTAACAAGTTGAACTGGCTAGATTATTTTTCTGCATGTCAAAGCAAATTGACAATGATTTATCTTTATAATATTATGAGAAATAAATGCTTGCATAGTATATTATATTATTATAGTAGGTACAAATTTTTCAGGCACAATCGTATACTTATGCTATTTCTGTATTATTTGGTGTAATTTAGGAATTTAGGTACAGATAAAATATTCATCCAACCAAGCAATTCAATAAAAAAAAAATGCTGACAAAGTGGATTTGAAGACAGGTCATTCTGCATCCAATTGTTCAAAAAGCTATTCGAATACGAGGATGTATTGATATCTAGTTAGCCTAGACCAGTTCAAAAGAGGTAAACTTTCCATTAAAGATGATGACCGATCGGGAAGGCCAGTTTCTGTGTCAGTCCCCGAAAATATCGAGGCAGTTCATGACATGATTTTAACAGGCCGTCGAATTGGGCTAAAACGGATATCTGAAGCATTGAATATTTCATACGAACGCGTTCATCATAAAGTTCACGTCAATTTGGACATGAGAAAAATTGCTGCAAAATGGATTCAAAAATGTTTGAATGTTGACCAAAAGCGTGCAAGGGTAGTATCATCGCGTTCGATCTGTGCTGGATTTGAATACGATGTAGACTTCTTAAACCGAAATGTTACTATAAATGAGACATTTCTACGATCCAGAAATAAAGCAACAATCGATGGAATGGCGATACTCCGGTTCTCCAAGACCTGAGAAGTTTCATGTCCAAAAATCTGCTGGAAAAGTTCTTGCTTCAGTTTTTTGGGATTGCCATGGAGTAATCATGATTTATTTTTTGGATAAGGGTAGAACAATAACTGGAGATTACTATTCGACATTACTGACCACTCTACGGGAAAAAATTAAAGAGAAAAGACGCGGAAAGCTATCCAAGGGTGTTTTGTTTTTGCAGGACAACGCACACAAATCTCATGTTGCCATGCAAAAAATTCGTGATTTAGGGTTTGAAAAACTAGAACTGTCTTGAAAAATAGGGGTTATTAAATGTCTGTTGTGCCCCACGTTCCGCGCCATGTTTTGAAAAATATGGGTCACGTCTGGGCAAACATGCATTAGACTGAAGAGGAGGGGAGGATGGAAGCTCTACTTGAGTTTGGCGGTTTTCACGAGCTTTTCTCATCTGTTTGAATTCAACAAACCACTTCCATTCCTATTTCTCCTCCTCAGACATCACTTGCCGAAAAGCAGGGATTTCGCTATTCGTGCGGGCCGTTTGATGAACGTTTCCGCGTGCAAGTGGACCCCTTTCAAGGCTGTTCCCTGTGCTAGCTCGAGAGACATTGAGACCCGAAATTACTGAAATATTGTCAGGAGTTCGGGGGCGGTTTTGGTCAAACATTCTCACTTCATTCATTCTCGACTCTATTTGCGAGTCTGCAGAAATATTAAGTGGACTGGAGGTCCCTGAACGTAACGTATTACGTTCTAAATTCTGGAATGCTTCCAAAATTCGGCGTGGAGTGCCGGTATTTTTCGGGGTTTGAAATTCCCCAGCGGGTTGGCCGCCGAAAGTCAAAAAACTAGGTGAGGCCCTCAAAGGCCTATTATCAAAATTTTGAGCTGAAATTTCCCTCAGACTCAGATCATGCCCTGTATTCTGATCAACAGAAAAATTGAATCGAGATTCATCATCATTGTCTTCATCAGGACAGCCCACAACGTGACTTTTATCCACATTCACATCATCCATACTACAATGCACAGAGTTTAACCTAGGAGATGCAAATAAATTTAAATGAACCGGTTTTTGAGAATCCAGGTGGTAACTAGATTCTGTAGCGTTATTTTCGACGCGACGCGATTCAACAACTAATTGTGAGCGCTTCAGGAGAAATGCGTGGGGCTCGCCTTCCTTGACGGCCACGCTTGGTGAAACCCTTGGGTTTCTATTTATTGTGGGGCTCTCCAAACTAGAGCCAAAAGAAAAATTATTTTCAACAGAAAATGTACCACTTATAGGAGCAGTTAGGATGGGCGGTAAGGCCGGATGTTTCTCAAACAGAGAACAATCAAGAGCTTGGTTAGATATAAAACTCGTGAAATTTTCAGCGGGGTGAAGTACACAAGAAGTTGGTTGAACTTTTGTTTGTCTGCGAGTCCTCGGACGTAAATTGTAGGACATTAGGGGAATGTCAAAAGTGAAGTTACTTCCTAAGAAAAAATAATCGCGTGCCGTGATTTATACTTAGTAAATTCCCCTAAGACAGAACTAAACAACGCGTACAATGCTAAACCCTATATTCAAATAATCTCTGAAAAAAAAAAAAATGGGTGAATATCACCTGTGCGGAATTCGCACACAGGCACTTATGCAGAAACGCTATATAAAAATAGTACCCTCAAATAAATGCTGAAAATAAAGGTATGGTTATATTATCCGCTCTGTACTCGGGAACGCTAGTGCCAGGAACGCTTTATATACAAAAAAATACCATCAGATAATTGCTGAAAATAAAAGGTAAAGTTATGTTATACGACCTGTGCTCAGAAACACTAGTGGCCCAATCAATAGTGCAAAAAAAAAAAAAGGAAACGCAACACTGCACTGCAATAATAGCAAATCGCAAACCGCAATAACACTGCACAATAATTAAGCCGTGGCAAGAACTCTGTCTCGTTGACTTATTATCACTTTAAAAAAAAAATACCGACTTATGCCCGCGTCTCGTCCGTACTGACGTCCGACGCTACGTGTCCTATACCCGCGTCTTGTTCGAACCGACGTTCGAAGCTAAGTCTACTATACCCGCGTCTTGTTCGAACCGACGTTCGAAGCTAAGTGTTATACCCGCGTCTTGTTCGAACCAACGTTCGAAGCTAAGTGTCCTTTTTCACTATTCCAAAACTCTCCTCTGCCCTATTCGAAAGCTAATTTCCCAGAACTTTCTGCAAGGCATAAAAAAACCGATTGTGTCTGCATACCATATGTCTCCTTTTCCACAGAACTGCATTCAAAAACATTATTTTTCCTCAAAATCTTCAACATTCGTTGAAGAGGCAAACAGTAAAAATAATATTCTTTAGAATATTTCAGACCCCCCTGTGCTGAGAACATCTTTTAGTCCGAAAACAACTCAAGTATTGTTTGCCCGCCTAGAATAGTTAACAGATGTCTTAATCTCTTCTTTTTTCTAAGCAACCCATTTCGTGTACTCGGTATCTACTTTCTCTAGCTAGGGTGGCCATAAACCAGCGCCGAGAAACGGATGAGATCGTCGAAGTTTTTAGAAATGCGTGTGAAAGGTTTATTTCAATAAAGTTGACATATCATTCGCGGGGAGATTATTAATATAGATTTCCATACGACAGAACACCCCCCTCATTCGCCGGATTTGGCTCCGTTCGACTATCATCTCTTTCCCCAACTGAAAAAAAGTTTAAAAGGTCGTAAATTTTCTTCCAACGAATAATAATAATAAACGCTGTGGAGGTCTGGTTTGCAGAGAAAGAAGAAACGTTTTTTTTGCAAGGTCTAGAGACGTTGCAGGTTCGCTGTAATAACTGTATCCAATTAGGAGGAGAATATGTTGAGTAATAAAATATTTTGACATTGAAATTTTGTTCGGTTAAGTAGGCTAAGAATTTTTCAAAATATCCTCGTACTAACGTGACAGAAGTAAATTATCATTAATAATTATTATTGTTTCCTTCTCGCAAAAAATTTATTCAGAGCAAGAGTGACTATGCATGCCAGCTGAATATTTCACTTCTTAACTGAGGTAAAATTTGAAACATCCAATCATGACAAATTGAAGATATGTTATTTTATCTCTGCGCGAGTTTTGTTATATCTGGAAATATTTAAAATTTCAAAAACCGCGAATAATTAAACTACACTCATTTGCAAGTTACATTAATCAGAACACTATGACTCCAAACTTGCTTTACAATAATTAACTTTGAATTGTAACACATTTTCCTCCCAATTTGAGAACGGACCTGTATAAAGGTTACCCAACTAGACTTTCACGAGCTGTTTTTTATTGGAAAAACGAATATATTGTTCATCAATTTACTGATGGGAAAACACAACCGGATTTAAAGTTTTCCAATATTGCGGGTTCAACCAGATTTAGTCTTTTGTTATTGTTAGGAGATAATAAAATTTATATTGAGTTCGAAAACTTCGTCAATATTGGACTTGTTTTAATAATGGAAATCATTACAACTTCTACAAGCATTGGGGATTTGTTCGATTGGGCCTTTTTAGTCTTATATAACTTCCAACATTAGATTATTCAGTTTAGCGTGGAATTATCCTTGTTTCATAATGGTAACAGATGTGAGAAATGACTTTCGAGTTCTGCCATATTTTCCTTTGAATGAAGAGGGTTGAATCAGTCGCCCAAAGTACTTGATATTTATTGAGCGTATTTCATATTACCTCAACAAGAATTTGAATAATAGTACATTATATACCGCGGGACTGAAGTAGTACATTTAATCCTGAAGGTAAAGTTTATGGCCCGACCGCAGGGAGGGCCATAATTTACCTGAAGGATTAAATGTACTTCAGTCGCAAGGTATATACGATACTTTTCGTACTTCCGGTATGATTTTATTAATTATTTCAATAATTTCAATCAGTTTTTTCTCTCATCAACTCATTTAATAAACTGTCTTTAAAATAAGTTACCATAGTAACATTGCGTTGTGACAGTTATAATTTAGAAACATTGTCATTACTAGTGTCATTGTAAAGAAACATTGTTATTGATAATTATTGGTATCATGAGTGAAGAAGGTGTATCTGATATTGATAAAAGAGCAGCCGAAGTAGGTGAAGAATTGTTACCACCGAAATCTAGAAAACTATACGAGCAGCAGTACGATGCTTTTAAAAAGTGGTGCCGCTTAAAAAATGTGAGACAACCTACTGAAAATGCGCTGTTAGTCTACTTCGATGATAAATCAAAAGCGGTTTGTGCCTCAACTCTCTGGGCACATTACTCAATGCTGAAATCGGTTATTAACATTAGAGAAGATATTGATATAAGTAAATTTCCAAAATTATTAGCTTTTTTGAAGAGAAGAAATGAGGGATTTAAGCCAAAGAAGTCAAGAATTCTCACGTCTGAGCAGGTAGATCAGTTCTTACGGGAGGCTCCGGATGATAAATATTTAATGCTTAAGGTAAATTTGGAAATTTGTTTATATTCAGAAATTTTAAGAAATCAATTTTTTTGTAGGTTGCACTTATTTTGGGCGTTGCGGGAGCTTGTCGTGGAAAAGAGTTGGTTGATTTAGAAATCGACGATGTGAGAGATTTGGGCGATTCCTTCCTAATTGCGATTAGAAACACCAAAAATAAAATTGACCGAAATTTTGTGATCAAAAATTCAGAAAACAGTGCCATCAGTTTTGTGGCGATATTTCGGAAATATGTGGCATTGCGAAAGACAGGGACAACTCATTCAAAATTTTTTGTTCAATACATCAACAAAGAATGTACTACGCGAGTAGTAGGAAAAAACATGTTTGGTACATTTCCACGGCAAATAGCAGCTTTCTTGAAATTAGAAAATGCGACGTCTTATACGGGACATTGTTTTAGACGCACATCTGCGTCTTTGTTAGCTGATTCGGGAGCAACAATAGACGTGCTGAAGAGACATGGAGGATGGAAATCCTCCAACGTGGCCGAGGGATATATTGAATCGTCTATTAAAAATAAACAAAAAATTTCAGATAAAATATTTGGTCAAGTCGCCGATTCGTCCACTATAGTTATGCCACAGTCCTCATTCTCGCTTCCTGTTTCCGCAGGATATTCGAAACAAACACCAGTTCAATATGAAAAGGACCTATCTGTTACTCGTCAGTTACCTGCTGCATTAACCCAGGAAAGACTGGTCAATATGACGAACTGTCACAATATTAATTTGAATATTAACGTTAATTACCATTCTAATTAATTATATTTTTCAATAAAATATCCCTTAAATTCGTTTGTTTGTGATTTAATCGTTCCGGGAGTTTCGTCAATATTTAATCCCGGAGGGATTAAATGTGACACTTTAGTACCTGTCACAAGGGAGTGAAGTTGTCACTTTAGGCCCGGAAGTACGAAAAATTCATTTGAATCTCTTCAAGAATCCGGTGGATAAAGTGCTCCAAAATTTTGCTATTTATTTATTTATTTATAAATTTGAGGCCACCCAACAGGCACTGCCCAATAATAGAGCGGCACAGTATTACAATTGTTTTAGCAAACAGTACTGAGTATGTATTTTACAATAAGATTTTTATAATAGCTTATAATAATTAAATGTGCTTAAAAACTAACAGTGATTAATGATTAATGTTTATGGAAGAATAGTGACGATATGTCTAGTTGTACAGAATTTGTTTGACTCTACTTTTAAATCCAATAAATGAGACACTGAATATGTCCGGATCATTATTTGATTTGTTCAGAGTATTAAAAGTTCTGATACACCTTGTTAATGGAGAATTGAGTAAAAAATTTGTTGAGCATTGGGGAACTTTTAGAAGTTGTCTATTCCTTATATTGTGCTGCAAGCTGTTAAGATAGCATAGTTGTAGGCAATATGGAGAATCTGTTAGATTATTTAATAATTTATATATAAAACAAATATCAAAAAATTTTCTTCTCAATTCCAAATGTTCTAACTTATAGAATTTTAAGTTACTTTCATAGGAATAATAGTGCCTTTCTTTGTTGAATCTAAAGTTCAATCGGTTTATGAATTTCTTTTGTACATTTTCTATTGTCAATGAAGCAGTTATAAAATGGATTCCATATAATGGATGAATATTCGATGATAGGTTTAACAATAGTATTATACAATATAATAATAGACTTCCAACAACTGAAGTCCTTAGTGACCCTAAATATGAATCCTATGTTCCTAAGTGACTTTTGGGTTATAAATTCAATGTGTTGTTCAAAGGTTAATTTGTGATCTAAAATTATTCCGAGATCTTTTACAATGTCTGTCTTTCCAATGATGGCGTCTTTCAGTTTCAAGTTGTACGTTATGTGTTTGTTACTACGAGTGAAGACAATCTGATAGCATTTCGAAAGATTGAGATGGAGTTTGTTGAGTGAGCAGTAGTCTGAAAATCTATTCAAATCTAATTGAAGATCTATATAGTCGTGGACAGTTTCAGTGGTCGTGTACATTTTCAAGTCATCAGCAAAGAGAGTATGCTTTGTACTATGAAAACAGGCTGGCAGATCGTTGATAAAGATGTTAAACAATAATGGTCCCAGGTGTGACCCTTGCGGGACACCTGATGTAACAGGGCCGCATTTTGATTTAACACCATTAATCACTACTAATTGCGTCCGTTGATCTAAATAAGAGGTTAGTAGGTTCAAAAGATGCCTATGCACACCGAATTTTCGAAGTTTGACTACCAGAGTTTTATGGTGTACCTTGTCGAATGCCTTCGAAAAATCCGTGTACCATTTTCGTGAGAACATCTTGGATGTATGGGACCAAATTGGTTAAAACTGATCTTTTCGCGAAAAAACCATGTTGAAATGGGTTGATGGAAGTGCGCACTTGAAAAAATAAATCCTTGTAAATAATAGCCTCGAATAGTTTACCAAGCTGATTCAGTAGCGAAATGGGCCTGTAGTTAGCCATGTTGGATTTATCTCCTGATTTGTGGACTGGTACGACCATTGCAACTTTCCATTGTTTAGGAAATATGCCGCATCTTAAGCATTTGTTGAATAAGATTTGAAGGGGTTCAATAATAGAGTTGATGCATCTTTTAAGAAATAATGTCGGTATACCATCAGGTCCGGGACCTTTTTTGATATTTAGGTTCTGTATGGCATTCCGTACCTGTTCCCTCGTTATATATGATATCCCAAAGTGTAAGAGGTTTTCAGAATTGTTAATATCGACGAGACAGGGAGAGTTATCTGATTCAAAAACGCTGCAAAAATAGTCGAAAAACAGATTAGCAATTGATTCAACGTCATCTGCATTTTTATTTTCAAAGAACATTTTGGCCGGCAATGATTTATTTTTCGACTTATTTGCGATGAATGACCAAAAGACTTTTGTATCATTGTCGATGGATCTTTCAGTTCTGTCTATGTACCTAGCATAGTCGGATTTTACGTTTTGTTTGAATAATCTGCGATAATTGGAAAATTGAAAGTAATCATTTTGATTATTGAACATTTTCCATTTTTTGTGACTTTTTTCTTTTTTCTTAATTATAATTATCGTATTGCGGCTGTACCAGATGGGATATTTCTTTTTTGAAATGGTCTTCTTGGGAACATAGGACTCTATAAGTGTGTTAACAATTCCGTAAAAAATGTCAACGCAACATTCGACATTTTGATGTGATAGTGTTGTTGTCCAATTGATGGTACTAAGCCTATTATTGATTGAGGTGTAGTCTGCTTTGTCAAAAAAAGTTTTTGTATAATTATTTCCTATCATTAACTTATTAGTACTGAGTTCCAGCGAGATTTCAAGTGAAACATGATGTGGATCTTCTTCAACAAATGGGAAAAAACTTTTTTTGACTTTGGGGTTCGAGACGAGTGACAGAATTAGATCCAATTGTTTGCGATGAGCATTTACGATATCAGAGTGTTGTTTTAGATTCAAGAGTGATATGGTGTCAGTGAAAAGTTCACCAAAGGCATCTCCAGTACTGAAGGGACAGAGTGATTGAAGTTCTACGTTATAGGACCAAACGATTTTTGGAAGATTGAAATCACCGACAACTAAAATTTCGTCGTTACTCTTGTTAATATTCATGACGATATCAGTCAGTTTTCGACTAAATATCTCAAAGTCATTTAATTTAGCATGTGGAGGTATATAAATACAACAAATATGCAATTTCTTACCCTCATTCAGTACTACAGATACCCAGATGTGTTCTATTATACCATTTGTAATCCAATCGGGGACACTAAACGACACCAGGTTGTTCAATACCCCAATCATTACCCCCCCACCATCACTTTTTCCACTAGTTTGAGGATCACGGTCGTTTCTGTAGACATTGTAGGAGTCTGTGAAAAGTTGCTATGAAATAGTCTGGTAGCTACTTCTAAAAGTGCTACCAAATTTTGCTGAAATAGTCTGGAAACTACTTCTAATATATTATGTACTTGTATTATTATCATTGGAAAGCATGATATCCCCAGGAAATAATATCCAAAGTATTATCGTTTTGAGAAAGAAGATGATGTTTAATAGTTAATAACTACTTTCTGGGCCGATATCATGACTAATATTGAAACTCATCTGTCAGACCTATGCAGATCCTGAAATGCAAGTAGAAACTTTTTCTGCTTTATAAATACACATAGACTTTAGACTTGAACTTGAATGGGTGACCAACTGCAGACCGGTTCAAAATCATAACTACTTGTGAGTCAGTGAGCTTATGGGTATTCACAGGTATAGCCTTTGTGAATACCATCTGTAAACCCCCACAGAAAGTAGGCAAAAACCTTGTCTTGACGACATCTAACGGCATAGGTACAGTTCTTATAAGGTGAAAAGCCTAATAATTGATATTTATTATGAAATAATTATTCGTTTTTCTATTACTACAATTCTTGTCACAGTATACCAAGAGCATCTTGATCAATTTGCGAGGAGGGGAAAGGTACCTGGGGAATTTTGTATTCACATTTATCGAATGTTTGAAGAAATTAGGAAACTCATTTCTTTCTTCGATTTTTATGATTTTTCACATACTTTCGCAAATATATTTTGTACCTAGGGGCATAATGAGATGAACCTATGAACAATGATGAAATAGTAACAAATCAAAATACACCCATTATTCAGAAAACTTCCACTATTAAATATTACATAGAGAAACTTAAAATTATTTGATTACTTATATTTCGGACGTCCATCATCTTAATGGTTGAAAGATTTCTATCTCTTTCAAATCTCTTTCCTGGTTGTTGCAAATTGACATTGCTCTCTCCACCAACGTTCTTACGATTCCCCTCTTTGTGGAGTTTGGTTGATTAGAGTAGTTGAGGTACTGTCCTGTGTGTGTCTTCTTCCTGTAAACAGAGGTGAGGGTTCCAGTGTCTGTTCTTTCAGCTTTCACATCGAGAAACGATAGGGTACTATTAGTTTCCTTTTCCATTGTGAATTTGACTACTGCAGTGCTGCTTACACAACTCATACTTTCAAGAAAAGAGGCGTTTCTTCTCCCAAGTTGATGGACTGCCGATGGGATCTTCTCTCTCTCTCCAGTAATCGCCAACCTATACATGGAGTGGTTCGAGGAATTGGCTATCAGAGAGGCAAAATACAAACCAAAACTATGGCTAAGATACGTAGACGACACCTTTATCATTTGGAACCATGGAGATGAACACCTTCGAGAATTCTTCGCCAGAATGAATAACATGAGGGCTTCAATCAAATTCATTCTGGCAAAGAATTCTCGAAGGTGTTCATCTCCATGGTTCCAAATGATAAAGGTGTCGTCTACGTATCTTAGCCATAGTTTTGGTTTGTATTTTGTCTCTCTGATAGCCAATTCCTCGAACCACTCCATGTATAGGTTGGCGATTACTGGAGAGAGAGAGAAGATCCCATCGGCAGTCCATCAACTTGGGAGAAGAAACGCCTCTTTTCTTGAAAGTATGAGTTGTGTAAGCAGCACTGCAGTAGTCAAATTCACAATGGAAAAGGAAACTAATAGTACCCTATCGTTTCTCGATGTGAAAGCTGAAAGAACAGACACTGGAACCCTCACCTCTGTTTACAGGAAGAAGACACACACAGGACAGTACCTCAACTACTCTAATCACCCAAACTCCACAAAGAGGGGAATCGTAAGAACGTTGGTGGAGAGAGCAATGTCTATTTGCAACAACCAGGAGTCATTGGAGGCGGAAATTAACCATATCAAAAAGGATCTACGCCGAAACGGATACTCCGAGAAACTCATAGGAGAAGTTCGGAGACAACTCGAAAAGACCAAGACAACCGAAGAAAGACCACAAAACCCCGTTCTCATTCTTCCCTATATCAGGGGTATCTCCGAGAAGATCAGAAGGATCGGAAATAAATACAACATTAAGAGTTGCTTTCAATCCGGCAGTACCTTACGAAGCTTCCTCACCAAGACGAAACCAGAGAACACAACAGAATCCAGCAAAAATTGTATTTACAAAGTCCCATGTGAATGTGGAGATTCCTATATCGGAGAGACCAAGAGGCCATTATCAGTAAGAATAGCCGAATACAAAAAGTGGACTCAACGAAGGGAAACATCAAAATCGAAAATTGCTGACCACGTCTGGACAAAACACCACCGAATTCTTTGGGACAAAGCTAGTGTTCTTCATAGAGAGGAACATTGGTTCAAACGGAAATTTATGGAAACCACCTATATAGAAGCCAATAGTGCCTTCAGTCAACCAAGCGTGGAAATTAAAAACGTATGTAAACCTCTCATGGACCGTTTTGGAGGGAGAAAAAGCGCGAAACCACGCGCGCCACAAGACCGCGCGTAATTACACCGTGATTACACTTTAATTATAGACCTATAAAAGGTCGCGTAGCATATGATTTTGTCATTATTCACCAGAAGACGATTGCGGATTCAAGCAATTGAAACGTTGTGAAAAATTTGAAAGAGAGAAATCTTTCAACCATTAAGATGATGGACGTCCGAAATATAAGTAATCAAGTTACTACTTCGTCTAAAACATTAAAATTATTTATTAAGTTCAAGCAAGAATTTCTTCTTATTCTTGTGTTCAACCATGATTTATTTTATTGGCCGACACTGGGAATTAAATTGTATTGAATTAGCTAGATGATGAACCTGACTGAGGCAGTTTCCTGACAATATCATTAATATGAGCTGTATACCAACTGTCGTCTTCAACGACAAATGGTGAGCCATGAGCGATTTTTTTTTTAAATATCAAATATTAATTTAAATTTGGTGGCTTTATAATAGTGGGATTGTTTTTTCCTTTCAGAAGCACCAAAACAAAATCACCTTTCTGGAGGTTTCTGAAGTTGGTATAATCTATTTCTAAATCTGACAATGGCTAATCTTTTTCTGAAGAACCTCTTATGTTCTCATTTCTAAACTTTTTTTTGTTTTTCTCAATTCAAGTTTTCGTTTTCTCCCCATCTGCCCTATCTGCTTGAATTCTATTCAGGAGATTCCGTTAGAATTCGACCATTTCCTTTATTTTTTGCGTCCTCTGCTTGAAGTAGTTCCCTTTCCAGGTAGAGTTTTCGGGATTGGACGGATTTCTTGTGGTGAAACATAACCTACGATGTCAGATCTGAGTCTTTGAGAGTATGAAACAAATAATGAATAACTTTTTGTCATGGACGTTTGGTTGCTTATTCTTACAGACTGCAATGTTGAACCAGCCGATAAAGGCTGAGATTTTATGAATAAGAATTCAAAATTGACTGAATGTGGGGTGATGAGAAAGCAGTAGAAGTAATAGATTCTACTACAGATAACCTCTGGATGGGAGAAACAGACTGGATGTGGTCCGCCACGTCAGTAACAGTACACGGTAAAAAGTTTTGCTAGCAAAAAATATCATATTTCAAGGGATAAATACCTGATACTTGAAACTCTTTGGTAAGCTGAATTTGCCAATTATGCTTTCCCGCATAATCTGGTGCATTTATCCGATTGGTCATTGCATTGTTCTAGTACGATATGAAGGGATCAAAAACAGGTAAATCAAGCGGCTGCATTTTATGCGACGTATGAGGGTGGGGGTTACTGAAACGACTCCAAAACGATTTGCTAACTCAATACGTGGAATGGAAACATGGCTTTCCTGATTATATAATCTGAAAGAAAAATAAGAAAAGTACCTGGGGACGTCCTCAGGTACAACAGGGAGAGTGCATGTTGGTAATCAACCAAAAAAGCTTTAAGACTTCACAAATGCGAAAGGTATTTTTATGAATATTTCATGTGTGTATTTTTTAGCATATTTGTATTTTTTTTGAAAATATCTCACAAGAAACATTTTTAAACAGAACAAATTTCCCCAGCAGATGATTGCAGGTAGTTTCATTTCAACTGGTATTTTCATATTTCTCAAAATATCAATTAGTTGAAAAATTGTAAGGTTAGGAAATTTCGAAATAAATCCTAGTTGTTCAAACAAGTTCAAATTTGATAGGTGGGCAATTTTTGCAAGCGGCTCTTGATTTTTTTCAAAAATCATCTACACGCTATTCCGAATATCTCGTTTATATTTTCCGGAGGCGTGGAAGAAAGTTTGACCCAAAAGATACCTGTTGACTAGTCTATCGTTGAAGTGAAATTCACTAAAAATGGCTGAAAGTCACACTGACGATTCCCTAATGGTAAATGACAGCGATTATAGAACTATCCTTACGGGCTTCCAGACAATTGCCCCTAAACAGTTGCCCGAATGGACAATTGCCCGAATGGACAATTGCCCGAATGGACAATTTCCCGAAACACAATTGATCGAATGTACAATTGCCCGAATAGACAATTGCCCGAAGAACAATTGTCCGAAAGGACAATTGACCGAAAAATGTATTTTAGCGCTACTTTATAAATTTGTAACCAATATTTTCGGAAAATTCTGTATAATATTATTTCTTCTCTGATTTACAATAACACCCTCAATACCTACTATAGTAATCAAAGTCACTCACTGAACGTCTCCAGGTACACTAACTAAAAATATTAACTAAAAAATGTTATAATCCCTCTTAAAAAATATTAATCCTGATATCCTAACATCCTAATAACACCCTTAATACCTACTATAATAATCAAGGTTAGAATAAGTGAGACTCGTTAATTAGTCATCATTTAATTTTATTTAAATACTGAACTAAAGGTTTCTTATTCATTTATTGTCCAAAATCTGAGCAAGAGTCACGACGCAAATTGGTTTGTACTTACTGAAAAGGGGAAGAGGAAATTATTGATCGACGGCTATCTTTACCAGAAAGATAAAGAAAATCAAAGTATTTATTGGAAATGTGATTACTACAAGACGTTCAAGTGTAAAGCTCGTGTTATAACCTTAGAAAATGCAGTAGTAAAAAGAAGTGGAACACACAACCATGTAGCGGATGCAAGGGAAGTGGAAAAAACAAAATTTCTCAATGGCATACGTGAAAACGCACAAACCCAAGATGGGCCACATCATATGCTATCATCTGCATCTATTCAGCTTGGTCAAACTACAACTGCCACGCTTCCAAAAGTGAGCAGCATTAAAAGAACAATAAGGCGTGTACGAAGTAATCAGCAAGCCGCTCCGGCTTTACCTCTTCACAGACCAGACATTGTTTTTCCAGAAGAGTATAAACTGACAAAAAATGGAGTACAATTTTTATTATTTGATTCAGGCCCACACGATGATCGGTTGTTAATTTTTCCAACCAGACAAAATCTGTTTCTTCTGGCAAGGTCACAGCACTGGTTTGCCGACGAAACTTTCAAAACTGTACCTCACCCTTTTCATCAACTATATACAATCTACAGATTGGATAAGAATACTGCGATTCCTTTAGTATATGCACTACTACCTAACAAGGCACAAGAAACTTATGTTCGCTTACTGTCGAAAGTAAAAGAACTTCTGCCTGAAGCTTCGCCTGCAACCATATTAACAGATTTTGAAAGCGGTATGATAAGTGCTATAAGACAACAATATCCCAACTCAAAACATCGTGAGTGCTTTTTCCATTTCAGTCAATGTCTCTTCAGAAGAATCCAGTCAGACGGTTTAAAAAGAAGGTACGAAACTGATGCAGATTTTGCTTGAAAGCTCCGATTATTGTCGGCCTTAGCATTCGTTCCTACAGCAGACGTAGTGGAGGCATTTGAAACCATTTGCGAGCAAAATGTGTTACCTGCAGAAGCCCAGTCAGTAATTGATTATTTTGAAGATACCTGGATCGGGCGTCCACAGAGAGGGAGACAACATCGTTTGCCCTTACTTGCGCATGATCTGTGGAATTGTTATGATGGGGTGGAGGCATTTGAAACCATTTGCGATCAAAATGTGTTACCTGCAGAAGCCCAGTCAGTAATTGATTATTTTGAAGATACCTGGATCGGGCGTCCACAGAGAGGGAGACAACGTCGTTTGCTCTTATTTGCGCATGATCTGTGGAATTGTTATGATGGGGTGGAGGCATTTGAAACCATTTGCGATCAAAATGTGTTACCTACAGAAGCCCAGTCAGTAATTGATTATTTTGGAGATACCTGGATCGGGCGTCCACAGAGAGGGAGACAACGTCGTTTGCCCTTATTTGCGCATGATCTGTGGAATTGTTATGATGGGGTGCAGGAAAGTTTGCCAAAAACAAACAATTCCATAGAAGGATGGCATCGAGGGTTTGAACAACAAATTTCTGCAGATCATCCAAACATTTGGAGATTTATAAAAGGCATTCAGCTGGAGCAAAGCTTACACGAACTTCAAATTGAACATTATGTAGGAGGCTTGGAAGGCCCCCCTACACCTAAAAAATACAGAGATTGTGCTGAGCGGATTGCAAGTCTGGTAAATAAATACGATCCTGCGAACACTTATGAGTTCCTACGGGGAATAGCACATAATTTATCGTATTAGTATAAAGATAAATAATAAATAAATTCTCTAAAAAAAAAGGCAAATTGAATGTTTTATTCCAAGTTCTAAACACGCCTAGCGATAGACGTGAAAACGTGCTGTGCACGTATCGGACAACGGATTATATTCCGTAATATATTCAGTGATAAGGCACTCAACATGATCGTACGTGCAATTAAAAATCTGTTTCACTATATTTAAATACATTTTTCGGTCAATTGTCCTTTCGGGCAATTGCTCTTCGGGCAATTGTCAATTCGGGCAATTGTATATTCGATCAATTGTGTTTCGGGAAATTGTCCATTCGGGCAATTGTCCATTCGGGGAACTGCTTTTGGGGAACTGTCTTTCGGAAAATTGTTTTTCTACGACCGTGCGTTTTTACCCACTTTCCCGCACTCATTTTAGTTTAGAAAGTGTCACTTTCCCGCACTAGTGCGGGAAAACTCGCTTTCCCGCACTAGTGCGGGAAAGTAAAATATGTCAATTTATTGTTATTGAATGTACATTTCATTGGTTGTACCTGTATATTACTATTTAAACTAATATAGGTTTCAATATTCAATCTAACTCAGACCAAGAAATTGCGATACTTTTGTATATCTACCCTATACATTTCTCAAAATCAATCCACATAACAATCAAACTAAGCTGAGTCAAGTGGTTTGGTGTGATAACCAAAGATTTGTTATGACGTCAGTTTCAAGTCGAAGCGTCGTCGAAGTGTCCGATTCTGGCATTTTTGAAATTATTTTCAATAAAAGCAATATTTTAATGGATTTGTCACACGAAGAGCTCCCAGAAGCAATATTGAAGGCCGCAGATGAGGTAAATTCAGACCTGTTACCAAGTGAATCACGAGAAAGATACGAACAGCAATACAACCAATTTTTAAACTGGTGTAAGGAAAAAGGAGTGAATAGCTTCAGAGAAGATGTTTTTTTGGCGTATTTTTTCGAGCTGAGTAAGGTACTGAAATCCAATACCCTATGGTCGCGTTACTCGATGGTGAAATGTTTAGTTAAAATAAAACAAAACCTGGACATAAGCAAGTTTCATAAATTGACATCGTTCCTAAAAAAGCAAAATGTTGGTTTTCGACCACATAAAGCGCAGATTTTTACCAAAGAAGACATATGCTAGCCCCTGATGAAAAATATCTTATGATTAAAGTAAGTACCATTTTTGCTTCAGCCGGTGCACTTCGCAGAGCGGAGCTTGTGAAAATCACGCTTGACGATATTCAAGATAAAGGAAACCTAATTATTGTGAAAATTTCCGATTCGAAAAACCATACCTCAAGATCCTTTGTTATATCTGAAGACATAAATAATGGAACCTTTTTGAAGTTCTATAGAAAGTATGCAAATTTACGGCCTCCTACCACCACGCACCGTCGTTTTTTTTATCAATTACAAAAAAGGCGAATGTTCTGTTCAGTGCGTAGGCGTAAACATATTTGGTAAAATGCTGGCAGAGATCGCTACCTACTTAGGCCTACCTAACCCAGAACGTTACACAGAACACAGTTTTAGACGATCCTCGGCAACGTTTCTAGCAGATTCAGGCGAAGGGATAACCAACATAAAACGTCTTGGAGGCTGGAAGTCAACTGCTGCTGCTGAGAGCTATTTGGAGGACTCCGTAGAACAGAAGAAAACCATCTCGAATAAAATTCTTTCATGTACTGGCAACTTGCAACCGATGCCGTCTTCGTCATCTTCATGCACTTTGCAATCTACGAGTGTTACTCTTAACAGCCAGTTACCACCAACTAACTACTCTGGACCGGCTATTCTGACGCATTTGCAGAATGCGACAAATTGTGTTTTCAACATTAATATTAATAATGGTTAGTGGATTTTCATGGAATGTTTTGTATGTTGAAATAAAATATATATTTTCAATGTGCTTTTTTAATCTTGTGTCTTTCCCACCCTTGACTGCTTGCCCGAACTCCGCTTCGCGTCGTTCGGGTCAACGGCAGTCGCGTGCGGGAAAGTATCACTTTCCGCACTTGTTAGGAAAATAACTATTCCGGGCAATTGTCCTAGATCTATAATTACGACCCTTGTACATTCATGGTGATATAATTTCATGAAAACATCTTTGACAGTCATATGGCTTTGGAAAATGCAAAGATATTTCAATTTTCATCAGTATTCACAGTTTTATTCAGTCTATTACCAATCTTATTTTCGAAATTACATTCACTATATGTTCATCAAATATTTTCGGGATTTCATGATTTTTCCCAATATACTGAATTCATCCATTGTCCTAGAGTATAATTGGTAGCCCTCACTTTTTCTCCCTACTCGGAAATTCCTCCTCTGGATACAGTTCACGACGTAAAAAGTATTGTCGAGAGCTGCGAAATGGTGAGCTTCGACCTGCTCCCGGATTATAACAATGAACGAAGTAAAAGTCTCTTCACGAAGTAAAATCAATACCAAAGAGGGCCTTACGAGAAGTTTATGGAAAAGGTTGAACGGAAAAATACAAAAAGTGTTATGAGATAACATCGAAATGTTTTTAGGAGGATGTTATCGGTGTCTATATATCAATGAAGGAAGTGTCGGAGTACAGGGGTGACGGGTGAGTTGTTGTAATCCAATAACGGACACTGCAGCTAATAAGTATCCATAACGATATATTTACACATGCTATATAATAACAACACTTAACAATTAAAGTATATACAATTTGCTAATGAATGACTCTGGAACTCGACCAGATAAATGCTAGTCGAGGAGCTCGAAAAACGGAGAACTTCGTGATACCGCTTAAAAAGTTATCCTTTGATAAAGGAAATCCGTCTCTCGCCATGTTTTGAACCCATTTACCTATTAGGGCATCTTCTTGCTTGACGAATATGGTTTCAGGGACCATTTTTCTTTCAACACGATGTTTTCTATTGTTCCAGTAGCTGACCAACAGGTCAGGTATGGGGGAAATTCATTTGTACCTAAAGTTGACCACCAAAAAAATTATTTAAAGAGCTTAGATCTTCTATGTTGAATAGCCTTTCAAGAACTTTAAACAAATAGAATTATTATACAGGGTGGGTCACGGTCGATGGTACCTTAGACGTTTACGGAGAACGGGACATAGCATCATTCTGAAAATTTGGTTTCTCAAGTAGTTGCTCTTGGTCTATTGATCTAAAATATTTTCAGCAATGCAGCGTTGCCGCTTTTACCAGAAAGTAGCAGCATCTTTGTTATTTCAAATAGGTCACCCTGTATATTACCGCATTTTTGAACATGTCACTTTTTTCTGATTATTTCTGCCTCATACTTCCCTATACCCATCTCTAACGGTTTTTGAGATATTGGTTATTTTCCATATTTTTTATCCAAAACATTTCAATTGAATGTTTATTTCTGAAGTATTTGGAATCTTAGGAAGTTGAAATTTTGTGTTTAGTTCATCAAGATCATGTACATTGATTCCGTATAGAGAAGTTTGTTCTGCGTTATACAGGGTCGTTCAAAATTCATGATCTTACTGCTAGATACGAAAAGGGTTGAAAGTGCGTTTTTTTAAATGGAACATCCCGTATATTATGAAATATCCTGAAAAGTGAATAAATTCCCTTCGAATTGACAAATCTTGTTCCTATACCTAAATAGCCAGAATTCCGAGATAATAGCAATTTTCACTTGTAATCTCCCTAGTGCTTGAATTATTGCCAGAAATTTTTCGAGTACATGAACTTTTTGAAAATTACCCGAGTCACGAAGCAACAAAGGTAATTTTCTTTGAAAATTCATGTACGAGATAAATTTACGGCAATTAATTCAAGCACGAGGGTGATTCGGTGAGAAAATTTCACACCGAGAAATGAAAATCATCATTTCTCATTCATAAGAAATAACTAACGATGGTTTCACCTGAACTATTTATAACCACTGAAATATTGATATGTAAAATACTCATAGGCCACAACACTACCCCTGAGTTACGGGACTTGTGATAAAAACTTGTGACAAATGGTGTACTGAACTTCTTCTGAAATATGATTTCAGAATTGACAATTTCTACAATAATCGTGGAGAAAAACTTTTCAGACACATTCCAAATATCTAGTTAATACATAATTATCTCCTTTTATATGAAAACTAGACCTACATTTGTACATTAAAGCAAAATATCGACTTGTCACATGTCAAATGTCACATGTCACATGTCAAACATTTATTGATGAAAATTTTGTTAAGTATTTTACATATCAATATTTCAGTGTTTATAATTAGTTCAGGTGAAACCATCGTTAGTTATTTCTTATGAATTGTTGGATGATTTTCATTTCTCGGTGTGAAATTTTCCTACCGAATCCCCCTCGTGCTTGAATTAATTGCCGTAAATTTATCTCGTACATGAATTTTCAAAGAAAATTAATGTACTCGAAAACTTTCCGGCAATAATTCAAGCACTTAGGAGATTTCAAGTGAAAATTGCTATTACCTCGGAATTCTGGCTATTTAGGTATAGGAACATAATATATCAATTCGAAGGGTATTTAGTCATCTTTCAGGATATTTCATAATATAGAGAATGTTCCATTTAAAAAAACGCACTTTCATCCCTTTTCGTATCTAGCAGTAAGATCATGAATTTTGAACCACCCTGTATAACGCAGAACAAACTTCTGTATACAGAATCAATGTACATGATCTTGATGAACCGAACACAAAATTGCAACTTCCTAAGAATCCAAATACCGCAGAAACAAACATTCAATTCGAGCTATGTTTTGGATAAATAATATGGAAAATAACCAATATCTCAAAAACCGTTAGAGATAGGTATAGGGGAGGATGAGGCAGAACTAATCAGAAAGGAATGATAAGTTCAAAAATGCGGTAATATACAGGGTGACGCATTTGAAATAACAAAGATGCTGCTACTTTCTGGTATAAGCGGCAACGCTGCATTGCTGAAAATATTTTAGATCGATAGACCAGGAGCAACTACTTGAGAAACCAAATTTTCAGAATGACCCTATTTCCCGTTCTTCGTAAACGTCTAAGGTACCATCGACCGTGACCCACCCTGTATATTAAAACACTATTTTGTGTCACTTTCCTGGTAATGAAATTGAGTACGATTTCTTGTAAAAATAAAGCACATGGGACACCAAACTACCAACAAGTTCATTCGAATATTAAAGCAATATTGCAAAGATATGATATTTCGTTTATTTTATGGAGATTTTGTAGAATCTCTAGACCAATGAGAAATTTAGGCAATGAGAAATTGTTGAGTTATGCCAAATTTATTCAATAATCAAGTTTAAGAGAAAAAATAACAGAAGGTCATAATTTTAGTATAGCAGACCTTATCCTTTTGAGTTTTTACCAATATAAATACCACTTATACCAATGTAACCTTCGGAAAAAGTAGTAGATTATTCGTGACAGATACAAAATAATTAAAAAGTGATCAACAGTGAATTACCCTGAATCTTAAAATTATGATAAACTCTAGTCGATATTTTGTTTATAATCGAAATATATGCCCGGATATGAAATAATAGCCCATTCGGAAACAAACAATCGTTTATTTAAATAAACACATACTTTTGATAAAACTAGACAATTTCGAAATAACTATACTCATTTGGTTTGAAACTGCTATTAATTAATACTATTTATTATTATGGGTTTACATTTTCATTATCATATTCTTCGCCTGTTACACGGTCATAATAACAAAACCTTGTAACTGGGAATGTGACCTTTGAAAAGGGAAAAATACTTTTCCTACAAGCGTGCGTGATTCACCTTCTACCCGCACGCAATTCAGTTTGGAAAGTGTCATTTTCCCACAGTTGTGCGGGAAAAGTTTTCCCACACTAGTGCGGGAAAAACATTTATATGATATCCTCGTAAAATATAAGTGGTGGGTGACAAAATATGAAAGTTCAAGCTTTTTTGTTGCAATACTAAGTGGGTTTGTTCAAAATCATCCATCATTTTGCACTATTTATTGAAAAAATTAACAAATATTGATAAATAAAAATGTATTGTTATGAAAATCACCCTATATATAGGCTTTGATTGATATGATAACGAGTAGGTAACAATTGATGTTGTCATGCCGATCAATACACAAATTTGTTTGTAATTGTCAGAGTGACCGACAAAGCGTTACTAATATAAAATTTTCGATTCAATGAAATTGCCACAATGGATTATTCATCTGATGAAGAACTTCCACAAGAAATCGTGCAAGCAGCTACAGATGCGAACTTAGAGTTATTGCCAACGAAATCTAAACAAAGGTATGAGAATCAATACACGAGTTTTATTGAATGGTGCAACAATAAGAAAGTGAAAACACCAAATAAAGAAGAAGTATTCTTGGCTTATTTTCTAGAAATGTCTAAAACATGGAAGCCGAACACTTCATGGGCAAGATATTCAATGTTGAAGAGTGTATTCAAAGTAAAGCAAAATTTGGATATTAGCAAATTTTACAAAATAATTGCATTCATTAAAAGACAGAATGTCGGTTATCGACCGAAAAAGGCCAAAATCTTCACTCAAGAAGACGTTTCAAAATTTATGACTGAAGCACGCGATGACATATACCTCATGATTAAGTTAGTAGCAATTTTTGGATTAGCTGGTGCTTGCAGACGAGAAGAGCTGACAAAACTCACCATTGACGACATAGACGACAAAGAAAACCTGATAATTGTTAATATCAAGGATTCCAAAAATCATTCCTCTAGATCCTTCGTGATATCTGAAGAAGCAAATGATGGTTATTTTTTGAACGTATACAGAAATTATGTACATTTACGTCCAAAAGAGACTCCTCACCGTCGTTTATTCTTGTATTACAAAAGTGGAAAATGTACTGTGCAATGTGTAGGAATCAATACCATAGGAAAGATACCCTCCGAAATAGCAGTATATCTGCGCCTTCAAAATCCAGAGCTTTACACTGGTCACAACTTCAGGCGTTCCTCAGCCACTTTACTTGCTGACTGTGGTGTGGGTATAACTAATATCAAACGCCTAGGAGGATGGAAATCGACTTCAGTTGCAGAGGGGTATTTAGAAGACTCCACCAATCGAAAAAAAGAAATGTCCAACAAAATTCTCAATTTGAACACTACATCGTCTTCCGGGTGCATTTTAGAACAATCCACGTCAATATCGATCGGCGACGATTTGATGCCTGTGCCTGCACATTCGATTTCTTTCGATAATGTATTGCCCGAGTTACCTTCTTCTTCAGGAAATCAGCCATCTTTAAAAAATATGCTGGCTTCCGCTATAAATTTACATAATGCATCAAATTGTACATTTACAATAAATATTACGAATAATTAGTGGATAGAAAATGTTACTCTTGTTAGTTGTTTCCATTTACATGAATAAATAATTGAAAAAATTAATTTGTTTCCTACGCTTGGAGAAAAAGTATTGTTCCTAACTCATGCGGAAAGTGTCTTTCCCGCACTCGACTGCTTACCCGAACTCCGCTCCGCGTCGTTCGGGTTAACGGCAGTCGCGTGCGGGAAAGCATCACTTTCCGCACTTGTTAGGAAAATTACTATTTCCACAATTAAAAAAAACTCATCGAAAAACTTCAGATTTTTTTTGTTAAAATTGTCATTTCCGTCAACCGATTGCACCCCTTCGAGAGACTTGTGTGAGCTGGGGAAGACTTGTGATATTGATATTATTCAAATGTTCCTCTTACAACGGTTGAAATTTTCAAACAATCTGTATTAATTTCATGTTAAGAAATTTGCTGTTGCTCATACATTGCTGATTTATTTCCTTATTTTTTCCTGTTTGCAGATAGAGGATGCTCATTATTATCGTTACTATATCGGAGAAAATTATTGTTTTCATTTCATGAAAGGTTTTATTGGAGAACCTGCATATATTGAAGACATATTCACCTAACTAGTTGACATACTTTCGCAGATCCATAATAAATATACCTGCTTATATCCTAACACGTCAACCAATATAATGGAAATATCGATTCAGCATTAATGTGCCTGGCTAGTGGATACATTTTTGTTTGTTCAGTATGAACAAACGAATCAGGTTTCTTGTATGATTTTTTTGGCTATAATTGGATATTTACAAACTTGATGATGATTGTTAAGCGTAAATATGTCTACCCAAACAAAGTTCATCAAATATTTGAGTTCAGATGTTACAATAGTTTCATTTTCGTTTTGAATTCTGGGCAAGATCAAGTTGAGAGATAATTTATTATATAATTAAAATTGAATAAATGCAGCTTTTCTGACATGGATTTTTCGTGATTAATCAACTAAATTTTGAACATTACTTCGTGTCTAACTCATCAGCATCGTTTACTAGTAAATATAAAGAGACATTTCCCCAATATCTAAATGAAACGGGTCAAAGTATTGATGTTACATTTAGGTGATTCATGACCACCCTCGAGGCAAATTCTTCTCGAAGTATAAAGTGAAAAATACGTTCCAGGCAGATTTGATATATTGATAACGTCCGAGCTTTTTGAGTTATCAGATAAAAAAATCACTCTACATGATATATGGTAATAACAAAGTCATCCTTTTCTATGGTCTTTGACTTTGAAGGTGGAAAATTTACTGATGATAGTTGAAAATATCATGATCCACAAAGTTTGAGTATGATGGATTGACTATTTCGAACGCTTTGGCTGTCACCTCACCGCCATTTGAAAAATCTTTTGGAAACGTAGATGAAACGCCAGGAAGAATTACCTCAACACCATGACCAACAAGCACGAAGTTACTTTTCTTATACAGGGCAATTCAAATTCGACCCCCACCAGTGGGATCTCCTGAACTACAGGAGATACGTCGAAGCTTAAATTGGGGCAAGGTTGCGTATTCTGGTGCTTAACAAAATTCTGTTTTGAAACTTGGAAAATTCCGAGTATTTCCGGAAATATCGGGAAAAAACTGAAAATCGGAATTTTCGTTTTTATTTTTTTCTATCGTTATTTTACATAGCTCAAAACCAAAAGTACATTTTCATTGATTTTTTTTTCAGCTACACGTTTCATGTTCAGATTTACTATCCGAAGTTTCGTCTTCTGGCATTCATCATCAGTTTTTTTTCTGTTATGGGCGCCATATTGTTTTTTTATACAGAAAAATAGTGATTCTCATTCCGATTTCATTGATGTATGATTTGTTATGATTTGCACTTCTGAAACCACAGATATTGAAAAAAAAACAACTTCATCTGAGATAGTCATGACTCCATCGCAAAATTTTGTTTAATAAACACTAGTTGTCAGAACTCATTAAACATCATAAGTTTGTACAAATACTTCAGTCGAAATGTCCTCATTCTCAAATGAAGAAAAACGAGATATGTTGAAACATTATTATAAATTTGATAGAAATAGTACGAAAACAACACAAATTTATTTTGAATTATATCCGGAAAGACAACAGCCGGATAGAACATTATTCGGAATTTTGGGCAAACAGTTGGCTGAGTACGGTGCGTTTCAAAAAACAAGAATGAAATCATGAGCTTGTAAAAAATGCACAAAAAGTATTACAACAAGTGTTCGAAATGATGGCCTTCCTCTTGAATACATAACCGAGCTCGTCGTCTCAAATTAAGAACAGCCCTAACAATATCCCTTTTTCTGATAGACCTGAATTGCGTGATGACATTGTCTCTAAGTTCATCTACTGTGTCATATTCTTGCTCTCCATAGATAATGTTCTTCAAAGTGCCCCACAAGAAAGTATCCAAAACTGTAATGTCAGGTGACCTTGCCGGCCACCTCACTGGTCCAGAGTTTCCTAACCACATATTAGGAAATCTTTGGTGTAAATATTCGCAAACTGCTCTTTTATTGTGTGGAGAAGCCCCGTCATGCTGAAACCAGCAGCTGTTATAATTAACAAGGGGAAACGTATCCATATATTCTTCGAATTCGTTTCTTAAGAACCGAAGATAGGTTTCCCCGTTCAAAGTATTAGAGAAGAACTGAGGTCCAAGTATTCGGTCGTCATAAATTCCAGCCCACACATTCAAACGAAACCGAACTTGTGGTCTGACTTCTCTGAAGTGTTGTAGATTATTTTCACTCCAAATGTGCTCATTATTTCTATTAAAAACACCACAGTTCGAAAAAGTACTTTCGTCGGTCCAAATAATGTTTTTCAAGAAGTTTGTAGGGTCTACCCTATTCGAGAGCCAGCTACAAAATTCCATCCTTCTCTCAGGATCACCTGGATGTAATTTTTGTGAAATATGTATCTTATAACATTTCGAACCACTTTTTTTGAATTCCCTCCAAACGCTCGTCTGTGGAACATCCATTTCTGCCGAGACTTGATGTGTTGATTTGGAAGGATCTGCATTTATCTAAAAAAGTACCAAAAATAATTATACTTCTTCGAATATGGAATGAACAATTATTTTACCTCGGCTAATAAGTTACGTCTAATATTTTGTTCCATTCTGCTTCCTTATTTCATTCTTGGTTTTTGAAACGCACCGTACTCTGCCAAGTGTTTGTCCAAAATTCCAAATAATGTTCTATCCGGCTGTTGTCTTTCCGGATATAATTCAAAATAAATTTTTGCTGTTTTCGTACTATTCCTATCAAATTTATAATAGAGTTTCAACATATCACGTTTTTCTTCATTTGAGAATGAGGACATTTCGATTGAAGTATTTGTGCAAACTTATGATATTTAATGAGTTCTGACAACTAGTGTTTATTAAACAAAATTTTTCGATGGAGTCATGACAATCTCAGATGAAGTTGTTTTTTTAATACCTGTAGTTTCAGAAGTACAAATAATAACAAATTATACATCGATGAAATCAGAATGAGAATCACTATTTTTCCGGATTAAAAAAACAATATGGCGCCCATAACAGAAAAAAAAGTTGATGATGTATGCCAGAAGACGAAACGTCGGATAGTAAACCTGAACATGAAAACGTGTAGCTGAAAGAAGTATCAATGAAAATGTACTTTTTGTTTTGAGCTATGTTGTCAAATAACGATAGAAAAAAATAAAAACGAAAATTCCGATTTTCAGATTTTTCCCGATATTTCCGGAAATACTCGGAATTTTCCAAGTTTCGAAACAGTATTTTGTTAAGCACCAGAATACGCAACTTTGCCCCAATTTAAGCTTCGACGTATCTCCTGTAGTTTAGGAGATCCCAATGGTGAGGGTCGAATTTGAATTGATCTGTATAGTTTCCTGTGAGGTAAGTTCCATCCCATCTTTTATTCTACACTTAAATTTTGGTAGATTCTATAGCCTGTTTGGGTAGTCTCCACCTTTTACCATAATGAAAAGTCCAATGGGGTCAAATATGGAGACCCTGGTAGCCATTCAATAGCTCTTCTTCTACTTTAAAAAAATACATTATTCCAAAAGCGACCAACACCACGTCAATAATGAAGAGGAGCTTCATCTTGACGAAACCAAAGCTATCTATGAGATTGGGATTTATATGAGTAGGCTTGTTCTGGAATCAACTCTATTTCTACTATACTAAAACGTAAGGTCCAATAATTCTATAATTGCAAATGCCTTCTCAAAAATTATTTTTTTGTGAGTACCGCTTATGTTACCCAATCATTACATTAGACCAGTTATATTCAAGTGAGACATTCAAATAGAAAGTTGCCTCATCAGAAAAAAATGTGGATACTAGTATAAGCATAACCATTTTGTCGGTCAAATATCCTGCTGTTTAGATCATCATAATCCAATTCTTGTACGAAAGTCACTGGGGAAGAATACTATTGAGGTAGTTTGGAATAGACGTTTGACTTATTTCATTCTCTACAGCAACAATTCTTGTTCTTTCATTAGGATTTTCATCCATGGACACAAAAATATTTGCTCTTGTTTCCCCTGGAAAGAAGAACGATTTAGCGCCATATTTTACGGTTTCTACATAGGAAATGAAAGGTACTTTACTGAAGGCTTTCTTTCGGAAATATTGACGGTTTTCGAGATTTTTAGCATGACAGTTTTTTTCCAAAATTGGTCACTCATTATATTAAAAATTATAAAGCTGTACAAAGTCCCATAAAAATTCGTTTCTGGTCAAATGGTATGAGTGACTCTCTCGAACGATATATCTAAAATCGACTTGTGATATACAGGGTGCACAAGTCAGCTTGCCAAACATTGTAAAAAAAAATGTGCAAAATCTTCTCTATTTCAAATGGAATAAAATCAATAGTTCTGTCTCAAAACGCTTTTTTTCGAAAAATGGATATTCTTCCCATTCCTTCGCCATAATTTTAATGAAAATGACAAGGACTTTACTTCACTGTACACTGATGCTTCTAAAACATATGACGGGACTGGTGCAGCAGTAGTAGGTCCAAATATATCCCTTCAATTCAGATTACCCCCATTCAGTTCTGTCTTCACCGGTGAACTGTATGCTATCTACCGAGCGACCATCTTCATCAACTCGACTGACAAGCAGAAATTCCTGATCTTGTCCGACTCGCTCAGTTCACTGGAGGCTCACAACAAATGTATCCTTCACACCCGATTGCAGTTGAAATAAAGAACCAGCTCCACCTAGCAGAACAGAAGGAGAAACGAATAAAATTCATCTGGATCCCATCACACATAGGGATAGTAGGAAACGAAGAAGCTGACACAAAAGCAAAAGAAGCAATAACCAATGCAAATTCCGAAACGATAACTCGAGCGGTGACAAGCGACTTTCGTTACGCGATAAAAGAGAGTGTACAGAGTGCGTCGCAAAACCGATGGCATCAATCCACCTCCAAACTTCGCGAAGTGAAGCATTCTGTGAAACCGTGGAAAAACCTACCTAAATATCGTAGTGACCAAGTGCTCCTTCCCGTTTACGACTCGGTCACACCCGGCTTACCCACGATTACCTCCTGAATCATAAAAACGAACCCATGTGTGAAACGTGCAACGAAAAATTGTCAGTCAAACATATCCTATCTGAATGTCCACTATTCACCCCACAAAGGAATGCTAACAAGATCCAGCGGACTCTAGAAACAATCCTAGGACCAAACTGTAGATTTCACAATATTTCAACTTTCCTTAATTCCATAGATATTAGAACCAAACTGTAAAATAAATATTGTAATATATTTATAGTCCAATTAACTCTAAAATAATTTACTTATCGAAATACAATGATACAATAACACAATACTCTAATTTACATAACAATCACGGAACTAGGTATTTATATTCGACTTTCACTTCACTGACTCTGACTGGTCCGTCTGTCTGCTGCGTAGTTCTTTTCTACCCACCGCTAACTTCTTAGAATGCTCAGGAAATTTCACGTGAAGCCTCGAATCGTCCAGATTCTTTTCGGTGCAAGCGCATCGACAGTCATTCGAGGTCATTCGCTGATTACGTGATTGATCAGGTCCGGCATCGCCCGCAGCTTCGCCACAATACGTATATATGAATGTTCGCTAATAACCGAAATGGTTGATGCGATTTTCTGTTAAATAAAAAAAGAAAAAAAAATAATGAATTGCCTTTTTATGGAGAAACCCATTTGAATTGACTGATAAGGATGTACAAAAGATATCTTGTTTCAGTACATTTCATATAACGTGGCCAAACATTTTTTTCATTAATGATATGTAGTCTCACATTATTCTAAATGGAAAACCTATTGTTTTCATTTGATGCAGAATTTTACACACAAATCTCGTGCAGTATAAAACCGAACACGATTATAGAAAAAAAGCATTGAATATTACTGATAAATTAATTTATTTCAGGTTATTAATTATAAATTCTGGGCTTAAGGTCCAGGTAGTCTTAAATTGTCAATTTGCAAATAACAAAACTGTGACAAGAAAAGCTCAAGGAAAGTTAAATTGACACTTTACAAAATATGTTCAACATGTCTTCCATTCTCTTGAATGCAGAGCTGAATTCTATTTTCGAAAGACCGTTCCACCCTGCGCATGACAGCTGGTGTAATGCTGCGAAAAGCATTCGTTATTCTAAGTAGCATATTTTCGGATGAAGTTGGTGGCTCAACATAAACAATTTTTCATGTATCCCCATAAGAGAAAATCTAGTTTTGTTAAATCTGGTGTTCTAGCAGGCCACCTGACAAGTCCATTCCGTCCTATCCATTCATTGGGAAATGTGCTAAAAACATCGTCGCAGTCGTCAAATATGAATTTCGTCGTTCATTAAAATTATGGCGAAGGAATAGGAAGAATTTCAATTTTTTGAAAAAAAAGCTTTATAACAAAAACTATTGATATTGACCATAGGGAAAATTCGATGAAATTTGTAGAGCCTTTGTTGGCGCTTCTTACGAATCGATAATATACCGGGTGTTCCATTTAAAATAAGGATGATTTTCACTTTTTTATTTACAATGTTTGACAAGCTGTTTTTCGCACCCTGTATATCACAGGTCGCTTATAGATATATCGTTTGAGACAGTCACCAAAGGACATTATTTGGCCAACATCGAATTTTAATGGGACTTTGCACAACTTTATAATTTCAAGTATGATGAGTGACCAATTTTAGAAAAAAGCTGTCATGCTGAAAATCTCGAAAACCGTCAATATTTTGGAAAGGAAGACTTCAATAAAGTACCTTTTATTTTCCATGTAGAAACCGAGAAACTTAGAAAAAATGCAGGTTTCCATTTAAAAAAACAAAGTTGAGACTCGCCCAGAAAAAACTGACCACCCTTGTAAGTTTCATTTCTTCATTTTGTAGAGCTCAGAAAATAATATCATTTAGCTCATAAAATCATCTACCTTAATGGAGGTATGGAAGACCGCATCCGGACTCTGTATAAAATACAATTGGTTTATTCGCACGAAAAACTTGAATTATGCCACTTTCAAGAAAGTTTTTATATTATTTATAATCTCTATAAAAACCTGTAAATTGTATCCAACCCTCGGTCTCAGGAAGGGCAAGACAAATCGACTGCCTGCAGCCAAATAAATAGCAAAACGCAATACCTTCTGCAAATATAGAACTATTAAATCAAAACTGAAATCTAGATTGCAGGCAATAAATTGCCCATCTGAAATCTAAAACTTTTTCTTTTTTTGGTGATATTACTTCCCGATCGCTGCGTCAGTTGGCAAATATTTTTTGTAGTAGAGCCATCAAGTACGTGCCTGAAAGAAAAGCGAATTTTCCGGTGGTAATCCTCGAGACTATCAGAGGGGATGCAGGAGGGTTCAAGATATACGCTCCGAGCACAGATGTGACCAGACTCTGGGGGTGGACGGGCGGAGACTTTTTATTAGTTTGAAAGTAATGACACTAATGTTGCCGGGGTAGTTTCCTAGGAGATTTATTATGGCAGAGGTGTTAGTTGCCACTTGAGCTAAGTGTTGCGCTCAACACAGAATTTCAACGTACAGTAGCACTTGAATTCTGAAGGAGTTATGGTATTTCATGTAGACACGTTTGTAGCGACACGGAAAAGTTTCTTTGAGAATCTCGAATGCTCGTGCCAAACCACTGTAGAGATGATTGTTTCGGTTGATGCCTTCTGGCGAGTATGGTCTTTTGTGAAATACGGTGGAATAAAATAAAATAGATTCATTTGACTTTTATGTAATTACTAAGGAGGGTTATTTATAATCAGTTAACCTATAGGCATGTACCACTAGGAATAAAATATCATTTGAAATGACAATGTATTGTGAAATTAGTATCGATACCCATATTTCATTTTCCCTTGAGTTCAATTGGGGGGAAGAGTTTTTCTATTCTGAAATACACATGAAATTCATAAGGAACATCGTCGATTTTCTAAGAAATACTTCAGGATATCGTTTCTTATTGTTCATGTTTGTGGGCTGGAATTTTCAATTTTAGATTAGATTTTTTTTTAGTTCTAGAACTTCTAAATCAGTATATACAGTGTCACCCATTTTTAATGGAAACACTCCCCTAAAATTTGAGGTTGTAAACCGATTTTAATATATTTTTTTATGAAATGTCTAGTACTAAAAGGTCTACCTTGCGACAACATTTGAAATGTTTATTCCAATTTTCAGGGCATACAACGATATTTTTTCTTAGTCGAAAATCGGGATTTTTTATTAGCGATTTTTTTATTGGAAAAATCACTACGCTACTGGATTCAGAGTACCTCTAAACAGGTGTGACCAAAATTTCATGAAAAAATATTCATTAATAACAAAGTTATGACAACCCAAAAATTCGAAAACTCACACAGCTATAACAGGCACAAAAAACACCCTATATCAACAGATATAGCCATGAGAACAATTTCTATGATTTCAACAATAAAGTGCCGCCAGATGAAAAAAACAAATAGCGTAAATATTTTTAATGAAAATAACGGAATTACATTCAAGTTTTCACGCAAATTAACTAAACCTAAGACCTAATACATTTTGCAATTGAAATCTTAGTTGCCATGGAAATTATATTACAGTTTTACACTTGTGAAAGATTTAAGTGTTCTATTTTCAACAATATTCACCTTACAGTCCTTCGAATTATTTTGTATCATGGCTGCAAGATTGAGCGTAAGAGAGAAATTTGAAATTGTACGCCTTTCGGGAGATGACGTTAGAACTGCTAGAGAGGTTTGTAGAGTAATTAATGAGAGACATCCAGATCGTCCTCGTATTAGCTGCGGTACGGTAAATCAAATAAATGAAATATTCAATGAAACTGGTGCAGTATCAAAAATGATGTTAAAAAGTAATCCTGTACAAAGACGAAACAGGAATGACAGGAATGATCAAATGATTTCAGATTATTTCGAAAATAATCCTAATGCCAGTTTAAGGAATGCTACTTTAGATTTGAATATTCCACGAGAAAATAGCCAAAATTTTTACAAACACTACAAGAAGGCGACGAAGCAAGACGTCTGGAATATTTAAACAATAGAAATTTCCTACAAAATATTTTATATACCGATGAAGCCACTCTCACTACAAATGGAGTAGTGTCATCACAGAATTGTCGCTATTGGGCAGCGGATAATCCTAACTGGGTAATAAACTGTAAAAGCAAGTATTCCTAAAAAATCAACGTCTGGTGTGGGATATTGAACGAACGAATTATTGGTCCTTTCTTTTTTGAGGAAAACATTAATGCGCATAGGTTTCTAGAATTTTTAAACACAGAGTTTTGGGATGCCATTCACGAGCTGCCAATCAATGAACGATCAAATTTAATTGTCCATTTAGATAAGTGTTCAGTTCATTATGGCAGAGCTGTGAGGCAATGGCTTAACGAACATTTTCTAAACCGATGGATAGGCCGTGGTAGTCCGTTTATAGAGTGGCCACCCAGATCTCCAGACCTCACAGTTTTGGACTTTCTCTGGGGACTTCTCACACAAAAGGTTTACAAACAAAAACCGCTCAAGAGATAGAAATGAACTTTGTGCAATAATTCGACAGGTATGTGCAGATAGTACCCCTCAAGAACTAAGGAACGTAATCAGAAACATTCGTAAGCGCTACGACAGATGTATCAAAATACATGGTGGATTAGTAGATGCTACTAGAATTACTAGAATTATTTGTTGCACTGAATCGAAACATTTCAATAATTAGTTATCATAGTTACGTTTATTAAATTTTTTTGCTTCATTATCAGTTGAATTGTGTGAATGTAATTCCGTTATTTTCTGATGGCACTTTATTCTTGAAATCATGAAAAAAATATTCTCATGGCTATATCTGTTTTTGTGACTGTTAGCTGTATGAGTTTTCGAATTTTTGAGTTGTCATAACTTTGTTACTAATGAATATTTTTTCATAAAATTTTGGTCACACCTGTTTAGAGGCACTCTGAATCCAGTGGCGTAGTGATTTTTTATGAAAATAAAAAATATCGTAGTATGCCCTGAAAATTGGAATAAACATTTCAAATTTTGTCCCAAGGTAGATCTTTTAGTACTTGACATTTCAAAAAAAAAATATTAAAATTGGTTTACAACTTCAAATTTTAGGAGGGTATTTCCATTAAAAATGGGTCACACCGTATATCAATGCAGATGTTGAGTTCTTTTATAGATTTCTTGCAGGTTTTGAGAATTAAGATGTTTTTTTCCAGAGTATCGGCTTCAATGTAACAATACATTTTTATTTACTCGCTTTCATTCAATGTGCTGTTTTAGTACAAGGTCAATTTGTCAAATCATGTGGCTTATCTCAGGCCAGCTCCTCTCATAAGATTGCGATTAAATTTGGTACATTTACGTAACTTAGGCAGTAATATGTTATCATAGAGGTCAGAACCCATCATCCTCAAAAAAAATCCAAAAACTCGAAAAAATAAAATCGGAATATTTCTAAAAGAAGTGAAAATCATGGTACAGTTGCATAATTTTATTGTGATAAATTAACTCCTGTATAAAATGTGTCATTTAAAGATGACCGTATTGTCATTTTGACAGCGATAAAAAAGGTGCATCGTTTTTTATCACCGATAAAAACGCCTGTTCCTCTTTAGGGTCTACATCTAGTATGCTTACGTCACTTTAATGTCTGCCCTGTCAGTTATTTAAGTATTGTTGATAGTTGATACTGAAACATTACAACATGAGTCGTTTTGGGGAAGTTTCGACTCAACAAATAACAAAAAATATAGAAAAAGCAAACCCGCAATCTACAAAAAATACTAAAGCGTCAATACGGAGACAATTTATATTCGGTCGTTAATTTATCTTGCCAAAAAAACACTCGAGCTTTTCTTTTAAGGATAAATTTCTTTTTAACTCAAAATTTTTCCATCAGTAATTTTGCTCGAAAAACTGACATTTGACAAAATTATTTCGTTACAAAAAGAAATTTATCCGATAAAAAAAGCTCTTGTGTTTTTACTGTTGATAAATGTCCCCCCCCCCCTCAGAAAGCTAGATGGAGAGCGCGTACGACGTGGAAAATTGATGTTGGAGAAATAACAGATATTTCATTCATAATAATGTAATAATAAGTCTTTTAACTTTTGACTCAAGAAATCTCCACAAAATAATCTACTGGGATTAGATCTAGCTGGCCACTCTAAAAATCATCGTCTGCAGGTAGAGGACGGCTATTATTATCATTTGCAAGTGGCAAGTCCGTTAATAAATACTTAAATGTGACCATCGTCACCATATTTCCAGTTCGTTGAAATTTCAACATGAGGCCAGTTCAGTATATCATTGTCATAGGGGTGGTCTACAAAGGAAATATTTTAACTCCATTACTCATTACTCAAAATTGAATGGCCGATTCTCTAGCTAATTTCGTAATCGGAAACAACTAAAAACCCTTCTCTCCCTTCATTAATATACGAATTTAATGTAGTGTGAATCTCACTCCAGCCGAATAAATCCATTTATAATACAAAATAAAGGAAATATAGAAGATTAACGCTTAAGGCAATGATTTTCCTGAATCACATTAATAATTCAATTGCTACGCCTTTAGAAAGAATAGGGGGAGCTGATGCAGACCCTGGTTGTCCCCAGATGTTCTCTTTCTGACAATGACTACCCTAATGATAATATACATATACCCTTTGTTAGTGCTTTAACAAAAATAATCGTTCATCCCTATGAGAGAATTTGTTATAATGCGGAGGATTAGTGATGTAAGTAAGCTGCTTTTCGTGTGTAATCAAAATAATTCCAAAACAGGTGGACAAACGCGAGAATGAAGTGATATACTGAAATATTTCATAATACAGATTGAATAATGTACTATTTCACCCACAGTTGAATAGATTTCACTCCTAAAGTTGCACGAGTAAGATGTATAAAAATCAAACTGAGACACCTGCCTACTTGACTCTTTAATTATTTTTATGATTCCGAATTCACAGTCTGAAGGCAGGCTCATCATCATTAGTATTATTATAATAATGAAGTTTTCTCCTTATTTGCTAGGAACTCCAACTTGTTCATATCAAGTTGTACAGAATTCCTCATATGTTTTTTCTTATATGCCATATAAAATGAATAAGGTACGTCAGTTGAAAAATGAATGAAATTGGTGTATATAGTACAATACAACAAAAAAAAAAGAAAATAACGTTAACATGACAATGACATGACATTATAATTGATAAAAATGAAATATTTAAGAGAAATCCAATATATCAGCTGCTGGACACATGTTCCAAGAATTCTTCTATTGAGTAGCATAATTGAACAAATATCGCTTTAGATCTGTTTGAAAACTTTTTAGTGATCCGTGATTTTTTAAACATTGGGGTAATCTATTATAAATGAAGGAACCAGCATAGACAGGTGATTTCTTGTAGTTGGTATGATTGCAGTGTGGTTAGTATAAGTTCTGGTTATTTCGAGTATTAGAGCCATGTATATCACTGCTTTAAAGCAATTTATTTGTTTTGCAGAAAATTAAAGACAAGAGTTTGTATTCATATATTGACGGAAGGGTTAAAATACTGTTTTTCCTAAATATGTTGCGACAGCTGTCTCTACATGTATATGAATCACATTGTCTTACCATTGATTTTATTTGCGAGCAGTACAGTGACAAAGTTTTGTATTGTATAGGAGATTACAATTTACCTGATATTTCATGGTCTAATGAAAACGATGGTGTTACTGCAACCGGCTCAGGTTCTAAACGGAAACCCTTATTGAATGTATATCACTATGTAATTTGTTTTGTTTTTGTCTAGTTACTGTGCAAAACTGTTAGATATAGGTAGTTATAATTATTTTTATGCTTTTACATATTTTTCTTAGTGTTTTATATTGTATTGTATTGTAAATGGGTATTTCTTCCCGTGTAATAATAAATAAATAAAAAAAATATAGCCCATCATATTAAAGATAAGTCTGAGGTTGCGCTTTTGCATGGTAAATATGCGAGAGCATTCTGAGGCTTGACCCCAGATGATTATGTTATGACTCAGTATAGAGTAAACTTGACCATAATAAATTTTAATAAGGGATGTCGTTTTTAAGGGAATGTTTAATTATTTACAGATATTTTCTGCGTATTCTTTGAAATTAAGGTGACTGTCAATAAATGTTCCAAGAAATCGTGTAGAATGCCTTTATTAATATATTTTTGTCTCCCAATTTTATTTCGATAGGTCTTTGTTCTATTCTACTGCCGTCGTATGAGAATTGGATAACTATTGTTTTTTCTAGATTCAGGACCAACCCATTTCGATCACACCATTTATTGAACGAAACAATTATTTATTTAAACTTTTGAATTGCTTCTTCTCGGGTGAGAGCAGATATGACCATTGTCGTGTCATCAGCATAAATAAAAACATTTCGTTGAAGGCTCAAAACTTTTCTACTTATATTTCCATATAAGGTCTTCTAACCGATGCCACAAATGTGTGGTTGGTTTCCTGTTGTTGACTTCCTTTGTTTCTATTTTTACATCCAAGTGTTGTACATCTTCGCACTTGATTTTACCGTACAGATGAGAGCTTAAGCTCGAAACACGTGTCTACGGTTACACAACAATTTGAGGGTTATACCCAATACCTTTTCTACTTATAACTTATTATATATAAAAACGGCCCAAGATGAAATTTTAAAAATGTTGAAAGCGTTGTCTATGTCATTGTTATTTGAGGCTCAAAACCTGAAATAATCTGTAAAAGAAAAATGTCTGTAAAACTGATCCTTGAGGCTTACCACATTAAAATAATTTATAATCAAATCAAATCAAATTTTATTGAGTCCTTTTCCTATTCACAAAAAACAGATTGGACGGGTCATAAAAACATCTTGGATAAAGATGTAAGGGGTATATAAAAGATATAACAGAGTAAAAAGACAATACTGAACATAGACAAGAATTAAATATAAACGAATTATGCGGCGCTGAGCGAGGTAAGTAATAGAGTAAGTACGCAGTGATAGCTAATGGGCGTTGATATAACTTTCGAACTCTTCTACAGAGTAAAAGCATTCTTTTATAAGAAGTTTTTTAATTTGGCATTTGAAAACTTCTAAACATTTCGAGCTCTTCAAAAAATAAGGAAGTTTGTTGAAGAGGTAACTACCTGCAGGGATCGGTGATTTTTTTTTGGAAAGAGTGTTTTGCTATGTTTATTAATATATTATTTTTATTACTGGTATTGTGGTCGTCAGTATCACAATGTTTGATAAAATTATTTTTGTTGATATAAATGTATGACATTAGTTTAAGTATGTATATGGATGGTGCCGTGAGAATACTATAATACTATAATATATATAAAATGTCCAACGAACTGGTCCTTGAGGTATAGCACATTTGAATTTGAAAAATGTCGAAGTCTCTGTCTATGCGATTGTTCCTTGAGGCAAAAAACTGAAATAACTTGTAATAGAAAAATGTCCAGAGATCTGGTCCTTGAAGCACACTACATTGGAAAAAATGCCCAGAAAACTGGCTTACCTCATTGAAATAACTGATATATAAAAATGGGACAAGAACTGGTCCTTGAGGTGTACCACAATGAAATTTGAAAAAGGTGAAAGTGTTGTCTATGTGATTGTTCTTTGAGGAACAAAAACTTAAATAATCTGTAAAAATTCCTAGAAAACTGGTCCTTGGCGCCTACCACATTAAAATAATATATTATGTATATGAAATGTCCAACGAATTGGTACATTGGAATTTGAAAAATGTTGAAGTCTATGTGATTGTTTCTTGAGGCACAAAAACTGAAATAACTTGTTATAGAAAAAATGTCCAGAGAACTGGTCGTTGAAGCACAGTACATTAGAATAACTAGTAAAAGAAACATGACCAGAGCACTGGTCCTGGAGGCTCACCTCATTGAAATTATTTATTATATATAAAATGCCCAAAGAACTAATCCTTGAGGAATACTAAAATGGAATTTCAAAATGGTGGAGGTGTAGTCTATGTGTATTTTCTCAATTAATAACTAAAAAACTAGTCATAGTGGGAAACTGAATTTTTGGGACAGTATTGAGGAGAGAATGATGAATAAATATATTAAATGATTATGAAGGAATTTCACCGAATTATTCATGAATTACAGGGTGAATTACGAAGTTGATTTTTTTCATTTTTATCATCGAAAATGTTCATGATCACCCTATATATTCCAATGGAATCATGTTTATACGGTATCAGCTATCTTCGGAGGATAATTCACTTGAATATACAGGATGTGTACGAAAGCACCAGCCATATATTTCACCAATTTTTCAAATCACCCTGTACGAAATGTAAGGATTGTTATTGATGATGGCATAAGAATAGTATATTGCATGCCAAAATAGTTTTATCAATATTTCATTATTACAACGAATTATCAGACATTACTAAAATATTTTTATTTTTCACTCCGTACATAATGATATAATTTGCACCATCTGAATGACATTTAGTAATATGAAGGTACGACGATGATGTGAGAAAAAAAAATGCAGTTGGCACTTTCAAATCCCGAGACAATAATTAAATAAAAATTACTGATTTTAACTTGAACGCCCTGTACTTCAAAATCTATCATCAACGAACTTTGAGATTTTGTACGTTCAATCGGTACATCAAATACTACAAATATACTGAAAATTCAGACAATTCCACCGAGAACCATTTTACCTATCAAAAGTGGGGTCCTTTGATATGTTTTTTCTTCAAGAGTAAACAGAGTAGATCGTACCGTTTTTAACACTTTGTTTGCACAAATGTCAATCGAAAATTTATGATGACAGTCAACAGTTATGTAATTCTCACTTATAAGGTACTTTTGGGTGTACCACTTTTATCTTGACCTTGTATTATACTTGGTGTGAATCGGGATTGACTTGTCAATGATCCATCTTCCTTTGTCTCTGTCGTGGAATTGGATTAAAATGAAATGAACCACTGCGAAAGCATAACCACAGATGGATATGAATATTGGAAAACTTTTAGGATTGATTTAAAGTTCATTTGAAAACTTCGCAACGAAATATAGCTTTTTAGATACAACAGAAAAGTTAAAAAGTAGCTAATGGTTCAGAATCCCCTTGAAATATGAATTCCGTCTACCGAAAGCATTAGTCAAAGGACAAAAGAGCCATGTTCCGTTAATGAAATAAGTCCTTTCAGTTGCATGGAGTAGCGAGTTAAAAGGTTTGCAAAAAATAGTGAGGATGAGAAGCACCACATCGTCTTTTCAATAAAGTATTACTTGGGAGGTGATATGATATGAAGCATAATGAAGGAATCTGACCTCAGTTCGTCTCTTGCACTCTGCCTTCATGTTATGTTGACTGTATTTCAAATACGATGCAGAGAATGTGTTAAAGAAAAGTTTCCACCCTGAGAATTACCGGAGATATATTTTGTGGAAAATTTAGTAAGCGGAGGTACACAAATCTTTTGGGCCAATCTACATTAGACCAGTGCTGATGGGCGACAAAAAATATAAAAGCGGGGGAAAAAATAACAGAATGAGATCTACTAGACTAGAAGCAGAATATTGTTCGAATGACAGAAAAAATCAATTGGAGTCGAAACAATTAAGAAGGGTGGAACGGGATGCACTTTTAGGGGTTGAAAGTGATATTTCACGATTTTTCGCGATTGACCTACTATCAACGAAAATTGACCTCCTATCAACGAAAGTTGAACTCCTATAAAAAAAGTTGAATAGCGAAGTTGTTGGAAATGAATCGATCTACAACTTTTGTATGAACCATTTTTCCACCTTACCTCAAATTTTCCGGGAAAATCGTAAAAACCAATTTTTCAGTTCTTATTTTTTTTTTCTTAGGCAAATTTTTTTTCACGAAGTTTGGTGGAAATATAACTAATTATGTTTCAAGTATGGTGTAATTTTTTTGTAGCAGAATACAGATTTTTCCATTTTTTGTCGACAAATACCAAAAAAACAACCTCATTTTCAACAGAAAAGATTCACCGATAAAGTTTGTCTCATCAAGCTTGCTAGTCGCCAGTTTTTTCGTTGAAGCGTCTATTTTTAGATTATGTAATAAAAGAGTAGCACTACTGCGGAATTTTTTTTGCAGAAAACGCGAAGAAACGATAAAACACACTTAATTTATTTATAAAAATTATTGAAATTAATAGTTGAAACCTTTCGAGAATAAAAATTTCATGTTACCTTAAAAGGTACAAAAAATAAACAAGGACATGAATAAGGATTTGATTATGATAGAAGGGCGAAAGGAGGTAAACTTTTGGGGATAAAAATGGTTTCTCACGATTTGTAGTGAAAATTAACCTCCTACAAATAAAGCTGAGGGAAAAAGTTGTTGGAAATAAAAAGATCTTTTGTATTCACGATTTTTCCACATAACTTTAAATTTACTAGAAAAATTTGACTTGGTTTTAATTTTTTTTGTGTGAAATTTGCATGTTTGTAGCAAAATCAAGTGGAAATATACCTTTTTATGTTCTGAATTAGATGTTTTTTTTGCAGCGAAATAATTATTTTTCTCGAACCTCTTTGAAGTACTTAGAAAGGAGGCGGCTCCGACTTAGGCTGGTGCCAAAACGAATTTTAAACGCCTAAACTTTGAGAAAAAAATATTTAAACACAAACACTCAAAATGGTGAAATTGGGATGCAGTTTAGGGGTTGAGAATGTTTTTTTGCAATTGACGGTGAAACGTGACTTCTTAGCGGAAAATGTTCAATGGAAAAGTTGTGGATAATAAAAAAATAAAAAACTTTTGTATTCACACTTTTTGACATGACCTCAAATTGAGCATCAAAATGACGAACAACCGATTTTTCAGTATTTAATTTTTTTCTAGAGTACTAATTACTCAATTCACATGAAAATTTGTAGGGATATATCTTTTTTGGTATCGAAAAAGCATGTGTTTTTCGAAATTCAGAAGATGACTAGTTTTCTAGTTATGTAGATTTTTCAAAATAAAAATATCATCTATAAGTAATCATTTTAATTGTTGAAATGTCCACTGAAATGTTTACTTTTAATTAGAAACTAAAACTAGAATAAACAATGAACTAGAATTGTGGTACAGGCTAATCTACTGAGCATTGCTTGTGTGCATCAGAATGAATTGTAAAGTTTATTTATTTATACTGAAATGTGAATATTGATGAATAAGTAGGAGAATGAACAAGCTCTCAGTGTAACTACACCAAAAATAATAATTATTGAAGATACCACGTAGTCCATATCTTCAATAAAGATTATTTTTGGTGGAGTTAGAGTGAAAGTTTGTTCACCTTCCTAGAAATATCTCACATCCACTGTGTGTGATGGATCGTCTCCGATGAATTGATGCATAATTTAATAAGAAGTAAAGTTGAATTTGTTGTGATGAGAAAGAGTAGTTCCTATATATTTTTCTTCTTCTGATTATCAGTCATACACGGTTTTAAGTTTGTTATAATTGTCGTTCACATATTTTCAGTTGTGATTTCATGTTAGATTTATAAGGAATGACTCTGATTTCTATTGGGACTATATGTTAAACAGTCTTGGCCCAAAGTATGATATAAATCTCTGCGTGTGAGTTAGTCTACAGTTTATTTTATGTTTAGATTTAGCACGTGTGTAGTAAGTATGGCTTATACAGTGCGGCTTTTTTTAGCCCCCCCTCCGCCGTTAACTTTTGAATGGTTTGACGTGCTAATATGAAAAAAAAATGTTTGGAGGGTTTCACCGATAATACTTTTTGAAACGAAAAATATGGTGATTGCTCGACAGGGGGTGCGGGGGGGCACATCAACAAAAATTTAAAATGGCAAGTGTCCCATTATTAAAAAGAGAATTCAATCCTCTTTACCACCACCTATTTTTTTTTAATTTCGTTAATATTTTTTCTGCAATTCAAATTCAAATTATCAAATATAATTGTGGATCAGAATACTACATACCTCGATAAATTTGAACGGTTTGTTGTGGAATAATGAAACCAAAAACATTTTGAAGGGTATTACCGATACTAATTTTTGAGAGAATAAACATTGCAACTACTCGACAGATAGCGCTGGGGCACAAGAAAATTTCAAAAGCCATAAAAATCGAAATCGGGAAAAAAATTCTCAACAAAATTCGAAAATATTTGAATGGTTGTGAAGAAAATTGAATTGTCCTTTCAACGATGTGACACTTGACCCCCCATACCATTTAAAAATTTTGAGTTGATGTGCCTCCCCGCGCCCCCTGTCGAGCAATCACCATATTTTTCATTTCAAAAAGTAGAATCGGTGAAACCCTCTAAAGGATTTTTTTTTCATGTTTGTACGTCGAACCGTTCAAAAGTTAACAGGGGAGGGAGACAAAAAAACCGCACTGTATGAAAGATGGAATTATTTTGCATCCATAGTAGGCAATGATAGGTATATAGCTTTCTTGAGGTCTTCAGTTGAGTCTCTTCTATTGTTCTTAACAATCATTTTTATTACAGTGATAATGTTTTACTAAGACCACCCCATATAATGATACAGTACCTACCTCAGCTAGTGAGTTGTAAATCATAAGCAGTAGTTTTTTATTTTTAACATTTCTGAGTCGATAGAATTAATAAACTAGCTTACTGAGTCTTTTTACTGTTTTCTGTGTGTTCTTCCCATCGCAGCTGCTGATCCACATACACACACAAATAGTTGTCAATATTTTTTATTCTTGGATATGAACACTGCGTTGGCGTTCGGCAGAGACATTTATGAATAGTGATTGTGTTATTCAAGAGCTGATTTTTTGTTGCTGTGGTAAATTCGATAAATTTAGTTTTTTCCACATTCAGACTCAGAAGGCTCAAATTTAACCAAGTGAGAACATATTTGAGCCCTGTTTCGGCTTTTTGGTGCAATTCATCCCGGGAATCGCTTTCAAATAAAATAGCTGAGTCCTCCGCATAAGATATTATTGATGTTGGAAAATTTATAAAAATTGTTCAAACAGGGTGTATCTTAAGTACGTGTAGAAACTTCAGGAGCATGTTGCTGTCGTCGAAATAAGAAAAACTTCCAATAAACACATGTCAGCAAGTTATTCGTTTCTAAGATACAGAGTGTAAAAATTTAATTCTTATATTTGTTTTTTGTGAATAAATTCCAAAATATTTGTGATATTTGAGTAAAGTTTGGTATCTGGGATGATTTTTCAATGACAAAATGTTAATTGTGAAAAACTAATTTCTAATTGGATTTATTTCAAATTTGAAAATCTTGTCATGCAAAATCACTTGCATCGATTATTTCAAATCTCAATAACTCGAAAACATCAGTTGCTCGCAGTGACCTCTACCAAGAATATATTTTTTACACGAACTGAATAATAAATATTCCTAGATACCAAACTTTACCCAAATTATTTTGAAATTATGCACAAAAAATAAAAATTCAACTTTGACACTCTGTATCTCAGAAACGAGTAACTTGCAGACATATGTTTATAGGAACTTTTCTTCTTATTTTGATGTCGGCAACACGCTCCTCAATTTTCTACTTAAAAAACATCCTGTATAAATCAAAAATTAAATTGGAGCTAGTACCATGGGGATGTCCATTAGATATCAGATATATAGTTTATGAATACCTCTAGAGTGATTCCTCCTATAGTAATACGTCCTATAGTAATACGAAGATTATTTGATATACATGGTTTTTAAAACAAAACAAATTTTTGTATTGAAACCACGATTGTTCATTTTTTGTGTATTGGTAAAACTATTTACCGAAATAAATAAAAAAAGCACTATAACGATTCGGTCTAAATGTTCTTCAAATATTAGAAAAATGCTTTTGTGAAATATTCGATTTGTTTATTACCCGAACAAAAAACCTATTTTTGGATCAAACACACTACTTTCTATTCAAAACAAACGCGGGTACAAAGTGTAAATAATGCTTTGAACTGAGCTGAAAAATTGAAAACCATTATACTCTCGCTTCTCAGGCGACGTCATGTTTACGTTAATTTCTCACAATTTTTCAGAGATACCGAAACACATGGGATGCATAACTACCCCTCCAAAATTACTTACAATGCTCTCATGTTGATACTCAATGTTTAAAAAAATATGTCAGCGACAATATGACAACACCACCTAACATAAACATACATAAATCGAGATGATCATAAATTACCGAGATAAGGAAGATTGATTGTTGCGAGTGTCTACGATAGTCTTCTTCTTCACCTCATCTATCTTCCATCTCTGCGATTTAATGGGGTGTTGACAAATCGAAGGCCTACCAAAGAAGTGAAACTGGCGAGGAATAATAAAACAATTAACACCGGAGACGGTGGTGGCTGAAAGATTTGGGGTTACATTAATTTGTCTTTGGAATAGATATGGGTGTGTGCGGATATCTTTTACTGTCGAAAATTTTATAAATGAATGTGACCTCTGTTCGTCTATAAGGAGAGTGTTATTTGAGATAATGGGAATGTTCATAAAACTAGTCGGAGATGATGATGTACTAGTTTATATCTGTTTGACTGCTTCAAAAATTGTTCAGATAGTATTGACTTTGTGACCTCTTCAATTGCTGTTCCGTATGTTTCAGTGATAGTAAGAAGTGTGGGGTTTGGAACTTTTCATGTCTTGAAGATTTGAATTTTACCTTGTTTTTTCTATATTTCTGTTTCACTTGTTGCAATATTTGAGATTACTTGGAAAAAGGAAAGGCGACGTTTTTCAATTACAAAAGCTTCAAACAATATAAACAAAAATGAATGATAAATCAAGATGAAGATAATCTCATCAGCAATGCTACAATGAAAAAATAATATTGTGCATGGGCACCAACAACCTCATATAATCAGATAATTTTTGAAGCTTGAATTATGTGGAAGTATTTTTTAACATTTTATCAGAAAAGTGCCATTCGTTGGTGAATTTTTTCACCAGAATAGTTTGCTTTCGAATATTATTTTATATGAATGGTATACGTATGCGGCAGAGCTGTCCCAAAGCACTGTGCTTGATGCTCGTGAAAGTGCTTAGAGCGTTTTAGTGCTCGTAAGCGCTGTGCTCCCGAGCACTTTTTGGATTCAGTGCTCAGTGCTTCGAGCATTTAACGAAAAGGCTTAGTGCTTAATAATCCCGAAAAGTGCTAAGCCTTTTCTCAGCTATGGATCTATGAATGTTGTTGAAAATATAAAACACGGTCAGCGACACCCCTACCCCCAAGAACTATTGATTGCGGCCTTATATTATGCACATTCTAGGTTCTAGGGCTCAGTCTGGACACAAATTTAGTTAAACGTGTTTTTAGTGTTCGGAGTGAATTTAGTGTTTCACCACAATAGATTATTCAGTGCCACACACAATAAATAATATATCCACCAAAAATATAACAACATTCTTCTTCATTTGAACCAAATTATTCATTAGAGCTAATCAGTAGAAAAGAAATTAATTAAAGAAATGAAAATATCCGACTGCGGTTTGAACTAAAATGCAAATACAAGTAATATAATTATCTTTTCTTGAAGAAAAATTGGAATCAGCCGAGACCCATTCTATGTCTATAGATTTTTTTAAGCAAATAGGTCTCGGCTGCTTCTAGTTTTTATTTGATTTGAAAAGATATTACTTCTTATTTGATTTTTATTTCAAACCAAAGTCGGGTTTTTTAGTTTATTTATTTATTTTTTTTATTTTCAGCTTTTTAGTACACAATTATTATGTTGTATCAAAACGGCCAATTTGGCGCAAAAAACCGCTATTTTGATATTTCATAATTTTAATATGATAAGTGTCACTTGTGGTATCAAACCCAATCTAACGACTGAAAATTCATCAAAATCGGTTCAGCCGTTTAGCAGTTACAAGGAAAAAGCGACTTTGTTTTACAATATTTTGATTTTATATTTGATTTGTTACCTACAAGTCTACCGAATGAATATATAAGTTGTATCACTCCGCTGAACGTGACGATCCGCCTACCCCCTGCCTCTCGCATCGATTGGGAGTCCAGCGGTCCATAAAATACTCTTACTTTTTGATAGACAAAAGTGTAACTACTTATAGTCCGTCAGATAATGACAGATTTTGCTGACTCATTTTCTCTTTTTTGGGATTTTAATCACTGAAAATTATGTCAGTGTTGAGCAGAAAAAAATAAAATTAAAAAAATCTAACGCTTATGAATATGAACATTTCATTTTCTCGATGTGACTAGTTCTGTCCGTCTAGCGTCTACCGATGGTTATCAAAATCACATTCCTATTTCATTCTTATGGCAAAACGCTCTGACATTAATGAAATATACTATACAAACACCATATAATATCAAAAAAGCAATACGGTTTCCGCAAAGAAATATCAACAGAAGACGCCGTAGCCTCATTGACAGGCAAAATGTACAATGCTGTAGAAAACAGAAAACCTGCAATAGCCGTATTTCTGGATCTTGCAAAGGCGTTCGATACTGTGGATCACACTCAGCTATTGGACACTTTGCAGGATGCAGGAATACGTGGAAACGCCTATAAATTATTCAAATCATATATGGAAGAACGTAAACAATGCGTTAAAATAGAAGAGACGGTAAGTACAAAGAAAACAATGAAATGCGGCGTACCACAGGGAACAGTCCTGGGGCCAATATTATTCGTTGTTTATATCAACTCCTTATTAAACATGGAAACCGAAGGGGACATATTGAGCTTTGCAGACGATACTATAATTTTTTATTCGTCGAACTCATTGAGTGAAACAAAACGACAAATAGAAGTTGATATGAATAAAATAATAGATTGGTTCAACTACAAATTATTAACCATCAACTTCGAGAAAACTATGTACCTACCCATAACAAGTTACAAAAACAACCTACCTAATTTCAATAGTTTACATATTAATAACCATGAAAACATAATAATAATAATAAACTCAACTGAAAAAATTAAATATCTTGGAATCATTATAGACTCTCATTTAAGGTGGAATCACCATATCGAAAATATTTCTAAGACCATCAGATCATTATTGGGCAGATTCAAATATTTGAATAATATTTTAGATACACACCACTTGAAAATTCTCTATTATGCACTAATTGAATCACGAATTTCATATGGAATAATTGGCTGGGGAGGTGTATCAAATACTCACCTACAGAAATTACAGGTAATTCAAAAATTATTCTTGAAAATTATTTTGAAAAAAAATGAAACATATCAGTCTGATCAGCTGTTCAAGGACATTGAAGTAATGGATATTAGGCAAATTAGCTTCACAAAAATGGTTTCGTATCTCTATAAAAATAGAAACAGAAATAGCAACCTCGAATTTTTTACACACAAATATGAAACAAGAGCCAAGAAATCGAACAAATATAAAACAGACATCGCAAAGAAAACAATCGGACAGAAATGCCTAAATTTTTTAGGGTCTAGATTTCTAAATTATTTACCACAAGAAATTCTACTTTTACATCCCATGAATAAATTGAAAAAGGAATTGAAAAAATATGTATTGGCACAAAATACAAACGAAATTGCACAATTATTCGAATTTTCAAATTGAATCACTAAAATTGCACATCGCAAACTAGATGTAGTAAATTATAATTTTAACTTTAGTCGTAGTACTGAAAAAATCTATTAAACATACCTACACCACGGACAGCCTATGGCTTTGTGGTGCACCATGTTTATTTGTTTTCATTTTAGTATTTTATGTCAGCAACAGCATTGTATATGTCATTATATATATATATATATATATATATATATATTTAGCGAATTAATTTTATACCAAATTTATTGTATGGTAGATTATTAATATTGTACTGTACATTTATGATGAACTGAAATTATGTCCATTTGATTCAAATAAACACTATTATATTATTTTTATTATTAATGGTGCTTTCTGTCCGAAAACTGCCGAACTAAGAAATCAGTGAGAATGTTGGTGAGGTAGGAACTATTTCGCGCCACTCTATATTTCAATTTGGCTAGTCGCTGCCCATTTCGGAAATCAAATTAATCTCCCAAACGACATTGTCAGGATATTCCCTATCAGTTGGAAGTTGCACTGGTTTTATGGGTCTTTCTATTGAAATAAAACAAAAGCAAGTATTGACTCATTTCCTTCAATTGCAGAACAAAAAAATCTCAATTTTCATCAAACCACACCCCCAGGTTTCTTACTTTCTCGTTAAATTGTATGGTATGACCATTAATTAAAATATTTGAGGATAATTCTTGTTTGAACACCTGCGAATCAACTTTATTTCCAAAAATAAATGCATTAGTCTCCGATGCATTTAGTTGTAAACAATGATTAATTGAAAATGTATAAAGATTGTTTAAGTCATAACTAATAGCAGTCACCGCTTGGTTCGCTTCATCCAAAGAAAAAGACATGTATAACTGAGTATCGTCAGCATAGTAATGATGTAGACGTGAAAAGAAAATATCTGGAAAATCCGATGTATAAATAAAGAAGAGTTTAGGGCCCAATATTGATCCTTGGGGCACTCCGGTACTCACAGATAAAAAACTTAGATAGATAAGACTTAAATAAATCTACAGCTTTAATATCAAACCACTATATGGTAACATCGCAGAGTATAGTATGATTAAGAGTGTCAAATGCATTCGAGTAGTCAAATAAGAACAACACAGTTAATTTACGCTTATCAATAGCTGCCAAAATATCGTCAGAGACTTTTAATAGTGCTGATGTACATCTGTGGCCAGTTTTAAATCCAGACTGATATTTGTCGAAATGTTTTTGGTGGCTAATGCAGTCATATCTGCCAGAGTTTCACTAGATTTTTCTTCGGATTGCTGTCATTTATGTGACACGTTAACAAGCAGGTCACCAGTTGTTCTCTCTCGAAGGAAACAATAATGTCGATGGTTCACAAATACTGAGCGTACTAGATTTTTCAACAGTCCGATATCGATGGTTTTTTCATGGCCTTTTAGCTAAAATATAGCAGAACGGTGTATTTGAAGTAGTTATACAAATGCTATCCATAAGAAAACGCCATGGATTACAATAGGGTTAGTTACTTATATGAAAACAAGAGACAAAATATTTCAGAAACACTTAGCAAACCAAAATAATAATAATAATAAGCTCAATAAATTAATAAAAAAACAAAAAATGATTATTTTAAACAAAAAATAGAAGCCAAGAAAAACTGTTCTCAAAACCTTTGGAATATAGTGAAAGAATTTTCAAAAAACTATCAAACCAAAGACATGAAAAATACAGATTGTGTCGATCGTGCACCAAAAATTGTATGCACTCTTTGTTTCTAGAACCTACTGATCCTAAAGAGATACTAATAATATGTTCCACTTTGAAAAGTCATAAGGCGCCCGAACCTGATGGACTGAAAAATAAAACCATAAAACTAGTTGCGAATTACATCGCTGAACCTCTAACTCACATTTTCAACCGTTGTATGTTGTGTGCGTGGTCCCTGCCCACTTCAAATTGTCCGTACACGAACTAGTCTAAGAGCTAGCAACGTTTTCGAGACAGCATTTCAGGTCGGACAGTTTTTAGAAATGTTATTTCTCTCACTCTCCCGGACGTTATACGGGCCATCTGGCTGGCGGTAGAGGTTGCGTTCATCACTGCGCATCGTACCTGTCCTGTACAGGTAATATATTGATTTTTCAAGAACGTTTCTTTTTTTTATTAGTTTCATTTAACTTTTTGATACATGAATACATTGTTGCCAGATATTTTTATCGTTGTTTAAACTGTGCCAGACGCCAATAACAAAATAAAAAAAAAATTGAATAGTATACAAAAAGAATTCAAAATATTTTAGTATGGCTGAAATTTTTATATGATGTTTTTTAAGTATCTACAAACCCAAATTTTATTTGCCAATCAATAATTCGGTTGTAAACGTCCAGCCAGACCGATTTGAAAGTGAAAAATGATTGGGCATGTTAGAAGAGTAAAGTCAGTAAGGCGCTAATTGCGCAAGCGAGATAAACCACAACAGCAGTTTGCAGCTTTGGCCGGCTGATGCGCCTGCGCATAAGCCTCACAGTGGATCATGTTCTATGGGGTCTGTGGAATCATGTTAAAACTGAAGTTGGTGATGATTCTCAGAGTACAATGTGGTACATTTTGTTCTCATAATAATACCACATCACTTTTCACTTTCAAATCGGTCTAGCTGGAAATTTAACAACCAAATTATTTTGTTCTTAGGTGTTTAGCAATTTAATTTTGGGTTTGTAGATACTTAAAAACATCATATAAAAATTTCAGTCATATCAAAATATTTTGAAAAAATAAGTTATTTTTTAATCAAAATTAGCGTCTGGCACATTTTAAACAATGATAAAAATATCTGGCAACAATTGATTCATGTGTCAAAGAGTTCAATTAAAATAATAATAAGAAAAGAAACCTTCTTAAATTAATTTAAAAAATAAATATTTTACCTGTATAGGAACGATGCGCACTAATGAACGCAACCTCTACCGCCAGCCAGAGGCCCGGGAGAAAGAGAGAGGTAACATATCTATAAACTGGCCTTACTGAAATTCTTGTTTTCCCGACGTTGCTAGCTCTCATACTAAACTTGAAATATTATATTATGCATTTGTAGAGTCTATTTTGCAGTATGGCATCGTTGGATGGGGTGGGGCTAAAAAACATATAATGGACACACTAGAAAAAACCCAAAAACGCATAATGAAAATCATGTATTTCAAATCAGATCGATTTTCTTCAGATCGATTGTATGTAGAGCTGAAGATACGGGATATTCGCCAGTTGTTTGCAAAATCAACTCTTTTATATATTACGAAAACAAAAAAATATACAATGAAATTGGTTCATAACTTTAGCACCAGAGACATAAGTTTAGAACAGGACTATTTACCACGAACAAAAAAATCAATTGGTCAAATATGTTTTGTCTACCTGGGACCTAGGTTACTAAATATCCTACTAATAACAATAAAAACAATGAAGAATGTGCACAGCTTCAAAAAACATCTAAAAGATTGGATATTATCGCAGGACAGAAATATCATAAAGAATATAACTGATCCCCCTTACCGATAAGACTATATTTAAATTGTGCTGCTATGAAAATTATTAATTTACATACTTTCTCTACTTGATTTGCAGATATAATTTATATATAGTTTATTTTTTCCCTTACTTTCCTTTATTTTGTGTAGTTGTGTGAAATAATATATACATACAAATTATAAATGTAGGAGTGTGTATGAATTTGAAATGTAAGAATATACAAAAGAACATCCCTTTGAAAAAGAATGATACTTTAAGGACTCTAGAACTCTAGGAAGTGAGACGTAGTCAAGTCAAGTTTCGTTATGGATTCTGATTCTGAAGATGAATTTTTAACAATAATTGGCTTAATGTATTGCCGATTGAAGAAAAAAAGAACAGACGTATGTGGGTTCATCCAATCATTGAAAATCGTTCAGGCAAAGGCTTGTTCAATTTATTCAATGAAACTATCAAACAGGACAACGAATCTGTTTTTCTTCTTTTGTGGCACTATCTGTTGAAAATAAATCCACTATTTCTCCCCAACTTGTTTTTCTTTTTATCCTGTCAGAATATTCTGCTGCTCGCATGTTCCATATCGCAGGCGCTCTTGGATCGCTTGTATTAACTTTTCTATATCGATATCATCATCACCCATCATCGTGAAACTAGTATGAAATTGTAAATTTGGCAATACGCAAAACCTCTATGCGATTGCAGATGCATAAAGCGGCTAGCGATACGCCTGCAACTTTGGACTGAGTATGCGCCAAACTCGAGCATGCTCCGTAGACTCCAAAAATGGACAAATATGGCTGCCATGGCTGCTACATCACTGCTCTCTCTCTGAATTTTGGATAAATAGTCGTTATATGGTAACAATTTTAACAATTTTCAAATCGCAAGGTAGGTTAGTCAGGTCAGGTTAGGTTTGGCTAATAATTCACGCATTTTCGACTCGCAAGCTAGGTTAGTTTGCTCAGGTTTTTTTGTGTAAATTGCGAGCGAAAAAACAAATTCACGCATTTTCAACACGGTTTGCAATCTTGTTTTTCCTTCCTCTTCTTGCTTCTCCGCCATTAAATGACCCTCTTGTTGTACATCAAATAAATTCGAGTTTGGCGCATGCTCAGTCCAAAGTTGCAGGCGTATCGCTAGCCGTCTGTGCAGATGCAGCCTCGTATGTGCAGTTTCATAAAACACCAATACACGATGTGACGAGCGTCAACAGGCGATACGAGCGGCGCATGGTCAAAATGAGGTGCCGAGCCGTGTCGCCAGAGATCTCGATGTTTTTGCGCTTCGTGTGTGCGTTCATGTGCCTCGGCTAGGTCCACTATGCCGAGTCGACAGCCGACCGGCATCCGCTCGACCAATTTGAGCCTCGTATGTCTTTGTCCTTAGTGTTTAATTGAAATGAGAAACTTACCCATAGAAAGGTTTTGTGAAAAACCTTTTTGGGTCTCATGGATATTTCCTATGAGTCTTCTTACCTGATGTAAATATTGTATTGGCAAGTCATATAGATGACAATTTTTTTACATTATTTTAGGTTTTGGCTGTACTTTCAATGTTTTCCAGACTATGGTTGCTTCACTGGCAAAAATGGCATATTTGGCAAATGTTGGAAATTACAGGTATTTACTTAAAGTCATGAGAATACGGTTCCTCAAATTATGGAAAAAGGCGACACAATGTTATTCCTCCCACTGCAGTAAAATAAAATGGATATTCAAAATTATTACGAAACGCGAGTGAGGATAACCAGATGAAACGAAAACAAAGAAAACCATATAGAACTGTCGGACAATTGAAATGCGAAATTTTGGTTATAAAAAGCTTTTGTTTTCGAAAACTCCATTATCTTTTATTCGAAACATAAATGATATTAAATAATAAATTGAATATTGAACAAACTATACACGAACAGGTCATTTCAGATATCCTGATTTCCAATGAAACTATTTACATAACGAATATTGATGCGTAATTAATTGAGTAATATTCCATTTGACGACTGATTGAATTATTACGTCGCCATGAATAGAATTCACTCTGAGAGGATTTCATCATCAGTTCATTGAACGTAATTAATGTTTTTTGATGAAATTCGAGGATATAAAAATTCAAACAATGCAAAACATAATTGGCCCCCATCTGAATTCATCGACGGAAATGATATGGTAATTGTAAAAGAATCCCAATTTCATGTTAACATTTATTTGCGTTAAGAAAATAATTTGTTAAATGATTCAATACTGGGAGACCAAACAGTTTCAATGCAGTTTATTGTGTTCCAAAATGTGCTACGGTTCCTCAAATTATTTAGAAAAAAGTGATAGAAGGATACCCTGTATCTTCTAGGGAGCAAGCTTAATCACAAAAAATAGAAATACTTGATAGCGCTATTATTGTTACATTTGAGCGTTTCGATTTCATTCATTTTTATCTTGTTTTTGATCCAAAATAAGTATAGGAAGTGATTGTAAAAAACATTTTTTCATTATACCTATCTGAAAACACTATATTTACATGCTTATTTAGCATACCGAAAAAGATTTTTTTCCTTTTGCTCGGACGGAAAATTTTACGGTGCGCCGGTGACATTATAGCTGCCTATTTACATGTCAAAATTAAATATGTTGTTGACAGTTCTCTAGAAATCGCAAATTATTTGAATATATCCTTACCAACATCAGGGTAAATGAAGCTTGTTTTGTGGCAATTTCTGGATATTTTTGAACTCCTAATGAAATATACTATTGTTGTCTTGATTTTTTAAAGAACAAAATGGCACCAATTTTGTTTTTGTCGAGAAATCATATGAGGTTGACTAATGCACAATGTTAACATATCATATGATTATCGGTTTCCAAGATGCATTGTGTCGAAGTTAAATATTTCAAAAATTTTCAGGAGTACTTTTAATTATAAACAGTTTAAAGAACTATGCCCATTATGCTAACAAAAACGAAATTATCACTATGGAAAATATTGTGCCAAAATCATTACCTTTGTTGTAGTCATAACATCTTATATTGTAGAAGGGCAAGTGAATTAATTTGCCACAATAAAATACAATATTAAAATTTTGTCAGTAACGTATTGTATATTCATAAATAAGCCTAGTTCAAGTAAAAATTACTACTATTTTTTCAAACAAACCTCAAAGTTCGGAAGATTATATTTGCCTCCGTTTTCAAAACATGCTGAAAACTCAATTTTAATAGGTTTGGATATTTGGTATAAGATATGTTTTGACAAAGTCTAATGAAATACACAAAATCAAACATTCAATTAATATATAGATCCTATTCTGAGTACTAAATTTTGTCTTTTATACTCATTTTTTATAATCGTGACAGTAAACTACAATCAAACCTTAATAATAATTTCATAAATGGGAATAAATAATCCCTCTGCATTTAATAGTATCAATTAATCAATTTCGTGCATGGCATCACACGTTAAAAGGTAAGGGTTGCGTCTTCCCTAGCTCACACAAGTCTCTCGAAGACATCCGAGGGTTGCGCGTAGGGATACAATCGGTTGACGGAAATAACGGTAAAAATTTGGTTTACTGAAAATCTGTTATGAAAAAAAATTTAACGTCGCGATAGTGGGCCCTCGGCCAATGGTAATGGTACATTTTTGTTTTGCGGAAATGCCCTGTTGCCAAGTTGACCTCTTCGGATTACTGGAAATATGATATGAAAAGAACAGTTGAACGTCTTGATTATAGACCCTTAACCTATCCTAATGGTACTATTTTTGTTTTGCAGAAATTCGCCGTTGCCAAGTTTTGGTCACATGAGGTTACTGGAAATCTGATATGGAAAAAATAATTGAACATCGCCATTTTGGGCCATCAGGCGATTCCAATAGTAGGTACCATTTTTGTTTTGCGGGAATGCTCAGTTACCAAGTTGGTCACTTCGGATTACTGGAAATCTGATACGGAGATGGGTCGAAGTAGACATTCTATTCAAGCAGGTGTTTTGCAGAAATACGCTGTTGCCAAATTATGATGCGGGAAATCATTCAGAGAAGCTTTATTGAAACTTTCAATGGAGAGTATTGATATAAATTTTGAACCGATTCTAATAGTGCCGTTTTTGTTTTGAGGAGACACGCCTTCGACGTGTCTCTTTCTTCTGACTGCTCACGTTTACGGCCATGGACCAAATTTCTAAACTTAAAAAGGGACACAACCTAACCTAACCGAACTAACCTAGCTATCCAAGTTGCTGGTAATTCGATCTCTGATTAGTATGGAAGGGTGAAATCACAGCAGATGCTCGCTGCGCTCGCATTTTGTAATTAAACCAGAAGGAAGAGACACGCCTTCGGCGTGTCTCTTTCTTCTGACGTTTTCGGCTGTCGACCGAATTACAAAGCGTAAAAAAGGGACACAACCTAACCTAATCGAACTAACCTAGCTAGCCAAGTATTTTCAAAAAATGGATCATGAAAATTGATAAGGATGAATATTTTAATATATATTATATGTGTGTCTGTGTCTTAGTATATAGTGAAACTATTTATTTATTCATTTTTTGTAAACTTGTCAAAAAAAAATCTAAGAAATTCAGTGTATGTTTGAACTGATTTGGATTAACTGAAAAAGCCACATTCAAGGATCTCCTTTTGTGGTCAACCCCTCTATTTATTCCCTATTTTATGATAATGTATCTATGTATTTCGAAATTATTTGTTTGAATAAATATTATTATTATTATTATTAATAATGATATTCTTTGAGCAAAATTTCCAGCGCCCACAACTTGGCAACACTGCCGCATTTCTGAGTTCAAATTCCATTGCCCAATCATCTGACTTAATAGTATGGTATCCACTCAGAACTCTCCTCATTTCAGATTTCAACTGCAATTTTCCGCAAAACAAAAATTGTATCATTAGAATAGGTTGAGGGTCCATAATCGAGATGTTCAATTGTTTTCTACATATTAGACTTCCAGTACTCCGAAGTGACCAATCACAATTGGCTGAGGGCCCACAATCGCTACGTTCAATTGTTTTTCCATATCAGATTTCCAGTAATTCCAGGTGACCAAAACTTGGCAACGGCGCATTTCTGAAAAACAAAAATAGTACCATAAGAATAGGTTGAGGGTCTCTAATCGAGACGTTCAACTGTTTTATTCACAACAGATTTCCAGTAATCCGAAGAGGTCGTGTAAAAATCAAGCTTCTGACAGTTTGGCGACTTTTATAAATAATTTATAAATATTTATAGACAGTGTTTGAAAAAAATCTCCCATCAAAAGTCACCATAAAATTATTTGTTGTACACGGAAAATGTAAACAAATCATTGCCAGAACTTGCAGAAGCCTCAACCAAATGTATCCTGGAGCAGGGGAAGTTTGTAAGATTCCAAAATTATTACCTTACTATGGCTCAAAGTTAAATGCGACCCCAACATTACCAAAACCTGTTACTTTGAATGAGGACAAAATTGTTAACATTTTGGCATATTTTTATGAATATCCAGAAGCTTCCATTCTTAGTGCAGAAAAAATTTGGGTGTATCATGTGCTTCAATGAATTTTGGAAAATCACGAAATGCACCCGTATGAATTTAACAAATCTCTCAAAGCAGAATACTTTTAATGTAGAGTGAATTTTTGCGAATCAAAAATAATTTGGAGCGACGAATCAAAATTTACGAGAGATGGGATTTTTATTTAAAGGAATAAGCATTTTTGGGATGATCCTAATACTCATGTGACAAAATGTATGAGTTTTCAAGAAAAATTTGACCCAAAGGTTTTCTGTATTTAAAAAATCAATAAAATTGGCTTTTTTACTTTTGAAGACACACCAAATGCTGAGAGATATCTCCAAATACTAGGGACGACTGTTACCAATTTCCTAGAATATTAGCCTTTGGAGGAATATATGAAGAATTTGTTATTTCAAGTGGACAGAGCGCCAGTTTGTTCCACCCAGGAAGCTTCCAGATAACTTTACAAAATGTTTGACGACTGTTGGTTTAGGGCCGTGGAATTGGCCACCGAGATTACCTGATCTCACGCCGCTTGACTTTTTTCATGAGAGGTGTGCAGTACTCTAGTGCCTACCAAAGAAGAACTGCAATGATGAATAGAGCGGTGCATTTAAGATCTGGATCCCCATGAAATTGAAATAGCAACCACGAGTAGTGAATAAAGCACATATTGAAATGATTAGAAAGTAATGGTAAATTTAAAGCATTTATTGTAAAAATGTAGTATTTTATTTTTATTTTTCCTAATTCTGTTATTTTCTGTACATTCACATGTTATAGCCCAGTAAATCTAGTTTTATACATAGAATTGACAGATAAAAAGCTGATTTTTCGAAAAGTGTTCTCTGAAAACTTTGTGTCTCAGAAATCTTTCAAATTTTCTCTCGTTCATTGGTATTAATTCAGGATACATTTGGTTACATTTTCTGTAAGTTCTAGCAAATGATTTGATCGCATTGTTTGTTTATAATAAATAATACCAACTTCGTTTGAATAATCTATATTTCCATTTATTTTGGGAGATTTTCTGAAACACCGTTATTAACTAGGCACAAAAGTTACCTTACAGTAATAAGCTTGATATTTCCGCGGTTAACTGAAATTAAATTATTCAAAAAATACTTTTTCTCAAAAATCAGCTTCATTGAGAAAACTTGATTGTTCGTGTTTAGGGACATAATATGTCATCTTGAATCATTTTTCTTCATCTTTCTCATTCAGGGCTCCGAAATGGCAAAATGTGAAATTAGAAATGAACGAGGAAAGCAAGTCATGAACATCTTCGTTTTTGTATTTCACTGAATATTCCGATGGATAACAAACGTTGATTTTGATCATGGTATTCCAGGAAACTTACTATGACCGCTTCTTGGCATTTTCCTTCAATGAATATAACTCGTGCAATTCCGTGCAATTCTCGAGCTAAATGGGACATTGAATAATTTGTCAGACTTGGCAAGGCACGAGCAGGACGTCGTTAGAATTTTTCGAATAATTGAGAAACAAAACCATCTCGCGAACTAGAAATAAATAGATATATAAATTTAACAGATGCACGCACTGTCGTTTCTAAATGCCTATATGTTTCGAGAGTCGTTTGCATTCCAGGAAGTTTTCTTTATTGTCATGTATTTTTCGGCAAGTGCCAAATAGTTACAAAGTCACATTTGTAGATTCACGTGATCTCTTAATTATTGAGGAAGGTTATTCTGGACTTTCATTGTCTAAAAAAGAACAAAGAAAAATTAAATTCTCTGCAATTTTTAATCACGACGTTTCAACTGTTAAAATCTACAGTCGTTATCAAGTGTATAATGCGACAATCTCAAGGATACTCTTATATATGCTATGGATAATTTTGTGTCATTGGCCTAGGGGTAATTTGGCAATATTCAGGTAAGCTTGTTAATTCTTATCGCAATTTCAATTGATCCATGCCACTAATTAAGGGTTTCCACACAATACGGATTTCTATGCTAGCTTGACTGAATACTTTGTTGTTCATAATATATGCACTCTCTTTAAACTTCCTTCTATACCAGGAAGTTTAAAGAGAGTGCATATATTATGAACAACCTTCAGTCCTTCAGTCTTCAGTCAAGCTAGCATAGAAATCCATAATGTGTAGAAGCCCTTAATTAGTAGCATGGATCAATTGAAATTGCGATAAGAATTAACAAGCTTACCTGAATATCGCCAAATTACCCCTAGGCTAATGACACAAAATAAGAAGTATCCTTGAGATTGTCGCATTATACACTTGATAACGACTGTAGATTTTAACAGTTGAAACGTCGTGATTAAAAATTGCAGATAATTGAATTTTTCTTTGTTCTTTTTTAGACAATGAAAGTCCAGAAAAACCTTACTCAAAGTGAAACATTGTCAACCACTTTCAAACAAACTCTTAATTATTGTTGACAACTTCAGCGGGTGATATTTCATGAGGCATATTGTTTAAAAATTAGAACATTTCACTGACTGATGTTTGTCTTCTTGCTTGTGAAAGATATAGAACGGCATTTATCCAGGACTAAGAATGGGCCATCTTGTTCACAGTACCCAGTTGAACTGTGAAGATCCTATCATAGGCGGATCTTAGATAACTTTTCTGGGGGCAGATAAAGCATATCTACGAGGTAAGTCCAAATTTTAGGACAAATAAAAATACATTGTTTCAAATTACATATTGTATAACATGAAACATAAAAACAATTTATCAATTCACCAGTTATTGATGTTTAACACAAATTGATACATTTCGAGTAAATGAAATACGTGGTTGCCACATTCATACATTGAATATTTTTCCTACCAAACTAAAAATTATAAAATCGCTTATAAACTTTGTTACACAGTAACAAAGGGAACATGAAACTGAATAAATCAATCAATAACAAATTCATTACGAAACGATATAGGAACTATAATCAAATTCAAACCATATTAGTGAGACAACATCTTAATGAAAAAGTACGATAAAGAAAGTCTCAGTTGAAAAGATTCAAATCAACAAGGACAAGCTCAACAGAAAAAAATGAAATGAGTCTCCTACTAGTATCCTAGAAGTATCACCTTTTATGGAGTGGTGGTTGAAAACTATTTTTTTTTCGTCAACCGGTTAACTACTCCCCTTCGCGCAACTCTCATAAGTCTTCAAGAGTGTGAGCTACAGAAGACACAGCCCTTGCCTTTTAACGTGAGATGGCATGCACACAGACTGCATTACAAACTGCAATATTTACTATATTTAAAATTGTCAAAATGATGTGTTTGAAATTCCGAAGTCACTTAAGAAAAATGATCCCTATATTAATGGAATTGATTTTCATATAAATAGGATAGCTTTTTGGGCAACTGGAAACTGCTTCTTATATCTCATAAACCACTGGTACTTTTCCAAGTGCCCGGAAACTATAAGGAGTCAGACCAATTGAAAAAGTGATCAATACTTTAAAATGTTGTGAATTTCGACCCATAAATACCGCCCTAATCAAAGAAAATCCATTGGAACTGGTGGTCAAAGGTCAGCTAAAGGTCAGCTGCTGAATTTATTTTTTTTAATAACAAAATCATTTTCAAACAAAAATAACGATTTTGACAAACTTACTTTGCTATTCTCAATAGCCCAGTGAAAAACAAATAATAGCAGAGACCATGTAATGGGCGTTGCTTTTGGTATTCAGCGTGTTTGTGAAACTGTTTACACATATTTCTGATTATTAAAAAGTGATAGATAGTTATATTATAAGCACTAAATTAAATTTCTTCAATATTTTTTATATCGCAGAACATAAATTAAAAACTCAAAATGGACTCCATCAGGGTTCAATTATGGGGCGATATCACTGATGAAGTGAAAAAATGCCATCTGAAATTATTCGCTGATGAACCAGATAAAATAGAAAATTTATTAAATGAGGACTCAAATCGTATTTTCACTTGTTTGCGTGTGATAATGTGATGCCGAATCTTGAAAATGACTATCTGTATATTTATAGCGAACAGACGAAAACTTTAAAGGTTGAAAGATGTTTCTTCATATGACTTTGCTGAACAGTAAAATTGAGACTGTGAAAACTATCAGCTACTTAGGGGTGATGATAAATGAAGAATTGAACATGTTCTCTCAATATGATTACACCGGGTGCGTCTGAGAGATGACTCACCCCTATTTTTGAGAGATTTAATCCGATTCTAAGCAAGAAAATTCAGGAGTCTTCTAAAGAACTAAAATGTGAACAAAGAAAGAATTCAATTCTCTTTTCAACCAAATAGTTTTCTTTGAATTGCGATAATAACAACAGAGACTCACAGAGGCTTACACCTGTTTGTGAGGATAGCGAAAACACTCTTAAGACTAATTTTGAAACATTGAATTATATATACACATTAAATTATACATACACATATCAAAACAGATAATTAATACATATACAGAAACGGAATAAAACGGATATGTTTAATATAACGAAGCAAGCTCCGGAAGTGCTACAGAATTCGTATTTATCTCAAAATAATCACATTTCAGTTCTTCAATAGACTTCTGAATTTTTTAGCTTTGAATCGGGTCATTTCATTCAAAACTATTGGTGCGTCATCTCTCAGACTCCCTTGGTCGAAAAGGAAGAAAAGTGCAACGATTTTATTATTTTCTGAGTTCACTATTTACAAATCTATAATAGCACCTCATTTTGACCACTGCGGAACTCTTTTGTTTCATCTTGAATTCACTTCATTTTCATTTTCAGACTGTGAAAAGTTAAGATACCCGAAAGACATGTCAAGAAACGAAATTCTCTTCACAAAATCAAACTTCCAATCAATATTCAGTAAGGGTTTTATATTTTCCAATTCCAATAGTTTACCTTCTGAAACCAAAATCCTCCCCTATTTGATCCTATTAAAGAAAATACAAAGACCATGTATGATATAATTATGATACATTTCTCTGTAGTACTATTTAATACTTTGTCATAGTTTTAAATTGTTGTACTGAATTTTACGTACTGTAATTTGTGGAAGGTACTTTTGATGTATTGTCATTTGGTGGCTTCTTTATTTTCTTCTTTGAAGAACAAATTCCGAGATAATCGAGAATTTTATAAATATCACTTCAAAAAACATATATTTGAACACAATTTCATATTACAAGTTAACCTCATACTGGCACATGCATTCTGGGCAGTGCAGTTCTTTGCTGCAAGGTATACTCAAAATTTGGCGCAATCAACTGTAGTCATGCATATGTGTGTGCACATCCAAAATCTTCTTACAATTAATGGTTATGGTAACCCTCAAAAGTCATCGATATACTTTTGCGAGCTAGGGAAGACGTAGCCCTCACCTTTTAATGTATGATGCCATACACAAGACCGGTGACCTTGCTGGGAATCGAACCCACGCCACTATGATTGAGAAGCGTACGCTTTGCCATCACAACTATCACGGCACAATCACTTCAGATCTCCTAGAATGACGTCCAAAAAATTATCCATCAAAATCGAATGATCAAGCTGAAATTATCGTACACTGGTCTGTGAGTTTGGGCCAAAAGAAGCAAGAAAAAAGATAGGAGGTAACTATTTCAAATCCTAGACTTTTAAAACACTTGTTGGAACATCGTTATTTTTCTTTTCTCTAGTTCACTACCCCACACATCCTGCTATCGCGTACACTCCCGCGTTTAATTAAGAAATCCATGTTTTACTTTGTGTGAGAGCACACCGAAACAATTGCGATCTGGGGACCAATTCCGTTTAAGGCGGCACATGCGAGCCTAGTTGCTCATCTGGGTTTCTGCAACTTACAACTTCTCCGTAAGTTGTAACACTGCTGAAGACAGCTTTATATAATTAAGTTACGACGTTATAACTGTCTTGGGTGGCAGTTTGCCGGCATTCCCGCGGACTAGGAGGTATTATAAAACATGTTCGCATTTTCTATGATGAAGGTAATTCGTTATGGGGGTTTGCAACAACTCGGGGAAGTTGGCTGTTGCTCGATGGAGCATTATGAAGTTTTGAGAACAAGAGTCGTAGATAAAACGGTTTGTTTATTACGGCTCTCACAAAAAGAAAGGATCTGGCATTATGTGTGATGATTTAGGATGATAAATATTATCACTATAAGAAACTCATTTCAGATCTGGAAACAATGGTTAATCATTTTCAATGATTCGAATAGAGATATAGTAATATCGGAAGCGTTCAATAACTTTTTTATACAGGCCCCATATGACATTACACAGATAAAAAAAGATTTCTTCAATCAAACTTATACATACTCTTGAATAGAATAATCTTCTGAAAAGAATAATTATTTCTAATTGATGAATATACTCCCATTGCAAACTGATTGAAATGTTTGCTTCTTTACATGAATTCCCTTGAAATGAATTTGCTTGCAGTGAAAACATTCTACTCTTCATTCTAGAAAACATTCACATTAACTAATTGTGAAATCCTGACACAAGAATATAATTCCTTGGTAGAAATCACTACCCGTGCCACGTGACAGAATCAACCAATGAGCAATCAAAGCAGGTGGCGGGACCGCGACCTGTGAATACGACTTCCACTTCGACCGTTTCATCCAGTTTGACCATTTGGGTTGGAGGTTATGAGGCTATGAATGTTAGTTTTGTACCTAGTGGAAACTGTTTCTATACAATGAAAATGCAATATCGAATATTGAATTTGGCTCATCATGGGCCAGTTGTGAAAATGAGTGAAATATATTCTGGTCTTCTACAGTTTTGTGTCTAAAAGCGGGTAGCGTTGTTTATGTATTCAATCAATCTGCAATATGCGTCACTACTAACTGGTTTTATTGAGAATACAATTAGTAAACTTAAAACTATTCTCAAATAAAAAAATGATTTATACCCAAATTGTTCGTAGTTGTGAATCTATGTTTTATTTAATCTTTCAATGTTGCCAAATTGAAAATGGCTTTTATTCTAAACATACATAACCAATTGCGAAGTGCAGATTGGAACTCAACCTCCAAGTTAATAGAAGAATAGTATTCATTATTGAAATTGCAATAGTGTTGTCTCAACCTACTCCCATGATTCAACAAAAAAAGTGCCCATTATTAAAGCTAAAATATTTTTGCCTCAACCAACTTATGTTGCAAGTGTTCACATGTTTCAAAATATTTTCCTTGTAAGTGGCCAAGAGGAATCCTTCAAAAAATCAAACTAATATTTGGTTGCATCTATTCAAGAATACAATCTCTTTGAATCAAAGCAATAATGCGTTGATGCAAAAACTCATTTTTATCAGTGTATCAATGAAATTAACATAAGGGGAAAATCTTGCACTTCTCAGAGAAGTATACCTAAAAGTATTTTTTGTAGAATATATCACAGAAAAATAAATTATGGACAACATAAAATATAAACTTAAGAAAAAACACTCCTGTGGTCCTGATGAAATTTCAGGTTATTTGATAAAAAAAAATTGCTGACTACATCATCGAACCCCTCACCCATATGATAAACATGAGGGCGTGTATCCTACCAGATTGAAAAGTTCTCTGGTCTCCCCGATTTTCAAAAAATTAGATCCGCATAATTTAGAAAATTATCGGTCAATTACAGTGCCCCCGTACTCTCAAAAATTATCGAATATTCCATGCTTTCTCAACTCCTGGACTTTTTGAACGTAAATAACTTATTGCATCCCGATCAACATGGTTTCCGCACAGGACACTCAACTCAGTGCTATCCACTCTTTCTATGGATTATAAAATCTATCGAATATGGACAGAATCCAACAGGAGTGACCTGCGATCTCAGCCGAGCTTTTGATTGTGGATTTTCTGGTACCTCACGAATGGTTCAGTTCCTTCCTGGAAGGAAGATTCCAGCAGGTTAAAATCAACCACACCAACGATAATAAAACAATAACTCATATCTCAAGTCCACAACAAAACAACATAGGTGTTCCCCAAGGGTATTCTGATATATTTACTAAAAGACTTTTGACTCAACTCAACATTTCTCCAGATTCTTGTAAACAGTCGAAAATTTGTTTTCTTTTCTGCGAACATTTTGAAAGTAACGCCTAGTTTCTGAAGGGGTGAGTTAAAGCTTTACAACTAAGTAAATTGATGATGCTTGATGAAGCATTTGAAAGTTCCGATAACTACCGAATCGTGTGGAGGTTTATAGTGATTATAACGAGCGAATAGATTTAAGCTTTATTGAAACAACTTTCGAGTGTAAGATGCATAAAGTAGAACAAAGCTGACGGTGTTGTAGTGGGAAGTTTCTTCAACCCAATGAATGAGTGAGATTGTTGATAATCATTTCAATTAATTTCTATGGAACCGAACAGAACTTAAAATTCTTCAAAAGTCAATACACCAATTTTTATCAATGATAAGGCTAGTTTCGCTCATTACAATAACGTTTTATTTCTGTTTGACTAACATAACCGACTTCTGAAATGAATGAATTTCGAAGGATTGAAGTTTGTAATGGTAGCAAAAAGGATTATTGCAAATTGAAAATTACCCCTTTGTGTTTACCATGCAGTAGTGCAGCAGTCCAGTTATCATGGAGAATGATTCTCGCGAGTCATCATAGATGTTTACCTGAAACAAAAAAAAACTGTTAAAACCCTCATGATCCACAAATTATAGTAACAAGTAACAAGAGATAATACCCACACAAACTTATTAAAGCAGTTCCACCCAAGTTGAAAACAGAATTTTAGCCGAACCCAAATGTTGTTCATGTTAGGAAGACACGTGACTTTGAAGCTGAATGAAGATAAGCAACATGGGGGATTCAATCAAACCAAGAGTAGCTGGTGGAGCTGATAAATCAGGAGATAAATTAAAATTGAGGAAATATTGCAATTTGAAGGATCAATTCGTTTTCTGTCCAGTGGCCTTAGAAAGTTTTGGTGTTTTTGGAAGCTATGGCAACTATTCCATTAAAACGATCACACAGAAAATTATCAATAAAAGAAATGATCCTAGATCTGCATTATTTTTTATCCATCTGTGCTAGCTTAGAGTACGCACAGATCACCCTGGATGGTGCTGTAGGTTTTCCGGGTTTTCCTACAGCTGAAAAGTGAATAAGTCAACAAAAATCAGTAAATTGCCCAGGAGCGCCACGGCGAATAAAAATAATAGCCGTTCTCTACCCGCACAGGCTATGCCTTTAGGTACACTCTACGAGTGTTTATTTCAAAAGAAACCCTACTCGACCCCCAATGCCATTCAATTATTTTGGGATAATTCTTATCTTCGCTTGGGGGTGAAAGTGGCGGAGTCAAAAATACCGGAAAAGAGCGTCCCCATTTAATCAAAAATCGACGGGCCTGAGCGTTTTTCTGAAATGTTGATGCAGTTCCTGAAAATGACTGTTTCTTTTTCAGTTGGACATTCTGTGAATGCCTTTGATGATGTGAGTATTCGAAAAAAACTTGAAAATTCACAAAGTAAGAAAATGCTTGAAATAGAAAACTACCTGTCATCAGATCTAAGTTTAGTTTTACAAATTGATGGGTTATAGAGCCATTCTAGAACTGAAACTTACTCAATGGTCAGCACTGGGACCAGTCGTTTCAGGTCTGTATGTGAATAGCTTATTTACCATGAAAAACATCAGTGGAATCATCAATTTTTTAATAAAACCCCTCTTATATCAGACATTGACTACGTGGATAGACGTTAAAATCAAAATTTTCCTAGAATTGATAAATAATAATGAAAATAATAACAAATGACCTTTATTTCTCTTGACGGGGTTTAGCTGAACTATTATTATTCAACTCAACCAAGATAAAATGATAAATAAAATGACATTTCTACAGACTCAAATTTGAATAAAACGAGCTATATACCGTTGTCTACCTGAGTCTGTAAAATATGTTGGAATAAAAATAGATGAAACAATTAGACAAAGAAAAATTTAAGAAAAAATCACCTATTCTTCAGATTGCAGGGACTTCCAGAATGGCCAAAGTTCTTGATAGCAGACAACTTTTCTGACGTGAAAATGTGAAATCGTCTTGAGACAACGTGACCAAACGCACAGTATGAGGAAAAGAGATGGCGTATTTTTCCTCTTGGCGAGAAATCATGTTAGAAAAGTATGGATTATTCATAGCAGTTAGGACAGTATTGTTATAAGAGATACTCAGAAGGTACCGAATCTCTCACGAACAGTAATTTCTTCAATAAACTCTCATTCAAAACAAGTAAATATTCTTTCTCGGTAGTATGCCAGCTCACATTCAACACACCTTACTATTAAATTGAGTGTGTACCTTCAAGAATCAAAAGTTCGTTTGAGAAACTTCGAACATCAAAAATTACTTATATTGTTTGTTTCTATAAAATAACAGATATAATCTCCGATGGAAGTGATGCCATGAACAAAAAACACATGTTCAAAAAAGCGCATTTTCTCGATTGCCACATTAAAACAATTGCTATTATTGCAGTCTTCCATTAGCCGCTCAGTTAATTAAGACACAGTAGGCCGTGGATGGTGTCGGAAGCGAAATGTGAGGTTCTTTCATCGAGATAGCAGGTGGCGCTTTGCTCAACGAGTGATCACTTAGTGTGCCGATTAAAACTTTGTGGTTAATGTTTACCCTTATTAATTCCGGGAAATGGATGGCTTTTATAGCTTGCAATGGACCCAGTAATTTGGCTTAGGATTCCGGTAGTTTTTGAAGGAATTCCGGTAATGGCGTTCGAGCTGATTATGCTTTAATTTGAGTGAGGTTTGAACAGATTGAGATTATGAATTCTCATTTTTGTAGTCCGCATTACAGATATAATTTTGATACTAACAAGTGAGTGTGGAAATCCGCCTTTCGCTCGGAAATTCGGATGTCTATAATACGACACGTGTGAATCCACCTCTAACGGGAATCCACCTCTAACGGCAATGCACCTCTAACGGGAATCCGTCTAGATCGTAGAAATTTGAAGTGCCTATTAAAACTGAAAGTTCGAAAGTTGATGTTAATGCCCATTTTTTAAACTATAATTATTTTACAATAATAATCTGATAATACGACCCGCGTGGATCCACCTATAGCTCGGAAAACTTCAACGATACCCATTTTTTAAACTATAATTATCTTACAATAATAATCTGATAATACGACCCGCGTGGATCCACCTATAGCTCGGAAAACTTCAACTATACCCATTTTTTAAACTATAATTATCTTAATGAAAAAACTCTATTTACTTTTTTGTACAGCTATATGTGGACTATAGCTTCCTGAATTCACTTATATGAAATCGCCTTCAAATTCTGAGTTTCGGTGATGTCATGTCGATATCTTGTTTCGTTCTCGATTTTTTGGTGTTTGAAAACCCAAAATAGGCGAAATTTCTTCTAAGTCCACATCTCAAATTTTTTTTTTCAAGATATGAAAAAACTCTTCAGACACTTTTTGTTAGTCTCTTTGAGGACAATGAAACTGTTTATGTACATTTTTTCCATATCTTGTTTCGTTCTCGATTTTTTGATGTTTGAAAATCCAAAAAGGCGAAATTTTTTCTAAGTCCACAACTCGAATATTTTTATTCAATATATGAAAACCCGGTTAGCATTTTCCGATCATTTTCAAAAACTATAGGTGTTTCAACAACATATTGAAGTATGTCTCCAAGAAATATGAATGAAAAAAAAGCAACCCCTGAACCGCTATCCCGGATTGAGGGAAAAACCTAAAAAGCCCCTTAAAAATTTTCCGGATTTTCCGATCGGAAAAACAAATTAATTTAATTTTATTGTCCTCGAGTTTTTGATACAGTTAAAATTTGAAAGCGATATATCCACGGGTTTGGAAATGCGAGCGTTTTCCAGTGCTTACAGAGCTACAAAAAAAACAAAAATTTTTTGTATTTTTTTCAACTTTTTTTTCCTCACCCTCGCCCACTTTTTGATGGGGATTATTTTTTTTCAAATAACTTTTTCTCTTACTTTTCAAATAAAAAAGTTGGGGCCATTTTTTTTTTGCTTTTCCGTTTTTCAGAGGGAAATATTATTATTATTATTATTTTTGTCGCCAAGATCTACGTTTTTGATAAGGTTCACGCTCGTTTTTGAATCACGTCGATATCTGTTCAAATAAAAAAGTTTGGCCCCCTGCAAAAAGAAGGCCGTAGTATAATACTCTTAAAAGTCGTATTATAACAAGCAGTATATTATATTCTAGTTAATTTGTTTGTTTCTAGATAAGGAGAAATGGTATGTGGAACATGAAATTCAATAGACACCCAGGAACATAGGAATCTCATTCAGAATTACTGAAGACTTGCTGAGCATCTGTTGAGTCGATACACAAATCTATCGTGAAACCCAATAAATAGTAATCTACTGTACTGAAACTTTCTGTCCTAATTTATATTTTCTGTCTTAAATTATAGTTGCTAATTATTTTCATCCACAAAACAATTTTCATGCAACATCCAGTACACTATTGCAATTTGGTACATTGGTCTGTCCGTGATTCCTATTTTTTTTCTTAAATCATTTTGAATGTCGAGTCTCCTTTGTAAACATATTTTTTGTTGATTTCATCTGACAGGAATGGGTTGTCAATATTTGGAATGAAGTAATATAAAATGTTGAACCTTTAATAATTTTGCCAAAACACACATATATATTTGTTAAATATATATTAGATTGGTGTTGGTCACTTTTTAGGTAAGTGTTTAAAGCAATTGTGAAAATTGGTTCAAATATAAACTTTTCAGTTCACTTCAAACCATATTGTTAAAATTTGCTGGTCAAGATATCATTACTTAAAAATAAATATTGTTCCTGGGAATTCACGAGTTTGGCTAACCCAAATAAAACCCGTTTCTTCACAACTTGTCATGTTGGAAAGGTCAAAATTTAATGAAAATATTGAATTCCATATGTTTCATGTTCAGAAGTATCAAGCATATACTTGAAATTGTTCAGCTAGTGGTCCAAAACCATGCAGAGGTTGTTACACGAATTAGGTATGGAAAATGTTGGTGGAGCAACTTCAACTTGGCGAATTATATGGTTTTTGTAGTACAAAAACAGATAGTAATAGTAGCTTGAGTTCCTAGTACACATTCTTGTAGTGACATTTTCAAACAATTGAGAATATTGACTCAAGTATCAGTTTATATTGATGGAGATTTTCACTCTGCTGATTAAAAATTACCATATTCGATTCAGAAAATAGAAGGTTTTAGGTAATTCACCTACAATTTTGGGTTCGTCTATTTTCAATAATTTACCTGAAAATATAAGAGAAGCCAAATACAAATAAATCTAGTAGCTCACTGAAACAATTCATGGCTGAAAAATGTTTCTGTTCATACGAAGAATATTTTGATATGAAGATTTAGATTATAAGTTCACATATGTGTGAGTGTGGGTGTGTTTGTATAAATACAGGGTGATTCAAAAGTACTTTGACAAACTTCAAGAGGTGATTCCTTACAAAATTCTAATATGAATTGTACAAATAAATATATGTCCGGAAACGCTTCGTTTCCAAGATATAGGGTGTTGAAGTATTATTTTTATTTTCGTTTGTTTCAAATAACTTTTGGAATACTGTCACAAAATATGTAATTACCAAAACTACTTACTAAAACGTCAAATTCTTTTCCAAAGCATTCTTGTGAAAAATGCAAAATACTGGTAATAACTATGAACCTGAAGCTTGAGTTAGCAGCCGCGACTTCAGATCCGGACTGACATCCATATATTTCAAAACATTCTAACTTAATTTTCTTTCACGGCCTTAAGTTACTATGGGTTTCGTTTAAATTTTGTGTGATGAAAGAATGGATATATGTCTAATAGAGAATCACATAGTAGGTAAGATTAAAAGATTTTAACTTGATGAAAATTATAACATATCGGATTTTAAGAAACATTCGAACATAATTTAATTTCACGGCCTTATGCAACGGTGAATTTTATTAAAACTTTTTGTGAAATACAAATAAATATCAGTCGATTGGACAATTGTATAGCAGCCGGGTGAAAATGGCACTAACATAACGAAAAAAAATGTCAAGTTCTGATATTTGGAAATATTCGAATATAAATCCCACTCACGACCTTATGCAACGGTGGAATTTGTTCAAACTTTTTGTAACGAATAAATAAATATCGGTCAAGTGGACAATGGTATAGCAGCCGAGTTAGGATGTCACTAACATAACGGAAAAAAATGACAAACTTCAGAAATTTCGAAATATTCGAATATAATTCCGCTCACGACCTTATGCAAAGGTGGAATTTGTTTAAACTTTTTGTAAATGACAAATGAATATCAGTCAACTGGATAATGGTATAGCAGCCGAGTTAGGATGTCACGAACATAACCCAAAAAAATGTCAAACTTCAGAAATTTCGAAACATTCAAATATAATTTCCGCTCACGACCTTATGCAAAGGTGGAATTTGTTTAAACTTTTTGTAAATGACAAATGAATATCAGTCAACTGGATAATGGTATAGCAGCCGAGTTAGGATGTCACGAACATAACCAAAAAAAATGCCAAACTTCAGAAATTTCGAAACATTCAAATATAATTTCCGCTCACGACCTTATGCAAAGGTGGAATTTGTTTAAACTTTTTGTAAATGACAAATGAATTGAGGTTCACATGCATAGATAGATAGATAGATAGATAGTTTATTCATCTTTTAGATCACAATAGTGACATCAGACAAGTCATAAAATACATATGGTATAAAGAACATTACCAGGAACATTCAGATCACATTAAAGATATTAAAATCATTAAAAAAATTTAAATCACAGTCTTGTCAAGGGATACATATTATAGCATTAGCTATTTCTTCAGGTGTTATCTTCCGTTGCTTGAACATATCGAAAATATATATATACCTTCAATATGGTAGTATACCTACGAGTATAATTTGTTTTAATGTATTCACTAAACTTCACTAGTAGGATATATTCAAACTTGACAGCTGATACGTCACCATCAGGTTGACTAGTTAACTGATCAATGCATACTGGTAGTTGTCTTTTATATCCGATTTGATCATGTTAATGAATATATTTGTACCTATATGTTAGTGACAACATTGCTAATCAATGGGTAAACTATTGATTGTGATCGTCTTAATTCTTTGCGGTCCAAATATTTTATTTATACTGTCGTGGCTGCCCCAACAAAGGACCGGAAAGGGTTAATGACGGTATTGGTACCTGTTCCTCTACACTAGGTTTTGGGTTGATAGGCTGATTTTAGGGGTGACTTTTGTGGTTGTTTTCTTGCTTAATTAAAATTTGTTCATCAATAAGTGAGTTAATGTATTTGTACTGCACCTCTCTACAAGGTTCTTAATGAGCTGATTATATCTGGGTCAATTGTCGACAACACTTACAGGTGTTTCATCAATAACTTGAGTTGGCTCATGCTCAAGTGAATTCTGGATTTTGAATTATATATTTATGTTTTCCCAGATGGCCGGGAGTGGAAATTATATTCGAAATTTCTGAGGTTTGGCATTTCTTATCCTAATGTTAGTGCCATCCTTACTCGGCTGCTATACGATTGTCCACTCGAATGATATTTATTTATTCTTTACAAAAAGTTTTAAAAAATCACCCGTTGCATAAGGTCGTCAGTGGAAATTATATTCGAATGTTTCGAAATTTCTGAAGTTTGACATTTTTTTTCATTATGTTAGTGACATCCTAACTCGGCTGCTATACCATTATCCAGTTGACTGATATTCATTTGTCATTTACAAAAAGTTTAAACAAATTCCACCTTTGCATAAGGTCGTGAGCGGAAATTATATTTGAATGTTTCGAAATTTCTGAAGTTTGGCATTTTTTTGGGTTATGTTCGTGACATCCTAACTCGGCTGCTATACCATTATCCAGTTGACCGATATTCATTTGTTGTTCACAAACATTTTGAACAAATTCCACCGTTGCATAAGGTCGTGAGTGAAAATTGTATTTGAATATTTCAAAGTTTAGGAATATCTGGAGTTTGCGATTTTTTTCGTTATGTTATTGCCATTGTAACACGATTGCTATACCGTTGTGCACTTAACTGGTTTGTATTTGTTCTTCACAAAAAGTTTGAACAAAATACACCGTTGCGTAAGAATGCAATCAAATTTTAAGTGTTTCCAATGCACATGCTGATTGTTCCGGCGCTCGGGCCAGTTCCGCCCTGGCAGGCTGCTAACTCAAGCTGCCAGCTTCAGGTTCATGTAATAACTTCAACATGCATCGATTATCAAATAATTGACTTGAAATTTTCAAGTCCAAATATTTAGAAACCGGTTGCTTACAGCGACTTTTAACAAGGGTAGCTTTTTTACGTAGATATGATAGAGGAATCGATTTTTTTTACTGAAAAATGTGCTAGAAGTACGCTCAAAAAAGTTATGAATCTTCAAAAAAAAAGACGTGTAGGTGGCGCCTCCTACGAGTAAGAGGAATAATAACATCAGGTTCGAATTTGACACCTCAAAAACAAAGTTTCGTTTAATTAAGTTCAGTATTTCAAGAGTTATTTGAAAAAAACCAAAATAAAAATAAAACTTCAACACCCTGTATCTTGGAAACAAAGCGTTTCCAGACATATATTTATTTGGGCAATTCATATTAGAATATTGTGAGGAATCACCTCCTGAAGTTTGTCAAAGTACTTTTGAATCACCCTGTATATCTTGACTCTCATATATTTTAATTTTTTATATTACCAGTTTAGGCTCCACATATTGCTATTGCTGTCCCTATTGGACTTTAATAATACTAATACTCATTGTTGTCATATGATCCAATTGGATATTGACATGGTCACGGTTTCTATGTAAAATTAAATGAGATATCATAAAAAGGTATGAATATAATATATAAAACAAGTGTACAAGTTGAATTAAATATTCATTAATTTCATGTTTATGTTTGATTATGATATACTATATTTTTTCATATGTCTTGTTGGAAATTAAATTTTATTAAAACCAATTTATAAGGGAGGCGAAAAGAATAATGTTTCTAACTATCGCCCAATAGCTCTTTTAAGTGTTTTTCCAAAATTTTTGAGAGAGTATTGATTGAAAATACAATTGATAAATTTCATTAATAATAAGTCTGGTTTTGATAAATTTCAATATGCTTCCATGCCAAATTCTAATAACCAATCAGCAGTAACTGATTTCTTGAATGACATTTTTGAAACTTTAGATGAAAGTAATGGCGTTGCTATTTTGTTAGATATAAGGAAGGCATTTGATACAGTAAATCATATAATATTGCTAAAAATTTTGAATAATTTAGGATTGAGAGGACACTCTCATAAACTTTTTGAAAATTGTTTTGAAAATCGCATTCAATATGTTGTTATTAATGAAAATAAAAGTATTGAAAAACAATCCATTATTGGAGTTCCCCAAGGTTCAGTATTGGCTCTAATTTTCTATTTGATCTATGTGGATAGTATAACCAAATTAAAATTGATAGTTAAACATTGCAGATGATACAGTACTTTAATATTCGGCGAAAGATACAAAAATTTTAGAAAGTAATATTGAAAAAGATATATTCATTTGTTTGGAAAGTGGATAGATGAGATGAATCTATCAATTTAGAAAAAAAGTTTACATGATTTTCAAACAAAAAAATACAGACAAAATAAAATTAAAAGTAAAAATAAAAAATAAAATATTAAATGAAGTTGAAGAACATAAATATTTAGGCCTGATGATTGATAAGGCATTAAATTTTGAATGTCACGTGAATAAAATTAGAAAATCAATTGTTTCTTCAATTGGAGCAATAAGAAGAATTTATTTTCCAAACATTAAAATACAAAATCTAATTTATAATGCCCATATTGTCTCGCATATTAGATATTTAATAACAATATGGTCATCTTGTAGCAAAAACCATGAAAGTATAATTTATTGTTTGACGAAAAATGCACTAAAAGTGATTTTTAAAAAACCTTGGGATACAGTTTCTTCAGAATTATACAACGATATTAAAACTTTTACATTAGATGAACTAATAAAATTTGAAAGAGCAAAATTTGCATATAAACTAAGAAATAATATACAAAAAAGTAATAAACGCAAGAACAATCCTATATCTAGTTCTATAGAAACTGTCAACAAATTATCAGATGATATAAAAAAATCAAAGTCCATAAATATTTTCTTGAAAAAACTCAAAGAAAATCTGCTATCATACTGAGGTTCATCAATCTATAAATATCCAAAATTGTTAAATTTGTTATTTTTTCATTAGTTTAGAACATTCTGAAACTCATTTATATTCATTAGTGTTCAATGTATTATATTCCTTATACAAGAACTTGTTCTGTATGGAAAATGTATTTTCAATAAATAAATAAACAAATAAAGATAATAATATAACATAAAATATGGGATGAATTTGCAGATGTTTTGGAAAAATCCTCGGATGGGTTGATTTTCCTCTACTTATCCGCCCAGACTGTCTAGTCGGATATATTCACATGAGAAATAACGAAGAAGATTATCATTATTATTATTAGTTGAGTTATCTGTCCCGGGTAACATAAACCATTAGGAACAATATTATCGAATAAGAAATAATACATCAAGTTTTTATAAACCCAGAAAACCAAATATTTAATGGATGGATTATTACGTCCAGGCCACTGATCATCGCTTTCAATACCCACAGCTTCTTCACACGACATAGCAGTTAGCAACGTTATCATCTAAATTGATAGCATCATCGTGAAGACAGTGAAGTTGGTGTTGTTAATAGAGGTAACCGAATGGCATACACGCGAGTATCTCGTGACAAAACGTCTGCAGCGGATTCTGCAAATGAGTATAAATTCATTAGAGACGGAAACTGGTGATGCTAATTTAGGTGTAATTGGATTTTACGCCTATGTTGGCAATATTCTTTGTGAACTGCCGCTGAATTGTTCACCGTGGATGCCCTCCATGCCACGCATTATTTTGAGTGTTAATTTAATTGAGAGTTTGTTGCTTCCGTGCGATGCTTGGTAATTCCAGTTTGAGTTGAACCGATACACTTTTCTCACACTGAAGATAAAATAACATAGCTCAGAGTATTTCTGCACATAGCAGAGGAAGAAAAGAAATGTTTAGTTGCCGATGTTGCTAAATAATAATTAAAGATTCATCCAGAACAAACTGATTTAAGTTGCTTGGTATTCTTTATATTTGTCATTGCTTCTTCAGTAACTAGCGCGAATATATACAGGCTGATTCACGGTGGATGGCACATTAGACGTTTCTGAACGTTTCTGAACCAGACAACAAATCACTTTGAAAATTTAATGGAGGGCATATTCGGACATTCTCTAGCCAACTAAAATATTTTCGACAATGCGGTGTTGCCGCTTCTATCAGAAAGCAGTAGCAACTTTGATTTTTCAAATGAAACACTCTGTATATATATATATATATATATATATATATTATTTTTGGAATCTCCAACAATTGCCCGACAACTTTTCTTGATATTTCCCTATACCTATCTGTTACCGTTTTCGAAATAAAAATTAATTTCAATTTTTTTCTTCGAAAATCATGACTTCTAAAAATGCCGATATCTTTCAGTTAAGAAGTACTATGATATCGAAATTTGGTTTGAAGTTAGGTGATACTTGGACACTTCCCACACGTCAGCCTACTCTCCGTTACTTCAATACAGGGTGGTAAAAAAATACAGTTTTTTCGTTTGCTTGAAAAAGTTTCTGAAATTTAATTATTTTAAATGGAACACCCTGTATATTATTGAAAATTCGGAAAGCTGCAGAAATTTGCTTTCTTTCTATGTATATCATACCTATACCTAACTAGTCAAGTTTCGGACTTATGAGCATTTATTTGTGAAAATGTCCCTTCAGAATGGTATTTCCATTCGGTATTTGGTAAGCAGGCCATGATTACTATTTGACAGTAGCGTTGTGACATTCTCCTAATAATATCGACATTTTCGTCACTCCAGAAGTTGCAAATACCTTCAAAACGATGGAACAAAACTATTCAAACGAAGTTCTTATGAATTTGTTTAATATTTTTGGACAGTGTGACAAAATTATCAGCAGAACATGTAGAAACTTCAATGAAATGTATCCGAATCTACCGCCAATGAACCTCAAGAAATTTATACGAATTCAGAACAATTTCAATATGTTTGGATAAACTTTAAAAAAGCAGTATAAAAAACCATTTTATTGAGCTCAGGAAGCATTTTCAGTGTGGAAAATTTCATATGCCTGAGTTTTTTACTTTTAGAGATATTTAACGTTTAATAATTCACATATTTTCAAATATCGCCCTGTATATCCGTCAAAAACGAAACAAGGCATTTTTCAATACCAGATATGAAATGGCATTGGTCCATAGTACTTAGGGTTGGACTATGTACAATTCGTCGTGAATCACCCTGTATACCACCAACTATTACCATCTACCGATGAGCTACCACAAACACAGAAAACTGTTGTATGTAGAGAACTGTACGCTGTTCGTTTGAATGTACAGTAGGCATGTCTGGGTTAATGATAAATGATAAATAAATACATTTCTTTCCAATTTCAGATTTTACATTATTAATTGATAAATGATTTGTTTGTCCAGTTGCGTAATTATGAATATCGACTATTTCAATGAAACTCATATTAGATGTTTTTTCATTTTATTTTTGACAGATTGAATGAAACAAAATATTTTGAGTTAGGTTATTCTGGACTTTCATTGTTGTTACGGTTCAGAGGAAAGGCTGAGAAAAACGAACATAAAAATCATCATTTTTTAATCATCCCGTGTATGTAATCACTATGGGTACAGGTTCAATAAATGATGTGTCAAAAAGTTACATTTTGGACAAAATAAATTAGATCTGAAATCTCCCTTTTCGTCACGAATATTCAGCTAGATATATTAACTGAGGTCCATTTGTTGGCTCAAATCGCACCGTGCGGATATTTTCTAGCTGAAATTCAGAAAACTTAAAGAAAACATAGACCTTGTTTGGTCTGCACAATTGTGGATCTTTGTTCACTTCAAGTTACTCCACGTTAAGGCCATCCATCATCCAAGGTAGGTCCTGAGGTCTTATTTATTATCATTATCAACCCGATAAATCTTTGAACCAAGTTACCTTAAGTCTGACACACAACCCCATTTCAGGCCTTCTTTCTTTTGGATAGTTTCATTCTTTTACCGTCTACCCTACACCCTATGGGTTAACGAAGTCAGGATAAGAGAGCTTCATCAACTTCTCAAATTCACACCCCGCACGAAGAGCAGGAAGCCGATTCAACCATAAGTGACTTTACCACCCAAGGAAAGAATCAGTCGAAAGAACACCAAAGAGACGATTATCGACAGTGAACTCAGATAAGCCCTAGCTTAGTCTTTCACCAATTTTATCTAGGCCGTATATTCTTTCACAAGTCAAACCAATTGACTATATTGCAATCCAAATAGATCAATTGTGCATGCGGAGCTCACCTGCTAGGGAGTTTATTAGTTTATTCCTTTTATGTAAACTCTAGTATGATCATACCAGGGGGCCACGGTTAACCTTTTTTGTATAACCCTACAGTGAATCATATATGGTCTAGTATTACTGGTTTGTAAATATTACAATCCGTAATAGTTTATTAGTCTTTATTAATTGATTCATTTTATCTGTCACCGTCTGACAGTTAGTTGCGTTTGACATATTACGAACTTCAATATTTCAAAATTATCCGCTAAAGGCGACTTCACAGTGCAACGACCAGCTGACTGTTACCAGCCGTTGCTCATCGATCACTAATAAACCCTATCTCTAATTTTTATGTGTTTAATTAACCCACCCCAATTAGCCGTGCAAATATAAGTCAATATAAACCCCTGTTACCTCTTTCTAGGAATTTTTCTAAGAGCGAGGTAGCAAAAAAAAGAACAAAGAAAAATTCAATTCTCTGCAATTTTTAATCAGGACGTTTCAACTGTTGAAATCTACAGTCGTTATCAAGTGTTCATACACTTGATAACGACTTGATAACGACTGTAGATTTCAACAGTTGAAACGACGTGATTAAAAATTGCAGAGAATTGAATTTTTCTTTGTTCTTTTTTAGACAATGAAAGTCCAGAATAACCTTACTCAAAGTGAAACATTTGAGTTATTAAAGAGAATTTAAATTCAAAAGCCTATGAGGTTTATACAAATTAATCGTTCGTTCCAGACGATTTTAATGGTTTTAAAATGGAACTATTTGCAGTTCCCCATACAGAAATTAGATACTGAAAGTGTGAATAAATTAAACTATAATGAACGATTTTCAAAAGTTTTAGAGGTATATGGTTTCTTATTCTGTAGAGATTACCTATAAGAGGTGATATTTTCTTCTGGACTTTTTCAATATGCTTATTCCATGTTAATTTTTCACCGATATAAAGTCCTAAAAATGTTGTAGAGTCAGTATAATTTGCGACATTCTTTTCATAATGAATAGAACTGGTGCAAGTGTCAATTGTGCTTTTAGTTATGTTGATGTAGAAAGATTTATTGAAATTAATGGTCAATTTATGTTGCAGTAGCCATTTAAATATTTTTTTCATATCATTATTCATAGAGGTTTGAATTTTTTATAATCATCTACTGTAACAGTGGAGCTCATTATAGTTTTTCTTGGCTGTTTTCTGTTATTTGAGCCATCAATAATTTCATGCCCAATAAAGAAAATTTTGCTGAAACAAGTAATACTTTGTAGGATCTTCCTCTAAATCGTCATACAATAAATTGACAAAACAATGATTTCTGCTGTTCACAAACTGCTGAATTTTTAGAATTATGCCTCCATACTCTGCCTCTTTGTGTTTTAAAGCCCATGAATACCCCTTTGTTCCGATCGATTTATTCAAATGTATTGAAAAATGCCTATAAAAACTAGTGAACCCATTTAATTTGAAAATTCCATTATATTGTTTATCGGAAATAACAATTACTGATCTGGTATAAAACGCTGATGTGCAATGTCCATGTAAAATGGGAATTTTTACGCTTCGGTTGAAAATAAGTGCACTAAATAAAACAGAATAATAAATTTTACTCCGTTTATTAAAATGAACATCCCCGGAGAGTGCTAACAATAGATCAGGGCTCTCGTGAACGGAGATTCATCTTCAAAAATAGGTGGATGGAAAATAAAAATTCAATCAGTATTCCATTTATATTTATTACAGCTCGGCCATGATGAACCACCTGATAACTGTTCAAACAAGTCAGTGTCGGCAGCTGGGATTTGCCAAATTGTTTTTCATGATTAATTTTCCATTAAGACTATCATTGTTTTTGGGCCAATGCTATTTAATTTTTATAAATAAATGATATTTTCTCTTTCTCTACAGGTAAATTAATTTGCAGACGACACGGTAGACGACACGGCCGTAATATACAGGGTGTTTCTTAAGTACGTGTAGAAACTTCAGAAGCATGTTGCTGATGTCAAAATAAGAAAAAAAGTTCCTATAAACACATGTCCGCAAGTTATTCGTTTCTTAGATACAGAGTGTCAAAGTTCAATTCTTATATTTGTTTTTTGTGAATAAATTCTAAATTATTTGTGAAATTCGAGTAAAGTTTGGTATCTGGGATGATGTTTCAATGACAAAATCAAATTTCATGTTGATTGTGAAAAAATTGATTTCTAATTGAATTTATTTTTAATTAAAAAATCTTGTCATTCAAAATCACTTACATCGATTATTTCAAATCTCAATAACTCGAAAACAGTTGTCCTCGGTGACCTTACCAAGAATATATTTTTTACACATACTAAATAATAAATATTCCCTGATACCCAAATATCAAAATTATTTTGAAATTATTTACAAAAAATAAAAATCAGAATTCTACTTTGACATTCTGTAACTCAGAAACGAATGACTTGCGGACATGTGTTTATGGGAACTTTTTTTCTTATTTCGACATCAGCAACACGCTCCTAATTTTTTACACGTACTTAAGAAACACCTTGATATATGTTGCAGACAAAAGTGAATACATTTTCAAACTCACCAACTCTTCGAGGTAAATTGATTCATTTGCCCTTCTTCACTTGTATAGAACTTGACTTCACATTTCTTCATTTTCAGATTGTGGAAAGTTAAATTATTCAGGTCAGGAAATTTAGTGGGCAATTTTGAGCTCTCTGGATCTGAATATTCAAAGATTATTAGTTCCTTCAACCAGATGCACCCTTACAAGCATCCATATTTTTTATAAATATAGGTACTTTTCAATATTTCGCTATGTGAGTGAGTGGGAGACATTATACAATTACTTACTTCCAAATTGACTTTGTTTCCCTTGAGTTTTTCCATTTCTCTTTTGAAAATAAACTTACTTTTGATATGTTTTAGTTCAATTTTGAGCCCATATACATAAGGAATTTTTATACAGGGTGTTTCTAAATTCAATACAAATATTTCAAGGGCGTATTACAGGGGTCAAATTAAGACTTTTTTTCCATAAATGTGTGTCCTGAAATCCACCCACTCCAAGCTACAGACATAGCAAGTTGCTTGGAAAAATTGTAATTCAACCGTTCAACAAAGGTCAAACTAGCGAGTGAATCAAAGTGCTATGTTGCATTTTAAAAGTCAAAAGCGTCAAAATGGGATATAAATTAAAAACTCATAGCCCACTAAGTATTTTAGTTTGTTACTTATTCCCCTTTCATTTAGGTACTAGGGATTTTCTAGAAAACTATTAGCTGATTCAAAAAATGCAAGAAATACAAAAAATAGTTCATCATAAGTACAAAAAAGAGGCGAGATTGAGCGAATCAGAATGATCCTATAACTACAGTCGGTTGGTTGATAAATTTCTACTTTAAGGTTTATTACGTAACTAACCAGTTGCCAAGTTTAGTTTTGATGAACGTGACGTCACGAAACCACTTTTCTTCTGATTATAGATAAACTAGTAGTCAGAAAAATAAAATAAAAAATCCCGTGTGATATTAGCGTATTTACTTTCCAAAATCAGTGTTATCTCATATCTCTTGGAAAGGTCCATTGTGAGACTTAGATTAGTTGAGAAGCAATTCAGTAATTGACAGTATATGATTGATAGATATTTGAAGTGACAAGTATAGTACAGTGTTGATAAAAGCAGTTGAGCAAATAAAAGCAGTTGTTCAGTAGCCTTTCACTTGGTTCGAACCTGAAAACGTAACAACCTGTACCAATAAGAAAGGGAGACTTTGTGGGTAGAAAGAGAGATGAAAATACGATTTTCATTTTCCTTGAGATTGGCCATCGGTACGAGGGTTGCTATTTATGTATTGAGAATTGGCAACACTGGTGTTGCTAGGAGCGGTCCAACTGCGCTATCGCAAAGTTTGACATTTTTGACAGTATACGTAATCAGAACTTTTTGTCATACATACGCTATTTGTATTGTTAATAGACATTTGAAAATTTTACCTCGGTCATAAAATGGAGCTAAATCGTGAACATTTTCGTGCCATGATTTTTTACGATTTTCGACGTGGATTATCCCAACAGCAGTGTGCCGATCAACTTACTGCGATTTTTGCTGATGAAGCACCATCCAAGGCCACAGTATATCGATGGTTTAGTGAATTCAAACGTAGCCGTACTTCGCTGGCGGACGAAGTTAAAGATGGACGTCCAAAATCGGTTGTTGTGCGAAAAAACATTGATGGTGTGTCCGAACTGATAATGCAGGATCGTCATGTGACATATCGCGAGATCGAGGCATTCCTGGGCATTAGTATGACAAGTATACATAAGATATTGCATGAATATTTGGCAGTCAGAGAGATTTGTTCTCGTTGGATTCCGCACAATTCGACGATCGATCAAAAAAGGACTCGTGTAAATTGGTGCAAGGAAATGATTACGAAATATGACCGCGGTGCATCAAATGCAGTTTATAACATATACGCAGGTGACGAATCTTGGATTTATTATTATGAGCCCGAAACTAGACAGCAGTCGACTGTATGGGTCTTTCAAAACGAACCATATCCAACAAAAGTTGTTCGTGCTCGCAGCACTTTGAAGCAAATGGTGGCCTGTTTCTCCGGTATGAACGGTGATATGGCAACCGTGCCTTTAGAGCAACGTAGAATGGTAATCTCTGAATGGTACACTACTATTTGTTCGCCAGAAGTCATCAATGAAATAAGGAGTTTTCCTCGACGAAGAATAGTTCTCCATCATGACAATGCGAGCTCACACACATCGGCTGAAACAACCCGCGATTTGAGCACTCAAAACGTTGAATTGATGGGTCATCCGCCGTACAGCCCTGATTTAACACCCAATGATTTCTATTTGTTCCCTCAAGTGAAGAACAAATTACGTGGTCAACGCTTTTCGACGCCACAAGACGCCTTTTATGCATTCAAAAACCATGTTTTGGAGATACCTACTTCGGAGTAGAAAAACTGCTTTACCAATTGGTTCAATCGAATGCAAAAATGTGTAGATTTGAAAGGAGAGTATTTTGAAAAACAATAAAGAAGTTTCTACAACCCAATTATTGTTTTAGTTCTTCATTCTCAATACATAAATAGCAACCCACGTATAATCAAGATTGACACTGAAATTAATGGAGAATTAACTAATTTTGCTCAATTTCTCTTATTGACAAACCTAATTTTTTTACAATCTCATAATGCAAACAAGAAACTGACTTTGATTGATGGGATATTATATTTTCATTTAACGTTTTGTAGTACTGACATTCTTTCCAGATATTTTACGCTAGCTTCGATCTTTTCAAGCGTGGACAAAGAACCATTCGGCTTATCCTAAAAATCAAGCGATATCAGCACAGTATTTCACTCGTATTTGAACTGACAAAAAGGGTTCAAATGAATCTATTTATTCAGGACTATTAAATGAAGGCCAAAACCAACTCTCATGAGTACAAGTTATTGGCCAATTATAACTGGGTGAGCTCTGGCGCAAAATTTCTTCCGCATATTGTAATATTTACTTATTCCAGGGTTATGTCAATGATATGAATCCCAGAGGTTAATATCTGAGTAGCAGCAACACCATACTCGAGCTGACTCAATAATTTGTTTTTACTAACATTCAGCAGATGTAGCCTTTTCTGAAGAGTAAGGACACGGTCAAAAAAAAATCTGATTCTGATGATGTATTGATTATTCATTCCTTCAATGAACCAGTTAAAAACGAGTGGACAATATAGATATGTAGAACTGAGTAGAATTCAACGGAAACAAAATTCGCGAATATTATTAGTTATTATGTCTGATTTGAGTAAACCTCCAATAGTGAGGTAGCTTAACGAAATTTCCGTTACCTGGCGGATGAAAGAACCAAATTTGGTATGAAGGTACCTTAGGGTATACTAATGAATGTTAGCCTAGGAGCCCTCTGGAATATCCGAACAATTTTATGTACGGCTCTAAAATCCAAAATGGCCGATAAATACGTCAAAATATCACGTTTAACACAAGCTAGTTTAATATAAATTTTGTATTACAGCGTCAAGCCAGCTAAGTATAATACAAACTCAACTGAGGGTAGTCTACATATTAAATAAGTCAGCTTTCAGCAGTTAGATTGATGAGTAGCTAAATACACAAATGTATCAGTGACGTCTTGAAATGCTTGCCATGCTTCGTACTCTTATCTTTAATAATAATAATAATAATAAACGCCTTTTTTATTTTCATTAATATACAAAAAAAATAACAAACTAAACATTTTGATTGTGATGAAAATAATGGGCGAAGTTCAATTCAGTCAGAGAAGACTTCACTGAATGAATTGTTCTTCCACTTAACCCATAACATGTCTCCATATCTTTTAGAAATATTTGAATATTTATACATATTCTCAACCTGACAAAGAATATTTCAATAAATAAAAATATTTCAGCTTATATAGATTTAAATTAATAAATTACAAAGAGTAAAATAAAATGGTACAGATACACAAAAATAAACAAGTAATGTATGACAAAAAAAAACGCAATTATCTGTTCCTATTGTTTTGTTTGAAATAAATACTTTTTCAATGACCTTTTAAATGTATTCACGTTATTTTTCTTTAAATGTGAGGGAATCTGATTATATAATGACGCGATTTGGTAGCTGAATGATCGTCTGAAGGTTTCAGTTTTGAACAATGGTGGCGTGAGAGTGCCCTTGAATCTAATATTCAAGTTGTGGACATCGGTTCTATGGGTGATTTTGCGATTCAGATAAGAAGGTTCCTTTGTAATCAGAATTTTATGAAACATGCAAGCACTGTGTTCAACCATCCAGCCTCGCGAAGTTTATAAGAAATATGTTTACCTTTACGAATCCCGGAAATGAGTCGAAGACACGAGTTCTGCACTTTTTGAATCTTGTTTTTATACGTATTCGTCAAATTAGGGCCATACAGGCTGTCTGCAGGCTATCTGAAGGCGGAGGTTGTGTCACAACCAGAGAATGGGTGAAACACAGGTAGTGCTCGTAATTTTGATCCCCCCAGGCTAATACAGATTGCGTTGATGTGGAAAAAGCTGTAATGCTTGTCGATGCCAAAGGCCACCCATATATCGGCCAAAGGTTGAGCCACTATTAGTTTATAGAATGTGCCAATGAGGATGACAATCACATCTGTGTCTACAGTACGCACAAGAATACTCGTTGCCCCTAGCTGTAGTGAATCGAGTACATGAACCACAATCCTTGTATCTGCCTCTTCATGATTGCAGTTTTCCATTGGTATGTTTGAACCAATGTGTGCAACTGCTTTCCCTGATGTGACATATATATCCATCCAATTTCGTGGCAGTTTGGTGTTGCCAGACACTTTCCTTCTAATCCCTTTACCTCTTTTTTCCCGGGTAGACTCCTTCAAACTTTCTGGAATGTAGGTGTCCCAAACAACATCTAACCTTTGATAATTTCCCAGCTGCTTAATCCAGGGTTAATTAAGGTAACAGATATTAAATTAATCCAAGATGATCAACATAATTGTTAAATATTGTTAAAATAGTTATTTCCATCAACCGGCTGCCCCCTTACGAGCAACCCTCAGAAGTCTTCGAGATACTTGTGCGAGCTATGAAAGATGCTGCCCTTATCTTCTAACGTGCGATGCCATGCACGAGGTCGGTGACAGCGCGGTGTACCTTGGGATAGCAAGCAAGAACAATACCGGAACGCCTCCAAGACCAATGCAATAAAACATTACAAATCTGGAAGTACTACCGCGTTGTCTAAAAGGTACCGTGAAATATAGAAATATATGTTCCGGTACTTGGACAACTTTGACGCATATTTGGGTTGGAGGCTCTCATGGTCCAATACAATGTCTTCGTGGGTTGCGAAATATTAAAAAAAAACAAAAAACACATAATTTTTCCAAATTTTTTCGAAATTTCAAGAGGCTCCTAGGCTAAAATCAGTAAGTATACCCTAAGGTACCTTCATACCAGGTAACGGTAATCTTAAAATGCAGCTCTAAGCCACCTCACTACAATAGGCTGGTGCCAAAACGAATTCTAAACTTTTGTTGTGGTTCAAGGAACAAATAAAATTAAATTTGAAAACACTCAAAATGGTGAAATGGGGATACAGTTTAGGGACTGAAAACGGTTTTTTTGGGATTTGCGGCGAAACGAGACCTCTTAGCGTAGATAATAAAAAACTCAAAAACTTTTTTATTCAACACTTTACGACATAAACTCAAATTAACTGTCAAAAATATTGAAAAACCGAATTTTGGTACCTAATTTTTTTCTCGCGCACAAATGATTTAATTCCTAAGAACATTTGTACTGGGGGTAGCTTTTCACTAGAAAATAGTGAAAAGTGTTGAGAGATATTTAGGTGAAATGTTTTTTTACTGAACTTGTACAGTACCGATCTTAACTTGCTTCAGAGAAATGCCAAATGAGTTTGAGTAATATAATTAATTGTCTAATATCAAATCTGTATCTTTGGGGAGTTTTTTAAATGAATAGAACTTCTTTTGTATTATGTTCTATCGTGGTGGCATTTAATATGTGTAAATTCATCATGAATGATAAATAAAGAGGAAATAAAATCTTCCAATTTACACAAAAAATATATAAAAATAGAAAAATTTTCGGATATTTAAGTGGAAATTTTTTGACATTTTTTGATATTGTAGATTTACCTGTAAATAATGCAATATTTCTATAAGAATTAACATTATTATTTATTATTCGCTATAAAGTTTCATTAAACAGAAAACACAAATTTGTTTAATTATTATGCATTAACAATTTATATTTCAAAAAACGTAGGATCTACTGGTCGACAAGCCTAAGGATGCCTCCGAGAATTGGTCGCGCAGTAGACACAACCCTGGAGTAGGGCAGGAGCTCAATCGCTCTGCATTATTCAAGCAGTTAACGTCGTGAGTGTACAGTCAGTGGAATAAAATTATTGTGGCGTTATTCTGATTGTGTGTTGAATTTGAAATCCTTGTGTTGTGGTTGTGTTGTGTATAGTTTTGAAATATTATTAGATAGGTTATAGTGTAGTTTGTTGTGTTTGAAAATGCCTTCAAAGAGTAAAGTGAGAAATAAGATTCTGAGTGGACAAAGTAGGGAAATTGTCAGTAATGTCATCAAATTTATGCAGGCAGAAGCAATGATAGGTGAAACCAGTATTCCTCTTGTGAAGGTTCAAGAACGAGTTGCTGCCGCAACGGGAGTTTGCGTTAAAAGCATTAGGAAAATTAATTCAGAAATGAATAAAATTGAAAATGGTGAAATGGAACAATTCTCAACTCCAAATAAAAAGAAAAACAAAAAATCAAAAGTTACCATGGACAATGCTGATTTGGCAGTGGTCAGAGATCATGTGATATTGTTAGTCAATTTCTGTAAGTATGTTCCTCGTGTTCTTTATTATATTTATTTACCTATTTCTGATATTTTGTGGCGATGCATTCTTTTTCTAGTCGTACTTTATTTACACTTATGGCTTCGCAGAAGGCCATATTTACTTGACATCTGCAGCAGACTTTCTTGGATTTTCGTAAACAAACCATTCGACTCTAACGCTTCCTGGTCGCAATCTTCCATTATATTCGTTAAATATATTAATTTTGGATGAAATATTTGCACTTGACTCAACTCTGCAGTATTTACATAAATTGTACTTTTCAAAGCATTTCGTTTTTCTCAAATTGTTTAACACAAATGCTTACAAGAAATATTTTACATAAGAATATCTTTGTTTGCTGGTTTACTATACAGTAACTCAATGTAATTTACCAATATAAACCTCATCTGTCAAAAGCATGGCCGCCTATATCACGGCCACCTACTGCACAAACCATGTTAATATTATATTTTTTACATTAGAAGTGTTATGGATTACTTTAACAAAAAATTCATTTCTACCACCTTTAGTAACCTAAAATTATGAAAGGGCGACAGACTGAAAATTTTTTTTTGGTCACGAATATTTTAGGAAAATTTTCAAAATATTCGTGCCCTCAAAAAAACCTCCGGAAATAATTTAAGCTCTTGTGATATTATAAGTGAAAATTATATCTATAACGTTTGGAAAATAATTACTACGCCTCTGATAAACGCAAGACAAATACACGCTTCGATGATCCCACAAGGAGGTCTTCGAGAAATAGAAGGACGAACATTTTTATTGTGAGTTGTTCATCCACGGTCTCTGGATGACTGGATGGCCCGAACGACTGCTATTGCAGCTGCAGTCATGTCTTATGGACCATTAAATTTATTGGTTTCGATAACTCCCGACATAAATAGTGCCGGACCGACTGCTGGAAAACTCTCTCTTGGCAGATGAACTTTTCCTTTTCTTGTATTATTCGGGCGGTATCAGATTCGATGGTTAAATGAGTCGACAAACACACGGGGTGGTACTACCAAAATTCCCAGTTACCTGCATAAACAAAATATTGCGTTACCATAGCAACGAAGAATAACTTATTAGAAGGGTCAGTGTAAAGTTTGACGTCAAAAAAGTAAACCAGAGTTTCGCAATAAATTAAAAGAAAAAATATGTCCACCGAAATTGTGAAAATCCAAAAATTGGAGTATCGAGCCATCATCAAGTACCTGTATTTAAAAGGGTTAAGAGGCAGATTTACAAAGATATGCTTAATAACCTAGGTCTAGATCAATATCCTTCGTATGCGACCGTGAAAAATTGGACTGCAAGCTTCAAAAGAGATAAATTTTCCATTGAAGATGATGACCGAACGGGAAGGCCAGTTTCTGTGTCAGTCCCCGAAAATATCGATGCAATTCATGACATGATTTTAACAGACCGTCGAATTGGGCTAAAACGGATATCTGAAGCACTGAATATTTCATACGAACGCGTTCATCATATAGTTCACGTCAATTTGGAAATGAGAAAAATTGCTGCAAAGTGGATCCCCAAGTGTTTGAATGTTGACCAAAAGCGTGCAAGGGTAGTAGCATCGCGTTCGATCTGTGCTCGATTTGAAAACGATGTGGACTTCTGAAACCGAATTGTTACTATGGATGATACTTGGGTATATTTCTACGATCCAGAAACGAAGTAACAATCGATGGAATGGCGACACTCCGGCTCTCCAAGACCTAAGAACTTTTGTCTCCAAAAATCTGCTGGAAAAGTTCTTGCTTCAGTTTTTTGGGATTGCCATGGAGTAATCATGATTGATTTTTTGGATGAGAGTTAGAACAATAACTGAAGATTACTATTCGAATTACTGACCACTCGACGGGAAAAAATTAAATAGAAAAGACGCGGAGAGCTATCCAAAGGTATTTTGTTTTTGCAGGACAACACACACCTGCACACAAATCTCATGTTGCCATGCAAAAAATTCGTGATTTAGGGTTTGCATTATTAGAACCAGATTTGGCTCCGAAAAAAGTTCAAAATGTCGTTAATTTTCTTCTAACGAGGAGGTAATAAAAGCTGTGGAGGTCTGGTTTGCAGAGCAAGGAGAAACATTTTTTTTGAAAGGTCTAGAGACGTTGCAGGTTCGCTGTAATAATTGTATCCAATTAAGAGGAGAAAATGTTGAGTAATAAAATATTTTGACATTGAAATTTTGTTTGGTTCTATAGCAGGCTAAGCATTTTTCAATATATCCTCGTATAAATAGAAATAAAAATTTTTATTTATCCTTTGGGACATTACAAGATGTATAGGACAAGTCAATCACTCACTGAGAAGTGTGTAACAGATTATCCTAAAATTATGACACGAAAATATATAAAAATACATAAAAAATACAGAATAAAAATAGTAGGGCTTCTACACGCTATCACAGAGGTATTCTTTTAAACCATAGTGGCATTTATTCGTCATCAGAAGTTTTATTGTCTTCTTGAAATTACTGAAGGAATCTATACTCCTAATGGTAAGTGGGAAGTTTAATGTAAATTTTAATTCCCATATATCTGAAACTTTTTCTAGTTTCGTAGTTTTCTGTCTGGGAACACACAGATGATCAGAATTCCTGGTATCATAATGATGATTTGCAGAACTGAGCTGAAATTTATCATTGTTTTTTCTCACATAGGGGAAAGGGGGGTAGTTTCGGACATTTTTTTAAAAATAGGTGCTATTTTCAAAAAACTGTTTACGAGAAGGGAGTTTTTAGTGGTTATCGTTTATTTGGACTTTCAGTTAAAATTTAACTCTGTATCCAGTCATGTATATTTAGAACTGTCAGAGCAATCGCCTTTTTAATTTTTCAAAAAATCTGTCCTAATGTACCCCACTAGTGGGGTAGTTTCGGTAAAGAGGTGGGGAAGTTTCTGCCAAGGTACATTAATTTGCAGAAATCATTTAAAAAATGAAAGAATTGGGTGTTTTAATCAAAACATAAAACATGAAAATGAATACAAAACATTTCCTTAACATTTATTATACATTACATAAGTCGTTTATTATTTTACAATCATCATCCCAAAATTGTATTTAAATGAGTAAATAGATTGGGTTCTGACTGTTCCTGTTAAAGTGGGTTTTTGTAAGATGGACACTACATCTTCTGGGTCCTAGTCACTAATATCTGGAACTTCGGGCAAATAAAAAGTAGAGGAATTTCCCTTTCTTCTCAAAAATTGCACATTTAAATAATTACCCGTTCCCTTTATTTCTCCTATACAGTGAATCTTTGTTGTTTTAAGAGGAAATTGTACCAAGACAAAATCTCCTACTGTCAGATTTTCTCTGTCAACTTCAATTTCTACATCAACATCAGAGTCATTTTCGCTTTGCAGAGAAAAATCAGACTCATTACTTGCAGAGCTGTTATCTGATGGTGCACTTTTCTTTAGTTTCTTTTTAGGGACTGGTTTTGGAGGACCGAAAACTTACGTTATATATATTTCCTGCAGTAAATTTGTATGATTTAACACTCTAACATAATTGTCAAAAAACTGCTTTACAGTGTGGGAATTAAAAGTCGTTGCACGTGCCAAATTTGTACTCTCAGGTTTCCTTAGTGCTAGAGTCGGATGTCTGGTTATAAAACATTTGAGCCATTCTATACCTACCATACACCGTTCATTCCATATTTCCGGAAATTCACAATTGGGTAAAGCCTTAGCATACTGATATGCAAATTTTCGTATGTTTTTATAGGATAAGCCATGGTTTAAATCGGAACATGTTTTTATATATTTTTCCAACTTTTTCTCTTGCTCGTTGGTAAATACTTGCTTCACACCGTATATTTGGAAGAATATTTTAACGTTGCATTTTCTTTGTCGCTCATTTCCGTACCCGAATCGATATAACATTTTCTAAAATATTCTTCTGCTGTATATTTCTTGAGTATAACTTTTATTCGAGACTGTAAGGTACTCCTTTTTATATTGAAAAATGCAGATGCTCTGCGGAGAGATTTTGAACCATCAAAAATGCTAACAATTGCATTTTTCATATCATCTTCGCTAATTGATTCTCTGTTTGTTTTTTTGATGTACTTTCTTGGCATCTGCAACAAAAAGTTACAGATGTAGCAAAAAATCATAACATACCAACGTAGATAAAAAAAATTGGGGCACAATCGACCATAAGAGGGGTAGTTTCGGCCCCTGCCGAATGTAACCCACCAACAAGTGGCAGAATCTACCTCATACTCCAAATCTTTCATAATTAGAAAATAAACTCCATAAAATACTTTTGAGGTTATAATAACATATGAGATCGAAAACTCAATAAAATCATATTCACAAATTGCTAAAATTCGTGAACATAGTGCCCTTAGTTTCATTTCCATGAGATAAATGAGTTAAAGTTAAAAACTTACTTTGGCGTAACAAAATATCAGCTTTTTCACTACAAAAAATTAACACGTGCAACCATCAGCAGAAAATGCACCAAACTAAAGAAGGGTGTATTACCAACCACAGAAATGACAATTTCGAGGTAATTTTAAAAATCAAGCAAGATATGATCGGTGTCCGAAAGTACCCAATGGCCGAATCTACCACCCTTTCCCCTACTGTAGATATATATGCTGTAGAAAGGCATAATTTTATATTTAATAAAAGTGGGCTTACGTGTTTGTTTGAAGTCTAAGCTGAACATTTTTCGTATGGTTTTTTTCTATGTTACAAATATTTTACCGGCATCTATAGAGTTTCTCCAAAAAATTGAAGAAGTGAGAGTACTCTAAGCTGTAGTAGACATTAATTACTGCACTGATGGGCATGCAGTCTTTTATTCTTGAAATTACATAAAAGGCCTTATTCCATTTTATGTTTACTGCGTTAACATGTTCTGTCCATCTAAGACTGGAATTGATATGTAAGCCCAAGAAATTTGTTGTTGTTGATTCAATTTTATCACCTTCGTTTCGACATGTTAGAGAAGATGAGTTGGAGGAAATATTGTTGGAATGAAAACATACACATTCCGTCTTATCGACATTAACCATTGAACCGTTAGATTTACACCAGTTTACGAAAGAATTTACAGTATCTGCAATGGATGATATGAGTTCCTCTGAAGTCTGTGCGGAGACCGCCAATGAGGTATCGTCCGCTATATAGTTAGCATTTGCGATTCAAGGTGGACTGGTAAGTCATTTATAAAAAGTAAAAATAGTAGCGGCACCAGCACAGATTCCTGTGGAACTCCTCTGTTCATAATATGAGAGTTGGAGCTAGCATCCTTTACTTTGACTATCATCTCCCTTATGCTGAGAAAATCTTTAATACATTCCAAGAATATTCCTCGGAATCCAACATTAAACAATTTATTCTCAATAAAATTTGTCCAAACTATCGAAAGCTGGTGATAGGTAAAAAATAGCCCTGCCACGTGCCTTCCTCTATCCAGTTCCATATAGACATATTCAAAAAGATTGCATGCAGCAGTTTGTGTTGATCTGTCGTCTCGGAATCCGTGATGGTGTGTAGCCATAAGCTTGTTGATATCCAGAAAAACTATCATTCTGCTGCAAACATTTTTTTCAAAGATTTTAGAAATAACACTCAGCACCGATACCGGTCGATAATTAGATATATTTTCTGGATCATTTTTTTGTGAATTGGAATGACTCTAGAAAATTCAAATGACGTTGGAAACTTGCCTTCGATAATTGATAAATTTATAAGATGACTCAGATAAATCGACAGAGATTTAACACATGCCTTGAAAACTTTTACTGATATATTATCAACGCCTGTCCTAGGTTTTCAAATTTTTTATTACATCCCCAACTTCCTCTGGTGTTACAGGATTGAAGAAGAATGTTTTGTTGAACATTTTAGATGTAGTACATGATGTTGGCCTCGAGTTTCTAGTTATCAAGATTGTTTTCCGTTACGTTGGCAAAATATTCAGAAAATGTTTTAGCTATATCTATCTATATCTATATTCTATATTGTTAGAGTATAAAAAAAACATTCGTGGGGAAAAGTTTGTGCATGTCCAATCACCTAAAAGTCGATTTTGACACATATCACGTGATCACTAGTATGGCGGCCAATTGGAAAAATATTCCAAGAAGACGCCAAAAGTGGGGTAAGATGGCAAGATATCGAAAAGTGAAGTGAAAAGGTTGCTTGGAATTCAATTTTATACTCACATACAATCAATGAGCAATAAATACGAAAAATTTTAAATTGCAACTTTTTAAAAATATATACCGATCTCTTTACAAAAATCGAAGTTTTTTTTTCTGAATGGGTTGACTATTTATAGTGAAACATTTTTATTTTGATGTTAATAACAAAACTCTTTAATTTTCTCCGCACCAGATGGCACTAAATTGAAAAAAATTGATTTTTGTCAGAACCCTCGCTGTTACATTGGTTCGGATCTAACAGTTATATCAGAATTCCAAGACTATTGTGATGATATGTCAATGTAGAAACATCATGTTGATTTTATTGAAAATATGAACAGGATGCTCATAAAGTCAGTTGTGGAATCATCTGCGACTGAAAGTTGGAATTTAGTCGCTGTTTTCCATCGTACAAGATAGCCTCTCTTGGGAGGGATTCATGTTTTAAAGAGAAACATTCTCAATTGAAAATTAAATCAATACATGACTTCTCTGGAAATGGAAAAACCCTACGATAAAATTGAGGTTACTTTATCCGGGGAAGTAGTTGTTTTCTGTTAGATATTACAAAAAAGTAACTTCAATTTTATCGTAGGGTTTTTCCATTTCCAGAGGAGTCATGTATTGATTCAATTTTCAATTGAGAATGTTTCTCTTTAAAACTAGAAACATCATGTTTCCTGATTATAATCAAGTTTTAATGATAATGTTTCATGAGCGTTTCATTTTGCACATAAACTTTAAGCCTCCACAAATTACAAATAGAAATGCTACTTCTATGCTATCCTCGAATTCTTCCCATTCTAACTCACTTATTTAACACATGCTTATCCCAAAGCATTCTTCCAGAACAATGGAAGGTTTCAAAAGTAATTCCTCTTCCAAAAAAATCAAACATTTCAAGTTTCAATGATGAGGCTCATCTCGATTTTGCCTGTTTTGTCCAAAGTTTTGGAAAAAAATATGAAATTTCAGATTATTCCATACATTGAAATATATAATATCTTACCCACTAACCAGTTCAGTTTCAGGAATAGATATAGCTGCACTACGGCCTTATTTGATGTTACAGAGGACATTTTCAGGGATATTGACAGAGGGAATAATGTAGCCTTGATTCTTAGATTACTCGAAAGCTTTCAATACCATAAATCACAGTTTACTTTTTGCAATTCTACACTACATAGGTTTTTCTCCGACTTCGATACATTTTTTGAAAAGCTACCTTACAGATCGCGTACAATTTGTTCAAACCAGTCTAGGAAAATCAGACATGAAAAATATTTTTTGTGGAGTGCCTCAAGGTTCCATTTCAGGCCCTATACTATTTCCAATATACACATGTAATATTACTAGTAGTTTGAGTGGATGTAAACCTTTCATGTACGCTGATGATACCAAAATTGAATTTACCCTATATTGATTCAACAAATATCGTAATTAATGAAGAGCTATCCAAGCTCGTATTATTTTCAGAACAACATCAGCATCAGGTCAATCCTTCTAAAGCTCAAATTTTAATTTTTGGTAGAAATAAAACACAAATTGAACACGATATTTTTCAAGTTTAATGGTTTTATATTATGAACAGCTTATGTGTTATTGAGATTTGCTATTATTTATCTCATTTGTGTCACTTTCCTTTCTTTACCAATTCAGATCTATGTAATATTGTTCTACATTTGTCGCATATGACGCATTATTATTTCTCATAAAAAAATACATATTTGATGAATTTCTATTCGGATGATAAAACGTTTCAATTAATTTAATTCTGCTATTTATAAGTTATATAAAATGTTATTTTGGTAAATGATTGATTCATCATTTTATTGCTTTTACTTTTTGACAGTTTTCTCATTTATAGTTATTACAAAAATAATTCTGCTATTCTATGGTCCACCATGAGCTATCATCTCCACTAATATAGAAAATATTGAATTTCAGATGCAGATAATATTGAAGTGTTACCGCAACTAATTTATTTATTTATTACAGGTTCATGGCTTTCCAACAGATGAACCTCTTAGATTTCATCCAATAACAAGACAGTTCAAAATTACAAAATATAATAACTACTAACAAGTTGTGTCCTAAGGTAGGGAGTGTCAAATAAATGAAAACAGAAAAAAAAAATTAATAATAAAAAAAATAGTTGAACTTGAAATGGAAACATACGAAAGAGAGAAACTTTTTCTCTGGGAGAATATCATAAAACTGCAGTAAAAAGTTTTTTTTATTTGTTAGAGAGTACTGAAATATATCAATGTCAGAGTGACATATTATATTATATGAATTCATGCATTGTATTACAGGCGAGTTACCGTTGTAGTTGTATAAATTGGAGGATTAAATGTTAGTCTATTTCTTACGTTTCTTGACTGACAGTTCAGATTGAAATACATGATTGAAGGTTGAGAGTCAACAATATTATTAAATATTTCATACGTGAACAATATTTCCTCAAAAGAAAGACGTTCTAAATTGTAAATCTTCATCAGGCTCCGGACCTTTCTTTATGTCAACCTCGTTCAGTGTTCATGAGACTGCTATCATAAGACTGCCATCTTGAAAGGGAATCTTTGGAAACGGCAATTTCTATACTTTTTTCAGATGTAAAAACTATGTTCATGCAAAGTTTGAGTCAATTGGTTGAGCATATCCTGTGTGAAAGAGTAATTGAAACTGCAATACATTCACAAATAGAGAAAATCCCATCAAAATTTCAACATGTTGAATGAAACAGAAGTCTGCCGGTATGATTATCACAAGTTGAAACTTTATTGGCAACTGCGTCTCGATGTCCTGATTGACACGAACTTCTCCGTCTATGTAGTTTAAAGCTTGCCGCTTGGGAGCGAAAAGGGGCGTTCTAAATAAATCAATCGCACTAGACAATTCTAGCGGGAAATAAGGAAAATCTGAAGAACACTCCGGGCGGTACATGTGTTTTCTAAACGGTCCTTTGCTCATGATAACCAATTCAATTATCTTTTCCATTAGAATTAAAGAGGTTATAACTGATTGATTTCCTTAGTCGTTTCGGTGTTTTGCTCTTTTAATAGTAGAGCCTTATGAGGGGTTGGAACTTCGTTTTATTGGGCAATAATGTGGATAATTTTTTAATGAAGGCGCCAAAGGAAATGGGGAGCGGTACTGCAGTTGGATATGAATAGTTATAAAATGGAATTTTATTGGGCCATAGCACACAGCGCATAATACTTCGGAAGTATTGAGAAGACCAATCGAACATTTGATGGGTGCAATGGTTTACAGGATTTCATCAATGAAGTGCTACTACAAGATAACTGCAATAATTCTAGTGTTCATTAGACTGCAATGGTAACCTAGATATATGTTGATAGGAAGGCGACAGAAAAAAACAAAGAACATTTTCAATTCTATTTACTCTCCTCGATCGAGAAAGATCCCTAAGTTCACTCATGATAAAATTGGATTTGTTTCTTGAACTGCATTATGCAAAAAAAATTGTGTCAGTCATGATATAGGTATATTTAGCACCTTGTGGGACCCATTTTTATTAACCAATGGACCTTTCCACGACATATGAGAGAACACTGTAATTAGAAAGTGTATAAGCTAATATCACTCGGGAATTTTTATTCATTTTTTCTGACCGCTAGTTTCTCTACAATCAGAAGAAAAGTGGTTTCGTGACGTCACGTTTATCAAAACTAGACTTGACAACGTTGTAAAAGTTGTACACCGCGGAATCTCAAATTCTCATTTGAAAATAATGTGTCGTATGACAGTTATCATTTGATACCAGATGAGTTCGTTCGTCTGTTTCGCGGAGCATCAATAAGAATCGTTTGCCTCTGTTCAACTCGTTTGCCTACTTTAATATTTAATACAACTAGAGCAGTTCCATCAAATATGTATGCTGCAAACGAACAGGCCCTACTTGATTTCTTTTTTGAGGATAATGCGGTTTTCAAAGTTTTGGAATGTTTTTGTTGTTTGTGCTCTGAATTTTTTTCCTAATTCCGGTATCTGTATCCTTGCAATAATTGTGAACATGTCGAAAAGGTGCTTCGTACCTGGTTGTCTGAACACCAGTGAATATTCCAATAAACATTTTTTATGCTCCTAAATACCTATGAAACGCATTGTAAAATGTGGTTCAAAGCAATGAATAAACTTTGTGTAAAAAGTGGAAATATAATTATGTTTTTGTGAAGAACATTTCCAACTGAATATTACTGTATTCAAGCAGCGTTCAACGAACGATTTTAAATTTTAGTCAATGCAAAAAATAAATTCATTTTTGTTAAATAGAAAGAGTCAATCGTCTCATAATCTACCCTCGGTAAATTATCCGAACTTCCCTTCACGAAGCCTTTCCATATTTTTCAAATACACAAATAAATTCACACCAGATCGGTAAATTACGGTCATAATGACACCTCGCTCTAGTATTATTAAATTTATTAGTTAAATGTCGAATGTAAATAAAACAAACATTAACCTCAAATCTCTCTCTCTCTCTCTCTTCAATTATTATTCTTCGGCTTCCTTACGGCACCATTAGGACATGCCCTGCTGCGAAAAATCCGTTCCCATCCGGCCTCTAACCGGCGTAGACAGCAAAGCTGTATCGTGGGGACGCAGTTGTCTTGCTCTAGGCCCATATTAATTCACACTTTTCAATTTTTAACAAACACTTTAAACTTTGGTCGATGCAAGTCCTCAGACGGCGAACATTACACAAATTAACCTGACTTCCAACACAAGGTCGCCGTCTGACCTCAATCGCTGCCGGAAGTCGAATCAACCTCAAATCTCTAGATCACTTTTGTTGCATGAGAACTGTCATAATGATTTGCGGTGTTGTCAATACTCGTTCTTCATCGAAAGGATGGTCCGTTCAGGAAATTTGAAAGTTACAAATACAATAAAAAGTAGCTAATATGTGGATTTTTATCTATGAGTTGATCAAGTGACGGAGTTTCAATTATTTCTGAATGGCTTATACCAAGCTAGATTCTATATTTTTGAGGAGAACGGTACTGAATGTTTCGGAAGATGGATTATGAGATATTCTTTCAAAATGAAAAAAATATTGTGGAACTCTTTGTTAAATGGAAGTTTCAGACTAGAATCTTCGATTTAAAAGAGTTTTGCAATTTATTTTTCATAAATGTAGAGGTCCATTGTCAGAAAATTTCATTCTTTGAAAAAGTTGGAGCATTGCGAAAAAAATTCATTGTAGGCATCCGATTTCTATATTCCCAAACCGTATACAGAAAAGAACAGAAAAAAGAAATTTTGATCAAGAGTAAAGTACCCTTATTTTCGATCATATCGAAAGAGTTTAATCAGAAAAGTTATTAACAAAAAAACAGAATTTAGAGTTAAAATCACAGCCACGTAAGTAAAAAACTCTTTAGTACTTCCTTCCAAGTTGACATTATGAATAAAGTGATCGTAACTTTGCAGATTTATATAATTCGATTGTTTGAATTGAATTTTCTCCAAATTATTCATAACGGAACCCATACTGAGTAAAATATCAAATTTTGCACCAAAAAATTACAATAAATTATTTTCAACAAATTTTACATCGAAATGTTATTTGAGTGATGGAAGGAATGCATTGAAGGGACATCGGAAGGTATATTCGAGTTACTAGTTTTTTTTAATGCTCACTATCTTTCTGTAAGGATAACATTTTCTGTCGAATTTATAATAAAACTGAACCATATGCTGCCAATCTCTTACTCTCACTGTATGTATAAAATTGGAGAAAGTGATCAACATTTTTGTCCTCCTTCAATTACATCAAGGAGGTTTCACGAAAAGGAAAAAATATTAATCCTTCTTCAAGCGCAGTTGTATATGGTCATATGTTTTTTTAGTTTTATTGTAAAAATTAAACTTTGTGAAAACCAAGTAAAGGAGTTGAAACGACAGTCCACTTCTCCGTGGTGATTTTAGAATCACTCTGATATCAAAAGAAATCGTACTATTATTATTTTTGCTTTTTTTTCAAATAGTGTATCCATCTTTTACATGACGTGACGTCCATGGAAAGCTTGGCCAATGTCCCGAAAGTTCGGTAACTCGTGGGTGTCGCCGGTTTTTCCAATAATTCCATCTGCTGTTTCATATTCCATAAATCATGTACTTTCGGAGGTGGTTCCCAGGAGACCAAACCGCTCGTACGGGAATGTATTGTCATTGTAGGTGTATGGCTCGCTGTATAAAATAACTGTCGTGTAGAGAGCAATTTCAGTATTGCTCGAGGTAATTAACGAAGTTTTACTGCACGCAGGATATTTGGAGTATTATTAGTATTTTGTCGAGTGTAAGCGCTGTCTTGGTTCGATATATGGTGGTAAAATAATATGGAGTAAGGAGGGAATACAATCTGTAATACAGCAGTTTTCACCCAACCAACAAAGTTATTTTTTAATTCAGAAAAAAAATAATGTAAGGTTACGCTATTTTGACAAATTTGAAAATATTCTGAAATTTCATGATTTCGATGTTGGCTTTTTCCAGATAATAATATTTTGGTGTATACTTGCTAGGTGGGGTCTTTTTTTATTTTTGGGGACTAGTCGGCAGAATATACACTTCCTTAAATTAAAAATCCTAAAGATCCAACCAACTTCAGACCCATCTCCCTTATTCCAACCATGGGAAAAATAAAGCTCGTAAAAATTCGCCTGATAAAATATCTTGAAGCAAACAAATTATCAGCAGTGGACAATTTGTATTCAGAAATGATACATTTGATGCCATGTTTAATTGTCTGGAAATGGCATACAACAGCATCAATGTAGGCAAGAACGTGGCAGCTGTATTCTGTGACATGACTACACCTTTTGATTGTGACAAGCACACGCTATTACTGCAGAAACTCTCTCATTATGGTATCAGAGAGATGGCCTTGAAGTGGATGGAATCATACTTGATATGAAGAAACTAACTACTAGATATTATATCGAGAGTACCCCATGGTTCTGGCAGACGGACTTGCCAGATCAGGATCCGCAACGCCGTTCTGTGGACCGGAGCCTGTACTAGGCATCGCAAGAAGCCAAACCTCTTCAGCCCTCGACGAGTGGGCAGAAGAATAACTGAATAAACTTTGGAGGGATAACACCGGCTGCAGGCAGTCGAAAGACTTCGTGGCCGGCTCCAATAAGTCAAGGACGACATGGCTCTTAGGCAGAAATCGCTCCTTATAGGAATACTAACAGGACATAACAAGTTAGGCAGACACCTATCACTTATAGGTATAAAAGACAGTCCCACTTGCTGAAAATGCGAAGAAGACGAAGAAACTTCATCTCACTTCCTCGGCTAGTGTGAGGCATACGGGAGGCTAAGATTTGGAACCTTCGGAGTTGACAAACTCCAACAAGAAGAATTAATCGACTTGGAATGGTCGGACATACTGACCTTCATTAGGAGGTCACAAAGGTTCGAAAAGGAAAACTAGGAGGATGAATGTAGATAAGTGGAGAACAGGGCATGGCAAAAAGGGTCCATGAGGTCCTACTTGCCTGGCTGCGCGGTTGCGGCCTCCCCAAAGAACTACTACTACTACTACCCCATGGTTCAATTCTGGGGCATTATCTTTTTCTTCTGTGCATAAACGATCTATCCCTCTTGGAAATATCTTATTCCTTCACTCTATTCGCCGACGACACTACCATTATATGGCACTCTGAAGATGTAAACATGCTTCAAATTTTCTGTCTAAATTTCAATAAAACGAAATTACTCACATTTAAATGCCTCCTTCCTGACATAAATTTAGGAGCTGACTCAGTACCATCTGACAGCAACATAAAATTATTGGGACTCAACATAGATACTAATTCACACATCATATAAACATATTATCAAAAAAATTATCATCAGGCTATTTTTCCCTCAGGTCTACAGCCAATGAGTTAGGTTATGCTGCGGCTAAAAATGTTTATTTCGCTCTCGCTCTGAGATACGCAATTCAGTTCTAGGGATCCTGCAGTAATGACCTCTTTAATGTCAAAGTGTATAATAAACTACGAGCAGATATTAAGAACTCGGATTCTCTCAAAACATCTAGAAAAAATTACATGAAAGACTGGCATCTAAAGACAATTATTATTTGACAGAATATTTCAATGACGAAGCGGTATGATACTGATGTGATTTCATTTAATAATGTAAGTGTGTCTTCGGATGGATTTGATTATTTACATATGTATTATTTTATTGTAACTATATTAACACTGTGACTATGTTTATTTGATTGAGTTCGTTCACTTATTTATTTGTTAGGTTAGGTTACCAGTGTTTGTCAATAAGGTTTTATATATTGGATATATATCTCTCTCTCTCCACAGCAATTCACATCTTAGGCTGAAACTATAATATCGAAAACTTTATGGAAATTAAATATACCTATTGATATAATAACATGTTGTATGACTGTACAAATCAACGAACTGGTAATAACTATAACGATGATGTGATTACTAAAAAAGAACAATAAAAACATCTTCTGTCAGGATATCGCCAGTTTCCGTTCACGGTGACCATCCTGTAACTTGAGAAAAGACGCATCGATCTTACCTTCGTTGATCCTATTATAGTCGAACCCTAAAGCTGTGTATCGGCATTTCCAGCTCCCCCGGAGCAAAAGTTCGTTGCGTTGCATCCCTTTCATTTATTATTTAGCTCCCCTCGGATGGAAGGAAAAGGAACATTTTTCATGGTCACACCGCCGTGATAAAAATTGTATCGTAAACATCGATTGCTGTTTACTAAACACTAATATGAGGTGTGTTTGTGTTTGCTTTATTATAGGGTTTCCTTAATTACATAATCCTGCTGAAGGTGACGCAATAAATCATGGGATTCGGCTAGGGAGAATATGGAAACGGTGATGATATGAAAGTTTTTGGGTTTCTAGCCTAATGAAACAGGATCGGACTATAGATTGTGGGCCCCTTTGTATCTTCTTCACACTTAAACAATCTAATAAAAAACTTCCAGCCGCAAAAAAGGAAGTTGTTTTAAAAAATGGAATTGTTGTTGTTAAAATTGTTAAAATTGTTAAAATTGTTAAAATTGTTAAAATTGTTAATGTATTGCAAGTATTCAAGATCTGACCAATGAAATGGCCAACACTTATCCACATACACTCATCAGCACAATATGAGAGGCAATGATATGATGATGATGATATACAGGGTGTTTTATAATAAAAGCGCAGGACTTCCGGATGTGAGAGCTCGTTCAAAAATATGAAAAAAAGTTTCTATTAACTTACCCTCTAAAATTCAACATTTTCGAGATACAAGGTGTTGAAATTTGAAAAAAATATATAGTTTTTTGCGAATATCTCTGGAACCGTTTATCGCACAGAAAACAAATTTTGAATGCATTTTCTACTCATAATGTTTTGTGCAGATTTTTTATTTTTTCAACTTCATAATTGGTGAAGATTTTGAAGAGGTAGTGGGTGTTTTTTTCTCCAACTTCTACGCCACTGGAAAAAGTATGATTTTGAGCCGCCTACTTGAACCGCCAATATTTTCTACACTATTGACAACAAGACTTTCTCAAAACTGCTCCCAGCTCGTGGTATTTTCAAATCGATGTTTCGACGTGGTGTTTGTGGTATTTCTGTATTTCAATTGCATCCCGGGTAAAATGCAGATATCACTGTTTGATTATCTATGTTGAGAGTATGTTCTTCCGTGAGCCGCTACTCTTTCATTTACTCCATTGGAATTTAGGCTACCTCAAAAAAGTACGAGAGTCGCTGAAACAACAGCATTTGTTTCAAATGACGTCAAATCAGCGAAGTAGTGAACGAAGCCGTCCTATCCTAGGAAGAACTGTCAGAAGCTTAGGATCACTGGAAAACAGGGTCATTACTATATTGGCTAACACCAATAAGAAAAACAAGACACTTATGGGAATGGTAAAGTGATATTTTGAAAGATTACTTGATAGTGGTAACTATCGTACTATTAACGCCACTCAAATAGAAATCAAAAGAGCAACACTGATAACCCATGCCTCTTTGGACTTTCTCTGGACAACGTGGAACGTGAGAAGGTTTTGAAATCATCCTTGGAAAGAAAATATGGCTAGACTTCTTGGGTGAAACCTCTTTGAGAGTGAATAATTTGAAGTAGACACATATCTTTAGTGAAGAAGAGAATGAAAAAGAATATGAGGATTTAAGAAAAGAAGCAAAAATGATTCTTTTTTTTTCATCTATTATTTCTTGAAATTCAATATTATAATTTCTGTTATATTATTTCTCAGAATATTTTCTTCGTTGAAACTCCCATTTATTTGTTAGAAAAAATTATATGAAATATTCCCCAAATGAAAACCAGCAGAAATTTGAGTGTAGTTTTGAATGAACATCGAAAACAAATAGCATTTGGATGAAGCCTATAAAGAAACAAAATTAGATTAAAAGTCTTCAGTCTTTGTCGGAAACATGTAGATATTAATATGGAATGAAAAGGAAACACGAAAACTTGCCAAGTGTTCCATTGAAAAAATTACATAGCATTTTTTTATTTTGAACTACTCGGTAAATACTATCAATACAAACAGTTCTGTCAAGTTTCTGTCTACTTCCAGGTGGAAGAAAATGCATGGTACTTTGATAAAACGGTAAGCACTATATTTATTTCATGTCAGAATGAAGGAAAGAACAAATATGAGTTTCGGAAAAGCAAATACACATACACAAGTCGTACTCGATTAAAATGTTGACAAACCGTTAATTACCTGAATACATACTGGAATGAGGCAGCTGAAAAGGTGGCGCGGAAAGCTGAATTTACTTTTTATACTTCTTATTTAATTATATATTCAACCCTGGACACATTTTTGAACTGGTATGCTGTTAGTCAACAACTATCAACTGATGCATATTTTTCTGAAAGTTTCGTCGAAATACACTAAAATATGATGTCATTGAAAATATGAACAGGATGTTCATAAAGTCAGTTGCGGAATCATCTGCGACTGAAAGTTGGAATTTAGTCGCTATTTTCCATCGTACAAGATAACCTCTCTTGTAAGGGATTCATGTTTTGAAGAGAAACATTCTCAATTGGAAATTGAATCAATACATGACTCCTCTGGAAATGGAAAACCCTACGATAAAATTGAAGTTACTTTTTTGTAATATCTAACAGAAAACAACTACTTCCCCGGCTAAAGCCACGCTGGACATTGAACTACATCTGATAGATATTGAGAAAGACCCTATATAACTTAAGAGAAAAAATCTGAAAGTGAAAATGCAAATTTTCACTTTCACACAAAAAATCTGAAAGTGAAGGCTCCAACGAACCTAAAAACATTCTCAACTCTGAAGTTCAGGGGAGTTTACAAAGATCTACTTTTCGAAGCTAACATTTGTTAAATAAAAAAGTCATTGCTACTTGTTCATGTGTCAAATTGAATTAGATATTTTTTTCCTAGTCACTAGGGATTACACTTGCATCAGTTCCACTGATTGTCATCTCTATTTTGCGGCATGATCCAATAAATATTTCTCATCCTGCAAATAAACATTAATATTATCATTATTATTATAACATTCCATTTCTTTCATCCGAAACATATAATTCCATCTATGATCCTCATAAATATTGAGTGGGTGGTGTATCAAATGGAATTCAAGACGTATTTATATATTTTTAACAGTTTTATTGTTAAAAATCGTTGTTACAATCATGATTTTGATGTTATATACATTCAAAATAAGGGAATTCAATTGAAGTCAACGAAAAGTCTAGAAAGTGATGCTACTACAAAGATTCCCGCAAAGTGTTGGATTACTCACCCTTACCGAGTTTGTTTTCCCGAGCAACAAGATTAAGAAATGGATTATAATTTCTTTGAAACAATAAAGTTATAACCGTTATTTAATCCGAATAAATTAGACTTCCTAACTGAATAGAGCTTGTTATGTATAGTCCCAGACTGAAAAACTATGAGTTTGTAAAACACGTGGCGTATTTTACTATACGTTTTCATGAACCAGCTTTGCGTGATGGGTACTGACAAGTATGAGAAATAGCACCTAACATAATCATTTTTCAAAACACCACTGTCAGTCAAACAAATCTGAAAATATTACTGTATCAGTCTTGAAGGTTAATGAATTGAAAAAAGGGATGCAATCGAAGTTAATTTGTTCATTTAAGGATATAAAAGCATTATTGTTTATTAAGGAATTGATTTCGAAAATTTCCAAAATATTCATTAAGCAGCCTTTCTTTATATGGTGGAGGACCTTTAAATTATCGTCAATATCGAAAAAATGTTGGGAATTAATAATATGGTTAGCAAAAGAACTTTTCGAATTAATTTCTTCAAAGGGAGAGTTTTGAAATTTTTCTGTATATTTATCTAGTATTTTTTTGTGTTCTTTAACCCTAGTTATGATTTTTCTCCCGCTTTGTCCAATATATTTGGCATTGCAATGAGATTGTGAACAACATATTTCATATATACCTGATTTCTCGAAAGGATTAAGATTGTCTTTATTATTAACTAGTTTTTTAGAAAGTGTGTTGGTAGTATAAAAACTTATGTTTAGGTCATCACTACTTCGACTGAAGATGGGTTTGTCTGAACCCGAAACATGTTTCGCCTGTTTGGGTGTTTGGGAAACCAAACTTTTTGATAAACTTTAATAAATATTCGTGGAGATGACTTCGAGATTTATTCTTACATAAAAAGTATCCACCCGACTTCGAGATATGGACTTTTTCAACAATTTATATACGTTTTGTTCACCTTCATTCCCGAAAGAATCAAAGCCCTGCAGAAGAAAAATAAGAGTCTCATCACCCAAGCGACTGTTCGTACCATTTCAATGTTTAATTATTTATAATATTCAATATCATAACAAATATATGCAGATGAAAAATGTCCTCACTGACACTTTTTTGGAACGAATTACTATTTATATGCGGTCTGAAATAATTAGAGAATAACGTTAGTTGTCATCCGAGTTCGTTCCGATTCACAACGCAGCGAAGGGAGAAGTTAATCCACCTCCCCGTTCAGTCTGCAAATACCATAAGAGCATCCTTTGAGCGACTCACTAACCCTCAGAATCTGCCGTGAAAAATGGATTAAAAATTCAAATATTTAACGAATTCAGCGAGTTCCTTGATGCCCGACAATATTTGAACAGCTGTTACATAGTGTGGCTTCTTTTATATCCTGGATATTATAATTTCGGAGCATATTCTCTCCCTCACCGCATATTCCACCCGCAGCACTCGAAGCATTTGCTCTTGTCAAAATATATATAGCGCGCCGGATTCGGCTGACTTGCCACCACCATTTGCAGATGAAGCATTTTAAAGTCCGCTATTAAAAAGGGCACAGGGGAGGAAAATAAAAAACATCCATCGCCGGAGTTTCTAACAGTTTAACACGTTCGCGAATTCCACATGTGGAACTCATCGATTTTTAATTTTCTTGCATAGGCGCCGCGTCGAAAAAGAGGTACGCTTCTCTTCGGTTCTCTTTAGCTTTGAGTTTCAGTGGTTTCTATTTTTTGTGCAGCTATTACACTCAGCAAACTGTAGATAAAATTATTAATTTTACCATGCACATTCAATCTTTTGTTAATGCTTATCAGTCAGTATACAGGGTTAATTAGAAGTTTGTTGTTAAACCCTGATTCTAAAACATCCTGTGGAAGAATTTCGTGGTCAAATTCTTTCAAAATACCAGTTTTTGTTAAGAACCATTTCTTTCCAACATTTTGTTTTTTTGGTTCATGCCTTCAAGTGCACCAGTTCACTTTCAAGAGAGAAATGAACTACAAACAACAGTTTTGCCCAATTTTAAGAAATGTTATTTTTTGACGAGAGGGCTTTGCTCATTGTGCCATTATCAGTTTCACATCTCAGTTCATGAGTCTAGCAATGAGAAGGCAACAAAATATTGTTCAGTTATGATAATAAGCAATTATTGCAAAATTTACTTAGGCAAACTATTCAATTCAAATTAAAAATCAAACTTCAAAACAAACCAATTCAACTGTAACTTAAATAACCTGGAGAAACGTACTTTTTACAACAGATTCAGCTTAATATTTTGTATTCCCACCTCTAGCTCTTATTACTGCCTGCATACGTCGGTTCATACTGTCAATTAGGTTACGAATAGCATCTTGAGGAATATTTTGCCATTCCTCCTGAATTGCTAAAAGAAGTTCATTTATCGTAGCCGGAGCTACTTCGCGATCTCTGACTCGCCTACCTAGAATGTCCCACACATGCTCTATGGGGTTGAGATCAGGCGAACATGCTGGCCAGTTCATTTTTCTAATACCTACTTCCGCGAGGTACTGTGTAAGACGCGTTGCTGAACGTGGCCGCGCATTATTCTGCATTAGGATAAAGTCATCTCCGATAAATCCACTAAAAGGAACAACGTAATTTCTCAATATCTCCTCAATATATCGGTGGGCCGTCAAGGATCCATCGATGACCACCAACTCAGTGCAGGCCTACCGAGATATTCCTGCCCAAACCATTACTGAACCTCCTCCATAACTCAGACGGGGACTGAACATGCACTCTGCAAATATCTTTCTCCTTTCCTTCTCCATACTCTTTTTCGTCCATTTAGAGAAGAAAGCAGAATCTGGATTCGTCAGTGAAAAGAACATTGTTCCATTGTCCTAAGTTCCACTGTAAATGTTCAGTAGCAAATTGCATTCTAGCTACTCGGTGACGCCGAAGTAATTTCAAACCAAACTCCTTCAATCTTCGGCAAACTGTCCACCTGCTAACATTTGTACCTCGGACCTCTTGAAGTTGATTCTACACTGCACTGATGTTAAATGACGATCCCGCAAAGTATTCACATGAAGAAATCTGTTATCAATAGCAGTCGTTTTCCGTTTTCTGCCACTACCTGCCCTACGCTTATTTCTGCCAGTTTGTCTAAAACGTTCGACTACTCTTTCGATGGTAGAGCGATGAACATGAAGTATTCTAGCAACATCTTCATAGTTACGTCCATTTTCAACACGAGCAACAGCTTTTGCGCAATTTTCCGCACTTAAAACCATGGTTAGAGTTCTTTTAGCTCTCACTGTCAAACTAAACCGTTGATGGCACTTGAAGGCATGAACCAAAAAAAAATGATGGAAAGGAATGCTTCTTAACACAAATTGGTATTTTGAAAGAATTTGACCACGAAATTCTTCCACGGGATGTTTTAAAATTATGGTTTAACAACAAACTTCTAATTAACCCTGTATACTGACTGATAAGCTAGTGTTTAACAAAAGATTGAATGTGCAAGGTAAAATTTATAATTTTATCTACAGTTTGCTGAAAAAAAATTGAAAATCGGACAAAAACTAAAAAACTGTGAGACCACAAAATTTACCAAATATTAACTTGTTACGTTTTTTTGCATTTGAGTGTATATTAATTTTTAAGACAAATTTGAAGGCTAGGTTATAGTCTGATGCACTGATAAAAAGGATTTTTTGCGGCATACATTCAACAAGATGGTGTTTTTGAATAGGTACAACCAAATATTGGTTTGATTTTTTTGACGGTCAAAAATTCAATTCGATAGTAGTATTCTATTAGTCTGATCTAACCTGAACGAACTAACTTATCTCGCAACTTTTAGAAATATAGAAAACTATACGAGATTGTAGGCAATTCAACTAACTATTTGACACATGAATAAATTATTGCCAAATATTTTTATCGTTGTTCAAACAGTGCCAGACACTAATTTTAATTAATTTTTTCTTCAAAATATTTTAGTATGACTAAAATTTTTATATGATGTTCTTAAGTATCTATAAAACCCAAAATTAATTTGCCAAACAATAATTTGGTTAAATTGATGGATGTAGCCGTTACTACGTGGTAGGAAATCATCACGAAAAATGAGAAATAAAACTTTCTATGTTTTTATACCACTTCTATTTGTAACCAACGTTACTGCAGTTTCGTCCTATATAGACATTATCAAACAATACAATAATCTGAAATAATAAATATCACTCCTTAAATCCCCTTAATTATAGCCGAGGCCTGTCTTAATGACTAACGGTCATTAATGACTTTTACCTGGACCTTGTTTCGCGACAATGTTACTGAGCTGCCTTAAAAACCGGTGAATAGACCAAATCCAGTTGATCATTCAGAAGGTTACATCCACAATATTTGTGTTTATGAATTTCTAGGGATTCTAAATAATTCAGTTTCCAACCCTTGCTTGCATAGTGCAAAATTTCCGTATCGTTCAGACTCGGAAACTTGTGGTTGCATTCCAAGGAATGGTTTGAAAACGTCAAATCATTTTTTCCTAGTCTGAAGGACCTTTCATGTTCCACGTATCTTTTTTAAAAATAACGTCCTCATTGTCCCACATAAACACCGTTACACTCTGGACATTTAAGGTTATAAACTCCAGATTTTTCCATTTTTGTTATTCTATCTTTGGCATTGAAAAGAAAATTAGATCTAATGTTTCAATCAGTACCTCAAACTCCGTCAACCATTCGAGAATAATCCTGATATCTCACCGTTCCAAGACCGGTCTACCATAAATCTCGACAAGTTAAAAAGTGAATTAATTACTCTGTAAAAGTGTTATCTTGTAAGATGATTCAGAATAATTAAGAATGGAAATTGTGGTTGAACTTCGAGTTGGGGGAATCTGTTTTGTAAGTGGCCGCGGCCAAAATGAGTTATGCCTGTTGGGAAGTATAATTTTTAAATTGGACACTAAATTTTACGGAAGCGACGCACCAAATTTATAGGCTCATAATGTCCCACTTTTTCATTTCGGACGAAGGAAATTATCTGTTTTATCACAATTTTTTATGCGATATTTGAGTTGGGAAGGATTGCGGGGATTTACGTTTTCTCAGTCTATTTCTGGGTCAAATATTAATCTTTACAATACTTACAAAAAGTTGGAATGCGTTTATCAGATATGCAGTTTGAAGAGGATTCACAGGATATCATTAATTTCTGGTTTTTAGGTTGATGAATTTTTTCAAGTCAAGTATGATTTCATTAGATGTCTGAATGTGACACTATCAAATTTATTTGCTTCACTATTCAGCATGCAAAAAGAGAGAAGAGTGTAATTGGAAGTTTGAAGATAGACAAATTGCTGATAGGTAATGATTCATCATAAAATCATTTTCTATTTCTGTACCTCTGTACCTCGAGAAAAAAAAATTCCAAAATATGTTCACGTTTGTGGATAATTGAAATCAGTCCATTATTCTTTCCTGAAAGTATGCCAAACATAATATTCTACATATAAAAAAATATTGAAATAATGAAATATCCATACTGATCTTCTATTGTACGAGGATGTATTGATATCTAGTTAGCCTAGACCTGTTCCCTGCATAAACAAAATATTGCGTTACCATAGCAACGAACAATAACTTATTAGAAGTGTCAGTGTAAAGTTTGACGTCAAAAAAGTAAACCAGAGTTACGCAATAAATTAAAAGATAAAATATGTTCACCGAAATTGTGAAAATCGAAAAATTGGAGTATCGAGCCATCATCAAGTACCTGCATTTATAAGAGTTAAGTAAGCAGATTTACGAAGACATGCTTAATCAATGTCCTTCGCAAGCTTCAAAAGAGGTAAATTTTCCATTGAAGATGATGACCGATCGGGAAGGCCAGTTTCTGTGTCAGTCCCCGAAAATATCGATGCAGTTCATGAAATGATTTTAACAGACTGTCGAATTGGTCTAAAACGGATATCTGAAGCATTGAATATTTCATACGAACGCGTTCATCATATAGTTCACGTCAATTTGGACATGAGAAAAATTGCTGCAAAATGGATCCCCAAATGTTTGAATGTTGACCAAAAGGGTGCAAGGGTAGTAGCATCGCGTTCGATCTGTGCTCGATTTGAAAACGATGTAGACTTCTTAAACCGAATTGTTACTATGGATGAGACTTGGGTACATTTCTACGATCCAGAAACAAAGCAACAATCGATAAAATGGCGACACTCTGGTTCTCCAAGACCTAATAAGTTTCGTGTCCAAAAATCTGCTGGAAAAGATCTTGCTTCAGGTTTTTGGGATTACCATGGAGTAATCATGATTGATTTTTTAGATAAGGGTAATCTGAGTTTGCACCATCTCAGGTAGTGAGCTTAACTTTTGATAGCCAAAAAACCGCCACATTTTTGCATTTTTTTTATTTTTTTGTTTATAGCTGCAAAACGGTGCGTCGGACGGAAAATGTTATTCCATTCAATAATACGGAGGACAAAATTCTGCGTCGAATGACATCTGAAAACATCAAATTCCGTTCAGAGGTATAGCCGAAATCGAATGTTAAAAAAAAGAAAATTTCGTAGTGCGGTGCAAACTTACATTTTGCGGCTTTAAAACAGATAGTCTTATTGAAAAAATTCATTGAATAAAAGTTGTAGAGAATAAAATTTCATAATCATAGTTCCTAATAGTTAAGGTGCAATGAAGGAACGAAAACACTGCATTGATGAACAGTTTGTGGCATAAATCAATATGTAATAGGCATGCAACACAAAATGTGGCAGCATTCATGTTCGCATTTTCTTTGATGTCGATGGTCCTTCATCTGAGAAGCTCAGACAGCGCGATTGCATATCGAGGCCCCCTTCATCTGGATCATCTTCAAAGGGACTATCCTCACCTATTTCTGCTTCTACGGCAATGAAGGTCATATCCTCATCCTCGAATTGTTCTGAATTCGAGCATGACTGGCCGTTGCAGTTGAGGCATATTGTTGAACATTTCATGCCTACTTTTCGGCAGCTTCACTTGCCTGTACACTCCTTTGTACATTTGCAGGACACAGTATTGAGAATTTCAGGTGGAGCTGGATCCTTTGTGTTTATGATGGGGAGAAGACCAAGGTCTGTCCTCCTCCAACCCCAGCTCAGAGGATCATTTGATCTATCATACCAGCCCTGGATTTGAAGGTACACCCGTAGAATATGTTGGGCGGCGGCTGCATTTGTTGGAGGTCAATCAATCAATCAAAATATACTTTATTGTCTGAAGAAATGTATCCTTATTGACAAAGCGTTAATGAGCATAAAGCGTGAAAAATATCTAGTGGGTGTATATATATATATAAAGTAAATGAATTAAGTTTGGTAAACAAATCATTAAAAACTATTGCATCACAGTTATACTTCCTGGTATTTGTGTAAATATATACATACATTCACAGACAGTTTAAAAAGGTTTAGCAAAAACATTGGTAGGTGATACAATTGTGCTAGTCAATTAATATTTATAAATAATTAAAGTTAGACAACTAAAATAGTTACACAGTCACATTAATAGTAAAATAAGTTAAAGTTTACACTAATATTAATCAAAGTTAAGCCAGTACAATACAGGTGTCACAGACATCACAGTCACATTAATAATAATATAAATAAAAGTTAGACTACTAAAATATATAAAAGGGTTGACTAACAACTTAGCATTGTCACTAATTTGATTATATCAGAAAGTAATCTTGAATGTCGTAAATAACTAGTTCAAGGAGAAATTTTTTTATAGAAGACCTAAACAAATCATATTTTTCAATATTTCTTATGTTTATTGGGAGATGATTGTATATCTTGGCAGCATTATAGATGAGCGAGTTTTTGATCAAACTAGAAGATGGAATCGGGAGTTTTAAATTATTTCTTTGGCGAGTGATTCCATCATTGACTTTATACAACGATTTATTTTTAAAAACCAAACAAGTCGTTTCGAGGATAAACAATGATGGAAGAGTTAAAAGTGCATTATCTTTGAACAGAGTAGGTACGTAGAGAGGCCAGCTGGATAGTTGGCTTTGTTACGGATTTGGAAAATATCTCGTAGCGGATTTGGTCCAAGGAGGTCTCATCTGCCTTAGATGAATAGAGGGCTGCCAAGAACAGTTGACCTGCTGAACAGAGAACCTCAGGATCTGCATCTTCATGATGAAAAACCTTGACAGTCTCTTGTAATGTCGTGTTCTTTTCAAGAAGCTTGACAAACTTCAACTTCCCTTGGCGATAGAATGCAGAGGTTGTATCACATCCACTGATTGCATGCAGGAACAGGAGATTCTGTTTGACAACAGACGAGAACTTGAAATACTTGGGAGAGTAGAATGTGTTCTGAGAGGTTCCCTTTCCAGGTTTCATGACGTAAATGTTGGATGAATTTGGTGCTTTGGCAGTTAATATGATCAATAAATCGGTGTCTTCCCCGATTATGATGACCGTCGCAAAATTACCTGCCAATTCAATGGCAGTGTTGACAATAAGGGTGTCAGCATCCTCAACACTTTGCCTTACTTTGAACCCATGCTGTACCAATTTTTCACGCAGCATAAAAATAAGCCGTTCTTTGTTATTGTCGTTGGAGAGAAATTGTTCTTTCGGCATGGTTGCATTCATCGTTTCAGTGAACACCAAGGCTTTTAAACTTTTTTCAAATTGTGACAAAATTTTACACTACCTAATTTTATTTATTATTTACAATGAATTTTGTTTGGCGTTTGTAAAAAAAAATTTGTTTGCAACTCGTGCGCGAAATACTTTGGTGATTTCGACTATTTTTTAACTTGGCTGCGCCTCGTTAAAAAATCAGCTCTCGATCACCAAAGTAGCATTTCGCGCACTAGATGAAAAATAATTATTGATGCAAAATTTGGGACCGAAGCTGAACCGGGCATTCAGATATCCGGATAATTGGACAAATCAAGAAAACTTAAACATTTGGACATCTATCTATATAACGTAAAATTTTATTCTCTACAACTTTTATTTCATGGGTTTTTTCAATAGGAGTATCTGTTTTCAAGATATGTCGTCTTGGAAAGCCGCAAAATGTAAGCTAGCACCGAACTACGAAATTTCCTTCTTTTTTAACATTCGATTTCGGCTATACTACTAAACGGAATTTGATGTTTTCAGATGTCATTCGACGCAGAATTTTGCCTTCTATATTATTGAATAGAATGACATTTTTCGACCGATGAACCATTTTTCAGCTATAAGCAAAAAAATAAAAAAAGTGCAAAAATTTGACGGATTTTTGGCTATCAAAAGTTAAGCTCAACTCCTGGAATGGTGCAAACTTAGATTACACGCATTTGGGACCGAATGAAGGTAATTAAATGATTTCCAGCTTACTGGAAATTAATTCCTCAAAATATAATTATTTTATTGGCCTAGTAATAATTTATCATTTTAAGTACACGTTTGCATTAGGCTTGTGCATTAATTTTTATTGGTACGGTCTGCCCAAAATTTAGTTACTATTTATTGAAAATGTTGTTACCTTAACAGAATTTATTGTAATAGTGGTTCTTTTATTACTCAAATGATATGAATATTTCGTATGATAGAATATGCTATCGATTATCAATATTCTTGATTGAATTGATAAACTCTTCGTAGTATAGGTTATAGGTTTTCCCTAAGAAATGTCTGAATTTGAAGAAAAACTCATACAGCCTGACAATACCTTGTCTGATTTCCAAGAATAAAAAGCTATTGATTAGTCTATATGAATGAGAATTCAGATATGTTGAAATATATTTACAAAAACTGATGTTCGATTTAGTGAACCTTCCCTGCACCCCTCGTATAAAAAATATCCATTCCTGAAGATAACTCTCATAGAGCTGAGTGAAATGAAATCATATTATTTTGAAAATCACTATTTGCTTAACCGTCCAGGGACATACTGTACATAGTGGCTGATGATGGTTATTTTTTTCCTGCTTATTACAGTGTATTGAAAACGAGGAAACCTCTCTGGAGAAATTGTTGTAAAGCCTTCAGAATTGAAATGGGAAGATCATTTTTTAGTTTAATTTTGAAAAGTTTGTATACCCATATCTATATTGATTTCCCTCCAATATTTCCTTCTACTTGCTTGCTGTGCATGAGAAATTCGTTTCAACAAAGTTTTTCCTATAAAAATGAGTTTCCGACATACGAGGAAGGTGCTATTGGCGAGGCAAATATGATTGGCGATAAAACTAAAGGCGTTGACCGGAACAAATTAGATAAGAGCGAACCTAAGGAAGACAGTGACAATATGTCACCCCAATTTCACGAGTAACCTTGTTACGATTTCAATCAAGTAGCCCTAGGATACCCGTGAAGGGCGATTTGTCCCAAAAAAGGTCTGATTCGGCTGATAACATAAATTTTCAATTTCCTGAAGCAATCAATAACTTATGTGAATATACATGATCGGAAAAATAGTCGTGTATACATTCGCACATATCGATTAAAGAAATGAGGAAAGTATAAGTGTCATATTATCTTGTTCAATTGGAATAATTTCGATTGCTTATGTTGAAATATCCATCTTCTAAGTCAGCAAAGATCTGACACAAAACAATTTAAATTTTCTGGTAGGTAACACGGAGACAGACATTGAAAAGTTCCTCAAGCCAGGCAGACAATATTGCACAATTTCCTTTTTTAATAAATAAAACCGGTTTCTGGGTTCTTGTCCTTCATCAGTGCGACAGTAGTAGCGACAAAAAGTCGTTTCGGTTCCATCCAAAAACATCAAGATGATCACCATAAAAGTCTGTGGGGCGATGTACCTAGGTGTTTATAAAGAGGAATACTGGTTCAAATAGAAATTCAAGGAGGCTGTCTATATCTGAGCTAATGTCATCAGGGAAAATGTCAGGATAATTTCCTGGCAGATGGCGTTGCGACTGAATGGTTGTAAGTCGCTGCTTCATTTGTGTCAAATTATTAGTTATAATGTGGTCGGACTCACCCTTGCACTGAAGAGAGGCAAGAACCTCGATCCATCTGTGCAGGTAGTCATCCACAGTCGAATGAAAGAAAAATAATCTTTTTTTTTCATTACAATAAGCACTGGCAATTGGGTCCTCTTAGAGAAACGTTGCTCAAATATCTGTCAGATGCAGTTCAATATCCGTCTTGGTATTAGCCAGGAAAGTAGTCGTTTTCTGTCAGATGTTTGCCTAATATTTTCCACTCGGTGGAAATATATGGAGCGAAAGGGTACTTCGACTCAGCCGATATTATTCATATCATTTAATTGATATTTTGCGGCAAAACCTTTCGAACTTTGTTCGAATTTTAGGTTAGGTGATCACCCGAACCAATTATTATTAATCGCCATAACGGACATATTACCCGACTACATTGATAAGCATTGCACAATGCAGTCAAATTGATTCGGGCGTCTACTGTTTCACACGTTCATATCATAATTATCATAACAGTGAGAAGGATTTTGGCATATCGAGATAGAGGTGTGAAATTATATTTCCTTATGACGTTCAAAATTTCAATAGAGGAATGGTAGAGTCGTAACCCAAGTAACAATTTCAGTTTTGCGATAGCCCTCAGAAGGTTCTGAAGACCATAACAATCACAGCATCGATAAAACTGTTTTGCTGTAACGACATCCATAAAGCCTCCTTGAAGCTGCTATAAATCTACGAGGGCCCACTCCTCTGAAGGTTTTCAGGGCTATTTTGAAATGCAAGCATAAAACCTGCTTGCCTTATTCACAGGATTCTTAATAACCTCCTGAGGATCATTATAAAACCAAATCATGGGGCTGTTATAAACCTGTATGTCATTAAAAAAATCTATTTGGCATCAAAATATCTTTTTTCGAATGAAATTAGGTTAGAAAATATTCCATAAATAACTACAGCCAAAACGGACTTAAATTCTTCTTTCTTTAGTTGCGAAAAATAGGGCGACTATTTTACAAGCAAAAATATAATGATGGCGCCCTGGCAGTGATATATGAAGAATATATAGGTATTCAACAACGTAAAATGTCGAATATCATCTGCGAATGAAATTTTTTTGACAAAATGACATCAGTTAGGTGGTAAATCTGCAACGCGCCCCAATAACAACGCGAAATGAAGAAAATAAACAAAATACCACATAAAATTAAAAATTTATTTTGACTAATTTCTTTCCCGCAATGATTTGTACTATATCTAAATACAAATAAATACCAATAATTGTGTATTTCCTTTCCGTCATACATACCAAACATGAATTGAAATTAGGCTCTCTTTAGTTGTTCCCTCTGGTTGTAATAAAATATGGCTACCCTACCTTTATTCTATTTAGTTGCACATATTGCCGTCATAAAGTCGTTTCTCCTCAAAATAAACCATTTTAAAATCATTTTATCCTAAAAAAGTACGTTTGGTATTATTTAATCCAATATCCAAAATATTTCAACTGTCAATTGTCAATCCCGCCTGACATTCGTCTTTTCGTGATCGACGTGGTCAGTATACTCAGTGTCTATACTCCCGTGATAAGTATTTGGTGTCTAAGTCTTGTGAAACGTTTAATTACTATTTATTTTTTCTACATTCATGCAAAAAGCAAAACTTTATTGAACTATATTCAGTGGAAAAAAAAGTTCTTTATTGCACTAGTGCAATAAAGTTTTTATTGCACTCATCTGTCATTCTACTCCAACGTGCTGTCATCATGACAAACATAAACGTTTAAACCTACTACATATTTAGCAGATATTCTGTGAGATTGGCAATAGGTACTTCACTACGAAATATTCATATTGAAAATTGCACCAATTGTTCATTCACTTTCAACATTGAGGGTAAAAATAAAGTTTGAGTTAAATTGTTCGTAACGTATTAGTTCCTGTTTCAATGCAAATCGATATTAATAATAAAGTATTCAAGTTGCGCTTTTCATTTTCCTACACCTAGTGCCGCACCTCAATGAATCATTTTTTGCTTTTTGCATGAACGTAGAAAAAATGTTGTATGCAACTCGTGCAAAAATTGTTTATTGCACTCGACGTGTTGTCCAACTCGGCCTAATAAACATTCACTTTTTGCACTTGTTGCATAAATAACTATTTTCCAGTTATCTTTACCCAATGTGATTTATTTATTACCGGTTAGGGGGAGCTACTAGCATTTAAGTAGAAATAGTTTTATGCTTTGATTTTATAGCGGTTCTCGAGAGTACATCTCAAAACCCTATTAGAACCTCATCGTTAGTTTTATTACAGAACCATTGCATGGACTTGAGGAGTGCTATAAAACCATCACAAAACTAAGTTTCTATGTGGATTATTTAAATACCAAAAAGATTTATCGTGTATGTGTATAAGCCATTGTAAAACCATCATAGCCTTCAGGAGTGTTTTGAAACTGATTCATAAATCTGATTGCTCTGGTAGCGTATTAGGAATAATATATGACCTACATAAATCAAATTGGGCATTACCTAACCTTCATAAAACTTTAATAAAACTAGGATAAATCCAAATAACATTTAAATTGTTACTTGGGAAAGGTGTTCATTATACAGTGCGATGCTAAATTATGGAACAAATTCATTATTTCTGAATATAAAGATGTTTCGGAAAAATCCTCGGATGATTTTCTTTTCCGTTGGGCCAATGTTTGAGCCCCACCCAAAATATATTTGGTTATCAGCAATTGAGTAAAAATGACTTTGGTGATATTTTTAAATTGGATACCCAGTATATTTGGTTAGGGATCGTCATTACGAATCCAGTGATACCAAGTTTGATGGGATTATGTCAAACGGCTGCGGAGATATGGCCAAAAACTTCCTCGTATGTCTAATAAGTATGACTGCGAGACTCCACACGATTCAGAAGGTTAAAAGTCTCTGTCGCACTCATTGGGTATATGGAGAAGTTTTTTGGCTCTATCTCCGCAGCCGTTTGACATAATCCCATCAAACTTGGTATCACTGGATTTGTAATGACGATCCCTAACCAAATATGGACAAATATACTGGGTGCCCCATTTAAAAATATCACCAAAGTCGCTTTTCCTCAAATGCGGATAACCCTATATATTTTGGGTGAGGTTCAATAATTGGCCCATCGGAAAAGAAAATCGACCTGATTTTTCCGATATATCTTTATATTCAGAAATAATGAATTTGTTCCATAATTTAGCGTCGCACTGTATTATGAATTTCTAAGTTAGGAGTCTACGTGAGTTTTGAATAGTAACAAAGTCAACTACATAACAAAAACTTATCTTTTATACCAACTTTTTTGTAATAACTTCACCATCAAAATGTTGGTATGATTTCTCAAAAATACAATAGTTATTGAGTGTGAGAGCTTCTCGTGACTGCAACACTTGAGGAAAGCCTGAAGATGCTAACAGAAGCTCACTTTCCAGCCTCGGTAATTCTAAATGACCCGATAATAGTAAATAGTAATCAGCACCAGAAGCGAGCCAAACAGGCCAACAGGTTCAGAATGGAAGCTAGCTACGGAAATAACGAAGACAAACAGAATCAGGAGAGCCATCAGTGAATTCAAATCATACAAATCCCCTGGATTAGATGGAATATACCCCATTTTTTTTCCAAATTTGGCAGGAAATACCTATCCCACACCTATATGCCGCATATTTAAGGATTGCATATCATTGCGACATTTTCCTACGATGTGGCAAAAGGTGAGAATCATGTATCTCCAAAATGTAGAGAAAATCTGTAGACGTCAAATCAAAGAGAATTTGCCCGCGAATGAAAAACCTCAGAATTTTTTTTTGATATATCTGAAAATAAATGAAGTATAACCAAAAAATAGAAGTGTTCGAGTTTACTTTATATAGGATAAATATAAATGCTATGTAAAGGTTGTTCACTTGAAATGTTTTCGTGTGGTGTCATTAGCAACATCCAATCCTCTATTTTTGGTAATAATGAAGACGATTATTATTATTATTACTATTAGTATTATTCATTTTTGTGTTGTATATATTTCCTGCCAGGCGCAATCTAATACTCACAGAATATCATCCAAATCCCTTACCGATATATTTTCTAATTATGGGTACAATAGAAGATAGTGACGAAAGAATGATTCACAGACATGTATAACAAAACCTTCAATATCAAGCATCAACAAATTATGTTCTATGATCAGTCATGCTTATTTCGCACAATCCCGAGAATCCCTTTTATCCAGAAAGCTGGATCTCACAGCCATTCGGTCGGATGTAACTATACTGGTTACTATGCTTTGTGCCATTCTGAGATATCGCGATATAACAGCAGTTGGTATTTGCATCGCAACGATTTCCAGTTTATCTTCAGGATAATTGTTGGAATTGTCAGTATCAAATTGTTTATATTTACAACAAATTGTCAGCTGATCTAATTATATGAAGATAATTATGTGCAATTATCGAGCTGTTTCTCCTCCATGCAGATCACTTCACTCAAGCAAAAACAATGAGATCATTTTTAATAATATGCATAGGTAAATACCAATAACAATCAACCAATGATTTGTTGGTGCTATTATTCAAAAGTTTGCACAAGTCATTTCAAAGTGTAGATAGAACAGATACAAAAGTATGTACAAAAAAGAGATCAGTTGTATTTTACAATCACACTGGCGTAAAAATTAGGTCAAATTCTAGATTAATGAGTTTTTTCTAAGTGTACGGGTACTATTAATAAACTCATTAATATCATAAAGGGCATGTTCAAGTGGAAAATTTGTCTTTTTAAAATTGACAAGTTCTAGTACGTTGGCTTTCACAGAGAGGGCGTTGTTTAACTTTGGTGGCCAATAGAAGATTCCGTCACCTGTTTGTGACAGTCTCAAATAACGATTTTGTGTAGGGTTAGTCAAGAATTTGGGAATGGTATTTATATTCACGCAATATGTGTGAACATGGTAATGTTAATATTTTGTATTGTTTGTATTTGTTCTCGTTTTGAACTATAAATAACTTCCAGTGTTTTTCTCAGTATATTGAATATTTGAGAGGAGTGGATTGAGGGTTCCCATACCAATATAGCCTAAGATATGAAAGACTGAATGAGACTGTGAAAGGCTGTAAGTAAAGTGTCACGATTTCCGAAAGGCTTCGTAGTAACAAAGATAGTTTCTTATTAATAAATTCACTGTATTCTTGCCATGTAATTTTTTCATCAATGTAAACGTCTAAAAATTTGGTGCACGTGTATTTTTCCCTTTTTCATGCTGAAAAACATATGCTCTGTTATTGACTGATTGTTTTTCAGTTTATTTGATAGAAACCATCGTTTTATTTATACTTTTTACGTTTCAACAGTGAAAATCAAAGTATTCAATTTTGCCCAGAATTTATAAACGTGTTGTCGCAAATAGTATGATCTTTATAGGGAAAATAAGTAGGGCAAATCATTTAAAAGCACAAGAAGAAGCAGTGATACTAAAACGGACATCTACATCGAACAATGAAGAGATTTTATTTTGGAAAAAAATTAACTGGACACGATTCTCTTGGTACTAATTTATCAAATCAATACTTTCTTCGGGGAAATTGTGATATTGAAGATTTTTGAGTAAAATATTATGTGAGGTACAATCAAATGCCTTTGTCATGTCCAGGTGTTTTGAATGCATAAAATCATTGATTTCGAAACCCTTATTCACCATTTGTGTCAATCTGCTAATAGCCGAAGTGGGTGAATAATTTTTTCTAAATTCAAATTGTTCTTGAATAAAAAAATTCTGTTTCTAAATGTGATGTCATTTGAATCTTTAGAATAACTTCAAATATTTACAAAGAGGTCTTCAAAGAGTTGGCATTATATGAAAAAACTTTCAATAATAATTTTTTCAACTTCGGAGTTGAATTTTGATTTAAAAGTGATGAAAAATAGCAATCAAAATAAAATTTGCTCACAATTGGCTTATTTGTATTTTAAAGAGAAAAGTTGTTTCTGTTCCGATTTCACACATTCATCTCAAATTTGAACGTTTTATTGACAAAGACAAAGAGCTTTATTTGTACTTCCACTTGGAGCCATCGGTTGATGAATGTACACGTCAGAAAGCACAGATGTACAAAGGTAAAATGCTTAAAACTATCCTGATGCATCAAAAAAGTTTGTTTTTTTAATAATACAGAATAGAGAACTCTCAATTCACACAAATTATTAAAATAATTTAAATTTGGAATGAGACAGAAAACACGGATGAGTTGAATTAAAATACTTAAAATTAATCTGATACATTCAACAGCGGTGGCATGAATAAAAAATTTAAAAATTAAAAAAAATCAATGGAACAGTAATTCATCCTACCGATTAGTTACCTATTCTGAAGAACAATAACACTCAGGAATACATAATTAAGAACATACAATTCACACATAGTATCAAAATGAATTAAAGTGAGGTAAAATACAATTTTGCAACATAACTTATTATGAATATTATGGATAAGATATTATGGATATTAACACATTACCCGTTTAAATGAAATTACACAGTGATGTTATCAGCGGTAAATTCCTCAACTGAGTAATAACAATTTTCTATCAAATTTTTTTTCATTGTCTGAGACCCATATTTCGTATGTGTTCAGGAGGTTTGTTGAAGAACTTTATACTGGCAAATCTAGGAGATTTTTCATATTTACTCAGGTTGTGTTTTAGTACTGACAAAGATTTAGCGTTCCTAGTTGGGTATTTATGTTGATCTGAATTTCTCTCAAACTGACTTATGTTACATTTAACATAAATCAAGGTTTTGTATATATAAATACAAGGCAATGTTAATATTTTTTGCTTTGAAATATCGTTTTACAGCTGTCTCCGTAATTCACACCAAATATTAGTCTCATCACTCGTTTTTGTTGAATGAAAAATTTTTTAGAGTGCACCGAATCTCCCCAAAGAACTACATTATAAGTAAGGTAACAGTATACTAGAGAGTAGTAGACATCTATAAGGACGCTTCTTTCTAGTGTTTTCTTCATTGCAACCTTCAGTTCCTGCCATTTTTTTATTTTTTGATATATTAGAAAATGCCACTCAGTTTAGGCCACTGTGTTTTGATTGCTGAATATCGATGAAATAGTTTTTTTCTGCAAACGTCAAAAAGTGACAAGGTTTCCTACTTCGCACACTCTGCATGCAAACTATATGGGATTTTTAAATGTTAACCTTTATGTTCCTCAATCAAGCAAAATCCAAGAAATCATTTATTGTCAACAAATGCCATTTTATATTTCCATACCGGGTGACACAGCAGACATGTAGCAGCCTGTAGTTTTTTTATTTGAAAAGATGAAGATTTGAAATTTGCAGCAGTTACGTAATCAATGATAGCGCTTCATTTGAATCTAACGACAACTTTTGTCAACTACCTGTTTGATCGGCAGTAACTCCAACTTCTTTTTTTTTTAATTACACCCTGTATATTTATCCAGCCAATCTTATTTGTCTTGAAATTCTCTATTCAACCGTGTATCACAAAGTGGCATTCGTTTCTCAATTCGCAGATGAATTGCATTTTATTAAAAAACATCAAGTTGGCTGTTATCCGAATTCGATAATCTTTCGATGCTTGGTAGGCTTGGAAATCCAAAGAGTATCAGTTAAACGATATAATTTCAGTTTTTTCCATAACTGATCACTTCCTACAGATTGCCAATAATTTCTTTAATAAAAAGAAAAAACATCTGAAAATAACTGACGATATTGCGAAAACTGAGATAGGAACATGATTTTCTCAATTTGGCTACTTGTGAAGGAACTATCTGTCTTTCTCTTTGGCCATGTAGTCATATCATGATCTTTCCATTTGGAAACATAAAATTGTTCCCCTGATCCACCAATTCACAAGTGTATTAGTCTAGATATTTGCAATAATATTTTGCCTAGTAGGCGGTGTACACAGAATGTTTTGTGTTTGACAGGTAAATATCATTTGATTGTACTGATTATCTCCGTCAGTTTTATGATGATTAAAATTGCATCGTTTAATTAGTTACTAAATATGTATTCAAAGAATGAAAAGGTCGATATGTTGTTGATTTTCGGAGAGTGCAAGAGATTTTGTAGACAGGCTGAACAATTGTATGTCGAAAGATTTCCGGAAAGACGCCATCCGCCTAATAATTATTTCGCTAGAGTAGAAGAGCAGTTCAGAAGAGAACCGGAAAATCAAAACAATCTCCAATACATTGTCGACGAGGAAACGGAAGTAAACGTTTTGTCCATAGTACATGCAGATCCGACGATATCACTGAGACAAATTGAGGACGAAATCGGCGTGAATTGAGAGACCGCTAGAAGAGTTTTGAAAAGAACTGCTCTGAACTGCTCTTTTACTCTAGCGAAATAATTATCAGGTGAGTGGCGTCTTTCCGGAAATCTTTCGACATACAATTGTTCAGCCTGTCTACAATGTCTCTTGCACTCTCCGAATATCAACAACATATCGACATTTTCGTTCTTTGAATACATATTCAGTATCTAATTAAACGATGAAATTTCAATCAGCATAAAACTGACGGAGATAATCATTGCAATGAAATGATGTTTACACAAAACATTTTGTGTACACCGCCTACTAGGCAAAATATTATTGCAAATAGGTATCTAGACTAATAGACTTGTATATTGGTGGATCAGGGGAACAATTTTAATTTTATGTTTCCAAATGGAAAGATCATGATATGGCTACATGGCCAAAGAGAAAGACAAATAGTTCCTTCACAAGTAGCCAAATTGAAAAAAAACATGTTCCTATCTCAGTTTTCGCAATATCGTCAGTTATTTTCAGATGTTTTTTCTTTAAATAAATTATTGATAATCTGTAGGAAGTGATCAGGTATGGAAAAAACAGAAATTATATCGTTTAACTGATACTCTTTGGATTTTCAAGCCTACCAAACATCGAAAGATTATCGAATTCGGATAACAGCCAACTTGATGTTTTTTGATAAAACGCAATTCATCTGCGAATTGAGAAACGAGTGCCATTTTGTGATACACGGTTGAATAGAGAATTTCAAGACAAATAAGATAGGCTAGATAAATGTACAGGGTGTCATTAAAAAAAAAGAAGTTGGAGTTACTGCCGATCAAACAAGTAGTTGAAAAAAGTTGTCGTTAGATTCAAATGAAGCGCTATCATTGATTACGTAACTTCTGCAAATTTCAAATTTGTATCTATTCAAATAAAAAAACTACAGGCTGCTACATGTCTGCTGTGTCACCCAGTATATAGTTACAGTAATTACTTGATTTGGAAAAACATTTTAAGCCAATTCAAAACTATTTTTGTATTAGCTAATCATATTACTTATTTTTGAACAATATTTTTTGACTTTTGTAGAAAAAATTTTGTTTGCAACTCGTGCGCGAAATACTTTGGTGATCTCGACTAAATTTTTTTTAACTCGACTGCGCCTCGATCACCAAAGTAGCATTTCGCAAACTAGATACAAAAATAACTATTATTCGATGTTTGTCAGCACTTAAATAAATACAATTTCATTAATCAAAAACCTGTTGGAATGTGTAACCTATCTAACCAAATTTTAGGCGATTATTTTGATAAAATGAAATCGCTTAACATTTGCGTTGAAAGTCCTATAATTTGATTTCATACGTAAAGTAGTTTCATTTCTATCCTAAATGCTTAATGATGCAACAACTTTGCAACAAACATAACAGAAATTTGAAACGGTATTCTCATCAACTTAGAAAAAATTGTTTTATACTACTAGCTTTATCATGCCGTTGACTTTTAATCACTAAATATCGATTGAAAGGACCCCGCACTTTTTATAGGTAAAATGGTTCCCAGTGAAATTGTCTGAATTTTTAGTATACAGGGTGTCAATTTGAAAACTTCCCACCCTTAATATCTTCCTTCCAGTAAACAATATGAGTAATCGAAAAAACAGGTTAATTTTATTGTCAAGGGGGACACTTTCAAAGACTATTTGTAGCCCTCGTGGTTCAACCCCCTAGGAGTGGTAGATGTTACCCTTAGAATTTTAAATGGGAAGGGGGGTCAAGTGGCACATCATTTTGATGGGCGTTCAATTCTTGTTCCAATGGTACCCTGACTTATTATTTTTTGATGAGCATTTTCCGAAAAATTGCGTTCTAAACTAACAGAAGTAATTATTAGAACGCCTATACTGAGATGCATGGTTTGGCCAGAACTGGTTAGAATATTAGGTGGTACCGTTCCAACCCTTTATTAGGGGTAACATTAGCCATTAGCTCCAAACACTTTACATAAAAAAGAAGTCTAATAGTAAAACGTAGATGGTAGTAAAGTTGTGTTTATTAAATGCTGAATTTTTAAGTGTCATCGCAGAAATTGTACAGATAGCCTTCCTTTTTTGCTACTTCTGCTGTAAAAAGTTTCTGTTTTCCGGCAAAAAATTGGTTAGCAAATTTGAACTATGTGGTGGTATTGTGAATACCGTTGTACCTGTTGGGCTGTTTAGGAATTACTTTAATAAGTGTATAAAAGTGTAAAAATGGTTTACATTCTTCAAGATAGAATTGAAATTATTGTAATTTATGGCGAAGTTGGAAAGTGCGCACGAAGGGCGGCATGTCTTTTTAACGAAAGACATCCAAATTGTAATGTAAGTCACCGGTATGTGCTTGATTTGATGAATAAGTTTTACGAAACTGGTTCAGTGACAAATAAAAAAAGAAATAACCCCAGAGTACTAAATGAAGCAGCTCAAATTGAAGTTTTGGGAACATTTGCTGCAGAGCCCACGAGCTCCTTACGATCAGTATCAGAACAGACGGGAATGTCACGCGAGACTATAAGAAAAGCATTGAAAATGCATAAATTTCATCCATATAAAATGCAGATTCTTCAAGAGCTCCACGAGGATGATTATGATAGAAGAATAGAGTTTTGTGAAATCATGTCTCATCGAGTCAATACCATCCCTAATCTTCTGTTAAACATCTGTTTCAGCGATGAGTGTTCATTTTTTCTGAATGGCAATGTTAATAGACAAAATTGTCGCTATTGGAGTGACGAAAACCCACATATTTTTCGGGAAGGGCATACACAACACCCACAAAAAGTTTGGGCTGGTATTCTTGGAAATGCCATTCTTGGTCCATTATTTCTGGAAGAAAACTTGACTGGCAATCTGTACCTTGATATGCTTGAAGATACTATCGATCCTCTTATAACTCACGAGCTAGAAACTCAAATTGATGCAGAAGGTAATGAACTTTTGCAGGAGGATCTGTTACATTTCCAGCAGGACGGTGCTCCACCTCATTATTTTCTTCCCGTCCGACAGTGGTTAAACGAGAGATTTCCGGGTAGATGGATTGGCAGAAGGGGAGCAGTTGAATGGCCTCCGAGATCACCGGATTTAACACCCTTAGATTTCTTTCTTTGGGGGCATCTTAAATCCGTTGTTTATAAAACACAACCTTCTGATATTGACGAACTTAAAAGACGAATTACAGCAGCATGCCGGTCAATTCCTAGTGAAGTTTTCCGTAATGTTAGAGGGGAGTTCGAAAACAGACTGTATTACTGTTTAGAGCAAAATGGACAACATTTCGAACAGCTAATAAGATTCTCACAAATAAAATTTTATTGTGTAGAAGGAAAATAACCATCAAATAAAAAATCCCATGCGTAATAAATTTATTCCTGTCATTCAAGGGTTGGAGCGGTGCCACCTACTCTTCTAACCATTTTTATTAAAGGGAGTCAATACAATAATGCATCTCAGTATAGGCTTTCTAATAATTACTTCTGTTAGTTTAGAACGCAATTTTTCGGAAAATGCTCATCACAAAGTAATAAGTCAGGGTACCATTGGAACAAGAATTGAACGCCCATCAAAATGATGTGCCACTTGACCCCTCTTCTCATTTAAAATTCTAAGGGTAACATCTTCCTCTCCTAGGGGGTTGAACCACGAGGGCTACAAATAGTCCGTGAAAGTGCCCTTGACAATAAAATTGACCTGTTTTTTCGATTACTCATATTGTTTACTGGAAGGAAGATATTAAGGGTGGGAAGTTTTCAAATTGACACCCTGTATTTTAGTATTCAATGTACTCATTGAACGTGTGGAATCGCAAAGTTCGTTGATGGATAAATTTTGAATTACAAGGGCGTTCAAGTTGAAAATTAGTAATTTTTATTTAATTATTTTATCGGGATTTGAAAGTGACAACTGCATTTTTTTCGTTCTTATCAGCAACGTACCTTCATATTACTAAATATCATTCAGATGGTGCACAATATATCATTATGTAGAGAGTGAAAAATAAAAACATTTTAGTAATGTCTGAAAATTCGATGTAATAATGAAATATTGATAACATTATTTTGGCATGCAATATACTATTCTTATTCCATCATTAATCACAATTTATACATTTCGTACAGGGCGATTTGAAAAATTGGTGAAATATATGGACGGTTCTTCCATACATATCCTGTATATTCAAGTGAATTATCATCCTCCGAAGATGGCTGATGCCGTATAAACATGATTTCGTTGGGATATATTGGGTGAAATATCAACGTTTCAGAAATCACCCTGTAATTCACGATTACTTCGGTGAAATTCCTTTATTATTATTTAATATATTCATCATTCTCTCCTCAACACTGTACCAAATATTAAGTATCCTACTATGACTAGTTTCATAGGTATTAATTGAGAAACTTATTACCAATTGCATTACGAGTTGAAGGAACTTGTTCACGCGTACATTCTATTAGTGGCCAAGATTTTTCAAAAATAGTGAAAGGCTAGAATGTGGAGATCAAAATAAATGTAAAAGAGGGTGAAGATTAGAGATAACAATCACATCAGATATATGAATTTAATAATCTAAGGTACAAATAGTGAATTTTGTTGTTTGAGCTTTGTCGGTATAAAAAACGAACTATATAGGAAAAGTGAAAATGATTGATAAAACGCTTTTTTCCGCAAACGTCAAAAAAAGTAGACATTATTAACGTCAATTCATGATGTTGAAGTATGATTTCACAGACGCCACTTTTTTGTACGGCCGTGAGCGGACAAAAAAGTACTTTTTTGTACGCTGACGCCCGTACAAAAAAGTAGAATTTTTAACAGGGAAAATAATTATTAGTTGAACTTTTAAACTTTATTAACGATAATAATTATTAATAGTAAAATTACAGTTATTTAAGGTTGCACCGCACATATTTAATGCACTACCTGATTTATTCACTCGCAATTCAAGCGAATTTTGTGCAGAGTTGAAAGAGTTCATCGACAAAATTTCCCGTGACTCCTTACTTGTTGTTGCTTCTGTTACATCAACGTCGACATAATTTCGCTCATAAGAAGCTGCATTCAGGTACAGTGAAGAAGAATTCGACATCAAGATTTTTTCTGCAGTTTGTTTTTTATTAGACAAAGAGTCTTCAATGTATCCTTCAGCGACAGTGCTCGACCTCCAACCTCCATGCCGTTTCAAACAAGTAATATCAGCTCCTCCATCCACAAGCAAAGTAGCTGAAGTTCTTCTTAACGCATGGCCAGTGTAATCTTTTGAATTCGGTAGTTTTAAATAAGTTGCTACTGTTTTGGGTACGTTACTAATTGTATGAATTCCCATGACCATGCGATAACATTTTCCCTTTTGAAATTTCAAAAAAAAAGCGTCGGCGTTCCATAGCTTGTGGACGTAAAGAAGTATATTTTCTGTAAAGATTTATATATTTTTCTCCAATAATTGTGAACGATCGTGGCTTTTTAGATTTACTATCAGGAATCTTTATATGAATAACAGATCCTAAATCTTTTATATCGTCTATTGTCATGTTCACCATTTCATCGCATCTACATGCTCCAGATACGCCCATTATTAGAACAACCTAAAAGTAGTATGTATTTAAAAACTTGATTGTATTTATGCAGGTTAGAATATTATAACTAACCTTAATTCCTAGATATTGCTCATTAGGTGCATTATTTAAAAAATCTTCAAACTGGTCTTTTGTGAATACCTTTGACTTTTTGGGAGTATACCCTTCATTCTGCTTCTTCAGATAAGCACGTAGTTTCATATATTTGCTTATATCTAATCCATGTTTAATATTCAGTAATGATTTTATCATGGAATACTGAGACCACATTGTTGAACTCTTCATTTTTAATTTAGTTGTCATTTAAAAAAAATAAGCTAGTAGCACATTTTCCGAATAGTTTGAAATGTTTTTATCATTGCACCATGTGATAAATCTTTCGTAAGCATGATTATAAACTCTACTTGACTTAGTTGGAATTAAATCATTCGTAGCTGCCTTAGCAATGTCAACAACGTCGGGCGGTGTACAGTTGAGTTCTGAATCCGACATAATATAATCTAAAAGAAAATTTCAGTACACTTTACTACAACAAACGAAATTTTGATGCTCAAGTACTTACCAAAAATGCACAGTCCAATTGTTGCTTTAAATCACTTACAATATTTCTGACATTATAAAATATTATTGAACTGTCAAATTTGTTTTTGACTTGGCAATCACAAAACCAGTAACCACGGAAATGTAGAGCAGTTTTATAATTATTATTCTCTGAATTTATCAACTTCGTTGCAATCGTTTTGAATTTTTATTTAAATATTAATTAGTTCTATAGTCTAGATGCCGTTTGCAGAAAAAATAGCATGTTTCATTCGGAGCAAAAGCACTTTTTGTGGCTCGTCTGAAATTGTCGGCCTCACTAACGTTCGGCCATCAAACATTCAGACTCGCCACAAAAAGTTATACTTTTACTCCTAATAAAACAATTTACTATTATTTCCAATAGGAGAATTTGAAACTGGGCAGCGACGGTTTTTTCCAATGCGAATTCCACTAGGATGGAGGTTTCCATGTTTTTATATTTGCTGGCTATCAATTGAAACATATAGACACCTATTATATTTCATCATTATCGGTAATTCAATATGTAAAGGTAATATTAATTATCACTGATGGAACTAATTGATTTTTCTTTTTCATTCACTTTCCGTCAACGACAGAATCAAAATGTAACGGATAGCCAATAGGGTTTTCTTGTTGTATGGGGACCGTAGCGCTGCTACGGTGGAGGTGGATTCGGTTAAGGCTGTTCCTTGTCACCTTCAGTGATGTGATTTCCCGTACCGGAGCCTCATACACGATTGGGCGAGTCAAACTATCCAAGCATTAGGAATTTTATCTGGCTCATGCCTGAGTCGTAACTATGTGTCGTATATTCAGTCAGTTCCTAAATGATGGATGGAATTGGATGGACCGTCATTGGTCATCACCCTGCATATAATATTATATTTATTTTGATCTCCAAGATTTTTCACTATTTGTGAAAAATCTTGGCCTCTAGTAGAATGTACGTGTGAACAAGTTCTTTCAACTTGTCATGCAAATGGTAATAAGTTTCTCAATTGATGACTATGAAACTAGTAATAGTAGAAAACTGAATTTTTGGGACAGAGTTGAGGAGACAATGATGAATATATTGAATAATAATAAAGGAATTTCACTGAGTTAATCGTGAATTACAGGGTGATTTCTGGAACGTTGATATTTTGTCTATGTTATCATCGAAAATTTTCATGATCACCCTATATATCCCAACGGAATCATGTTTATACGGTATTAGCTATCTTTGAAGGATGGCAATTCACTTGAATATACAGGATATGTACCAAATAACCGGCCATATATTTCACAAATTTATTTAATCACCCTGTACGAAATGTATAAATTGTGATTAATAATGGAATAAGTAAAGTACATTGCATGCCAAAATAATTTTATCAATATTTCATTATTACATCGCATTTTCAGACATTACTAAAATGTTTTTATTTTTCACTCTGTACATATTGATATAATCTGCACCATCTGAATGATATTTAGTTATATGAAGTTAAAAATGTAGTTGTCACTTTCAAATCCCGAGAAAATAATTAAATAAAAATTACTGATTTTTAACTTGAACGCCCTGTATTTCAAAATCTATCCATCAACGAACTTTGCGATTCTGCACGTTCAATCAGTACAGTGAATACTACAATATACTGAAAATTCAGACTATTTCATCGAGAACCATTTTACCTATAAAAAGTGCGGGGTCCTTTCAATCGATATTTAGTGATTAAAACTCAACGGCATGATAAAGCTAGTAGTATAAAAAAAATTTGTCGAAAAAAACACTTTTTAATAACCGTATCAGAAATGGCAGAAGCAAAACGTTGCAAAAAATATTTTTTCTACATTCATGCAAAAAGCAAAACTTTATTGAACTAAATTCAGTGGAAAAAGAAGTTCTTTATTGCACTAGTGCAATAAAGTTTTTATTGCACTCATCTGTCATTCTACTTCAACGTGCTGTCATCATGACAAACATAAACGTTTAAATCTACTACATATTTAGCAGATATTCTGTGAGATTGGCAATAGGTACTTCACTACGAAATATTCATAACGAAAATTGCACCAATTGTTCATTCACTTTCAACATTGAGGGTAAAAATAAAGTTTGAGTTTAATTGTTCGTAACGTATTAGTTCCTGTTTCAATGCAAATCGATATTAATAATAAAGTATTCAAGTTGCGCTTTTCATTTTCCTACACCTAGTGCCGCACCTCAATAAATCATTTTTTGCATTTTGCATGAACGTAGAAAAAATGTTGTATGCAACTCGTGCAAAAATTGTTTATTGCACTCGACGTGAAATTGTCCGACGAGGCCGTTAGGCTGAGTTGGACAACACTTTTGCACTTGTTGCATAAATAACTATTAAATTCGAGAAAATCACTGTAGAAGCCGGATCCTTCGTGATCCAAATATCACACTTTGTCAAGTATTCGAATCTGGTTGATGTTCTTAAAAACATTCTCTCCAAAAAAAAATGTAAAACGTTGACTTCCAAGTCCAAGTGATATAGTATACATTTTCGTACCCTGATTTGATGTATTCAGCCCACAATGTAGATAAACACTTTCCAAGTTGTTAAATTAAAAAGTTCAGCAATAAATTCAAAATACATTTCCTCGAAACGCACTTTCAAAGTCTCGATTAGACTTTTTAAAATTCCGGCAAAAACTTTCGCCGTATACTTTAAATTGAAAGTCTTATATCGATCGTGACAATCGCATAATTTACAAGGCGACAAACCCTTTCAGGAAATAGCTAGCAAGCAGATTGATTTGCGAGTTCAACTGAAAGCTCTAAAACTCTTCTGTATGTGTTAAACTGAAAAGAATCTACTGGAACGGCTGTTAAATGCCAGAAAAACGCGTAGATCGCAATTTCGATAATAGAAAGCGGAGAAAAGTAAATAAGTGGAAACAGGGGGGATAAACGGATTCTGTGGGGTCCTGTAGTACCGGATGACAACATCAAAAGTCATATCCTTTTAGGTCCTAAGATTTGGATTTGTCAATTTTTCCCTGAATCAATTATAGAATGTGTATGCATTTCAGGTCTTTACTGAAAAAGAAAAATGTCAGATATTTCATTTTCTCGCTAGAATCGGATTAGTGACAGTTTTTGCATTTTATTCATTTTACAGGTGTACAAGAAGCCGTATAAAAACATCAAGTCCATGGACCAGAGTGGAATTTAAAATTTTACATAATATATAACATAATTAAAATTGAACAATTTTCATCCTGTTCAAGGATTACCTATTCTTGATTCAGATATGGGATACTAAATGCATCATGTCTGTCTGAATGTTGAAGTGGAAGTGAAGTTTTGAATTGACAATGTGTGACAATGACACTAATGACAAGTGACAAAGACCATTGACAGATGCGACATAGATTCAAAGAACTGTAATAGAAATTGAAATAATCGAGACATGAGTTTAAAACGGAACGTAGATTTGAAAAGGATCAGTCTAAAGGGAACCTTTCGTTTTTCAGAAGTATGCTACCAGAGAAAACTCCATCAAGGTTTTCGGTGTTTTCTCTGTTTGAGCCACCAGAATTGGGCTCAAGGTCATGGGAGAAGTCTGATGAGAACTTTCTCAGTCTCAGAAGCGGCAATTCGGGCAATTCAAAGATGAGAGCACCTGGTGGAAAAGATTAAATTGTCAAAATCAGAAATCAAGGAAATATAATGAAAAAAGGAAAAAGGGTTCTCTTTGGCTCTGTCCAACATCAACCATGGAATGCTAAGAAACCAAGACAAAGTCTAATGTGAACTTCACTTAAAATACCTGCAATCCAGAGTTGGGGGAGGGCACACTGAACCTCAGAGGTGACCCAGTGATATCGTCATAGAGAAAAAAGTAGTGAATGAATGAAAAATGTATATCCTAAGAAGAATTGATTACTTATATTTCGGACGTCCATATTCTTAATGGTTTTCTATCTCATTCAAATTTTTCACAACGTTTCAATTGCTTGAATCCGCAATCGTCTTCTGGTCAATAATGACCAAATCAGATGCTACGCGACCTTTTATAGGTCTATAATTAAAGTGTAATTACGATGTAATTACGCGCGGTCTTGTGGCGCGCGTGGTTTCGCACTTTTTCTCCCTCCAAAACGGAAGAAGAATTGATTCGAAAAAGTTACATAAGATCTGTTTAAATTGACTTGAGTGTTTAGACAATGGCCATTGTTGAGTATTTCTTCACTTATATTTAAATTTTCAAGAAAATCTAATCTGTTATAATTTTTGGACCTAACCTCCTGTAAAATTTGAGAGTTTCTGTTTGGGTCAAAATTATGGTTGTTTAACCTTGAATGTTCACCAAAAACAGATACTTTGTTTGGGTTTTGGTGCTCTTTTATACGAACTTTCAAAGGTCTACATGTTCTGCCAATGTAAGCTGCATCACAATCATCACAATTCAATTTATAAATACTTCATGAACGTTTATCAATTTTGTCTTTTGTATTGACTAAAAATCTACTTAAATTTTAATTAGTTTTGAAAGAAAATTGAATTTTTTCGATGTTACCATTGATGCAACCAGCTACTTTGTTAGAAATATCATCATTTAGGAAAGGGAGTGAAACAAAATTGTTAACATAGTGTACTTTAGGATAAGCCAAGTTATGTTCTTTCTTCTTCCTAATTTTTTGTATTAAGGAGTTAATAATATTTGTGTTGTAATTGTTATTGGAAGCTATTTGTTCAGTGATATTCAATCCGTTGTGGTAATCAACTGTAGAAAGAGGTATATTCAAGAGTCTGTGAATGTAACAATTAAAAGCAGCCATTTTATGATGGAGGGGATGATTATAAAAACTAGGTATGATATGGTTGGTTTGTGTGGGTTTTCTGTAAACACTGAAATTTAGGGTATTTTTGTGTTTAAGAATTGTAAGGTCAAGAAAGTTAAGTTTATTATCAGATCCTGATTCAAGTGTAAATTTTGGGTGATTAATTTTGAATAAAAGATTTTGAGCAGTGTCAATGTTACCATTCACAAACACCAAACAGTCGTCAACATATCTGAACCAGTGTAAAATTGCAATATTGCACACGTTTTAACGCAGTCTACATTTATTTCGAAAATTTTACTTTTTTTGTCAAACTATTGATTCAACCTAATATTTTTGTAGGAAAATTACGTCAATGATTAGGAAATATAGGGGTTGCACGAAACCTATAATTTTTGGGAATCCACCAACTATAATTTTTCGAAAATTTTGTTAGGTTTTCACTTCATTTTAAAATGCTTTGCTTTGCTTTTATTGCTTTCATTAAACGATTCTTCAAAAAAGTTGTCCAACTCGACAAAAAGAACAGATATACGAAGTTTCAACGTCAAGGTTTTCATAATTTCATTCAGGCCTGAAAACTATAATTTAGTTAGTCCAAAGTAGAGCAGCCTGGCCAGGGAATCGAAAGATTCAGAATATTCAACCATAATTGAGCATAATATAAACTTATACACGAATATACATAAGTATTTGTGAGAAAATATTACCAGCTTGCTGTGAACGTTGGAGCTCATCGAGATAAGAATTTGCCCTGCTTTCCGTGAACTGCGTTGAACTTTTACCTGGAACAAAACAAGATTCTTCTTAATGTGTTTGTTTTTCATACATTTTCTTTTTATTTCTTTGTTGAAATATACATGAGTAATAAGCATGAATAGGTATAACATCATGCAAATGTCTGTGATATTCAGAGGCTTTAGTACAAAGAAACTAATACCGAAACAGCTGAAGGGAATCTAAATGAATCTATAACGTGATTGTGCAAAAACTACAAATCGGACAGAAAACATCTTAGGTATAGTTGAACCACATATCATTATTTTCTATCAGTTTCCGAAATATTATTTGTCCAGCTTCAGATTTATAGAAATAAATAAAAATTGAAAAAGGGTGTCTTTTTCGAGGTTTTCCCGGATTTTCTCAGTGGAAAATGCACCGATCCGGTCGTATGAAAATCCATTTTGTAGGTTCAATAAATCTCTACAAAAGTTCCATCGACTGTAAAACGATTCCTAGAATAATCATTGAGATATTTATTTTTTGCGAATTTTATTTTTTTGTGGGGGTAAAAACCTCTATAGCTTGGTCTGATTAGGCTTGGGCAAAAGTATTAATATGTAAAGAGAATCTCAGGTTATAACCATTTCATCGTTTATTATACTATATTTGACCATTTTGTGCAAATAATAATAATAAATATTCATTCTTTGGAATGGTCGTTTCACAATGACATAGGACATGGTCAGTATGGACATGAAATATTGAAATGTATAAATATACAATACATAAATGTTTTATATGGACAGATAGATGATAGTAAGAAGATTCACTATAAAATATATGGATACTCAAAATATTCGTCGGTGGACTAAAAACACCTCTCCAAAATATTTTCTTTGGCCTTTCGATTGAAGGTAGAAAGTAAACTAACACTAGTTATATCAACGTTGCGCGATGTTGTAGTTTAATGAGAGTTCAATTTCTTGTTGAAAACCGGTCTGCATTCATATACAGGGTGTTTCCAAATAAGTGCGAGAATTTTTAGGTTTCCAGTTTGAAGGGGGTCTTTCATGTAAACAAAGGCTCTTAGGCCTATCATTGGAAAGTGAAAAATAAATGAAGGGTCCAGTGGAAAAACGATGAGGTTCCATTTTTTCCGAAATCGGCATTTTAGCGGCATCTGTTAGCTTGTAGTATGAAGTATCAACATACCAAACCTTACAGGGGACAAACAATGAGATTCCATAAAAAATTGCGGTCCAAAGTAGACAGCACAGTGGTAAAACGAGGAGACTCCCACTTTAGATTTCGCTTTTCTCATCTTTTTAAAAAGTGGAACCTCATCGTTTCTCCACTGGACCCTTCAAATGTTTTTATTTGCTTTCGTGAAATTGTTGAAGACGAGAAATAAAAAAACTCTTGTCTCGATGTTTTTCTCGCAGACAATTTCTCGATCTCGATTCGAGACTCTCGAAATTTCGGGAGTCTCAAAAACAAAAACTGAATGTTATTAAAAAATGCTATGTATAGGTTATAACGTTTAACACAAGGACAAGGCTGCACCAAAATACAGGGTATTCAATTTTTCTATAAAAAAATTACTTTAAAATACAGAGGCTATATGCTCTGAACTAAAAGCCACGTATTACAAAAAAACCGCCGAATATCAATCAGCACAAAAATAAACAACATTGTTCCAAAAAATTAAAATTAAACGAATTCTTGATGTTTTAATTTAATCTTTTATCCATACATATAGAATTTACCTAGGTACGAAAGTTTGAAATTGTTTCTTCGTTCGTGAAGAGAAGAATGTACCAGCACCAGCAACAAACTCATTTTTTATAATCGAAACAGTCGCCTGTTGAAAAAAAATTTATCGATACTACTCAAATTATTTTATCTTAATAGTAGGGGTCTCATTACTGCATAGTGAAATTTATGCAAAAATGGTGCCATTAGTCAGCCAAAAGAATATCCTTAGAAGTAATATAGTAATAAGCCTTTTACCTTGGTCCTTTTTATTTTCTTTGTTATTATTTGTTTTTGGTTTGGTATGTTCTTATGTTTGAAATGAATTAAAATTATTTCTCTGCATAGTTTTTTATTTTATCTTTTTTGGTATATTTAGAGCTGTGAGTTATTGCAGCACATATATTTTTTCGAGATCGAGAAATCTCGAAATAATTTCTCGATCTCGAAAAATCTCGAAGTGTTTTTCTCGATCTTGTCTCGAAAAAAACCATTAGTCTCGTCCCAATCTCGTCTCGAAATCGAGACGAGACGAGACGAAAAATCTCGAATTTCGAGAGTCTCGTGAAAGACTGACAGAAACGTGCAAAAATTATATGATGAGGTATCACGCGCTGAGGATACATCTCTACATAGAGCCGTCTAGCTTCCAAAGAATTTCCATTGGTATCATGATACATGATTATTCTTATTGAAGATTTGAAAGGCGCACTTTCAACCACCACATAAAAATCAAAGCGACTTGACAGCCATCACCTACAAGATTTTTTCGATTCCATTTGCAGAAGATCCGTTCATGCTCGGAGTTGTATTTTTTTTATCAAGAAACTATTGATATCCATAATAAAACTTTGTTTAAAAGATTTTCACTATAAATAGGTTTACAAAACAGCTTCTTCAAGCGGAGAAGATATAATAATTTACATGTTTGCTATGTTACCTTAAATATACATATCGTAAATTAATTAGGGTGCGGTTGTATACCTGTCTCCTAATAAATTTTCAATGAGAACATTGCATTACTAATTACATTCCATCTAACCTTTCCAGAAAAACAAATTAAGTAGTGGTGAGTTATTTAATTCAAGTTGGTCATTGAGGAGGTTCTCAGAATTTTTCCACTTATTGATCTCCATACTTTCCAAAAGATTAAGCTTCATACCTTTGTTCTCTACATGAAGGTCTTCGAAATCATGGTCGAAAGTATGGTTTTCGGTCAATAAGTGGTTAGCATAAGTAGAGTTTGTTTTTCCGTTTACAAAGCTATTTCTGTGTTCGGTTAGGCGTTTTTTATAGGTTCTACCAGTTTGACCAAGATAAAACTTGGGGCAACTACCACAATTTAATTTATAGACTCCACACTTATCTTGTTTTTCTACTTTATCCTTGTTATTTTTAATATGTCTGCCTAAAGTGTTGTCTGTCTTAAAAGCAATATTGAAACCTTGCTTTTTCAAGAAATTACCTATTTTAGTGCTAGGTTCACCGATATAAGTAATTGTTTTAAACTTTTGGTGGTCTTTTAAACGAGGATAAACTTCTTGAATTGGTTTCTTCTATTGCTTTTTAGACAGAAGTTTATCAATCAGAGACGATTTATAACCATTATTTACTGCAATTTGTTTGATAATATCTAATTCTTTATTAAAATTTGATGTACTGAGAGGAATACTAACTAATCTATGTATCATACTATTGTAAGCTGCTGCTTTATGTTGATATGGGTGTTATGAATATTGTGAATTGTTATATCTGTATGAGATGGTTTGTGGAAAATAGAAAATTCATGTTTATTGTTTACTTTAGTTATTGTCAGGTCCAGAAAATTTATCGAGTTGTCCTTTTCAAATTCTATGGTGAATTTGATAGAAGGGTGAAGAGAATTAATAAATTCCAGGAATTGATTTAATTGTCTAGTTGTACCTGTGAAACCTACCAAAATATCATCAACATACCTATGCCAATATATGAAGTTTTTGAACATTTTATTCCCTTTTATTTGAGTTTCCAAATTATCCATAAATATTTCAGCCAACAAAGGGCTTAAGGGATTACCCATAATCAAGCCTTCATTAGATGAATAAAATTTATTGTTGAACTGAAAATAATTTTGACTTAAAGAAACACTGAGTAAACTCAATATTTCCTCTTTAATGATAGGGTTTACATGATTTATATCTGATAGTCTTTCTACTAACAATATTGTTTCCTTAGGAGGTATACTAGGAAATAAGTTTTGTACATCAAAAGAAATTAATTTGGTATTATTTGGTAATTTAATTTCTTTAATTTTTTCAATAAGTTCGTATGAATTTTTCAGTCTGAAACATGAAAGACCTTTGACTTTTCACAAGAAATCCCCCCTAAACAGTTTCGCACTTATTTGGAAACACCCTGTACATGATGAAGCCCATAAAACAATCGTATAATTCGTTTCTGTGATGTGAAAGCTTGTTTTTTTTAACGAGGTGGTTGAAACCCTTTATGGGCACCTTATCCGGCCTGTTTCACACATTTCATAAGGCAGTGTGGGTTTCCACTGAGTCTGAATTGAATCCCCCTCAGGTATACCCACTAAATACTCCACCTCGTGCTACTTTCTGGTATAAGCGGCAACGCTGCATTGCTGAAAATATTTTGGATCGATAGAACAAGAGCAACTACTAGAGAAACCAAATTTTCAGAATGATCCTATTTCCCGTTCTTCGTAAACGTCTAAGGTACCATCGACCGTGACCCTGTATTTTATATAGTATGTACAAGTTTGAGTTATCTGCATAAATGTATATAATACACTGTGAGAATCAGAGGTGCAAAATATTACACGTACACACTAACCGTTTACAGATTTGCAGTAAAAATTCTATACTCGTATAGTTCAAAAAGAGATTTTCTTTTGTTTCTCGCCTACAACAGTCCCGGTTTCGCCATTCTCTTCGCGAAATACGCCATACTCCTTGTCGGTAAGATAATAACAATGATTTCACGCACCAAAAAACTTTTGAAAATTATAATTTAATGGGTAATTTGTAGTCAGCTGTACAACACATGCCACTGGTATCTCCATGTGTTAACAATGTGATTTGGGAAACGAAAACGGCATTAAATTCATTCCAGTTGATGGACGATATTTATGGCGATATTTATTTGTCCGTTTTTTGTTGTGGTATGAATAACGAGTGCTCTTCAAAGAAGCGCCATGTGTAATCATGGTGAATGAGTATACAAAAAAATCCATTAGTGAAAGTAAATAGACATTTCATGTTTCATCGCACATGAGAATAGATTCAGAATAGAAAAACATGAACTCATTGAATTTATAGAGCTTTGGGAGTGAAAGAGGATACTGAAAATCAATCCCACCGCTATGGACAATGCAGAAGACATAATATAGGTTTCAACTGAACACAATTTGTACCGTCTAGAGGACGAATTCATTGTTTGTTTCATGAACTTCTTAATACAGGGTGTTTCATAATAAATGCGAAGAACTTCTAGATGTGATAGCTCGTTCAAAAATATGAAAAAAAGTTTCTATTAACTTACCCTCTAAAATTCAACATTTTCATGATACAGGGTGTTAAAAATTTAAAAAAATTATAGTTTTTTGCGAAAATCTCTGGAACCGTTTATCGCACAAAAAACAGATTTTTAATGCATTTTCTACTCATAATAAGCTATGTTTTGTACAGATTTTTATTTTTTAAAATTCATATTTGGTGAAGATTTTGAAAGGGTAGTAGGTGTTTTTTTCTCCAACTTCTACGCCACTGGAGAAAGTATAATTTTGAGCCGCCTACTTGAACCGCCAATGTTTTCTACACAAATAAGGTGCACTTGGTCATAAGCTCTAAAGTTGACCCTTTTCAAGAAAAAACAACTTTCATGTTGAAAAACAAGGTAATTTTTTTTAAATATTTATTTCCTAATTATACAAAATTTATTTAAACTTTAAAACAAGTAACAAAACCAAATGTTGACTTCTTAATTGCAAAATAAAAAAAACAATAACAATCATACTCAGTTGAATTGTTGGAAATGTCCGCCGTTAGCTTCAATGCACGCAGCAATTTTTCGAGGAAACAACATGAAAATTGATTTTTCTTGAAAACGGTCAACTTTAGAGCTTATGACCAAGAATACTTTTTTTGTGTAGAAAACATTGGCGGTTCATACATACAAAACTGTACTTTTTCCAGTAGCGTAGAAGTTGGAGAAAAAAACACCCACTACCCCTTCAAAATTTTCACCAATTATGAATTTGAAAAAATAAAAAATCCGCAGAAAACATAGCTTATTATGAGTAGAAAATGCCTACGAAATCTGTTTTCTGTGCGATGAACGGTTCCAGAGATATTCGCAAAAAACGATTATTATTTTTAAATTTCTCGAAAATGGTGCATTTTATAGGGTAAGTTAATAGAATCTTTTTTCATATTTTTGGACGAGCTATCACATCCTGAAGTCCTGCGCATTTATTATGAAACACCCTGTATACTCAGCTGGTTCACGTATCGATGGAGGGATCACCTACTGAGGAGTACTGAGGAGTACTGTATTTTATTGGGAGTTTTCTATAGGAGAAATAAAATATGAGAATAGATAGTGTAGAACAGTCGAAGATTGTTTATTATTTTGATTTTTTATGACAAATTGAGCTATATCGATGATGAACTAATCTACACAGTGAGTTATCAAAATGCAGGATGACGCATGGTCGTCCTTAAAAAAAATCTGAACAGAAATGAATGATTCGCAATAGTGAAAATAATATACGTATGAATCAATAGCAACTACAGTTGAATCCCATGAAACCTTTTCAGGAATCTCGGTTGTAATTCTGATAAACACACCTGGCATTCAATCTTTAATTTCCATGAATGAGTTCTCAAAACATACGTCTACTTTAGACCATAAAAAAAGTTTATAAATTTTGCGACAAATATACAATTTTCACACAAGAAAAAAATTAAAAAGGTTTTTCCGATTTTCCCGGAAAATTTGAGGTTATGAGGAAAAATAATGAATACAAAAGTTATAGATCTTTTTATTGCCAATAACTTTTTCTTCAACTTTTTTCCAACTTTTTTTCGTAGGAGGTTGATTATCGCTACAAATTATGAGAAACCAGTTTACCTCCAAAAGTCACCTCCTTTCGCCCTTCTATCATAATCAAAAACTCATTTATGTCCCTGTTTATTCTTTGTGCCTATAAAAGTACCATGAAATTAATATTCTCGAAAGGTTTGAACTGTTATTTCAATAATTTTAATAAATAAATATGAGATTAGAGCAAAACTTAAAAACATTGATTTTTGAAAATCAGTTTTTTCTTTTTTTCGCGTTTTCTGGAAATTTTTTGTTTCTCTTTTCTTTTCTTTTCTTTTCTTTTCTTTTCTTTTCTTTTCTTTTCTTTTCTTTTCTTTTCTTTTCTTTTCTTTTCTTTTCTTTTCTTTTCTTTTCTTTTCTTTTCTTTTCTTTTCTTTTCTTTTCTTTTCTTTTCTTTTCTTTTCTTTTCTTTTCTTTTCTTTTCTTTTCTTTTCTTTTCTTTTCTTTTCTTTTCTTTTCTTTTCTTTTCTTTTCTTTTCTTTTCTTTTCTTTTCTTTTCTTTTCTTTTCTTTTCTTTTCTTTTCTTTTCTTTTCTTTTCTTTTCTTTTCTTTTCTTTTCTTTTCTTTTCTTTTCTTTTCTTTTCTTTTCTTTTCTTTTCTTTTCTTTTCTTTTCTTTTCTTTTCTTTTCTTTTCTTTTCTTTTCTTTTCTTTTCTTTTCTTTTCTTTTCTTTTCTTTTCTTTTCTTTTCTTTTCTTTTCTTTTCTTTTCTTTTCTTTTCTTTTCTTTTCTTTTCTTTTCTTTTCTTTTCTTTTCTTTTCTTTTCTTTTCTTTTCTTTTCTTTTCTTTTCTTTTCTTTTCTTTTCTTTTCTTTTCTTTTCTTTTCTTTTCTTTTCTTTTCTTTTCTTTTCTTTTCTTTTCTTTTCTTTTCTTTTCTTTTCTTTTCTTTTCTTTTCTTTTCTTTTCTTTTCTTTTCTTTTCTTTTTTTTTTTCTTTTCTTTTCTTTCTTTTCCTTTCTTTAATTCTTTCTTTGATTACATAATCTAAAAGTAGACGCTTCAACGCAAAAAATGGCGACTGGTGAGCTTGAAAGGACGAATTTTATATGTGGAACTTTTCAGTTGAAATGAGGTGAAATCTCAATTCGGCTTCAAAAAAATTACAGCTCAGTTGAAACATAATAATTTATATTTCCACCAAATTTCGCGAAAGAAAAATTTTGCACGAGAAAAAAATAAAAAACTGGAAAATTGGTTTTTCTGATCTTCCTGGAAAATTTGTGGTTATGTGGAAAAATGTTAGATACAAAAGTTGTAGATCTTTTTATTGTCAATAACTTTACCTACCAATTTTTTTTGATAAGATTTCAACTCTTGTTGCCAATCGCCACTTTCAATCCCTAAAAGTTCACTCAAAGAAAATACCTTCTTCAACTTGTCAATTTATTACAGTTATTTTGGAATGCTGTTTAACAGCAAAATGACGAATCAATGCATAGACATTGGGTTCTTGACTATAAACAAAAAATGCGAAGAAACTTTAAAAGAATGCCGTTGAAGATAATTATTTTTTCTCAATCTTTAATTTTTTTACTCGAAAATTTAACTGATCTGCAATTCAGTAATTCAATTGGGTAACTGTTTTATCAACATTCTGACAAAGAATCTCGAATATGAGTAGGTACCACCTTTATTTTTTATTTTTATAATAGTGCAGGAATTGTCCACTTTCCGCTCTAGTGAAGAAATTACTCACTTTCTGCACTCAATTTACGCATGGAAATATTAATTCTTAAACGACTGTAGTAAAAATTTGTTTCGTTTCTATTTTATATTTGTTTCAATGACACTAAAAATGCCACATTTTGCAAAACCGAAAGCAGATTGTGAGAACCAAGAATAAGGAATGAAACGGTATTCAGCTTGATTTATTTTTATCCCCAAACATTGACAGATTTAGTTCTGATAGGGCTATGTTAAATAGATCACCAGGCTGAGGACAGATCTGGAGCAATATGAGATTTTTCGAGAAGACGATGGAAATATGTAAATCAGAGTAATATATTGCTAAAATTTTTGCGGTCTTTCGTATATCGTAAATTCAGGGAAATTTATTTGTAGGTAATATTTTTCTTGCTTTTGAGTAACGCACACATTCTTACTTTGAATACAAAGCCATAGACACATTTCACTTTGTATTTGTTTTATGATAATATACAATAATATAATTTTTCTTTGCATATTACATTCTGTTGGGTTTATGAAAATTTCATATCTCTACTTTTTAACCAATAAGATGCCTTAATTTTGACTACTTACCATGGCAACTGAAAAAATTTCCGAAAATTTTTTCGTCGCGCCACGATATTTAAGTGGAAATTTTTTGACAGTTGAAAAGGTAAACATATGATCATGTTACTTGTAAAAAAAATATTTCCACCACCTTCAGTTAACTAAAATTACCAAATAGCGATAGACTGAGCTAGTACTCATCTGAGTTTCAGCATTTGGTTTAACTAAAGTTGGTAATATTTTTTATTTAACGAAACATGGTGGACTTGACAAGCAGTGAAATTTTCCTTTTTCCTTTTTTCCTTTTCCTTTTCCTTCTTCAATGCCTTACAATTTTACCATTAATCAAGTGGTTATCTACTTCAAATTGCAGTTTTCTATCCCAACTTTTGTTTTCTCTTACTGATTCTGTTTCTTAGTCAGGTAGTTACCTACACTGGATTATTTTGATATTATTTCATTTCTTAACAGCTTCTTCTATTCGCTGATAGAGGACGCTACGGTTTAAAATCAAGTCTTTATTATCGACGTTTTCAAGCTTATTCTTTCTTCTTCATTCTGCGCTACACGAAATTGGTGTTTGATATTCGACAAATTGTTTCAATAATTATTACGAATGTTACTGATGAGGGTTCCACCATTAGAATGGTCCCCAACCATTCCCCCTTAATAATAATGTGTTGGCCCTAATTTGCGCCACACATCTTCAAGTTTTTATACGTTTATATTAAGTTTTTACACTTCAATTCTCCATGCCATGTGAGTATCCATTTTGAATCCAAGTTTTACCTTTTTGCTGGTCTCATACTTTTTCAAAATTGTAATTATTGTTCTTTACCGATTTCAGTTTAACCCTGTATTACTTCAACTGAAGATGAGCATTACTATGCTTGAAAACATGTTTTTGAATTTTATGTAACGCAAACCCTTAAGTTTCTTGTGAAACTTGCGTTTACATACCTCCCCTCAACATTGGGTTGAAATATATATTGTGGAGACGACTTCGAGTTTTACTTAACTTCGCTTAATTTAAAATGTCAGATTGGATTAATAATTTTTTTCCAAATTATGGTGTGAAATTTTCTTACCGAATACCACGCAAGCTTAAATTATCCCTGGAAATTTTCTTTCGGGCACGAATATTTTAAGAAAGTTATCACTCCTCGCTTCGCGACTCGGAATAATTTTCAAAATATTCTTGCCCTCAAAAAAATTCCGGAAATAATTCAAGCTCTTGTGATATTATAAGTGAAAACTTCATGAAATTCGTGAAATTTCCAGACGCTTTCTTTGTACTACGCTGATTGATTCCTCATTTTTGTTTTCTTCCACAATGCATTTTTTATTCACACAGGTAAGATAAGTTTTTCAATTATTATGAGTGACCTCTTTATCTTCACAAAGTTCTTCACAATATGCATTACGTATATTTTTTTTTGTTTTTTTCATTATTTCTTATCTAATTATAAAGTATTCTCCTCAATATTATGCTTCTGAAACTTCGAAAACATCTTTATAACAATACGAAATGAACTAGAAATACTGAGCCAATAACTGGTTAGTGGTTAGGCTGTCAATTTGGGTGCGTCTAACAGCTGGCAGAGGCTGCAGCTACTTTTACGTTTTACGAGTCTGCCAGCTGCTACAGATGAATGGAGCGCTTTATTTTCCGCTGGATTTATTTGAAGCGGTTCAGTGGTCTGTAATTTGGACCGCCTACTAGACTTGTAAAGCGCTTTTATGCCTCATCTAGCAAAACGTTTTTCGCTTTTCTCTGCGAGGCAACCAATGGACAATTCAAAAAGTATATATTGCTAAGTTTTTTGTATTGGTTTCATTTATAACGATAGTATTATAGGCATCCTTATTTTTCATCAGACACAATTAAGTCATTATGCTTTTGGAAGAGCAGTGTGGTGTGCAGAAACTCCGAGAAAGCACGTGTAACGAGAAATTGAGTATGACCTTTCGTTCCCAACAACTGATTTCGGAATTCTATTCAGACGATCCGATAAAAAAAGTTCAGTCGCGTCTACTAAAATAAATTAATAATTAGTTGAAAATGCAGACGACAGGCACTCATCTTCGTTGTTACGTAGTTTAAAAATTCTCTCTGAAATCTGGAATATCCACGAGCTTCATAATGACCATTAATGTGCCTGAATTCGCTGAGAAATGATGTCAAGTGTTGCGAGCGCAGGGGTTCGAAAGTATTCTTCGGGCATGAAATATACAGGCAGATCTAAGCAGAGAATAGTATGAGATTGTTTGTTGAATCATTTTGTAGCGAAAAATATCCAGGAAAATCATGAAGAATATTTTTTGAGAGTAAACGGTATTGGGATAATTTCGTCAAATGATACAAATAGCCACAAAGACAGGTTTTGACAAACCTAAAATTTTGATATTTTCTCATTAGGCCAATAAATAGAGCAATTTTTCTCATAAAAGTTCAACTTAAATTGCCTCGCCAATTTCTTTTTTTGCAATTCGGTTGTCACGGAGGGTTGAATAATTAGCAATAAAGTTATCACCCCCTGGGGGGGGGGAGGGGGTGCAACCTTCCCAAAATCGTTAAAACTTTTTTCTGGAAGGTATTTTCTTGACATTTCAGCTCTAGGCAGTAAATATGAGTGAAAATCGGTATTAATGGTGGGGTCGAATTATTTTTAACAACTAAACCACCTCCCAGGGCATCAACCCGTTCCCGAAACCGTGTTTTTTTTGGTATTTTTTATGAATACATAAAATTGTCAGTCCTGAGTAATGAATCTGAGCAAAAATTTGTAAAAATAATAGGTATAAATTATTAGAAATGATTTGCCCGCCTCGCATTCGGGGCATATCCCCCGCATCGCGGAAACATTGGGGTGAGAGGGAAGGGGGAGAATATTTGAAAACACTCTCGAACTACTACTCTTAGATATAAATGTGGGTAAATAATCGTTGAGCAGTATTGTTATGAAAATTATTCGCAAATTCGAGTGAAGATCAACTTATTGTATAAATCAAACACGGACCAGAGGTAACAAAATATGAGAGTGTTTTTCAATGATATCGAGAAAGGGTATGGAGAAATGAATCCACAAGTAATCACCACCAAGAAATGTATAGGAAAATATATTTATTCACTCATACAACTCATCATCTACTCCATCTTTAGTATCCTCGTCTTCTTCTTCACAATCCGGAACAATCACTGCAAAGTTTCTACAAATATCTGACATTGCGATATTTTGAAACAGAGATGAATTGAACATGAAACAACAACAAAAATAAACTCACCATTTTCAATTAATAACAGTGACAAAGCACCAAGAGATGTTTCCTCGTCTCCGACTATCGATGTTATTCCAGTGTTTTCTGCACAGGAACTTTTATATTATCTGACGTTTACATAGAGCAACGTTGACTGCTGTCCTCTGCGCACCGACTGCACCGCGCCGCTACATACTACACAGCGACGCGCTAGCTGCCGCATTGAGAAGGTCCCAATCCGATATTTTTCAGATTTTAGAATCTCAATGAGTTTAAAGCAGGTACACTTCGGGACAGTTTCCTTTGGTGCACTGTCTTCCTCGGTCTCGAATCCCCATATTCCATCAAGGACTGATTTTATTTTGCTTTCCATAGCACAATACTGCGATCAAATGCCGAGTAACCTCTATTTTAAGTACTTGAAAGATTGACTGGATTGCATTTAGAATTTATACCAGTAACCAAATTTGTATAAATATTTTCAATAAGAGCAGGATTTTTTCTGCAAACTGGCTTTTTATTCATGTTGATACGTGTTTTTACCTCTGAGTTATTAGCATTTGAATTTATAAACTCCCTCAAGATTTTGTAACCTAAAATATGCGAAGAATTGAAAACACTCGTATTTAAAACCAACATTATTTGGACCGGTTGAACGTTATGCAATTTAACAATGGAGTATTCTTCCACTGTTCATTTTACTTCCTACAAGTGATAAAACATTATTTCAGTAATCACAAGCATTATTTCACGAAGTCAGGAACTTTAATATTATAAGATTTTCAATTGCAATTTTGCAGCTGGCAACTGCGCGCATACATATTATGAATAATATCAGAATACAAATCTGCGATCTTTATCTTCAAAATGACGTAAGATTTATCCGAATTGAACATTTATGTGAGGAGTAATAGAACTTCACTTCACGCGCTGGTTGAAAAAATGCACGTTGGCGAGAGCCGGTGCAACACCTGCCCCATTGCGAAAGCATATAACTTCAACAATTTTTTTCAAGAATGCGATTTCTCAAAATTTTAGTAGCGACAGTTTTTTTGTAAAAATTTGTACTCTTTCTGAATATCAAATTATTTTTTTTGATTTAAAATAATTTTTTTGAGACATTTCGAAATTACCTCAAAAATTAATTTCAAAGCGTATTTAAGTTGAGGTTGATAGCCCTGTTGATTGGCCTACATTAAAAGGTAGTGTGAATGAAGTTAGTAGTAGTATGCACAGAAATTCGAGATGCAGAAATTGTTCAGATTGGCAAAAACTTTATTTTGATTGCCTTTCTTCGAAACTGATGGGTATTGTGACATATACAGTGACCGCCAAAAAGTATGTACCATATGGGAAAAATTTTTATTATTGGAGTATTGGAAAAAATATTCTGGGGAAAAGTTTGTGCATGTCCGATAACCTAAAAATCGATTTTGACACATGACACGTGATCGCTAGAATGGCGACAAAATGAAAAAAATTGCAATGCAAAGGCAAAAAAGGGGTAAGATGGCAAGATATCAAAAAAAGTTATTTTAAAAAGTCACTTAGGAATTCTAATTTTATACATATAAACGAAGTTTCAAGAGATAATTAAAAAAAAATTGAAAATAGCTATTTTTTTAAAATATTTTCCCATCTATTTAAAAATATTATTTTTTTTTTCTTATGAATAGCTTGACTATACTGAAACATTTGCATTTTAATGATAATGACAAAACTTTCTCATTTTCTCCACACCAGAGGGCACTAAATTGAAAAAATGGGAATTTGTCAGAACCCTTGTTGTTACATCGGTTCGTATCTCACAGTTATATCCGAATTCCACGACCATTGTGATGACATGACACTCCAAAAACATGGTAATTTCCAGATTAAAATCAAGTTCCGATGATAATCGTGCATGAGCGTTTCACTTCGCACATAAACTTGAAAATAGTGCGTCAAATTAAAGATTCTTAAAGTTTATGTGCAAAGTAAAACGCTCATACAGCATTATTATTGAAACTTGATTATAATCAGGAAACATGGTGTTTCTAGATTGCCATATCAACACAATAGTCTTGGAATTCTGATATAACTGTTAGATAAGGACCAATGTAACAGCGAGGGTTCTGGCAAAAACCAATTTTTTTAATTTGGTGCACTCTGGTATGGAGAAAAGGAGAAAGTTTTGTCATTATTAATTGAATATCTATTTTAATTATTTTTAATTCTACAAATTTTTTTTTGTCAATAAACTTTCGAATATTTGAGTATCAATAGCACATGCTGGGAAATGGGAATGAATAAATGAATAACATAACTGTGAATTCATTTTATTGATTATTGAATAATATTAGTAATTTGTCTTATTTTCCTCTGATTCAATTTCTCTTGGTTCTTTATTTTCAGTTAAAAAAAGTAATCTATTTATGTAGACCTCACATTTCAACCATATTACAATCAACTCTTCAGAGGGCCACATAGGATGGCTTGATTCTGATCCCTTGTCCTTTCTCATGATCAAACTTTGTTTGGTTGAATACAATAACCTACATACCTATAATATGAGACAAAATGATAGGCTCCACAATTATTGTAAATTCAATATACCTAGAAGCAAGACTTATATAGGTTGAAAGCCTTGGTATTGAATATATATTTGATTCAATAAAATACATTACTATCATTATCTTTTATATGGAGTTCAATTTTAAATCTCACCTCACTCAAACTACAAAAATGAATGTGTAAACAGGTATTCTAGTGTATTACTTTTGACATTTTCATCAAAAACTGCCATTGTAGAGATCGTTAGTTTGAATCCTATAAAAGGAGGTTTTCTTGGAATAGATGTCAGAAATGTTTGTGCACTTCCTTATATATTCAACAGTTGTCTTTGAAAATGATTCCCAAAAGTGTTGATTGGCTTTTGTCAAGGGTGCTTTGTAACTTCTTCACACTTTGAATTCAGAGACGATAACATAACTGTGAAATCAGTTCTTCCTGACTGACCCCTCTCCATGAATCGCTTTCTTGTGGAAAAAACATTGCCTACACCAAACCAAAAAGTATTTATTAGCCTTCACGTTTCTCTCTGCATAAGTAATAAAATAAAATCAGGAAGTACTTTTCAGGTCAGTCACTTTTTTCCGTTAAAGACTAAATGGAAAGTTCCGTATTATACGTTTTCCTATTAGTGCTCTTTCACTCTGGAATTGAATCCGTTGTAGCTACTCTGGCGTCGACAAGACGTTAAGCTCTCGCGCCCATGTAAAATGAAACTGCCAAAGTTGGAAATCCCCAGCGTGAGAAGACCGTTTACGTTTTTGCACACAACATTCTAACATCCGATGTTAGTTTTCTTGCTCTCTGTTTAGCTCGTTACCGGAGATTTTTTACATAATCCCAGAGAACATTCGACAAACTTCGTTCAACAAATAAGCAGTACGTGTATTGAAAATTGTAACGTGAAACAAGAAAATTGGCGAGTCGTTTCTAATTCCAGAGGTAACCGAGGTTGTTTAGTGATTCATATTTCGTAAAACTTTATACATAATCCATAGTTGCTTTCGTAAAAAAAGTATATTCCCAAAACATAAAAATCTTTGCGACTAGGGCCGGTGGACAGATGAACTGAACTTGGTTCAGTTGATAAATCGTAGCCAATCAAATCGCTAGTTCCTTAGCAACGAAACCAAGATTAGTTAATCTGGGAACTACCTCGTATTGAAAAATCGGACCTAAGTAGAACCACTTTGTTTTTGACAGAACAAAATGAAGTGAAACTCGCAAGGTGGAGCGGCCTGGATTTCATCTGCATGGTGTGATGATTTGGACGAGAGAAATCTAGTTGAACAAGTTTTTTTCAAAAAACTCTTATAGCTGCTAAATAAATTATTTTAGCAACTGAATGTAATCTGATCAATATGAAAAGTGAAGGTTTCAAACGTTAAACAGGTATTTTTTTCAAATCACTCATTTTGTTTCACAAAGGTTACATTTCAGATCCAATAAAGGGCACGATTGTGGTTGAAAGATGAAATTGAAAAAAAAATTAACTGTTAAACGGTACTTTGTAACCCGTAAATAGGTGTCGTGTAGTTCTGGAAATATAAAGGTTTTTTTCACCACCTCTTACCACGCAACTTCTTTGTCATACACGTGTTTCCTATGATGATTCATTTCACTCACATGTCGTTTCATCATCGGGTCATTACAAATTTGCAAGTCAACGGTACGTCATTTCAATTCTTACTGTCAATGAGTTCACGTCTAGAGGTGCGTTTCAATTTAACGTCTGACGTCCGGTAACGGACGATGTATGACGTCATAGTTGTTTCGTAGGGCGATATCTTTCGGATTGAATTTTGAAACGCTCTCCTAAATCGTGGTGTAAATAGTTGACGGTCGGACGTTCCACTCAAGAATTTTGAAACGATGGAATGAAGTTTTCGGACAGGAAGTTCTAATATCGAAACGCTTCGTAAGAAAAGTAAGACGTCGGACGCACGTCGGACGTAATATTGAAACGCACCTTAGGTGTGGTTGTGTTGTGCATGTGCAGAAGTTGAGGTTAAATACGCTTTGTGTATCTTCATCACTTCATCAATGAAAATCATTTTGGTATAAAAAAAAATCAAATACAAAATAATAACAAAAGCCTCAATTTAGCTCTTCATTTTTTGAAACTTCATACTGTTCTACAGAATTTCAGCCATGTGGGTACTCATTTTGTTTTGTGAGAAAAATTTTGAACCTACTACTAACACGGACTTATATGAAGATATGTTTTCAATCCTCTGGATTAAAATTCATGATAGTAATGTTATGAAACACCCCATTCAATAAATTGGATTTTTTCTTAATTATTATTGAGCATGACATGATTACCATAACATATTTCATTGATTGATTCTGGAAAAGTAGTAGTAGCAAATTGATTAGTATATTATTATTTGTTTTTTCTTAGGTTTTAATAATTTAAAAAAACATTCACTTTTTGTATCTTCTAGTGCCCTGAAAATGTTGAAATGAATTACCGACGTTGGCTTTAAAGAAATTGAGTTTTTCTTAATTTAAGACCTCAATTCCCCCACCCCCCCCCCCCCAAAAAAAAAAAGAAAAAATCAGTCACTATGTTTTAATTTCCCTAATAATAATAATAATTAACTGTTAAACGGTACTTTGTAACCCGTAAATAGGTGTCGTGTAGTTCTGGAAATGTAAAGGTTTTTTCCACCACCTATTTATTGAAATGTTGTTCAATTTTTCAATGAGTTTCAATTTCATGAATTAAATCAACTATGACGAATCTCTATAACATAAGTAGATTTTTCGCGATATACGAGGATATATTGAAAAATTATTAGCTTACTATAGAACCAAACAAAATGTCAATGTCAAAATATTTTATTACTCAACATATTCTCCTCTTGTTTGGATACATTTATTACAGCGAACCTGCAACGTCTCTAGACCTTTCCAAAAAAAATGTTTGCAAACCAGACCACAGCTTTTATTACCCCCTCGTTGGAAGAAAACCTTTTAAACTTTTTTTCAGTTGAGGAAAGAAATGATAGTCGGACGGAGCCAAATCTGGTGAATAAGGGGGGTGTTCTAGTAATTCAAACCCTAAATCACGAATTTTTTGCATGGCAACATGAGATTTTTGTGCAGGAGCGTTGTCCAGCAAAAACAAAACACCTTTGGATAGCTTTCCGCGTCTTTTCTCTTTAATTTTTTCCCGTAGAGTGGTCAGTAATGTCGAATATTAATCTCCAGTTATTGTTCTACCCTTGTTCTACCCCAAAAAATCAATCATGATTACTCCATGGCAATCTCAAAAAACTGAAGCAAGAACTTTTACAGCAGATTTTTGGACACGAAACTTATTAGGTCTTGGAAAACCGGAGTGTCGCCATTCCATCGATTGTTGCTTTGTTTCTGGATCGTAGAAATGTCTCATCCATAGTAACAATTCGGTTTAAGAAGTCTCCATCGTTTTCAAATCGAGCACAGATCGAACGCGATGCTACTACCCTTGCACGCTTTTGGTCAACATTCAAACATTTGGGGATCCATTTTGCAGCAATTTTTCTGATGTCCGAATTGACGTGAACTATATGATGATCGCGTTCGTCTGAAATATTCAGTGCTTCAGATATCCGTTTTAGCCCAATTCGACGGTCTGTTGAAATCATATCATGAACTGCATCGATATTTTCGGGGACTGACACAGAAACTGGCCTTCCTGATCGGTCATCATCTTCAATGGAAAATTTACCTCTTTTGAAGCTTGCAGTTCAATTTTTCACGGTCGCATACGAAGGACATTGATCACCAAGGGTATTAAGCATATCTGCTTACCTCTTAACCCTTTCAAATACAGGTACTTGATGATGGCTGGAAACTCCAATCTTTCGATTTCCACAATTTCGATGGACATTTTTTTCTTTTAATGTATTGCGTAACTCTGGTTTACTTTTTTGACGTCAAACTTTACACTGACACTTCTAATAAGTTATTGTTCGTTGCTATGGTAACGCAATATTTTGTTTATGCAGGGAACTGCATGGTCTAGTCTAACTAGATATCAATACATCCTCGTATATAAATAGGATTGAAAATTTCAAAAGTGTGCTTGGTGAATTCTTTTTCTTTCTCTTTTTAAAATTTTTCAAACTTTGCAATACAGTTCTGATAGTGATATAAGTGAATAGAAAGCACTGTAAAATTACATTCATGTATACTTATAAAAGTTGATCCTTGTAAGAAAGCCAATAGGCTTTTGTGGATGAGTAAATAAATTCTCAGAATAAACACATTCACGGTCTTGTATGAGATACTACCCCATAGTCCAAGATTGTCTTGGTTCTCCTATTTCTGAGTATATCGAATTCGGAAAGAAAATAATAACACTTTGTATCTATAAGACATAATGACCAACAACGTATCAAACGAAGACATAATGAACTCCTCCCTCTGTTCTTTGTCGAAACAATGGAACTGAAAAAGTGGTAGATAGTGGGCATGAGACAGAAATTCATTAATTCCTAAGTAAGAACAGTACGTCGCAAGCCACTTTTTGGTGCGGTTGACCAAAGAAGTAATCTCAGTATAGAATCCGAAGTAGAACAAACGTCAGACCCTTGTCGAGGTGTTCCCATTTCCATCAGACGCACTTGCTTTTGAATAATAGTGCGCCATTTGTCAACACCATTAAGTTATTTGGATAAGAGCCACTGATAAATGATGTTTGGCTGCTGATGAATGGATCAAATGGACTATCTTGTTGTGCCGTTACGACTCAATTACTGGAATCTAGCAGTGAACGTGCCAGCTTCTTAGCGGTGAACCGGAGAAACTTGGTTTTCAGTTTTTTTGTATACCAGAAAATAATAATAATAATAATCTTTATTGACCTTTGGTTGCCATATAAAATGAATAAGGTACGTCAGTTGAAAAATAAATGAAATTGGTGTACATAGTACAATACAACAAAAAAAAAGAAAACACTGCACGATTCACTGTTGCTTTCCAATTAACAGTGCTGCTCCTAAGGTGGCGTATGGATTTAGTAACAAGGTCTACCAGAACACATGGCTAATGACCATAGCAGTCGATGCCAAAACACCAATGAAAAAAAAAACAAGACAATGACATGACATTATAATTGATATAGATGAAATATTCCAGAGAAATCCAATATATCAGCTGCTGGAGACATGTCCCAAGAATTCGTTTATTGAATAGGACACGTTATTAACCAAATATCGCTTTAGATCTGTTTGAAAACTTTTTAGTGATCCGTGACTTTTGAAACATTGTGGTAATTTATTATAAATGAAGGAACCAGCATAGACAGGTGATATCTTGTAGTTGGTATGATTGCAGTGTGGTTGGTGTAAGTTCTGGGCATTTTGAGTACTAGAGCCATGTATATCACTGCTTATCAGCAACTTATTTGTTTTGCCAAAAATGAAAGACAAGAGTTTGTATCCATATATTGACGAAAGGGTTAAAATACTGTTGTTTCTAAATATGTTTCGACATCTGTCTCTATGGCCCATACTGAAGATAAGCCTGAGGATGCGCTTTTGCATGGTAAATATGCGAGAGCATTCTGAGGCTTGACCCCAGATGATTATGTTATGACTCAGTATAGAGTAAATTTGACCATAATAAATTTTAATAATGGATTTTGTTGACATGTCGTTTTTAAGGGAATGCAACATGAAGTATGCTTTATTTAATTGTTTACAGATATTTTCTGCGTGTTCTTTAAAATTGAGGTGACTGTCAATAAATGTTCCAAGAAATCGTGTAGTTCCCAATGCCTTTATCAATATATTTTTGTGTAATTTATTTCGATAGGTCTTTGTTCTATTCTACTGCCGCCGTATGAGAATTGGATAACTATCGTTTTTTCTAGATTCAGGACCAACCCATTTCGATCACACTATTTATTGAATGAATCAATTATTTGTTTAACCTGTTGAATTGCTTCTTCTCGGGTGAGAGCAGATATGACCATTGTCGTGTCATCAGCATAAATAAAAACATCTTGTTTACAGCTTAAATACTCTGGCATGTCGTTATTGTACAAAAGGAAAAGTAAGGGTCCTTGTGGTGTTCCAAGGTTGTTATGAAAAATGTCAGAAAAAGTATTTTCAACGGAGACAAAAAGTTGACGATTGGTAATATAAGAACGTATCCACGAATTTACCGGATCTCGGATTCCTGCTGCTTCCAGTTTTTGCATAATATTTCTGGGTTCAAGCAATCAATTGCGCGTGATAGGTCGAAGACAACACCGTGAGTGTGTAAGTGTTTGTCCATTTTGTCATGAACAGTCTGAACGAAGTCTACTGCAGCCGTTTCAAATGAGTATCCTCGACGAAACCCGTGTTGTTTATTTGTAATTATATTTTTGCTATTTAAAAATGAAACGATTGAATTGAAAAATTGAAAGTTCGTAATCAGAACAGAAAATTTCGTCAATCTATCTACATTATTTGCTTGCTGACGACTTGGCTTGTACTGAATTTTATGGGATAATCAATAACATTTTTTCAACGTTGTTTCCAATTTTTAAAAATAAGTCTAAAAAGTATCCGCCCTGGTACAATGGTGAAATAATTTCAAAGATTAATAAAAAAAGAGAATACACGCAAAAACCTTGAAAAATTTTGAATCTCTTCACTAGAAATGGAGTACAAATCCTTACGTCGCGAAATCATACATTTGATTAGCACGGCTTATGCTGCCTATATTCAGTAAGTCTAAAGGGATATCTACAATGATCCAGCGAAATTCTTGTCATTTGTTCAACTCAAAAGAAGAAAATCTAGACTGCCTGGCATAATGACATATAATGATTTGACAATTCCCAAGATGTTGTGAACAGGATATCACAATTTCTCTCAGACGTTCATATTGAGTCTAATCCCATCTGGGTAAATTCTATAATTTAAATAGAATATAAATGCACCGAACTTCTGGAGAAGTTGTAGTGTGCCTGATTGGTAGATTTGAGCAGCAAGTACACTGAAGAAAATTGCGTTATTAAAGATTTTGCTGATATATTTCTTCCTACCATAATGATACGAATTCGTTTAAACGTGCAAACAAGTGGCTTTTTTGATGGCCTTGCCGATGCTGAAGACAAAAACAATATTGACAGTCGCGTTTTCAAAATATTTCAAATAATGCATTTCGATTCGTTATACTACGAGGATTGTCCCAGAAGTACCTGGCCTGACCTAGAGATGGCGGTAGTTGCTTGAAAAATACCATTGTATTAGAAAGTACACAATCTATACATAGCATCTTTCAAGTTTGAAGACGCCACGCTGTTTAGTGTTTGTTTGGCAGCCATCAATAGTAAACGTTTTCAGTGGATTTGTAAACATAGAAAAAATTGGCCATCGTTATGTGATACAATACGTTTATTTGAAAGGCCTTAGACCAACCAATATGGAAGCTGAACTAGATTCTACTCTGGGTGAGACTGCTCCTTCGTTATCAACAGTAAAATATTGGGTAGCAGAGTTTGAACGAAGCCGTACAACCTGCGACGACGTGCATCGCAGTGGTCGACCAAATGAGGTGACGACTCCAGAAATGTTGAAGAAAATTCACAAAGCGGTACTGGATGATCGTCGACTGAAAGCAGACATAGTAGGCATTTCAAAAAGTGCGGTACATCGCATATTAACTGAAAATTTGGACATGAGGAAGATGTGCGCAAGATGGGTGCCGCGTTTGCTCACAATGGAACAAAAACAGCGTCGTGAAGATGTTTCCATCGAGTGTTTGGCAAGGTTTCACAGAAATAAAGCCGAATTTTTGCTTCGTTTCATAACCATGGATGAAACATGAGTCCATCACTTTACACCCGAAACTAAAGAACAATCAAAACAATGGACTGAAAAGGGAGAACCGGCTCCAAAGAAGGCAAAGACCGTTCCATCTGCAGGCAAGCTCATGACGACGGAGTATTATGCGAACTTATTGCAACGTTTGAGCGAAGAAATCAAGCAAAAACGGCCACATTTGGATAAGAAGAAAGTGTTGTTTCATCAAGACAATGCACCTGCTCACACATCCGTTATTGCAATGTCCTATCTCATGCCCCCTCGGATTATGTTATGTTTCCAGACTTGAAAAAATGGCTCGGTGGTCAAAGATTTTCCAACAATGAAGAGGTTACGTCGGCAGTTAATGGCTATTTTGAGGAGCTTGACGATTCTTGTTATAAAAAGGGTATCGAACTTATTGAACATCGGCATCGCTGGGAAAAGTGTGTGGAGCTAAAAGGAGAAAACAACAACGGTCATATTACCTTTCTTCCTAAAGTTGGAAAGGTGGGAGTTAAGTTAAAATATTTATTTCTTTCACTAGTACAAAAAATTTCTTTGTTTTGACGAATAAAACTCCATGCCCAAAACCTAATTTTAGTGTTGTAAAGATAAACATTCTCAATTGAAGATTGAACCAATACATGACACATCTGGAAATGGAAAAAAACCTACGTTAAAATTGAGGTTACTTTTTTGTAATATCTAACAGAAAACAACTACTTCCCCGGCTAAAGCCACGCTGGACATCGAACTACATCTGATAGATATTGAGAAAGACCCTATATAACTCGAAAGAAAAAATCTGAAAGTGAAAATTTGCATTTTCATTCAGATAGTTGACATTCTTCTTTATCTCATTTATAGATGAGAATCTCCAATGGAAACTGGACATTTAAAAATAATCAACAAAAAACACTAGTCTGAACTTTTTACAACACTTTGGACACGTGGGATTAACATTCTAGAGTAAGTACATAATATATATTTCTTTGATTACTCCTTATATAATAACAACTGATAAATTTGGTTTTGTTGTTAACTAGTGTCTATAAGATTTTGATGTAAAATTACATTTTGTCAAGTAAAAGCATTGGGTTTTTCTGGATAACAATTCCTAATAAAAATTGAAGAGCGAAAGCGTATAATCATCCCAACTCCCAGTTATTGACGCTTTTTACTCGAAAAACATTTGTGCAATATCTAACTTTGGAAATTTTGTCAGCCACTGCAATTAATTTATCTCAGTTACTTACATGCAGTAATCACACAATCTGAGATATGAAAAAAGGAAATTTGGTTGAAAAAATTCAATTCAACCATTTTCTGTTAAAGTCAACCTGATTATATTTTAATTTTGTTCATTTGTGGTTACATATACGAGAATGTATTGATATCTAGTTAGCCTAGACCAGTTCCCTGCATAAACAAAATATTGCGTTACCATAGCAACGAACAATAACTTATTAGAAGTGTCAGTGTAAAGTTTGACGTCAAAAAAGTAAACCAGAGTTATACAAGAAATTAAAAGAAAAGATATGTCCACCGAAATTGTGAAAATGGAAAAATTGGGGTATCGAGCCATCATCAAGTACCTGTATTTGAAAGGGTTAAGAGGTAGGCAGATTTGCGAAGATATGCTTAATACCGTTGGTGATTAATGTCCTTCGTATGCGACCGTGAAAAATTGGACTGCAAGCTTCAAAAGAGGTAAATTTTCCTTTGAAGATGATGACCGATCGGAAAGGCCAGTTTCTGTGTCAGTCCCAAAAAATATCGATGCAGTTCATGACATGATTTAACAGACCGTCGAATTGGGCTGAAACGGATATCTGAAGCACTGAATATTTCATACGAACGCGTTCATCATATAGTTCACGTCAATTTGGACATGAGAAAAATTGCTGCAAAATGGATTCTCAAAAGTTTGAATGTTGACCAAAAGCGTGCAAGGGTAGTAGCATCACGTTCGATCTGTGCTCGATTTGAAAACGATGTAGACTTCTTAAACCGAATTGTTACTATGGATGAGACTTGGGTTCATTTCTACGATCCAGAAACAAAGCAACAATCGACGGAATGGTGACACTCCTGTTCTGCAAGACCTAAGAAGTTTCGTGTCCAAAAATCTGCTGGAAAAGTTCTTGCTTCAGTTTTCTGGGATTGCCATGGATTCATCATGATTGATTTTTTGGATTGGAGATTACTATTCGACATTACTGACCACTCTACGGGAAAAAATTAAAGAGAAAAGAAGCGGAAAGCTATCCAAAGGTGTTTTTTTTTTGCAGGACAACGCCCCTGCACACAAATCTCATGTTGCCATGCAAAAAATTCGTGATTCAGGGTTTGAATTACTAGAACACCCCCCTTATTCACCAGATTTGGCTCCGTCCGACTATTATCTTTTTCCTCAACCGAAAAAAGTTTAAAAGGTCGTAAATTTTCTTCCAACGTAATAAAAGCTGCAGAGCAAAAAGAAACATTTTATTTTGAAAGGTCTAGAGACTTTGCAGGTTCGCTGTAATAAATGTATCCAATTAAGAGGAGAATATGTTGAGTAATAAAATATTTTGACATTGAAATTTTGTTTGATTCTTTAGTAGGCTAATAATTTTTCAATGTATCCTCGTACATACTGACCTCCTAATAATTTTACCATTGTCTACGTACAACGAAACGCATTATGACATGGTTGAGTTGATGACATAGGTGTAATATAGTAGAAACAAACTGAGCATCTCAAATCATTGCTATAAAAAATTAATTTTATTGTGGGTTGAACTGAGCCATAATTCCTTACGAGTCACGCTCTGTTGAGAATTGGAAATCTTGCGACCGAAATAAAATTTATTTCGAGACATGACATAAACAAGTGATGCAAAAACAACTCTTTATCGAACTTCCCGTCTCAGATAATTAACTAAATAAGTAGAAAACAGAAATGGCAGTTCGCGTCAGTAAGCAATTTAACATCAATTCAATGTAGGAAACGTCGTTTGATTCGAATGTCAAGATATCTTCGCGTTCGCCATCCTACAAAGAGCTGTTTTCAATTTTCCTCTTTTATTTTTGTTGCCATTTTTCACTGATTTAGCGAATTTCTGAGAAATGCTTGTTCCTCGAAGATACTTTCACGGTTTGCAGCTAACGTTTGTGAAATATATAAGAGCGCTTTGAAGAGTTCGGAATTTTATTAATTTTTATATATCCGCCTGAACTTTCTTCACATGAAAGAAAGAATATTCATAATCTGTTTACTTCCATGTATAATACAATAAGCGGGAAATTCATCTCTTTGACAAGCACAAATTCAGTAATCATTCTTATAGTTGTTTTATATAGCTCATATTGGCGTTGAAATATTTGATCTGCGAACATGAACATTATTATTATTGTATATTGTACAATGAGCATGAAATGACATACATTTCCACGAGTAGGTATATGAAATTTTGTAGTACTCGCTACGCTCGTATACCTACGTGTAATATTTTTAATAGTCCTTTTTATCATAAACTCTCCTGCCGTCATTTTAACATGGTTTTGATAATTTTTTCTTTCTTCACCTGTTGAATGAAACATCTATTTTTTCTTTTTGTACACGTACGGTTGCGGCCAAAAAAAAAAGGGACAGTTGTCTATTTTTGCGATTATTCCATCTTTCGTCACTGCATGTATATGCGGCATGATTACTTCCTAATTTGGAATTGTTTGATAGATGTCACATATTCAATGTTGCCATATGACATATTCATAACACAAATTCAAGTAGCTAGAAATAAACAAAAATCTGCTATAAGAGTTTTCCCATTTTATATTGGCCACAACTGTATCTACCTACGTCGTGAAACAAACATTAAAAATTTTCAAATTTTGACAACTTGGAAATAAAAAAAACTTTATGCAGAAAAAATCAAACACTAATCGATTTCATAAAATGAAAAAAAATGTGGCTGCGTGGTTGAACCCTCGCTCCCACCATCCAAAGTCCATGTGTCACCTGAATCAACACTCGTCGTTACTAGAGTACATAATAATTTGTTCAAATTAACTGCTATATAGAAAGTATCTGTCAACTATTCAAAAATATAGAATCCGATTGTAATCAATCTTTTTATTGGAATTATTCTGGTTTTATGAAAAGAAAATTATACCTTTGTCAGAAGATAGGCATTATCAGGAGCTTCTGATATAAATTTATTAATTTGATTGTTAAATCATCCTCACTATCGCTAATCATTTTTAATAAAATTTTTGCAATCGAATTTTGTAATTATCTACTGATGTGAAATGTCAAATTATTAGACAGACGTAAACAAATTTGATTCGATATTATATACCGGGTGGCTACGGAAGTATTGCCTACGGAATATCTCAGTTATTGTATGAAGTAGGTTTGTGAAATTTGGAGCGTCCATATAATGACATAAGAGCTAGAATTTGAGCATATTGACATGTCGAAGTTAACTGCCGGTCTGACCGGAAGTAACATCAACTTTCTTATTTTAAATGGAAACCCTATTTTTTTTCTCTTCGCTTTATTCAGCATTCAATTTCCTTTCTAATGACATATCACAAGTTGGTATCTAACCAGAAACTAGATCAGAAAAAAATTATTATTGAAATTTACCGAGTAGGCCGTGGAAGCAAAATGAAAGCCAAAAATTGAAAAGTTGGCCATGGAAACCATACGTCACTTGATAACAGTTTCTACTACTGTGATATTTCATTTTCATTCGTCGGCGTTATAAAAAGCCGCTAAAAAAAATATTGGAAAAATTGGGAAAAAAACAATACTCTGTAGGTCCATAACTTAAATAGGAACATACAACTTTTTCTTGCCTGTACTATTCAGCATAACCATTCCTCTCTAATGATATAATAGAAAATAATTTTTAGAACTGAGATACCGAAAAATCCAATTATTATTCTTCAAATAACAAAACAGATTATCGCCATACGCAAAAATAAAATTAAAAATAATGTGGAATGATAAATTATATCCTGTAGGTTCTAGGTTAAATAGGAACATAAACGTACTTGGTCTGTGCCATCGTCCATAGATATTCTAATATCTACCTATGGACGATGTTTGTGCTATTCAGAATAATCATTCCATTGCAATAATCATTCGAACCAAAATATTAACAAGTAGGCTGATTAAGATGTATTTTGGAATGAAACAAAAAAGAAATGAGAGCTGTCACGAACGCTGCTATCCATATTATTTTGACGTTCGAAGTAGTGTTTTTGATTCTGCCATTTCAAAAGGGTTTGGAAATCGAAATCAGTTAGTGGAATATTCAAAAAATGCCCCGTTATTCACGAACCGAACAAATTGACATTCTTCTCATTTATGGTGAATGTTTAAAAAATTCTTATGCCGCTGAACGATTGTATTTAGAGCGATATTCAGGGAGGCAGCAACCGTCAAGAAGGTATTTCCAGTGGCTTGAAGAAAAATTAAGAACTGAGCCTGATGTTCACGAAGACCAAGAAGCATTTGTTATTAATGAGGAAACTGAAACTAATGTATTAGCTTTAGTACAATATGATAGCACAATTTCCTCAAGGCAGATTGGCGCCGAATTAGCTATAAGTAAGGACTCTGCTAGGAAAATTTTGAAAAAACGTCGATTGAAATCCTTCAAGTATCAGTTGCATCAACATTTGTATGAAAATGACGGTGAAAGGCGCCTGGAATATTGTAATTGGTTTCTTCGACAAAATGCTGAGAATCACCTATTTAACTATTATATCTTGTTTACGGACGAGTCAAGATTTACCAACAATGGATTATCTAACAGGAATAATACAAGGTAGGTACTGTACTTTATTTGGATTATTGTCGATAGTCGAAGTGTAAAGTGCTAAAAGTGTGAACGGTCTTTTGTTCCAGATACTGGGCGATAGCAAACGAGCACCGGTTTCGACAAGGCGGCTTCCAGGAGAGATTTGGTGTGAATGTTTGGGCAGGAATAGTTGGAACTCATATTGTTGGCCCCATTCTTTTTCAAGGCCAACTAACTGGAGAGAGATTCTTTAATTTTTTAACGAATGAAATTTCGGAATTCATTAACATCCTACCAGCGGAAATAACTGAGAGAATGTACTTCCAGCAAGATGGCGCCCCTCCGCATAATTCAAGAATAGCGAGAAATTATCTTCAAAATCGCTTCCAAGAGAGACTTATAACAACCCATGGTCCAGTCAGGTGGCCACCAAGGTCACCTGATCTTACTCCGTGCGACTTTTTTCTATGGGGGCATCTTAAAAATAGGGTGTATTCCACACAGCCTACAACTCTACATGAGCTAGAAGTAAAAATTCGTGGAGCTTTCCAAGATATCACGCCCCAAATGTTGAGAAACGTTTTACATGAAAATATCACCAGAGTCAATAAATGTATTGACGCTGAAGGAATGCATTTCGAACATTTGTTTTGAATTTATTTTATCTTTAATCCTATCAATTTGAACTTTTTTTTCGATAAATCTGTTTTTTCGTTATTTGAAGAATAATAATTGGATTTTTTGGTATTTCATTTCAAAAAATTACTTTCTATTATATCATTAGAAAGGAACGGTTATGCTGAATAGTACAGGCAAGAAAAAGTTGTATGTTCCTATTTAAGTTATGGACCTACAGAGTATTGTTTTTTTCCCAATTTTTCCAATATTTTTTTTTGCAGCTTTTTATAACGCCGACGAATGAAAATAAAATATCACAGTAGTAGCAATCATTATCAAGTGACGTATGGTTTCCATAGACAACTTTTCAATTTTTGGCTTTCATTTTGCTTCCACGGCCTACTCGGTGAATTTCAATAATAATTTTTTTCTGATCTAGTTTCTGGTTAGATACCAACTTGTGATATGTCATTAGAAAGGGAATTGAATGCTGAATAAAGCGAAAAGAAAAAAAATAGGGTTTCCATTTAAAATAAGAAAGTTGATGTTACTTCCGGTCAGACCGGAAGTTAACTTTGATATGTCGATATGCTCAAATTCTAGCTCTTATGTCATTATATCGACGCTCCAAATTTCACAAACCTACTTCATACAATAACTGAGATATTCCGTAGGCAATACTTCCGTAGCCACCCGGTATGTCCATAAAATTCGTTAATACCTACCTATAATGACAGTAGTAGTTCATGAAAGTCGTAGGAAATGAAATATTTCGATACAGCTAGCCCGTGGGAAATGAAAATCGGTGTTACAACGTGGTAGGTTTCTTAATCGAAGACGCAATTGAAATATTCATTTTTCTTAATGGTCGTAGAAAAAGATAATATAACAACAGGAAGTAAGCTATTTTCAAGGAGGAAAAGGGACCCCAAATATTTTATGAGTTTCAGTCTGATCGAATACTCCTTCAGTTCGATCTGAAAGTCAATCAACTTACCACCCAATCGTGTGAACCAAGTGATAGAGATTTTTTTTTGTATTCTAGGAACACCCTTCTATGCAATCAGTGCCAAAGCTTCGTGCCGATTGTTGAGAAAACGAGCCCTGAGAAAGGTTTGTAAGGAAAGTTTCGAAAATGATGACATGGGAGACAACAATCAAATCAAAATTGGACAATTGGAATTGAAAATCGAAGGCAATTAACTCTCTTCGATTAATGTTATATTAATTTTATGGAAATTTAGGTTGACTTCAAACCCATCATTGTCAAATAACTAATCTTCAAATTACTTGACGTTCTCTATGTACAGGATGTTCATTAAGTACTTGATAAAACTTTGAACTTTTGCAAAAAATAATTTGGTGGACAGGGTTGTTTTGTGGTGCCTTAACTTTTTTGACAGTGAATTTTTGGGTCCAAACCCCACCTCAGCAACTATGGGCTACCTGGATCTCAAACTGAGGCAAGTATAGATGAAAATGGTTACTGTGAGTCAGCGTTAAGAGATATAGACTTATTCCACCGCGGACTTTTCATTAATGTTGTTTGGAGAACTAAAATTGTATACTACATTATTTTACAGTATTTCTTGAGGTTAGGTAAGCGTAAGCAAGGTACCGAAAATCGATTTTTTGACGACTTGACTAAAAAACAGTGAATATCTTCTACTATACAACACCTTGATTACAGAAGATTCAGTTTATGATCCTGATCAGTAGGTACTACTAAAGTTTTTCTTTTTATGAATGTATTTCATTTCAAAGCTTTTTTTTTCATCCTCGTCGCCGAGATGGTATTCACTAAACGGTTAAGCGTCAACATTCAGAAAACAACAAACACTCATTTGAATATATTGCTACATCTACAAAAAAAAACAATTCGATAATAATAGTTTATAGTCAACAATCTGAACATTGAGTTTGATTTGTAGTTTTTTATTTGAAATTTTTAACAAAATAAAGGATATACAGTCTCAGTTATTCAGTTATTTATATGTTCAATTGTTTTCTTGATAACTGTTGAGTTTGGGTATAGAACATGGCTCACCTGTTTTTATATATTTGAATTTTTGAGTGTAACTTTTTTGTTACGGCAGAATAAATAAATTAAATGACTTGAAATGAAATGGAACACGCTTAGAATTAGAAACAAAATTCGAAAATGAGATGAAAAAATTGGTGTTTGTATTTCAAAAAATGAAGCTGATGGTCGTAACTTAGTTTTTCCAAAAAACAAACTCCTGAATTTTAAATGAGTTTGTTTCAACACGCATCCACAATGTATACAGGGCAATTCAAATTCGACCCCCACCATTGGGATCTCCTAAACTACAGGAGATACGTCGAAGCTTAAATTGGGGCAGAGTTGCGTATTCTTATGAGGCGCCGTTTGGGTAAAAAGTGATTTGAAAATATATAAAATTTTGAGTCAATATTTTTTTAGTTGTGGCAATATTTTTTATTTTGCTTTCCGATATATTTATTTTTTGATCACACGCAATGTATTTACGTTTCAAGCGTTCCAAATATATAAAAACGTGAATTTCCATATATTTATAAATTCGATCTATTTCATGTTGTCAAGAGATGGCGCTACCTACGCGATTTCTTACACTCTCCAGAATATAGGCGCCGAAGGATAACGCAGCCGCCAGCAAATATTCTCAGAATACTTTTTCATCAGTTTTGTGGAATAATCATTGGATTATTCAAAGTCAAATACGTTAGAACTGAAAAAATTAAAGGGTGTATTGAATGGCGTCGGCAGCGCCATCTCTTGACGACATAAAATAGATCGAATTTATAAATATATGGGCATTTACGGTTTAATATATTTGCAACGCTTGAAATTTAAATATATTGTGCTTGGCAGAAAATAAATATATCGGCAAGCAAAATAATAAATAATGCTCCAACTAATAAATATATTGACACAACATTTTTTTATTTGCAAAAAGACCTTTTACCCAAACGGCGCCTCATATATTCTGGTGCTTAACAAAATACTGTTTTGAAACTTGGAAAATTTTCCGGAAATATCGGGAAAAAACTGAAAATCGGAATTTTCGTTTTTATTTTTTTCTATCGTTATTTGACAAGATAGATCAAAACCAAAAGTACATTTTCATTGATACTTTTTTTCAGCTACACGTTTTCATGTTCAGATTTACTATCCGAAGTTTCGTCTTCTGACATTCATCATCAACTTTTTTTTCTGTTATGGGCGCCATATTGTTTTTTTATACAGAAAAATAATGATTCTCATTCTGATTGAATGATGTAAAATTTGTTATGATTTGCACTTCTGAAACCACAGAAATTAAAAAAAAAACAACTTCATCTGAGATGGTCATGACTCCATCGAAAAATTTTGTTTAATAAACACTAGTTGTCAGAACTCATTAAACATCATAAGTTTGCACACATACTTCAGTCGAAATGTCCTCATTCTCAAATGAAGAAAAACGAGATATGTTGAAACTTTATTATAAATTTGATAGGAATAGTACGAAGGCAGCACAAATTTATTTTGAATTATATCCGGAAAGACAACAGCCGGATAGAACATTATTCGGAATTTTGGACAAACACTTGGCTGAGTACGGTTCGTTTCAAAAACCAAAAATGAAATATGGAAGCAGAATGGAACAAAATATTAGACGTAACTTATTAACCGAGGTAAAATAATTGTTCATTTCATATTCGAATAATTATAATTATTTTTGATACTTTTTTAGATAAATGCAGATCCTACCAAATCAACACATCAAGTCTCGGCAGAAATGGATGTGCCACAGACGAGCGTTTGAAGGGAATTCAAAAAAAGTGGTTTGAAATGTTATAAGATACATATTTCAGAAAAATTACATCCAGGTGATCCTGAGAAAAGGATGGAATTTTGTAGCTGGCTCTCGAATAGGGTAGACCTTACAAACTTCTTGAAAAACATTATTTGGACCGACAAACTTACTTTTTCGAACTGTGGCGTTTTTAATAGAAATAATGAACACATTTGGAGTGAAAATAATCCACGACACTTCAGAGAAGTCAGACCACAAGTTCGGTTTCGTTTGAATGTGTGGGCTGGAAATTATGACGACCGAATACTTGGACATCATTTCTTCTCTAATACTTTGAACGGGGACACCTATCTTCGGTTCTTAAGAAACGAATTCGAAGAATATATGGATACGTTTCCCCTTGTTAATTATAACAGCTGCTGGTTTCAGCATGACGGGGCTCCTCCACACAATAAAAGAGCAGTTTGCGAATATTTACACCAAAGATTTCCTAATAGGTGGTTAGGAAATTCTGGACCAGTGAGGTGGCCGGCAAGGTCACCTGACCTTACAGTTTTGGATACTTTCTTGTGGGGAACTTTAAAGAACAGAATCTATGGAGAGCAAGAATATGACACAGTAGATGAACTTAGAGACAATATCATCACGCAATTCAGGTCTATCAGAAGAAGGGATATTGTTAGAGCTGTTCTTAATTTGAGACGACGAGCTCGGTTATGTATTCAAGAGGAAGGCCATCATTTCGAACACTTGTTGTAATACTTTTTGTGCATTTTTTACAAGCTCATGATTTCATTTTTGTTTTTTGAAACGCACCGTACTCCAAGTATTTGCCCAAAATTCCGAATAATGTTCTATCCGGCTGTTATCTTTCCGGATATAATTCAAAATAAATTTGTGTTGTTTTCGTACTATTCCTATCAAATTTATAATAAAGTTTCAACATATCTCGTTTTTCTTCATTTGAGAATGAGGACATTTCGACTGAAGTATTTGTGTAAACTTATGATGTTTAATGAGTTCTGACAACTAGTGTTTATTAAACAAAATTTTTCGATGGAGTCATGACCATCTCAGATGAAGTTGTTTTTTTTAAATATCTGTGGTTTCAGAAGTGTAAATCATAACAAATTATACATCAATGAAATCAGAATGAGAATCACTATTTTTCTGTATAAAAAAAACAATATGGCGCCCATAACAGAAAAAAAAAGTTGATGATGCCAGAAGACGAAACGTCGGATAGTAAATCTGAACATGAAAACGTGTAGCTGAAAAAAAGTATCAATGAAAATGTACTTTTGGTTTTGAGCTATGTTGTCAAATAACGATAGAAAAAAAAAACGAAAATTTCGATTTTCAGTTTTTTCCCGATATTTCCGGAAATACTCGGAATTTTCCAAGTTTGAAAACAGTATTTTGTTGAGCACCAGAATACGCAACTTTGTCCCAATTTAAGCTTCGACGTATCTCCTGTAGTTTAGGAGATTCCAATGGTGGGGGTCGAATTTGAATTGACCTGTATAGAAAGGTGATTTTGAAAATTCATAATTGCTCATTTTTTTTAATGTAATGTTCGTGTTAAACAGTTTCTTTATTGCACCGCCGCACCGTGAATTAAAACATGATGCGAGAAATCTAAGATATCATTCACAGTTGATATTTTAAGAACTTAGCGTGTTGTGATAGGATTGTTTGCAATTTGAAAAGATACCTACTTCTCTGTAGTGTGATTTCTCAAAAATATTTCAGTCTTTATTAAATTTTTAAATAATAATCAACTTCTGCTGCTGCAATCCGCTGGATGACACTTTTCAATTCTCAATTATTCAAAGAAATAAATATTGGACATGAAAGGATGAATCTAGGTAGGATACCGTCAACATCAGAACCGGAGTGAATAAATAACGAATGAGGATTGGGACAAAAAGAGGGAGAAACTGAGAATCCAATAAATCTTTAATTCAAATTAAATATACATGGGTCTAAATCCGAGTTTAAGGTTCATCTGAGCTTAGGTGGGTATCGTTTACTAAACCTATCACGTTTATGAAGACAAAATGGGCGTATATTGCGTTCAGTTGTTAATGAAATCTTGTCACATAGTTCACTTGGACATTTCGGATTATTCTGAAATGAACTTGAGGACCCAGGATAAGTAGCATTCTGTGATCATCGAATTTGGTTAATAGCGGTTCATAATTTATCGAATGATTTGGGAATTGAAGTAAATCTCTTTAAAATTTAGGTGTATTTGTTAAAGACAGAAATCTTTCAGATCGAGTGATGGATGTAAATGCAAATAGTATCAATTTAGTTAAAATAATTGAACAGCCGTCGCTGTTCAATTCAAAGCCCATCTTCAAAAAAATTATACTTTAATATTGATGCGACCAGGGTATAGAGAAAATGTTTCTGGCGTTAATTAACATCTTGTTGGTTCATAGTTTCTCATAAAGAATAATAAAAAGATATCTATTGAATATGTAATTGGATTTTGTACCATTCATTTGAACCACGTCCACCTTCCTAGAAAATATGAAAAAAAATCTGGCTTTCAATATCATCTTGTTGGGATTTTTTTCATGGAGGATATTGAAATATTAAGTGTTGACTACGTTGAATGTGAAATTTGATTTGGTTTCAATAATTTAACCCCCTTCCAACCTTCTATAAAATACGAAAAAAAATTGTTTCCGAATTAACGTCCTGTTAGGATTTTTTTCACAGAAAATAATGAAAAATGATCTATTGAATACGATGAATGTGAAATTTGATTTGGTAGCAATAATTTGACTTCCTTCCAACCTTCTATAAAATTCGAAAAAAAATTGTTTCTGAATTAACGTCTCGCTAGGATTTTTTTACAGAAAATAATGAAAAATGATCTATTGAATACGATGAATGTGAAATTTGATTTGGTAGCGATAATTTGACTTCCTTCCAACCTTCTATAAAATACGAAAAAAAATTGTTTCCGAATTAACGTCTTGCTAGGATTTTTTCACAGAAAATAATGAAAAATGATCTATTGAGTACGATGAATGTGAAATTTGATTCTGTAGCATTCATTTGACCCCCTTCCGACTCTGTACAAAAAATTAAAAAATGTTTCTTTCTTTCAATATCATCTTGTTGGGATTTTCTTCATGTAGAAAATTAAAAAATGAAGTTTTGAATACGTTGAAGGTGAAATTTGATTCTGTAGCATTCTTTTAACCCCCTTCTACCCCTCTATAAAATATGAAAAAAAAAAGTTTGTTACTTCAATTAACATTTTGCTTGGATTTTTTTCACAGAGAACATTGAAAAATAGTTTATTGAATACGTTGAGTGTGAAATTTGATTTTGTAGAATTCATTTGACCCCCTTCAACCCGTCTATGAAATACGAAGAGAAATGTTTCTCACTGCAATTAACATCTTGCTAGGATTTTTGTCGCAGAGAATGATGAAAAATTATCTATTGAATGCGTTGAATTTGAAATTTGATTTTCTGCAAAACACAACGACCTATTCCCCAAGAACTAGCCGACTATCCCTAGGTGAAAATCCAGGATAGAAAGCTTCCCAAGTAGCACACTTATATTGGTAAAATATTGGTACAATATTGTGAACATATTGGCGAAATATTTGAAATGCAATATTGGCGAGAAAAAAAATGTGAACATTCGGCGATATAGGTCCAATATTACTTGAATAATATTGGCGAAATATTCCCCAAATATTGGCCTCAAAATATTTGGCGATATTGGTACAATATCGCTGATACAATATTCTGACAATATTGGCACAATATTCAAAAGTTATATTGTCGAGAAGTAAAATGTGAACATTTTGCGATATTGGTCGAATATTGTTTAAATATTCCAAAAATAGTTTTGGTGAAATATTCTTGAAGCAATAATGGCCTTAAAATATTTATCGATATTGGTACAATATCATTTGGTTATATTGGAGGACGTCAATATACCTTTGGTAAATTATTAAATGTCTTTTAGTTGATGAAGGTGACACCAGAGTCTGCCTTTTGATCGCTTTAACCACTGAGTGAGCTGTCTTGAAAACAAGTTAAGAGAAGTATTTAATAAACTTTCGTAGGTTTTAGAAGACGTTCTATATGTAGAGCCACCTAGCGGATTTTTATCCAGGTTTGATCATGAAATAATTTAAATATGTTTCATTGAATATTCGGCCAATATTCAAATTTCATCTCAATCTAGATGTAGGAAACAATATGAAGACAATATTGTTTTAACGATATCGATAAATATTATTGAACCAATATTGATCCAATATTAATTAATAAGATTTGTTGAATATCGGCGAAATGATATTCAACCAATGTGTAATCACACTTGGAGATACAATATAGTTTTTATTCCTAGAATCCATAGTTGGGGAATATTAGGATTGCGATATTTATTCTAGATGTTAAAAAGGATGTGAAGAGTATATTGTTTTATCGATATTGGTAAATATCATTCAACCAATATTGACTCAATATGAGTTATTACAATTTGTCAAATAAAGTGGAAATGATATTCAACCAATATGCTATCAAACTTGGAAATACAATATAGTTTTTTTCCCTATAATCGATATGACTGGAATATCTGGATTGCAATATTTATTCTAGATGTGGAAGACAATATATAACCAATATTGTGTTATCAATATTGGTAGAAATTATTCAACCAATATTGACCCAATATTTCATGTGATAATCTACATTCAAAACTAGTTCAACCAATATTCCACCAATATTATTAATATAATATTGTTTTATGAATATTCACCCATATTGGACCAATATTGATTTTTCATTTATAATATATCTATATTGGCCCAATATGGAACCAAGATTCAGCCGATATGATGTGCTACCTGGGTTGGGAAATTGCAGAATTGAGACCCGTTTGCCAATATTTCAGATTTTTTCGGCTGAGTTAATGAAAGCTACGAACACGTAATTCGTTTAGTTTGATGCCAAACTTGGAAATGGTCACAAAATTAAGGACTATAAACGATGACATTTTCTTTGTTTTCACCATTTTGCGACTCTTGCATATTTCCTCTACAGAATAACCTCAATTGTTTAGTCAAGTCAAGTAAAGTCAAAGGTGTTTTATTGTCAAAAATGTAAAATCTCATGATCATGGTAATCAAATAATAAAATACATAGAAAAGGGATATAGAATAGAAAATCAGAATGACTGCAGTCTGCATTAGATGTATATTAAGATGAGTGATTGGAGTGATAAAAATACCAGGTAACTGACAAACATTCAAAGAGTAAAATACACGAACCTATAACCTGATGAAATATGGATAAAAACAGCCACTACCTTATTGATACATAATCTGATAAAAAAATTATAAAAACAGCTTACAGAAAAGAAATTTCAATTTTCGAAATATTTCATTGTAAAATTCCTCCAATCTATGAAATGCATCATCTTAAAGTACATCCTTGAGGGAATTTCTGAATTTCAAATATACAGATAAGGAACGAACATTCAATGACAAGTGATTGAATTTTTTTTGGCGTTGTATATCACAGATGTTTCTGTCCGCGTGCTCCTGGTAAGGGAACCATGTGGTTGTCATGCCTTCTATTATGATTAGAAGTTGAATTAATTGATTGGTGGAATTTTCTGTTGAGTGTAGATCAAACATCCCATTTCCATTGTGAATACAGAAGCCAATATCATGATTCTGTGTGTTGTGAATATAGGTTGATAGGGGTCTCTTGGTTTCGCTCTTTTGAATGACGAATACAGAGTTAAGTAAAAATTGAGAACTATTAACCTAAAAACATATTCCATATCTCAAATGAAAGTAAATTGAAGCAAAGTATGTAGTTTCTGCTGCAGAAAAATTCAGTCCTTTCTCAATCACCCTAGTGACAAAGCATCCTGTAGCAAGTTTTTTGTATGAGTACGAGACATGACTAGTCAGGGAGAGATCCTCATCCACTCGGAGTCCAAGTAATTTGGTCACTGATTCATTTGCTATTAGTGAAACACCTATAAAAATTTCGTTGAGCCTGCATTTGAAGGTTTAAGATGCGTGTGCGTGTGAGAAATTAAGAGATTATTTATTAGCATTTCATTTCCGTACTATTTCTATGTATGCCGCAACTAGATGATATAGTTCAGTATTGTTCCTTCTATGCCATACTATTGTGGAATCATCTGCAAATAGAGTGAATTTTCCTCCGACGTTAATTGAGGCTAAATCGTTGATATATAAGAGAAACAAGAGAGGACCCAGCACCGAGCCTTGGAGGACTCCACACGACATGAAATTAATAAATAATTAAATTTTTTAATTATATTGTCGGCGTTGTACGATAGGTTGAATTTTTTTAGTTCCATTGAGCACCAAAATACAACTTTTGTGCATTGTGCATTGTATTGATATTTTTTCCGATTTTTGCTTAATTGTTTGGCCTACACCCGTAGTTTCCATTCATAAGCATGTCTGACCTACTAGTAACTCTCCAAGTCTTTGTTGACATTTGCGAGCGTCAGCGGTAAGAATAATCTCAAGAGAACTTACGCTTGGCTTTGAATGCTGAATGTTTCAGGAGATCATAGCTTTTCATCGTTCCAATTAACTCCGACAAAGATTACAGCCGAGGTAAACTTCCCTTCGAGGAAAACTTATTCGAGGTCTGGATGAAGATGTGTGGTTTGATCATATTAAGATGATTACATTTATGTCAATGCCTGAATAGGAACGGAAGGAAATCATATTCATTATTGGATGGAACGTGTCATTCACGTAATATACGAATATCCTTCTTGCATTCTTGATATCGACTCCAGAAAGTGGTTAAGGGATTTCAAGGAACTCATCGATGTCTGATATAGAGTAGAATTCCTACCGTGCGTGCAAATACAATAATATTTTATCGTTTTCCAGAGAGCATAGAATTATTATAAAGTGTTCTCTCAATCATCTAAATGGATGATAAGAGAACATTCACAAGGAATGTGAAATGGATTTTTTTCTACGACCATTAAGAAAAATGAACATTTCAATTGCGTCTTCGATTAAGAAACCTACCACGTTGTAACACCGATTTTCATTAACCACGGGCTAGCTGTATCGATATATTTAATCTCCTACGACTTTCATGAACTACTAGACTGTCATTATAGGTAGGTATTAACGAATTTTAAAGTCCGATGGGTATCAACCAAGGAAATCCAAAACATTTTCTACAGATCAAATTACTTAATTTTATATCAGAAGCTCCTGATAATGCCTATCTTCTGACAAAGGAATGATTTTCTTTTCATAAAACCAGAATAATTTCAATAAAAATATTGATTATAATCGGATTCTATATTTTTGAATAGTTGACAGATACTTTCTATATAGTAGTTAATTTGAAAATATTATTATGTGCTCTAGTAACGACGAGTGTTGCCAGCCACTTTTTTTTTCATTTTATGAAATCGATTAGTGTTTGATTTTTATAATAATTTTCCCGACGTAGGAAGGTACGTGTACAAATTGAAAAAATAGATGTTTCATTCAACGGGTGAAGAAAGAAAAAATTATCTAAACCATGTAAAAATGACGGCAGGAGACTTTATGATAAAAAGAATTATTAAAAATATTACAGATTTGTTAATGATTCAGATGGTCATGAAAAAGTATAGTGTACAATGAGCATGAAATGACCCATTTTCCACTCGTAGGTATATGAAATTTTGTAGTACGAGAGTAGTAGAGAACTACTACTTTCTGCAGAGCTACTTCATCATAATCTAAGACATGTTCACTTTTTCATTTTCAGCTATTTAAAAGTATTTATGATATTCCTCCATTGGCAAAGTGTCCCTTGCATCGCAAGAATCAACTTTCCAGTTGCAGTAAAAAGCTTTTAACATCAATAAAGCATTAGGTACTGGCACTTTCATCAATACAAAATCTCCCTTTCTACAAGAGTAACGGTCGGTTTTATTATCACAAGAATAGAAGATTTTTAATGTTTTCTTGCTCTCCACCCACCATAAAACTGACTGGCCTTCGAGTTCAAGACTCTAAAGTGTCTTTGAAAAGCACCCCTCGGCAGCTGCAGTTTGGGTGGAGTAGCCACAAACAATGAAAACCGCAATCAGCGTAAGATACTTTTCAGGTAACAGAGAATGGTCTTGGAAAAATGGTTGACAAAGGAGTTCTCCTCTTGAGAAGGTCGACTAGTCAATGCGTCTTTGCTAAAAGAATTTACTTTTTTCTACAAACGTCAGAAAATGACAAGGTTCGCGCATTGACAACAGTATGCGAAGTGGCAGTTTTTTTCATTTTCATTCGTTACTATGACACCGTGCGCGAAGTAATGTGCGAAATATATTTCGCACACTGCATGTAAACTATATGGGATTTTCATATTCTAACCTATATGGTCCTCAACTCCTCAATCAAGCAAAAAACAAGAAATCGTTTATTTATTAATGTAGAACAATAATTAAGGCTTTCAAATTGTGAGAGATATTTTTCTGGCTTTATTTGCTTCACACCACTCTTTAAATTGCTGATATGCATTTTCATACTGCCGCCTCGATTTCTCCGGTAAAAGGTTGGAAATTACGGAATTGGCCGCATCTATCAAGTTAGGTGGGGTACTGCTTAGTTCATCGTCGCTCGAAATTTCCATTCTTTTACAATAATAAATATCACGCACGAAATTGACGCGAATAAAAAGTCACTCCAAAATAATTATCAAGAACTGTCACTTTGAAATAATTGTCAACAAATGCCATTTTATTTCCATAGTTACAGTAATTACTTGATTTGGAAAAATTATTTAAGCCAGTTCAATACTATTTTTCATAGTTATTACTTATTTTAGAACAATATTTTTGACGTTTGTAGAAAAAATTTTGTTTGCATCTCATGCGCGAAATACTTTGGTAATCTCGACTATTTTTTTTAACTCGGCTGCGCCTCGTTAAAAAAAATCAGTTCTCGATCACCAAAGTAGCATTTCGCGCACTAGATACAAAAATAACTATTATATTATATTCGAAAATTCCCACTGAAATGCCATTATTTGGAAAAAGGTGCTAATGAGCTGTTCCCAAAATATGGAAAATATGCTGTTTCAAGTAAGGAAACAGATTTTTTTACACTCTTTGAAACCCTCTCAAATAAATGTATTTCATTGAACAAAATTTATTTCACGTTGAGGTAAGCTCTTATTTCAATATTGGTCAAATCACGTTATAAAATTCCTTGATTACTTATTTTTTCGGTCGTCCATCATCTTAATGGTTGAAAGATTTCTATCTCTTTCAAATTTTTCACAACGTTTCAATTGCTTGAGTACGCAATCCTCTTCTGGTGAATAATGACAAAATCAGATGCTACGCGACCTTTTATAGGTCAATAATTAAAGTGTAATTACGGTGTAACTACGCGTGGTCTTGTGGAACAACTAACATAATAACAGGAGCCAGCTTAGAATCGTTACGGGACTCCTGACTGGTCATGCACCAGTGAAGGAGCACCTCAACAAAATGGGACTGTACAATGGAGACCTGACCTGCAGACTATGTGGTAAGGATCCAGAAACAGTGACACACATACTGTGCTGTTGCGAGGGACTAGACCGCAATCTTCGGGCAGCCATCTGGCGATCCAGAACTATACAGATCGCACCCAGTAAAAGACTTGTACAAACTCGTACAAGGCACGAAATTACTGGATTGGGTACTGTGAAAGTATAACACACAGGCAAGATACAATGGGCCAATAAGCCTAACAGCCGTATGCATAGTCAATTCCAGCGACTCGCCAGAGTTTCGCCGCTCGCTACACAAGAACTATAATGCACAGTCGATCTCCAAAAAAGTGGTACATCGCCAGCGTTTCGCCAAAATGTGACTTATCACGTAGTTGTCACTTTTTTGGATCTCGACTGTGCATTATAATCCTTGTGTAGCGAACGGCGAAACTCTGGCGAGTCGCTGGCGATTGACTATGCATACGGCTGTAAGTGTCACCGGGGGCAACAACCTGACGGGCCTAGAGGTGGAGGTTTTAGTGAGTAACCCTGTGACCAGTGGAGTCTCACAGTAGGTCTGGAGTCTTGAGCCGGAGGCTCCTTTCCTCTCTATAAAAGATTTCCTCCACCTCATCACAAAAAAAAAAATATAATAACAGACTTGGTTTCAAACAAAAGATATTGACTTTCGTTCCTATAGGAACATATTTTTTCAAATTTCGCTCTAAATCCCAACTAGGGAGAGTGTTATAAATTAGTTTTTCTTGGAGAAACTGATTTGACAAAACTCAAACATTCATCTTATATACAAAGCAACGTCATTCTAAAAAAAAATTAAATACAGAGCGACAAAATCAATATTTCAATGAATTCGATATTCCAACAGAGAGAAATGAAACAAATCATATTCCGTTTATAGTACCTGTATTATTTTATTATTTTTGTTATAACATGTACATTCTGTACATTCTAAAACAATGATATACCGAAATGACGTGAAACTGTCAGGGAGACAGATAATAAAGAAATAATATTTCATCTGGCAAGCTTTTGAATATCTTTGAATAGTTATTTCATATTCAAATATAGAAATAATACATGGCCAATCAGTTTAAATGATTTGAAAGGAATTGTTCATTATTATCTTAATGGACGCTAAAACCAAAAACAACATATCGCATAATATCAAGCATTATTTCCTTTTCTTGTATAAAAAACTTATTGTTCCAATGTGGTTAGGTTCTGACATGCTTCGTTTGATTCATGAGGGTCAATTTGGCATAGAAAAATGTAAGAAAATCACCAGGACAATAGTCCTTGTTGTTATTTCTCGTTCTACCAGTTGTGAAAATGGTTCAATACCTGGTTTCAGTTGTTTTGTGATACTGAGGACACCTTGTCCTGGAATTCCGTATTTTATTTAGAGACATTTTTCTGTGGGCAAGTTAAATTGATATTTACAGTTTATTCCTAGGATTTCCGCTACCGAAATTACTTTGCACTAGGATTTATTTCAATTCTCTTCTAGCTCCTCAAAATTTTTCCGTCCAATTTTTTTTCTCCCCTCTCCGTCGTTGTTGTTGAAAATATGTCCCATAGTTATCATCATCATTTTTCAGAAGCATTCACGAGTTTCATTCAATCTTTCATAGACCACTATTTTAGACATTAAAAATTTGAAAGTAATTCTCTTACCGTAATACCTTAACTTAGTTATACAAAAATTCATACTTCAAAGAAGCTATCGATTTTCAATTCAAAATCTTTCATCCATTTTCTTGATCTTTTCAATCTATTTTTCAAATTTTCTAATCCAAATTTTTTCTATCACCATTATTAATTTTTTTTATGTCAAATCTTGAAAAAACTCCTAAACAGTATGTTGTTTTTCATGAATTTGGAATGAATATAAATCTTTGTTCATAATTTGAATATATAGAATGTCAATTCGTTTTCTAGCTATTTGTCAATATCATAATAGTGTTTCTAATCTGATATTTCTTCTGTTATAGATGTTGGCTGTTGAAACTGAGACTGAATTGATTGAAATAATTGCTCCGTGTCAACTTTGTGGGTGGAAAGACCTTGACTGCAAACTTTTTATAATATATATTAAGTTAACAAAAGCTTGATATAGGTGTTTTACCCTGTGAAGAGGAAACTTTTTTTTTAACAAGGTGGTTGAAACCCTTTATGGGCACCTTGTCCGGCCTGACACGCACATCCCATAAGGTAGTGTGGGAGTCCCCTGAGTCCGAATTGAATCCCCCTCAGGTATACCCATTAAACACTCCACCTCGTGCGTGGTAGGCTCGTCCAGCCACCCAAGGCTGACCCGATGACACGTAGGCAGATGCCCATTGTATCGTACCGTACCACTTTCTCGGGCCATCAGAAAAATTCTGCAGTCGCTGTGGTTTGAACCTGCGACCGGCAGCGTGAGTGATTTAAAAATTGAAGCTTTAACCACTCGGCTACCTGGCCCTTTAAGAGGAAACTTATTTTAGTCGCTAATAATCTTAAGTATGCACATTTTATGGAGCATGCTGAGACTTGATATCACCTGAGTTTGTGTACCTATCAAAACAATTTTTTTTTGTGTGGATGATTATATCAAAACAAAGTGACAGATCGTCGTCACAAAATTTGGGAATCTAATGTCAGAGTGACGTTTGAGAAAATTTTCAACCGCTAGCCGCTTACACATCGCAATACAGTTCACACTCGAGTTGTAAGAAGTTACCACCAAATTAACTACTCTCTGAAAGGATTTGGTGAGTACTATTTCAACTTCAATCGATATTTCTTACATTCGCATTTCGCTTATATTGAACATTTGGTCCTTTGAGCCGGATTTGGTGCATGTTGCTGTTGCGAATGAGCTGTGACATTCGATTACCCTTTGGAATCAGCTTCTTTCTCTAAAGTACCTTATTTTCTATGTAATATATGTTCTATGAAAACTGATAAAAATCTATATTTTCCACCATACACAACTCCACATCATAACAATAGATATGCACTTTTCGGTGAAAAGAACATTCCTTACTTTTAAAACAATCTTGTGAGCTATAAACAGTAAGGAAATCATTTTATATTCGAATTTTTCATTTTACATATATCGTATTTTTTGTTCTACAGTGAAGATCACCAATGAGAGCAATAATCCTTCTTACGTCTTACGAACATTGTAGGGATCGCAAAGCAAAACAAAAATTACATAAACTAATTCTTTTTTCATCATTGACTTACAGTTCCGATATTTCTTCAGTCGTTTATTCTGAGAATCATCTGTTCATCTTTCAAATTATCCTGTATATCAATCAATCCATTTAGTCGCGACTAACGCCTGTTCCCCATCCTGCAGTTTTTGCAAAGAGCTTATCCAATATCGCAGACTGCAGACGGTTGTGAGGGTGAAATCTTTGTTTTAGCGTTGCTCTGGGATTTATTGCATATAAGGGAATTGTCTAAGGGATCTCTGAGATATCGCCAACTCTTAAGTGGGCATTCCTTGCGAAATTGATACGTATCCGGGTACGAATTGCCAATGTCCTGATGATTTAAGTGGCCATGAAGATTTTTACTACAGAAATTTGGGTCGGATTAATTTTATGGGTCTCTTTTCGACGTTCATATTAGTCATAATTCATTCAGATGTATTAATAGATAGTTTATGGATATCATTATGTTAACTACAATATGCTTCTACGGAGTTCGCGATAAAAATGAATGAATTGAAGGAATCACAAAATTTCAATTCAGCGTGTTTTCACGAAAAAAAAGTTTGATAAAAACAAAAAAACCAATTATAGCCACGTTTTATTGACCACCAGACTTTATATCTACTAGTAGAAAAAGTAGAGTATCATAAAACCGTAATTTCAGGGTTTCCAGTAGAAGTCAAATTATTCTTAAATTCCCTAAATCTCTGTAAAAAGTAATCTTATTGTGTTTCATCATTAAAAATTATAGTCATTATGAATGATTTGTTTGAATTAACAACTTCCACAGCCTAAACAGACAATGAAAGAAGGCGCGAGCAGTATTATATCTTATTGGAAGATTATTTAGGCAGGAATATTTCAAATGGAATAATGAAGTTATCATATATGTGAATTCCTTGAATAATTTTGTCTCAGAAAACTTTTTCAGGATATAAAAATTATTATGAAGAGGTGATTCCAAAACCTAACACCTTCCACTTTTGAAGCAGCTTTGAGTGAACGACTAGAATTATAAAAATTGCATATTAGAAGATTGAGAACAAGTAGAAACTGAAAAATATTTTTTTGATATATCTCTGGTCAATTTTTCTCAAATCATCACACATAAAATTGATTGGACATATAGAATAGAATCTATATTATCCCACTGATGTTTTAGAACTTTCACCACTTTCCTATGTTTTTGAACATTCGCCACTTTACTAGTAGATATAAAAGGAAGGTTCAACAGAGATACTAATTTAATTTTAAATCAATATGAACCCACCTTCATCATCTTCTTTTCTGGTTTCCTTTTTTATAGAATATAATTTTAAAATAAGCGTCAACAGCGGTTATCAATGAATTGAGAATCAATATGAACCCACCTTCTATATTATATAAATAAAACTCGTTGTACAACCTATTCGTTAAATATTTCCCTCTCGAACTTCAATTACGTCCATAACACTCATATTTATTTCAACTAAAAGCTCATACTTCACTACCAAAATTATTTTCATGCGAGTGAATGAAGTTTTTTGAACTTCAAAATACAACCAAACTGAAATAAACAGATTTGGTCCTTAGCTTAATGTAATGTCAATACTGTCAATTTCTGCAATGATTTAGGGAGTTCAATTTTTCAACCAATTATCTACCATTGCTACCATCAAATTCGATTGTAGCAAAAGTAGAGGAAGTAGATATATTTGGTGTCAAAAAAACAGCTGAGTCAAATTCTACTTCGACAAGTAGAACATTTCTGCCTACAACAAAACGCTCCTTATGTTTTGAATGGAAAGCACATTAAACTACAGCTTTCTGATTGTTGAACTCAGTTTTTAGAACTAAATTACCGATACAAATTTTCAGGTGGCTCTGTGTTTCTTTTTATAGAGACATGTCTGTGGTAAGCAATCGTCGTGTGATGAATGTCGTGTGTCACATATAATTTTCTGAAAACAATAGACGTAGACAATAGTTCAGGATTGAACAAATAATTTCTGCAACCAACTTTCTTTATTGTTGTCATCATATTTGGCACTGCATTCAAGAAAAATATATTGCTATACAGATTGTCTTCTTTGATTGGCAGAATTATCCATTCGGGACGACCAAAATTAATTTCTAGCATCTTAATTATTCTAGAAACGTTATCTGATGTTGTCAACAATGCTCTAACAGCATTTCTTGTTCTGCCCTTCAGCGCTATGTCCAATCGTTCATATTCACTAAAGAATATTTAGACTGGGAGATGATGACAGATTTTAGTTGACGATTTTCTCGTTCATGCCTGTTAGAGGACTGAAACATATAAAAGTGCTGACAAAATTAATGGAAAAATTTAGCCGGTCCCGCGTGGCTTTCATATGGAAAATTCAATTTCCATTTGCACAAATAATATTTGTTTTGAGATGATTTTATCGCCGCTGCCATGTACATCAACAGAATGTTAAGATAAACTTTAGAAGTGAAAATGATACGCATAAGGGTTACACGTGACCAAAGGGTAGAAAAGATGACGTAAACTTGTGAAAAATAATTAAAATTTTAGGCGTTTTTCTCGTCGCTGCCAGTTGGAAGAATGGAAGTTTACATCATAACTATGCCATGCAAAAATTGGCATAAGGTCTGCGGATGCCGAAGTGAGGTTAAGTACCGGAACATTTTGTGGAAATTTTAAAGGGAGTTTTGATGACATCATCTCTAATGCCTTTGAAAATATATGAAGTTTATGATGAATTGTTTATTATGTAAAATTGGCATGGCGGTTGAAAGTGTCCAAAATGAAGGCATAAGCTATGAAGTTGCAGATAATTGTGTGAAAACTTTCACCATTTTGTTTTTCATGCCATTTTGCAGGTGCCTAGAAAAAGTAATTTTAAGCCCCTAAAACAAAAGGCATAACTGTCGATAATGCCGAACTTGTAAAAATATTAAAAAATGATAGCAAATATTGAACAAGACTGTGCAAATTGCCCAAATAATTTTCGGTGATTTTAATCTTGGTGCTTTTCAGCATGCAACTTAAAAAATGTTGTCATGCCTCTATAACGATGATGGAAAGTAGTAGAGACCGCCGCAAAATTTTTTCAGATTCGTGTTCAGGAGACAAAACTACGTAAGTAACATATATTTTTTTTGTTTTTTACCGAAATCTGAACCAGAATCAAGATGAATTTCATAAAGGGTTCCGAATTCAGGATGATTTAAAAAGTATGTATATGTAGGTACTCACCGATTTTGTACTGGTCCAAAATATTATAAATGTTCCATCAAATTCTCACAAAACTCTGTAACAAATATAATAATAATCGGGAAAACTGACGCGTTCCCGCATTCCATCAAAATTACGATTAGACCAACATTCAACTGTTCCAATCTAGTGTCAGAAAAGTACAAAGGCAATACGATGAAAAGTCAAGCCCCCAACACTACATTTTTTGAACTGTTTTCAATGGACATTGATAATTGTTTATCTATTTGTTCAAGACATTCTTAAGTTACATGATAAATTGCATATAACATTATAGGTAAGTAACAGGTAATTTTTTTGTAAACATTGGACTAAATCGCTCATTATTGGCAATAATCCTTGAGTTTATGCACATGTTTGGCATTATCGATCATTTTCATTTGTAATAGGAGACCAAAATAATCTTGCATGCAACTTGTTGCATGCTGAATGAAATCGAACAGTATTTGAACAGTGAAAGGAAGAGTCAGCAGCGTATTTCAAATTGCCATTTCATAAGTTTTGACAATTTAGGTACCTACTACGAATCTTTTATACCTATCGGTTTAATAATGAAAGTCGAATCGGCAGCCCCCAGCGGCAGAGTTATTCTCAAAAACATTATTAAAAGGATCAAAAGGATTAGATTTGAATGTTTTAAATGTAACTGTAAATTTTTCGAGTAGTAATCTCTAGTAGTCTAGTGGAGTAAGCAAGAGATAGTATAGGTTCGATATTGAACAAAATTTTTTTCTTCTCTAGAAACATATGAAGATTTTTATTACTATTTCATGCATTTTTTGATGCCACCAGTGACATAATCTACAAGTTGAATAAATTTATATTGAATATACGATAGTTTCAAATTTTGTGGAACGATAAAGTGTAGGTTGATTACCCTAAGTAATCATTCTTAAACTTCTGAAATGACAGATCGAAACACACTTGGGTCTAAAATAATATTGTCTGGCCAGTACTGAACCTGTTACCTACCTCTTACTCCAAAAACGAGTTACATCACAAGAACACTAGATATTAAAAAGGGAGAATATACTTTTTGTACAACCGCAAGTAGCCTTTGACGCTTTCAGTTCTCCAAGCAAAGTTGACGTTTTCCGTGAAATGTCATTTTGTGACAGCTTTTTCGATCTAGGGCGAAAACGCTCGTTCTCTACTGCTCTTGTTTAAAACGAACCTAATCTTGCATGATGAAAAGTATAGACAAAAAATTTGAAGCACTCTGATTCCTAAAGTTAGGAAATACCTAAATCAAATTTAGGACTTCCCAAGTGCAATTTGCGTTTCACCAAGCGTTAAGTTATGCTTAAAAGTGATGGGAAATATCTATTATAGGTATTTCCTATCACTCTTAAGCATTACTTAACATGTGGTGAAGCGCAAATTGCACTTTTGTATTCCTAAATCCGATTTAGGTATTTCCTAACTTTAGGAATCATTTGGTGAAATCGGCCGTAAGTTTCTATGGTGGTACTAAAGGACCCGGGTTCGATTCATCAACTTTTTTTTCTTACACAATACCTAGTTATTTTCCATTTTTCTCTTGTTAGAGATGTGAGTTATTTGATATTTGAATCGCTTATACATTTGGCATAGCTAATAGGTAGGTAATATTATGTGCCTATGTTGAATGAAGTGTCGATCGTTTTTTGTTAAGATCTTGGTTTGTAGAAAAAATTATGAGTGCATTTCGAGCACAAAGTGTCATTGCCGCTCTCTTTGTCGAGCGGCAATCTATCACTTTTCTCTCTAAATGAGAAATTGAATTATTGTTCACAAAGTTCGATTATACTTAATATTAATTATAGGTTATTTCTCATACATACTTGTCAATAATCAAAACAGAAGTACGAGTGAAGTAAATGAATAAATAGATGAACAAGAAAATACAATACAATAACACAAACCAACAATCAACAAAAAAACAGATTTTGTAGGTATACAATAATTAGTATAACATAAAAATGTTAAAATCTATCAGATTTCTGTAAATCGTATTGAGAGCTTCATCGTTTAAGAGGTGATGGTGAAAATAATTGAAATCAAATTAAGTAATAATTATATAACTTGAAATACGCTGCTAACTGTTGGTCTATGATGTTTGCGATAATTTTTTATGTTTTTTCATACGTTCGGTAAAATCGATACTTATGCCTTTTATTATAGGGACTTGAAATTACTTTTTCGATGCACAGGGAAAATGGCATGAAAAACAAAATGGTATAAATTTTCATATGTTTTTCTTCAAATTCGTTAATCATTTTCAGTATGATGGACATGACCAACACTTATGCCATTGTGCGTAATGAACATTTACATCTTAAAATTAAAATCGCACTCCATTTCATTGACGACAAAATCATCAAAAATCCCTTTGAAATTTCCACAAAATTTTCCGGTACCTAACCTCACTTCGGCATCCGCCGACCTTATGCCAATTTTTGTATGGCATGTTCATGATGTAAACTTCCATTCTTTCAATTGGCAGTAACGAGAAAAACGCCTAAAATTTTTATTATTTTTCACAAGGTTACGTCATCAGTTCTACCCTTTGGTCACGTGCAACCCTTATGCCTATCATTTTCACTTCTAATGTCTATCTTAACATTCTGTTGATGTACATGGCAGCGGCGATAAAATCATCTCAAAAGAAATATTTTTTGTGCAAATGGAAATTGAATTTTCCATATGAAAGCCACGCGGGACCGGCTAAATTTTTCCATTAATTTTGTCAGCACTTTTATATATTTCAGTCCTCTAAGAGGCATGAACGAGAAAATCGTCAACTAAAATCTGTCATCATCTCCCAGTCTATTTGGCCATTCACTCAACTCTCCAGAAAATCAAGTGAGGTCCCGGAGTTTGTGGCGCAATAGTAATTTATTGGTAGCTGCAGAATTTTCTACACATTGCTCTGCAATATCTGCAAGAATCTCATTTTTTCTGCTCCTGCTCACAGAATGAGACTTTTCTATGGTCGAAAAGACTGATTCGATAATCTGAACCTAAATACAAATTCTTCATGTGACCATTTCTCGAAATGAATTTCGACATTCAGTTATGTCAAATTGAGTGCAATCATCATGTGTTTAGATATCGTATTAACCCAGTTCGGAAGGGGATAAGATTTAAAACCCGATTTTGTTTCTTGGAGTTGTAATCTTTAAAAAATTTTGCTTAGACTATTGACTTTGAAGAGTATAAAATGGAGTCCATCTGGGGTGTTCATTAATTATATTGACGTGACGTATATATGCACTGTTCTAATCGTGCCAACGTAAAAAAACTACAATCATTTAAGTTGGAAATATTTACTGGCAAATTGACCCGCTTTGCCTGTACTGTAGAATCAAACGGAAATGGCGTTCAGTAGGTTGTGATTGCAAATAGGGACGAAATGAAGGAGTTGATCGACATCCGGAGATTTTTATTAACAGTCGATTTCGATGCAGGGCACATTTTGGCTTATAGTAGCAGAACCAATTACTAAGTAGACGAATGAGAGTTTAGTGGCAATTCCAGAATGAATCACCAATATGTGTCCACCAAAAGGATTAATATGTTAGAAAGAATGGGCATAATGAATATGAAATAAGAGAAGAAACTGTGTATAAAGTTAACAGAAAGACACGATGAAGCAAAAACTAAAATATTTAGGAAAAGAAATTGTAAAGTACTAAGTACTCACACAAAAGACTACTTGTCCAAAAAAATAAATAAAAATTAAAAACCTAAATATGAAAGCGACATTATTACAAACGCATCTTCATCAATAGAATATAAAACGTTTTTTTTCTAGTTTATATCCGCCAATATTGTAAAATCCTAATCTAATAGCCTAATCTGCCTATTTCTGAATTGGTGAACTTTAGAAAATTTCCTTCTCTAAGATCATAATTCCTTTTAATTCCTTTTACTTCTGATGAAATACAAGAAATTATTAAATCATTGAAGAACTGAACTGGTCCTGATATGAATGGATTGAATAGCAAAATCATTAAAAAAAACAGAAAATAATTCTTTCCACATTAACAAATTTGATATTCAATGTTTCAAACAGGTAAATTTCCAGACATCTTCAAATTTGCAGAAGTATAGTTGAAGGTGTCGAGACTGGAAAAAGTTGTAGGAGTCACACTATTAGACTCGTCAAAGGCATTCGACTTTGTTTCCCACAACATTCTAATTGGAAAAAATTCATACTATGGTGTTACAGCCACTGCTTTGAACCTGATTGAAAAATCTAGAGCAATCGTTTGCAGAAAGTTTTATATAACAAACAAATTTTGGAGCAAAGACCGATTAACCTAGGTGTACCACAGGGATCGGCACTGGGTGCTTTTTTGTTTGTCATTTATGTTAATGATTTCTGCAACTTTATGAAACCATGTCGCAGTGTATTATTTGATGACGATACATCTCTGATATAATACTCCTCTAACAAGAATTCATCTCTTGTTGAGCAGTTTGTAGAAATACAAGAAGGAGCTGACAATTGGTTCAATGTCAACAAACTCATGATGAATAACGGAAAATCACAAAACATGATTGTTTTTACAGCATCGCCATTACCTACCTGATTTTCCAGTGAGTCAAATCAATAGGTTTTAATTTAGACAATAGGTTGAATTGGTTGAGCCACAAATTTTCAGGTTTGAAAAGTAAAGAACGAGTACATTATTTTTACTCAAGCAACTGGAACCAATTACAAATTTTAATTCATTGAAAATAGTATTTTGCTTACTGGGGAAATTCTAGTGATGCACATTGCATTTTTACATCAAAGAAATACGCTTTGAAAATTCTTGTTTAAGTTGGTTTAGAGACACTTGCCGCGAATCATTCATCAACCATGAAATTATGTCATTAGCTTCCAAGTGCGAAGATGTATTGATATCTAGTTAGCCTAGACCAGTTCCCTGCATAAACAAAATATTGCGTTACCATAGCAACGAACAATAACTTATTAGAGGTGTCAGTGTAAAGTTTGACGTCAAAAAAGTTAACCAGAGTTACACAATAAATTTAAAGAAAAAATATGTCCACCGAAATTGTGAAAATCGAAAAATTGGAGTATCCAGCCATCATCAAGTACCTTTATTTAAAAGGGTTGAGAGGTAAGCAAATTTACGAGAATATGCTTAATACCATTAGTGATCAATGTCCTTCGTATGCGACCGAGAAAAATTGGACTGCAAGCTTCAAAACAGGTAAATTTTTCATTGAAGATGATGACCGATCGGGAAGGCCAGTTTCTGTGTCAGTCCCCGAAAATATCGATGCAGTTCATGATATGATTTTAACAGACAGTCGAATTCGGCTAAAACGGATATCTGAAGCACTGAATTTTTCATACGAACGCGTTCATCATATAGTTCACGTCAATTTGGACATGAGAAAATTTGCTGCAAAATGGATCCCCAAATGTTTGAATGTTGACCAAAAGCATGCAAGGGTAGTAGCACCGCGTTCGATCTGTGCTCGATTTGAAAACGATGTAGACTTCTTCAACCGAATTGTTACTATAAATGAGACTTGGGTACGTTTCTGTGATCCAGAAAAAAAGCAACGATGGAATGGCGACACTCCGGTTCTCCAAGACCTAAGGAGTTTCGTTTCCAAAAATCTGCTGTAAAAGTTCTTGCTTCAGTTTTCTGGGATTGCCATGGAGTGATCATGATTGATTTTTTGGATAAGGGTAGAACAATAACTGGAGATTACTATTCGACATTTATGACCACCCTACGGGAAAAAATTGAAGAGAAGAGACGCGGAAAGCTATCCCAAGTTGTTTTGTTTTTGAAGGACAACGCCCCTGCACACAAATGTTATGTTGCCATACAAAAAATTCGTGATTTAGGGTTTGAATTACTAGAACACCCCCTTTATTCACCAGATTTGGCTCCGTCCGACTATCATCTTTTTCCTCAACTGAAAAAAAGTTTAAAAGCTCGTAAATTTTCATCCTACGAGGAGGTGATAAAAGCTGTGGAGGTCTGGTTTGCAGAGCAAGAAGAAATATTTTTTTTGAAAGGTCTAGAGACGTTGCAGGTTCGCTGTAATAAATGTATCCAATTAAGAGGAGATCGTATGTTGAGTAATAAAATATTTTGACATCGAAATTTTGTTTGGTTCTATAGTAGGCTAAGATTTTTTCAATATATCCTCGTATATTTAGAACATGTTCGCAATCACACTTTTTATGCAAGGAACCTCATATTGTTTTGAATATTTGTTTTTTTATTCTTACTCTATAGAACTAATGACGTGACTACAAATGGTTGAGTGACATAACGTAGTACATAAATATTTCTTTCTTTCTACTAAAACATTTTTTAATGATGGGTTTTCGGGTTTTTAGGCCGACGTTTATTTAGAGGAAATCTCGACGTTTCGCCAACACGAGTGGTTGTCATTTTCAAGAGAAATGTTTACAGCTTCGATAACTGAACACTACTTGGAATGCGTTGTCTCAGCCAGTATTTATGGGTCGACGTACTCGTACCTGCGTCCGGTGCCATCGTCCCTGCGTCGGGTACCCCTTCGGATTCATTAATTACCCGATATGGTGTTATTACCGTTTTCTTGAGAACAGGTAGCCATGCTTTATTCAATTGTAACCCTTCTTCAATTCTGTTGAAATTGTTGGGATGCTTTTTGATGTCGATTACTTTTCCCACAATTTCAACAGAATTGAAGAAGGGGTACAATTCCAGAAATTCATTTAGGAAATCAAGTGATAAGTTGTAGGTCAGACAAAAAATTTCTGGGTTTACATATTGATGATAAACTGAAATTTGAAGATCACATTGAAAGACTCAGACGAAAACTATCATCAGGATGTTTTGCAGTAAGTACCACTTCATGGGAACTTGGTGAAGATATGGCAAAGAGTGTGTATTATGCATTAGTTGACTCACATCTAAGATACGGAATTTGTTTTTGGGGATCATGTAGTCAATATCTTTTTAATACGGTTTTTGTTTTGCAAAAAAGAGCAGTTAGGTATATGTGCAGAGCTAAATTCCAGGATTCTTGCAAGCCACTTTTCATTAAACATAAAATTTTACCACTACCGTGCATTTTTATTTTAGAATCAGTATGTCTCATTCACAATAACTTTAAAAACGAAATCCATACGATTACCCATTATAACACCAGACAGCCACTAAATATAAAATTACCAATTCCAACATTGACACAGGTTAAAAATTCTATAATTTATAATGGTAAAAAATTATTTAATCATCTACCCAACAAGATTAAAATCATAGACAATAGAAGAAAATTAAAAAATTCCGTAAAAAATCTTCTTCTGGCAAAGGCTTTCTACTCATTAGATGAATTCTACTGTGAGAAGCTTTAGTGCTGTGAAATTCAACTTCGTCATCCCTTCTTAGCTATTTTATATTATGATAATTGTTCTAAGGTTTATTTTGTACTGACATTTTCCTAATTTTTTGTATATATTTTCTTATATTTTTCATAATCTTATATTTATACATTTTTTTGTTGACGATGGAAATTTTCTATAAATTTTTATTCTAATTACCTGTGTGCCAATTATGATGTATTTTTATTTATTATTCAATTTGTACTGGTATTTTTATATTTTTACTTGTTTGTAGTTGACCATTACGGTGAAAATATCGTACCAATTCTATTTTATTTACTTTTGCGCATAATATGTTGTTTTTAATTCATTATTTATTTTGTACCTGTTTGTTGTGCATGTATGGTATGTATGCGTATATGTATGTGTATGTATGTGTATATATATATATATGTAGAAACACAATAATTATTGTTAGGTATTTTCTTTTATGTGACTTTGTCAATAAGAATTATGTTCTTCAGACAATAAAGTATATTTGATTTGATTTGATAATGAATCCGAGGGGGTACCCGACGCAGGGACGATGGCACCGGACGCAGGTACGAGTACGTAGACCCATAAGTACTGGCTGAGACAACGCATACCAAACAAGTCAGTGATCGAAACTGTAAACATTTCTCTTGAAAATGCCAACCACTCGTGTTGGCGAAACGTCGAGATTTTCTCTAAATAAACGTCGGCCTAAAAACCCGATAACCCATCATTCATTCAACGATGGCCGCGAAAGCGTTTCACAATTTGTAAAAGATTTTTCACGCTCTTCTAAAGACATTTTCAGTAATGCAGATAGATTGACAGATTAAAAGGAACAAGACCAACTGAATTCCAATCGTGGTTTTGTCACATGTTTTCAAATTTTTGTGGCCCATTACGTTTGCATGATGATGCATGCTTATGGTGGTGAGATGAAAGTAGAAATTTCTGGATTGTATTTGCTCCTCCTTCAATAATTGATATTGTGGGACAGAGGTTCATTATATGAGTAGAGAATAAACTCTCTCTGTTCCAAATGGAATTTTTCGAAAAAAAAATCAACTACATGTTGAGTTCAACATAAAAAAATGTAAAAAATGAAATATTGATTATTTTTGCTTTATTTTTTGTGGTGACAAATTAGGTCATATTGTTTTCGAATTATTATTTCCGTCAACCAATTGTACCGAATGTACCCATTCGGAAGTCGTCGAGAGACTTGTGTGAGCTAGTGAAGACGCAGCTCTTACCTGTTAACGTGTGATGCCATGCACGAGATTGAAGACCATGCGGAGATTTGAACCCTCGAGGCTTCACTCCAAAGGCGAACGTTCTACCAGCACGGCCACCACGGAAGATTATTAACTATATTATCGTCAAAAAACTTTTCTAAGTATTGTAAGGGTTTGATATGTCCTCCAGTATCGTTAAGATTTCATCTGCATGGCAGAGTTTCAATTTGAAATATTTTAATTCTATTCCAACATAATTTGTCTGCTATCACATTAATTAACATAGATGACCTGAGAGCGACCCCACGAAGATCATAATTACCTTTATAGCAGGTACATCAGTTGCAGGCTATACAGTGCGCATCATAAGTGTTACCCCCCCTATCTAACTCGTTACGGGACTCTTGTTAGGAAAATCGCCGAGACACGAGACACGAGACACGATTTTTGATGTCTACAGTGTACATTCTCGTATGAATAGTGCACCCCTAATTTCATCCCTGACTGGAGGGGAGCAACCCTGTCAAAAAATTTAAATAGCATGGGGTGATGAGTGATAGCTCATTTGAAAGGGGGTTTTATTCTCTATTCAACCGTGCAAAGGAATTGAAATATGTTACATTATTTCAAGAGTTATGAATGTTTAAGAATAACGACAATTAACGTAGCGCACTCACCCTTCGAATTACAAAGTCGGCCCTGTATGATATCGGTGTTGGGTCAGACGTCAAGTGAGACGTATTTGTCGTGTGCGTAGATATTAACTGCACGTTTTTGTAGGTGTTTTTGGGTGTTTGCGGATAAATGGTCAATACAAGAAAATGATATCACGGATAGTGCGAGTAAGTGTAGTCTAGCTGTTAGTTGTGCTTGCTAGTCATCTTCAAATAATGGTTGCACCACGTGCGTTGAATGAGAAATGCGAAGCAATTGTAATTTTTGGTGAGGCTCATCGAAATTATCATGAGGCAGTACGAATGTTCAATGAACGTTTTCCGGATCACCCTATTGATAGACATTATTTCAAACAATTAGTGGCAAAATTTTATGAGAACGGCAGTGTGCAAAATAAACCACGTTCTGGGCGATCAATTACAGGAGAAGATAAACAAGTGGACATTATGAGCGAGTTTGTGAATAACCCGTCCTCATCGAGTAGAACTGTAGCCTTGAATTGTGAGGTTTCGTAGATGACGGTATTGAGAATTCTGAAAAAAAATAAATTTCATCCGTACAAAATAAAAATGGTGTATGAACTGACGGACGATGATCCAGACCGCTGTCTAGAATATTGTGAAATAGTATCTAACAATATTTTACAAAATCCCAGCTATTTAAAACATATCTGTTTCAGTGATGAGGCTACTTTTTTTTTAAACGGTCATGCGCATAGACAAAATGTGAGGTACTGGTCCGATGAAAATCCTCGACTGTTTCGCGAAACTCATACCCAGTTTCCCCAAAAAGTTACTGTGTGGGCAGGGATACTGGGTCACCATATTATCGGTCCGCTATTCATTGAGGAAAATTTGACGGGTGCCCTCTATTTGAAAATGCTGGAAACAGTGATAGATCTACTCATAGTGACAACTGTCGAAAATAATCCAGACGAATTTCACATGGACATCATACTGCAACAAGATGGAGCTCCTCATTTTGCAGTTGCTGTCAGGACATATTTGAATACTGTTTATGCAGGACGATGGATCGGGCGTCGAGGATCTGTGGAATGGCCTCCAAGATCACCAGATCTAACTCCTTTAGATTTTTTCCTATGGGGTTACACAAAATCTAAAGTCTACGAGACTCAGTGTCACTCTATTCAGGAGTTGCGTGCGCGGATTACGGAAGTGTCTGCAACAATTACTCGCTATACCTTGCAAAGCGTCAGGACTGAAACACAAAATAGACTCTATTTTTGCCAGGAGGTCAACGGGGAACATTTTGAACATTTACTGTAATAACAGAAAAAGTTAGTGTTGGTTCAGTTGCTTTCCTGTTTGTGGTGTAATTCTTTGCACGGTTGAATAGAGAATAAAAGCCCCTTTCAAATGAGCTATCACCCACCACCCCATGCTATTTAAATTTTTTGACAGGGTTGCTCCCCTCCAGTCAGGGATGAAATAAGGGGTGCACTATTCATACGAAAATGTACACTGTAGAAATCAAAAATCGACGTGTTTCGGCGATTTTCCTAACAAGAGTCCAGTAACGAGTTAGATAGGGGGGGTAACACTTATGATGCGCACTGTATAATAAGTATCCGAGATATCTTGTCGCATTCACACACTTGATAACGACAGGAGATGTTAACTGTTGAAACGTCGTGACTCAAACACATGCAAATAATTTATTTTCTCCACGATCATCACAGAATTTACCAATTCTGAAATCAAATTTGATTACAGAATGCTGGAATTCTCTCTCTTGAGATTTAAGAAGTATTCTGCAACACCTCTGCCCCCATGCAATTTAAATGTATTTACATTCTCTCTCTTGTGATAGAATAATATTCTCACACTGGTTAGCAATAATAACATTAGCCTTGACGCAGTTGATTGTCATCGTAGTGGCAAAATTTGAGTGTCAAAATTATTACTGTCACGTTTCCTATCTTTGATCGTGGAGTATAGTCTGCTACTCGGTTAGAATGAAAATTCGTGATGCTCGTGGTTCCTCACGCTCGCCTTCGGCTCGCGCTCGGAACTTTCCACTCGCATCGAATTTTCATTCTAACCTTGTTACAGAATATACTATTCTTTGTTTCAAGACAATGAAAAACCAGAATAATTCTACTGACAATAACACATTGTCAACCACTTTCAAACAAAAGTTATGCATGTCTCCTTCTCAGATCTTCAAAAACTGACGATAAAGCACGAATTGGAATGTTTTGAGTGACAGCATAATATTTCAATCAGTTGAAATTTATCATGGATTAGAAATAATATTTGATGATACAGCTTTCATGTTTGAAATCTTCAAAAGAATGCCACGAAATGAAAAACTATTTTTCAGCGTCGACGAAAATCAGAGCAAAAATAATATAATTAACTTTTTATCGCCCTTCCAACTTCAATAGTCCCTAACAAAATTTTCAACACGTCGGAGAAGTTATAGTTTGTGTATAAATTCTTTCGTGTAATTCCCAGTTCAACAGACAGCAGTGGGAATTGAGAATTTACTGCCGCTCTCCCGAAGGAAAGTCCTGGCATGCTTCCAGAAATACTAGAATTTAATCGGAATAAGATTATTCAACTTCTCACTATGAAATTATGATTTGTCTCTCACGAGAAGCTGATGCTTATCGAATTATCCGCAGTCTGCACTGCAACAGAGAGACTGCCATAAGTTACAAAATGGTAAAACAGATAATATCTACCGGGTGGCAACTTTGTTACTTCCTATTATTTCACCTTCACAAATTGTGATGTGTTGTAATACATTTTCCCGGATAGATATTCATGAAGTGATTGAACTTATGGTGTTGCTTTTGAATCGAATGGACGGGTATTGCTGATATGAATATTCAGTACAACATTCAGATGTTTACTTTTGGAAACAGCTTTTAATTGATGTATATTGATCTATAATGAAACTATGTGTTACTGGCTTCCTGTTGTTGACTTCCTTCGTTTCTATTTTTATATCAAAGTGTTATTTATTTATTTATTTATTTATTAAGATACAAACAGGACTAGCCTAAATTACATGTTTCTATAAAATTAATTAATGCCTAGAAAACAATGATAAAGCACATCATACATTTTTTATTGACAATTGGAACTGTAGGGATTTATATCACCAAGACTGTAGCGTTTTAATTTTGCCCGTAAAAATCATAACAAAAAGAGGAAACAAAAACAAATGAAGAAAGATAGATGTGTCAATTTGATCCCATGTGGTGTGTTACGAGTTGACAATTTTCATAACTTCGGACTTGAATCTTCGCTGATTGACATCGAATATACCATAGCTTGCTACTGAGTCTATGTTATTATAGAGGTGACAAAGTCTTTCAACAGAACTCTTGCCTTTTGTGTGAAATGTCTGTTGCCGAGGTATCATTCCCCTCGGGCCAATATAAAAGTTGATTTGTTGTAATAAATAACTACCGTGAATACAATTATTTAGTAGTTTGAAAAGAAACATTAAGTTACTAACACGCCTTCTAACATCTAGCTTAATTATGTTGAATTATTTTCTTATATGATTATATGAATTATGATCAGGAGTGTTTTTTTATAATATAAATATTTCAGAAATTTATTTTGTATCGTTTCAACGCTTTGACAGAGATACTGTTGTGGGGGGTCCCATATTATGCTTGCATACTCTAGCTTACTTCGTAAGAGTTTCAACACTTCAGTATCTTTAAAGTCAAACGTGGATCTCTTCACAAACCCAATCATTTTATTGGCTTCTCGAATGATTTTATCTATATGACTATTAAATTTCAAATCATTTTGAAAAAGATCTCCCAGGTCAAGTTTGGTGGTGACTCTATCTAGTGGTTTATTTTGCATATGATATACGAAATTATGTGGGCTCCTGTTTCTGCTAAACGTTAGCACTTTACACTTTGACTGGTTGAATAATAACTTGTTTTTCACTGACCATATTGAAATTTTGTCTAAGTCCATTTTGAAGCTCCAAGTAGTCATTGACGCCGGTGATATTTCGAAAAATTTAAAAGTCATCAGCATATAATAAGCAGTCAGATGAAACTTCCTTGGGCAAATCGTTAATAAACACGAGGAACATTAGCGTTGTACATTAGTGTTGTACATCTTCGCACTTGATTTTACCGTACTGATGAGAGCTTAAGCTCGAAACACGTGTCTACGGTTACACAACAATTTGAGGGTTTTACCCAATAACTTTTCTCTTTATTTTTTCATATCTAGCCCCTCGATAAATCCTTTCTGATTTATATTTTTCTAGGTAGGATTGTCATGCTGGTAGCTACAGCTCCATCCGTGGCAACGTTAGTTGTTGCCTAGAAATCTCAAGGTCTTTTAACCGAAGCCACAAATGTGTGGTTGGCTTCCTGTTGTTGACTTCCTTTGTTTCTATTTTTACATCCAAGTGTTGTACATCTTCGCACTTGAATTTACCGTACTGATGAGAGCTTAAGCTCGAAACACGTGTCTACGGTTGCACAACAATATGAGGGTTATACCCAATAACTTTTCTCTATATATTTTCATATATAGCCCCTCGATAAATTCTTTCTGATTTTTATTTATTTATTTATTTCATCCAAACATACCATACAAGTCTAATTACATGGATATCTTTCAATAAATACATGCTTACATAACAATGGTAAAAAGAAAAAAATTAATAAATACAAGAAAAAATAAAATAAAATAAAATGACTTATGTCAGTCAAATACCGAGGGATTGATACTAAATGCAAACGCGAATTCTTGAAATATTGTTGTCAAAGTGTCATATCGATAATTTGAGTTACAACTGCTTTTCTATACACTTTCTGTGACAGAGTCCAATTCAGGTCTATAATAGCATTGAATTCATTTGCAAGACGAAGCATACCTACAAGAGGGGCCTTTTCGGAGCATGATAGTGGTATAGTGAATATGGTCGAAAAACATGTTCTTCTGGGTGAGTTTATCTTATTATTGAGAAGTTTGAATAGAAAAGATAGTGAACCGACTTTCCGCCTATTTTCCAAGGACAATATTTTAAACTCATTTCTCAATATGACCTTATGACCTCACCGTATTGTAATCTGGACGAACATGATATTTTTTTAAATAAAGATATTGTTAAAATTAATTCTGAACTTTCTCTAATTCGAATAATTTCGGTTGATATTCGCAGAACCATATGTTAGAGCCAAACTCCAGTTTACTCCTGACAAGTGTGAAGTAAAGTAACTTGAGCGTATGTATATTGCTGAAATTTCTAGTTTGTCTGATTATGAATCCCAACATTCTGCTCGTGGATTTCCTTGTATTTTCAATGTGGGTAAAGATAATGAGTTATTAAATACCAGACCTAAGTCTCTTACCTCTGTAGAACGGTTGAGGATCTCTCCATTCAACATGTATTGGAAAATAACAGAATTCTGCGTACGTGTTATTTATATAACCCTACATTTTGCTAAATTAAGAAATAGTTTATTACTACAACTCCAATCATAGAGGTTATTGAAACTTTTCTGTAATAATACGCAATCCCTAACTGTTTGAATATTTTTGAAGATTTTAAGGTCATCCGCGAACATTAGGCATTCTGAATGTTTGAACACATCTGGCAAGTCGTTGATAAATAGCAAGAAAAAAGGGGACCCAGGTTGGAACCCTGAGGAACTCCTGATGTAGCTTCTAACTTCGCTGAATATCTTCCCTGATGTCTAACGATCAAGACTTTGACTACATTTATCTCACAACTTTGGATCCGCTCAAAATGGGTTTGACTTGACTGGATCCGATTCACCTAATCGATACATACAGTGATCGGATTGGATTGAATCACTCAAGTCAATTCCATAAAATATAGGATTGGACCCAACCGATCGCCTTGAAGAGAAGTGAAATTACGAGATAAACGAGTTTAAAACTGACGAATGACAGGTAAAAGAAGCCAAATTCAGATTAGTGTTTGTATTGACAAATGTCTTTCTCAAAATGGAGAGAAAAATAATGATTCAGAAAAGAAACGTATGGTCCAAAGAAGAGAGCAGTTTTTTCATTCAGCTGATTAAGGAAAAATATATTTTGGAACTCATGGGTGGGAAAAGGATTAGGGTTCAAATGAAAACCACAGATCCACGGAACAACACTTCGTGATTTAATTCGCAGAACACAAGAAATTTAAGGTTACGAAATTCGACATTTTGCTGTGAAGTTTGCTTTTTTCAATCGGATTGAAGAATAGGATTCTTCGATCCACTTAAATATTGCGATATAAACTGAAGGGTGGTTTCACTCGACTCAATGCTATTGAATTTGAGGCGGTTAGAGATCGTCTAGATAAACGTAGTCTTTGTTTTCCAAATAGTTTTTGATTAGTCTAAGAATATTGTTTGTCAAACCATATTTATTCAAGTTCAACTATAGTACGTCATGATTGACTTTGTCGAATTCTTTGCGAAAGTCCGTGTAAATCGTATCTAGCTGTGATTTATTTTCTAATTTCTTGCAGACATAGTTAGTAAATGTTAAGAGGTTGGTTTTAATGGATTTATTTCTAACAAAACCATGTTGTTCAGGATTTATATATTTTTCGACATACCGATATAAATACTTTTGCCGGTGCACACATTATAGATATAGGTCTGTAATTTTCGATATGCGTTTTTTTCCCATGTTTAAACATTGGAGTAACTGTAGATGTTTTCCATTCAATTGGGAAAATTTTTTGTGATAAAATGAAGTTGAAAATATGTAGAAGGGGTTGCCTCAACCAATCACTACAAGCTTTGATAACATAAGGTGGTATACCATCTATTCCCACTGATTTCTTGGGTTTCCATTTTTTCGTCGCATTATCATAGTCAGATTCTATAACCAAATTTAACGAAAACCTATCGTTGAACGCACTGAAATATTCCGTAGAATTGATGTTATAGGTTGATTTTGTTAAGTCAAATACTGAAGAGAAAAAAATTGCAAATGCATTGGCTATTTTCGTTTCATCAATAATTGAACCATTGTAAATGAATTTTCCCTCATTTGTACTATTTTCTCTCTTATTATAAATTACTTGTATTTTCCGTTGAATCTATTTCGACTTTTTCTGTATATTTCTTTTCTTCTGATTTGATATATACTTCTTGCAATAAGCTTTTATATCATTTAAAATTATATAATGTAAAAAAATGATGGGTTTAATTCATTTCAAAATTCATTTTCTTTTTTTTAGTGCATTCAAAAGAAAGATTTTTTCTAAATAGTTTTTTTTAAGTTTATTTATTATTCATGCGTCTTGACAATAGGGAATATGCATAATTTTTTATTATTTGTTTAATACATTTTTCACTTCGATACAACATAGTAAAAAATATAAATACGGTTGAAAGTCTTGGAATTAATTTTTAAAATAATATATAAAATACCATTTGAATTTGACCTTTTTGAACGCCTCCATTTTCGCGCGCTGTAGATGACGTCACATGGCGTGATCAGTGTTGTTCTTCTTCAGTGTCGTTCGTTGAGACGTACTCTGATTGCTCTACCTGCTTGAAGTTGATATTTTATAAAAGAGTAAGACTAACGCAGTACAAGTGTTAGAGAGAGATGAACATATGTGAAAGTGATCTCGATCAACCAGAGCAGTCTTCAATGAACAAGCCTTTCTATAGTTATGGCCATTGACACTATTGACAGTTATTGAATAGGTTAGGGATTTGTAGTTTTAATCGCTATTACGATAATGGAAAATGCTAAAAAATCACTTTTAGTCATTGCTCCTGATAATTTACGATTGTCACTAGACCAAAATCGCACTATGTAATGGAAAACTACAAATATATAAATAAAAACAAATTTTCTTTGAAAGACGACTAGCACAGTATGAATATCAACACAAATAAATTTCATAACGTGCCATGTGACGTCATTCTTCGTTTCGACCAATGGTGATGCGTTTCGCAAATTTGAATTCCGCGCGTTTATTATGCACTTTTTGATTAAGTTTTATGGAGTTAAATACAAACTAAATGAGAAACTAATGGTTTAGGTGTAATTTCAAGACAATAAAGTATACGAGTATGAGGTAAAAAAAAGTAAATTTAAATCACTTGCATATTCCCTATTCTTCTTGCTGTCTTCTGTTTCAGAACAATATCATATATTGAATATTCATCGTCTCTAGCACGTTCTCTCTGATAAAAATGTTCAAAAATACTATCGGAATTTAAATTTATATCCCTCATACATTTGACGCCATGTGTGCCTCGCTACATAAGGTCAAAACTGAAAAATTCAAGTCAAATAATGTGATTTATAAATGTGTACGTATGTTGAACGAATTCATTCCGAACTGTCATCGCCGTTTTTATGTTTTTATGTGTCTGCCGAATGGATATTCGTTTTTAAGTCCCTTGTACCATACGTTTTAATCTATGCGTTTAATAATGAATAATGGCCTAATACATTTTCATGTTGTGTAACATTATACATTTTTCGGTTGTTGTCGACGCATAATTTTTTAGTAATGGGACTTTCTAATCGGAGGTGTTAACACTTCGAATATTTTCGAATTTTTCTCATTAACCTGTCACCGTGACGAATGGTTGATTTCGTTGATTATTTATATCACTGCAACTCTAGGAAATATGAGCGTACCATCATTCTTTCAGCTAAGCCCGGTGAACATTTGTTTGTGAATACCTTGATTGTAATGAATAGGTTTAATTCATCCTAGTGGCTTATGGAAAATAATGATGGCTTTTTAACGAATGTGAGTATGTCTGGCGGCCAACTACACAATCAATTATGCTTAAGTGAGTGTTGATTATAGAGCGATAGTGTATTTTTGTTATAAATTACACATCTGCAATAATTATGATTTATTGGTATTTTTTGAGTTTTTGAACATTTTGGTACTAGAAAATTATTTTATGTTACATACATTCACTTTAAAATCAAAGAAATTTTTAATATGTTTGGGAATATGGATGATGACCTTGGGGAATTCTTCGCCAGAATGAATAACATGAGGGATTCAATCAAATTCATAATGGAAAAAGAAACTAATAGTACCCTATCGTTTCTCGATGTGAAAGCTGAAAGAACAGACACTGGACCTCTGTTTACAGGAAGAAGACACACACAGGACAGTACCTCAACTACGGCTCTAATCACCCAAACTCCACAAAGAGGGGAATCGTAAGAACGTTGGTGGAGAGAGCAATGTCTATTTGCAACAACCAGGAGTCATTGGAGGCGGAAATTGACCACATCAAAAAGGACCTACGCCGAAACGGATACTCCGAGAAACTCATAGGAGAAGTTCGGAAACAACTCGAAATAACCAAGACAACCGAAGGAAGACAACAAAACCCCGTTCTCATTCTTCCCTATATCAGGGGTATCTCCGAGAAGATCAGAAGGACCGGAAATAAATACAACATCAAGAGTTGCTTTCAATCCGGCAGTACCTTACGAAGCTTCCTCACCAATACGAAACCAGAGAACACAACAGAATCCAGCAAAAGCTGTATTTACAAAGTCCCTTATGAATGTGGAGATTCCTATATCGGAGAGGCCAAGAGGGCATTATCAGTAAGAATAGCCGAACACAAAAAGTGGACTCAACGAGGGGAAACATCAAAATCGGGAATTGCTGACCACGCCTGGACAAAACACCACCGAATTCTTTGGGACGAAGCTAGTGTTCTTCATAGAGAGGATCATTGGATCAAACGGAAATTTATGGAGACCACCTATATAGAAGCCAATAGTGCCTTCAGTCAACCAAGCGTGGAAAGTAAAAACGTATGGAAGCCGCTCATGGACCGTTTTGGAGGAAGAAAAAGCGCGTAACCACGCGCGCCACAAGACCGCGCGTAATTACACCGTAATTACACTTTAATTATAGACCTATAAAAGGTCGCGTAGCATCTGATTTTGTCATTATTCACCAGAAGACGATTGCGGATTCAAGCAATTGAAACGTTGTGAAAAATTTGAAAGAGATAGAAATCTTTCAACCATTAAGATGATGGACGTCCGAAATATAAGTAATCAATTCATTAATAGTTTATTGAAAAAACAACCAAACTGCTTCATCACCATATGCCATCACTTCATTTTAACATACGTTTTTATATTATAAACATGATTGAATTTATTCAGTGAACTCTATAGAGGGTCCTTTGGAAATAACCGCCTCCATAATGGCAATTAAAATTTGAATAGATTACATCAAAAGTTATAAAAGACGTCACAAAAGAAGGGTGTAATCCACCCAGCGAAACCCTCGAAAAGATTATAAAAGCCCAATGCTCACATTATGAAGTAACAGAAGGACACGTGGTAGGTGCCGGAAATGTATCAAATTTTGACCACACCCTACCTTTATGATCCTGATGAAATATGTTATTATGTAAAATAACATTTTACACGTGTTGAGTGCCTCTATTTCGCACATGAATTCTCTCTATGGATTTATTGTATACAACAGGGTTCGCGATTTTGATTTGTTTATATTTCTGGTGTTTTCCAATTCCTTTCAATGTTCAAAATTCTATTTGTGTGTAATTTTAACTTATACGACAACTTGATTTAGAAAAATTGGTGTTCTTACACATTTTGTAGCTGACACTGGCTCAAGTGCAATTAGACTTAATAGAGTTGTTTATTGAATGAAAGTTTGTTTTTGTGGAGGATATTCGTTTCTTGACATACCTTTTTGGGAATTATAACCTTCCACAGTCTGAAAATGAAAAAATGTTAATTCAAAGAAATCTGTACAAGTGTAGAGGGGCAATAATCAATTTGCCCCGATCAGTTACTGCGTTTAGAAGACTATTGTCTTGAAAACAGTTTATTATTTCGTCAGTAACGTATCGAATACTAAATTTGCCTATACGACGAGAAAAAAATTTAAACTGACTAAAAATACTTATCTTTTTCGAAGACGTTGACGTTTCGGAGACTAAATCTGTCTCCGTTATCAAAACTCGAAGGATGAAGACTTTCATATCCAAGCTGACAAAAATAGAATTTTAGCAAGTCTTTATCCTTCGAGTTTTGATAACGGAGATAGATTTAGTCTCCGAAACGTCAACGTCTTCGAAAAAGAGAAGTATTTTTAGTCAATTTAAAAAATTTTCTCGTCATATAGGCAAATTTAGTATTCGATACGTTACTGACGAAATAATAAACTGTTTTCAAGACAACAGTCTTTAAAACGCAGCAACTGATCGGGGCAAATTGATTATTGCCCCTCTACACTTGTACAGATTTCTTTGAATTAACATTTTTTCATTTTCAGACTGTGGAAGGTTAAAATTCCCAAAAAGGTATGTCAAGAAAAAGTTGTTTATATTTTCAACGCTGAAAATATTACTAAAATTAATTTGTTCTGAAAATTGTCGAGAAAGTTTTTATATACTTTGAAACTATCAAGCTATGTTGAAAGCTCAGAGGTCTCATAATCATCAGTCTGAAACAGTGCGGAAATGTAAATAAATTACACCAAATTATTTGTGAACGGTACCATTTGTAGCTAATCTGAGTTCCATATGAATTGGGGAATTACCAGCAAATGTAGTCCCTTAGGTATCACCTCAGAAAGGTTGCAGATAGACAGAAAACTGTAGTTTTTGGGAAGTATAAGTAAAGCATAATTTTCAGAATTTTTACTTAAACTAGAAGAAATTACTTTACCAGAACCTATCTCAAATAGTCCCAAGAAATAAAAGCATCGTGCAATGTTTGGACAATCTGGAATTTCAAGTATGCTGGGTTTTTTCATTCAAAAATGTTTTCTGAACACTACAGAGTTGTCATGTGCATGGGAATCTGAAGTTGAAAGAAAAAAAAATTTATACAATTCGCGGAAAATTATAGATAGTTCAATGCGACTAATAACTAAATTCTAATGGTTTGTAATTGACAGAACAATTTCGGGCATTATTTCTCCAACATTATTAGTTTGAACTTAATGAAAAAACGAATTAGTGAGTTGGGGAGACAGGTAGGTGTGCCTAACCGTGTGAAAATTTTAATATTGCATAATATATTACAATCAGATATTATTACCAGATTGAGTTAGAATAATGTCAACAAACTCTTTTTCAGAATTCTATAAAAATTGGTTTTTTGAAGTCTTCTAACTACTACATACAGAACGTTGAAACTATACATACAAAATAATTCATCGACCACGCGAAAATACTTCAAAAATAAATGAATTTTACTCACTAATGTGGCATAGGTATCTGTTTCTGAATTGTTTCACCCAGTGGTGTATTTATTAAATGCAGTCATAAAACATGTTTTTGACATTTTTTATAGGACAGCAGTAGGACAAAATGAATTGGTTCCTTCAAGGGTCCTTTTAATAACAAGTAAAGAAGATTTTCATCTGCACATATCTGAAATGGCGCCTTGTTCAAAGTGAAGGTATATTGAGCTAAGTAATGAAACTTAGAATGAGAGCTTTCTAACATTTAATTAAATGAAGTTCTTGCTTTCATAAGGTGGAAATGCTCATAATAGTGTAGACAATATCGTCTCAATCAAAGTCAAGTTGTGTTAATTGATGATTTGCGCATCCATAATAGCACAATTATGGGGTGCCCCAAGCGTCAGTATACGGAACGAAGTAGGTTTGGAAAGTATGTATTCAAACTATATCGGCAACTAAATTGGAACAAATTTTTATGGAGTTGCTTGATGGCTACAGTTCATCAAAATCACTTGAAATTTCAATAAAAAGAGTCAATCTGTGTAATTAATTACTTGTTTATTTTGTGGAATCTCATGATCACTTTAATGAAACGGAAGAAACACTCTTTTATCTTATTTTCACTAGTTTTTTATTTTCAAATAAAAAGAGTCAACTTTATTTCTCATTCTATTGAATTGATCCACCAAATCTCAGAGAAATTATTCTTGGTCTGAATTCAAGCATTCTAGAGGGCTAAAAGTCAGTAAAATATCTTAGGATAATTATAGATAGACACGTCAGATGGGATTGCAGAAGACATATTTGTTAACAAAGTTGAAGGAATAGTTTTAGCATCATTATCATCATTTTTTCATGTTTTAGCAAATGTTTGAAATAGTTTTTTAGTGTGAAACAATTGAAAATAGTCTACTTTGTTTTGAAACAAGAGTAGTATGTGTTGGGTGGGTAAATTCTTAATGTTGAATATTTTTTTGTATTCGTTGTGTATTTTATATAACAAAATATTAGTATTCATTCATTCAAAAATGGCAATGAAATGAAAAGAATAGGATGGTTTGAATTAATACCGTGTCTATAATAAAGTCCGTAAAAGTGGTATTGGAGGAAATTGTTCATTCTCAACTGATGCACTTTTTTATCAATGTTTCTGAATTGTTTTTCTATACTAATGTTGAAATTTAGCTTGCACGGTCTCTATTGTGCCACCTTGTTTATACAATGAAAAGATGACTGAGATTCTAGCATGAAACGAAAACCTATTATCCACTGAACTACAAGATGTAAATATTGAATCGAGTGGAACGCTAAGCTAATCTGCATTCAGAACTGAATATTTTCCAAGATGTTTTGGTTATCGATTATGCTTTTTGTTTCTTATGGAAATGGGAGATTTCAAATCAAAGAAAATACCTAGGATCATGAGTATATTCTGATCGCGACTATGGTTCAAATTCAGAGAACGGATTACCCAAGTGTTATATATCATTCATATACACAGAAAAAATGCTGGTTTGTAATTAAGTATAACAATAGTCTTGAAAAAATATTCTCCAACTAAATTTTATTACTTTCGAATTGAAAGGATTTGTTTTGAAAGAAGAAAAAGCTACTTTCTTTTTGAAAAGAGAGATATTCTTGATTGACAAGATTACGATCCATTTCATTGGATGTGTTGTATTCTCAATCCAACAAGATTAATTGTCTACAAATAAGAAAGGATATACAGTTAATTAGAGTTTTGATTTGTATTCTTTTGAGAAAATGCAAAACTAACATTCAAATGAGTTAGAGTTAACCGTAGGCTTAATTTTAACATTGAATCAAAATAAAAGTATTTTAAGAACTAGAATATTTATTCTCAATTGTAGAAACATATTCTAGTTCGAATATTTTCCATAATTTTATTAGGTATAGCTATATTTTGGTTGAAACCAATGAAAACTTATATCAATACTAGGCCCAGCCAATACTAGGCCCAGCTTCACCTAAGAATAGGCTGTTCTGACTTGAATTATGTTATACTTGAAAGTAGACGTAGTGGGGTTGATCGTTGCGTCTCGTGTCGATCGAGATTGTCCGATTGATTTGGCGGTAGGCCGGTAGGCGACATAAGTGTTTACGACGTTCAGGTTTAGGTGTTAATCTGTCGAAATTTGTCTTTTCTCTTTTTGGATTGTTCCCTAGTTCCCATAATTGTTGTGAAGAAATGGAGGAACTTCTACGAGAATGGCAATTGGAAGACCTGATTCAACGTTCAACGGTAAGTAGTTATATTTAATTAACCAAAACAGTGATTATAACATAGAGTATAGCGTCCTGTTGTGATATGTTTTCGCCAAATTTTGTCTATAATATCTGTAAATTATATTGGTGGGTATAAGACTGAATCAATTATGTTTGGCCAGGTATACCTACGTTTCTTAGACACCTTTCTATGCATACAATAAATTATATAAAATATAATAAATTTATTCGTTGTTAGGCAAAATATTATTACTTTAAATCAATATATGATGTGAAGTTGGTGGGTATATACGCATTACATTAAAGATGCATTTTGTTTTTTTAGATCATGAAAAACGTCTCAAAACTGTCTGAAGACTTGATCAAACAATTAATAGCTAGTATAGGGAAACGCATTATGTTCATTGAAAACTGGAAAAAACTTGCAGAAAAGTCGTCGGTATGTACCTATAGGTCATTCTTATACTCTTTTCTGTAACTTGTTTATTATCTATCTAGTACGTACTGGTGATATCTTGCAAGTGCATTTGTTTTTCTCACCCGATGATACTGTTATACAGTATGTATATTTGTGCCTGTTTTTATATAATATTTTATTTTTATATTGCATGAAAACAATGTATTTTGATTTAGAAATAAGTGTTATGCTCAGGAGCAACTTTGTTCTGTGATAAACCCCCTGAAAGGAAAATAAGTTATTTTTTGTTGCAAATAAATAATGTGTTTAAAAATTCACTGCTGAACAGTTTCATTCAAACCCTTATGCCCTGCCGTATCTCAATCGCGTAGATTTTTTTCTGCATTTTTAATCTTCATCTTTGAAAGAACGATTTAATTACCGATCTGTGCTGCATTATTTATACTTACTCATAAATTTATAGATACAGTACTTTTGGACATTTCTTCTGCATCGAAATTAACATAGTCTTGAATACTCTTTAGCTTTGGTTGAGTGTACATCAACAGCAAAATTTAATTTCATGACCATTTTTACAATTTCAATGCAAACAAAATTCATAGGCATACAATCTATAAAACTAGAATAGATTTGCATTTAGAGTAGGTATTTTAATTTTGACGAGTATGATTAAGTTGTACTGAGCTTTACTATAATGGATGGAATTTAGATGATATTGAAGCAAATGCAAATTATTTTAAACCTAAATCGTGAATAGTATTGACACAACTCTTTTTATTCTTATTTCAGGTTAATTTATTCTTGCTCTGAGATTTAGAAAATAGTTCTTTTGAAAATAACTATACTTACTCGAAGTTTACTTAGCTTTCAGTTGAAAAAAAAAACATTTATTGCAAATGGTTCTAGAGTTAGTTCTATCAATTTTATTCTCTGTCGAAGGAAAAATAGAATTTACATTATACATACCTAAACTCACTGGAAGTATTTCTTTTATTCCTCTGAAAATAAGTAAACTTTTGCTGAAAAACAATGCTATATTTCATTCCATTCGACTTATTCTCAGTTGAAGTTTTGCTAGATTTTGAAATTATTGTTACTATACTATTGTCAAGTTTATTCTTTTTCATTGTGAGTGAAGTAAATGGATGGATAAAAGAATAACGTTTATTTTGAATTGAGTATAGTTCTCTTTGCGGATATATGAGTCTATCTTAGCTTTCAATCAAGACTATTACTCTTGCTTATAGTGTACATTTTTTTCTGTGTAGTTTTCCTATATCTCGTATTGGAAATGCGCTTTAACACACACCAGGGGGTTCATTAATCCATTTACGCAATAAATAATCTTTAAAAAAAACATTTTAGAGAAATGCTTTTATATAAATGCACAAAAAAGGAAATACATTTCAAAGTTTAACCCATCATTTTGTTACATTATAAAATTTCAAATGATATAAAAGCTTGTCGCGAGAAGTATTTCTTATTGTAAATTAAATTCAAAATTACCTCAAGATATATTCTCGCGGCAAGCTCTTATATCATTCGAAATCTCCTAAGGTAACAAAATGCTGGGTTTAAATCACTTTAAAATAAATTTTCTTCATTTTAGTACCTACATTTAAATAAAAGCCATAAAGAAAAACTGAAGAAACGTTACAAAATTTGTATTTACTCTCTAAAATCACCAAAATCTCAAAAATGAAACGAATTATCAAAAAATATATTTGAACAGTTTTATAGTTTCCGAAGAGTTCTATAAAAAGTGTCTATGAATTTTTTTTCATATCTTGAAAAAAAAAATGTGGATACGATTTGGAATTTTTTTCAAATATCAAAAATTCGAAAACGAAAACAGATGTCGAAAAAATGTATATCAACAGTTTAATTGTACTCGAACAGATTCACAAAAAGTTCCAAGACTTTTTTTAACCAATATCGAAAAAATTTATATAAACAGTTTCATTGTCCTCAAACAGATTTACAAAATGATCCTATGAAATTTTTTCATATCTTGAATAAAAAAATAATTTGTGGACTTGGAAGAATTTTCCGTTTTTAGTATTCTTGAATATCAAAAACTCGGAAATTTCGAAAAAATGTATATGAACAGTGTTAGGTTTTGAACATGCTGTATTTCTATGCATGTTGAATGAATATGGTAGCGTTTGTTTTTATACAAAAAAAAGTTGTAAAAAATTGAAAAATGTATAGACTTGACAAGTTGACATAGAGAATTTGAATTGTTGTTTTGTTGTTTGTTAATTTTTTTTTCCGTTAACCAGCTGTCGTCCTCTTACGAATGGCAGCCCTCAAAATTCGAAACTTGTGCGAGCCAAGGATTAACGAGGTCTTACCTTTTAACGTGCGATTCCTAGCACTTTCTCGGGCCATCAGAAAAAATTCTGCAGTCGCCATGGTTTGAACCACCGCCGATCAGCAGCCAGTGACTAAAACAATCGACGAATTCAATAGGGATTTAAATAATCTAAAACAAACAGTTTTATTGTTCTCGAACAGATTTAAAAAAAGTTTAAAAATATTTTTGAAAAACCAAACAGGAGATGTGCACTTCGAAAATATTCAATTTTTTTTGTTTTTAGACACCAGAAACTCGAAAATAAAACGAGTTATCGCAAAAATGTGTATGAACAGTTTTATTCTACTCAAACAGAAAAATTTAGAAGAATTTTCCGTATTTTTTTAATCTCCAAAATTACGAAAACGAAAAAATATATTTAAAAACATTCGAGATATGGCTTTGAAAGAATTTTCCGTTTTTTTAAACTCCAATAATTCGAAAACAAAACGAGATATCCAAAAAATGTATATAAATAGTTTCAATATAATCAAACAGATTTACAAAAAGCTTCCATTAATAATTTTCAATTTTGAAAAAAATTAGATGTGAGCTAAGAAAAAATTTCCGTTTCTTTTTGTTTTTGAACACCAAAAACTCGAAAACGCAACGAGTTATCGCAAAAATGTATTTGAACAGTTTTATAGTACTCAAACAGGTTTAAAAAGTTCCTATGAAATTATTTCAAATCCTGAAAAAAGAAATTGAGATTTTTTCTGAATCTCGAATAAGTCGAGTAGCCTAACCAGTCGTGTATCCAATCAGTGATGGCCAACAATCATAGTTTAAGTCACGGAAAATAAATATTTTCCCTAATATTAATAGTCCGGGAAATATTTCAATAAAATCGAAAAATTGAGATATTGACTAGAAAAATTTAACATTTACCTCTTAAAGTCGTGTATTCCGATTATTGCTGACCATTAAGTATAGTATTGAAAGGATTTAATGTGAAATAAGATAAAACCATCCCACGAATTCCTCTTAAATTCGTATATTCATATTATTGGTGTCCAATAAGGTAGCCGAGTGGTTAAAACGACATGGTTTAATCACTTTGGATGCCAGTCTGCGTTGGTTGAAACCCTAGCGACTGAAGAACTTTTTCTGAAGGCCCGAGAAAGTGCTAGGAATCGCACGTAAAAAGGTAAGACCTCGTTAATCCTTGGCTCGCACAAGTTTCGACTTTTGAGGGCTGCCGTTCATAAGAGGACGACAGCTGGTTAACGAAAAAAACAATTTTAACAATTTTTTTAACAAAAATTATAGCAACATTAGTCCGACAAAAATTATAGTTTTAAAAGGTTTCAAAGCATTGAACTCGTATAGGCCCTTCAACTTCCAAGCCATTAAACTTTCGAGCGCTTTAACTTTCGAGCTCTCCACGGATCTAGTCACTCACTTGTTATTATTATTAAGACCATTGTTTATAGAGAAAAAACAATGTTAAGACTCTAGATCGATGATTTTTAGCGCTGCTCTAGTGAGTAACCCATTCTGTTTCAAGAATTTTTATATGATTGGATAATTTCATTGCAATTCGGATCCAACTTCGTATATTTGTTCTGTATTTGTGTTCTCTTCACGTTCTGTCATAACTTTTCTCAAATATTCTCTAGACGTACTCGCATATAAGTCCACAACCGAATTGCAGCTTGCATCAGCATCATAATATTGATAAGTGAAATGGAGAAAAAACCACGTTGAGAACTTGGCGACTTCAAACAGTAACATCGTGCGTGTCTAGAGACATTAATATGATGCCTGGATGAACCTACTTTCCTTAAGTGGCCATATATTTCATCAAATGCACTTCATCAATTTGCATGATGAAAACAGTTCGCCGTTCCTTGCTACACACAATTGCTGCTTGATAGTACAGGCGAGCAAATACAATTCTCAAGTGTGTTTTGTGAAGCGAAAACGAAAAGTTAAATTCCAGTAAATTACGCTGGAATTATGGCAGTTGTTCATGCTTTCTTCGAAAATTCACACAACTTTATTCAGAATAGAAGCAAACTTTCAGATAATTGCAGCCCAACTTTCCTCACTGGCAACAGGTACTTATTACCGAAACATTGATATTATCAACTTCAATTTTCAATTATTTTGTAAAGAATAAAACACATTCAACATATGCCAATCATATTTTGGAAGAAGACCATGACTTTGAAGAAAACTTCACGTTGAAAATGAGGGTATTAGACTTAATTATTCAGAATTATTGGAAATTGATAAACTGAAAAATTCGAATTGTATACTAAATGATCAATTGGACCCTTATAGTTCCCCTTTGTTAAACCTTTTCAATTAATTAAGTAGTAGCTAATGTAGCTATATTTTGAAATTTATAGGTACCTACATTGTATTGTCAATTTTAATTTTTATTATAGATAGGTCCTAATTACCTCAATTGATAAGAAGGGTATTTAAGTAATGTTCAACGTAGAACAATTTAAAGTATTACATTCGCTTGAGAAAGACCTCTCAAATGATGTATCACCTTAAAACTCTAGTGTATAAAACTCCCGTTGATACTTTAGAAGATTTAAGAGAGCGAATAGCTCCCTCGTGTGAAACTATTCGAAATACGCTGGGAATATTTGAACGTGTGCGTAATTCCATGCGTAGACGGGCGGAAGCATGCCTATTAAGTGAAGGTGGCCATTTCCAACAATTTTATAATCAGTATTAGTATTGTCAATAATTAATGAATTTGATCCGTTCATTTAAACTTACTTTTATAAAGTAAAATAAAATTCGTTTTTGTACAAGCTGAAATCCATATTTTTTGAATTCTCATTCATTTTGGAACAAATCTGATCCCTTAATTTGCTTTAAGTACATGCACAATCATTTCCACACCACATCAGATTTTTGAGGAATTGATCCTGAAGTAAAATGATTTTTATTTTTTTAAGCAAAAACCATGCGTTGGACGAAGAGAACCCCAGATATTAAATTTACTCAAAAATGAATGGAAATCTCAAAAGTATTTTCTTTTTGAGGAAAAGCAGTGGCGTAGTATTTTTTCTTCAAAAATATTCAACGCAATACCCGCGCGGACGCCACTGGCAGAGAAAACAAAAATTTTTGTACATCACAAAATGCACCTTGATGCACAGAAGATATGCACCTAATTTTATGAAAATGCGTACAATATTATCCCAGTTATTATTAAAAAAACTGTTTTTTTTCAAAACTTCATCACCCTGTATCTCAAAAGTTAGGACTTTTAGGACATACGTTTGCATGTCTTTAAGGAACACCCTATATTTCGCAGACACCAAAGCCAACTTCGTAAGATTCAAGTGTAATTTTTTGTTTAGATTTGTGTACTGGGGAGACAAACCGTGTTTCTTCGTAGGATGATATTTCGTGAAAATTGTATAACCCGACTGTATATTGCTCCCAAAATACATTTTCCCGTCTAAACCCATTTTCTCGTTTTCCTGGCGAATGCGCATTTGCATTTCGGAGTTGTCTAGTAACTTCGAGAGTTACAGCTGCATATTCCGCTCGGAACAAATGGCTTCTGTTGAGCTTGTGATTCGTGGCTTTGTTCGTGTTTGATGTGAACTTGATAACGACCTCGACTGCTTTAATAGTGGATTATTAATTGTTTATTGTTCAGTTGTTTTAGATAATTAAATCGTCCTCTGTTCATTCATCGAATTTTTTTGATCAATTGAGTTGCTTGGCATAGATATAAGTGATCTATTTTTTAAATGATTTATTAACCCTTGTGATCTTCAAAATCAGCCAGCAAAAATAATAGTAGGCTTAATTTGTAGAATATTCAACAACAAGAGAGACTCAAAATATGAACGATTGTCAACGGGGTTACCCTCTACTGAATTTGATTAATTTGATTTAGGCTGAAGGGAATTTACCATATACTACAGAATATTTTAGGACGTCAACTATAATACCAATACCTAAAGCAAGGAATACCAATGTAGATGAACAGTTATAACGAATGTTAGGAGTTCTGTATTGCCGAACGCCAGCCTATGATGGTACGTCCAGTATATAACAGCCATGTGTCACCCATCGTCATATGCCGGCATTTAGGGATTTTCAACAAAAACATTTGGCTGGCGGGAGGCGAGAAAAATAGCATTGAGAATGCTAAGTAAGTTGGTGTTGACTTGAGAGTTGGTATTGAGTTTTTGAAATCATTGTTCTTGGGGTGATGGTTTGAATATATTAATTTGTGTTGAAGTGATACCTATGGTTGGAATAAAAGGCAGGAGTTATATTTGTTTGGAATTGCTTGCAATTATCTTTGACAAATGGCTATAATACCTGTTTGATTGAGTAATTGTTGGAGTTTACTTTCAATAAAAGAAAGCAGGTTGATTTTTAAACAAAGAAAATCATGTGGGAGTTCCGTTCGTGGCAGTATAAACATTTTGAAGAATTTGTGTTTTGCTCTTACGATCATTAGTACGGAGCTTTTCTTTGAAACCGAATATTTAATACTTGTTGATATTTGTATTGATGTTTACAAAAGTAGTGTTTTGAAAAGGGGTTTTATTTGAGTATTTATTGGTTGTACATGAGTCTCAGCACATTGGAATAGAGTGAATACATTCAGTTTAGCTATCGAAAATTCAAGGACTTGTAACATGCCTGTGTGTGAAGTTACATGTCATTTGGTGATTTGCAACTTGCCTGTGTGAGAAGTTGCATATCACCGTTGTATTCATTTCAGCCTGGTGATTTGTAACGTGCCTGTGTGTGAAGTTACCTATTATTGGGCTGATTTTGGTGTTTATTGGCTTGCAGCGTGCCTGTGTGAGAAGTTGCCTGCTCTTGTTGGATTTTCGAGAAACAAAGGACTGAAACGTGCCTGTGTGTGAAGTTACATGTCATTTGGTGATTTGCAACGTGCCTGTGTGAGAAGTTGCATATCACCGTTGTATTCATTTCAGCCTGGTGATTTGTAACGTGCCTGTGTGTGAAGTTACCTATTATTGGGCTGATTTGAGTGTTTATTGGCTTGCAAGGTGCCTGTGTGAGAAGTTGCCTGCTTTTGTTGGATTTTCGAGAAACGAAGGACTGTAACGTGCTTGTATGAGAAGTTACATGTCTGCTGAGCTGTATTGAAAATATAATAACTACTAACGTGCCTGTGTGAGAAGTTACGTGTTATTATATGTACAGTACTGAGATGAGGTACATTGACTTGCAACGTGCCTGTGTGAGAAGTTGCTAGTCAAAGTGTTGACTCATCAGTTTATTTTTATGAGTTTATTGAAAATGAGATTCGCTTGATTTGAAAAAAGAGCTCTAGTATTGCTATGAGCATCCATTGTGTTTTGGCTCATGATATCAGCCTTTTTAAAGCCTACCCAATAATTCTATGGATTATTAATATTTGATCATTTCGCTAGAAGAAACCATGTCCAGATTTATGTATATGTATGTGTGTAAATAAATTCGTACCCACAATTGTTTCAATAAAGGAACCCATCTCTCAGAACTAGGTGCATTATCAATATGAAGTTCCTGAACCCCACAAAAATAACCCTAACACGAGTGAAATTGTTACCTTTTTGTGAAAAACTGCTAGAACCAGTTGTCTGTAAACAAATTACTGAATGATTTAACTCGAGTACAGTATTAAGTTATCAATGAGAATTCAGAAATCCCCATTCCTGTGAAACAGCATTCCAATTAATTAAATCTAATATGAAACAGATTTTGGATACGCAAGGTGTGGAAATTATTACAGTTTTTGGTGACCCGAAGAGAGCCTTCGAAACAATAAACCGTAATATTTCAATTAAGATGTTGAAAAGACATGAATTTAGCGGTATTGTTCAGATATGCTTAAAAAATTGTTTAACAAACCGGTCTCAAATAACTCTGAAGTTAATGATGAAGTATTTTGGTAACTGGTCCCGAAAAGAATAATTTCAAGGTTCCCCAAGGCACTGTACTTGGGCCCTTACTTTTCATTCTATACATCAATGACTTCGGGGGTGTGTTATCTGAATGCAGAATTCATTTGTTTGCACATATCATAGTGTCGATTCAAAACACGGGGTTGACACGGTGGTAAATAGTGAACTGAAAAGACATACATTTTCGAATTGATTTTTGAGGAATGGAATAATCATAAAACCAAAAAAAAAACAATTACCTTGGATCCTTGATCTTATTTCTAGGAGATAGATTCCGCTTATTTGATATATTCTGGTTTCTACTGATGAACATTTCCCGTAGACAGGGATGTAATTTATTATTACTGATTCCCCAAGGCTACATTAAATTTTTTTCACAATGTATGGTTATACATAACAATTCCTCAATAAAATTCTGTGCGTATTCAATGCAAAGTTAACATGGAAATCCTGTCTCAAGTACTAATCGACCATTATTCCGGATTATTGCTTGCAGGTCTCCTGTCTTTTCCATAGGTGGACTGGAGCACTTCTGTGAATGGTCTGCATTCTGTTTTGGATCAGTAGATTTCAATATAGTGTTTTTCAGAGTAAAACGGAAAACCCTAACTGGGATATATTCCTGCATACTTTCTGTAGTCTCCCACGATGTTCCATGAACATTATCGGATTATTCTGTTCGTGAGAAACAAAACACTAAACATATATTTATAAGGGCCAGGTAGCCGAATGGTTAAAGCGACATTGTTTCAGTCACTGGCTGCCGGTCGGCGGTGGTTCAAACCATGGCGACTGCAGAATTTTTTCTGATGGCCCGAGAAAGTGCTAGGAATCGCACGTAAAAAGGTAAGACCTCGTTAATCCTTGGCTCGCACAAGTTTCGACTTTTGAGGGCTGCCGTTCGTAAGGGGACGACAGCTGGTTAACGGAAAAAACAATTTTAACAATATACAGTGACCCCAAGAAGTATGGACCATATGGGAAAAAAAGTTTATTATAGTATTATATAGTAGGGCGGGGATTAGCGCAGTGGTTAAGCGCTCGCCTGGTAATCGAGAGATTGCAGGTTCGATTCCCAGACGGTGCGATCTTTTTTCATTTTCAGATGTGAAAGTCTGAATGACTGAGGCTCGTGTCGGCTGGGAATAATCCTCCACGATTCACTGTTGCGTTAAAAATTAACAGTGCTGCTCCTAAAGTGGCGTATGGAGTTAGTAACAAGGCCTATCCAGAACACATGGCTAATGACCATAGCAGTCGATGCCAAAACACCAAGGAAAAAAAAAAAAGTATTATATAGTATTGGATAAACGTTTCTAGGGAAGATTGGCAAAAAATGCCATGAAGAGGCCAAAAGTGGGGTAAGATGGCAAGATATCGGAAAAAGTTATTTGAAAAAGTTGCTTGGAATTTAATTTTATACTCACAGAAAATTTGAAGCAATATGAAAATCACATTTCTGAGGATATCCTTAAGGAAGCGGAAGAAGCAGCGACGCAAATTTTGCCAGAAAAGTGCCGAGATGCTTACGACAAGGAGTTAGAACTGTTTGGGTCTTGTATGAATTCAAGGAAGATAAAAGGTATCGATGAAAACGTTCTATTGGCTTATTTTATTGGATTCATCGTCCATATCGATTCTAGATTGTGTTCCAAAACTCAGTGCCATTAGTGCACGTGTATTGAATGAATGGAAACTCAGAAAAGCAGAAACGATGAATACGGATGAATATAGTTTACTTGAGAACTGTGTCCGCTATTCCATATCATATGCTATGTACAAGAACATGGAGCATACTCATACTGCGAATAATTCCAGCAAATTTTAGTATCTAGATAGTAATCAAGGGTAGAGACACGTGCAAGTTTAATTATGCAATTGGAAGTTTCAAACAGCTCCACGACATGGGGACAAATGAAATGAGTAAGGGCTAAAATATTAAAAGTTGTAATTGTTCGTGTAGTATCATTCCCAAATTCTCAAAATTATAAATCGACCATTACTAACTTGCGTAAAACCGGTCTGGAAAGTCACATGAGGCGATGGGAAAATCAATACTTTTCCACTAGCTTGAGTATGTCATAAAAATCTTGCATTAAAGAAGTAGTTGAGAATGCGAATCAAATTTTCTAGTGCTTATTTATTCATATGGTTGGATACCATTATTTCAGTATTTGTCATTCTGTTTTATTCTTTGATCTGTTTGTCATAGACCAGTGCTGATGAACGACCAAAAATATAAAAGCGGGAAAAATTATCAACAGGTTGAGACCTACTGGAAGAGGAGCAGAATATTGTTCGAATGACGGGACAATTATATTGGAGTCAAAAAATTGGAGAAGGGTGGAATGGGGTGAACTTTCACGGTTTTTCGCGATTGACAACGAAAGTTGACCTCCTATCAAAAAAAGTTAATTTACAAAGTTACAATGCGAATCTTGCCAGCCAGCAATTAGTTTTATGACGACGCTTTTGTTAGCAGGAGAATTTGGAAATTTGGAAAACATAGGCTGTGTTTTTCTTTATTTCTGACCTGCAATGAAAAGATGGAGTTCAAATGATGAGAAAAGATAAAGAGTTGGCTTCAGTTTTCAAGCCGCGATGTTCTCTGTCTTTCGAGCTCCTCGACCGGCTTTCAGCTGGTCCAGCTTGTTGAGAGTCATTTTTTAGCAACTGTATATACGTTTAATTGTTAAGTGTTTTTATGTAACATGTCGTCGCCAGGCTGTGAATATCTTCAATGTGATTAAAAGTGAATTTTACAGGAGAGTCAAAAAACATTGCTATCACTACACGAGGATATATTGCCTACTATAAACTCAAACAAAATTTCAATGTCAAAATATTTTATTACTCAACATATTCTCCTCCAACGTCTCTAGACTGCAACGTCTCTAGATCTTTCAAAAACCAGACCTCCACAGCTTTTATTACCTCTTCTTTGGAAGAAAATTTACGACCTTTTAAACTTTTTTCAGTGGAGGAAATCACGAATTTTTCGCATGGCAACATGAGATTTGTGTGTAGGGGCGTTGTCCTGCAAAAACAAAACACCTTTGGATAGCTTTCCGCGTCATTTCTCTTTGAGATTTTCCCGTAGAGTGGTCAGTAATGTCGAATAGTAATCTCCAGTTATTGTTCTACCCTTATCCAAAAAATTCAATCATGATTACTCCATGGCAATCCCAAAAAACTGAAGCAAGTACTGTTCCAGCAGATTTTTGGACACGAAACTTCTTAGGTCATGGAGAACCGGAGTGTCGCCATTCCATCGATTGTTGCTTTGTTTCTGGATCGTAGAAATGTACCCAAGTCTCATCCATAGTAACAATTCGGTTTAAGAAGTCTACATCGTTTTCAAATCGAGCACAGATCGAACGCGATGCTACTACCCTTGCATACGCTTTTGGTCACCATTCAAACATTTGGGGATCCATTTTGCAGCAATTTTTCTCATGTCCAAATTGACGTGAACTATATGATGAACGCGTTCGTATGAAATATTAAGTGCTTCAGATATCCGTTTTAGCCCAATTCGACGGTCTGTTAAAATCATGTCATGAACTGCATCGATATTTTCGGGGACTGACACAGAAACTGTCCTTCCCGATAGGTCATCATCTTCAATGGAAAATTTACCTCTTTTGAAGCTTGCAGTCCAATTTTTCACGGTCGCATACGAAGGACATTGATCACCAAGGGTATTAAGCATATCTTCGTAAATCTGCTTACCTCTTAACCCTTTTAAATACAGGTACTTGAAGATGGCTCGATACTCCAATTTTTCGATTTTCACAATTTCGGTGGACTTATTTTTTCCTTTAATTTATTGCTTAACTCTGGTTTACTTTTTTGACGTCAAACTTTACACTGACACTTCTAATAAGTTATTGTTCGTTGCTAGACACACACACACACAAAAGGCATACTACTCACTGAAAGAGTATTTTGAGGACAAAAACTTCATATGACCTTTTATATATTTTTACAATTTTGACATAATTTTAAGTTTTCAATATATCTGTCTTAGGTATAATATGTGACTAGGTGCTGCGTATACCTGTATTTATTTTAATATGTATATTTTTATTTTATTTATTATCAATATTTACTGTGATTGTCAAATGTATATTTTTCATGCTTAGTTTTGTCGTTTATTATGTCACGCTATTTTTCTATAGGATCATTTTGACTCGTTCTATATCGTGCATGTATGATCTTCAAGAACCAATAAATTATCTATCTATCTATCTATCTATGGTAACGCAATATTTTGTTTTTGCAGGGAACTGGTCTAGGCTAACTAGATATCAACACATCCTCGTATATTAAAGTTATATTGTAATTTTCTCATGATTCACAATATATAGCTATGTATATATCAAGTAACACTTCATTCACTGCTGATTGATATTATTTTCAATGATTATCGAAAAAAGTGTTACTTTGGAGGTATTACTTATTCCAGACTAGAACACATGGGTGATATTTCATCCCGTATAGAATTTTTATCACTCTTTATTATTTCAAATTGAAGGAACATTAGGAAATAAGTTTTAATTTTTCAAAGAAAATAAAACATAACATATTCTCAAAGTCAACTGCAAAAATATAACACATCATTATTTTTGTGTTTTTTATTGTAGAAATACCTCCAATGTGTATAAATCTGATATAAACACATGGCATATATTTCCACAGAAATGAAATTCCTCGTCCGTTACTGTTGTCACATGGGATTATTTTCCATCTTAACCCATTAAGGACGGAGTTTATTTATTTTTTTCAAACTAATTTTTTTCGTGTTTACTTTATTTGGTAGGTAATAAAAAATAGGAATCTCCAAGACACAAATTTAATTTCCTTTTATTTTATAAGAAACCACGTGTTGCTAAAATGCAACGCCAGTCCTTAGGAGTATCAAATTAATTTTAACTAAGCAAAATGTTCCAAATCTAGTATGTGTCAACATTTATTGCATATTCCAACGTTACATTTTATACAGTATGTACGTGTAATAGATGTACACATGTCTCCAGCACAACGCCATCGTTTGTTATTTGCAATAGAGTCTAAAATGTGACCTGCATTGTCATAACGAATATCGTTACTAACTCTTGATGAGGAACGACTTGACGCACTCGATGATGGATGATGTCCTTGACGTGGAAGAATTTGATACTTGGTTAGGTAACTTTTCACAATTTCCCTTCTGAATTGCAATAAAGTTAATTTGTTACCTGCCCGCATGCATTTTGTATCTAGCAGCCAAGGAAATAGATTCCACCACCATTTTTTTCCTCTAATATTATCGATATGAAATTTGAATTTTTAAACTAGTAAGCTATTGTACGTATAGCGACAATTAGACCAGCGTTGCTAAGGAAAACTTCAAAGTAATCAAACATCTCTCAGTTTAATTCTGTGATTTGATTTGAAAATTGCGAACTCAGTAATTGTTTAATAGTTATTTTGAATAATATAAAGTTGAAAAATGTCTGATTCCGAGTTTTCTCTGACTCCACCGGAGTTGGTAGAAGCAGCGAAAGTAGCGTCACGAAAATTATTGCCATAAGTATCTTCCTTTATCTATGTGTGAATATGTCCGGGAAAAAATTACTCACTTTTTTTCCGGGGAAAAAAGTAATTTCATGAAAAGTTATAAAACACATTTAATATGGCGCTATTTTAAAGAAAATTTGTCTGGAATAAAGTATTGCCAAAACTAAGAGGTTTTATGTAGGTTGCGGTATTATTTTGCAAAAGTTGTGCAATTCACAAAAAATTGTCAAAAATAAATGTTATCTTTTGCATATGGGGTAAATATTACATTTCGAAAAACTTTTTCCTATAACTTTTTTTGATATATTGAGAATTAACCACACTTTTAGAATTTTTTTGTGAAAAAATTAAAATTAGACCGATAATCCGTAATTACTATTTTTTTTTTGTTTGGTTATTTGGTGATCCGATGCCTTGAGGTATTTTCATTCATTAGATCTGTACCTCCCATTGATAAGTTATATTTGGCAATAGCTAACGGTAGTTGTATTTGGATATTTCTTTTCTTAGCTTGAGAAAACATTTTCACATGGTTCAACGGATTTGCACCATACTCTGTTGATGCAAGTGTAACAATACTATTATCATTCCATCTGATTAGTAAGGTTCCGTAAGTCCTATCCACTGTTGTTGCATATTCTCCTCAAGGTTTCTTTTGTAGTGTTTGCTTTTGTGGAAGAGGACAGCCTCACGGTTTACGATTTTCTCGAATAGTGCCTGTTGCGCCATATCCAAGACTTTTCAAATAATGCAATAAGTGCAAACTTGTAAATAAATTATCGAAGAAAAATTATATCTCAGATCTCCTTTATTGCATATTCCTAATTCCTCTATCATTTTTACCAATGGCACGGCACATTTACCAAATATTTTTTTGTGATCATCAGGAATATTATTGTCAGTACCTTGATAAGGAATAAAGTTTATTAGATATACATTTTTAGTTGTCAAACTCCAAATCTTGTACCCAAATCTTATGGGCTTACTTTTGATAAATTGTTTTCATGAGTGTCTACCATAATATTTTACCATAGTTTCGTCAAAATTTAAATCTTGCTCTGGGACGAAGTGACTCATGAATTTATTTTTCAAAATGTTCGTAAGTGCACGAACTTTACAATATTTATCGGACAAATCAAGATTGTCATTATTTACACAATGCACATAACGACATATTGAAATAAAATCGATCACTATACGATAGCAGACTTTATCATTCCTTTTCCCATTGTTACGGTCTCATAAACGCTTATGTTACTCTTTGCCTGGTTCGACTACCACGAGTAGTATTGCCTTCGGATTTCGCCTGGATGAAACTCTCTATTTTATTCGAGGTTGATTTTGATGACCACCTGTATATTCATTAATATATTGGCTGCAAGTCGGTAGTTCAGAAAACCTTCCACATCAACTAAACCTTTTTGATATTGAAAATCGCTCTGATCATGGTTCATGGCATTTTCCTTTAGCATAGCTGCGGCTTCACTCGGCTTGATCATATTAAACCTTCGTACAGCTAGCTACTTGGATGCTTTCGGAGTGATTTATCGCCTGTTTCACATATTTCTGCTGATCTCTTCTCTTCATTTATCCTCTGATGGAAATAATCCTACAAAAGTAAACAGGTTGTAAACAAACAACAACCAAACACAACCCCACTTCTATAATTGAATAATGATCTCTCTCTACCGAAAAGTGACTTTCATACCTTTTCTATTGATGGCATTCCTTTTCATTGTGGCTTTGCATTCCTTAAACATTTCCTGGAGAAATTCGGGAATGTATTCATAAATTTCGTGTCATTTCTGTCATATCCATGACAAGTGAAAAGTGACTTATCATTCTGTCATGTCAACTTCAAGTTTCCCCTCTTTCAGCAAACTAGAGCTTCATAAAAAAAAAGGCCCTTCCTTCTTTTTTTTGGTCCAGACCAGACACGTGAAGAGCATCGTATTTTTACGGATTTTTGAGATTTTATGTGTTTCAAATTACAAAACTTTTGATTTATCCTAGGTCGGATAATCAATACCCAACTTTGGTTGGATTCATATTGAAACAACGTAAGTCTTTGAACTTTTGTTTGTCGAAGGACGAACCTTCTGAAAGGCCACACTCCATCAAAGGTATGTTTTATTTTACTTTACTTTTCTGCTTCGGAACCCCTCTTACTAGCTTTTAAACTCATCTCACTTGCCGTTATAAAATATTTTCTGAAAGATATTTCCTTTCAGGCCTTCTTCGATCAAGTAGTATAACTTTCTACTGATATCATAACGCTTATCTAATTGCATACAAACGCATACTCTTAAGCTTATTCTCCAGACCATCCTGTAGATGACTATCACCTGCTAAGCTTTGCACGATACCTTCTCGTAGCTTTTATTCTGTGCACTGAACTATCAAGTCGCCCTGTACAAGCCAAGAATCTGAGAAATCGCCCGTAATTGTGGAAGCGAATATTTCGCTCTGAAAGAAGTCCAAGGTAGTATATCGAGAGAGCCCTGCTGAAGTTCACCAACACTCCAAAGGTAACCATCTTAACATTATTTATTTACTTCTCTGGGAGAATTGGATACATAAAGGACGAAATCCGTATCTCGGTGTCATCGAACCCTACGAGAAAAGTGCGTCAAGTAATATAAAATAGTAATTTTGGGTCAACTTGCTTCATTGAGAATCACATAAATAAGTGTAAACCGGTGGTATGCATACCGAGGGTAACTGTATTCTTCCATCAGTACAATAATTACTGTTGTCGGATTCAGATCTATTGTTGATTCTTTGCAGTTCTTGTACACGAACCATTGCATTTAAATTGTTTGTTATTGTTTTTTATTAATTTCGCATAACGCCAATTGTCAAATTGTACTGTCAATTTCAATCTTCTTCTTCCTCTATCTTCTTCTTCCTCTCTCCTTCTTCTATGTTTAGGGCCTGTTGATTTTTACGGTTGGCCACGGTAGCCAGGATCAGCAGCCAAGGTCTTTTCATGTAATCTTCTTCCTGTTCTACGTTAGGGTGAAGCCACCTGCCTTCTTTCTTCTATTCAACTTTTCTAACTCTTTTCCGTCAAACTTTAAATCAATAAATTATATTTCTTACCTATCTTATAACTTTCTTTCAACCTCTCTACCCACCCCGTCTCCACTGTCGAAAAGCTTAGCCGCGGTTTCCACAAACAAGTCAGGGCTCATTAGTTGCTGTTTTGGGAATTTTGTGAAAATAGACAGTGACCCTGACACCATATCTTCACTACTATCCTAGTAAAAAAAAATTTCCTGGCAAAATATTGAAGCCAGATAATCTGAGAATTCCAAGAAAACATTTCATTTCATTTGAATCTATCGAAAATTTTCTTAATTTTTTCTGTCGGCTATACCTTCTAGTTTTTGTTACTAATAATGATACAATATCATTGTCAATAAATAACTCAAACATCTCAGTAGGAGTAAGGCATTTGAAGTTTTCATAGTTCTTTTCTGGAAATTGTTTTTCTTTGCAAACTATGTCACCATTTGTCCAAGAAATTTTACTGTAACCAATTTTTTCTACGGAGTTAGCAGGCTGTGGGGAGTTAGCAGGCTGTGGTTCTTCCTCGGGTTCCTCTAGAGCTTCGGAAATAATTTCATTATCATCTCTATTGTCTTGTTGATAAATGCATATCTCAGATGCAGCTCGCCACTGATTTGCAGACAAATTATTAACAAGACCACCTCCGTCTTCATCTGCAGAGTCTTCATCCGTCAGCTCGGCTGGTTCTGGGGGTTCTATAAAAATATCACCAGCGTCTAAATCATCTGCGTAAGCTACTTGCAGAGCCTCTTCGAGTGTAAGTCCACCACAAAAAATATATAATAAATTTGAAAAAGCAGTAGTCATAAGGACTGGCGTTGCATTTTCGCAACGCTCTAAATTACGCAACAAAACATGACTATATTTATTTTGAACTTTTTAAATGGTCACTAATAAATAACTACATCAATCTACTATTGAATCTTAATAGAAAATTAATAATTTTCATTATAAACAATGGAAAAATACTACTTACACTAACTTGAAGTCCATGTCGAGATTACAAATTTATAAACACTAACAGAAAACAATTAACTGTCTACGACAAGCGTTAGTTCTAAACTGAACATTTACACGAACCTACAAGTGGTGCATTTTCCACCTACACTGTTGTCGTTTTTAAAAAAAATATTGATATATTAGGTTACAATATTCCTTTGGAATATTACAGTTATGCGTTGCGTTTTCGTAACGCTAGTCGTTAATGGGCTAATATTTGAATTCTGTTACATTGGAGAAACAAGTTTAACTTTTTCTACAGTTTGGCGATTTGAAATAACGTCGGATGTATTACGAACTCGTGAAGAATGCTGAAAGGATTCTTAATGTTTATTATCTCATTTTATATATTTTTATTACATTGGACGTATTCGCAGCCCGTCGACGATGTGTAAATATATGGTTATTGCTACTTATTAGCTGTTGTGTCGGTTATTTGATTACAACAACTCACCCGTCACCCTGGACTCCGACAATGACCTTCACGAAATACGTCAATTTGACGTCACGGACCAAAAGGGATTTTGATAAGACGTCATTTCACTAACCTATGCTACCTGGGTATAACATCAGTCTCAGGGAAGGAAATTCATTCCTGAGTGTCATTTGCGTAAAAATGGCATTCAGTAAACTATTAATATTTATGAAATTCGTGAATGTAGATAGTAAAGAGAGTGGGAAATAATTTCCATTTTTAACAATGTTGCCGACCTTGTACGAGGGCGCAAATTTTTATAGTTTCAACAACAAACATTTGAAAAAAAATTACTGTGTTGTAAAAAAGTCTAAACTTTTAGAGAAAATCTTCTTGTCGTAAGAAAATAATGCCAATAGGTATTTTCCTAATATAAAATGCTCAGTCTAACCATAGGGACCGTTGATAAAGATTGGGAAAATATCCTAAATTGTCGCTATTTTTGACCCACCCTGTATAATAGGTGGCTCCTTCTATCGCAACGACCGACTAACTGACATGACATTCGACTTTCTTCAAACGAGCAATGCTACTATTTCGTTACTAATTATCTAAAAAGTAATACTTTTTGAGTGAACCTTGCTATGTTTTGGTAAAACAGCAATTTTTAAGATTTTCAAAAATTCATTTCTCATAAACCGGACATAGAAACTGATTTAAACTTGCATATGTGTAACTTCTAGTGACTTGTACTACAATCTCCCGAAAAATTATCAAAATTGGCTGAAAGCCATTTTCCCATGTATTTAGTAAGGGGTCCTTTGCATTGTTTTACAATTTTTTCCCTATTGTTGATTTTGAATGGCCTAATAAAGCTTAAAATCTCTCTGAATCATCATATCGAAAATCAATCTTGCCCAGATTAAATTGAGCCAATTGACATGCATATGTACCATACGCAGCGATACATCTATTTGTGGTCTAATAATTTTCGTCGCCAATATTCCCAAACCGATATTCACAAAGGACAAATCATATTTATAGCCAATACATGGATTCAATTGCCGAATCGAGTACTGCACGGATAAATCTAGAGTGCATTATTCAACTGTAACGAGTCTCTGAGTGTCTACGTAATTTGTATCGGTCCCATCTATGTTTAGAGAAAGATACACATCCCGAACTAGACGAGACAATGACGATCATCAATTACTGACAGGAGTTGTTGCCGTTTCAGTATAGTTTAATGATATTTTGAGCCTAAATAGCGGTCCTTCATTGTACGTGGGCTAAATTTAGGTTTTTCGGCAGATAAGATTTGAATGAGCGGTGATTTTTTATCTTTAAAGAGAATGGTGCTATAATTAATCTCGTTTTTGTTTCAATTTTGTTTCCTTCTCGCGGCACTTCTGCCGCATATGTTTTTGTGTTACAAATAACTCATTGGATGATTTATTTTACTCTTTCAACATAGTCATGGAGTAATAAATATAAATTAACAAATCTGATTTATTATTAAAGACATCTACATCTATTTTAGTTGAACAGAGATATTCCATATGCTGTGTTTATTTCATTTCATTTGAAAATACTCCTGACCTTTTTTGTTTGAAGTCATATTGAAAAACTAATATTTCCATGCACCTAATACTTCAGATGAGATACTTATTCTCATAGTAAAATTATGCTTCCCAACGAGTAATAGCTGTTAGGAATCAACATCAGATATCCTAATTTTTATTCAAGATAGTAGATTTTGTTATTATAGTTGCATAGGTAATGATAGCGAATGTAACAGAAGTCAGGTAGAGAATTTACGAGTTTTCTTTGAGTAAAAGCACAACAGATTTGGCGACGAGGAAATTGGTATTTTTCTATCATGAATACCGAAAAAATCTTATTGACATTCATCAAATCTCAACAAGAGCAAATGCAGAAGCAACAAGAACTTCTCATGAAAAATCAACAAAAGTTTTTGGTTCAGTTAGCAAACACGTTTGCCTCGACAAAAAGTTCTGGTCAAGTCGAAGAAATATTCAGGATGGAAACTCTGGGAAACACAATCACCGAATTTCATTATGATCCTGAATTTGGCTCAACATTTGATGTTTGATACAAGCGCTTCGAAAGACTTTTTATGGAAGATGCGATAAACTTATCTGATTCTGCAAAAGTGAGATTACTACTCAGAAAATTCGATACTATATGCCATGATCAATACGTTAATCAGCAGCATATATTGATGACATTCTCATTTCTGGAAAAACTCCTTAAGAACATGAAGAAAATTTGATGAATGTTCTGAAACGTATTCAAGAGTTTGGTTTCCATCTAAAGCTTAGAAAATACATATTTGGAGTGAAGGAACTGAAGTATTTAGGTTTCATTTTGAATGAAGAATGAATCAAGCCAGATCTTTCAAAAACAAATACTATAAGAACCATGCCCCCACCACATGATGTAACAACACTCCGGTCATATCTTGGTGCCATAAACTAAACGGAAAATTCATCAAAAATATGTACATTTTAAGACAGCAGTTGGATGAACTTCTGAAGAAAAATTCCGATTTTAGATGGACAACAAAATGTCAAGAGTCTTTTGACAAATTCAAGAATATTCTACAATCAAATTTACTCCCCACGCATTACAACCCAGAACATGAAATTGTTGTAGCAACAGATGCCAGTAATTCGGGTATTGGGGCGTGTATTCTTCACCGATTCAATGATGGTTAAATGAAAGCAGTATATCACGCATCTAGAAATCTTTCAGAAGCACAAAAGAAGTATAGCCAGATTGAAAAAGAGGCAGCAGCATTAGTATTTGCTGTAACCAAATTTCATAAAATGATATTTGGTCGACATTTCACTTAACAAACTGACCATAAGCCTCTTTTGGCAATTTTTGGATCGAAAAAAGGCATTCCGGTCTACACAGCTAATAGACTCCAACGGTGGGCACTTACCTTGAAAGCATATGTTTTAAAATTGAATATATAAAAACGACTGAATTCGGTCACGCAGATATCTTGTCAAGACTGATTGATAAATCTGAAGATGAAGACGAAGAATATGTGATTGCTTCAATCAACTTGGAACCAGAAATATGCCAGGTGTTTGATGAAACCATAAGTATTTTACCACTCACTCATAATCTAGCCCGTCAAGAAACAGAAAAGGATGAAGTTTTGAAGAATGTAATCCAGTACACTCAAAATTTTTGGCCATCAAATACAAGGATGATTAGTGAAGATGTTACGAAATTTTACCATAGAAAAGATTATCTTTCTGTACTCAGAGGTTGTTTGATGTTTGGGAACAGAATTGTTATTCCCCAGATATTTTAAAACACAATTTTGAAACAATTACATACTCTACGTCCAGGTTAAGAAAGAATGAAATCAATTTCTAGAAGTTATGTATACTGGCCAAATATAGATAATGATATCAAGGAATATGTTCGAAAGTGCAGCAGTTGTGAAGAAACGCAAAATCTCCACCAAAAGTTCAACCATTAAGTTGGCCCTCATCAGATCGTCCGTGGCAAAGGATACATGTCGACTTTGCAGGTCCAGTGGGTGGCTATTTCCATATTCTAATTATCGATTCTTATTCTATACAAAAACTTTAACCTCAAAGTTCATCATAACGAAACTGGATGAAGTATTTTCCCGTTTTGGATTTCCTGAAGAACTTTTAGCAGACAACGGAACTCAGTTCACAAGTGAACGTTTCAAATCGTATTGTATGATGCACGGTATTAAGCATATTCGTTTTGCACCGTACTGGCCTCAATCTAATGGACAAGTTGAGCGTTTTGTGGACACGTTCAAAAGAGCAATAAAAAAATCAAAGTGGAAGGATAACTCAGGGAAGCTCATATACAGCAATTTTTAGTGGCATACAGATCAAATCCAACTCGTTCAATGCCTCAAGGCAAATCATCTGCTGAAATAATACTGGGAAGAAAAATGCGAACCACACTTGATCTATTGTTACCAGCCAGCAGAATAAATCAACCCAGTTCTCCTGTATCGATTGATAAGTGCTTTTGTCCAGGAGATCTGGTTTATGTGAAAATCTATCAGAATAATAAATATAATTGGTTACCGGGAGAAGTTATAGAAATAATCAGGCAATGTCCTGTTACTGAGTGGTCGACTTAATCTAGTACGATCACATGTCAATCAGATGGGAGGAAGATATAGTAAACGAAGTGCTGAGGATGATTCAATTCCTCTGAATATTTTAATGGAAACATTTGAGTTGGGAACTAACACTGAGTCAGGGAGCTTAAGTCAGGTTCCACTTGCATATACGTCAAGAAGTTGAATCAGGTCAAGGCGGTACACTTGTGACAACAGATTCAACAGAAGACTGTGAAACAATTGTAACAATGGAGAACTGCGAAACACCTCATCTTGAAGAATCAGTGTCAGCACGTCCTAGAAGGCGTTGCAAAAGACCGGGTTACCTTGATGACTCTACAGCTTGAAAGGAATCAACATCGATTAGATATCTTAATTTTTATTCAAGATAGTAGATTTTGTTATTATAGTTGCATCGGTAATGATAGCGAATGTGACAGAAGTCAGGTAGAGAATCAATTGAAAGTTTTGTGAATTTACGAGTTTTCGTTGAGTAAAAGCACAATAGCAAACTGATACTTTCGTCTAAACTTATAAAACAAGTATTTTTGTATGTCTCCAACATACTTATACATATTTCCAAATAGGTAATTCGAGATTGACACTATTCAACAATATTCAAAATTTAGGGAGTATTCAACAGGAAATTTTAGTCTCATTGGTTGTTGAACGAATAACCGGTTTCTGCTCTATCAAGTCTTTCACTATCCAGTTCATGTTTCTCTGGAAGATATTCGAGAACCATAAGGGAAATTGATTTTGAAAGAAAGCGGTTTTTTCAAAAAATCTTAGAAACTATCTACCACATTATTCATGCATAGAATAAAGGAATCTGAATTTAAATTTTATCAACATCCATGAAAAAGGAGTTTGTACCCATCCATTTTCACATTTCAAATAACATTAGTTCATGTTTTACCGTTCAAAATATACAAGGGAAGAAGATTTTGGGCAAGTATACCCACTCTATAATTGGGCAAGAAGTTAGTCCTAACATACGCGAAATGTACACGATTCTAATGAAAAACATATTTTGGACAGAATAAAATAAACAGAAAGCAAAAGAGTAATGTTCATCATTGTGTATACAAAATGATGTCATTGATTTCAGGTGGTGATTCCTTGTCGTATTTTATGAAGAAAATTTCAAATAAACGTGTGTCCTAAGTTGCTTCGTTTGCTTCAAAATGGAAAAAATAAATAAAATATTTTTACAAATCACATACGTAACACAGCACAACAGATTTACATGTTATCATATCAAAGTAAATGTTCGAATGTTGCTCTGATACGCCATACCATAGTTTGCGTTAAACTAAGTCTTCGACTTTTCACACGATGAATCGAGTGGATGTAGAGCTGCTTCATTAACAACAGCACGATTTACTGCGCGTTCGCATGTATTTCTTGTGATGAAGGTCAGCAACAAACTTTAAAAATTGTCCTGTAGAAAAATAAAACAGAGTGTAAGCTCTATCTTTTACGTTTGGTCAGCTGCCTTCTTTATTGGATACGACAAGGTTTTGTTTTACCTGAAGGATATAAATAAATTAGTTTTTAAATATTTTACGTTGATATTCTTTAATTAATTTTGCTCAAGTACTTAGTATTAGCCATCATCCAAGCCATCATCCAAGTGATATGTCATTCTCTGGAAAAAATTAAATTTCTTGACAGTTCCACAATTCTGTAGTTCTACTATCTTTGACATATAGTGCTAAAATTAGTGCAGTGATCTCCAACAGCTACAGCCACTGGAGCCTGGAAACTTTGAAACAAGTAATGACACATTTCTTGAAACGTTTTTTCCACGTGTGCTTTTTTAAATTATGATTATTATAGGTTCATAATTGTTCTCAACAAATATCTAAAACTGCTCGCATGCAGCGGCGGCACCAACCAATTTTGAATTTCCAAAAAAAAAATTAAATCTCAGAACGATTTTTTAATGTAGGCAAAGTGGTTTTTCCGACAGTTTGAACTAAAAAACCCAAGAAAATTAAAAAGCATACTCTTCTCTCGTGTAGAAAGCTCCGGAATCATCAACTAAAAAGGTGATATATCTCAAAACGATTTTTTAAAGTGTACTTTTTCACTGGCTGACTTTTGGTATATGGATCATAAAAATCAAAAAGCATACAATCGCGGCGTGCACATGCGTTGCAATTGTTTTGTTAATACGCAAACTGTTTGTAATAACTCGGAACAATTATTTTACACTTAAATCCGGGTTGAATATAAAGTTCATATGGCGCATTGACAGTATATTCATTTGCATACTCTTCTGGCGTGTAGATCTATTCAAAAGTCAATTCAAAAGTTGCAAAACTTTTGGCTGTCTTTGAACAATTATTTAACGTATGCTTTTTCACAAGCTTATTCTTTTTATCCATGGTATTGACAATTAAGGAGCGTAGGTCTGAAAACACCTACCATTCAATTTGAAGCACAATATGACCATTCAATTATACAAATATTAACCAAGCAACGGTAGAAAAATCCGCTGGTTACTAATGATTTCTTATGGCCACGTCATTGGTACACGTTGGGAGTGGGGGACTCTTCAGTCCTACCATCCATTTTGTAGGACAAAGAAACAAGGTGTCCTGCCATACCAGGACGGTGCTTATTGTCATAATCCTATACAATAGGAATAATTGGGTCGAAAATCCATCAGAAAACTACTACTTTCCTGTCTACTACCACAACGAACGTTGAATTACATTCAATGAATTTCCGTGCAGAGTTCCTACAAGGCTATCTCTGCAATTCCTAGGTACATGGAAATGTTAATTGAAACTTTTGGACCACCTATAGATCGATTTCGGGGTGTTGCTCTTCGTCAGTATAGGGTAGGTCTCTGCAGACAATAACTGATGTCTGCAACAAATGGTTCAATCAGCAATTCATGTCAATACAAAAGCAAAGACCGAACTCGCATGTAGCTTTCACTAAACCACCAGCGCCATCTCAACTTCTGCTTCTCAACCAAAGCAATACCCAACGGTGCGTGAAAATAGGCGTTAGATCCCGGTCTATATTGTGAATCAATCATTGTAACATTTTTTCCTTAACTTATTCACGAGTTGCAACTATAACAAATGAAGAAATTGTTCTGATATTTTTGGAATAAATAATTTTTTAAATCATCAAAGGATTGGAAATACCAACCATTATGAATCGATCTAAAAATGAAAGATGTATTTACAAAATTAATTGAAACGTTAAAAAAAACACCCTTACTCAGAAGGTTAGTTTTTTGTTATGTTTTTTAACAAGGAATTTTATTTTTATTTAAATGGATATTTAGATTACTTCATTCAATTGGAATTTATTCCAGGGTTCTGAGTTGGGGTTATCGCACACGTGAGTTCATCTATGCTAGAGTTACATATGGTTAAAGCTGTGTACAAAAAACCCACAAAATTTCTGTACTATGTGTTACATGGAATGTAAAGATTTCGATAAATGGTATCGATTCTGGTTTTTATGATTATACCGTATACACTGCTCGCCAATTCCACCACCAGTTCCTGGTCACACCTAAAATGGCCCTATGGTTATACAGGATGTTCGTGAGACCCATGATAACCTACGGGTCGGTGGCGTGGTGGACAAAAGCACAGCAGACGGAGATCATAAGGCTATTAAATGGCATCCAGAGGCAGGCATGCCTGAGGGTGACAGGGGCCATGAGAACAACTCCGACGGCTGCTATGGAGGTCATACTGGTCCTGCCACCTCTACACATATACGTCCAAGGAGAAGCAAGGTCCGTGACACACAGACTAATGCAGGGTCAAGCTCCAATAAGCCAGAAGCACGGAACTGATTACTGGAAGCTACATGAGGAACTGAGGGCAGACCCAGTAATGGGAATGCCTACGGACGCGATGGATCCCAAATATAGCTTCAAAAAGAACTCCAAAATACTAATACCAGACAGAAATGACTGGGAGAAAGGGCCGCCCGTGAATGCAAGATCGGTCTGGTACACAGACGGGTCAAAGACAGGTAACGGAGTCGGCGCTGGTGTTTACGGGGCAAAGCCAAGGATTACCATCCAGCTTAGCCTGGGAAAACACGCCTCAGTGTTTCAGGCAGAGGTAACGGCTATACAACACTGTGTCGGAGAAATACTGAGACGATAGATAAGGAATAAAACAGTGGCCATCTACTCCGACAGTCTAGCTGCACTCAAGGCAATCGGTTCCCACCAAGTCAATTCAAGACTGGTGTGGGACTGCTTGCGTGATCTGACCGAGCTGGGTAGTCGTAACAATGTGACCCTAGCTTGGGTGCCGGGCCACGAGGGACACCTGGGCAATGAGCGGGCCGATACACTAGCCAGAGAAGGCTCTTCGGCAGCGCTCATTGGACCGGAACCCTTCTGCGGCGTAGCAAAATCCACCACAAAAGCCCACACTGAACAGTGGGTACAAAACAAATCTCAAAAGTGGTGGGAAACCCGACCAGGATTGAGACAGGCCAAGGAGTTCATCAAAAGACGCTCGCCAAAATTCACGACGGACCTCCTCAGCTACAAAAGTAGGATCGTCAGACAAATAGTAGGTCTGCTGACAGGCCACTGTAGGCTTAACAGACATATGGATATTATAGGTCTGGCGGAAGAAGCAAATTGCAGGTTCTGCCGGGAAGAAGAGGAAACCGCAATACATGTAATGTGCCAGTGCGAAGGACTAGCAAGGGTGCGGTTTCTACAACTTGGAGATGAAAAACCGAGAGCGGAAAGCTATCTCGAGAGGCCATTATCAAATTTGCTCAGTCTGATAAAATGGACGAATTGCTATAAGCAATTGGAGCCTCCACAATAGAGCTGAAAAGGTCGCAGTGGATTAGGCCAAGGGGCCAGCTCCCCCCCTAACATCTAACACACCGAAGTTTGCATAAAGAAAGTTTGGAATCTGCAGTTGAACAGGCCAGATCTTTTAATTTTTCATTTATTTTTCTGCATTTTATGAATGACTTCTTAATAGCTGACAGATGTGTAGTTACTATTCACCTCACCATTCTTATAAACATCTAAAATTGAGTATACTAATGACTTTCTAAGACACTGTAAAGCAAAAACATGGTATACTATGGTTATGCGTTTAAATGAATCAAATTGTATATAAAATAAGATAAGTACCTACATTCAATTTATATGAATTTAATTTTTGCAATTGTGGTCTTACATAACTTTTTTTAGTGTCAAATATCAACAATGTTTCCAATGTTCATCATTTTCGTCCTTCATTAAATGTATCATGATATTTTTGCGTTCATGATTTTTTTCTCTCATTACATACAGTGTGTCTCACTTCTCATGGAAACACCCCCGTATCTTCCGTAACAATAGAGGTAAAATGATGTAACTCTCAGGACTGATGGAAGTGCTCAAAATGCACCTATCACCTGAATGGGGTTGGCCTAAGTGATATACACTGCCCGCCACTCGCGATGGAACAACTCATTTTTACGGTAAAACATACTAGGGGGCAGAATAGGCTCAAAATTCCTACAGATTTGTGATCAGGACCACCAACTTACTACAGAGACACATTTTCCCTGAATAAATGTCAGTCCTGAAAAATCCGAATTTGTCTCACTTCTCATGGAAACACCCCCGTATCTTCTGTAATTTTTTACGTAGAACCATGAAATTTCCAGGATCGATAGATAAACTGGAAATGAACTCACTGCACGGGAATGGTCAATCTACGTAATATTCACTGCACGCCAGCAGCGAAGGAACCACCCATTTTTCCATCGCTGCTGGCGTGCAGTGCACATCATGTAGGATGACCCGTTTTGTGCAGTAAGTTCATTTCAAGAGGAATCTATCGATCCTGCACATTTCAGGGTTCTACGTATAAAATTACGGAAAATACGGGGGTGTTTCCATGAGAAGTGAGACAAATTCGGATTTTTAAGGACTGAAATTTTTTCAGAGAAAAAGTGTATCTGGAGTAAGTTGGTGGTCCTGATCACAAATCTGAAGGAATTTTAAGCCTATTTTGCCCCCTAGTATGTTTTACCGTAAAAATGTGTTGTTCCATCGCGATTGGCGGGCAGTGTATATCACGTAGGCCAACCCCATTCAGGTGGTAGGTGCATTTTGAGCATATCCATCAGTCCTGAGAGTTTCATCATTCAGCCTCAATTATTACGGAAGATACGGGGGTGTTTCCATGAGAAGTGAGACACACTGTATACCTACATATAACTGCTTGTTTTTGAATTTTGTAACTTACATGAAACTAATTTCTCTTAAGCCTGATTAAGTTGCATGGCGTCCAGCTTTTCTTATTTTTTTTACCAAATCCTAATGAAACTGATGGTCTTACCCCAACGCTCTCCGACGAATAGCTGCCGTTTGCATGTTCCTCTCAATTTTTTTTTACTCAAAAGGCAAATGAACAATCCTAATAATAAACCAAAAAGTTGAGGTAACGGGGTGTTGTTTTCAAAAAAACAATAAAAATATTAAAAGAACTAGGTCCGGACCTGAATTTAAACATTTTCAAAAACCTGTTATTTTGCTCAGGGTGCATTCTCAGTGTGCCAAATTGCATATGTAAGTGTATTTTACTTTTAGAGATATTTAATGTAGAATAATTCACATATCTTCAAATATCGCCCTGTATATCCGTCAAAAACGCAACAAGGAATTTTTCAATACCAGATGTGAAATGGCCTTGGTCTATAGTACTTATGGTTGGAGTATGTACAATTCGTCGTGAATCACCCTGTATATGTATATCTTCAATACATCCCAACCCATATTATCGATATCCTGCAAACGCGAATCATCCTGTACAGACGCCAGGCTTTATCGATTGCTACCTACCGCATCCACCCATTTGACAAATGAAAGAAAATCCGTCCATCTTCGTTAGCGGCAAATGTATATACCATTAAATATTTGTTCAAGAATACGCATTCTCAGAAGCTTCAGTCAATAACAAAGTTTACGATGCCTTTGATTTATGTTTCTGTTAATAATTGAATATTCAATTTGAAGAACAAACACAGATGTTAACTACCAAATATTTGTGGTCGCTTGTTGGGCGATTTCGTGAATTCGCGCTTACAGGACATAGGAGCTTCTATTCCTGTGATCTGACTGGACATTTTCGATTTTACTAATGGAATCGGGTGGCTTTAATCCTTCAAAGGGCTCTTTGCTTCGACAGATCCCATGAATGAAGCGGGGAGATTATCGATTTTGGTTGGTAAAATGTAACACAACCGAAGTAATCCAATTGCAAATTCAGATTTTTAAATTCATCAAGACAAAGTGTTGATATGGGAAATGCAATTAACTGCTCGGAGGGTTATATACAGCGCGTTCCAAAAAGTATGCAATAAACGGAAAACATTTCAATGTTGGTGCTTATCGAGAAACTTATAATAGATAATCCAAATGTTATGTTAAGTTCTTGGTTTGTTAAAAAAAAATATATTTTTTTCGACTAGTCATTAGGAATGAAGTATCTCTATTTTTGACAACTTTGAAAAAATTTAAAACGGATTAGTCCATAATTTGCCGCCTTTTTGAAAAAAAATTTGTCGCTTTATTTTTTTTAAATATGAAGTTAGCGAAACAACATCCCTAATTTTTATTTTTCCATAGTTCTGAAATATCCATAATTTGCCGCCTTTTTGTCGCTAATTAGTTGCAAAGAAAAAAATTTGTCGCTCTTTGAAAAAAAATATGCGTTGTTTCGCTAACTTCATATGAACTTAGCGAAACAATTTCCATAATTTTTATTTTTTCACATTTCTGAAGTATCCATAATTTGCCGCCTTTTTGTCGCTAATTACTTGCGGAAAAAGAAATTGTCGCTCTTTTTTTTAAATATGCGATGTTTCGATAACTTCAATCCGCAATTTCTACCTTTTATCAATTTGTAGTATCCATGATTTGACTATTGGCAAAAGAAAATAAGATCGCAGCGCCACCTATAGCAAGACTTTGAACTACGAATCACGGAAAATGGTTTTTGAATTTACACGTGTTTATATGGCGTTTTGACGATCTGTACTCCTATTTTCAAACAATTTGTGAAAATTTGTGATTTCTCTAACTAAAAAGTGATTGTGTTTCTATTGAAAGAATCTAAAGAACGTTTCAGTCAGGTGATTAAAAGGAATTTCATCTCCGATTAGTTTTGAATGCTTCTGCAATTCAAGGTTGCATGGCGTTTTGATGATCTGTTTTCCTATTTTCAAACAATTTGTGTAAATTTGTGATTTATTTAACTGAAAATTTATTGTGTTTCTACTAAAAGACTTGAACGATAGTTTCAGTGTAGTTTACAAATATTTTACGTGTTTTTTGAAGTCATGATTTGTGAGTTATTGATCTGATTCATTCTGTGATTAAGGATATTTCCATACCCGATATCTGTTTCTGTTCGTATTTTTTTGGTTTATACTGTTGATAGACTGCCAAATATGGGAAAATACAATCCTAGTTGTTCAGTCCCAGGAAGCAGGACATATGGCAAGAAGGAAAATGTGGGATATAACAAATTTCCCCCAAAAATAAAAGCAAGGTTAAAAAATCACCAATTGGTTCGACCAGATTGAAGAAATTGACCAAAGAATAGCATGAATTTTGAAACTGAAAATTGGCAAGCTAAATAATATCGAAGTATATGCTTGTTTGACAAACAGACTTGATCGCAAATCATGACCTCCAAGAACAAGTAAAATATTTGTAAACTACACACTAAAACTATCGTTCAAGTCTTTTAATAGAAACACAATAACTTTTCAGTTAAAGAAATCACAAATTTTCACAAATTGTTTGAAAATAGTAGAACAGATCATCAAAACGCCATACAACCTTGAATTGCAGAAGCATTCAAAACTAATCGGAGATGAAATACCTTTGAATCACCTTACTGAAACGTTCTTTAGAGTCTTTAAATAGAAACACAATCACTTTTTAGTTATAGAAATCACAAATTTTCACAAATTGTTTGAAAATAGGAGTACAGATCGTCAAAACGCCATATAAACACGTGTAAAGTCAAAAATCTTTATCCGTGATTCGTAGTTCAAAGTCTTGTTATAGGTGGCGCTGCGATCTTATTTTCTTTCGCCAATAGCAAGCGGGGAACCTCCGTTTGAGGTTATGATGATAAAAATATGATGCAATCAAATCTCTTTTGGAATTAAATTAAATTAAATTGTTCTCCGATTCAGAAGATATTCATGACATATTTCAGGTAACCGTTAAATAAAATTGTGGCAGACATTTGTTTTTGTAACTGAATTCCTTTCAAAATGATATTTCACGAGTGTGAATTGAATTTGATTTATTGCTTTTTTGTTCCGAATATGTTGAAGCACCGTACAGAAGTAAACTCACTCCCACCATATTTTTGTGACGTCCCCTCCTCAAATTTTTCTTAGCCGATATACTCTGAGACTTAACAAGTGAGCAAAGTTGAGGCATGCAATATTATTACAGGGTGAGTCGTTGTGAGTTGTAGTTTTGTATCAAAATGAACAATTGTCGAGCTGTAACTTGCAGGGTGATGGAAGCATTATTTTGTTTACGAAACATTATCTTTAGTTCGTTTCGATAGTTCGATTTCGATGGAGGGTACATGGTTTCCTATGTAGCTAATGGGCCTCGAAAAAAAATAAGTTTTCATCTTTTTAGCATGTTCAGCCCTTTCATTTGATACCAATATTGAGGGGGTTGGAAAACAATATGTCCGCCATTTTGTGGGGATGGCCATCTTGGATTTACAATGATACTAAATATACATAATTGCATTGTCATCAGAATTAAAGGTGTGCACTGAATTTCAGATCAATCACTCAACAGGAAGGGAGTTAAAATTTCAATTTCTAGATTTGACCACACAAACAAGGTGAATAAAACCGTTCAAAAAAGAAAGAGCGACAAATTTTTTTTTGGCAACTAATTAGCGACAAAAAGGCGGCAAATTATGGATATTTCAGAACTGTGGAAAAATAAAAATTAGGGATATTGTTTCGCTAACTTCATATGAAGTTAGCGAAACAACGCATGTTTTTTAAAAAAATAGAACGACACAATTTTTTTCTTTACAACTAATTAGCGACAAAAGGAAGCTTCAAAATTCCGAGTCTATCCAAAAAAAAACAAAATTTTTAAAACCATTTTTAGTGTTTTCTGGCGTTATTTGATGAAGGATATCAAAATAAATAGCACATACAGTGACCGCCAAAAAGTATGTACCATATGGGAAATTTTTTTATTATTGGAGTATTGGAAAAAATATTCTGGGGAAAAGTTTGTGCATGTCCGATAACCTAAAAATCGATTTTGACACATGTCACGTGATCGCTAGAATGACGGCAAAATGAAAAAAAAATTGCAATGCAAAGGCAAAAAAAGGGGTAAGATGGCAAGATATCAAAAAAAGTTATTTGAAAAAGTCACTTAGAATTCAATTTTATACACATAAACGAAGTTTCAAGAGATAATTCAAAAAAATTGAAAATAGCTATTTTTTTAAAATATTTTCCCATCTATTTAAAAATATTTTTTTTTCTTATGAATAGCTTGACTATACTGAAATATTGGCATTTTAATGATAATGACAAAACTTTCTCAATTTCTCCACACCAGAGGGCACTAAATTAAAAAAATTGGTTTTTGCCAGAACCCTCGCTGTTACATTGGTTCTTATCTAACAGTTATATCAGAATTCCAAGACTATTGTGTTGATATGGCAATCTAAAAACACCATGTTTCCTGATTTTAATCAAGTTTCAATAATAATGCTGTATGAGCGTTTTACTTTGCACATAAACTTTAAGAATCTTTAATTTGACGCACTATTTTCAAGTTTATGTGCGAAGTGAAACACTCATGCACGATTATCATCGGAACTTGATGATCATGTTTTTGGAGTGTCATGTCATCACAATGGTCGTGGAATTCTGATATAACTGTTAGATACGAACCGATGTAACAGCAAGGGTTCTGACAAATTCCCATTTTTTCAATTTAGTGCCCTCTGGTGTGGAGAAAATGAGAAAGTTTCGTCATTATCATTAAAATGCAAATGTTTCAGTATAGTCAAGCTATTCATATAAAAAAAATAATATTTTTAAATAGATGGGAAAATATTTTTAAAAAATCGCTATTTTCAATTTTTTTGAATTATCTCTTGAAACTTCGTTTATGTGTATAAAATTGAATTCTAAGTGACTTTTTCAAATAACTTTTTTTGATATCTTGCCATCTTACCCCTTTTTTTGCCTTTGCATTGCAATTTTTTCATTTTGCCCCCATTCTAGCGATCACGTGACATGTGTCAAAATTGATTTTTAGGTTATCGGACTTTTTGGCGGTCACTGTATATACATTGCCATTTTGTCCCCACTACTAATATAAAGTTTCTCGTTCTGATTCCAATAATAAGTGATACTTTGTTATGTCACAACCTTTTATATTTCACAAACACTAGAATTTTCAAATTGGCTTTGACTCCGTCCGTTCTACGCATTCGTACTTTCTTCGTTTTCTACGTTTTTAAAATTTGAATGATTTCTTTCAAACATAAAACCCTATCATTATCATGGAAATTACTCGACTGAAATACTCTTTACCATAAAAATACAACGAACTGTTATACTTAATAAGGTTTCTTGTTAAGATGGAAAGTCTTACCTTCAGAAATCTGCAGCAGCACCATGGTCAGGAAACAGGGACGAAATCTGGCTAACCAACCCATTTCAAAGAGAAAAAGTTCCAAGCACAAACTGTTCTGAATAAAAAGGACACACCCGTCAGCACATTTTTAACAGTATACTCATTTTTATTCCACTTCACTAAACTGTCCCTCCATAAAGTCACAACGGTCAATCAAAGCCATTGAAAAATCATTAAAGTACTGTCAATATTTGCTGTGCTTTTGTTTGTCAATCATTGATTCGTCGATGATATACCTGTATTTATTTCGAAAACATTAATATTCCCGTTTTATTGTGATTCATTTGTTCAGTTATAAGGACCGGATAGCAGGACAATTGATTTAGATTTGCTGGTAATGTCGGATTTCATTGGATTCATCGATCAACGGAAACGGTTCATCTACGAAAATTATATTATAATTATTGAATATATCAAGTCACAGAATATGAAGTAAAAATTTCGGTAGAATCAACTGAATGTTCTAGTCTTCAAACAAACTTTTCGGACTTGGTCCGCATCGTTCCCATTCTTTTTGATGAAAACTGAGACCAGATAATGTTTGTACGGAAAGATGAACCCAATATTGGGAGAGAGAGAGAGAGAGAGAATATACTTTATTGTCATAAGATTGATCTTTTTGACAAAGTTTCACTTAACCTAAGCTAAGAAAAATAAAAATCATTTTGTACATATATATCTAAAAATATATTAATGGTCCAAAAATCATTTAAGTTTGGATTGAAGTTAGTTTGTATGTATAAAAACATATAAGTCGTACAAAATACAAATAAAACAAAAAAGTTTGACTTAACCTATATAGACACTTCACATAAGTATAAAAAATGTAAGTCGTAGGTATATAATACATTCGAAAGAAAATTCAAAATCACATAGTTTATTTTAAAAATTATCATTAAACAATTCTTCTATATTATAATAAGGTCTATCACGTAGAAAACATTTCACAGCCTTCCTAAAGCATTGTGAAGATTTTATTTCTTTTATATCATTTGGCAGATGGTTGAACATTTTAAGACCATTATAAACAATGACAGATGTCATTGGTATTGGCAACTTAATGTTGCTGGATTGCCTTGTCACATAATAGGATGGAGAAGATTGGAATTGAGTCAAATGTTTTTTGATTAAATACACTGTTTCCATTATAAAGATAGAAATCACTGTTAGAATTCCATGAGCAGTGAAAAGGAGTCTACAAGAGTCTCTATGCTTCAATTGGCACATATATCTTATGGCTCGTTTTTGCAAAATCAAAACATTTTGTAGTAGATATCCACTACATACGCCCCAAAATGGAATTCCATATCTCAGGTGGGATTCCACCAGAGAAAAATAAACAGTCTTGGCTGCTGATAAACTCAGCTCATTTGCGACTACTCTGACTGCATAACAGCCAGAAGACACTTTGTTACACAAGGCACGAACATGGTCTTCAAATTTCAACTTACGGTCGATATGCATTCCTAAAAATTTTAAACTGCTTTTGTTTTCAATGATGTCATTCCCAATCGGTATATTGTCAAGCTCATATCTGAAAGTTACTATATTGGTTTTCGAGACATTGAGTGAAAGTCGATTTGAATCACACCAAGTCTTTACTTTTTTCATATCACTAGATATGATTCTAGTTAAATCATTTGCATTGTCAGAGTGCCAAAAAATAGTAGTATCGTCCTAAAATAGTATGAATTTTCCTGAGATATTTATACTTGTCAAATCGTTAATGTACAAAAGAAATAATTTTGGCCCTACTATTGAACCCCGAGGCACACCACTATATATTTTCACAATTTCTGAGCGATGGTTGGTTTTCACCATCTGACTGCGACCCGACAAATATGAGCTAAACCAGCTCATTATCACTCCTCTGAAGCCATAGTAGGGAAGCTTCTGCAACAGTATATCGTGATCCACACAGTCGAAAGCCTTCGAGAAGTCACAAAACACTGCAGCAGCAACCTCTCCACCATTGATTTCAGTATCGGTGATCTTTTACTCAAGTGAGTAGAAGAAGATAATTTTTACGGGTATACTGGAGTAAAGATATAAATTGGGAATAACTTAATTCAAATACTTGATACTGTGAGTTAGTTGAAATAATGATTTATTCAAACAATAAAAGAATATGTTCGATGGATATAATTATAGCCATTCACAAACTGCCCGAGTATTTATCGGACGATTTCCTCGATGCTTATTTATAGACTTGTTTACGAAATGCTTATCAATAAATTGACAAAATTGGCGCAGAATTAATACTTTTCTACATGAAAGGGGTTTCGTATTCTCTTTCTTAGGTTTTTCGTGAAAAGGCATTTTAAGAATCTAATGGAAGTATTCATTCATGGGTTGAATCAGAGACGAGTACGACTGTCCTTGAATATACATTTACAAGTCAATCAAAGTCTTATTTGACTACAAACTACAGTCAATTTTCAGAAGCAAAGTGATGGATATTTTGGCAGTAAGGTTAGTTACTAAGTTAATCGAGCATCAGAAGTTTTGCAAGTGAATTTCACACCCACCAAACCTTTACAAAATGTTCCATTATTGGATCTCTGGAAAATGGCAAGGAGTAATCGATGTGTATAAGTTGTGTATTTTGGATTTTCACCTAAGAGGTGGGATATGTGTTGAAAATGTCACTGAAAGTTGATCAAAACGCTTCAAGTGCGTCTGTAGTCACCCGAAGTCGAACTGAAGTTAACTCGAGTTGAGTTCGGGCGACTTCGAGTACACTTTGAAGCATTTAGAGTAACTTCCAGTGACATTTTCAACACATTTCCCACCTCTCAGATAACAATCCAAAATATACCAATTGTAGATATTGATCTCTACTTGATCAGGAGCAGACACAATCAATGAAAAGTTATCTGCGTTTGCAGTAAAGTGAGTTTTCTCGAGAGCAGTTTCAATTCGATTAACATGTAGTAAAAATAAAATTGGTCCCAATATAGACCCTTGTGGTACACCTGTATTGATAGAAACTGACTAGGAGTTAATTTTAGTAATTCCATTATTATGACAGGGTTGCAAAGAGACATATTGTTCACGTTCTTTTAAAAAAGATGAAATCCAATTCAAAAAGACCCCCTAACACCATAATTTTGCAGAGATCAGAGGAGTTTAATATGATTGACGCAGTCGAATGCCCTGCTTAAATCACAAAATGCTACAGAAGAGCACTCGCCTGCCACAATAGAGTCAATGATTGAATTACACAATGATACTAAAGCCGTATCAGTTGATTTATTTCTTCGGAATCCATGTTGGTTTTTACTTAAGATGTCGTTTCTATCAATGAAATTCATCAGCCTGTCTAAAAATGCGTATTCAAATATTTTGGAAAATGAGTATGGGACGGTTACTGGCCTGTAATTTTTCATCATCTTTGGATTATCTTTTTTATGTTTCGGAATGACTTTACCTTTTTTAATGATCTTAGGAAAATTACCTTCAGAGAATGAAATGTTAATTAGAATTGTTATTGGGTATATTATCGTACAAGTGTATCGGTGATTATCGAAATAGCAATTCCTTTGAATTTTAGAATCAAATTATGTTGTTTGGCAACCACACGAGCGCTTGCGCGAGTGTGGTTGCCTAAAGCAACATAATTTGATTCGAAACCGAGAAGGAATTAACGATAATCGCCGATAACACGAGTTGTATTTGTTAAGATTATTTCATGAATTAAATCGAAACCATTTTTATTTATTTACTATTCAATTTAACTAGAAACATTAATTCCGCATTTAGTTCTGAAATTATGCAAATAATAAAACACCCCTCTATTTCAGTTACCAATGACAGAGCGCGTCATTCGTAGTTTCGTCATTACATGTCTAGTCTACTGCTTCTCGCTCGAGGTTATGTTTTGATAACATTTTGATTTAGTGATTTGATTAATCAACGAGTATGCAAAATTTGTCGAAAATTGTGAAGTTGATATGAATTAATAGTGAGTGCTTATTTAGTTTTGGTCAAAGTTTGGTGTTGTGTCATTATAGCAGCTTGCTAGCGGTAAGTTTTTGTTTTGATAATAACCAATCAGGAATCGAACTACAAAATCGAAAACGCATCGTATACATATCCAGTAGCCAATCAAGAGCCGAACTACAAAATCGAAAACATGATGTTTTCATTTATCAACACAAAAATTTCAACCAATCATAACACGCTATTTTAGCATAAGTGAAATAATCGTATGAAGCATTTTCTTTAGTAAAACTAATGGTACTTCATCTGGGCCAGAAGACTTTTTGTTTTTCAATCTATAACAATATCGTATATAATTTTTGTTCGGTATAAGGTTGAAGGAATAGAGTATGCAAGTTGAAGTTATTATTAAAGAATGTTTCATTTGTTGCATTACTAAGGTCTATTTTATGTATGATTTCACATGGTTCCTTCAGGAAAAAAATATTACCTAAGCTCAGTTGCAATGGTTTGAGGATCTTCAATTGGTTTTCCATCATTTTCAATTACTATATTTTTTGGTTCGGACTTCCTATTTGTTAGTTCAGAAACTACACTCCATGACGCTTTCGACTTATTATCGGATTTGGTGATTTTTTTTTTGGTAGTACTCTTTTTTAGTTTTATTTGTTAATGAAATGTGATATTTTTTCGCCTTTTTGTAAAAATCGATCAGCGAAGGGTTTTGAGTCGCGCCAGTTCTTTAAGAGAAGAGCTTGATGCTTCGGACAGAAAACATCTTGCGTAAAGTTGAACCACATGTTATTATCATCTATCAGTTTTCGCAATATTGTTTATCCGGCTTCAGATTTATAAAAATAAAAAATAATTGAAAAATGGTCTATTTTTCGAGGTTTTCCCGGATTTTCTCAGTGAAAAATGCACCGATCTGGTAGTATAAGAATCATTTTGTAGGTTGTATATTTTTCTACAAAAGTTCTAGTGACTGTAAAACGAGTCTTCCAATAATTTTTGAGATAATCGCAAAAAACCAAAAAAGTTTTTTCACTATTTCTTGATGAAAAAATTCCACAAAGCGATTCTGCTGGCGCGCAAACCGGTGTTTTCATTTACCAACTACCTTATAAAAAGTATTATGGGCCAGTTGCGTCTTTTATTTTATGTTATTTTGTGTTATTTTTATCTACAGCTTGCCTATATACGAGGGCTGACAATAAAGTAAGGTCTCCAACGCTGCAACTTCGCCGGATCACGCGCTAGGCGAAATCTGGCAACACCGCCGTGTTCCTTGGTTCCCCCACTACCACTTTGCTGCTGGGTGAGGCTTCCCCGACCGCTCAGTCTTGGCTGAGCAGCCGTCAACGATGGAGGTACCACTCGCGAATTGCGAATTGCGTTCTGTAATACGTTTTTTGAGTGCGAAAAAGGTGACACCTATTGAAATCCATCGTCAACTAGTTGAAGTTTACGGGGAAAAGTGTATGGACATAAAAAACGTGCGTAAGTGGAGCCGCGAGTTCAATTCCGGGCGCACTAATGTTCACGACGAGGAGAGAAGTGGCCGACCGTCGGTCTCGGATGCGATTGTTCAAGCAGTGGAGGCAGAAATGCTCAAAAACCGCCGTGCGACAATTAGGGACTTGGAAGAGAAGCTTGGAGGAGTGTGTAGCAGCGAAACAATCCGTCATATCCTTGTGAACAAGTTGCAGTACCACAAAGTTTCTGCCCGATGGGTGCCGAAACAGCTGACCGAAGACCACATGAAGCGGCGCGTGGAATGTGCGACCAAAGTTGTGGCCCGTTTTGAAGAGGAAGGCGATGATTTTTTGGAAGGGTTTGTTACAGGGGATGAAACGTGGGCTCATCACTACACACCCGAAACAAAGGAGTCGTCCAAACAATGGCGCCATAGCGATTCTCCGAAACCCAAAAAGTTTAAGGCGACACTGTCAGCCAGCAAGGTGATGGCTACGGTGTTTTGGGATCGCCACGGGGTATTGTTGGTGGATTTCATGCCAAGGGGAACCACTATCAATGCAGCAAGGTACTGTGAGACCCTGGAAAAGCTTCGTCGTGCCATAAAAAACAAACGCCCGGGATTGCTGAGCAAAGGAGTGAAATTTCACCACGACAACGTGCGCCCGCACACAGCCAACGTTACCCTTGACCTGCTCAAGACATTTGGCTGGGAAATCATCGATCACCCTCCCTATAGTCCCGACGTGGCCCCCAGTGACTACCACATGTTCCCCGCCCTGAAAAAACATCTCGGAGGGAAGAAGTTTGATAGTGACGCGGAGGTTCAGAAAGAGGTCAACACCTGGCTGCGCGAGGCGGACAGAGAGTGGTATTCTGCCGGCATAGACAAGTTCATCGTGCGGATGCGCAAGGTGTTGGAAAAAAATGGCGATTATGTAGAAAAGTAGCCAAGACCTTGGCCTTTCCAACGGTGTATCGCTTTTTGTAAATAAATGTCATTTTCTATGAAAAAAAAAATTGGAGACCTTACTTTATTGTCAGCCCTCGTACTTCAAAATACCGTTTTATAATTTGTCTGGTTTGAAGGAAGAGATAATGGATACTATTACTCGTGTTAATTATTTCTTGTCACTAAAGAGTGACTGTAAAACAAACGAATCTTCTGAGTTTCAAACATACAGGAAATGGTGGACGGATACTACGGATAGGTATTTGTTTTATCATAAATCGTTCCTACGTGAGTGTGTCTTTCTCCTCGTCGAACATTCATTATAACGATGTACCTACAAGTGGATTTGCTTGGTTCTGAGTCTTTTACTGCTATATCGAAAGGTGTTTCTTTCTCACCCATTTCAAATTATCTTCTCTAACGTTATAGTGGAGCAAAATGTAATTAAAAGGTCACCATCAAACAAACAGGAAGCATTGTTATATGAAACTCGGATTCTGACCTACTTGATCATTACGATCTACCTTGAATGACTTTTCAATAAACAAATCTGTTTAAATTTGCTGAAACGAATCAATTTATTTTTAGACGCCTAAACATACGAGATCATGATTACTTATATTTCGGACGTCCATCATCTTAATGTTTGAAAGATTTCTATCTCTTTCAAATTTTTTCACAACGTTTCAATTGCTTGAATCCGCAATCGTCTTCTGGTGAATAGTGATAAAAGGTCGCGTAGAATCTGATTTTGTCATGCAATTGAAACGTTGTGAAAAAATTTGAAAGAGATAGAAATATTTTAACCATTAAAATGGTGGACGTCCGAAATATAAGTAATCAAGTTAGTACATCGTCTAAAACATTCAAAAAAACGTTGGAAACCCGGTATGGACCCGGCATCAGCGACAAATTCAGAATCTACGGGAAGACAATGATCACGCTTACCAAAGAAGAAACCCACATCCATTTCCTACGAAGCCAGAGACAACAACATCATCCCAAAAGGCTTCAGAATCAAATCACCCATTCCTGGAGAACGAGCACAGCGCATCATGACACGTGCCAGCCTCGCACTAATTAGGTCGCACATCCACCACCACCGTTGGAAGAAAGAAATGTTACTTCAAGATGCAACGGCTATATTTCTAGAAATCAGAGAGTATATATTGAAGGAGGACAACCAACCTATATTTGCGAAAATTAACAACAACTGTGCGAGATTTCGCCAAAACCAGGAGAAGAGACATCAGAAGAAATGGAACCGACTGGCAAGAGAAACACGGCCCCCACGAACCAACGACGAAGAAATTAAAAGTACCGTAATCAACATCTCATCAAAACCCCTGACTCAAGTAGAGGAGTCCCTGCTAGAAAAAGGATTGAACTTCGCAGTTGCACCAAAAATGATACCTATCCTGAACATCGTGAGCTCGGTAGAGTCAACAAGCAACAAAATGAACCCTGTCCAGGCAGAAGAATTTAGATGGAATTTAGACGGTCTTCCGAAAATTCACAAACCCGACATGCCATTAAGACCAATCACCAGCTCCCGTAACTCACTGACCTATAACCTGGCGAAATACCTCCTCCGTTCGTCAAGAATTCTAAACACTTCGTGGACATTATCAAAGATATTGAACTAGGGCCTGAAGATCGTTTCATCAGCTTTGACGTGGAGAGCTTTTACACCAATGTCCCCATAGAAGAATCCCTTAACATCATCAAGAGGAAACTGAAAGAAGATATTGGAAATACTGCAATGCTGCCTACACAACTCATACTTTCAAGAAAAGAGCCGTTTCTTCTCTCAAGTTGATGGACTGCCGATGGGATCTTCTCTCTCTCCAGTAATCGCCAACATATACATGGAGTGGTTCGAGGAATTGGCTATCAGAGAGGCAAAATACAAACCAAATCTATGGCTAAGATACGTAGACGACACCTTTATCATTTGGAACCATGGAGATGAACACCTTGGGGAATTCTTCGCCAGAATGAATAACATGAGGGATTCAATCAAATTCACAATGGAAAAGGAAACTAATAGTATCCTATCGTTTCTCGATGTGAAAGCTGAAAGAACAGACACTGGAATCCTTACCTCTGTTTACAGGAAGAAGACACACACCGGACAGTACCTCAACTACGGCTCTAATCACACAAACTCCACAAAAAGGGGAATCGTAAGAACGTTGGTGGAGAGAGCAATGTCTATTTGCAACAACCAGGAGTCACTAGAGGCGGAAATTAACCACATCAAAAAGGACCTACGCCGAAACGGATACTCCGAGAAACTCATAGGAGAAGTTCGGAAACAACTCGAAAAGACCAAGACAACCGAAGAAAGACCACAAAACCCCGTTCTCATTCTTCCCTATATCAGGGGTATCTCCGAGAAGATCAGAAGGATCGGAAATAAATACAACATCAAGAGTTGCTTTCAATCCGGCAGTACCTTACGAAGCTTCCTCACCAAGACGAAACCAGAGAACAAAACAGAATCCAGTAAAAACTGTATTTACAAAGTCCCATGTGAATGTGGAGATTCCTATATCGGAGAGACCAAGAGGCCATTATCAGTAAGAATAGCCGAACACAAAAAGTGGACTCAACGAGGGAAAACATCAAAATCGGGAATTGGTGACCACTCCTGGACAAAATACCACCGAATTCTCTGGGACGAAGCTAGTGTTCTTCATAGAGAAGAACATTGGTTCAAACGGAAATTTATGGAAACCACCTACATAGAAGTCAATGGTGCCTTCAGTCAACCAAGCGTGGAAATTAAAAACGTATGGAGACCGCTCATGGACCGTTTTGGAGGGAGAAAAAGCGCGAAACCACGCGCGCCACAAGACCGCGCGTGATTACACTTTAATTATAGACCTATAAAAGGTCGCGTAGAATCTGATTTTGTCACTATTCACCAGAAGACGATTGCGGATTCAATCAATTGAAACGATGTGAAAAAATTTGAAAAAGATAGAAATCTTTCAACCATTAAGATGATGGACGTCCGAAATATAAGTAATCAAGTTACTACATCGTCTTAAATATTCAAACATACGAGATCAGTTCTCGTGAAAAATTCTTTTGTTATTTGGTTGATTTACGTCCTCAGAAGAATGGTTAGTTCTGACAGTTCTCTCGTCATTTTTGAGAAGTAAAATCTAGAATTTTCATTAAAAATCATTAGGAACGTTTTTAGCACGATTCTGTATTGAGTCAGCCGAAAGGTTATGATTGTACCAAATATCTGTGACACAAACTTCTATCTATTTGAATGTTTTTGCAAAGTTTGACTTTGGAAACCGTTTGTGTCTTAAGAAATCGTGTTTCTATCATTCAATGAATGAAGTTAAATTTGTTTGTACATTTTTTGTTCAGCTTCTTCAGTAAAATTCAGTGCCACCAGTATTAAACAGCATTTTATAGTATTTTCACCCTCCTCAATCTAGGCAAATTAAAAATGTTCTGCTACTGATTTATATGATATACTATAATACTGATTAAGGATTAATTATAGTAAAGAATGCCTGAAATCAAATGAAAATAAAATCACCACCATTCTTTACGCCAGAAAATAAACGAGACAGAGGGATAGCAAACATATTTGATAACAGACCATCTGGTAGGATTGGTGAAGTCTAACTTTGAAAAATCTCGAACAAATTCTGAAAATCCTGTAGATGTTTAATTCAATATATTTTATTCTGATGCAGTAGAACATAGCAAAACGAATATGGAGATATCGCGGCCAAATTAGGTACCTAATGATCGATAGGCTGTAAGACGTATTTAACATAATAACAAACCATATGATCCAGGTTTTAGAAAAACTGCAAAGAACCAAGTCTTCAAACAGGTGGTTGGAAGCGGCTTGAAGCAGAGAGAGAAGAAATTATTAATATTTGATACAATAGTTTATCAAGATATACCTTGTTACCAAAAGGCGTGATGAGCTGCTAAAAGTGCAATAAGTAGTTCTGAACAAATTTCAATTTTGTGAGTGATATTCATTTTAATCAAATATGAATGTTCCCTTTTTAAAAAGTGTTTAAATTTCTGTAACAACTTGCTTCCTCTCAATAAAGATATTCTCAATGTTTCCAACATTATGTCCATTGACGTAAAAATGGATTTTTGGAACCCGTGTATGGTTGGTGATTTATTGATAATCCGTTGGAAATAGCCACCAAGGTCTCCGGATTTGATCCACTGGGATTTTTTTAGGAAGTTGATTAAAACAACAAGAGTACAAAAAATAGTTCTCGTAATGTCGATCACTTAAGCAGGCAGTTATTCGATAGGTAATGTGTTGTTGTTGAAGGCATAAATAGATTGAAGTTGGATTAAAGCTTTCATCGAACGCGACGGATGCCATAAGAAAATGAGAAATGTTGTATTAGTATTAGTTATATTCTATTCATACAAGCTGGATAGCGTTATATTATATTTTGAGTTCATATCGTGCCGTTTTTAATAAAATAAACGTTTTCATTAATTCATTTACTCTGTTAAAAACGAGGTTAAAAATTACTAGTAGGTACACTTTTTTTTCATTGCTAGAATGATGGAATACTACTGAGGCTGTTAAATGCTGGTGGAGTTAACTTCTCGTTTATAATAGTTGAATTTTGAAGATAGTAGCAAAAAAATTTAAACTTTCTGTATATTGACCTGAAATTTTTAACTGTAAGTTCAACAGAATTTTTATAGCACAAACGATTGCCAAAGTCAATGTTTTCAAGAAAAATTTAAATAAAATCATCCCATTTCATGCGCTCTTTATGCACGATACTGTATATTAACTGGAAGACTTTTTGATATAAATGGATTTTTTTTTATTTTTGTCAGTTATTAAGGTACCCACTTTGCTATCTAGGTAAACAAATAAAACTTTTTGACAAAAATCAATCTATGCAGCACTTTATAAAGTGCGGCTTTTTTTAGCCCCCCCCCCCATGTTAACTTTTGAACGGTTCGACGTAGAAACATGAATAAAAAATCGTTTGGAGGGTGTCACCGATACTACTTTTTGAAATAAAAAATATGGTGATTGCTCGACAGGGGGCGCGGGGGGGCACATCAACTCAAAAATTTTAAATGGCATATAAATCGACATTGAAAAAAAAATTCTCAACAAAATTCAAAAATATTCAGATGGTTGTGAAGAGAATTGAATTCTCTTTACAACGATGTGACATTTGACCCCCCATGCCAATTGAAATTTTTGAGTTGATGTGCCCCCCCGCGCCCCCTTTCGAGCAATCACCATATTTTTTGTCTCGAAAAGTAGTATCGGTGAAACCCTCCAAACAGTTTTTTATTCATGTTTCTACGTCGAATCGTTCAAAAGTTAACAGGGGGGGGGGGGGCTAAAAAAAACCGCACTGTACAAATGAATGACTTAAAAGTATAAATATTTCTAGAGTTTATGGCTTTGACCTGATATTATTACATTTTTTCAAAAATTACGGAACTTCATTTATGAGCGGTTTTTATTGAAGTTTCTGTGAGGCATTCTAGATCTAAATCAATGCAGACATTTCCATCAAGAATAACGTAAGAATATAGTTTGCGATAATAAACATTCCTTCTTTTTTTAATTTTTTGATCAGTGAATGTGACCTCATGTTTTGATATCTTCATCAATTATGATTTACTCTTTAAAAAAATGAGTATTTGTGTTGATTATGAAAAACAAAGGTGAATATGCTTTATTGTCAGAAGATTTGCATCCTATTGACAAAGACTTGTAAGTATAAATATATACATGAATATAAGTATACAGATAACAACTGGTACATTACATAATATTAAAATATTAAGAAAATATACAAATTGAATAAAAATAAAATGAAATGAACTGAGATCCACGTATTATTAACATGATTCGTTAAAATACTCTCGAACAACTTTAGTGTTTTCAAAATACCCCATATACAGATTGATCCATTTTGAGTTTGAAGAGAGGTTATTACGAAGAATAACATTTTATGAGAAGTTTCGTTCAAAAATATCTTTCAGTGGTATTTAAAAATCTGCCGTACACTGTACACATTTTATTCATTTCCTCCTGGACCAATTGAATTGGCAAATATTTCACTTCCACAGTAAAAAGTCATGTTTTCAAAAAATCTTAAGGAATCATTTCCCATATACCTCCTGTTTGCTACATGAAATAAATTGCACTAAGCTGGATGATACAAATAGCAGATAACGAATAAGGGTGAATACAGCAATGGAAATCAAATTCATTCTGATGAACACAAAATTTCCTATGTTTGTTATCTGGCTGATATAGGAGCCTGATTCTATAGAATGTGTGGCGTTTTGGAAGGGTCGCAACTGTTGGATGGGAACTGATCATAAATCCTGATAATGCCCTCATTTCACCACAAACCAGAAATATGGCCGTTTGTATCTCCGCTCGGTAATACGCAATGTTAGGGTATTTAGCGAAAATTTCATTACCAACATTTTTTCAGCTAATGAACATGGGGAATGAGGGACAAGTATTTCTCAAACCTGGGATAATAAATGGAGCAATGTAAAAATTTGAGTGTTGTATCGATTTCATTAAAATATAAACTCAAAAGAGTCCTACAACATCCGCACAAGCCTCTTACTTTCGTTGATTAGGGGCCAGTTTTTCAGGTTCGAGTTGAATTCCAGGTAACTAACTAATAGTTCAAATGGTGAATAACATTATTTAAATGATGTTGGAAGGATCACTATCTAACCATTAGTTGATTAATCTGACGTTTAACTGGAACTTAAAACACTGACCGCAAGTAAAATTCGGTAATATTGGCGCTTGGTCATTTCAACTTCTCTATCCTGAGAATGAGGCTTATGAAGAAGGTGCTTATGAAAGTGCTGACATATGCAAAGTTTGAAATATTCTACGGTATGAAAGTTATAGAAGAACCTTGTACATATAGAATGAAGTAGAGATAATGCCTCTGAAAACAGTGGCGTTGTTTTTGATCAATGATGACACAGATTTCTGAAGGTACAGTGGCACGATTTCTGAAGAGACAACAAGCTGTTGACCAAAAAAAATGAAGGGCTCACATAGCAGAAGAGAGGTCAAGATGAAAACATTATCGACTGATCTAAAACCCAGCACAGCTTGTAGCTTTAAACACCTAGAGCAGAAGATCCATAGTAGCAGACCCATAATATCAGAAAAAATTGGGATTTGATAGAAAAATATGTACCTAAACAAGTCTGGTTTGTCGCAAGGCTTCGAAAAGGGTGTTGTTCTTTGAGAAATATTCAATTTGAACAAACCACGTGCAGGTTGATGATAAATGGAGAAATCAGTGAAAAAATGTTTTTTACATTTGTTTATACCCTTTTGTCACCTTCTTACTATAACAGGTACTTCGATACACTTAGCGAGTACTGGTTCAAGGTCTAGAAAAAGAGTGGCTGAGCTCTGCTTGGCAAGTTTGTCAGATATTTTTTTCTTGGACTTCCGTTATGCCGTGGCATGAATTTTTTTTCTAGTCTGATCTGATAAAGGTTTTTAATACTTTACAGAGTTTGCTATATCATCATGGACGTCTTTATGACACATTGAAGCCTTAACTGACGATTGTGTTTACCACAAACTTCCTCCTCATAGTTTTACAGATATATTGTTGTATTGCGTCTTTTACCCGACTGTGAACCAGGTCAGTACTAACGGTAATGGGTGGGGAACGCAAGCGTCAGTGAATAGGTCCCAGTGCACCCTTTTAGCAAACCCCGGCATCTTCACTCATGCCATGGCGAATGCCTGCTCGAACCTCTTCGACCTTCTTATGGAAGTCGAAATGTCTTTCCATTGCAATTAGTGCACTTCCTCCTCCTTGATAGTGGCAGATCCAAATACGTTTTGTCTGGGCCTACCATAAATACCACATTCGCACAGGAAGTGGAAGGAGTCTTCCTCCTCACCACATTCCGCGCATGGTGGGTCTGCCACAACTCTAATGAGAGTCAGATGCCTCCTGAGGCTGCAGTGGCTGCAGCTCCCACCAAGAGTCAGTTTCAGTATCTTGGTCGTCCTTGCCCTGTCAGGCCCCGATATAATCTGCTTTGACTGCCTGCAGTCGTTTATCCGTCTCCACTCTTTTCGTAATGTATCAACGGCCTACTCATTCAGTGCCGTTGTTATTATAATTTTTTTTAATATTAGATGACGGGGCTAGCCAGTGGCTGAGATGCAGGTAGTTCTGTATAGAACCTTTCTGCACCCCACAATCAGGTCTATCTCGTGAATACTCCGGATCTTTTAGTGAAATCCTGGAGTTTCTTCAAAAGGTTTTCTTGAGGGATGATATCTTCTGAACCGCAGTGTCCTAAGATATCCACCTCATTTCCCTGGATGCTCTTATGACCTGGTACCCAGACAAGTTTTACCCTGTTCTGTGGTCCCAAGTCGTTAAGGTTTTGGTGTGCCTCCCAAACCAGTTTGGAAGTGAACCTGCATAAACGCAGGGCTTTAATCGCCGCCTGACTGTCGGAGAGAATCGCTATGGGTTGTTTTCTAGGACCCCTCCTTAGAATCTCTCTCGTGCAGACGGAGATTGCCGTTTCCTCGGCTTGGAATATAGAGGCTTGAGTACCGAGGCTTAGACTGATGTCTTGCCTCGGTCTCTTCCCGTATATTCCAGCCCCTACTCCTTTGCTAGTCTTTGAGCCATCCGTGTACCAGATTTGCCTTCTTGACAGCATTGGTATGGCCCTTGATGTAACTTCCCCATCTTCTTTGATGGTGGTGTATGTTCCATCAAAGGAGTATGTTGGAGTCATTTTGTCCGACGGCATCTCAGGCGTGTCGATTCTTATGACTTCCAGTATGCTGGAGTGGCCTTGGTTATTGCCCCTCCATTTGCCCAGACATTTTAGCCTGAATGCTTCTATCCTCGCCTCTGCTGCAATATGCAAATGCAGGGGAGAAAGGTTTAGGATTACCTCCAAGATAATTGTCGATGTGCTGGATATAGCACCAGTGACTCCGAGCATGGCCAGTCTTTGTAAACTAGCCAGCTTTTCCTTGGTTGTCACTTGTTCTACCTTTGGCCACCACAGCAGGGCTCCGTACGATATCGAGGGCCTAACAATTGCTGTGTATAGCCAGAGAGACTGTTTGGGTCCAAGTCCCCATGTCTGCCAAAGGAGCGTCTGGCCATCATTAATGATGTCCTTGCTCGTTTCAGCACTATTTCCAGATGTTTGTTCCAGGTGAGCTTTGACATCTGTACACTTTCACCAAAGATTCGAAAAGCAATTTTGGTCTCCTGTTATCAGAGAACCTAGCACATAGGTATTTTTCTCTCCGTTTTCCAATTGAACTCCTGCTCCAGTTTGTCCTTCGTCCAGTTTGGGTACGTCTGTAAAACAGACCAACTCTCTTCTGACTGGGATCTCTAGCGAGATCGTCCGTTTCCACCTAATTTCATCATCTGCCTGTATCAATTGATAGCGGACAGCGGGATTTCTGTATCCGCTACCACAACGATTTCGGTGTGCCCTCGCCAACTCCCTGAGTCCCAAATTATCAGATAGGACGCCATCGCTTCCTTCTTTATACAAGTTGGAAGCGACGGCAAACCTAGCAGGGCGTCTAGGGCTACCGAAGGGGTCGTCCTCATCGCGCCGGTTATTCCCCTACAAGCCAGTCTTTGAATTTTTCCCAGCTTGCTGGTTGTGGTTATCTGGTCCACTCTCGGCCACCAGACCACTGCTCCATATAGGATTCTGGGTCTGATTACCGCCGTGTAGATCCAGTAGAGGCCAGTACTGAGTATAAGAATTCGTTCTGGAATTCCATTTTCTCAATCTACAAGATCCGCTATGGTTACCTCGAAGAATATTTCGAAGGAGTATCGCGAATTAATATCTTCTACAATCATTTTGATTTCAAAGATGTACTTCAGGTCACCCGAAATTTCTTGCCTGTATAATTCCATTCACGAATCAGAATTCCAGTATATGTACAAAACAACACTGAATGATTGAATAACTTTCAGGATGACCCCATTATTTCCATCATTCTTCAAATGTTGATGTTTTTTTTTCTCAAAAAATTAACTAGTCTCTGAAAGATGAACCCTTTCCGTTGAACTTAAGTTTTACTAAACATAATTTGATCAAATCACACTCTCTGCGGCAATGATTAATTTTTTTAGTTTCGTGAACGTTAAAAGCGCTTTTATCAATTTGTAGAGAAAGAAAAGATTTTAAAGATTTGTCCTTGTTCCAGCTATCAATATCGACCGACCTAAACGCCATGATTGTTTGATATTCTAATAGAGTTGCCAAGTGGGGTGTTCTGACCCGGAGATTCCGATTACCAAAGCATTTTTCTGGGTGCAGTTATTCTAGGATTTCACGTTGAAATTTATGATCCAACAAGTGATGCATGTTTTGTTAGAAGTACCGAATTATCTACTCATTGATTTTACAAACCAGTAGGCTGAAATTGAAAAAAAATTCACAGATATGTTATAAAGTATTTATATTTTTGTTTGCCTTAAAACATACTCATTGAGGAAGAATTTTAGAATTACCAGAGTATGTACTCAGTTTTTGATTTAAGACTGTGAATGTTCCTTATACCTACTTACCATGCAGTAGAGTATAGATATTTGGTGTGACATTGTAGTAACTAGTGCATACTATCTCAGCAGCTGTCTTTGAAAAACTGGTATAATCATTAGTATACGGTTTGCACGAATAATCTGTATTGTTTGATAATGTCCATATAGGACGAAACTGCAGTAACGTCGGTTACAAATAGAAGTGGTATAAAAACATAGGAAGTTTTATTTCTCATTTTTCGTGAAAACAAGTTATGTATTTCGAATGAATTTAATTTGGTGTAATTCGGTAATTTAATATTTTTAATATTGACAATAAGTTCGTGAGAATTTTTCAGACTACATTTTGATTTGAAATGGCAATGACTGAATTAAAGAGATAAGTTTTTTCAAAATTTTAACACATGTTGGGATGTTACAAAAGAGACTACTGACCTGGCGGGATATTTCCATTGTAATTTCAAAAGTGAATAGAATTCTCGAATTTGTGGAGTCATAACAATTAAATTAGACTTTTCTTTATCGTTAAGGATATATTAAATCCACTTCAGTGTTTCTTCCACTTGTTGCTGGTACATACAAGTGAGATCTTTCTGTAAGATGATATATACCTATCTGAATTGAGGAAATCCTGTTTTCTGTATACAGTGTGTTATTTAAATGATGTCATTAATTTTAGGTGGTGATTCCTTGTCATATTTTATGAAGAAAATTTCATATAAACGTGTGTCCTAATTTCCTTCGTTTCCGAGATACGGGGTGTTAAAGTTTTATTTAAAAATCAGCATTTCGTCAGTTACTCAAAAGTCTTTTTGACGATTTTGATGAAACCTGGTGTGGTTATTAGTAGTGAGACGGGGTTTCTTCTCATGAAAATATATTTCAAATTATAAGTGGCAGATTTATTTATAGTAAAAATCATTGTAAGCCTCTGTTTTTCCCTAATTTCATATTTTTTGCAGAAAAAAAATTTAAATGCAGCTTCCTTATAATGCTGTGAATTACAAATCTAAGTTATTGGCGCAGAAATGGTGGTTAGTTACGCACCATCAAAATTCAGAAAGTTGTGCATATTTATCAATCATGTGATCCTTCGCTGCTTATAATTTCTAACCTCATGAAAACAAGCCCCTTGTAACTGCCAATATAACCAGGTTTCATGAAAATCAGCGAAAATACTGTTGAGTAATTGATAATTACCCGATTTTTTATTAAAACTTTGACACTCCGTCACTTGAAAACAAAGCAAGTTAGGACATACGTTTATATGAACTTTTATTCATCATTTAAATCACACCCTGTATAGTCAGTTTGTTCAATTGAAATGACTGAGTTTCTCCTGTCGGCTCTAGTGAATATGATATTGTTTTCAACTGTTTTTTATTTATAATAGTAGTATTCTGATAACCTTCTAAATGACCAACTAGAATTGAATAAATCACCTTTACTTGATATGTTTCCTGGAAAGGCTAGATTAAATATAATCACCCTAATCAAATTACGATGAGTATTCAAGAGAACACAGAAAAATATTAATTTAGATTATCTTCTCCACTTGAAACACAGCGATACAATCGACGTGGTTTTGTAAACCCTTTGTAGTGAAAATCATTCATTTAGTATCATTTTAAATATTAACATGGATTTTCATCAAGTATCGGCTACATCAATTGAAAAGAATTGTAGTGTCTTTGAATTGAATAAACAATGGAAAAAGCTGTGAAGAGAAACATTCTCAATTGAAAATTGAACCAATATATGAATCCTCTGGAAATGGAAAAAACCTACGATAAAATTGAAATTACTTTTTTGTAATACCTAACAGAAAACAACTACTACCCCGGCTAAAGCCACGCTAGACATTGAACTACATCTGATAGATATTGAGAAAGACCCTATATAACTTGAGAGAAAAAAGTCTGAAAGAGAAAATTTGCATTTTCTTTCAGACAGTTGATTATTTATTAAATGTCCAGTTTCCATTGGAGATTCTTATCTTCTATGAATGAGATAAGGGAGAATGTTATTCAGAAGTGTCACCACAGAAAATCGCTCATTTCATTGAAGCGTGAATTGCATATCTTTCGCTAGGCCTCCAATATATTTTGGTGGACAAAAAAATCTATTTCACTCTTCTAAGATCATCAGGGAGGTCGGAAGAATTGGAAAACGTACTCTCCAGAAGCAATTCCACGCTAAAATGATGGAATTGTTGGACTATTTCTTGTGTGGTGACACTTTGAAAATATTTTTCTGACATAAAACCTGTCATGGATATGGCATGTTGATTTTATTAGAAATGTGAACAGAACGTTCATAAAGTCATTTGTGGAATGATCTGCGACTGAAAGTTGGAATTGAGTCGCTATTTTCCATCGTACAAGATAACCTCTCGTGGAAGGGATTCATGTTGTAAAGAGAAACATTCTCAATTGGAAATTGAACCAAAACATGACTCCTCTAGAAATGGAAAAAACCTTCGATAGAAGTTACTTTTTTGTAATATATAACAGAAAACAACTACTTCCCTATCAATATCTATCAGATGTAGTTCAATGTCCAGCGTGGCTTTAGCCGGGGAAATAGTTGTTTTCTGTTAAATGTTAAATTTTCAATTGAGAATGCTTCTCTTTACAACAAGAATCCCTTCCAAAAGAGGTATCTTGTACGATGGAAAATAAACACTAAATTCCAACTTTCAGTCGCAGATGATTCCACAACTGACTTTGAACGTTCTGTTCATATTTCTAATAAAATCAAAAATGGAAAAAGCATTCTGCAGTGTTCCAATTTTCAAAGTAACATGGTCATGTTATGAAAGGTTATGATATTGCAGAAGCCCGAAGATAAAAACAAAAACAATCGCACTAAGACACAATAATAAATCTGCGAATACTAACGTTTGAACTAATCATTTGGGAAAATCTGTATGAACACCGGTTTGAAGGAGATGAATAGAGTTGAATACCACAATATGTTATTAATGTATGTCCATAGAAATTAAGCGATCAAATTAGCTCTGACGAAGGAGCTTTCATTCTGGACGTGATCATGGGGACACTTGACATGTGAGAGAAATATTGAATAAGATCAATGAAATCCCGAGGGAATGACTCAAACGGTCAAAGATAATTATAGACCGACAATAGCTGCAACAGAAGCTAAATTCAGAAGAATGCAACCAATTAGCTTTGTTATCGGATATAGCTCGGATAACCCCTATAGAGATCTTCGCATGAGATAATGAAACATTTCTTGTAATTCTGACATCAGCATTTCTAAGAAAGACTAAACCAAATATAAACACCGTGGTGGAACAACTGGTTTATATCAAATAGCATATTTCCACATATCTACAAAAACGAGAAAATTAAAAAAAAAATTTGAATATGAAATACTAGTTTATCTTAAACTGTTAGTTATGAAAATCGGACTTTTTATTAAAACTTTGACACTCCGTCACTTGAAAACAAAGCAAGTTAGGACATACGTTTATATGAACTTTTATTCATCATTTAAATCACACCCTGTATAGTCAGTTTGTTCAATTGAAATGACTGAGTTTCTCCTGTCGGCTCTAGTGAATATGATATTGTTTTCAACTGTTTTTTATTTATAATAGTAGTATTCTGATAACCTTCTAAATGACCAACTAGAATTGAATAAATCACCTTTACTTGATATGTTTCCTGGAAAGGCTAGATTAAATATAATCACCCTAATCAAATTACGATGAGTATTCAAGAGAACACAGAAAAATATTAATTTAGATTATCTTCTCCACTTGAAACACAGCGATACAATCGACGTGGTTTTGTAAACCCTTTGTAGTGAAAATCATTCATTTAGTATCATTTTAAATATTAACATGGATTTTCATCAAGTATCGGCTACATCAATTGAAAAGAATTGTAGTGTCTTTGAATTGAATAAACAATGGAAAAAGCTGTGAAGAGAAACATTCTCAATTGAAAATTGAACCAATATATGAATCCTCTGGAAATGGAAAAAACCTACGATAAAATTGAAATTACTTTTTTGTAATACCTAACAGAAAACAACTACTACCCCGGCTAAAGCCACGCTAGACATTGAACTACATCTGATAGATATTGAGAAAGACCCTATATAACTTGAGAGAAAAAAGTCTGAAAGAGAAAATTTGCATTTTCTTTCAGACAGTTGATTATTTATTAAATGTCCAGTTTCCATTGGAGATTCTTATCTTCTATGAATGAGATAAGGGAGAATGTTATTCAGAAGTGTCACCACAGAAAATCGCTCATTTCATTGAAGCGTGAATTGCATATCTTTCGCTAGGCCTCCAATATATTTTGGTGGACAAAAAAATCTATTTCACTCTTCTAAGATCATCAGGGAGGTCGGAAGAATTGGAAAACGTACTCTCCAGAAGCAATTCCACGCTAAAATGATGGAATTGTTGGACTATTTCTTGTGTGGTGACACTTTGAAAATATTTTTCTGACATAAAACCTGTCATGGATATGGCATGTTGATTTTATTAGAAATGTGAACAGAACGTTCATAAAGTCATTTGTGGAATGATCTGCGACTGAAAGTTGGAATTGAGTCGCTATTTTCCATCGTACAAGATAACCTCTCGTGGAAGGGATTCATGTTGTAAAGAGAAACATTCTCAATTGGAAATTGAACCAAAACATGACTCCTCTAGAAATGGAAAAAACCTTCGATAGAAGTTACTTTTTTGTAATATATAACAGAAAACAACTACTTCCCTATCAATATCTATCAGATGTAGTTCAATGTCCAGCGTGGCTTTAGCCGGGGAAATAGTTGTTTTCTGTTAAATGTTAAATTTTCAATTGAGAATGCTTCTCTTTACAACAAGAATCCCTTCCAAAAGAGGTATCTTGTACGATGGAAAATAAACACTAAATTCCAACTTTCAGTCGCAGATGATTCCACAACTGACTTTGAACGTTCTGTTCATATTTCTAATAAAATCAAAAATGGAAAAAGCATTCTGCAGTGTTCCAATTTTCAAAGTAACATGGTCATGTTATGAAAGGTTATGATATTGCAGAAGCCCGAAGATAAAAACAAAAACAATCGCACTAAGACACAATAATAAATCTGCGAATACTAACGTTTGAACTAATCATTTGGGAAAATCTGTATGAACACCGGTTTGAAGGAGATGAATAGAGTTGAATACCACAATATGTTATTAATGTATGTCCATAGAAATTAAGCGATCAAATTAGCTCTGACGAAGGAGCTTTCATTCTGGACGTGATCATGGGGACACTTGACATGTGAGAGAAATATTGAATAAGATCAATGAAATCCCGAGGGAATGACTCAAACGGTCAAAGATAATTATAGACCGACAATAGCTGCAACAGAAGCTAAATTCAGAAGAATGCAACCAATTAGCTTTGTTATCGGATATAGCTCGGATAACCCCTATAGAGATCTTCGCATGAGATAATGAAACATTTCTTGTAATTCTGACATCAGCATTTCTAAGAAAGACTAAACCAAATATAAACACCGTGGTGGAACAACTGGTTTATATCAAATAGCATATTTCCACATATCTACAAAAACGAGAAAATTAAAAAAAAAATTTGAATATGAAATACTAGTTTATCTTAAACTGTTAGTTATGAAAATCGGACTTTTCATCTGATAACTGAGTTTGGAAATAGTTGTTAGAATTTGTTAGGCAGTTTCATTTTCTCGAATACTCTGAAGTAGAAGTTTTATCAAAATTGAATATATTTCATAGCCCAATTTATTCTAGGTGATAAACTATGTTTTGTTTTCTTCGATTTCTAATTTACAACCAAGTATTTGATTGATCATGCAAAACAGATTCAAAGAAACTGTTGTTATGATAATAAAGATTTTCATTCAAGTACTTCAAGCTTAAAAGACTGATCATTTGAAATTTTCATTGGTTGCAAACTATAGGTTTTTTCATTTATGCCAATAAAGCTGCTCCAAGTAGCTATTCTAGATCTCTTCATCTCTCTCTAACATTTGTGATTCATTTGTCTTTTTGTTTTGAAAATACCTTTCAGATCAGCTCTACTGATACGATCAGCTCTACTGATACAAATGGACATATCTTATGAGTGTGGCTGCTTGAATTGAAATTTACTGTACAGGGTGTTTTATAATTGAATGCTGATCCTGAAGGACGATAATCCTTGGATGATTTTAGGAAAAATTCTTCATATGAACATAGATCCGTAACAGCGTCATTTCTGAGATACAGGATGTTGAAATTTAACAAAAAAATCAGTTCTTCCCCAATATCTCTGAAACCGCTTTGGCTTTTTTTTCAATTTTGGTATATGCATAAAAATACGCTTTTTCCATGATAAAGGATTTCTTAATTTTCATCAGTGGCGTCCCTGTTAACATACTCTGTCATATTTTTCATCAAAATAATGATACGCCATTGTCTTTTTTCCAAATAAATGTTAATTTTGCAATTGTTCTTTATCTTCTCATAAAAATGTTTTCATGCCTTTTTTTCGTCCGTCGAACGGTTTTTGAGTTAAAAAATAAAATGCATCCATTTGCTTGTCACTAGGCTAAATCAGACGTTGAAGAGTATTAGGATTATCTTGTGGGCTAGAAACATCTAGTATGCTAAGACCACCTTTCGTTGTTTTCAACATAAACAATTTTGACACTTCTTTAGCTAGATACGTAATATTATTCACTTTATAAAAACTTGTTTATTGAGAAAAACATGGTAAATTTTACAAATACCGAATTAGCAGACATGCATTATCTGTATGGGCTTGCTGGCGGGAACGCATATGAAGCCAGGCAACTGCATCAAGAGCGCTACCCAAATAGAATGGTTCCTGATGCTCGAACGATTTCAAACACCCACAGAAGGTTATGTGAAACAGGAACTTTTGAGCCAATGCATCACTTGAAAGTAGCACATCGGACTGCAAGAGCTCCAGCAATTGGAGTAGCTGTTTTAAATTCAGTTGACGAAAATCCTGAAATAAGTACGAGGCAAGTTGCCAATAATTTGAATATTGCCCATAGTCTGGTATAGAGGATTCTTCATGATTATTTATTATGTCCCTATCACATTCAACGGGTTCAGGCTCTACTTCCTCGAGACTTTCCATTACGAGTGAATTTCTGCCAATGGTTTCTCCAAAAAGTTACTGAAAATCCTTTATTTGACAGAGGAATTTTGTTCACGGACGAAGCTAGTTTTACCAAAAACAGGATCAGAAATTTTCATAATAATTATTTTTGGGCCGAGGAAAATCCGCATGCAATCGTGGAATCTCATCACCAGGAGCTGTTCTCATTGAATGTCTGGGCTGGAATTATTGGAGATTACCTTATTGGACCTTTTTTTACCACGGAGATTAAATGGACATAATTATCGCCGATTTCTTGAAGATAATTTGCCAATTCTGTTGGAACATGTTCCTATTTTAATACGAAATAGCATGTGGCTTATGCACGACGGTGCACCTGCTCATTTTAGTGCTCTGGCACGCGAATATTTAAACCAAAACTTCCATAATCGCTGGACAGGTCGTGGGGGAACAGAGTCATGGCCAGCTAGATCCCCAGACTTAAACAGTCTCGATTATTTTCTTTGGGGACATCTTAAAACCTGGGTGTACAGTCAACCAATTCAAACGGAGGAAGAATTGCGAAACCGCGTAATAGTTTCCTGTGAAGCCATAAGGAATACTTCAGGGATCTTCCAAAGAGTACGCGAGTCCATGAGAAGGAGGGCTGGAACGTGCATACTTGCAGGAGGCGGACATTTTGTGCACTTAATTTGATTTTGGTATTTTTTGTTCATAATTAGTTATGGTTTTAAAAATAAAAATGTATTTTTATGTATGCATACTCATTACAAAAACTTAATAATAGTTACCATAAAATTATAAAAATATTGCTTAGATCTTTTAGGACCACATTGTGAAATTAAGACTAAGTGAAAAAATCGAATAGGGACAAGCAAATGAATGTATTTCATTTTCTAAATCGAAAACCGTCCTCCAGACGAAAAAAAGACAAGAGACCATTTTTATGGAAAGATAATGGACGATTGCAAAAATAACAATTATTTGCAAAGCAGCCACAGGTAGAGAAACTTTGATACTGAATACAGTGTGCAAACTGTAACGAATGTACAATAAATCAAACAAGTGTTTATGTTCTGAAAAGAAAATGATTGAGTGGAAAAAATGTTTCGTCAGGTAAACACAGTAGCAAGATACTGTTGAGAAATCATTACCTGTATTGTCAAAGGTGAATACTCTCGATAATATTGATAAGGTATTATATTTCTATGAGACAACTGATTTTTACACTTCCTCAAGTAGGTATAAGCAATCTGCAAACTCGACAGTATTTAAAAAATTGAAGTTTGGAGAACCTGCAGTTTTTCTAATGCACAATATTTTTTTGTATGCAATGTGAATAACTGTAAGGCATTACTAAAATTGATTTATTGATATCTGTTGAGAAAGTATTATTATTTATATATCATTTACAATTCAATCATGTCGCCGAGGATACCAGACATCTAACATATTCATAACAACCGAAGCGTGATGAAAGACCATAATAAATCCATTACGGACTCTCATTATATAATATATGTGTTCAGCTAGCACTATTTTTGATTGGCTAGTCGGAAGTTTCATTTTTATGTTTCTGTTTGGATTTATGTAAATATGCAAAAATTATTGGTTGCATTTAGTACAGTTCCTTTTTAATGTTATGCTAATTCTTGCTTAAGTATTCATCGTGACTGTCGACCGAAGTCAATCTGACAGTTTCACATGTTATAAATTAGCCTGATGAAGATAATTAAAGTTATGAACTTCTGTGATTGAAGACATTTCCATGTATAATATTCCAGTGAGTCAATTTAGTATTATTAGAGCTCAGAACACCTAACTGAATATTTCTACGGCAGTTGCAGTCGAAACGTGTGGACATGCTTACCAAAAAAGATGACGAAAAACCGAGGGGGAAACATCTCCTTTAAATCTTGTACAACTAGAAATTTTGAGTCATTTAAGTCAATTTTCAGTCATTAAATCTTCGCTTCAGTCATCGGTTTGAGCCTGTCAGTCATTCAAATATTTCAAGTCTTGTACACATTTTAGCGAGATGTTTCCCACTCGCGTAAAATCCGGAAACCAAAAAGAATATTATTTATTTTTTCTACGTTCATGCAAAAAACAAAACTTTATTGAAATGTATTTAGTGGAATAACTGATTCTTTATTGCACCGAGTGCAATAAAGTCTTTATTGCACTCATCTGTCATTCTGCTACAGCGTTCTGATATCATGACAAACATAAAAGTCAAATCGACGCCGTATTTAGCCCATTTTCTATGAGATTGTATTGCTTTTTAAACAGTTGCATATTTTATATTATTGTCAATCATATTTATTACATACTGGGATTACAACATTACTAGAAAATGTAATTTAATAAAAATAAAATATGTTTTTTGAATATTATTATATTACTTTCAGCAGCTAGATTTGAACAAATAATGTCTTCCTTACACTTCAGTACCACCTAAATGAAACAGTTTTTGGTTTTTGCACAAACGTAGAAAAAATATGGTATGCAACTCATGCAAAAATTGTTTATTGCTCTCGACGTGTTGTCCAACTCGGCCTGACAATATCACGTCGAGTACAACAAACACTTACTTTTTGCACTCGTTGCATAAATAACTATTCTATTGCAAAATTCACAAGATGACAAGATGTTGTAACTAAACTGGTAGGTGCTGGTGTGGAATTTACGAAGAATTCGCCCTTAGTTCATTATTTGGAAGTATATTACCTACGTATTTCACGAAATTATCAAAAAATAGATATTTCGAGATTATTGTTTACGGTAGAGAAATTAAATCTTTATAAAAATCCGGTTACTAAAGGTGGATTTAGTCAACTTTAGCACAAGCATTATCATAAACATTACGGTAACACCAAAGATTTTTAGCACAAACTTAACATTGTTATATAAATGTTGCCATTTGATATAACAGATTCAACTTTCGCTTTTGAAATATATTTGCACAATTTCAAAATGATGATGCCCTTTAATAACTACCTGCATACCAAAAAATTGAAATGAATGCAAGGAAATTAATTTTCTGGAATAGAAGTCACTGCTTACAAATTTCTGTGGAAACGTGTTTAGTTTCATAAACAATAACACGTTTTTTTTATTCACAAAATCGCGAAATGTGTATGACTCAAAAAATGGATTCTCAAAACTCAAAGTTTTATGAAAGCAACTGGACACTGCGTCGAAACAATATTGGATCAAGTTTGTTATCATGTTAGTAGGTATCACGATTCTCTCAGATCCAAAAAAAATCATTCAAGGAAGGATATAGGCATGCCGATTTTAATCAACTTGTAGACTTTTCCAAGAAAGATGGTATCTAATTCTTCATATGATATTGACTGTTAAGCTAGTGGCTAGTTTTAGTTGGGTAGTATTCCTAGGATGTTTATGAGTGATGTGCCTAAATCAGAAAAATATCCAGAAATGTTTGTCATCTTGACATGAACTTGATTGGAATTTAATTCGACATGAAACATATGTATGTCCAGGCATTAGTATAAAAAATGTGTTCGCAGTTCAGAGAAATGAAAAATTCCTGTAATTTTTCTTACTACTCAAGGTGTGTTGGTCAAATCAAATATCATGATTCAATCTGTATCGATTATAGGTACGAATTCGTCCAGACTAAAATGATATATTTACATGTGGTTATATTTGGTTCCCTTCTGTTGTAGATAAATCACAACTTGAATTTCCTCCAACAACCTATTTATGACAGGTTAGTTTGTAGGTTCAACAAAAACACTGAAGTGCGATTCCTCTATTTCCATAAACCCCGAACAATTCGCGAGTCAACAACGTCAAACTTCGACAATATCGAAGCTTCAACCCTTTCCAATCTCCGGGTCAGACCCAAAATATGCCCGGCAACCCTATTCGCTGTAATAAGGAAACTATCAGTCAATACACAGCACACCGCGGCCCACTTATGGATTATTCACTCATAATTTACCTATTCCCAGTCATTTTAGTCACAAACTTTCAGCGAAACGTCAAATAACTACATGATTCTGAGATCTGTCAAAATCGTAACTCCGGTCAGTAATTGAGGCCTCGCCTGCAACGATCCGTGTTTAGTCGAATACTGAAAACAGATGAGTGTCGGCGCAGCACCCCGTGGCGGCTCTGAATGATCTTCCCCCTCTCTCTGTTACAGCGCAGGGAGACTATTCCGGCAAATTCGAATGCTTTCCTACAGTTTTTGCTCGGCGTATCTTCGCTGAAACGAGCTTTCAGGATGAGCTTTTAGCTTTTCATGGACTCCTGATGCGCGAGATAGGCGGGAAATACCTGCTCTGCAGTTTTACGTAATATTTTGGATTGACGTGGTCGTTACTTGATGAAAATTCATAGTACATGACACTAAAGTAAAAAATGATAGAAGGAGACCGCAAACTTAAATAGGGAAAGTGACCTGAATTTTTGATATGTTATAGTCCAAATCATTTTAAACAAAAAGTCCAATGGGTATAACTTTTTCTATAGGCTAGTTTTGACGCTAGATGCCTCTGAAAAATCTAATTATTTCTCCATTTTTAAACAAGTTAAAACGTTATCATGAATAATTTTCACTATTCCAGCTAGTTTGGTCAAATTAATACTTCAAGTTGATGATGCGACTCAAGGAACATATAACAAAACGTGGTCTACAAGGATATATTGATAAATTCATAGCCTACTATAGAACCAAACAAAATTTCAATGTGAAAATATTTTAATACTCAACATATTCTCCGCTCAATTGGATACATTTATTACAGCGAACCTGCAACGTCTCTAGACCTTTCAAAAAAAATGTTTCTTCTTGCTCTGCAAACCAGACCTCCACAGCTTTTATTACCTCCTCGTTGGAAGAAAATTTAAGACCTTTTAAACTTTTGTTCAGTTGAAGAAAGAGATGATAGTCGAACAAAGCCAAATCTGGTGAATAAGGGGGGTGTTCTAGTAATTCAAACCCTACATCATGAATTTTTTGCATGGCAACATGAGATTTGTGTGCAGGGGCGTTGTCCTGCAAAAACAAATCACCTTTGGGGATAGCTTTCCGCGTCTCTTCTCTTCAATTTTTTCCGGTAGAGTGGTCAGTAATGTCGAATACTAATATCCAGTTATTGTTCTACCCTTATCCAAAAAATCAATCATGATTACTCCATGGCAATCCCAAAAAACTGAAGCAAGAACTTTTCCAGCAGATTTTTGGACACGAAACTTCTTAGGTCTTGGAGAACCGGAGTGTCACCATTCCATCGATTGTTGCTTTGTTTCTGGATCGTAGAAATGTACCCAAGTCTCATCCATAGTAACAATTCGGTTTAAGAAGTCTACATCGTTTTCAAATCGAGCAGAGATCGAACGCGATGCTACTACCCTTGCACGCTTTTGGTCAACATTCAAACATTTGGGGATCCATTTTGCAGCAATTTTTCTCATGTCCAAATTGACGTGAACTATATGATGAACGCGTTCGTATGAAATATTCAGTGTTTCAGATATCAGTTTTAGCCCAATTTGACGGTCTGTTAAAATCATGTCATGAACTGAATCGATATTTTCAGGGACTGACACAGAAACTGGCCTTCCCGATCGGTCATCATCTTCAATGGAAAATTTACCTCTTTTGAAGCTTGCAGTCCAATTTTTCACGGTTATTGATCACCAAGGGTATTAAGCATATCTTCGTAAATCTGCTTACCTTTTAACCCTTTTAAATACAGGTACTTGATGATGGCTCGATACTCCAATTTTTCGATTTTCACAATTTCGGTGGACATATTTTTTCTTTTAATTTATTGCGCAACTCTGGTTTACTTTTTTGATGTCAAACTTTACACTGACACTTCTAATAAGTTATTGTTCGTTGCTATGGTAACGCAATATTTTGTTTATGCAGGGAACTGGTCTAGGCTAACTAGATATCAATACATCCTCGTATTGTTTGTTAAAACTGCATCATTCTCACTTTTTCTGTTGAAACTGCATCATATAAATATTTTCACCCATACCCACTATGAATGATCGTGGAGCTTTTCCAATTTCATAACGGTTAGCTGATGAATTTTAACCTGGAACAGACAAATCATGGAGCATGACTGAAGATAGTGGCCAGCACATACTCCGGCTTATTCCAGTTGCAGTATCTGATCGATAGTGAACGGGAGACGATTGCATTTGTGTTGAGTTGCATTGGTGTTGCACCGAAGTCACTGGCGATGTTCATTGAGTTGAAGCAGTTATGTCAAACGAGAAGTAACAGTTTTGGAAAAAATTTAAATGAAATGTATTCTTCATTTTCATACTGAAATATTGTCAAAATAGTCATTTGGTCATCTGGATATTCGGAATTGTGTTTCATCAATTCCTCACTCAATGGCGTATCATGATGACTGATTTTCAAGCATAACAATAATGTTTTTGAATCAGTGAAATACGAATGGCTTGAAAATATAGTGGTAATTGCATTATATCACAAGAACATAACATTGTATCGACTCAAATGTAGGTGGATGAATATCACTTGATATTTTAACTTTCAATAATGATTTCTTGATGGTCAAGAGGTACGACTTCGCTTGACGTAGTATTTTCATTGGCAAGTTTCCAACAAAAAACAACTATTGCCTAGTTGAATTTCTTCCGTTATATTCTACAAAAATATCTCAATACCTAAATACCGATTTGAGGCTTCCGCCTAATCCGACAGAGCCAACAGTTATTCTAACGAATATTCATTAGTTGGAAATGAGTTATTGAGATCAAAATCAATTTCTGCTACGTTGCTCCACCACTGAGCAGTGTTGAAACATATCATTGGAACTAGAGAACTTTGGAAGGCGTCGGAGCCGGAATATATGAACCCAGTAGAGAAACGCTCATTCAGTATGGGTAAATAAACTAACTACGATATTTTAGCTATGAAAATGTGTGCAAGAGAGCTGGAAAATCGACACCACACAGAAAACAATAAAAATGTTTTCAGATAGTCAAGCAGCACTGAAAGCGCTTGAATCCTACTGCTTTAAATCTAGAGCAGTTTGGAACTGCAGAGACACCTTAAACCGACTAGCACAACGCAACAACGTTACCCTGGTCTGGATACCAGGTCACACAGGCCTAGAGGGAAACGAAATAGCGAACGCCCTAGCAAAAGGGAGGCCAAAACAACGTTCACTGGACCAGAACCGCTAATCAGTTTAGAATATAGTACTACCAAGAATGTCATAACAGCTTGGGCCTTTTTCGACTCAATCCACGAACAGATAGGTATTCATCCACCTTCAAAATTTTAATTGTCAATAATCACCTGTAGAATGAGATCTGGAAGCACGAATAGGTTGAGCATACGTATTACTCTGTTGATCACTCTGAGCCTTCCAGGAGTTGTTGGTAGTCGCTGGTTTGAAAGTTATCTTAGTTCTCATACTCTGATATTTCCTAATCTGAGATCTGGATGAGTGCGATGGTAGACTTTTTGATCGATATCCAACTGTTTTCATGTCTTCCGGTGAGGCGTACAATTTGGCCTAGCCCATTCCAAAGCATTTCTCGCTTCTATAAGGAAAAACAGAATTCTGACAGACTGCTAGAACTCAGTTAAGCGCATCTCAGAGTTATAGTTGGTTTGCTTACTGGCCACTGCAGACTCAAATACCACATGCATAAAATCGGACTTGGACAAGATGCAGAGTGCCGGCATTACATGGAGGATGATAAAATGGCTGAACACATTCGGCGTACGTGCCCTGCATACGACAGTAAGGCCAGAAAACCTGGTAAATCATTCTCCCAATACGTTCCTAAATGTCGTTGAGAGATTGGATATACTAGTAGAAATATAACCATAGGGTGAGCCACAATAGGCCATCGGCCGAAGTGGAGGGCCTGATACGGGCCCACTCACATTCAAACCTAACCTATAACCACGAGATCAGTTCCTTGAGTGCGATTTTTGTGGTTCATTCATAGCGAAAAATTCGGGAAAATTTTAGTCTTGTTTGGTTGAAATGCTCAGCTTGCAGAAAAAATGCTAAAGATAACAATTACCTCAATTGTGATGTAACAGATTTGATTTTATTGATCCAGTAGTGGTAGTTATCTATTGCTGAAACTCAAACGAACGAGCTAAACATTACCTATTTATTTCATAGTTTGATAAACCATGGCATCATACGTTAAAAGGTAAGGACTGCGTCTTCCCTAACTCGCACAAGTGTCTCGAAGGAATTCTGAGCGTTGCCCGTAGGGGTGCAACAGGTTGACGGAAATCACAATTTTAACAACAATTTTTGTTACTTACTCTCTGAGCAATTGCTCGAAAAAAACAAACGACCAATCATACCATAGAAAAATCTAGTTATACAAGTATATAAATAATCTTATAGTTGCTATTTTCTTGAATTAATGCGTAATGTGATCGTTTTCAATTTTAGACAGATCTGTTTTTCATTTCAAATGTTAATTTATTCAGTTGAGTTTTAATTATAAACGGTTTAATCCATGAAAAGTTTCATAAATTGTTTATACTAACTAATTCATAGATAATGAACAACTAATGTGTCATCTCTTTCAGGAACAAATTGAGATCATACCACGAAAATGTGTCCGATATTTTTAGGATTAGAAATCTTAACTGGAATTTTGGGTGAGTTCTTATACAGGCTCTCGCAGTTAGTAGATATTTCGTAATATTTTTCGTGAGTATCCAGCAATAATGAATTATACTACATCATGAAATTTGGATTATTGATCCATCTGTAGGTACGTGCACCATTCAGATTGAATTATTACATTAGGAAAATGTTGTGAAACTGTAAATTCTCTAAAAATCTTCAAAATCAGGTACATCACACCATGATATATTCACATTTTTAGGTTATATACAGTGTAACAGTGGTATGACGGTAATTATCTTTCATTCTCTGTAGGTCACCATTTTCATGCACATGTCATTTGTTATTAATTGTTTGTCAAAGCCATATAGTTAGAGCATTGTTTATATAGAACATAGTTAGTAAACCTTATGGGATTATAATTGGATCAAAATGGATGCGACATGTAGATGGCGATAGTGAGCTCGCATCCAAGTTATGTCGTAACTTCAGTGATCTGGCCTCCAAGTCATGTCGTAACTTGATTGAAACAATGGGACAGCATTAAAATCAGGGTTTTTTGAAGGAACCTGCATTAAAATGACGTCGAATATTCATGTTTGTAACTAATCACTCTAGATGACACTCGAGTTTGCGTCCAACACCAATTACACAGGCATTGACTAACTATCTTACTTCTATATAAACAATGGTTAGAGACCCGCTGGTCCAAATCCGCAATGAGAAGATATACGTGTTCCGTTTGGTTTGATGAAAGTCCATCCCTCGAAAACCCCAAATGCCAAATATTTTTTAAATCGGGTAGGGCCGACTCCAGTACGAAGGAAAAATGTCCATCGTTTTTTTCTACGATATGATGAATTTGTTTAGAAAGTGACTAGTAATCATCTGACAAAGCGGAAGACGATTTGGTTGAGGCGCACAATTTTGGGACCCAAAATCGATCATCGAAAATATTCGAAGTCTTATATATGCTTAATTTAGTGTTCCTTCACTGTGTTATGGTCTTCACTTCGGGAAAATCCGAGTGGAAGACTCAGTAGGGCCCGGCCTCTGGGTTGACTAAATAAAAAAATTGAAGAACTCGCGGGAGCGGCTAAGATGAAAAATCAAAAACTGCACTTGAATTCAATCTTAAGCTTCCAAATTTTATATGGATCATCTTCAGCATGGTCATGAATTTGGGATAGATGTTTTATAATCTTTCAGCCAGTGTATGTAATTATATAGTATTAGTGGAATGTATTTTAGGTATTGTTAACATTACAATTTCAAATTAATTTTATACCAGACTTTGTCAACAAGTTGTAAATCTCCAGACAATAAAGTAGTTATATTTGATTGATTGATGATACTGCTAGTTGCAGATGACACCCTGTATATTTTAGCTTCAAGCATCAATATCTGGAAGTTTCAGGGTATTTTGAAACAGGATATGATGTAGGTTTTGTAATGAAATATCAATAATAAGTTTTTCCCAAATTTCACTTTTCTAAGTTATTAAATGTGAGTTTTGATATTTTCACAGAAAGTGTAAACATGCAATTGATAATAGAACGTATTACGTATTGTTACGTTTACTTTGATTATTTTGATGAATATTATTATTATTATTATTATTATTATTATTATTATTATTATTATTATTATTATTATTATTATTATTATTATTATTATTATTATTATTATTATTATTATTATTATTATTATTATTTCCGGAGTAGATTGGTTGTCGATCCCTCGAGGACTGACTTGGTACACGCCACTGGGGATGAATCTAGCTTGGCCAATCTGGGCCTTGCACTCCGGGCTGCAGTTTTCAACGCTCGTGGGTTTCTACGGTATGGTAGCCTCCTTCTTGAAGAAGCGCTACTCCAATGGCCACAATCAAACAACCAACGCCTACTGCACAGCTTCCCTTATTGCAGAAGGGTTGTGAAGATTCCAAGGTAGGTGTCGTTAAGACCCGCCCAATGCGAAATAAAATTGCGAGTGCACAACTAAAATACGAATACTGCACAATTTTGTAGGGATCAGTGACTGAGAAAAATCCGTCTAAACAGAACACGAAATAAATTCAATTTTATTCATCAGTTCACTGCCAGTCGAACCTCGCTCGCTCAAAACTGAATCCCACGAAGGATCTCTCTAGCCATCCGTTTTTTTGTCGGCCAGCGGCTAAAAACTCACGATAGCGTATTTGCCCATAAAGATATACCTGGTGCATACCTGATAAAATGAAGTTTATAAGAAATTCATTGAAACGAAAATATTCGTTTCAGTATGTAAGACGTTTTGCACTATTCCAATTAAACATTTCTTTCCATCATGTACCTGCAGGTTTAATTGAATTTTTTTAGCTACTGTGAATGTAAAATGTTTTATTCGAAACGAAATATTTAAAAAGTTTACAATCTCACTGAGAATAAAACAGCGGAATTAAAGATTTCCAACCGATACAAAAGACGTCTCAGACGGCTAGGCAGAAGAATCTGCTCGAAAGAGACGCTGACAGAGAAAGTGAGAGGAAAACACGGTGTAATAACGTTGCTTTTCTTACGTTGAACGGTCTGGACCTGCAGACGTGTCTAGCATAGAAATGGTCGGAAACAAAGGGAGGGCACTATCTGTTAAGTCTAAAGACAGTTCGAGTACAATTTATAAACAACAAAACAAGTCCCATTTGGCTGGAATTGAACTATCGGGGAGCTAATGAGCTATGAGGTAATCTTCATTATGTAATTCATCGTTCAGTATGCATGTGCCGCTAGATTGTCAATAATTTGTTGGCATTCAACTATATTTACATTTAAATTGAATTTCAAATCGACTAGGAAAGTTTTTGGAGTAGATTTGAAACTGACTTCTGTCTCTATTAGCTCAAACGATATGGAATGTTATTGGTGGGTTGAGACGATTTTATCGATTGAGTACCTTTAGCAGTGATAGAGAACTTCTCTTGCGGCAAAGTTATCGTTACCCAAGTAACAATCTAAATGTCATTTGGATTTATCCAAGTTTTATTGAGATGTTATGAAGGACAAGTTATTCCTAATACTCTCCGAGAGCAAATAGATTTATGAATCGGTTTCAAAACACTCCTGAAAGATATAAGATGAAACCATTTAGTATTTAAGGTTCATATAAACCTATGAAAAAATTATCGGCAAACTTAAAAATTCGGAAAAAAAATCGAGTAATTTTGGCATTCAAATTGAATAATTAGAGAGATGTAGAAGAAAATCTGAACAGTTTTCGAGGAAAAAAATAAAAACCTAATTATTAGAGGTTTTTTTGAGTTTTCTCAAAAACTATTCATCAGATTCCATTTCAAATATCATGACATATCAATGTCAAAGTAAAACATGATCACGATTTTTTCAGAATTTTCAACTTCAACGTTCCCCCACAATTTAATATAATTCTGAAAATCTTGTTATAAAATCAACGACAGTTGAGAAGAGTCGCTTTTGCAAGTGATATTTATATGAAATTTAGAAGACTGAACATTAAGGAGCTATTCATACTATTTTTCAGACATAAAATCAGACGATTTATATTTTTAATAATGATTTTCAAAAACTCGGACAAAAACGGTAAATCGCTCCAGTAAGTGATTCCTCTGTAGTACATGAACGAGAAGACAAAAATAGTTCTGCTACTGTCCACAAGGTATTGCACAGAATTATGGTCACTGTCATATTTACTGTACAGCGTTGCCAATAGTTCTAGACAACGGCAACCGATGTAATATTTTTAATTTTTCGAAACTGAAAGTTACGTAGATAGGGGTTTGTCGGTTCATCAGTTGGATGTTGGATTGGTCCGCCTAAAGCCTTGGAGTGTTTGGACACAATTGAAGAAGTATGTAAGTAATAACTTTTATGTTTTGCGATTTGCCAACAAAAGAGCGAAGACACTACAAATTAAACTAAATTCGTAGACAGGACTCAGCAGAGGCCCAAAGTATTCTGAAAACGAGGTCCCCGAGGTATCCACCCAAGAAAATTATGGAGGCACTGTGAATTCCACTAAACTCACAGACAAGACTCAACTGATCTCGAAAAATTATTTCCCCGAGGTTTCCACCCAACAAAAATCTGGCAAGGCTCTGTAGAGGTCGCTAATCAACAGTAATGAGACCCGAACATTCACAAAAAAACGGAGATACTGCAAAACTAAAACATTTTTTTAGACCACTGAAGCCTATACGAAGAGCTGTAAAAGAGAAAAAAAAGAAAGAAAGTACCTTGGAAACGTGGCCCAAAAACATAACAATGAACTCATAATTCCGAAAAACAATGAAATAAACCACCAAACTACAAACGATAGAGAAGGTATGGATACAATCGTTACTAGTCCCCTTCAAAATGGAAGGAATAATAAGAGAGAAAAGATGGTGGCTCACCTTTTCTATCACAACCCTCTTGACAATATAACTACATAATGCATTGAACCACATTACCACAATTAATTCCAGATAATAATTATTATTTTGTCAGCTATTTCGCAGTACTACGGATAATGTTGAGATAGCAGTGGGATTGACCGTTGGATATTCGGTAGATATTCCAGCAGAAAACTGCAATTTATTTAGAAATATTATAAAAGATCGCTGTCACTATGAAAAACATATCTTGTCAGTGCCATCTTACAGTTCAGAAACGCGAAATATTTGACTTTATATGAACCTTAAGTATATTTGTTTTCATAAAGGATTTATAATGGCTGTATACTCGTACACGATTAATCTTTTTAGTCATTGAATAATCTATATAGAAACTTACTTTTATAACGGATTTATAGCACTCCTCAAGTCCAAGTCATAGTTCGTTGATAAAACTTGCAATGAGGTTTTATTAAGGTTTTGAGAGAACCGCTATGAAATCAAAGCCTGAAACTATTTTTACTCAAATGCCAGAACCGGTACCTAATAAATAAATCAAATAGTGTCAAAAGTTTAATGATGTCATTGAAATATTCAAACAATCTATTTCAGGGCTATCATAAATGTCATAAATGTCATAAATGTCAAAAGTCATAATTATATAACTGGCAAATAAAAATGGCAATTAAACGTTTCACAACAGGTTAGACACTTAAGTACTGATCACGGGATCATAGATGAGTAGGTCTTTCACGATATGGCGGATGCTGCCAAACTTTACACTGACACTTCTAATAAGTTATTGTTCGTTGCTATGGTAACGCAATATTTTGTTTATGCAGGGAACTGGTCTAGGCTAACTAGATATCAATACATCCTCGTATTAATTAATACTTGTGGATAAAATAGTAGGGCAAATATTTGCGTGTTGTAAATTCAATGAAGCCAAGTGTACCAGAAATGCAACAGTATTACACCTTCATACTACAAACATTCAAGTGCTGCCGGTCAACAACCTGCTGGAAATACGATGCTTGGGGTTGAAATATCCACTTTCTACTGCTGCATTCAGTGCCTCCCTTGCAGACATGCGGAGGGCCGGCAAATTAAATTTGCATGGCATCGCTCAAAACGAGGATGCGTTAATATTCTGACAAATGCACGTCATCCACACAAATGTAACCAACGAAATGTTAAAAGTCATATCCACTTAGGGCCAGCGGTAACATCCCTGCTAATGAATTACATTAACCGCCAACACAGCCGTATACAATTACAGTAGGTAAGAGAATAAAATGATACAAGGTGGTTGGGTGTTCTGTTTTCACTTGAGTTCAGGTATAACTTCCACTATTTTTCTATCAAAACCCGATTTTTACCCCTTGTGGGGTTTTGATTCGTGATTTCTGACCCCATGTACCACCATTTTCTGACGGCATAGATATATTATAGTGTTTTAAAGAAAGGCAAAGTTAACTGAATCAACGCCGTCAAGTATTAACTTGGGAGGGGGGGATTTTGACCATGAAGAGGCATGTTTTTGATAAAGACTCATCAATACATTTTTTAACTACAAAACATTTTCTATAATATGAAATGAAAACGGATTTGGTAGCTCTAATAGGTACCGAGATACAGCTTTTCAAAATTCGGCAGATTTTCCATAATGGAAAATTTTAAGTTAATTTTCATCTTCAATAATCTGTATTATATGAGTCAGTGAAAGGAAAATTTATTCATTTTAATATTGTGAATTGAATGGGATGGGAGGGGGGATTCACAGATATATGATGAAGGCTCATATAACTGCTGAAGGTGACATTTGAAGCCAAACACATTGGGGTTTTTCAGGCTGAAAACACTAATCATCACAACAGCCATCAAAGAGGCCTCCTATTTTCTGGTCGTGATTATTGTAGGAGAAGACGTAGACTTACTGGTCATCCTCACTGGTCTCAGGAATCTCACACCAGGTACTATATACCTTCAAAAGTGTGGAAGAGGCAAAACGCCAGATGTTTTCTACTCCACCACCTCACCATCTGAAGACAGGCATCTCTTCCCTTTTACTCACGCCTTCAGTGGCTGTGGTTCAACCTCGTGCTTCTTCGGCTTCCAGTTGCGACACCTTCCCAAGTAGCTGAAGCCGGGGAGAAAATCCTCATCGAGCTGTACGGTGGGGAAAGGTCCAGTCAAACCATCAATGACCTGCGCTACCAGCTCTTCACGAAGGCTGCAACCAATACCAGTTTTAACCTAGCCAGACTTTCTCCTGCGCAAAATATCTTTAAATATAGGTTATAAGAAGAATCTGCTCGAATTGAGATGGGTTGCTACAGCCCGAGGCCTTTTCCCGAAGATGATGTCACGGGAAGTAGCCCCCTCGTACCTGCTGAACATATTTTGCTGCAGTTGCAAGAAGGGTTGCCGGAATGCTTGCAGCTGCAGGAAAGCACTTGCTCACTCGTCTGCGGAACCTGCAATGGCCAGTCTTGCGAAAACCTGCCTTAAATAGCGGTAGACGACGATGTCAACATCCTTGATTTGGACGAGCTCGACGACAATGACGGGATGGATAGGCTGCTCGCATATTCAGTCAACCAACTTGCTGGAGATACTGTTGTCGAGGAACTATATCAGGTATTCTCACACTGTTATTATTGCTGGAAGTTACGATTATTTCTATTTATTATTCACCCAAATCTTATAGAACCATTATTTCTATCAATTCATACTCACCAACGTGTGTATGCCATTTATATTAAGACTCCTCACAAGGGTTTTACCTTGGGATATCCGAAAAATTGATATTTTTGTCCCATTTCAGGAGATCCAGGATGATGAAGGGGGCGAATTAGCGGATTTGTTTGGGCCTGGTCAGTCGAAGAGAAGGAAACATTGACCACCCCCCACAAAACCTCACCACTCCTCCCCCATTCACCTTCAAAATGTTGAATTGAATAAATGTTCACTCCACTGACTCACATCAGAAAGATTGTTGAAGATATACAGAAAAGATGAAGAAGCATGAAAATTATCTTAAAATTTTCACATTTGGAAAATTTTCCAAATTTTGACAAGCTGTATATCGAAAACTATGTGGTCAAGAAAGCCCATCTTGATATCATGTCGAAGCAAATTTATTCTAGTTTTCAAATGTGTGGAGGGTTCTTTGTCAAAAACATGCCCCTTCATAGTCAAAATGGGACAATACCAAAGAAAGTGCAAAAATTTAACAGTTTTTGGTATTTTCAAACGTGATTCGGGGGGCTGCCGAAGTCGAAATCTTTGATTTGTCTCCTCAGTCACATCTCATACAAGAAAAAAAAATTACTATCACCATCTAACGGTATCAAAATCGAATATTTGTCAACTGAAGTTTCCGAAACGAAATACATAATATATTCATACCGCAATGTGTTCGTTACAGAATTTTAAGAGCAATTCAAGAGAGCCGCGTTCAATATAACATGAGAAGCGCGAACTTGTCAGGTGAATTGAAATGATAGGTCAAAAGTAATATCTATTGAATTGATTAAACTTTTGTGTAGAAGAGTTTCCTCCGATCGAGAAAAACTCGACTGAATGTACAGAGTTTAAATAATATTTTTCATAAACGTACACTCCAATAAAGAAGATTTTGAGTGGTATGTCGCAAAGAAGTTGAAAATTCATGCTATTTCTGTTTCAAGAACGATTGGACAGACTGAATCACTTGGTACTAGATCATTTCAAAATTTTCTATGCATGGAGGAAGATGTATATTCTAATGTTTTGAAAGAAAACGATTCAAATCAGAAATGAAAATTTGCAACAAAAAAATTGCTTCAATTCATATCAACTAACAGATAAAAATAGAATCCGTGATGTAAAAAAAATGTAGACCTGAGACTGTGGAGGAAGCATTACTTATTAGATTCCCCTGTGGTACTTCTGGCTATGACACCTTATTGACACAAAATTATGCGTTACCTAGTATAAAAACATTGAATCGTAAAATAAGTCACAATCAATTCTCTCCAGGCATATCACATGAAATAGCTCATTATTTGAAGTTCAAAATTCGAAATTTTTCAGACTGCAAGAAAGATTGCTGTTTATTTTTGGATGAAACAGTTCTAGAACCTGGAGAACAGTAGATACTGTGTAGCTTCTTGCACTAATATGGAAGGGAAACCTTAGAAAAAGGGATAGAAATAGCAACTCATGTTTTGTGGAGTTTCAAATGTACTATTTGGTTTAAAAGTCACTTTATTTGAATAATATTCTGATCAATCATTTGATGAACATTAATCACGCCCTAAACGAATCAGCAAAAATTGATAACTTCCAATAATTTTGAATAAAAACTTAGAAATTCGCCTTTTCAAAAATTTGGAGAGTTAAAAGGAAAATAAATGAAAGTTATGAAAACGACGAATAGTTATTAAAGAAAATTTCAAATAAATTTGATTTGTTTTTGCATACAGTGATAATGGTCGTCAGTTTGATATGGCAAATAGGACAAAATGCAGGTAGGAGTGCCTTATTTATTTTCCACGAAAACTCTCGATAAAATTTTAAAATGCTGCGCAATGAGAAAATAACGCCTATTCCGAATATGAAAACGAACTTGGCTAAGGTTGCCAGCAATACATCAGTTTATAAATGATGTCTTCCCAAAACCGTAGGGTAGGATGAATAAATTACACTATCATCGTAGTTGGAATATCTCTATCATTACTAGTTTGAAATCCCCCTTTGCAGATATTCTGCTAGCGTGTTTTGATCAATAAGATTTTTCTCACACTTTTTAGGAAACGCCCCTGTTGACAGAGAATGAAATATATTTTGTACTGTCAATACTATCGTTCGACCGTTGTCACATCAACGGTATAGATATATTTTCTGTTCTTGTTTGACTGATAGAATTGGCCATTCAAAAATTATTTGGTTTCACAATAATTTTTGAGATATAACGTAAAACTCGTTTTTTCGATGTCCTGTCAAAGAGTGTCCCGACTCTAATATATGATCAAATGTCAAATTGCATACAGGGACTCTAGAACTAGGTTACTGGGCTATACTAACTCGTGAATGAACCTTTTGATGCTCAACATTAAAGTAGGTAATAATAAAATACAAGTACAAGTAAAACTGTGTTCTATGACCCAACCATTCCCCATTCTATTTAAACTTCATCAATAACAAATGATTTAAAATCATCGTCATCTGAAAACTGTCCATCATAGAGAGCTGTCGGGGTGATTTTCGTATCCCCATTTTCACTACATACCCAGGGGCGTTTTGAAAACGAAACCATCGCCTGGTGTCAGGTGGCTACACTTCACGCACTGTATCAGTTTGTATTCGTTTGTCAACTCTAATAGCTACACTCATATCCCTTGAAATTCGAGGTGAACTCAGAATAGCCCCTTCTGGCATCGCTATAGGTAACTGCTCAACGTTTATAACACAGAGATGTTTCAAAGTAATTTCAACCGCTGCGATGTATATGTTAATGCATCTCTTTAAGTTGCCGTTTATTGTTTTGCTTGCATCAATTTCAATCTCCCCTGTTCGTGGAAGGAGGGGATGGAAGTCATTCAAGATACTTTGTTCGAGAGTTTGGAAGATTGTGAAGAAAGAAGTTAATTAGCATCCGATGTGAGTTACATTTTAATACAGATGCCTTTTCAGCTTTTTCAGGAATTTTGTACCCCTTTGCAAACGCTTATATGGTATTTCTGTAATGAAAAGAGTTAATTTCTTCCCAAATTCTTTTTCCGTCTATTCTATTTTAATTGGAATTTTTCTCTGAAGGAATTATAAGTATGGAAAATCGGACAACTTATTATGTTCATTAGGTACAATTTTCCGTAATTCATAATCTTTGGGTATTTCTTTTTATGTTGATTGGGATTGGGATGGTGGGAAGGAAGTTAAATCTGAATTGTACTGTCAAAAATATACCGAACATATTGAATATTGAAATGAAATGCTTCGGCATTAAATACTGTATTACAGTTTGGGATGCAAGATATTTCTATATATCTTGGAAACAACTCAGAACACTTTGATAAAAATCATCATGAAAAAATCCAAACGATATTCTTCTGATGCTATATATCACGAATAGCAATTATTTTGTATAAGGAAATTTTGCATTCTCCAGTACCTATATAGATTTTGAAAATCACTACTTCTTGAATCCCATACGGCCATGATGGACGAATACAGGCGATCACACAAAGTACAAAACCTAGCAAAAATCATATCTGCAAACGTTAAATTCAAATGCGTGTCACCAAAAATCTTACTTTTTAATTGGTCAAACAAAATTCTTCTATGATCGCATGCAAGACATACGTCCCAAAACGAAACTCCTAGGAATTGACTTCCCACGGTGTTCAAAAAATAGCAGTTCTCTCGTTTCATTGTTTCACGTGGAAATCTAGAGAAATATTTCAAGAGAGAATCAATTCCTACGATTTCAAAAATTGGGTGCCTGGAGCAATTTTTCAGGTGTACAGTTTGAATTCGGTCAGTAGTGGTTTTTGGTAAAGGACACGGGCATAGCCAGGGGGAGGGTTTTGGTGGTTCAACCCCCCCCCCCCCCGAAAAGTTAAGATATTAGCAATAATAAATGAATGAACCTTCTGTTTTTTTTTCATCTTTAATTTTTATTTCATACTTATCTTGAACCCCCCCCGATACTAAAACCTGGCTACGCCCGTGGTAAAGGAGTTTATATAGTCATATTTCTAATGAAAATGCACGCCCACTCATCCCAAATGAAAATACAACTTTGTGAAATAATAACCGACATTTTTCCTAAATACGAATCTGTGCCGCTTTCCACTCCTCTGGAATAACTCGAAATATTTGGTTTCTTCAATCTAAGGTGTGTGCAAAGATTTATGTAATTCGCGATATATAGGGTGCTCCTTAAAGACATGCTAATATTCGAGGGGGCGATTCTTTGAGTTATTTTAAGCAAAAGACTTTCTATAAACGTATGTCCTAAAAGTCCTAACTTTTGAGATACACGGTGATAAAATTAAAAAAAAAACAGTGTTTTAATAATAACTGGGATAACATTGCACGCATCTTCATAAAATTAGGTACATGTCTTCGGGGCATCCAGGTGCATTTTGTGATATACAAAAATTTTCATTCTCTCTTCCAGTGGCGTCCGCGCGGGTTTTGCATTGAATATTTTTGAGGAAAAAATACTACGCCACTGCCTTACCTTAAAATAAAAAATTATTTTGAGATTTCTATCAATTTTTGAGCAAATTTAATTTTCTGGGTTTCCTTTGTCTGACGCATGGTTTTCGCTTAAAAAAATATAAATCGTTTTACTTCAGGATCAATTCCTCAAAAATCTGATGTGGTGTGGAAATGATTGTGCATCGACCCAGATTCGTTCCAAAATGAATGAGAATCCAAAAAATATGGATTTCAGCTTGTACAAAAACGAATTTTATTCTATTTTATAAAAGTAATAATATAGAAACTGTTGGAAATGGCTACCTTTACTTAATAGGCATGCTTTCGCTCGTCTACGCATGGAATAACGCACACGTTCAAATATTCCCGGCGTATTTCGAATAGTTTCACACGAGGCAACTATTCGCTTCCTTAATTCTTCTAAAGTATTAACGGGAGTTTTATACACTAGAGTTTTTAGGTGCCCCCATAAAAAGAAATCTAAACTGTTGAGATCAGGGGATCTTGCTGGCCATTGCTGAGGTCCTCCGCAACCTATCCAACGATTATGATAAACTGTATTTAAACGGTTTCGGACAATTACACTGAAATGAGCAGGGGCTCCATCGTGCATTTACCATATTCGATTCAACATCTTCAAGCAACCCATTTAGTTCTTCTTCGAGAAATTGTAAATGAGACCGACCATCAATGCTTTCTGATAGAAAAAATGGGCCTATTAGATAATCACCAAAAATTCCTGCCCATACATTATACGAAAATTGGTGTTGAAATTGGGATTCGGTTATGGTATGAGGGTTTTCTTCCGCCCACATTTGATTGTTATGGAAATTTTGAATAGCATTCCAAGAAAAATTTGCTTGGTCTGTGAACAAAATTTGTGACTCAAAGTGCGGATTTAGTGCGATACACTGAAGATACCACTGACAGAAGTTCACACGCTGTGGAAAATCTCTAGGGAGTAATGCCTGTACTCGTAAAATATGGTAAGGGTATAACAAAAAATCAACCAAAATACGCCAAACAATTTGATGACAGATATTCAGAGTTCTAGCGATCTTCCTTGTACTCGTCTCAGGATGTTCTTCGATTTCTTGCAGAACCGCGTCCTCAATTTCAAGTTCAAGTTCAAGTTCTGATGCTCAGAGGTCTACCTTCCGAAGTACCTTTCTTGAAACTACCAGTTTCAGAATATTTGAAAAGGTACGGCTATCTGGTGAGGCACGATTATAATATCTTTACTGATAACTACGTCTGGCTTCTGTTGCATTACCATCAGCGAGGCCATATACGTAATGCATTTCCGCCATTTCTGCATTCGTGTAATTCACCATATTTACCGATATTCAGAAAAACAGCGGACAACCAGAATAACTTCAATAAGACAATAAAAAATCAAGTAAATAATAGTGCGCATCGCTATTCCTATAGCTTTTTCAAACACAAAATGGTATTCATAACCAGTGAAAACACAATATTTATAGTGATTTGAAGAACAAAATATGCTATTAATTACAGATAGGTAGCTGAATTAATATCGGAAATCCATTCGGGTATTGTCGACATAGATGCATTTATTATGAAAAGATTAAGAAGTGGTGAAAAGAAATATCAATTATAAACAGGTAGCTAAATTACTATTGGACGATTTATTGTCAACAAAATGTTAGGTACTGCGATATGAAGCAATTTCAGTTTAATTATTTTAATCAAGAACCTAGCATCTGACAAGAATTACACATTTTTTTGTATTCTCATTCATTTTGGAACAAATCTGATCCATCAATTGGCTTTCAGTCGATGCACAAACATTTCCACACCGCATCAGATTTTTGAAGAATTGATCCTGAAATGAAACGATTTTTATTTTTTTTTAAGCAAAAACCATGCGTCGGACAAAGAAAACTGAAGAAATCGAATTTACTCAAAAATAAATGGGGATCTCAAAAGTATTTTTCTTAGGAGAAATCAGTGGCGTAGTATTTTTTTCTCCAAAATCATTCAATGCAAAACCCGTACGGACGCCACTGGTTGAGAAAATGTAAATGTTTGTGCATCACAAAATGCACCTTGATGCATAGAAGACATGTACCAAATTTTAATAAAACATCTACAATATTATCTCACTTATTATTAAAAAACTGATTTTTTTTCAAAATTTTATCACCCTGTATCTCAAAAGTTAGGACTTTTAGGACATACATTTATGGGAAGTTTTTTCCTTAAAATAAGTCAAAGAATCACCCCCTCAAATAATGTCTTTAGAAAACACCCTGTAAATGAACAATTTCGTTAAAGAATTCAGAGAGATCCAGGATTTTTTTCAGTGAAGCTGCCATGTCGAACTATATTTTCTAACAAATCCTGTTACTTGAATAATAACTCTGTGTCCAAAAGTAGGTACTAAATTCATTCTTGAATACCTACCGAAATAAAACCATAGAACACATTACGTTTCTAATCGATACCGCTCCGGCCATAAAAAGACCATTCAATGGATATAAAACTTAATTAGAACAAGTAGATACAGTAAATTTCCACACGACTTCCTATAAATTCACCCTCAAATATCTTCGCTATCACCAAAACGTATCTCCATAAGGTCGGACTGACCAACTTACAACTGTACCACAGTTTAATGAACGGCGAGCTCATAAATCAGACCATCCGAGAGCATATTGTGATTTTTTTGTTCCGAAACAATTGGGCGTCCAGTGCGTGGCCCGCCGCGATGGACATCCGGAGGAAACCAGCCAGCAGCGCCACCTATCGCAAAATCGGTTCGGAATTGAAGTTATTTATGAGTTTGGAGATAGTGTGCTGGTTAATCTGAATTTTCCTCGTTTTCTGCCGGTATAATCTGGCCAGAAGGCAGGCAAGTTAATGATTTTCCAAAGTGATTTAATGGCAGATTCTAATAACAATTTTAATTAAAAACACACATGCCCGTGTTCACAGCTGAGTGGGCGCTGTTTTCTGATGAAACGTATGATAATGGACTGTGGAATACCGTGACGAAGGAAAATCTATCAGGTTTCTATGTCCCAGTTTTTTCGCTATATACAGGGCAATTCAAGTTCGGCCCCCACCATAGGGATCTCCTAAACTACAGGAGATACGTCGCAGCTTAAATTGGGGCAAAGTTGCGTATTCTGGTGCTTAACAAATTACTGTTTTGAAACTTGGAAAATTCCGAGTATTTCCGGAAATATCGGGAAAAAACTGAAAATCGGAATTTTCGTTTTTATTTTTTTCTATCGTTATTTGACAACATAGCTCAAGACCAAAAGTACATTTTCATTGATACTTTTTTTCAGCTACACGTTTTCCTGTTCAGATTTACTATCCGACGTTTCGTCTTCTGACATTCATCATCAAGTTTTTTTTCTGTTATGGGCGCCATATTGTTTTTTTATAAAGAAAAATAGTGATTCTCGTTCTGATTTCATTGCTGTAAAATTTGTTATGATTTGCACAGATATTAAAAAAAAACAACTTCATCTGAGATGGTCATGACTCCATCGAAAAATTTTGATTAATAAACACTAGTTGTCAAAACTCATTAAAAATCATAAGTTTGCACAAATACTTCAGTCGAAATGTCCTCATTCTCAAATGAAGAAAATCGAGATATGTTGAAACTTTATTATAAATTTGATAGGAATAGTACGAAAACAACATAAATTTATTTTGAATTATATCCGGAAAGACAACAGCCGGATAGAACATTATTCGGAATGTGGACAAACACTTGGATGAGTACGGTGAATGGAATATGGAAGCAGAATGGAACAAAATATTAGACGTAACTTATTAGCAGAGGTAAAATAATTATTCATTCCATATTCGAAGAAGTATAATTATTATTGGTACTTTTTTTAGATAAATGCAGATCCTTCCAAATCAACACATCAAGTCTCGGCAGAAATGGAGCAGACGAGCGTTTGGAGGGAATTCAGAAAAAGTGGTTTGAAATGTTATAAGATACATATTTCACAAAAATTACATCCAGGTGATCCTGAGAGAAGGATGGAATTTTGTAGCTGGCTCTCGAATAGGGTAGACCCTACAAACTTCTTGAAAAACATTATTTGGACCGACGAAAGTACTTTTTCGAACTGTGGTGTTTTTAATAGGAATAAGGAGCACATTTAGAGTATAAATAATTCACGACACTTCAGAGAAGTCAGACCACTAGTTCGATTTCGTTTGAATGTGTGGGCTGGAATTTATGACGACCGAATACTTGGACCTCATTTCTTCTCTAATACTTTGAACGGGGAAACCTATCTTCGGTTCTTAAGAAACGAATTCGAAGAATATATGGATACGTTTCCCCTTGTTAATTATAACAGCTGCTGGTTTCATCATGGCGGAGCTCCTCCACACAATAAAAGAGCAGTTTGCGAATATTTACACCAAAGATTTCCTAATAGGTGGTTAGGAAATTCAGGACCAGTGAGGTGGCCGGCAAGGTCACCTGACCTTACAGTTTTGGATACTTTCTTGTGGGGTACTTCAAAGAACAGAATCTATGTAGAGCAAGAATATGACACAGTAGATGAATTAAGAGACAATATCATCACGCAATTCAGGTCTTTCAGAAGAAGGGATTTTGTTAGGGATGTTCTTAATTTGAGACGACGAGCTCGGTTAGGTATTCAAGAGGAAGGCCATCATTACGAACACTTGTTGTAATACTTTTTGTGCATTTTTTACAAGCTCATGATTTCATTCTTGTTTTTTGAAACGCACCGTACTCAGCCAAGTGTTTGCCCAAAATTTCAAATAATGTTCTATCCGGCTGTTGTCTTTCCGGATATAATTCAAAATAAATTTGTGTTGTTTTCGTACTATTCCTATCAAATTTATAATAATGTTTCAACATATCTCGTTTTTCTTCATTTGAGAATGAGGACATTTCGACTGAAGTAGTTGTGCAAACTTATGATGTTTAATGAGTTCTGACAACTAGTGTTTATTAAACAAAATTTTGCGATGGAGTCATGACTATCTCAGATGAAGTTGTTTTTTTTTAATATCTGTGGTTTCAGAAGTGCAAATCATAACAAATTATACATCAATGAAATCAGAATGAGAATCACTATTTTTCTGTATAAAAAAACAATATGGCGCCCATAACAGAAAAAAAGTTGATGATGAATGCCAGAAGACGAAACGTCGGATAGTAAATCTGAACATGAAAACGTGTAGCTGAAAAAAAGTATCAATGAAAATGTACTTTTGGTTTTGAGCTGTGTTGTCAAATAACGATAGAAGAAAATAAAAACGAAAATTACGATTTTCAGTTTTTTCCAGATATTTCCGGAAATACTCGGAATTTTCCAAGTTTCAAAACAGTATTTTATCAAGCACCAGAATACGCAACTTTGCCCCAATTCAAGCTTCGACGTATCTCCTGTAGTTTAGGAGATCCCAATGGTGGGGGTCGAATTTGAATTGCTTTGTATACAGGGGTTCCCTCTGGGAACTGCATCGATCAATATATAGAAAATTTGAAAATTTCGGGGTTCACTATTGTTGATAAGTGCTATCCGACTAAAATATTTTGAAGATTGTGGCACTTCCGGTTGTACCGGAAGTGAACCCCAACTTCGTTATTTTGAATGGGACACCCTGTATATCATCAAGGTTTTAGATTTAACGCATGATTCTGAACATGTTTCATATATATATATATATATATATATATATATATATATAATGTCCTATACCCAAGTCTAACCGTTTTCGAAATATTTCAAATTTTAAGCTGAAAATTGCGTTTGCAGACCGAAAATTATAATTTTTTTTTTTTAATTTCTGGACATGATCATATATTTTCGATTGTGTTTTATTCGTAGGAGAGGGCCCAGTTCAGTAGAATTTTGATATCAATTCGATTAGAGTTATACAGGGCGTTCACCAGAAAATGATATAGATCCTGTTGAAAAAATTATTGTTCATTTTTGTATACTTCTCAATATCGTTAATTGTTCTCTTTCATTCGAATTGTTTTAGAATTTCTTTATTTACATTTTTGTATTGGCAGAGATGGAATGTTTTTAAAGTTTTCTATAATTCATTTAACAGTGTTTTGTGCGGGCTTCTGCTTCTGCGGATACCGAATAGCAAATATATCGCATGTTCTTGAGATAACCCTATTACATTCGCCATAAATAATAAATAGATTTGAGTAATCTTCATTCGAATAATTCAAACGAGCCGGCATGATTGATTACAATGACATTTTCGTGGTAGTTGATTGTTTCCAAAACGCTAAATATCTCAGAGGTTGATATTTTCACGATTTACCAAGACATCTTTTCACCAGATGTGGAATTGAAATTTTCCGTAGAAAGAGGAGTTATTTCAATTTGTGAAAAATAAGTTTTCACTTTATGTTATAAATAGAAAAACGAAAATGACAATTCTTGTCGGACTACTGATACATACCTAGTTTTCTTGTATGACATTGTTTAATTTGAACACACTGACCTATTATGTAATATTTTTGTCCTACAGTTAGTAATAAGAAAAATGGTCTTATGGTACGTATTACCAATTTTGAGCGTAGGACCGTGATAACGTAACATGCAATTTGTAGAACAATTATATAAATATTAACTAAGCAACAGTAAAGCAATCAGCTGGTTAGTAATAATTTTTGATGACCTCGTTATCGAAACCTGTTGGAAGGAGGGGTCTCTTTGATTAAACCATATATTTTGGAGCATAAATATTTTTTGAAATGATTTAAGTAATTATCTGAGAATCGTTAAATCGACGTATTTTATCTCTCCTTCCCCTGTTAGCTACCACAATCGAGAATTTTTTTGAGAGAGTTGGGCGTCTCATCAAAATAAAGCTACTCACGATGTTTTATGCTTTACTTGATAGGTTGCCTGAGCTTGGGATGGAAGGTTAAAATAAATACAGTTTATTTCACAACTGTAACTCAAGTCTTGCCTGATGTTTATTTCTGTATCTGTGGACAACAACTGATGACAATATACAACGTGTTAACATGAACTACAAATCTCATTCATATAACATCCCCTATACTTTATTTAAAAAAATCAAAACATGTGAAAATCTGAAAACTTTCTTGGAATTTTAATTTCTCTCTTGGGCCTTGAATTATTTTCTTCTCTCTCGACTATATCCTTTCTTGGTAATTCGTTTTGCCCATTTAACGGTCTTATGTCTACTATATTTCTTCTCAGTTCTTGTTTTTGGCTATCGATGGAAAATGATCTCGAATTAACTTTTTGTTTGATGATTCCTGGACTCCATACTTTGTCCAATCTATTTTTTTTGAAAATAATTTTATCGCCAATATTTGGAATAGGTATTGGTTTTGTGTTTCTATCATAGTATTTCTTTGTTTTCTGTTGATGTTCCTTAATTTTTGAAGACACGGCTCGGATAATTTTTGGCTTCAGCTTGCTTTCCTTGATAGGAATTGTACATCTCAAATTTCTTGCAAAAAGTCGTTGAGCAGGACTGGATCCAACTTTATTGGGTGTATTTCTCTCCAACATCAGCATTTCGTAAAAATCACTGTGACTCTCATTGCTTTTTAAAATCATAGTTTTTGCAATTTTTACTGCTGATTCTGCTTTGCCATTACCTTGGGAATGATTTGGACTGGACGTTACATGTTCAAAACACCAATTTTGAGAAAATTCCTTGAACTCTGTGTTCACAAAATTGGTCGCATTGTCGCTAATTACGCGTTTTGGTATTCCATACCTACTGAATATTTTTTTGCACACCAGGATCGTTGTCTTTGCCGACAGGTCTCTCAATTCTTCTATTTCAAAGAAATCTGAATAGTGGTCTACAATGATGAGAAATTTTCTATGTTTTTCTTTCACATTTACTTCAAATACATCTAGGCTGATAATTTCAAATGGTTTTTCTGCTATAGTGTGTGATTTCATGGGTGGATTTTGTTGATTCCTCGAGTATTTTAGACAAATTTCACAATTTTGAATTTTCTCGTGAATTTGTGTGGTGATTGATGGCCAAAAAACTCGTTCTTTTGCCAAATTTATTGTATACTCAATTCCAAGATGACTGTAGTGAAGTTTATCCAAAATTCTTTTTCTCATCGAAGGTGGAATAACTAATCGATCTCTTCGGAATATGATACCATGTTGAGTGTGGAGTTCTTCTCTGAATTTCCAATAAGGTCTTATACTGAGTGGAATTTCTGATTTATTTGTAGGCCATCCTTCCTGAATTATTTTGTATAATGTGCTCATAGTCTCATCCTTCATTGTGTTTTTACGAATTTCCTCATATGTCTGATCAGATATTGGATTGTTTTCTAGAGAATTTATGTTGTCAACTTGTTGAAAAATTTCGTTTATCTCATACACTTCAAAACTTTCGACTGAATTTTCTTCCGGTAATCTTGACAAAAGATCTGCTATATGCATTTCAGTGCCTTTTATGTACTTCACTTTCAAATTGTATCTCTGCAATTGTAAAATCATGCTCTGCAATCTCTTTGGAGCTTCTGCTAACGGCTTCTTGAGAATATTGATGATTGGTTTATGATCTGTCTGAACCAATACATCATTTTTCCCTGATATATATTGGTGGAATTTCCTGCAGGCATAGACGATTGCGAGCATTACCTTTTCCAACTGACAGTAATTTGTTTGTGATAATGTGAGCATTTTAGATGCGAAAGCGACTGGTGTATTATCTTGCATTAAAGTACATCCAATGGCGAATGATGATGAGTCTGTCTGAATGGTAACTGGTTTATTCAAATCGAAATATTTTAGAATAGTTTTTCTTTGTATTATTTCTTTGATATGATTGAAGGCTTCATCATGTTTTCGTTCCCATACGAAACTTTCATTGATATGAGTGAGTTTCCTTAGGGGTTCTGCTACGTGGGCTAGTTTTGGTATATATTTGCTCAAATAGGAAACCATTCCCATGAATCTCATGACATCAACTTTTGTTTTTGGTGTCATCATGTTCTTTATGGCATTAACTTTTTTGTAATCTGGTTTAACACCTTCATCTGTGAGATTATGACCAAAAAATGTTACTTCTCTTTGGCATAATTTCATTTTCTCTTTATTCAATTTCACATTTTTCTTTCTCAAGCATTCTAATAAATTTTTTAAGTTTTTATTATGATCCTTCATCGCCTCTTCTTCTGTATCGCCACTGCCATATACCATTAGATCATCTGCTATTGAAATCACTCCTTTCAGTCCAAAAACTATTTGATGCAGTTTCATTTGGAAAATTTCCATTGCTGGGGATAATCCGAATGGAAGACGTAACCAACGATATCTGCCTTGTGGAGTCCAAAATGTCGTTAACTTACTGGATTTTTCATCTAGCTGAATATGCCAAAAACCATTTTTTGCATCTAATGTTGTAAAAACTTTCGCATTTGCTAGTTCAGGCATCATTTCTTCTAGTATAGGTATCTGATATTTATTGCTTTTCAGTGCTTGATTGACTCTCAGGGGATCTAGGCATAAACGTAATTTTTTATTGCTTTTCTTCACTAGTATAATATTGCTTGTCCATTCTGTATGTTATTCTTCTTTTATGATTATTTCATCGTCTTCCAACTCTTTCAAAATTCTTTTCAACTCTTCTTTCATGGCTATTGGAATTCGTCTTGGTTGTTGAATGGTTGGCTTTATTTTGTTATCTATTTCTAAGGAAACTTTTCCTTCGATTTTGCCTACTCCTTCAAAAACATCGCTGTATTATTTTATAATTTTTTCTGCTTCTCGATTCTTCCCATCTTCTTCTGTTATCTTTTTACATATCTTGATCAATCCTAATTTTTCGCACGCATTTGCTGACAATAAGGGTCTGTGATGGTGTTCGATAACTTCGAATAACAATTTGTATTCTTTATCATTCCGTATGCATTTGAAAATTTTTTGACCAACAGGATGAATGATTTGCCCACCAAAACATTTCAACTTGGATGTAGAAACTGTTAATTTTGGCGTTTTGCATCTGGTTATAGAACATACTTCTTCTAAACCTATGACATTACATGTTGCCCCTGTATCTAACTGACAAGTTACTTTGCAGTTTTCTCCTTTTATTTTAAAAATCAATTCGGAATTGATCTCTTTTCGTTTATCGTCATTTATACAGAGAATAACTTCTTCACAGCTTTCAGAATGTTCGCTTTCCTCATCTGATTCTTCCTGTATTTCATTAACATTTTTCAATCTGTTTCTTTTTCTTCTGCATACTTTGGAAAAGTGATCTCTGACAAAATTTGCAGGTTGCACCTTTTGCTGGACATCCTCTGTGTTCTTCATGCTTATAGCCACAATAGCCACATTCTTCCTGTTTCTCATCTTTATATTTCATAGTATATTGCTTATTTTTAATATACTGTTTACTGGTGATTGGACCATCTTGAAAATTATGATTATACCTTGAACTTCTGAAAACTTTCTTGATTTCCGCTTCCTTTTCATCTCTCAATGCACTCAATTGCTTTTCGGATAGTTCTTTGGCTTTGCATTTATCTATAGCTTGACTTAGAGTTATTTGTTTATCCAGCCACAGGTTCTTTCTCAACTTGATATCCTTGATTGAATATATTATTTTATCTAATAAAAGGTCTTCTTCTAGAGATCCATATTGACAATTCTTTATTAATGTCTTCAATCGGTTGAAATAGTCGGAATAACTTTCATCATCACTTTGCTTGGCCATATTGAAAATTGCCCGTTCGTATCTCTTATTGATTTCTGGAGAAAGATTTCTTCCCAAGATGCATATAACTCCTGGTGGAATTACTTATAGCTGTGAAATTGTCATCCAAAACTGTTGATGTACGGCCTGCTTGATTCATGACATTTTTATTGCGTCAAGAGAGTTTACTCAATTTTAACATAGATGGCAGGCAAATCATTACCGATCATGATGACTTGACATGTCGTTTTGACAAACGCATGCTGCGTCATCGACATAACCTCAAATTGAACCATGTCATGATTGTCATGTCGAAGTCGAGACTCACAAAAAAATGCTATACACTACCCTAACTTTTACGAATGACAGAAAAACACAAGAACAAATAAATAACAATAACCCAACAACTAAAAACGTCGCAAAACTACCGAACTGAGCGAAAAGTATTAAAAGAACAGAAAAATCACACGATAAATACCAATTAGGCTATCCAGAACACGTGACCACGGCTCTTTAAAAATGGCCGGCTGTAGGCACACATGAATGGTGTTTGTGTTTGGCACTAGCTTCTACTGCTAATAGTTTTGTTTAGTTGTGATTTGAAATGTTATTATGGCTGTTTTAACTAAAAGTGATTTATTTATTATCATTAGAACGAGTAAACAAAGACACTGCATCGATCTATAGAGACAAAAGGAGAGTGATAAAGTGCATGGATCCTTTTACTTTCACTCCTTGTGAAATGGACATATCTCTAGATCTTTTCACAACAGTAACGGCATTCGACATTATTACATATCTGCTGTTGACTCATAAACAAGAAAGCCAATGAAGGCCTACAAAAGTTTAACAGGCCATAAATATCTTGAAGCTGGATTTGCCCATGATTGTGAAGCAAGAAAAATGGATGAACATACTATTGTTGCCAAGGTAGGTACTGATTTTTCGTAATTTATGAACTGTTCATTAATGTTTCCAATTAATTTTCAGATGAGGCATTCACAGCGAATGGATATTCCTTTGTTGAAAGTATAGATTATTTAATAAATTGATGGTTCTCCTGATGCGACGATGTCTTGTGGCTGCTATGAAAGTGAAGTGTCCATATTCATTAAGGAATATTGATATGGGGCAGTATTCAAATTTAAAAACCTCAACTATAATAAGCGGTGGAATTGCAATTACCCTAAAACGTGACCATGCTTATTATTACCAAACTCATTTACAAATGAAACTAACTGAATGAAAATACTGCGATTTTGTGATTTGGTCACCCAAAGGATATATGTTCATGAGTAAATTTTCCCAGATGAATAATTCTGGATAGTTGATTTCCCAAAAGCGTACAATTTTCGTAAAGTAGTTGTGCTACCTAAGTTTCATAAAAGGAAGACATTTTTTAGAGTAAAGATGGTGTCTTTGTGAAAAGGTGAGGATGGCCGAGTTGTGCTGCAGTGTGAAAATGATATCTGTGAAATTCTATTGGACCCTATAGGACTGTCCGATGTACCAAAAAACCCCTGGATTGGTTCTCAGTGCATGAAGTTATGACTGTTTCCTCAACACTATTATTTGTAATATATGATTGCCTACACATTTATCTATTTTTATTTTCAAATCTTCATTGGATTGGTCGTTTTTTTACACACCGAGTATCAGATATCGCAAAGTAATTTATTTTCACTTGTTACATAATTTTACCTACTAATTTGTTATTTTGTAACATGGAACTATGTATATTAGGGTATCCTACTTAATAAATATCTATATATCTAGTCTTTGATTTAATATACCACATTATCAAAATGTAGCTAGCTAGGAATTTTTAAAAACTTCAGAACTAAGTCGCGATCTCCACGGCTTCCACAATTTACAACATAACACTTTGTAGGCATGTTTTTTATTCGGCAAAGTTTCATACAAAAAATTCACTCCAATAGATGAATATTAACAATAATCAGTCTCGTTCAAACAATAACAAATACAATGTGTGCCTTCACGCGGCCATCTTGATTTTAGTTTGACAGCATCTTGGATAGCCTAAAGGCGAAAACATAGTCGTGCGAATTTCGCAATTTTTCAGCGAACAAAATGGCTGCCAGACATGCCGCAATAAAGTTCAAAAATTTTATCTTTTTGCGAATTCGCACAAATCACGGAGCAAAATTTTAGATCAGATTATTCTGTTCTGTACCTTCACTATCTTCGCCATTTTCATTCAACTACCTTGAAATATATCTTTAGACAAAGCTGTTTATGTTTAGTTTTCATCACAAAACAATTTTAATTGCATTTATAAGATTTTGTAAATTAATTATGGAAGATCTTTTCAAATTATATGAAATTATTCACATGTAGTTTTTGTAAAATATTCCATTATGAAAATGTTCAGGGAGATCATTATTATTGTCGGAAGATACGGATCTATCATCCCAATAGATTTTGGGGACCTGCTTCAGTTCGACGAACTGTTGTCCACAAATATTTTTATTGATATCAAATCTCGCTTCTGCAATGATCTGTTAACATCTATATACAGACCATGTAACCAAAGAACTCCTGATCATCTTGCAGGGCCTCTCAAATAAAGCGGGTTGCAGAACTTTGGATCTGACTTTTTAAGGACACTGTTTAGATTCTTGATACTAGTTATACTTGTAAAATGTGTTTCTTATTAAATTTGTTGTTGAAGGTACTTATCTTCTGGAGACAACATGCCAAATTGAAAAATTCTCCTTATTACAAATTATAGTTGAAACAAGTAGGTAATGTCATTTGGGAAACAGTGAGTGAGCCTGTGAGCAATTCTCCTTTAGAGCCAATTTCCTTCATTTGCAACTGATATTTCAGAAAAAGGAGAATAAAAACAAACAACATAATGTCTAACCTCAAATACCAAAAAATGGCATGTTATGATTCATCATTTACCGCAATTTTTTCGCCGTATGAGTATGAACGTCCATGCGGCGATTTTTTTGCGATTTGCGAATCGCAGAAAAATTGCGAATATTCGCGAGGGTATGTACGATCCTTAATATGCAATGTAATTGACATATAACCTCAAAATAATGTTAACGTTCAAAAACTCAAAAAATGTATCTAGTAGGCACTTTGGATTGTTGGAAACTCCACTATATTCGACTTAAGCGTCATCCATTGACGAATGGAACAAACTCTATTGACGCAATTACAGGATCAAGAACTTAAGTTGAAACAAAAGCGAATCAGTAAACGCACCAGGAGTTATATGCATCTTGTTTCTTCCTATTGCCTCTAGTAGAGTTGAACACTCGGCTTTTTCTGTATCTGTTATGATACCTGACACCATGTTTTATGCTTTACTTGATAGGTTGCCTGAGCTTGGGATGGAAGGTTAAAATAAATACAGTTTATTTCACAACTGTAACTCAAGTCTTGCCTGATGTTTATTTCTGTATCTGTGGACAACAACTGATGACAATATACAACGTGTTAACATGAACTACAAATCTCATTCATATAACACACGAAAAATTAGCTTGATAGTAATCAATTGTAAAAATGTAGTCTATGGATCCTGTACTATATTCAAACCCGGATCGAAATCGAGCACCTGAAAAACTATTGAAACACAGCTATTTACAGCTTTCTGAGTGTCACTAAACCCTATAAATCCTACCAACAAAAGCTCCTTGAAGCGGACCGTTTTTCAAAAGTACCAACAATAAATTCTTTGGGATAGGTCCATCGTTAGTACCACCGAACCGTTTGAGGGGTCTATTATGTATTAATGTATTAAGAGATTATTCTCGAGAACTCACTTCCTTGCTCCAACGATCCATATTACAAAAGGTTTATGAACCGAAAAATATTTGGAAATGAATAACTGGCGATGCTATTGTAGTGAGTCTGCAAGCATACGAGACGCTCTCTTTGTGCCAAAAATAAATCTTTATGTAATATTTCGCGAATGAACGTTTCGAGTGACATAAAAATGTAACTGGAATTGCATACCAATGCACAGCCAGTTTTGTTTTCTTTAGTCTGGTCTGGTATTCCGACAAACGCAACATAATTCACTAACATTGTGGATAGAAACGAATGAATACGAGGCAATTCCTGATGAATTGCATATTCTAGGTGGGTATGATTCGTTATGGAAAGAATAAAATTGGCATGGAGATGATTGGTGAACCAATAACGAATCTATTGGATTATCTGGAGTGAACTTTGGTTTGAAATTCATTATACAGTGTGTTTCATTTCTCATGGAAACACCCCCGTCAGTTAGGTAATTTTTGTATTAGAATTTTGTAGAACCGTTCTATACACCAAAAATGTACAGAATGACATCGCAGGGATCATTTCAAGTGATATATACTGCAACGCCAACAGCGAAGGAACCACCGAATTTCTGAAAAATTATAGTAGGAGGCAAAATTGGTGAAAAATATCTTCGGATTCTCAATTTCTGGTTGGACCATCCTAGTTTCCCGCACTTGTAGCAGAGACTGTCAATGAAGCACCATTGCAGCTACGATCAGCCTGGTTGGACCACCCTAGTTGACTTGACTTGGCACTCCAAGTACCAGATCTATCTAACACTAAGTATCCTACCGTTACTGATATCCTTTTTATAGCATAGTTTTTTAACCTTATGCTAATGTGTGAACGCTACAAGGTAAGGTGCACCATACTATTGCGGATTGTTTGACTGATTTTCTTTTCTACTACCCTACAGCGGTAGATGTATTTTGTGTGTTATATTCGATACATTTCACCTTTTTCTATTTACTGGTGCCTGTATAATCTCACCTAAGAGGTTTGTTAATGTTTGAAATATATTTGGTCATTGAACTGTAAGGTAAAACGGGGTAACATTGACACAACTTTGGAAAAATGCCTGTGTGTAGCTCAGAATTATTAGGAAATATTCACTATTTTCATAGCACATACTTGTCCCATGATGTGAGCTACAATTATGATATAATATCGAACCAAATATTATTTAGTACTATTTTAGATTTTTTTTTTCATGTAATGTGTCAATGTTACCCTACCATGAGAAAACATTGACACCTACATTAAAACCCTTTTGAAATGGATAAAAATGCAATGTTTGCACCAGGTAGGGTAACATTGACTTAGTAATATCAAAAATAAATTAGCCAATATCGAAATTTGAATTTTTTTATTATGAATATTGGAAACAAAACATGATTTCTCCTGATGGAGAAAAGGTTAATCTGAAAATTAACAAAACGTCTGTAAATTGTATTAAAACTGTAAGTAAGTACTGAAGTTAATGAGTACTTGACTAATAAATGATGAGAGGAACATTTTTGTCAGTGCGAAACACATCACAATTGAAGGAATGCATCCCACGTCGAATGTAAGGCTCGGGTAAGATTCTTACTACGTCGTGAACTGGTAAAATAGCCTCATCCTTTTTTTCAGGAAACATGAATCATTTTTTTTTACGAAGGAAATTAACGACTATCTCTTCATCAAACTCAACTGCTTCAGTAACCTGACCAACATAATGAACTAACCTGTGGAAACTTTGATCGGTTTTGAACTTGACTAAAACCCAGGCTCCAACAGTTACTTTGGTTTCATTGTCTTTATTCTCGATTTCATTTTCTTTATTCTCAATTTCTGTATCTTGTAAAGATTCCTTATCTGAAAATGTTTCTGACAGTGTACCACTTTCTAATATCAAACTACCATCGCTTTCTTCCTCGGAACTTTCTTGAATTTTGTTTTTGTTAACAGTTGTTTTGGTCGTCTTGAAGTTTTTAACTTTTTGTTTTAATTTTTTTTCAGCCTGTTTTCCTTTTTCTTTTTTCTTCATATTCGCTTCGGCAGTCATTCTTTCTAAAATTTCCGCAGAGGTAAGACACTCTGCAAATTTTCTACGAACCTTAGTTCTTTTACCTGAAGAAATGGGTTTTTCTTGTCTTTGTAAAACAGATAGTAAAGATACTTCCAATTGTTTTGGAGAAAAAAGCTCAGAACTTGTAGAAGACACTGGGGTACTATTATTCGTTCTGAGGCTATGTTTCGTAAATGAATTGAAGTAGGTTTATCAGCAGCAGAATTTTCTTGAAAAGGTTCGTCAAACACTGTTGATTCTATAGATTTCTCCAAAATTTTCTCTCTATCAATGGGATATATCCCTGCACCGCTAAAACCACCTATTGTATTAGCCCTCGAAAAACACCCAGCTTCGATAGTTTTCTTCACCAAAGAAGGGAATAGAACTTTATCTACACTTTTGCAACCAGATCTATGATAATGGTCTTTTAAAACATTCCTCCAGGCTACTTTTAACGACTTGAAAACTCCCACATCTAGTGGTTGTAAAACATGTGTGTGCAGGTAAACATAACAATTCAATGTTGTTTTGTGAAGCTGTTTCTATTAATGGCACAGTTGTATGTGAATTATGTCCATCATATATTAATATCTTCGACCCTTCTAAGTCAGCTGTAGCTTTAACAAAAACATCTTTGAACCAGCTGAAAAACTGATCAGCCTCCATCCAACCAGAAGGACTGCAATTGTAGACAGCGTTTTCTGGTCCATTCTGACACCACGTGGCACTGCAGCAAACCAAACAAGTATGGTGTAGGTAGATTTTGTTGTACTGCCCACAACTTTATGAGGGTTTGCAGATCCTTTCCTACATACATTTTTTTGAACTCCACAGTCGGTTTGTAAACCAGTTTCGTCGCAGTTGAAAATGTTCTGCGGTTTTCTCTGCAGCTGAAGTCTTTCAATGCAGTCATTTATTTTAATGTAAAAATCTTGAAAAACTTCTCTAGAACACGCTTCTACTCTATTTCTAGGAAGATTTTGAGCTACTCTTCCAGCTACAAATCCAGCAATCCAATCCTTGCCAGGAATTCCGTCTTTAAAGACGTTCCGTCGATCAATTCGTTTTAAATAATCTTGAACAAGTATTTTCAGTTGAAACCGATCCATCCCAAATCCCCATTCTGCCAACTTCATTAAAATATGGACTATGTGCCGCTCTTCTTCTTGGGTTAAAACAGTAGGTCTGCCAACTGGTCCACATTTGTGATTCTTCAGATGATTGATAAGAGTTGAACGGTTAATATTGTAGAGGTTTGCGGCCCTTTTGACGCTTATCCTTCATTTTTAATACAATCCAAGGCTCTTCTTAATGAGTCGCTACTGTAAGTCTTGTACTTGCGTGCAGATGGGTGCTTTTTTGGTGACATTCTGAAATTAAAATTCAGCTTTAGGAAAGGGTTAAATCCCAGGGTTACATTGACACCCATGTCAATGTTAACCCCATAACCTAAAAACATGTTTTTATGCTGGAATAATTGAAAACACATTTCAGTGAAATAAACTCTAAAGAATGTTAAAATATAACATACCTGCTTCTTCCAAAAAGTAACAAATATCAATTTGATTCCCTAATAACGAAGTTCCAACACGCGCGTAATAGTGAAAAAATTAACCACTGTTGATAAATCAACGCAGTGACAGGGCTACACGATTATTGTTGGATAAATGGTGGTGAAGTTTGTTAGGCGGTATACCTGCTGACCAAATTCCCGCGGAATAGCGTCGGTGTTTAGTTTATAAAGTTCGCAAGAATAAAGAAATCATGTCAATGTTTCCTCAGTGTCAATATTACCCGGTCTTACCTTACCTGTAGACCAATTGTAAGGTCGATTTTAATAATTTTCAGGTATTTATATAGCTATTTAGTTTTGTGTGGGAACGTACCCGTACAGTCATTTCACTATCATTTTGATTTTAATAAATATACTTCTTCAAACAATAATCTGTTCATTATTTAGAGTGTGGTAACTTTAATTTTTAATACTATTCGTGTTATATGGGAATCAGTATAAATAATCTATAGGGTGAGTCTGCACTCATATAGCTGGTGCCCACATTCGTACATCTCATCACAATTTATTTGGTAATGACCCATTCCTGTCTCTACTTGAGTTAGTCGCGAGCCACCCTGTCACTCTGACAGCTGACAGCTGACAGCTTCGTAGCCATTAAAAAACCCTAAAGCTAATTTGAACGCGTGGCAACCCTTTACACGTGATTGTGAATCTTTATGAGTTTATTTTATCTCAAGAAGATATCTATAAATTGTCCTTTTATTCTCCACAATTCAAATCACCCTCAATTCGTAGCTCCAATCACGCTAAAATTCTGATATCCTGATATCCAACAAATGAACTGATTAATTTACTCTATAAAAATTCGTTAATAGGACTAATGCATTGATGGAACTACGGAATTGATTTCAAATATAATTCTCGTGATCGAATGGGTTCGGCTAATTATATTTGCCAAATAATTTGGTTATGTTCCAAATATATCATCGTAATGTATGTTATACGTTATATCAAAGGTATCCGATCCATCATTTTAATCATTTTAGTAATGCGATCTATTAAAAATGAATCCAATATAGAATTTTTCACATCAGAGGAATTTCAATAAAGCCGACTACAAACAATTATCCCCTAATCTATGAACCGTTGCACATGAAAATAAAACTTGGATCCAATTATTATTGTTAGTTCCTATTAATAGAATCTTTTTCAAACATTCGAGTTCTTGTTGAATTAATTTTGAATTTTGTACTTGTGACGGATGATTCCGAACGAAAGTTACCATTTCTTTTATTCCCGTGACTTACTATTGACATACATTGTAATAGCTTTGTCAATATGATTTTTTTCATCATGTACAATAAAGCATATTTTGAAATGGATCAAATAAAAACTGCTTTTTTTATTCTGCTTTATATTTGAGCAATGGTTCTTATATGATTTGGTGAAAATTACGAATATCTAGTAAACCTGGAACTTTCTCAGGAACATTGCCAATAACCAAATTCTGATAACTAGTGAATTATCTTCAATTGTGAACATATATTCGAAAACTACAAAAGTAAAATACTTCTGAAGGAACATTTTCAAATTTGCTTCTCTTGTCAGTAACATTCTTGTTCCATTTTATTTATTACATAGCTATTGTCACATTTCTCTATATTTGCCATTCGCATTTGCGGAACACAAGCGACCTGTGGCAAAATCTCGATGATTGTCAATATTTTCAATTAGTTCTTCTTTTTGTCGAAATGACGATATTTTTGCAAATCAAAAACATTTCATCACCTCATACAGGGTGATTCATTGGGAAATGCGCATACAGTTAGGGTAGATGGAAGACACCGAGGTCCTTCTAAATAACCTATATTTCATGGGTCTATCCAGGTCTTATTCCAGGTCCGGCCTTAAAACAATGAATAAGTAGGTTTCGAGTCGAAACAACATTCTGTATATCAATATTTTAAAATTTTCTTTACAAATTTAGAAAGAACAGGAAATAATAAGTGAGACTAAAGGTATTTGGTGTTTCCGCATACAACTTTTTTACTTATTAACTTGAGTCAAATCTAGATTTTTCGATTATGAGGTGCCACAAAATTTAAAAAAATAAAATTTCTTTCCCAAATGGTACTTTTCCAGCTTCAATCCATGAAATCATCATCTATTTCTTATTCTCCTGATTCCTGGATTCCCAACCTTATTGAAAAACGAGAGGACATGTCCGTATTTGGGACAAATTATTATTATCAATGAAGAACTTTCAAACATCCTGTATGGTTAAAAAAATTATAATAACATTTGTTCATTCGCTACATTTAGAAAAAAATTATAAAAATGAGGAAAAATGCCCATTCCGAAAAAAGCATAACTTTATTTTAAACAAAAATTGCAACAAATTGTATTAAGTCAAACGAAAAGAATTAGACACAAAAAAATGTAAACAACATAACTTATAACAGTTGTTCAAAGTCACCTCCATTTTGCTCAATACATTTTCGTTCTCTTGAAGTAAGATTTGTAATTGACTTTCTAATCATAGCTTGGTCATTTCTCAGTTCGTCGCAAGCGTCCTCAATTCTCCGTAGAAGTTCCTCTCTAATGTTTACTTCAGTTGAATAAACTTTTGATTTTAAATAACCCCAAACATGGTAATCGAGTGGATTAAAATCGGACCCCCTTGCAGGCCAGTTGTGAGGTCCTCCTCTCCCTATCCAATGATTTGGGAAGTTGTCATTTAAAAACTCTCTCACCATTACTCTGAAATGAGGTGAAGCCCCATCATGTTGAAAGTACATGCCTCCAACATCAACTCCTGCATCATCTAGCAATATGGGTAAAATATTTTGCAGGAACTCCAAATACACTTCACCCGTTAGTAGATGTGGTAGGATATGGTGTCCAATAAATCGGTTGTTAATAACGCCACACCAAACATTAAAGGAGAACCTAATTTGTGACTGTTTTTGTTTTATGGCGAACGGATTTTGTTCGGCCCACGCATGAGAATTCCTGAAATAATTGATACCGTCTCTGGTAAATTGAGATTCATCGCTAAATAAACATCGGTATAAGATCCTATTATTTTGTAATACCCATCTACTGAAAGCCAATCAAGCAATTTCATCTCCTGCTTGTAGCCTCTGAACTTGCTGTAAATGGTACGGATGTAGACGATTTTTTTTTATTCTTCGCCAAACAGTAGACTGAGGAACATTTGTGGCGTGACTGATTCTTCTCGAACTAATTTTTGGATCATTTTGTACAAAATTAAGAATATCTTGCTCCAAATCGATATGTCGTCTTTCGTAACTTTCATTTTGTGCTACAGTTGAAAATTAACCGTGTTCTCTAAGGTAACTGAAAACATTAGAAAAAGTCTTGTCACTAGGTTACCGCCGGCCAGGAAATCGCCGTGCATATTCTATACACAACATGTCTGCATATTCATTATTATCAAATTAGTGTAGCATTTTAAGTATAACTCTTATCAACAAATAACGTAACAACACAAGTACAAAGTCATCCACTAATGTCAGAATTGTAATCTGACATCAGCCAACTTGGCAATTAAAACAATTTGGGATATCAAAACTAAAGTGTATTATTTAATAAATCAAACAATACGTACAGACTGCTTGATTTTATTATTATTATCAAGAATGCATCAGAAGAGTCGAGAAATGATCATGCTCTAGCTAAAAGGTAATTAGACGCGGATAAAGAAAATTGTAGTTTTTAGATTTTCTGTTATGTTTAACCTTTGAAATGTAGATTTGTTGCAACGTTATTTTTGTTTAAAATAAAGTTGTGCTTTGTTCGGGATGGGCATTTTTCCTCATTTTTATAATTTTTTTCTAAATGTAGCGCAATGAACAAATGTTATGTTCAATGGATAACCTCATTTAGATGTCGAATAAAAATGTCATTTATAGTCGATACTCACTTCTCGATTTGGAACATGAGAATCGCAAATTTTGTTTATTCGACACGACAGCTGTCGAGTCGAGAGATAAGAATTCCGCTGCAGGTCACTTTTATGTGGGTACTAGGTCGAAGTTGTATTAGAGTCAATGAGGAAGCAGATTGTTTAACCAAAGAAAGGGCAAACTGTCCAGAACTCTTCTGTGGGCTCTACAAGAGTCCCACTTGGAAGAACAATTTCTATTCTGGGTAACCAATAAAATGAAATCTCTCTGGAAGTGCCAGAACAAAGACAAGCGAAAAGGCTTTCCGCATTAGATAAGGAATACTTCAAATTAGTAACGGGTTTTTCTCTAGACACGGCCCTTTGATGAGGTTCCACCTCAAAAACTTGAGCAAATCAATTGCCGCTACGGCGAGAACTGCTGAAACTGCAAACATTTGCTCTGTGAAAGTTCAGCGCTTGTCTGCAAGAGGCTCAAGTTCCAGGAAGGGCCATCTTCAACGCCCTCCGACGTCAGGAAAGTAGCTCCAAGAAAACTGATAAAGTTTATACGAAGTCTCGGAATTCCACTCCTCGAATAGATTAAGGGGTATGTACACACGGTCTAATTGTGCTTGTAAGGCCGCTTAGCCTTTAAACCCCCCCTACAATCAAGAACTATTTGTTATAAAACCGAAAAAATTAAAACCGAATAGACATCTTGAGCGTTACCTACTGAATAGAGGACTTCGGATAAGGATTCAGTGATGCCACCACACAACTTTTGGCTTTGAAACTACTGGCACGTTTTTCGGCATTTTTTCTTCCTCTCAGAGTTCCTGGCACCCTCAGGAACCCCGTAATATGATTGAAATTGTTCATAACGACGGAAATATTGAGATTTTCCGTAAAATACAAAACACCAGGGACTTTAATTTTGTTTAGGGATGTTTCTTTCAAAATGGCGCTTAATTCAAAACTAGAGCTAGAGTTTTGTTATTGAAAGAGGTATTGTGTAGTCTAGGAACTGCCGGATAAAGCCACCGTGGGTTCCGTAGCAAATGTGAACAAGAGGCCCTTGATTTGCATTAAGTATTAAAGTATAGAATATAAAATAAAACAGCACATTTACAAAAAGACTTTCCGTGATTTAATCCGAGCAAATTTGGAGATAACACTCGTCAAATCAATATTTCTAAGTTAATCACTTTCTATGTTCATTATATTGAGGTCGTTTGATGTTCTTGTCCCATTGTGCTCCTTTACACATTTTTAAAAACACTTTAACGTTGAAAAAGAACATTCTCCGCTGTAGTTGGTGATTATCAAAATCAAGTGAATGCGAAACACTATATATTCCAACATTTGGGAAACACGATTCCAATGAATTTTATGTTAACAGTTTATAAACTTGAAGTTCCTGAGCCTCGTGCTTTTTCTTTCTGCTGTCAATATCAGCAGCCACATCTGTTTTCAGCAGCTTCGCAAACTGTACCAGTTCATTGCCCAGACTGTCTTCCACATCGTCTAGGAAATAATTGACGATATTTTTAAGATATTTTCTGCCGAAGTATTCCAAATACACTAGTCACTTGATGGTAAGCTTCCATGCATTTAGCTAATGCAGACAATTACAACTATAAAAACATGAATTTCAAAACGTTGTCCGGGTGTTTGATGTTCTACAACTTCTTCGAGTGTAGTAGATAGAGCCTTCTTTTATGAGGTCTATGAGTAGAGCTGCTGCTGAAATGGTCGTACCTTGTATTTCGCTTGAGTTTTCTTGAAGTCGATTGCTGATATTCTTCACAGCCAATTAGGGCATTGGCTTTTGCCTCTATATCTGAAAATTTGGATCGTATTGCTTGGAAGTAGCCTTGTAATGATTTATAAAGAGCGTACCTTTCTCGTGTTAAGATCTTGATCGGACGACTGCAACGAAGCGTTAGTCGCTATATATATATATATATATATATATATATATATATATATATATATATATATATATATATATATATATATATATATATATATACAGGGTGTTAATTAAGTACGTTGACAAACTTCGGGAGGTGATTCTTTGAAGGTTTTCAGGACGAAATGTTCACATAAACATATGTCCCAAACGGCTTGGTTTTCGAGATACAGGGTGATAAAAATACATTTTTTTCAAGATTTTTTAGAGTTAACTTCGACATTTTCTACAATAATCAGTTCAAATTAGGCAAGTACAATCCATTCAATAGTACGCACGATACAAAATAATGCATTTCTCAAATAAATCACAGGGTCCTCCTTTTTTCAGAGTCAAGCTTTGTTCAACCCTTCAGAATTTTTTTTCCGCCGCCACTGACATATTATGAGAAAGGAATAATGAATGTTGTTTCATTTAACATCTTTTTGCTCTCTTGATTTACTTGTACGGTTCAGGAGTTGCAATGAAAATATTAACGCAAACATTTTCCAGTAACGCATAACAAAGAAATTTGAGAAGCAAATAGTCTAACAAACTTGAAGGGTGATTCTTTGAAAGGTTTCAAGATGAAAAGTTCATATAAACATGTCCCAAGCGGCTTGGTTTTCGAAGTACAGGGTGATCAAAATACATTTAGAGCACTAGAGCAAAGTAACATAAATTCCCTAGGAATAAAATTAAGTTCAGAAAAGGACCATTATTGAAATTGATATGTCAGAGCAGCTGCTGGAAATGGCCACCGCCAACTTCAATGCATGCGTTTATGCGCCTAACCATAGACTGGCGGACACGCTCAAAAATACCAGGAGTGTTTCTTATAATTCCGCATGACTCCTGTATGCGATTCCTCAGGTCTTCTTCACTTTGAACTGGAGTTCGGTACACTAATGATTTAAGGTGCCCCCAGAGGAAAAAATCAAGTGGATTCATATCGGGTGACCTTGGTGGCCAAAGTTGTGGCCCACCACGCCCAATCCAGCGATCAGAATAATTCTCTTCTAAATATTGGCGTGCAACCAATCTGAAGTGTACTGGAGCACCATCATGCATAAACAAAATTCCAATTCTTTCCCTCAGTGGGATCTCTTCTAGGAGTCCAGGTAAGATGAATTCAAGAAAATGTCGATAATGGTCACCATTGAGTCTATGAGGCAGAAAATGTGGCCCGATAAGGAAATTCCCTACAATTCCAACCCAAACATTCACAGAAAACGTCTCTTTAAAATGGTTTTCAATCACGGCGTGTGGGTTTTCATCAGCTCACATATTATTGTTGTGAAAATTAATAATGGCTTTACGGGAAAAGCATGCCTCATCGGTGAATAACACTTGAGATAAAAACCATGGATTTTCCAACAATTTATTTCGAATCCAAGTGCAAAAAGTTAATCTCTTTGGAAAATCCCTTGACAGAAGAGCTTGAACACGCTGTATGTGATAGGGATAAAGTTGTTGCTCTTTTAAAATTTGCCATACCAATACATGGGTTACGTTAAACTGTACCGCAATTTGTCTTGTACTGGTGTCTGGATGCTGCTCAATTTCGTTAAGTACAGCTTCTTCTATCTGAACTGTTCTAACTCTCCTGGGTCTTCCTATGAGAACAGCAGACCTCTTGAAAGTACCCGTTTCACGAAGACGGGAGTGAATATTGATGAACATTTGTGTGCTGGGAATATGACGTTGTGGAAATCTTTCTAGATACATTCGTCTGGCGGCACGAGCGTTACCATCAGCCATTCCATACATTAAGTGCATGTCTGCCATTTCTGAATTTGTATATTCAACCATTTTATCCAAAGGAATATTGAATGAATCTGCTTTATAGCTTGCACTAATGAAGAATTAACAATGAGACAGTTTCTCAACTTTCGATAACTGTCAAGTTGTTGATATTCAAATAAATGAATTAATATCAAAGCCCACTTTGCTATTTTTATGAATTCAAATTGATTACAAAATTTCTGCGTTACTGCAGAAGAAAAAACAAACCGAAATTTCTGATAAAATAATGTACTCCGTACGGAAACAAAAATTTGTTTGATTTAGTTTTTCGGAGTTATGACCAGAGATTCATAAATGAAAATCAAATGTGTAATGATCGGCGACTATTAGATAAACCCTATTAACTATCTTCCATTACAGGATTACCTTTCGGAAGTTTTTTATGTTGAAAAGGAAACGTTCAATTGAAAACTAAAAAATATCTTTTTTTAAAATAACAAAAAATTTGTATGAGTTCTCTATCAAGACTGATGGGTAAAAACATTTTTAATCAAATATCTCAATGAAAATGCACATTTTTACAATCAGAATCTTCAGGTTGAAAGTTAAGGTTTTCCCAATATCTGTCAGATCTAGTTTAATATCCAGCGTACCGCAGTGACGGGGAGATAGTAGTTTTCTGTTAGATATCACAAAAAGAAATCACATCTTTATAATAACAAGCTTTTATTTAGCTTCACTTGTAACTAACTAACAAACAATTTAATAAAAGTTGAATTTGACCCACTTCTAATACTCGGATTAATTCGAAATTTGGCAGGTTTCCGTAATTCCGGTGACAATGCATTAAAAAAATGTTTGTTAAAAAACAAAATGGCGGCTCCAATATGGCGGGCGAGTTTTGTGATTATGATCCGATTCTGTTCAAAATTAGTATGTGATGGTTTTTGGGTTGGAGATTTTCAGTTTCACATAAAAAATAAACTAAAATGTTAAAAATGAAAATTATGAAAAGAAAACATTTTAAAGTTTTTATACAATACACTGAAAAGGAAAAAATAATTCATTTCATTGTTTGATCTAGGTAATCTTGTACAGAAAGATTTTGATACTCACAGAATAACCTACAAAAAATGAAACAAATTATTTTTTCATTTTCAGTGCATTTGTATAAAAGCTTGTCTTTATATTTTTTATTGTATAATTTTTATTCATCGTAGATTTTTCTAATTCTGAAAAAATATTTCCATCAATTTACAATAATTGAAAATATTTAATTTTCAAATTTTCTAATGTTATGCCACACTGGAAAATGTTTAAATTAATATTTTCATTATAGCCCCTGAACCGTACAAGTAAATGAAAAAATGCAAGATATCAAAAAGATGTTAAATGAAACAACATTCATTATTCATTTCTCATAATATGTCAGTGGCGGCGGAAAAAAAATTCTGAAGGGTTGAACAAAGCTTGACTCTGAAAAAAGGAGGACCCTGTGAATTATTTAAGAAATGCATTATTTTGTATCGTGCGCCCTATTGAATGGATTGTACTTGCCTAATTTGAACTGATTATTGTCGAAAATGTCGAAGTTAACTCTAAAAAATCTTGAAAAAAATGTATTTTTATCGCCCTGTATCTCGAAAACCAAGCCGTTTGGGACATATGTTTATATGAACTTTTCGTCCTGAAAACCTTCAAAGAATCACCTCCCGAAATTTGTCAACGTACTTAATTAACACCGTGTATATATATATATATTCCCATTTCTAACTTTATTCATTTTCTGTTGGTGGTATAAAAAACATATCTTACTTGATAGTTTTTTCACTTCGTGCACAAGCGCGAGGCACCCCAGGCGCGGGGCCCGTAGCATTTGCTTACTGGCTAATTTGCTAACTGGTACTTGGTAGCATTATAATTGATAGCTGGCAAATGCGGCACTGAGTGTAGGGTTATTTCTTTGTCAGTGCACATTCGTTCCATGAAAAAGTTCAAAAGTAGAAATATGATATTCAACCATTTTAACAGTTATGATTAAAATGTAACACATACCCACAGAACTGAAACAAAATACAAATCATGTGATGTAACCTCAAAGTATTCAGGCCAAGAGCATTTTAATTAGAAAGGTAATAAGGTTTGTTTATCCGTGAAAGTTACCACTCAGAATATTTTCTATTGTTCTAGATCTATCAACTATTTGGCAAGTAGGAAACGTGAAATACGCATTTTTTTTTTTAATTCAGGAAAATGATATATTTTGAAATTAGCGCCATTTTGTGAAAAAAATCCCAAAAAAAAAATTAAAGTCCCTAGGGTTTTGTATTTTATGGAAAATCTCAATATTCTCGTCGTTATGAACAATTTCAATCATATTACGGGGTTCCTGAGGCTACCAGGAACCCTGACATGAAGAAAACTTGCCGAAAAACGTGCCAGTAGTTTTAAAGCCAAAAGTTGTGTGGTGGCATGACTGAATCCTTATTCAAAGTCCTCTATTGGATGCTAAGGCAAAATTAAATATACAGAGCAACCTTGGAGTGCAGACTATGTGGCGATGAGGAGGACACCCTGCTTAGCATAGTGCCCTTACAGTCGTTGTGTGTGCTCTGAATGCTCACCTGTGCACTTGTATCATAATATACTTTCATTTAATAATTTTGCATCACAAATGAACCTTTTGAGAAACATATTTCCGAACAGACTGTACCTAAGCTAGTCACCCAAACATCATTCCCATTGTTGATAAATTCCGTGAAAAACGCAGATGTGTTTTGGTGAATAGGATATTCTTTTGATGTGCGTCACGCTGGAATGGACTTTAATATTGTTTTGTTGGATTTTTTCAAATTGAACACAAACATGGGGACACTCACTGAGGGATGCTGTTACATTTGTGTAATAAATCTAGCAAACTGGATAGTTTCTCTTCTTTTTTGGTTCGTGTTGTTTCGCATTCGCGTACATTGGATTAAAAATACACATGTTGCAGTTGGGAATTAATTTAATGTACCAAGAACAGTGGAAAAAGATATTGTGTAATTGTGTGAGCCAGGTAGCAGAGTGGTTAAAGCATAGAAATATAATACTAGACTAGAAGTTAGAACGCCAATTAGTTCAGACTAACGTGGTCCCCCTACCAAAGAATATCTACTATACTGAACAAGAAGCGACACTCTTGTCGGCGCCTTTGATGTTCGGTGGGTAATTTTTGATGACCTCCGCCATTTTGTTGGGGTGCTAAAGGTCGGGACACAGGAAAAAATTCATTATTAAACGACAGAAGCTGCATCCGCGTACCGTAGGAAGCGTTGCGAAATGAAAAGAAATATATTTGGTATGATTTAAGATTAGCTGATTTATATATTTAATTATCATACGAGAAAGGATTGAAATTTTTCAAGCACAGAAGTTGTTTAAAATTACTTAAATAATAATACAACCACAGAACAAAACTATGTCATAGCACAGAACATAATAATTCTGACAGTTGACAATGGAAACAATGAATCAGCTGCATCGATATAACCTTGTTAATGATCAGCTGTTCAACATCCGCCATTTTGCCAGTAATCATGCTCACTAGAAAACGGTTTTCCCCCACCACTGCCACTGTCGCTTCTTGTTCAGTATTGTAGATATTCTTTGCCCCTACGGCAGATACACCAATCTATGAGTTTGCGCAATAGAGCGCATGTGTCGCCAGGGACGGACTTAGGATTTTTGACTTCCTATTCCTGAATCTGGTGTTAAGTTTTCGTTAAAAGCATTTGCAATAAAATAGAGTTTTTCTTTAATGATATACAGAAAACCAATAATTGACTTTTTAAAATATAAATATTGAGTGTAGGTTTTCTATTTTGTGCTTCCTCGCAACCAAGTAGGGAGAAATTATTGTGATCGTCAAAAAATCCAAATTTGATAAGAATTGATTCTATTCCACTCAGTCTGTAAATCAGAAAAAATACTAAAGGACCCCGCAAACGCCTTATGGAATTTGGGTCCCATTGGATTTTTTTGAATTTTTGGTATGATGTAGTCCATGTCATTCTCAACGAATGTTACCATTGCGCCAACCCAAAATTATGAACAGTTTTGCTGCTAGGGGGCGTTGAAATCACCCCTTGCGCAGATTAGACTATTTATTTTTGAACCCGGTAACAATAGTTCCACTTGTTTCATTGTTGCTAATGTTGCACAATATTGTGCTGTTTTATAAAAAAAATTCTTATCCCCTCCCTTTTTTCCCCCAACTCCTACTACGAAATGCAAAAAAAATGTTTCTCGAGTACCTTCAAATATATATTAAATATGCCTAAATAAGGGAAATAGCAGTTTTCTATGATTATCCTCCCACCCCCAAAATGATACAAAACGAAATATTTTCGGTGGATTTTTCTGAATTTTTGATATGATGCAGGTCAAGTTACTTTGAATATAAATTAATTGGGTGACAAACCCCATAAATGAACAGTTTCGGTTCTAGGGGGCGTCGAAATCATACCTTGCTCAGAATGGACTATTCATTATTATAGGCGGAAATAATAGCTCTACGGATTTTACTTTCGATTAGGCTGATCAATTGTGTAATTTTTCATAAATTGAAAATCTAAAACCTTCCCCTTACCCCCTACCCCTATTTTAAAACACGAAAAAAAATTTATTCCCGACTACTTGTAAATGCTTTACGAAAATAAATATTTTAATCAGCTCAAATTAAGGAAATCGTACAATTGTTTAATTTCACCTTTCCCTTCCTTCAGAAAAATATTTGTGGAGTTCGCTGACTTCTAAGTAGGGCGTAGTTCATGTTTTTTGAATATCAATTAATACGGCGAATATCTTGAAAATATAAATAAAAATTAGACATTTGAGGTGGTGTCTGAATGAATTTTTTTCGTGTTTTGATATAGGGGTTGGGGGTAAGAGGAAGGTTTTAGATTTTCAATTTATAAAAATTTACACAATTGTTCGGCATAAAATAAAACAAAAATACGTAGAGATATTATTTCCGCCTATAATAATGAATAGTATATTCTGAGCAAGGTATGATTTCGACGCCCCCTAGAACCGAAACTGTTCATTTATGGGGTTTGTCACCCAAATAATTTCTATTCAAAATAACTTGAACTGCATCATTTAAAAAATTCAGAAAAATCCACCAAAATTTTTTCGTTTCATGTCATTTTGGGGGTGGGGGGGATAATCATAAAAAACTGCTATTGTCCTTATTTATGCATATTTAAACATTCGACAATATATTTGAAGGCACTCGAGAAATATTATTTTTTCGTTTCGTAATAGGAGTTGGGGGAAAAAAGGGAGGGGGTAAGAATTTTTTTTATAAAACAGCACAATATTGTGCAACATTAGCAACAATAAAACAAGTGGAACTATTGTTACTGGGTTCAAAAATAAATAGTCTTATCTGCGCAAGGGGTGATTTCAACGCCCCCTAGCAGCAAAACTGTTAATTTTTTTGGGTTGGCCCAATGGTAACATTGGTTGAGAATTACATCATACCAAAAATTCAAAAAAATCCACCGGAACCCAAATCCCATAAGGAGTTTGCGGGGTCCTTTGTGTGTCCATCGGCCTCACACCTAAACCATTGAGCCCATTATACTCGAAATCCAAATCAGATTGAGGAAACACTTTCTTGAGGTAGGCATATTTTTGATTTTTGAAATTCTGAATATTGAAGGTGATTTTTATGAATATTTGAGTAATTTGGGTATTGAAGCCTTTATGTTCAAGAGATTACAAATACTTTTGTTTTGAATAATGATGTGATTTGACTCACATTATGTGATGAAAGAATCTACTTCTACAAATTGATTGATTGATTAATTAGTTATTAATGCGAAAAAGTATGTAATAATAATGATAATAATAATGAAGGCTTTTATTGACAAGACATTTTTTTACATGGGTTCTACTTGTTGACTCTTGTTATCACTCTTCAACCATTTTTGTTGAAGAACAGAAATGTTATTGATTGGATATAAAATTGAGTAAAAATATAGTTTCTCTGGTAAAATACTACATTTTTGCATTCGGTCAGAGGTTCTCATTTATCATTGTAAATGTTGTTGATACGCATTAAATTCAAATGGCATTTTTTGTAATCAGAAGTAGATTATCGAATGTTGAGAGAAATAAATATGAAAAGTCAAAAATTCAAATTGTCAAATGTTACAGGATATTTGTTTCACTTTGTTTTAAATAAGGAGAAATGGTAGGATTGGAGGAAAAAGGACTATAATAATTCTCAATAAATACATTTTACTTCTATTCTATTCATTTCTATCAAACGTAAATTGCATTTTGTTTCAAAATCTATTGGTGAGATGATAGAATTAATTTTGTGTGAGTGTTTTCCTCTTCAGTTCACCTATGATTTTCTCAGTTTGCGACATCGCAATATTTGTCCAATCACTTTGGAAGTAAAACTTTGCAACCAAACTACAGGAACGTCAGAAACAACAAGGGAAAACTCAGAAAACAACACAAATGGTAAGCAAAGCAATTACACAACACGAAAACAACTGCTAAATGCTCAAACCTAACAAGTACAGATCGACAAGCGTAAGGATGCCTCTGAGATGCGCAAACGATAGAAAGCGTGAGTAGATGTGCGACAAAGATCGACTACTGTTTAAGGCAGCGCGATTGAGCTCCTGCCCCACTCCAGGGTTTTGTCTACTGCGCAACCAATTCTCCGAGGCATCCTTACGCTTGTCGATTAGTAACAAAGCCAACGCCCAAATCTCGGAAGCAGACACTGATATCTTTCTTCGCTTGATACGTCACGATAAGATTTTAAGGCAGTGTTGCCAAGTTTACTGGACTTCCCACAATTACCTGCCCTAACCACTGACGATATTCTGAACTTCATTTGGAACACGAAAAAATAAAAAACAGCTTGGCAACGACGTGACCAGACAAAGCAATAATGCGCAAGTGCGATAGTTTGTCATCGTTCCCTGTGAGGGGTCATTTAACTGAATCTCGGAAGGAGACATTGGCGTTCTAGTCTAGTATTATATTTCTATGGGTTAAAGCGACATTGTCTTTGGCTGCCAGTCAGCAATGGTTCAAACCATGGCGACTGCAGAAATTTTTCTGATGTCCCGAGAAAGTGCTAGGAATCGCACGTAAAAAGGTAAGACCTCGTTAATCCTTGGGTCGCACAAGTTTCAACTTCTGAGGGCTGCCGTTCGTGAGGGGACGACAGCTGGTTAACGGAAAAAACATTTTTTTAACAATTCATGTTTATTCAAAACACGTTACGGAACGATTGCTAAAATTCTGACCTATTGTGTTACCAATTTCGTAAAATTCTTTCATTGTTCAGTATCCAATACAAAACTGAACACATACATTTAAAATCCAAAGAAGTAGAAAGCCTTTACGTCATTTACAAGTTGCTGGGTAATGGAATTTGGGAAAGTATATGTTTTTTTGATTCAAACTTCGCATACTAAGTGCTATACAGGGCAATTCAAATTCGACCCCCACCATTGGGATCTCCTAAACTACAGGAGATACGTCGAAGCTTAAATTGGGGCAAAGTTGCGTATTCTGGTGCTTAACAAAATACTGTTTTGAAACTTGGAAAATTACGAGTATTTCCGGAAATATCGGAAAAAAACTGAAAATCGGAATTTTCGTTTATATTTTTTTTCTATCGTTATTTGACAACATAGCTCAAAACCAAAAGTACTTTTTCATTAATACTTTTTTTCAGCTACACGTTTTCATGTTCAGATTTACTATCCAACGTTTCGTCTTCTGGCATTCATCATCAACTTTTTTTTTCTGTTATATATTGTTTTTTTTTATACAGAAAAATAGTGATTCTTATTCTGATTTCATTGATGTATAATTTGTTATTATTTGCACTTCTGAAACTACAGATATTAAAGAAAAACAACTTTATCTGAGATGGTCATGACTCCATCGAAAAATTTTGTTTAATAAACACTAGTTGTCAGAACTCATTCAGCATCATAAGTTTGCACAAATACTTCGGTCAAAATGTCCTCATTCTCAAATGAAGAAAAACGAGATATCCTGAAACTTTATTATAAATTTGATAGGAATAGTACGAAAACAACACAAATTTATTTTGATTTATATCCGGAAAGACAACAGCTGGATAGAACATTATTCGGAATATTGGGCAAACACTTGGCTGAGTACGGTGCGTTTCAAAAAACAAGAATGAAATCATGAGCTTGTAAAAAATGCACAAAAGGTATTACAACAAGTGTTCGAAATGATGGTCTTCCTCTTGAATACATAACCGAGCTCGTCGTCTCAAATTAAGAACAGCCCTAACAATATCCCTTCTTCTGATAGACCTGAATTGCGTGATGATATTGTCTCTAAGTTCATCTACTGTGTCATATTCTTGTTCTCCACAGATTCTGTTCTTTAAAGTGCCCCACATGAAAGTATCCAAAACTATAAGGTCAGGTGACCTTGCCGGCCACCTCAATGGTCCAGAATATCCTAACCACCTATTAGGAGATTTTTTGTGTAAATATTCGCAAACTGCTCTCTTATTGTGTGGAGGAGCCCCATCATGCTGAAACCAACGGCTGTTATAATTAACAAGGGGAAACGTATCCATATATTCTTCGAATTCGTTTCTTAAGAACCGAAGATAGGTTTCCCCATTCAAAGTATTAGAGAAGAAATGAGGTCCAAATATTCGGTCGTTATAAATTCCAGCCCACACATACAAACGAAACCGAACTTGTGGTCTGACTTCTCTGAAGTGTCGTGGATTATTTCTACTCTGAATTTGCTCATTATTTCTATTAAAAACACCACAATTCGAAAAAGTACTTTCATCGGTACAAATAATGTTTTTCAAGAAGTTTGTAGGGTCTACCCTATTCGAGAGCCACCTACAAAATTCTATACTTCTCTCAGGATCACCTGGATGTAATTTTTGTGAAATATGTATCTTATAACATTTCAAACCACTTTTTTTGAATTCCCTCCAAACGCTCGTCTGTGGCACATCCATTTCTGCCGAGACTTGATGTGTTGATTTGGAAGGATCTGCATTTATCTAAAAAGTACCAAAAATAATTATACTTCTTCGAATATGAAATGAACAATTATTTTACCTCGGCTAATAAGTTACGTCTAATATTTTGTTCTATTCTGCTCCCATATTTCATTCTTGGTTTTTGAAACGCACCGTACTCAGCCAAGTGTTTGTCCAAAATTCCGAATAATGTTCTATCCGGCTGTTGTCTTTCCGGATATAATTCAAAATAAATTTGTGCTGTTTTCGTACTATTCCTATCAAATTTATAATAACGTTTCAACATATCTCGTTTTTCTTCATTTGAGAATGAGGACATTTCGACTGAAGTATTTGTGCAAACTTATGATATTTAATGAGTTCTGACAACTAGTGTTAATTAAACAAAATTTTTCGATGGAGTCATGACCACCTCAGATGAAGATGTTTTTTTTTGTATCTGTGGTTTCAGAAGTGCAAATCATAACAAGTTATACATCAATGAAATCAGAATGAGAATCACTATTTTTCTGTATAAAAAACAATATGGCGCCCATAACAGAAAAAAAAGTTGATGATGAATGCCAGAAGACGAAACGTCGCATAGTAAATCTGAATATGAAAACGTGTAGCTGAAAAAAGTATCAATGGAAATATACTTTTGGTTTTGAGCTATGTTGTCAAATAACGATAGAAAAAAATAAAAACAAATATTCCGATTTTCAGTTGTTTCCCTTTATTTTCGGAAATACTCGGAATTTTCCAAGTTTCAAAACAGTATTTTGTTAAGCACCAGAATACGCAATTTTGCCCCAATTTAAGCTTCGACGTATTTCCTGTAGTTTAGGAGATCCCAGTGGTGGGTGTCGAATTTGAATTGCCTTGTATAAAAATATAAAATAACCCTTTTGATATTAACGCAACCTTAGTGTTTTCCAAAAGGTAAATAGGTGGCTGTAATATGATGTTTTTGACCTCCAGTCAATTATGAGCTCCTTCTTTGAATAATTTCTGCGAGCATTTGGAGTACACTAAAAATAAAGAATCAACTATATCCTAATTTTTCCATATCTGCATACCATACATAAGTTACTTTATTCAAAATGAATCAGTAAAACTTTTTGTACGATAGTAAAGGTGACGGGTTACGATTGGCTCTATTTTGTTCTCTTCCAAGGAGGCTTAGAGAAAATATTTGAAAAAAACCCTTCTAGACAGTATTTAAATTTGCTCGACGTCGTTATCAGAATATTCCCAATTATCATTTTCTTCATCATTGACATAGACGTTGTATAAACTGTGTCAAGAAAACTTCGCCCACCATTATCTCCAGACAAAAATCAACCAACAAATACCGAGGAAAACAAAACTCCGCCGCCATTTAATTTACACTGAAACAAAAGCGAAGCATCATTAGTAATCCAAGGCGGCTCATCGAAGCCAAAGGGTTGAATCAAGGGGTAATTAGTAAATGGGCCCGAACTTTTCCAGATATTCCAGTGTCGAATGGATTGAAAATCTGCAAACTTAATACAATAGAGTGATTTATGAGGTCTGTCTGGGCATGATAACGTTTTCCCTTTCACTTTCGAATTTCCATGCGTTTCGGTTTCATTTCCAGATTTATACACTCGAACGGCATCATAGTTCAAGTTTATCTTTTGTTTACCTTGAATGGTTCTCATTTTCTGAATGGATATGACTAATATGAAGAGAGGAATTATGAATATTCATGGAAACAAAAAAGGTAGCTAGTTCATCTGTACCGAATAGATTGAGAAAACATTGTTTGCAGGATATTCACGAATTTTTCATTCAAAAGACTGCCGACACATGACGTCACTCTCCTACTGTCAGACAGTCCGAGGAAAAACGAAAAATATTCTCAAAAACTATCATGGTTTATTATTGAGTCTTCAACTGGGATATTTTGGACTCTATAAGAATGAGAACGTTTTCGTATATCATCAATTAACTCTATTGGTATTTGATTTCTTTTAGTGGGTAATAAAAGTGATTATTCAAATAAATCGTCCTGAAAGAAACTAGCGGTTGAAATAATCCATTTTTCTTCAGATTTGGTGAATGTCGCAGAGATGTTAATAGTCCGGTGGCAGGGAGGGTTTTCGTGGCCGATGAAGTGCGACGGGATCACCCATGTTATTAATATCCATAAAATACAAAACCCTGGGGAGTTTAATTTTGTTTAGAGATCTTTCTTACAAAATGGCGCTAATTTCAAAATATATCATTTTCCTGAATTTTAAAAAAATTGCGTATTTCACTTTTTCTAGTTGCCAAATAATCAATCGATCTAGAAAATATTCTGAGCTTGGTGAATTTCATGGATAAACAAACCTGGTACCTTTTTGATTAAAATGCTCTCGGCCCTTCATTCAATAACTTAACTTTGAGGTTACAGAACTTGTATCAGTTTTGTGGGTACTGTACCCACAAATTCTTCTAAATGTTTTTCGATATTAGTTGACGAAACTACTGATGTTTCATGTCAGGAAAAAATGTCCATTTGTCCGAAATACAATCGGTATTGTTAAATCAGTGGGGAATTTCTTCAGAGCATCGGCAAAAGGAACGAAAAACTTGAAAGAAAATATAAAGAAAACCTATCCCGAAGTGAGATGGCAAAATCTCACAGCAATGTGCGAAACTTGCGTTGAGAATCATGATGGTTTAAATAGATTCAAGGAAATTTTCAAGGCTATCTTCGAAACTCTTGAAAAACCAAGTAAAGAAAGGGATGTTGAAACTTCATCAAGAGCGACTTCCTTTTTAAGGTCTATGATTACTAGTGAGTTTGTAGTGAGTCTGAGTTGCTTGACCATGTTGTTTTCATTCATACTCCACTCATTGGCTTATACTCTACTCTACTCTATATCTTATATTTCATAATCGTTTTTATTGATACAGTTTACGACAAATTCATCTGACATTAGGAAATGTCAATACGATCACTAGGTTAGGTTAGGTTTGAACGTGAGTGGGCCCGTATCAGGCCCTCCACAGCGGCCAATGGCCTATTGTGGCTCTATCACCATCTCAATGACGTAACACACAACAACTCCCCTGGTTAGTACGATGAGTTTTGAATTGTATCAGATTCTTGTGTGTTTTCATTCCAAAGAACGCTATTGCAAGTTCTTTTTGATCATATCTCTATGTACTAGCTCTGACTAACAACAGTCAGAAATGATGATATGCAAATATAACTGAATTCCATCAGTAAGTATCTTGATATTTTTATGGTGAATTTTATTAAGTTATACTGATATTGTATTAAATTCAATGATAATGTTTTCGTTCAAAAAGCAAGTAAAATATCTAATAAATACACTGTATAAGAACATATACATAATATACGAAATACAATATAAAAACAATAAAAATACAAATGAAACATAAAAATAAAACTAAGTACGATCTGAAAGCAGCGATTAGGAGCTTTCCCTCTCATAGAAGAGAACATAGGCATCTCCGCTCACCAGGGATCTAGATGAAATTGGGGTCACATGTGAATCATTGAATTCATGCCACGTGCTCTCAAAAGGATGTCTACAGTAGGCTGTGTAGTGACCGCTATAGGTAGTCCCACTATGATTAGATACTGCATATAGACTATATCGACAAGGGGTTACGTTTTCTGCTGCATAATTACTCATATCCAATCCCTCTAAAGGAAAATCAATGGTAACATCCAATTTTCCTCGGAAACTTTCTGTTGAAGAAAACCGTTTCAAATGAATTACTAAAATTTCCGGGAATTTATGAATTGATATGGTTTTCGTGCATTTTTTTCGTCCTTTGCACTTCGCACATGTCGGCTTCTCGTCACCATCCAAAGTTTCCTCCCTTTCGAATGAATCCAAACAATCTGAAAGTTTCAGTTGGCCTGCTCTTCGTGGTATTGAGAGGGATAAATCCCAAAATGGATCGAAAGAGACTGAACAGTGACCACAATAATTACATTTCAATGTAGATTTAAACTGGCCAACGAAGTTGTCTACAAATTTAGAATTGTCTGTCCTTAAGTATCTTGACCATGGATTTGAATCGAAAAGAAATGGAGTTGACTATCTGCAACATTTCAGCAAAAATTGAAATGTCAACAGTAGAATAGAATAGAATAGATTTATTTGACCAAGTTACAATTATGTTTTTGGCAAGTCAGCAGTACAAGTTTTAAAATGTTTAAAATCGACATCAAAAGGGTTTGGGTGTAGTACTTCCATCTTCCGCCTATCATAATTCATCTTGTCATTTTTATCATTCCAACAAACTGAGAAATCAATCGCATCACCCTATACATTTCATAAATGCATGCAGGACCCTCCAGTAAGTCGAGAACGTCGAACCAAACTATCTCAAACTGGCCGGTAAATTGACGGTAACTGTTTGGGCTAACAATCTAAGTGAACGAGTCTTGAAATTCTGATTAGAAAGGAGAAACCTAGGCCCAAAACTTTCCTGCTGGCTTTTCCTTTCGAACAACCCAACGAGCTGACGAATATATTTTGCAGATTTGTTGCTCCGTGTTTGGTTTGGTTAAATAAGGTGAGGATTATTTTCTTTCCCAGTGTTCTTGAAAAGGATGTGCGTACATGTGCGGGATATACTAAGAATTCTAGGGTCGAGCGTCGACCCGAGGATGGTTAAGAATTCAAATAGAGGAAGTGGTGGGAAATTTTTGATAAAATAATTTCTGAACAGAATGCTGAAGATTCAGTTCCAGATTTAGACGCAAATCATCTATTATTAACAAGGATAACCCCCGGCAATACATTCATACATGCAAATCAAAAATCACAATTCTATATAATTTGTTATTATATATATATATATAAAAGTATAAATAGAAAAGTTATTGGGTATAGCCCTCAAATTGTTGTGCAACCGTAGACACGTGTTTCGAGCTTAAGCTCTTATCAGTACGGTAAAATCAAGTGCGAAGATGTACAACACTTGGATGTAAAAATAGAAACAAAGGAAGTCAACAACAGGAAGCCAACCACACATTTGTGGCTTCGGTTAGAAGACCTTGTGCTTACAAGGCAACAACTAACGTCGCCACGGACTTCCTTTGTTTCTATTTTTACATCCAAGTGTTGTACATCTTCGCACTTGATTTTACCGTACTGATGAGAGCTTAAGCTCGAAACACGTGTCTACGGTTGCAGAATATTTTGAGGGTTATACCCAATAACTTTTCTACTTATATTTTCATATATTGCCTCTCGCTATATCCATCCTTATTTATATATATATATATATATATATATATATATATATATATATATATATATATTTTATATATAAAGGTGAAAATTCGTGACTAGCTGTATATTAGTTTGTAGTATTTGTGGGGTTGCAGTCAGGGTTGCGGGCTATTTCAAAGAAAACTCTTTGATACTGTCAAGCTTTCGGTATAATTCGATACCTTCCTCAGGACAACTGAAAATACGCATTGTACAATAAATGTAGGAAATAATAAATGGAGTACTTACTAACGTGAGAATGAATAATGAAATTGGCATAAAACGAAAATAAAATATACATGAAGTGAAATGAAATGACTGTTGTAAGAATGACAGTGACTTAATTTATTTCAGTAATCAAGTTGGAAGATTCTGATTAGAACTGACCTGAGTAATCTCAGCAAAATTTATACGTATCTACTTAATTTTGAGAAACATAGGATAAAATCACCCTCTAATCAGAATCTTCCAACTTGATTACTGAAATAAATTAAGTCACTGTCATTCTTACATCAGTCATTTCATTTCACTTCATGTATATTTTATTTTCGTTTTTTGCCAATTTCATTATTCATTCTCACGTTAGTAAGTACTCCATTTATTATTTCCTACATTTATTGTACAATGCGTATTTTCAGTTGTCCTGAGGAAGATATCGAATTATACCGAAAGCTTGACAGTATCAAAGAGTTTTCTTTGAAATAGCCCGCAACCCTAACTGCAATCCCACAAATACTACAAACTTATATATACCAATATATATAACCAATAGCATTGATTTGGCCTGACGTGGTCAAAATATAAAGTAATTTTAACATTTTAAATGTAACGTATTTTTATCTAAATATTTTATGACATCTTTACAATTTCACTTGTTGTATATCAATTTTCATCGTGCACAATGTGCCACTTATGGTTGAATAACATCGCGTCGAACAATCTCAACAAAGATGTAAGTTAACCGTACATATATATTTTTTATATTACTAACACATGCAAATTGTAGTATCCCTGATGATGGAAATGAGTTATTAAATTTCCGAAAGCTTGGACAAACTTTAAAGAGTACTCTTTGATTTTGCTGCAAAGCCCCACTATTTACTAGTTCCATATATATATATATATATATATATATATATATATATATATATAAAACCAGTTAATATTGGGGATTGCAGCAAAGTCAAAAGTGTACTCTTTTATAGAGATTATTCCAAGCTTTCGTAAATTTTATTTATATCTTCAGGGAACTACAAAGAATTATTATGTCAATTTTACCTTTTGATGTTATTAAAATTTTTCTTACAACTATAGTGAGGTTAGTTGACATGTTGTTAATTCTTTGGATAGTGACATTTCAGCTTAAAATTGTAAATATTATGCAAAAAGACTTTACGAATATAAATAAACAGAAAATTTTAAAATTTCAGTCGAAAAACAAAAGACTTGTTGATTGTATCCAAGGGATATACTTCAGTTGTCAATAGAAAAGAAATCTGTAATTTTCAAGTCAATGTTACCAACTGTACCAACTGTAAAATGTACCGACTGTTGAAAATTGAACTATACGACTGTTGTTAAGTTAGGAAAAAAATTACATTTCCAATTGAGTAGTTATGGAGATATTATTTTTCATAGGGAGAGTGTGGTCTAACGACAGTGAGAAGGAATAAATCTCACTCAAATGATTTATATCATTTCTTTTATTTTTTATCTTGAGATATGACCCAGGTAGCACATCATATCGGCTGAATCTTGGTTCCATATTGGGCCAATATAGATATATTGTAAATGTAAAATCAATATTGGTCCAATATGGATGAATATTCAAAAAACAATATTATATTAATAATATTGGTGGGATATTGGTTGAAGTAGTTTTGAATGTAGATTATCACACGAAATATTGGGTCAATATTGGTTGAATAATTTCTACCAATATCGATAATACAATATTGCTTATATATTGTTTTCCATGTCTAGAATAAATATTGCAATCCAAATATTCCCGTCATATCGATTATAGGGGAAAAAAACTATATTGTATTTCCAAGTTTGTTAGAATATTGGTTGAATATCATTTCCACTTTATTTGACAAAATGTAATAACTCATATTGAGTCAATATTTGCCAATATCGATAAAACAATATTGTCTTCACATCGTTTTTAACATCTAGAATAAATATCGCAATCCCAATATTCCCCTAATATCGATTCTAGGAATAAAAACTATATTGTATCTCCCAGTGTGATTACACATTGGTTGAATATCATTTCGCCAATATTCAACAAATCTTATTAATCAATATTGGGTCAATATTGGTTCAATAATATTTATTGATATCGTTAAAACAATATTGTCTTCATATTGTTTCCTACATCTAGATTGAGATGAAATTTGAATATTTGCCGAATATTCAATAAAACATATTGAAATTATATCATGATCAAACCTAGATAAAAATCCGCTAGGTGGCTCTACATATGGAACGTCTTCTAAAACCTACGAAAGTATATTAAATACTTCTCACAACTTGTTTCAAGACAGCTCACTCAGTGGTTATGGCGATGAAAAGGCAGACTCTGGTGTCACCTTCATCAACTAAAAGACATTCAATAATTTACCAAGGTATATTGACATCCACCAATATATCCAAATGATATTGTACCAATATCGATAAATATTTTGGGGCCATTATAGCTTCAAGAATATTTCACCAAAACTATTTCTAAAATATTCAAACAATATTCGACCAATATCGCAATATGTTCACATTTTACTTCTCGACAATATAACTTTTGAATATTGTATCAACCATATTGTACCAATATCGCCGAACATTTTGAGGCCAATATCAGTTCAAGGATATTTCGCCAATATTATTCAAGTAATATTGGACCAATATCGCCGAATGTTCACATTTTTTTTCTCGCCAATATTGCATTTCAAATATTTCGCCAATATGTTCACAATATTGTATCAATATTTTACCAATATAGGTGTGCTACTTGGGGAAGGCCATTTCCAAAAAAGTTATCTTAGTCATATGTGTCTCTTTAGCTAATATTTTAGTTGAATTATAATTTATTCGATGGTCAAATTTGTTTACATGATCAGCAAGAGCACATCTTTCAGGATGAAGTCTACACTCATTTTTATTTGAGGAAATTCTACTTTTCAGGCACCTAGAAGTCTGGCCAATATAATTTTTATCACAGTCTTGACAAGGAATGCTATACACTACATTTGAAGTGGAAGTTAATGGAATTTTATCTTTTACTTTTGAATAAATTGATCTAATTGGTAAAATAGTTTTATTTGGTATTTTGACATTGATGAAAGAGCTTGGACAATCTTGGTGTAATATCTTTTATATATATGGAAGTGAAGTAAATGTAGGAATTGTAGGATTTGTAGGATTAGTATTAGCAACATTGCCATTAGTGGATATGTTAAGATTGTTAGATATAATATCTGATTCAATATTTAATGGTGTGCTGATCAGAATACTTCTCAGTAATTTTGGTGGATAAGCATTGTCTGAAAAGAGTTTGAAAAGAATATCTAGGTTTTTTTTATGAAAGGATCTATCTGAGATTTTGAGTACTCTAGCTTTCATCTGTTTCACAAGGTTTATTTTCATTGAACGCTTGTGATAAGACTCAAAGTTGATATATCTTCCAGAACTGCATGGTTTCCTGTACCAGTCTATAAGTATTTTGTTATTAAGACCACGTATGAATCTTGTATCTAAGAAAGGTACGGAAAAATCATCATCCTCAGTTTCTATTGTAAACTGAATATATGGGTCAAAGCTGTTGAAAGTACTAAGAATCTCAGTAATGCCATCTTTTGGTAAAGCGACAATGATATCATCAACATATTTTTTGATGAAAAAAGGTTTAAATGATAGTACTGGAATTACTGTGTCCAACACATCATCCATCACATATGAAGCTAATATAGGGGAGACTGAAGCTCCCATTGGAGTTCCAAAACTTTGTTTATAAATTTTGTTGTTAAAAAAGAAATATGTGTTATTGAACAAGAAAGTTAAAATTTTCATGAATGTTTCTTCATTAATGTTACAATAATTGCTATCACGATACCAATTTTTGTGAATTGATCTTTGACAAACTTCTAAATATACAGTACTAAAAAGAGAAACCACATCAAGACTTGCCAAAACGTAGTCTTTAGGTATGTTTGTTTATTAAATTTATTATTTACTTCAAAAGAGTCTTGTATAAAGTATTCATCATCAGAATCATATGCTTTAGTTAGAATATCTGTGAGAAGTGAGGCAATGGCTTCTGTTGGAGCACCAATACATGAAACTATAGGTCTCAACGATAAAGTAGGTTTATGTATTTTTGGTAATGATTAGAATTTTGGAGAAATAGCATTATAGCATGTGAGTTTCTTCTTTGTGACATCATCAATTTGATTTGTGTCTTTAAGTACTTTCAAAAATTCATTAGCTTTACTTTGTATCGTAGTCGTAGGATCTTTTGCTAATTCAATTGAATTATGCAGTTCCAGGAGGGACCCCCTGTATACTGTTATGTTCTATGTAAAAAAACCTATCATCCAAACTTTGCACAGGCAGTTTTCGGATAACAATTTTGAAGAACCGAACGCCATTCTGTAGGCGACTGAACACCTCAACACCACGAATGACAAATGTGCGAAACACTGAAGGCAATCATACGCCAACTCACGATCCCGCGCCAGCTTGATTAGCTACGAAATAGCCAACGTCGACCTCCAATTATTTTTCTGGAGGCTGTGGGTCGCCGCTGATGAGCAGGTCGGTCGCATTTCGGGCTGTCGCCATGCCAACGGCAACTTTACTATCAAACTTAGCCGATATCAAAAATCGAAGTGCATTCTCATTAGGATGTAATCACCGGCGGGGCGCACCGTGTTTCATTACGGGGGGAAATAGCTTCATAAATCTCGGCGCAGCCCCCTTCTAGCGCCCGCTGCCTGTTTTTCGAAGTCGACGCGAACTGGATACGTTGGTATGTTGCCGGAAAGTTTTCTTATCATTTCCATGAATAAAGTTTTGCTCTGCTGAATTCATCGAGAGCTGTGTCGATTCTCTAGAGTTTAAGGTAAATATGCCGTTTCGCTGCCAGTTAGAGTAAGTACTTATGGAGATCTGGGAGTGGAACCGAGCCTAATGCTCCATAGTTCAAAAATCTCTTGTGTAAGGCTTGATGTACGAATGCGTAGAAGGGCCACAATAAATTTTATTTCTATTTCGAGATAAATTCCGACTTGCTCATTTCGGAATTCCGACTTGCAGATCGGAATTCCGACTTACAACCCGGAATTCCGACTTGCAACTCGGAATTCCGTAATAACAGGTTTGTTGCATGGAGGAGATATACAAAAATGTCACCTTACAAAAGTTTTGGGAGTTCAATAGTACTATATTTTGATATGATTTTCAAATATACAGGGTGTTTGCATGGTGTAGGTGATACAAACTAAAATGGTAACAGAAATATATCATTAAATATTCAGGTTCTACGTTGAATTCTTATATCATATTATATCAAATTCGGTTACGGCGTTGTTGGTTATTGCACTCTTACCTTGAATGTAAGGTTTAAAAAAAACTTATTAACTCGTATACAAACCCTGGCTACTTATATCCTTCATCAAATTGAACTGGAATCCTACTGAATATAGCCATTTTTCTCACCTCTACGATATTGGGCGATTTTTCAATTGATAACAGTTGAATATGATATTGATAATGATAATGAATATGCTTTATTGTCGAAAAAAAATAATTTTTTGTTGACAAAGCGATTACTTAAAGGTAAAGGTAAATGTGTAAATATAGTTAAAAGAATATATATATATATATATATATATATATATATATAGCGTCACAATCACGTTAATAAACATATAAAACATATAAAGCATATAAAACACATAAAATTTATAAAATATGTAAGGTAGTAAATTTGCGAGGTTGCAGTCAATTGGTGAGAAATATTCTTTGAAATTTGTCGAGCTTTCGACAATGTTTATTGTCTTCTTCAGGACGACTACAAAATGTATGGTTTACAGTTGGTATAAATATAAATATAGATGGCTACTTACTAACGTGAGAATTAAAATAAAATTGGGACCAAACGGACAGAAAACATGACATTAGATGAATGACAATGATGATGACAATTTAAATTTGGTAACTAATCAAGAAGGAAAATTCTGATACAGGGTGAAATAGATTATTTATTCAATTTGAGGAGGTAGGTATAAATTTGACTGAGATTATTTACATCTGTTTTTTTGTTCATCGATTCTTCATTTTCATTGATGTGTATCATTTCCAGAAATATCCTTTTTGTTTGATTACTTTCAAAATCTAAAATAATTGTATCACTATAGTTCATTTTATGGTCATTTTGATTTACATGTTCCGATAATGCACATGAGTTTTCATTACATTTACAGTCACCTTTATGTGAATTAATGCGACTGTTGAGATTTCTCGATGTTTGACCAACATAAGATTTGGAACAATCCATACAAGTTATTTTATAAATGACATTGGATTTTTGTTTATTTTCAATGGGATTTTTAACTTTTGTATGTAATTTTGAAATTGTTTTAACATGTTTCTTTGCAATTATAATATTTTCGTATTTTACTACATTTGTTAATATTGGTGTAAGTTCCTGGATATATGGTAATGACCGGAAAACAGGGATTCTTTTATCTGAAATGGAATTATGATGTTGTGTTTGAATCATTGATGAATGAGTTGTAGTAAAAGGTAACTTATTTATTAAGTGCTTTGGATATGAATTTTCTAATAAATTTTTTTGAAATTCAGTTAAACATTCTTGTTTCAAACTGTGGTGGGTAATTTTCAAAATTCTAGTTTTCATAGATTTAATGATGGTAATTTTCATATTTAATGGATGATATGAATGGAAATTGATCAGCCTATTACTTCAAATTGGTTTTCGGTACCATTTTGTGATGATTGTGTTCTGTTGAGTTCTAATTAGAGTCATGTCTAATGGTGGATTCATGCAGCAGTCATAAGTCATAAGTTTTAAGTCATAAGGAAGAATATTCGTCAATGATTGGTTGGTCCGTATATTCCAACCAATCATTGACGAATATTATTCCTTATGACTGCTGCATAAATCCACCATAAGAATGGTTTACTATTGTTTATTTCTTCCTCAACTGTGAACTGAATGTTGGTGTCAAAGTTATTGAAAATAGATAAAATTTCATCAATACCATCAAATGGTACTGATAAAATCAAATAGTCAACAAACCGTTTAACAAATGGTATCTCAAATGGTATTTGTGAAATACAACAATCAATTAATTCATCCATCACTGTAAACCATACATTTTGTAGTCGTCCTGAAGAAGACAATAAACATTGTCGAAAGCTCGACAAATTTCAAAGCGTATTTCTAATTAGCTCACTAATTGACTGCAACCTCACGAATTTACTATTTCATATTATAATCAGTCACGAAAACTTCCTACTGTAAAATATATAAAATATATCAAACATACAAACATATACATTGAAAATGGTTCTTGAGAATGAGACTAACTTGAGCGTGAATTGTTTCATGTAATAATAATAGTAATAATAATGGTAATGATAATAATAATTCATTCACTCTCAACATTAAAATAACATTTAATCAATGAATGGTGAAAAAATTGTACAAATACTTACGAAGTGATATTTGCTTGTGTGTGAGGAAAACAAAAATCTAGAATAACGTAGTAATATTAATATAAAAATAATTCTAAGATTAATTAAAAATAGTTTGTACATGGATCAATTAAAAACTAATTGTATATGAGTTCATCAAGTAGGTGATGTTTTTTGATGCTTAGGTAACAAATATTGGTCCAGTTGGATTCAGTGATTCTTTGTTCACAATCTCCAGTTTGCCTTTCGTGTTTCCTTGGAGTGATTGCATCGATATAATATTTTGAAGAACAACGTCTTTACCAAGAACGTTTTCAAAAAATATACTGGGAGATGGTGACAGATTTTAGGTGACGATTTTCTCGTTTATGCCTTTGAGACCAGTGGAAGTAGAAGATATGAAAATTCTGACCAAAATGATAAAAAATTTGAGCGGTCACCGCGTGGCCTTCATATAAAAAATTCAATCCGCAAACCTTATGCCATTTTTTTATGAGACAATCATGATGAAAACTTCCACTATTTCAATTGGCAGCAACGAGAAAATCGTCTAAAATTAAAAAAATTATCACAAGTTTACGCCATCATTGGTTCCATTTGGCCACGTGCAACCCTTATGCCTATAATTTTTCCGCTGCTATTGTCTATCTTAACATGCCATTAGTGTTCATGGCAGCTGCGAGAAAATCGTCCAAAAACTTATATATTATTTAATGAAAATCGAATTTTTTATTTGAAAACCACGCGGCGACCGCCCAAAATTTTCATTATTCTTGTCAGAATTTTCATATCGTCACCTGAAATCTGTCACCATCTCCCAGTCTAAAAGGCCAATTCCGTCAAGAATGACTTTTCCAAAAGTTGAAGAAAAATTGCTGATTCATTTATTTCTAATATGAAGCATCGTCATCATACAAAATCTGTTAGAACTGAAGATTAAAAGAGATCAATTTGTTGGCTTACCTATACCATTATTCTTCCACATGTTTCTATACGTACTCCTTCAGAAGAAGTCGGTGTGATTGAACATAATTCACAGGATGTCATATATGAATATCTGGATAGAACGTACCCTGATAGATAGATTGGTGATGAGGATCCAATTCGGTAGCCGGCTCGTTCCCCAGACTTATCACCACTTGATTTTTCCAACCACACATTTGTGGCATTGGTTGTGCTCACAAGGCAACAACTAACGTCGCCACGGAGGCAGCTGGATAGGATTGTCACGCTGGTAGCTATAGCTGCCTAAGTGGCGACGTTAGTTGTTGCCTTGTGAGCACAAGGTTTTCGTACCGATGCCACAAATGTGTGGTTGGCTTCCTGTTGTTGACTTCCTTTGTTTCTATTTTTACATCCAAGTGTTGTACATCTTCGCACTTGATTTTACCGTACTGGCGAGAGCTTAAGCTCGAAACACGTGTCTACGGTTGCACAACATTTTGAGGGTCATACCCAATAACTTTTCTATTTATATTTTCATATATTGCCCCTCGCTAAATCTATCCTAATTCGAACATTTTTCTATATCTCCTCGAAGAAACCAGATATGGCCTGACACATTAAATATGGGACACCCGGTATAACTTTCTCTCTGTACTTTAGATTCAGTACTACGCGAGAAAGAGTTATATACAGTGCGTTCATAAAGTGTGGAAACGCTCTATTATCTTACGAGTTGATTATTTTCGGAGGAAAAGCTGGGACAGGTCGATTTTGTTTTTCAGTTTTCCACCTTTTTTAAGAAAAAAATAATTTTTTCTTCCACCACCTTTCAAGATATGACGTCATCGATATTTTTTTAAATTGAAAGGGTATATTTTTATGTCAAAAATTGAAAGCCTGTATTTTTCCGAGTTCAACCATACCACATACGTCATATCTCACAGTTCGATTTACAGTATACCGAGTATAAAGGAAACCAGTGTTCATATTTTCAACATTCATTTCATTATTCATTTTGCAACGTAAACCTGAGAATTAATCAGTAGCTAGTACGAGTATATTGCTATACTTGAATAGTAGGCTGAGCAAACATCTGAAAGCCCTTAGCAACCAGACAATAAGTTCTTAGTTACCATTACATATGTCATTATTCTATTGATTTGTTGTATAGCATATCGATTTATAAGTCTGCAATAACTTTCTGAAAAATATTATCCTAAAAGCAATTATTTGAAATAACGATGGTGCTGTCAGAAAAACAGAGAATAGAAGTTCTGATGATCTTAGGTTACGGCGATCGTAAAAGAAGTATGGCAGAAGTATGCGAAATCTTCAATGAAAAATATCCCAATCGAGAACCAATAAACAAATCGACGGTGAGCAAAATATTACATAAATTCAATGAAATTGGCAATGTTAGGGATAAGCCTAAGAGTGGCAGACCTACCGTTGCATGAACTTAATGAAGACGACTTCGATAGACGCATGGAGTTTTGTGAAATTATGCAAGAAGTGTGCAATCAAAATAATGGGTTTGAATTTAATGTCTTATTTTCCGGAGAATCAACTTTTTTTACAAACGGTACTGTGAATACACAAAATTGTCGTTATTGGGCAACAGAAAATCCCAGTTGGACAATGGAAGCTCATATCCAATAAACCCAAAAAGTAACTGTGTGGGCTGGGATTCTCAGGAATACCATTGTAGGACCATATTTTTTTAATGTGACAAGTGGAAATTATTTGGAAATGTTACAAACTTATGTGGTTCCTTATTTAACTGAGACATTCCCAGACATCAACCAACCTGATCGAATAGTTTCTTCTATTTGGTTCCATCAGGATGGAGCAGGTCCACATTATGCTCGAGTTGTTAGAGATTTTCTTAATGAAACGTTCCCCAATCGCTGATGGATTGGACGACGCGGACAAATTGAATGGCCTGCTAGGTCCCCAGATTTAACTCCCATGGACTTCTTTCTCTGGGGTTACTTAGTAAAGTGTACATAAACCGATCCACCAATTTGGAAGACCTTAAGGAGAGAATTCGAACTGAAATTCAACTAATTACACCAGAGGTGCTGTCTAACGTAACCCAAGAATTCATTAGACGTCTTGGATATTATCAACTGACCCAAGGAGCTCAATTTGAGCATTTGTTGTAGATGGATTCTTGCTGAATCCGAAACATGTACCCCCCCCCCCCCATTAGTTTGATGTAGTCAAATTAAAGTTGTGGAGATGATTTTGTGATATTTCTTCCCTCTTCATCTATATCACTCCACTTTGAGCCGAAATGGACTTCTTCCAGAGATTATTTATATGATTTTAAATTGAGTTCTTTCATTATACGTATGAATTTGTGTTTGGTGGATATAGCGTAAAACCGTCTTGCAAAAAGCCAAGCGAGTACTGAGTTGTGACAATACAACCTGATTTGAATTTCTCCTTCAACTAGGGTAAACGTTTCTTGTGAAATTGTTGCACATTCTCTTAGAATTATCTATTTCAAATCATGAAGATCAACAGTAGATTTTCTGGAAATGAATGAAAGAGTACAATCGAATGTTTCCACAGGAAAAAAATCATTGGTGGCAAGATCAGGTGATGTAGCTGGCCATTATGTCGGTCCTCTTCGACCAATCCATTTGACTTGTTCATTCTCTCACAGGAACAGTTAAATGGGACGGGGCAACAATTTGCTTAAAATAAATATTTTCTTTATTTAATATAGTTGAGGAGATTTCTACTGTTTCTGATTTTTATTCATATTTTCCGTCCAACGAACGGTTACTTGACAAATGTAATGTTGACAAATTATAAGATCATAGAGAAATGTTTGCCCAATAGAAACATTCTTCAAAATTCTAATATTAATTAATATCGAAGAAATAGGACCATTTTTGGAACTTTCGTTAAGAATAACTTGAAAACAAATCAAGCGATATGCAACAACTATACCGAGTTATTATCGGAGTGGAGATATCTTTCGAAATTGGGTATCACTTAACCCATGTTCCCATTTGAAATTCTTGAATAGTTGGTTCTCTAGGGGAGGGTGAAGATAGATGATGCCTCTGTAAACATTGCGTTTCTACTTCTTTTTCAATCAAAACAGTTTTGTGATTTATTCAGAATCCAATTTCTAAAGTAATTGTCTTACTCTCAGTAAAATGCGTTACTTGGCATGCTCCAGGGAAGAGTAATCAATGGAAATGACTTCGATGGGGACCAATAAAAAGTAAAATTTCTTAAGGAACTACTTTTTGTTCGTTCACGGTCCATAACCATTGAAAAGCTTGTGACTTACAATATCCATTCCATTTGTATGATAATCGAATAAAATTCAAATTAAATTGGAAAACTTTCGAATAGGACATATCTCAATTAGAAAGTCGAGAATTCTGAAATGAACTTTATGGAACTGACAAGGAAATCAGTCGTAACTAATTGCACTTTTTAGGAGATTTCGTGGCAGAGGTGGACTTTTTACAGAGATGAAGAGAGACTCCTACATAAAGGGAATTGCAGCAATTATGTCAAAATGTAACTTAACATGACAAGTTTATCATGAATACTATCTCATTTTATTTAATCTCATGAATATGTTTACAATTTATAGGAGTAGTAGTGACCGTATCTTTAAGTCTTTCTCTTCCTATTTGTATTTCTTTGTGAAACTTCTTGAAAAAGTTATGAGCCCCGTTCAACTGTCACACAATTCATATTACACTCCTTGGTGGCCGTGCTGGTAAAGCGTTCGTTTCTGAAGCGAAGGGCCAAGGGTTTAGATCCCTGCATGGTCATCGGTCTCGTGCATGGCATCACACGTTAAAAGGTCAGTCAAGTCTCTCGAAGACTTCCGAGGGATGCGCGTAGGGGTGCACTTGGTTGAAGGAAATAACAATTCTTCAACATAGGTTCCATGGGTCGATTCCATGATGTATTACGTATATATATGAATAACATCGCGTCGAACAATCTCAACAAAGATTATCCCTGATGATGGAAATAAGTTATTAAATTTCCGAAAGCTTGGACAAACTTCAAAGAGTACTCTTTGATTTTGCTGCAAAGCCCCACTATTTACTAGTTCCATATATATATATATATATATATATATATATATATATATATATATATATATATATATATATATATTATACATTGATTGAATATGTCTATAAAGAGGGAGATTGTATGGATTTTAATTCAGTAAAAATTTTATCCACAGAAAAAAACACTGCCAAGAGGCTTTTTTTAGAAATGTTCACATAGCAAAATCAGACAATCCTCTAAATAAAAGAACAGATGTAAATCACTTGAAATTTCCTCTTATTTAATTTTTGTTGACAAACCAAGTGTCAGAGATAATCAACAGATTACCCCCACTAATACTCTCTTCACAGATTGAATCAATCATTCCGCATCTTCATCCTCAAAATTATAATTCTCCATCCACTCTAGCGTTAGTTATGCAATTCACATATATGTAATATGTCATTAACCATTTCATTAATTTTAACACTCTTGCAGTTTACTTAAAGCCAAGAGGTACGCCGGCTCACAGGACAACATGGCGTGATTCCTTGTCTGTCATGGTCCATGTCAGTTGTCGTGTCATGCGCGTGAACCTGTTGCTTCTGCATGATCGACGTACTTCCTCTTCAAGGGAGAACACGTGATAATGTACATTAATTGTTATTATATAGGGGGTTGTAGTACACAACACGATTTTTAGTAATGAATTTTTATCTCCAGTCTCGTCCAATTTTCATGTATAATTTTAACATTAACGCCGCATAACCTCACTACACTGTAAGTTACAACCTGACTGTTACTTCATTGGTATTTTACGTGTCTTTCTCATATTGTAGCATCCCTGATGATGATAATAAAGATTATCGAAAGCTTGGAATCTATGTAACAGAGAACAGAAAGTTACTTATGACATGACGCATCACATTCACATGCTCCAGAATTTTCAGTACTTACCCCCATCAGGAACATCGTGGAGTTCGATTAAAATGGTTGTTCTGATGACGAATCCGGAGACATATTCTACTAATTTTGCCTCGTTCTATAATTTTTCAAAAATGTCGATACCCCCATTACTGCTTGCGTGTAGTATATGTATATCACTTGAAATCACCCCTTCTAGGCATTTTTGTTCATTTCTGACGTGTCCACCTATTCTGAATTCACAATTCTACATCAAAAATTAGGAAAGTTACGGGGGTGTTTCCATGAAAAGTGAGACATGCTGTGACAATGCATAATAACTGTTTATATGATCAATAAAACATGATGGTGGCTCCAATATGGCCGACTATTTATGGTTCAAATATATCCAAAACTAGAATTTAGGAGTTCTCGGGATCAGAAAGTGAGTGCTCGCGATTTTTTTGTTTACTCTTTTCACCAAGTACTTGAGCACTAATCACTAAGCACCAATTGGAAAAAGTGCTTGTGGGCACAAAAAGTAGAGTGTTTCCACAATCCCAAGCACAGTGCTTGACACAGCCATTGAAGTTGGTTACATTACGAGAAGCTAAATGAAACGGGTAGCAAGTTTACATATACCACTAACTGAAATTAGGCACAAGTATTAGGAACCGATGAGAATTCAATTATTTTATCAAATACCCCTCCCGCGCCACCCTTGCAACGTTTTGTAGGCTAGAAAACGCCTAGCAATTCGAAAAAATGTCATCTGGTTTCGGACTTGGAAATTCACGGCGGAAGAAAACCTGGGGTGACTCGACTCCACTCTTGCTCTTATAGGAAAGTAACCGACAAGATGAGGACGACCCTCTTGGCAGCCCTAGTCACCCTGCTGGATCTGCCGTCTCTTCCAACCTGTTTAAAGAGGGAAGCGATGGCGTCCTATCTGAGATTGAGGAATTCAGGGAGCTGGCGAGGTGAGGGTTACACAAGGCACGCCAAAATCGCTGTGGTAGCGGTGAAAGAAATCCCACTATCCGCTATCAAATTGACACAGGCAGAGGATAAAATTAGGTGGAAAAGGACGATCTCGCTAAAGATCCCAGACAGGAGAGAGTGGGGATTTCCCCAGAAATCCTGGTCTGTTTTCCAGATGGGTCCAAACTGGAGGACGGACAAGGACAAGCCGGGGCAGGAATTGACTTGGAAAACGGAGAGAAAAAAGTCTATGCACTAGGTTTTCTGGCAACAGTTTTCCTAGCAGAGGTGTACGCCATTCTGGAGACAACTAAACCTCACCGCTCATACCTACAACTAGCGTTCTTTGGGAAAGTGTCGGAACTTCTAGGAACGGAATTGGCAATTAGCTTAAACCCTAATTTCCACAAAAAGTGTGTTTGCCTGAATTTGGCAATTACCCCATTTTGCCATATGACATATGACATATGACATATGACGTACGCAACGCATCTGCGTATTTACTTACCAAATATTCAATTTTGATGTCGTATTCCGTGAGCAGAAACAACATTTTTTGCGATCTCACACTGACTATTTCGAATAATTGAATTTATTTTATAGTCTAGTCAAAATGTACCATTTTGAGAAAAAAGTTTTATAGTCACCGAAAATCATGATCATGGTGTCATTCGAACCGTAATTACATGTAGAAAGTTTGAGGAAAGGTCCCAAAAGGAGCCAAAATATTTGCAAAAGCAATTGAGTGAAAAAAAAGTGGGGATTTTTTTTTAATATCTCGAAAACCATTAAAGATTTTTGAAGTAATAAAAAGATCTGAAAAGATCAGCAAATTTGCTAAAAAAAAATTATAATTTTTACAGAGCCCTGAAAGTAGAGCCAAAAACGGGCAATCTGGATTCCGCGCGAAGCGACGAGGGATAATTTTCTTAAAATATTCGTACCCGAAAGAAAATTTCCAGGAATAATTTAAGTTTGCGTGGTATTCGGTAAGAAAATTTCACACCATATTTTGGAAAAAATTATTAATCCAATCTGACATTTTAAATCAATTTCACTTCTTGTCAAGTCCACCATGTTTCGTTAAATAAAAAATATTACCAACATTAGTTACACCAAAGGCTGAAACTCAGATGGGTATTAGATCAGTCTATAGCCCTTTCATAATTTTAGGTTACTAAGGTGGTAGAAATGTATTTTTAGTTAAAGTAATCCATAACACTTCTTATGTAAAAAATATAATATTAATATGGTTTGTTGCAGTAGGTGGCCATGCTTTTGACAGATGAGGTTAATATTGGTAAATTACATTGAGTTACTGTAAAGTAAACCAGCAAACGAAGATATTCTTATGTAAAACATTTCTTGTAAGCATTTGCGTTAAACAATTTAAGAAAAATAAAATGCTTTGAAAAGTATAATTTATGTAAATACTGCAAAGAGTTGAATCAAGTGCAAATATGTCATCCAAAATTAATATATTTAACGAATTTGATGGAAGATTGCGACCAGGAAGCGTTAGAGTCGAATGGTTTGTTTACGAAAATCCAAGAAAGTCTGCTGCAGATGTCAAGTAAATATGGCCTTTTGCGTGAAAGAGATTTGAATAAAATTGTTTCAAAACATTACAAATATGTCTTAAAACACAGACATCTAATTAATTCGTCACGTTTCTATTCACCATTAAGAAGAGACGATGGGTTAGAATTCAAGCAACATTCAAATCATACTATGTTTGTAGATCCTACGTTTTTTTAAATATAAATTGTTAATGCATAATAATTAAACAAATTTGTGTTTTCTGTTTAACGACAATTTATAGCGAATAATAAATAATAATGTTAATTCCTATAGAAAATTTGCATTATTCACAGGTATATCTACAATATTTAATGGTTGTAGATCATATGTTTACCTTATCAACTTTAAAAAAATTTTCACTTAAATATCGTGGCGCCACGAATCCGGAAATTTTTTTAGTTGCCATGGTAACTAGTCAAAATTAAGGTATCTAATTGGTTAAAAAGTAGAGGTGTGAAATTTTCATCCCAATTTCTCCATAACTTATGCATTTTGTTAATTAACAAATTTTTCTAAACTAAATGTTAACATAAAAACCCCGATAATTATTGAACTGAAACCCTAGGATATTTTTCACTTAGTAAAGTTATTCTCAATCGGCTTAAAAATATATACCCGATGCTAAAATTGTAAAATTTTGATTCTCCATTTTTTTAACAAAAATAAAAGAATTTTTTTTTTTAATATCTTGAATGTTTCGATTTCTAAGGGTTTGCAGCTACATAAAAATAGTTTTTTTAAATTTTCCACCACTATTGTTTAAAAAATTTTTAGAAACAAATACAGTGTTTATGAGCAGATCAAAAATATGATTTTGGTTTATTTTTATTTTTATATAATTATCGTTGACTATACGAAATTTTAAATAAAATGGTACATGTTGACAAGACTAATATGTTCATTTTCAAGTCATCATTAAATAGCGAATTCTGACGTTGAAAAAATGTTAACGACCTTTGAGTTTTCCGAATTGAAAACTTTCCATGTTTCATGAATAATTTCAAATAATTACTCAGCACTTTCCTGCTAATCATTGAAAAAATCCTTCAACTTCATGTGAGCCAAATCAGATTGTCTCTTTCGTGCCAACCCAGTCAGGACCAAATTAGTTTTTGCGATGCTAATCGGAGTGAAAGAATGCATTATGCGTGCGTACAAAAAGGCAGGTATAAAATAAAAAGATTTATTTCACCTATATTTACTTTCTGACCACCCATACAGTCTTGGACACTTTTCAAGTATGCTTTGTACAATGGAGACCAGCACAATAGACCCGTTCAACAATAGAATGCCTTTATATCCCAGAAATACAACTTGTAGTAGAGGAGCTGAATAGGCAGATGGCCGAAATATTCAACTCACCCAAATATGTGACAATATTTGGTAGATATTGTATTGAAAAATGTTTGGGTCTGTTCTTTATTCATTGACTGTTATGCCCAGCTCCCTTATTTACACAGCCTGGAAATTCCCAAGAAGAGTCATTGATTTGATTAATATTTATTCGAATAATGTCTTCGTTTCCAAGAAAAAAATTATAAGATGTGATGCTGGTGTGAAGAGAGAAAATTCATGCCGTGAAATATTCAAAAGACTTGATATTCTGACCTGTACCGGTTTCTACATATTTAGAGTTTTTTTTTTGTATTCAAGAACAGGGACTTACCTTAGAAATACCGATTTCCACGTATACAACACCCGTCGAAAGGTTGATAAACGTTTACAATTATCAAAAAGTAAAATTTGTTATATAGCACCTTCTAGAATTGGTCCAAAGATTTTCAATAATCTACGCATCTCTATCAAAATTTTGAAACATGAAAATACCTTCAAAAAACAACTGAAAGAATATTTGGATGAAAAATGTCTTCTTTGAATGAATACTTTTAATTCTGAATTTTATTTATTGTATATATAAATATATCTGTGTTTCTCATGTGTATCACTCCTATCATAGGAATAAAATTATCTTGTTCTGAGTACAGATGTATTTCTATGTGTACGCTTTGGTATTGATGTGTTTAATAGCCTCTGTGTTGTTATTTCAAGGTGACTCGCACCGTAATAACAGAAAAAATGTTTATATATATATATATATATATATATATAAGTAGAAAAGTTATTGGGTATAACCCTCAAAATGTTCTGCAACCGTAGACACGTGTTTCGAGCTTAAGCTCTCGTCAGTAAGGTAAAATCAAGTGCGAAGATGTACAACACTTGGGTGTAAAAATAGAAACAAAGGAAGTCAACAACAGGAAGCCAACCACACATTTGTGGCTTCGGTTAGAAGACCTTGTGCTTACAAGGCAACAACTAACGTCGCCACGGAGGCAGCTATAGCTACCAGCGTGACAATCCTACCCAGGAAAATACAAATAAGGATGGATATAGCGAGGGGCAATATATGAAAATATAAGTAGAAAAGTTATTGGGTATAACCCTCAAAATGTTCTGCAACCGTAGACACGTGTTTCGAGCTTAAGCTCTCGTCAGTACGGTAAAATCAAGTGCGAAGATGTACAACACTTGGATGTAAAAATAGAAACAAAGGAAGTCAACAACAGGAAGCCAACCACACATTTGTGGCTTCGGTTAGAAGACCTTGTGCTTACAAGGCAACAACTAACGTCGCCACGGAGGCAGCTATAGCTACCAGCGTGACAATCCTACCCAGGAAAATACAAATAAGGATGGATATAGCGAGGGGCAATATGTGAAAATATAAGTAGAAAAGTTATTGGGTATAACCCTCAAAATGTTCTGCAACCGTAGACACGTGTTTCGAGCTTAAGCTCTCGTCAGTACGGTAAAATCAAGTGCGAAGATGTACAACACTTGGATGTAAAAATAGAAACAAAGGAAGTCAACAACAGGAAGCCAACCACACATTTGTGGCTTCGGTTAGAAGACCTTGTGCTTACAAGGCAACAACTAACGTCGCCACGGAGGCAGCTATAGCTACCAGCGTGACAATCCTACCCAGGAAAATACAAATAAGGATGGATATAGCGAGGGGCAATATATGAAAATATAAGTAGAAAAGTTATTGGGTATAACCCTCAAAATGTTGTGCAACCGTAGACACGTGTTTCGAGCTTAAGCTCTCGTCAGTACGGTAAAATCAAGTGCGAAGATGTACAACACTTGGATGTAAAAATAGAAACAAAGGAAGTCAACAACAGGAAGCCACTTGATTTTACCGTACTGACGAGAGCTTAATCTCGAAACACGTGTCTACGGTTGCAGAACATTTTGAGGGTTATACCCAATAACTTTTCTACTTATATTTTCATATATTGCCCCTCGCTATATCCATCCTTATTTATATATATATATATATATATATATATATATATATATATATATATATATATATTTGCGATTTTCATCTCCCCTACGGTTTCATACAGATACTTTTCTATGCGTACGCATTGGTATTGATGTGTTCATTAGCCTCTGTGTTATTTCGAGGTGACTCGCGCCGTAATATCCTAAAAAATGTTTTTTGTATAAATATATTTTTGCGCCTCATCCAACAAACTTCACGCTCAAACAAAAAAGTCCTACTCCAGCTTTTATCATAAATAGCTATTTTCAAATGCTAATGAAATATTTAATATCAAAGAATATTCTTTTTTTATCATGAATAATATTTTACTTACAGTTGATAAATCTACAGTGAGACCTATATTCATTAGAAATAAATTTGAAATAACTATTAATGAGGTTTATTCAAATAATTTGAATGCATTATTTGTTTCTAATAAGTTAACGTTTATTCCGCAATATTCGAATACATAACAGCTCTACAAAAAATGTTTTTTGTTGTCCTTGATATCTCTGCGGTTATCTATGTTTTCAAGTCCACAGCTTTTGAATATTTTCATGTAAGTACTGAATTGGCTCTGGTTTTTATGATTTTGGCTGATTTTATATTTTCAACGATTCACACTTCAAGTTGGCTTTTTAGATTAAGAACTATAATGAAATGTTTCAGTGTTTGGCATCTTGTTAAAATTTGGTTTCTGCGCATTGATTTGGCGCTTCGACATATTAAACTTTCGAGTAAGTTGCTAGAATGAGGTTAATAATTTGTTTTATTTGTTGAATTTCGATTCTTATACATGGTGTTTCATAATATATGCGCAGGACTTCAGGATGTGATAGCTCGATCGAAAATATGAAAAAAGATTTCCATCAACTTACCCTCTAAATTGCACCATTTTCGAAATACAGTGTGTTGAAATTTTAATAAAATAATCGTTTTTTGCGAATATCTCTGGAACCGTTTATCGCACAGAAAACAGATTTCGTAGGCCTTTTTTTACTCATAATAAGCTATGTTTTGTGCTGATTTTTTATTTTTTCAACATAATTGGTGAAAATTTTGAAGGGGTAGTGTGTGTTTTTTTCTCCAACTTCTACGCTACTGAAAAAAGTACAGTTTTGAGCCTTCTATATGAACCGCCAATGTTTTCTACACAAGAAAGGTATTCATGGTCATAAGCTCTAAAGTTGACCGTTTTCAAGAAAAATCAACTTTCATGTTGTTTAAATAATGTTTTTTCTTCGAAAAATTGCTGCGTGCATTGAAGCTAACGGCGGACATTTCCAACAATTCAACTGAGTATGATTGTTATTGTTTTTTTTGCAAATAAGAAGTCAACGTTTGGTTTCGTTACTTGTTCTAACGTTTAAATAAATGTTGTATAATTAGGAAAAAAATTATTTAAAAAAATTTACCATGTTTTTCAACATGAACGTTGATTTTTCTTGAAAACGGTCAACTTTAGAGCTTATGACCAAGAGTACCTTTTTTATGTAGAAAGCATTTGCGGTTCAAGTAGGCGGCTCAAAATCATACTTTTTCCAGTGGCGTAGAAGTTGAAGAAAAAAACACCCACTACCCCTTCAAAATCTTCACCAATTGTGAATTTAAAAAAATTAAAAATCTGCACAAAACATAGCTTATTATGAGTAGAAAATGCATTCAAAATCTATTTTTTGTGCGATAAACGGTTCCAGACATATTCGCAAAAAACTATAATTTTTTTTTAAATTTCAACACCCTGTATATCGAAAATGTTGAATTTTAGAGGGTAAGTTAATAGAAACTTTTTTTAATATTTTTGAACGAGCTATCACATCCGGAAGTCCTGCGCATTTATTATGAAACACCCTGTTTATATTTTTCGTTCTAGAAATATGAGTTCATCTCGAAGAAAATGCAAATATAACGCTAATGTATTTTGTTATATTTGTGGTTTTTAAATGAAAACCAACAAGATACGAAATTAAGGTTGAAGTTAAGGAAATTCATACTGAATTATATCCGATTATATATTAGAAACCTATATAAGTCATGGGTTCCTTATAACGTTTGTAAATCTTGTGTTGATTCTTTCCTTTATAAACGAGAACGTAACTCCCGTAAATTGAACAAGGGGGGGGGGGGTGAGAATGCTTTAAATAGATTTGTAAGACATTTCCTGAGCTGAGTATGGAAAAGTTGAAAGCTGGATTATTTGATGACCCTCAAATCCAGAAATTGATGAATGATTCGAAGTTTATGAAAGTTATGACTAATTCTGAAAGCGAAGCTTGGAGAATTTTTGTGTTAGTGGTTAATTTTGTTTGCAAAAGAAGTTGGAAAGCTTTGAATTTCTAGGAGCAAATATGAGCATAGCGCTACACTTTCTCCACAGTCATCTGGATAGATTTCCTGAGAATCTGGAAAATTATAGTGAGGAATAGGGAGAGCGCTTCCACCAGGATCTAAAAGTGATGGAAGAGAGTTATTAGGATAGATGGGACCGTTACATGATGGCAGATTACTGCTGGTCTTCAAAATAGTCCCCGGAAGAAATATAACGGAAACGCTACTTAAAGGCGTTTTTCTGAAGTTTAAAATAAATTTTATGATTTTTTCTTTGTTTCAACTTGTGTGTATGTTAACTAAATATTTAAAAAAAACATTCAATAAAAATTTTCAATGAAAGATTAATATTTAAGAATATCCTTGTTAGGTCTTTCTCAAAAACTGATAAAAAAATAATAAGATTTAAAAAAACCCAGAGCCAATCTTCCAAAACCATCCATAGTTTCGTGAATTGTTGGCATAGAGGTACTCGAAACCACTTTTGTATCAAGGGTAAATCAATTTAGTGGACTATGAATGAACTGTTTTTTCAGTGTCGCTTGTATAGAATGTGCACACGAGTTATATAGTCCTTAAGTTACAGAGACTGCTACGTGGAGTTACCTCAACTCCCACTAGATACTTGACATCTTAATTTTGCAAACAAATCTCTCAGGTTTCGCGTCGAATAATAACAGATGAGGAGGTCGGTTAAAGTCGGCGGCGTCGGCCTCGGCGTCGTCGGCGTCGCTATATGAGATGAGATTAGCTAAGTGATTGATAGGCGGCACATCGCAACTCCAGACCCATTTCGCGTCATTACTCAAAGTACAACTTTTATAGAAATGTGACTTGCTCTTCACAATGCATTCTTTGCTTTGCGTCTCTTGTTTCTCCTGGGGGAGAGGGATTTCTTTTTTATGCCGGCTGGAGGGATGAGGTGGTGAAATTCCGAATTGGTAGATGCTTTGTCAAGATGATGGAAATGAAAATAGGGCAGGCATTACTGTCAACTGGATGAATGACATCGGAGTTTGCGAGTACGGTGTTTTTCATGATGAATTGTCAACAGTTCGGCAGAGAAAAACCATCTCGTGAACATGTTATGGGTAGGTATTCGGTATGAGGTCACAAATAATATAATATGGGTGGATGATTCTGGAATCGGTAATGATAAACCTCACATATCTACACTCAAATGCAAAAAAAACGCAACAAGTTAATATTTGTTAAATTTTGAGGTATCACAATTTTTTTTATAGATTTGTGAAGTGCTGTTGTTGATAAACCCTAATTTTAAAACATCCTGTGGAAGAATTTCGTGGTCAAATTCTTTCAAAATATCAATTTTTGTTAAGAACCATTCCTTTCCAACATTTTGTTTTTTGGTTCATGCCTTTAAGTGCACTAGTTCCTTTTTAAGAGAGAAATGAACTTGTCATCAACGGTTTACTTTAAGAAATGTGATTTTTTGAAGAGGTGGCTTTGCTCGTTGTTGCCCTTATGTCAGTTTGACAGTGAGAGACCTAAAAGTACTCTAACCATGGTTTTAAATGCGGAAAATTGCGCAAAAGCTGTTGCTCTTGTTGAAGATGGACGTAACTATGAATATGTTGCAAGAATACTTCATGTTCATCGCTCTACCATCAAAAGAGTAGTCGAACGTTTTAGACAAACTGGCAGAAATAAGCGTAGGGCAGGTAGTGGCAGAAAACGGAAAACGACTGCTATTGATAACAGATTTCTTCACGTGAATACTCTGCGAGATCGTCATTTAACATCAGTGCAGTGTAGAAATCAACTTCAAGAGGTCCGAGGTACAAATGTTAGCTGGTGGGCAGTTCGCCGAAGATTGAAGGAGTTTGGTTTGAAATCTTGCAGACCAAAACTGGACCCAAATTACTTCAGCGTCACCGAGTAGCTAGACTGCAATTTGCTACTGAGCATTCACAGTGGAACTAAGTGCAATGGAACAATGTTCTTTTCACTGACTAATCCAGATTCTGCTTACATTCTCCAGATGGACGAAAAAGAGTATGGAGAAGAAAAGGGGAAAGATTTGCAGAGTGCACATTCAGTCCCCGTCTGAGTTATGGAGGAGGTTCAGCAATGGTTTGGGCAGGAACATCTCGGGAGGCCTGCACTGAGTTGGTGGTCATCGATGGATCCTTGACGGTCCACCGATATATTGAGGAGATATTGAGCAATTACGTTGTTCCTTTTAGTGGATTTAATGCGCGGCTACATACAGCAAGGCGTATTACACAGTACCTCGCGGAAGTAAGTATTAGAAAAATTAACTGGCCAGCATGTTCGCCTGATCTCAACCCCATAGAGCATGTATGGGACATGCTTGGTAGGCGAGTCAGAGATCGCGAAGTAGCTCCGGCTACGATAAATGAGCTTCTTTTAGCAATTCAGGAGGAATGGCAAAATATTCCTCAAGATGCTATTCGTAACCTAATTGACAGTATGAACCGACGTATGCAGGCAGTAATAAGAGCTTGAGGTGGTAATACAAAATATTGAGCTGAATTTGATGTAAAAAGTACTTTTCTCCAAGTTATTTGAGTTACAGTTGAATAGTTTGTATAAGTAAAATTTGCAATAATTGTTTATTATCATAACTGAACAATACTTTGTTGCCTTCTCATTGCTAGACTCATAAACTGAGATGTGAAACTGATAATGGTACAGTGAGCAAAGCCCTCTAGTCAAAAAATAACAATTCTTAAAATTGGGTAAAACTTTGTTTGCAGTTCATTTCTCTCTTAAAAATGAACTAGTGCACTTAAAGGCATGAACCTAAAAACAAAATGTTGGAAAGGAATGGTTCTTATCAATAATTGGTATTTTGAAAGAATTTGACCACGAAATTCTTCCACAGGATGTTTTAAAATTAGGGTTTAACAACAAACTTCTAATTAACCCTGTATACTGACTGATAAGCCAGCATTTAACAAAAGATTGAATGTGCAAGGTAAAATTAATAATTTTATCTACAGTTTGCTGAAAAAATTTCGAAAATCGGACTGAAAATAAAAAACTGTGAGACCTCAAAATTTACCAAATATTAATTTGTTGCGTTTTTTTTGCATTTGATTGTATATTATTAGAGTTGTTGCTGTTTTCTCTAAAGTTTGCAGACAATCCAAAGTAGCGCGTACATTTTATCTTTTATATTTCATAGTAATGATTTTCACATCATAACATTTATACATTCATTCCTTATTTTATTTTCACATATCCATATATTGCTACGTATTAAAATAATATATAGTGTTGAATGTTTCTGTCAATTTTAATTATGGGAATCAAGTGCTTTGCACTTATTTTTAAATCACTTTATTCACTCCATATCAGTTGTCCCAACTATTGAAATCTTAATTTTTTAAGCACAATGATATAATAATAAATAATACATGATACTTTAGGTCATAATGTAATAAATTTTTAATAGAATCAAATAGAAAAACTTCCACTTTTCATTTCCTATTAGAATTTCTTGCGAAAAATCAAAAATGTTTCTATTAGTTTTTAATAAACCCTATTTGACTTGTGTTACAAAATAAACATATCATATCGACGGTGGTTTTGGGATATTTAAGCAAAGACAAAGTACTAAGGAACTGTCAGAATATATTCTAAACATTTTAAGGTTAGTTCTTATCGTGAAAATGGGTAGAGGGAAGATTATTGATGAGAAAATTTGTTTAATGATTATTAAATTTGCCCATTCTGGAAAACCAAACTCGGAAATTGCAAATTTGTTAGATTTGCCGCGGTATAGTTAGAAATATAGTTAAAAGATACAAAACTACCGTTCAGTCAATACAAAGCCTCGATATGTGAGAAAGAGCAATATTACAGATGCAGATAGAAGAGCGCTACGAAGAATTATCGAAAAGAATCGACGTTCCTATTATTTACAGCTAAGTGCTCTATGGAGTGATGCTATTGGAAGGCGCATTTCGAGATCCAAATGCCACCGGGAGGCCCACAAACTGGGAGTTGGCACTTACAAGGTAACATTTTTGATGATAAAAAATAATGAAGTTGAATGGATAAATATTTTTTCTGCAAAATTGTTTACAATTGGCAATTTTGTTTTACGCCAAAGAAAAGCCACTGTTAACGCCACAGCAAAAAAAAACCGGTTAAGGTGGGCTAAAGCACGTAGATCTTGGACATCTCAACAATGGCGTGCACACAGTAAAAAGTGGGTGGAAAAATACATGACAAAATGTAATAAGTACATGATCCTTCTAGTATTATAACTTGATTGTACAGGTAATTCAAAATTTTAATGTAAAATTAAGTAAATGTCCTCCATATCTCCCGTGTTTTACAGTGAGCATGTAATTCTATGCTTTATTACATGTAATTTCCGCTGGTTTACATGATGACTGTAAATTAATGTAATAATCAGTAAAACGACGTATTGTTACAGCGAAATGACGCCAATTTACAGAAAATTACAGGTAAAGTGTAAATTCTACTTCATTTAAAAGTAATTCTCCATAACGCTATCGCCATGCGCCCTACCGGCATTCGGCCCAATCCTCCTTATTCACAGTTCATATTGGTAGGATGAACATCGTTGGGCATCAGGCGAAGATAGGTTTAAAAAACAAACAAGCCGTCTTTTGTGTTTTATGTAAGTATGTTGGTGCCAAATTGTCATCGGATTATGTATCAGGTGAGTAAATAGGTACTGAGAAAAAAATATGAAACATTCATCATGAAATTATAGTCATTTTTTCATTTTGTAGAAAATCGAATTGAAACTTTCGTTGTCGCAGACCCGCAACTGTGAGATAATTTTGAGAATTTATTCGACATTCAAATCTCAAGTGGATAGATATAATCTCAATTCGACCATGAAATCGGAGAGTGTGCAAACTTATTAAGTTAGCTGAACTATTTAGTTAATTTCCAAGTTGAAGTATAGAGAAGGATATTTTGTTAAATACCTAATTGTTTTTGTTACAACATTCAAATGATTTGACAGTTTGAGTTATTTTCCTTCAATATATGACAATATATTATAATGTTATGATGAATAAAGTATAAGATAAGATTTTATGTCTTTTTTGCAGATTTCTCCCCCCTCTCCGCTTTGATATTAAGGAATTATAAGCCTATACGTAAAGTTGATTGAAACTACTTGAGAACAATGGTGAAGACACCTGAACAGACATAAAGTATAACAATTTCCGTCAGATCTGTAATTAGGGGGAAAATCACATTAAAATAAAAGTGATTATCGGGAAATATATGGAAAAGCACATTTGATGTATGTAAAAATTCATATTGATCCAAGTTTAATTAACAACAAAAATTGTATTTTTCCGCACAAATACTTGAATATATATCTAATAATACATATTAAAGCATGTAAGGTATGTCAATTGGCACTACAGACTTGAATATAATGGTAAAAACACCTAATCAAACATGTAGAAATCGCCATTAAATCTGGAATAATGGAGAAAATTACATAAGTATACAAGTGATAATCCATGGAATATATTGGAAATTCACAGTTGAAGTCAAGTTATGACTTCACATTATATTACATAAGGTATGTAACTTTACATGTATATGCATGGCAACGCATTACCCATATGGGATCATGTAATCTGATGGAAACAATATTTACAGTGCAGTACAGTGGAGCGATGAGTCCCGATTTGAAGTGTGTGTTGGGGACAGTAGAAGTAGAGTTATTCGCAAAAAAGATGAAGCCTTCCATCCGGACTGTTTGAAGAAAAAAGTCAAATTTCCTCCGTCAATCATGGTGTGGGCAGCATGTCAGCCAAAGGAGTAGGAAAACTCCATTTTATCCAAAGGAATTGTGAATAATGTAAAATATTTGGACATATTAGAAGAATCGTTGTTGCCAGTCATGGAAGAATATTTGACATCAGCGCAAGATTTTGTGTTCCAACAGGATGGCGCCGGATGCCACACTTCAAAAAAAGCTCTCAAATGGATGGAAGATATACCACTTTTGGAATGGGTTTCTAGTAGTCCCGATTTATCTCCGTGTTGCGCATACATCCTACCAGTACAATCAGTGAATTGAAGGAAAGGTTTCAGGAGATATGGGATTCGTTTACACCACAATTTTGGGAAAACTCAGTTAATACTATGCCACCAAGAATTTCTGCACTTTTGAAAAATAAAGGCGATGTTACCCAGTGGTAAACTTCAAAACAGTTTTTTTTGTATGTTCTGTATTTGATCACGTTTTTCTATTTGTTCTCAATTTGTATAAATTTATTGGTTTTTATATATATATATATATATATATATGTACATTACTAAGTTCATGGGTTGAACCGCGTCGGCTGGAAGAATGACTATGTCGGGATTTTGATTTAATTCTTTGAGGGCGTGTCTTTCAGCGGATCGAAGGTTTGTGGAAGGGGGTTTGGCTGAAGATAAGATTTTGGCCACTTCGCGCCTGATGTTTTCGGCGTCGTTTCTTGGTAGATTGAATAGGGCTTCTTCGGTTTGGGTAATGATCTTTTCTACCGGAATGGTTTTGGGGGTGACGGCAAAATTGAATCCTTTGGCAAGAGCTGAGTGTGCAGCATCAGAAATGGGAAAATCAGATACGTTCTTGACGACTTGACGCGGTTCAACCCATGAACTTAGTAATGTACATATTTCTGACCGCGGAAACCTTTCCGAACATATATATATATATATATATATATATATATATATATATATATATATATATATATATATATATATATAAGTAAGTCATGAAAACAAAAACAGCTATAGATGGATTGAAAATGATATTAAAAAGTGTTTAAAAAAAACGGAATAAATGTTATTCCTACTCTCTTATTTATAGCTGTTTTTGTATTTTCTTTTGTTCCAGAAAAAAACTGTTGTCTGAATTTTTCTATAACAAATTGTTAAGTTGGTAAACAATGAAATTATTTGTGAAGAAATTTTTTTTTGTTTACCAATTGAGAAGTACAAATTATGATTTTTAGGAAGGAAATAATTTTCTTACTAATTAATTGAACAAACTAAATATAAAAAATCGATTATGAACGATCAAGATTTTTCTTAATCATTGTTTTTCCACTACAGCATTATGGAAATGGAAATTTTCTTGAATATTATATTTGTTTGTTTGTTTATAACTAATTTATAAACAAATGACGTAAACAAATTGTAACCACTATCAATTAGTGCCATTGTTAGATGTAAAACACAGTAATAATAAAACATCATTTAAAAACTTTTTTGGATATTTAATTTATCTTTGCTTATAAAAACTGATAATAAACAAAATAATAAACTTTTATCATGTGATGTTGTTAAGTACGCAGAGTTGGGTCGGATACAGGAAAAAAGGATCCAAATACCGGATACGGAAACTTTTAATGCATCCGGATACTTTTTAAAAAATTACGGATCACCTAAAAATGTACTCGGATACAAGTATTCGGTAACTTTTTTCGGATACTTTTTTCGGATACTTTTACGGATACAAGTAAAAATACTAGGCATGAATATCAAAAACAAAAAGTGATAAAAAAAGATAGAAAATAAAAAAAAAAAACTTAATAAACTGTTTATATTTATTTTGTAAACAAAGAACATTTCAAGTTAAAAATATATTTTTAGCTTTTACGACATTGTTCGCTAGATATGACATTTATATCTATAAAAGTATCTTTGAGTTTGAATTTGCCTTCGTCAGTACCAATACCTCAAAGTGTTCATCACTTAATTTTTTTCTCTTTGGCGTATCAATCATAGCTGCAAAAGAGAAAAGTCTTTCTACTGGTGCTGACGAAGGTAAGCATGTATTATACTTGAGTGATACTTTTTTAATATTGGGTATTCATGCAATACTTGTAAATTCGTTTATTTATCTTCCAGATATCTTAATAATTCCAGCTGAATTTTTGTAGTTTTATTGCTACTTTCAATGGTACCGTCAGTACCCTGTTCGTTCATAGTACTACTGCTGCCTACTTCTTGGTTATCTTGGGTATCCGTGAAATCAAAAAAGTCGTCCACATTTTGGTTCCCGCTTTCATCTGATTCTTTGTAAGATTCATATTCCATCTGTTTTTTTTGCAACATTTATTATACATTGTTTAATATCTTCCAAAGATGTTTTTGGATTTTTCACAATATTATACCACTTTAGTTTAAATTTGGGCAGCAGAACTGCTGCTATAATTGGATCTTCCCATTCCAAATTTAAAATTTTATCAAAACGAGTATTTAAACTTTTATGCACATTTTTGTCAAATGTTCTCCTCCATATTTCAATTTATTTTGGGTTTGGGCAATGAGTTTTTCATACTTGTTAATCAAAGAATTTAGACTGGGCAACAAGTATCCAAAAGATACATTGTCTTAACCTTGTAACAAATCCAACGTTAAAGCCAAAGGTTTCATAACTAAGCAGTATTCTTCCAGATACAGTAGTTCAGTTTCCTTAAAAGGTTCTAAAGATAAACTTTGTAGCAGAATTGGAAGTTTCTCTTTTACTTGCAAAATCTGCGCAACTGCATCATAAACGGAGTTCTATCTGGTTGCCCCTGGGGAACTCAGTGTATGCCCTAAATTTTTGATTAAAATTTCATTGCTTTTTGGTTTATTGGATTTTTTCCATAATTGAGCACATTTACTAAATGCATTATTTTCTTTTGTACGTATTGCTGGAATTGATCTAACAGTATTTTTATAATCACTGGTGGCTATTAAATTCAAAGTATGTGTAGCACAGCGCAAGTGTTTTGGTAGTTCCATATCGTCTTTCGACTCTTCGTTGTTTTTTTCTTCATCAATATCTAAATGTATAATGTGAAATTCATCTTCTTCCTCGTCAATTTCTTCATCATCTTCATCGTAATTTTTATCGCCGAATACTTTGAAAGCTTTAACGAAGTTACCACCGTTGTATGTTATTGTTCCCACCAGTTTATTTTCTGTTGAACCAAATTTTAAATTTATATCTCTAACATGTCAGCTATGTTTCTGTACGAGTGAGTTCCAACCCCGTAAACGGAGGAAAACAAGCCCCAATTGGGGTTGCACATTTTTGATATATGAGGCACTCTAATAACTCATTTTTCGAGGTTGCAAAGTGCTAAAATTGTATTTCACCTTTTTTGATGATGCCCGACAAGATACGCCTGCATAAAATGGGGCTGTTTGGCCTGGTTCTCACTCATCGAATAATTTGGCGACGGATACGGATACTGAATACAAAATTCGGAAAATATCCGAATACAGCTTTCGAATACACATAAAGTATCCGGATACTGCGAAGTGGTCGAGGTGATAGAGAGTTTGGCTTCCACCCAGACGGTCCAGGTTCGATCCCCGGTCGTGTGTCACTGAGCTGAAGTGGTTCGGATTCCACTTTTATTTAAACTGTAGGTCCCGGATCTCCCTTGCTCGCACAAGCTCTGCTTTTGAGGGGTTTTCTCCGAAAACCTGGGAGTTTCGTAAAAAAAATTTTTTTTTTTACAAATTTTTACTGTATCCGAATACAGAAGTATTCGGATACTACTCAACTCTGTTAAGTGGGTATATTAAAAGAGCTCCAGAAAGCCAACAATTCATTGATCAATTTTTTAAACTTCAACATCGTTATTTGTGAAAACAGAGAGAGGAAAAAAAATTGTAAAGCAACAATAAAATAACTCTTTGAATAATGAGTGTCCACATGATTTATCACTTAGAACATTCTCACAATGAATGCGACATACGTGATATTCCTCAATCGTTGATCCCAAATTTAAATTCTAAGGTCGCAGCATCCAAAGCGAACAATGTCGAATCTATTCTCTAACCCCCAAATAACAGACCCGAAATCATCGAAGCAAAAATCGTAATACCATCAGCAATATTTTCCGGATGCGGCAATAGATTCGAATTTGAGCGGAAAACACGACAAACGCGTGGTCAGAGGAAAATGTTTGCCAACCCTGAGAAAATGTTCCCAGTTCTACGGAAATCCCATAATATCCCGTAACAAGGGATGTCTTGTTCGACAAGAATTTATAATTATCATAGAACATCCGTGAAGAAAGGGGTTTCAGGTTGTGGATAGGACTGAATCTCAAATGATGTGTTTTTGAATTTAATCGCTTCGGTGCGGTTTCTAAAACCCTTGAAGCAATAATTCATTTTTGCATCATGAACGGACTAATGAAATTAAGGAAATAGTTATTTTAGTATTAAGTGCGTTAAATGAGTGTTTTTTTTAATGGCACATTTTTGGCCCCGACTGCAGGTCGAGGGCAAACATTCTCTCGGATGTGCCATAAAAACACGAATTTTATACACGAAATACAAACAACATTTTTTGTACAACTGTAAATGTAAATTTATATCTTCTGAAATATTATTAAAATAAATACTTTCAATGCATCTTGACGTGGTTTTTGGTCCCGATAAGTAATCGTTTTTAAACGACTGATGTCTTGAAAATATTATTCAATAGTCGTGTTCGGTTTTTACGTCGGACTGGTCAGATTATACTATTTCGCTTAAGGATGTCATAAAGGAACGTACCCAACAATAATGACCTCTTCAAGCGACTGGATCGTTCGTTTTTTGCAAGCGATTGCAGGGGAGGTATATCTTGATCGTTCGATTATTCAAATCCGATCAGTCTTACAGCCGTATGCATAGTCAATCGCCAGAGACTCGCCAGAGTTTCGCCGTTCACTACAAAAGGATTATAATGCACAGTCGAGCTCCAAAAAAGTTACAACTACGCGATAAGTCACATTTTGGCGAAACGCTGGCGATGTACCACTTTTTTGGAGCACGACTGTGCATTATAGTTATTGTGTAGCGAGCGGCGAAACTTCGGCGAGTCGCTGGAATTGACTATGCAAACGGCTGTTAGATTGATCTGTTTGCTCTGAGAATTTTGGCAGACGAGTAAGATTAATTTGAAAGAGTGAGGTTATGTTCATCATCATTAAAATTAATGATTTGATTTTCCCAAACAGAAACCAGCAATATTTTTTGTATATTCGTTATTGCAATATTCAAAACGTTCAAATTTCAAACTTGAAGAATCTTTACGAAAAAAAACGATGCAAATTTGGATGTGGTTATTGGCGAATAGCATGTCAAAGTCAAGCCAACGTCCGCTTCGTTCGTTTATTACCGATTGATCTGATTAATTTGTGGCCACGTGACTAAAATCTGCTCCACTCTGAGATCAGAATACCGAACTCGCATAATGTTTTCAGTAAAATCGTATTCAAAAATTTTTCCAGTATGAAAAAAATAAGTCCAAAATAAGTAAATGACACTTCTCTTTCCCATACATGGTATCTTTAATGTTATCAATACTTCCAATGGAATTTTACAGCATCCAGTGGTCTTTCCGTGTCGTTGCTATAGAAAAGGTTTGTTGGCACGCCTCATGTTTGACTGTTTGGCTGTTTTTACTAGTAGTTCAATTTCATGTAACCTTCAAGAAGATGGATGTTGATTATGATAGTGGTAGTGATACCCCATCAGATATATCTGAGAAAGCAAATGCAATAGTATCTAATATGTTACCGGCCAAATCCAGGTTAATATACATATAAGAAAACATATTACCAATTTCGTGAATGGTGCGACAAGAAAAATATAAAAATGGTCTCTGAAAATGTGCTTATGTGCTATTTTGAGAAAAAATCAAAAATTATCAAACCTCCTACGTTATGGAGTGTCTAATCAATGTTGAAAAGTACATTGAATGTTAAGGAAATTATTGATATAAGGAAGTTTTCAAAATTGATCCCGCTCATTGAAAACAAAAGCGTCGGATACCGAGGAAGAAAAACTAAAGTTTTATTAAGGGATGATATCAATAAATTTATTCAAGATGCTGGTAACGAAACAAATTTACTTTTACTTTACCTCTTTTGAAGCTTGCAGTCCAATTTTTCACGGTCACATACGAAGGACATTGATCACCAAGGGTATTTAGCATACCTTCGAAATCTGCTCACCTCTTAACCCTTTTAAATACAGGTACTTGATGATGGCTCGATACTCCAATTTTTCGATTTTCACAATTTCGGTGGACACATTTTTTCTTTTAATATATTGCGTAACTCTGGTTCACTTTTTTGACGTCAAACTGTACACTGACACTTCCATTAAGTTATTATTCGTTGCTATGGTAACGCAATATTTTGTTTATGCAGGGAACTGGTCTAGGCTAACTAGATATCAATACATCCTCGTAATGATGGAAACTAAATTATACCGGTCGAGAAGGCCCGAAATCTTGGAATGATATTTGACCCTTAAGTCATGAAGTATTAAAAACATCAATGCCAGCTATAATATGTGGAGACTTCAATGTTCATTTTGAAGATCCTCAATGTGTAAATGCTTTGAAAATTACAAACATTTTTTCAAGCTTTGGCTTGAATAAGACTGTTAATGAATTCACGAGAATTGATAAAAATAAAAAATCTATCTTAGATAATATATTTACAACATTCGACACTAAGTCGATTCAAACCCACGTTATTCATTGCGACATCTCTGATCACTTTATGCAGTTGGTTTCCCTGCCAGTCGAGAATTCATGTTTTACCCTTAAACGATTTTTTTCACGTGAATCAAATATTAACAATTTTTGTCTTAATATTTCCTCGATTGACTGGAATGTAGTTTTTCAGCTGGGGTGTTCTTTGGACGAAGAATTTGAAAATTTTATCAATACTATTCAGCAAGCAATGGAGATCTCATTTCCCTTGGAGAAATGCTATTCGAATAAATTACCTAGGAGGAAACCATGGCTCACTAAAGAACTTATTGATGAAGGCCATTATCTTAGAGATATGTTTAAAATTATTAAATACTCAAATGATGAACATCTATCATCACGATACAAAATTATAAAAAAACACCATGAACAAAATATCAAATTAGCTAAACAAAAGTATCATTCAGAGCTTTTTTCGAAATCAATCAATATTTCCAGAACTGCTTGGCAACTCATAAAAAGTAACAACAATAGTTCAGCGGGTAATAAACCTCCTGATTACTTTGTTGATGAGGATGGTAACCGATTTCATAATTTACAAGAGGCCGCCGATAACTTTAATACTTTTTTTGTTGAATCCGTAAATAAAATAATAAGTGAGAATGTTTCACCGCATACTAACAACAAACTTGCTTATAATAAAACTATAGTAAATTCACTCTTTTTGCTCCCTTTTGAAGAAATTGAAATTCATGAAATAATCTTATCTGTTAGCAAAAAACACTCAGCAGGTGTTGACGGAATTCCATGTTCTCTGATGAGGTATGTTGCTGACTATTTATTGGCACCTCTAACTTATTTGGTCGGCTTGTCTTTTCAAGAGGGATCGTTTCCAACCACACTAAAAAAATCAATTGTTATTCCGATTCATAAAAAAGGTTATAAACACAGAATGTCTAATTATCGCAGTATATCACTTTTATCAGCTTTTTCCAAAATATTTGAAAAATGCTATTATATACGACTTGAATCGTTCTTAAATAAAGAAAAAATTTTCAGCAGTTGCCAATTTGGTTTCCGTAAGGGTCGCTCCACCCAAGATGCTATAATATCTTTATATTCTCACCTTATGTCTAATTTTGAACTAAATAATAAGTCCTTAGCGCTCTTTTTTGATTTAAAAAGAGCGTTTGATGTGATAAACATCGATTTAATGCTAGATAATTTTTACAGATGCGGCATGCGTGGTTTGGCATTCGCGTGGATTAAATCTTACCTCACCAATAGGAAACAAAAAACCAACTTAAAAGCTAACGGCACTTCAGTTCATTCCAGTTTCATTTCTACTACCTGTAGCATACTGGGACCCCTCTTATTTATAATTTTTTTTGATAGCCTTATGCAGGAATTTCCTCATCATTATGTAGCAGCCTTCGCTGACGATGCTGTTGTTACAACTTCTAACAGCAATCTAGATATACTACCTAAAATGTCATCTAGTGCGGTTAATCAAATGATAAACTTTTGCAATGTTAAGGGACTTGTGTTAAACGAAGTTAAAACTGAAATGATACTTTTTAGCCTGACAGATTTGAATAAAAGTCTGTTTGTTAAACTCAACAACTAAACTATTGAACAAACGAGGGTTACCAAATATCTTGGTATATTTATGGACGAGCATCTGACATGGTCGTGTCAAATAGATGCAGTATTAAAAAAACTGTCAATCTACACTTACGTTCTTTGGCAGCTTAGGGAGAAAGTAGACGCTAATCTTTTATTACTATATTATTTTGGATATGTTCAATCCTGCCTTTCTTATGGCACCTTATGCTGGGGCAACTGTGCTAGGGCTGATGTCTTCAGAGCTCAAAAGAGAATAATTAGAATTATGTCATTTAAACCTTATTCCTATTCTTGTAAACAATTATTCCCTGAGTTAAATTTACTAACATTTCCCTCCCTGTTCATTCTTGCGTCAATAATGCACGTCAAAAATAACCTATCTGACTATCTAGTTTCTAGAAACAATGAATATTGTCTTGTAAGCATGGATTTGGCTTTACCCAAGCACAAATTGACTAAGGTAGCCAATAGTCCTATCGTGCTACCAATTAAATTATACAACAAACTGCCAACTGAATTAAAGAAAATCTCAAATAATCATAAATTCAAAAATACTCTGAAATTTATTTTAATTAAGAATTCATTTTATTCTATTAATGATTTTGTTAATTGCAACGTCTCTGACCTCGCATTTATTACTTTGTTGTGATGTCTTTTTTGTTTGTTTGTAAAATTTCTTTGTATTATTTGTATTCTACAAATTATTTGTGTTAATTTTTACTGTAAACTTTTCTAAGTTTTTTAAACTCATTTTGACATTATCCAATACTGCAAAGTCTATGGAAATAAAGATTTGTATTGTATTGTATTAAATCAAATTCAATTATCATATCAATAATTGCATCCGCATGGCCTATGCCAATATCAAAACGATATTTCAAAATAGGCAATATCTTAACAGGAATGTTAAAAAGATGCTGTGTGAGGCCCTAGTTTTGAGCAAGTTCAACTTTGGCGATGTTGTATATGGGCCATGCTTGAATGCACCTGATATAAGGAGAATTCAAGTGGTACAGAATTCCTGTTGAAGGCTTATCTGTGGAGTGAGAAGACGTCAGCATATCTCACATAAACTCAAGAACATGAGCTGGCTGAACATGGAGAACAGACGACTTCTACACACAGCATGTCTTTATCATAAAATAATTAAAACCAAGGAACTTTAGTATCTCACACATAAAATAAAGTATCGCACTGACGTACACAATTCGAATGTGAGATTCAAACATCTTCTCACTCCCCCACAGCACCGAACGGAACAATTTAAAAGCTCATTTTCAAACCAAATATGCGAAGTATACAATGAACTGCCCGCTGGATTGAAAACCAAGTCTCAAGTATCGTTTAAGAAGGCTCTTAAGAACCAACTTCTGAATAAACAAAATTTACTGCCTCCAATCAATTGAATGTTTTTTCTCGTTTCTCTCTCTCTCTCTGATATACATATATTATGTTTAGAATATACTTTTTCTTTTGTTGCTGTAGTTGTGCTTAAGATGAAAAACAGAGGTAGTGCTACTGGTCTATACCATGGACGTATAATATCGTATAAATACAAATGGACTCAGCATTGCCATACCTACAACACGGATTGTTTTGAAGTCGCTCATTTTGTTGGCGCGCGGGCTGTGGGAAAGAAAGAAGGTGGCGATAGACTGTGACCTTCCCACAACCGACAGGAGCGCACGCATTTGATAAAACAGGGTTTAATCAAAAGAAGAAAATGCTGAATTTGAAATAATGAAGAAAATATCAATGAAAGTGATAGAATATACATCCGATGGGACTTCGTGAGATAGTAAAATTCGTATGAAACACCTGATGTCATGCAATACTTCATTGACAGAGATAGTATCAATTCTTAGAAAATTAGATTCATATGGTTTTCAAAATAAAAATGAAACAAATCAACGTTGCGATTGTGGACCCTCGGCCAATTGTAATGGTACCATTTTCGTTTTATGGAAATGCACTGTTGCCAAGTTTTGGTCATGTAGGATTACTGGAAATCTGATATGGAAAAACCAATTGAACGTCGCGGTTGTGGACCGTCAGTCAATTGTAATAATACCATTTTTGTTTCGCGGAAATGCCCTGTAGCTAAGTTGGCCACTTCGGAGAACTGGAAATCTGACATAAAAACAATTGAACGTCTCGATTATAGACCCTCAACCTATTCTAATGATACTATTTTCGTTTTGCGGAAATACTACTCAGTGATCGAAGAAAGGGACACGCCTTTGGCTTGTCTCTTTCTTGTGGTAATTTTCAAAATGCGAGCGCTGTGAGCATCCTCTGTGATTTCACTTTCTCGTATCAATCAGTGATCGAATTACCAGCAACTTGGATAGCTAGGTTGGTTAGGTTAGGTGAGGTTGTGTCCAAAACGTCTATGACACTTCTCTGAATGATTTCCCGTGTCCATAACTTGGCATCAATGCATTTCAGCAAAGTCAAAATGTCAAATCATTTGATTGAATAGGAAATTGTCCTCTTATCCATATCAATTCCCATTTCCCTGGAAATACCGGGTACCTGTATCCGGTAATCCGAAGTGACTACCTTGGCAACACCGTATTTTCTCAAAACAAAAATGGCACCATTAGAATAGGCTGAAAATTTATATTAATATTCTCCATTGACAATTTCTATAAAGCTTCTCTCAATGATTTCCCTCATCTATAACTTGGCAACAGCGCATTTCCGCAAAGCTAAAATGTGATTGAAAAGAATAATGTCCACTTCGATCCATCTCCATATCAGATTTCCAGTAATCCGAAGTGACCAAATTGGCAACAGAGCATTTCCGCAAAACAAAAATGGTACCATTAGAATCAACTGATAGCGACGTTCAGTTGTTTTTTCCATATCACACTTTCAGTAATCCCAAGTGACCAAAACTTGGCAACGGCGCATTTCAGGAAACTGAAAATAGTACCATTAAAATAGGTTGACGATCTATAATCGAGACGTTTAATTATTTTTTCCATATCAGATTTTCATTAATTCGAAGAGGTCAACTTGGCAACAGGGCATTTCTGAGGGCCCACAAACGCGACGTTCAACTTTATTTTTCACAACAGATATCAAGTAAATCAAATTTTTATCAAAATGGCAATTTATATATTCAATAAATACTTGTATAGATATTATGATGAATGAATATTGTGAAGAATAAATATTCGCAGCAAATCCTAGCAGACTTTGGAATACATTCAGTTGAACATTTCATCCCCAACTTTTTCAACCAAGTCGCTTTTTCTGTGCCATCAGCTGGAAACCCAAAGATAAATCCAAATTTTGATAGACATTGTTTGGACTTTTTGGCAACCTTTTTTTTAATGAATCATCCAAAAACCTTATGAAGTAGTAAATGTTTCAGGGGGTGTCTATTTCATTATCTCCACATACAAGGGTTTGAATAAACCTATTAATTTCATGTTTTTTCGGCGAAAACAGATTGATACCCACTGTAACGCCTATGGTACTTACGAATGGAATTTGATGTTCGGGTTCGAAAACATGGATTATTTGCAAACCCATCAAGATTGCACCATTATGATTCTCTGTCTATTATATTGCCACTATATAACACAAATGAGTTCAAAAAACACTATTTCAACAATAATCTCACAAAAAGGCAATGACAGAATATTAGAGAACTGTCAGAAGTTTACTTTGTGGAAAACATAAACATTGATTTTTAAACTCTACATACCCAAATGAAGACGCAAGTAATGATTTTCTTCGATAGTTTGGAATCTAAAACTTGTGAGTAATAAAGGTTCAGGTTGCATGATAATGTCTCCATCACCATCCTTCATTCTTTGATTGTTATTGAATGGAACAGGTTTAGTGAAACAATTTTGTCTGTGTAAAGACTTATCACCTACGAGATGTGACAACGCTCAACTCAATATCACGACTACAGATTGCTACCATCCACGACTTCAGACCGGGATGTAAACAGCTAGGTCCAGTACAATACTTTTCCCGCTGCCGACACTGTAAATAGTCCATACATGCTTAGCAACAAAACAGGTAAATGGCCTATATCATTCGTTTACTAATTCATCTTGACAACGGAATGTAAATAGTGTCATTTACATGCCTAGGGTAATAATGACTTTGACTTTGACAAGTAATACCTTCAGCTTCATTCATATCAATTTTTAGGTTATGAGACCTTTTGAATATTATTGTTGTCTGCTTATTCGGTAACTTAGTTACACGCACAAGCAACTTAGAATGAAATAGCGAACGAATAATCATGAAGAAAGGGTAAGAAAACAAACTTCAATTGAGGCAAATTTTGAGAAATGTCAACAAGCAGCGGGAAAAACGTAATAAGTAACACGGAATGTATCGACTGTTATCATCCTCGGCAAGCGACAAGCCTCGGCTTTGCCTCGGCTCGTACTCGCTCACCTCGAATGTTAACACGTCTTTACATTCCTTGTTACTTAAATAACTATTATAGGTCCATGGTCTACACCTAGTAATGGTACCATGTGATCTTCGGCTTTTTATTTTTTATTAAGAAATAAAGTCCTTTATTATTATTATTAATTTGTATATATCTATTATTCCCGTGTTGGGTTACGCACATCCTAATTCAAACAACAAAGAATAATTATAACTATATGTTCCAGAGCTGAGAAAAGCTGTTAATTTTTCGGTTAGGATGAAGTAATAATGAAATTTGAAGAAATTTCTCCTGTCCGGCGGCAACGCTGTGAGAATATCCAGCATCGCCAAAGTCGTATCTCAGGAGTTGATACATTATTGGATTACCGTGTCAGCGGTGATGAAGGAGGCGTTGCGGTCTCGCATCCGTGGGGCCCTTGTTCTAGGGTCTTGCTCCCTTGCCGCCACCATAATGTCCCTCACAAGGAGCCTTATGCAACTTCTTATAAGAAACTGTAACCGTTATAGTGCAGTGATTTTCACTCATTTCTCAACTGAAGTTGTATATTTATATTTCATATCTACGAGGATGTATTGATATCTAGTTAGCCTAGACCAGTTCCCTGCATAAACAGAATATTGCGTTACCATGGCAACGAACAATGACAGTGTGAAGTCTGACGTCAAGAAAGTAAACCAGAGTAACGCAATAAATTAAAAGAAAAAATATGTCCACCGAAATTGTGAAAATCGAAAAATTGGAGTATTGAGCTATCAACAAGTACCCGTATTCAAAAGGGTTAGAGGTAAGCAGATTTACGAAGATTATGCTCAATACCCTTGGTGATCAATGTCCTTCGTATGCGACCGTGAAAAATTGGTCTGCAAGCGTCAAAAGAGATAAATTTTCCATTGAAGATGATGACCGATCGGAAAGGCCATTTTCTGTGTCAGTCCCCGAAAATATCGAATTGGGCTAAAACGGATATCTGAAGCACTGAATACGAACGTGTTCTCATATAGTTCACGTCAATTTGGTCGAGAAAAATTGCTGCAAAATGGATCCCCAAATGTTTGAATGTTGACCAAAAGCGTGAAAGGGTAGTAGCATCGCGTTCGATCTGTGCTCGATTTGAAAACGATGTAGACTTCTCAAACCGAATTGTTACTATGGATGAGACTTGGGTACATTTCTACGATCCAGAAGCAAAGCAACAATCGATGGAATGGACACTCCGGTTCTCCAAATCCTAAGAAGTTTCGTGTCCAAAAATCTGCTGGAAAAGTTCTTGCTTCAGTTTTTTGGGATTGCCATGGTGTAATCATGATTGATTTTGCCAATTTTTGCCAATTTTTGGTATTTTTGGATAACTGGAAATCTTATATGAGGATAGTTCTGAGTGGATGATTGGGCAATGTTGCCAAGTCATAGGCGCTGAAAATCATTAAAAAATATTTAAGGAAATTTTGCTCAAAAATACCATTATAAATATTCATCCTTTTCAATTTCCATTATCAATTTTTGAAACAATTTTTTGAAATGTGATGACGCATGATCCAAAAAACCATTTTTATTTCATTTATGTTATCTCGTTTTAAGTTAAAATGAAATACAGTAGAAATTCTTGAAATAACTGAATGATGCGAAACAAAGTTGAAATGGAAGTTCTGGATTCTCAGTCACAATGTCACAAATTATCATACTACTTACAGCTCACCGACTATAAATGGTCAGGAGTTTGACATCCACTTCATTTCCATGGAAACAAAATTTACAGCGTCTTTTTCTGCTGGAAGTTTATAAAATGCGAGCGCAGCGAGCATCTGCTGTGATTTTTTTTTTTATACTAATCAGTGATCAAATTACCAGCAACTTGAATTGCTAGGTTAGGTTGTGTCTCTTTTTTTAACGCTTAGAAATTCGGTCCATAGCCGAAAACGTAAGCAGTTTTTCTTCTGGTAATTTATAACAGCGCATTTCCTCAAAACAAATATGGCACCATCAGAATCGAATGAAAATTTATATTTTCCGTTCTATCGTGGTGGCATTTAATATGTGTAAATTCATCATGAATGATAAATAAAGAGGAAATAAAATCTTCCAATTTACACAAAAATATACTTGTAACGTGCTTACAATTGTTTCAACACACGGTGTCATCATCTGAGCGAGTTATCAACTAAAGAAACGTCAAAATCACTTTCTTAAATATTAAAATAACATGCATGAAATTTCACTAATGACATTTGCAGGTATGAAATTTCTTAATGACATATAGCTTGGATTAGGGAGCATTTGAGTAGTTACTAGTGAGATAATTAATTATAGGTGAATTGTACAGGTCAATTTGGTCATTGAGAACTAAATTGCTATTGTTACGTAAATGTTTCTTGATTTCTATGGATTCTAATATGTTTAATTTTTGACCTTTAGGTTGAATATGCAAAATTTCAGGGTTATGTGTGACGTTATGGTTATTGTCAATAAGGTGGTTGGCATAGTTTGAGTCCTGTTTATTTAATCTGTAACTTCTCAAATGCTCACCGAATCTTTGATTAAAACTACGGCCTGTCTGGCCTATATATAATGCATTGCAATCCTCACACTCAAGTTGGTAAACCCCCGACTTCTTGAATTTATCCCGTACAGACTTTGCGTTGTTAATAAAGGAATATAAGTTATTGTTGGTTTTGAATGCAACATTTATGTTCCGTTTCTGAAGGAAACGGGATATTTTGTTCGTATGCTGACCAAGATATGTTAGACATGCAAAACGTTGATCGGTTTTTACTTTGATATGCGGGTATATTAAATTTAGAGTTTTCTTGTTTTGTTTTTGTTTAAACAGTCTATCTATAATTGATGTTTCATATCCATTATTTACGGCGATTTGTTTAATTCTGTTTAACTCACACTTGAAATCTAAATCGCTTTGAGGTATATTTTCCAGTCTATGAATCAAAGAATGATATGCTGCTAGTTTGTGTGATTGTGGGTGCATGGAGTGTTTATGTATTGTGGTGTCTGTATGTGTGGGTTTGTGATATATAGAGAAGCCGTGCGTGTTATTTTTACGAGAGATAGTTAGATCTAAGAAGTTTAGTGAATTGTTATCATCCTCTATTTCTGATGTGAATTCTATGTTAGGATTGAGACCGTTCAAATAATTAAGAAAAATATTTAATTGACGTACCGTTCCAACCCAGCAAACGAAAATATCATCTACATATCGATACCAATATTTGAACAAATGTTTAAATTTAGATTTATGAATTTGCTTTTCCAAGTGGTTCATAAAGATTTCGGCAAGTAAAGGGGATAATGGTGAACCCATGGGGAGGCCGGTTTTCTGCAAATAGTATTTATTATTGAATTCCAGGTAATTTTGGTCTATGCACAATTTGGTTAAATTTAGGATTTCTTCTGTGATACTTGGGAGATTGTTGTGCTGTTCCAGCAAGTCTTTGACAATGTCTAATGTTAATGCGGTTGGAATACTTGGAAAGAGGTTTTTGACATCAAACGATACAAATTTACAGTTACTATTGAGCTTAATATTTTCTATATTATTTACTAAGGAGCTTGAGTTTTTTATGCTAAATTCTGAATTAAAATTCGTATATTTTGGAATTAGACTGACCAACTTGGTTGCCACTTTCTGGCAAGGGGCATCAATATAGGAGCACACCGGTCTTATCGGGTTGTTTTCTTTATGAATTTTCAATAAACCATAAAGAGAAGGAGGTTTTGGGTTCATAATTGTTGACCTAGTTTTTTCCCAATCACGTAGAATACAGTTGGTGTCTCTTAGGGTAGTTCTGACTTGCTTTTGGAAATGATTTGTGGGATCAGATTTTAGTTGTGTGAATTTATCGGGATACAGACACCACAATACATAAACACTCCATGCACCCACAATCACACAAACTAGCAGCATATCATTCTATGATTCATAGACTGGTAAATATACCTCAAAGCGATTTAGATTTCAAGTGTGAGTTAAACAGAATTAAACAAATCGCCGTAAATAATGGATATGAAACATCAATTATAGATAGACTGCTTAAACAAAAACAAAACAAGAAAACTCTAAATTTAATATACCCGCATATCAAAGTAAAAACCGATCAACGTTTTGCATGTCTAACATATCTTGGTCAGCATACGAACAAAATATCCCGTTTCCTTCAGAAACGGAATATAAATGTTGCATTCAAAACCAACAATAACTTATATTCCTTTATTAACAACGCAAAGTCTGTACGGGATAAATTCAAGAAGTCGGGGGTTTACAAACTTGAGTGTGAGGATTGCAATGCATTATATATAGGCCAGACAGGCCGTAGTTTTAATCAAAGATTCGGTGAGCATTTGAGAAGTTACAGATTAAATAAACAGGACTCAAACTATGCCAACCACCTTATTGACAATAACCATAACTTCACACATAACCCTGAAATTTTGCATATTCAACCTAAAGGTCAAAAATTAAACATATTAGAATCCATAGAAATCAAGAAACATTTACGTAACAATAGCAATTTAGATCTCAATGACCAAATTGACCTGTACAATTCACCTATAATTAATTATCTCACTAGTAACTACTCAAATGCTCCCTAATCCAGGCTATATGTCATTAGGAAATTTCATACCTCCAATTGTCATTAGTGAAATTTCATGCATGTTATTTTAATATTTAAGAAAGTGATTTTGACGTTTCTTTAGTTGATAACTCGCTCAGATGATGACACCGTGTGTCGAAACAATTTTAAGCACGTTACAAGTATATTTTTGTGTAAATTGGAAGATTTTATTTCCTCTTTATTTATCATTTATATTTTCCATTCAAAATTTCTATCAAGATTTTCTGAATGATTTCCCGCATCCATAACTTGGCATTAGCGCATTTCCGCAAAGTCAAAATGTCATATTAGGAACCATTTGATTGAACAGTGTCTACTTCGATATCAGATATCAGATTTCCAGTAATCCGAAGTGACCAACTTGGCAACAAAGCATTTCCGCAAAACAAAAATGGTACCATTAGAATAGGTTGAGGGTCTATAATCGAGATGTTCAACTGTTTTTTCCATATCAGATTTCCAGTAATCCGAAGAGGTCAGGACAGGGCTTTTCCGCAAAACAAAAATGGTACCATTACAATTGACCGAGGGCCCACAATCGCGACATTCATTTTTTTTCATAACATATTTCCATTTAACCAAATTTTTACCTTAATTTTTTTATCGAATCAAATGGGCGTTCATTTATCTCTTCGGTACCTTCTCATCAAAGGCATTCACTGTGATATTCCATACATCTGTCCGCAGCAAATGTACAGTTGTGTGCATAAAAAAGTCATACACGGTACGACACTAATTGAGACATTGCAACAATTGCACTAGTAAAATGTTAAAAGTGCATTACAGAAAAAATAGGTCGAAATATGATGGCTTTGTGCTAAGGCCGAATATGATTGTGATGATCCTTTTTTGAGATATAAAAATCCTTCGGGCGAAAATGGAATTTTTTCCCATTCCTTCGCCATAATTTTAATAAATGGCCTTTTTTATGGCGAAACCTTGAGTCGACTGATAAGGATGTATAAATAATATCTTGTTTACATTATACACTTTTCATATAACATGGCCAAAAATTTTTTTCATCTTTGTATAATATGTAGTCTCACATTATTCTAAATGGAAAAACCTATTGTTTTTATTTGAAGCAGAATTTTACACACAAATCTCGTGCAGAATAAAACCGAACGATTATAGAAAAAAATTTAATATTACTAATAAATGAATTCATTTGGTGAATATTCATTAATTATAAGTTCCGTGCTTAAGCTCCAAGTAGTTATTTGAATTCTCAATTTGCAAATAACAAAACTGTAACAAGAAAAGTTCAATGAAAGTCAAATTGACACTTTACAAAATATGTTCAACATGTCTTCCATTCTCTTGAATGCAGAGCTGAATTCTATTTTTGAAAGACCGTTCCACCCTGCGCAAGACAGCTGGTGTAATGCTGCGAAAAGCAGTCGTTATTCTAAGTCGCATATTTTCGGATGAAGATAGTGGCTCAACGTAAACAATATTTTTTATGTTTCCCCATAAGAAAAAACCCAGTTTTTTAAATCTGGTGATCTAACAGGCCACCTGACAGGTCCATTTTGTCCTATCCATTATTGGGAAATACCTCATTTAAATTATCTCTCACTTCTCCTGAATTGTGAGCAGGGGCGCCGCCATCCTGTTGTAACCACATTCTATGGCGAAGATCAAGAGGAATATCCTCCAACAAACCTAGAAAATCATTTCGTAGGAAATTGAGATACTTTGCTCCATTCAGATGTTCTTCAAAAAAGTATGGCCCAATAACGTATTCTCCAACGATTCCTCCCCACACATTTATAGACCACTTATGTTGATAATCCACCTGCCTCAATAAGTGGGAATTTTCTGTCGAATATTATTGGTAATTATGTCGATTTACAAATCCATTTTTATGGAATGTCGATTTACCAGACCATAACATCATTTTTCAAAATCTGCATGTAGTAGTTCCTGATATAATTGAACATGAAATGGATGAAAACGATGCTTCTTCAAAACTCGTTGTACTGATCTCTCACTCATATCCACTATTTCTCCAATCTGCCGTTGACTCCTACGAGGATCTTCTTCAACAGCAAGGAAAACTCCCAATTCATTATCCTCATTTCAATTTTTTGAAAAATAAAGCTTTTTGAAAAACTTTTGATATTAACCATTTTTATTTACAATGTTTGGCAAGCTGTTTTTCGCACCCTGTACATCACAGGTCAATTTTAGATATATCGTTTGAGAGAGTCACCAACGGACATTGTTTGACCAACATCGAATTTTAATGGGACTTTGCACCACTTTATAATTTAAAATATAATGAGTGACAAATTTTAGAAGAAAAAAAAGCTGGCATGCTAAAAATCTCGAAAACCGTCAATATTTTCGAAAGAAAGACTTCAATAAAGTACGTTTTATTTTCCATATAGAAACCGCAAAACTTATGAAAAATACAGGTTTCCATATAAAAAACAAAGTTGAGACCCGCTATGGAAACTCAAGGGGTAACACAGAACATAAATATTTATTAAATAACAACTGGGATACTGGGGGAGAAGTTAAATATACATTTGAAAATAAGGGACATTCATTAATGAAATATGGGACAAATAAAACTCTTACCTCAAACCATCACTAAACCAATACTCTAAGGCCAAAAGAGCCCAGCCTATTAGGCTAACAGAGCGCTGAGGCTCTCTCATCTATAGTAGTCCATTACTAACCCTCTTATCGTTCCATTCATCTTGTATGTATATAAGTAAATGTTTATATCATTCGGTCAACGATTTCAGCTCGTCACGCGACTTTGCTAATTTCAATATCGGTCGGATATGACAATGAATTTCTATCGTGATCGAATTAATAAATAACAAGAGTGAATGGATCAATGCACTAAAATAATTCACAACAGTATTTTCAGCACCAGCTAACTATACGCATGATTTTCCCGCACTATAATATCCCTTTGAGGGAACCCTCATGATACTGCTTAAGACGCTATACTATCTCTCATATTAAACTTCCTGGCCAGTTTTATTAAAGTGCTTGGATTAAAGTGGATTCTAGTTGAATAAGAGTTCTCTCATAGACAAGGTGGAGGAATTATGTCTTCAAGAAAGAGATGATGCCCAATTGGACTTTATTACACCATTAAAATGGAAAAACTGTTCATTTTCTTTCATGGCTTCTGTAATGGCCGGAATTAGTTGGGTGGGCACTTAATGATCTGGAATTGTCCATTATTCTCGAAACGATGATGTATAAGAAGGAACTTGTAGCAAACAAAGTTTATGTTGATCGGCATTATGCTGTTCCAAAACTACTGTTGCTTTTTTTTACTTGATTGAGCGGTGCTGGGTTGAATCAGAAAAACATATTTCGTTAGATAAAAATTCTCAATTGAAAATTGAACCAATACATGACTCCTCTGGAAATGGAAAAACCCTACGATAAAATTGAAGTTACTTTTTTGTAATATCTAACAGAAAACAACTACCTACTTCCCCGGCTAAAGCCACGCTGGACATTGAACTCCATCAGATAGATATTGAGAAAGACCCTATATAAATTGAGATAAAAAGTCTGAAAGTGAAAATTTGCATTTTCATTCAGATAGTTGATTATTTATTAAATGTCCAGTTTCCATTGGAGATTCTTATCTATGAATGAGATAAGGGAGAATGTTATTCAGAACTATCACTCACAGAAAATCGTTCGCTAGGCCTCCAATGTGATAAGATAAGAATGAAAATGTACCACTATATTACTCATTTCTGAACAATTAGAAGAATTTGATTTTTTTATCGAGATCAGCACCCCTATCAAAAGCGTATCGTCGTTTCACATGAATGTCAACGACTGCCATGAAAGAATTCCAGCCAAAAGAAGTTTGTGTAATAGCTTATTCATTTTTAACGATCAGAATTAATACGACGCAATAAACTCAAATTGAGAATTATAGCTTAATACAGCTAGGATATTTTCAGGATCCTCAGAATATGTGAATGAAAGGAATGCACTTTATTAGTATGATAGTTGGTTCATTTCTCAGAAATAAAACATCTACAGCTAGATCAGTCCTTTCTTTCCATATGATTGCAAATACATATTTTCACAGAAAATACAATAATTTTCAATAAAAACAAATAATACAACGGATAAAACTCCAAATACTTTACTTATAATATATTAGATGAATCGGGAAGAAGTATCACAAAGTCATCTCCACAACTTAAATTATAACAAATTTTCAAATGGGAGGGTACATGTTTCTGATTCAGCTAGAATTCATCTTCAGCCTTATACAATATAAGTTCTACAAAAATTAATTTTACCTGATATAATCATATATACTGAAGATCAAGAATTACTTACATGGAGAGGAAAACATCCTTTTTTATAAATTTAAATGTTGAATGGAGGAAACTTAACTATAATTTGTTGGTATGTCCAATGCCCTAGAATTGAGGTTGAGATATAATGGTAATGGTAGCAAAGATAATGATAACTCACCAAGCACGAAATCTAATACATGGTCCGGAGACACATGATTTTGTAAGATGTTAGGGTTTTTTGTCCTTCCACCATTCGTCAAAAAACATCATATTTTTAAGAAAAGTTGACTCGAATATTATGAATGTAGCCCGAGTTGTCGAGAATCAAATGGAAAGACAATTGATATATGCACGTCAGCTGTCAAATCATGGATCATAGAACAATACTAGGGGATAGAACACCACAAACGTGTACATACTTCTGTGATGAATTGAAGAGTAAAATTTTGTAAAAAATATATTAGATTGAATAAGTGTTAAAATGAATTCCTATTCAAATATATTTTGCATCAGAATTTGATATCAGCAACTGCCTTGTACTGATTGACTGATTGATCTGTTATCATCAAAATCAATGAACCTATTTCGAATCATTTTTATTAGTTATAATGAGTGTTCCAAATGATCAAAGTTGAACTGGGCGAACTGTTAACATAATATAATATAATAATAATAATAATATAATTTATTTACCATGAAATTACAAAATTTTCGATTGTGCGTTACATTAATTATATAGCACATGGTGAATAAATGGGAGAAAGCCCACAAAAGTAAAACTTGTGCGTGGGCTGATTTTTCCATCTATATGTTTGTGCGCTAGTTGGAGCTTGGTTCAAGTTTTCATAAATATAATTCATTCAAGTAAATGATGTGAATAAAACTGTATAATATAGCTATAGACTAGTAAAATTTGTAGAGTATTATTTTATGTGCATGTTGATATACAAGGACTCGCGCATATACATATACATGTAGACATTAATTTGTATTAGTAAAAATAGTAAAAAAATAGTAAAAATTGTAAAAATTGTAAACATTATAAAAATAGTAAAAATAGTATTAGTTATAAAATAGTAAAAATTGTAGAATTTTATTTTATATACAACATGTAAACACATAAGGACTTACGCATGTACATGTACATACGGTTACAGGGACTTATATACATTACATCAGAATAAGAATAAAAGATTAAACACTGTTACAAATGGAAACTTGTTTTATTACTAATGTAAGTTGAGTGATGTATTTTATGACCTATTTTTGTATAAAATATTAGATATGTAATTGTAGGGGAGAGTCAGTAGCCAATTTGTAATCAGCTTTTTAAAAAAGTTATATGAATGTATTTTTTTTATATCTGGTGGTAGTTTATTGAATAGTGTAGGTCCAAGGTAGGTAAAACATTTTTGACCAATTGTCTTTTCTGCTCGGGGTATAGTAACGGCATTTATTCTGTATCTAGTATTATAGGGATGGTTGATTGAAATCAATTATTCTTTATGTTTGTATTGTTTCAACAGAATTGTTTTGGCGAATAACTGACTCATACTCAATACTTCTAATTCAGAAAATAAGGCTTCAGAAGAATATCTTCTTGGTTTTTTATAAATATTTTTCAATACGCTTTTTTGTATTTTTTCCACTCTGCTGAAGTTGGTTGCCGACGTAGAACCCCAGGCAATAAGTCCGTATGTCAGGTGAGATTCCACCAAAGCATGGTATAATATTTTCAGATATTTCAAGTCGATAAAATTTGCCAGATTTTTGAATTTATAGACCATAAACCGGAGTTTTTTTATTACGAAATGTGCCTGTTCGTCCCATTTCATGTGGCAGTCTATGATTATTCCTAGATATTTAATTTTCAGTGCTGACTTTATACTTGTTTGTGTATTGGTGGTATCATTGATTTTTATGTCCTGATATGAAGGTAGGTTATTACTGTATGAGGTGAAGGGGATGAAGAATGTTTTTTTGAAGTTTATTGTGAGTAATTTATAGTTGAAAAAATTTGTGATGGTCGAGAAATCCATTTCTATGGTATTTTTAAGTGAAACCCAGTTCGAGTCTTCATAAAAAATTGCCGTATCATCAGCAAAGCTGATGATTTCTCCTTTAGTTTCTTGTTCGAAAAGGTCGTTGAGGAACACGTTAAAGAGAAGTGGGCCTAGTACGGTTCCCTGTGGTACGCCAATTCCAATATTTCTTGGGTCGCTTAGAGTTCCATTTATATTAACACGTTGCGTTCTGTTATATAAGTAACTTTTCATTAGGTTATACGAGATTCCCCGAAGACCAACATTCTCGAGGGCCAGAAGAAGCTGTTCATGGTTTACTGTGTCGAATGCTTTTGCGAGATCGACAAAAATACATATAGAAGTTTGTTTCTTATCTATGGCATTGTTTATCATTTTTGTCAAGCTCGCAATCGCATCCGCTGTAGAGCGGTTTTGTCGGAATCCGTACTGTTTTTCTGAGATGACTTCGTATTTGTTGAAGAAAGAGTTTATTCTTTTCTGGATAATTTTTTCGAATATTTTGCATATGCTGGAAATGAGCGATATTGGGCGATAGTTCGACATGTCTAACTGATCTCCGTTTTTTTTAAAAATAGGTGTTATGACTGCATTCTTCAGTATGTCAGGGAACTTTCCGTCATTGATGGATTTATTTATAAGGAAGGTTAATATGGGTGCTACTTCACGACTTACTACCTTGAGAGTTTCCGCTCTTATACCATCTAAACCAGGTGCTTTGTTATTTTTTAGGGTCATAATCATGACATATGACATGATATTAATGATAATACATAATAATGATAATACTCCCTCATAAACATACAGAGAGTGTTCCCAAAGGCATAGCCTGTGCGGGTATAGGACGGCTGTTATCATTATTTGCCGTGTCGCTCCAGGCGACTAGTTGATGTTTAGTGGCGTATTCACTTTTCAGCACGAACCAAAAGAAGTGTTTATTTTTTCAATCCAGTTATCTCACAACGAATTGCCTTCTTTCATAACAAAGTAGCCAGTATCAATGTTTTGTATTGAATCAACATTGAGCCTTAATAACTTTATAAAAGTACAATGCGACGTTGTCAGATTCCCTAAAATTCCTGCATACTGAATACTCATGAATATGAAATGTTTATATTGAATAGTTTTCAGAAGTATTGGCGCCCTAGAGACTGGCAATTGTGTTATCAATCATAATAATAATATTACTTCGTCATAAACACAAGAAGAGTGTACCAGTGTGAAGATATTTAGCAAGAAATACGCAAGCGGAGCGAGCACGCCTATTCCTATAACTACTATACAACTTATCTCTTACTTCTTGGTGAAGATATCTAACAAGAAATACGCGAGCAAAGTGAGCGCGCGCATTCCCATCACTACTTTCTCGAATTCTGTCAACCTTGAGTAGAAAATTTCATCCCATATTTGTTAATGAAAAGACCAGAAATACGCGAGCGAGGCGAGCGCGCGCATTCTCATCACTACTTTGTCGATTTCTCCCAACTTTGAGCATAAACTTTCATTGTCACAGAACCGTCAAAAAATATGGCTCTACTATGGTATTCCTGAGAATCCCAGCCCACACAGTTACTTTTTGGGTATATTGGGATTATCTGTTAACCAATAACGACAATTTTGCGTATTCATAGTACCGTTTGTAAAAAAAGTTGATTCGTCGGAAAATAAGACATTAAATAATTCAAACTCATTATTTTGATTACACTCTTCTTGCATGATTTCACATAACTCATTGCGTCTATCAAAGTCGTCTTCATTAAGTTCATGTATGAGTTTGATTTTATATGGATGTAATTTGACTTTTCTAAGAATTTTCTGCACAGCACCAAGACAGATCTTATTACTGTCAGATAAGGTTGTAATTGAACAATGAGGATTTTCTTCAATTCCAAATAATACATTCAATTGAGTGTCTTCGGCAATGGTAGGTCTGCCACTCTTAGGCTCATCCCTTACCTTACCAATTTCATTACATTTATGTAATATTTTGCCTACCGTCGATTTGCTTATTGGTTTTCGATTAAGATATTTCTGCCATACTTCTTTTACAATTGCCGTAACCTAAGATCATCAGAACTTCAATTCTGTTTTTCTGACAGCATACCATCGTTATTTCAACTAATTTCGTTTAAGGTAATATTTTTCCGAAAGTTATTACTGCAGACTTATAAATCGATATGCTACAAAATAAATCAATTTAAGTCATATGCAATGGTAACTAAGAACTGATTGTCTGGTTGCTAAGGGCTTTTGGATGTTTTCATAGCCTATTACTCAAGTATGGCAACATACTAATAATAGTAAAACTGGTTAAAATGAGGGTATAATCCTTCTTGAGGAAGTTTAACATACTGAGTTCCAATCAGTTTGGCTTCCAAGCCGCAAAAAGTACAAATGATGCGATTTTTTCCTTTCTAGAAAATCTTTACCTCAATCTGAACGACAGAGAGGCAGCTGCGGGAGTTTTTTGTGACTTATCCAAGGCGTTTGACTGCGTAAATCATAGAACACTGCTGAAAAATCTTGAAATATATGGATTCAGAGGTAATGCATTGTCATGGTTTAGATCTTACTTAACTGAACGTCGCCAAAATGTCTTACTTAATGGGATTGAATCCAATGAATGTGTTGTCAACTCTGGTGTCCCACAGGGCTCGGTTCTGGGACCTCTCTTATTCTTGTTGTATGTCAATGATTTGACCAGGGTAAATTCACAATGTTTGCGGATGACACCACAATCCTATGGCATGACAAATCAATAACCGATCTTTTCGGTCACATCAGTGTAGATGTAATAAGGGTGAAAGAGTGGTGTGATGCAAATCTCCTATCATTCAATATCAATAAAACGAACATTGTATCATTCAAGCCATCAGTTATGGAATTGACTAATTCGAGCACTGCTTTCGCCGTACTTCTATCTTTTCTAAATCCAAACTGTCTGTCTGTCAAAATATTTGTGGGTTCTAGAAAATTAATAATTCTTATTGCCATGACTGGAAGTAGTGCAATTGGTCCGTAGTTAGAAGGAAAGTTGATATCGTAATTTTTTTGAATCGGATTTATTTTCGCAATTTTTCATTTGGATGGAAATACACCAGTTTTCAAAATCTACACCTTTTTCAATTGTAATTCAGAAAGTATAACATGTATTTCAGAAAGTATAATTTGTAATTCAGAATACTAAATTGTAATTCAGAAACCGTAACATGTAATTCAGATTAGTAAATTGTATTTCAGAAACCGTAACATGTAATTCAGATTAGCAAGTTGTATTTCAGATTGTGTAACTTGTAATTCAGATTAGTGAATTGGTAATCAGAAAGTGTGACATGTAATTCAGAAAGCGTGAGTTGTAATTCAGAAAGTGTCAACTGTAATTCAGAAATCAAGAACAACCCGTAATAGAACGGAGAGCTGACTACGTAGAAATTTTTGTAGTACTCAGTACAATCCCGTTTTTTCCCTTTTTTTTCGATTTTATTTTTTCCCCGCTCTGTTAACGAATTCTAAAAACTGAAATTTGAAGAGTAGGTAGATTTTGTCAAAGGGTATTTGCTGCAAAAAAAATTGGATTTTTTTAATAGTTTGGGAGATCTATCGATTCCCCGGTTATTTTGGAATATTTCAAGGTAGGTACATTGATTTTATGGAAAAACATTCATTCACATTTTTTGTAGATTTTCTGAAGGCAATCAAAAAAGATATCCTGATAAATTTGGAAAATTTTGAGCGTTTCCGAGATTTTTCGAATTTAAAAAAATTTCAATTTTTTTGCTCATATTTTTCAAGTTTCCTCAGTTTTCCAATCATTTTTTTGGAAATTTTTAGTTTACATGATTTGTTTGCATTTTCCAGCTCTATCCATTGCACTATTAAAAATTTCATTTCAGTCATCGGTACGGTTTTTATTCGTGTTTTTTTTCTTTTCGGAAAATTGCCCGGGAAATCGTTATGCAATTTCCGATCCTTCTCAAAATCTATACAGACCCTCATTGCATATTGACGCATATCTCAAAAAAATCAATCAAGTCAAACAAACAAAACTAATGAAGACCACGGGTGTGAAAGCAGCAACGGTTTTTTTTTTTTTTTTTTTTCGTTTCAAGTATAACCGCTGCTCCAGGTTTTTCGACGGCACTGAACTATTGTGAACCTGCTGAATATGTTCCATGGCATTAAATAATTTGTGAATCAAAAACTACCCCTCCACACCCCTCTAAATTAGAATAATCAGCCCTCCCTCGGGAAGTCAAATTTTCTGATCAAGCAGTAAAGGAGAAGTGTTGTGCAACATTTTGACAAAATTTGTTGGTGCTCCGACGTCGACTTCATTCATATTTCGAATTATTAAGAGAAGGGTTGCTAATTACACCCCTTGGCTCCCTCGGAAAGTCGAATTTTCTGATCAAGCAGTAAAGGAGAAGTGATTTGCAACATTTTGACAAAATTTGTTGGTGCTCCGACGTCGACTTCATTCATATTTCGAATTTTTAAGAGAAGGATTGCTAAATACACCCCTTGGCTCCCTCGGGAAGTCGAATTTTCTGATCAAACAGTAAAGGAGAAGAGTTTTGCAATATTTTGACAAAATTTGTTGGTGCTCCGACGTCAACTTCATTCATATTTCGAACTTTTAAGAGAAGGGTTGCTAAATACACCCCTTGGCTCCCTCGGAAAGTCAAATTATCTGATCGAACAGTACAGGAGAAGTGTTTTGCAATATTTTGACAAAATTTGTTGGTGCTCCGACGTCGACTTCATTCATATTTCGAATTTTTAAGAGAACGGTTGCTAAATACACCCTTTGGCTCCATCGGGAAGTCGAATTTTCTGATCAAACAGTAAAGGAGAAGTGTTTTGCAATATTTTGACAAAATTTGTTGGTGCTCCGACGTTGACTTTATTCATATTTCGATTTTTTAAGATAAGGGTTGCTAAATGCACCCCCTAGCTAACTCGGGAAATCGAATTTTCTGATCAAACAGTAAAGGAGAAGTGATTTGCAACATTTTGACAAAAGCGAAATTATTTTATTACAATACCTTAATTTGCCGGAAGTCAGTTTACGCTACAACCGCATTATTCACCCACCCACTTTCAACCCTGTCGTCAGTAAAGTTATGCAAAAGGTCTATTTTGTAGAAATTTGTTATTATTTATCATAATAGCCCCCTTTTGGTGTCTCCGGGGTGTCTCCGGAGATTTCGGCTGCTATTTTTGGCCGCTCTTTTCACACCGGTCAGATCTTTGATGGTTTCTGAATTACAAGTGATGGTTTCTGAATTACAATTGACGCTTTCTGAATAACAATTCACTAATCTGAAATTCAAGTTACACTTTCTGAATTACAACTTGCTAATCTGAATTACATGTTACGGTTTCTGAAATACAATTTACTAATCTGAATTACATGTTACGGTTTCTGAAATACAATTAACAATTCTGAATTACAAGTTACGTTTTCTGAATTACATTTTACTAATCTGAATTACAAGTTATACTTTCTGAATTACATATGAAAAAGGTGTAGTTGACAATTTACGTAATTGGTTGCACTGGATAAATTCTCTTTGTACATGACCACTGAGTGATTGTATGTGTCAAGCGAGCCCGAGTTTTTCATGAATTTGATGACTTCTTCAACCTCTGTACTATCAGTTGGATATAATTGCATTGAGTTGTCATCGTTGTATTTAACTTCGTGGAGATATTCTGAAAATGAATTATTGGGTGTGTTTATTTGATTGTTCATATCACTGGTTACATTAATAAAGAAGTCATTAAACTGCTCTGATTCATAATGGACCATAGACATTCGTGGATTTGTCTATTTCTCCTGCTGAAATACGCAACTCAGACATCCTAATTCAAAGTGCAAACTAGGCCCGGTCGAAAATGATTAATGTGTCCTATAAATCAAGAGGTTTCGCTCGGCAGTATGCGTCCAAACAACAAGTTCCTGTGATGAATATTGTTACAGTGTGTTTATGATCACGGGTGACATTACCCTCGTACCGACACTACCGACTATGTTAATGGTAGTCGACACTGTTTGGACTGAATCATATGCAGTTGCTTTGTCATTTGTCAAATGAGAGACGGATTATGAAAGAGCGTGCGTGTTTTTGCGAACACCCTTTGCTAAAACATAGATATAATTTGCTCGTCGCATAATCAAATTAACCGCCGCGTTGGTATGAGAAGAGAAACGCGTGTGTGGGATGAAAATTCTGGTTGATTACAAGGTGTCCCAAGTTATCAAGTTTGCTCGGCACGAAATTTTTTTTTATATCGATGTACTATTTTGATTGAATGAAGATATACCATACAATTATCACCAGAGAGGACTGTACTCTTCTTCAAGAAAATCTTGATCGCGTCAATGTATGGTGCCTCGAGAATAACTTATTCCTTAATGTCTTCAAATGTCATGTTATGTCCTTCATCGCCAAGCTGAATCAAATTCTTTACAATTATTAAATGAACAATATTGTACTGAACCATCCTGAAACCCTCCAAGATCTAGGAGTAACATTTGACAAAAAACTTTCCTCTAGAAATCATATAGAGCACGTCATCAAAAAAAACTTATAGATCATTAGGATTCATCATCAGAGTGACAAAAGAATTTAGAAGAAATAAGAAAACGTTTATGCAACTATATTTCACAATTGTTAGATCAAACTAAGAATATGCCTCAATAGTATGGGCACCGCATTATCTGATACATATACCTAATCCTGAAAATATTCAAAAAAATTTAAGCTTTCGTAATAAAACTTCAATGATTCACTTTAATCATGGTTTCATAAAACTACGAGGATGTATTGATTTCTAGTTAGCCTAGACCAGTTCCCTACATAAACAAAATATTGCGTTACCATAGCAACGAACAATAACTTATTAGAAGTGTCAGTGTAAAGTTTGACGTCAAAAAAGTAAAACAGATTTAGGCAATAAATTAAAAGAAAAAATATGTCCACCGAATTTGTGAAAATCGAAAAATTGAAGTATCGAGCCATCATCAAGTACCTGTATTTAAAAGGGCTAAGAGGTAAGCAGAATTACGAAAATATGCTTGATACCCTTGTTGATCAATGTTCTTCGTTTGCGACCGTGAAAAATTGGACTGCAAGCTTCAAAATAGGTAAATTTTCCATTGAAGATGATGACCGATCGGGAAGGCCAGTTTCTGTGTCAGTCCCCGAAAATATCGATGCAGTTCATGACATGATTTTAAAAGACCGTCGAATTGGGCTAAAACTAATATCTGAAGCACTGAATATTTCATACGAACGCGTTCAACATATAGTTCACGTCAATTTGGACATGAGAAAAATTGCTGCAAAATGGATCCTCAAATGTTTGAATGTTGAACAAAAGCGCGCAAGGGTAGTATCATTGCGTTCAACTGTGCTCGATTTGAAAACGATGTAGACTTCTTAAACCGAATTATTACTATGGATGAGACTTGGGTACATTTCTACGATGCAAATTTGCAACTTAACAAATGCCTCAAAATTATAATTTTTTGTTTACAATGAATTGAAACATATTTATTCTTTCATTTTGAATGAAACAACGCAAAACAGTACCTGTGTTCATTTAGGAAGAACCCAACTTGGCACGTTAAACATTTCCAAATTTTGGGCTCGAAACGCCATCAATTCGACATGATATAAATGTCACTAAAGACTACCAAAACTCGTTGCAATCGGCAAGAAGAGTAAAGATAATGCGTAGGCAACACAATAAACACTGTGGCTACGATGTAAAACCGGTAGGAAAACAAAAGTATGGCTATTAGTAATGTGGTTTTCACTGATAACCAGTAGTCCTCAAAGGGAGGTATCTGCGAATATAATTTTGAGCAAAGAATGGTGTTTTCGAAAGAGCATTTCAGGTCGGCCAGTTTTTAGAAATGTTATCTCTCTCACTCGCCCGGACGTCATACGGGCCATCTGGCTGGCGGTAGAGGTTGCGTTCATCACTGCGCAACAATTTTTATATGATGTTTTTTAAGTATCTACAAACCCAAATTTAATTTGCCAAACAATAATTCGGTTGTTAAACCTCCAGCCAGACCGATTTGAAAGTGAAAAATGATTGGGCATGTTAGAAGAGTAAAGTCAGTCAGGCGCTAGTTGCGCAAGCGAGATAAACCACAACGGCTGTTTGCAGCTTTGGCCGGCTGATGCGCCTGCGCATAAGCCTCACAGTGAATCATGTTTTATGGGGTCTGTGGAATCATGTTAAAAACTGAAGTTAGTGATGATTCTCAGAGTACAATGTGGTACATTTTGTTCCCAAAATAATACCACATCACTTTTCACTTTCAAATCGGTCTAGCTGGAGGTTTAACAGCCAAATTATTTTTTTCCTTTGGTGTTTGTTTTGCAAATTAATTTTGGGTTTGTAGACACTTCACATATAATATAAAAATTTCAGTCATATTAAAATATTTTGAAAAAATAACTTATTTTTTAATCAAAATTAGCGTCTGGCACAGTTTAAACAACGATAAAAATATTTGGCAATAATTGATTCATGTGTCAAAGAGTTCAATTAAAATAATAATAAGAAAAGAAACCTTCTTAAATTATTTTGAAAAATAAATATTTTACCATTTTAGGAACGATGCGCACTGATGAACGCAACTTCTACCGCCAGCCAGATGGCCCGTATGACGTCTGGGAGAAAGAGAGAGGTAACATATCTATAACCTGGCCTTACTGAAATTCTTGTTTTCCCGACGTTGCTGTTCTCGTACTATATTGAATACGTGCCGTATATCCACAACGGAGAACAAGTGATCAAAACTTTTGACACGATTTCTTGTTAAAATGCATTAATGACGAGTTCACAAACCATCAAATTCAATCTCTTACTCGATCCGAAAGTTGTACGGAACGACCCAGTCACAACTATGAAGTTCTGATTTGCGTGAACAAGAACTAATCAAGGACCCCAAAAGGGCACAGCCACAGAGCAGACGATTAATTACCGCCCTTTACCGCCCATCGCGGGCAGATTCAATACAGTTTAGTTTCGGCGAAAGTCAAAGAGACTTGCCATCTCTGTCCACCATGTCGACCACGAATCATTGGAGTATATAGTCTAGGAATACTAATCCGAATAACAAGTACAACCTGCTATTTAACCGATACTGCTTTTCTTTAAATTTTTAAGACGTGTTTTGATGCAGCAAACAATTTTCAGGGTCTAAACAACATCTATAATTTGGCGAGTTTGAATTTTTGTCTTCACATGTTAGGTACAAACAGAGAGAGAAGAGATACTTTTATCTCATAATATAACTGTGTGTTTTGATCTCATTTTTGTACATAATAACGTGAAAAACCTCGAGAGGTGATTCTTCGAAAGAATTCAGGACAAAAAGTTCAAATGAACCTATGTCCCAAACGGCTTCATTTTCGAGGTACTGGGTTGTTTTTTCCGTAATTTTCGACGATAGTTCAAATTGGTCAAGTTTAATAGTGGGCACGAAACAAAACCATTCATTTCCCAAATTATCCACAGATTCCTCCTTTTTTAGAGTCATGCCTCGTTTATTATTTCAGATTTTTTTTTGGTCGACACTGACAGATTCTGTAAAAGGAGTATTCAGTGTTGTTTCATTTTACATCTTATTTTCGTTAGTAGCATTTGATGTTCAGTTTATTATTTTTTTCAGTTTCGTAAAAAATATTTTGGGGTGAATGAAGTGCCTACTAAAAAATATTTCAATTTTGCAAAAACGAGCCATAAGATATATGTGCAAGTCAAAACGTAGACAGTTTGGATTACTTTTACCAGTCATGGAATTCTAGAGTGATGTTCATCTTTATAATGGAAACAAAACAAAAAGACAAAAAATATTTGAACAAATTTCAATCATCACCATCAAATTATATAACATGGCAATATAGCAACATCAAGTTGCCAATACAAATGACAGTATTGAACTAATCGCTTCGAAAACATCTACCTCAAGAACTGGTCGAAAGAAAAATGAACTCTACACGGAACAGGGAATTTTTTTAAAGTTAAAAGGTCTTCGTTTGCCACATATGGAAGCGAATTTATGAAATCATCATAAAACATGCACTGGTGTCGTATTTACTAAAATGTGCTTTGGATGGCCAGATCTCAAACATTTTTGTATCTTGTTCCTTTGTTTAAGCTCTCATCTGTTGCATTTTCAGCAGTCACACTCCTAAAATCCTGAATACATATGCTATTCAAAAACATAGGTTACTCGAGTTTGCTGAGTATAAATGAAAATTTTTCACCCTCTGCTCCGGCTATAACTGCCCGGGAAAAGTCAAAGATTGTCGCCATCTCTGTTCAGCATGATGACCACAAATCATTCGGATATAATAGCGTGGCAAGCGAATGTGGATCTATTATGCCCATCACTCGCTTCAATTAGTCAATGAGAGGAATTTCGTGTCCAGTTGACAGTGCATTGATAATTGCATTCAATACGCGTCATACGATGATGATACTGATCTATTGACTCACAGACAAAGAGCTGGGTAATACATTTCAGGAAAAGTCAAGTTGATTTTTGAAAATATTTAGGGGTTGTGCTGAACTGCAGCGGTTTGAAAATATTGGCATTTCGGTCCAAAACAACAGAACGAACTGACAATATTCCAAAGGATATTGGTGATCGTTTTTTTCTATCAGGTTGGTAATAAATTTTGTTTTTGAATGTTTGAAACACTGAATTGATACTCTGACATTTGTCAAAACTGTCAAGTTCAATTTTTTTAAATTTGAATTTATTGAAAAAATGTTTGCAAAAAAAACAAGCTTGATGCAATGTTGTGTTCCATTTTGCTGAAATGTGTACGAACATACAAAAAAAATTACGTTTCACAGATTCCCGAAAACTAAAGAACTTGCGCGAAAAAGGTTGAATCTTCCCATCGAGAACTAGAATTATTTTATTGTATAAAAATATTTGGAGATCATTTCTAGGAGAGTAAAAGATTGTTGGGTATACACCAGACCTGTTTAGAATGAACTCATTCATAACACATTGTTATAATTGTTGTAAGGTTTTTCCTAGTTGTAAAAAACATGTCATAATAAACTTTGAAAAAGTCACTGTTTTCATATTACTTTGAAAGTAAAACGATAGATTTCTACGAACCATTTTCAGTTTCAATGACACCGTTTATGTCAAAACTCTGATGTTGTGAGTTCCATTCTCGATGTTCAAATTCGACTTTCGAGAAAACAGTTTATTTTCTCAAAAATGTTCCCAATACTTCAACCAAGAAGGGGAAATAATAACTGATAATTCTGTTTCTTGTCTGAAGTTGGTAAGATTCACTTTTGTAACTCTGATGTTGGTGAGTTAACTAAATTTGAGGCATTTTCCTATATCAAACCGTACCCATAGATGAAACTGTTGACTGTTGTCTTTCTACACAATTATCGTCCAATTAGTATAATATCCATAATTGGAAAAATTGTGGAAATGATCCTAAAGGATCGTCTTTATTCTTATTTTGAAAATAGGTTCTTCTTCAGCGAATCACAATTCGGTTTTCGCAAGAAAAAATCTACCACTCAGGCAGCTTTCCATATAGTGACTGACATAGTCGAGGGCCTTGATCAGGGCAGACACACGTCACTAACACTATGTGACCTGACCAAGGCTTTTGACTGTGTATCACATGCATTACTTATAGACAAATTGAGTCACTACGGACTGAGAGGTACCATTTTGGACCTTATTAGCTCTTACCTCAACGATAGATATCAGTGTGTGGATTTGAATAACAGGAAATCAGATCTCAAACAAATTGAACATGGTGTACCTCAAGGCTCCATACTTGGACCATTCTTGTTCCTAGTATACATAAACGACTTATGTCAGTCTATTGCACCGATAAAATGTGTCCTATTTGCTGATGCACCCTCATAAACTCGGGTAAGTCATATGATGCTCTACCTAAAGCTGCCGAACACGATAAGAACGTGGCAAAAAGCTGGTTTACGAGAAATAAATTAAAATTAAATGAAAACAAAACTCAGAATTTGATCGTCTCCTCAAATCCTCTTTATCAAAAAGGACAAAATATTTCACTACTGGGTATTAAAATCGATGATCGATTAAATTGGTCCAGCCATGTGGACTATATGCTTAGCAAGTTATCAAGTGTCTTATTCATATTGAGGCAACTCAAACCTGTCACTAACACGAATGTACTCAAAATCACATATTTTTCTCTATTTCACTCTGTCATATCCTATGGCATTCTTCTTTGGGGTAACTCTAATAATGCAATAAGGGTTTTCAGATCACAGAAAAGGGCAATAAGAATTTTGGCAAATCTTGGCTATAGAGATCATTGTCAACACTATTTCATCAAACTAAGTATAATGCCACTCCCTACCCTTTATATATTTACAGTTCTGCTGGAAATACATAAAAACAGGAGCAATTTTTCTAAGCACTCCGATATACACAATTACAATACCAGATCTGCGGACTTGTTAAATCCTCAAAGACACAGATTAGCTATAAGCTACCAAAACTCTTTAAATCTCACTTTATACAATACTCTCGATAGATCAGTAAAATTACTAGAATTCAAAAAATTTAAAATAACAATCAAAAGATTTCTTCTCGAAAGTTGTTTCTACAGTGTATCGGAATACCTCCAAAAAGCCAACTCTCTTAGAGTCTAGACTTACAAATACTGCAAAGATCCTGCGTTTCGTGTTCTTTCTTTGTTCGTCATATTATAGATACGATGCAAATACTGCAAAGATCCTGCGTTTCGTGTTCTTTCTTTGTTCTTCATATTATAGATACGATTATATATATATATATATCCTGTATTATTTTAATGAGTTTTAGTGAATTAACAGCAATGTATCTCACGTTACAATTTTATTACCTATTGATATTTGATATATTTTTTTAATCTTTATATTTTTTAATCTTTTTACCACTACCATTAATATTTTAACATGTAATTGTTTTGTATTGATATTTTAACATGAAATTGTTTTTGTACTGATTCTGACCTGCCGCAAACATACTGTATGTAACGTGGTTAAATAAACTCTATCTATCTATCTATCTATCTATAATTGTGCAGAGTTACTGGATAATTGATCCCTGATGCTGAGTGAAGCACACAACATAGGAAATGAAACGAATCCCCAATGTGCTTCTCAAATTTGGAAAGAAAGCGAATAACTAGGATTATATCTTCCAAACTTGGAACCATAATCGAACAGAAGGCCTAAATGATAAATAACAGCAGCCATGAAGGCCGGGTTAGATGATGAAGAAGATGATGCAGCTAAATATGAAACTGAAAATGCAGATTTCACATGTTTCTCATGTGGACTTGTTATAAACCCAGGAATCCCTTTCTTGTCAACGTCCCCCGACAGAGTCGGTTTTGATACCATGACCAATATCTACCATTTGTTGGAAATAAAAACTTTTGTATCTAGAGGAATGAAAAAAAACACACTGTGTGAAACAGGGGTATTTCTTGACAACGGTAAGGGAGTGTTAGCTTTAAAAAAAATCAATTAATTTAATGGCAATTAGCTCTTACGGTATCACATTGTCAAAGCCCAGTCCACTGGGCCGAGCTTTGGATCCTGTACCAGTATTAACAAGATTCTATTTTGAATATTTCAAATCCAATAATGAGCTTTATTCAGTCTTCGCCGGCGTTTACTGAGGTTTTGGAGTCGATTCTTGCCACTACTACATACTTTGGCAAAGCACAAGACAGACTGGGACAAATCCGATGACAGTTGCTTAAATAGACTGTTTTCTATCGAATTGGAGCCTCTAGAGACCATACATCCATTTTACTGAAAAGCAGCTATTCATAATTCAACAGACCTCCTTAGGAGTTTTCATTCAAATAATTCCAACTCTTCAAATGACGTGGTGTTACAGGTTTTTCCGGGGTTTCTACAGCGGTAGAAGCGAATGTGCCACTGAATCAATTTAAGCAACCCCGGAGCTCCGATACAGTTTGTTTCATTATTTATTTCTTATTGCTGTTTTTGATATTTTAATAGAAGTTCTTTTAGTTCCAAATACTGATTTTTTTCAACTCCTGTAGTTTTTCCACTTTTCAATATTTTTCTACTTCATAGATCATGTGATCTTTGAGTAGAAAAATGTGCATAAACGTATCGATGTTTCTCTAAAAACACAGGATATCTGATTCGATAAATTTTGATCAATGTCTTGAAGTTGACAGATGACAATTATAATTTACTTGAATCAGTGTTTCCAACATTTAAAAACAAATATACTACCAACCTGACAGCGAAAAAGCGATCACCAATGTATCCTGTGTATTATTGTCGATTAAAAACGAGTGCGTTGATCTCTGAGGAACCCATTCAAGTTTTATATGCAATTTAAACCTATAAAATTGTTGTTGAAATAGTTATTTAGGTCAACCGATTATACCCCTACGCGCAACCCTCGGAAGTCTCCGAGAGACTTGATAACTATCCTATTTCACATTTCACAATTGTATAATGATATTGGCAAGGCAGTTCCAAGAAATTAGAATCTATAGTGGGTGTCCCAGAAGTCGCGCACCCCATTGTAGGGATCGAAAGAGAAAAATATTCTGAGACGAAAACTCCTTGGCCATTTTTCAATCAGATGCATAGATAATTAATTAATGAAAGTGTCCAATCAGGAGCGCGACAGAAGAATAAAAAGTGAGTGGAAAAGCAGTAAGAGAAGCGAGAGTGAGACGCCAGAGCTGCTGCCGGCTTCTATCGCAGTAGACCGAGAGTGGGGACGGACCAACCGTGGACAGCGGATTTGATTGGTTTTCGCGCGCTCCTGATTGCTTTCATTAATTAATTATTAATTGTCTATGCATCTGATTGAAAAATGGCCAAGGACTTTTCGACTCAGAATATTTTTCTCTTCTTCGACTTCTTCGACTTCTGGGATATATATGTGTCAAAGTATTTGTAAACTCTTGAATGGAGTGGAAACATTTTTCATCCAAATATTGTTTCAATTTATACTCTTATATTCAATATTTTCATATCATCCGGTAGTTTGTTGAAAAAATTTGGAACATAATAGTATATACCTTATTGTGATTTTTGGAGTCGATTGGCAGAAATACCAATATTACTTCTATTTCTTGCATTATAATCATGAAATCAAGTGCTCTTTTACATAGATCAAACATGCTAGGGTGAAGACAATTATAATGGATATACAGTGTGTCCCACTTTGAGCAGCCACACCCTCATATTTCGTTAAGCATGAAATAATTCGAAATTTTCTTTGACTCAAGTTGTAGTACTCGGAAATACCTACCTTTATGTTCACGTAACCTTTGTATATCCGTTTTCCACGGCTAACTACGACCAAATGAAAAGTGAAAAATTGGGAAAAACATACTAGGCATTTTTTTATCGCAAAAATAACACCAGATTCTGTTTCAGAACATCTTAAAACCCCCAAATCTCAATGCTTGAATCATTGAGCTCGAAAGCTCTACTCAAGTCACAAAGGCTTACATCAACCTAATCTCCTTCCTCTATTGCCGCTGTTACTATTGCTACAAGAGTTGTTGATTTACCTTACCTAAAATCGAACTGTTCGGGGGACAGCAGATTGTTCATCTCGAAGTGATAAATTAACTGTTTTTTTAAAATTTAATTCGATATAATTGGCACAAGTGATATTGGTCTGTAATTAGACGTGTCTGTAATTTTTATGTGGAGGTAGAACTTTAGAACATTTGATACTCCGCAAATGTTTACCTGTGAAAAGGGAACAAATCCCAACAGTACGAGGGTTGCAATTTATTTATTGAGAATTGACAACACTGGTGTTGCTAGGTGCGATCCAACTGCGCTATCGCAAAGTTTGACATTTTTGACAGTATACGTAATCAGAACTTTTTATCATACATACGCTATTTGTATTGTTAATAGAGATTTGAAAATTTTTTCTCGGCCAAAAATGGAGCTAAATCGTGAACATTTTCGTGCCATGATTTTTTACGATTTTCGACGTGGATTATCTCAACAGCAGTGTGCCGATCAACTTACTGCGATTTTTGCTGATGAAGCACCATTCAAGGCCATAGTATATCGATGGTTTAGTGAATTCAAACGTAGCCGTACTTCGCTGGCGGACGAAGTTAAAGATGGACGTCCAAAATCGGTTGTTGTGCGAGAAAACATTGATGGTGTGTCCGAACTGATAATGCAGGATTGTCATGTGACATATCGCGAGATCGAGGCATCCCTGGGCATTAGTACGACAAGTATACATGAGATTTGTTCTCGTTGGATACCGCACAATTTGACAATCTGTCAAAAAAAGACTCGTGTAAATTGGTGCAAGGAAATGATTACAAAATATGACCGCGGTGCATCAAATGCAGTTTATAACATATACACAGGTGACTAATCTTGGATTTATTGTTATGGGCCCGAAACTAAACAGCAGTCGACTGTATGGGTCTTTCAAAATAAACCAAATCCAACAAAAATTGTTCGTGCTCGCAGCACTCCGAAGCAAATGGTGGCCTCTTTCTTCGGTATAAAAGGTCATGTGGCAACCGTGCCTTTAGAGCAACATAGAATGGTAAACTGTGAATGGTACACTATTATTTGTTTGCCAGAAGTATTCAATGAAATAAGGAAAACGAACCGTCGACGAAGGATAATTCTCCATCATGACAATGCGAGCTCACACACATCGGCTCAAACAATCCGCTATTTGAGCACTCAACACGTTGAATTGATGGGTCATCCGCCGTACAGCCCTGATTTCTATTTGTTCCCTCAAGTGAAGAACAAATTACGTGGTCAACGCTTTTCGACGCCACAAGACGCTGTTTAAGCACTCAAAAACCATGTTTTGGAGATACCTACTTCGGAGTGAAAAAACTGCTTTGTCAATTGGTTTAATCGAATGCAAAAATGTGTAGATTTGAAAAGAGAGTAGTTTGAAAAACAATGAAGAAGTTTCTACACCCCAATTATTGTTTTAGTTCTTAATTCTAAGTACATAAATAGCAACCCTCGTATATATGAGGATACGTATTTTTTATCATAGTTCAACTAATTTTTTTTTATTCAACCTAGTTATTGCAGCGACTTGAAAAATGTAATGATCCCGTTCTGTCGACCTACAGAGCCGCTCTTTCCTTTTCAATGGCCCACTCTGCACCTAATCAATCCAGTTACATCACATAATCCATTGCGTTTTTCTAAAAGCAAAAAATAACAGAATTCAGATAATTAAATAAATATGTTATTCATATAAATAAACTGAACATGAATTGAAACAAATTTCAAATACTCCCAATTACCCTTCATTCCTCTCAATTGGTTCTGAACCAATTTCGGCAAACGACAAACAACCCCTGCGGAGTTCCATTTAATTCTATAGCTGTATAATTATTTCGCGTTCCCAATGGAGAAAAATCCTCATTCATCAGTTGTTTATTCGGCCTGGAAAATATATCGGGTATTAAAAAAAGACTTTCGGTCGGGACTTATTCGTATTATAGAATAACTTCTTAGATCACAATCATATAACAACAAAAAAAAATCTAATCGATTCTTACTAAATGTTGAAACTGCTAACATTCCAACAATCTATAGTTCACGAGCCTCGTCTGGAGAACCAATGTAGGTTATTTCACATGTAAAAATTCGACAATTTGATGATTTCAACCACTAGCAATGCATGATTCTAGCCAGAGAATCGGTATAATACTGAGAATTTCACGAAATTTGTTTTTTTTCTGTAATAATAATTGGAACTAGAATTATTTATTTCAACTCATTCAGATACATAGATAATTACAATTCATTACAATTGAAATCTTGAACATTGAAAGTACAATTCTGAAACACTTTTTGAATTTGTTTGCTCATTTTTCGTCTCATTAGAGCTTATACATGAGTAGACGTTTTTGTTGGCTTCGCTGAATGAAGAACTTGAACTTGAACTCGCTATAAATTCAGTGAGGATTTCAGAGTGACTTTTTGGCTGCATGTTCATATAGGATTGTAAAGAACTGGAACTGCTGTGTCCTGTTATCTTCATCATTTCTTGTTCGGACACTTCAGCTTGGGCAAGGTGAGTAACAGTGGTAGATCTATGGCTGTGATTGCTGAATTTTTTGTTCTGAATATCCAAACCCATTTTCTGACAAGATTCTTTAGTCCATTTTGACATAGAGTTTATTCCAATAGGACAATTTTTGTACCAACCAATACCATCAGGATCTTTCCATCTAGGATTCAGTTAAACAGTTCTACATGTTTCTCTGTTAGAAATTCCAGCAATACATCTCAAGATTCGTTTCTGGCCTATGAACACTCCTTTCGAATCAGGTGAATTACCCCAGAGGCAAATGCCATACCTAAGTCTAGATACAATTTGAGCATGATAAACATTTAACATCCGATCCACTTCTAACACTGATCGTAAATTGATAAAGAGAAATTTAAAAGAATTCAATTTAGAGGATAATTGCTTACAATGGGATTTCCAAGAGAGATGTTCATCCAGCGAGATTCCCAAAAATCTAACCTCACTATGTGAGTTGTACGAAATGATTTCACCAATTTTAACTTCTAGGTCGTCGATGTTTTTCTGACGACAATGAATTCGTATCATTTGTGTCTTTTGAATATTGAAAAGTAAGTCCCTACAATTAAAGAAAGATGATACTCTTTGAATTGTTTCAGTGCATTTCGATTGTAGACTATCAGTATCTGTGGAAGATATCACTAATGAAAAGTCGTCTGCATATGCAGTATAGTCTCCAGTGCCACCCAGGTAGCACATCATATCGGCTGAATCTTGGTTCCATATTGAGCCAATATAGACATATTGTAAATGTAAAATCAATATTGGTCCAATATGGATGAATATTCAAAAAACAATATTATATTAATAATATTGGTGGGATATTGGTTGAACTAGTTTTGAATGTAGATTATCACACGAAATATTGGGTCAATATTGGTTGAATAATTTCCACCAATATCGATAAAACAATATTGGTTATATATTGCTTTCCACATCTAGAATAAATTTTGCAATCCAAATATTCCAGTCATATCGATTATAGGGGAAAAAACTATATTGTATTTCCAAGTTTGTTAGAATATTGGTTGAATATCATTTCCACTTTATTTGACAAAATGTAATAACTCATATTGAGTCAATATTGGTTGACTGATATTTACCAATATCGATAAAACAATATTGTCTTCACATCGTTTTTAACATCTAGAATAAATGTCGCAATCCCAATATTCCCCTAATATCGATCCTAGGAATAAAAACTATATTGTATCTCCCAGTGTGATTACACATTGGTTGAATATCATTTCGCCAATATTCAACAAATCTTATTAATCAATATTGGGTCAATATTGGTTCAATAATATTTATCGATATCGTTAAAACAATATTGTCTTCATATTGTTTCCTACATCTAGATTGAGATGAAATTTGAATATTGGCCGAATATTCAATAAAACATTGAAATCATGTCATGACCAAACCTAGATAAAAATCCGCTAGGTGGCTCTACATATGGAACGTCTTCTAAAACCTATGAAAGTATATTAAATACTTCTCACAACTTGTTTCAAGACAGCTCATTCAATGGTTATGGCGATGAAAAGGCAGACTCTGGTGTCACCTTCATCAACTAAAAGACATTTAATAATTTACCAAGGTATATTGACATCCACCAATATATCCAAATGATATTGTACCAATATCGATAAATATTGTACCAATATCGATAAATATTTGGGGGCCATTATAGCTTCAAGAATATTTCACCAAAACTATTTCTAAAATATTCAAACAATATTCGACCAATATCGCAATATGTTCACATTTTACTTCTCGACAATATAACTTTTGAATATTGTGCCAATATTGTCAGAATATTGTATCAGCGATATTGCACCAATATCGCCGAACATTTTGAGGCCAATATCAGTTCAAGGATATTTCGCCAATATTATTCAAGTAATATTGGACCAATATCGCCGAATGTTCACATTTTTTTTCTCGCCAATATTGCATTTCAAATATTTTGCCAATATGTTCACAATATTGTATCAATATTTCACCAATATAGGTGTGCTACTTGGGAATAACCGAATCCAGATGGTTTACATACAGAATGAAAAGAATAGGGCCCAGGATCGAACCTTGAGGGACACCCATTTCAATTTCTCTGCTAACCGAGCGTTTAGTTTTGATTTGTCTTTCGTGTTGAAACTGCAGCGATACAATTTGTTTTCGGTTCATCAAAAACGATGAAATCCAATTCAGCGGTATACCCCTAATGCCAAAACTCTCTAATATATCTATCAATTTTTGATGATTCACACAGCTCAACAAATTGAGCGATTTGTTTGTAAAACGAATACATTGCTGTAGATGTTGACATTCCTGCACGAAAACCATGTTGCCTATGGCTAATGATATTGTGCTTTTCCAAAAATGATAACAATCTATCCAAAAATGCATACTCAAATAGTTTCGCGAGGCTGTAGGGGACAGTCACCGGGCGATAATTTTCCAAAACAGTTCGATCCTTCTTCTTAAAGAGAGGAACCAATTTTCATATTTTGTGGAAAGACTCCAGACACAAAAGACTTGTTAACCAGAATGGTCAAGGGCTTTTTAATGACACTTAACACCTTCTTCAACACAAATCCTAGAATTTTATCCAGTCCAGCGGATTTTTTGTTTTTCAACCGAGAATTCAACAAATTGTACAATTCATCCTCTAGAAACGGTTTTAGAAACATACCAAAACAATGAAAAATGAAAAATCTTATTTATTTCGTTAAATATAAAAATATAAAACAGCAACACAAATTAATTGGCGCTCCGGGCCGACTTGATTGATTCCAGTGGCGCATTTGCTTTTTCAGCTGCAGGAAAACCCGGAAAAACCTGCAGCACCACATCATCTGAAGATCTTGATCTGCCAATGTCCTCTCTCTCATAAAATAAAATGTAGGGTGTCTCCAGAGGCTCCAATAAACCCAAGATATCGTCAGAGCATTTAGAAACAAAACTATCGTCAAACTTAAACCAGTCCGTTCCATCTTTCGCCAATGCCTAATAATGGCCACATTCAACGCCGGAACCACATTGAACAATGACTGCATGAAGATTATAATTGTGGTCTGCTAGATTGAGGTGTTCATCTATTTCCAATCTTCGTATAAGTTTGGTGCCGCCAGAGGTTGAGTCATGTTTGAAGAGCATCAGTGTTATTATCAGATTGACTGGTACCTCAGTTATACTCGTTGTATTATAATTATCAGTCAGTTTGGCGCATATTGGGCAATACAGTTCATCAAAACAATCGAATTTATTTTTAGGTATAGCGAATTCATCATCACATAAAATGTTATCCACTAAATTTTCAGGAGTGTCTATAAAATAATTATTGAATTCAATTGCAATTTTTACAGGGTTTTCTTCCAAATTTCCATTTGAGTTTTTCAGTACAATATTTTTCATTCCCGTCGTTTGATCGTCAGTTCAGCCACAACTTCCCATGAACTTTTCATATTATTTCCATAATTTGAAATACGATTTTGATAATGACATTTACGCTTTTTTTTAGCAAAGCGGTGTGTTTCTTTTTCGATTCTTTGTAAACAATTCGCAAGTTTGGATATTTTTGCAGTAAATAAAGATCTTTCAGAGCCTCACTAGATCGAATAACCTCTCTATCAACCCATTTTTTACCAACAAAACAACAAAATATTAAAAGCTTTATCGAAGTCACCAGCAGAATCAACATTGGACCAATCTTCACATTCAAGTTTATTTTCAAATCGAACAATATGATTCGTTCGTACCCCGGTATGTGCATCATTACAGCCAAAATCGAACAGACGACTATGTGAAAAATGCATAAATTCATAATTTCTTCAACAATATGTCTCGAAAAACTCATCACTCGAATTATGATGACACTAGAAAAATATGGATGTAAAAGTGATAAATCACATGATATTTCTGCCAGCGATGACCGTGGCTTCGGGATAAAATAAAAGAGATAAATCTTGCCCAAAACCCAAGCACTTTCCTTGAGAAATGTCCACAGTTTATTTTTCGAGCAGGAAATATAGCAGGACAAGATGCTGGAAGTGGGCGACCAATAAACAAAATTGTTTGCCCGCGGTGTTGAACACGAGGTTGTTACATTTTTTTATAGAGCTCTTGCAAAACGGAACAACACATTTGAAATGTCGTACAATAACAATAATAACTGACCAAATATAATTATACTGAATTGTAACTACTTGGAAACCGAATCCTTCACCAAAACAAGGAAATATGAATGGTATAGTTATCCAATCTCAGTTTAATATGACTTCATTCAGCTCAATATATAGAGTTAGTTTTAAATAGCACAAGATGTAATAACGAATGAAGGATGAAAATGGAAAATTAAATAAAGATATAAGATATAAAGAAAACAGTAGACCAGGTTGAGTATATTTTACGTGTAACCGTTCGAAGCGTGGAAAGTGATCAGTAATGCATTGACCGCCTGTTGCATAAATTACTGTAAATCACCTCTTAATATTTTTATTGCTGTCCGGCAGTCTGGTGATATTTATGAAAACAAGAACAGTAGCGTACTTAATGAACGATCAAACAGAACTCAATATTTTCTCTCTACTTAATTTGTTTTGCCTTTAGACTAAGTTTAAATGTTTAATTATTGACAAACACTATTTGTTATCATAGAGTTATCCAAAAACAGGTATAAAACTTTCCCCAAATTAATTAACATTTTGGGAATATAAAAGAAGGACATTGTAATAGTATAACTCAGTATACTTCTTCTTGAAGAATCCATTGTATTTGCAAAACATATGTCGCGATTTTTTAAACTAAAAGTGTGAAAATCAACATTAAAGTTTTAGTATAAACGTTTGTCTATTTAGTGTTGCAACATGGCATTTTGGCGACCATTCGAAGAACGTGAGGAACAAGACTCACAACCGGATGAACAATTCGAAGAACGTGAAGAACAAGACTCACAACCGGATGAACAATGGGAATTTAAAAACAAAGATCTTCATGTTCAGACCCAAAGACTTGTTCTAACTGTATATAAAAATCTTAAAAAGGAAATGAATGACAAAAGTGACAATGAAATTTTCGGAAGGAAATCTCATCTCACCAGTTTGGGGCATTCAACTATTTACGGAGTGGTTAAACAAGGGGATGTTGTAGATCATTATGGTAAAAGAAAACGAGAAGATCAGAAATTAAACAAAGTTGATGAGGCCACAAAAGATTTTCTTCGAAGGCAAGTTTATGATTTCTTTAAACGAAACGAAGTACCTACCTTGGAATCAATCAAACACAAATTATCTGATCATCCTGAGTATACATATAAGTCGCAGGAAACACTACGCCAAATTCTTTTAGACTGGTTTCAAACACAAAAAACTAAATCAGCGAATGGCAATAATGGAATCACCCCGGCTCGTTCTGCAAAGGCAAGATTACTTGCGACAAATAAAAGAACATCGGGAATCGAAGAGACATATAGTATATTTTGACGAGACTTGGTTCGATGGGTAGATAACTTCCAAAACTGTTGTCTCCAAGCACCATGTTCCAGAGGAAAACGTATAATTATTGTACACGCGGGTAGTGAAGATAGTTTTGTACCGAACGCGTTGCTGCTGTCATCAAAACAAATAAAAAAATGTTCAGCAGATTATCATGACAATATATCTCCTTACTTAACAACCAATCAGTCTATTTCAAATTTTGAAATTCAGCCAATAGAATCGGAATTACAGTGAAAATGTAGCTTGTCGCTGTATTTTTACAGTGATAAACCTGCTTAGTTTTTGTTTTACTAGTTGTCAAGTGAAAATAATGATTTAAATTATAAACGTCAAATCTTTGTGTTTTGACTAGTCATATTTCTTAATCAATATGAGCGATCGTTGAGGACAAATGGCTATTGGTATCATAGATGAAGCAGTGGAAAAGAGTATTCCGTTGAATACGGACAGAAATAAAGAATCAATTACCAGGCAATTCAGCAATTTTCAAATCGATATATTGTCGTCCTAAATATAATTCGTGGTATGATTAATAACCTATAATTTTTTGGAATAACAATTCATTGGCAATCCCAATGCAAGAAAATACAACTCGTCCTGCGGACTCGTTGTATTTTCAGCTTTGGGATTGCAATTCATTAATATTCCAAAAAATTATCGGTAATAATCATACCACTTATTACATTACCCCTGAGAATATGACTGCAACTTTATTCGAAAAATGGTTCAGTGAACAATTACTACCAAATATACCATCAACTTCTGTTATTGTAATGGATAATGCGTCATACCACTCGCGTCAAAAGATAAATATACCGACGAAAGCAACAAAAAAAAAGAGACATTTTGTTATTTATGGCTTATGAAAAATTGAATATTCCCCAAAAAGACACGAAGGAGGTATTACTAAAAATGAAAATTTCGAAAAAGAATTTATTATTGATGAACTTTTTAAACATTCTGGTCATACGCTTTTGAGGTTACCTCCGTATTATTGTGTTTTGAACCCCATTGTTTGGTTTGGGCATTCATAAAAACAAATTTAGAAAATCCAGTCAATGTCCAAATCTAAGCAAGGAAGTAGTAGAAAATATTAGGAGAGTCTTAGGAGAGGAATATAAAGATCTTTGGACAGAATGCATTTTACACGTGATTTCAAAAGAACGTGAATATTTCCTTTTGCCATCTATTCAACCAGTAATCATAAACATGGGTGATTCGGAGGGTTATGATGATTGAGTCTTGCCACGACTTTGATGTGTACATAAGATAGCCGTACCAGCAAATAAATTATCAATGTTTCCTGATATTTTCTCATTCTATTATTTCAAACGACTTGTTTTTGTTGTGTCAGATAACTTGTCAATGAGTTACGAGCAACGTTCCGTACCCATACTCGCGCAATCCTTCAATTCTATTCATTATAAGAACAAGACACATTATATTCGCAAATTTCTATACATCAAGCAATACGCAAAGTTATACCCAAATAAGAGAAAATATCTCCGCCTATTGTCGGTAAGTACGTTCAAAGAGGCGAAGTCATTGACGTGTTAATCCGGTTTTACAGCTCATTCAACTGAGATTGGGTAAACTATATAATACTAGGATACGTAAAAATACAGAGAAGGCAAAGAGCACCTTTGAATCTGAATCGAGAGCATAGCACGTAACAAGGACAGGGCATGTGAAGGGTTGAGTTTTGTTAGTCGAATTGACTTTAAGTTACATATTAACTATAAAAATGTGCCTTGCCACTGAAAACAATTTGGAAAATTGTTCGGAGATCTTTTAAGATGCCGCTCAAGCAGCCTCTTTGACCTTACTTCGTTCAAAATTGAAGGAAAAGTACGGAAAGTGATATGAAAATAATATTCTGTTATTGGAAGACAACTAAAACTCACCAAGAACTAATAAAAGTGTGATGCTGCCTATTTTTTTGAAAAGCTATGCCAGTGACACCACTATAAAGTAAAATGAAATTTCTATATGATAAAGTGCCACTTCAATGAACGATTCTGTTTTAATTTGATGGGCACAATAATTATTTTGTATTACTGACAAAATTGTTTTACCCGTATGGCAATTTCTGGAGATACAACTTTCCAAATATTCAGCTATCATTTTGTCTCCTGGCAATTGACATCCAGCTTCTTCAATACCTAATAGAAAAACAAAATCGCCAAAACTACATTAAGGTTTTGTCGTACTAAATCGGGAACGCGGGAGCGGGAGCGGAAACTGAACATGAAAACCGTGGGGATTCCTAGAAAAACCGTATACGTGGCAAATCATATACAGTGCGTCTTTTTTTAGTCCCCCCCCCCTGTTAACTTTTGAACGGTTCGACGTAGAAACATGAATGAGAAACCGTTTGGAGGGTTTCACCGATACTACTTTTTGCAATAAAAAATATGGTGATTGCTCGACAGGGGACGCGGGGGGGGGAGTACATCAAATCAAAAATTTTAAATCGCATGGGGAGTCAAATGTCATATCGTTAAAAGGAGAGTTCAATTCTCTTTACAACCATCAATTTTTTTTTAATTTAGTTGAAATTTTTTTCACAATCCAAATTCGAAATATCAAAAATAAATGCGGATCTGAAAACTACTCACACCTCGATAAATTTGAACGGTTTTTGTTGTGGAATAATGAAACCAAAAAAATTTTGAAGGGTATTACCGATACTACTTTTTGAGAGAAGATACATTGAAATTACTCGACAGATGGCGCTAGGGACAGATCAACTTGAAAATTTCGAAAGGCATATAAATCGATATTGAGAAAAAATTTCTTGACAAAATTAAAAAATGTTTAGATGATTGTGAAGAGAATTGAAATTTCTTTTCAACGATGTGATACTTGACCCCCCATACCATTTAAAAGTTGATGTACCCCCCAGCGCTCCCTTTCGAACAATCACCATATTTTTTGTTTCAAAAAATAGCATCGGTGAAACCCTCCAAACCGTTTTTTATTCATATTTCTACGTCGAACCGTTCAAAAGTTAACAGGGGGAGGACTAAAAAAAGCCGCACTGTATATTTATCTGCTTATCTGCATTCTGAAATACGAATCCCACTATAAAATTTATAGACCGGGATCCCAGTCCTACGCTCCCAAATTGTCAATTTCATGGTAAACAAAAATTATTAATAACAAACTGAATCTTCGTGAGTAGCTTATTTCTATTGAGACGCCCAACTTCTTCCTCTACGAAAATTCTCGATAGTGGTAGCTAATAAAATGCGCAGGCGTCAATCATGTCGATTTGGTAAGTTCAAAAATGTCATTAATAACAGTTAGTTTTTCAGTTGAATCTCTAGATAATTAGGTAGTTGCAAGTCTTGCGCAGGGTGGAACGGTCTTTCGAACATAGAATTCAGCTCTGCATTCAAGAAAATGGAAGACATGTTGAACATATTTTGTAAAGTGTCAATTTAACTTTCATTGAACTTTTCTTGTAACAGTTTTCTTATTTGCAAATTGACAATTCAAATAACTACCAGGAGCTTAGGCCTAGAATTTATAATTGATGAATATTCACCATAACTTGAAATAAATCGATTTATTAGTAATATTCAATGTTTTTTTTTTTATACTGCACGAGATTTTTGTCTAAAATTCTGCATCATATAGAAACAATAGGTTTTCCATTTAGAATAATGCGAAACTACATTTCATACAAAAATAAAAAAAACTTTTGATAACGTTATTTGAAATGTAGATAATTGAAACAAGATATATTTTGTACATCCTTATCAGTCGACTCAAATGGGTTTCGCCATAAAAAATGCCATTCATTAAAATTATGGCGAAGGAATGGGAAGAATATCCATTTTTCGAAAAAAAAAAGCGTTTTGAGCCAAAACCATTGTTTAAACCATAGGACATATCTCATAAAAATTGTAGAGCCTTTGTTGGCGCTTCTTACGGATCGATAATATACCAGGTGTTCCATTTAAAATAAAGAAGATTTTGCACATTTTTATTTAAAATGTTTCGCAAGCTGTTTTTCGCACCCTGTATATCACAGGTCGATTTTAGATATATCGTTCGAGAGAGTCACTCATACTATTTGACCAGAAACGAATTTTAATTGGACTTTGTACAACTTTCTAAGTTTTAATATAATGAGTGACCAATTTTGGAAAAAAACTGTCATGCTAAAAATCTCGAAAACCGTCAATATTTTCGAAAGAATGACTTCGATAAAGTACCTTTTATTTTCCATATAGAAACCGGAAAACGTATAAAAAATACAGGTTTCCATTTAAAAAAACAAAGTTGAGACCTGCCCAGAAAAAACTGATCACCCTGTGTAAGTTTCATTATTTTCATTTTGTAGAGCTCAGAAAATAATATCATTTTGCTCAAAAAATCATTCCATCTATCCTTTGGGGATGGAGATATTCATATTGATTTATTACTTGTTTCATATAATTCCCATTTCCCACTACTATTGTATTCTTATATGTTAATTTGATTTCTTGATATGATTTTAGACAGCCATTAATTTCTTAATTTTTGTATTTGAAAATTTCCATGTTTGTAATAGTCTCAGGAAATAAAAGATTGTTAGGTATTTCTCAGGTCATTATTGAAAGCATGCACTGAAACATCGTGCTCCAGTTTTTTTATAGATTAGTATACAAATAGGACTCTTTTTTGTAAATTGGTATACAAATATTTGGGTTGAAATTTGAAAACATTCATAAAAATTATTGGTGGCATAGTCTCTACCGTATGTAAACAGTTAGTAGTAGTTTTGGAACCAACTTATGGCATCACCTGTCATGAAACTTTCTACCTTCATTTCCGAAAACATGTAATTGAGAAAAATGAAATAACCTCTTTAATATTTAATATTCGAATAGCGTCTTTCCGAGGCATGTCCTGATTTTTGGTTGTTTAGTAGTTTAATCTCGATGGACCGTAAACTCTTGTTTTACAGAATATATTAAGCGGATATTATAGTGGCGTAGAACGGCAGTTCGGATACATTTACGTCTGATATTTATTACATGCTCACACCGAGTACTAGATTTATACGTTCGCTCTAAAATGTATTCATTACAACGCACAATGGAGGAATGGAATGGAGATTGTTCTATCAAAAAATGCGTTACGTGGGAGTTGAAGATGGTTAGCAGGGAAATTTAATGTCAGTGAGATTTTTCTTCTGAATGTATTGCGCTGGGAATGTGTCTTTGAAATGTTGATGAGATTGTCGCTATATCCGTATAGTTTATTCCAACTACAAAATTGTATACTGTGGAAAATCGTGCTATTGAAGTTTATGCTGAGATATTTCTTGCTGTCATAATAAGAAACACTATTACTATAGTACAATTATGAATAGAAGGGAAAAGACATAAGCTTGCCTTGCATGTTCATTCATTAGTAGTGATGAATATAAACAAATTCAACAAAGTTCCTAATATTGAAACAGGTTGTACTGGGTGATCCAGTGAGGGTTGCCAGAGGCAATGATTCCTTTGAAAGAACCATCAAATTGTTGTATACGTCTTTCCTTATCGTTCACGAAAAAATATTCTGATAATAACTACAATCTCTATCTCCAGTTCTCCTCAAGTAGTGTATTTTGCTAGCCTGTATATGCTATGCAAGTATACGCTTTCTTAGAGTATAAACTGAATCATTATTTCACTGGTGCAACCGAACCTTCCATCTCATTGTGAATTCCAGAATGGGGTGAATGTATTGAAAATAAGGATTTATGAAATATAAATTATCCTTCTTTGAAGAACGAATAACTCTAAACTGATTTTATTCGATTCTGGTGTATTCTGATAACAAAAATGGATTGAAAGCTATTTTTTTAGGGACCTTACATGCTCAATAATATTGTCAATATTAAGAAATATGGACAATATTATTGATCGTGTGAGGTCTGGTATTGATGGATTGATGGAAATATCGAAGTATTTTCGGATATTTTGAAATTATTGCATCAATACTCCAATATATTGTCCACGCCCTAGCCATGCCCAAAAGTACTGGGGATATTGACAATATTACTGATCGTGTAAGGCCATTTCGCATCAATATTTCAGTAATACCAAGGGCCCTCTCCTACTGGTATGCTGTGTTTCATTTTTTTATAATAATAACTTATTAAATGACACGTCCCCCATGCGAAAATGGTTTTTATAATCTTCTGACTCAGTTGTTCTTATTTGCGAGCTGTTCACGCTTTTGTAGCCAATCTTTTACCCATCACTTTCGTTTGACAGCACAAGCTAAAATAATTGCGACACATGCTTTTGAACATCCATATTCGATTATCAGACCAAGCTATAGAGGTTTTTGCCCCCACAAAATAGAAGACGCAAATGACATTTATAGGTTTTATAAGTTAGTAAAAATCCCGTTTTTGCCTCGGCAAAATCGCTTAGTAGATTTTTTTTAATTAGCAATAGTGAAAAAAACTTTTTGGTTTTTTGGAAATATCTCAAAGATTACTCAAGGAATCGTTTTACAGAACTTCTGAAGAGATTTATGATACCTATAGAATGGATTTTCTTACGAGCGGATCGGTGAATTTTCCACTGATAAAAATTCTGGAAAAGAACCATTTTTCAATTTTTTTTTATAAATCTGAAGCTGTACAAACAATATTGCGGAAACTGATAGATAATAATATGTGGTTCAACTGCGCAAGATGCTTTTTGTCCGATGTGTACATTTCGCACAATCGTGTTATAAACAATTTAAGGTCATATATTGCAAGATGTGCCTATTTAAGGGCAATCGTCGTATTCAAATTCTGTAAGCGGCATCTGGAAGTAGAGATCAAAATCTACAATTTGTATGTTTTGGATTTTCACCGAGAGGTGGGAAATATATTGAAAATGTTACTGAAAGTTGATCAAAACGCTTCAAAGTGCGTCCGAAGTCACCTGAAGTCGCACTGTAATTAACTCGAGTTGAGTTCGGGCGACTTCGCACTGAAAAAATATTTCGGTTATGGTAACAAACAAATGTTACGGTAACTATATACTTCTGTCAGTATAGGCACAACCAGATATATAATTACACTGACCATTTCAAAATTGTTAACTGAATATGGTTGAAGTAACGAAACAAAAGATGATTAAACAGCCATATTTAAGTACTGTTTCTTCAACAATAAAATACTGTGAAAATAATCAGTTAAATATAAATATAAGATCCATTGGATTCGAACACACGAACTTTGGATCACAATGCTGGCATATGCTCCAACTGCACACGACAAATCACCTTATTTTAAGAGTAACTTGACAAGGAGTTAACATATCAATCGCACAAACTGCAAAATACTTGTGAACTTTTATGAATATTTCTTTTTAAGTAAGAGTTCTGATTATTATAAAATCTGATTAAAGTGTTTCTATTAGAGAGATTATATTACTGAGTATCCATCATCTCATCTGTCATTGTTAAAAGTGACTTTGTGAAAACGTCAGTTTTTAGTTCATATGTCAATGAATTGTCGTTGACAATAATAGGTTACGTATCTATAACAAAATTTCTCAGTTTTGGATAGTGGTAACAAGACAATCATTGCTGAAATAAATTTTAGTATTCGGTTGAATTTTTGTTTTGTCGAAACTATTGAATAACATTGTTCAGTCAATTGAATTGTATTATCAAAATAACAATATTTCTATAACAATTTGCATATTTTTCTTGTAACAAGGAAATATTGTTCTTTCAACTGGAATGTATTGTCACACTAACAATCTTTCGATAACAATTTCCATATTCTTCTTGTAGCAATGCAACAATCAGTAGTTTGGTATATTTCATTGAAAATTATTGTTACCCTAACAAGAAAATTGTTAACCAAATATTTTTGTTGTTACTTACAATATAATTTCTTTCAGTGCGGGTGCACTTTCGGGACATTTTCAACACATTTCCCAAAATAAACAAATTGTAGATATTGGTCTCTACCTCCAAAATATTGACATATCAGTATTGACAATATTATCGATCGTGTAAGGTCCCTGTTTTCAAAGGTGAGACAATAATAAACTACCCGAAAGTGAGTCATTTGATAAGGCCAAGTAAACCAAAATTACTGTATAGTAGCAACTAATTTTTTTTTTTAGTAGAATCAAGTATGAGTTATTTGAGAGCAATTTATTTTTCAGTAATGGTAAATTTACTTTTCACTAGTAGTTATCAAACTGAACACATACTGCAAATGAAACGTAGACTGAGGCTAATAAAATGAAAAGTTCGCTTCTAATAAAGAGTTTAATATCGGTTGGTCACATTATGTTCCTGAAACTACATCAATAACAGCAAGTGATCAAATTCAGGAATCTAATTTTTTTTATGGCTAATAAAGCGTGTAGTTGTCCAATATAGTATGAAAATTTTCACTTGGTGGTTTGAAAATGTTCACTTGGTGGTATGCAAATTTTACTTGCTACTAATAATTTTTTTTTTCGTGTAGATTCCTACTTCCGCAGTTGTCGGTTTAAAATGATTACTTTATTGAAAGAGTGCTCTAGACTTTACACTGTGGAGATTTCAATCATTCTGAATTTTAGATGGTATATCAAAGTATGAATGTCTATATAGAATTTAATTAACGTATGGAATATTTTCGTACAAAATGTTTTCAAATGTAGTATTTCAGTCGGTTAGTTTGTTGATAGTTTGATGTTTCAGCTGAAAAGTGAATGGTCCACTGATAAACCATTAACACGCAACAGAAAGATACAGTAAATGACAGATACCTACGATGGCCTAATTCTAATAACTCGTATCATACTTTTATCAGATTTTACAGGAGAGGCAATAAATGTTCCTAACGGCAGGATGTTGAAATGTAAGTGTGCAAAAATAGCTAAATGTCAATCAATAAATACGAAAAATAAATATATTCTTCCGTTTTATTTCTCGTTTGCTTGGGAGATCTTTGTATCGTTAAGAACTGAAATTATATGAACGCAGTAACGTGTGGAGTTATGTGGTTCTTAAAGGGGAGGGGAAGGGGAGTTCTCTGCTACTCAAAAATGACAGGCTGATTTTGAGCTACATATGCGGACTCCTATATAAGGAATGGAGTTACTGACTAGATAGTCACACAGACACATACAAATCAAAGAGACGAAATAATTTTCAGGTTATGTTTTGGTTGAATCAGGAAAGGTTGGAGGTGGTTCGGTACTAGTAGCATGTTTCTCTGAGGATGTAAAACTGGTCAGAAAACTTCTGATCTGAGTGATCTGATGATGTTAAGGGGAAGGATATATTGAAATAAGTATATAGGCAAATTTGTGCACATACATTTTACAAGACACGATCTGGATCAAATTTCATTTCTGGATGACAAAGAGCTAAATAACGTTCACTGGCTCACTTTGGACGTTTCCGAAAAATATCAAGAACAGCTAAGCTAATGTGAAACTCACCATATTGTTACCAATTTTTTACTACTATATCAAATGTAAATTCTTTTAATTTCAAAGAAATCACGACAATTGAAGAACTTATATAGGGAATTTTGTCAAGTTCTGGGCAATCGAATATCTGATAGATATTTCTTCAACATTCTGAACATCCTGGTAAAACAGTATCGAATGATCCATATATCAGTGACTGGAAACAACACAGAAATCAGTGTCAGTCTTTTAACAAGCTTAAATTTCACGAAACAATACCCGTTTGTGATAGATGTAAATGTCGCCTGACATTACGCAGAGCATTTATCTGAAACTAGCTAGGACTAATGCTACATAATTAAGGTTATGAATGAGCCAAAGTTTATAACAGTTGCATGTTAGAATACTTTGTTCCGTTATCGTCACATTCCATTTAGCAGCGGCTTCGTGTGTAAATCACAACGTTGTAATTGATTGTCGAAGATAGAGTCAACGACACATATATTGCTATTCCTCTTAATTATCGTAACTGGCGTATTGCAATTGATGTATGGCAGAAGAGCATACAGTTTAATCATTGCACTGAATCAGATTAAAATATTAATTTTGCTAAATGCAATTTCAATTTGGAGATAATAATGGATAAACAGAATATTGATAATTGTTGAACGTTTGTGTTCGATAAATAGATATCTAGGAAGTGTGTTTTCAATGTCAAAATATTTTATTACTCAACATATTCTCCTCTTAATTGGATACATTTATTACAGCGAACCTGCAACGTATCTAGACCTTTCAAAAAAAATATTTCTGCTTGCTCTGCAAACCAGACCTCCACAGCTTTTATTACTTCCTCGTTGGAAGAAAATTTACGACCTTTTAAACTTTTTTTCACTTGAGGAAAGAGATGATAGTCGGACGGAGCCAAATCTGGTGAATAAGGGAGATGTTCTAGTAATTCAAACACTAAATCACGAATTTTTTGCATAGCAACATGAGATTTGTGTGCAGGGGCGTTGTCCTGCAAAAACAAAACACATTTGGATAGCTTTCCGCGTCTTTTCTCTTTCATTTTTTCCCGTAGAGTGGTCAGTAATGTCGAATAGTAATCTCCATTTATTGTTCTACCCTTATCCAAAAAATCAATCATGATTACTCCATGGCAATCCCATAAAACTGCAGCAAGAACTTTTCCAGTAGATTTTTGAACACGAAACTTCTTAGGTCTTGGAGAACCGGAGTGTCGCCATTCCATCGATTGTTGCTTTGTTTCTGGATCGTAGAAATGTACCCAAGTCCCATCCATAGTAACAAGCCGGTTTAAGAAGTCTACATCGAGCACAGATCGAACGTGATGCTACTACCCTTGCACGCTTTTGGTCAACATTCAAACGTTTGGCGATCCATTTTGCAGCAATTTGTCTCATGTCCAAATTGACGTGAGCTATATGATGAACGCGTTCGTATGAAATAATCAGTGCTTCAGATATCCGTTTTAGCCCAATTCGACGGTCTGTTAAAATCATGTCATGAACTACATCGATATTTTCCCTATCAATCATCATCTTCAATGGAAAATTTACCTCTTTTGAAGCTTGCAGTCCAATTTTTCACGGTCGCATACGAAGGACATTGATCACCAAGGGTATTAAGCATATCTTCATGAATCTGCTTACCTCTTAACCCTTTTAAATACAGGTACTTGATGATGGCTCGATACTCCAATTTTTCAATTTTCACAATTTTGGTGGACATATTTTTTCTTTTAATTTATTGTGTAACTCTGGTTTACTTTTTTGACGTCAAACTTTACACTGACACTTCTAATAAGTTATTGTTCGTTGCTATGGTAACGCAATATTTTGTTTATGCAGGGAACTGGTCTAGGCTAACTAGATATCAATTTATCCTTGTAGTTGATGATGGCGAACGGTTCAAAAAAACAATGAATACATCACAATATATACATCGGAATTCGATCTTCTTTTCAACTACAATAAAATAATTGTTTTTTAGTTCAATCGCTTTGTCAATGAATGAGGTTAAATGCGCTCCCATGCTGGCTATTTTTGCCATGAATATTTGGAAATAGTAATGTTAGTCATGTGCAGAGGTTCTCTCATCTCCAGCCAGTGTTCTCTCAGTAAAACTATATTAGGAAAATTTCGAACTTCTATGAATATTTAAAATTATTTATAGAAAAGTTATTGGGTATAGCCCTCAAATTGTTGTGCAACCGTAGACACGTGTTTCGAGCTTAAGCTCTCATCAGTACGGTAAAATCAAGTGCGAAAATGTGCAACACTTGGATGTAAAAATAGAAACAAAGGAAGTCAACAACAGGAAGCAAACCACACATTTGTGGCTTCGGTTAGAAGACTTTGAGCTTTCAAGGCAAAAACTAACGTCGCCACGAAGGCAGCTATAGCTACCAGCGTAACAATCCTACCCAGTAAAATACAAGTCAGGATGCATTTACCGAAGGGCAATATATAAAAATATAAATAGAAAAGTTCTCGGGTATAGCCCTCAAATTGTTGTGCAACCGTAGACACGTGTTTCGAGCTTAAGCTCTCATCAGTACGGTAAAATCAAGTGCGAAGATGTGCAACACTTGGATATAAAAATAGAAACAAAGGAAGTCAACTACAGGAAGCAAACCACACAGTTGTGACTTCAGTTAGAAGACATTGAGCTTTCTAGGCAACAACTAACGTGGCCACGGAGGCAGCTATGGCGACAAGGAAGTAAAATTCATTTTAATAGAATTATTCTACCGATATTTTTTATAATTTTATGGATTTTTCCAATTTTATTTTCGTGTGGTATACATTTGTTTTAGAAACTTTATCACTTTATATTTGCTCTAGAATGCACAAAACTTATTTTCAGAAACACATATTGATAACTCAGGGGTACAAGTTGAGGATGAAAACCCAAGCAAAATTTAGTATCTACGGTATGGAACAGAATTGCATGACAAAAAAATATTTTTCCCCTACCATATATGACAATAAATCATACCAATCATAAATATACTACTAAATGTAATGTGTATCGTCCCTTGGGCTTCTAAAGTCATAATATCACGATTTTGTAGTATTTCACTGACACCTTTGACTGCCACTTGTGTTCTTTGACGTTCTCATAAAGTTTCATTGAACGTCAGTGTAAACAGCCTAATACAACTGAAATGTGCTGAATAATTACGACCAAATAAATGAATTGTGAGTTAATGTAGATAGTTCCAATGTACCATCAACTGCATTCTTCGAAATAAGTCACAATACTGCTAGCACTTCAAACACCTACCAACTGCCTATAAATTCTGGTATTTCTATCCATAATTGTGCTCATTAATTACTACAATGAATAAATTCATAAATTTTCACTATATTATTATTATATGTATATTATTACTATTAAATTGGTATGTTTGTAAATATAAAATTAAATATTTTTGTTAAATTTTCCTGTTTTTGTTTTTTTCGCTCGTGCTAATAGCTGCTAATATCTGTAGGCTGATGCTAAAGCTCATTTACTTTATTCATATTATTTTCAAACCATATAGCAATATTATGAATCGAAATCACCCTGTTATGGTGTCGAGTAAGCAAGATTTTTTTTTTCAAAGATATTTGCCGAGGGATAATTTTACAATAATGCTTCCAAAAAATACTAATATATTGATTTTCTCCAGATATACAAGAGAAAACTAGTTATGGCTCGAACACATTTCATAAGAAGATTGACTACAAAATACCAAAAAGTTGACGAAGACCATTTTATATAGAAATAAAATAAATGTATAAATAAAAAAAGCTTTTATTTATATACTATTGAACTGAAAAGTGAAAAATTATATTTAGTGAATGAGAAACAAACAAAATTTCAGAAATTTAAATATTTCCTCAAAAGCTTTAGGCTTTATTTTAAATGTTTTTCATCGACCAAATATTTTCTTTTTCGACGTAATTTTCGAAGTCCGAGTCTTTTACGAATTCCTATGCGTTCTCTATATAACCTTCAGAGGCGGAGGAGGTGATTTTTCTCAATTGTTGTATTGTCATCAGTTCCTCAATAGAATACCAGCAAGTGCTTGAGAAATTGATTGCAAGATTTGAACCGGATATGCAGATAGACAGACATACGAACAAAGTTAAATAAAAGCTTGTTAAAAAAGCTCTTCGGGACAATCTGTATGTGGCTAGGTGTAATGGTTTTATTTCTTTTTATCAGTTTTAGAAAAGTGAAAATTCATTTATGAGACACCCTGCATCCTCCACTTATTGGCCTGTGTAACTTTCACAAACAACTTTAACTGTATTTTCTAACACGTCAGCAAGTAGACTACATCATATATTGATCAGATATGGAACCAATAGGTATAGAAATTTCATTGAGCATAATATTATTGTATACATATACACCAAAAAATACAGGGTGGCCCATAGAAACCGTACCGCAAGGAATTACAGGGTGGGAAAGAATTTTTCGGCAAAATCCAAAAACAAGTCCATATTGTTCGTCATGGGAACACATTTTGGAGAAAAAACATAGTAGAACCTTCAACCCCCTAAGTAGGGGTGTCATCCTAAAAAAATGTTCAAATGGAAAGGGGTCAAGTGATCCCTTATTAGAAGGGGCTTGTCATTCCCTATACATTGCTGATTAGTTTTTGAAAATCTCTTTCAGAAAATATGGAGTGTTGAAACTCCAACAATAATGTCTGACGAAAATGAATTCGCTGTTTTTGCCGATATGCAGATTTTTTTAGGATCAATTTATTGAGTAAAAAATTATCGGGTTTCTTTCTTCACGTTTGAATCAGGTCCAGTAGGTTCTCGACACCTGTCGTGGTTAATGCGTTTGAAATTTTTTCACTTTGGAAATCATTATGGTGTCTACAATTGCAGAAATTACTTACCTTTTTTTCAAAAATTGTTCGCGAATTGGTGAATTCGAGAAACAGGTTCGGTACATAAAAAAAGAGGCAGCTTGAAAATCGATTACTAAATGAACCTACGGAGATAGCAGTATTGGGGCAAATTGCAGTGGACAAGACAATTGGCTATTGCGATAGGTGTGTCGCGTACTTATTGCGATAGGTGTGTCGCGTACTAGTATCCAATTGGCTATTGTGATATATACATACAAATTCTATCCTTTTAAAATTCGCTCAGTGCACGAACTAAAGAAGACGACTTTTATTGTCGGTTGCAATTTTGCGAATTTATGAGTGAACGAGCGATAAACAATGGCAATTTCCTATATTTAATGTGTGTTTTTCAGACGAAAGTTCCTCCTTCCCAAATGGCTTAGTGAATCGTCACAATTGCCATTACTGAGATGACACCAATTCAAGGATTTTCCACGAGTCACACACGCAACACCCCCAGAAGTTAAATGTGTTTGATGGTATTTTTGGAAATTCCATTGTAGGGCTCTTTTTCGGTGCGATATGAACTTGGATTTACTAAAAAATGCCATCGACCCAGCTCGAACAAGTATCATTGAGAACGATCCCGCAATGAACATGAACTGATTTTCCAACAAAACCTGAGCTCCTCCGCATTACTATTGGAGATTCAACGCTCCAGCAGCACTGTATAGGGAATGCCAAGCCCCTTCTAATGAGGTATCACTTGACCTCTTTCCCATTTGACAATTTTTTTGGGATAACACCCCTATTTAGGGGGTAGAAGGTTTCACTGACAAACAATCTAGACGTGATTTTGGATTTTGCCAAAAATTATTTCCCACCCTGTAATGCCTTGTTTTCGATGGGTCATCCTGTATAATGAAATTGATTAGGAAACAGTCACAAAATTCAGGCGGTTTATATCGATATTATTGGTATTTAAACACTTGAAATTGTCAAGTATTGGTCGATTGAATTAATAATGGAAATCTAAAGAAAACGCGCTCATATATAGTGTTTTTACGGAACAAAAAATACTTCTGGCGTCGAATCCATTAGAAAAGAATTCTCGAAGACGAAACCAAATAAATATGCTGACAACTTAACTGCCTTGACATAATTTCGACATGCTTTTTCACTTCATCATCTCAAACAAAAACAAAAGCTTTACCGAATTAAATGACTGAAACAAAATTTAAGCTTCTCATGCAAATTTCCCGAATACATTTGGTATTCACTCGAAGCTGGAAGTTATGCTGAGAGGAAGTTGGTGTAAAGTGAAATTTGATACAAACTGCGCTGTTTTTCAAATTTTAATTAGGTCGGTTTTTCACTTTCACAGACTATGGCGTATCTTCAAAGAAGTTTTTTCATTTTACCCGTTCATGCTGAACCGTTAAGATGTGAGAAACGGAAGATTGGTGTCTGTGAAATAGGGAATTACACAAGTCATTTTATTTTTTTTCCAAAGATTTACAAGTCAAACTGGGTAAGACAGGACTTTTTAATTTTTTTGTTTAGGTTTGATCCAGGAAAAAAAACGATCTCCTGACGTTAAGATCTCCATATACAGGGTGTTCCAAATTAAGTCGGCACTATTGCCAAAACTGTGTTGCTTATAAACACCACGAGAGCTTGCTCGAGTGGTGTTTTGTACAGCAATACAGATTGAGCGACTGGCAAGGTGGAAATATTTTGAAAATTCTGCATTTTGAAGGAATATTCGATCAGACAATTTCACGAAAACGTTAAATTATTATGGACTGAATGCGTATTGCAGAAACGGTTCATCATGTGTCATTTATGACAGTTGAAGAGTTGAACCGTCAAATTGACGTTTCTCAATCCACAGAAATTGTTGTAACTATGGAAACGTATAAATAAGGAAGAAGCGAAACACCGATTTGAAAATACCACGGGCTGGAGACAGTGTTTTCGAAAAGTCCTTTTCTCATTGGTTTAAATTCAAAAAATGATGGCATTTGGTTGATTTATATAATATGAGGGAAATTGTCGACTTAATTCCTATTGTATAGGAAAGGACCACGCACGTTTCTTATGGAAAATGGCTTTCCGTGAATTTGTCCGTATTTTTGGTATGGTGTAGATCTGGACGCACTAATCAAAAGTGTCCATTGCCAAAGACTCCAAAAATGGACAGTTTTCGAGATATGGCTCTATCAATGTAATTTTTTTTTGGATTTTTTGGATTTTGACACATAATCAGTTCACTCTCATACTTAGGAAAAACCGAGTTTCAATGATTTCACTGCAGGAATCGATTGAAAAATAATTCTTTCTTCTTTTCAGATACTGCCATTTGAAGAAATTATTATACACTGCTCGTCACTGACGATGAAACCGAACTATTATTTTCAATTTCTAAAGTCCAGTTTTTGTAGAAACAAAAACTTCTGAATTGCTCAAGGTATCACAGAGTCACATATATTCAACACCTTTCGATAGGGGCACTAGAAAAATAATATTCGATACACACTATAAGGAACTGAATTTGAGATACTTTTTTTTTTAATAGTTTCCTAGTCGTCAATGAAATAGTGGTAAATGCAAAATGAGCATATAGCAAATCGTTCATAATGTAGGCTGACGACATACATACTCGTATCGAATGCAGTTTGTTTATACCGAGTGTTAAATATCAATAGAAACAAGGGAATACATACCCAATAATCATATCTAATCGCTAATTGAACCGTTAAGGCAAACGGATTCGTGAAAATGTCTGAATATTTGATATGATGTGGATTTCGAAGCACTGATCAAGTGTATATTGCTACAGACTACAAAAATGGACAGTTTTCAAGATATGGCCGTATCAATATTTGATTTTTTTCGTTTTCTAGATTGTGGCCCATAATCGCTTAGCTCGTATACCCAACAAAAACGGAATTCTATCGATTTCTGCACAGGAATTGACTGAAAAACAGTTGTATTTCATTTCAGATACATTCATTTGGAGAAATTAGCATACTCTGCTCGTCACTGGCGATGTAGATGTGTGTGTAGATGTGTTCGTAGAAACAAAAACTCTTGAATTGTTCTAGTTCTAACAAACATACTTATATCCAACACAATTCAATTGTGGTATTTGAAAAAATAATATGCGATACACACTCTAAATATATTTTGAATTTTTTTTTGAAATATTCTCCTGGCCATCAGGAAAATAGTGGAAAATGCAAAATGGGAAACTAGAAAATCGTATTTATAATGTACGCTGACGAGATGAATGCAGTTTGTTTATACCGAGTGTTATTAATAGAACCAAGTAAATGCATACCCAAAAATCATTACTACTGTTATTGTTGATTGAATTGTTAAGGCCGTCAATTACCAGAGACATATTATAACATTTGCAAATACCATGCATAACCAGGAACCGTACCTAGCAATATAATTTTTGTGAATAATCAATATGTTTGATGAAGTGAACACGGTTAAGTAACTGTGGTTCAATCTGTCCATTAACAAATTGAATATTTTTCTTATGAAATGTCAACTATTGTTGTCCTCCCACTCATAAATTGTTCAACTGAAAAAGCTATTGCCTACACCGAATTAAAAATTCAGACATTTTTACGAATCCTTTTGCCTTAACGGTTCAATCAACAATAACAGTAGTAATGATTTTTGAGTATGTATTTCCTTGGTGCTATTGATATTTAACACTCGGTATAAACAAACTGCATTCATCTCGTCAGCGTACATTATAAATACGATTTTCTAGTTTCTCATTTTGCATTTTCCACTACTTTCCTGATGGCCAGGAGAATATTTCAAAAAAAATTCAAAACATATTTAGAGTGTGTATCGCATATTATTTTTTCAAATACCACAATTGAATTGTGTTGGATATAAGTATGTTTGTTAGAACTAGAACAATTCAAGAGTTTTTGTTTCTACGAACACGGAAATACAAAAGTTGAAAATAATAGCCCAGCTACATCGCCAGTGACGAGCAGTGTATGCTAATTTTCCCAAATGAATGTATCTGAAATGAAATACAACTGATTTTCAGTCAATTCCTGCGCAGAAATCGATAGAATTCCGTTTTTGTTGGGTATAAGAGCTAAGCGATTATGGGCCACAATCTAGAAAACCAAAAAAATCAGATATTGATACGGCCATATCTTGAACTGTCCGTTTTTGTAGTCTGTAGCAATAGACACTTGATCAGTTCTTCGAAATCCACATCATATCAAATATTCAGACATTTTCACGGATCCGTTTGCCTTCACGGTTCGATTAGCGATTAGAAATGATTAATGTGTATGTATTCCCTTGTTTCTATTGATATTTAACACTCGGTATAAACAAACTGCATTTGATACGAGTATGTATGTCGTCAGCCTACATTATGAACGATTTGCTATATGCTCATTTTGCATTTACCACTATTTCATTGACGACTAGGAAACTATTAAAAAAAAAGTATCTCAAATTCAGTTCCTTATAGTGTGTATCGAATATTATGTTTCTAGTGCCCCTATCGAAAGGAGTTGAATATATGTGACTCTGTGATACCTTGAGCAATTCAGAAGTTTTTGTTTCTACAAAAACTGGACTTTAGAAATTGAAAATAATAGTCCAGTTTCATCGTCAGTGACGAGCAGTGTATAATAATTTCGTCAAATGGCAGTATCTAAAACGAAGAAAGAATTATTTTTCAATTGATTCCTGCAGTGAAATCATTGAAACTCGGTTTTTCCTAAGTATGAGAGTGAACTGATTATGTGCCAAAATACAAAAACTTCAAAAAAAATTACATTGATAGAGCCATATCTCGAAAACTGTCCATTTTTGGAGTTTTTGGCAATGGACACTTTTGATCAGTGCATCCAGATCTACACCATACCAAAAATTCGGACAAATTCACGGAAAGCCATTTTCCATAAGAAACGTGCGTGGTCCTTTGCAAGAGAATGCAAGAAAAATCCATTTTCATTGAGGAAATTGATAAAATGGGAAAATTTTAAAAGAAAAATTGGGCAATAGAAATACCACTCCAAGTTTTCATTACTTTGTAGGAAAAATGATGTTATTCCCAAACACTTATTACATACGGAACGTTGCCTTCTATTTTCATTATCATCAAATAGCTTACTATTCAAACAAATAGAATATTTCCAAAATCATTATTGATTTATATTTTACAAAGTTGGAACACCAGCAAGGAAGTAGAAGATGATGAAAAAATTAAAAACGAGTATTAGTCTACCACGTGTACGATGTGACGTCTATTGCTTCCAAAACACCTTATTCAAAACATTCAATGCGAATTCTGGTCTTGAGGTTTTCGATATTTGCAGAAGCTCTATTACCAACACTTTCTCTTCAACGGGTCCAGAAAAAAATCCAGTATGGTAGGTATTAAGATCTATCAGGCCATTTTACCTCCGTACTGTTGTTACCGTTCTATCGGAAAAATGACTCCAACATACTCCATTGAAGATGGGGAAGTTACATCAAGGGCCATACCAATGTTGTCAAGAGGGCAAATCTGGTACACGGATGGCTCAAAGACTAGCAAAGGATTAGGGGCTGGAATATACGGGGAGAGACCGAGGCAAGACATCAGTCTAAGCCTCGATACTCAAGCCTCTGTATTCCAAGCCGAGGTAACGGTAATCTCCGTCCGCACGAGAGAGATTCAAAAGAGGGGTCCAAGAAACCAACCCATAGTGATTCTCTCCGACAGTCAGGCGGCGATTAAAGCCCTGCGTTCATGCAGGTTCACTTCCAAACTGGTTTGGGAGGCACACCAAAACCTTAACGATCTGGGAACACAGAACACGGTAAAACTGGTCTGGGTACTAGGTCATAAGGGCATACAGGGAAATGAGAGCGCAGATGCTCTAGCAAGAGCGCGGGCAGCAACAACTCTCACTGGACCAGAACCAGCCTGCGAAATCTCGTTTGGGGATATCAAGCTGGACACAAAGAAATGGGTTAAAAACCATCATCAATCTCTCTGGGAGAGTGCTTCAGGCAATACTCACGGAAAAATGATGATGATAGGGCCAACCGACCGGCTATCAAGACACCTTCTTGAACTAAGACGAGACTCTCACAGGAAGGTGGTAGGACTGATGATAGGCCACTGCCACCTGAGAAAACACCTGCAACTGTTGGGGATATATGAAGAGTCCACACAATGCAGATTTTGTGATGATGAGGACGAAACAGCCTCCCACATAATGTTTGGATGCGATGCTCTGGCTCGCATGAGGATGGATATCTTTGGACACTGCGGTGCAGAAGATATCATACCGTATGAAGACCTTGTGCAGAATCTCCTGGATTTCATTAAGAGATCCGGAGTACTCACGAGATAGACTTGATAGCGGGGTGCAGAAAGGTTCTATACAGAACTACCAGCACTTCAGCCACTGGCTAGCCCCGCCATCTAATAATAATAATAAATCCATCTATCGGAAAAGGGTCAATCTATATATTGCGTTATGTGATGGTGTTCCATCCTATTATAATATCATATTTTCTCTAATGTATCTAGAAACCTCTTCCACCAACTACGGCAGTTCATATCGCATAAAATATAGATATTGCTGTCCATTGAGAGTAACTCCATTAGAATGTGGATCAACGATGTGCCTATTAATTAGGCCTCGCCATACACTGATTCCCTAAATTACCTGAATATTGATTTATCTTTGCCAAAGTGGATTTTCTTGAGATAAGTAATGGCGAGTATGCCTGTTAACTAAATCGTTATTGTTAAAACGTGATTCATCTGACTATATATATATATATATATATATATAAATAAGGATGGATGTAGCGAGGGGCAATATATGAAAATATAAGTAGAAAAGTTATTGGGTATAACCCTCAGAATGTTGTGCAACCGTAGACACGTGTTTCGAGCTTAAGCTCTCTTCAGTACGGTAAAATCAAGTGCGAAGATGTACAACACTTGGATGTAAAAATAGAAACAAAGGAAGTCAACAACAGGAAGCCAACCACACATTTGTGGCTTCGGTTAGAAGACCTTGTGCTTACAAGGCAACAACTAACGTCGCCACGGAGGCAGCTATAGCTACCAGCGTGACAATCCTACCCAGGAAAATACAAATAAGGATGGATGTAGCGAGGGGCAATATATGAAAATATAAGTAGAAAAGTTATTGGGTATAACCCAATAACTTTTCTACTTATAATTTCATATATTGCCCCTCGCTACATCCATCCTTATTTGTATTTTCCTGGGTAGGATTGTCACGCTGGTAGCTATAGCTGCCTCCGTGGCGACGTTAGTTGTTGCCTTGTAAGCACAAGGTCTTCTAACCGAAGCCACAAATGTGTGGTTGGCTTCCTGTTGTTGACTTCCTTTGTTTCTATTTTTACATCCAAGTGTTGTACATCTTCGCACTTGATTTTACCGTACTGAAGAGAGCTTAAGCTCGAAACACGTGTCTACGGTTGCACAACATTCTGAGGGTTATACCCAATAACTTTTCTACTTATATATATATATATATATATATATATATATATATATATATATATATAACAGTAAGTTATTCATGACATCTACAGTCACTAGTTGAAACTTAATTTGACACGAACCAAGGAATCCAAAAGTAGAGGTTTGTCCACAAATTGACAGGCAGCCAACAATTCGTTGTTCTGACCAACCCAAGGTTCAATCAAGTTTCTAATACGTTATGAGGAACGCAAGCAGAATCTAAGTGAAAATAGAGTATATTTCGTTTTAATTCCGAGAGTTCTAACCTTTGACAGCTGTTTCGTGCTAACGCACTCATCAGAAAGGATTTATGGAACTCTCGAAATCAAAACGAATCCACTCAAGAATTAATACCTCTACTTTTGGATTCCTTGGTTCGTGTCAAATTAAGTTTCAACTAGTGACTGTAGATGTCATGAATAACTTACTGTTATATTATGTGTTGCCTCACGGTATTAATTCTTGAGTGGATTCGTTTTGATTTCGAGAGTTCCATAAATCCTTTCTGATGAGTGCGTTAGCACGAAACAGCTGTCAAAGGTTAGAACTCTCGGAATTAAAACGAAATATACTCTATTTTCACTTATATATATATTTATATATATATATAAAGAAGGAAATTTTTTGGGTATAGCAGCAAGCAAAAAGTGTACTCTTTTAACACTATATTTCCGATATTTCAACAGTAAATACTGTCATCTTCAGGGAAGCTACAAGTAACAAGCAAAATTGTACGATTAATGGAAAGAAAACTTTGAAGAAGAACCACTTACTGTGTTGATGAGAATGATTGCTATGGATGTAATATTTAAAATTATAAACAACATGTCATGTAAGTCACATGTGACAAAGATGAACAAAACACATTAAAATACGTCAAACAATAAAAATATTAATATTAAGTCATTGTTATAAAATTTGTTTAGACATTTATTTGAATTATCTCCACACGTGGAGAGATTCAAATGTAACATAAGAAATTTGGTTAGGATTATTCGACAACAGACAGTTGACATTATTGACATTAGATGTCAGACACTTTTGAAGTGTGACACGAAACCACGAATTGGCCGCTGCTAGTGGGTGAAATTAACCAATTGTCTCAACTCAAAAGAGATGAAGTGTTCCCTAAGGGAGAATATTTAACTTATGTGTAATATTATTGTCGATGAGGAGTAAATATGAATAAATTTCACTTAAGTGATTAACGTCAGTTTTTTTATTTAAGCAAGAATCTGATTGAGAGATGGAAGCCATTTCCATGAAAAGTCTTTTAGTGGTATTGTTTTCTTTAGTCAAAATTTTTGTATTACTATAGTTCATGTTATGACCAGTGCTATTAACATGTTCACTTAATGCACATCTTTCAGGATGGCATCTACAGTCACTTTTATGTGCAGTGATTCTATCTTTTAATGTCCTCGAAGTCTGACCTATGTAAGTTTTATCGCAATTAGAGCAAGGAATACAATACACCAACTGTGATTGTGAAGTTAAAGGTGTTTTATCTTTAACTTTGGTAAAAATGGAATTAATTGTTAATATTGTTTTATTTGCAATTTTTATGTTCTCAAAAACTTTGAAGATTCTAGCAAGGCTTTCATCTCTCAATCAGATTCTTGCTTAAATAAAAAAACTGACGTTAATCACTTAAGTGAAATTTATTCATATTTACTCCTCATCGACAATAATATTACACATAACTTAAATAATTCTCCCTTAGGGAACACTTCATCTCTTTTGAGTTGAGACAATTGGTTAATTTCACCCACTAGCAGCGGCCAATTCGTGGTTTCGTGTCACACTTCAAAAGTGTCTGACATCTAATGTCAATAATGTCAACTGTCTGTTGTCGAATAATCCTAACCAAATTTCTTATGTTACATCTGAATCTCTCCACGTGTGGAGATAATTCAAATAAATGTTTAAACAAATTTTATAACAATGACTTAATATTAATATTTTTATTGTTTGACGTATTTTAATGTGTTTTGTTCATCTTTGTCACATGTGACTTACATGACATGTTGTTTATAATTTTAAATGTTACATCCATAGCAATCATTCTCATCAACACAGTAAGTGGTTCTTCTTTAAAGTTTTCTTTCCATTAATCGTACAATTTTGCTTGTTACTTGTAGCTTCCCTGAAGATGACAGTATTCACTGTTGAAATATCGGAAATATAGTGTTAAAAGAGTACACGTTTTGCTTGCTGCTATACCCAAAAAATTTCCTGCTTTGTATCCTAACTAGTCAGCAAAGACTACCCTTCTACTATATATATATATATATATATATATATATATATATATATATATATATATATTCGTTTATTAGCATTGCTAAGTAAAATAAGTACAATCATGGGTATAAAATACATTCATATAACTCAAAACTAAAGTAGTAGAAGTGAAAGAAATATGTTCGTTTGATACTATAACTATTAATAAATTTATACTAAATATCTAGCTGAATATAGAGACTATACATTTGTTTTGGGGTAAGTTATCACATTTTGTTTGAATACATTCACCGTTAAAGAAGATTTGATTGCTTGTGGGAGATTATTATATGTGTACAATCCTGCATCAAAAATACTTTTTTTCGTGCTGACTAGGTTTGTTGGAGATATATGTACGTGACTTTTTTGTCGAGTGTTCTCATTATGTATGTTATGTCTGAACTCTAGGTTTGCAGATAGGTATTCTGGGAGCTCATTGTTCAGTAGTTTATATATAAACATTAATGTCTTGAGAATTATATATTTTTTGTCACATAGCCAGTTTAGTTGTTCTTGCATATAGGATATGCTCACGTATCTATTACATCCCAGTAGTAAACGCATACATCTGTTTTGAAGAATTTGCAATTTATTGAAATCACTCTCTTGGCACATGAAAAGAATTGAAGAACAATATTCGAAATGTGGCTTGATGATGATGATGATATTAGGCGTTTTGTTGGTTGACTTACATTTTTGCTGATTCTATACATGAATCCGATTTTCTTTCATATTTTCTTGAATATATAATCAACACGTTCACTGAAATTAACTTTATTATCTATGATTATACCCAAATATTTTATGTTTGCTAACTTGTTCCAAATCATAATTGTTATATCGAACATTATATATGATTCGTTGGTTCAGATGTTTTTTACTTTTCAATATCATATATTTAGATTTCTGCGGGTTGGTAATCAATTTATTATTAGTGAACCAATTTTTAATCTTGATTAGAGTTTTGTTCATTTCAGAGATTAATGTGTTGATTTTCTCATGTTTTCATGTTCTCCGCGACTATCAGGCATACTATAAAGTTCAGAAATATATCTTATAAAATTGCTTTTTGTTGTCCTTGATAATTTGAATTTAAGAGTGAGAAATATTGATTTCAGTAGCTACCTGCAGGATATATTTTATGTTGGGATCTACACCGACTCGGGACAAAAACAAAAAAAATACGTTTAACAAACTCATTGGAAAAAAAATCAGTTTGCATAATGAAAAGTCTACCAAATAAACAAAGTACTTTCCATGATCAAAATAAATTTGGGGTTATTAGTAGGTACAGTATGTTACCTATAGATCTCTCGTTGTATCTTAAACCATTTAATATAAAAATTAAAAGTTCAACCACATAAAAAAGTTCAAAAATCAGAATCCTAATTCATACAACTTGTTTTTACGACAGTGCGTGAACTAAGTTTTTACGCACTGCTATTAGTGCGTAAAGTAATCCTCTCTCGCACAAGTGCGTGAAAACATCACCTGTGCGTTAGATCATCAACAGTGCGTAATAGTATATTACGTAACAAGAGTTGTAAGTAACCCATTAGGCACAAAATGAAAAAGTTTATGCACGAAGCCACGCAGCGGCGAGTTCATAAAGGACCCCACATATTTAGTATGTAAAATGGTTTTCGGCTAATTTTGCTCAAATTTTGATATATTGTAGATCTTGGCATCCTCATTACGTATTCCAATTTACAGATTGATCCTATGACCAGTATTTTGGGTATTATGCATCGATTTGATTTTTGTGCTCTAATTCGAAATTGAACTGTCTTAGAAATGAACTCAATGTATCTAAGTTGTAGCTCATGAGTCCTTCCATACGAATAAAAAATAATATCTAACAAAGGGTGTTGCATTACAGCATGACAAGACAATGTTCATAGAAATAGATAAATTTCAATACCATAATCGTTTTGATTTTCACTCAATCCGTTAAAATTAGAAAACAAACGGCTAGAATTTGAGCAAAATTAGCCGAAAGCCATTTTACGTGCGGGGTCCTTTCATGAATGTGTAATGGGCTTACAACTCGTGTAACGTACTATACTTTTTCTACGCCCATTCATTTTAACGTTATGCTTGTGTCGCCAATCCATACATTTTTGATAGGTAATTTCGTACCTTTCTTTGGATTTTAGCGGTAACAATTTATGTGTGGCAGCTTGAGCTTTTTCTAAAATCTTCGGTGGAGTGCTCATAATTTCATCACTTTCACTACTATCAGACATATTCGTAGATAAAGTTGAGAAAATGTTGGGATACAATTATATTTCGTTCAAGAAATTGGCAATATAAATGACATGACATTTATTTTCATAGCATGCTACTTAAGAAAATGTGTAGTATTTTTAAAGAAATTGCATAACGTGCTGCCTACGTTTAGGGGCATCACTCTTTCAATCGTAAATACATCTCGCCAATGCTTAAAATTTTATGTTTTTTAATTGACTAAATAAAGTCTTACGTAAATAAAAATTTGATTGTAATTTAATTAAAACAAGAAGTTTAAGTTTTCTTCTCGAAACGCACGTGTATGTCATGAGATTTCATTACGTGCATGTTATTGTTATATGTCATTTACAAGGAATGTTGACAGTGCGATTTTTGACGTTTACAGACATGGGCGTAGAAAGAGTAATTTTTTACACAGTGTTCATTCATTTATGCATTTTTTGAAAATACAGTAGTTTGCGTCAAATATAACTCGGATGTCTTTATTATTTGATAATACGAAGACAATTCATTAAACATTCAAATTAATGATTTCATTGCTACAATTTGGCAATATAATAACTGTCGAAGAAAAAACTTTGTATGAAACACTTTTATAAAGGACTTTTTTGTACTCGCGTGTTTGCTGAACTCGGCTGCGCCTCATTCAACAAACTTCACGCTCATACAAAAAAGTCCTACTTTACGAACTTGTATCATAAATAGCTATATCAATGATTACTAAATGACTGATCTCAGTAATTATTAGTTGCCTAATTTGAATAGGGGAAAACATTTCAACATGCCTCATAATTTCATTGGACAGATTTTCAATTTGATAGTTATGAAGATGAAAATATGAAATCTAAATAGAGAAAAATCAAATCATTTAGGAATAAAAAAAATTGTGAGTATATAAGTCTTATGCATGTTCGTTTCGACATGTTTGTGTCTATTGGAGTTTTCTTGGACCTAGCAAAGGCCTTCGACACCGTAGACCACCTTCTTCTTCTCGAAATACTTGAAGACTTGGGGATTAGAGGTAAGACCCATGATTTTTTCAGAAGTTAACTCACAAACCGAAAACAAAAAGTTGAAATAAAAAACATTGTGAGTGATGAAAGAGAAATCACGTGTGGTGTACCTCAAGGTACGGTGTTGGGACCAGTGCTATTTACTATATATCTCAATAATCTCTTTTTACTGGAGAAGCAAGGGAAGATCACAAGTTTCGCGGATGATACAGTTATAGTGTATAAAGACAAAAACTGGAATGATCTGAAACGGAAAATTGAAAATGATTTAACGGGTTTGAAAAAATGGTTTGATTATCGCCTTTTGTCAATGAACTTCAAGAAAACAGTATATATACCTTTTAGTAGCTACAAAACATCCCTTCCTAACTACGACATTAACATACAAGCAAACTGCATAATACGTCCTGAAAATAAGATTAAATATTTGGGCATTATATTGGATAGTCAATTAAGATGGGATGAACATATCAAGTACCTGATTAAAAAACTCAGATGTATTTTATTTAAATTCAAGCACACAAACCATTTCCTATCACATAAGCAAAAAATTATTATATACAAAAGCTTGGTAGAATCGCATTTGAGCTATGGTATAATAGGATGGGGGGCAGTAGCAAAAACCTACTATCACCAATTAGAAGTATCACAAAAGCGATTCTTGAAAATTTTGCTAGGGAAGGATCGTAAGTACTCGTCAGACCTTTTTTCAGAGAGTGGACTAATGGATCTAAGACAAATATTTTTCACACAAGCCATTACCAATAAGCATTTAAATCGAACAAGCTCAAAAGCAAAAGTTTAGGGTCTTTCTCAATATCTATCAGATGTAGTTCAATGTCCAGCGTGGCTTTTGCCAGGGAAGTAGTTGTTTTCTGTTAGATATTACAAAAAGGTAACTTCAATTTATCGTAGGTTTTTTTCCGTTTCCAGAGTAGTCATGTATTGATTCAATTTTCAATTGGGAATGTTTCTCTTTAAAACAAAAGTACATGATTATACCACACGACAAAAAGACATATCTCAAATCAAATCAAATCAAAATATACTTTATTGTCGAAAGTTTCTGTTGACAAAGTAAAAGATAAACAATACCAAGGTATTCCAAATATGAGATACACACAATATGTAAAATATAAAATATAAATAAAATAATTGTACGTATAAAATGTTATTTGAACATTTAGTCAATTTTATCTATTACCACAAATGAATAAATCGGTCGGACAGAGAATCTATATGTACCTTGGACCTAAATTATACAACTATCTGCCTTCCGTCATTGAGGAACAACCCTCGATGTGTACATTAAAAGAAAAACTGAAAACGTTCGTTAGAACTCAAGAGAGAGGAACTATTCATCGTTTAATAGAAAACTATGTATGAAACCCAAAACTTATATATAGGTATATATAAAATTGTGTAAATATTTTAAAATTACCACGGCTATGCAATTTTAATATCAAAGAGTATAATTCAGTGGTGGCCATCTCCAGACGCATCTCCAATAAATCATTCATATAATACTTTCAGTACAGTCGATATAACTTCTTTTAAAATTTTAAATATATGATACAGGGGCGATCAACTTTCTGACTCGCCCTATAAAGAATGTTTTGCATACCTTATTATTATAAACCAACCAGAAGCAAATCCAGCCAGATATTGGAATTCCTGGAAGTTGAATTATATTTCAAGTCAACGTTCCATTTTTTTATTTTTGAGTACCCCTGTAGCAAACGAAATTTTTCTCATGAGGGGCTGATATTTAGTAGCATTGAAACACTATAGAAGAAAAAAATTCTTGATACATTCAAGAAAATAAGAAATATATGCTTTTAAAAAATGGCTATTTTCCAATTTCAAAACCTTGTATCTCTGAAACTAGTCATAGGATAGAGTTGGGCACATGGACACTATTATTCAGAGAGTCGTCAACTACAATTTACTAACAATTCATGAAATTTCACCAAAGCCCATTTCTCCATAAGCCGGCTGCCTGGTATTTTCATTGGTAATCAGAAAAGTAGGTTTACCCATCTGATTAGCGAGTTCCTAACTTTTATACCCCTAAACATTATTTGGGAATTAAATTAGAATTTAAATGAAACCCTCTTCTTGAAACTCATGTCGCGAAAGCCTAAATGGTCCTTTGTTGCTTGTGTGTTTGACATTTGACCCATTCTCATCTTCGGATCTTTGAAGAAGCCCTTCAGCGAGGGGTGAGGGAGGAAACCTTATAAATTCCACATTCAGATGTAGCAATTGAGTTGAAGTACTTGTACACTAATTGCTATTCTCTTTACGTGTAATGAAATGAGAGAAGTTGAATAGGAAAAAAGGGTGAGCATTGGCGTACTGCTCCAATTCATGAAGAGCATTCTGGAAGTACACCTGAATTACTCGTATATCTAACTATTTTTGAATTCCTCACCAATAATCAAATTTCCTCCCTTGAACAAATGTAATGAGTGGTGAGGAATTTTTTATTCATTTTGTTACATGCATGAAAAACTCAGGATTACCGTCTTGGAATAAATTTCAGTAACAGTTACGATGCCCTCTTCAATTTATACCAAGAACTGAGAAAATCAGAATTATTACCATCCATTCAAAATTCTTGGAGCTCTTCATCGGACAACAACCTAATCATATTCTCAAGCTCAATAATTTCAGATACTCGTTTGTAATGACAGACTGACGCTAAAAATCAGGAGGTCAATATTTTTGAGAAAACGTTCGGAACACGGGAATCGTGCTAGCACGGAAAAACCTTTTTTTTCTTTGGGAAAGTAGCACTTCCCGGCCTAGATTATTTTCTCTTCTAACAAAGAAATTGTCTTCGTCCCAAATATTTTGCTCTTGAATGAAAATCACTGTTGCTTTTGTAATAAATTTTCTATTCTTTTGGCTTCAAATGCTTTTGAGAGAACATTATTAACGTTGTCTCCAGTCCTGCTTGGTTGACTCTTGTCTCAAAACCATAACCACTTGATACAAGGTTCAAATGTGGTGACATAATCTACCTCAGCTATCTTCGCCATGCATGAGCTCGGGTCTACCGGTCTACCCGAAGTTTGCCGATACCCATTTGAATTTGAGCAAGTCGCTACGACCTGCGCCCGCGCAGCTGGCGCAGTTGCAGGGTGCAGGTGTCAGCGTATCAGTTCACTGGTCACTAGTTTGCACCATTCAGCTACTGTATTTTCTTATGTCGAATGTCGATGAGTTGATGTTGATAAATGGTGTTTGCCGGCAAGATTTGTGTTGTGAATAGGTATGATGAGTGAAACCGGTTTAAAAAAAAGTGTTAGCGGTGATACTATTCAAAACTGTTTTCGTCCCATGTGTGTACGTCGGACCGTTCAAATGTTAACAGGGGGGGACTATTTACGTCCACACTGTATAATATTACAATGTTAAGCTATGATATGAAAATTCGTCGATGTAGGTAGAAATTTATTTGTTTTATTTCCTTTACGAGTTGGTACCACCTAGAGTTAATTTTGTTTTGTTTCTTATTCACCAGCAATACCAATTTTTCCCTGATTTGTGTTCAGTAACCAACTTAACGTGTTATTTGTTATTATTTAAATAAATACGTTTTTATTAATATTTGTTTTTCTTAATATCCCTATAAGTTTTTATATTCATAAAAATTTTGAATTTGATTTTAACCAATGCAAGTTTGTTGCTTTAAAACTTTCCAAATTCTCACATGAACTATTATTATCTTTTAAAAAGATCCTCAGGAAATTTGGCCTAGACCATACGCATTTTGACACAAGACCGTTTTGGATCTTTTTAAAAAAGAGTAAATTTTTCACTTGAGGACGCAAGGTTTCAAAACAAGAATTCAATATAAACCTAAGATTTTAAATGAAGCATTTGTTGGTTTTATATCAAAAGCCTTTTATTTCAAGACAATGACATCATGTCTATTATTTTAAAGCACGTAATTTTCAAACAATCTCCTAATGAATTTGATCGAAAACTTAGGTTCTTTTGCTTTAAGATCACATACTTTGAGCTAGAAAAAAGATGACATTTCCCTCAAAGCTTTTCACAATTTGGAAAAATAATGATTTTGAGACAAAATCATTTTATATTATGACAAAACTAAGGTTTCTTGCCTGACATTTATATAACTTTGTGCTAAAGAAAATGATGCGTTTGCCTCAAAGAAATTCAAATTTTGGTTCAAAATATCCATGCATTTCGCCCATATCAAATGCTGGGCGCCCTTGAGGCAAGTTCAAATTCTTTCAAATCAAGGAATCCTTTTTATCTGTGTAGGCCGGGAAGTGCTCAGTACGGGAAGTGCTCGAATTTTGATATAAATATTAATATAAAGAAGAATCAGAATGTTTCTGTTGCTACCTATCTTCTGTTCGAATTTCAACATATACAGTGCCCGTCTAAAATCCGTTCCCCCCTACTAACTTTTGATCCACCTGGTATATCGCAACTAAATTTGGAGAGCTTTAATAGGAGATAAAAACCAACTTTTTCATGAAAAAATCAAATCTAAAAGTTTTTAAATGGCGGCTGACCGCCATCTTCAATATTTTCTTAAATAGAACACCCCCGTTTATTATTCCATTTTCGAAATTTGCTCATAATTCTCAACAAAAGCTTTACGCACAGTATCACTTTTTGCACTATGAAGAGTAAATAAAACCTTAGTTCACGTACTGTCATAGAAAAAATTACTTAAGGCCGGTATTATAAACATCTCTCGAAGTTAACTTTAATTTTAACAGTCAAGTTAACTTCAGTTCTAAAATGGCAGTTTTATAAAAGTCTCATTTCTGAAATAAAAAGAAGAAGAAGGCAAATATATAACCCAGAATTTTTCGCAATTTCTCTTGTGACATTTCTAATTTTCTAATGAATTATAAAACTGCCAACAATAGATTTGAGAATCCTCCAAAATGTCCAACAACTACCAAGAATGAACACGTTGGATGAAATCGGAGTGTTATTAACACTTGAATTACTGGCGATAGAAGATGATTTCTAAAATTGAAAATACCTATAATTCCACAGTACCTAATTAGAACTAGAAATATTGACTAATTAGTTGATCTTTGCAAATTTGCCCCACTATGTCACAGATTAGAAAACATATTCTTATCTGTGACTATGTGCCCCATTTACAAGCATATACAAACTTTCTGGATGATCTAAATCCGTTATCATTTGTTTTCAAATTCTATTTCGTTCCACAAGATAAAATGGTTTAACCGATTTCTAAATATCCTTCGACGCCGAGGGCCTTCAATAGTAATAACAGCATCTCCTTCATCGTCCTCGAAAATAATCAGGATATTGTTTGGTAACAATATTGCGGAAAAAAAACATTAAAATTGAGGTTTCATGCTAAATTATTGATAGAAGACCTGTCGAAAACCACCATTTTCTAGAAAGTTAACTTTAACTGATACCTCTTCCTACCAATAAAGTTAACTCCTACATTTTGAAGTTAACTGTAAGATGTGACGTCATTCCTCAAGTTAACTTCTAGTTGTCTGTCAAAATAGTTTTATAATACCGGCCCTTATTCGATTTCTTAAGCGCGAAAATGGCAATGATTTGCATGCAGGATATCTAGTCTAAGTTATATAGATACACCCGATACTTGATGAAACTCCATGTTAATATCTATAATAAAACTATAACTGAACTGATTTTTGCTATAGAGGCTTACAAAACAAGACAATTGTTTTGCTGTATACTTTCGCTTCGAATTTATCCGACACTCCAGCCATGAAAATCATTAAAGAGCATAATCCTCATCATCCACTATTTCTACAAGGCTCATAGTCTGTGATTGGGGTTCACAGGCGCGTGTTCCCGAGGGCAAGCACTGTGAGTAAAACCATTGTCGGGAATATTTCATAGAGAACGCATGGATACCGCCATAAAGCAATTCTCAAAAGTGCCATAAATCAATGTGGATCAATGGCTCATTATCGCAGTCGGTGTGGCATACTGGCCCACTGACTGGAACACGAAGGGTGGATGCCTCATAGATATTCACCCCCTTATGGAAAACTATCGATTAATGCAAAAGTGCAGTGGTGGAGATTTAATCTCTTGCCAAATATTTTTTAATGGTGATGTTTGGTTTCGCGAATGGGGCAGTGAGATTGAGAAGCTTCCTGAGCTACTTAAATCGCTCATCTTCGATCAAGATATTGAGTGATACTAATAAAAATTAGTAGATACTTAAATCTAATGGGTTCATAAGTTAATACTGAAAAGCATATTAATGAAGTTTAAGGACAAACTGATACTTAAAGTATGTACTGTTAGAGTTAAAGTTTGTACTTATGCTGACAAGTTGTTACTTAAAAGTATATAAATAAACGATAGGTTATACTGATTAAATTAAGTATTTTCTTTTCAATTTGTGAGTCTGCTTCTTAGCATGATAGATAGAAAGATAATTTTAGATAGATAGATAACTTAACATACACAGAGTATAAGAACATTACACATTGCCATGTAACAGAGAATACGTCACAAAACAGAAAAGAAAAATTACATAAATTAGTCACTTACAATATAATATAAATTCCAAATATTATAGATATATAGGTATAAAGTAGTAAATTCGTGAGGTTGCAGTCAATTGGTGAGCTAATTATAAATAATATTTGATATTTGTCGAGCTTTCGACAATGTTTATTGTCTTCTTCAGGACGACTACAAAATGTATGGTTTACAGTTGGTATAAAATATAAATATAGATGGCTACTTACTAACGTGAGAATTAAAATGAAATTGGGACCAAACGGACAGAAAACATGACATTAGATGAATGACAATGATGATGACAATTTAAATTTGATAACTAATCAAGAAGGAAAATTCTGATACAGGGTGACATAGATTATTTATTCAATTTGAGGAGGTAGGTATAAAGACTGAGATTATTTACATCTGTTTTTTTGTTCATCGATTCTTCATTTTCATTGATGTGTATCATTTCCAGAAATATCCTTTTTGTTTGATTACTTTCAATATCTAAAATAATTGTATCATTATAGTTCATTTTATGGTCATTTTGATTTACATGTTCCGATAAGGCACATGAGTTCTTATTACATTTACAGTCACTTTTATGTGGATTAATGCGACTGTTAAGATTTCTCGATGTTTGACCAACATAAGATTTGGAACAATCCATACAAGGTATTTTATAAATGACATTGGATTTTTGTTTATTTTCAATGGGATTTTTAACTTTTGTATGTAATTTTGAAATTGTTTTAACATTTTTCTTTGCAATTATAATATTTTCGTATTTTACTAGATTTGTTAATTTTGGTGTAACTTCCTGGATATATGGTAATGACCGGAAAACAGGGATTATGATGTTGTGTTTGAATCATTGATGAATGAGTTGTAGTAAAAAGTAACTTATTTATTAAGTGCTTTGGATATGAATTTTCTAAAAATTTTTTTTTGAAATTCAGTTGAACATTCTTGTTTCAAACTGTGGTGGGTAATTTTCAAAATTCTAGTTTTCATAGATTTAATCATGGTAATTTTCATTTTTAGTGGATGATATGAATGGAAATTGATCAGCCTATTACTACAAATTGGTTTTCGGTACCATTTTGTGATGATTGTGTTCCGTTGAGTTCTAATTAGAGTCATGACTCTAACTACATATTAACTTCATATTATAATCAGTCACGAAAACTTCCTACTATATAGGTATAAGTAGAAAAGTTATTGGGTATATGAGAGATTATCTGAAACAGCGAAGCGGTCGAGGTGTTAGAGCGTTTGGCTTCCACCCAGACGGTCCGGGTTCGATCCCCGGTCGTGTGTCACTGAGCTGAAGTGGTTCGGATTCCACTTTTATTTAAACCGTAGGTCCCGGATCTCCCTTGCTCGCACAAGCTCTGCTTTTGAGGAGTTTTCTCCGAAAACCTGGGAGTTTCGTAAAAAAAAGAAAAAAAAGAAACAAAACAAAAAAATAATATAAAAATAATAAATAAAAAAATAAATAAAAATATAGAGCAAATAGTCTATGGACCATATACTCACAGCTGAAATCAACATCTATTGTTAAAGAAAACATTAATATATCATCATTCAGTTAACTGATGGCCTTGACGAAAGTTAAAACAAAAGGATACATTCCTAAAAAATCAAAGGTGTTGGCGCTATTTTTATAATGGACGTGATTGACGTGAGTCGCTTCGCGTCCTGTCACACATTTCGTAAAATTATGTATCAATGTTCATTTATATTATTAAATTTGTATTCACCACCTTGTATTTTGAAGTATTTGGTATATGGTGCAGATGTTAATGTTACTTTCGAGATTTTTTTCATTCCTTTTATGAACAAGTAATGTTGATTGATTGATAATTATCATTTGATAATATATGGAGGATGAATCATTCCCACATACCCAACAATCTGGGATTGATATATAGTTCCGAAGGTCCAACAAAATATTATATACCCACCCCTGACTATAGTCAGTAAATTCGCATATATCATCTTGTTTGGAGAAGGATCCTGTATCCAAAATATTAAAAATGAATCAATATTTGCTCCATTCTTCTTATCCCTTTGTGTGTCAGCGGGTCCAATAAAATATCGTGCGAGAGGAAACAAAAAGGAATTCGGTCACGGTTATCTTTGTGTATTTAGGTTTAGTGCCGATCTGGTCAAATTTCAACAGCAGTAATGAAAGTTGTTCCGAAATTTTTCGTTCAATATGTAAAAGGTTTATAAATGAAAATGATAAAAGAAATTGTTTCGTGTCTTGGTGATTTATTTTCATCTCGAAATACATTATAGGGATATGCACGAAATGAGGAATTTCCATATTCATTATTAATTGAAAGGTCAAGTTCAGGCACTTTCATACCCATTTCAATGATATAAGAACTTGATATTGAATATAATTCTGAATCTAGAATTCATTTTCACATCATGTCATATTCTCTTCTTCGGAACTCCAGGTTTTTCTACTGACATTTTATATTGCTTGATATGGCCTTTTCTTGTATTTTTCTCATAAAGAAGTGTGTGAGTGAGGGTGAGTGAAAGATAATCATGAATTGTCAGAAATAGACAAGAAGGAGAAGAACAAGAATGATATGTGTATTCCTAGTTTGTTGTCATAAATAATTCACAAAAGGAATATGCAAGTTATAGTATTTGTTGAGAAGGAGTATTCACTTAATTGCCTTGCATTCTTTAACAGATATAATATCTCCTTCTCAATTTCTCAATGTTATCCATTTACAAAGATGGGAGATTTTTTGAGATCAATTTTGAATTCCCAATCGCTTACATAATAACACAGCTAATATCAACTGAAGTGTTTTTTTTTGTGTCAATTGTCTCCAGCAAATTATTCAAATTAAATCTTGAAATCAGTGAAAAACCTCTTCCTCTGATATCACCAAGGCCTCTTTGATTCCTCCAACATTTGATGAGCAATATTACTGGTATATAAATATATATTGTTATAATATTAATTTTTGTTACTTATTGAGAAAAATATGGAAATGAAAATTGTTATAGAATATAGTCACATAAATATTTATTATTTTTATTCAAATTTGCCCAGGCTAGTAATTACTCCTTTACTCTTTGAATACTTTTACCTTTGTTCTTCGTTTCAGAAACTCAGCTCAGTCCAAACATGCAGGCTCTTCCTCAGGTTGGATTCTTGGAAAGGGTCATTAAATATCGAATCAAATTTTGCACAGTATATGATTGTAATACCAAAGAAATAAATTGGAAAGATTCAAAACTCGAATTTGAATGTTTATTAATAGAAATTTAGCAATATCTTCAACAAAATTGTGATGATTCAATTAAAACCTTATATCTGCCGATCCTGCGATAAATACCTTACTCTAGAACAAACCCTCTGGTGTTCCAATGAAACGCAATTAAAATTACCATAGAGTTTGTGTTATTGGAACGCACTCTGGCTGTCTAGGGACACACTGTTCAATTGACATTTAAAATCAAAACATACTGAACGTGGCTCACAAAATCTATGGTTATGTTTATAGTTGTGAAATTGAACATGCAAAACATCAAATATTTGATAATTATACTAAATTATACTATGAATAATGTCCCGACACAACAGTAAGTCCTTCTTTCTTTCTTTCAAATACTCGAGGATAAAAGTTGAAGAAATGTTTTTTCATACCAGTATTCTTGACCTTGGCTGTGAGTGAAGTTCAAATACTTGGAAACATTGTGGAAGATATCAGTTGTATAAATACCTGGATGCCCTTTGAACCCTACCAGCTTGGCTTCACCAAAGTTCCAGTACTGGAATTTATCCCTGTTGACTCCTGATAGGTAAATTGCATGTCTTTTAATTGATTTTCATGTAATCAAACCTCAACGTGAATTATTCTAATTTCGATGAATTGGCTTTAATAATCTTTCTTTTTCCAAAAATCTGCAGGTAAAAATTTTTTTTTTCGTTTTTGTTTCCTTTCCCTGGTAACCACGTACTTTTTTTCTTCTCCTATCAAAGTTCTCTTCTCAGCACACGAGGTATTTTCAGCACTTTATATTATTTCCACGCACTGGGTGTATTTTGAAATTTATCCTAATTAAATAATAATCATTCATTACAATTTTTTAAAATTTATTTTACAAAGGAAAGATCTGCTAAACTTCATTTTTGTCTTCTTTCCAGCTTAAACATTTCCTTTCTAATGATAATATCCACGAAATTTCCAAATTGTTCAGTATACTGTGTTTTTTGATTTAGTGTTGAAATGAGGAATGGTATCGTATCAGAACAACCTAACTTGCTTCAAAAAAAAAAATATTTTTGATATTCTGGCTGGATTTACTTGAAATCTATAGATGTAAAGTTGAAAATGTGATACTTCACAGTTAAGGTAAAGTATTTAGCCTTTTCTATTGAAATAATAATAATATTCTCTTAAATTCTTATATACAATTATTTTCATAACAATATAATATATATACAGTGTCCGGCATAAAGTTCGCAGCATATGGAAAACTTTTTTATTATTAATTTCTCAAAAAAAAATTATTGTTGATGAAAACCTCTGCTTCATCCCAAACCTAAATTGCAAATACCAACATTGAATTTTATCCTACCATATACGAGCGATATTAAAAAACATGCCTTGTTTTCAAAAAAAAAAAATTGATCCCATCAATTTATTTTTCAGGGTAGAATTAAAAGTACGGGGGAAATATTGTTCAGAATCGAATGTTGATCCAGAAATTCAAATCATAGTCACCTATGATCAATTTAATTTTTCCACTTTTTTCCCATTTTCTCCTCATCGCCCTATACGATATAAGAAATACCATGTTAGATGAATGGCATATTGTTAGATATGACGATATCACTCCCTAGATATCCTCACCTTCCTTGCTTCTATCAGAAAATCTCATTTATTGAAATATCTTGCTGCAAATAGTAAATAAAACTGAATTATCTCCATAAAATTATGATTATTTTATTTGACAGATCGACGACAGATGCAACCTCTGCACGTTACGAACTATAGCTCGAACACGGAACACCTAAAGCCTCGTTTATACCCTCGCGAATTTTGCAATTTTTCTGCGATTAAAACGGCTGCCAGTCATGCCGGACCAACCGTTGATGCAGGAACAATGTCGGCAGCCGTTTTATTCGCTGAAAAATTGCCAAATTTGCCAAGTGTATGAACAAGTCTTAACTAGGTGTTCCGTGCCCTAACGATGTCACACCGTAGTTCGCGGTGATCGCTGCAGAGGTCGCTCGCTCCGCTGTCAAAGTAAGAAGCGTGAAACTTATAAGAATACAATTTTTCCTAAGCCATTATTCGAAAACTATGTGGAAACGAGTGAAACTGATTACGAATCTGACTTCTGCATAACAAGATCATCCTCTATGGCAAATTCGAAGCCAATCCGAGGTATGAAATTTGTTGAAAACGGTTAGAGTGCCCAATTGAAAACAAGAAAACTCGACATTCTCAAAGCTATGAAAAATATATTTTTTTTAATATTCCAATTTGATCGTATTTTATTTATTTGAAGTTACATGATAATGATTTCTTAAAATTTCTTACTCTCATTGTTTAAATAATTGTTATAAACAAATGCATTGAATATAAGATATTTGAATTTTTGTTTTTGGAATTTTGGAATCAATCAGCATTAAATAATGTGATCTTTAGGAACAAAATCATTTCTTTAAAAAAAATGTGTCGCTTAAAAACGCAGTTGTTGAATAACTATTTTTTTGCTACCAAATATTATTATTAATTTTTTTTACACAACAATTGACACATGGTTGTATTTGTGATTTTTTGCAGTATTTGAAAAAAATTATATTGTGAAAATTTATTTATTTATAACTAATTGTTTATTAAATGAACAATGAAAATATAAATAAATATTTTTTCAGGATATCGAAAAGCAATGGAAATCACGATTGAAAAAAAATGGTTCCCTAATATTAATATTTGGTAGCAAAAAAATTGTTAAGCAGCAAATGCGTTTCTAAGTATTACATTTTTTTAAGAAATGATTTTGTTCTTAAAGATCATAATATTTATTGCTGATTAAAATTCCAAAAACAAAAATTCAAGTATCTTATCATTTGTTTATAACAATTATTCAAACAATCAGAGTGAGGAATTTTAAAAAATAATTTTTTGTTACTTTAAATAATTCAAATACGAACGAATTGGAAAATAAAAAAATATCATAGCTTTATTTGCATTTTTCATTTTTTAGTCTCTTAGATTGTTAATAACAAAGTGGAAAATCAAAAGTTTTTTATTTTTCCAATAGGGATCTTTTTTAAAGCCTTTCAAGAATAGCTCCAAGAAGTGAAACAAATAAGATGTTTTTAGTATAAAAATTATCAGGGCTTGTATGTAAATTTGAAACTTGGATAAACCAGTTGATTAACGAAAGCATATGTAATAAAATAATTACGGAAACAGCTATTTGTATAACTAGGGAGGAAAATGCCACTTTTCCTCCCGCAGGATGTAGTTTACTGCCCGACGCGAAGCGGAGGGCAGTAAACATCCAAGGGAGGAAAAGGCACTTTACTCCCATGTAATACATATGATTTTTCCTCCTACCCACTCAATAAAATTTTTATTTTGATACAACCGCTTATATTATCAAAATATCCTTTTCTACAACCGCTTACCAAACTAGCTTTTGACGCTTTCAGATCTCAACGCAAAGTTAACGTTTCCCGTGAAATGTCATTTTGTGACTTTGTTTGCAAATAGACCTATTCTTACTTGATGGAAACTATAGACAATACAGTCATGTATATCTGAGAATCTGCGGTGGTGTAATGGCTAGCGTCTTGGGCTTATAATCCGAAGGTCCCAGGTTCATCTCCTGGCAATTACAACTTTTTTTTTTTTCAATAACGTTATTTTACTTTTTTCTTGTTAGTAATTTGAATTATTGGACATTTATATAGCTTATACATTTCGGATTTTCTCATAAGTAATGTTATGTTCCTATTTGAATGAAATGTAGATCATTTGTTTTCTAAGAGCTGCGCTTGTAGAAAAAATAGTGTGTGTATTTGGAGCACAAAGTGTCATTGTCGTTCTCCAAAGATTAATCTCTTTGTCGAGCAACAACCAATCACTTTGCGCTCTAAATACACAAATAGCTATTAAAGAACTACGGTAGAAGTAACATTCATGTTTGATTTTTATCAGAATACAGGATATATAATATGTTCTAGAAATTACGGAAACAATTTGATTATAATAGATTCACAAGTTTCATCGTTCACAACTTACTTGAAATGAGGGGGAGGAAAAGTACTTTTCTCCCTAGGGAGGAAAAATATGAGTTTCCTCCCTTGTTTGAGGAAAGAAAGGGTGTACTTTCTATAGGGGTAGGAGGAAAACATTTTTTTCCATGGATTTCGTTTATTCAAGTGTCTTAAAAGGCAAGCGAATTTTTTTATTAATTAATATTGATATTTAATGGGTTGAAATTATTTTTATTGTTCAAGGGTCCGAATCAGTCAGCGCACGCGTAACTCGCATCACCGTATTTATAGCGCTATTTTTGCCTCTAAATTAAAATTCTAAATATCGATGATAGTATTCCGTGAGGTGAAACTTTTATAGGAAATTTTCTCCTCTTTTAGGATCTTTCTTCAACTCTTGGATATCTTTAATAGTTATATTTGCAAAAACCAAACTCCCCCCCTTTTTTACCAAATTGTTTATAACTTTAGCAATTTTTGCCGACGCACTTTTAAATTTTTCAAAAAGTTTCTAGAGGAAATTCCGAATCAAATGAGCCCTGGATCATAATTTTCGGTGCCCTTGAAGAGAAATTCACCAAAATAGTTCTTGAAGACTAGACTAATATTCATTTTCTCCAACCATAATGCTTCCTATCCACTGCTTAATATTTCCCCCAAACCCAATGAGTTATGATGATAACGGGAGGAAACTAATACCAAATGAGAATTTCCAGACCCCCATCCTGAATTGAAACTTCCGCTCGGCGTGAAAGAAAACTGATCGTGCTTCGCCGTGGAAATGAAAAGGCGATGCTCAATTGTCGAGCAGAGAAACGGCCGTAAAATCAGCATACGCATTGCAACTTTAATGGAGGACTGCACATCAGTTCACCGCCTCCTAAGATTAAGCCAGAAAGCCCATTGTTCATTGTTGAAAAAGGTAAAGCTCTTTTCATTCACGATGTCATCAAGGAAAACGAAATATGCTTTCCGTCGAGAGTCGAAAGTTTGTTTCGGGGGAAGGCAGTAATCAACGAGAGGTATGTTTTCAATTGTAGATTTTGGTATTGGAAGTCTTTTCACAATCGCGGAGCATTTCTTGTTTTATTTCGAAATATATTCAAAACCTGAATCGGATGTCGAATAGTTGTTGTGATGAGATTTTTTTCAGTTTGCTAGATTATTAATTAATTCATGTTTTTAGAAATATTCTGAACGGAATAATGTAACCATTAGCGCCTTCGCCAATATTTAAATTTGGTGTGCTGGAAGCATTGATCAGCGTTGCATACCCTGAAATTATAATAATAATATAATAATAAATATGTTTTATTGTAACAAATGCTGTCTTTATAATTGACTAGAGCATTATCACAACTGATTCGACCGAGCGGAGTCGTTAAAAACATAATAATAATTTGGAACGTTGGGCTCTAATTTTCTAGCAACTAGGAATCATACCTCACAGCATTTAAGATTTCTAACTCACCTTACTTTTTCATCAGATGATCTCGACTTTCTATACTCGATGCTGGATTGAGAACTCGTTGCGAAACTCACTTTAGCACTCAAATTTACTGACTCTGTTCAACTCTAAGTAAAATAATTTTCTCTCAAATCAGAAGGATTTTTGTAAACTGGATAACTTTTGAAAATAAAAACCATAATTCATAACACTTATATATCTATTAAACAAAACAATAAGGAATAACAACAAAATATGTTTGGGACATTTCTCAAATTATTTGATGAAGCATCTTCTGATTTTAACTGATAATATAACTTAAACCGGATAAAAATGAATGAGGCCAGACAATTTACTAATAATATAACAAGATAAAACGTAAAAGACTCGAAATAATTCAAATACAACAAATACTAAGAGTTGATTAGAAGAATCAACTTTATCAAGAGAGGTTGAGAAGATCGACTGTATATATATATATATATATTCAAATAATGAAAATTAACGATATTACCCTGATTGAATTGAACAGAGTTGAATTATGACAATTACAATAACTTAAGTAAACTAATAAAACTGCGCAACCACATGTTGACTTGAACGAATGAAACGAAAGACTAACCTATTTTTCGACACTAATTTCAAAGTCGACCTGGTTCGCCCTCCTTGAGAACTTTGGATAGTCTATGGAAATATAAGAACTGGCCTCTCAGAAGAACATAAACATATGCGAACAATTTGAATGTTTGTTTCTCTATTATTCTGATATGCCCCATTTTGAGATAAATACACACACGGAAACACTTAAAAATAATCAATAACATCGTCTATTTTAAGAGGACCCTTGGTAACCTTGTATTTCTGAGAATATTTACTAGAATAACATGAGTTTTCGAGGGTTTGAGAAAACATTTCAGATATTTGAATTCGGGTTTGGGTCTGATTGAAATTATTATTTCCGGTCATAAAATCCGTTTGGTTACATTATTATCATAAGACAGGGTCTTGTTGACGACGCTTAGGTATTTGTCTTAAATATTAAAAATGGTATATCATAAAAATGTTAATTCGTCACAAACAATAGTAAAAATTACAAATGGCATGAGGTTATAAACAAATATAAAACAGACAATCACAATTATAAAATAGACAATCAAAATTATAATAGTTCGGCTAAAAATTATCATTGAAATATTCCTGCAAATTATAATAGGGTCTATCGGATAGGAATCTTTTGACTTCGTCCCTAAATTGGGAAACACTCAGATCAGTAGATCTTATAATCATGGGTAAATGATTGTACATTTTCTCACCATTGCAGAATATAGAGTCTTTTGTGATATTTTTGGACGGCAACGGTATTTTTAAGGTGTGGCTGCTGTTCCGGGTGTTATAGTGAGATGTGGATGCAGCGAGGTTCAAAATATGTTTATTCATCAAACAAACGGATTCTAGTATAAATAGTGCAGTTATCGTCAGAATTATATTGTTTTTAAAGTGGAGTCTACAAGATTCTCTCGGTTTCAGGTTACAAATATACCTAATAGCCCTTTTTTGTAGAATCAGTAGAGGTTCGAATAATGTTTGACTGCACGCTCCCCAAAACGGTATTCCATAGCGTAGCTGGGAGTCGATAAGTGCATAAAACACCATTTTGGCTGTGCTGAACCCTAATTCATTGGAAATCACCCTAACCGCATAACATCCGGAGGCCATTTTACCTGTAAGTTTCCTAACATGATTCTCGAATTTAAGATTCTGATCGATGAACACTCCTAGAAATTTCGTGTGATTTATATTTTCCAATAAATTGTCTTCCAAGAGAAGTTCATCTAGCGAACATCTAAATGAAATCAAATTTTTTTTTTTTCAAATTAAAAGATAAGACGTTTGCATCGCACCAGTTTTTTACTTTTTTTAGATCGGTAGTTATTATGTTGTACAGGTCGCCGGTGTTTTTAATATGCCAGAGAATAGTTGTATCGTCTGCAAAAATGGTGAATTTTCGAGAAATATTGATAGTGGTGATGTCATTTATATACAATAAAAACAATATGGGGCCCAACACAGACCCTTGTGGGATTCCCGAATCGATTTCCTTCCTTTTTGAAAATTCCGCTGTTTTTCCTATTTGATGTACTCCCAATAAATCATTGATCTGAAGAAGAAACGGTGTTGGCGCTAAAATGGATCTATGCGGAATACCAGCATTTATAGGTAGATTGTTGGATGCAACTTTATCAACCACCACGTGGAGAGATCTGCCTGAGAGTATGCCAGATAGCAAAGAACAAAAGCTGGGGGGGGGGTTCAAGCCACGAAATGGAAGCTTGGCGAGGAGGCCACTCATCACTCAGCTAGATGGATTGAGAATTCAGTAAAAACTCTGTGTCAAGACCTGTCAAGATCGGTCTTCTATAAAAACACACCAAAAAAGGTCGTTGTATCACATTAATTCACATTGCCGACCTGAGAGAGAGACCCCACGAAGATCATAATTACCTTTATAACAGGTACATTAGTTGCATGCTATACAATGAGTATCCGAGATAACTTGTCGCGTTCGCACACTTGATAACGTCAGTAGATGTTAACTGTTGAAACGTCGTGTCCAGAAGAATTCTAATAACACTCTTTTGTTGACACATTGATAGTACTTCATCCTGAGTACCCTATAGATATAAATAGATAAAAATATAAATAGAAAATGTATTGGGTATAGCTCTCAAATTGTTGTGCAACCGTAGACACGTGTTTTTGCCTCCGTGGCGACGTTAGTTGTTGCCTTGAAAGCTCAAGGTCTTCTAACCGAAGCCACAAATGTGTGGTTGGCTTCCTGATGTTGACTTCCTTTGTTTCTATTTTTACATCCAATTGTTGTACATTTTCGTACTTGATTTTACCGTACTGATGAGAGCTTAAGCTCGAAACACGTGTCCACGGTTGCACAACAATTTGAGAGCTATACCCAATAAATTTTCTATTTATATTTGTTTTTACTGCCCCTCGATAAATCCATCCTGATAGACAGATCTTTATTGGTCATATTACACAATAGTGCTTTGACAAGTCAGTAATAAAATAAAACTAAAAAATTAAATAATAATATAAAATAACAAAAGATAAACAGTCTTTGTCGTTTAAAACACTTGCACAATAAAATTTAACAAACAGCGCAATACGTATACGATACATTAATCAATGTATAAGTTGTGAAAAATCGGTTGATAGGAACTCATCAAAATCATAAAACGCATTATCAGCCGGGAACCGCTTGATAACAGATTTGAATTGAACACACTCGAAAACTTGGACATCGTGTGGTAGAACATTGAAGAACTTGATTGCATAATAGCTATTTCTCGTTTCCGAAAGTCTCAAATAGTGTTGATGTATCATATCTCTGTTTCGCGTTGTGTATGAATGTGAACTTTCATTTGTCTTATAGTTTTTCAAGTTTGCTTTTATATGCATAAGACATTGCAGTATGTAAGTACATGGCAGGGTTAGTACCTTAAAATGTTTTAAAGCACCCCTACAATCATCTCTATAAGGCAATCCAACAATGATTCTAACCGCCTTCCTTTGCATGGAGAAGACTCCTGAAGCGTGTGCTGAGTGGCCCCATACCAATAGGGCATAAGATATTGTGGACTGTATCAGTGCGTGGTAAGTTGTTGACAGTGCTGAATGTGACAAGCAATTCCGCAGGTTACGTATTAGAAAGATTTTCCGTGACACATATTCTTGCAGACAAAAGTCTTATGTTCTTCCCAAGTGAGTTTACCGTCCAAGAGGATACCTAACGCAATGAGAGTTATTTAGGTCTGTGTGCTGTTTTATGCTTAATTAATGTCTCAGACTTCTCTTTGTTAAGGACTAACTTATTATTATTTAGCCAAGATTGTGTCAAGGACAGACTGTTAGTGGCCTCAGTTAGCAGCATATTGAAATCTATTTGAATGGGCTTGGATACGCAAGCCATCAAATTTCTCAACACTCTCAACAGTTTTAACTAACTCCGTTGATAGGGCGCATATACACTCCTTTCAGGAAATGTAATTGAAGAGTGTCGCCCTCATCAGTCAATATTTTCGATCAGTTCAGTTCAGTAGAGATCGAGTTCAATACATATCACTTTTCGCATGTACTTATTATCTGATCGGAACCGCATTTTCAATATTTCTGATTTCGCCAGAATAGTGTCTTCAAATCAGTTTTCACCGCTTTGAATCAGTGTAACAGTGTTTACCATCACCTGTAATTTTCGTGTAAAAGGAAAACATTTCTGGTAATTCGAATCTTCGAAATCCTTTCTTTCGTCCTTCTCTCTCCTCCAACATACCCTACCTATTACCACAGAGGAACGAATAGAAGAGAGAACCTCCCGAAGTGTTGGCCAATCGTCAGAAAAGGGTGAGTTATATAATCAAAAATTTCATTGAATTATATTTTGAAATATTTTCGCAATCGCACCAACAGGGCTAATGAGGTATCGTCAGCAAGAAGAGTAAACTCTGCTGAAGGAGCACTATAAGGAAAGTCGTTGACATAGATAAGAAATAGGACCGGACCTAGGAGAGAGCCTTGTGGTACCCCATATTCAATGTTCATCAATTGAGAGCTAACGTCCTTAAAATTAACGAATTGAGTTCTGTCCATCAAATAGGACCCAATAATATTTTGGCTATTGTAGTCAAATTTCAGTTTATTATTGCCGCGGTTGTCGATAAATTAGCCCTGAAACCAGATTGTGAGCTACTAAATAAATTTAAGTTTTCAAAATAAGTTGCCATTTGAATTTCAAGTATAACTTCGAAAGTTTTTGCAACTGTGGGCACAATGGATATAGGTCTGTATTTTGTTCGGTCGTCTATGCAATTACCTTTAAAAAGGGGTAACACTTTTGAGCATTTCTGAAATTTCGGGAAAACATTATTTCTGATACATTGATTAACGAGTTTGGTGAGAGAAATGAGAATAATATGTGCAATTAAGGTAAGAATTTTTACATTAATACCAAATGCATCGTTACCTTTCGTCTTTTTTAAATTATTGATTATATCCAGAACTTGGATATATGTGACTCCAGAAAAGTTCAATTTCTTATCTGCATATGTTTCGTGGGAACTTGTAAAATAACTCTCCCGATTATCATCGGTGGGAGGGGAGAAATTGATTGATAGTTCAGTAATGTTACCGAAATAATTATTGAAATCTTCCGGAGAAATCATATCTGACGAATTATAAGACTTGTTTTATTTTTATTGATTGAATTCCATTTCGATTTATGTATGACATTTGCTGCTTTTTTAGCTTTCATTATTAATATATATATATATATATATATATATATAAATATATATATATATATATATATATATATATATATATAACAGTCATAAGTAACTTTCTGTTATATCTGTCTTGCCTTCACGGTATTAATTCTTGAGTGGATTCGTTTTGATTTCGAGAGCTCCATAAATCCTTTCTGATGAGTGCGTTAGCACGAAACAGCTGTCAAAGGTTAGAACTCTCGGAATTAAAACGAAAAATACTCTATTTTCACTTATATATATATAAAAAGGTAGTCTTGTTTGCTGACTAGTTAGGAAATGAGTTTGCTAAATATTTGGGATATGCAGCAGGCCAATAAGAGTACTCTATTACACAGATTCCAAGCTTTCGATAATCTTTATTATCATCATCAGGGATGCTACAATATGAGAAAGACACGTAAAATACCAATGAAGAAACAGTCAGGTTGTAACTTACAGTGTAGTGAGGTTATGCGGCATTAATGTTAAAATTATACATGAAAAATGGACGAGACTGGAGATAAAAATTCATTACTAAAATTTGTGTTGTGTACTACAACCACCTATAACATTACTATATAATAAATATTAATTAATTCATGTACCTTTCACGTGTTCTTCCTTGAAGACGAAGTACGTCTATCATGAAGAAGCAACAGGTTCACGCGAATGACACGACAACTGACATGAACCATGACAGACATGGAATCACGCCATGTTGTCCTGTGAGCCCGCGTACCTCTTGGCTTTTAAGTAAACTGGAATAGTGTTAAAATTAATGAAATGGTAACATTTATGTGAAATTGCATAACTAACGCTAGAATGAATGGAGAATTATAATTATGAGGATGAAGATGCGAAATGAATGATTCAATCTGTGAAGAGAGTATCAGCGGGGGTAATCTGTTGATTATCTCTGACACTTGGCTTGTCAACAAAAATTAAATAAGAGTAAATTTCACTTAGGTGATTTACATCAGTTCTTTTATTTAGAGGATTTTCTGATTGTGCTATGTGAACCATTTCTAGAAAGCTTGGAATCTGTGTAACAGAGTACATATATATATATATATATATATATATATATATATATATATATATAAATTTTATTTACATCTTCAGGGAACTACAAAGAATTATTATGTCAATTATACATTTTGATGTTATTAAAATTTTACTTACAACTATAGTGAGGTTAGTTGACATGTTCTTAGTTCTTTGGATAGTGACATTACAGCTTAAAATTGTAAATAATAAGGAAAAAAGACTTTACGAATATAAATAACAGAAAATTTTGAAATTTCAGTCGAAAAAACAAAAGACTTGTTGATTGTATCCAAGGGACACAAATCAGTTGTCAATAGAAAAGAAATCTGTAATTTTCAAGTCAATGTTACCAACTGTAATCTTGTTCCAACTGTAATCTTGTACCAACTGTAATCTTGTACCAACTGTTGAAATATACAACTGTTGTTTTGTAAGTTAGGAAAAAATTACATTTCCAATTGAGTAGTTATGGAGATATTATTATTCATATGGAGAGTGTGGTCTAACGACAATAAGAAGGAATAAATCTCACTCAAATGATTTATATCAGTTATTTTATTCATACATTTTTTGTCTTGAGATATGAAGGCCATTTCCAAAAAAGTTCTCTTAGTCATATGTGTCTCTTTAGCTAATATTTTAGTTGAGTTATAATTTATTCGATGGTGAAATTTGTTTACATGATCAGCAAGAGCACATCTTTCAGGATGAAGTCTACAATCACTTTTATGTGAGGAAATTCTACTTTTCAGGCATCTAGAAGTCTGGCCAATATAATTTTTATCACAGTCCTGACAAGGAATGCTATATACTACATTTGAAGTGGAAGTTAATGGAATTTTATCCTTCACTTTTGAATAAATTGATCTTATTGGTAAAATAGTTTTATTTGCTATTTTGACATTACATACTGAATGAATGAGCCTGGACAATCTTGGTGTAATATCTTTTATATATGGAAGTGAAGTGAATGTAGGAATTGTAGGATTTGTAGGATTAGTATTAGCAACATTGCTATCAATGGATATGTTCAGATTGTTAGATATAATATCTGTTTCAATATTTAATGGTGTGCTGAACAGGATACTTCTCAGTAATTTTGGTGGATAAGCATTGTCTGAAAAGAGTTTGAAAAGAATATCTAGTTTTTTTTATGAACGGATCTATTTGAGATTTTGAGTACTCTAGCTTTCATCTGTTTCACAAGGTTTATTTTCATTGACCGCTTGTGATAAGACTCGAAGTTAATATATCTTCCAGAACTGCATGGTTTCCTGTACCAGTCTATAAGAATTTTGTTATTAAGACCACGTATGAATCTTGTATCTAAGAAAGGTACGGAAAAATCATCATCCTCAGTTTCTATTGTAAACTGAATATATGGGTCAAAGCTGTTGAAAGTACTAAGAATCTCAGTAATGCCATCTTTTCGTAAAGCGACAATGATATCATCAACATATTTTTTGATGAAAAAAGGTTTAAATGATAGTACTGGAATTACTGTGTCCAACACATCATCCATCACATATGAAGCTAATATAGGGGAGATTGAAGCTCCCAGTGGAGTTCCAAAACTTTGTTTATAAATTTTGTTGTTAAAAGAGAAATATGTGTTATTGAACAAGAAAGTTAAAATTTTCATGAATGTTTCTTCATTAATGTTACAATAATTGCTAACACGATACCAATTTTTGTGAATTGATCTTTGACAAACTTCTAAATATACATTACTAAAAAGAGAAACCACATCAAGACTTACCAAAACGTAGTCATTAGGTATGTTTGTGTTATTAAATTTATTATTTACTTCAAAAGAGTCTTGTATAAAGTATTCATTATCGGAATCATATGCTTTAGTTAGAATATCTGTGAGAAGTGAGGCAATGGCTTCTGTTGGAGCACCAATACATGAAACTATAGGTCTCATCGATAAAGTAGGTTTATGTATTTTTGGTAATGAATAGAATTTTGGAGAAATAGCATTATAGCATGTGAGTTTCTTTTTTCTTACAAGTGAACTTATATTTGAAAATTTTCTCAGTAAACAATTAAGAACATATAATGAACTGTTCCATGATGTAAAAAGTATATGAATATATATATATATATATATCAAAGTTACAATTGATACCTGTCTCCTCAAACTAATCATGATATACTTGCTCTAATTTTGCTTTCATAGTTTACTGCTTGAGATAATAAGGCTGCCATTCATAGATTCAGTGTTGTTCAGATTACCAAAATGTTCATCTACATAACACGATGTTGACAAATACTTAGCTTCGGACCAAACCGCTTTTCCAATCACAACAAATGAACTAGGCGCTTCCAATAATTAAAACCGGTATACTTAATGATCGGAACTGCTAGTCTGCTGAATAAAATCCAAATTCGATAGAGCTGATTATCGCAGCCGGAGAGGCTGGACGCTAACTCAATAAAGGTGATAACCTAATAACAGAAACGTCATGCCGCAAACAGGGAGCTTTGTTAGATCACTCGTCACGTACGGGGTTGTTTACCCTTTAGAATTTCTGATGGTTATTTTGAAAGTTATACCGAATGACCAGCGGTCACTGGTGAGGGCGTTATGGAGACATATTCCTGAAGGAGTTGGGGAGGAGTCGAGACCCGGAAGTGGGTCCTTCTTGATTTCAGTGGTGGCGTTATGAATACAAAATCTGTCGAGAACACTGAGGAATAATTCATAGGTGAGGTTAAGGTTAGTAACAATCTGCTGCAAATTAGAGAAGAAGAAGATTTGGTAAAAAAAAGTTGGAAGAAGGACTGATTGTTCCAGTAGATGTAGCCACCGAAAACAAAAAAAACGGAAGGAGAATTAAAGGTACATAAGGAAGAAGAAAATTAAATTAATAGTTGACAGGTTGACATTTGGTACATAAACAAAATTATATATAATACACCAATTATGTTAAAATACCCAAAACAATATTTATAGCTACAGATATTATACTAAAGAATCAGCAAGTATATTCAGTAGTAATATCCCGACAAAATGCTGAATTTTCAAAAAATAATTTCACCTTGCTGTCACGAAAACTGTGTTGCTTAGAAACACCACGAGAGCTTGCTCGAGTGGTGTTTTGTACAGGTGAAAGTATTTTGAAAATTCTTCATTTTGAAGGGATATTCGATCAGACAATTTCACGAATACATCAAATTATTATGGACTAAATGCAAGAACGGTTCATCATGTGTCATTAATGTCAGTTGAAGAGTTGAACTGTCAAACTGACGTTTCTAAATTTATAGTGATTGTTGTAACTATGGAAACGTATAAATAAGAAAGAAGCGAAACACCGATTTGAAAATACCACGGGCTGGAGACAGTGTTTTCGAAAAGTCCTTTTCTCATTGGTTTGAATTCAAAAAATGATGGCATTTGGTTGGTACATATAATATGAGAGAAATTGTCAGTATTCATACCATCGGTTCGCAGGGCTGATTTGATATTTTCTAAGGCAGGTGAAAACAAAACGAAACACATAATAAGAAAATAATTTGATTCAGCTAAATTGTTTTATAGTCTTTTGGAAAAACTTCTTAGGACGGGCTGATGTCCGTAATAGTTATTTATGTGCCAAGTGCGTTATAAAGATCCTAACGCCCGGAGGGTAACATTCGGCCCAAGGGCCTTTGGCCCGAGGGATGAATGTTGCCCGATGGGCGTTAGGATCTAGTAACGCCCGTGGTGCATACAAGATTTTATTTTTCACGAAAAAAAAATTTATTATAATGAAAAATCGATTTTAAAATCGGTTCATTGCTCCTAGCATTTTCTTTCCATTTTTCTTCTCATAGTAGGCCTGTCATTTGTTGATATTTTGACGTTTGTTGAATATTGCTGTCATCATTATATTTAGTAAATGTCATTGCTGCTTTCTTTGCGTAGTTTTATAGAAATAATGGAAATGAATACGAATTTACCCAAGAATATCATAGAAAACGCAGCCAAAGCTGCGAATAATTTATTGCCGGAGAAATCCATACTCGTGTACGACAAGGATTATGAAGTATTTAATCAATGGAAGTTGAACAATAAAATTATTGCCATAGATGAGACCGTGTTATTGGCGTACTGTCAAGAATTGGTATGTTATTTTATTTTTTATTTAGTTCATGTGTTTGATTGATTTTTTTATTTCAGTCCGAAAAATTTTCTCCAACGTCATTGTGGACGAAATATTCTATTTTAAAATCTACACTGATAGTCAATGAAAATACCAATATTTCCCATTTTTCCCGACTGACAGCGTTTTTAAAGATGAAATCTAAAGGATATATTCCGAAAAAATCCAAGGTTTTGACAGCAGATCAAGTTCTTACATTTATCAGTGAAGCTTCGGATGAAATTCATCTATTACAAAAAGTAGTTCTAATAATGGGTGTTTTTGGGGGACTAAGGAGAGATGAACTTGTGAAAATGTCTATACTTAAACGATATAGAAAATAAGGGTAGCTGTTTACTTGTTAAAATACCCGAAACTAAATTCGGTATTTCAAAAGGATTCAGTATTGTAGAGGAAGAAAAAATAGGGGCTTTGAGGTTGGTCAGAAAATATATATCCTTAAGACCCAGAGGAGTCAAGGATCTCAGATTTTTCCTTACGTACCGAAACGGTCGGTGCACCGTCCAACCTGTTGGCAAAAATACCATAGGAAGTATGCCTTCGATGATTGCCAAATACTTAAAATTGGATAATGCAAATGAATATACTGGACATTGTTTGAGAAGGACTTCGGCAACTATTTTAACTGAGGCTGGTGCAACGTATGAAACTTTAAAAATGCACGGAAAATGGAAGAGTGCATCTGTGGCGGAAGGTTACATAGAACAGAGCATTTTCTCTAAAAACAAAGTGTCAACAATGATAGTAAATTCGGTTACAGATTCTCATGAATTGCCTAGCAGTTCTCTTATGAAAGAACTTCCAAGTACTAGTAGTCAAGTTTTCTCTTCTAAAGTTTCGAAAAAATCCGAAGATTTCCGGTCACATAATTTTTCCGGAAAATTGCACTTTTAATTTTAATTAGGTAAGACTTAGTTCATTGTTTGTTGAGTTGTTGCTTGTAATAGTATGAAAATTTTCCCAAATAAATAATTTCTTTTCAGCTTTTGCTTCATTTCTCCTCGTACTATGAGCGGGCGTTATGTTCCATAACGCCCGCTCATAACGCCCTATAACAACCGTATCTAAGGTGGAATAAACAAATAATATACAAGTGAAAAATAAAGGTGATTTACAGTGCGGTTTTTTCAAGTCCCTCTCCCCCTCCCTGTTAACTTTTAAACAGTTTGACGTCGTAACGTTATTTTTTTATTATTAACTTTTCAGGGTCTATCGAAATTTTCCATTATATCCTACATGCATTTTACCACTATTTGCCTTTGCAATTACTTCAAAATATTCAAACACTAACAATACCTATATTGCTATCAAAATGTTGCTTCTTCGGGAGTGTATTCACTTGGAATCCATCCAACTATTCCTCAATTGAACACGGAAGTTTCACACGGCGCGGTGTTCTGTGTATGCGTACCCATTGCGTATTTTCATTTTCACAATACTACCAGGTAGCCTCATTTTACATTTACGTTATCATGTTTTAGTAACGTCATATTTCAAGTTATCCCAAGGTTATTAATCATCATTCCTGATTCAGTTGTTTACTTTTGGAACTCTGTAAACACTTTTCATTCCACGTCTTTAGTATGTGCACTAAGCGGAGTACGCCATAGACTTGTGGTTGTTGTTTCTTCTGCATTCAGCTGGTGTAGCACGGAGTGACTTTTGTTGGTTTCATAACTGAAGATGCAAAATGGGTTATGCCATGCAGTATTACCATTGTTTATATAGAAGTAAGATAGTTAGTCATTGCCTGTGTAATTGATGTTGGACGCAAACGCGTGTGTCATCTAGCGTGATTAGTTACAAACATGAATATTTGACGTCATTTTAATGCAGATTCCTTCAAAAAACCCTGATTTTTTTGCTGTCCCATTGTTTCAATCGAGTTACGACATGACTTGGAGGCCAGATTACTGAAGTTACGACATGACTTGGATGCGAGCTCACTATCGCCATCTACATGTCGCATCCATTTTGATCCAATTATAATCCCATAAGGTTGACTAACTATATTCTATATAAACAATGGTATTACAAAGGCGTGTTTCGTTTGAGGATAGGGCATCATAATATATTTCTAGCTTGTGGAATAATATTAATAAGTTGAGAGTGTACTTGGCAACAATGCACATGGATTTGACATTTTGCCCTAAAGTTTGAGAAGATTACTTAGTTTTGACTGTCACCCCAAAGCTGTTCTTTTCACTTTTGACATGATTGGGGAATAAGTTGTAAGAATTGTATTTCCAGTTGAATCGTCCGTAAAGGGATTATATCTTGCAACTGCCAAAACGTTTCAGTTTTCGTTTAGTCAATTGAATTGCTTTGTATGCATATTTCTGATCCTCACCTCTCGGGGGACTCTATAACCCAATTATCTCTGGATCTGATTTGTTAGGCCTTTTGGGTACTTGGCCCTATGTGCCGCTGTTAACCCTTTGACCAGGAAATGTTGATAACTGAAAGAGCCTACCGAAAGCATCTTCCACTGTGGGAGCACCTAGGCCTGTTCTGGACAGAGGGCACTATCGTTCTGTCCCTAAGACAGTATTTATTCCTTTTCTGACTGAAGTTTCATGACTCCGTTGATGTATGGTATGTCTTCCATCTACTAAAGTCATTGTTTCAACAAAGTGTTGTTGTTTCATTGTCTTCCACCTACTATAGCCATTGAGTATGGCATTCATGTACTGGTAGCAAAGACTTTCGAAGAGGCAACATTTCAGCTTATATCAACCTGGTTGAATCATCCTAGTTTCCTGCACTTGTAGCAGAGACTGTCAACGAAGCACTATTGCAGCTACGATCCTGGTTGGACCATCCTAGTTGGCCTGACTTAGCACTCCAAGTACCAGATCTATCTAACACTAGGTATCCTACCGTTGCTGATTTTCCTATTTCATAGCATAGTCTTGAACCTAATGCTAATGTTTGAACGCTACAAGGTAAGGAGCACCATACTATTGCGGGTTGTTTAAGACCTATCCCTTTCTACTACCCTGCAGGGGTGGATGTATTTTGTGTGTGATATTGAATGCAAATTAACCTTTTTCTATTCACTAGTGCCTGTATAATCTCACCTAAGAGGCTTGTTTATGTTTGAAAACATATTTGGTCATTGAACTGTACCTGTAGACCAATTGTAAGGTCGATTTTAATGGTGTTCAGGTGTTTATATGGCTATTTCGTTTTGTGGGAGAACGTATCCGTAACAGTCATTTCACTATCATTTTGATTTTAATAATTATACTTCTTCAAACAGTACGCTGTTTATCATTCAGATTGTGGTAACTTTAATTGTTAATACTATTCGTGTTATATGGGGATTAGTATAAATAATCTATAGGGTGAGCTTGCATTCATATAGCTGGAGCCCATATTAGTACATCTCATCACAATTTATTTTGTTATGACCCATTCCTGTCTCCACTTGAGTTAGTCGTGAGCCACCCTGTCACTCTGACAGCTTAGTTGCCATTATAAAAGCCTAAAGCTGATTAAAACACGTGGCAACGTACAAACATGAAACAAAAACCATTATGAAAAGTATCACCGATACTAATTTTTGACATAAAACATATTGTGATTGCTTGATGGTGCGGAAGAAGGTGCAATTCAATTTAAAAACTTCAAATGGCACGGGGGGTCAAGTGACACATCGTTGAAAAGAAAACTCAATTTCATTTTTAACCATATAAATTTGTTTGTTAAAGAAAATGTTTCATCATAGCCCAACAACTGGCAAAGTTTCAACGAAAACATGGAATCATTAAACAAGTAAAAAAGAGAACAGTTTTTAGAAACTTTAAATGATTTTTCTCAGTTTTAATGTTCATGAAAGAAAAATTACTGTTTTCTCAATGGATGATCAGTTATTGAAACTGAACAATTCCATGTTCCAAATGTCTTTTTCTCTGTGTGGCTTACGTACTAATCATTCGATTATATTTTGTAATTTTGTACACTCTCTAATAAATTTACGGATTCGCGCTAGTACCACACCGAAATTGTGAAATTCTGTTATTTCCGAATAGCGAATTAGCAAATTCGTAACCAACACACAATTCAGGCGAATGAATATTAGCAGATTACTCTTGGCAACACTGTAGGTAACAATGGGAGGAATTATAATATCGAGCACAATGTTGGTCTGGCCCAGCTAATGCCGAATTAATACCACCCGGATTCTGCTGATAAATTATTATTGAAATTGTCCGATTGTTTGGGTTTTCCAGACCAGAAATTCAAATCGTGCCGGAGTGTATAAGCTCATATAGGAATATCAGCTTTCCAAAAGGCAGGAAACTGTATTGTAGCTGGGATTGTCGGATCTATTGGGGTGACGTTGACAGTAAGGGATACGATTTCAAGGTTGGTAAAGAGCAGAGTGAACGTTTGCCGTAAAGTTCCTCGAGTTGCAGACAGCAAATATACATACATATACAGTGTGACCCATATAAGATGGAAGCACCCTTATAAAACGTAAATTTTTCAACCGATTGGAATGATTTTTTTTTAATAGAAAGACATTCAGAGAGTCCATTAGGACACCAAACTTCGTGAATATATCTCAATTTCCAGGGCCAACTAATCTTATTTTTCAAGGTCCAAAATCTAAAATAAATTACTAGCGATTTTTTTAGAAAAAATCTGACTACACCACTGAATTTGTGACATTTTCAATTGGTCGACATGTGAATTATGTTGAAATGTGTCAATCAATAAAAAAGTTATAAAGGAATGAACTTTGAAAAATATGCCGTTTAATCAACCCACCAATTCAAGTTCTGAATACACCACTGGATTCAGCATGTCTTGAAATATTACTGATCACAGTTTCATCGAAATCTGTTGGGTAATAAAAAAGTTATAAAGGAATAAAATTTGAAAAATACAGTGTGTCTCACTTCTCATGGAAACACCCCTGTATCTTCCGTAATAATTGAGGTTGAATGATGAAACTTTCAGGACTGATGAAAATGCTCAAAATGCACTGCCCGCCAATCGCGATGGAACAAAACATTTTTACGGTAAAACATACTAGGGGGCAAAATAGGCTAAAAATTCATTCAGATTTGTGATCAGGACCACCAACTTACTACAGATACACTTTTTCTCTGAAAAAATTTCAGTCCTGAAAAATCCGAATTTGTCTCACTTCTCATGGAAACACCCCTGTATTTTCCGTAATTTTATACGTAGAACCCTGAAAATTTTAGGATCGATAGATACACTAGAAATGAACTCACTGCACAAAACGGGTCATCCTACATGATGTGCACTGCACGCCAGCAGCGATGGAAAAATGGGTGGTTCCTTCGCTGCTGGCGTGCAGTGTGTATTACGTAGATTGACCATTTCCGGCAATGAGTTCATTTCCAGTGTATCTATCGATCCTGGAAATTTCATGGTTCTACGTAAAAAATTACGGAAGATACGGGGGTGTTTCCATGAGAGGTGAGACAAATTCGGATTTTTCAGGACTGAAATTTTTTCAGGGAAAATTTGTCTCTGTAGTAAGTTGGTGGTCCTGATCGCGAATCTGTAGAAATTTTGAGCCTATTCTGCCCCCTAGTATGTTTTACCGTAAAAATGAGTTGTTCCATCGCGAGTGGCGGGTAGTGTATATCACTTAGACCAACCCCATTCAGGTGGTAGGTGCATTTTGAGCATTTCCATCAGTTTCATCATTTTACCTCTATTGTTACGGAAGATACGGGGGTGTTTCCATGAGAAGTGAGACACACTGTATGTTGTTCAATGGAATTTTAGCAATATTAGGGGCAATATTCAACAAAATTCTATTCAAATGAAATCATTCATGAAAAATTTGCGAGAGAATCAATTTCGTATCCTATATATGCCGAACCATATCAATCAGTCAGTTTATCACAACAAACTCTAATGTTAATAATTTCGAATAAATCTACAAAAAAATAACTCTACGTACATTTTTCCAATTGCTACAAACTAGCGGAAAACAATCTTCCATTCAAAATCAATGTAAAAATAGAATCCAAGAAGATACCGAATTGAAAAACAAATGAGTGTAATTCATATTCTGGTGGCCTCCACCAAACTCCCATCCAATTCAATGCATTTATCATATCGCTTACAAATATTTTTTGAGGTATTCCTCAATTGTTGTGGAGTAATTGCATCGCAAGCTTGCTGAATTCTAATGCACAGTTACACTCGATTTCTTGGTCGTGATTTGTAAACCTTTTATGTAACATAACCCCAAAAGAAAAAATCGAGTGAAGTGAGGTCAGGCGATCTTGATGGCCATCCAATTAATGTACTCCAACGATTAGGGTAATTTTGATTAAGACAACTCTTCACAATTCCCGCATTATGTATGGAACAACCATCTAACTAAAAATATAATTTTCTTATTTTTGCAAGGGGAAGTTTATCTATTGCGACCGAAAATTCTTTCCTTAAAAATTGTAGGAAAATTGCGGCATTCCTGTTGCCGTCGAAAAAGAATGGTCCAATTATCCTTTTATTCAGTATTCCACACCAAACGTTCACTTTTTCTGAATACTGCCTTTGACAGTTTATCACCCGGGTAGGATTTTCAGTGGCCCAATAGCGAATATTTTGTGATGAAATCACTCCATTTGTTGTAAAACCAGCTTCATCACTAAATAATATTTTCTTTAAAAATGCCTATCATTAAGATACTCGCAATGGGCCCATATGCAGAATTCCAAAAGTTTTTCTTGATCACCTAGTTCCAGAGTATGTAAAAACTTTGGTTTAAATGGCCTCAATTTATTTTTCTTCAGACATCGCCTTACATTTTCCCTAGAGTTTAAATCTAAGCTGGCAACCCTCAAACTACTATTTGGATTATTTCTGAAGTAATCTAATATAGTCTGGTTATTTCCGTTCCTTCTTCGTATATTGTTCTTTAAAATAAGTTTGATTACTGCTCCAGTCCGATTGAAAACTTGGTTTATTTTATGTACCGTGCTGTTATTTATGGCTGGACGATTTGGGTGTCTTTTATTGAATATTCTAGTTACTTCTCTTTCACTCCGGTAATCATCACCGGAAAGACGTATAATTTCGATTTTTTCTTGAATTGATAATTGAGCCATTATCTGTTTTTATTTTGGAACACAAATTATTTAGTTCACTAATAGTGCGCAACAAAATGACAATTCATGCACAAATACGAGGATGTATTGATATCTAGTAAGCCCAGACCAGTTCCCTGCATAAACAAAATATTGCGTTACTGTAGCAACGAACAATAACTTATTAGAAGTGTCAGTGTAAAGTTTGACGTCAAAAAAGTAAACCAGAGTTACACAATAAATTAAAAGAAAAAATATACCGAAATTGTGAAAATCGAAAAATTGGAGTATCGAGCCATCATCAAGTACCTGTATTTAAAAGGGTTAAGAGGTAAGCAGATTTAAGAAGATATGCTTGAAACCCTTGGTGATCAATGTCCTTCTTATGCGACCGTGAAAAATTGGACTGCAAGCTTCAGAAGAGGTAAATTTTCTATTGAAGATGATGACCGATCGGGAAGGCCAGTTTCTGTGTCAGTCCCCGAAAATATCGATGTAGTTCATGACATGATTTTAACAGACTGTCGAATTGGGCTAAAACAGATATCTGAAGCACTGAATATTTTATATGAACGCGTTCATCATATAGTTCACATCAATTTGGACATGAGAAAAATTGCTGCAAAATGGATCCACAAATGGTTGAATGTTAACCAAAAGCGTGCAAGGGTAGTAGCATCGCGTTCGATCTGTGCTCCACTTTTTTTGTAGGAAGTTAATTTTCGCTGCAAATCGTGAGAAACCATTTTTAACCCCAAAAGTTCACATCCTTTTGCCCTTCTAACATAATCTAATCATTATTTACGTCCTTATAGAGGTAACATAAAATTCATAATGAAATTTTCATTATCGAAAGGTAACAACTATTAATTTCAATAATTTCAATAAATAAATTTTTTTAAATCTATTTTTTTATATTTTCGCGTTTTTTGGAAAAAAATTCCACAGTAGTTGTAATCTTTCATTACATAGTCTGAAAGTAACTGACAGCGAGCTTGAAAAGACGAACTTTATTTGTGAAATTTTTCTGTTGAAAAATATTACAGAGCTCCGAGAGTGAAATAATTTCATATTCAGATTCAGATATTGTGATAAAAATGAGTAATAATATAATTCATTGGAAAACTGAAAAACAAGATATTGTAGCTCTTTCAAGTGTAGAGTCTGAGTATGTTGCACACTCACTTTGTATTTTAGAAAGACTGTTTATATTGCAAATTATCGATAAAATTTTGAGTGCTTAATAATGATTTATACCCGATAAATATATTCGAAGACAATCAGTTTTGCACAAAAATGTCATCTACTTTAGAAACTTTAGAAATTAATGAACAAGAAGCTGATAATATTCACAAAGCAATTAGAGTTTAATTTTAATATTTCTGAAAAATTCAAAGGTATGTGAGATTGTTTATGAAAAAAGAATTGCGAGGGTGCGTGCAGAATATTATATAATTCTCAGTATATTTCTGTTAGAGTGGTTGTCATGTAACTAATCTATTAGTTAGCAGTTGTTTTTATGATTGTATGATATTTAAAGTTTGCTCTTCAAATAAAAGCCAAATGCTTCACAAAATCGTGTGCGTTTGTCCATATCTGAAAGGTAAAATCAACATATCATGGGTGTATTCATGAACAAAAATGACGTGAATATTGTTTTGGGAAATAATCCGTATTCCAGAAATAATACTCCAGAGCTAATTCGCACATCACAATGGAATTCAAGGATATCGGAATTAATCCCGAACAAAAAGACCGGGCGATGCAAAATGAAAATTAATTCTCTCCTTCATCTCCCGAAATATTGGAGCATGAAAGAGTATGAATGAGTCACCAGGAACTCATTAAAAACCCTCTTATGAAGTCCTTAGAGCACATGTGTGACTGCCGCCTCATCGGGTGCGAACTAAAATGAAAAAACGATCCCCTCACTGCGCTATCCTTCCGCAATTAATTTTCTATTACCAATCATTCTGGTCGGTGCAAAACATGACAGGAACCATTGTGGAAGTGAAAGGGTGAGCTTGCTTTGTTTGTCTATCTCGGTACTTAGCAGGGACGGTGTTGGCTGCTCAAGGAATTTAAAATGAAAATTAACCCAATCTAGCGCACACTTTAATAGGATAAAAAAGAGTTGACAAAATGCAACTGGCGCTCTGTATGTACCTCAGCTGCGGTATCGGAAACCTGTTTATTGAATATACAGGGGTAGTCAAATGTAAGAACCCGCCAATTTTTGTCAGTTAAAATGAGGGTTATCGAAAAAAAGTTTGGCTGAAAATTGAAGGATATTTCACTCTGCAACTTTCTCTAAATTCAGATACTTTTTAGATGTACCATTGGTGGAGAAGTGACGTCATCAGCATCTTATTTAATGGAACTATGTCATGTAAAGTATCACTAGAAAGTTTTTTTTTTTCTCATTTCAGTATAGTATACTAATATTATTTTAACCCTCTCGATAGGTATAGTGTGTTGGGTATTTTGTGTCCACCCACCTCTGTAATTCACATAACTATTGTTTAATTTGTTAAAAAAAATCTCAATCGGGTTTTGCAGTTAATTGGATATTTTAGGCGAAATGGCAATTTGATTCAGACAGTGGCATAATATATATAATATAATAATAATAATAATTTTATTGAGTCCTTTGTGATCAAGTTCATGATATAGGATACGTCAAAATACAACATATATAAATTTAAAATACAGTTCAGAGTATAAAATAAGAGCAAGAAAACAAAATTCAAAGACATGTTAAAATGTTATAAGATGTACACGAATAGAAAAATAAAAACATTAAAACAAAATTCAAGGACATGTTAAAACGTTGAAAAAAGTTATTTCACGTTTAAAAATTCCGAGACGCTGTAGAAACTATGCTCTTGCAGGTATCTTTTCAATTCTGATTTTAACAAATTTTGGATTTTGAATTTTCGTGTGGCAAATAGGAAGATTGTTGAAAAATATGGGTCCTGTGTATGATGGACTATTTTTATAAAATGATGAGTTATGATTCGGAATTCTGAAGAGATCTCCATTTCTAGTAGAGTAATTGTGATGCTGAGAAACTGTGTCGTACATATGTTTATGTTTCAGAAATAACATAATGCATTTTAAAATATATATGCAGGGGAAAGGTAAAATATTATATTTCTTAAAGTATAAGCATTGTTTATATAGAAGATAGTTAGTCAACCTTATGGGATTATAATTGGATCAAAATGGATGCGACATGTAGATGGCTATAGTGAGCTCGCATCCAAGTCATGTCGTAACTTCAGTGATCTGGCCTCCAAGTCATGTCGTACCTTGTTTAAAACAATGGAAAAGCATTAAAATCAAGGTTTTTTGAAGAAACCTGCATTAAAATGACGTCAAATATTCATGTTTGTAACTAATCACGCTAGATGACTTTCGCGTTTGTGTCCAATACCTTTTCCACAGCCATTGACTAACTATGTTATATTTAAACAATGGTATAAGTATATGTATCTCGAATGCTTATTTTTTGAAGAATAGTTTTAGTTATTTTTCTATTGGAAAATTTCAATAGAAAATTATTTCCACAATATTTCAAGTGCCATAATACTAATTATTTTCTACATAGACTATTTTCTATGGGGTCATGTAAAAAGTATGGTCTAGTCGTCAGACTTGATAATTTTGAAGATTTGAAGATTCGGTTAATAATATAAATAAATAAAAAAAAAGTTTATTCGCTACGATATAAGAAATGTTTATACAATGGAGGAAGTGACAGCAAATAAACATAGGGTTACCACAGAAGCTTTAGTTCCGAAGAACTATTGCTGGTACGTGGTTTTTTATGTATAAAGTGTAATATTAACAAAGATAATAGTTGGTAATAATTAATATATAACAAGAAGTACTGTAAGTAGTGACAGAATTATTTTCGTATAGTATATACACAACTAAGATATAATAAGCAGAACAATAACAAGGTAATATGAAATATGAAAAATAATAACAAAGTAATAATTAATAATAATTATATATATATATATACAAGATCAAAGCATCAGTTATGGAGCCATTGATATCGTACTAATTGTATTTTTTGAACTTAATATGATTATATTAGTATGGAATATTGGAATATTGATTGGGCGTAAGGCCGGATTTACTTTTTTTCTTTAGTATAAGTATTTCTGGTTAACAAAGTCGTGTATATTATTTCTTTCAATACTAGTAATCCAATATTTGATTTTCTTTTTGTATAAGTTCAAGTTTTGTATGTCTTTTATCGGGTTAGGTATTAAGCTGTAGAGTCTGGTTGACCTACTGTTTTTTCACAACGTGGTAATAGCTGCGATTTATATCTGATGATATATTTGTGGGTCACTTTTTCTGGAATTTTTTTATGTTTTTTGAAGTTGGTTGGCATAGACACACAGAAAAGTTGTCTGACGTCGTTCATACCGGACAATATGTATAATTGGTTATTCGGAAATAAGAATGGCTTACCAAGTATTATTCTCAGGATCCACCTTTGGATAACGCTCAAGTTTTCTAGATGACTGTCATTTACGCATCCCCATCCTATTATTCCATAGGTTAACTGTGATTGTACGAATGCGTAGTATAGTACAGTGAGATGTTTAGTGTCAAGATAGTCTTTTAGGTATTTGAATCTTGAGAGCATGCCTCTTAATTTTTTTACTATATTCTTTATTTGTAGGTTCCATTTAAGATATCGGTCGACTATAATGCCTAAATATTTTATCGAATCAGCTTCAGGAATATGTGATTGAAGACCAATGCTCAACGGTCCTAGATTTGGTAGAACACTGACGTATGATGTGAATGGCAGATATTTAGTTTTATCCAGATTGAGTGTGAGGGTATTGAATCTAAACCACTTTTCTATTATTTTAAAGTCGTTCTCCGCTATAGATTTCAATGTGTCCCATGATTTTGATTCGTAGAATATCGCTGTGTCGTCAGCAAAGCTTAGGATCCTTCCTTTTATGTTGAGATTTAGTAAGTCGTTAATATATAGTGTGAACAAGAGTGGACCTAGCACAGTCCCTTGCGGTACCTCGTAAGTCACGAACATACTGTTGCTCAGTTCACCTCCGATGTCAACCCTTTGTTCACGATGCTCTAGGTAGCTCTTCAGTAGGTTATAGATATTCCCTCTCAGTCCATAATTATCTAATTTATCCAGCAATTTTTTATGGCACACGGTGTCGAAGGTCTTTGCAAGGTCCACGAAGATACATAAGGCAGGCGTGCTCCTATTCAATGACTTGTAGACATAAGTTGTTAATTGGTGTATAGCATCTTCGGTCGACTTTCCCTCTCTGAAGCCATATTGGAAGTCGGAAAGTATACTATACTTGGTACAGAAATTCTGTATTCTGATTTTTATAATTTTTTCTATGATTTTTGAAATGTTAGATATGAGTGAAATGGGTCTATAGTTACCATTTCTAATTTATTTCCATTCTTGTATAGTGGCTTGACGATTCCAACTTTGAGGTTTCTAGGATAATAGCCTCTGTCGAAACAGCAATTTATCAAGTGAGTTAGCGGGCCTTTTATCTCGTTTGATATTATTTTCAGGGTTTCTGCACGTATATTGTCGTTGCCTGGAGCTTTTTTTGTTTTAATTCCATGATGGTTTTTTGGACCTCGTCAGAATTGGTATAGGATAAAGATACATCGAATTTTTCTGTCGTTTTTCATGTTCCCTATATTCATCAGGTGCTTGTATTCTGTCTGGGAATCTCTTTCCTAGGGTACTATAGTACTGATTACAACTGTTGGATATATTTTTTTTGTCTTCTATAATTGCACCATCGATTGAGTTGATTTTTTCAATTATGGTTTCTGATTTGGACCGGTTACAAATTTCATCAACACATGCCCATAAAGCTTTGGATTGGTTTGCGTTACTATTTACTAATTTTTTTGAATACTTTTTTTTGCTATTTTAATAATTTTATTCAGTTTATTCTGATACGAGTGATATTCATTCTTTATAGTTATATCTTCTGGATCTCTCAATAGGTTTTTATACATGATATTCTAATTTTTAGTTGTATAATTTGTTGGAGATTGATTTTGCTGCTATTGGTTCGTTTGTGTATTCCCTTATGAATGGGTCCATAATACATTTATTTAGTTTTTTCGATTACAGAATGTGTGTAATTATAATAAATATTGCTTTAATAATATTCTAATTGCAAATTAGTGGATAGGATTTTATTTTTTATTTTCTAGGTTAATTTTATTTTTGTGAGTTCTTTCGCGATCTGGTGTTTTTTTCCGGGTTTATATTAGGAGGTTTTATTGGCTTATATGTACTAGTATCCGTGGATAAAGCGAGTAATGTCCTAAGTTCCTCTAGAGCATTTGCTTGATACTGTTCAGGGCATCATTCATACATTATCTTATTGTCAAGAGACAAATGGATTGCAGTTTGAAAATTCAATACAGTAATTTTGTTTAAAAACGAAAGAAATGTTTTTCTTTAAATCAAACATTTCTTTAAGCATCAGTGGATTAATTTCAGTTTTCAATACTCAAATGTAAGTGAAATTTTCAACATAAGTAACTGTCAATATAGCACATAAGGAATATTTTTCCATAAAAACTTACATACGCCACTGTCTAGATCAAATTGTCATATCGCTACACTCCCCGATTGAGAAAAATTTTGAACAAATTAAGCAATAGGTGAGCGAATTACAAAGGTGGATACAAAAATGCGAAACACACTGTACCTATCGGGAGAGTTAAAATAATATTAGCAATAGTGAAATAAGAAAAAATCAAGCTCTCTAGGGATACTAAACATATAAAAATATTTAAAAAATGCCGATGTCGTCACTTCTCCACCAATGACACATTTAAAAGATTTGAATTCATGGAAACGTGCAGAGTAAAATACCCTTCAACTTTCATCCAAACTATTTTTTGATAACCCTCATAATAACTGAGAAAAATGGTCTGGTCCATACATTTGACTAACTCTGTATGTATCAAGAAAGGGGTTAATGATTGATTAATTTTATTTTTAGATTAATATAATCCCATCCCTTTGCTTATTAAAGTTTTCCTAGAAGTAACTATCTACTTTGCACTTACGAATGTTCACAAATCACATCGCGGATTTAAAAAAATCAATATGATAACATTGTTTTGATTTTTGTAATGAATAATAAGTGTTTTATAAATAACTAAGAGAGATAGAAAAAGTTTATTTTCCTCAAAGTGGAGTGTGAAGACAATTAGAATAAGTGGAGGGAAACACGAAAAAAACACTATCGGCCGGTTGTAGTCAATCAATTATTTGATGTCACGTTGAATATTTAACATGGCATTATATTCAAGATGGGGTTGCATAGAAACACTGACAACTTTATGAAACGTTAACCTGAGATACGTTAAATATCAGTTGCATGAAAGCCAATCAAGTTCTAATGTCAAATCACATCGAACTTAATTATGCGTTAACTTCATCAGAGCTACATCACTAATTATTTTCCTCAACATGAAATAGATTATTTCATTCATGATGAAATAGACCAATCAGACACCACCATTTTTCGAATATATTTTGTTTAAATAACTGATTATTTCACAAGAGCTGTTTAATCGCGATTGAATTTTCGTCCTCCATATTGGTTTTCGTTGTGTCGTGTTTCAGGGATTCTTACAATTCTTGGCAACAGTTTATAAAAAAGAAATAAATTTTCAATCGTTTGAATGACCTAATATTTATTTTCATCCGTGAAAACTCCATTTTTGATAGGATTTCTAGACAAATATTTTGACATAAGGCAACGAAAATACGTCAGAATCTGAAATGTTAACATGCAAAATTCACAACAAAGGCTTCTTCAATTCATTGTTGGGATGCCTAACCAAAGTAATACGAGAATATATTGAAAAATTCTTAGCCTTATTACTCTTAATTGGATACATTTATTACAGCGAACCTGCAACGTCTCTTTCAAAAAAAAAAACGTTCTTCTTGCTCTGCACACAGCTTTTATTTCCTCCTCGTTGGAAGAAAATTTACAACCTTTTAAACTTTTTTTCAGTTGAGGAAAGAGATGATAGTCGGACGGAGCCAAATCTGGTGAATAAGGGGGGTGTTCTAGTAATTCAAACCCTAAATCACGAATTTTTGCATAGCAACATGAGATTTGTGTGCAGGGGTGTTGTCCTGCAAAAACAAAACACCTTTGGATAGCTTTCCGCATCTTTTCTCTTTAATCTTTTCCCGTAGAGTGGCCAGTAATGTCGAATAGTAATCTACAGTTATTGTTCTACCCTTATCCAAAAAAATCAATCATGATTACTCCATGGCAATCCCAAAAAACTGAAGCAAGAACTTTTCCAGCAGATTTTTGGACACAAAACTTCTTAGGTCTTGGAGAACCGGAAAGTCGCCATTCCATCGATTGTTTCTTTGTTTCTAGATCGTAGAAATGTACCCAAGTCTCATCCACAATTCGGTTCAAGATGCTACTACCCTTGCACGCTTTTGGTCAACATTCAAACATTTGGGGATCCATTTTGCAGCAATTTTTCTCATGTCCAAATTGACGTGGCCTATGTGATGAACGCGTTCGTATGAAATATTCAGTGCTTCAGATATCCGTTTTAGCCCAATTCGACGGTCTGTTAAAATCATGTTATGAACTGCATCGATATTTTCGGTGACTGACACAGAAACTGACCTTTCGGTCATCATCTTCAATGGAAAATTTACCTCTCTTGAAGCTTGCAGTCCAATTTTTCACGGTCTCATACAAAGGACATTTATTACCAAGTGTATTAAGCATATCTTCGTAAATCTGCTTACCCCTTAACTCTTTTAAATACAGGTACTTGATGATGGCTCGATACTCCAATTTTTCGATTTTCACAATTTCGGTGGACATATTTTTTCTTTTAATTTATTGCGTAACTCTGGTTTACTTTTTTGACGTCAAACTTCACACTGACACTTCTAATAAGTTATTGTTTGTTGCTATGGTAACGCAATATTTTGTTTATGCAGGGAACTGGTCTAGGCTAACTAGATATCAATACATCCTCGTATACAGTGAGCACGTAAATGTTGGAACAAATTCGTTAAAAGCTTGATATGGCCATAAGGGAAAATAAGCTCAGACATGTCGATTTCATTTTTCGGTAGCGCATTTTTTGGCCTACTTATATTTTTGATGACGTCATCCCTGTTCAAGTTATGACGTCATCATAATTTTTTTCAAAGGGCAATACCCTATTTTGATAATACCTTCAAAAAGAACACATTTTTCTGTGTTTGGATGTCATATTTCTTCTTATGTTACATAACCGCATGTTCGAGAAATCAAAGATATTTCATTATTCACAATAATGTAATATTACGTCTGTAAACGTGAACTTTTGACTTGACGTATCCCCACAAAAAAAAAATTCAGTTGGGTTAGATCAGGAGATCTAGCTGGAAACTCTAAAAATCCTGCGATCGAAATAATATTCATTAAATTCATGAATTACTTCATATGGGAGCCTTTTATTATTTTTTAGTCATTTTAAAACAGACGTTTGACTCACTGATTGCTCCAATGCAACTAGACACTGACTGTAAGTAAATATGTTTCTAAAATTCGGCTTAACAATGATAGTTAGCTATCAAATAATTGTGGTATAAATCGACACCATGCGAAAAGCGAAAAATGACGCAAAGATATTTTAATGATTTCAGGTTATGGGGATAAGACTAGTACGCAAGCTGAGGTTTGTGACTCATTTAACTATAAATATCCCGATAGACCTATTACACGTTCGACAGCGATCAAAATCGAAGCGAAATTTAGAAATTTTGACAATGTAGGTGATAATTATACGAAAGGTCGTCCAGGCGTTACGGAAGATCAACAATTGGATGTATTACTTTCATTTCAAGAAAATACTCATATGAATCATGAACTTAATGAAGATGATTTCGATCGTAGTCGATGATTTTTAGAATGGCCAGCTAGATCTCATGATATAACCCCACCAGATTTTTTTTGTGGGGATCCCTTAGGTCAAAAGTTTACGTTAACAGACCTAATATGACATTACTATGAATAATGAAATATCTTTCATTTCTCGAACATACGGTTGTGTAACATAAGAAAAAATATGACATCCATACACAGAAAAATGCGTTCTTTTTGAAAGTACTATTAAAATAGGGTAATGCCGTTTAAAAATATATATAATGACGTCATAACTCGAACAGTGATTACGTCATCAAGAATATGATTAGATCAAAAAATGCCCAACTGAAAAATAAACTCGACGTGTCTGAGCTTATTTTTCCTAATGGCCATATCAAGCGTTTAACGAATTTGTTCCAACCTTTACGTATAAACAAACATCATCAACGGAGCGTTTGATTCTAAAACGTCTCGCATTTAAAGCTTAAGCAAAAATTAATTCCCGTTTCAGTAATATTTCGTGTTAAAATATCGATTTGGTAATTCATAATAGTACACCAGTTAACACTATGAAAACCCATGCTTCTGTATGTCTACAATTTTCCGAATTTTGTATGACAAAAGGTTACTCTTTCAATGAAGATACCAGAATTGATGAATTGGCTTTAATATTGAAAGACTGGGGGTTTAATATGCGAAAGAAAGACGGAACGGGATGTAAATAAGGTGTGGTGAAGACAATGTGGAATATCGTAGCAAAAAACTGCAAGAAATGTACCACGTTATATATAATGTAAGTTTCGATCCATTTAAAGCTGCAGAGATGCAAGAAATGCGAAACGCAGAATTCTTCAACAAAACCCAATTAAATGAAAGGAAAGCTCTTCTGCTTTAAGTGATGAAGAACATCTGTAATTAGTGAGTTATGGGACGAAAATCCTCCCGAGGGATTGCAAAAAAAACACTCTACCATATAATAGCCGTTGAATTAGCGTGGAGAGGTGGCGAAGCGACTTTCTATCTAATAAGTTACTTTAAAGAAGAAGTAGACCATAAAGGAAATTCTTCAGGTAAAATGTTGAATAGTATTTCTGCCTAGAAGTATAATTTTTTTCTTATTGTATGTAGAATAGAATATTCACAAAAAAGCTTACGGACAGCAAATGGTTGGTTCAGAATACAACAGAAACAAAAATGTGACCTGTAAGATTATTTAAAATGCTTTTCAGCAAAAGAGGCAATGATATTAAATCGGATAGGTTATTCTTAACCCCGAATCCATTTTGGAAAAGACCCGAATCTACTAAAATTGCCCGATAGGAATGAATCAAATATCGAAATGGACACCCGAGAAGCAGCACAGACAATCGAAATCAAGGAAGCAAAAATAACTAACCATTCTAACCGATCAACGGAAAAATCAAGCTTATTCGACACAAAAACTAAAGTCATTCATAATCGGAAAAAAAAAGTTAAAAATAGTTTTTTTACATTTTGACGGTTAATTTGAGGTTTTGTCACAAAGTGTCAACTGAAGAAATTTTCGATTTTTTTATTATCTACAACTTTTCTAGCAAACATATTTCGCTAGGAGGTTACGTTTCGACGCAAATCGCAAAAAAACGTTTTCAACCACTAAACTGCATTCCCATTTCACTATTTTGAGTGTTTTTGTGTTTACATTTTTTTTTCCCCAAAGTTGAAACCTCAACATCTTTCTCCACCTGGTCCTTGCCTGTTACTTTTTCTCTACAACTATTGAAAATCATTGAAAATATTGAGAAAATCATGACTTAGAGAGACTTGTGTCGGTTTTTCTCAATTTTAAGCGGTTAACGACCAATAAACCAGTAGTTACATGGATCATTTGAAAGTAGACAAAAAGGCAAAATCGGTGTTTCGCCATTTTAACAGATATTTTGAGGTTATGTCGGAAAGTGTTTGATGAAAAAGTTTTCTAGAACTCTATTATAACTTTTCGATGAAAATTTTTTCGCTAAAAGGTCTCGTTTCGCCGCAAATCTCAAAAATCCGTTTTCAATCCCAAAACTGCATCCCCATTTCCTCATTTTGTGTGTTTTCGTGTTCAATTTTTGTTTTTCCTCAAAGTTGAAACTTCAACAACATTCTCCATCTGGTCTTTGCCTGTTACTTTATTTTTATTTTAAGGGTGTAGAATTCGATATGGCACCAGCCTAACGGTCACCACCGGGACCAATGTTTTTCCTTCCTCGTACGGCAGAACTGAAGAAAGAAGAGAGAAATATAATGTACATTTTTAAAGATAATTATTTCCAATATACATAGTATTATACTTATTTTGAGTTGGTGTTAGAGAAAATATACGTTGGATGCCAATAAATAAATAAATAAATCTCAGGGTTCAATGTATCAATTTTTCATCAAGACTCATACTTACTCATTTATTCTTTATATCTATTGTAATTCTGGAGACTATTTTGTAATGTTTATACTCTATGAATTTTCATCGAACATTTCTTTACACCTCAGGTGGATTCCACAGGAAACAGAACTTTCTTGATGTCATTAAATCAATGATAAATAAATCAGAATACCAATCAACACATAAATATTTAATGATCATGAATCATGAGAACTTTTTCAAAATTGATAAACAAGCATGATACCATCAAATAAATAATATTAAGAAATTACCCTGCGCGTGACCTTCCATCTATTTTCATGTAACCCCTAATTACTGTTGGCTAACACGCTCTTATGCTATATCCCATGAAACGCTGCGCTAGACTACATTGGAATGGAATCAAATCAAACAGCAAACTTAACCTTACTTTATCTCTGTATAAACCTGAATTATGTTTTGTAAACAATGACTCCTAAATAATAATAATATCAGTGTTCGTACCGAGTTCTACGAAAACACTAGTCTTTATTGTCAATCTCGGTTGACGTTCGAACCAACTGAAATAGTTTTTTGTTCCCGAAATCGCGAAAATATATGCATATATCAGTTTCGAAATGTTGCAACAGAGATTATAAGAACAAGTCCTTGTTTTAAATACTTGCGTTGATTTCTCTCTCCTGGCTGGAACTTTGCAAACAGTTATTTGTGACAGTGATTGTTGGAATTCATTACAACATGGTTTCTGCCTGGACTTTTAAGACGCAAACTGTGGAATCTCCATTTCACGAACCTTCAGTTTGTGATATCTACCTTTCGCTGGGAAATATTCATTGCACTCAAGGTTATTGTTTATATAAATGAAATTACACATTTAGTGTTTAGTTTTTGTTCACTTTTGAGACTTTCTGTTGAAAAAACTTTACAATTTTTAATTTTTTTCCTTTCGGTATTACAATTTTCTCATCTCTCACCTTTCTTTTTTTATCAACAACCCCCTTGACGATTTTTTTGTTTCCTAGCAACACTATGGAAATTTGATAACTTTCGAAACTTGAGTACTGAATTATATATTTATTATACTAAATATAAACATGCTATTGATATCAGAGGAAAGCTGGAAATCCGTAGAATTTTATTTAATTTTTTTTTTATTCTATTATGTCTCCCACTTTCCATAACATCATCTCATTACAAGAAAAATTAGAAAGTCGGGCTGGTCTCTATTCATGACATATTATTCCAAGTTTCAACTAATCCAACAGTACAGGGTACTCAAAAGATTCTTCTTTCACTAAGCATTATGAATTACTTTTATAGTTTGTTATTTCTCATAGATAGATAGATAGATAGATCTTTATTGGTCATATTACACAATAGTGCTTTGACAAGTCAGTAATAAAATAAAAATAAAAAATTAAATATTAATATAAAATAACAAAAGATAAACAATCTTTGTCGTTAAAAAACACTAAAATACATCATAAAACGCATTATCAGCCAGGAACCGCTTGATAACAGATTTGAATTGAATATACTCGAGAACTTGGACATCTTGTGGTAGATCATTGAAGAACTTGATTGCATAATAGCTAGTCCCATTTCTCGTTCTCGAAAGTCTCAGATAGTGTTGATGTATCATATCTTTCTTTCGCGTTGTGTATGAATGTGAACTTTCATTTGTCCTATAGTTTTTCAAGTTTGCTTTTATATGCATAAGACATTGCAGTATGTAAGTACATGGCAGAGTTAGTATCTTAAAATGTTTGAAAGCACCCCTACAATCATCTCTATAAGGCAATCCAGCAATGATTCTGACCGCCTTCCTTTGCATGGAGAAGACTGCTGAAGCGTGTGCTGAGTGGTCCCATACCAATAGGGTATAAGATATTGTGGACTGTATCAGTGCGTGGTAAGCTGTTAACAGTGCTGTGTGTGACAACCAATTTCGAAGGTTACGTATTAGAAAGATTTTCCGTGACATATTTTTGCAGACAAAAGTCGAATGTTCTTCCCAAGTGAGTTTACCGTCCAAGAGAACACCTAAAAACTTGACGCAATGAGAGTTATTTAGGTCTGTGTGCTGTTTTAAGCTAAAAATCAATGTCTCAGACTTTTCTTTGTTCAGGACTAACTTATTGTCATGTAGCAAAGATTGTTTCAAGTACAGACTATTATTGGCCTAAGTTAGCAGCATATTCAAATCTCTATTTGAATGGGCTAATGAGGTGTCGTCAGCAAAAAGAGTGAACTTTGCTGAAGGAGCACTATTAGGCAGGTCGTTGACATAAATAAGAAATAGGTCCGGACCTAAGACAGAGCCCATGTTTAATGTTGATCGATTGAGAGCTGACATCCTTAAAATTAACGAATTGAGTTCTGTCCGTCAAATAGGATCTAATAATTTTTTGGCTATTTTCGGAAAGTTGTAAAATTTCAGTTTATTAATCAATATATTGTGCGGCACGCAGTCAAAAGCCTTAGGTCTAAGAATTGTACATGGACGTTCCCATAGGTCTCGAAGTCTTCATTTATTACATCAATCAGTGCATTTATTGCGGTGGTTGTCGATAAATTAGCTCTGAAACCAAATTGCGAGCTACTAAATAAATTCAACTTAGAGTTCACCTGATTTTGTGTTTTTTTAGAATCTTATAAACTTTTGAGATCCAGAATCACAACAACAGTTTTATATAATAAATAATTTTGAATTTGGATTTGATAATAAATGGGTTCGAGCTCCGATCTCAGCTGGTTATTTTTTCAATTTTATTTCACTGATTGAACTATTGAAATCTGGTTGCTCGATTGGGTTGAGTCGCGCACTATTTACTGTTGTGTTTAAATTAACACCGTTGCTCGATTTTGTTCAAATTATTGTGAAGACAAAATAAATAAAATCCTGGTGTCCTTTTGTTATCAGTTCCAGATGACATCCTCCTAGGATTATAGATAATGAAATTTTGTATCTCAAAAAATAAATGGATGGATCCAGTTCATTACATCAAACTGATCATAATTCAGTCATTAATGCGGTCTCAAAACGAATCAGAGACCAACTATTTCGTTTCAGAGTGGTTCGAACTGAATGTTTGAGGCAAGTTTCACCTCTATCTCTGTGTTTGCACTGAATTGTATGAAGTATTTATTTATTCACCATAATTGGGGTCACAATATTGATTGATACTCATCCATCAATCCTTTATCTACATTCGAACACCCTCTAAATAATACATTGACCGGATAATGTCCTGTTAATCAGTCGGAAGGGCTGAAGGTATTAGCAGGGGTTGATGCTATGGGCAGTAACAGGGCAGATTTAATATTTTGAAGAATTGTTCATGAAACTAGTTTCACGATTTTACATTCTGTACATAGAGATCTATATATACTAATAAGTTCAAAGCCAGGATCAGGACATTTACTGAGATGAACAAAAATCCGAATTGGTCAGTACATGCTGAGTGATTATGCTAGTCAACAGTGGTTTTGTTGCCCTTGATGTAAGAGTGGTTTTGAGTAATTCTATGTCAACAATTCACGATACTTTGGATGGTTTTGGAAGATTGGCTGTTTTTTTTAATCTTCATTTCCATATATTTTTTTTAATCATTAAAAATGAGAAAGACATAACAAGTAATATAAAATTTTTATTGAAAATTATTAGTGAATTTTTTGTTTTATTATTTAATTACCAAACATAAAAGTTGTTGAGAAGAAAAAAATCATAAAGTTCATTTTAAACTTCAGAAGAACGCCTTTTATTACCTTTTTTGTTGTATTATTTTTGGGGACAATCTCTTTTTAAAGACCAGCAGTAATCTGCCATCATGTGACGGTCTCATCTACCCTGATACCTCTCATCGATCCTGTTGGAAGCGGTCTTCCTGTTCCACACTATAATTTCCAAGATTCTCAGAAAATCTATCCAGATGACTGTGAAGAAAGTGTAGTAGCGCTATGCTCATATTTGCTCATGAAATTTTAAAGCTTTCTAACAGCTTTCGCACGTTTAGTGCTTATCTAGGTTTTTAATATGTAATCCGAAATATTCATTATAACCTTCCGTAGTAAATATTGATACTTCACGTGGAATTAAGGTAATTGTGTGATGTTATATTTTGGAAGTATTTCAATGTATTTTACAGTCAAATTAAATGTTCAAAGTGACCACCATCTATTTCTTGACAAAAGCAAGGCGATCTTGTAATTCTCGTAGAACATTTTGTAGGATCTCAGGGGTTATATTGTTGATTTCTTGCGTAATCCTAACTTTTGAATCTGTAATACTGTCTGGTTTCTCGTTCATATAATCTCTTACAATTCGTTTGTAATGTGGTGGGGCTTTCTCTTGTTGGCACTAAACTGATCCATCTATTGCATTTGGAACAATGACATCAGGAAAAATTGTTTTTTATGTAGGCTAAAAAAGTTTATCAAAAAATCTAGATAAACCTCACCATCAATTGTGCCTTCAAAACAATAAGAGTATTTTTCTTTGCTATCAATATCGATGATTTACTTACATCATTGTCGGTGGCAAGTGGTATACTAGTGTTTTTCCTCATCCTCATCCATTAACAATTTGACCTGGTTTTTGAATAGTTTATTCACATTTCCAGTTTCACGAAATTTTATTTCTATTTTGTTAAATTGTAGACTGTGAGACATGTTGACTAGGATATTTATTATTGAACATTCCACAAACTTCCTTTTGAGTTCTTGTTTGATTACCGCATTCAATCATAATTAAAATGTCTATTCTTTCAGTTTCGGATAAATGGGCCATAGTTTATTCAAATGAACAGACAAATATCTTTCAATACACTGACTTATAAATATCAAAATATCAACAGTCTACTAGATTGATATTACATTATTTGTCTTTTTCTTGGCTTAGCGAAACAGATAAGAAAATGCCCAATTACTTCTTTGGGGTTATTTGAAAGAAAAAAATAATTCAACGGAACAGACAAAATTGCAGATTTAAAGTTAGGATGAAGGAAGAAATTAACATAATAACCCATGAGATCCTACAAAATGTAGTACGAGAATTTCAAGTTCGCCTTGCTTATTGCCTAGGAATGGATGGTGGTCATTTTAAACATTTCGTTAAATTGTAAAATAAAGTTTCCCAGTATAGAGATTGCACCAAATTTGAATAACTCAATATTACTGAACAGAGAATGAAAATCCATTTCGAACAAGGTTTAAACGTTTAAAGCAAATTTTTATTAAAAAAAAAAACAAAAATTTACTATAAATAACTTAAAATAAAGCGAATTTTGTTTATAAAATCAGATTTTAATGCATCTAGTACCTGTGACCAACACTACTAAAACAAAATCATCAAGGAGGTCGGCATCTTATCTTCTACAAAATTATTTCAAAAATGCATGCATGCACATCCATCTTATTTCAATTTAAAGAGATACTTCATTTTGAGAAATATCTAATGTAATCTTCTTGAGTTTTCAAACGAAAGTTTGTTTGAAACCTAATAGCGTGATGTTTCAAATCAATCTCAATGAAATACCCGTTTTTCCTAAAGAGCCACCCTCTTGCAATTTTAAAAAAAATCAGTAAGTAATACAAATTCAAATTCTACTTATCAATTACATTCAAACCGAAAACAGAAAAGTTGTTTTTTTTTAATTTTAACACTGAAATTAGTGATTTGAAGATATTCATAGCCCTCTAGAATAAAAAATAAATTTTAAACTAAAAATGTATTCTGTTCCAAAATCTGAGAAGTGATACATGGTTGTATTCAGTTTGTCATATGTAGACAAAATATGTGAAAATATACCGGGTGTCCCATTTTAAAAACTAATGTTTATGTCACTTCTGGTCTATGCCTTATGCAGATCCTTCAGATTTCATTCCATTATCTTCAAAAACAAAAAAGTTTTCGCGGACACCAGGGTATATTACAAGGGAGTAACGTGCCTTTTCCTCCCTTGGATACATCCTGCGGGGGGGAAAGTGGCACTTTCCTCCCCATCTTATCTTAAGGTCAGATAACATCTTTCGCAGGTTGGTTGACTTTTGTTGATGTGATAAATATTTGTAAAACAACTCAACCTTTCCCTGAAATCAGTTTGTATTATCATGTTTTACTGGCGTTTCCTCCATCATCATTTCAAATCTCTTTCCTCATACTTTCTCTTGATGAGTTATTAGACTGAATCCATAACGTAGAAGCTAAATATGTCATATAATGTGTCCCGTAGCTCCAGTTATTTCCTTTATCAAAACTTTCCGACATGCAGCATAATCAATTACAACTGCTCCAACAAATTCACAACACGGAATTGCATAGACTCATATCGGAGCCATAAATTAAGATTTCGTGGGCATGTAACATTTGTTAGGGGCACTTTGTACAATAAATCGAGCCGGTGTGGAACGCAAGCGGATGTTGTCTTAGTTTGGGCCGTTTGACCGAGACCAAGTAGTTTACAAGAACATTTTGCGGCAACCGAAGCCGAATTTATGAGCGACCTCTGGATTATAATGGGGCTTGAGTGGATATTGTTGTTCAATTAGGACTGAACTCGGTCACACTTTCGCCAGAGAATACCTTGGAATATGGCATTCATTAATTTTAACTCAACAAGAAGCTGCATTGTTGTGGAAATACCCAAGCGGCAACTGGATATCTTGAGTTGCCCTCATGAGGTAATGATAACTCAATTAATTATTTGTGGATATTCAGATTATATAATTTGGGAGTTGAAGAGTAGTTTAATGAAATGATCGTGTACACTTCACTGCGTTCTAGGAGAGAAGTGGTTTGATGCTGTGTATGTAGGTTGGAGGTGAAGATACTGGAAAGATCCCAGTAGGAAATTTATTGAGAATAGTGTCACATTATTGGGGAAAATCAATATCATTCATATTTACTTTGATCTGGTTAGAACCAAATAGATAAATTTAAATTCATTATAATATAATAAAAAACATGTATTTCTCTCGAATCCCATGCATATCAGGAAGTATCCAATTCACATCGTGTCAAATAATAATTCTATCATTTACAAGAATTGTTGAGACTGCTGTTTCAGCAGAATGTTAAATGTTGGCGTTGTACTGAATACGCTGATGAAAGATTTATCACCTTCGATTAGAGAGAGGGGTTTTGATTATGGAGGATTAAGGTAGTATTGAGCAGGATACCCAAGGTGTGACATTGCCCAGCGAAAAAATTGACTTTGTTCTTGTAAGTACCGTTTTTCTTGTTCAATTGAAATAGATGTCTAAAATTCATCCTACTGTTAATGGTTCGTCACCTTACACCCTGAAACGTGACATTTGGTGGAGGCGCCGGGCAAAGTTCCCATGATTTCATTCTTCACAATGAAATCAGTTTTTCTCGTATAATTTTTTTTTAATTATTCATTCAATGAGTTCAGTTCATGTTGATAGTACACTTTTTTGCCTCTCATTTGCATATTTTTTGATAATTATGGAATAATGTTGGATGAATTTAAGGATATCTATTTCATGTTTTAAATTTTTTTCTGCCATACTGTGATCGTTTCAATTTCCAATTGTGTTCAAGTAGTGGTCTCTTTGCAAATTATACTCAACTAAAGTAGCCGCAAGCATTCGTTTCATTCTAGTGTGAGGTGTTTTCAATTAGAAATAAAGTCATTAAAATAGTTCCTGGTATTGATGTAGAGTGTTCATCACATATATCATTATCGGGAATTTCAATTTTGAAAAACTGATATTTTTTCTATAAACGGGGTAATTTTTATAGGTTAAATAGGGACAAATTCGTTAAAATACTTCTTGGCATTAACATAGCGTGTTCATCACATAGGTTAATAACAGGATAATTTTTCTGAATTTGAAGGAATACTTCAATAGCATGTTTGTGTTTTCTTGATAAAAAAAATATTTGATTCTCCTTTGTTTGAGCAGCGTGTTTATCACATGTTTGAATAGTGGGAGTTTTTTTTTAAGATTTGAAGATTTGAAGCACAACTCAATATGAAGTACCTTAGGGGAAATACTGTGTAGAGTTTATTAATTACCGAATCGCCCTGTCCTAAATGGGTCGTAAAAGACCAAGCAAATCTCGAAGAGAGGAACTCAACCTGAAACGAGCCAAAGTATGCAACTGTAGCCCTATTAGAGAACAACAACCCCCAGAGAGACCACTAACCCCTCGTTACATTGGCCCGGCAAGCCCTCTATTCAAAACCAGTGATTCCTTTAGTTTTGACGACATTTTTGAAGACAATTTCGAAAAACTTGATAGGCTCCCTACACCCCGAACCCTCGAACCTTTGAAAAACTATAAAAAATTTGAAAATTCTGAAGAAAAACTAGATAAAGCTATTGAATAAAATGGAAAAATTATGACTAATCATAACTTAACCTTATAGTAATTATTAAAATTATTCTGAAAGCGAACGAATCAAGGATATTTTTCATAAATTTTTTTTTTATTCATTACAAAGTAGCAACGCGTATATACGATACACACTCTACCTACGGAGAAGGCTAGTTATCTTGAGTACAGTTGATTCTTATTCATTTTAAATATTGTTGAATAATCTAATAACCATTTAAAAGTAATTATAACTGGTAAATAATCAAATGTCAAATGGTAAAGGCGCCGGAACGACGAGATCTGCGAAAATAAAATTACAGTTCGAAGGAATAAAAAATTTTGATCCTGCATATCGCAGCACAGAAAATTTCGGTCAATCATCCACCCAGAATATACAATTGGACGGTGCAGAGACACTTTCTCCGATCGAAAGGGAATTTTCAACACAAGCCACACCTGAACTATCACCCGAACTAAAAGAACCCAAACCTGAAGAAAAACCGACTATCCCTGGAAAAGAGAACAAATTCCAAATTCATAATATGAACTGAAAATTCATGCGACCTACGGAAATGAATGTAATTAGAGAGATCAAATGATTGAAATTTTAAAGCACTGTCAGGTTTTTGGATTCTGATAAGAATAAGTTCGTGCACTTAGATACGGTATGAATTCACAAATTTCACTTCCTTACCATTTTCTGCGTTGCAGAAATGATCTGAGAATGACCCCGTTTCCATTTTCAACTTTATCAACTTCATATTTGTCTTTCTTCAAATATTATGGTAAATTGTGAATGATCTGTCCCTCCAATCTTGTAAGATTTTTGTGTCACCATCTGTTCCAGCAGTTTCGTTGACGATGGCTTCCTGTCTTTCGATTCGTCTATGAAGGTCCTCAGTATTTTGATAAACTAGTTTGGTCCATGGGGTTTTGGCTAGGTTGATTGGTCATTCAACATCTGCTCCAGTTGGTTATGGTGAATAGATCAATGTTATTAACTAGTTAAGAGCTTGTATGCTATGACCCGGAATCCATTATTTCCTAGTGCATCAAGTCTAGACGGCCGTCAGTATCAAAAGCTTTCCCGAGATCGACAAATGGCTGCCATGGGTTTTAGCTTCTTGGGAATTTCAACTTTCCGCCGTCTGGAAATGACAAAAATATTAACAGAATGAAATCTGTACAGGTATAGAATGGCAATGAATCAATTTGCCACAAGTTAATGCATTTAGAAGACTGTTGTCAATTTCGTCAGTAAACAATCGTATTCTTAAATTTGCCTATCTGAAGAAAAAAGTTCAAATAATGTGAAAAATACTCCTAACCAAAATTTTATCAACTAATATGTACAGGGTGTCTCAAATTCAAGCCTCATCATTGGGATCTCGGAAACCAGAAGAGATACGAGGTAGGTTAATGGAAGCAAAGTTGCGCAATTTGTTGCTCATTGTAACGCCGCTTTCATATTTGAAAAATTCCGAATACTTCCGAAGATTTTTGGAAATAACCGATTATTCGCGATTTCATTTTTATTTTTTTGTGACTCTATTTCAATAGATATAACAAAACAAATTTCACATTCTCATTGCTACTTTTTCTGTTCTACAAGATGGTGTTATCAGATTTTCAAACAGACGTTTCGTATTTGAGCTGCCACCATCAACTTTGTTTTTTTAAATACCGTCCTGGATTTTTTATTATAGATTTTAAAAGTTTCTAATGTCCCAAAACAAATGATGTATCGCACTTATTCTAAAGGTTTATATTAATAGCATTTTTCATAAGAACTCATGAGTTAGAGAGAGACAAAAATTAGATTTTTAATAGAGTTAAAACAAACTTTTTTGCAATAACGCACTGCATAAAACTCAAAAAGTAACATAAAAGTGGGTGGTTAATAAATAATATAATTGAAGTGTCATCCCTCAAACTCTAGGCCCTAGGTTATATTTACAAAAATAATTGCATTTTATCAAAGTGGCTGTGCATCGTGCATTCTGGGTATCTTGGTTCATTTGTTAATGTTTAAATTTTCCAATATTTTGACAGTTCACTGTTCGTTCACTAATCGTTAACGCTTATTAAACGAAAATGACTTTTTCTAACGAAGAAAAACGAGACATGATAAGGATTTATTATATTTCAAATCGAAATTCAAAAACGGCTTGTGAGCGTTATTTGTTGGAATATCCAGAAAGACGGCAGTCGCATTATAGTAATATTGATAATAATTTAGCTCAGTACGGAAGTTTTGTTAAGCCAAGGGTTGAATATGGAACACGAATCGATCCAGAAGAGGAACAAATTATCTTGAACACTGTAAGTTTGAAAACTGTTACAAAGTAGAAAGTAAAATGAATAATTTTAAATTATTTTTTAAGGCCAATAATAATCCTCGAGCTGCAGTTTTTCTCAGAAGAAGTAGGATTACCGCGAATGAGAGTTTGAAGAACTTTAAATAAGCGTGGATATAAACCTTACAAAATCCATATTAGTCATACACTAAGACCTGGCGATGCTGAGAGACGATTAGAATTTAGTAACTGGTTGCAAAATAAAATTAATGAAAATGATGACTTCCTAAATAAAACTATATGGACAGATGAATGCAGTTTAACAAACATAACGAACACTATTGGTCAATAGAAAACCCAAGGCAGAATCAAGAAGTAAGAACTCAGGGACGACAATCATTTAACGTATGGGTCGGTATGTGGCACAATAAAATTATCGGCCCGTTTTTTATTCAAGGAAAATTAAATTCCGATAGATATGCAGAATCAATAAGGACCAATAAATTGGATTCCTAAATGGAAGAACCTTTGGGCGTATTACGTCAACTATGGTGGCAACAAGACGGTGCACCACCTCATAATGGGAGATGTGTTAAAAATGTATTAAATGAATTATTCCCTAATAAATGGATTGGAAACCAAGGTCCCGTACGTTGGCCAGCTAAACGCCCCGACCTAAACCCACTAGACTACTTTCTTTGGGAATTTCTCAAAAACCGTCTTTATCGAAACACGCCACAAAATCTTGAAGTATTACGACAAGACCTAATGAGGGAGATCAGGGCTATCCCTGCAAGTACCATTCAGCGTGCCATCCATAAACTTCACAGACTGACACAAAAATGCATTCAAGCAGGTGGATTACAATTTGAATATTTGCTTTAACTTTCATTGGGTATTCCATTTTATAGTTTTTGTTTGACTTTTTTTGGAATAATTAAAACATCATGCCTATTGTTGAACAACACACATTGTTTTATATCAATTTTTAGGAGCTTCTGAGGTTCTTAAAACAATGATGTATCGTTCTTTTTCCAAAAAATTATTTTAACGATGTCCTGCTAAGATCTTACCAAAAATCTATTCTCTGTCTCTCTCTAACACATGAGTTCTTATGGAAAATGCTATTAATATAAACTTTTCGAATAAGTACGATACATCATTTGTTTTGGGACATTAGAAGATTTTAAAATCCATAATAAAAAATCCAGTTCAAATACGAAACGTCTGTTTGAAAATCTGATAACACCATCTTGTAGAACAGAAAAAGTAGCAAATGTGAAATTTCTTTTGTTATTTCTATTCAAATAGAGTCACAAAAAAATAAATCGCGAACAATCGATTTTTTACAAAAATCTTCGGAAGTATTCGAAATTTTTCAAATATGAAAGCGGCGTTTCAATGAGCACCAAATTGCGCAACTTTTCCTCCATTCAACCGACCTCGTATCTCTTCTTGTTTCCGAGATCCCAATGATGAGGCTCGAATTTGGGACACCCTGTACAGGTGATTCCAACTTGAATCCATTCAATTTTGAAAATTTTGCCTTCCAGTCGCTTTTCTATTTTCTAGAAGAATTCGATCTGAAGCAGAAATTAGTTCCACTGGCTGTAACGATATGCATTTGAAAGTGATGAAATTGTGTATTTTTCGAAGAAGTAACGGTGTTGGTAATAGAATAGATCCCTGCGGAACCACAGCGTTTATAGGTAGAGCATCGGATAAAAGTCCATCAACCACCGCGAGGAAAGACAAGCCATTAGATGATATTTTTTCAATAGAAAGCTGCCATATATGTGAGACATGAGCAGGAAGGTTACTAGTTGTTCTCTGATGACGAAATCAAAATTGGGGAAGTAAAAAAAATTGTTAACTCAGACCACATTATATTTTTCATAAAAGCTTCAACAATTATTGTTGTTCAATTTTGAATCACAATTCCATTACCTTCATAATTAGTTATTGACTTTTCAGTTGAAATAGAGTACTTTTGTAGTATCTGTAAGGAAGGGTAATATTGACTTTGACAAAATCACTGAAACATCTTCAGGCAACCTCAAGATCGAGGACTTCTAAGTTAAGATGTGGAGGAGGCTCAGATAGTTGCACTTGCGTATCTACCGTATATCCCTAAGGTCACGGACACAATTGGGAAACTCTTGAGACCACACAACATTAAAACGGCCTTCAAACCCACTAAGAAGATGCAGCAAATCCTGAGGTCAGCTGAGGACAAAAGAGACACACTATTAGCAGCGGGGATATATCGCATACCATGGACTTGCGGAAAGGTGTACATCGAAACCACAAAAAGATCCATAGGTACAAGACTGCAGGAGCACCAGAGAAACTGCAGAAGCCAAACGGACAAGTCGGAAGTGACAGAACACGCGCTCAGTGAAGGAAACCATAGGATCCTGTTTGAAAACGTGAAACTTCTTGCCTCCAACCAGGGATCCCATAGTGGATTTGTACGAGAGGCAAGTTGATAATCTAAACATACTGATTATTTTCTCTAATACACACATCATTCAATGTCACCCTCTTGCTGCATGCAAAAAAATTAACACTTGCGAATATAGTGAGAAAGAAAATGATAATGCACATGTGCCAAGCAGCCCCAATCCTTTATATAAAAAACCATCCATCAGTGTCCGACTGAAAATCGATAACGTTACAAATTCATCAATGTATTGACTTGAGAGTAATTTTTTAATGGAGCTCAACGCTGTTTATGTTTTTCAGGTCTCCCTCTTTACATACTAGGTTGGGGTTTTCGATCATTAATCTTATTTATTTTTCCGCATGAGTATACATATTTTCAAGAAACCTGTTTCAAATCCGAAATTCTATAATTGAAGTTGACCGTAGGTAAAACTCTCTCTTTAAAATTTTCTACAAACGGGTGTTACGTAGAACACAGGAACATTTGAAAATTGTAATTTGTATTGGAGAGAAAATCATTAGTCTCTTTTTCATGTACAGTTATAAATAAAACTTTTCTGATTAATTATTTTATTGAACTAAAGAAAAAACATTTAGCGGGCGTTATGATTCATAATGCCCTCCATAACGCCCCGGGCGTTATGGGTCTGTTAATAGCAACCGTTGCCAAGATATTAATAAAGCAGTAATGGACCAGTGAAAAATAATAGTTATTCATGTACCAAGGGTATAAATAGAAGTTTCTGCTTTAAGGACGACGTTTCACGAACCCGAGGGCCTTCGCACGGGCATATAGTACGACATTACATTGACGGTGTCTCTAGGAGAGAGCCATGCTGACATCAAGGTGAGAGGCGGCTGCCCGGAAGGTAGCTGTCTCTCCCCTCACCTTTGGTGTCTAGTCATGGACGAACTTCTCAAGAGACTAGCCGCCAACGATTTCTACGCCCAGGCATACGCCGACGACGGGCTCGTCCTGGTGACGGGCCCTTTCCTAGATGTGGTCTGTGGCCGGATGCAGTTGGCGTGCAGGAAAATAGAAAGGTGGTGCGAGGAAGTCGGCCTCGCAGTCAATCCGACTAAAACAGAGATGATTCACCAAGAGAAGGAATGTAGATGGGTTCAGATTACCAGTAATGGGTGGAAAACCCCTAGAGCTGGCTAGAGAGGTAAAATACCTTGGGGTGATTCTGGACTCGAAGCAAGACTCGAAGCTAACTTGGGGGCCACATGTCGATCGAGTGGTCGAAAAGGCGGTGGTCGCTATATGGAGTCTGCGCCGGGCAGTGGGAGGAAGGTGGGGACTCAAACCTCACATCCTGCACTGGATCTACACGGCGGTAATCAGACCCAGAATCCTATATGGAGCAGTGGTCTGGTGGCCGAGAGTGGACCAGATAACCACAACCAACAAGCTGGGAAAAATTCAAAGACTGGCTTGTAGGAGAATAACCGGCGCGATGAGGACGACCCCCTCGGCAGCCCTAGACTGGGTCTGCCGTCGCTTCCAACTTGTATAAAGGAGGAAGCGATGGCGTCCTATCTGGGAATGCGTGACTCAGGGAGCTGGCGAAGAGAGGGGTACACAGGGCATACCGAAATCGCTGTGGTAGCGGAGAAAGAAATCCCACTATCCGCTATCAAGGTGATACAGGCAGAGGATAAAATTAGGTGGAAAAGGACGATCTCGCTAGAGATCCAGACAGGAGAGAGTGGGAAGAGGAAAGGGTGATATTTCCCCCAGAAAGCCTGGTCTGTTTTACAGACGAGTCCAAACTGGAGGAAGGACAAGCCGGAGCAGGAGTTTACTTGGAAAACGGAGAGAAAAGAGCCTATGCGCTGGGTTCTCTTACAACAGTTTTCAAGCAGAGGTGTATGCCATCCTGGAGGCAACCAGAATGGAAGAGGTGAGGTCCGGCCCAGAGTGACATGTATATGTCTGCTCGGACAGTCAGGCCGCCATCAGAGCTCTGAATGCAACCAGAACCAGATCAGTACTGGTTCAGGAGTGCAGAGAAGCCCTGAAGAGTCTTGCGACTGAAAAGGAAATAACGCTGATGTGGGTTCCGGGCCATGCAGGGATTGAAGGCAACGAGCAGGCGGACCAACTAGCCAAGCAAGGAGCCGGACAACCCTACTACGGGCCCGAACCCGCACTCTGCATAACAAGGAGACAAGTAACAACGGCACTGAATGAGTGGGCCGTTGATACATTAGGAAAAGAGTGGAGAAGGATAGACGAATGCAGGCAGTCAAAGCAGATGATATCGGGGCCCGACATGGCAAGGACGGCCAAGATACTGAAGCCTGGGAGTTCTAACCGGCCACTGCGGCCTCAGGAGGCACCTGGCTCTCATCAGAGTTGAGGCAGACCCACTATGCACGGAATGTGGGGAAGAGGAGGACTCCTTCCACTTCCTGTGCGAATGTGGTATTTATGGCATGCTCAGACAAAACGTCTTCGGAGCTGCCACGATTAAGGAGGAAGAATTGCACTCATTGCAATGGAAGGACATTTCGACTTTCATAAGAAGGCCGAAGAGGTTCGAGCAGGTATCCGACATGGGATGAGTGAAGATGCCGGGGATTGCAAAAAGGGCCCACTGGGGCCTAGTCGCTGACGCTTGCGTCCCCCACCCATTACCATTACCATTACGACATTACATAGTTAGTAACTAAGCAGTAAAAACACAATAATGAACTAGTATGACATAAAATATCTTACATATTTGGTACGAGAATGGGCGTTTAAGAGGCCATGAGCGCGATCATATTTGGGACGGTTGTTTTGGTTAAAGAGTCGAAACTCAAAAACGATCCGTCGTATCGATCTCAAACAAGAGCAGGCTTCTAGAGGACGTTCTCTTCTATGTACCTACTTCTGCGGCAGCACTTCACGATGCTTTTCACAAATAATCGAGGTACCTGCAATAGTATTTCTCTTCCATTGAAATTGAAGCAATCTTTATCCAATCGAAATGAATTTGGGATCAAAAGAAAGGTAAAACGTTGATATATGTGCGGGCTGTAATGTTTTTTTTATTTATTCGTTTATACACCCAAAAGATTGCATCAAAGTATCTGCATTTTTTGTACAATTTTAAGATTTTTTTTGTGGAAAAGTTTATTGAAATTTCAATTTCCATTACAGCACGTACCTAATAGAATCGAACATCCTCTAGAATCCTGTTCTTGTTTGGAATCGATACGAAGAACCGTTTTTGAGTTATCAATCGAGAAATATGAGTTTTGAATTTTGGCGGTGTTAGTGTTCCCCAAAATCGTATATTCACCCATACAGCACTGGACGTCTTAAAGACGTTCAATTTATGTCCAAATTAGTGCCTGAACGTCCAGAAGCATTAGATGGACGTCGTAAAGACGTCTGTTTCGGGATGTCTTAGAGACGTACCTTAACGGACGTCTTCAATACGTCCCGTAGTGGTACAGAATCTTAATTTTTCCCAATAAGTTTTTCTAAAAAGAGCAGTAATTTTCAGTAAAAAATACAAGTGTCAGTTTTCAGTCAATCATAAAATTGAAATGGATTTAGCATTTGATTCCTCGCGTGTTGGAACTCCTCGCAATTTTTCGACTTCACTCACCAATGACTCCAACAGTTTTTAGTTGTTGGTTGTTGCGCCATTCTGTAATGTGGTGGTTTCGGTATTTTGTTGAGTCTAGCAAATGTGTTATCAACTTATTAGTTGTTATTGTGTTATATTTCAACTCGAGGTAAGTCTATTTCATAAGTAATGGCGCTACAAAAATATTATATGCGGGCCAAGAGGCATAACAATTTTCGTACATAGGTACTTAGATGTTGACGAAGGCAGTTCAACCTAAATCGTGATGGCGAATAGCGTGGGAGGAATATTGCTGAAGTGAAAACGGTCCTGGACTCCCGGAAAAATTATTTTGAACATGTGGTATTTTTCCGCACTCTATCCTGAAAACTTTCCTGGATTATGATGATGGCAGAGTCCATAATAAGGAAGTTGAGGAATATTGCTGGAGTGAAACCGGTCCTGGACGCCCGGAAAAATTATTTTGAACATGTGGTATTTTTCCGCACTTTATCCTGAAAACTTTCCTGGATTATGATGATGGCAGAGTCCATAATAAGGAAGTTGAGGAATATTGCTGGAGTGAAACCGGTCCTGGACGCCCGGAAAAATTATTTTGAACATGTGGTATTTTTCCGCACTCTATTCTGAAAACTTTCCTGGATTATAATGATGGCAGAGTCCATAATAAGGAAGTTGAGGAATATTGATGGAGTGAAACCGGTCCTGGACGCCCAGAAAAATTATTTTGAACATGTGGTTTTTTTCCGCACTCTACCTTGAAACCTTTCCTAGACTATGATGATGACAGAGTCCATAATAAGGAAGTTGAGGAATATTGCTGCAGTGAAACCAGCCCTGGACGTTCGGAAGAATTATTTTGACCATGTGGTTTTTTCCGCACTCTACCTTGAAACCTTTCCTAGACTATGATGATGGCAGAGTCCATAATAAGGAAGTTGAGGAATATTGCTGCAGTGAAACCGGCCCTGGACGTTCGGAAGAATTATTTTGACCATGTGGTTTTTTCCGCACTCTATCCTGAAAACTTTCCTAGTTTATGATATTGGCAGAGTCCATAATAAGGAAGTTGAGGAATATTGCTGGAGTGAAACCGGCCCTGAATGCCCGGAAATTTTTTTTTTGGCAATGTGGTTCCTTTCCTCAATCCATTCTTATTGACACACTGAAATATATAACTGTTTTCAACTATTCGTATGAAAAAAAATGCAAATATTGCTGCTAAAGTAACTAGGCTACATCTCAATCAGTTTGAAATGGGAGTATATTCATCAATTATAAATAATTTTTCTTTTCAGAAGAGTATTATATTCAAGAGTATGTATATTTTTGATTGAAGAAATCTTTTTTATCTGTGTATCTGAACAAACTCAATAGTACGCACCCTGCACGCTCGACTGGTTCGAATTGAAAATAAGTTTCGACCCTTATTATAATCCATAATAGGCTCAACGAAAATGCTAGTCTTTAGGTGTCTAATGTTTCTGGCCCCTGAGGACAAATGCACTGAATGACCGACCCCTACTGCAGACAAGACTGCACTCTAACACAAACAAACCCCATTATTATTTTTATCATTATATCGTTCGTCAAATTTGTTATTACTCAAACCCGACCCATCGACGAAATTATGTTAAAATGTGCAGAATGAATCGCGGATTCAGCTAATTCAATGCGGAATGATCTGACTCATTCATGGCGATCGTTCATTGTCATGACAGTGAGTTCAGTGGGTGGTAAAAGGGGTAGTTTTGCTGGTGGTTGACATGTATGTACAGCCTACTTTTCTGATTAGTCAGTGGTCTGCCGTTTATTATATTCCGGATGATTTGGTTCGAGCCGATGAAAGGTTCATTGGTGTATTTGATGGATCCATTCTGTGCTATTTATACAAGCAGAATTATGCATATGGAATATCTGCACAGAGTTATTGAGAAGTTCATATCAAGAGTGGATGTTTCAAAAATCTTTTGGGAGAGCACGGTTGTTACGGGTTTATTTTGCACTAGAAAACCCTTTCTGTTTTAATACAATAATATCAGAAATTATCTGTCATTGATACATACTTTCTTCTGTACGTCACTGTTTCAAAATGATAACTTGATCGTTGTCGTGTACAGCTCTTTTCGTATTTTGGTACTCACCTTTGTCGTGCTAGTTCGAGCGGACATGAACTGGCCTTGAGCTAATGACAGTTACCAGTTGTTCTATTTTGCGGTATAACAGCGTTATTTTGTAAACATACTTTTGGTTAGTCTTTAATAATAATAATAATAATAATAATAATAATACATTTATTATTTACCATAGATAAGTATGTTACATATTAGCATAGGGAGGATGGTATATAATGGGAGAACTGTTAGGCCAAGTGGCCGATTCTTCCACAGTTTCCTCACAGTACAGAGACCTTAGTGATTAAAAAGAAATGAAAATAAAAATCAAAATTTACAAAATTACAAGAATGGCAAATAAAAAGAAAAATCTGTTGGATTTTTTCCTTTCGAAACAGTAATTATATTGTAAACTAGAACTATTAACCTATGTATATATACGAAAATAAATGTCATATCAGTCATTGTCGATAGAACAAGAATCGTTTGTACCAACTTTTGAATGCCTCATATGATAAGGAGAATCTTGGAACATATCGCCGAAGAGTGTGATATTATAAGAAAAAGAGCGTTTGAATGATTGTTTCTTATGCTTGGGAATCGTGAGCATATTTCTTCGCCTCAAATTCAGATTATGTACGTCAGTTCTAAATGTAATTCTCCGGTATAAGTAGTGCGGTCTTTATTTTTCAAATTTTTGTAGAAAAAGCATGCCATATGATGTTTACGACGATTGAACATGCTAAGCCAACTAGTGTCCATTAGCTTGTGAGAAATACGCTGTGGTCGTCTAATCCCAAATATCATTCTTAAGCATGACTTTTGTGTTTTCTGAATTCTTCCAGTGTCAATACTGTCGATACATGGTCCATAGACAACGTCACAATGATTGAAGTGAGAAAGTACTAGACTGTCACAGAGTTGAGTTTTCAATTTAGAGTTAAGAAAATATGTTTGCCCAGAAATGAGTTTCAAGGAAGTATAAGCATTTTTTAGTTTTTGTGTAATATTATGTTTGAACCGTAGTTTGTTGTCTATAAAGAGCCCGAGATTCTTGCAGTTATTTTCAAATTCGATGGTGTCGCTACCAATTTGTATAAGCAAGATATTATGCGCCTGGTTTCTCTGTTTGTCTGAACCAAATAGAAGAGCGACCGATTTATTTGAATTGATTTTCAATAGATGCTTGTTGGTTGAATCAAGAAGTTCATTCAAATCTGAATTGATAGAATCGTTGGCTTCAGCTATATCACAGAATTTGAACGAATGGTACAGCTGTGTATCATCCGCATAAAAATGATATTTGCAATGTGTCGAGCTCGAGCAGAAGTTGCTAGTGTAGATGGTATACATCAAAGTGCCAAGTATACTTCCCTGAGGTATTCCTTGTTGCAAATTCAGCGGAGCAGATTTAATGTTGTTCAATTTTACCTGTTGAACTCTATCAGCTAAATAAGATATCATGAAGGAACACGCTGATTCACGCTATTGTTTTGTGTTTAGAACACAAAACCGTAACATTCATACTCTATCTCTATTTTGTGCCATTGAGGTACCTACTCCACTTTCGAATACTTCACCATCTTGGTGTTTGGTTCGTCCTGGTTCAGTTGGCAACACTGAATTTTTAGATGTTCTGTTCACCTGGACACGCTTGGTAAGAACCACCGCTTGGATTCTGAAATTTGGGAAAATATTAGTCCAGAAAATCAGAAAGACCGGAAATGACAACTTACATAGTTGACGAAATTGAAGAAGTAGGGAGGTATTGGATCAAGGAGGTAGAGATTCAAAGTTTCGGAGAAGACATAGAAAAATTGAATAAGAAAAAGTCACTTGATAGAAAAAGCCGATTGAAGTCACTAAATCCAACACTAGACCACTGTTGATTTTGGACGGAAGAACTGATTTGGTAGATTAAATGAGTTTTAGAATGGAGAAACCATACATTTTGAGTCCAAACCATGAATATTCGAAACTGCTTTTGCAGCACTATCACGATAAGTATCGACACCAAGGGATCCAAACAATTCTGAACGCTGTTAGCCAGAAATTCTGGGTGATAGATGGAAGAGCAGCTGTGAAATCTACCTTTGGGCACTCTATGATTTGTACGATAGAACGAGTGAGTCCAGACGTTCGAGCCTTTGTGAACGTAGGTATGGACTACTTTGGCCCACTTTTTGTCACTGTTGGCCAAAGAAAAGAAAAGAGGTTGGGTGTCCTTTTCACTCGTTTGGCGATGAGGGCTATCCACTTGGAGGTTCCTCACAGTTTAACATCAAACTGCCATTATCGGAGGGGCAAGTCTAGTAAGATGTTTTGTGATAACGGGACTAATCTACGAGGAGCAGCAGAAGAATTGAAGAAAGCCCTGCACGGAATGAATTCTTCAGCCATCAATAATGGAAGGAGTGGAGTTCAAATTCATCCCACCACTGAGTCCACACATGAGGGAAACATGGGAAATGCTTATTGGCTCTGTCAAAAAATTAATAGGGAAGGCCTTACACTCGCAGTCTTTGAGGGATGAAACGTTGCTGACTTTATTTGCAGAAGCCGAAAACATCATCAATTCTCGGCCGTTAACTCACGTTTCCGTAGATGCCAACGATCCAGAACCTTCAACACAGAACCATTTCCTTCTCGGCTACGCGAATCAAGTTGAAGCACCATGTTCCGATCCTGGGAAAGTTACAAGAAAGGGATGGCGTAAATCCCAAATGCTCACCGATATATTCTGGAAACGATGGACAAGGAAATTTCTACCAGAGCTGACGAATCGAGCGAAATGGACAGACGACAGCCAACCGGTTAGGAAGGGAGACGTAGTAATCATCGAGGACGATCATACTTCAAAAAATAACTGGACATCGGGAAAAATTGAAGCACTATTTCCTGGGCCTGATGGACGCATCCGAGTTGCTGTTGTACGAACGGGGTCTACTACTCTTCGCCGACCAGTGAACAGACTATGCCGCCTCAACATCAATAGTAATAAAACTGAGTTTTCTTACCGGGGAAAGAATGTGGCGTCTCATCCTGTATGAAAAAAATCTATTTTTGTGTTTAATGTTGATTAGAAAGATAGAATTGTCAATATATTTTGAAGTAAAGTCATACACGATTTCGTAAGATTTCTTTGGTTCGAATAAAGGATTTTTCACCTGTTGTACGAAACACACAGCTTTAGCAAAAGACCAAAAACAAGCGAGACTCGTTAGGACACTCGACTAGTTTTGATCGTATCTTGGCATTGTAAGCTTTTTCAGAGGATTCGATTGTCTCCGTACACATATTTCTAGCTTCAACGTGTTCTGATCTGATCCCAGTTCATTCCTGTTCTTTTTCTGATCAGGAAAATGGTTGGAAACTATATTTTTTATAATACTTGAACACCTTTCTCGATAAACTGATTTAGAAAGCTCTCACCAAAGATTATCAACAATAAAGTTATCATTGAATTGTAATATTTGGTAAAATGATCCTGTTTAACATTCAATTGAAAATGTTTTGATCAAATTTTTGTAACGGTCAAGGAGAAAACTATAAGAAAAAGCTCTTCTGGATCTGTTGTGAGCTTGATTTTCAGTTTGACATATTCTAAGATGGCTTTATAATACCAAAACATTAGGATTTCTTTGTTTTTTAATTTAAGTAGAAAAAAAAACACTTGTGTCGACAAGAATTTATAGATCCAGGAATTAGGAAAATTATTTCAAGAAATTAATTTGATTGAAACTATCCTGTCACTCAAAATTGGTTATGCATCCTCCATCCTGTACATTTGGATCCTTATTACATAAAACAGCTTGAAGCAAACGGAAACTTGAATGTTAATTCACGAGCCCAACTTCAGGCAATATGTACGAGATTGTATTAATTTGTTTTAACACGTTCCAAGAGTAAGTTGTATGGGAGTTTACCGCGATCGTAAGGGGCGATTACACAGGCACTTAAGAACTTTAGAATAACTGGCAATCCGATTAGAATAATCTTTTACTAGGTAAGTTAACCTGGTTGCAGCCATCTTTCACTTTAATCCCTGCGACCTACACTACCTGCACGTGGAGGATGTTTCACATTCCAAATTCCGGAGAGAGCAATGAAAGTTTAGAAACGGCAGGAAGTTGAAACTTTTCTTGAATAATTTTCACATGTCGACAACATACAGGGTGTAAATTTGAAAACTTTCAATGCAAATATCTCGCGAAATAAAAAAGTTAGAAAAACGCCATTAGGCACAAAGGCCGACGAGTTAGCAAGAATTAAAACCACCATATTTCAGTAAAGGCACGAGTCACCCCTTAGGCGCGACACACCCCAACTGTAAAATGTCAAATAACTCAAATACCTCAAATACCTCAAATGAAAGGTCTTATTTAGTAGTATTCCCCAGTACAAAAGTTTTCATTATAATCGAACACTGGGTGGCACAAAAACATTTTCGAATAAATGAATTGTATTGTGTGAAAATGATAGTTTATTTGATCAGGTGTTCAAAATGCAGTCCATCCAGTTCTAAACAATAGTAAAATTGATTTTCAAATTCCATTCTTGTTATTAAGAGGATAATTCATTTCATTAGATGGTCACCATGTATTCTAGTTTGTTGTAAACAAAAAACAAAATCATGTTGGAGCATTCCCTCAGAATAAATAAAAAGTACCTACTCGAAAAAGCAGCATTGTTTTTGACGGGTTCGTACCTACCTATCAATGTTGGTGAAAATTCAGTCCTTTGTGCAAGGTTTTATTGTAAAGTCAGGAAACCGTGGAATTGAAATTATCTCAAACGAATTGCGAACTGTTATTTTCTGTTCATCATGGTTTACAGTTTGCCGGAAATAATTCAGATGGTGCTTATCTATGGTTTTGAAAATCGTTGTGCCTTAAGAACTGCTGCAGCATTTAACGAAAGAAACCCCGGAAAAAATGTAAATCATACTTACAACAGACAACTGATTCTTAAATTTGAAGAAACAGGATCAGTGGCAAACATTAAAAGGACCGATCCAAGAGTTCTTAATGAAGCAGCACAAGTGGAAGTTTTAGGACATTTTGCTATGATTCCTACAATGTCTCTACGCCAAGGTTCAGCGATAACAGGAATTTCTCATCAAGCTATCCGTCGGGTACTCAAACTTCATAAGTTTCACCCATACAAAATGCACATTTTTCAGGAGTTGCGGGAGGACGACCCTGATCGAAGAATTCAATTTTGCGAAAACGTGACCGAAATATTACGTATTACTCCCCAGTTGCTAAAAAATATTTGTTTTACCGACGAATCCACTTTTTTTTTAAATGAACAAACACAACTGTAGGTACTGGAGTGCCGAAAATCCGCATGTCTTCAGGAAAGGACACACGCAGCATCCAGAAAAATTAAATGTCTGGGCGGGAATTTTAGGTGACACAGTGATTGGGCCATTATTTATTAATGGCAATCTTAATGGCGATACATATTTCGAAATATAAAACACCACCATTCAACCTTTAATTGTTGCCAAAATAGAAAATCAGATGGACATTGACGGAAATAGGAACCTGAATGAAGATTGAATAAATTTTCAGCACGATGGCGCACCACTCCACTACGTTTTGCCAGTCAGGCAATTTTTGAATGATGCATTTCCAGGTCACTGGATTGGACGGAGAGGTTCAATCGAATGGCCAGCGAGATCTCCCGATCTAACACCCCTCGATTTTTTCCTCTGGGGACATTTGAAATCCGTCGTATCTAAAACACAACATACTTAAATAGAAGATCTTCGACAACGCATTATTGCAGATCTATTACAAGAGTTGTGTTCCAAAATGTTAGAATGGCATTTGAACATCGATTATATTATTGATTACAACAGAATGGAATGCATTTGAACATCTGTTCAAATAAAATATCCTTTTAACACAATACATTTTAATTTATTCGACTTTATGTTTTTCTTACACCCTGTAGTGGGTGGAAAAAAAGTCTTGTACAGGTGAATACTACTGACTGAGACCGTTCATTTGAGGTATCACAAAAGAGGTAGTGCCATTTGACATTTTAAAGTTGGAGTGTGTCGCGCCGACGGGGTGACTCATCCCTTCACTGAAATATGGTGGTTCTAGTTCCCCCTAACTCTTTAGCATTTGTGCCAAACGGCGTTTTTCTAACTTTTTTATTTCACGAGATATTCGCATTGAAAGTTTTCAAATTTACACCCTGTATAACTGCATGAATTCTGATGAATATCTTTCCGACATTCTGCCTATTTTTCAGGAAAAGAATGCTGAGTTCTGATATCAATATCATATTGGATCAATTAAAAGTAATCAACTGCCTGCCCCTCTATAATTGATAAGTATAAATATTAAATTAAGTTATGCAATCCTATTTTTATGATAATAATAATTTTCTCGCTTATAAACAGTTAATTGAGTCAGAGACTGAACTTCACAGATACTCCATTAGAATTCCTTTATAATCTTCGCTTATTTCTCCAAAATGAAAAATTTGAAATTATATCTCATGTACTATTTGTTGGAGATATCAACATTGACATCTTGAAAGTTAACACGGAATCTACTGAATATCTAACTATCATGCACGAATTTGGTTTTTTTACCGCCTATAAATGATAACACGAGGTGTCTCAATGGAAGCAAATCTTGCGTTGATCACATCTTCATACGACCAGATAATGATGTGGAACTGATGCTTCCTATAATAGTAAAAATAAATTTGACAGATCATTATACAACATTTCTGCAAATCGTATTTAATGAAGACTGCGCCTAGAGAAAACTTTAATAAAATAAACACAAAAATTGATTATAACAAACTAATAAAAAAATTGAAGAATGCTTCGTGGATGCCTGTTTATAATGTAGAAGAGGCTGAATCTGCAGCTAATGAATTTATTGATATAATTGACCAACAAATAGAGAACTGCTCTAGAAGTATAAAAAACAGATTTAAAAAAAGGAAAGAACGGATGACTGCAGAGCTCAGTCTTATCATTGATGATCGCGATAAGCTATCAACAGCTGCTGAAATATCCAACAAATCAAAAAATAAAATCATCATACAGAACTACCAGAAATAGAGTATCCTTCATGATACAAAAAACAAAAATCGGGTATTACGAAAATAAAGTAAATAAGGCGGGTAAGGATTCAAAAAAGTTGTGGGACTCTATAAATGAAATTTGTTCGAAGTCAATGAAGCCAAGAAAAGAAGTAAATAGAATAAAAGTGGAAGGAAAATATATCGATAATCTAGAAGAAATTGCAAATCTTATGAATGAACATTTCGTCACATTGGGAAAAAAGCTTGCAGAAGAAATCATCATCGATCCTGAATATATTGGCCCAAAACGAAACCCGCTTTTGAATTCTTTTTTTTTACGAGCAGTTGACCAAAGAGAAATAAAAACAATAATTTCTTAACTGAAACCTATGAAGGCACCTGGAATTGATCACCTGACGTCTATTAAAAAAATTCTGACATAATTGCCGCACCACTAGCTGTTGTAATCAATAAATGCATTCAACAAGGAGTTTTTCCCGTAGCATTTAAAGAAACAATTGTATTTCCCAAATAGAAAAATGGCAACAGAGAAGAAATTATCAACCACAGACCAATTTCAGTTATAACAAACTTTTCAGAGATATTCGAAAAAATACTAAAAACGCAGTTGGTTTAATTTCTCGATAAATTTGGAATAATTTCAGAAAAACAACACGGTTTCAGAAACGGTGTCTCCACTGAAGATGTCATACTGAAATTAATTTCAGAGAAGTATTCTGCACTGGACAAAAGTCAGCCTGCCCTCTGTGTCTTTCTTGACTTGTCGAAAGCTTTTGACACGGTAAGCCACGCCCGCAAAAAGTTAAATTGAAAAATGTCTATATCGAATTCGAAACAGTAGAGTATGGAGTACCGCAAGGAACCGTATTAGGACCAATCCTCTTCAATGTCTATTTGAATGATTTATTTGAAGTCAACACCGAAGGCAAAATAATCACGTATGGAGATGATACAGCAATTTTTTACTCAGCTCAAGAATGGAACACTTTAAAAGAGCTAGCAGAAAGAGATCTGAAAATTATTGAATCATGGTTTCAGAGTCGATTGCTGACTATAAACCTTAGCAAAACATTGTTTCTTCCACTTTCCATCAATAAGTTTACCTTGCCGTCTTTCACTACACTCACAGTTTCTGATGATTTTTCAATAGAGTCTACTCCTGAATTCAAGTAACTTTGTGATAATTGACAGTCACTTCAAGTGGAATAAGCGTGTTACACATGTTATTAAAAAACTTCATTTTTTGATTTACAAATTAAAAAACCTAAGATTTATTCTGAATAAAACTCAACTGAAAACAGTCTATCACGCATTAGTGGAGTCGCATATAACTTATGGCATAGTAGCTTGGGGAGCAGTCGGAAAAACCATACTCAATAATCTGATGATAGTACAAAAAAAAACTCATAAAATTTTTATTTTGTAAATCAAATCGATACTCTTCAGACCTTCTTTACTCCGAAACTGGTATCTTGGATCCGAGACAGCTATTTTTCCTGAATTTGAATGTCGAACAGCATAAAACTAAATCCACTCTGATAATTAATGAACACCAATATAATACAAGACAGTAAAAGTTTAAATTTTATGTTTCCAAATGTAAAGATCATGCTGTGGGTATATGGCAAAATTGAAAGAAAGGAAAAAACTTCCTTTCTCAGTTTTATCAATTTTGTGAGTTATTTTAGAATGATGTTTTTTTCCAACAACCTAGAGGGATTGATCAGGGTTTGGAAATATTTGAAATAATACCGGCTAACTAATGGTCTTTATATTTGAAAGCCTATACCAAGCATCGAACTGTTATCGAATTCGGATTACTTAGCCAACTGTTTCTGAATGAAATTCAATTTGACGGCCAACTAAGAAACGACTACCAATTTGTGATACAATTGAATGGATTATAAGGCAATTAGAGCAATCACAATAAAAGAAGAGAAGTTTGGATTACTTTCGATCAAACAGGCGGCTAAAAAAAATGTTGTTAGCTTCAAAATAAGCGATATCATTGATAACGTACCTTCTGTGCATTCAAAATGTATACCTCTTCAAATAAAAAACTACAGGCTGCTATACAGGGTGGGTCACGGTCGATGGTACCTTAGACGTTTACGGAGAACGGGACATAGGATCATTCTGAAAATTTGGTTTCTCAAGTAGTTGCTCTTGATCTATCGATCTAAAATATTTTCAGAAATACAGCGTTGCCGCTTATACCAGAAAGTAGCAGCCTCTTTGTTATTTCGAATGGGTCACCCTGTATATTACCGCATTTTTGAACTTGTCATTCCTTTCTGATTATTTCTGTCTCTTACTCCCCTATACCTATCTCTAACGGTTTTTGAGATATTGGTTAATTTCCATATTTTTTATCCAAAACATAGCTCGAATTGAATGTTTTTATTTCTGCGTTATTTGAATTCTTAGGAAGTTGCAATTTTGTGTTTAGATCATCAAGATCATGTACATTGATTCTGTATAGAGAAGTTTGTTCTGCGTTATACAGGGTCGTTCAAAATTCATGATCTTACTGCTAGATAAGAAAAGGGTTGAAAGTGCGTTTTTTTTAAATGGGACATCTTGTATATTATGGAATATCCTGAAAGATGACTAAATTCCCTTCGAATTGATATATTATGTTCCTATACCTAAATAGCCAGAATTCCGAGATAATAGCAATTTTCACTTGTAATCTCCCAAGTGCTTGAGTTATAGCCGGAAATTTTTCGAGTACATGAATTTTTTGAAAATTACCCGAGTCGCGAAGCGATGAGGGTAATTTTCTTTGAAAATTCATGTACGAGATAAATTTACGGCAATTAATTCAAGCACGAGGGGGATTCGGTAAGAAAATTTCACACCGAGAAATGAAAATCATCCAACAATTCATAAGAAATAACTAACGATGGTTTCACCTGAACTATTTATAACCACTGAAATATCGATATGTAAAATACTTAACAAAATTTTCATCAATAAATGTTTGACATGTGACATGTGACATTTGACATGTGACAAGTTGATATTTTGCTTTAATGTATAAAGGGTTGGTCTAATTTTCATATGAAAGGAGATAGATATGTATTTACTAGATATTTGGAATGTGTCTGATAGTTTTTTCTCCGCGATTATTGCAGAAATTGTCAATTCTGAAATCATATTTCAGAAGAACTTGAATACCTACACCATTTGTCACAAATTTTTATCTATTATATAAGACCCGCAGCTCAGCGGTAGTGTTGCGGCCTATGAGTCGCTAGGTCGATGGTTCAATCCACGATAAGAACATATTTTTTTTATTTTTTTTGTTCCAAATTTAAACACATTTATTGATGAAAATTTTGTTAAGTATTTTACATATCAATATTTCAGTGGTTATAAAAAGTTTAGGTGGAACCATCGTTAGTTATTTCTTATGAATTGTTGGATGATTTTCATTTCTCGGTGTGAAATTTTCTTACCGAATCCTCCTCGTGCTTGAATTAATTGCCGTACATTTATGTCGTACATGAATATCAAAAAATTCATGTACTCGAACAATTTCCGGCAATAATTCAAGTACTTGGGAGATTACAAATGAAAATTGCTATTATCTCGGAATTCTGGCTATTTAAGTATAGGAACATGATATATCAATTCGAAGGGAATTTAGTCATCTTTCAGGATATTTCATAATATACAGGATGTTCCATTTAAAAAAACGCACTTTCAACCCTTTTCCTATCTAGCAGTAAGATCATGAATTTTGAACGACCCTGTATAACGCATAACAAACTTCTCTATACAGAATCAATGTACATGATCTTGATGAACTAAACACAAAATTGCAACTTCCTAAGAATCCAAATACCGCAGAAATAAACATTCAATTCGAGCTATGTTTTGGATAAAAAATATGGAAATTAACCAATATTTCAAAAACCGTTAGAGATAGGTATAGGAGAGTATGAGGCAGAAATAATCAGAAAGGAATGACAAGTTCAAAAATGCGGTAATATACAGGGTGACCCATTTGAAATAACAAAGAGGCTGCTACTTTCTGAAAATATTTTAGATCGATAGATCAAGAGCAACTACTTGAGAAACCAAATTTTCAGAATGATCCTGTCCCGTTCTCCGTAAACGTCTTAGGTACCATCGACCGTGACCCAACTTGTATAACTTATGTGTCACCCGGTATTTGTAGATAATCAAAGTATTACTTTGAAAAAGTCAAAGAGCCGAAATATCCTGTTCTGATTGAAAGCTTTTTTCAACATCCCAGAAAGAAAAATCGCAAATTTCACCAAATGCCAATTAGTTTAAGCACCATCAATCTATTTTGTTCCTTTCTGGAACTCCAACAATGATTTAAACAAACACCCTGGAAAGGGGAAAACGCAATATTTCACTGGGAATGGCAGTTGGAAATCCCTGCTGGAATTCTATAAATCGGCAGGCTGCTCGCAATTGACGAGATTGATGGATTTGACGTGGCCGTAGTTATTGCCATGAAACGTCATTGGGATTTTCATTCATCAAACTCTATTTGCGCCCATTTTGTTATGTAAATATTGAAAAGTTGATCCAGACTGTTATAAATCTGGATACGGCGGAAAAGGAAATTCGCCATTTCCGATATTTTAAAAATTCATCGCGATGCAAAAATTTATGTTTGAAATTCAGTGAAAAACTGATACCATTTGTTTGAATATCAAAAAATATATGATCCCATTAGTCTATTCACTAGATAGAGTGCATTCCGATATCTGCAAACATTATGCAATATAATTTGATCATCAGTCAGCTAGCCCTGTTTTTAGTCATCAATAGAATTTGCTGAAAGGACCAGGCAGTAGCCTTATGGAAATTATCACCGGGTAAATTTTCTGAATTTTTGGTTTGTTATAGAATGTGATAAGAATATAATCGAGAAAGTCGAAGTACCCTTGTCTCCAAATATTTCCACAAAGTGGAAAATATGAGGCAAAAATCTGACAGAAAACAACTACTTTCCTGGCTAATGCTCTGACGGATATTGAACTACATCTGACAGATATTTGTGCAACGTTCTTCAAAGTAGACTCAGTTGCAAGTGCTTATTGTAGACAAACAAAAGATTATCCTCAATTTGGTTGGGGATGACCACCTGCAGACATGTTTCGAGGTAATTGCCTCTCATCAGTGCAAGGGTAGGTCCAACAACTTCAAGTTGTCTTGTCCCTGCCAAATGAATAACAACCTATTGTTTATCTGATAATTCCCTACGGATGAAGCAGCGACTTACAGTAAGTCAGTCGCTGTGCTATCCGCCAGGAAAATCAATAAGCACTCCTCGAAACAGCAAAAGACTCCAGGTAGATTTAATGCAAAAATTCGAACAAGTTCGAATGTTTTGCCGGAGAATACAAATAAATGATAAGAATAAAATCGACAAAGTCGAAGTACCCTTCTCTCCAAATATTTCCACAAGGCAAAAATCTGACAGAAAACAACTACTTCCCTGGCTAATGCCACGACGGATATTGAACTACATCTGACAGATATTTGTGCAACGTTCTTCAAAGAAGACTCTGTTGCAAGTGCTTATTGTAGACAAACAAAAGATAGGTTGTAATTCATATGGCAGGGACAAGACAACTCAAAGTTGTCGGACCTACCCTTGCACTGATGAGAGGTAAAAACCTCGAAACATGTCTGCAGGTGGTCATCCTCAGCCAAATTACAATTTTTTTCAAGAAATTTACCCTTCTTCAAATCATAACAATTTCTACCTATTTCATTGTTCAACACTAAATATCTGGTATTTTTTATTTTTATAATGGTGGTAACGTGACTTTCATTCTTCGTGTTCCGCCGGCTTTCGCCTTCTTTTCAAATTCAAATTGAATGCTTAGTGTGCGCATGGGGTTTGAAAATTATTTTTCATTTATTTATTATATGAAACTTCAAAAATGTCGAAACTAAATGAATATAGTACTATTGTTCAAAATAAAAATGAACTCATTAATTTTTTAATAACCCCGTTTTTTGCATTGAGCTTTTTCAGGGATGCTCTACCCACTACACCATACAACGATTAGGGCCATCTAATCTGTGTATAAAACACATATAAGTCACGCAAAGCTCTGCAGGAGGGGTGAATTCTGCCCATTACCCACCCACCCCTTGAATAATCACGGACTTTCCCACTAAGATCGTGGGGGGTTGTATCAAGAGTCCCCCGAAGGGGGGCCAAGATACGATTTGGCGTTGGAACCGTGTGATGGCTGGCAACAGCCACCACCCGATATACAACTGGCTGTCCTCATTCCTTCCCTTCCCCAGAAGGAGAAATAATGATCCAATGTGTTTAGGCAAGGAATGGAAATGCTATAATAGTTAAAACATTAAAATATTTTGTATTTGAAATATTTTGAATTTCTCAATAAGAATGGGTAGGTATTTCAATAACAGATATTTGATCTGTCAAATGGTGAAATTATATCTTCGAATATAGACGAGACCGGCAAAAATTTCATTTGGATTTTTTGTTGTAGAGCAGCCCGAAATACGTGTGTTCCACTTTTTTTTTTTTGGAAAGTTATCGTGTTCGTTTTCGGTGTTGCTGGTGATATATTTCTGATACAATGTTGTGGGATATTAAGGTTCATATAAACCCATGAAAAAAATAACGGCAAGTTTAAAAATTCTGAAAAAAATTCGAATTATTTTGGCATTCAAATTAAATAATTAAAGAGATGTAGAAGAAAATCTGATGAACAGTTTTCGAGGAAAAAAATAAAAACCTAACTTTTAGAGGTTTTTTTAAGTTTTCCCAAAAACCACTAATCAGATTCCATTTCAAATATCATGACATATCAATGTCAAAGTAAAAGATAATCACGATTTTTTTCAGAATTTTCAACTTCAACAATCTCACAAAATTTTTAAAAAAATCTGAAAATCTTATAAAATCAAAGACAGTTAAGAGGAATCGCTTTTGCAAGTGTTATTTATATAAAATTTAGAAGACTGAACATTGAGGTACTATTCATACTAGTTTTCAGACATAAAATCAAAAGATTTATATTTTTAATAATGATTTTCAAAATCTCGGACAAAAAACGGTAAATCGCTCCAGTAAGTAAACCCTCTGAGGTACATGAACGAAAAGACGAAAATAGATCTGCTACTGTCCACAAGTTATTGCACAGAATTATTGTCACTGTCATATTTTCTGTACAGCGTTGTCAATAGTTCTAGACAGCGGTAACCGATGTAATTTGTTTAATTTTTTTAAAATGAAAGTTACTTCGATAGGGGTTTGTCAGTTCTTCAGTTGTATGTTGGAATGGTCCGCCCAAAACCTTGGAGTCCTTGGACACAATTGAAGAAGTATGAAAATAATAAGTTTTATGTTTTGCGATTTCAAATATCAGTTTTGGAAATAAAACAGGACGCAAAACAGAATTGAAAAATAATAATAATAATCATAATAACGTCTTTATTGTCCATTCCAGTTGTTTCTAAATAACATTATATACATAAAAAATAACGGCATAATAGGCGGAGTTCAGCTTACAAATTTGAAAAAGGATGAACCAACTTTAAAGAAAATGGTCCCCACCTTTGGAAACTCTGAAAACGATTCAAAAGATAACCCCTTTTAGAACAAAAGGAGGTCTCTATCCATGGTAAGCCTGGATGTTCTGCAAATCAACGGAAATTTGCAGACAAGGAAAATACATTACTGTTTCTGAAAAATGAGGCATCCACCCAATACAAATCTAAAGGCGCTGCAAATTTCCTGAAATTTTCAGACAGGACACAGCAAGGAACACTGAATTCGAATAATGAAGTCTCCGAGGTCTCCACCCAACAAAAACCAGAGGCACTGCAACTCTCACCGAATTCACAGACTCGGCAGAGGTCACTGAATTCGATTAACGAGTTCACCGAGGACTCCAGCCAACAAAAGATCGAAGACACTACAAATTCAATCAAATTCGTAGACATGCCTCAGCAGAGGCCCACAGTATTCGAAAAACGAGGTCCCCGAGGTGTCCACCCAACAAAATTATGGAGGCACTGTGAATTCCACCAAATTCAGAGACAGGACTCAACTGATCTATAAAAATTATTTCCCCGAGGTTTCCATCCAAAAAAAACTAGAGGCTCTGTTAGTTTCACTGAATTCACTGACAAGGATCTGTAGAGGTCGCAAATCAATAGTAATGAGGCCCGCGAAGTCTACATTCACAAAAAAAGACGAAGATACTGTAAAACTGAACAATAAGCCTATACGAAGAGCTGGAAAAGATAAGAAAATAAAAAAGAGTATTGTCCGTGAATTTGGTGAAAGGTGTAGTGCTTCCGGTTTTGGTTGGATGCAGACCTCGGGTGCCTCATTATTCGGTTTCAATGTCCCTTGCTGTGTTATGTCAACAGATTTCAGGAAATTTGTTGTGCGCGCCCTCAGATTTGTCTTGGATAGAGACCTCATTGTTCAAACTCAACACCCAATACTGAGCTATGTGTGCAAGTTTGAAAAAATATAATAGGAAAGTTTGAACCGAAATAATTATAATAGTGGAATAAAAATGGAATTGGAAGTTTTCCACCATCATGAATCATGACTTTGTATGTGTCTCATCAATGTTGACACTATAAACCTCATGTTTAATGTCTAGATAAAGAAAATATACATTTCCGAAAGCTCGACCAAATAACAAAGAGTATCATTTTAAACAGCCCAGTATTTTGACTGCATTGAGAGGATACAGTCATCCGCATTTTTCCTCAACAAGTCAGTCAAGACTATCCTTCGCCTTATACATATTATCTATATTCTATCTCTATTGTAGATAATACAGTGAATAAATAATTCATTATTGAAGAGAAAGAAATCACAAAATCATGTCCTCAACGAACAAGAATTGTAGTAATAATTATTATTACTAGGAATCTGTCTATCCGTAATATAGCTACATAATGCATTGAACCACATTACCACAATTAATACCAGATAATAATTTATAATCATTTGAGCTATTTCGCAGCACTTCGAATAATGTTGAGATTTGGCAACAATGCATTAGCAGTACAGTTAATCGTTGCAGAAAAGTATAATTTATATGGAAATATTATAAAAGATCGCTGTAACTATGATATGACAAACATATCTTTTCAGTGCCATCTTACAGTTCAGAAACGCGAAATATTTGACTTTATATGAACCTTAATCCCAGATTATCACTTTTTTGGACTTGCTTAGCTAATATAGATTCATTCAATAAAGCCTTGTACTTGTATCATAAATAGCTATTTCGGAAAAATTGCACAATATGGTCACAAAAGCGATTTAGCTGAAAATTTCACACCTCACTTTTAGAGAGAACCAAAACATTCGTTCTTGTTTAGATGCCATGGCAACCCAAAAAATTTCCTGAAATTTTTATCCTTCTGGGTACCCTGGCCGAAATTAATAAGTGGAAATTTTTCTGTCAAATATTTGACAGGGGATGGTTTATATTTTGCTTTGATGTACAAATGGAATTATATTTTTCATTTGAAATGAGATAATATTTCATATTTATGTATTTATTAAATATTTCGAATGTGTCTGAATATTTTCTTCACGATAATCGCAGAATTTGCAAATTCTGAAATCAAATTTCAGAAACACTTCAATACACCAGTTGTCTACATGTAAATCAAAGGCCCCGTGGCGAGTCGGTAAAGTGTCCGCCTCGTGGTCGCGTGGTCACTAGTTGAATTCCCAGTGGTGCAAAAACATTTTTACTTTTTTTTTTATTAAAAAAATTAAATTGAAATTTTGTTAAGTGTGTTTTACACATCTATATTTTCATGCATCTTTTTTGTACTATGCATATAAATAGTTCAGGTGAAACCATCGTTAGTTATTTCTTATGAATTGTTGGATGATTTTCATTTCTCGGTGTGAAATTTTCTTACCGAATCTCCCTCGTGCTTGAATTAATTGCCGTAAATTTATCTCGTACATGAATTTTCAAAGAAAATTCATGTACTCGACAAATTTCCGGCAATAATTCAAGCACTTGGGAGATTACAAGTGAAAATTTCACAGATGATTCCAGATACGTCAAAAACGATTAATCTCTTAAAAATATCCTGCGGAAATGCCTGGAAGACACTGATACTAGAACACAATAAAATAGCAATATCGGACCATACCAAAAGCGATTTGCAAACACAATCACACAGAATAATGGTTGTTACATTCAATTTTAAAATCACTCATTTTGACGTCTATCTAATTTTAACGTCTAATGTCAAATATTCGGAAGAGCACAGAGCGGCGTTGTCAGTTTATTTAAAAATTTCTGCATACCAAGTGAAAATAACGTGATTAGTTTTCAGAAGTATCAACGATTCTAGAATTTGTTATCTTTCAGATAATGATAAGAAATCATGCATTAAAAATCAACACGACACATCATTTGAATTTCAGACATGCTACTCTTATTCAATTAGTACGCCCTTGGCGTGCCTTTCAAATTACTACGTGTTCGTTAATGGACCGAATTTCTTAACGTAAATAAGTGGAACAACCTAATCTAACCAAGCTGAACCAAAACTGATATCAAAGCAGATGCTTGCTGCAAAGCCTGCGCAAAAATCCGCAGACCTACGCAAAGTCTGCGCAGAGTATGCGCAAACCTTCACACAGTCTGCACAAAGCTGCGCAAACGTCGAATATGACATGGAAAAGCTAACCTAAAGGTACGGTTCCTTCCATGCGGCCGTCGTGCACGGCGGCCGCAGTGCGGCAGCCGCAACCTACTGCTATACGTGTTTTTAAATGTACATGTTTCCTTCCAAGCGGCGGCCGCACACGTCAGCCGTGAACGACTGCGATCGTTGCGACGGTACTGCTCCAGAAGCAGTGCAGTCCTTCCAAGCGGCGGCCGCACACGTCAGCCGTGAACGACTGCGATCGTTGCGACGGTACTGCTCCAGAAGCAGTGCAGTCGCAGCCGTGAGAGAGTTTTCGTTTTCCTCTGTGGTTATCAGGCGTAGCCGGAAAAAAAGCGCAATTGAAAAAATCGCAAAGGAACGTAACGAAAAAAAAGCAATGTTATATAAGCCCACAAGAAATATTCACACGTGGAAAATTGTACTCATGGATTAAATCGCACAAGGCAAAAACCTCTCATGTATAATTGCGCAAATAGAAAAAAATGCAAACTCATATTATAAATTAATTTTTAAGGAAAACCAAATTTCCAAATAATAAGAAGGGAAGAACTGTAACGATTACACAGAAATATGAACTACTGTAGAATAGCTATTGTTCTTAAATAAGACAACTTGTTCGTTTCATAATCCTTTTCTACTTTTACAATCGCGTAAAGTTTTCTATATTTTCTCTCATGGATTGCGCATGTGCCGATGCAGGTGTCAGCAGTAAAGGAAAAGACGCATTTTCAACTTGCAAGTAAGAGCTTGCTAAGGTTAGGTTTGTGTTTCAAGTGCGAGCGAAAAACTAATTCACGCATTTTCGACTCGCAAGCTAAGTAGCTTGCTCAGGTTAGGTTTGAGTGTCGAGTGCGAGCAAAAAGTAATTCATTCATTTTCAACTTGCAAGCTAGGTTAGTTTGCTCAGATTAGGTTTCCATCGGCACATGCGCAATCGAGGAGCCCTCTCAGGGATTTAACGTATCGTCTGCATTTGGCCTAACAATCACATAATTTTATTATCGGAATAAAGCGCACATCATTGTGTTTTTTCTATGTGCGCATTACATGAAAGGTTTTTGGCTTGTGCAATTTAATCCATGTGTGCAATATACCACATGTGGATATTTCTTGTGAGTTTATTTCTTTTGCATTTTTTCAATTGCGCTTTTTTCCTAGATTCGTTATTAGGTACCAAATTTGGTTGTGTGACTCAGATTTTAGATCATCTTTTATCAAGTTGAAAATGTACCTACTCAAACTGCGACTTGTTCAATTTGAAATATTCCCTATATTTGACTCCATCCTCAAGCAGATGTCGATTAATTATTAATGTAACAAAAATACCCCTCTCTTCCTCTTTTTCAATATTGAATTGCTCTTTTCCAAGTCGATTAACTGCAGGAAGCCGGAGAGATCATCCGTCTTCACTTCTATTCTACTACTGGGAATTAGCACTAGCGGCGGAAAACCGGCTCCGTCCGCCGTACGCGACATCCGCATGGAAGAAACCATGAGTTCGACCGGCTGACGCATCCGGTCGACGCACTGCGGCCGCCGTGCACGACGGCCGCATGGAAGGAACCGTACCTTAAAGGTATGGTTCCTTCCATGCGGCCGCCGCGCACGGCGGCCGCAGTGCGGCGGCCGTAACCTACTGCTACACGTGTTTTTGTATGTACATGTTTCCTTCCAAGCGGCGGCCGGACACGTCAGCCGTGAACGACTGCGATCGTTGCGACGGTACTGCTCCAGAAGCAGTGTAGTCGCAGCCGCAAGAGAGTTTTCGTATTCCTCTGGGGTTATAACGTACCAAACTCGGTTGTATGACTCTGATTTTACATAATCTTTCATCAAGTTGAAGATGTACTCAAACTGCACCTTGTTCAATCTGAAATATTCCCTAAATTTTACTTCATTCCCGAGTAGATGTCGATTAATTAATGTAACAAAACACCCCTCTTCACGACTTTTTTTTAATATTGGATTTATATCCGCATTGCTCTTTTCCAAGTCGATTAACTGCAGGATTTCCTCATCGTCATTTACTTCCATTAACAAATAAGGTCGAAAAGATCATCCATCTTCACTTCAACTACTGTCAACTAGCATTACTAGCACCATCGGCGGAAAATCGGCTCCGTCCGCCGTACACGACATCCGCGTGGAAGAAACCATGAGATCGACCGGCTAACGCATCCGGTCGACGCACTGCGGCCGCCGTATACGACGGCCGCATGGAATGAACCGTACCTTAACCTAACGTAAACCAAGCCTAACCTAACATTTCGGCCTTTGACAGAAATTATCAACGTAAAAACAGGAACACGACCTAGTATAAAAAAGATAAATAATTTGATAATTTCTTTAGATACCAGACCAACTTGTATTAACCTAAAAGGAATGGACTCAACCTAATCTAACCGAACTAATCTAACTATTAGCTATTCAGGTTGTTGGTACTTCACTAAAAGTGAAATTTAAGCAGATGCTTGCTACGCTCGAATTTATAATTTACCGTTGATGCCCACGTTTCGGCCGTGGACTGATTTATTAACGTAAAAGAAAAGGAAACAGCCTAACCTAACTAACCTAGCTGTTAGCTATCCAAGTTGCTAGTAATTTGATCACTAATTAATATGAGTATAGTCGTGTTTTATGCAAACATGAAATTAATTGAAGTCAACATATTTTTGTGTATCGAATCAATCATGTGTGAAAGTTCCATTTCCTTTGTCAAAGTAACTATACATACAGTGCAATTTTATCTGATCATGTAATGGTGAATTTGAAAAATTTGACAACGTTGCATTTTTCATTAGTGATCTGACAGCTGTCAAATGCGATTACTTACTTCTGTCAACTCAAATGAATTGCAGTTCAAAAATTATGTTAGTTAACTTCTTGGGTGTTATTTGGCCAATGATTTCCTCTATTTTCCTAAGATTTAGGATTAATGTATCAATATGGAACATTTATATTGTAAAATACGTGGGACATTTCCATCCATGGTCGTGTTTTTATGTATTTGTAAAGTGACTACTATGACATATTTTTCAAAAGAAAAGTATGTTACATACTTTTCCGCTCTGAAATTTCGATTGATACAGTGATTTTATCGTATTTCAAACATTCTGTGAAATTTTCAGCTAAATCGCTTTGGTGACTATGTTTGCAATTTTGCCGCTACTTCCAGTAGAATTTTTTCGTTTCAACTAATTTTTTATTTTATAGTTATTATTTCATTTCACATTTTTGAAAAATGACATATACAGTGACCGCCAAAAAGTATGTACCATATGGGAAAAATTTTTATTATTGGAGTACTGGAAAAAATATTCTGGGGAAAAGTTTGTGCATGTCCGATAACCTAAAAATCGATTTTGACACATGTCACGTGATCGCTAGAATGGCGGCAAAATGAAAAAAATGGCAATGCAAAGGCAAAAAAGGGGTAAGATGGCAAGATATCAAAAAAAGTTATTTAAAAAAGTCACTTAGAATTCAATTTTATACACATAAACGGAGTTTCAAGAGATAATTAAAAAAAATTGAAAATAGCTATTTTTTAAAAATATTTTCCCATCTATTTAAAAATATTATTTTTTTTTCTTATGAATAGCTTGACTATACTGAAACATTTGCATTTTAATGATGATGATAAAACTTTCTCATTTTCTCCACACCAGAGGGCACTAAATTAAAAAAATTGGTTTTCGCCAGAACCCTCGCTGTTACATTGGTTCTTATCTAACAGTTATATCAGAATTCTAAGACTATTGTGTTAATATGGCCATCTAGAAACACCATGTTTCCTGATTTTAATCAAGTTTCAATAATAATGCTGTATGAGCGTTTTACTTTGCACATAAACTTTAAGAATCTTTAATTTGACGCACTATTTTCAAGTTTATGTGCGAAGTGAAACGCTCATGCACGATTATCATCGGAACTTGATTAGAATCTGGAAATTACCATGTTTTTGGAGTGTCATGTCATCACAATGGTCGTGGAATTCGGATATAACTGTTAGATACGAACCGATGTAACAGCAAGGGTTCTGACAAATTCCCATTTTTTCAATTTAGTGCCCTCTGGTGTGGAGAAAATGAGAAAGTTTTGTCATTATCATTAAAATGCAAATATTTCAGTATAGTCAAGCTATTCATAAGAAAAAAAATAATATTTTTAAATAGATGGGAAAATATTTTTAAAAAATTGCTATTTTCAATTTTTTTGAATTATCTCTTGAAACTTCGTTTATGTGTATAAAATCGAATTCTAAGTGACTTTTTCAAATAACTTTTTTTGATATCTTGCCATCTTACCCCTTTTTTTGTATTTGCATTGCAATTTTTTTCATTTTGCCGCCATTCTAGCGATCACGTGACATGTGTCAAAATCGATTTTTAGGTTTTCGGACATGCACAAACTTTTCCCCATAATATTTTTTCCAATACTCCAATAATAAAAAAATTTCCCATATGGTACATACTTTTTGGCGGTCACTGTATAAGGCATCAAAAATTTTCATCATCGGTAACTCTATAATGGTATGTGACAAAATTGTTTCGGTGCGTGATTTACATTTCACGAAAAATACATCTTTAACACCCCGATGCAATAATCTATCGATACAGGAATTCTTATAAGCCATGGATTGTATATTATTTCCATCTTCTCGCAGACTCTTTCTGTGTCTGTGACAATTTGAAACGTGTAAAAGTTTGCGGGATTGAGAAGAATAAGAAGTAAAGCACGGAGGGCTTCCGCACAAAGTATAATGAATATAGTTGGAATCCCTTTTGTTTCTCCCGAGTAATCTGAAGTAGGAGAGTTGGAGAAAAACGCACACGACTCGTAAGTTCTTCTCAACAACTCTGGCAAGGATCAGAACTTCTCGCCTCATTTTATCCATTCTAATCAACTTCCCCCGTCACCATGAATATTTCACACATGTGAGCACCATTGGCGTATCTCAACTTGGAACTGAAATGAAGGAAGAGTTACTTTCGGATACGGAATTTTTTTTTAAGTTCCGTGACAACCGAAAGTGAACCAGAGATACTGTCAACGTGATTCACTTGTTGCTGTTTTTCTGTTAAACTCATATTTGAATAATTTTTTCGTCACTCCCATAACATTCAGTTTTTGTTATTTGTGTTAATTGCAATATGTGTTATTTGCCAGTCTGCATTATTCTGGCAATAAATATGTTTTCTAGAAATCTAAAGGTATCCCTCTTCAGAAATTACCAATCCAATTCTCCTGAGGATACAGAGCTTCTATGAATTGGAATAGGTGGAAAAAATCAAATTAATGATTTGGAGTCTTAGATTTGACTGATATTCCATTTATAATCCAGTCCACTCGTATGATGAAAATGTGTGAAGGATATACAGTGTGTACATGAAGTAAGGAATAAATTCATTATTTATTTATTTATTAAGAGATGCAATACAGGACAAACAAGTCCTAAATTTAAAATTACATCTATGATACCTTACATCTAATTTTACCTTACATTTTTAGTGCTCTCATGATTTGCAGGTAAAGAAAATCCCTAAAAAAAAAAACAAATGTTTTCACACAAACTCAACGGTGTTAAACTTTAACTTAAGTTTATCCTCTCTAGCGTCCATAATTGAGAGAAAGAAAAAGAGAAAAGAAAATATTAAATAACAAAATTGACTTTGAAAATTGAAAAATATTCAAAATGAATCATTTAGAAAAACCTGAAATATATTTTTTTTAATTGTTCTTTCTATTTCATTGTATATATTAAGTTCTCTGTTATTTGCGCAAATATCGTTCAATATAGTGCACATTCGTATGAGAGGGGAATTTTCTCTAGCATTTGTTCTAGCCAAAGTCCTGAATACAATATTTCTTGGCCTAATTCTTATTGGTACATAGAAGTTTATTCTCGAAATGAGAGGTGGAGAAATGACATATCCATTGAGTAGTCTGACTAAGAAAAGGGCATTGTACATTTTTCTTCTAGTAGATAGTCGCATAATATTAAATTCCTGTCTGATATGGTGGTATGAATCATAGAAAGGGAAAATCTTTTCGGAAAAATCGTTGGAAAAGTCAACTTTTGTTTCAAGAAGCGCATCTTTTGGAGTCCTAGTCGGAATGGTGACGTCATTACTCTTCCGCAAATGTCATCATCGATTTTTGTTCAAATGGCAACCTATATTTTTGACAGTGTCATTTGAAAGCGCATATTTTTCTCCACACAGCACAGTAAATGTTCTGTCATGTTACGTAAGGAAATTTTCAAGAAAATTAATATTATCATGATTTTATAGTAATTTATTTTACATGCACAGTTGATTGCACAAATGTTCAAACTGAAGTCCTTCCTGAGCCTGGCAGTATCCAAGACGGTCAATAAATTCTCGATGGACCTTCGTGATAGTTCGTGGAGTAATATTGTTACTTTCATTTGTAATTCTAGTTTTCAATTCCTCGATATTATCTGGTCTAGTTTTGTACACGACATTCTTTAGATGGCCCCAAAGAAAAAAATCGAATGGAGTAAGGTCCGGAGATCTTGGGGGCCATTCAATAGCACCACGCCTACCTATCCATCTATTGGCAAAGACTTGGTCAAGATACCTTCTAACATCAGCTGCGTAATGCGGCGGTGCACCATCCTGCTGGTACCATAAGTTTTTATTTGGTATAACAGGGTTATTTGCGTTAGGAAATAAGATCACCAGACTGGGTATAACATAATCCTGTAGGAATTGAAGGTATCTTGGACCATTTAAGGTCTATTCGAAATAGTGGGGTCCAATAATTCTGTTTTCTACAATCGCCGCTCAAACATTTATTTTCTGAGAATACTGTGTGTAATGTTCTCTCATCCATTTTGGATTCTCCTTAGCCCAGTACCTGCAATTTAGCCGATTCACTGTTCCTGTTAGTGTAAAGGTAGCTTCATCAGAAAAAGCAATATTTTTTACTAGCAAAGGGTCGGCATTGCACAAATCCATTAACGTTTGGCAGAATTGCATCCGTCGGTCTGGATCGTCCTCGGAAAGTTCTTGGGTCAGAGCCATCTTATAGGGATGCCACTTTTCCAATTTTAAAAGTTTATGTGTAGTTGTAACTGGGATATCTAGATTTTGGCTAAGGCTTCTTAGGCTGTTGTGTGGATTGCTAATAAAACATTCAATTTGACCTCCTCATTGATTTTAGGACGCCAAGCTTTAGGGAGATCATCAACACTACCAGTGTCTCGAAACTTTGTCTCAACTTTGCTCACTGCCGATTGAGCTATGGGCCTATCCGGATATTTAGTTTTAAACAGTCTAACTACTCCTTGTTGCGTTCGTACTCTATCATCGTATCCAATCATCATCAGAATTTCGATTCTCTGAGTAACAGAAAGGGGCATTTTATTCTTAATTATTTCAAAAAGAAGTGAATCAATGAAATATGAACTTTCAAACTGTGGCATACGTCAACCAAACGTCTAAATCAGCAAGGTATCACAAACAGTAACATGTCTTTTTACGACAATAAAAAGGGTGATTTTTTTAGGGCTCAGCAAAAACGAACACACCAGTGGCGTGCGGACAGAGAACTTTACAAAGCTACGAAGGACTTTATTTTGAACCCTTCATTAATTAGTTTGTTCAACTAACCGAATAAAGTAAGTTAACTTAAAATCATTCATTTTCTCGAAAATTTCCTTATGTAACATGACAAAACTTTTGATGTGCTGTGTGGAGAAAAATATGCTCTTTCAAATGGCACTGTCAAAACTATAGGTTGCCATTTGGAAAAAAAAATCGATGTTGATATTTCTGGAAGAGTAATGACGTCACCATTTCGACTAGGACGCCAAATGATGCGCATCTTGAAACAAAAGTTGACCTGTCCAAGGATTTTTCCGAAAAACTTTTCCTTTTCTAGATAATGAATTTATTCCTTACTTTATGTACACACTGTATATGAATACTCATCTGAGGGCAAATATAATATGTCAGTTTCATCCAATTACTAGTAATAATACAGTTTTTCAATTTCATAAAATGTGACTAGTTAACATTTTACGATAGTATCCGTGAAAAATATATTATATATTTGCATATTATATAAGATTATCCGGGAAAAATTTATAAAAATGTTTTTTTTCATCATAAGATCTATAATTAAAAATGTCAATCACCTCAGCATTTTTGAAAACATTGAAATCTGTAAGTTTCTAATCTCCGATTTGAATCTTGCTCCGCTACTGCCTCATGAAGCTCAAAACACCATTTTTGTATATTTGTTTTTGTTGATGGCAATACTTTGCCAGGATCGCATTATGAATCACAATGTGCGAAATGGATGCCGACAGCGCCGACAGGCCATATATTTCCATTTCTATGATCCATGATTTTCGTTGGAATAAAATAGTGTGTGTCCGTGAAAAGCCCTAAACGATATTGTCGTTAAAATTGGGTGTTCATTTGCTGAAATCTCGCAACTCGAGTTTTCACTTGACTATACTGTAATAAGTATGATAATGGATATTGTATTTGAAGTTGTAACACTATAAATTACTTTTTAAATAGCTACTTGCTCATTGTATACAGCAGTGCCTGTGAGCTGCTCAGATTGGTACGGGAGGTCGTGGGTTTCGTTATCTGCCAGTTTAATAGATAGATCCTTTGACAAAAATTAGATACTCGAAATTAAAGAAAGTAAAGATACAAGGTAATTATATTGGCACCAGGTTCTTTTTTATGAAAATACCAAAAACACGGATTTTGTCAAAGGATGTACTTTATGCTTCTCAACAGTAAAACAAAAAAATTCTGAAAACACTCTATTTACAATTTGTTTCTAAATTTGGATACAATAAAGAAAATTATTTAAACAATTGAGGTTTGAATTTCTACAAAATTATTATTGAAAAGATTTGAGTTTACAAATTTGGCAAATAATCGCTTACAAATATCTGGTTTGTTTACTTTTATGATCAGTGTTTGCGATGGTGTAGGAAGACTTACTCCAGAGCTCTACTTCAACGTTGGATGTAGGAGCCATGTAGGGTGTCTCGAGACAGTGGCTGCTCTACTAGCTGGATACAGTTTGTTGTAGCTTATCTGGTATATTGGAGTCTTTCCTAAAGCCCAGATGTTTGAATGCTGAGGTTACACTGTGAAGAAAATAAAAACAAACCAGTACCTTGTCTCAAATTGACAAATGCGATAAGAATAATCAGGGAAAAATCAACTTACAGATTAAATACTAAAGGTTGTTACAGAAATGATGAAATATTATAATTTTACAAAAATTACATTTGTCTAAAAAAATAACATGTTAAAGATTTGCTGAGTTAAACAATGTGTTAAAGATTAAAATTGTGTGAAGCACAAGAATTTACGATGAAGATTAAATTTAGAATCTTCTCATACTAAATTAGAGAAGGCCAATCTCAAGCGAGCATGAGAAAAATAATTATCATGAAATATTGTTTTCATAAACTAAAGAATAAAATATTCAAATTTGAACAGTCATTCAGACTAGCAAAAGGATGTCAAATTATTGATCTTCCTTATCGATAAAGATAAATAATTATGGAATTTCTGAGACTGAGGAGAAAGAGAAAGTGTAACGATAAAGCGTAATGATAAAGAGTACAGATAAATTGTAACGAGAAATTTCCTCGACAAGTATAAATCAAAGATATGTCTCCAGACTGAGGAGAAAGATAGGGCACTGAGAAAGTTCCTCGTTAACAAATTTGCAACGCAAGCAGATGGTTGGTTTGAGTTTTTTCTGACTGAGGAGAAAGAGAGAGAGTACTGAAAGAGTACTTCGACATCAAATTTCACAAAGCAAATGAAAGGTTGTTAAGACAATAGATTTTCTCTTTGGCTAGGCCTTTCCATCTAAACGTGGCTAGTGAGTGATCCAGAATAGATCGAACCTAGAGTTCGGAGAATCATGAGTGAGTCTAGCTTCTACAAATTGTAATTTAAATTAAGTGAAAGCAATGACTCACCCACGAATTCCGTGCTCCTAGCTACCAGACCAGTCCTTGTACAGATCACCAACCAGGTTCAGGAGGAGTGCCTTTAGCTCCTATTCACTGTTCACACTTCTAGCAGGTTAGTATTCTCTGAGCGTTACAGGAAAACTTGTGGAATAACTTGTATCACTGAAATTCATAAAGCAGGAACAGAAACAGGTCTAATTGATATTTAAAGTCGAGATATAATAAATTTAATCGAAATCATCAAAACATATGAATCATCACTTTTAGAGGTTATGTTATGGACTGGTTAAATTTTGACATTCTCTGACCGACTAGTCAAAAGACGATACGAAACGTTATTCAAATGTTAATAAGGTATCAGGATTATATTAAATTATTTAAGATTGAAAATTTCGAAAATATTTATGAGTGACGCTCATGTGGCCATCTTTGTTTCACCAGAGACTTGAAACAAGTCGCCAAAATGAATTTAATACATTTAAAGAAAAATCTGCCAAAGAGAAAGTCGATATGTAGGTAGATCGATTCGATCAAATAATCGAATCCAAATTAATCGTTATAAAATATACGACCTTTCATTTCTTCGTTGTTGAAAATCAGTACATTTCCCGAAGGAAAACTCAAAACACCCAAACGCCTTCAATGCTCGCTTCAGAAAGGGCCGATGAAGGGCCTCCAAGAAGGATATCCCTTCCCTCTCGCTCTTTCTATTTGCAGTGTTACCAATGTAGTAATGTTGCATTTCACATCACAGAACAATAAGGTACATCGGAACAAACTATCTAAATGAGATGTTCGGAATGAACTATCTCAATCAGATGTCAAATCTATTTAATTATGATTATAAAAGGAACGCAATGTTTTACATTTCGTTACAAAGTATCACTTGTTCACTTTCTAAGAGTACTACTAATCGAATACCTACCCGCCAGTCGTTGATGTATCTTTGGATTTATACTCTTTACGAGAAAGAAGGACTAGGACCGGTCAGTTCAAAGTACAGAATCGTGGGAGATTCATTTATAATCAAATATTCGAGTTTGTATAAAATTTGTATGGAAATTCCTCAATATATTTTATTATAAAATTTGGTAAATTTTTAAAGACAAGCTTTTCTTCAAATGCATTGAATGGTAAAAACTAATTTCATCAGATCCATGTGTAAAGTAGATTTAGAGTAACATATACAAAAGCTTGCCTCGCAAAGATTTCAGTTTGAATACAAAAGGGAAAAACTTTTGAATTTGTTACTTACAGAATAACCTACGTCACACATCTAAAGATTTTTTTTTCCTTTCAGTAAATTTGCATAAAAGATTGTTTTCAAAATTTTCTTTTTACATAATTTTATTTGAAATTATTTAGTTTGCAAGCAAAATATGTTTTCCCAATTAAATCTCACAATAATTGTAGCTATGGTATTTAAAGAGCACTGCAAAGTAGTTCTTGAAGAAAACTTTGCCGAAACTCCAACAGATATAATTCAACGGTCGTATGGGGCAGTAGTTGTTTTCTGTTGGAAACTTGCCGACGAATAAATCTGTCGTATAGTCAAAGCTGAAGACTGGATTACGTAAACCATTTTTAATGTTTTAACTTAATATGAATTGTTCATTGGTAACTGCAGTGAAATGTCTTTCATATTTTAGGGTGCGTTCCATATAATGTATATGTCACTTCCAACCCTCAATTTCTCTCTCACAGTGAGGAATTTGAAAAATTAGCAAGACATCTCAATTGTTTCATTGGGTAGAAGATCAAGTGTTACATCATTTGACAGCTCGTTTAATTCTCTTGCCAATAATGATCTGATTTACGAGGATGTATTGATATCTAGTTAGCCTAGACCAGTTCCCTGCATGAACAAAATATTGCGTTACCATAGCAACGAACAATAACTTATTAGAAGTGTCAGTGTAAAGTTTGACGACAAAAAAGTAAACCAGAGTTACGCAATAAATTAAAAAAGAAAAAATATGAGTACCTGTATTTAAAAGGGTTAAGAAGTAAGCAGATTTACGAAGATGTGCTTAATACCCTTGGTGACCAATGTCCTTCGTATGCGACCATGAAAAATTGGACTGCAAGCTTCAAAAGAGGTAAATTTTCCATTGTAGATGATCACCGATCGGGAAGGCCAGTTTCTGTGTCAGTCCCTGACAATATCGATGCAGTTCATGACATGATTTTAACCGACCGTCGAATTGGGCTAAAACGGATATCTGAAGCACTGAATATTTCATACGAACGCGTTCATCATATAGTTCACGTCAATTTAAAAGGGTTAAGAAGTAAGCAGATTTACGAAGATGTGCTTAATACCCTTGGTGACCAATGTCCTTCGTATGCGACCATGAAAAATTGGACTGCAAGCTTCAAAAGAGGTAAATTTTCCATTGTAGATGATCACCGATCGGGAAGGCCAGTTTCTGTGTCAGTCCCTGACAATATCGATGCAGTTCATGACATGATTTTAACCGACCGTCGAATTGGGCTAAAACGGATATCTGAAGCACTGAATATTTCATACGAACGCGTTCATCATATAGTTCACGTCAATTTAGACATAAGAAAAATTGCTGCAAAATGGATCCCCAAATGTTTGAATGTTGACCAAAAGCGTGCAAGGGTAGTAGCATCGCGTTCGATCTGTGCTCGATTTGAAAACGATGTAGACTTCTTAAACCGAATTGTTACTATGGATGACACTTGGGTACATTTCTACGATCCAGAAACAACTCAACAATCGATAGAATGACGACACTCTGGTTCTCCAAGACCTAAGAAGTTTCGTGTCCAAAAATCTACTGGAAATGTTCTTGCTTCAGTATTTTGGGATTGCCATGGAGTAATCATAATTGAATTTTTGGATAAGGGTAGAACAATAACTGGAGATTACTATTCGACATTACTCACCACTCTACGGGAAAAAATTAAAGAGAAAAGACGCGGAAAGCTATCCAAAGGTGTTTTGTTTTTGCAGGACAACGCCCCTGCACACAAATCTCATGTTGCCATGCAAAAAATTCGTGATTAGGGTTTGAATTACTAGAACACCTCCCTTATTCACCAGATTTGGCTCCGTCCGACTATCATCTCTTTCCTCAACTGAAAAAAGTTTAAATGGTCGCAAATTTCCATCAGTTGCAACTTTTGAACAGCAGCGAAGTCTAGGCTGGGCGCTTGATTTTTATTTGGTAGTTATTTTACTTTTACGATGAAAACTTTCAGTTCCCAAGATTTTCATTCAAAAGAAGAGCCTATGACTATTTGTTTATTTGAAACTCCATAATTTCGACTTTTATTTCGAAATTTAGACTTTTATTTCGAAATTTAGACTTTTATCTCGAAATTTAGATTTTTATCTCAAAATTTAGACTTTTACCAAGAAATTTCAACTTCCTTCGACATTTTATTCAACATAGGCACACAGAGTGCTTTGAATTCATTGTCTATACTTTCCATCATGCAAGAATAGGTTCGTTTTCAACAAAAGCTGTGAAGATCGAGTATTTTTTCAATTTTTCTCGCTCTAGAGCGAAAATGCTGTCGAAAAGCTTTCTATTGTGTAGACCATGAAACTTTGTTAAAAAAGCTCCATGTTTATGGCTTCAAGAAAAAAACACTTTGTTGGTTTCAGTCATATTTAGCTAATCGAAAACAGATAGTGAAAACAACATCACACTCGCAAGAAATTAATGTGAATCTTGGAGTTCCGCAAGGATCTGTATTAGGTCCATTATCGTTCCTCTTATACAGGGTGTCAATTTGAAAACTTCCCACCCTTAATATCTTCCTTCCAGTAAACAATATGAGTAATCGAAAAAACAGGTCAATTTTATTGTCAAGGGGGACACTTTCAAGGACTATTTGTAGCCCTCGTGGTTCAACCCCCTAGGAGGGGTAGATGTTACCCTTCGAATTTTAAATGGGAAGGGGGGTCAAGTGGCACATCATTTTGATGGGCGTTCAATTCTTGTTCCAATGGTACCCTGACTTATTATTTTGTGATGAGCATTTTCCGAAAAATTGCGTTCTAAACTAACAGAAGTAATTATTAGAACGCCTATACTGAGATGCATTATTGTATTGACTCCCTTTAATAAAAATGGTTAGAAGAGTAGGTGGCACCGCTCCAACCCTTGACTCCAACCCTTGAATGACAGGAATAAATTTATTACGCATGGGATTTTTTATTTGGTGGTTATTTTCCTTCTACACAATAAAATTTAATTTGCGAGAAAGACATTTCCAACATAAAATCTACTTACGCTTATCTTATTAGCTGTTCGAAATGTTGTCCATTTTGCTCTAAACAGTAATACAGTCTGTTTTCGAACTCCCCTCTAACATTACGGAAAACTTAACTAGGAATTGACCGGCATGCTGCTGTAATTCGTCTTTTAAGTTCGTCAATATCAGAAGGTTGTGTTTTATAAACAACGGATTTAAGATGCCCCCAAAGAAAGAAATCTAAGGGTGTTAAATCCGATGATCTCGGAGGCCATTCAACTGTTTCCCTTCTGCCAATCCATCTACCCGGAAATCTCTCGTTTAACCACTGTCGGACGGGAAGAAAATAATGAGGTAGAGCACCGTCCTGCTGGAAATGTAACAGATCCTCCTGCAAAAGTTCATTACCTTCTGCATCAATTTGAGTTTCTAGCTCGTGAGTTATAAGAGGATCGATAGTCTCTTCAAGCATATCAAGGTACAGATTGCCAGTCAAGTTTTTTTCCAGAAATAATGGACCAAGAATGGCATTTCCAAGAATACCAGCCCAAACATTAACTTTTTGTGGGTGTTGTGTATGCCCTTCCCGAAAAATATGTGGGTTTTCGTCACTCCAATAGCGACAATTTTGTCTATTAACATTGCCATTCAGAAAAAATGAACACTCATCGCTGAAACAGATGTTCAACAGAAGATTAGGGATGGTATTGACTCGATGAGACATGATTTCACAAAACTCTATTCTTCTATCATAATCATCCTCGTGGAGCTCTTGAAGAATCTGCATTTTATATGGATGAAATTTATGCATTTTCAATGCTTTTCTTATAGTCTCGCGTGACATTCCCGTCTGTTCTGATACTGATCGTAAGGAGCTCGTGGGCTCTGCAGCAAATGTTCCCAAAACTTCAATTTGAGCTGCTTCATTTAGTACTCTGGGGTTATTTCCTTTTTATTTGTCACTGAACCAGTTTCGTAAAACTTATTCACCAAATCAAGCACATACCGGTGACTTACATTACAATTTGGATGTCTTTCGTTAAAAAGACATGCCGCCCTTCGTGCGCACTTTCCAACTTCGCCATAAATTACAATCATTTCAATTCTGTCTTGAAGAATGTAAACCATTTTTACACTTTTATACACTTATTAAAGTAATTCCTAAACAGCCCAACAGGTACAACGGTATTCACAATACTACCACATAGTTCAAATTTGCTAACCAATTTTTTGCCGGAAAACAGAAACTTTTTACAGCAGAAGTAGCAAAAAAGGAAGGCTATCTGTACAATTTCTGCGATGACACTTAAAAATTCAGCATTTAATAAACACAACTTTACTACCATCTACGTTTTACTATTAGACTACTTTTTTATGTAAAGTGTTTGGAGCTAATGGCTAATGTTACCCCTAATAAAGGGTTGGAACGGTACCACCTAATATTCTAACCAGTTCTGGCCAAACCATGCATCTCAGTATAGGCGTTCTAATAATTACTTCTGTTAGTTTAGAACGCAATTTTTCGGAAAATGCTCATCACAAAATAATAAGTCAGGGTACCATTGGAACAAGAATCGAACGCCCATCAAAATGATGTGCCACTTGACCCCCCTTCCCATTTAAAATTCTAAGGTTAACATCTACCCCTCCTAGGGGGTTGAACCACGAGGGCTACAAATAGTCCTTGAAAGTGTCCCCCTTGACAATAAAATTGACCTGTTTTTTCGATTACTCATATTGTTTACTGGAAGGAAGATATTAAGGGTGGGAAGTTTTCAAATTGACACCCTGTATATTAATGATATGAATGTCCTTGGTTTATCAGGAAATCTCACTCTTTTTGCGGATGATACAACTATCATGTAGCATAGCAGAACCGAAAAAAATTCGAGGACTGTTATGACAATAGATCTCAATAGAATTAAAGATTGGTGTGATGCTAAATCACAGTCATTCAATATTAAAAAAAAACGTGTTTCATATCTTTCAGATGTATCTTAGACAACATATCACTGAACAATTATGTGGTTGAAAATAAAGATTCTACAAAATTTTTAGGCCTCCTCCAGGATAACAAATTAACATTTGAAAATCACGTTCATAATTTAAATAACAAAAGTCGATTTTTTGGGATAAAAGTCGAACTTTTAAGATAAAAGTCGAAAATTTGAGATGAAAGTCGAACTTTCGAGATAAAAGTCGAAATTTCGAGTTTAAAGTCGAAATTTTGGGATAAAGGTCGAAATTTTGAAATAATAGTCGAAATTTCGAGAAAAAAGTCGAAATTTCGAGTTAGAAGTCGAAATTTTGAGATAAAATTAGAAATTTCGAGATAATAGTCGAAATTTCGAGAAAAAAGTCGAAATTTCGAGTTAAAAGTCGAAATTTTGTGATAAAATTAGAAATTTCGAGATAATAGTCGAAATTTCGAGAAAAAACTCGAAATTTCTAGTAAAAAGTCGAACTTTCGAGATAAAAGTCGAAATTTCGAGATAATAGTCGAAATTTTGAGAAAAAAGTCGAAATTTCTAGTTAAAAGTCGAAATTTTGGGACAAAATCAGAAATTTCGAGATAATAGTAGAAATTTCGAGAAAAAAGTCGAAATTTCGAGTTGAAAGTCGAACTTTCGAGATAAAAGTCGAAATTTCGAGATGATAGTCGAAATTTCGAGAAATAAGTTAAAATTTCGAGAAAAATGTGTAAAACAATTCTTCGGTAGTGGGACTCGAACTCACATCCAAAGCTAGCTTGAATTGATGCGGTTTTTCGCAAATTAATTAATCACTCGGTTATCGGTTTTGCAAAAACTGTACCCGGATACCAGCAATCTTTCACAAATTTATTGTCGCGTATGATTTTAGATAACCGAAACTGCGCCTAGGGTAACATAAAAGGAGACCGGAAGCCGCATGCAACTGCTATAAATAATGAATCTCGGCGATGCTCGATTGTTGTTGCTCAGCACTCTTTGATCAGTTAGTTTGGCACTTGCGAGGAATGCCCCACGTCGCGTGTCAAACACGTGAGCTGCGCTTTATGTCGCCGACGTGACTCACTGAAAGAGTCGCGAGTTTCAAATTTATAGTCAGACTAATAATTAATAAGACTCAATAGTTCTACTTCTAGTACAATGGAATTGGATACAAACAGAAAACTGTATGTTATTTATAGACCAGGACTGAAGCCTTTAAAAATGGTAAAAAGTGAGAACCATTTGAAAAGGATTGGAATATAATAAAAATTAAAGAAAAAATAAATTACGGGTGACCTGAGTTCGGGAAACGGGAGGGGGTGAGTTGTTAAGGGTAAAAAATGGTTTATCTCGATTTCGGCAAAACTACAAGTCCTATGAAAATAGTTGACCGGCAAAGTTGTAGGTAATAGAAAGATCTACAACGTTTGTATCGACAATTTTTCTCATAACCTCAAAATTTATGTGAAAAATTCAAAAAACCAAGTTTTTGGTTTTTATTTTTATCTTTCTCAAATGATTTTTTTTTGCACGAACTTACTTTTTCATGTCCCAAATATAGGGTTAGTTAGGGCAATGGTAAACGGTTTTTACAAATAATAATAAAAAGTCTGTTTAAATCTGAAGTTAAATATTTACCACATTATTTTTTCAGGTGGAGTCATTTCGAAGGGTTATGTTTATGGAATATCAAGAATGAGGTTGTAAAATTATTCTAAATATTGGATGTTTACAATTTCCCAAGAAAAAGAATAATTATTGAAAATTTTGGGGCAATCGTAAACATCGTGTTTGTGTTGATATCAGTCCTGTGTAACTTCAAATGGGGTATTTGTAAACAGAACAAAATCGTGGAGATTTCGTTATTTGACTGATGATATTCCGAGTAATGTTTACAATTGCCCCAAGGATATTAAAATAAAATACGTGTTACGAAATTAATTTATTCTACTCGTACAAATACAAAAGTTCAAATTGGTAATTTTATTGAGGATTTTCGAAAATGTTTACTTTTACAGGAAATGCTTAAATCATTTTACATCCCACAAATATTGTACTGGCTGAAGGAAGGAAAGCAACCACTTCATAAATTATAATGTTGTAATGCGTTCATTTCGTTGATATAGAAGTCAGAACAGGTTTTGTCTTATTACTTGAGCCATACAATATAGCAATTTCACCATCATCCTCATCTTTCTTTGGAACCAGGCAAATATTTTTATATTCAATGGAGCTCTGGCATATCCCAGTAAATTTGGATAGAATAAAAGTGTCTTCCTGTAAGTCGTCCCACTTCACCTCTCCACAAACGACAGATTCCAATTATTTTCATTAATCAACGTGATGAGAGGTAAATCTTCTTCGTCTCTCTTATATTCTTGGAAGACATGTACGTCTTACTCACTTTCAGTATCAGTTGGTGAGTATTTTAAATTTTTCTCCATTTTTTGGTACCTTTGCTCTGTTTTATTTTTCAAGGATTCATTCTGCCACATTTCCACTATCTTCCTTCTTTTCCACAGCTTCTTCAAGTTTCCTCAAAGCTTCAGAAATTGTTAGACTTCTCCGTAAGTAGACTGTCTCAAACGTGAAACGACTCTGTTTGGTTTTGGTACAAATATCTCGGAAACAATTAAAGATATACAAAATTTTAAAAAAGATCCTGAAAGAGGAGGAAATTTCCTTAAAAAAATTCTTACCTCCTGGAACTCCACCGCCAATATTTAGAATTTCAATTTAGAGGCGAAATGGCGCTAAAGGATATTAGGAAATGAATAAATTCACTCACCTTTTAGACACTTGAATTAAAGAAAATCCATGGAATCAAAATTTTCCCGTAATTATTTTATTTTTTTTTCTTTGGTGTCTTGGCATCGACTGCTATGGTCATTAGCCACGTGTTCTGGGTAGGCCTTGTTACTAACTCCATGCGCCACCTTAGGAGCAGCACTGTTAATTGGAACGCGAGAATCGTGCAGGACTCCCCCAGTCCAGCCACGAGATTTGAATTTAGGCTTTTGTTAATTAACTAGTTTTTACTGATTTGTGCTTTTATGTACAAGGATTTCAAAATGTTTATTAATTTATTGTACATTCAACTATTTTCCAAGCAAAATCATGCTGAAAATATTTTGATACTCTAATCGATTATATTTATAGGCCTTGTGATATAATAAATTAACATTTATTGTATGAAATGTCATTGAGTGACCGTGGAAACTGAATTTTTTATCAAATTATTCAATAGAAATGTGGTAATATACTGAAATTATACGAATATATTCTTCAATCTCGTTTTTTGGTACACCTGGCAGTTTCCCTGCATTTTGGTGTCGCCTAACTTAGGAGATTCCAGCGACATCTGCAATTGGGGTTTTCAACCAGCCCGGAGGCTGGCCTAATTCTACCACTAAAATGAAATTATATTATGTTGACTGGAATGCTTGACAGGCTGCGCGAAGTGATTTCTCATGGAGGCCGCCATGTTTGTTTTGTGGTTCCTCTCAGTGGCGGAGCAATCGAGATTGAGTTGATTGTAACATATAAAACTGATACAAAGACGCACTGCACAGGCGTGTTTACAAACTAATAACACGTACGTGCAGATGAATGTCTCTCCCGCAACCATACAAGTAAGCAATAAAGTATTTCTCTGCTAGATTGCATGTGCCTCCTTTCTTCATCTCCTATAGTTATCACTTTATACGGGTGCGCAGTGGAACTAAGAGCATTCCAGTCATCATATTATAATTTCATTTCAGTGAAATCTACTGCTACTCAAATCAATTCGTATTTTTACACTAACGACTCTAGCGGCCATCTACGGCAACTTGATTTTGTATTCCTGATCTTAACATGCATTTTATTTGTAATTATTCGGAAAAATCATTCAATATGTCACGATTACACTACTGAACAATATTAATGATACAACGTACAGAGTCCTGCCGGCAGTACGAAAACACCTCATTTGAGTACGCTAGAAATCGCTTAATATTAGAACTATGAAACATACCTGAAGGACAATTTGTACTCATTTCAGAAGCCAATGAAATGCTCTATAAGCGCACTTTTGTCCGAGGGCGCTATCTTTATTGGTTCCAAAGTTATGCTTGCTTGCACTTGTCAGTCAGTTATTCTGAAATGATGAATCCAGGCACGCGTATTTCCACGCCAGCAACGGCTTTTGATACGAAAACTGACCATTTGTGGAGTACATCGCAATTTGGCGAAGACTGGAATACCGCCAGGTTTTTCGGAATAATAAAAAAAGGATTTAAATCGAAAAATCTGGAAAGTGTCGAGTGGGACATTGATGGAAGCTCCACGAAGATTAGTTTTCTCACAATGAGAAGGATGGTATGCCAGCAGTTGTTATAAAAATTAAAAGAAAGCCAAAAGGCGTTGGCTGCGAAAGCAAAACCATTGCCAATGTGCAGTCTGGCATAATGATAGGGTTAGAGATAAATGAAGGGAAGCAGGCTTTGGAGAGCAAGCAAAAGCAAAAAGAATTAGGTGCCGGAACCTCCACCACACTTAGATTAACTAGATAAATGGTTCTGGTCGTATTGTAATTGGTGACTCCTGGTTTGTCTCAGTTAAAGCAGCAGTGGAACTTCATAAGAGGGGTCTTTATTTTCTAGGAATTGTGAAAACGGCAACCTGACATTATCCAATACAAGAAGCAAGGCAACGTTGTCCATTGGAAAGAGGTAAATGTGCCATAGCAACCACCGTGATTACAGCACCGCTTGTTGATAAAAAGAAAACAAAACGACGTCGTCAACAAGAAAGTGATGAATCTATTTCAGCACCCACAGTAACTACAGAACCACCAGTAAAATTAACATTTATAGCTTGGCGTGACAAAAAAGTACACACATTCATAGGTACCTGCAGTACAACCCTGCAGGGCGAACCCGCGAGAAAAAAAAAAAGATGCAAGGGGAAACACGGTTATCAAACAAGTGGAAATATTAAAACTTATTGAGGAGTACTTCAATGGTGCCCCAGCGATCGATATTCACAACCATAATCGTCAAAATGGTTTAGCCCTCGAGGCAGCATGGAATACCCAGAAGTGGCAGCATCGGATGTTTGCTAGCATGTTTGGAATAATAGAAGCAAATGCTTTTTTGGCCTATAAATATTTTAAAAGAGATTTTACAAAGAAGCATACTGATTTTACTACATCTCTAACTTTGCAACTGATAAATAATCAATCAATCAGTTCTGCATGAACAGGAGAATATACCTCATAGTCAAGATTGGTTACCGGGAGTACACACACTTATCGCTCTAAGCAGTGAAGATGTTCGTCAAAGAGTGCAGAAAAAGTGTATTATTTGTAGTCGAATAAGACATTTATAACAAAAGTCGAGTTATAGGTGGAGTGCTTGTGGCGTACGTGCTGTCATGTGTTCCCCAACAACAGAAAGAAATTGTTTCACCTACCATATTCAGCATGGTATTCCAGCCTAAAGGACTGAAAATGTATTTTTGTAACGTTTGATTTCGTTTTCTCCTCTAGTTTGAAATTCAAAAATAACATTTTTTTTATTTTATCTTGCTCAATAGAATACAAATTTATTTGTATTAATAAAGATATTTGAATTCATATCGAATTATTTCAATTACATTACTAAAAATATCTTTCCGTTTGAGGCGATGGAGGTACTTCTGGCAGCACAATTTGAGATTAAGGTGAGTCCTGCCAGCAGGTCTTCGATTTATGGAAGTTATATTTTATTCACATTTTGCTGAATGTACAGCTGGTAGTACGTTACGTCCTGCATGCAGGTTAACTTTATGAGCTGAATAATGTCCTGCTAGTAGGACAGGGCTCTCTGTACAAGTCATTCCGGAAGCGCTTCCAGCAGGACACAGCTCTGTACACTCTATCATTAAGGTTGAGTGTTAGACAATAATAATACTTGAAGCAGGAACAGGAAAAACGGTTTTCCAACTGAAAATGCAGAAATTCCAGCAGAAGAGCAAAGGAATTTGAAGTATGTGAGTAGAAAAAAATCGGTTGGAGACCAACCAGGTTCAAAATATGATAAAGGGTAACCTGTTGCCACCACGTGAACACCACTTTTGAAAAGCTCTATTCAACTATTGAAAGTATAATTTTTCCATATATTCCAAACTATTTTCATCTAATTCTATCGGACTACAATAATTAATAGGCTTTAGTAGGTCTCTGCAGTGTTAGAGTAACGCGACACCATGTTTTATGAGGACGTGCGGTTGAAAGGGGTGGGTGAAGTATTGAGATTTGGAGGGTTAGTTGGCGACCCGTGCTGAGACAGGGGTAAAAAACGCCGTTCTCTTAGGAAGTCTATTGTAATTGAAAAATCATGTACAACTGGGACTGTGATATATTATGTTCTGCATAATTATCCAGAGGACGTGTCAAATTGGATTGTTAACTCGGTTGAATAGAACCTTTCGCCACACTGTTCAACAACCTGACGGTGGCAGAATAAATTTTGAAATATCATTTCCATGGGTAGGAGGAAAAAAAGTTATGCTGAAAATAAATTAGCTACCACTATCGAGAATTTTCGTAGAGGAAAAAGTTGGGCGTCTCGGCAAAATGAAGCTACTCAGGAAGATTCAGCCTGTTATTAATCAATTTTGAAAATAGGCGTGGGATCCCGGTCTATTACAATTTGTTTAATTTCTGCTTCTTGGTTTCATTCATAGACTGGTGCCTATAATTTTTGCGAAAAAGAAAAAAGTAACAGGCAAGGACCAGGTTGAAAACGTTGTTAGGGATTCAACTTTGAGGATTAAAATTAATGAAGTACGAAAATACTCAAAATGGTGAAATGGGGATGCAGTTTAGGGGTTGAAAACTGGTTTTTGTGATTTGCGGCGAAACGTGATCTCTTAGTGAAAAATATTCAATGGAAAAGTTGTAGGTAAAAAAAATCGAAAAATTTTGTATTCAACACTATTCGACATAACGTCAAAATGGCAAAATACCGATTTTTCATTATTTTTTTTTTTTTCTCGCAAATAAATCATTTGATTTAGATGAAAATTTGTAGAATATGTCTTTTTTGGTGTTGTATAAGTATGATATTTTCGCAATTCAAAAGACGTCTAGTTTTCGAGTTAGGTGCATTTTTCGAAAAAAATGTCCTCATCTACCACGAACAATAAATTGTTCTAGTGTTTTTTTATATTTCGAAGGTGTTTAAGTGATCATTTTGATTATTGTTATATCTACTTTCGAATGGTCTATGTGGCTTGGTGGTTTAATAATCGTTAAACCGCTTAAATTGAGAAAAAACAACAAGTCTCTCAAAATCATGATTTTCTCAATATTTTCAATGATTTTCAGTAGTTGTAGAAAACAAAAAAAAGTATATTATTCTATTAATTTCGTAGTGTAATTATGTATTCCAATAATTCATTCTGAATAATTTAAAATAAGCTACTTTTTGTTATGAAAATAATGAATAAATTCGAAAATAATTGAAAATATTGATGAAATCATGATTCAGGGAGACTTTCTTCTCAATTTTAAACGGTATAACGATCAACAACGAGAAAAACATGTTAGAAATTGAAGGCCAAGTGGGTATGTCAAGTATTTTTGAATGACTTGACATACCCACATGGCCTTCAATTTCTAACATATATTCGTTGGAATTAAAGCCAGAAATTTTATAAAATACATATAAGATGACTTCAAAAAATAGTAATTCTTCCTGTTACCTGACTTGAAGCACTGAAGATGACGAAAGTCGAAAGCGCTTTGCATGTTTAAGAAATTATACACTTTATATAAAAAAAACCCTCTTCATTTGCTCGGTTTCTTGCTATTTTGACGTTTAGTTTGATGTTATGTCAAAAAGTGTTGAAAAAAGAAATTTTCGATTTTTTCATTATTGCATGTTCAATCGAGCATATTTCGCTAGAAAGTTACGTTCCGCCGCAAATCGCAAAAAAACAGCATCACCATTTCACCATTTTGAGTGTTTTCGTGTTTAAATATTTTTTCCTGGAAGTTGGAACCTCAACAACATTTTCCACCCGGTCCTTGCCTGTTACTTTTTTTACAACAATTGAAAATCATTGAAAATATTGAGAAAATCATGACTCAGAAAGACTTGTCGGTTTATCTCAATTTTAAGCGGCTTAACGATCAAAAATCCACGGAGTTACACAGACCATTTGGAAGTAGACATTTCAACAATAAAAATGATCCCTTATAGTCCTTCTAAATGAAAAAAAAACACCAAAACAATTGTTCGTGGAAGCCCTTGGTTTTTTTGGACGCTCATTACCTGCTTCAAAAATAAGTTAACTCTAATTCAAGAGGATGAATGAGGGTTGCCTACAGTTTTCATTGCAAAAATTTTCATTTCTGCCAAAGTAAATTCGAATTTAAACATCACCGTTAAGTTGGTTATGAACAAACGTGAAATTTTGGCCTCTTGCATTTTATTGAATCATCTTATCGTTTTCAAAAAAATTGCGGGTAAACGAAAGGGGGGAATTGAAGTTACAAATAAAATACTTTCAATTTTGTTTCACTTTTTGACGCTTTTAAAGTTCGAACTGTTAAACTGCACTCTGATTTACTTTAGTTTGACGATTTTTTGCGATATCTGTATTTTGGAGATGGTTAATTTTAGGACAGATTTTTATGGAAAAAAAACTTATTTTGACCCCTGGAATACACGCCTAAAATATTTGCATTGAATTTAGCAACACCCTGTATACAAAGTGGTTGAAAGAATATAATAATGTTTTTCATTGACATAAGTAATCTGAAATATAAATACACAAAATAAGGAATAAATAGAGAGGTTGACCACAAAAGGAATGTAATTATTCCATTATTCCAAATAAGTTTACAAATTTTCAAATATCTAGCAAAGATTGAAAAAGATAAGATAAGAAAAAGAAAGAATAAAAGACACATACATATTTATACATTTTCGTACAGGTAGTGTGTATTTTTGTATAAACTATTTATGAATTTCCAATCGAGGTACAGTGAGTATCCAGTTTTTAAATTTTTGAACAGTTTGAGAGATTTCAACTGTCTTATTTCAGGAGAAACAGTATTGTATAGTTTGGGTCCCAGGTAGATATAGCGCCGTCGTAAAATATTTTTCTTGGGATTTGGAACTCATAACAAATGTATTCTATATCGAGAGTTATATTTATTATATATTTCAATTAAATAATTTTTTATGTATATGCTGTCGCATTTTTTCTGGGTATGATACATTTCTGCAGTTCTCTCAGTTTTCCTGTCAAAGGACCCCGCAAACTCCTTATGGAATTTGGGTCCCGGTGGATTTTTTTGAATTTTTGGTATGATGTAGTCGATGTAATTCTCAACCAATGTTACCATTGCGCCAACCCAAAAAAATGAACAGTTTTGCTGCTAGGAGGCGTTGAAATCACCCCTTGCGCAGATTAGACTATTTATTTTTGAACCCGGTAACAATATTTTCACTTATTTCATTGAAGCTAATGTTGCACAATATTAAGCTGTTTTATGAAAAAAATTCTTACCTCCTCCCCTTTTTCCCCCAACTCCTATTACGAAACGCAAAAAAAATATTTCTCGAGTGCCTTCAAATGTATCGTAGAATGTTTAAATATGCCTAAATATGGAAAATAGCAGTTTTCTATGATTATTCCCCACCCCCAAAATGACACAAAACGAAAAAATTTCGGCGGATTTTTCTGAATTTTTGATATGATGCAGTTCAAGTTATTTTGAATAGAAATTAATCGGGTGACAAACCCCAAAAATGAATAGTTTCAGTTCTAGGGGGCGTCGAAATCATATCTTGCTCAGAATAGACCATTCATTATTATAGGCGGAAATAATAGCTCTACGGATTTTACTTTAGATTATGCTGATCAGTTGTGTAATTTTTTATAAATTGAAAATCTAAAACCTCCTCCTTACCCCCTACCCCTATTCTAAAACACGAAAAAAAATTATTTCCGACTACTTGTAAATGCTTTATGAAAATAAATGTTTTAATCAGCTCAAATTAAGGAAATCGTTCAGTTGTTTAATTTCACCTTTCCCTCCCTTCAAAAAAATATTGGTGGAGTTCGCTGACTTCTTAGTAGGGCGTAGTTCATGTTTTTTGAATATCAATTAATTGGGCGAATATCTTGAAAATGAATAAACATTAGACATCCACAATTTGAATTTGAGGTGGTGCCTAAATGAATTTTATTCGTGTTTTGAAATAGGGGTTGGGGGTTAGGGGAAGGTTTTAGATTTTCAATTTATAAAAATTTACACAATTGTTCGGCATAAAATAAAACAAAAATACGTAGAGATATTGTTTCCGCCTATAATTCTGAGCAAGGTGTATGATATCGACGCCCCATAGCACCGAAACTATTCATTTTTGGGGTTTGTCACCCAATTAATTTCTATTCAAAATAACTTGAACTGCATCAAATAAAAAATTCAGAAAAATCCACCGAAATTTTTTCGTTTTGTGTCATTTTGGGGGGGGGGTATAATCATAAAAACTGCTATTTTCCTTATTCAGGCATATTTAAACATTCGACGATACATTTGAAGGCACTCGAGAAATATTTTTTTTGCGTTTCGTAATAGGAGTTGGGGGAAAAAGGGGAGGGGGTAAGATTTTTTTTTATAAAACAGCACAATATTGTGCAACATTAGCAACAATGAAACAAGTGAAAATATTGTTACCGGGTTCAAAAATAAATAGTCTAATCTGCGCAAGGGGTGATTTCAACGCCCCCTAGCTGCAAAACTGCTATTTTTTTTGTGTTGGCGCAATGGTAACATTGGTTGAGAATTACATGGACTACATCATACCAAAAATTCAAAAAAATCCACCGGGACCCAAATTCCATATGGAGTTTGCGGGGTCCTTTATGAAACAGTTTTATCAATTCTTTTTTTTTTGTTTTAAAATAAAAACGTTTAACGTTTATATTCACTTTGAATTCTTGGCGGCAAACGTGACAGATAACGGCGTGACAACTAATCAATTCCTCTGTTATTTGCCAGATTCAGGACCAACATGACAATTTTAAATTTCGTGAAATATTTGAGGTTTTTCAGATGACATATCGGGTGGTATGATTAAAAAGACTTCAAGTAAATATTGTAGTTTTCACTTCAAAAAATTAAAGCATTTACTCCACATAATTCTTAAAATACCACTTAACCCTGCATCACCCAGGTGGAAAAACTGTACATTATCACCCAGGTGGGATCTGATATACCCCATAATTATAAACACAAAGGAAAAAGAAAAAAAAAGGATATTCTCAGATTTGTACGTGAAGTAGGTTTTTAGATGTATTTACTACAAAATAATAAGCAGAAACTTTTTATAATAAGTTTAATTTATGAGATATCATAAAAAAATAAAAAATAGAAAATTCTCATGGAAAAAAATCATGACATCTACGAAAACTGTTGAAGAAATAGATAACACTCAATTCTGTAGGAATTTACGGAAAACTAATAACGCAAATGCCCAATTTATCAGCTAGAAAAGTAATATGTAGTATATCAATAAACAAAAAAAAGTTATTCATTTCGCAAATTGCAGCAAATATCGCAAAAGAAGTGTAGGTGATTCAAACAAATAAATCTTCCACATGTGTCACAAGTGTAATTCGATTTTTTGTCTTTACTTCTGGGACATTCCTGACATCTTCCTTGTCTGGTGTTTTGTTTTTTAGCTGGTGGAGGCTCTGTTTCCCCTAACATACCAAAAATCTTGAGGCGTAGATCTTTCGAAATTCGCGGATTATTTTTTCTTGCTTGCAAAGTTGGTTGAACTAGTGCAAGTCCCAGTTCTTCAAGGAATATCCGTCGTTTCTTTGAAATATCATTAGTATTTCCTCTGTATATTATTTGGGAATTTATTCCAGCTGAATCCATTAGAGCGAAAAAAATTCTTAGCGGCCACCGTCTGCAGTTACGCGCTACACTATAACTTCCTGATAATTCATCCACTGTATCCACTCCTCCCTTCGTGAAATTATAGAAACTAATGATTTCTGGTAAATTTTTGTCAGCAGTGGATTCATCGATTGTGTCATCGTGATGAAGGGAGGAGAGTAAGATCACATTTTTACCTTTCTTTGGAACGTAAGAGACTATGGTATTATGTTTTTGGAATCCAAACATTGATGACTTTGGTTTCCTGTTTTTATTTGTAAAAAGTCTAATGGAATTTGTTTTATGTTTTTTCTGAGAGTTCCCACTGAAGTCAAACCATATGTCTCACGCAACGTATTTACTAGTTCATAAGAGGTGTACCAATTATCAAAAGTAATATTGCGATGACTCCCAGATATTGGTGCTACAAGTCTTTGTACTATGTCGATAGGTTTATTGCTCACTTGATATACACCGTCAGGCTGAGTTCCTACATATACTTCCATATTATAGATATAAAATGTACGAGCGTCTACCATTGCCTGGATTTTGATTCCATACTTGGCAGGCTTATTAGGAATGTACTGGCGAAATGAACAACGCCCCCGGAAAGATTCCAATTTCTCATCAATTGTCATATATTGTCCTGGTGTATATGCTTCTTGACAGTTTGAAACAAATTTGTCAAACACTGCCCTTATAGCGGCAAGTTTATCCACTTGAAGTCTTTCTTGCCTGTTTTCAACGTTATCAAAACGCAGGCATAGTAATAGGAATGAAAATCTATTGAAAGCCATAACTGTTCGAAAAATATCAATCCCTGTTCCATTTGTTCGCCAGAGATCTCTCATATGACGATGGCCACTTCTATACACGCCAGCAAGATAAAGAATACCAAACAATGCCTTCATTTCAACAATATTGGTTTCTCCGCAATAGTACTTCTCTTTATAAGCTGTGGCTTTTTGACGTATCATAATGTTGGTACAGTTGGTGATACTTTCAATAATCATTGAATCAAAAAAGAGAAGCCAGCAGTCTAATGCAGTTTTCTTATTTTTGGCACAGGGTTTGGACCCTGGTAATTGTGAAATTATATTTTCGGATCTGGTTCTGACTTTGTCATTAGCATGATGTTTATTCCATTTTGTTATATTGTCCTTACACAAATAAAACGCATTTGTACTTCTCTGGTCAGCGTCTTCTGTTACATTTTCTTCACATTCACTATCGGAATGATAACTTTGAACACTAAGGTGATCCACCTCTTCATCATCACCTGAGTCCACAAACTCTCCATCGTCCTCAATTTCTTCTTCCCAGAATGCCATAAGCCGCTCTTGCTCTTTTTCGTAATGAGACATACTCGCAGGTACTACAAAAATAATTGCATTTAGAAATTATCACTATTTATACCAAAATGTACACTTACCTCTTAGAATAAATGTATATCTTTATAACACAGGTGGGATTTCTCAAGAATAAATGTATATCTTCGTAACACAGGTGGGATTTCTTAAACCCCAGAGTTCTTTACTGCACTGTCGCTATCTTGGTAGTTGACTAAAGACTGAATCCGCTCAAGAATATCACAGAGTGAAGTGTTTTAGGAAGCTATAGGCAACCAATAAAACGTGCGTGCACTCTGACGGAAATAACACTGATTTAAAATGTGTTGGGATATGTCACACCCCACCTGGGTGATGCCGGGTTAAGGAAGTGAGTAAACAAGATGACCTGAACCAAATATTCCTATTGTATAGGATAATTATTGCAATGAGCTGTCGTGTCAAGACATCTTGTTTACTCATTTTAATGCACATTGTGAACAAATTCAGATTCCTTTACTTTAGTAAGTACTAGGAGCAATTACTCTATACTTTGCTGTATTTACTTCCTTATATGGAAATTAATACTGCAGAAATTACTAATAATGTCCAGTATTTTCACCATTTGGGAGTGTTTGGTGTAGTTTTCAAGAATCTACGAGTAGTGTAACTTCAGATCTTCGATTGAAAGGTTTTATGGCTTTTTTAAGATTTTATTATGGTAGAAAAAGGAGAAAATGTGTGAAAATAGAACATATGGGAAAGTTCAATATACGAGGATATATTGAATACTTCTTAGCCTACTATAGAACCAAACAAAATTTCAATGTCAAAATATTTTATTACTCAACATACTTATTCTCCTCTTATTTGGATACATTTATTACAGTGAACCTGCAACACCTCTAGACCTTAAAAAAAAATGTTTCTCCTTTTGCTCTGCAAATCAGACCTCTACAGCTTTTATTATCTCCTCATTGGAAGAAAATTTATGACCTTTTAAACTTTTTTTCAGTTGAGGAAAGAGATGATAGTCGGACGGAGCCGAATCTGGTCAATAAGGGGGGAGTTCTAGTAATTGGCTCATTCAGTCTAATTTAGTTTTTGATTCAAAAGTATATATTATCAAAGTATATCATCTCCCAAGTATCCCAAAAAAATTTCCGGTTTATATGCCAATAAACAACTGAAGCAAGAGCAATTGAAAATGTGAGATCGTCCGCGCTACATCGTGACGTCACACCAGGCGACGTGCTTCGAGCGGTGCCAACCGGGCCTATACTTGGAGATTATTAATCGCCTCCATCGTCGTAGTTTGTTCCATTTGCTGGTTTGGAAACAACACGTGTTGCGTATTTTTGTATTGTTTTGTTTTTAAAATAATTTACAAGTTCAGGACCATCATGTGTTCATTAGAAGACAGCTTTAGTAGAGCTGATTCGGGTAATTTACCGGAAGTAGATATTTTCATGGTGACGGAATATTTTAATAACAGTAGGGACTACATAAGCGCTGAAATGAGAGGCGTAAAAATGAGAAGGTAAGTAAGGAATAATACGGTACGTTGTTTTACTTGAAATATTTTAATATTCATGTATTCTCCTAGAGTGTAGATGTAAACAACTATTAGCTGTTGTTCTATGTCTATTGTAATTTAGAATAGCTGTGTCCATCGCTATAACTTTTTTATTTTTAGTTATAAAAAGAGACATTAAATACAAAAGCTGTCGGTTATAAAGTTAACGTTTTTAGAATTCCTTCGTTTTGTATAGAGGTTGTCCCATTTTGAACTGTCAACTATCAACATTGAAATATTTCTTTTTTTGATTTTTATTTATTTTAGATATAAATGATATCAAACCATCTGGTGTGCAACATATTAAAAATTTCATACTATTATAACCTTTATAGTCTGACCATGATAACGACTGGAGAACTGGGTCACTTGGTTTTTGAATTGATGTCTCAAAACAATCAATAATGCAATGTACGTCATTATAACGATGTCTAAAAGGTATAGGCAGATTTTTCCTAACCTCCTCTATAGCTTTCCATTGAATGAATTTTTTTAAACAAACTGCTAATTTTGGAAGGGTTCTTTAAATGGCATTACATATAGAAGCAGCAGCTAAACAAAAATCGCCCGCCAAAATTTCATAGGACCAATTTAATTTAATTTTCTTCAAAGTGATGTATATATCAATTCTGGGTAACTAGCATTTTTGAGACAAAAGTTCTACAGTGACCGCCAAAAAGTATGTACCATATGGGAAAAATATGTATTATTGGAGTATTGGAAAAAATATTCTGGGGAAAAGTTTGTGCATGTCCGATAACCTGAAAATCGATTTTGACACATGTCACGTGATCGCTAGAATGGCTGCAAAATGAAAAAAATTGCAATGCAAAGGCAAAAAAAGGGGTAAGATGGCAAGATATCAAAAAAAGTTATTTAAAAAGTCACTTAGAATTCAATTTTATACACATAAACGAAGTTTCAAGAGATAATTCAAAAAAATTGAAAATAGCAATTTTTTAAAAATATTTTTCCATCTATTTAAAAATATTTTTTTTTTCTTATGAATAGCTTGACTATACTGAAACATTTGCATTTTAATGATAATGACAAAACTTTCTCATTTTCTCCACACCAGAGGGCACTAAATTGAAAAAATGGGAATTTGTCAGAACCCTTGCTGTTACATCGGTTCGTATCTAACAGTTATATCCGAATTCCACGACCATTGTGATGACATGACACTCCAAAAACATGGTAATTTCCAGATTATAATCAAGTTCCGATGATAATCGTGCATGAGCGTTTCACTTCGCACATAAACTTGAAAATAGTGCGTCAAATTAAAGATTCTTAAAGTTTATGTGCAAAGTAAAACGCTCATACAGCATTATTATTGAAACTTGATTAAAATCAGGAAACATGGTGTTTCTAGATTGCCATATCAACACAATAGTCTTGGAATTCTGATATAACTGTTAGATAAGAACCAATGTAACAGCGAGGGTTCTGGCAAAAACCAATTTTTTTAATTTAGTGCCCTCTGGTTTGGAGAAAATGAGAAAGTTTTGTCATTGTCATTAAAATGCAAATGTTTCAGTATAGTCAAGCTATTCATAAGAATTTTTTTTTTTAAATAGATGGGAAAATATTTTTAAAAATTGCTATTTTCAATTTTTTTAAATTATCTCTTGAAACTTCGTCTGTGTGTATAAAATTGAATTCTAAGTGACTTTTTCAAATAACTTTTTTTGATATCTTGCCATCTTACCCCTTTTTTGCCTTTGCATTGCAATTTTTTTCATTTTGCCGCCATTCTAGCGATCACGTGACATGTGTCAAAATCGATTTTAAGGTTATCGGACATGCACAAACTTTTCCCCAGAATATTTTCTCCAATACTCCAATAATAAAAAATTTTCCCATATGGTACATACTTTTTGGCGGTCACTGTATAATAAATAAAGAGTCCCTTGGGATTCCAAGGACTATTCTCTATGACGTAAATAGCTCTTCGCTCAATATTGTTTTACGTATTCCAGTTTTGTACAAATATTCCAGACAAAGTAGAATCTGATGATGTATTAACAGAAGTCATGTCTGATGTACTCGAACTTTTACTGTCCTCGGGGGAACTTAGTCGCACTTTTTTTGCAAAATTTTCTGTATTTTCCACTTCCGTAGAACGATTTCTTTTTCGGTGGTATATAATATTTACGGTCTGTGTAGCTTTTGATCTTCGAAAAACCCGTTTATTAACTTGAACTCCAACATCAAAGTTTTTTTCCTTCATCTGATATGCTGATTTTCAGCGATCTCTTCGTTACAAGTATTTAACAACATTATTTGTTTTTCCTTTTTTTGGACAAACGGTCGAGCTTTAGATGTATGGGCCGTCGGTCTATCAATCTGGCATTCGAATATATGCGGAATTACGCCTGGTTTCAATATAATTTTTCCCACTTTCATAGTTTTGATATACATGTAATTTTCTAAGTCTTTTTCAACCTAAAATTTAAAGTAGATAGTGTTTAGAGTAAACTATAATTTTTTTTGTTAATCATTATCATCATACTTACATTAAAATGATCTCCGCAACAAAAATGCGTCGCCTTGGCAGATACGAAGTCGGTCCTTCGCATAGCGCGCTGCCATAACTTTCGTGAGTTTAAGTTACTTGGCAGTGAAATAAAAATTTTGTCTGGTGCAGTTACCGAAGAATTCTTGCATTTAGGAACGATGCAATACATGTAACGTCCTTTTTTATCATTATTCATAATCACACAGATTTTTAGATGACACAGCGCAATAAACAACACACAACTTGATTTCTACGGCTTTAGCACACGTATTCCGCTTATCCGCCAGCACCTTCTCGTCGCCGAGTCGACTGATGTGACGTCACGCTTGACCACGCCCCGTTTCGGTGAACGCCACATTCAACTATTAATTTGAGAGAGAAGATAAGGAGTGAAAATTCTAAATTTTTGCAGAAGTACTATTTGGAAGGGCGTTGTCCTGCAAAAACAAAACTCCTTTGGATAGCTTTCCGCGTCTTTTCTCTTTAATTTTTTCCCGTAGAGTGGCCAGTAATGTCGAATAGTAATCTCCAGTTATTGTTCTACCCTTATCCAAAAAATCAATCATGATTACTCCATGGCAATCCCAAAAAAATGAAGCAAGAACTTTTCCAGCAGATTTTTGGACACGAAACTTCTTAGGTCTTGGAGAACCGGAGTGTCGCCATTCTATCGATTGTTGCTTTGTTTCTGGATCGTAGTAATGTACCCAAGTCTCATCCATAGTAACAATTCGGTTTTAGAAGTCTACATCGTTTTCAAATCGAGCACAGATCGAACGCGATGCTACTACCCTTGCACGCTTTTGGTCAACATTCAAACATTTGGGGTTCCATTTTGCAGCAATTTTTCTCATGTCCAAATTGACGTGAACTATATGATAAACACGTTTGTATGAAATATTCAGTGCTTCAGACATCCGTTTTAGCCCAATTCGACGGTTAAAATCATGTCATAAACTGCATCGATATTTTTGGGGACTGACACAGAAACTGGCCTTCCCGATCGGTCATCATCTTCAATGGAAAATTTTCCTCTTTTGAAGCTTGCAGTCCAATTTTTCACGGTCGCATACGAAGGACATTGATCACCAAGGGTATTAAGCATATGTTCGTAAATCTGCTTACCTCTTAACCCTTTTCAATACAGGTACTTGATGATGGCTCGATACTCCAATTTTTCGATTTTCACAATTTTGGTGAACATATTTTTTATTTTAATTTATTGCGTAACTCTGGTTTACTTTTTTGACGTAAAACTTTACGCTGTCACTTCTAATGAGTTATTGTTCGTTGCTATGATAACGCGATATTTTGTAAATGCAGGGAACTGGTCTAGGCTTACTAGATATCAATACATCCTCGTACAAAATTATTTCGGTTAGTCAATTTCTTTAGGTAGATTGCTACTAAGCTTCAATACAAACAATGTTGAATGAATAGCTGGAGAGTTCTCACGTTGTCAGAAAATCATATTGAGTTGAGGGGTGCAGCATTATCAAATGTACCGAGAACTCTAAGTGATCTGGGGTTTCAGCAAGAAGTGATTGTAGATAATTTTATGTTTATTGTGAAAAAACTAATTTTTATTTGAATTTATTTCAAATTTAAAAATTTTGTCATTTAAAATCACTTGCATCGATTATCTCAAATCTCAATAATTCGAAAACAGTTGCTCTCAGCGACCTCTACCAACAATATATTTTTATACAAACTAAATAATAAATCTTCCCAAATACCAAACTTTACCCAAATATCAAAGTTATTCTGAAATCATTCACAAAAATTAAAAATAAGAATTCATCTTTGACACTCTGTTTCTCAGAGACGAATAACTTGCGGACATATATTTATAGGAACTTTTCTTCTTATTTTGATGTCAGCAACACGCTCCTGAATTGTCTATACGTACTCAAGAAACACCCTGTATAGTATGACAGGATTACCTACTTCTTCTCTGGTTTTGATACCCGAGATAATTTATGAAGTTCGTGAATTTTTCTCACTGGTTTAAGAGTAATTTGAAATACACTACACAAACAACTAAACTAAAAGAATCCTTCTGGCGCAAATGTGGAACGAAAGTCGACGGATTCTTGGAATGTGTCTCCTTTATCATGATTCACCGTATCTTTGCTACATTTCTGCTGTCCGTTACCATCACGGTCCTGTTAGATCCTGACAGCTAGTTAGTTACAGCGGTTGAATTTCCTCCCAGAGGATCGCGTGTTTCCAAAACTTTTACACCACTTTCCTTACACCAGCTACCTGTCTTTGCTACTTAACCTTTCTTTTCGGATGGAGAATAGGGACGAAACTGACAAGGCGTTACTATCACACTTTTTGCTTTTAATGTTCAGTTAGATTGACATCATTGGTAGATTCCGCATATTTCCGGTGTTTTAATATAACACATTGACGAAAAATAAAGTGCGCATGCGTCAGTGGTTTGAAGAGACATCGGATACATTTATTCCATTTTCACTCGACTGAGATGTTGGTAAGTCATATACAGGGTGTCAATTTGAAAACTTCCCACCCTTAATATCTTCCTTCCAGTAAACAATATGAGTAATCGAAAAAACAGGTCAATTTTATTGTCAAGGGGGACACTTTCAAGGACTATTTGTAGCCCTCGTGGTTCAACCCCCTAGGAGGGGTAGATGTTACCCTTCGAATTTTAAATGGGAAGGGGGTCAAGTGGCACATCATTTTGATGGGCGTTCAATTCTTGTTCCAATGGTACCCTGACTTATTATTTTGTGATGAGCATTTTCCGAAAAATTGCGTTCTAACCTAACAGAAGTAATTATTAGAACGCCTATACTGAGATGCATGGTTTGGCCAGAACTGGTTAGAATATTAGGTGGTACCGTTCCAACCCTTTATTAGGGGTAACATTAGCCATTAGCTCCAAACACTTTACATAAAAAAGTAGTCTAATAGTAAAACGTAGATGGTAGTAAAGTTGTGTTTATTAAATGCTGAATTTTTAAGTGTCATCGCAGAAATTGTACAGATAGCCTTCCTTTTTTGCTACTTCTGCTGTAAAAAGTTTCTGTTTTCCGGCAAAAAATTGGTTAGCAAATTTGAACTATGTGGTAGTATTGTGAATACCGTTGTACCTGTTGGGCTGTTTAGGAATTACTTTAATAAGTGTATAAAAGTGTAAAAATGGTTTACATTCTTCAAGACAGAATTGAAATGATTGTAATTTATGGCGAAGTTGGAAAGTGCGCACGAAGGGCGGCATGTCTTTTTAACGAAAGACATCCAAATTGTAATGTAAGTCACCGGTATGTGCTTGATTTGGTGAATAAGTTTTACGAAACTGGTTCAGTGACAAATAAAAAAAGAAATAACCCCAGAGTACTAAATGAAGCAGCTCAAATTGAAGTTTTGGGAACATTTGCTGCAGAGCCCACCAGCTCCTTACGATCAGTATCAGAACAGACGGGAATGTCACGCGAGACCATAAGAAAAGCATTGAAAATGCATAAATTTCATCCATATAAAATGCAGATTCTTCAAGAGCTCCACGAGGATGATTATGATAGAAGAATAGAGTTTTGTGAAATCATGTCTCATCGAGTCAATACCATCCCTAATCTTCTGTTAAACATCTGTTTCAGCGATGAGTGTTCATTTTTTCTGAATGGCAATGTTAATAGACAAAATTGTCGCTATTGGAGTAACGAAAACCCACATATTTTTCGGGAAGGGCATACACAACACCCACAAAAAGTTAATGTTTGGGTTGGTATTCTTGGAAATGCCATTCTTGGTCCATTATTTCTGGAAGAAAACTTGACTGGCAATCTGTACCTTGATATGCTTGAAGAGACTATCGATCCTCTTATAACTCACGAGCTAGAAACTCAAATTGATGCAGAAGGTAATGAACTTTTGCAGGAGGATCTGTTACATTTCCAGCAGGACGGTGCTCCACCTCATTATTTTCTTCCCGTCCGACAGTGGTTAAACGAGAGATTTCCGGGTAGATGGATTGGCAGAAGGGGAGCAGTTGAATGGCCTCCGAGATCACCGGATTTAACACCCTTAGATTTATTTCTTTGGGGGCATCTTAAATCCGTTGTTTATAAAACACAACCTTCTGATATTGACGAACTTAAAAGACGAATTACAGCAGCATGCCGGTCAATTCCTAGTGAAGTTTTCCGTAATGTTAGAGGGGAGTTCGAAAACAGACTATATTACTGTTTAGAGCAAAATGGACAACATTTCGAACAGCTAATAAGATAAGCGTAAGTAGATTTTATGTTGGAAATGTCTTTCTCGCAAATTAAATTTTATTGTGTAGAAGGAAAATAACCACCAAATAAAAAATCCCATGCGTAATAAATTTATTCCTGTCATTCAAGGGTTGGAGCGGTGCCACCTACTCTTCTAACCATTTTTATTAAAGGGAGTCAATACAATAATGCATCTCAGTATAGGCGTTCTAATAATTACTTCTGTTAGTTTAGAACGCAATTTTTCGGAAAATGCTCATCACAAAATAATAAGTCAGGGTACCATTGGAACAAGAATTGAACGCCCATCAAAATGATGTGCCACTTGACCCCCCTTCCCATTTAAAATTCTAAGGGTAACATCTACCCCTCCTAGGGGGTTGAACCACGAGGGCTACAAATAGTCCGTGAAAGTGTCCCCCTTGACAATAAAATTGACCTGTTTTTTCGATTACTCATATTGTTTACTGGAAGGAAGATATTAAGGGTGGGAAGTTTTCAAATTGACACCCTGTATACCCATTCATTGTTTAAAATTTTTTGTCATATTCTTAAAATTGTTTTTTTCCTTTAACCAGCTGTCGTCCCCTTACGAACGGCAGTCCTCAGAAGTCAAAACTTGTGCGAGAAAAGGATTAACGAGGTCTTACCTTTTTACGTGCGATTCCTAGCACTTCCTCGAGCCATCAGAAAAGTTTCTGCAGTCGCCATGTTTTGAACTATCTATTGAGCTATTGAAACAAAGTCGCTTGAACCACTCGGCTATCTGGGACATGAAGATTAAGTTGGGTTATCGGGAAAAGAGTGGTTTGTTGGATCGGTACCCGGTACCCTCCCTGACGTCAATAACTTTACCTTTCCTTTGAATACTGCTAAATTAGCCTATCCAAATTGTATGCAAATGCTATGATGGGTCAAAATGAAGAGTTTAACCAAAGGGATCTTCTGTAGGAATGTAGGCTCTCACGGCTGGCGTCAATGTTTTGGTTGGTTTCCGGGTTTTGCCGTGGTCTTCTTTGGTTTAAATCTCCAAACGTTTCAACTGCGGCAGTCATCTTCAGTGGCGTGGTCGAAGTACTCTTCTAGACGTGTCAACTGAAACTGAAGCTTTCGAGTTTGCGATGTTATTTATAGTGATGTTTTTGCGCGCACTTTCTGTAATGGCGGGTTCGCGCGCACTTTTCGCGCGATTCGGGTGACATGGCTTCGTTTTGGCCCCTCTCAATGCTGTGTGCCAGATCTTTGGTAAATATGTTCTCTCTTCTTTTCTGTTGAAGTTATCTTGGTGTTTGTGTATTTCTATGGCTTCCAAATACATTCTTGTTGAATAATGATTGGACGTTGCTAGTCTCTCGGTATTTTCGAAAAGGATCTTGTGTTCTCCGTCAGACAATGTATGCTCAGAGTGCTACCTCGCTCTTGGAAAAATTCCTAGAAGAGGTAACAGGGGTTTATATTGACTTATATTTGCACGGCTAATTGGGGTGGGTTAATTAAACGCATAAAAATTAGAAATAGGGTTTATTAGTGATCGATGAGCAACGGCTGGTAACAGTCAACTGGTCGTTGCACTGTGAAGTCGCCTTTAGCGGATAACTTTGAAATATTGAAGTTCGTAATATGTCAAACGCAACTAACTGTCAGACGGTGACAGATAAAATGAATCAATTAATAAAGACTAATAAACTATTACGGATTGTGATATTTACAAACCAGTAATACTAGACCATCTATGATTCACTGTAGGGTTATACAAAAAAGGTTAACCGTGGCCCCCTGGTATGATCATACTAGAGTTTACATAAAAGGAATAAACTAATAAACTCCCTAGCAGGTGAGCTCCGCATGCACCATTGATCTATTTGGATCGCAATATAGTCAATTGGTTTGACTTGTGAAAGAATATACGGCCTAGACAAAATTGGTGAAAGATTAAGCTAGGGCTTATCTGAGTTCACTGTCGATAATCGTCTCTTTGGTGTTCTTTCGACTGATTCTTTCCTTGGGTGGTAAAGTCACTTAAGGTTGAATGGGCTTCCTGCTCTTCGTGCGGGGTTTGAATTTGAGAAGTTGTTGAAGCTCTCTTATCCTGACTTCGTTAACCCGTAGGGTGTAGGGTAGACGGTAAAAGAATGAAACTATCCAAAACAAAGAAGGCCTGAAATGGGGTTGTGTGTCAGACTTAAGGTAACTTGGTTCAAAGATTTATCGGGTTGATAATGATAATAAATAAGACCTCAGGACCTACCTTGGATGATGGATGGCCTTAACGTGGAGTAACTTGAAGTGAACAAAGATCCACAATTGTGCAGACCAAACAAGGTCTATGGTTTCTTCAAGTTTTCTGAATTTCAGCCAGAAAATATCCGCACGGTGCGATTTGAGCCAACAAATGGACCTCAGTTAATATATCTAGCTGAAAATTCGTGACGAAAAGGGAGATTTCAGATCTAATTTATTTTGTGCAAAATGTAACTTTTTGACACATCATTTATTGAACCTGTACCCATAGTGATTACATACACAGGATGATTAAAAAATGATGATTTTTATGTTCGTTTTTCTCAGCCTTCCCTCTGAACCGTAACAAGCGACTGCGGACTTCTCGATTTGTCCCAAACGGCAACTCCGCTTGTGCTCGACTAGGCGGGTACCAATGCTTCTTTACGTTTGACCGATATAGACCTTTCCACAGTTACATGGAATTCGGTAGACTCCCGCTGATTTTGGCTGATCTTAGATACTCCGATATCTTCTTCGTTGGTTTGAAGACGGTGTTGATTTTCTCCTTCTTTAGAATTTTCCCAATTCTGTTGGTGACACCTTCTATGTATGGCAGATAGACAGTGCCTTGGGGTTGCTCTTCATTGGTGTTCCTTTTATTCTCCCTTGGGCGCGTAGCACGGATGATGTCTTTCTTGTTGTACCCATTGGCTTGTAACACAGTTGTAAGGTGTTTGTTTCATTTCCTCGTCGATGTGCCTTGGTTCACATATTCTCAAAGCTCTGTTCACTAGTGTGTTGATGACGGTTCGTTTCTGTTTTGGATGATGGTTGGATCCATTGTGTAGATATCGATCTGTGTGAGTTTTCTTCCTGTACACCTTATGGCCTAGATGATTACCTACCCTCTTTGGTGACTAATACGTCAAGAAATGGGATTTGAAGGTTTTCTTCTAATTCCATGGTGAACTGGATTTTTGGATGAAAACTATTCAAATGGTTTAGGAAGTTTTGAAGTTCTTCTCTTCCGTAGCTCCAAACAACGAACGTGTCATCTACATACCTCAACCAGTGCTTCGGTCGTTTTTCTGAAGTTCAAATGGCCCTTTCTTCAAATTTCTCCATGTAGAAATTTGCTACTACTGGGCTAAGTGGACTGCCCATGGCGACTCCATCAACTTGTTCATTGTTTCAATGGAATGAAACTTTCTATGCTTTTGGCATGTTTTTGATTTCTTGTGGAAGATAATAATGCATTTCATAGCTGTCCGACTGTCTTGGTAATTATTTCGAACATCAATGAATTACAACTGTCAGTGCATGACCTGGCATGTATTTTCTATAACAAATGGGGAATTACCATGAATATTTTTTTGTATGACTTTCAACCAATCGGAATATCCAATCGAGTCGAGTTACCTTGTATAATTTCGAAAATACATGAATTAATTTTACAGTGGTGTTTCATCGGTTTGAACTGCTATTGTGTGAAATGTTTTTGGTGGCAGTTGTATCGTTACTGTTACAAAATAATCAATAAAATCGAATGCTCACACCTAATGACGTATAGCGTAAGCTCGTCTGAAGAGTGGGCAACAGAATTCTCTCACTGGCTAGTACGTGTAGTTACGATAGCGAATGGCTGAATTGTCTATGGGATAATTCCATTTTTCTCGATAGCGTTGGTTTTTGGTAGATGTCACTGATGTCGAAGATTTCACTTTGTGAAATGGAAAAAGGTAGGGCCATGGAGAGCTCTCTTCGAGCTGGGCTGACGTTGTAATAAGAGGTGCTGTGAGAATCAAGTCACGGTAGTGAAATAAAATTCCACTTTGATTCATGTGATCATAAATGATATCTTCGTGAAATATAGTTCTGATTAAATTGTCAACTCCAATCCAGAATTTAGCTGCTCATCAAATTGGAATCGAGATGTTCTAAGCTGTTGCAGAATCATCCATAATGAACGAGTGATTGATTTTATCCAGTTGTGCCGATGATATTGAAGTAATAGATTACCTAGAGTGATATCTGAGGTATGATCAAGTGGGATAGAAATCTGTGAGTATCAAGCACAATTTTCATATTACAACAAAATTTCGAATTGTCCATCCTGTACAACATACACCGGAAATCTACACCATATTTTATCAATTCGACAACCTGACCAGTATTACCAATTTTACCAGCTAATTGAACATTCGAGTTGGTGATAACCTCAAATTTTGTTTTGAATTCGTGACAATTTCAATCACTTGCGGAAATAAGGTCACTAATTTTTATTAAACTTTTAAACTCCTAAGGATTATTATCTACTTTGTATGAATTTCACAATTCATTAATGAATTCAAATAAAATCTTTCATGGTGCACCATTTATATCTATATTGTTGTTAATATTATCTTAGATCTAAGTGCTCAGTTTCTCAACTGCTCTGTTGAGGAGTACATTATATTCTTTCCATGTAATATAACTAATACTCAGTGAAGATCTTGAAAATTTGCCAAACTGATTTCTATCAAACGTTTTCATGAACTCGACTGCTATCCACGAGGGAACACGATGAAAGCAAAACGCCATTAGTATAACCTGGATAACCAGACGTGGTTAATACCGGAGGATTACCAGAAACTGTCATCTTCTTCGAACCTCACCCGTGACCTTCTTCGTAGTCGAGTTAGCCAGGACACCAATCAAGAAGTTCCAGGTATCCCGTGAGTTTTGCAGATCGTATGGAGTGAGGTAACCGAAGCAGATTCAGTAATTGTTTTAAAACGTTTCCAAAACTCATTAGTCAGATTGTCATCGAATCCATCTTCACAGATTTGTTTATAATTGATTGTTTTAACCTAAAAATATTGTTTGAATATCAAGGTGTTAGAGAACTGTCACTTTGAAATAATTGTTAACAAATGCCATTTTATTTCCATAGTTACAGTAATTACTTGATTTGGACAAATTATTTAAGCCAGTTCAATACTGTTTTTCATAGTTATTACTTATTTTAGAACAATATTTTTGACGTTTGTAGAAAAAATTTTGTTTGCATCTCATGCGCGAAATACTTTGGTAATCTCGACTATTTTTTTTTAACTCGGCTGCGCCTCGTTAAAAAAAATCAGTTATCGATCACCAAAGTAGCATTTCGCGCACTAGATACAAAAATAACTATTATATGATATCCTCGTAAAATATAAGTGGTGGGTGACAAAATATGAAAGTTCAAGCTTTTTTGTTGCAATACTAAGTGGGTTTGTTCAAAATCATCCATCATTTTGCACTATTTATTGAAAAAACTAACAAATATTGATAAATAAAAATGTATTGTTATGAAAATCACCCTATATATAGGCTTTGATTGATCTGATAACGAGTAGGTAACAATTGATGTTGTCATGCCAATCAATACACAAATTTGTTTGTAATTGTCAGAGTGACAGACAAAGCGTTACTTATATAAAATTTTCGATTCAGTGAAATTGTCACAATAGATTATTCATCTGATGAAGAGCTTCCACAAGAAATCGTGCAAGCAGTTACAGATGCGAACTTAGAGTTATTGCCAATGAAATCTAAACAAAGGTATGAGAATCAATACACGAGTTTTATTGAATGGTGCAACAAGAAAGTGAAAACACCAAATAAAAAAGAAGTATTCTTGGCTTATTTTCTAGAAATGTCTAAAACATGGAAGCCGAACACTTTATGGGCAAGATATTCAATGTTGAAGAGTGTATTCACAGTAAAGCAAAATTTGGATATTAGCAAATTTTACAAAATAATTGCATTCATTAAAAGACAGAATGTCGGTTTTCGACCGAGAAAGGCCAAAATCTTCACTCAAGAAGACGTTTCAAATTTTATGACTGAAGCACCCGATGACATATACCTCATGATTAAGTTAGTAGCAATTTTTGGATTAGCTGGTGCTTGCAGACGAGAAGAGCTGACAAAACTCACCATTGACGACATAGACGACAAAGAAAACCTGATAATTGTTAATATCAAGGATTCCAAAAATCATTCCTCTAGATCCTTCGTGATATCTGAAGAAGCAAATGATGGTTATTTTTTGAACGTATACAGAAATTATGTACATTTACGTCCAAAAGAGACTCCTCACCGTCGTTTATTCTTGTATTACAAAAGTGGAAAATGTACTGTGCAATGTGTAGGAATCAATACCATAGGAAAGATACCCTCCGAAATAGCACTATATCTGCGCCTTCAAAATCCAGAGCTTTACACTGGTCACAGCTTCAGGCGTTCCTCAGCCACTTTACTTGCTGACTGTGGTGTGGGTATAACTGATATCAAACGCCTAGGAGGGTGGAAATCGACTTCAGTTGCAGAGGGGTATTTAGAAGACTCCACCAATCGAAAAAAAGAAATGTCCAACAAAATTCTCAATTTGAAAACTACATCGTCTTCCGGGTGCATTTTAGCATCCACGTCTATATCGATCGGCGACGATTTGATGCCTGTGCCTGCACATTCGATTTCTTTCGATAATGTATTGCCCGAGTTACCTTCTTCTTCAGGAAATCAGCCATCTTCAAAAAATATGCTGGCTTCCGCTATAAATTTACATAATGCATCAAATTGTACATTTACAATAAATATTACGAATAATTAGTGGATAGAAAATGTTACTCTTGTTAGTTGTTTCCATTTGCATGAATAAATAATTGAAAAAATGAATTTGTTTCCTACGCTTGTAGAAAAAGTATTGTTCCTAACTCATGCGGAAAGTGTCTTTCCCGCACTCGACTGCTTACCCGAACTCCGCTCCGCGTCGTTCGGGTTAACGGCAGTCGCGTGCGGGAAAGCATCACTTTCCGCACTTGTTAGGAAAATTACTATTTTCTGGTCACATTTTGAGTGGATTATTGGAAAATAAAACTCTGGGAATATTTCTGTAATATTCATGGATAATAACATACATTCATACGAAATTTTTTAAAGAATATTTCTTGATTATTCTCTACTAATATTCCGGGATGATCTTCAGTAGGTATATTCTATGATCATCTGAGGAATTTCCATATGCACATTTAGAGAATATTCCTAGAAACTATTCTAGACTATCCTAGTGTATTCCTAGTATATTCTTAAAATAGGTACCAAAAAGAATGTTCTATGATTATTCATGCAATATCTGATGTGGTCTGGGCAACTTCTTCATTAATTCAAGCATCATCCAAAGTTGTTGAAGTGGTTGGTGTCCATTAAGCTAGGTCAATCAATACCAGCAAACCAAAGTGCTCCTCTTTGTTTCATAAGTCTCAAGGTCACGTGACAATAATTTATTATTACAGTGAGGTATAAAAACTTCTCTTGAATAAGAAAACACCTACTTACCTATATTAACATTTTCCGATACCTTGAACTCAGTATTTCCACCTTGTTCCATCCTTCTCTTCATAGAGAAAATCTTTTATTCACAGCAGACATTTGTCTTTTCAATTTCATCACCGCCAATGTATCATAATACAATTTTCATTCCTTCATACGAAAAAGAATGATGGTTCCCGTTTCCCGTTTTCGCAAAAGTGGTTCGGCAATAAATATAAGAACAGCCGTAGAAGGCGGACATATCGCAGCCCGATTTAAAAAGAATCGAATCCAATAGATGATATCAGTCGAATTTTTCCATTACCTGACGCTATCTGTTTGATGAATGTGAAAGAAACGGAAAACATCGCTTTCCCGAGCTTTCCCTCATTAAAGCTATCGTAAAATAAATAGGTCTTGCTTTAGTTCAGCGTTGTACGTCGGAGATGGGATGGCAGTTATCGGTTTTGTTGGACAACTAAGGTTTATTTGGAGGGTATGAATCCAATTCAGTTGAGATTGAGTTCGAAAAGTTTATGGTAAGACGAGAAGTGTAATGAATCTTTAACAAAAATTATCTCCCATATAAAAATATTCTAACTGCAATAATAGATCAATGCTGATGCATTTTTGAAATGAAAAAAATTAACACCATGACCTACTGAAAACGGTGCAAAATATTGTTTAAATGAAGGGAAAAATTTGGAGTAGACAAACTGGAGAAGGGTGGAACGGGGTGAACTTTTACGGGTTGAAAGTGGTATTTCACGGTTTTTCGCTAACTGCAACGAAAGTTGACCTAAAAAAATTGTTGATAATAGAAAAGTCAACAACTTTTGTATCCTACATTTTTTCACATAACGCCAAATTTCCCGGAAGACCTATTTTTCAGTATAAATTGTTTTCCTCGGGTGAAAATATAACTTAGTGAGTTTCAAGTAAGCTGTAATTTTTTGTAGCGAAATACAGGTTTTTCCTTTTTTTTTTCGACAAATTCTGAAAAACCAACCTCGTTTTCAACTGGAAAGTTTCTCCGGTAAAATTCGTCTTTTCAGGCCGGCAGCCGCCATTTTGTTTGTTGAAATGTCTTCTTCTAATGTAATGAAAGAGTACTAGGTATGGAAAAAAATTCCAGAAAACGCGAAAAAATTAAGAATAGATATCCAAAGATATATTTTTTAAATTTTTGTTCTAAACTCATATTTATTTATTAATATTATTGAAATCAAAGGACGAAATGAGGTGAACTTTTGAGGGTAAAAATGGTTTCTCACAATTCGCTGCGAAAATTAACCTCCAACAAAAAAAAAAGTTGAATGAAAAAGTTGTTGACAATGAAAAGATCTTCAACTTTTGTTCTCAACATTTCTCCACAACCTCAAATTTTCTGGGAAAATCAGAAAACCTGTTATAATTTAGTTTGAATTTTATACTTGTGTTCGTCACAAAGTTTTGTGAAACCTCTTTATGTTCTAAATCAAACTTTTTTTGCAATTTAAAGTTTTTTATTATACTCAAATTATGTTTAGTAAGTAGAAAACGTATTTTTATAAACTTGAGTCACTTTAAAGTGTCTCTATATACAGTACGGTGCAAATAAATGGAATAAATTCATTATTTCTGAATATGAACATATTTTGGAAAATTCCTCGAACACGTCGATTTTCTTTTCCGATTGACCGATTTTTGAACCCCACCCTAAATATATATGGTTATCCGCATTCGAGTAAAAATTACTTTTGTGATATTTTTAAATGGGACACCCAGTGTATTTTTCCATATTTGGTTGGGGATCGTCATTACAAATCCAGTGATACCAGGTTTGATGGGATTATGTCAAACGACTGCGGAGATATGGGCAAAAAACTTCCTCGTATGTCTAATGAGTATGACTGAGACTCCACACGATTCGGAAGGTCAAAAGTCTCTGTTTTTGGGACCAGGATAACGTACCACTCAATTTGTAGGCTGTTCAATGATATAAATATTAACTTCAACAGTGAAACAATCAACTGGTAAGTCATCATTTTTGATGACCTCGTTATCGATACATGTTGAAAGAGTCCCTTTGATCAAACCATACATTTTCTAGGACTTATATTTTTTCGAATAATTCAGATAATTATCTTGAGATTTGACAAGAAAACCTACAGTTAGTAATAAATGTTCGGCGTATTTCATCCCCGCTACCCCAGTGAGCTACCACAATCAAGAATTTGTGTAAGAGCAAGTCGGGCGTCTCATCAAAATGAAGCTGCTCACGAAAAATAAGCTTGATAGTAATCAATTGTAAAAATGTTACGACGGCGTACTAGTGCCACTGCAGAAATAAAAATTCTCTCAATTGACACATTTATTCTATCAATTGACACATTTAGTCTGTCAATTGACACATTTAATCTGTCAATTGACACATTTAATCTGTCAATTGACACATTTAATCTGTCAATTGACACATTTAATCTGTCAATTGACACATTTAATCTGTCAATTGACACATTTAATCTGTCAATTGACATATTTATAGTCTGTCATTTGACACATTTAATCTGTCAATTGACACATCTAATCTGTCAATTGACACATTTATAATCTGTCAATTGACATATTTAATCTGTCAATTGACACATTTAATCTGTCAATTGACATATTTAACCTGTAAAAAAAATTGGATTTGAGGGGGTAAAATAATTTTTTTAAATTTTTTTGAATAGCCCTTGGCACACCCTTGGAAATTTCTAGAAAGATTGGTATTCTTCACTTTTCTTGATACGACCCCCCGTTTAGGCTGTGCGTGTGTCCGCGGATTTTCGAAAATGAAAAAAAAATTGGGAAAGAGAATTTAATGAAGAAACAAAAAATATGGTACTGTAGAGTACCGTTTTTGACTTTTTTTCGGTGGAGGGGTGGGTGGGCCAAAAAAAATTGGATTTAAATGGGGGGAAATAATTTTTTAAAATTTTTTTAAATAGCCGGGTGCACACCCTTGGATCACTTGAAATCACTTTTATCGATGCAACAACAAAAACAAAATAAAAAGCTAGGTCAGCCAGCAGTTAGCTCATGTCTATTCACTAGTCTTGTTCAAACTACCCACTCCGTGGTGGTAGCGCTGGTAGAGCATTCGCCTCTCAAGCATTGGGTCTTGGGTTCGATTCCTAGCATGGTCATCAGTCTCGTGCACGGTATTACACGTTAAAAGGCGAGGGTTGCGTCTTCCCTATCTTGCACAAGTCTCTCGAAGACTTATGGTGGTTCGGCGTACGGGTGAAACAAGTTGACGGAAATAAAAATTTCAACAATATTCAGCATGGAAATGCTCCAATCACCTCATATTAAATGTGTCAATTGACAGATTAAATGTGTCAATTGACAGATTAAATGTGTCATTTGACAGATTAAATGTGTCAATTGACAGATTAAATGTGTCAATTGACAGATTAAATGTGTCAATTAAGAGAATTTTTATTTCGGCAGTGGCACTAGTACGCCGTCGTAGTATACCGTGAATCCTGACTAGCAGTGTTATTCTATGCTCAAACATTGAAAAGGCGACAATTTTTCTTCATTATCTTCCTCCACTTTCCTTGGATGATGACCATCGATTTTCGCTGTACAACGGGAAAAATAAAACGGACGCGGCAGCTGAAAAAAAGGCACGTTCGAAACGCATATCAAAAGTGTTACGCTGGGGTGCGGAGCAAAGGGCCCGATTCCCAGATTTCATGTTTTACACAAATAGAATCCAAATGTCATCGATATAAGGAGGCTTTGCTGTCAATATGTATGGATGCGAACGCGCCTCGAATTCCGAATACTCAAAAGATATCAAACTTATCCATTTATGTTTATTTCACGAACAACGATGCAGCTGGTGCTGTTGGTTTTCCTTTATTTCTTCGGCCTCTAGATGAATAAAACCATTTTGATATTCTCCACGAGTTTGCTGTGCTTTTGCTCATCAATAAGTCAAAGATTATTATTTTTCGGAAATGATGGACACGTACCGGTAACCAAGTGATCATGACCTAATTTGCATTACATCAGGATGATCTTCGGGGTACGGAAATATAATCACATAAGCCACCTATTCAGACTCATCAAATGGTTGAAAATGAAAAATAGAAGTTATATGTACTCTGCATGTATATTAAAAAAAATTATAGCCGATAAAACTCCGCCATATCTTCATCAAAAGCTGAAATTCCGTACAGATGTTCATAATATCAACATCAGGTCCAAAGAAACTTTGACAGTACCCCTACATAAAAGTACCCAATTTAAACGTTCATATAGTTACAGCATTACTTATAGTTATTTATGTACTAAGGGTATAAATAGATGTTTATGTTATGAGGGCGACGTATTACGAACCCGAGGGCATCTGGCCTGAGGGTTTGTAAGTCGCCCGAGGGTATACACATCTGTTTATGCCCGCGGTACATACATAACTTTATGTCATACTAGTTCGTTATTGCAATCCAATCTCAATACAAATCAGTATTTTGAAAAATCTAGTTTGAATTAATAGCATTGCCATTTTATCATAGTAGACACTATCGTTGCTAGGTGACAAATTCATGCTGTTTCGTTTAGTGAATATCTGTCATTTCAGATGTCAGGTTGGTAACAATGGAATTGACGGAAGGGCGAAGCTAATTTTGCGACAGTGCCAATGTGATTCCAGAAATATTCAATTCACGTACCTATCACATGGAATATTTTAGTGAATGAGTATGAAAAATGAGTTGATATAACCACAACATTTTCCCATCAACACTGTGATTGCACATTTGAAACAATGGTACTCATACTGTTTCAAATGACTAGCAAAATTCAAAGGACGAGGCAGATCACGGAAATCTGCGCAAACAACAAACGTAAATGTCATAAAATCAATCATTTTTAACAAAGTCTAACCAGATATATAACAAGTAATAACCACTACAAATATATCCACCCCGAATAACCAGTCAAAATACCACACATCTCAGAATTTCTGGTACCCAGATCCTATTCATCCACTATCAGTCGTCTGAAAATGAATCACGGTTGTTTCCCGGCACACCTTAATAAAATCGGCGTCGTAAATTCGAATAAGTGTCCTTGTGACAATTCATCAGTTGGAGACCTCAACCATATATTTTTTGAATGTAAGAGAAACTCACAAAACACTTCTGAATTCTTGAACAAACTGATCTCCTTGAATGTATCTCTTCCTATAAATATCACCAGTCTACTTTCTCTCAATGATAAAAACATATATAATGAAATAATTAAATTCTTAGCAAAGTGTGACCTATTATTATTATTTACAAAAATATGTGGCAAATAGAATACTTCTGATGCCAACTCACTACAAACACACACACACAATCATTTTTATGTGTCAAAGTTAGAAATCAAAATGAATGAAGATTTTGGAATTCTTGACGAAATTGTAGAAAAAGCAAAGAAATCAACTGAAAATCTGTTGCCAAAAAAGACTAAAGCAGCTTAGGTAAAATTCCGTTAACCGGGCGCAACGAGCTACAAAAAAAAATTTGGACTTTGGAAGTTTGACCTCCTGAACAAAAAATCCAGATGAAATTTTTGGCGGTCTCAAGTAATTTCGGAGATACGGGCCTTTTTTTGAATGAAAATTGGCATGTTCTGGTACACGTTTCTTCTTTGAAAAACACACTCAAATGCCTTCTTATTTTCACCAGCACAATATACACACCCTAATTCACCAGTTTTACACTTTTTTTCATTGAAAACAGTTTTTTATCAACAAATTGTAGCTTTTTCTAGCAAATACAAAATCAACAAATTCATGCTGTTTCGTTTAGTGAATATCTATCATTTCAGATGTCTGGTTGGTAACAATGGAATTGACGGAAGGGCGAAGCTAATTTTGCGTCATTGCCAATGTGATTCCAAAAATATTCAATTAACGTATCACGGGTATATTTTAGTGAATGAGTATGAAAAATGAGTTGATATAACTACAACATTTTCCCATCAACACTCTGACTGCATATTTGAAACAATGGTACTCATACTGTTTCTAAATGACTAGCAAAATTCAAAGGACGAGGCAGATCACGGAGATCTGCGCAAACAAATATGAATATACATGCGCACAAAAAAATAAAGAACACTTTTCATATAAAATAACCTACTTTAATGACTATAAATCAACCCGACAGACCCGATCTCATGCAAACCTAACCGAGCTTACCCGACTATACGATACGGATAGGTTGCGTCTTTTCTATCTGTTTGCGCATGCGCATATACCAAAAATGAATGTTTGTGATCCGACACGTTCATTTAGGTAATTATTTATTCGCAAAAAATGCCTGCTACATGCTCTGTCTATTTAAAATTATCTTTTGTGCATTCAAAATATTAATATCAAGATTTTTCCCATCCAGTTATCTGACAACGAAATGGCTCCTTTTCCTCTTTTACTGACTCAGCAGCAACAATGAGTCTTAATAACTTCATAACATAGAAGTACAATGCGACGTTGTCAGATTCCCTAAAATTACTGCATACTAATACTCATGAATATGAAATGTTTGTAGTGAATAGTTTTCGGAAGTATTGGCGCCCTAGAGACTGGCAATTTTTTCATCAATAATAATAATAATAGTTCCTAATAAACACTCGAAGAGTGAACCATTTTTAGTGAAGATATTCAGCAAGAAATACGCAAGCAAAGCGAGCACGCGCATTCCTATTACTACTTTCGTAACTTATGTAACTTATCTCTTAGTTCTTGGTGAAGATATCTGCGAGATAGACGTGAGCGAAGCGAGCGCGCATTTCCATCACTACTTTATCGATTTCTGACAACTTTGAGTAGAAATTTTCATCCCTTATTCCTTAGTGAACAAGACCAGAAAAACGCAAGCGAGGCGAGGCGAGGCGATACCTTAGACATTGTTTATATAGAAGTAAGATAGTTAGTCAATGCCTGTGTAATTGGTGTTGGACGCAAATGCGAGTGTCATCTAGCGTGATTAGTTACAAACATGAATATTTGACGTCATTTTAATGCAGGTTTCTTCAAAAAACCCTGATTTTAATGCTGTCCCATTGTTTCAATCAAGTTACGACATGACTTGGAGGCCAGATCACTGAAGTTACGACATGACTTGGATGCGAGCTCACTATCGCCATCTACATGTCGCATCCATTTTGATCCAATTATAATCCCATAAGGTTGACTACTCAGATCAATAAGTAAACATAGATCGGCCCGATGCTACGTAAACATCATATTCACTGAACCGAAGACAACTTTGTTTATTTACGTACACCTCTTATCCCTAATGTTTTCAAACATTGACGCCCTGTTGTCAAATTGGTAAAAAAATATGATTTTGGTAGGAACCTACTAATAAATGCACAATCAATCATATTTTATATTCAGATGTATTATTCTAAAAATTCTAGAGAAATGTTTATGTCCAGAAAGGTGTGAAAAAATTACCAAAAAGGAAGATATATGTCGTTTTGAACTGATGAAATTTTAGGCACTTCGAGCGGTTACTAGAATTATTTTACTCTTGGCAACACCGCTTGTGACACCGGCCGTGGCGGCCATTGTACGTTGTCGTTTTGTGTTGAAGTGTTGTTAGAAATTCACCTGTGTGTTTTCGTGGTTTTTGTCCTGCTTAAACAACTTAAAGTTACATTTGGAATATCTTTCAAAATAGTGCAGTGGTTTAGCGATTCACAATGTCGAAATACTGCTTTGTTTGCAAAACAAATGATAGTAAACAAACATTCCACAGGTGAGGTTCAGTGGCGTCGAATGCACGATGCAAATCATGCAATCAAACGTATTCGTCAAATATAATATTGGAGGACAAAGAAACTCATTCAAAATTACAGATACGAAAAGCCTATGGCAAAGTGGTGAATTCCTCAATGTTTGTTATAAATATCTGTGAACAGGGGGAAAAACATTGAGATGAAAGGAAAATTGAATTTATTTTCCAATAATATTGACATTGTTAAAATTCTAACAGTGCATGAGGACAATTAATGATATACCAAAGGACTTGCTTTAAATTTTTGGAAATCATTTCTTTGAGGAAGAGCCTTTATCAAACCATAGTTTTGCATTGGTAAAGGTAATAAGTACTTCAAATTTTTTTCAAAATCTGATTATACCTTGAATTGTCAATAAGCGGAACTGACAAAGTAGAAAGGGTCAATTCTCTTTTGACAAAGACAGTTCTATTTAAAAATCAATAAATACCAAGTGTTGAAATCCTCATGTACTGAGCTTTCTTGAGAATCATTCTTTCACATACACTTTGACACTTTATATTTATACATTTGTAATATTGTATATGTTAGGCTTAAAATTAAATAAATAATAGTGATATTTGCCAATTTGTTATAATAACGTGTGGATAAGCATATATTTCATTCAATCTGTTAGAATTTTAATAATATCAATATTATTGGAAAATAAATTCAATTTTCCTGTCATAAGCTTCAATGTTTTTTCCCCCTGCTTACAGATATTTATAACAAACATTGAGGCATTCACCATTTTGCCATAGGCTTTTCTTATCTGTAATTTTGAATGAGTTTCTTTGTCCTTCAATATTATATTTGACGAATACGTTTGATTGCATGATTTGTATCGTGCATTTGACGCCACTGGAACCTCGCCTGTGGAATGTTTGTTTACTATCATATGTTTTGAAAACAAAGCAGTATTTCGACATTGTGTCTCACTGAACCACTGCACTATTTTGAAAAATATTCCAAATGTAACTTTAAGTTGTATAAGCAGGACAAAAACCACGAAAACACACAGGAAAATTTAAACAACACATCACAACACATCAACACAAAACACTGGCACTTGCGTTCTCTGATGGTTTGAGGAACGTTGCACAAGTATCTGTTAGATTTAATTCAATCCCCGTCGTGGTCTTAGCCAGGAGAGTAGTTGTTTTCTGACAGGTACTTGCCATATGAATGAACTGGTCCAAAATATAGGAAGGATAATACTCAACAGAATGAACAATTTATTTATAGCTGTTGGAGAAGGTTTCTTAACTCATAGGGCCAGTTGCCTAAAGAATTTTAACAGAGAAATAAATATTTGATTTGATGATTACTATGGCAACGCATGTTTAAGCTCACCAGTTATGTTACCTACGTTAACAGAAGGCTTTATGCAACTGGTCCATATTTATTCAAATATTCGTATTGATTCGTTGAAACTTGATCTACACAACATAAACCCCCAGGCTCCAAACTTGAAATATAGTCAAGGAACTTGTTAAATCTCTCGAATTAATTACTTTAGACCATAAATAATGCTTTATTTTTGATAGCTGAAAACTCCTAGAATCCAACTAAGGAAAGAATATCATCATAAATCACAAAACTAATCCGCTATCTTGAATCCCCAAATTTTGATAAAAAGTTATCTGCTGCCAACCCCCGGCTTTTTATTGACCCTAGGAATTTTAAGACAAAACCGTGACATAACTTGTTGCAGCTCACAGGTACTGCATTTGCATGAGTAATTTTGACCCCCTTAAAAAAGCACGGCACTGTGCTAGAGGTGTTGTGTTTTGGTTCGAATGTCAAAAACCTGAAACAAAACAGTTTCCGCAAGAATTATCTTCGGTTCAATGAATATGATGTTTACGTAGCATCGGGCCGATCTATGTTTACTTATTGATCTGAGGTTGACTAACTATGTTCTATATAAACAATGCTTTAGACCATGGCCTGAAGCTATCCGATTATGAGAGAAGAGTAAACTTTGCGGAGTTCATCATTATGAAGAATCAAGAAAACGACCAATTTTTGAGAAATATTATATGGAGCGATGAAGCGAAATTTACCAAAAATGGGATGTGCAACAAGCAAAATTCTCACTACTGGAGCGATACAAATCCACATTCAGTTCGGGAACGTCAATTTCAAGACCGTTGGAATTTCAATGTTTACTGCACTGTAAAAGACAACGCCATAGTGATGGTTCACTTTTATGACGAAAATTTAAATGGTTAGTTGAAAAGTATGGGAATTGTATTGTTTTATTAAATAAAAAAAAATACATCACTCGGGAAAATTCTATCTCGATAGCTATGTAAGAAGCATTCATAGCATGTAGAAAATACATAACAGACCTACAGGTAATTTTATTTTCAGGTAACAATTCCTAGATATTTTGAAAAATCTCGATACGGATCATTTGGAACGACTGACGCTCGCTGACCATAGAAAAATTTAGTATTTACATAATGGAGCACCTCCACATAATCATCAGATGGTGAAGATGTATTTGAATGAAACTTTTTATGACCAATGGTTTGGAATCGACGGTCCTCAATTAAGGCCACCGCGTTCGCCCGATTTAACCCCAATGGATTTCTTCTAAAAAACGAGGTGTATTCTCATACGCTAACCACGAAAGAAGATTTTCAGCAGAGAGTTCGTACTGCTTTCAACTCTATTCCACCGGTCATGATAAGACGAGCTGTAGGAGACGTCATTGAGATTTTTTATTTTTCTCATTCACTTATTGGACCCACATTTATGCTCACCCTGTGGATTATTCAGTGGATGTAAAAATAGTGCGTGATCCGTTCATCCTTTAATAATCACGATGCACTTACTGCATATTTTTTTAAATGTTGATTTACATAAAAATGACGTATGTTCGAGAGGCTGCATCTGTCACTTCTTCTAAAAAACTCGAATAACTCGAAAACGGTTCAGTTTGGGTATGGGGTATGATACATGAGTTAGAATCGAAATCATGAGAAGAATTCAAAAATGAGGTGAAATACAGGATGTGCCATCAAAAATTACAAAGATGACGTCACTTCCGTTGAAACCGGAAACGTCACATCAACGATAATATTTTAGTTGAATTCTTCATTAGTTCTTCACCTATACTATCAATTTTCAAAATCGCCCTAATTTTAGTTTTCTATATATAGATCGCGTTAACTCGTCAAGATATACCCTGTATATTCCAAACAGAGTAGTTGCCTGCGAAAGTGTCAAATCCGTACTTCGGAGAACGTCAAAACATAAAACACGTCAAAACATAAAATGAATCAGAGCTTCTGACAAATTTCAGTTAATTATGTCATTCAACTTCCTGAGTAGAAGTAAAAGTGGCACCTCCAAATTTGGATGCAGACGTGTGAAAGTGTCCGAGTACTGCAATAAAGGAGGCAAACAATCCAAAAAAGGGAAAGGAAGGAGATTGTCGCGGTCAGGAAAACGTAAGGGGGTGAAGTGCCATAGGCGGTCAGGAAAACGTAAGGGGGTGAAGGGCAGGAAGCGGTCAGGAAAACGTAAGGTGGTGAAGATCAAGAAGATGAAATGTGGACGACCTGGACCATCGACGATCAATCCTTTCCTCAACTTCCTGAGGGTATTTCGGAGAAAACATTGCGGCTGGAAAATAACCAAAGTTGCAGTGGAAGGAGCCAAATGTTGGTGTTCTTTGGATCGTAAATTAAAAGAAAAATTTTATCGTGAAGCTTGTAACTCACAACGCAGCAGAGGACTGAAACACAAAGTTCAGAAAGGAAAAGGGAAGAAAGGAAAAGGTCGGAAAGGAAAAGGACGTAAGGTAAAGGCGCGGAGGGTAAAAGGGCGGAAAGGAACGGGGCAGAAAGCAAAGGGCAGTAGACAAGGACCGTGTTGAAACCAAGCATATTGGAACTGGGATAAAAGTTGACTGTCCAACTCGTGATTTGTGATATACTATTTTATTGAAAATAAATCTATACTGTAACACAATTTTTTTGTGTGGTAGAATATCGTTTGGTGAGATTCCATAATTTTTGTTTCATTCATGTTCAGTATTATGATATCAAAAGTATTTATTTCAACAGTTACTATCTGTTTAAGACCTTGAAAAATGGTAAGGCCCAATTCATATGGATGAAGTTAACTAAAATCCTGTACTACTCAGGTAACACCGTGCAAACTACGTGGAAGAAGGTGTCGTTCTTGAATTTTGTAATGATGATATACGAGGGTATATTGAAAAATTCGTAGCCTACTACAGAACAAAACAAAATTTCAATGTCAAAATATTTTATTACTCAACATATTCTCCTCTTAATTGGATACATTTATTACAGTGAAATGTTTCTTCCTGCTCTGCAAGCCAGACCTCCACAGCTTTTATTACCCTCGTTGGAAGAAAATTTACGACCTTTTAAACTTTTTTCAGTTGAGGAAAGAGATGATAGTCGGACGGAGCCAAATCTGGTGAATAAGGGGGGTGTTCTAGTAATTCAAACCCTGAATCACGAATTTTTTATATGGCAACATGAGATTTGTGTGCAGGGGCGTTGTCCTACAAAAACAAAACACATTTGGATAGCTTCCCGCGTCTTTTCTCTCTAATTTTTTCCCGTAGAGTGGTCAGTAATATCGAATGGTAATCTCCAGTTAATGTTCTACCCTTATCCAAAAAATAAATCATGATTACTCCATGGCAGTCCCAAAAAACTAAAGCAAGAACTTTTCCAGCAGATTTTTGGACACGAAACTTCTTAAGTCTTGGAGAACCGGAGTGTCGTCATTCCATCGATTGTTGCTTTGTTTCTGGATCGTAGAAATGTACCCAAATCTAATCCATAGTAACAATTCGGTTTAAGAAGTCTACATCGTTTTCAAATCGAGCACAGATCGAACGCGATGCTACTACCCTTGCACGCTTTTGGTCAACATTCAAACATTTGGGGATCCATTTTGCAGCAATTTTTCTCATGTCCAAATTGACGTGAACTACATGATAAACGCGTTCGTATGAAATATTCAGAGCTTCAGATATCCGTTTTAGCTCAATTCGACGGTCTGATAAAATCATGTCATGAACTGCATCGATATTTTCGGGGACTGACACAGAAACTGGCCTTCCCGATCGGTCATCATCTTCAATGGAAAATTTACCTCTTTTGAAGCTTGCATTCAACAGAATCCCGATTCATTGTCTTATCTGAAGCATGTAAGGTAGCAGTGTGGATTGAAAAACTCTTACTAGGTCTTAATGAATCAGTCAAGAGACCTATTTTAATATTCGAAGACAATCAGAGCTGTTTGAAGTTGATTGAATCAAATAAATTCAGTAATAGATCCAAACATATAGATATTAATTATCATTTCCTGAAGGACTACATTGCCCAGGGTATAATACATTGTAAATATTGTCCAACAGAGGATATGATTGCTGATCTGTTAACCAAGCCAATTCCTGCAAATAGAATAATTTTTCTACGAGAACAATGTGGATTGTTATATAATACGAATGAGGAGGAGTGTTGAGATGCATTCGTGAATATATCTATAAACCAGTTTTCTTGTATCATACTGTTATCGCATTTTTGAGTTGTATCTGATGTTGTCAATAAAGTTATTTTTTTATCAAAAGGAATTTGTCATCATCTCAAGTATTTTCAATATTCATCTCATATAAGGCTACAGAAATCCTTCATAAATAAAGTCTCAACAAATACATCCTCGTACTCCAGTCATCAGCGGTAAAAAAACTATAAAACCGTGGAATTTTGAGAATCGACACCGATTTTTATGAAAAAATGGATTTGAGCTATACTGACCCTTTCTTCAAAATATACAATGTGCTGACTAGGGCTTTTTAGTTTTTAAGGGTGAAAACTACCCCTTATTGCAAAAAAATTTAAAATCTAGATTTTAGCATTTTAATTGGTTAAGATAAAGTTTTAATTAATTATTTGTAGACTACTTGACTTTCTCAAACAGGTTTATCAATCATCCCCCTAGGGGTAGTAATTTTCAAAACTAGTATTAAAGATATATATTATAATTTGAAACAATTGAAAATTGCGTCATTGAATTCGAATTATTGTTAGCATTAAATTATTATTTATCAAAATGCTTCAACCTTTATAAAACACCCCCTGAGAGTATGAATTATTAAAAAATATCTTTTAAAGGTTTTTTTTCATAATCAGAAATAATGTTAAACTGCATTTATGTTGAATTGAGAATAATTTAATAATGATATAAAATTAATTTTTTCAACCCTCAACCCTTATAATAGCTACCCCTTAAGACCGAAAATGTTAAACTTTTGATTCAAAATCATACGATTCACTGCAATATCTTCTTTCTTCCAGCAACTTCTTTTTAATTTCTCTTGTTGTTGTTGTTGAAAACAAGTAGTGTTCAGTGATCGAAGCTGTAAACATTTCTCTTGAAAATAAACGTCGGCCTAAAAACCCGAAAAACCATCATTCAATATTTTTCTTGTTGTATATCAGAGTATATTCAAGTTTGCACGCAGCTTGACAATTTCAAAAAGGTATAATTGGCCAGGCATTACAAAAGATGTCGAAAATTTCATAAAACCTGTTGAAATTTGCCAAAAATAAAAAATCTGTTGACAAAATTTATAGAACGAAAACTCCAAAAACAGCTTTCGAAGTCCCAGTACGGTATTGTATTATTAGATTGAGACTAAAATAGCACTATGAAATTCCACTCAGAATCCGTGTAGACTCAGGGAAAGACAACTTTTCCTCTCCTTGCGACATTTTATAGTGTAGACCATCCACAATCAAATGGCTCTCCAAAAACGTCCCAAGACACCCTTGTCGAAATGTTACGAGTTCATAAGGTTGAAAATTCTAAAGAATGGGAAAACTCCTTATCAATTTTACTACTTCCTGCTATTGCGTATTACAACAGTAAGAATGAAACTCGCCGATTCAGTCCTTAAGAGTTAATTGTTGGTTCTTGTTAAAATTTATTATTGGTTCAATGAACATATCCATCATGAACCTCTATCTTTCAAAATTAGAGATTATTAGAGATTATTTTTTGTTAAAGTATTTCAAACTAAATAGTTATTTATGTACCAAGGACGAAAAACTGTCTATTATAGTCGAGCCTGCAAATTGATAGCCGAGGTGCAGCCGAGGATAGCAAGCAGGCGAGACAGTAGACAGTTTTTCGCCGAGGTGCATATTACATTTTTTCGTCGACCTCTACATACCTTTATGAAAGTAAGTACTCGCATGTTTGCTGGCCTCAGCTACGTCCAACTCTTCGAACTGCAGACTCGATCAATTCTTGATTATTATGAACACTAATATTCACACCACGGTCTAAATTCACACGTAAAATCTAGCAGATTTCGTAAATAATTAATTTGACAACAGCAAATGACAGTTATTGTCACAGGCGCCTATGTATTAATTAAAACGTGGATTTACGAAAATGACTCAATCGCCGCTCTCGTACCGTGCCGTATCATAGTGATCACAGCGGACGAAAAGTGTTTGCGGACGAAAAGTACTTGCCTTCAAAAATAGTCGATTTTTCGACCGGAAATTAGTACGGAAAATGTCATTTTTTGCAGAGGTCGACGAAAATAATTATTTATGTACCAAGGACGAAAAACTGTCTATTATAGTCGAGCCTGCAAATTGATAGCCGAGGCGCAGCTGAGGATAGCAAGCAGGCGAGACAGTAGACAGTTTTTCGCCGAGGTGCATATTACATTTTTTCGTCGACCTCTACATACCTTTATGAAAGTAAGTACTCGCATGTTTGCTGGCCTCAGCTACGTCCAACTCTTCGAACTGTGGACTCGATCAATTCTTGATTATTATGAACACTAATATTCACACCACGGTCTAAATTCACACGTAAAATCTAGCGGATTTCGTAAATAATTAATTTGACAACAGCAAATGACAGTTATTGTCACAGGCGCCTATGTATTAATTAAAACGTGGATTTACGAAAATGACTCAATCGCCGCTCTCGTACCGTGCCGTATCATAGTGACCACAGCGGACGAAAAGAGTTTGCGGACGAAAAGTGTTTGCGGACGAAAAGTACTTGCCTTCAAAAATAGTCGATTTTTCGTCCGGAAATTAGTACGTAAAATGTCATTTTTTGCAGAGGTCGACGAAAAAATAAATTTAATGGACCCTTGGAATTTATCGAAGTTTTTTAAAATGTATCCCTGTTGCGGAATAGCAAATATTCATGTACCGTCTTCAAAATATTCCCTCATAGGTCCCTCATAGGTCTTCAGTACGATGCAAATGTATGGAATAAATTCATTATTTCTGAATATAAATATATTTTGGAAAATTCCTCGAACACGCCGATTTTCTTTTCTTATTGGCCAATTTTTGAAACCCACCCTGAATATACAGGCTGATTCACGGTGGATGGCACATTAGACGTTTCTGGTGAACCAGACAACGGATCACTTTGAAAATTTGATGGAAGGCATATTCGGACATTCTCTAGCCAACTAAAATATTTTTGACAATGCGGTGTTGCCGCTTCTATTAGAAAGCAGTAGCAACTTTGATTTTTCAAATAGAACACTCTGTATATAATATTATTTTTGGAATCTCCAACAATTGCCCGACAACTTTTCTTGATATTTCCCTATACCTATCTGTTACCGTTTTCGAAATAAAAATTAATTTCAATTTTTTTCTTCGAAAATCATGACTTCTAAAAATGCCGATATCTTTTAGTTAAGAAGTACTATGATATCGAAATTTGGTTTGGAGTTAGGTGATAATTGGACACTTCCCACACGTCAGCCTAATCTCCGTTACTTCAATACAGGGTGGTAAAAAAATACAGTTTTTTCGTTTGCTTGAAAAAGTTGCTGAAATTTGATTATTTTAAATAGAATACCCTGTATATTATTAAAAATTCGGAAAGCTGCTGAAATTTGCTTTCTTTCTATGTATATCATACCTATACCTAACTAGTCAAGTTTCGGACTTATGAGCATTTATTTGTGAAAATGTCCCTTCAGAATGGTATTTCCATTCGGTATTTGGTAAGCAGGCCATGATTACTATTTGACAGTAGCGTTGTGACATTCTCCTAATAATATCGACATTTTCGTCACTTCAGAAGTTGCAAATACCTTCAAAACGATGGAACAAAACTATTCAAACGAAGTTCTTATGAATTTTTTTATTATTTTTGGACAGTGTGACAAAATTATCAGCAGAACATGTAGAAAGTTCAATGAAATGTATCCGAATCTACCGCCAATGAACCTCAAGAAATTTATACGAATTCAGAACAATTTCAATATGTTTGGATAAACTTTAAAAAAGCACCAAGTAACTTGAAATTGGAAATATTGATATGAATAATTATAAAAAAGTAAAACAATCATGTGGAATATTTCAAAATATGTTCGAATCGCTGGCCGTTCACTTCCAAGCACTTTAAAATGCGGGTGTTGACTGCTTTCGTGGTGGCAGATCTGATTTCATTGGGATCCAAATCTTCAAATGTTTGGGCAATCCTTTCTAACAATTCATCTCTCGAACGCACGGGTATTTTGTAAACTTTTTCTTTAAACATTCCCCTCAAATAAAAAACTAATGGATTAAGATCGGGTGATCTCGCTGGCCAATTCCATGGTCCCAAGCGCCTTATCCACCGATCGTCAAAAAGTCTTTCCAGTTCTGCGCTCACTTCTCTTGTGCAATGTGCAGGAGCTCCGTCTAGTTGGTACCAACAGTTTCGATATTCTTCGAGTGGCAGATTATCCACGAAACTCTCTACAGTATTCTCCAAAATATTCAGGTAGCTTCTGGATGTTAATGACTCCTCGTATATCACGTACCTCAATTTGTTGTTCATCAACATGCAGAAGACATTAAAACTAAATTTTTCTTGAAATCCGGCTTCTTTTGTGACGTGAGGATTTTCACTGGACCAATAATGACGATTTTTTCTATTGAAAATCCCTTCTCTCGAAAATTTCGATTCATCAGTCCAAATAATTTTATTTAAAAAAAGTAGAATGCGTGTCAACAACATTTCACAAAATTCTACTCTCTGTTGAGGGTCTCGAGGCTTCATTGCTTGAATTTTGGTGAATTTATAATCATGTATTTTATGTCTTCGCAAGATTCTTTGAACCGATGAATATTTTATACCCAAATCTTCTTCAGCACTTCTTATCGATGACTCGGGAAATGCGTGAAAATATGCTAAGACATTAATCTGGTTGTCTTCAGAAGTTACGGGTCGAGGCAAGTTTCTTGGTGCTTTTAAAGTTGATCCAAATGCATTGAAATTGTTCTGAATTCGTATAAATTTCTTGAGGTTCATTGGCGGTAGATTCGGATACATTTCATTGAACTTTCTACATGTTCTGCTGATAATTTTATCACACTGTCCAAAAATAATAAACAAATTCATAAGAACTTCGTTTCAATAGTTTTGTTCCATCGTTTTGAAGGTATTTGCAACTTCTGAAGTGACGAAAATGTCGATATTATTAGGAGAATGTCACAACGCTACTGTCAAATAGTAATCATGGCCTGCTTATATATGTTTATATTCAGAAATAATGAATATATTCCATACATTTGTATCGTATTATATTTACACTCAAGGGAATTCAATTTGAATCCAAGTGTCCTTTTTCATCGCAGCATACTAACATTTCATGTACGTGTTGCGCAATCGTAACCTACGTCAACTATCTCTTGTAGTCTTGTAGTTCTCTGGGTCCCCAAGGACAGTATCTACGAGAATCGACATCAGAGGTGGCAAAGATAACACCTAACTAGGTATGTACCCTTCATCATTTTTGTGAGATTCATTCATTATCAATTTGAAATCGACTAATATCCCTGTCTAAGAACCCTAACACTCCAAATTTCAGAAATGAATTTTGACAGGCTGAAACCACGTTTTGTCTCAGATCAGGAAAAGTTAGAACCAGAAAATCAAGATCGAGAATGATTCTTCTCCTGTTAGCAGTCATCCAAATTGTTGACGCTCAGTATAACACCTATCAATAACTCGATATGAGTGTATTACCATGAGGAAGGTGGGATTAAAAACTTGATTGCAATCAATGGATTTCGTCAATAGCAAAAGATATGGGCCAGATTAAAGAATCCGTTGATAACATTGCCAGGATATTGAGTAACATATTTTTTCTCGTAGAAACTGATAACCCGAGAATGAAATACTTCAACGAAGAATTCAGTGAGCACATAAGATTACTGAATAAAATCAAATAAATGAAAATTATTACGAATCGCAATTTCATTCGAACTACTATAATGAAATATACAAAAGAGGTTCAATCAATTAAAAATCAAAGGAAAAATGAGGATATACGCAAAATACTTCATATACTTAAGAAAAAACCATTATTTATGAAAGTTATCCAATTTTTATTCCATACCAGTATTGCAAAGATTTGCCAAAATGAAAAATCTTCCAGAATTGAATCATTTTCAATTGCGCCAATTAAATGTTGATGATTTGAACATTGCTCAACATGAATTGAATCAACAGTTAGATCAGTGAAAATTGGAATTATGACATCAAGAAATGATCCACTTTCAAGTATCAAAGGAGCACTGCAGTCAAAGAATACCACTTACTCTGTATTACGCAAATTTTCATTCTCAAATTCGATAGGATATATAAAGGATTTTTCCGTAACAAACGTACTAGTAGAAAACCGACTGTGCTGTCACATGAAAAACAGTCCATAGTTACATCCTTTTGTTTTCGACTCAGAGCTGTCGTTTATTGATTTGTTATAAACGTTTAGTATAATAAACGTCAAATAAATGAATATTCTGGAACCTTTTAGACCGGGGGATAGTGACAGATTTTGGGACACGATTTTAGTCAGTATGCCTTTTGGAGGACAGTATTGTCCGTATATCCCCATGATAATAATGCATGAATCAAAGGGTCGTCGTAGGTTCTTCATATTGAAAAATAATAATAATTATTATAATTATTATTATTATTCGGGTACGATTTAAATCAGGCTGCCATGTGTTTCGTGATGATATAATAAAACTAAAATACTCGAAAAACCATTGGCAGGCCGTTAGGGTGGGTCCGAATGGCTGGTATGGTCACGTGAAATTGTATTTGAAAAAAGGAATTATTCGCCTATCCCAATGGTATGCCAATGGTTTTTCGAGTATTTTACGTCTATTATTTTATTACAAAACACATGGCAGCCAGATTGGAATCGTACCGAAACACATTATTTTTCGAAAATATTATTATTATTTTTTAATATGAAGAACATACGAAGACTCTTTGATTCATGCATCATTATCATGAGGATATACGGACAAAACTGTCCTCCAAAAGGCATACTGAACAAAATCGTGTCCCACAATCTGTCACTATTCCCCGGTCTATTTGGTGTGAATACAATTCAAGAAAAAATTAAACTACTCAAACACCAAAACTACGTCACAATCACACTCGACTCGCGTTTCGCCAACAAAGTTAGCATTTACAGGATCTAAAAGCTTACTAAAACCACTTATATTCTCCACTACTTACTTCTATTTATACCACTATTTCTTAATGCTGGACGTCAAATTATATATAGTTTGAGTGTGATTGCGACGTAGTTTTGGTGTTTGAGTAGTTTCCTTTTTTCTTGAATTGAACAAAAAACTTTTTTTTTAAAAAAAGGGTGACGATTTTATGACGTCTTTCGAACTCCTTCTATCCACGAATGTGTTAAGTGACTATATTTATCTCACAACTTTGGATCCGCTCAAAATGGGTTTGACTTGACTGGATCCGATACACCTAATCGATATATACAGTGTTCGGATTGAATTGAATCACTCAAGTCAATTCCATAAAATATAGGATTGGACCCAACCGATCGCCTTGAAGAGAAGTGAAATTACGAGATAAACGAGTTTGAAATTGACAAATGACAGGTAAAAGTAGCCAAATTCAGATTAGTGTTTATATTGACAATTGTCTCTCTCAAAATAGAGAGCAAAATAATAATTAAGAAAAGAAACGTATGGTCCAAAGAAGAGCGCTGATCCACAGAGCAACGATTCGTGATTTAATTCGCAGAACAGAAGAAATTTAAGGTTACGAAATTCGACATTTTGCTGTGAGTTAGCTTTTTTTCAATCGGATTGAAGAATAGGATTCTTCGATCCACTTAAATATTGCGATATAAACTGAAGGGTGGTTTCACTCGACTCAATGCTATTGAATTTGAAGCGGATAGAGATCGGATAGAGATCGTCCAGACGTATAATAAACAATGGTTTCACGGTGTGATACAGAAATGTCATTTTTCTGTCTGGCATTGACATTGTGAACGTCTGATCTCACATTGAATTCTACAATGTTTTTGCAGACATACATACATGTTTCAATAATGTATAGGGAGGAAACAGTCAGAATTTTATATTTTTTAAAGGCATTGACACATGTCTCTCGGTATTTAATTCCTGTCATACTCCACAGTGCTCTTTTCTGGGCTATAAAAACATCATTTGCTGATGGAGATTTGCCCCAAATACAGATTCCATAACGAATTCTACTTTCAGCTTCGGCATAATACAATTCAATCAATACTGTTATCAGATTCCTCAACTGATAAGATGTGGAGTTCAGGTGTGAGATCATAAGGTCACAATTGGGTTTTCATGTTGAACATTGATCTAAATATATACCTAAAAGTTTTACGGTATTATCATTTGTCTTGATCTCATGAAAGATAAGCTGTTCACATTATTTCTGTCTATTATGAAACCTAGTGGATTGTGTTTTTTCTATGTTCATCAAGAGGTGATTGGAACCAAACCATTCTTTAATTTGTTTACCCTCGTACTATATTTGTCCCTTAGAGATCTATACAGATGTATCATCAGCATAAATTGTAAAGGAGTTTGTCAATATCGTTCATATAAATAAGAAACAGACCGGGACCCAGGATTTAATCCTGAGGTACCCCAATGTTGATGTAGATTCCATAATGAAACTCAGGATGGTTGTTGTGTTAACAGGCTTGGTGGTTGAGGCAATTTCACAAGCACTTTCTTCAAATAAGGTGTTGCATTTGGTTTTCGTTCAATATAGTAGATACTGACTCGTTAAATGACCTGAATTTTATTTCGAGATCATCCATCTCAGTATAGTCCAAGTTCTCTGAGTAGTCTAAAAGTTGATGGCACTTCTGTTCGATAACAGTTCGGTCTGATTCCGAGGTAATTTTGGATGATTCATATAGAATGTGCTGGCACTTTTTTCTCATTGTATTCCAAACACTCACAAATCTTTTAAAAACTTCATCTTCCAATTTATGTTTTGCGGCTTTTTTCAGGGAGACTTCCACCTTACGATCACTCAGTCGGAATTCCCCCAAAGTAACTACCAATTTGTTGGTTTGTCCAGTGGACTCTTCAGATGCCGTTACAGTCAATATGCCATCATCGTCTAAGTGGAAGGTGACTTCTATCTTGACATCGCCTGCACGTTTACGAGGCAATCCTTCCAGCCGCAGTGTTCCAAGTGTATTATTGAAGACTGTGTTTTTTCTTTCTCCTTCGATTATATGGAAGGTACAAGCCTCCTGATCATTTATACATGTTCCGAGAGTTATAGTCGATTTGGCCGGTAATGAACTGTTTCTACATATGACAGTTGACATATAGTTTCCACTGGTTCTGATTCCTAAAGATAAGGGAGTCACTTCTGTTATTTTATATTGCTCAGCATTCGCAAACACGCTTTTGAGCATTTCTGCTTGCAGGCAAGCTCCAATGGCAACGGCTTCGTCCGGATTCAAATCTATTTTTAGTATATTTCTCTCAAATAGTTCTTCCAACACATTCCTGATTTTAGGTATTCTCGTTGAACCTCCAACCAGAACTACTTCTTGCACTTCTGATTTCTTCCATCCTGAGTCTGCTAGACCATATTCTACAATGTCAACAGCTTTTTGAAAAATATCTTTGTTCAAGCCTTCAAATTGTTCTCTTGTGAGTGATAGTTCTAAATCATCAGCACCATCATAGCACTCGATCAATAAAGAATATTCTTCAATGGTTGATAAGCGCTTTTTTAAATCCTCGCATTTATGGTGGAGTCTTCGATTAAACTTCTCATCTACGGGTGTATAAAAATGCTCGAATAATCTATAATCAATATTTCTTCCTCCCAACAGGGTGTCTCCGTATACAGATTTAACTTCAAATACTTTATTTTTCATTTCTATCAAAGAAACGTCCAGTGTTCCACCTCCCCAATCGAATACAACTAATTTAGCCTCTATGTTTTTATCCTTGACGTAATGGAGTGCACCTGCAGAAGGTTCCGTGATGAAATTAAGCAATTTGAGTCCAGCTAACTCAGTCGCCTTTTTAGTAGCTTTTCTCTGGGCATTGCTAAAGTATGCAGGTATGGAAATAACAACTTCGGTTACCTCATTTCCCACGTAGTCACTAGCTATCTTTCTCAAATATTTCAATATTTCTGCACTCACATCTTCGGGTGTTTTGATAATTTGTTCATCCTTTATATTCACTTGGAAAACGGCCTTGTCATCAGCCCCACGAATCACTGAGAACTGGACGTCCTTCTGGCAACGATATTTCGAAATATATTCATCATCGAAATGCCTCCCAAGAATCCGTTTTGAATCTGAAAAATATTTACAGTTTCAATTTTCTAAATATTCAAGGGTAATATAACAAGACCTTGATAAATAGTCGACTATTTTTATTGCATCTAAATTTCGACTGTATTTTATAATAATTTAACGAGACATTATTTTGGCATTAATAATCTGATTATTAATGCCAAAATAATGTCGAGTAAAATTAATAAATACAAGAGAAATTTAGCAGCAATAAAATAGTCGACAATTAATCAAGGTCGTGTTATATTTGTGAAGATTATTTCTTGAATCTACTTCTTTATATCAGTCATATGAATGAATGAAAATTAAACAATTTGGAATAATTTATTCAAAATATCAAGAACAAAGCACAAAATCTAAACAAAAACAGCACCATCTTTATAATTTATCAATTGAAATTAAAAACACAATTATTGTATGTGACATTTCCACCATGCGTAATTTGTGACATCTGTTCAGCTTTTGAAGAACTTGCAGTATTAACCGTAGAAGGTCCACATTCATTCTCTTATACAGCTTCAACACGATTGATTTTATTTGACGTTTAATATGTATTTATTTAGAGTACTGTCAGATGCTCAGGCTCCTTGATATGAGTATCATGCTGAATAGTCGGTGACTATTGTGCATCATGTAAATAGTCGCTAATAGAGCGTGTTGATTGGTCCTGTCAAACAGGAAACAAACGTATAATTGGTTGATGACTGATATTTAATATACGAAATAAATAAGCAATGATATAGCTATTCATGTACTAAGTACGATATTTAGATCCCAACGCCCGGAGGGTAACATTCACCCGAGGGCTTTTGGCCCGAGGGATGAATGTTGCCCGATGGGCGTTATATAGGATCTAGTAACGCTCATGGTACATAAAAGATTTTATTTTTCACGAAATAATTATCTCAAACGACGTTGTTCACTTCATAAATTTCTTCTCATATATTTACTGCGTTCTGGCGCCTACCCAAAAAAAATTAAAATTTTGCAGCTAGAGGGCGTTGAAATTACCCCCTGCGCAGATTAGACTATTTATTTTTGAATCCGTTAACAATATTTTCACTCGTTTCATTGTTGCTAATGTTGCACAATAATGGTTTTATAAAAAAATTCTTACCCCCCTTCTTCCCTCCAAGTCCTATTACGAAACGATAAAAAAAATCACGAGTGCCATCAAATGCATCGTCGAATTTTTAAATATGCCTGAATAAGGGGAATAGCAGTTTTTTATGATTATCCCTCTTCCCCACAAAGGGCACAAATCGAAGAAAATTTGGTGGATTTTTCTGAATTTTTGATATGATGCAGTTCAAGTTATTTGAATAGGAATTAATTGGGTGACAAACCCCAAAAATTAATAGTTTAATGCTAGGGGGCGTTGAAATTATACCTTGCTCAGAAGAGACTCATTATTATAGGCCGAAACAATATTTCGTATTTCAGTGCAGATTATGCTAAACAGTTGTGTAATTTTTCATAAAAAAAATCTAAAACCTTCCCCTTACTCTCCGTACTACGACGGCGTATTGGCGCCATCCTACCAGTATAGTTTTTTATTGATCTTTTCTCAAAATTTCAACTTTTTTTCTGAAAATTTCGACTTATTTTTCTCAAAAATTCTGACTTTTTTTCAGAATTTTTACTTTTAATCTCAAAATTCTGACTTTCTTTTTCTGAAAATTTCTACTTTTTTCTCAAAATTATAACGTTTTTTCTCGAAATGTCGGAATGAAGATTTATTCTCAAAATATTCTAAAAAAAAAATAGTGAGAATTTTGAGATCACAGTCAAAATTCTGAGAAAAAAAGTCAGAATTTTGAGAAAAAAAGTCGAAATTTTGAGAAAAAAAGACGAAAATTTGAAAAAAAGTAAAAATTTTGAGAAAAAAATTGAAATTTTCAGAATAAAAGTTAGAATTTTGAAATAGAAAGTCCAAATTCTGAGAAAAAAAGTTAGAATTTTAAGAAAAAAGTCGAAATTTTGGGAAAAAAAGTAGAAATTATGAGAAAAAATCTCAAAATTTTGAACTTAAAATTAATTCAGGCACCAATTCAAATTCCAAATTTTTTATGTCGAATTTTTATTTATTTTCAAGATTTTCGCCAATTAATCGATATTCAAATAACATGAACTACGCCCTACTAAGAAGTCAGCGAAATCCACCAATATTTTATTGAAGGGAGGGAATGGTGCAATTAAACAATTCCACGATTTCTTTAATTTGAACAGATTAAAATATTTATTTTGATAAAGCATTCACAAGTACCTAATCGAGAATTAATTTTTTTCATGTTTTAAAATAGGGGTTGGGGTAAAAAGAGTTTTTTTTCTATTACACTATTGTCCAGCATGATCTAAAGTAAAATACGTGGAAATATTGTTTCTGTCTATAATAATGAATAGTCTCTTCTGAGTAAGGTATAATTTCAACGCCCCCTAGCATCAAAACTATTCATTTTTGGGGTTTGTCACCCATTCAATATCTTTTCAAAATATCTTGAACTGCATTTAATTGATAATTTAGAAATATCCACCAAACTGTTCTCGTTTTCTGCCCTTTGAGGGAGGGGGATAATGAAAAAACTGCTTTTTTATTCAGGCATAGTTAAACATTCGACGATACATTTAAAGGCACTTAGGAAATATTTTTTGTGTTTCGTATTAAGAGTTGGGGGAAGAAGAGGGGGTAAGATTTTTTTTTTATAAAACAGCACAATATTGTGTAACATTTGCAACAATGAAACAAGTGAAAATATGTTTGAATGTTTTAGACGTTTTAGTAACTTGATTACTTATATTTTGGACGTCCATCATCTTAAAGAAAGATTTCTATCTCTTTCAAATTTTTCACAGCGTTTCAATTGCTTGAATCCGCAATCGTCTTCTGGTGAATAATGACAAAATCAGATGCTACTCGACCTTTTATAGGTCTATAATTAAAGTGTAATTACGGTGTAATTACGCGCGGTCTTGTGGCGCGCGTGGTTTCGCGCTTTTTCTCCCTCCAAAACGGTCCATGAGCGGTTTCCATACGTTTTTAATTTCCACGCTTGGTTGACTGAAGGCACTATTGGCTTCTATATAGGTGGTTTCCATAAATTTCCGTTTGAACCAATGTTCCTCTCTATGAAGAACACTAGCTTCGTCCCAAAGAATTCGATGGTGTTTTATACAGGCGTGGTCAGCAATTCCCGATTTTGGAGTTTCCCCTCGTTGAGTCCACTTTTTGTGTTCGGCTATTCTTACTACAATGGCCTCTTGGTCTCTCCGATATAGGAATCTCCACATTCACATGAGACTTTGTAAATACAGTTTTTTTTTTGATTCTGTTGTGTTCTCTGGTTTCGTCTTGGTGAGGAAGCTTCGTAAGGTATTGCCGGATTGAAAGCAACTCTTGATGTTGTATTTATTTCCGATCCTTCTGATCTTCTCGGAGATACCCCTGATGTAGGGAAGAATGAGAACGGGGTTTTGTGGTCTTTCTTCGGTTGTCTTGGTCTTTTCGAATTGTTTCCGAACTTCTTCTATGAGTTTCTTGGAGTATCCGTTTCGGCGTAGGTCCTGTGTAGGTCGGCGAAGATGTGGTTAATTTTTGCCTCCAATAACTCCTGGTTGTTGCAAATAGACATTGCTCTCTCCACCAACGTTCTTACGATTCCCTTTTTTGTGGAGTTTGGGTGATTAGAGCCGTAGTTGAGGTACTGTCCTGTGTGTGTTTTCTTCCTGTAAACAGAGGTGAGGATTCCAGTGTCTGTTCTCTCAGCTTTCACATCGAGAAACGATAGGGTACTATTAGTTTCCTTTTCCATTGTGAATTTGATTGAATCCCTCATGTTATTCATTCTGGAGAAGAATTCCACAAGGTGTTCATCTCCATGGTTCCAAATGATAAAGGTGTCGTCTACGTATCGGGAATTGCTAACCACGCCTGGCACAAACACCACCGAATTCTTGGGACGAAGCTAGTGTTCTTCATAGAGAGGAACATTGGTTCAAACGGAAATTTATGAAAACTACTTATATAGAAGCCAACAGTGCCTTCAGTCAACCAAGCGTGGAGATTAAAATCGTATGGAAACCGCTCATGGACCGTTTTGAAGGGAGAAAAAGCGCGGAACCACGCGCGCCACAAGACCGCGCGTAATTACACCGTAATTACACTTTAATTATAGACCTATAAAAGGTCGCGTAGCATCTGATTTTGTCGTTATTCACCAGAAGACGATTGCGGATTCAAGCAATTGAAACGTTATGAAAATTTGAAAGAGATAGAAATCTTTCAACAATTAAGATGATGGACGACCGAAATATAAGTAATCAAGTGAAAATATTGTTAAGGATTCAGAAATAAATAGTCTAATCTGTACAATAGGTAATTTCAACGCACCTAGCAGCAAAATTGTTATTTTTTGGGTTGGCGCAATGGTAACATTGGTTGAGAATTACTTGGACTACATCATACCCATAATTCAAGAAAATCCTCCGGGACCCAAATTCCATAAGGAGTTTGCGGGGTCCTTTCCAGACGCTTTCTTTATACTACGGTGATTGATTTCTCATGATTCTTTTTTTGTTTTTACGAAACTCCCAGGATTTTGGAGATAACCCCTCAAAAGCAGAGCTTGTGCGAGCATGAGAGATCAAGGACCTACAACTTCTATAAAAGTGGATTCTGAACCACTTCAGCTCCGTGACAGTAGATGGGTAAGAACCTCAGATCAATAACTAAACATAGATGGGCCCGATGCTTCGTAAACATCATATTCACAACTTTATTTATTTACGTTAACCTGTCATCCCTAATGTTTTCAAACATTGACGCCCTGTTGTCAAATTGGTAAAAAAATATGATTTTTGTAGGAACCTACCAATAAATGCATAATCAATTACATTTTATATTCAGATGTATTATTCTAAAATTTCTAGAGAATTTTTTATATCCAGAAAGGTGTCAAAAAATTACCAAAACGGAAGGAACTGATGAAATTTTAGGCACTCTGAAAATTTTCAGTGGTTACTAGAATTATTTTACTCTTGGCAACACCGCTTGTGACACTTGTACCTTGTCGTTTTGTGTTGAAGTGTTGTTAGAAATTTTCCTGTGTGTTTTCGTGGTTTTTTGTCCTGCTTAAACAACTTAAAGTTACATTCGGAATATTTTTCAAAATAGTGCAGTGGTTTAGTGAGGCACAATGTCGAAATACTGCTTTGTTTGCAAAACAAATGATAGCAAACAACAGTAAACAACAGGTGAGGTTCTAGTGAAGTCGAATGCACGATGCAAATCATGCAAACGTATTCGTCAAATATAATATTGTAGGACAAAGAAACTCATTCAAAATTACAGAAACGAAAAGCCTATGGCAAAGTGGTGAATTCCTCAATGTTTGTTATTTATTTATTTATTATTATTATTACCCAAACAGGCTATTGTAGCCTAATTACATGGATAATTCTGATAACATTACAAAATTAAAAATAATAATAATTTTTTTAAATCAACTAAATTCCTATACAGAAATAATTATAATGTTATGAGTTATAAACCAGAATTGCAGGAGAATATGTTTCCTCGAATATTGAAGAATTTGTCAGAGAGCTATATTCACTATATGATTTAAAATGCGTGTACGATAAATATCTGTAAGCAGGGGGAAAAAACAATGAGGCTTATGAGAGGAAAATTGAATTTATTTTCCAATAATATTGACATTGTTGAAATTCTAATAGGACAATTAATGATATACCAAAGGAATTGCTTAAAATTTTTGGAAAAATCATTTCTTTGAGGAAGAGCCTTTATCAAACCATAGTTATGCCTTGGTAAGGGCAATACTTCAATTTTTTTTCAAAATCCGATTATACAATGAATTGTCAATAAGCGGAACTGACAAAGTAGAAAGGGTCAAGTTTTATTTAAAAATCAATAAATACCAATTGTTGAAATCCTTATGTACTGAGCTTTTTTGAGAATCATTCAATATTATATTTGACGAATAAGTTTGATTGCATGATTTGCATCGTGCATTCGACGCCACTGGAACCTCACCTGTGGAATGTTTGTTTACTATCATTTGTTTTGCAAACAAAGCAGTATTTCGATATTGTGTCTCACTAAACCACTGCACTATTTTGAAAAATATTCCAAATGCAACTTTAAGTTGTTTAAGCAGGACAAAAACCACGAAAACACAAAGGAAAATTTTAACAACACTTCATCAACACACTTGCACTTGCAATTGCGTCCTCTGATTCTTTGAGGAATGTTGCACAAATATCTGTTAGATTTAATTCAATCCCCGTCGTGGTTTCAGACAGGAGAGTAGTTGTTTTCTGACAGGTACTTGCCATATAAATGAACTGGTCCAAAATTTAGGAAGGATCATAATCAACAGAATAAACAATTTTTACAAAAAAAGGAAATGGTTTCTGAAAAAATAGATGGAAAAGGTTTCTTAACTCATAGGGCCAGTTGCATGAATTATTTAACAGAAAAATAAATATTTGATTTGATGATTACTATGGCAACGCATGTCTAAGCTCACCAGTTATGTTACCTACGTTAACAGAAGGCTTTATGCAACTGGTCCATATTTATTCAAATATTCTTCAGAAAAGAAAACTGTAGGTCACAATGAGCTTATGACAAGAGGCATAAGATGTCCGGAGGACTGCTCACTGCTAATATCCTATACAATAGGAAAGTTGGGTCGAAAATCCATCAGAAAACAACTACTTTCCTGGCTAATGCCACGACGAACATTGAATCACATCTGATGAAATTTCCGTGCAGAGTTCCTACAAGGTTCTCTCTGCAATTGCTTGGTTGCATGGGAATGTCCGAATGTTTCGATGAACATTCCCATGCAACCAAGCAATTGCAGAGAGAACCTTGTAGGAACTCTGCACGGAAATTTCATCAGATGTAATTCAATGTTCGTCGTGGCATTAGCCAGGAAAGTAGTTGTTTTCTGATGGATTTTCGACCCAACTTTCCTATTGTATAGGATATTAGCAGTGAGCAGTCCTCCGGACATCTTATGCCTCTTCAAATATTCTTATTGATTCGTTGAAACTTGATCTACACAACATAAACCCCCAGACTCCAAACTTGAAATATAGTCAAGGAACTTGTTACCTCTCTCGAATTAATTACTTTAGACCATAAATAATGCTTTATTTTTGATAGCTGAAAACTCCTAGAATCCAACTAAGGAAAGAATATCATCATAAATCACAAAACTAATCCGCTATCTTGAATCCCCAAATTTTGATAAAAAGTTATTTGCTACTAACCCCCGCCTTTTTATTGACCCTAGGAATTTTAAGACAAAACCGTGAAATAACTTGTTGCTGCTCACAGGTACTGCATTTGCAAAAGTAATTTTGACCCCCTTGCGTGGAAGGCAAACGCTCCAACACCACGACCATTTCGCTTCGTATCGTATCCGACTTATCCGCTACAGTTGTCTTCTCGACTGTATGGAGTGTATACAGAAAATAGAAGATAAACTAGTACTTGGAATGTCGAAAAAAATTCCCAACAGTTACCAATATAAAAATTCATACTAAATGAAAGAAACTTACCTCTCAAACAGTTCCCTGGGCACCTCGGTGACAATTCATCGGCAATTTTTCCAACATGCACTGCCCCTGATTTAGGATCGAAGTAAACTATGGAAGGAATAAGTCGATTTCCACTCTCATCAGGGACCATTTCTGCTTTTCCATTTCTGTATGCGGCAATGCAAGAAAAAGTTGTACCCAAATCGATACCAATAATAGGTATTTCGTCAGACATCTGCAAAAATAATTGATCATAGTGTTGCTTCACATAGACAAATTTTGGAATAGACACTTAAATAGCTCCTAATTAGCTAATTAACAAAATATTAATTCGCCGTACTGCTCTGCTAACATTTTGTTAAGCTAGCAGAACATCTCATATAGAATAGAATAGAAGAGAATAGAATAGTTTGATTTACTTCTGACAGTAACGTAAATGGTGTAAAAACTGTAAAAACAACAATAGAAAGACTGTGGAAGACTAACAAATGAACGAATAAATAAACAAACAACATCAATTACAGACACAAAAAAATTGTATAATTATATAAATATATCAACCTTTTAAATCAAAGCGAAGCAGCAGAGAGATGTTTATTAGTACAAAAATGAATTCTGAATTCATTGACACAATAGAAGCATTGCCCAAGCAAATATTTTTTTAATTTTTTTTCTTGAAAGTGTTCAGACTGAGCTCTTTAAAATATTGAGGTAGAATATTGAATAGAGAAAAATCTAGGGTATTTTTTCGTGTATTATGTTCGTGAATATGAGATTGTTTTGTCAAGGTTGATTGCTTTTTATGTATTTCAATCAAAACATAATATAGAAATAGAGTTGGTAGTGGCATAATTCCAAGTTTTTTGAACTTCTCTTGACAGCTATCCCGGTACCCAATATTAGCCAGAACTCGCACAGCTTTCTTTTGCATCCTAAATATCTGAATGGCGTAACAAAATGGCCGTCCGGGTGTAGACATCGTTTATGTGAGCTCCGAAGAAATTGAGTTATTTCTGTGAAATTTTAACATTCGAAGCGGTTAGTTTTGGATCACAATTAGTAAAAGTGTTCGTAAAGAGAATAGTGCAATTTGTGTGGCCCATTCTTTCAATTAAAGCGAATAACTTGATAATAATTACAATCAAGAAATCAAAAGTCTGTACATTGCTGCCAGATTTTGCCTAGATATTTCCTGACAATGAGTCAAAAAACAAGAAGTGGAAGTGTAACAGGAGTGGTGGACGAAAATATGATAGAATCCATTATCTTGAATAAAATTTTGCCAAAGATAAACACCAAAATTGAGGAACAAATACAAAGTATTAGTAAGAACTTTGAGTCTATAGAAACAAAATTAGATAACTTGTTATCAAGATTTACCAATATGGAAATAGAAGTGAAGGCAAATAAAGAAGAAATCCGAAAAGTTGCTGACCAAGTGAATCAGATTGAATTAAAAAATAGGGAAAATTCACTAATTGTATCAGGTATACAAGAAGAGGAGAAAGAGAATCTATTATCTAAAGTGCTATGCCTATTTAATGACGCCATGAAAATTAAATGCGCTCACTGGGAAATTTATAATATATATAGGATTGGTAAACATAAAGAAGGACAAACATTTCCGAGGTCAGTAATTGTTTCTTTTGTGTCACTACTGAAGAAGAAAGAAATATTCAGTGCAAGAACAAACTTAAAGGGTTCACCCGTTTTTGTTAATGAAAATTTAACAGATGGGGCATACAAGCTCTTGAAAGCCGCAAAAGCAAAATATGGAAATCATTCAGCATGGTCAATGAATGGCAGAATTTTCGTGAAGAGTGACAACGCTGTCAGGCTGGTTCAGAATGTGAAGGACTTGACCAAATAGAAGACAAGAACTCTTATCAAGAACGATTCTTTTTTGCAGGAATATTTTTGTTTTGCTTTCTCTCTTTCAGTTCAATGAATAAATCTGGTCGTTGTTGAAGGCCTCATTACACGATGGGAAAGACTTATTGTAATTTAAAGTATTTGAAAATGGCTTTCACATATTTCTTATTCCATATAATATTTTATTACACTTATTTTTTCATTTATAATTTATTTTTAAGATTTGGAAGTAATGATTAGAATTAACCGCCCTTCAGGTAGGGTTCACTTCTTAATATGCAGAAACAAATTTTATTTTTTTTTCTCTGTACTTGACTGAAGAACTTATATGATGAAAAATTTTTATTTTAATTCCTCTTCTAACATAACCAACGGGCTTGTTAATTAAAAATATTTGAATGTGAAGTATTTCGTAATGAATTGTTACTTACTTTTTGATATGAAATATCTTGATTAAAATTCCGCTTTGCGGCAGTAATCCTGAATTTAAATTAAATTATTTTAGGGTAGAGTGCGAGTTCACATAAGACTGAATATGTCGAAACTTATTAATATTTATTTCCAAAACTGTAGAGGATTGAACACTAAATGTTCTGAATTTTTTAGGAACTCATTGATTGGTGATTTCGATGTAATAATAGCAGTGGAAACATGGTTACAGGATGGAGTGAATGATGGAGAGGTGATAGATTTAGGAATTTTCAACTTGGTAAGATGCGATAGAAATTTAGAAATTACAAATAAAAAAACCGGTGGTGGTGTTTTTCTAGCAATTAAAAAACAATATAAAGTATTAAAAGTTATTAAAAAACATACATTTTTTGAGGCAGTTATAGTTGAAGTTAAAGCAAATGGTTGCAGGTACATTTTTTGTGGGGTATATATTCCTTCTGGAAGTTTAATCAACGTGTATGAATCAGTTTTTGAATTTTTACAAAATAATATAAAAATATCCGATAATTTTTACCTTTTTTGAGATTTTAATATACCTGATATAACTGGAATTAATTATAATAAAAACATATCAAACGAAATTCTTGAGAGTTTTCATGATTTTATGGATTTTAATGGCTTCATATTATATAATAACATAAAGAACAATCATGGAAGAACATTAGATTTAGTAATCTCTTCGGAGAATAATTTATATAATTGTACAGTTAATAGAGATTTTGTGCCAATTGTTAAAGAAGATGAATATCATCCTGCTCTTGAAATTTGTATTAAAAATATAACAAATGGGGGGATCTGTAAAAACATAAATAATATTACTGAAAACTGTATAAGATACAACTATAAAAAAGCTAATTTTCTTACTTTAACAGAGCGCACCAGAGATACAAGTTGGGATATGGTACTGAACGAAAAACTAGATGTGAACCGAGCTTTAAATCATTTTTATAGAATTTGGAATAACATTATAGAGGATTGTGTGCCAAGATATGTTCATTACAAAAAAAACAAAAAGTATCCCATTTGGTTCACAAACGACATAAAAAGTAACTTAAAGGAAAAAGAAAGATTTAGAAAACTAAAAAATATTTCCAGGCATTTTAATGATAAATACATAGAATTGAGACGAGAAGTAACCAAGCTTATAAAAATTGAAAAAAAGAAATATATTAATAAATTAGAGCAGGAAGTAACTGCGGATATAAACAATTTTTGGAATTATATAAAGAATAGTAGGAAAAATTCTAATAGTGATAAATTTATATATAACGGAGTAGAGGTAACAGAGGAAAAAACTGCAGAATCATTTGCAACATTTTTCTCGTCAGTGTATGCTGACAAAAAAGCCTCTTACAATTTGCTTTTTAATTCTGATTTGGACGTAACAAATAATACATTCGTACTTAATTCAGTTAGTGAGTTAGACTTTGCTGTTGCACTAAAAAAGCTAAAACCCAAAAAATCGGAGGGGACTGATGGAATACCACCTTATATGTTAAAGGCCTGTGGTGAGTGGGTAAGGCAGCCTCTAATTCATATTTTTAACATTATTTTAAAAACTAGTATATTTCCCTCAGCTTGGAAAACAGGATTGGTATGTCCCGTATTTAAAGCTGGTGATAAAATGAATATCGAAAACTATCGACCTATTTCAATTATGTGTGCCCCTGCCAAACTTTTTGAACAGATATTATACTGTAAATTGTATACACATGTTGAAAATTATATAGTACCTCACCAACATGGATTTGTCTCAAAAAAATCATCTAATACTAATCTGTTTCTTTTTAGTAATCATGTATTTGAGTCAATGAAATGTAAATCTCAGCTTGATGTTATATATACGGATTTCAGCAAGGCATTCGATAAAGTAGATCACGACATATTACTAGAGAAATTGGGTAGTTTTGGATTATCGTATAACCTACTTCGTCTATTCAAAAGTTATTTAGAAAACAGATATATAATGACTAAACATAACGGAAACACATCAGGGAAATTTGAGGCAAATTCTGGAGTGCCACAAGGCTCCAACCTTGGACCTCTTCTTTTTGTACTTTTCATTAATGATTTGCCTAAAGCACTAGTATCATCAAATGGCCTTATATTCGCAGATGACTTCAAAATATTTAAAAAGATAGAAACAGTGAGAGATTGTGTTATGTTACAGAAGGACATTAATAGAGTATTTGAATGGAGTTATAAAAATAAATTATTTTTCAACCTAGGCAAATGTTCTGTTTTAACAATAACGCGTATTAAGCAACCATGTCTCTTTAATTATTTAATGGGTAGTCAAAGCTTGCAACGCTGCACTGAAATCAAGGATTTAGGCATAACTTACAACAGCACATTCTCATTTGTCATACACATTGAAAATATTTTGAAGTCAGCTAATAAAATGTTAGGTTTTATAATAAGACAATCTCATATTTTTAATAATATTAACACACTTAAACTTTTGTACTATAGCTTGGTTAGGAGCAAGTTAGAGTTTGGCTCACTAATTTGGTTCACGGAAACTCAAAGTAATTTAAACAAATTAGAAAAAATTCAAAATAAATTTTTAAGGTTACTCTATTTTAAAAAACATCACGTATACCCTGACTACCAGACAATAAGAAGTACAACTCTAAGGAATGAATTTAAGATATTATCTCTATAAAATAGAAGACAACTCTCAGTATTGGTATTTTTATATAATATCATAAATAATAGAATTAACTCCCCTGAACTTTTGTCTTTAATTAGATTTAACGTGCCACCTAGAAGAATGCGCCAGGTTCCAATGTTTAATATTCCTCCATCATTTAACATCTCGAGATCACCTACGGTAAACATGTTTCGACTTGCGAATCAATTCAATGCATTAATAGATCTAGAATGGACAGTTTCTACCAGAGTTTTTCGTAAAACAATCTTGGAGCATTTAATATCTATATCTCTGTGAAGACCTTTGAAGGTTGTATCAATCCTCATACAATTCAATTAATTTAGGAAAAACCATACGAATATAATTATATATTTACACATAACTATTTTTCTTAAGTGTCTACATTTTGTGAATTTTATAATTTCTGAAAATTTTATTTTATTATGTATCATGTACTTTGCACAATGTACCCAATAACATTTTATTCATGTAATAAAACCGTAAGGTTTGTATGAATAATAAATAAATAAATAAATAAATAAATAAACATGAATTTCCCCAAAGTTGTACACCATAACTAATATGGGAGTGAAACAGTGAAAAATATGTGGTTCTTAATATACAGGGTGTCCCAACGAAAACTTTCCACCCGGATTTACTGGGAAATGACAAATTATTTTCGGAAACGCGAAAACAGGTCGATTTTAATTTCTAGGGGGACACATGTTAATAATGGATTTAGTCGAGCAACTTCATCCCCCTGACGGGGGCGGCTACCCCCTTGCGAATCATCTTAGGGAACGTGGGTCGAGTGATACATCATCTTAAAGCTTTCTTTATTCTCTATCCAAACGTCTATAATTTTTTCAAAATCGAATGAATGGTAATTGAAATTAGTGTTGTTGACAGGTTCAATGTAAATAGTCAATATCTTACCTGTTCCTATTCAAATTCAATTTATGAACTATTTTAAGACTCAATGAGTGGACAGATAGACAATGGCAACATCCCATCCGGTCAGGTAACCCAGTCACCCCACGAAAAACGAAAACAAATTAGTCAAAATAAAGTAAGTAGCCAGGCTGGGACTATTAATTGCGAAGATCTTTCAACCAAGTATCAGTTTTATGTCGCTATTCGCGAATACAACATTACAAGCGGAATATGCCCACCCCAATTGTGAGCGAAATGTCCAAAGGAACCTCCTCCACAGAGGTGAACCGACCACGGCACTGAAGCCCGGAAACCATATTTCTTAGTTTTTGTTCTGTTGACTTTTTCATAGACAAAAAATAACTCCAGAAGTATTGGAAAACATTCGTAATAGTTTCGAAAGTAGACTTTATCATTGTATGGAGGTAGGAGGGGCTCATTTCGAGCAACTAATAAATTGAATTTCGATAAGAACAGGTACGATATTGATTATTTAAATTAAACCTATTACCACACTAATCTCAATTACCAGTCATTCGATTTTGAAAAAATATAAACGTTTGGATAGAGAATGACGAGAGCTTTAAGATGATGTATCACTCGACCCAAGTTCCCTATGATGATTCGCAATGGGGTAGCCGCCCCTGTCAGGGGGATGAAGTTGCGTGACTAAATTCATCACTGACATGTGTTCCCCTAGAAATCAAAATCGACGTGTTTCAGCGTTTCCGAAAATAATTTGTCATTTCCCAGTAAATCCGTGTGGAAAGTTTTCGTTGGGACACCCTGTATATGCATTGGTGATGTCTTTCAATTGGCGAAGAGCAAATAGAGAACCCGCGATTTTTCTCTTCAGTTGGGAAATATGTGCAGACCAGTTAAGTCTAATGTAATGCGTAGTAATTTACCCTGATTCGTTTCACAATTGGAGATTACTTGATTATTAGTAGAAATCTGGATGTTTTGTGTCTTTTCGCCATTAAGTTTTAGCTTGTTTGAATGTTTTAGATGATGTAGTTACTTGATTACTTATATTTCGGACGTCCATCATCTTAATGGTTGAAAGATTTCTATCTCTTTAAAATTTTTCACAACGTTTCAATTGCTTGAATCCGCAATCGTCTTCTGGTGAAAAATGACAAAATCAGATGCTATGCGACCTTTTATAGGTCTATAATTAAAGTATAATTACGGTGTAATTACGCGCGGTCCTGTGAATGTGGAGATTCCTATATCGGAGAGACCAAAAAGTGGACTCAACGAGGGGAAACATCAAAATCGGGAATTGCTGACCACGCCTGGACAAAACACCACCGAATTCTTTGGGACGAAGCTAGTGTTCTTCATAGAGAGAAACATTGGTTTAAACGGAAATTTATGGAAACCACCTATATAGAAGCCAATAGTGCCTACAGTCAACCAAGCGTGGAAATTAAAAACGTATGGAAACCGCTCATGGACCGTTTTGGAGGGAGAAAAAGCGCGAAACCACGCGCGCCACAAGACCGCGCGTAATTACACCATAATTACAAGTGAGTAAAATGACTGGAAATATTTCATTTGCGTAGTCAATTTAATCATGCATTCGATAAATAATAGGGAGAAAATCTAAAGAATTATTTGGAGCACAAAATAAAAAGAGGCAAATGAAAACATCCTTTTGAAAATTCAGAAATTTTGCACAGTTTCAGATAATACCCTGTAGCGATTTTATACGGACAACCTTATGTTTTGAAAAAGTACGAGATTATAGCTGGAGGACTGGGCTAGCGAACAGTGTTTACAGGATTCAAATTGTCCAATGCAGAAAAAAGTTATTCATATTTTAATATGGTCAAAATTTTGGGGTGCGACGAAATTAGCGTTGAGTAGTTTAGTTTGATTTTATCGCATCAGTTTTCAGTTTGTTAATTCAATAGGCTCCAATAGGGGCGCTACTTTGGGATTTGCACACTAGCAGACAAACCTGTAGAGCCGGCCCTGGATTAACGACACGACAAAAGGATGACTTCCATGTTCCTTTTGCAGGATTGAATGTTTGACAAATTCGCCATATTATATGGGTATAAAAATGTACAATGCACTTCCCAGCTCAATTAAAGATTGTGATAATGAATGTCGAGCTGGGAGAACATTTATTAAAAAAGAAGTGGCACAATATTTCGGAATACAGCACTCAAATAGCTCCTAATTACCTCATAGTCATCCAATAATAAAAAATAAATTCAATTCAATTCAATTCAATTTATTTTTGGTCCATCGAGCTGAATAGCTATAGGACAAGTCAGGTTGTACATATAAAATTTTGTAATAAAATTACAGAAAATTGACAATACAGCAAACATTCACAAGAACATAAATATATAAAAAATCTATCTATCACAGTATAAAATTGTCGAAGTAATCCTTCATGCTATAGGGGCAGAGGTTGAGGAGAAGTAGTTTGATTTTATTTTTGAAAAGTAGCAGGCTATCGATCTTTTTTATTTCTTTTGGAAGAACATTATAAACTCGTAGCCCCAAGATATCTGGTGTTTTTTGGGATAATGTGAGACGAACGTTTGGGATATGAAAATCATTTTTTTTCCTAGTGTCATGGTTATGTATGGATTCATTCGTGGTTAATTTTTCCCTCTGTCTGTGAACGTAGATCAAGAGTTCATATATATATATAACCCATAAAATGGGAGTATTCTATAACGTTTGAACAATTCCCTACATGAGGTTCCATATGGGACATTTGCTAAACATCGCACAATTCTCTTTTGGGCTACAAAAACATTCTGAACGCTACACGAGTTTCCCCAAATGATTATTCCATAAGTAATTCTACATTGAATTTTACCAAAGTAGAAGAGTAACATTCCATGAATATCCAAAATGGATTTTAGAGATCTTAATTGATAACATTTAGTGTTCAATGTTTTAGCTAGTGCTTCACAGTGAGTATTGAATGATAAATTCTGGTCCAATTTGACACCTAAGAAAGTAATACATTCCTGTTTATCTATTGTTTCGTTATTTATTTCTATATCTAAATTTGTGATTTTATAATTTTGCCTCGTGTGGAAGTTCACATGACTGGTTTTGGAAGCATTTAAGAACAATGAGTGTTCGTAAGACCACTTGCAGAGTGACTTGCATCAGGAGTTAATTTTATCTTGTATTTGAGCTGAGGATTTGTCTGTGAATAAAAGCGTGGAATCGTCCGCATAAAGACAAGTATACGCATCTTGGAGCACTAGAGGTAATTCATTGATATAAATGATAAATAATATAGGGCCCAGCACAGACCCTTGGGGGACCCCTATTCTACTAGAAAGTAGGCTAGAAATGTGCTCTGTTTTCACATTATCCTTTTTGTGAATAATCTTAACCTGCTGAAGCCGTCCGTTCAGGTAGGAGAAAAACCATCTTTGACTGATGCGGAGCTAGTATCTTATAGTTTTTGTTCCGTTCTTTGAAACCGTCATTAAATTCACGGTTTCGAAAATTCCAATAATTTTTGTCTGTCACTTCTTCAATGTAAAGGACAAAAAAAGTACCCAAGAAACGAAACAAGCAGAAAACCCATCATTCAATCGCAATGCTTGGAATCGAATGTGTTGTTTTTACATGAATGACTGACAGACGAATAAGGGCCGGTCTTTTCACCTCAAAATAAAGTCTCTGATAACTATCTATCGGATGAACTTCACAGGTTTACATATCCTTATCTGATAGATATAGTTATCTGGGACTTATCTATTGGTGAAAAGACCGACCCTAACGCACACTATTTTTCTATTTTTGTAACAAGTATAAAATTGCATTTGAGCTTTTATCGACTTAGATGACTACGTTTTCAAACAGAAGACACTTATTTTGAATAACAATGTTTTTTTCAAAAACTTACCTTTTTTCTCAGATGGGATCGATCCTGTTGAATCGAATGACAAATACCTACAAACAGAGTATCTGATGACACGTTTACTTTGAGTGGCATGATGATACAATGATAAGATAATATGTAATTTGCACCAGAATTTATGAACCTCAGTCCTCGACATCCAAGCAACTTCTTCAATTTAAGGTTTTGTATACCCTTTGATTTCTGTAATTGGGATGTGAACATTGTAGTGCTGCCTCAGAGTGAAATATATCTCATTGCAGCTTCTTTGATACATTGGCTATCCAACAACTGAACGTTCCTGAAGTATTTAATCAGGAAGCAGATGATGTTTGGGATGCCTGCTGAATTTTTTTGAGCAACATTAATCTTGTTTGTCCAGGAGTACATGAACCAGTTTTGTCTATAACGTCTTGAGTAAGCACAATTTTCCAAGGAAAATATCTGACTTTTGAACGTTGTATCGAATGTGTAAAGAAAGTACAAAATGTTTAATTACTTCATTTTTCACTTGTCCATTACTGCTTTATAATACCTTGGCAATGGTTGCTATTAACAGACCCATAACGCCCGGGGCGTTATGGAGGGCATTATTAATCATAACGTCCGGTAAATATTTTTTTCTGTAGTTCAATAAATTAATTACCCAGAAGAGTTTTATTTATAACTGTACAGGGTGTCCCAAATTCGAACATCATCATTGGGATCTCGGAAACCAGAAGAGATACGAGGTAGGTTAAATGGAGGCAAAGTTGCGCTAATTGAAACGCCGCTTTCATATTTGAAAAATTCCGAATACTTCCGAAGATTTTTGGAAAAAAACGATTATTCGCGATTTCATTTTTATATTTTTGTGATTCTATTTGAATAGATATAACAAAACAAATTTCACATTTTCATTGCTACTTTTTCTGTTCTACAAGATGGTGTTATCAGATTTTCAAACAGACGTTTCGTATTTGAGCAGCCATCATCAACTTTGTTTTTTTAAATACGGCCCTGGATTTTTTATTATAGATTTTAAAGGTTTCTAATCTCCAAAAACAAATGATGTACCGCACTTATTCTAAAAGTTTATATTAATAGCATTTTTCATAAGAACTCATGAGTTAGAGAGAGACAAAAATTAGATTTTTAATAGAGTTAAAACAAACTTTTTTTGCAATAACGCACTGCATAAAACTCAAAAACTAACATAAAAGTGGGTGGTTATTAAATAATATAACTGAAGTGTCATCCATCAAACTCTAGGCCCTAGGCTATATTTACAAAAATAATTGCATTTTATCAAAGTGGCTGTGCGTCATGCATTCTGACTATCTTAGTTCATTTGTTAATGTTTAAATTATCCAATATTTTGACAGTTTCCTACGAACAGTGAACTGTCAAAATATTGGATAATTTAAACGAAAATGACTTTTTCTAACGAAGAAACCCGAGACATGATAAGGATTTATTATATTTCGAATCGAAATTCAAAAACGGCTTGTGAGCGTTATTTGTTGGAATATCCAGAAAGAAGGCAGCCGCATTATAGGTATTTTGCTAATATTGATAATAATTTAGCTCAGTACGGAAGTTTTTTTAAGCCAAGGGTTGAATATGGAACACGAATCGATCCAGAAGAGGAATAAATTATCTTGAACACTGTAAGTTTGAAAACTGTTACAAAGTAGAAAGTAAAATGAATAATTTTAAATTATTTTTTAAGGCCAATAATAATCCTCGAGCTTCAGTTAGAGTTTTCTCAGAAGAAGTAGGATTACCGCGAATGAGAGTTTGGAGAACTTTAAATAAGCGTGGATATAAACCTTACAAAATCCATATTAGTCAAACACTAAGACCTGGCGATGCTAAGAGACGATTAGAATTTTGTAACTGGTTGCAAAATAAAATTAATGAAAATGATGACTTCCTAAATAAAACTATATGGACAGATGAATGCAGTTTAACAAACATAACGAACACTATTGGTCAATAGAAAACCCAAGGCAAATTTAAGAAGTAAGACCTCAGGGACGACAATCATTTAACGTTTGGGTCGGTATGTGGCACAAGAAAATTATCGGCCCGTTTTTTATTCAAGGAAAATTAAATTCCGATAGATATGCAGAATTAATAAGGACCAATATATTGGATTCCTTAATGGAAGAACCTTTGGGCGTATTACGTCAACTATGGTGGCAATAAGACGGTGCACCACTTCATAATGGGAGATATGTTAAAAATTTATCGAATGAATTATTCCCTAATAAATGGATTGGAAACCAAGGTCCCGTACGTTGGCCAGCTAAAAGCCCCGACCTAAACCCTCTAGACTACTTTCTTTGGGAATTTCTCAAAAACCGTCTTTATCGAAACACGCCACAAAATCTTGAAGTATTACGACAAGACCTAATAAGGGAGATCAGGGCTATCCCTGCAAGGACCATTCAGCGTGCCATACATAAACTTCACAGACTGACACGAAAATGCATTCAAGCAGGTGGATTACAATTTGAATATTTGCTTTAACTTTCATTGGGTATTCAATTTTATAGTTTTTGTTTGACTTTTTTGGAATAATTAAAACATTATGCCTATTGTTGAACATCACACATTGTTTTATATCAATTTTTAGGAGCTTCTGAGGTCCTTAAAACAATGATGCTAAGATCTTACCAAAAATCTGTTCCCTGTCTCTTTCTAACACATGAGTTCTTATGGAAAATGCTATTAATATAAACTTTTCAAATAAGGGCGATACATCAATTGTTTTGGGACATTAGAAGATTCTAAAATCCATAATAAAAAATCCAGGGCCGTATTTAAAAAAACAAAGTTGATGATGGCAGCTCAAATACGAAACGTCTGTTTGAAAATCTGATAACACCATCTTGTAGAACAGAAAAAGTAGCAATGAGAATGTGAAATTTGTTTTGTTATATCAATTCAAATAGAGTCACAAAAACATAAAAACGAAATCGCGAATAATCGGTTTTTTCCAAAAGTCTTCGGAAGTATTCGGAATTTTTCAAATATGAAAGCGGCGTTTCAATCAGCACCAAATTGCGCAACTTGGCCTCCATTTAACCGACCTCGTATCTCTTTTGGTTTCCGAGATCCCAATGATGAGGCTCGAATTTGGGACATAAAAAAGGGACTAAATATTTTCTCTCAAATAGAAATTACAATTTTCAAATGTTCCTGAAAAATTAGTACCAAGTTTGAAGCTCCGATGATGAACTCCTCAATGTGCATTCGGTTTCATTCGGAACGTTAACATTTTCTTTTTCGGAAACGGAATGGGCTATCATTGTAGCAATTTTATTCTTCGAGAAGATACTTTCTTCAATATAGCTCTCCGCTATCGTACTACTCTTTCATTTTCCATGTAATTTTGGTGTTTCAAATGAAGCACCACCTTGAACAAGAAGCGTTGACGACGTTCGGCGTAGACATTGATAGAAGGAACACTTCCTATAGTATTTTCACCTACAGGAAACTCAATGCATTTATTATTTATGTAGGTTTAAAAAAACCTACGTTGATTACATCCTTTTGGTCGTAGTGCAATTTACTTTCTAACAAAGTTCAAGGCTCCTATTTCACTTTCTTCAACAATGGTAAAACTTTTTGAGATGCAGGTCTTGGTTTCTCGTACCTTGATCAGTAAAACGGCTCCTCTGTCTTCAATGTCATCAATTGTCATCTTGACGATTTCATCACGTCTTAAGCCTCCAAATACGCCCATTACCAGAACAACTTTAAGTAGCAGAAAAGTATCATCTGGAGCTTTTTTTATGAAAAGTAATACTTGTCCACCTTCCAACATCTTCGATTTTTTAGGAATGTATCCTTTAAATTTAACTTTCAGAAAGGCCATCAGTTGATTGAATGCTGATATATTATTGTTTTCTTTAACAATCTATGTTGATTTCAACTATGAGTATTTGGTCCATAGACTATTTGCACTATATTTTTCAGACTAAAATAATGTAAAATAAATAAAAAATATTGATATTTTTCATGAGGTTCATGGAAGTATGTCATTAAGACAGTATCATTTACGGTATTCCGGGTATTCACTCTGTTTTCATCTTTCCATTTCAAAAATGGTCATACTCCTTTTCGTATAAGTATTTGGATTTCAGAGGCAGTAAATTTTCTAACGCTTTTTCAGCTTTGAGCGTCACATACTGTGGGATCTCCATAATTATTATGAACACAGCCGCTTTTAGTTTCCTCCAAAAAGCTTGTCAATTCTTACAAAAATGCAGCGTCATTTTATTAATCAAACAACCCTTAGCAACCTCTTCAATGTTAGCATGACAATTGCATAGAAGCTCACTTGTGCTCAGTTACCGACTAGAACGCAGTAAATACTATGAGAAGAAATTTATGAAGTAAACAACGTCGTTTAAGATATTTTTTTCGTGGAAAATAAAATCTTGTATGCACCACGAGCGTTACTAGATCCTAACGCCCATCGGGGTTTTGAGAAATTTGGTATGAACAAAATGCCTCTGAAGTTGTTCGGGTCTAAATTTACTACGTTTTTTTTTTTTAAAGGGAAATCACTGTTGGGGTTCTGAATAAGTCGTGAAATGCCCGGTGGAAAATGACAGGTTGAATAAAGAAGTTATAGGCGTGGTTAGGAGCTCGATGATATCTTCAATGAATGTCATTGAAAATTCCTCGAGTCCGTTTTTGTTGCAAATAAAAATGAGTGTGAAATTAAGGTTCTTGTTTTCCAGGAATTCAATACTACTAACCATATTTTCAGTGTCAGAATTTGTGGGTGCATAAAATTTGAGAAAATATCTTTGAATTCGTCTGGAATTTCTTTTGGATGCATCATTTTTCTTAATGCAAAAATTTTTCACTTACCTTCTTAGTGAAATGATTGACCAAATCCCATGTGGATTTAGTTTTGTTACCTGAATTTGTTTGGGTACTGTTGACTCATTTACTATTCTATTATTTGATGAAGTCAAACATGTATCATCTGTGGTAAACAAGTATTTGAATTGCACAGTCTTGGAAAATATTTGGTTAATAATTTTATTAGATTTGTTTGTAATATGAATAAACTATTTGCTGTCTGGTGCCTCCCAACTGAGATTGAGAAACAGAGAAAGAATATTTACATTATTGATATGTGAATGACCAAATTTCAATACTGCTAAATGAAATGCGTGGTTATTATAGTAGTTGACTGCATTTCAGTAAAAAATATAAATATATATATCCGTTTATTTAGTTTAAAAACTAATACATCGTACATACAAAATAAAAATATATTAAAAACAGCACCATTACACCTTATCAACAATGCACAGTTGTTAAATATATATATATATATATATATATATATATATATATATATATATATATATATATATATATATATATATATAAGGATGGATTTAGCGAGGGGCAATATATGAAAATATAAGTAAAAAAGTTATTGGGTATAACCCTCAAAATGTTGTGCAACCGTAGACACGTGTTTCGAGCTCAAGCTCTCTTCAGTACGGTAAAATCAAGTGCGAAGATGTACAACACTTGGATGTAAAAATAGAAACAAAGGAAGTCAACAACAGGAAGCCAACCACACATTTGTGGCATCGGTTAGAAGACCTTGTACTCACAAGGCAACAACTAACGTCGCCACGGAGGTAGCTATAGCTACCAGCGTAACAATCCTACCCAGGATGATACAAATAAGGATGGATTTAGCGAGGGGCAATATATGAAAATATAAGTAAAAAAGTTATTGGGTATAACCCTCAAAATGTTGTGCAACCGTAGACACGTGTTTCGAGCTCAAGCTCTCTTCAGTACGGTAAAATCAAGTGCGAAGATGTACAACACTTGGATGTAAAAATAGAAACAAAGGAAGTCAACAACAGGAAGCCAACCACACATTTGTGGCATCGGTTAGAAGACCTTGTACTCACAAGGCAACAACTAACGTCGCCACGGAGGTAGCTATAGCTACCAGCGTAACAATCCTACCCAGGATGATACAAATAAGGATGGATTTAGCGAGGGGCAATATATGAAAATATAAGTAAACAAGTTATTGGGTATAACCCTCAAAATGTTGTGCAACCGTAGACACGTGTTTCGAGCTCAAGCTCTCTTCAGTACGGTAAAATCAAGTGCGAAGATGTACAACACTTGGATGTAAAAATAGAGACAAAGGAAGTCAACAACAGGAAGCCAACCACACATTTGTGGCATCGGTTAGAAGACCTTGTACTCACAAGGCAACAACTAACGTCGCCACGGAGGTAGCTATAGCTACCAGCGTGACAATCCTACCCAGGATGATACAAATAAGGATGGATTTAGCGAGGGGCAATATATGAAAATATAAGTAAAAAAGTTATTGGGTATAACCCTCAAAATGTTGTGCAACCGTAGACACGTGTTTCGAGCTCAAGCTCTCTTCAGTACGGTAAAATCAAGTGCGAAGATGTACAACACTTGGATGTAAAAATAGAAACAAAGGAAGTCAACAACAGGAAGCCAACCACACATTTGTGGCATCGGTTAGAAGACCTTGTACTCACAAGGCAACAACTAACGTCGCCACGGAGGTAGCTATAGCTACCAGCGTAACAATCCTACCCAGGATGATACAAATAAGGATGGATTTAGCGAGGGGCAATATATGAAAATATAAGTAAACAAGTTATTGGGTATAACCCTCAAAATGTTGTGCAACCGTAGACACGTGTTTCGAGCTCAAGCTCTCTTCAGTACGGTAAAATCAAGTGCGAAGATGTACAACACTTGGATGTAAAAATAGAGACAAAGGAAGTCAACAACAGGAAGCCAACCACACATTTGTGGCATCGGTTAGAAGACCTTGTACTCACAAGGCAACAACTAACGTCGCCACGGAGGTAGCTATAGCTACCAGCGTGACAATCCTACCCAGGATGATACAAATAAGGATGGATTTAGCGAGGGGCAATATATGAAAATATAAGTAAAAAAGTTATTGGGTATCACCCTAAAAATGTTGTGCAACCGTAGACACGTGTTTCGAGCTCAAGCTCTCTTCAGTACGGTAAAATCAAGTGCGAAGATGTACAACACTTGGATGTAAAAATAGAAACAAAGGAAGTCAACAACAGGAAGCCAACCACACATTTGTGGCATCGGTTAGAAGACCTTGTACTCACAAGGCAACAATAACTTTTTTACTTATATTTATATATATATATACATATATATATATATATATATATATATATGTTCCAGTGACTGTAAAACAATCCTTTAGGAACTCACTATACCTTTGTATAGATTGTATGGCATATGTACGACAGAAAACAACTACTTCTCTGGCTAATACCTCGGCAGATATCGAATTATATCTGTCAGACATATGTGCAAAGATCCTTACTTTGAAGAAACAACTTTGCAAGAGCTCTCAGAGACAGACAGCAGGACACCGCCTGATCCAAACAAGGAACCAACTGCAGACCGGTTTCGGGATGAAGTCCCTCATCAGTGCAGTCCAGGTTATCACGGTTGTATACACGCGGGGGCCCGGTGCCCGTCATCGTTCGCCGGGATGAACACTGCAATCGCGTACAGGATCCACCACGGCAACAGATTAGAGAGCGCTCCAGAAGGACATTTCGGGTGCGAAATGGTATATGCTGAATACTTGTTTCAAGGAGCAATAAATGTTCCAGTGACTGTAAAACAGTCGAAAACAATCCTTTAGGAACTCACTATACCTTTGTATAGATTGTATGGCATATGTCCGACAGAAAACAACTACTTCTCTGGCTAATACCTCGAGTTTATATTTGAAGCTATATTCCTAATGCAAATACATCGAATATGTAACAAATAAAACTAATTGGTAACAGTGATTCAGTAATTTCCAATATGTTGCTTTATTCATTCCATTCGTGGGCAATACTTGAAATTTTACCTCAACAAGATAACCGATCTAGGCGGTATACGCAATATTGAGGAATATTTTGGAAACAAATCACGATTTCATTTGTTTTCTCTTAATCTAGCTGGCGAATATTTTATTCCACAGTTCTGCAGGTAACCTAGGAGTTCCTCAGGGACCTTTCATTTTTCTGTTATTTAGAAAATATATGCCATTCTGTACTTAAGTACAGAATGCACTGTTAATGCAGAAAACTAAGAAAAATTGGAGGATAAAATCACAAGAATTCACAAACTGATGTTCGAAAAATGTTTCAATTGTTAATACCAATAAAACTATTTTCATGCAGTTTTACTCAATGCTGAAAATTACTCTTCAAATGCATATGAATTTATTAGGAAAAGATATTGAAATGTCTGATTCCACAAAGTTTTTAGGTACCTTCATCAATTCTGATATGAGCTGGACACTATCCATATCAATAAAGTATTTGAAAAAATAAACGGTTGCCACTATGCTCTCCTTCAACTGAGAAATATACTCAGTTTACCACAATTATTGAATGTATATTATGCTATTGTATGTACTCTCATATTTCATACAACATAATACTATGGGGTTGCGCCACAAATACAAATCGAATTTTCATATCTCAGAAAAGAACAATGAAACCTACTCACACCTGCAAGCCATACTTCCGCCAGAATGACATTATGACTTTCCAGTCAGTATACATATACCATAGTGTTCTATATGAAAGGAAAAATTCGTGTAAATATCCAAAAAAATTCTGATAACCATGATCATTTAACTAGAAATGCCAATTTATAGTCCGGGAGCCAGTGACAGATTTCCATGACCAAGTTCCTCTCAAGCGAAAATTAGTGGAATGCATCAGAGAGTTATATTATAAAGCTTCGTGAACGTCAGCTGCGGTTCCGTGGGGGGCATGAGCGGTGGTAGCCTCCCACGCACAAAGAAAAAGAAATGTATTCAATTTTGTTTTCCTACCTGAAAACATGTTAAATTATCGCTAAAGCAATATCTTGAAGAAAGAAAAAATCAGCTGACTATAGCATGGTGTATTTTACGACAGCTAGTTTGTCGAACACAAAAAAAAATTGTACCTCCTATGATTTCCTCTCAAATAAAATTTTACCTTATATTCGGATTGCGTCAAGTTAACATGTTTTCGGGAAGGAGGACATAATTGAATATATTTTTTTTCTTCGTGCCTAGGAAGCTACTGTGCTGATCATCCCCTCCCCACCAACGGAATCGCAGCTAACGTTCACGAATCTTTATATCGTAATACGACTCTCTGATGCATTCCACTAAATATCGCTTGAGAGGAAATGACTGACCAAGTGTTTACCGGGCTCCTGGACTATTACTGCATATTCCTGAGCACACATCCAAGTTGTATGAAAAACGTCCATCTTATATGGGCATAAAACTCTCTACAACCAATTACCAAAGGATTTTCATGATGAAGACATTTTTTTGCATTCAAAAGGAAACTGAAAATGTTTGTCGTTGAAGGAAGTTTCTATAATATAAACGAATATGTATCCCTTGAAACGAAACGACAGTAATTTAAAAAAATTTTATGATTATATGTTTAATGTGATCTGAGTATTCCTATTAATCTTTTTATACCATCTGTATTTTAGGACTTGTCTGATGTCCCTATTGTGACCTTAAAGATGAATGAACTATCTATCTATCTATCTTCCTATGAGTCGACCCACCAGGGTGTTTTAGAAATCTTGTGGGTTGCTAAGAAACACCACAAGAGCTTGCTCGAGTGGTGTTTTGTACACAGATACTTCATCATCATCACTAATATTGATTAAAATCTCAAAAAAATCTAGTGATGGAAAGGAAATGTGTGATCGGAAGTTATATCGAACAAATACAAAAACATGGATAAGTACATTTCACAACACATATAGTCAATATGGCGATGGTGGATACCATCAACCATCAGTATTTATCCTTTCAGACGCTTCTTACCACAGGAGGGATTTACCATTAGGGAACCGACGTGAACTCAATGCAATCTAACGATGTACCTGCGGTTCTAAATGTTTAAAACCAAGTCTGCAATATGTACCTACATCAATTTGTTTGTTTAATTTTTTTCCAGTTACGAAACATGTTGGCAATACGTGAAATAGATGTAGAAACTTTAGGACTAATTTAAACTATTCGAATAATTTTGATCATGTATAACATTATATGAAATAGTCAGTAAATTACATGATTTTATTATAACAAAACTCAGGATTTTTATTCTGGTAACAGAGTTTGCGGTGGAAGCAGTTACATAAGTATCCACTTCACAGCAGCTCTTGCATTAGATTATCATTCAATATAGATGATACTGACTCAAGAAATAGCTTAAACTTCATTTCGAGGTCTTTCATCTCGGTGAATTTCAAATCTTCCGAATACTCCAAAAATTGTAGGCATTTCTGTTTCACAAAGGTCCGGTCTGATTCCGATGCAATTTTCGATAAGTCATATATGACATGCTGACACTTTCTTCTCATTGTATTCGAAACATCCACAAATTCTTCAAACATCTCGTCTTCGCGTTTATGATGTGCAGCTTCTCTCAGTGAAACTTTTACTTTACGATCACTCAGTCGGAATTCCCCCAAAGTAACTAACAATTTTTTGGTTTGTCCAGTGGAGTTTTCAGATGCCGTTACAGTCAGTATGCCATCATCGTCTAATTGGAAGGTAATTGTTATTTTAACATCGCCTGCACGTTTGGGGGGCAATCCTTCTAGCTCCAATTGTCCAAGCGTGTTATTGAAATCTGTGTTTTTTCTTTCTCCCTCGAACACAACAAAGCTACAAGACTTCTGATTATTTCGAGATGTTATCAAAGTTCTAGTCGCTTTGGCTGGTAATGGACTGTTTCTCTTTATGATAGTAGTCATCAAATTTTTACTGGTTCTAACTCCCAGAGATAAGGGAGTCACTTCTGTTATTTTATACATTTCAGCATCCGCAAACTCGCTTTTGAGCATTTGTGCTTGCAGACAAGCCCCAATGGCAACAGCTTCGTCTGGATTCAAATCTATTTTGAGTAAATTTTTCTCGAAAAGTTCTTCCAGCAATTTCCTGATTTTCGGTATTCTCGTAGAGCCACCTACCAGTACTACTTCTTGCACTTCTGATTTCTTCCATCCTGCGTCTGCGAGACCATATTCTACAATATCGATAGCTTTTTGAAAAATGTCTTGGGTCAAGACTTCGAATTGTTCTCTTGTAAGTGATAGTTCTAAATCATTAGCACCATCATAACACTCGATCTCTACCGAAAATTCTTCAACGATTGATACGTGTTTTTTTAAATCCTCGCATGTATGAAGGAGCCTTCGGTTGAACTTCTCGTCTACGGGTCTATAGAAATGCTTAAATAATTCTTTATCAATATCTCTACCTCCTAATAGTGTGTCTCCGTATACAGCTTTAACTTCAAATATTTTATTTTTCATTTCAATCAAAGACACGTCTAGTGTTCCACCTCCCCAATCGAAAACAAGTAATTTAGCCTCCATGTTTTTATCCTTGACATAATGGAGTGCACCTGCAGATGGCTCAGTGATGAATTTCAGCAATTTGAGCCCAGCTAACTCAGCTGCTTTTTTGGTAGCTTTCCTCTGCGCATTGCTAAAATAGGCAGGTATGGAAATAACAACTTCGGTTACGTCATTTTCTAGGTATTCACGAGCTATCTTCCTCAGATATTTCAATATTTCTGCACTCACATCTTCGGGTGTTTTGATAATTTGTTTATCCTTTATATTTACTTGAAAAACGGCCTTGTCATCAGCCCCACGAATCACTGAGAACTGGATGTCCTCCTGGCGACAATATCTAGAGATGAATTCATCATCGAATTGCCTGCCAAGAATTCGTTTGGAATCTGAAAATTAATTACAATTAAAAATTCATAAATACACACAACCAAACTTATATGGAATCACTGTGTATTTTGGACTAGGTAAACTGTTTTTAATGAAAAAAATTGGTATCCAACTTTAAGATAAGGCGTTTTGTTATAAAGAAACATGATTTCTGAATATTTTCTCTCGGTTTTTAATCCAAGAAGAAATATTCCAGTTCATAATGTAACACATCAAGAATCACATAACAACATTTCTTCTTATAACATTTCTGTAGAATCTATTCTTTTAAAACTTCAGAATCTTTCAAACAAAGGTGCGGGACCAGACGAACTACCTACAACACTCCTCAAGTACTGTGCTGAATATATTGCAATACCACTTCATATAATCTTCAATGAATCCCTTGAAGAGGGTGTATTTCCGTCAGTTTGGAAGAAAGCTCACATAATCCCAATTTTGAAATCAGGTAATAAACAACTCGTCGAAAACTATAGACCGATTTCAAAATTGTCTATCATAGCAAAAACTTTCGAGTCTATTATTTTCGATAACCTATTCTTCGACGTTAAAAGCATAATTAATATTGAACAACATGGCTTCATGAAGAAACGATCAGTAGACTCCAATTTATTCACATATACTGAGTATATCTTGCATAGCCTCAATGACAAGCACCAAGTTGATGCTATTTACACCGACTTCAGCAAAGCATTTGACAAAATCGATCACTCAGTTTTGCTACGGAAGCTTGCTGGAGTCGGGGTAAATGGCAATCTACTAAATTGGCTTGAATCTTATGTAACCGATCGTTGTCAAGCGGTAACAATCGGTAACAACAATTCTGAATATCACCAAATCACCTCTGGGGTTCCTCAAGGATCTCATCTGGGGCCTTTCCTATTTAATATTGACATTAATGATATCTCTCAATGTTTCAGATTCGCCAACTTTTTAATGTATGCGGACCATCTAAAAATATACCACTCAATTTCTGATGCTGACTACATCTTACTCTTGCAACAGGATATCAATAACTTCTATGTCTACTGCGATGCAAATAGTCTCTACCTGAACTTTGATAAGTGTTACCATATTAAAAAAGTATTCTAAATCACTCCTATCAAATATCTTCTCTAGCCTTGAAAACCGTTACAGAAATAAAGGACTTAGGAATAATATTTGACTCTAAAATGTTTTTTGATAAGCATATATTTTACATTTCTAAAAAGGCCCACAGAATGTTAGGTTTCATTATGAGAACTTGTCGTGAATTTAAAAACACACAGACTCTCCGTACTCTCTATATGTCATACGTCAATAGTGTTTTTAGTTATGGTTCCGTAATATGGAACCCTGGATACGTCATTTACGTAAAAAAACTTGAAAAGGTTCAGAATATATTCTTAGAATATGTCAACAAACATGTTTTCCATCCAAACCCAACAACCGTATCTATGTTCGAAATGAACAATTTAGTTGATTCGCCTGCCATCCTTGGTAACATTTATCTTAATAATAATAATAATAATATAATTTATTCGACATAAAAATACAAAAAATATGACTAAATATCATAGACTATAAAATATGAATGAATTAAAATAATCCACAGAAGGAGGGTTTCCTTGTATGTGGTTAAATAAAGATTCTATAAAAGGTAATTTAAAGTATTCACATATACTATATATACACTAACTACATATACTACTAGGCATCAGCATCTTTTCCGTTACGAACAATCGCAAACAAATTATTTTTTGCACTCTCCCATGCATAGATGCAACATATCATATAATGCGTTATCGAATTCCATGAATATTGATATTTTCTCTTACTCATTGTCAAAATTTTCGTATATTTTGAAAAAACACTTTCTTGCTTCACAGACTTCAATGGAATAAGTATGTATGTTCGTTTTCAGTCACTCATTACTATATGCACTAAATTCATTACTCTTATTGTTTTTTTGTCATTTTCTATATCTATCACCAATTTTGTAATTTCCGGTAATTTTACTTTAGAATTATATGTAGATTCTGTATATTGAGAAATCACCTATCTGTGAATACTGTTTTGGGTTAGTCCCGTTTGTATTCCCATTTGTAAATAAATAAATAAATAAATAAATAAATAAGAAAGAAGGAACGACTGCTGCGATTTATTATCTTGTTAATTGTGTGTGCAGTAGTAAAATGACGATTCTCCGGTAATTGTATTTCGGTCCTAAAATATAAAAAAATGCCTTATGTTGGACTACCAGATGTGCAGAGAGGAAGAATTATTGCTCTGATTGAACAGGGAATACCCCAAAGACACGTAGAAGAGATAGTAGGCGTTACCCAGGGTGTTGTATCGAAAACATATGCCACCCGGTGAACATTCAACTTTACAATTATAAGTCATTTAATGGTTTTCATCAGATGCCTCATGCGTTATGTTGAATGAACTTAACCGATACGTACTTCAGAAATCGGTCAAACTCATGACTGAATGATATACCAAAATTAAACCATTTTACGTCGAACGTTCGTTTTAACACATTTCAATTATGTTGCATTTTTGATCAAATTAAACGATCAATACCGTATAATCACGAATGTATCATTTGAATGATGATAACTTTGAAGATTGCATATACATATTTTTTATGTACTTTTTCAAATATTATCTCGTCAATAATTTGCAGGCATCAAGATAGGTATGAAAATATCTAACTTTTTTAAATATAATCGAATATACATCTTCATTAATATATTCAATAGTAAGACCAAATAGCTACGTATCATTGCATATTTTGCCAGACGTAATTTATGTGCCCCAAAAAAATATATATGATTATTGATCGAAATAATCAATAAAAATTATTATATCATTAATACATATCTTGAGTGAAGATAATTTTGAAAACCGAAAATATACGTATTATTTATGTGTGTTTCCAAGAATCGTCTCTCCATAGTTTTCCTGGCAACAGGCAATATATGAATATTTTACATATTTCCTAATATAGTAATGAAAATATTATATTATATTCGATCCATTCAACGACCGAATAACTATGTATTTTTGCATACTTCACCTGACGTAAGTTTAATGACTAAAGAATTATATTCATTTATTGATCAAAACAATCGATATAAACTATTCCATCATGGATACATCTCCTGGGTAATGATAATTTTGAAAATCGAATGTAAACATATTATTTATATATGTTACCAAACTTTGTCTGTCCAAGGTTATCCTGGTGTCAGAAAAAATATGTGTACTTTTCGTTTTCCATGATATGGTAATAAAAACGTTTCATTCAGATCAATACGTTTTCTGACCAAATAACAATGTATCTTTGCATACTTTTTCCAACGTAAGTAAAATACCTGAACAAATATGTTCACCTATTGTCGTAATTAATCAATAAAAAGTATTATATCATTTATATATCTTTTGAGCGATGGTAATTTTGAAAATCGATTATAAACATATTACTTATATATGTTTCCAAACATTGTCTCTCCAAAGGTTTTCTGGCAACAGGAAAAATATGAAAATTTTACAAATTTCCTAATATAATAATGAAAATATTATATTAGATTAGATACATTTGACGACCAAATAACTATGTATTTTTGCATACTCTGTCTGACGTACCTAAGTTGAATATCTAAAAAAATGTATTAATTTATTGATCAAAATAATCGATATAAACTATTATATCATAAATATATCTCTTGAGTGATGGTAATTTTGAAAATCAAATATAAACATATTGATATATGTCTCCAAACATTGTCTAACATTGTCTCTCCAAATTTTTTCTGACATCAGGCAAAATATGAATATTTTACATATTTCCTAATATAGTAATGAAAATATCATATTTGAATCGATCCATTTTATGAACAAATAATCATGTTGAATATCTAAAGAAATATGTTCATTTGTTGATCAAAATAATAAATATAAACTATTAGATCGTTTATATATCTCCTGGGCGATGATCATTTTGAAAATCAAATGTATACGTATCATTTATATATGTTTACAAAAATTGTCCCTTCACAGTTTTCTTGGTATTAGACGAAATAGCATATTTTTCATTCCTCATAATATAGTTATGAAAATGATTTATTCAAATTGATACATTTTACGATCAAATAATTATGTATTTTTGCATACTTTGCCTGGCGTAAGTTAAATACCTTAAAAAATATGTTCAGATGTTGATCAATATAATTAATTTGAAGTATTCTACCCAACGATAGGTGTCGCTGCTACTGAAGTTACGAAGCATCGTCTCAAACTCAGTAACAGTATATGAATACTATCAAAAGCTTTTGAGAATTGTCCATTAGTTATCGGACCTCTTGGGTTACCATGATAACATGCAAATAAGGCCTAATAGACTGCTTAGCTTGTACCTACAATATACCATGATAACCATTTTCAGTCTTTGGACATTGTGCATAATAGGTCATTTTGATAATGAAAATATGATCAACGAAGTATGACGTCGACACAACGCTGAAACATATCGCCTCAGAAAGGACCGTAGTATTGGGAACATGAAGAAGAAGAAGAAGAAGAATCTTTATTTAACCAAGTTACAAAAAATATTGTTTTCGGCAAGTCAAAACTATACCACAGTATATGTGTACACTCAAGGTTTACAAAATATAGAGTGGAGAAATACATAAAATATATAGAGATACTTAAAATATTTAAAATACATAAAATTTGAAATCGTTGGACAAACCAGATTTTTAAATAACATCAATTGTTTCAGAAAAAATATTTTTGTCAACTTTCTCACATGACATTTGAATCACTCACTTGATATATATTATGATATGTTCTTTGGACATTGTGCATAACATGTCATTTTGATGATGAAAATGAGATCAATGAAATATGACGTTGATACAACGCTGAAAGTTGGGACTTATCGCCTCAGAAAAGACCATCGTATTGGAAACATTAGTTTTGAATCAGTTACTTGACATATGTTACAATATGCTATTTGGACATTGAGCATGATACGTCATTTTGATAATGAAAATATGATCAATGAAGTATGACGTTGATACAACGCTGAAAATTGGGACTTATCGCCTCAGAAATTACGTATAATGGATACATATTGATGATGTTGACCATCATTCATAAGACGTTAAGTTTATGTTCCACATATGTAACAATTTAAAAAATGTTCAACGGGCAGGTACTTGGAACTAGGAACTCTCAAGAACATGCCCAGACAAAGTCGTTAAAGAGTCACAACTGAACAACAGGACCGCTTTGTGTGCCAAATTGCTAGAAGAAATCCCAATGTTTCACATCCAGAGCTGCAACGACAACTTCTGGTAGCTACAGGAGTGAACGTTTCAGTTGAAACCATAAGAAAAAGACTCGAGGGTTATACAGTAGGAGGGAGTTACGGGTCCCACAGTTAACTAGGCAAAATAAAATTGACCGGCTAAATTGGTGCCTTGAACACCATAACTGGACAATTGAAAATTGGCAAAATGTTTTTTTTCGGATGAGACCAGAATTGGCCTAAGATCAGATGACCGTCGAATTCGGGTTCTCAAAGCACCAGGAAGACAAGCGAGACTCCAGGCCGCCAGATCTGCCCCAAGATATAAAGGAGGAACTGTAATGTTCTGGGGAGGTATTATGCTGGGAGCAAAAACTCCATTGTTACCACTTCAACAGAGTTTAACCGGTCAGAGATATGTTGGTTTAGTGCTAGAACCAATCGTTAGGCTTTGGAGAGCTGCGATTGGGGATGGTTTTATCTTCATGCACTATAATGCACTTCCCCATACCAGCAGAGTGGCTAGAGAATGTCTTGAAACGGAAGGTGTCACAGTTTTAGACTGGCCTGCATGTTTACCAGACCTAAATCCTATTGAGCACTTGTGGCACCAGCTCAAGAGAAGGGTTAGAGCTCGTCGAAACAATCCAGGAAATGTCGCCCAACTTATTGATGCAGCATTAGCAGAATGGAACAACATACCCCAAGACAATGTTGTCAATTTAATAAGAAGCATGCCAACGCGAATAGACGCTTGCATAAGGGCCAGAGGTGGCAACACAAATCATTAAAATTACAATTTTTTTTTGGTTTTTGCTTTTTGACCATTAAAAATTTGAATCTCATTTCGTTTCAGACACCAAAACAAATACCGTTGTGCTTATTTTGTCAACTACTTGATTTTTCTTATGGATATGTGATTTTTTTTATCAAAAGTCTTTGGTAAGCAATGAAAATGTACTTTTGGTTTTGAGCTATGTTGTCAAATAACGATAGAAAAAAATAAAAACGAAAATTCCGATTTTCAGTTTTTTTCCGATATTTCCGGAAATACTCGGAATTTTCCAAGTTTCAAAACAGTATTTTGTTGAGCACCAGAATACGCAACTTTGCCCCAATTTAAGCTTCGACGTATCTCCTGTAGTTTAGGAGATCCCAATGGTGGGGGTCGAATTTGAATTGCCCTGTATATGGGAGGTCCATGGCCCACTTTCTAAAAATCATCATTATGTGATGTTATAGTGTATTTTAGCATTTATGAACATCCTACCTATATAGTAGTATACATCATTTTGTAGGGAAAAAGTAACGAATTCAACGAAGTGATAAAATACAGGGTGTTCCATTGAAAAAAATATAGGTTTGTGTCGTATCTTCAAACCCATAACCTGAAAAAAGAAATTGAGTATGCCACTGGATTCTACGCAAAATTCTGTATCAGTGTAGTGCTCAGCATTATGTCTAATAACTTCGGAGATAAAGGAGGGGTCCGAAAAGTAATAATCAATTTGGATTCCGTCAACATCGATCTACCATTCATGCAATATCAATGGTTGTGAGAGAAATAGTCGAGTGCTTTGAACAGGGTGAACTAACAGGTGTAACCTTATGTGACCTGAGCAAGGCTTTCGACTGTGTCTCTCACAATATCCTGGTGAACAAGCTCTCACAATATGGAGTACGAGGAGTATCATTAAAACTCATTGAGTCATCTCCAGAATAGGAGCCAATGTGTTACTATCAATGAAACTACCTCTCAGCTCAAACTGGTTAGAACAGGTGTACCCCAAGGCTCGGTTCTGGGGCCACTTTTATTCATAATTTATACCAATGATTTTTTTGCCATATGTTGCCTCATTTAGGTATTGCTTTTGCTGATGATAGCTCTCTTATAAGCTCTGAAAACAGTTACGAGTCGCTATTAACTTCGATGAAATCAGCTGAAAACCTTGCCCAGCGATGGTTTAACAGCAACTTATTAAAACTGAATACAGATAAGACTAAACACAGTTAATGCTGGGAACCACACATTGAAAATACCTGTTCTTAGTTGAGTAAACACAATTTTCTTCTAAGAAAACTGAAATCGTTTGTTGATAAAAATACCCTTCTTTCTGCCTACTTTGCACTCATTCAATCGTCTATCAGCTATGGATTGACCCTTTGGGGAAATTCCTCTCACTCTGGAAAAGTGTTTAAAATCCAAAAATCCAAAAATCAGAATAATCTGTAGTGCGGGTTATAGGGATTCTTGTCGGCCATTATTCTGCCAACTCAGAATTATGCCTTTACCAACTCTGTTCATTTATCAGTCTCTGCTCGAAATTCATGAAAATAAAAAAAAAACTCCTGACTAACTCAAATTACCATGACTACAACACACGCAACGCAAATCTGATCAGGTATCAAAGATTTAAATACAATAAGTCTTTCAAAAACTCTATGTATGTTGATCTTTATAATATCCTTCCTACCACATTAAAAAATAAAAACCAATCCACTTTTAAAAACTCTATCAAAGTGATACTGCAGGAAAAGTATTACTACACTATCGCCGAGTACATGGCTGATCCACCCGGGATGTGATTTGATCCAACTATCTTACATTTTTCAAAACATTCCTATCTTCAAATATTTTTTTTTAAGAATTTGTGCATTATCATACTATATTCATCAATACTAACTTCAATTAAAAATTCATAAGCATTCGAAAAACTACTAAAATAATATCGTGTGTGTGTACGTTTTGAATCTTCTTTTAATCTAACTAATGTCACTATGTGTATAGTAGTACAATTGGTACATCGTAAAGTCTAATTATGTGTAATGTTTACATGTTTACATACTTTATTTTAATTGTGAATTTGTAGATTATTTTCTGTATTTACTCAACTGACTTCCTACAAATGTTTTATATCATAACGTAGTTAAATAAAGATCTATCTATCAATTTCCAAAATCGCCCCGTATCTCATGAAAGGAAACAGTTATGCAAAATCTGATTAGGCCAACTTGAGTTTCACAAAATAGTAGCACGGTAACGAGAAAACCGCAAGGATAACAAGCGAGAAACCTGGCTGTCTCACCCAAAATGGGATGCACTGTACAAGTGAGTATTGGATCTTGCCACGAAAATTTCACCAATAATAATCCAAATCACATAATATGAAACTAACCTCTCAAACAGTTTCCTGGGCATCTCGGTGCTAATTCGTCAGCAATCTTTCCCACATGCACTGCTCCTGATTGAGGATCAAAGTAAACTATGGAAGGAATAAGTCGATTTCCATTCTCATCAGGGATTATCTCGGCTCTTCCGTTTCTGTATACGGCAATGCATGAAAAAGTTGTACCCAAATCGATACCAATAATAGGTATTTCGTCAGACATCTGCAAAAATAATTTATCATGATGTTCCTTCGCATCCAGAAGATGTTTTTTGGAACCCGAGGGTTAAAAATTGTCAAAAAATCTACACCGTTTCCAATAGTATTTCAGAAAGCGTCATTTGAATTTCAGAATGGTCATCTATATTTCGGAAAAGATCAATTGTATTTCAGTTTAGTGAGTTGATTTTCGGAAATCGTCAATTGTATTTCAGAATAGTAAGTTGGATTTCAGGTAGCATAAGTTGAACTTCAGAAAAGTCAATTTGGTTTCTGAAAGCCTCAATTGTATTTCAGAATAATCAGTTTGATTTCCGAAACCATCATTTGAATTTCAGAATAGTCAATTGTATTTCAGAAAGTATCATATGTATTTTGTAATGTTTCAATTGTATTTCAGATAACGTAAAAAGAATTTCAGAGAACAGGATTTATATTGCAAAAATCATAAATTTCAATGGCTCGCTCAATGGCTCGCGATTTGGTGAATATTGGGAGGAGTAGGCTGGTACTATAATAATAATAATTTATTAATCACTTTGGTACAATAGGGTACATATGGTAGGTCAAGTATATAATAAATGTATAAAAAAAGTTACAAATAACAATATAAATACAACGTAGAGATAAAAAGCACCAGTCACAGTAATCGAATAAAAATTCAACGTCACAGCTTTCCATACAGAATTATGAAATAATTAAACAAAATTTAATAAATAAATAATCAGAAAGTATCATTTAGATACTCTTGCAGAGTATAGTAGCACCTGTCAATCAATAAACATTCAACTTTATTACAAAAAATGTTGTCACTTTGAGAATTTATTATCTCATTTGGCAATTTGTTGTAGAGAGACAAAGCATTGTAAGCAGGGGAGTTTTTGTATTTAGAAGTTTTGTGACTTGGCATCCGCAGCTGTCCTCCGAATCTTGTACTATAAGTATGTGTTGATGCAATTGTTCCGAAGGACTCAAGGTTGGTTCTAGCAAATTTAACACATTTAAAAATATAAATACATGGCACAGATAGCAGTTTTTCTCTTACAAAAACCGGTTTGCAAGTATCTCGATAGTCCATATCGAAGATGAGTCTTAAAATATGCTTTTGGCCCACAAAAATTATATTTAAATCTATACCGCACCCCATGCCATTATGTTGAGTGATATATGTGAAAATGCCATGGCAAAATAAATGCTTAATAAACTTTCTTTTGTTACACAGGATTTCATTTGTTTTATTGCAAAGAATGCTGAATTGAGTTTATTGCAAACACTATTGATGTGCTGATCAAAATTTAGACGTTCGTCTAACAGAGTTCCCAAGAATTTCACCTCTTGCGACATAACTATTTCCTCACTGAAGACTATTTCATTTAGTATATTATCTTTCCTATTGAAAAATTTCATAGAGACAGACTTCTTAGGGTTCAGAATGAGTCTGTTACGGTCACACCAAGATGCAAATGTATCAATGATTTTGGTAACCTTAACAAGTGAATTGTCGATATTATAACTTGTAACTGTGAACATGGTATCATCAGCAAACATAGTTAAGTGGCAGTCTTTTATGTATTCAGGCAAATAGCACAAATAATAGTGGACCTAAAACCGAACCTTGTGGAACACCCATTTTAATATTTTGTTCACTCGACGTTACAGTATCATACTTGACCGTCATACAACGGTTTTCCATATATGATCTCAACCAAGTTGAAATATTTTCTGGAAAACCAAGTGCAGCTGTCTTATGGGTTGAGAAATCCGAAGATACCGTGTCAAAAGCCTTCGATAGATCGAAAAACAGACTGATAACAAGGTTATTAGCGTCAATTTCCGTATAAATGAAATTGAGAAAATGATAAGTTGCTGTTTCGATATAATGGCTTTTCCTGAAGCCATGTTGATTATTACATAAGAGTTTGTTTGCTTCTAAATAATCCACCAACCTGTTGGACAAGGAACAATTCAAAGAAATTTGTCTAAAATTATCCTTATCCAAAATTACCTTTTTGAACTCAATCGGAAAATATCCTTGCATGTAGGACTGAGTCATCAGATAAGTGGGAGGACCAATTATAAAGTCAATTATATTTTTGATGATGATTATAGATAGTTCGTCTATACCGGTTGATTTTTTATTTTTCATTTTTTTAGAGCATTATATATTTCAACTTCGGTTATAGATTCATTGAGAAAGGGCTGAATTATTGTAAAATTTTTACTAGTAGTACAAGGTAATGATAGATTTTGTCCAAAGTGACTATTTAGACTTAACTCTGTAGCCTTGGAAAAATAGTCAGCAAATAACTCTGCTATCTCCTGCACATCGTCCACAATTTTCGAATTATGCTTCAAAGAGATGATTTTAGTATGTGACGAATTTTGTTTCTAAAGTTCAGAGTTAATTATTTTCCATGTCTCTTTGGTTTTACTCTGAGCATTTTCAATTTTTTTTTGAGAAGTAGTTTGTTTTCGTTTTCTTAATCACTGACTTGTGCTCCTTCAACCTATTTTTATAAATTTCTATAGAGTGAGGAACAATTACCTGGAAGGTTGTACATAGTTGAAATAATTCTCTCAAATATTTGCCCTCTTTGATAATGTCATTTGAAATCCAGGCATTGTTATGTTTTTTAACTTCGACAGGTTTCTTTGGGCATGACACATCGAAACACCAAGATCCATTGTCGTTTCTATGACAACACAATAATTTCACAAAAAGTTCGAGAAATGAAGTTCATTATTTATTTTCGTCTTTTGCTAAGAAAATCTTTTTCATCAATATGAATTTATCAGACAATAATTGTGCTATTTTTCGGGTGTCTATATGTTGAGACGTCTAGCCTCAAGAGCATATCCTTGTAACCATACATGTCAGTTGTTCTGAAGAAATAGTAAATGCACCAGATGCATTTTGTCCTATATGCAGAACTTCACTGATTGGGCATGCAATGATTACAAGAAAAACCTACAACAGAAACACAGCTCGAGATAGAGAAAAGATTGTAGCTTGTGCCAACAAAGGATAGAACTGGCTACAATTAGCATCAACATTAAATGTGTCACAAATTGTTAGGACATAGAATCACCGTTATAGAAAAACCATACTATGTAGCAGATGATATTCTATGCATTTCTAATTAATGTAGTATTTTAATGTTTTAGTCTATGTAATAACTAATCAAATTTCAGTTGATGATAGTATCTACAAAAACAGATTTTCAATTTTAGAAAATGTAAGAAAAATTTCAGAAAAAATTATTTGAATTCCGTAGTGATTGACATTGACAAATTCCGAAGTACAAATTACTCTTTCCGATATACATCTGACATTTTCTGAAATACAGTTGACAATTCTGAAATTTATATGGTTTCTGAAATCAAGTTGATTATTCCGAAATACAATTGATACTTTTTGAAATCGAATTGACATTTCTGAAATTCATCTTACACTTTCTGAAATTCAACTTACTATCCTGAAAATCAATTGACGCTTTCCGAAAATCAACTCACTGATCTGAAATACAATTGATACTTTCCGAAATATAAGCAACTATTCTAAAATTTAATTGATGCTTTCTGAAATGAACTTGACGCTTTCTGAAATACAACTGGAAAAGGTGTAGTATTCCGAAATAGAAAATCGTCGATGATGATTTCCTTATTGAAGCGAATACTATGAATAACAATTTTTTTTCAAAAACTCACCTTTTCTTCTCAGAAGTGATCTAATTGAATCGAATGGAAGGTACAAATAGAGTAGGTATCTGATGACTTTGAGTAGTATGATGAAACACTGATAAGATAAAATGCAATTTTTCCCAGAACTTATCAACCTTGATAGATAGTCATTCCAATGGAAATCACCACTTCAACTTTGTGTTTTCGGTAAATACAAATAGGATGTGAATATTGACTCAAATTGAATAATTTCTTTATTGATTATTTCAAAACTAAGAGGTGGCCCCAATGGTGGTACCAACTTGAATATTTTATTATGTTTAAGCAAAAAACAATAGTTATTTACCTATCAAGTGCGGAAAGTGATACTTTCCCGCACGCGACTGCCGTTGACCCGAACGACGCGGAGCGGAGTTCGGGCAAGCAGTCAAGGGCGGGAAAGACACTTTACGCATGAATTAGGAACATTATTTTTTCTACGACCGCATAAAGATTCAAAAAGCACATTGAAAATATATATTTTATTTCAACATACAAAACATTCCATGCAAATCCACTAATTATTATTAATATTAATGTTGAAAACACAATTTGTTGCATTCTGCAAATGCGTCAGAATAGCCGGTCCAGAGTAGTTAGTTGGTGGTAACTGGCTGTTAAGAGTAACACTCGTAGATTGCAAAGTGCATGAAGATGACGGAGACGGCATAGGTTGCAAGTTGCCAGTACATGAAAGAATTTTATTCGAGATGGTTTTCTTCTGTTCTACGGAGTCCTCCAAATTACTCTCAGCAACAGCATTTGTTTTCCAGCTCCAAGACGTTTTATGTTGGTTATCCCTTCGCCTGAATCTGCTAGAAACGTTCCCGAGGATCGTCTAAAAAGGTAGCGATCTCTGCCGGCATTTTACCAAATGTGTTTACGCCTACGCACTGAACAGAACATTTGCCTTTTTTGTAATTGATAAAAAACGACGGTGCGTGGTGGTAGGAGGCCGTAAATTTGCATACTTTCTATAGAGCTTCAAAAAGGTTCCATTATTGATGTCTTCAGATATAACAAAGGATCTTGAGGTATGGTTTTTCGAATCGGAAATTTTCACAATAATTAGGTTTCCTTTATCTTGAATATCGTCAAACGCGATTTTCACAAGCTCCGCTCTGCGAAGAGCACCGGCTAAAGCAAAAATGGTACTTACTTTAATCAATCATAAGATATATCTCATCAGGGGCTAGCATAAACTTGGATATGTCTTCTTTGGTAAAAATCTGCGCTTTATGTGGTCGAAAACCAACATTTTGCTTTTTTAGGAACGATGTCAATTTATGAAACTTGCGGTAAAATTCCGTTAACCGGGCGCTACAAGCTATCAAAAAATATTTTTTTGGGACTTACGTAGTTTGACCTCCTGAACAAAAAATCCAAATGAAATTTTTGGTGGTCTCAAGTAATTTCGGAGATACGGGCCTTTTTTTGAATGAAAACTGGCATTTTCTATCACAAGTTTCTTCTTCGAAAAACACACTCAAATGCCTCCTTATTTTCACCAGCACAATATACACACCCTAATTCACCAGTTTTACACTTTTTTTTTCATTGAAAACAGTTTTTTATCAACAAATTCTACTTTATTTTAGCAAAAACAAAATCAACAAACTCATGCTGTTTTGTTTAGTTAATATCTGTCAGGTTGATAACAATGGAATTGACGTGAGGGCGAAGCGACATTGCCAGTGTGATTAAAAAAATATTCAATTCACGTAAAACATGGAATATCTTAGTGAAGAGTAAGAAAAATGAGTTGATTACCACAACATTTTCCCATCAACACTTTAACTGCACTTTTGAAACAATGGTACTCATACTGTTTCTAAATGACTAGCAAAATTCAAAGGACGAGACAGATCACGGAAATGTGCGCAAACATAACATGAATACACATGCGCACAAAAAATAATGAGCCCTTTTCACATAAAATGAACCTACTTCAATGACTATAACTTATTCCGACAGACCCGAATTCATGCAAACCCAACCGAACTTACCCGACTATACAATACAATTAGGTTGCGTCTTTTCTATCTATTTGCGCATGCGCACTTACCAAAAATGAATGTTTGTGATCCGACACGTTTATTCAAGTAATTATTTGTTCGCAAAAAATGCCTCCTAGCTCTGTCTATTTAAAAATATCTTTTGTGCATTCAAAATATTAATACCAAGACTTTTTCCAAATCCTGTTCTCACAACGAAATGGCTTGTTTCATAACAAGGTAGCCAGTATCAATGTCTTTCATTGAATCAACAACAGCGAGTCTTAAAAACTTTACAATACAATGCGACGTTGTCAGATTCCCTAAAATTCCTGAAAACTGAATACTCATGAATATGAAGTATTTGTAGTGGATAGTTTTCAGAAGTATTGGCACCCTAGAGACTGGCACTTTTTTCACAAATAATAATAATAATGATAGTTCCTCATAAACACTCGAAGATATTCAGCAAGAAATACGTAAGCAAAGCGAGCACGCGCATTCCTATTACTACTTTGTAACTTATGTAACTTATCTCTTACTTCTTGTGTAGATATCTGCGAGACAGACACGAGCGCGCGCATTTCCATTACTACTTTGTCGATTTCTGTCAACTTTGAGTAGAAATCTTCATACCTAATCTGTTAGTGAACAAGACCAGAAATACGCGAGTGAAGCGAGCGTACTCGCCCGACATTTCGCCAATCCGCGCGCGCGAAGTTGACAGAAATCGACAAAGTAGTGATGGGAATGCGCGCGCTCGCCCGACATTTCGCAAATCCGCGCGCTCGGATTTGCGAATTTTTTTGATAGCTTGTAGCGCCCGGTTAACGGAATTTTACCAAACTTGCTTATGTCCAGGTTTTGTTTTATTTTAACTAAACATTTCACCATCGAGTAACGCGACCATAGGGTATTGGATTTCAGTACCTTACTCATCAGCTCGGAAAAATACGCCAAATAACATCTTCTCTGAAGCTATTCACTCCTTTTTCCTTACACCAATTTAAAAATTGGTTGTATTGCTGTTCGTATCTTTCTCGTGATTTACTTGGTAACAAGTCTGAATTTACCTCATCTGCGGCCTTTAATATTGCTTCTGGGAGCTCTTCGTCTGACGAATCCATTAAAATATTGCTTTTATTGAAAATAAGGGTGGATTTAGTCATCTTTATCATAAGCATTATTATAAACGTAGCGGTAACATCAAAGGTTTTTAGCATTAACTCAACATTATTGTATAAATGGCTCCATTTGATATAACAGGTTCAACTTTCGTTTTTAACATATATTTAAGCACAATTTCAAAATAATGTTGACTGAATGCACCTTAATTTGAAAAATGCCAGAATCGGACACTTCGACAACGCTTCTACTTGACTTGACTTTGACGTCTTGATGACAACTTGGTTGTCATAAAAAATCTTTGGTTACCACACCAAACCACTTGACTCAGCTTAGTTTGATTGTTATGTGGACTGATTTTGAGAAATGTATAGGGTAGATATGTAAAAGTATCGCAATTTCTTCATTCCAATGAATGAAAAATAGTCTGGGTTAGATTGAATATTAAAACCTATATTAGTTTGAATAGTAATATACATCTAAAATCAATGAAATGTACATTTAATAACGATAAATTGACATATTTTACTTTCCCGCACTAGTGCGGGAAAGTGACACTTTCTAAACTAAAATGAGTGCGGGAAAGTGGGTAAAAACGGACGGTCGTAGAAAAATATCTTTATTGCACTCATCGTCATTCTTCTACAACGTTCTGTCATCATGACAAACATAAAAGTCAAATCGACGCCATATTTAGCCCATTTTCTATAAGATTGTATTACGTTTTGAACAGTTGCATATTTTATATTATTGTCAATCATATTTATTACATACTGGTATTACCGCATTCCTAGAAAGTGCAATTGAATAAAAATAAAATTTGTTTCTTTGAATATTATTATATTACTTTTAGCAGCTAGATTTGAGCAAAGAATGTCTTCCTTACACTTGAATGAAACAGTTTTTGGTTTTTGCACAAACGTAGAAAAAATATGGTATGCAACTCGTGCAAAAATTGTTCATTGCACTCGACGTTTAGACCAACTCGGCCTAACGGCCCCCAAGTAGCATTTTGGCGACTATAACCACATAATACACCAAAATTAACGTTGTACTTGGTGTAGAAATTAGTCATTTATGAAACGATGCTCTATAAAACACCAGACAACGTTGTCTTAACGTTGAGCATGACATTAGTTAAACTGCAACGTTGTCAGAATGTCTACCCAACTGACTACAACTAGTAAATATTTTGGGAATGGAAATAACGTTTCTAAAACCTTCAAGAGACAACTTTAGTTATGTTAAACGTTTTCCCAACAGAGGGTCGACTTTGTAAGATTCAACTAAGCAGTGGGCAATTTTTCAGTAAATTTGAAAACGTTTTCGTGGATCTTTAAAACTTACCTTTTTCCAAATATTTACTACAGAGAATGTGCCGACAATATTTAGATAATAATAATGTACTCAATTTATTAATTTTTTTATTCTAGTGACAAGGACATACTACTGGCTAAATCGCTTGATAAAAAAGTATATAGTAAAAGAAGAACAACTGGAATCCTAACCTAACTTATGAATCGGAAACGAAAATAGCTTTCTAATACACTGCCTCCTATTACAGGCAACAAAAAAAATTACGTGGTGAAGAAACTTCATAGACACAAGCCCTCATGAAGACAAACAGTTTGGAGAGCTGAAGTTTAAAGCTTAAGTTTACATTTTTCGTTAGTTTTTGGTCGGATAAGCAACTTCAGTCGCGCTCCGGGTATAAAGTTAGTTGTCTGGCAGACTAAAGTTGAAAGTTAGTATATTTTCAGTTATCTGATATCCATAGTCGCGTTGACGACTTTTATACTCCTACGCCATGTTGGAAGTACGAGGATGTATTGATATCTAGTTAGCCTAGACCAGTTCCCTGCATAAACAAAATATTGCGTTAGCATAGCAACGAACGATAACTTATTAGAAGTGTCAGTGTAAAGTTTGACGTCAAAAAAGTAAACCAGAGTTACGCAATGAATTAAAAGAAAAAATACGTCCACCGAAATTATGAAAATCGAAAAATTGGAGTATCGAGCCATCATCAAGTAGCTGTATTTAAAAGGGTTAAGAGGTAAGCAGATTTACGAAGATATGCTTAATACCCTTGGTGATCAATGTCCTTCGTATGCGACCGTGAAAAATTGGACTGCAAGCTTCAAAAGTGGTAAATTTTCCATTGAAGATGATGACCGATCGGGAAGGCCAGTTTCTGTATCAGTCCCCGAAAATATTGATGCAGTTCATGACATGATTTTAACAGACCGTCGAATTGGGCTAAAACGGATATCTGAAGCACTGAATATTTCATACGAATACGGTCATCATATAGTTCACATCAATTTGGACATGAGAAAAATTGCTGCATAATGGATCCCCAAATGTTTGGATGTTGACCAAAAGCGTGCGAGGGTAGTAGCATCGCGTTCGATCTGCGCTCGATTTGAAAACGATGTAGACTTCTTAAACCGAATTGTTACTATGGATGAGACTTGGATACATTTCTACGATCCAGAAACAAAGCAACAATCGATGGAATGGCGACACTCTGGTTCTCCAAGACCTAAGAAATTTCGTGTCCAAAAATCTGCTGGAAAAGTTCTTGCTTCAGTTTTTTGGGATTGCCATGGAGTAATCATGATTGATTTTCTGGATAAGGGTAGAACAATAACAGGAGGATACTATTCGACATTACTGACCCCTCTACGGGAAAAAATTAAAGAGAAAAGACGCGGAAAGCTATCCAAAGTTGTTTTGTTTTTGCAGGACAACGACGCCCCTGCACACTATTCTCATGTTGCCATGCAAAAAATTCGTGATTTAGGGTTTGAATTACTAGAACACCTCCCTTATTCACCAGATTTGGCTCCGTCCGACTATCATCTCTTTCCTCAACTGAAAAAAAGTTTGAAAGGTCGTAAATTTTCTTCCAACGAGGAGGTAATAAAAGCTGTGGAGGTCTGGTAGCAGAGCAAAAAGAAAAAAAATTTTTAAAGGTCTTGGGACGTTGCAGGTTCCCTGTAATAAATGTATCCAATTAAGAGAAGAATATGTTGAGTAATAAAATATTTTGACATTGAAATTTTGTTTGGTTCTATAGTAGGCTAAGACTTTTTCAATATATCCTCGTAAGACAGAAAACTGCATCTTTTTCCAAGAAACTGAGCTTCATGCAAATTCCCAGTTTCATCAGAACTGACATAAACTTTCCATTTTCATATGACACCTGGTGTGTTTTCACTTCTTTTGCACCCATTTGAAATGCTGATTACAACCATATGCTACTTGTCACTTTTTGTAACCGGATTTTTTTACTTATTTTTCATTCTAGAGTGCTATGGATATCTTCAAATCACTAATTTCAGTCCTGAAATTTTGAGAATGATACAACTTTACTGTTTGTGATCAAAGGATCTCGCAAACTCCTTATGTAATTGGGGTCCAGGCGGATTTTTTTAATTTCTGGTATGATGTAGTCCATGTAATTCTCAACCAATGTTACCATTGCGTCAACCCAAAAAAAATTAACAGTTTTGCTGCTAGGGGGCGTTGAAATCACCCCTTGCGCAGATTAGACTATTTCTTTTTGAATCCGGTAAAAATATGTTTATTTCTTTCATTGCTGCTAATGTTGCACAATATTGTGCTGTTTTATAAGAAAAATTATTATCCTCCCCCTTCTTCCCCCAACTCCTATAACGAAACGCAAAAAACATATTTCTCGAGTGCCTTCGAATGTATCGTCGAATGTTTAAATATGCCTGACTAGGGGAAATTGCAGTATTTTATGATTATCCCCCCCTCCCCCCAACATGCACAAAACGAAAAAAATTCGGTGGATTTTCCTGAATTTTTGGTATGATGCAGTTCAAGTTATTTTGAATAGAAATTATATGGGTGACAAACTCCAAAAATTAATAGTTTTGATGCTAGGGGGCGTCATTTATTTATTTGTTATAAACATTTGAATACAAAAAACGTATTTTTTTTCATTGTTTTGTTTATTCTAATTGAGCAATCTGGTTGAAATACACTATCAAAAAATTAGGGCAAATTAAAATGAATAATGTTAGCGTACCCAGCACCCTCTAAGTGCTACATAAATATTGATACCAAATTTTGATTTCTCATCTCAAAAAAAACCCGTTCAACAATTTTAGTTGCGAAAAATTATTTTTTCGCAAAAGTTATTCAAAATAATTGAAGGGTCCAGGGAAAAACCTGATTATAGTGACATTTATCAAATTTCGTACCAAGATTTGAATTATGGACATATCAGGTTTTGTCCCTGTTTCGATGACACTTATCAGGTTATTTCCATTTATAAGTATTTTCATCTCTGAATATCTAGGGATGTATCAGATTATTCTCCTGCATAATTCATTAAGTTCTGATCAATCCATACAAAACAAATAGAAATGGATAAAATGTCACTCACCATGGACCCTTCAATTGAAAATAAAATTTCAACTTTAACACCCTGTATTTCCAAAACGAAACATTTGCGAACACATGTTCATGTAAACTTTTAAAATTAGTAAGATTTACCATTTAAAGTTTGTACAAGTACTTAAAAAACACCCTGTATATTCATCCAATCTATTTTAATACTCCTAACATTGTTTAAATAGATAGTCAATGCCTGTGGAAAAGGTATTGGACCCAAACATGTCGTAATAGTCGATTTCAACCATGTGCTGACTTCTAAAAACCGATAGTTCAATTACTGCATTATTCATACACCTGCGTGTGTGCTAAAACCATTGTTTATATAGAAGATAGTTAGTCAACCTTATGGGATTATAATTGGATCAAAATGGATGCGACATGTAGATGGCGATAGTGAGCTCGTATCCAAGTCACGTCGTAACTTCAGTGATCTGGCCTACACGTCATGTCGTAACTTGATTGAAACAATGGGACAGCATTAAAATCAGGGTTTTTTGAAGGAACCTGCATTAAAATGACGTCAAATATTCATGTTTGTAACTAATCACGCTAGATGACACTCGCGTTTGCGTCCAACACCAATTACACAGGCATTGACTAACTAACTATCTTACTTCTATATAAACAATGCTAAAACAGATTCATTTCTCAGGAGCTGTCATTTAAATAGGTCAAAAAGTGTGGCTGTGTGCATTCTGTTCAAATCGAAGAGCAATTTCAAACTATGTAGTTTTGGGATAATTGATCAAAAATTATTCCAGTTTCCTTTTGTTGATCACCGCTTGAATTGTTCACGTTGTCAAACATAGATGTAGCCCTACTCGAAAATCTCGAGACAGTCGGCCTCTGCGCTATCGCAAAGCACGAGGCCACGAGCACAGAGCACAGTAGTTGAAACTTAAAACTTTTATTTTGTAATTTGATCTGAACAGTCGGCAACACTTATATCTAACACTGTCACTAGTCACAAGTGTCAGAAATAAAAAAAAAGATTAGATCAGTTTTGCAAAGTGTTGAGATAGAGTTGGTTGTGAAAGAAGTGTGATTGTCGTATCTAAAATATCAGTGCCTTTCCCGGTGATAAATTTATACAATGGCCGATGAAGTAGCTGAAAATGGACACGCCGAAAACGGAGATGTTCCCGAAATCGAATTAATCATAAGGGTAAGCAAGAGTGCTTTTTTATGTTTTTACTGGGTGTGCCAAATGCAACCCGCCTACCTATACATTCATTAATTATAAAAGAAAGTGTATTGTTCTCAAAATAATGTGTACTTCTCAGATTAGATTATTAGATAACATCAGAATTACGAAATGTAGACAGTAAATTTCTAAACTTGAAACCAGTTTTTACATAAGTGCATTTTTGTGTTACTTATGACCTTGGGTTACATGTTTATTTAGAGAGTAAATATAGAAAATGCAATAATCTAATGCCCTTATTTCTGACATTTATTAATTACAAACTGAATTTAAAAAAAATAGACAGACCTTTCAAAAATGGGAGATTATTACAAATTCCTATAAAAAAGTATAAAAATAGTAACCAGGATTTTTTCTGTATAGTGAGTAGGTAGGTAGGTACATACTTTTTGGTGAGTTTCATATCTTTGAGTAATATGCCAACCAATTGATGTTCATATAAAGCACAGTTAACATGATTAGGTACATTTCATAAAGCTGTCATATACTTATTTAGCCGTCCCAATGAACATTGTGTTTGCTAGTAATAAAATCAACAAAAGGAAATATCAATGTAATCATTTTCATTTGATTGAAGCTTCGCTACTATGTTTAACAAATAAATATAATATTGAGGGTGTTTCTTCTCTATGACAATCTCCATGACAATTAATACTTTATTGTTATCATGTACCTAGTTTATAAACCATTGTAAAGATAAGTAAAGAGGTAGAGTACGAATTTTTCGAACCTTTAATATGATCAGTTTAGAGATGCTTTTTTGGAACATTTTCAGACATTGGTTTGAAATCAATGCCCCAAAACTTACCTACCCTGGATAATTCTGGCAATCTGTAAAATATTGAGTTCAAGAGAATATTCGCAAATCATATCCTGTGGTACGGTTTTGCACTTTGCAGTGACAATAGGTGTGGATTGGAATCCATTTTTTGTTGTCATTGGAGATGATATGTTATGTAAGTACTCATACTGATAAGGAGAAACCCAATACATGACTACTTGAGAAGAAATAATAAGTTTCTCACCACACGTTTTTACCCAATTCTTTGATGTTCATTGTGACAACCATGTTATCTTCATCAGTTGGTTAGGTATTACAATGCTTTACTGGCAACACTGTAGGAATAAATATAAACAATGCAGTGGTTACATGAGAACTCCTAAGATGAACAACAAAATGCTGTTGAGTCATTTCTATGCTTGGTCAATAATTTAAAATACGGAGACAAAGTTGATGTCCCTGACATACAATGAGATACTTATTGGCAAATTATTAACAACTGTTGTTTATTTCGAGGTTTACATCCTCAATCTTTTGTTTCCAACAGTGGGTTAGTAGTCTAGGTGAAGTATTTACAGACGCGGATCATGAAATAATAATAGAAGGTACAACAAATAGTATTGCATGGAAACCTCGATAGAAACTGACGACGATGATCTCGTACATTTGATAAAATGAAACCTACTCAAGTAAAATAGTATATTATTCAACGAGCATATTATGATGGCTATTATTCACGTGGATGAAGTTTACGGCACGAGCCGCCATAATATGCAAGGAGAATACTATATTTTGTCCACGACCCATAAATAATACTTTGTAATCTAATCACAATTTTTATTTCTATTCGTGAGTAACATGGAATTTGTATTATAACTAAATGAAAACAAATTCAACTTTTTGTTAATATTAATAGTAATATTTGTATTAACACAATGTTCAAAATTAATGGAAGGCATCAAGTCTGAACTAATATTGATGTTTTTGTTATCCATAAACGAGCTTCTCGATACGGTTTCATTTTGTTTGTATGGATTCTGTATCGTGTTGGAGATTTTCTCGGCTGTTTCCATTTTATTTCTCATGGAATCATCAATGTAGCCTTCTGCTACCGTTGTGGATTTCCATCCACCATGCCTTTTCAATTATGTTATATCCCTGCCCGCATCAACAAGTATAGTCGCAGATGATCTTCGGAAACTGTGACAGAGTATTTCTCTGGATCGGGTAATTGCAAATATGTCGCTATTTGTTTTGCCATTTTGATAGTCCAAAAAAAATAAATCAGACATAACATGAGGTGGACGAAGACTGATATACTTTTTGCAAATTCGGTAAAATTCATCGGTGATTGTAAATTTGCGAGTAATTTTGGTTTTGGTATTTGGTACTTTCACTAAGAAAGCTGTAAATTACTAAGTTTCATTTTATACATTTCATTTGCCCGACAGGCACCCATTACTCCCATTTTCATTGCCACCTTGAATAAATATTTATTTTCAAATTACAAATATATGAAGAATTGTTTTTCTTACCTTTGTCGCAAGATATTTATCGTCAGATGTTCGCAGTTTGCTATATATAACTTTCAATGTTAATACCATGATTCAAGTTGATTGTGCTTCTCAGCATTGAGTAGGTTGTCCATAATGTTGATGGTTTGTACTTTGTGGATAACTCTGTAAAATATACCAACAAGACGGATTCTGAGAAAGACTCGATTTTCTTGGCAATTCTCCATTGTACAAAAGATTCATATGCAGATAAATACAGTTTTCTTGATCTTTCGGGTAATAAGTTTAACGATGCAATTTTTGCCGCTTCTTGTATTTCTGGAGGTGTACAAGACATGTTTTCATTTTCACTTTCTGTATCCATTTTATTACTTTGATACTTATAAACTTTGCTGCTGAAACAAGTCGAACCAACAAATTGTTGACGTTTCAAATTAAATTCGATCTGACTTGACGTTTCATAGCACGCTCTATTTTTAACGTATTTGTCTATACGTTACACGTACAAAATCGAACTGCTCGTCGGAAATATTTCTATCATGTTTATCATATTGATGGCAGTGAATAATGATTTCATTATTCACTAGTGATTAATGGATATCGTTATTCTTGAAGAAACGCATGAATTATGAATATTTTATACAATAGTCGTGGACAAAAGTTATTCATAGGTATTCAAATTGCAACTTCTTGAATACTATAGTGACTCAAACTCCTCAAATAGAATAATATCTTTAATATTCATTCAACTTCTCTTTACATGTCTAGTTAAAATGGTGTGATTTGTACCGACGACGCACGAACATTTTTTTTTATAAGTCGAAAAATTTCTGACGATTTCGGACGTCGAAAATAACGCCAAAAATTGGCGGTCGGTGGCTCGGACTCCCTCCTCGAAAAAAATTGTAACTACTTGCGCAAATAAACTCGAAAAAATATGTAAAAAATGTGAAGAATAGAACCGTCAAATATTTATTCAGTTCAAAAGAATATTAGCAACCTGCTCTTCTGAAAGCTAGAAAGAAAACGCGAAGAATTCCGAAATTTTTTCGAAGAAAATGTATATTGGGTGGTTTCAAACCACTCTGCTTCTCAAAAAGAGTTTCAAAACTCGCGAAAATAAAATAGGAAAAATACGTAAAAAATACTGAAAATTATCGGATCGTCGCATACGTCTTTTTTAAATGTTACCTAACCCTTTCCTCCCGAAGGCTAGATGGAGAATGCGTAGGAATTCCTAAAAATTTCCGACGGTTTCGGAAATGGAAATTTGTGGTTAAAAATAATGTTGAGTAATGTTTCGAGAACTCATGAAGAGAAAATTAAAAGAATCCGTAAAAATTATGAAAAATAATGTTTTTAAAACTGTTACTTACGTCCTTCCCCCCTGAAGCCTAGATGAAGAATGAATAGGAATTCTTAAAAATTTCAGACTGTCGGATCATACGTATTCATATGCAGATATCAGACTATCCATGGACGAAATCACAATATTTGTTTGTGTATGGTTGCTAAGGTTTTTTCATAGTTACGAAAATTGTTTTATTGACAGATGTAAAAGTTTTGACGTTTTAACTTTATATAATCATTAAATGCTTTTGAAACCACATATTTAGTTTGTATGAGTATTTCATCGTTCGGGATATCACGAAATCCCTCACAGACAGTTGAAAAAAGTTTCCGTAAAAATTGTGAAAAACGTCGGGAAGTCGAATAATTTTCGTAGCTTGACTCGGCTTGACCTTTATGTTTGTATGTTTGCATACATTAAGGTTGAGTCGAGGGTTGAGTATATGCTACATATCAAGGGGTAGCAAACACACGCATGCCACTAACGTTTCAAACTCTGAAAAAAAAATTTAAAACAGGCTTTTATTTGTAAACTATTGAAATGAAGCTAAAAAAAAATTATCTTGAGATTTGAAACGTCATTATGAACTAAAAGCTACACCAGCATTTATGGCACGCTCCAAAAAAAAACTATTATATAATTTCCTTCCTAACCAAAATTTTTTTTACAGTTTCCGTTTTCCAGGAAATGGGCGTGGGCTAAGTTTGAAGTTAAGCTGCACCACACATTTTGTTTTTTTTTAATACGCAATTATTGATGATCAAATGGCTGCTAACATTCCTTACACATTTATTACAAATCATTGACGTGTTGAAAATTCAAAAATTTTCATCCCCTAGGGATTTAATAACCCTTACATATAGAACATTCCCTAATAAATATAGATCTCAACGTGGTCGGTGCCAGAATTGTTCACAAGGTTGTTTATAATTTTTGTACAAACTATCGAAGTGTTAAAAATTACAGAATGAAGGGCCTCCAAGGAGTTGAACACCCCCAAACTTGTAAAAATTCCTATTACTTTATTTATTGCGGTATTACGCGTATCGCTAAAATTTTCCACAAAATTATTTAAAAGTGATTAGAATCTATCGACGCCGACGTGTTGAAAATTTCACAATGATGATTTCCATGGGGTTGAACACCCCACACTTATTCACTGCATTGCAAAGTTAAAAAAAATCTGAGTTGACAGAAAATTCGCAACAAGCGTTTCAGGCATTCTTTTGAGCGAAGGGATCATTTCCACCATGGATATTGATATTTTGAAGAGTGGGCTGTGTTAACAAATTTTTGTGTTGGGATATGATAGGAAATCAGACGTGAACTGCATTTTATCGATTATTAGAATTATTTACAGTATCCCACACGGTTTTTCTGCTTGCCTTCAGTTGCTCATGGACAATATCATCCATGGAAATCAATATTTTGAAGAGAGGGCTGAGTTAATAAATTTTTGTTGCGATATGATAGGAAATCCGACGTGAACTATATTTCATCGAGTATAAGAATTCTTTACAGTATCCCACACGCTTCTAAAGTGTGTCTTCAGTTGCTCATGGACAATATCAACCATGGAAATCAATATTTTGAAGAAAGGGCTGAGTTAATAAATTTTTGCTGCGATATGATAGGAAATCCGACGTGAACTATATTTCATCGTGTATTAGAATTCTTTACAGTATCCCACACGGTTCTACTACATATCTTCAGTTGCTCATGGACAATATCAACCATAAAAATCAATATTTTGAAGAGAGGGCTGAGTTCATAAATTTTTGTTGCGATATGATGGAAAATCCGACATGAACTATATTTCATAGAGTATTAGAGGTATCCCACACGGTTCTACTACTTTTCTTCAGTTGCTCATGGACAATATCAACCATAGAAATCAATATTTTGAAGAGTGGGCTGTGTTAATAAATTTTTGTGTTGCGACTTGATAGGAAATCCGAGGTGAACTGTATTTCATTGAGTATTAGAATTCTTTACAGTATCCCGAACGGCTTTTCTGCTTGTCTTCAGTTGCTCATGGATAATATCAATCATAGAAATCAATATTTTGAAGAATGGGATGAGTTAATAAATATTGTATGCGATATGATAGGAAATCCGACGTGAACTATATTTCATCGAGTATTAGAATTCTTTACAGTATCCCACACGGATCTACTGCGTGTCTTCAGTTGCTCATGGACAATATCAATCATGGAAATCAATATTTTGAAGAGTGGGCTGTGTTAATAAATTTTTGTGTTGCGACTTGATAGGAAATCTGACGTGAACTGTATTTCATCGAGTATTAGAATTCTTTACAGTATTTCACATGCTACTAATGTGGGTCTTTAGTTGCTCACGGACAATATCAACCATGGAAATCAACATTTTGCAGCGTAGGCTGTGTTAATAAATTTTTGTGTTGCGATATGGTAGAAATTCCGACGTGAAATTTATTTAATCGAGTATTAGAATTATTTACAGTATCCCACATACTTCTATTGCGTGTCTTCAGTTGCTCATAGACAATATTAACCATGGAAATCAATATTTTGAAGAGTGGGCTGAGTTAATAAATTTTTGTTGCGATATGATAGGAAAACCGACGTGAACTATATTTCATCGAGTATTAGAATTCTTTACAGTATCCCACACGGTTCTACTGCGTGTCGTCAGTTGCTCATGGACAATATTAACCATGGAAATCAATATTTTGAAGAGTGGGCTGAGTTAATAAATTTTTGTTGCGATATGATAGGAAAACCGACGTGAACTATATTTCATCGAGTATTAGAATTCTTTAATTATCCCACACGGTTCTACTGCGTGTCGTCAGTTGCTCATGGACAATATCTACCATGGAAATCGGTATTTTGAAAAGTGGGCTGTGTAAATAAATTTTTGTGTTGCCATATGATGGGAAATCCGACGTGAAATGTATTTCATCGGGTATTAGAATCCTTTACAGTATACTAAACGTTTCTACTGCTTGTCTTTAGTTGCTCATGGACATTGTAGCTATAAGTGCAATGTGATAGATAATGTAATAGATATTTTGAGAAGTTTGGGGGTGTTCAACCCCTTGGGGGCCCTTCACTGTGTAATTTTTAAGAATTCGATAGTTTGTACAAAAATTATAAACAATCTTGTGAACCATTCTGTCACTGACCACGTGATCTATATTTATTAGGGAATTTTCAATCTATGAGGGCTATTTAACCCGTAGGGGATGAAAATTTTGGAATTTTCAACACCTCAATGATTTGTAATAAATGTAAACAGCTATTTGATCATCAGTGAATGTGTATTTTATCAAAATACAGAATGTGTGGCGCAGCTTTACACAAAAGTTAGCCCACGCCCACTTCCTGGAAAACGGGGACTGTAAAAAAAAATTACTTGTGACGCTTTGTAATAAATGTGTACAAAATTATGTAATAGTTTATTTTGGAATGTGTCCTAAATGCTGGTGTAGCTTCTAGTTCATAACATCATTATACAAATATTAAGAGATGTAATGAAACTTTTAGTTCAAATGCTTGTTTTTAAAAAGATTTTTCTCCTTCATTTCATTCAATCAGAATGATTGCATGATCAAGAATTCAACACATCCGATTCTGAACTATAATTTTTACTATTACTTAACAACCACAACTAACGTCAGAGTGGTTAACTTTCACCCATCATTTATTTTGTGTAGATTTCACGCGCGATTGAAATTATGAACGTTGTACGTATTATACACTATATTATACATGATGCAACTGAATCGAATGAACTACTTTTGATGATGGGATGGTTTTTGATTATTCATATTTTTTTTCTGAATTTGGGAAACTGTCATTGCAGACGAACAGTTAAATCAGTAGAGAAGTATGAAAGTTATTTTGGAAAGTAGTTTCACCAGAATTATTAAGGTTCATATAAAGTCAAATATTTTGCGTCTGAACTGTAAGATGGCACTGACAAGATATGTTTTTTAGGGTCACTGAATCTAGAAGGCCGTGCCGTCCTTACGGGTATGGCCAATGGGCGTGGTCCAATACTTGAAATAGTTCCAGTATTCAAATAACCCACAAAATCACCAATTAGAGAGCAAGTTTTGTGGGTTATTTGAACACTGGATCTATTTCACGTATTAGACCACGCCCATTGGCCATACTCGCAAGGACGGCACGACCTTCTAGATTCAGTGACCCTAATGTTTTTTATACCATAGTGACAGTGATCTTTTATAATATTTCCAAATAATAGAAGACATAAATCTTTGGGAGATCGTTTGCTAACGAACAGTCGTTACCGACCGATGATGAACCCTTTACTCCCATTGGCGAAAGAAAATAAGATCGCAGCGCCACCTATAGCAAGACTTTGAATTACGAATCACGGACAAAGGTTTTTGACTTTACATGTGTTTATATGGCGTTTTGACGATCTGTACTCCTATTTATAAATAATTTGTGAAAATTTGTGATTTCTCTAACTAAAAAGTGATTGTGTTTCTATTGAAAGACTCTAAAGAACGTTTCAGTAAGGTGATTCAAAGGTATTTCATCTCCGATTAGTTTTGAATGCTTCTGCAATTCAAGGTTGCATGGCGTTTTGATGATCTGTTCTACTATTTTCAAACAATTTGTAAAAATTTGTGATTTCTTTAACTGAAAAGTTATTTGGTTTCTATTAAAAGACTTGAACGATAGTTTCAGTGTTGTTTTTGGAGGTCATGATTTGCGATCAATTATTGATCTGATTCATTCATCAGTCTGTCAAACAAGCATGATACTTCGATATTATTTAGCTTGCCAATTTTCAGTTTCAAAATTCATGCTTTCCTTTGGTCAATTTCTTCAATCTGGTCGAACCAATTGGTGATTTTTTAACCTTGCTTTTATTTTTGGGGGAAATTTGTGATATCCCACATTTTCCTTCTTGCCATATGTCCTGCATCCTGGGACTGAACAACTAGGATTGTATTTTCCCATATTTGGCAGTCTATCAACAGTATAAACCAAAAAATACGAACAGAAACAGAAATCGAGTATGGAAATATCCTTAATCAACAGAATGAATGAATCAGATCAATAACTCACAAATCATGACTTGAAAAAACACGTAAAATATTTGTAAACTACACTGAAACTATCGTTCAAGTCTTTTAATAGAAACACAATAACTTTTCAGTTAAAGAAATCACAGATTTTCACAAATTGTTTGAAAATAGGAGAACAGGTCATCAAAACGCCATGCAAATTCAAAACTAATCGGAGATGAAATTCCTTTAAATCACCTGACTGAAACGTTCTTTAGAGTCTTTCAATAAAAACACAATCACTTTTTAGTTAGAGAAATCACAAATTTTCACAAATTGTTTGAAAATAGGAGTACAGATCGTCAAAACGCCAGATAAACACGTGTAAAGTCAAAAACCTTTGTCCGTGATTCGTAGTTCAAAGTCTTGCTATAGGCGGCGCAGCGATCTTATTTTCTTTCGCCAGTAGTAGGTGTTTATGGGAGTAAAGGGTTCATCATCGGTCGGTAACGACTGTTCGTTAGCAAACGATCTCCCAAAGATTTCTGTCTTCTTCGATTAAATCTCTTAACCCGGAGATTCGGAGTGTTCTTCCTCTGCTCGCTAGGTGGAGCGGCCTAGAAACTGCTTTCATCTCGTGAACCAGAATTGACTAATCAGCGGAGTGTGTATTGATTTGGACGGGGAACAGATGGCTTCAGTTCTGTCTGTGTTGACCTGCCCTTGCACTGATGAGAGGCAACAACCTCGAAACTAGTCTGCAGGTGGTCACCCTGTCCAAATCAAAACAAAATTCTGCTGGTTGGTCATAGAGGGCACTTGCAATTGCGTCCTCTGATGCTTTGAGGAACGTTGCACAAGTAGCTGTTAGATTTAATTCAATACCCGTCGTGGTCTTAGCCAGGGGAGTAGTTGTTTTCTGACAGGTACTTGCCATAATAAGCCTACGTAGTAGGTGTTTATGGGAGTTAAGGGTTCATCATCGGTCGGTAACGACTGTTCGTTATATACTTATTCTAGAATGCTAATCTCATATGTCAAAAGTATTGAAAAAAGTTCGGATTAGTCCGCAATGCGCATGTGCGTCATTACTGTTTTTTGTAACAGGCCCGGTTTTACTAAATTATTATGGTACTGGTGAAGATTAGGTTTGAACGTGAGTGGGCCCGTATCAGGCCCTCCACTGCGGCCAATGGCCTATTGTGGCTGAAGATTAACAAGTGTTGTTAATTCTTAACCTCGGGGAATAAGGTATTGGAAAACTCAATGTACTTATACCTGCTTTTTAGCCGATTTGAGCACATAATTTCACATATTTATGATCCCAAATATTCAGCAAAGGCCATGAGAAAGTAGAGTACTGTTATTATTACTATTTATCGCTCTGAAGCGACCCATTGATCTTTGGTATCGCAATCAGCTGTAGATGAACTCAACAAAAAACTACGGAACCACCCCAAGTAGTCGGTGGAAATTTCAAGCAGGCACTAGATTGGAAAATAAATTGAAACTACAAGAAACTATGAAAATTGATTTCAGCTAATATTATGAATAATTTAAACTCAAATATGTATTTATAAAATTGGATGCGTCCATATTATAGGAAGCTCAATCTTTTCTTTTTATAGAACGATTCATGTCAAAATATGTATCTGCATTTAATTTGAATTAAAATAATTTGATGAGATTAACATACTATTTCTACGATTATTTCTGGTTGTGTTACCTTAGTGCAATTTCTATAATGGGGTTTTATAAAAAGTGAGACCAGAAGCATTTATCTTATTATCAAAGAAAAGCACTTCCATATCACTAATTTTCTGATATTAAGTTCAGTACTATTTGTAGGAATCAAGAACTAATTCAAGAATAGTCAGAACTTGATATAAGCGGTGTGGCCTACTTGAAATTTGTTTGCAAAGAGTTGTATCACTCGCCATGCTTACGCAGGCACAGTATGTTGGTACGGCATTAGGTTCCAAATGCCTTTTTGGTAACAACTAATAAACAAAATTTTTATTTTTTCATAATGAATATTAGGTTTTTCATTCTTATTCCTACATTATGACGAATTTATTGTTTTCGTAGCTTCTTATTCAGAACCATTAATTGAAAATCGGACTTTAATATGAAAATTACAAAAAAATTCAAAATTCGAATTTTGCGTTGAAATTCGGTATGTAGGGTCACAATCGATTTCTAAGCAACTTTTTGAATAACTTTTTTTCGGTATCTCCAACGCGACGCAAAATATCGAGAATTTGCCCTTTTCGCGGGATCGCAGTAGGCTGGGTTTAAGGCTGTCACTCGGGCTGAGTATTGCGAAAAGTGCGGCCCATGAAGGTCTACGTCTGTACCGAAAATCAAATCTCTGCTTTCAAAAATGACTAAAATACAGGGATGTCTTCATCTTAAGTGTGTCACACAGTAGATATAACACTTTTCTGAGTAATTAATTTATTGAACAAAAGAAAAAAAAACATTTAGCGGGCGTTATGATTCATAATGCCCTCCATAACGCCCCGGGCGTTATGGGTCTGTTAATAGCAACCGTTGTCAAGGTATTATAAAGCAGTAATGGACAAGTGGAGAATAAATCAATTTAAAAATCTCGTAGGCTGCATTTTTTCCTTATTAAGTATGGGATAATACTCTTTCTCTTTCCAGTGTACCATTATCTTCATTGCTTTGAACTTGGAAGAAAATATACTTACATTTATTTCAATACAAACTGGTACTGTGGATTGATCCGCCTATAAATAGGAATCCGCATTTATGCCAATTATATCAAACATATACCATGAAAAATAAATCACACTTTATTTACGAGCAAGTGATCGATTGTAAAGGTAAATTCTAAGAAGTTGACATGTCTGTGTTACAGCTACGAAGAAGTTGACACTGAACAGAAAGTAGCTTTTGGGAACGATCACCAAAGAGTATCTAGACCATATGAAACCTGCGACAGCCAAAGATAAGCATTGTTGGACGCTGATCGTACTCGGATGTCTCTGGAGGTCTGATATTCCTGCTATCACCAAACTCCATTTTACGGCTGGCGCCCAAAAAAAGATGGTCTGTGGACCTGTAATTTCAAACATCTGATTAGGTTATTACTAAATGAAAAAGCTAGAGGCTATCAAAAATTAACATAGTCAACTGGGGTGAAACTAGCAAAACTACGTCATCACCAGGGCTGTCAGCGCGACGCTTCGATAAAGTCGTGCACAGTACCGTTGCAGACGCGTAATCATTCATTCCATTAAAAAAGGCATTAATAATAATAATATGCTTTATTGTCCAAAGAGTGACCACGTAAAATACATATTCTATGAATTCAGATATTATACCTAGAACATGGATTCAATTATGAACTAAATTCAGTGAATTTTGAAACAAAGGAAGAAACTAACAGAGGTACATGGGAGCATTGCCAAAACAATTGATTTTTAAAACGCTATTTGTATTGTTAATAGACATTTGAAAATTTTATCTCGGCCAAAAAATGGAGCTAAATCGTGAACATTTTCGTGCTATGATTTTTTTACGATATTCGACGTGGATTATCTTAACAGCAGTGTGCCGATCAACGTACCGCGGTTTTTGCTGATGAAGCACCATCCAAGGTATATCGATGGTTTAGTGAATTCAAACGTAGCCGTACTTCGCTGGCGGACGAAGTTGAAGATGGGCGTCCAAAATCGGTTGTTGTGCGAGAAAACATTGATGCTGTGTCCGAACTGATAATGCAGGATCGTCATGTGACATATCGCGAAATCAAGGCATCCCTGGGCATTAGTATGACAAGTATACATAAGATATTGCAACAACATTTGGCAGTCAGAAAGATTTGTTCTCGTTGGATTCCGCACAATTTGACAATCGATCAAAAAATACTCGTGTAAATTGGTGCAAGGAAGTGATTACAAAAGATTACTGCGGTGCATCAAATGCAGTTTATAACATATGCACAGGTGACGAATCTTGGATTTATTGTTATGAGCCCGAAACTAAACAGCAGTCGACTGTATTGGTCTTTCAAAATGAACCAAATCCAACAAAAGTTGTTCGTGCTCGCAGCACTTCGAAGCAATTGGTGCGGCCTGTTTCTTCGGTATAAACGGTCATGTGGCAACCGTGCCTTTAGAGCAACGTAGAATCATAAACTGAATGGTACACTACTATTTGTTTGCCAGAAGTCATCAATGAAATAAGGAAAACGAACCGTCGACGAAGACAATGCGAGCTCACACACATCGGCTCAAACATCCCGCTATTTGAGTACTCAAAACTTTTCCGCCACTGAAATATCAGAGGTTTTACAACAAATATATTTTGATGATTCTACTATTGTTGAGTTGATTTGTTGGTGCAGAAAGAGTAAACCAACCAAATTATTGTGTGAGTACTACTGAGAAGAAAATGGAATTCTCCTTTATTCAGAATTTAAAAAATTTAGGAGTCCTTGACAAATATGTTTTAGTCATTCAGTAATTTTGGATCCTACCAAAAAAAAAAATTAATCAGCTTGCATGGATTTATGGATAATTTCATGATAAAAAACAAATTGGCGTTAACTCCATGCGGTGTTGCCGATAACGCAAAATTTTCTTCGTTTACCAAAATTTCCTATAAAAAATACACATTGTACCTATAAGCTACAACGGAAAGATTGTTATTATTTTTCATTAATAGACTTCGACAATTTTTGGTTACCATGCACACTGATGAAATTTGATAATTATTTGTTTGGTTGTATTGGTGGCAGTACTAACTTTATATAAAGTTAGCACAGCCAGCCACTTTATATACAGACAATACTGGAATAGGTCTCATCTATTTTCTGGCGAGTTGTTTTGCTAACTTTATGTACATTATAATTATAATTGTTTTTGGGAAGGTGCCATCAATATTTTTCAAAATGAGTAGATTCTCGTTCAATGAGAGAAAAACATGTACAGGGTGTTTCTTAAGTACGTGTAGAAAATTCAGGAGCGTGTTGCTGACATCAAAATGAGAAGAAAAGTTCCTATTAACATATGTCCGCAAGTTATTCGTTTCTGAGATACAGAGTGTCAAAGTTGAATTCTTATTTTTATTTTTTTGTGAATAATTTCAAAATTAGTTTGATATTTGGGTAAAGTTTGGTAAAAAAATAATTTGTAAAATTTGTTATTACGAAACTCCAAGGTTTTCGGAGAAAACCCCTCAAAAGCAGAGCTTGTGCGAGCAAGGGAGATCCGGGACCTACAGTTTAAATAAAAGTGGTATCTGGGAATATTCATTATTTAGTTTGTGTAAAAAATATATTCCTGGCAGAGGTAACTGAGAGTAACTGTTTTCGAATTATTGAGATTTGAAGTGATTTTTAGTGACAAGATTTTTAAATTTTATATAAATTCAATTAGAAATCAGTTTTTTCTCAATTAACATAAAATTTGATTTTGTCAATGAAAAATCATCCCAGGTACCAAACTCAAATATCACAAATATTTTTGAATTTATTTACAAAAACAAATATAAGAATTAAACTTTGACACTCTGTAGCTTCGAAACGAATAACTTGAGAACATGTGTATATGGGAACTTTTTTTCTTATTTCGACGTCAGCAACATGCTCCTAAAGTTTCTACAACACCCTGTATAACATTTAATATTCAGAGCGAAATAACATTTTTTGCAAGTTGTGTGTTTGGAGTGGAATCGCGAAATATGAAAATTATTGGACCAGGTTTTCCTGCAGCTGAAAGGTCAATACGCCATCATAAATCATTAATTCGGCCCGGAGCTCCCCGGCAAATAATAATAGTACCCGTCCTCTACCCGCACAGGCTATGCCTTTGGGTACACTACACGAGTGTTTATGATGGAGCATTATTATTATTATATTATATTTGGAGGTGCCTTGACTGGACAAGTATAGTTAGATTTTTACATTGAAATCGAAGCTTTTCGGAAAGATTTCTATTTGAAATGGTTGCAACAATTTGGTGTGGCAACTAGGAGACGCTCCCTTTCAACATACTTGAGATGTGACGAATTTTTTCAATTGGATTTTTAGTAAATGGTTCGGAAGGAATGAAACAATTTATTGGCCACCAAGAATTCCAGATTTGATACCCCTAGATCTTTCTGGGTGTCATTTCAAGAATATAGTTTACGAATACCGACCAATCAATGTCAGTGCATTCAAAAATACAATAACAGAAGAGATAAACAATATTAACAATGAAGTATAACGCGATTGTGTAAAAACTACATATCGGACAGAAACCATCTTGCGCACAGTTGAACCACCTGTTATTATCTATCAGTTTCCGCAATATTGTTTGTCCTGCTTCAGATTTATGAAAATTATGAATTGTTTGAAAATGCTCTCTTTTTCGAGGTTTTCCCGGATTTTCTCAGTGAAAAATGCACAGATCTGGTCGTATAAAAAACACAAAATGTTTTTTTAATTCTCTACAAAAGTTTTATTGACTGTAAAACAATTCCTCTAATACTTTTTGAGATATTGGCAAAAACAAAAAAGTTGAAATTTTTTTCACAATTTCTTGTTCATAAAATTCCACAAAACGATTTTGCTGGGGCGAAAACCATTTACGAACTATGTCATAAAAAGTAGTATAGGCCGTTTGCGTCTTATATTTTGTGTGAAAAGAGTCTCTTATTTTTGAATCCCGGAAAAAAGCGCACAGGAAAGGAGCGCACGGGAAATAAGCGCACGGAGAAAAGCGCACAGACATATAAGCGCACATGAAATAACCGCACTCGGAAAAATGCGCACATCGTAAAAAGCGCACTTGGAAAAAACCGCACGTACATTAATGCGCACACACAATAGTTTCTAATCTAACCTAATCTAACCTAAACAAACTAACCTAGCTCGAAAGTTGGGAGCTTGGAAGTTGAAGAAAAATTCATTTTGAGGGTAGTATTTTATTAGTCTGGTCTAACCTGAACGAACTAACCTAGCTCGCAACTTATAGAAATATAGAAAACTTTACGCGATTGTAGCCAATTGGCGAAAGAAAATAAGATCGCAGCGCCACCTATAGCAAGACTTTGGACTACGAATCACGGACAAAGGTTTTTGACTTTACACGTGTTTATATGGCGTTTTGACGATCTGTACTCCTATTTTCAAACAATTTGTGAAAATTTGTGATTTCTATAACTAAAAAGTTATTGTGTTTCTATTGAAAGACTCTAAAGAACGTTTCGGTAAGCTGATTCAAAGGTATTTCATCTCCGATTAGTTTTGAATGCTTCTGCAATTCAAGGTTGTATGGCGTTTTGATGATCTGTTCTACTATTTTCAAACAATTTGTGAATATTTGTGATTTCTTTAACTGAAAAGTTATTGTGTTTCTATTAAAAGACTTGAACGATAGTTTCAGTGTAGTTTACAAATATTTTACTTGTTTTTGGAGGTCATGATTTGCGATCAATTATTGATCTGATTCATTCATCAGTCTGTTTGTCAAACAAGCTTATACTTCGATATTGTTTACCTTACCAATTTTCAGTTTCAAAATCCATGCTTTCCTTTGGTCAATTTCTTCAATCTGGTCGAACCAATTGGTGATTTTTTAACCTTGCTTTTATTTTTGGGGGAAATTTGTGATATCCCACATTTTCCTTCTTGCCATATGTCCTGCATCCTGGGACTGAACAACTAGGATTGTATTTTCCCATATTTGGCAGTCTATCAACGGTATAAACCAAAATAATACGAACAGAAACAGAAATCGAGTATGGAAATATCCTTAATCAACAGAATGAATCAGATCAATAACTCACAAATCATGACTTCAAAAAACACGTAAAATATTTGTAAACTACACTGAAACTATCGTTCAAGTCTTTTAATAGAAACACAATAACTTTTCAGTTAAAGAAATCACAAATTTTCACAAATTGTTTGAAAATAGGAGAACAGATCATCAAAACGCCATGCAACCTTGAATTGCAGAAGCATTCAAAACTAATCGGAGATGAAATACCTTTGAATCACCTGACTGAAACGTTCTTTAGAGTCTTTCAATAGAAACACAATTACTTTTTAGTTAGAGAAATCACAAATTTTCACAAATTGTTTGAAAATAGGAGTACAGATCGTCAAAACGCCATATAAACACGTGTAAAGTCAAAAACCTTTGTCCGTGATTCGTAGTTCAAAGTCTTGCTATAGGTGGCGCTGCGATCTTATTTTCTTTCGCCAATTAATGAGTGTTAATGACTATCCGACAGCTTACTACACCATTTAGCAAATGTCTTTACCGAACAATTATATAAATTAATTTATTTTCATAAATTATATAATACCTTTTCAACTTTGCTTATATCGCCCTTGCATGTGCGCATTTTTCAATGTGCGCATTTTTCAATGTGCGCATTAATCTACGTGCGGTTTTTTCCAAGTGCGCTTTTTACGATGTGCGCATTTTTCCGAGTGCGGTTATTTCATGTGCGCTTATATGTCTGTGCGCTTTTTTCCGTGCGCATATTTCCTGTGCGCTTTTTTCTTTTGCGCTTATTTCCGGTCACCCTTATTTTTAACCACAGCAAGTTTCACGGCATGCAAGTATTGTGCAAGAGAATTGCATGCCTCTCGCCTTGCACCGTACCGTCTCTTACATTGATGCGAGAGAATATGCGTTTATAATCCAAGATATAAAACCTTATTGACAAAAAGTGGTAATCTAACATATAAATAAATAAAGGATCACAACCAAATAAATATAGTTACAATAAAATAATACATATGTAAATAATAAAATCGGGTAAGGACATACTTATATTATTAAATATGATTACTTTAGTATTTTTTTGCTTCGTCATTAAGATTTTGTCAAATTATAATAGGCTTTAGATGCCAGTCTTTCATGTAATTTTTTTCTAAATGCGAAGAGAATCCGAGTTCCTAATATCTGTTGGTAGTTTATTATACATTTTGACACCTCTGTAGATTATTGAGTCTTTAATCAGTGTGGATTTAGGAATGATCAATGTTAGATTCATTGCATTTCTTGTAGTGCGATTGTTATTTTCATATAGTAGCTTCTGATACGTAAATTGACGTTAGTGTTAGTATTCCATGTTTTAGGAAAAGAGGTTTGCAAGAAGTTAACCTATTTACTTGGTATAAGTATCGTACTGCCCGCTTTTGTAGCAAAAATACACTCTCAAAGAGTTCATTACTGCCGGATCCCCAGAACTGAATTGCATATCTCAGATTTGACTCAATGAGAGCGAAATAAATATTTTTTCCCGCTGACGACACTGTAAATAGTCCATACATGCTTAGCAACAAAACAGGTAAATGGCCTATATCATTCGTTTACTAATTCATCTTGACAACGGAACTTAATAGTGTCTTTTACATGCCTAGGGTAATAATGACTTTGACTTTGACAGGTCATAACTTCAGCTTCATTTTTATCGATTTTCAGGTTATGAGACTTTTTGAATATTATTGTTATCTGTTTATTCGGTAACTTAGTTACACACACAAGCAACTTAGAATTAAATAGCGGTACGAATAATCATGAAGGAAGGGTAAGAAACCAAACTTCAATCCTGGCAAATTTTGAGAAATGTCAACAAGCAGCGGGAAAAACGTAATAAGTAACACGGAATGTATCGACTGTTAACATCCTCGGTAAGCGACAAGCCTCGGGTTTGCCTCGGCTCGTACTCGCTCACCTCGAATGTTAACACGTCTTTACATTCCTTGTTACTTAAATAACTATTAGCAGCAGCATAACCTAACTCATTGGCTGTAGACCTGAGGGCAAAACAGCCTCATGATAATTTTTTTGACAATATGTTAATATGATTTGCGAATTTCAAATTAGTATCTATGTTCTATGTCCCAAGAATTTTATGTTGCTGTCAGATGGTACTGAGACAGCTCCTCAGTTTATGTTAGGAGGAAGACATTTAAATGTGAGTTTTATTGAAATTTAGACATAGAGAATTGGCATCGCACCACGCTTTGATTTTTTGTACGTATCTTGCAACATTGATTTGAAGCATGTTTACATCTTCAGAGTGCCATAAAATGGTAGTGTCGTCGGCGAATAGAGTGAAGGAACCAGATATGTCTAAGAGGGATAGATCGTGTATATACAGGAGAAAAATATAAGGCCCCAGAACTGAACCCTGGGGGTATCGTTTGTTTTTTCTAGTTGGTTTCTTCCTGTCAAGTGATTCCATCCACACCATCAAAAGCTTTAGTCATTGTACAGAATACAGCCGCCACGTTCTTGCCTACATTGATGCTGTTGTATGCCATTTCCAAGTTGGTTGCAATTCTGTTTGAATGAAGGGTAATTTCCAGCTTTGAAAGTAGTTTGTGTTCAAAATCTCATTCATTTAACAAACATACTCATTACTTGCCATATCTTTTGACCCTACATATCTTCAAAGATATCGAAAAATACCGGTTGTTGTGACAAAAATACAATTACTTGATGTAAAATATATCAGAGACATATGTCTTAGTTGGTAACACAAATATCCTCACAAAAAGAGCCGAAATTGCATGAAAATCGCCCTCAAAATAAAATTTCTTCGAATTTTAGTTATGGCATAAAACTCGCCACAACCTTGCACGGGCGCATGCGCATTGACTGAATTGGAATTGCACAATTGGCATGAAACTTGCATGAAAACTTGCTTTAAATAGCGTGAAAAGTTCGAAGAAAAAGAACACTTATGTGTATTGGCTTTGTGTTCTCAGACGTCTATGAATTTTAGAAACTGTCTTGGTGGATTATCAAATGTCAGAATTTTTACTTTTATTGACGCAATTTTGTGTCGGGTCACCAGAACTGAAATGTTCTCACGCTAACGAAACTAGGCTATCTGCTGCCTTAAATGGTCACTCAAACCGACACTAATCAGTATTGATAAAATCTGGCAGTCTATTATTGTATTTTCCAACAATGATATATATTTACCCGCAGCATGGTGCCAGAGTGGTAATAATTTCTTCGGCACCAAATGATCGAAGCGATGGCTCAAGAATTTTTTTTGGTTTCTTGTGATTATTTCTGTTGGATATCTAGAAAAAATAAATTGAATTAATTTATTACCTCTCAAACGAATTATGAAACTGAGATAAAGATGTACCTGGTAGCAGACACGAGATTGAATAGTTTGGACATTATGACTTTTCGAATGTCATGTCAAAGACAGTATGTCATAAAGACTAGATTGAAGAAAATCAAGCGGCACCAGCGTCATGTAATCATAGAAATATATATTATATACTTACTGGGTATAACCCTCAAAAAGTTGTGCAACCGTAGACACGTGTTTCGAGCTTAAGAGGCCATGAGCGCGATCATATTAGGGACGGTTTTTTTGGTAAAAGAGCCGATAACTCAAAAACGGTTCACCGTATCGATTTCAAACAAAGACAGGCTTCTAGAGGACGTTCGATTCTATGTACCTACGTCTGCGGCAGCACCTCACGATGCTTTTTACAGATTATCGAGGAAGCTGCAATGGTATTTCTCTTCCATTGAAACTTGAAGCAATCTTCATCCAATCGAAACAAATTTGGTATCAGAGGAAAGTTAAAACGTTGATCTATGTACGTGCTGTAATGTTTTTTTTGAAATTATTTGTTCATCTACCCAAAAACTTGCTTCAAAGTAACTGCATTTTTGGGACATTTTTGAGATATTTTTTGTGAAAAAGTGGATTGAAATTTCAATTTCCATTACAGCACGTACCTAGAATTGAATGTCCTCTAGAATCCTGTCCTTGTTGGGAATCGATACGACGAACCGTTTTCGAGTTATCAATTGACTCTTTTACCCTTAAAAGCGACACAAATATAATTGCGCTCATGGCCTCTTAAGCTCTCATCAGTACGCTAAAATGAAGTGCGAAGATATACAACACTTGGATGTAAAAATAGAAACAAAGGAAGTCAACAACAGGAAGCCAACCACACATTATTGCCCCTCGCTAAATCCATCCTCATATACTTACTCTAGAATACTAATCTACATGTCAAAAGTGTTGTAAAAATTTCAGGCTAGTCCGCAATGCGCATGCGCGTCATTAGTGATTTTTGTAACAAGCCCGGTTTTAGTAAAATATTATGGTACTTGTGATGATTAACAAACGTTAATTCTGAATCTCGGAGAATAAGGTTGGAAACCTCATTGTGCTTATACCTGTTATTTGTATTTAGCCGATTTGAATACATATTTTCACATATTTATGATCCCGAATATTCAGCAAAGGCCATCAGAAAGTAGAGTACGATTATTATTTACCGCTCTGAAGCGACTAATTTTTGATATTACATTCACTTTTCAGCTGTAGTTAACCAACAAAAACCTACGGAACCACCCCACGTCGCGTCAGTCGGTGCGAATTTCAAGGAGGCACTGGATTGGAAATAAATTAAAAGTACAAAAAACTATGAAAATTTATTTCAGCTAATATCATGAATAATTTCGACTCAAATTGGATTTATAAAATTGGATGCTGGGAAGCTCGAGTTTTTTTTTTCTAGGACGATTCATGTCAAAATACGCAACTGCATTTAATTTAAATCATTTGAAGAGATTAACATGCTATTTCTACGAGTATTTCTGGTTGTATTACCTTAGTGCAATTTCCACAATGGGGGTGCATGAAAAAGTGAGGCCAGAAGCATTTTCATTACCATCAAATAAAAGCACTTCCATATTGACATTAATTTTCTGAGGTGATTCTGTGTATGTTTAATACTTTTTGTAGGAATCTAGAACTCAATATAAGCGTTGTGGTAGAAAGTTGTATCACTCGCAGACACAGTATTGGTACTGCACTAGGTTTCAAATCATTCTATTGTCGTTTTCACACGAATCTTCATGAGGAAAATGTCTGCCACAAATTACAATTTTCTCACTCAAATGTTCTGCTGGGGTCTCTTCTTAAAAACAATTACCAAAAATCATGCCTTTTTTGTCAAGCTAAAATAATATTTGAGCTATTTTGATCAAAGCATATATGTACATAAAAAAATTCATTATCTACCAAAAATGATTTATTTCAGGTATTTTTCCTTTCACAACACTAAACAGTTCATTGCTTATTTGTAGGAAGAAACGGCTTTATTAGAAATTGTCTTTAAAAGAACAAGATTAATGCAAATTCACGAATTATGAAAAAATAACCAACGACAACAAACACTACACAAAACGACAAGAGAAAATTTGAAATTTGAAAACCGTCTCTGATCTCTGACAAGAGTGACAGATCTTAGGGCGGAAATAGACGGACTGCAATATGCGGTTGCTGCCGACTTCATAAATGCTGCTCAAGTCAACTTCAAGTGAAGTCAAGTTGGGCAGCTCAGAGCAGTCCGGATCGACCGCATTAGCAGATATAGAACTGCTTTTTGCTGCCGCATCTGACTGCACGTAGAAAAGGAATGAAATGATATCGTGGTAATGGACTTTGAAAAGGAAGCACCATTGCTTGTTATTTTGTTACGTAAAAAAATGCGTAGAAAAAGACGAAGATTTTGGATTCATATTTTTCACAAATATCATCCCATGTCTCATTCTTTTCAATTTTGTCACTATAGGATGCATTTTTATAGTTCCTTATTTTTTATATCGTCGATGAAAGCATCTGTGTCAAAATCGTGTTCCATTTTATTCTGGATAAGCAATTAACATAAGAACAAAGTCTGAACTGACCACTTGAAATTCAAAACTGTCCGTCGAGTCGCAACGACTGCACTTTGCAGTTCGTGTATTTACGTTGTCTTTTCGACTGCACTCGGACTGCACAGCGGAAGGTTTGTTCGGGTTCTTTAATTGAATACTGTTGGGAACCTGCGCAGAACTATCGACGCAATGACAAAAATTGGGAACGATTCAGAACCATTTCTAATTTAATAAAAACCAAAACGTACTCGTGTGAAGAGTGTGGCGGAACCTATTGGTGTAGTGGTGAACTGATATTACAACTGACGTTAAATTTGCCATCTGTTTTCTGACTTCTACTGATGTGTTCCGTGGCTTTGTTTACTTTTAGATTTTCGGCGCACACCTTTGAAACCCAAAATTAGTAACATAGCAAACTTGCTTAAAACGAAATACTTTTCTATTATGATGTCCGGTAAGAACTGAAATATGTGAAAATAATGAATCTGACTCAATATGCATACCTCAAGAAAACTAAAATGATTTTCTTTGGAGCAATCCTAGCATGTCCGGTTTCAATATTAGAATAAAACTCAGATCCCTCATGGGCATGAGAAAGAGATTCTAGTAGGTATACTTCTATCAACCCTAGCAAAAAAAGAACAATGATTCAAGAGAATAACATTTATTTAAATCTACCCAGAATGTTCTTTGAATTCTTTGTCAGTAAGCAGGTGTATAGTATTCTCAAAATAGTCCTCATTTTTAATGTGAGGAGTTTGCAATTCTTGAAAAATAACCCCCACTTCTTCATCCCCAGATGACGAACTCGATGACGAGCTTGACAATAGAAATACATTCATGATCACTAATTACAAATCAACAAATTATAGGAATATTTCTGTAATAAACACTATTCGGAACTTATTTTTTTAACCTCAAATGGCTCAATGACATTATTGACAATGACAAATCACAAAATACGCATGTGTCAAATTATCGATTCCAAATAGTTCAAGCTTGACCGCAGGGACTAGTGAGAACGGTTCGAATTGGTTCGGGATCGAATTCAAATTAAACCAAAACAAGCCATTGGCGAAAGAAAATAAGATTGCAGCGCCACCTATAGCAAGACTTTGAACTACGAATGTTTATATAGCGTTTTGACGATCTGTACTCCTATTTTCAAACAATTTGTGAAAATTTGTGATTTCTATGACTAAAAAGTGATTGTATTTCTATTGAAAGAATCTAAAGAACGTTTCAGTCAGGTGATTCAAAGGTATTTCATCTCCGATTAGTTTTGAATGCTTCTGCAATTCAAGGTTGCATGGCGTTTTGATGATCTGTTCTCCTATTTTCAAACAATTTGTGAAAATTTGTGATTTCTTTAACTGAAAAGTTATTGTGTTTCTATTAGAAGACTTGAACGATAGTTTCAGTGTAGTTTACAAATATTTTACGTGTTTTTTGAAGTCATGATTTGTGAGTTATTGATCTGATTTATTCTGTTGATTAAGGATATTTCCATACTCGATTTGTGTTTCTGTTCGTATTTTTTTGGTTTATACCGTTGATAGACTGCCAAATATGGGAAAATACAATCCTAGTTGTTCAGTCCCAGGATGCAGGACATATGGCAAGAAGGAAAATGTGGGATATCACAAATTTCCCCCAAAAATAAAAGCAAGGTTAAAAAATCATCAATTGGTTCGACCAGATTGAAGAAATTGACCAAAGGAAAGCATGGATTTTGAAACTGAAAATTGGCAAGCTAAATAATATCGAAGTATATGCTTGCTTGACAAACAGACTGATGAATGAATCAGATCAATAATTGATCGCAAATCATGACCTCCAAAAACAAGTAAAATATTTGTAAACTACACTGAAACTATCGTTCAAGTCTTTTAATAGAAACTCAATAACTTTTCAGTTAAATAAATCACAAATTTTCACAAATTGTTTGAAAATAGTAGAACAGATCATCAAAACGCCATACAACCTTGAATTGCAGAAGCATTCAAAACTAATCGGAGATGAAATACCTTTGAATCACCTTACTGAAACGTTCTTTAGAGTCTTTCAATAGAAACACAATCACTTTTTAGTTATAGAAATCACAAATTTTCACAAATTGTTTGAAAATAGGAGTACAGATCGTCAAAACGCCATATAAACACGTGTAAAGTCAAAAACCTTTGTCCGTGATTCGTAGTTCAAAGTCTTGCTATAGGTGGCGCTGCGATCTTATTTTCTTTCGCCAATAGCGAAATCCTGAACCGTTCGCGTCGAACTCGAACGCGAATTCCAAAAGACGCATGCTCCGAACGTTTCCGAATCGGATAAAATGAGAACCCGAACAAACCTGGAATGAGCAGCAACATGGCAGCTGCTGCCACTGTTGACTGCACATTGACGCTCGAGTGTTTCCCCCTATTGAAAACCGTGTATTGCTGAGATGCGACTGCAAAGTGTAGTCGACAGCAACTGCATATTGCGGTCCGTCTATATCCGCCCTTAGTGACAAGTCTTCCTGTTGATGAAAAAGCACTGTTGCACGGTCATTATAATTACAGTAGCATAGGGCAGGTATATTATTGTTTTAAATAAGTTTCTTTCGCGCCTAAAATTCGGAGTAATATATCTCTAAAACGTTCTTTACTGTTTTAAAAGGTCCTAATGCGCTGTCAAATTTCTCTCTTTCAAATGACATGTGTTTTATTGCCTCAACAAAAATCTCTGAATTGGATCACGAATTACCTTCTCAAAGAACTAATTCGTCCCAAAATTCTCCTTTATGTAGAATTGTTCACAATACTAACAGGTACAACGATCAAAGCGATATTTTCTCTACATCCTATCAAAAATTAAAGACCATTTTGAAACGTCTCGCGTATGAATGAATTTCTAAATACTTAAATTAGTAAATTAGTAAATGCAATCGTTTCATAAACTACTTTTCTCTCTGTTAATTCGTTAATTTATTATATTTTACTTTCTGGCTCAATTGCTGGTTTGAAATTGTACTTATGTTAAATAATAATATTTTCCCGCTGCCGACACTGTAAATAGTCCATACATGCTTAGCAACAAAACAGGTAAATGGCCTATATCATTCGTTTACTAATTCATCTTGACAACGGAACTTAATAGTGTCATTTACATGCCTAGGGTAATAATGACTTTGACTTTGACAAGTCATAACTTCAGCTTCATTTTTATCGATTTTCAGGTTATGAGACTCTTTGAATATTAATTGTAAGAAAATAATGACAGTAAATCGGAAATTTGACATTTTATTAACGTATAACTGGAACAAACAGCTCAATATTGATTAAATTTTTTTGTCGAAATTGAAAACTAAACTACACTTGAAAATGTTGAATTTTGAATAACAAAGCCTGCATGTTCTAATACTTCAATCTTTTCGTTCTCAAATGACGCTACGACTTTGAATGTCACCTATGGTTTTATTTGTAGTCTGTTTATTCGGTAACCTAGTTACGAACGATAACATAGTCACACGCACAAGCAACTCAAAATGAAATAGCGGAACGAGTAATCATGAAGGAAGGGTGAGAAAAAAACTTCAATCCATGCAAATTTTGAAAAATGCCAATAAGCAGCGGGAAAAACGTAATAAGTAACACGGAATGTATCGACTGTTATCATCCTCGGCAAGCGACAAGCCTCGGCTTTGCCTCGGCTCGTATACTCGCTCACCTCGAATGTTAACACGTCTTTACATTCCTTGTTACTTAAATAACTATTATGTATAGGTAAGTAAGTAAGTGCTTCAATGTTAGGAGTTTAACAACTTTTCAACATAGATTTAGTAAATGTATATTTATAATTATGTATTGATGTAGATACTCTAGTGGACTCTGTCTGTTTGTATTGTATATATTTCTATGGTTTGTATCTTTCATGACCATTAAATATATAAATAAATGACGCGCAATTGGCGGGATTAGCATTCTAGAGTAAGTATATAATATATATATATATATATATATATATATATATATATTACTATGAAAATTTCACACCTCACTTTTAAAGAGAACCAAAACATTCGTTCTTATTTAGATGCCATGGCAACCCAAAAAATTTCCGGAAATTTTTATCCTCCTGGGTACCCTGGCCGAAATTAATAAGTGGAAATTTTTCTGTCAAATATTTGACAGGTGATAGGTTATATTTTGCTTTGATGTACAAATGGAATTGTATTTTTCATTTGAAATGAGATAATATTTCATATTTATGTATTTATTAAATATTTCGAATGTGTCTGAATATTTTCTTCACGATAATCGCAGAATTTGCAAATTCTGAAATCAAATTTCAGAAACACTTCAATACACCAGTTGTCTACATGTAAATCAAAGGCCCCGTGGCGAGTCGGTAAAGTGTCCGCCTCGTGATCGTGTGGTCACTAGTTCAATTCCCAGTGGAGCAAGAACATTTTTACTTTTTTTTTGATTAAATTTAAAAAAATCAAATTGAAATTTTGTTAAGTGTGTTTTACATATCAATATTTTCATGCATCTTTTTTTGTACTATGCATATAAATAGTTCAGGTGAACCATAGTTAGTTATTTCTTATGAATTGTTGGATATATTTTGGTGTAAAATTTTCTTACCGAATCCCCCGCGTGCTTGAATTAATTGCAGGAAATTTATCTCGTACATGAATTTTTTAAGAAAATTTTCAAAAAATTCATGTACTCGAAAACTTTCCGGCAATAATTCAAGCACTTGGGAGATTACAAGTGATAATTTTGCATAAGGTTACTATTGTCTGAGGATATTATTGGACGGAAGATTATTAAGTAAAAATAGACACTATACGTTTTGACAATTTATTTGGCACAACTGTTTTTGATAAAACCAAATATTTTTTGCCTTGTGCGATTTATTCCATGTGTGCAATTTTCCACGTGTGAATATTTCTTATGGGCTCATTTAACATTGCGCTTTTTTCTGTGCGTTTATTTCTTTTGCGTTTTTTTTTCAAAAGCACTGTTTTCCTAGATTAGAAATAAAGATTATTCGTTTTTATCCCAAACCACTAAACATTCCTAGAAATTGAGAACGTTCTCATTATGAAATTATGGCAATCAATAGCTCTACTAAGAGGACCAAATCAATTTTCGTTTACCAAACCTATCAAATATGTATTTGCCAATGATAAAAATTAATCTCCCTATCTAAAAATATAAAGACTTAATCCCCGTGTCTAATCTTATCCATGTATTCATAAAACAATATATTCGAAACCTCCGGTTTATCATCATTTCAATTCAAGAATTTTTTGGTCACGTCAGAGAGTCGAACGATTTTTATCAAGATTGCTTTCTATACCAAGCCATAGAGGTTTTTTCTCCACAAAATAAATGACGCGACTTTTATTTTTTGCAATATGGTTCGTTAATGAAAACCCCAGTTTTCGCCCCAGCAAAATCGCTTTGTGGAATTTTTGAACAAGAAATAGTGAAAAAAATTACAATTTTTTTGGTTGTTTGGAAATATTTCAATTATTATTCAAGGAATCGTTTTACAGTCAATGAAACTCTTGTAGAGATTTATTGAACCTACAAAATGGATTTTCATACGACCGGATCGGTGCATTTTCCACTGATTCCTTTTCTAAAATTCAGGCATTTCTGATAAAATATCTTAAGGAAAAAGTCCATATTCTATGTATTTAGTCGTTGCCACGCAACGCAATAAAGTAATTAAGAGGAAATAATTGTCGTTTTTTATGTAAGGAAAAGAAATGGCCGTTATTTAGGCAAGGCGTCAAGTTTGACAATTTACTTACCTAATATGCGATTTAACAATTTCTGAACGATTTTCGGAAAAATAGCATGTATTGTTTGTTTATGAGTTAAATTTGTTATTTCCGTCAACCGATTGCACCCCTACGCGCAACCCTCGGAAGTCTTCGAGAGACTTGTGTGAGCTAGGGAAGACGCAGCCCTTACCTTTTAACGTGTGATGCCATGCACGAGACCGATGACCATGCGAGGCTTTGAACCCTCGACCCTTCGCTCCAAAGGCGAACGTTCTACCAGCACGGCCACCACGGCCCATATGAGTAATATATTAACCGTTTTTAATTAAAACTTTTTTGATATAAATGGCAGAAGTGATATTGATAATCCAGAATTAGACGTGTGTGTAATTTTTCCTTATTTATGTAGCGTGTTGAGGTAGAGCTTTTGAGAATGTTTCGGGAGAACGTCATATCTGATCACAAATGATGACATTTGAGAGATTATAACCAAACATATCCTGTACATGTGACCCTTTCAAATTATCAACAACGTTCACCTGTAAGTTACAGCAACGAAAATAATAAGAAATATACCGGGTCCGACCGTTATTTTAAATATTTACATAAAAAGTTCTAAACCTTGATGAGGTCCTTTCAGTGGGACACCCTATTTGTCACAGTTATCAGGAATATTTTTTACACCCACAGTTGCTTTTTTGCATTTCTATTTTCTCAACGTTGAGCACAATCAACCGATGCACATTGACCCCAGTGATCAAATACGTTTCATCATTTTGTTGGGGGACAGGATGACGGGTTGATGTAATCAAAAAACGGACACAGCAGCTAATAAGTAATCATATCAATATATTTACACAGGTTAAAATAAAAAACACTCAATAACTAAACGCGCAGCTTGCTAATAAATGACTCTCAAGCTCGACCAGATAAATACCAGTCGAGGAGCTTGAAGAACAGAGAACACCAACTATTTTCCCTCATTTTTAAAACTCTCTTTAGGTAGCAGGCCAAAAATAAAAAAAACAGAGCGGGTCGCCTACGTCATTGCAAAGTTTCCCAGATAAAGGGCAGTTGACCGTACGTACTAAAACTAATAGGGAATATGCATTTTTTTTGTTTAAATATTTTTTTCGTCGACCTCTGCAAAAAATGACATTTTACGTACTAATTTCCGGACGAAAAATCGACTATTTTTGAAGGCAAGTACTTTTCGTCCGCAAACACTTTTCGTCCGCAAACTCTTTTCGTCCGCTATGGTCACTATGATACGGCACGGTACGAGAGCGGCGATTGAGTCATTTTCGTATATCCACGTTTTAATTAATACATAGGCGCCTGTGACAATAACTGTCATTTGCTGTTGTCAAATTAATTATTTACGAAATCCGCTAGATTTCAGGTAAAGCACTTCAAGAGAGAAGTTTTGGAAATGGTGCTGTTGGAGCACCTGCATCTGAAGTTGCATCAACAAGTACCCAAAATCAAAACTTGTCTCTTGCATCTTCTTCGACAGCAGGAATTAATATCAATAATTGCACAAACTGTACGTTCAATATTCATCTTCGAGATTGATTTAATTTTGTAGTATAATTGAAATAGAGAGTTGTTACACTTCAAATACATTTTGTTTATATTCATTAAAATTATGATCGAGTCTGCCGTTCGAAGAGTTGGACGTAGCTGAGGCCAGCAAACATGCGAGTACTTACTTTCATAAAGGTATGTAGAGGTCGACGAAAAAATGTAATATGCACCTCGGCGAAAAACTGTCTACTGTCTCGCCTGCTTGCTATCCTCGGCTGCGCCTCGGCTATCAATTTGCAGGTTCGACTATAATAGACAGTTTTTCGTCCTTGGTACATAATTAACTATTTTAATTCGTTACAACATAGTGAAAAATATAAATACTTACAAATTGTGAAAGGCTTTCGCGGCCATCGTTGAATGAATGGTGGTTTTTCGGGTTTTTAGGCCTATCGAAGCTGTAAACATTTCTCTTGAAAATGCCAACCACTCGTGTGGCGAAACGTCGAGATTTTCTTTAAATAAACGTCGGCCTAAAAACCCGAAAAACCATCATTCAATATCATGAAATTAATTTGTAAAATGATATATAAAATAACGATTGAATTTGACCTGTTGAACGCCTCGATTTTCCGCGCGCTGTGGATGACGTCACATGGCGCGATCAGTATTGTTCTTTTTCTTCTATAGTTATGGCCTTTTACAGTGTTGTTTACAATATGCAGTTTTAATCGCTCTTACGATAATAAAAAATTCTAAAAAACCATTTCATAAATATTGTCTCGTACCGGTATGCCAAAACACAATTGTAAGTACATCAAATTTTTTTCTGTTCCAATTGATGCGAAAATATGTAAACAATGTATTACTATTGAAAAGAGACGAAATACCTCCAATATCACATTTACATTGTTGTGAAGATCACTTTAATGTGAGTATATTGTATGAATACAACATTTGAGGTTATGCTTGGCATGGAAACTTATTTAGTGGATTTCAAAATATCAGGTATTACAAAAATTACCTTGCAGCTTTCACTCCTTTGACCTCAGCAGATGTGAAATCTGGATTGGATACAAAATATGCTGTCATCATGAAAGCATCTGATTTTGGTAGATTGTCGGATTGTGCTTTGACAAAACCACATTCAGTCATTGTTCTTGATAATTTACAATTGTCACTAGACCAAAATCGCACTATGTAATGGAAAACACTACAGATATATGAATAAAACCAAATTTTCTATGAAAGACGACTAGCACAGTATGAATATCAACACAGTAAATTTCATAACCTGCCATGTGACGTCAATATTCGTTTAGACCAATGGTGATGCGTTTAGAAAATTTGAATTCCGCGCGCTTATTTTGCACTTTTGGATTAAAGTTTTATGGAGTTAAATACAAACTAATTGATAAACTAATGATTAGGTGTAATTTCAAGACAATAAAGTATATGAGGTAAAGAAATCAAGTAAATTTAAATCACTTGCATATTCCCTATTGCCTGGGCTGGCAAGGCTTTGAATCGTCGGTAATCCGATCATAACAAACATACTCATGAAATTTCCCAAATAAAAATGTATTGTCGGGCAAGCCCTTTTCGATAATCCAATTACATCAATCTTTGAAATGCGGTTACAATAAATATGACCATGAAAATATTTAGTTTTGTGAAAGATTATTTTATTTGGAAATAAAAATATACCGGGTGACACAGCAGACATGTAGCAGCCTGTAGTTATTTTATTTGAAGAGATGAAGATTTGAAATTTGCAGAAGTTACGTAATCAATGATAGCGCTTCATTTGAATCTAACAACAACTTTTTTCAACTACCTGTTTGATCGGCAGTAACTCCAACTTCTTTTTTTTGAATGACACCCTGTATATTTATCCAGCCTATCTTATTTGCTTTGAAATTCTCTATTCAACCGTGTATCACAAAGTGGCATTCGTTTCTCGATTCGCTGATGAATTGCATTTTATTGAAAAACATCAAGTTGGCTGTCACCCGAATTCGATAATCTTTTGATGCTTGGTAGGCTTGGAAATCCAAAGAGTATCAGTTAAACGATATTATTTCAGTTTTTTCCATACCTGATCACTTCCTACAGATTGTCAATAATTTCTTCAATAAAAAGAAAAAACATCTGAAAATAACTCACGATATTGCGAAAACTGAGATAGGAACATATTTTTTTCAATTTGGCTACTTGTGAAGAAACTATCTGCCTTTCTCTTTGGCCATGTAGCCATATCATGATCTTTCCATCTGGAAACATAAAATTAAAATTGTTCCCTTGATCCACCAATTCACAAGTTTATTAGTCTAGATATTTGCAATAATATTCTGCCTAGTAGGCGGTGTACACAAAATGTTTTGTGTTTGACAGGTAAACATCATTTGATTGCAATGATTATCTCCGTCAGTTTTATGCTGATTGAAATTGCATCGTTTAATTAGATACTAAATATGTATTCAAAGAACGAAAAGGTCAATATGTTGTTGATATTCGGAGAGTGCAAGAGAAATTGTAGACAGGCTGAACAATTGTATGTCGAAAGATTTCCGGAAAGACGCCATCCACCTGATAATTATTTCGCTAGAGTAGAAGAGCAGTTCAGAGCAGTTCTTTTCAAAACTCTTCTAGCGGTCTCTCGATTCACGCCGATTTCATCCTCAATTTGTCTCAGTGATATCGTCGGATCTGCATGTACTATGGTCAAAACGTTTACTTCCATTTCCTCGTCGACAATGTATTGGAGATTGTTTTGATTTTCCGGTTCTTTTCTGAACTGCTCTTCTACTCTAGCGAAATTATTATTAGGCGGATGGCGTCTTTCTAGACATCTTTCGACTTACAATTGTTAAATTAAACGATGCAATTTTAATCAGTATAAAACTGACGTTGATAATCAGTACAATCAAATGATATTTACCTGTCAAACACAAAACATTCTGTGTACACCGCCTACTAGGCAAAATATTATTGCAAATATCTAGACTAATAGACTTGTAAATTGGTGGATCAGGGGAACAATTTTAATTTTATGTTTCCAAATGGAAAGTTCATGGTATGGCTACATGGCCGAAGAGAAAGACAGATAGTTCCTTCACAAGTAGCCAAATTGAAAAAACATGTTCCTATCTCAGTTTTCGCAATATCGTGAGTTATTTTCAGATGTTTTTTCTTTTTATTGAAGAAATTATTGACAATTTGTAGGAAGCGATCAGGTATGGAAAAAACTGAAATTAAATCGTTTAACTGATACTCTTTGGATTTCCAAGCCTACCAAGCATCGAAAGATTATCGAATTCGGGTAACAGCCAACTTGATGTTTTTTAATGAAATGCAATTCATCTGCGAATCGAGAAACGAATGCCACTTTGTGATACACGGTTGAATAGTGAATTTCAAGACAAATAAGATAGGCTGGATAAATATACAGGGTGTCATTCAAACAAAAGAAGTTGGAGTTACTGCCGATCAAACAGGTAGTTGAAAACAGTTGTGGTTAGATTAAAATGAAGCGCTATCATTAATTACGTAACTTCTGCAAATTTCAAATCTTCATCTCTTCAAATAAAAAAAACTACAGGATGCTACATGTCTGCTGTGTCACTCGGTATTGTGGGTTAAAGCCTCTAAAATTTAAATATTTTCTTTAGTAACCTTTTCGTTTGAATTCAGTGAATTATTTGTTGGTATTGTGGCAGTCATACCCTCAACACCCTGTTCATCAGCACAACTTTTAAACCAAATCATCAGTTTGTCGGATAAAAAATAATGAATCAGCTCCACGATTTCAATTACTCATTTGATTTTCCATGCGTTAAATTGTTTTCTTTCGGTTGATTCTCTAATTATTATTTCCGTTCCAATTATTTTAGAAATGATATCTTTTTTTGTCACTTGCTCTGCTCATTAAGTGCACTCTCGATTAACCTCAAGAATATAAACAATGATGTTTATTGAAACATTAACAAATGTGAAACGTAGGAGGTACGTATGACATCCTACTGCTTTAAAAGTTTTCAACTCGTGGACATTTATTTATACTCTGAATCTGAATTTCAATAATGCGATGATCAATATAAAAAATATACAGGGTGTCCTACGATGATTAAGACAGATAAAATCTCGGAACTCGAGAGAAGTAGAGAATTGTAATTTAGGGGGTTGTAAATTGAAGCAATTGTTGCAGCTTTTTTTGATATTATGTTACCCAATGAGCTTTTTGTTTTCGGTCATGAGACATCAGATTCAAAATTATTAATGGGACAACCATACAGGCCGTTTCTTTTATCATGTGGTAACATTGCTATATTCTAAACCGTAACAGATACGAAGACGATTAAATGGGAGAAAAGGTAACTATTGTGGAGAACAGTACAATGGTCAAAGAAAATTTACAGGGAGTCTCGCCCTTCCCGAGTTATACAGGGAAAACCAAAAATGCTGTTATTTGTTTTTTACGAATAGAACTGTTATTTCTGAAAATATAAAAAAAATGTATAAGGAAAGTTTTAATGTATTTAAAATGTACTATAAAAATGTAACAATGAATCTTTGATTAAACGTTTCGTGTCAACACGGCCACCATCAACATTTTTTTTTTAAATACGGACCTGTCTATTTTAGTACAAATATTGATAAAGCGATAAAATCACAATTCAGTGGTATATCACACTTGATATTTTTATAACGTTTCATTTAAAATTACTAGCATCCTCAGTGACAACAATTTTTAATTACGGTCCTGTCGTTAGTTCTTTTGTAAATTATTTTGATTTCTTCAAAACCTATTCAACTATTGCCATACTTCAGACTTCACCCAATAATTTCGTTAAGAAGATACCCCAACACAACGAACATTCGTATTTTTCCTTCTTGGGCATTTTTGTATTACAGAAATCCTTGTTTCAAGGCTGATTTCTTCTGAATCAATTATCATACTGAATATTTCTATAATTCTCAATCCTGGAAGTAACGAAAATATTAGTTTTTGGTCAAAATACGACTATTGTGTGATATGGTACAATTAAATAGCATCTCACTTCATTTACCATTTTTAAACAAGTAGGCTTTGCTTGGTTTCTATATGGCAGGACAAATAAATGAGTTGTTGATACGTGTTAAGAACTGTCAGTCGTTTATACACTCAGTCATATCAAAGATGTATTCAAATGACGAAAGGACTGATATGCTATTTGCTTATGCAAAATCAAATAGAAATCCTCTTTTGGCAAAAAATATGTATGGTGAGCTATACCCAAATCGTCGTATTCCAAACATTCAAATGTTTAGACGATTAGAAAGAAATTTGAGAGACTGTGGTGCATTTGATAGAAATAAAACTAGAAAATGTGTTGTTACTGGAAGTATGCGGAACCAAATAAATGTTTTAGGTAAGCTAATATTACTTCATAAAGATTAACAAAGTGACGAAAATATTTTTTTTCAATTTAGGATTGGTCAGTTACAAAAATATTTCTAATCAAGATTGTTCTTTACGAGAAATTGCCCACGAACTAGGGATTTCTGTAAAATCTACCAGAAATATTTTGAAAAAGAACAAATACAAATGCTACAGGATACGCAAAGTTCATCACCTCAATGAAAGCGATTACGGAAGGAGAGTACGATTTGCGATGTGGTTGAGACGTAGAAATAGAGAAGTTGGAAATATTTGTAATAAAATGATATGGACGGACGAATCAAAATTCACCAACAATGGTTGGTTTAACAGAAACATCCATTATAGGTATACAAATGAACATTTACATAGAGAAACCAATTTCCAGGAAAGGTTCGGAATAAATGTTTGGTTGGGAATTTTGGGAACAAACATACTAGGTCCTTTCTTTTACGACGAGCATTTGAATGGTGGAATGTATTTACATTTTTTATCCAATGAGTTTGATGGCTACTTAGATGAATTGCCACTGAACATCCGCCGTGAGAAACAATATTTTCAACAAGACGGTGCCCCTCCCCATAATGCAGCAATAGTAAGGGAACATTTAGATGCAATATTCCCAAGAAAATGGATTGGAAACAATTGACCAATTGCCTGGCCAGCTCGATCCCCAGACCTGACTCCTTTAGATTTTTTTGTCTGGGGATACATAAAGGATAAAGTTCTTTCAACAACTAGTACAGATATCGACCATCTGAAACAAAAAATAAGAGATGCATGTAATAGCATTACACCCATCATGCTAGAAAATTGCCACAGAAATTGTATGGACAGACAACTTATGTGCATTCAACAAAGAGGTCAGCAATTCGAGCATTTAATGTAGGTTATCATGAAGAATTCATTTTCTGTATTGGTTTTATTTTCACTCAAAAATTCAATATGAAATAAATTGTTTTCTGTTTGTTTGATTTCTTCTACTCTTAAGTAAGTTTATTTCCGAGGTAAATTGCTATCGTTCGTCTCTGAAACTACAGATATCTTTTATTATAGTGTAAACATAATTTTAATAGATACATTTATTCAAAGCGTCACTGATAATTTTTATATCGGAGAGTTAGGTTTTGTGGATTCCATAAACGACCTAACGACAGGACCGTAATTAAAAATTGTTGTCACTGATGATGTTAGTTATTTGTAATGAAACGTTATAAAAATATCAAGTGTAATGTACCACTGAATTGTGATTTTATCGCTTTATCAATATTTGTACTAAAACAGACAGGTTTGAAAAGAAATGTTGATGGTGGCCGTGTTGACACGAAACGTTTAATCAAAGATTCATTGTTACATTTTTATAGTACATTTAGAATACATTAAAACTTTCTTTTTCCATTTTTTTATATTTTCAGAAATAACAATTCTATTCGTAAAAAACAAATAACAGCATTTTTAGTTTTCCCTGTATAACTCGGGAAGGGCGAGACTCCCTGTAAATTTTCTTTGACCATTGTACTGTTCTCCACAATAGTTACCTTTTCTCCCATTTAATCGTCTTCGTATCTGTTACGGTTTAGAATATAGCAATGGTACCACATGATAAAAGAAATGGCCTGTATATGTATTCAAAATCGAACCGCAAGTTGAAGACCGTCCACCCAAAGTCTTCTTCCCTTACATCAAAGGGGTAACAGACAAAATCAGCCGCGTTTTCAGGAAAGCCAATATCAAAACCATCTTCACCACAGAGAAGCTGTCACACCTCATCAGATCAACGAAGGACAAAATTCCCAACGAAGATCACGGTATTTACGAAATTCCCTGTTCTACTTGCACCCATTCGTATATAGGAGAAACTTTTAACAGATCCATTTCCGATCCTATCAACACTCCCTTTCAGTTAGAAATCGAGACACTAGCTCCGCATTAGACCTTCATTTCATTCAAACCGGCCACTCCATAGATTTTTATACGTATAAAAGTATAACTATTTGTAGGGTCTACAGCGATGTAAGAGGAAACTCTTTTAAGTTTTTCCAAGCTTTCGGAATCGTTTTTTCCATCATCGGGAAAACTAAAAATGGAAATTTTATATAAGATTGTAAATTCAAAATTATGAGTACTCACATCTTACTTGAGGATGCTTACATATATGTTCATAAAAGTTATAAGATACCTTTTTTAAAAAGATTGAATTTCAGCTAATTAATACACATCAAAAACGCAGTATTTTCAAAGTTCTTTTTTAAAGAATTCAGAACTGGACGAAATGACAAATTAGTTGTATATAGAGACATTCTTCATTTGTTTATTTTCAAATGTGACGACAGTTGTTAATTTGACAAGTGACATTATTGTGTTCCGAGACAAATAAATTTCAGTGTAGGTTAGAATTTCTACGTTCGGTTACTCTGATTTCATGATGTTTTATGTCAAGAGAAAGTAAAAAAGAATAAATTTCACTCAAATGGCTTATATCTGTTATTTTATTGATGGAGTCATTATCTTGAGAGATAAAGGCCATTTCTAAGAAAGATCTCTTTGATAGATATGATTCTCTTGCAAGAACTGTTGTTGAAGGGTAGTTCATTCGGTGGTCAAGGTCATTGACATGTTTTGCTAAAGCACATCTTTCAGGATGTACGAGGATATATTGAAAAATTCTCAGCCTACTAAAGAACCAAACAAAATTTCAATGTCAAAATATTTTGCATAAGATGTCCGGAGGACTGACTGCTCATTGCTAATATCCTATACAATACGAAAAGTTGGGTCGAAAATCCATCAGAAAACAACTACTTTCCTGACTCAAACACTACAGTTGTCAGTTATGCGGACGATTCAAATCTCATTCTACCAGTTGATACTTATATTCCTTTAGAAAACACAATAATAAAAAATATTTCTTTAGTATCCTCATATCTGAATGTAAATAAGTTACTTTTGAACACCGCCAAAACGGATTGCATTGTTTTTAAAACAACCCGCAAAAATATTACTTTTCCGGAGTCTATTCATGTAGGTAATGGAGAAGAATTATACTTCTCTACAGACACAAAAATGTTAGGCATATATATAGATGACAAGCTAAACTTTGAAAAGCATATTGACTATCTGGCAAAAAAACTAGCGTCCAAATGTTTTGCTATCAGAGTTTTGAAAAGAAACCTGAATTTGGAGGCACTAAAAACTGCATACTATGGGACAGTCTACCCTTTTCTGAAGTATGGAATTCTAATATGGGGTGGAAGTTCTCAATTAGAACGAATTTTCATCATGCAGAAAAGAGTCATGAAAACCATGTTGAAAATGAAATACACAGACTTCTGTCGTGGTATTTTTAAGTATCACAAAATGCTCACCGTATATGCCATCTATATTTATGTATGTGTAGTTTTTGTTCACGAAAATAAATCAAAGTTTGAATGTGACACACACAAACATAAGTACCACACCAGGCACAAATCTAATTTTGTTATACCCAAGCACAGATTGAAAAATACCGAGAAAGGACCGCACTATGCAGCTATCAAATTTTATAATCATATACCCTCGAAGATCAGAGAAGACAGTACAACAAAAAACACTTTCAAAAAATACGTTTTTGATCTATTGTGTGACATAGAACCGTATTCACTACAAGAATTCTATGACAAATCAGATTGACTCTCCTATTGATATTTTATTTATAATCTATATTGAGTATATAGTTTTTTGTGTTCATTTAGAAGTTCCTTCTTTTGACTGTGATATTTTACTAAATGTTTTATGATAATGTAAGTTAGGTTTAGAAATTGTAGTTTTTAAGTTGATTTCTATATTTATATACATCATTTACTGTACTTATTTGTAATTTGTACTTATGACTTGAGTTTTTCAACTGTTTCAAATTGAAAGCTTCAATAAAAAATCTATCTATCTATCTATCTATCTATCTATCTATCTATCTATCTAATGCCACGACGAACATTGAATTACATCTGATGAAATTTCCGTGCAGAGTTCCTACAAGGTTATCTCTGCAATTGCTTGGTTGCATGGGAATGATCATAGAAACATTCGGACCACACCTATATATCAATTTCGGAGTGTTGCTCCTCATCTGTATAGGGTAGGTCTAGCAGTCAATAACTAATGACTGCAACGAATGAATCGACGACCATTCCCATTTAAAGACCGAAAACTGAGATCGCGCCCGCACAGTGGATTAACTCCAAACTGCGAGCGCCATCCCAGCGCCGGAAGTCCAACCAAACAGTATCCGTGCTCCACGATCGTCAAGACCGTATATGAAACGGAAAAGATCAGATGTAATTCAATGTTCGTCGTGGCATTAGCCAGGAAAGTAGTTGTTTTCTTATGGATTTTCGACCCAACTTTTCCTATTGTATAGGATATTAGCAATGAGCAGTCCTCCGGACATCTTATGCATTTTGTCATAAGCTCATTGTGAACTACAGATTTCTTTTCCGTTTCATATACGGTCTTGACGATCGTGGAGCACGGATACTGCTTGGTTGGACTTCCGGCGCTAGGATGGCGCTCGCAGTTTGGAGTTAATCCACTGTGCGGGTGCGATCTCAGTTTCGGTCTTTAAATGGGAATGGTCGTCGATTCATTCGTTGCAGTCATTAGTTATTGACTGCTAGACCTACCCTATACTGATGAGGAGCAACACTCCGAAATCGATATATAGGTGGTCCGAATGTTTCTATGATCATTCCCATGCAACCAAGCAATTGCAGAGATAACCTTGTAGGAACTCTGCACGGAAATTTCATCAGATGTAATTCAATGTTCGTCGTGGCATTAGCCAGGAAAGTAGTTGTTTTCTGATGGATTTTCGATCCAACTTTTCCTATTGTATAGGATATTAGCAATGAGCAGTCCTCCGGACATCTTATGCATTTTGTCATAAGCTCATTGTGAACTACAGATTTCTTTTCCGTTTCATATACGGTCTTGACGATCGTGGAGCACGGATACTGCTTGGTTGGACTTCCGGCGCTAGGATGGCGCTCGCAGTTTGAAGTTAATCCACTGTGCGGGTGCGATCTCAGTTTCGGTCTTTAAATGGGAATGGTCGTCGATTCATTCGTTGCAGTCATTAGTTATTGACTGCTAGACCTACCCTATACTGATGAGGAGCAACACTCCGAAATCGATATATAGGTGGTCCGAATGTTTCTATGATCATTCCCATGCAACCAAGCAATTGCAGAGATAACCTTGTAGGAACTCTGCACGGAAATTTCATCAGATGTAATTCAATGTTCGTCGTGGCATTAGCCAGGAAAGTAGTTGTTTTCTGATGGATTTTCGATCCAACTTTTCCTATTGTATAGGATATTAGCAATAAGCAGTCCTCCGGACATCTTATGCATTTTGTCATAAGCTCATTGCGAACTACAGATTTCTTTTCCGTTTCAAAATATTTTATTACTCAACATATACTCCTCGTAATTGGATACATTTATTACAGCGAATCTGCTACGTCTCTAGACCTTTCAAAAAAATGTTTCTTCTTGTTCAGCAAACCAGACCTCCACAGCTTTCATTACCTCCTTGTTGGAAGAAAATTTAGGACCTTTTAAACTTTTTTTCAGTTGAGGAAAGAGATGATAGTCGGACGGAGCCAAATCTGGTGAAAAAGGGTGGTGTTCTAGTAATTCAAACCATAAATCACGAATTTTTTGTATGGTAACATGCGATTTGTGTGCAGGGGCGTTGACCTGCAGAAACAGAACACCTTTGGATAGCTTTCCGCGTCTTTTCTCTTTAATTTTTTCCCGTAGAGTGGTCAGTAATGTCGAATAGTAATCTCCAGTTCTACCCTTATCCAAAAAATCAATCATGATTACTCCATGGCAATCTAAAAAAACTGAAGCAAGAACTTTTCCAGCAGATTTTTGGAGACGAAACTTCTTAGGTCTTGGAGAACCGGAGTGTCGCCATTTCATCGATTGTTGCTTTGTTTCTGGATCGTAGAAATGTCGTAGAAAAGTCTCATCCGTATTACAATTCGGTTTAACAAGTCTACACCGTTTTTAAATCGAGCACAGATCGAACGCGATGCTACTACCCTTGCACGCTTTTGGTCAACATTCAAACATTTGGAGATCCATTTTACAGCAATTTTTTTCATGTTCAAATTGACGTGAACTATATCTTGAACGCGTTCGTATGAAATATTCAGTGCTTCAGATATCCGTTTTAGCCCAATTCGACGGTCTGTTAGAATCATGTCATGAACTGCATCGATATTTTCGGGGACTGACACAGAAACTGGCCTTCCCGATCGGTCATCATCTTCAATGGAAAATTTACCTCTTTTGAAGCTTGCAGTCCAATTTTTCACGGTCGTATAAGAAGGACATTGATCACCAAGGGTATTAAGCATATCTTTGTAAATCTGCTTACCTCTTAACCCTTTTAAATACAGGTACTTGATGATGGCTCGATACTCCAATTTTTCGATTTTCACAATTTCGGTGGACATATTTTTTCTTTTAATTTATTGCGTAACTCTGGTTTACTTTTTTGACGTCAAACTTTACACTGACACTTCTAATAAGTCATTGTTCGTTGCTATGGTAACGCAATATTTTGTTTATGCAGGGAACTGGTCTAGGCTAACTAGATATCAATACATCCTCGTAGTCTAGTATCACTTTCATCAGAAGTGATTTTGTAGTTTAGTTATCTTTCTGTTTGGCCAATGTAATTTTTTTCACAATCAAGACAAGGGATACTATAAACAACCTTTGAAAGTGAGAAAATATAATTTTTGTCTTTTACTTTTGAATATATTTGTCTTATTGAAATAACTGTTCTATTTGCAATTTTGATATTATTAAATGGTTGAAAAATTCTTGTCAGATTAGGTGTTATTTCTTTGATGTAAGGTAATGAAGCATAAAATATTGAATTTTGATTCAAATCTGCAACAGGTTGTTCATTATGAGAATTCATATTCTGTCTTACACCATCATCAACTTCTGTTAAAAATGAGCTAAACAAGATGTTATTAACTAAAGATGGTGGATAAGAATTTTGTATGAAAAGTTCTTGAAGTATTTTCAATTTTTTTATTATGAAAAGATATATCAGAAATTTTGAGAACTCTGTCTTTAATTTGTTTCAACAAATTCACTTTCATCGAAAATTTGTGATAGGAAAAGAAATTCGAATACCTTCCTGAACTGCATGGTTTTCTATACCAATCAATTAATATTTTCAAAAAATTTAGATAGCGTTGTCAAAATACTTATACTGATTAACTCTTTCAAAACTGTTCTTCAAAGTCGAATGTAAGTTTGCCAGTTTTTCCGTTGAAATAGAAAATGTATATTGTGCAACACCTATAATAATTCGAGAATACAGAACCTTTCAATTTTAGATCAGTGTATTTCGTCAAACAATTTGTAGAACGTGCCATTATAGTGACCAACAATTACCCACATTTATCGAATGAAGTTGGACACAGGGTCAACAAACGCCGTACCAACGATAAACGCTGACAAACTAGTCTTTTCACTTTAGACCACGTAAATTATTTTATTATTGCATTCAATTACAATACCTTTGTGCATTTATAAAGTCGGCACTGCCTCAAATTGAGCACATAGCTGTTTTTCTGCTTATTGTGTACTTATTTATAAACTCAGTGACTCAAGGAGAATCGTTAATGTACTGTTCGTGTTACTCTGTATCTAATTTAACTCATCGAATGTTTTTTCCGTTTGGGAAGATATAAACCCATATCTTGAAGTAAAGGGGCATTTTAGGCCATGCTGTATATAAAAATTAGAGGCCCTCTTCACACAAAATTAAAGACTACGCAAACGGCCTATAATACTTTTTATGCACTAGCGGGCGGTAAAGTACACTTTACCGCCCGGTTCAGCAAGCGTAAAGTGGCACTTTACCGCCCGCGGGCGCATTATGGCCCGGCGGGCCGTAAAGTAGACAAAATTCTCGAATTAGAATCATTTCAGTTCAATAGAGCAATACTCTTTCTAACATTTGTTCATAATCGTTGGCAATTTTTTCGGTGATCTATTTATTTGAAATAGATTGTCCAATATAGCACTATAGTTTCACATTCCTCATATTATGTTACCCTTAATTATTGTATGCATAACGTATGAAACGTGTAGACCATTGCATTCAAGTCAGTATTTGTGATTCGCGCTATAAAACCGCTAGTGCATAAAATTTTGTATGTATCACGTGCGTAAAATGCGTTTAAAGCATTCGGCGTGTGATGGCCCTTGGCTAACGCCATCGGGCCATCATCCACGCTGCAGGCCATAAACGCCTACTTTACGCCCTTGATACATAAATAACTATTATAAGACCGTTCGTAAATGAAAACCCCGATTTAAGCCCCAGCAAAATCGCTTTGTTTAATTTTTTTAAAAGAATTAGTTAAAAAACTTACAACTTTTTTGTTTTTTTGCGAATATCTCAAAAGAGTATTGGAGGAATCGTTTTACAGTCAATAGAGCTTTTGTAGAAAATTATGAAACTTACAAAATGGATTTTCATACGACCAGATCGGTGCATTTTTTACTGAGAATATCCAGAAAACCTCGAAAAAGCACGAAAGCGTAGAAGGCCACAAATAATAAAATAAATGTATTCGCCTAAATCCGTCTTCGCAACTCGAAATTATTATAATTCCGACTTTACAACTCGGAATTAGTATAATTCCGCCTTTACAACTCGGAATTAGCTTAATTCCGACTTCACAACTCGGAATTACCCTAATTCTGACTTTGCAACTCGAAATTAGTATAATTCCGACTTTACAACTCGGAATTAGTATAATTCCGACTTTACAACTCGGAATTAGCCTAATTCCGACTTCACAACTCGGAATTACCCTAATTCTGACTTTGCAACTCGAAATTAGTATAATTCCGACTTTACAACTCGGAATTAGTATAATTCCGACTTTACAACTCGGAATTAACCTAATTCCGACTTCACAACTCGGAATTACCCTAATTCTGACTTTGCAACTCGGAATTAGTATAACTCTGACTCTGCAACTCGGAATTTGTATAATTCTAACTTTACAACTCGGAATTAGTATAGGAGAAGAAAAGTGTAGTTCAGAATGAGCTTATGACTTGAGGCATAAGATGTCCGGAGGACTGCTCATTGCTAATATCCTATACAATAGGAAAAGTTGGGTCGAAAATCCATCAGAAAACAACTACTTTCCTGGCTAATGCCACGACGAACATTGAATTACATCTGATGAAATTTCCGTGCAGAGTTCCTACAAGTTATCTCTGCAATTGCTTGTTGCATGGAAATGTTCATCGAAACATTCGGACCACCTATATATCGATTTCGGGGTGTTGCCCCTCATCAGTATAGGGTGGGTCTAGCAGTCAATAACTAATGACTGCAACGAATGAATCGATAACCAAATCCGTTTCGGTCTTGAAATGAAAACGTGTTTGTTAAATAGTTGTAAACCATTGAGTTTATGTTTTTTCTGTTTTTGGTTTGATGTGGACACGGCGAGTTGAAAACGTGTATTTTTTCTTTTCTTTTAATGGGAATGGGAACGCGAAAAGTTGCTGCAACCAAAAACAAAACACCTTTTGTTGATGAATAGTTTCAGATTTGTTGTTAAATTGTTGAAAAACATTGATTTGAAGTTTTGTTTCTGTATTGTTGGTTTGATGTGGACCCAGCATAAGAGTTGAACATGTATTTTTTCCTTTTGTTGATGGAAACGTATCAATTAATGAAATGAAAATCTGTCAGATTGACAAGATGAAACAATGTTTGTTTGAATGTTTTACACGATGTTGTAACTTGATTACTTATATTTCGGACGTCCATCATCTTAATGGTTGAAAGATTTCTATCTGTTTCAAATTTTTTCACAACGTTTCAATTGTTTGAATCCACAATCGACTTCTGGTGAATAATGACAAAATCAGATGCTACGCGACCTTTTATAGGTCTATAATTAAAGTGTAATCACGGTGTAATTACGCGCGGTCTTGTTGCGCGCGTGGTTTCGCGCTTTTTCTTCCTCCAAAACGATCCTTGAGCGGTTTCCATACGTTTTTAATTTCCACGCCTGGTTGACTGAAGGCACTATCTCTCTCCAGTAATCGCCAACATATACATGGAGTGGTTCGAGGAATTGGCTATCAGAGAGGCAAAATACAAACCAAAACTATGGCTAAGATACGTAGACGACACCTTTATCATTTGGAACCATGAAGATGAACACCTTGGGAAATTCTTCGCCAGAATGAATAATATGAGGGATTCAATCAAATTCACAACGGAAAAGGAAACTAATAGTACCCTATCGTTTCTCGATGTGAAAGCTGAAAGAACAGAAACTGGAATCCTCACCTCTGTTTACAGAAAGAAGACACACACAGGACAGTACCTCAACTACGGCTCTAATCACCCAAACTCCACGAAGAGGGGTATCGTGAGAACGTTGGTGGAGAGAGCAATGTTTATTTACAACAACCAGGAGTCATTGGAGGCGGAAATTAACCACATCAAAAAGGACCTACGCCGAAACGGATACTCCGAGAAACTCATAGGAGAAGCTCGGAAACAACTCGAAAAGACCAAGACAACCGAAGAAAGACCACAAAACCCCGTTCTCATTCTTCCCTATATCAGGGGTATCTCCGAGAAGATCAGAAGGATCGGAAATAAATACAACATCAAGAGTTGCTTTCAATCCGGCAGTACCTTACGAAGCTTCCTCATCAAGACGAAACCAGAGAACACAACAGAATCCAGCAAAAACTGAATGTGGAAATTCCTATATCAGAGAGACCTAGAGTCCATTATCAGTAAGAATAGCCGAACACAAAAAGTGGACTCAACGAGGGGAAACATCAAAATCGGGAATTGCTGATCACGCCTGGACAAAACACCACCGAATTCTTTGGGACGAAGCTAGTTTTCTTCATAGAGAGGAACATTGGTTCAAACCGAAATTTATAGAAACCACCGATATAGAAGCCAATAGTGCCTTCAGTCAACCAAGCATGGAAATTAAAAACGCATGGAAACCTCTCATGGACCGTTTTGGAGGGAGAAAAAGCGCGAAACCACGCGCGCCACAAGACCGCGCGTAATTACACCGTGATTACACTTTAATTATAGACCTATAAAAGGTCGCGTAAAATCTGATTTTGTCATTATTCACCAGAAGACGATTACGGATTCAAGCAATTGAAACGTTGTGAAAAAAATTGGAAAAGATAGAAATCTTTCAACCATTAAGATGATGGACGTCCGAAATATAAGTAATTATGAAACAATGTAATGATCAATAATGAAAGTTTAGCTAAATAGAAAAGTTGATAAGCATAAAACTAGCACCTTTCTTACGATTTTCTCTCAATAAAGTATGCTCATCTTTTCCATTAAAAATACTCAACAAGTGCGAAAAGTTATACTTTCCCCCACGCTACTGCCGATGCCCAAACGACGCGAAGCGGAGTTCGGCAAGAAGAGGCGTGCGGGAAAGATGTTTTTCTACTACCTCACTAGAAAACTTTATTTTCGACCCCTAAAAAAGGTAGGAAAATGGTACTTTTCCTCCCGCCGGAAGGAAAATAGTACTTTTCCTCCCGCCGGAAGGAAAATAGTACTTTTCCCCCCGCCGGAAGGAAAATAGTACTTTTTCTCCCGCCGGAAGGAAAATAGTACTTTTCCCCCCGCCGGAAGGAAAATAGTACTTTTCCTCCCGCCGGAAGGAAAATAGCACTTTTCCTCCCGCCGGAGGGAAAATACTTTTCCTCTCGATTTATCTGGAAGAAGATGCATTGAAATCAATTTTGCCTCTTCAGCGAGATCTTTTGGCAGGTCGTCTTCGCTAGAACTCATTTTCAAAACTTAGAAGCAACTTAAAAGGGTAAACAACGTGACAGCTTATGACAACTGTTATGTTTGTATTACCAAACAACGCCATAGCAACAAATCGTTGTCAACACGATGACGACGACGCAACGCTTACTTAATATTTTGTCATATAGCCGCATTATATAGTTCCACAACTTTCTGCCGTTGTTCTTATAAGTATGCACGCATTATAATTTTTAGGACGTTATAAAAATGACTACCTTAAAGGTAGTAGAAAAAACTATATACATACCTCAGGAGGAAAATGCTTTTCCTCCCGCGGATATTAATGCCCTCCGCTTCGCGTCGGGCATCAAACTATACGCGGGAGGAAAAGCATGATTTTCCTCCCTTGGTATGTAAATAGCCATTTCTAATAATATTAAGTAATGACTATACACAAATACATATGACCTGACAAGTATGAACGTTAGGGATCAATGTTAACACTTTTACTATAATTCCAATGGAATCGCAATGATTACACTAATTCCGAGTTGTAAAGTCGGAATTATACTAATTCTGAGTTGTGAAGTCGGAATTATGATAATTCCGAGTTGTAAAGTCGGAATTATACTAATTCTGAGTTGTGAAGTCGGAATTATGATAATTCCGAGTTGTGAAGTAGAAATTATACTAATTCCGAGTTGTAAAGTCGGAACTTTAGTAACTTTAGTTGTTCGCAAATTGACGTAAATATACCAAAGATACCAATTTCAGGATAGCCACCTTAATTTTCCTCGAATGACGTATTCTCTCCCTTTCCTCAGTCTTCCCCTTGTCTAAATGTTCACTTATTTCACAACCCCTTCCTATCATAAGAACCTTGATGTATTCCTGTCAGTTGAAATGATCCTGAAGTGATCTCAGGGGTAGTTCAGGGGTAACAAGCTCTAAATAGACGAGGAAAGTGATGATAACGTCACAAATGTCATTCTTGTCAAAAACTGATTCCAAACAAACCTCCGTCGAATTTAAATCCGATAAGTCCAATATTGTTTCCGTTAAGGTTTTTCAACTTCTTTTGCCTGAGAATACAAAATCCAAACAACCAAACACAAACTAATAAGCAAAATAGCAAATCATCAACTGAGAATGTCACCTAAAATTCTTTGTTTTGAATCAATTTTTGACAAGTATGACATTTGTTACGACACACTTTCCTCGTCTATTGGAAAGCGCCTCTTGTGAATACAAATTGGTAGGATCGATCTTGATAAAACTGCTAATGATGGAACGATTGACGGCATATTAGAAGAACATCGGCCACTGAAATGACTGTAAAAGAATTTTAAGGTTTTCGAAAAAATATACCTTTTGTGTTATCATATCGAGTGCTCTCTGAAGTAAGCAAATAAATAAAATACTTCCGTTCACAACATGGCCACATGGAATCTCAATAACACTGGACAGACTATCTCATAAACAGTTTTTCATAACCCAGCTCTTATTATCGGAGATATGAAACAAATCCTTCCAGCGTGAGCAATAAAAATAATAAGCCTAGCTGAAAACTGACGTAATTCACCACATCAGATTATGCATTACATAATGTTTATAATTAGTTATTCATTCATTCTTGTGCACGTTGAAATAACGATAAAAATTTGTTGTATCGAGTATCATCTTGAATCCGGTGACGACCGTCATCCTGCGGTGATTCTAGACAAAGATAGCAAATGTATTAGTCACAGAGACTACAAAGAGCCTTTCATCTTGTACAGTTGTAAACCTGAAACGAAGTTATGCTCGCGCAAATTTTACATTTGGCATTTGATGGCTGAGATCGAATAAGATGCAGCCTGCATCTGTTAAATTTCTATTCTTGATTTTCCGAATTCGTCTGGTTTCGTTAGTCACCTAACCAGGGCAGGCCTTTGCCTTTTTGTCTCTGATGGGCGTGACGATGAATAGACCGTTTATTATTATTTAGACAGCGTCTGGATACCTTGTAGCATAAGTATCACATGTTCTTGTTAAAAACCTTATCACAATCACCAATAAATTAACGAAATCATGATTATTATAACCAACACGAGCCAAATTGTACCTTTTGAGAGCACGAATATGACAATAAACAGCGTTATTTCATTTGTCACCAAAGATTGTGTTGAAAGCCTACTAGAAATATCAACATTTCAGGCAAGTATGCAGAATTAAGTAATACAGTGCGTTCATAAACTCATAAAGTGTGGAAACGCTCTATTATCTTACGAGTTGATTATTTTCGGAGAAAAAGCTCGGACAGGTCGATTTTGTATTTTAGTTTTCCACCTTTTTTTAGAAAAAAATGATTTTTTCCCCCACCACCTTTCGAAATATGACGTCATCGATATTTTTTTTTAATTGAATGGGTATATTTTTATGTCAAAAATTGAAAGCCTATATTTTTCTGAGTTCAACCATACCACATACGTCATATCTTACAGTTCGAATCACAGTATACTGAGTATAAAGAAATCCAGTGTGACATATGCAATGGTAACTAAAAACTTATTGTCTGGTTGCTAAGGGCTTTCATATGTTTGCTTAGCCTACTATTCAAGTGTAGCAATATACTCGTACTAATTACTGAGTAATTCTCAGGTTTACGTTGCAAAATGAATAATGAAATGAATGTTGAGAAATATGAACTCTGGTTTCCTTTATACTCGGTATACTGTAAATCGAACTGTGAGATATGACGTATGTGGTATGGTTGAATTGAAAAATATACGCTTTCAATTTTTGACATAAAAATATACCCTTTCAATTTAAAAAAAATATCGATGACGTTATATCTTGAAAGGTGGTGGGGGATTTTTTTTTTTCTAAAAAAAAGTGGAACACCATAATACAAAATCGACCTGTCCGAGCTTTTCCTTCGAAAATAATTAACTCGTAAGATAATAGAGCGTTTCCGCACTTTATGAACGCACTGTATAATGGAATATCTCCAAAATTATAAGTTTTGGGTATAGGGAAGTGTATTGTAACTAGGGCTTATTTTCATAATAGAATTGTACCTTGAAGGAATAAAAGGGGGTTCCCATTTAATAATGTTGAGATTTTTTATTTTTCTCATTCACTTATTGGACCCATATTTTTGCGCACCCTGTGGATTATTCAGTGGATGTGAAAATAGTGCGTGATCCGTTCATCCTTCAATAATCACGATTCACTCACTGCATATTTTTTTTAAAATGTTAAATTACATAAAAATGACGTTTGTTCGAGAGGCTGCATCTCTTAGAAAAATTCCATAATGCATTGTCACCGAATTTATGTCAAAATAGCTTACAAGTGCAGTATCATAATTTGAACCACGGAACAGTTGTTTTTCCCGCAAGGGGGCGCCAAAATAAAAAGTTAGGTGGCAGAAATTGACATGGCTGAATTCCTTATGAAATCACCCATTTAATGATGTCTCACACTTACTACTTCCCCTTTTCAAATTGTTTGGGTGATAGTGCCCAAGGGGTGGGGGCAAAAATAACAAAGATGACGTCACTTCCGATGAAACCAGAAACGTCACATCAACGAAAATATTTTAGTTGAATTCTTCATTAGTTCTTCACCCATACTGCCATACTCCGCCATACTACCAATTTTCAGAATCGCCCTAATTTTAGTTTTCTATATATAGATCGCGTTAACTCGTCAAGATATACCCTGTATGTTTGTATTCAGAAAGGTGGGGTACGTGTCAAAGAGCAGATCATTAAACACATTCTAATGCGAAAAAGTACAAAATAAAGTTAGCAAATGGTAAAAGAAACGCATTGATGGTAAGCGATGAAGAATTCGAACTCCCAAAAGACAATATGTAAGTAATTTTGTTTGTTTTTTTAGCGAATTGAAGAAACAAAGTTAAATTCAGTAATACTGTATGGTGTTTGTCGTTCACATAATGAAGCCGTACCTGCCTTGCATTTTCATTTGCTAAATAATGTTATTATTCTGTCTACCGTTTCGAACCGTTACGCACATTCCAGTCAGGTTCAAAAAATCGAAATGGAACTAGAACTCGTATTCACCCACTTTTCTTGTTTGTTTCGAGCTGATTTATGATAAGCAGTAACGATCCCGTTTCATGTACAAGGTCTGTCGATTTGTAGAATATTTAAGTCCACGGAAAACCATTGAATATGCTTTGTTGGGCATCATTTTTCAAGGATAATATTAAAGTACCTCTAATACACTTTTTATGAAAAAATTTTTCGCGAAACTCTGTCACGTATATACGAGGATGGTCTCAGAAGTATTTGTTTGGCAGCCATCAACAGTAAACGTTTTCAGTGAATTTGTAAACATGCAGAAAATTGGCCATCGTCATGTGATACAATACTTTTATACTCTGGGTGAGACTGCTCCTTCGTTATCAACAGTAAAATATTGGGTAGCAGAGTTTAAACGAGGCCGTGCGACCTGCGAAGACGAACATCGCAGTGGTCGACCAAATGAACTGACGACTCCAGAAATGTTGAAGAAAATCCACAATGCGGTTCTGGATGATCGTCGACTGAAAGTGCGCGAGCTAGCAGACGTAGTAGGCATTTCAAAAAGTGCGGTACAACGCAAATTAACTGAAAATTTGGACATGAGAAAGCTGTGCGCAAGATGAGTGCCGCGTTTGCTCACAATGGAACAAAAACAGCGTCGTGAAGATGTTTCCATCGAGTGTTTGGCAAGGTTTCACGGAAATAATGCCGAAATTTTGCGCCGTTTCATAACCATGGATAAAACATGGGTCCATCACTTCACACCCGAAACAAAAGAACAATCAAAACAATAGACTGAAAAGGGAGAACCAGCTCCAAAGAAGGCAGAGACCGTTCCATCCTGCAGGCATGGTCATGGCGTCGGTTCTTTGGGATGCGCGTAGGATAATTTTGATTGACTATCTTGCAAAAGGAAAAACTATCAACGGCGAGTATTATGCGAACTTATTGCAACGTTTGAGCGAAGAAATCAAGCAAAAACGGCCGCATTTGACTAAAAAGAAAGTGTTGTTTCATCAAGACAGTGCACCAGCTCACACATCCGTTATTGCAATGGCCAAAATGAATGAATTAAAGTTTGAATTGCTACCTCATGCACCCTATTCGCCAGATTTAGCCCCCTCGGATTATTTTCTGTTTCCAGACTTGAAAAAATGGCTCGGTGGTCAAGGATTTTCCAACGATGAAGAGGCAGTTAATGGCTATTTTGAGGAGCTTGACGATTCTTATTATAAAAAGAGTATCGAACTTATTGAATATCGCTGGGAAAAGTGTGTGGAGCTAAAAGGAGATTACGTTGAAAAATAAATATATTTTTTCCAAAATTTTTGTGTTTTCTTTGTTGGGCCAGGTACTTCTGGGATCACCCTCGTATTGGTACCGGTGGGATATCTAAGCGATAAAGAATTGGTATTCTGCATGACTAATTTTCTAGATATAGGAATGCTTGGATAATTCAGTTCTAATAATTGACGGCGAGCAGTTGGGGTGATGAGACTTTTGAAACTTACATAAACGCTGCATTGAAATTTTTATAAATAAATAGGGTTTGCATTTTCTGCAAGAATTGACTGGTTCAGTCAGAAACGACAATAAAACAAAATACGTTTTAAATTAAACTGACGAACAATTTTTCAGTTAGTTCTTCTTCACTTGAATGTACCAATACTATTTAGCGAGTTGATGGATTAGAAATTGCCAATCAAATTTTAATGTTTGGCAGTAGGTATTACTACACATAAAACGAATAAAAGTACTTGAATAGGTCTTCGACTTTGTAGATTTTATGCATATCATTTCATTGTCAATGTTTTAAAAAATAAATAAATTCGACAATTTATTATATTTTAACTTTTTTTTGTTCATCTATTTACGATTTTCATTTTTGATATTTCCTTAATATAAGCAGCATATATGGTTCTTGGGAATAATAAAGTTATTATTATAATGACACTAAGGTAATACATCAATCTATTACATTCGCTTAGGAAAGATACTGTGTATCGGAACATGTCACGTAGACAATAATCTGTGGAAATTTAATCGTGTTTACCTTAAGCCTTGATTTCTTTGAACATTCGGTCGCGGAAAGCGGACAGTCCGTCGACCGCCGCGTTTTGACGATTTTATCCAACCAGGGTATTTTAAATGTGACCGGTTTTCTTGAATTCGCTTAGCTGAGCAGGACTCCGGCAGTCCGCAGACTTGTGCCAACTTGTCAGTTGATATCTGTCGAGTGTCGAGTTACTCGAGTTTGATTTCAGCGGAATCGTCTACGTGTGCGGACGACTGACATTTCCCAATACAATTTGAATTATTTAACAAATATAAAAAAAATAGTTACAAATTCACACCTGGTGATGACAAAGTCTTAACTTGGTGAGACAGCATCCACCGATATACATATAGTGTTGGAGGAAAAAGTTACAAAGATATGGTGGTAGCAGATATTGGACATTTCACTTTGTTGGTAGGTTTCTTGGAATTGTCGTCCTTTACAAACCTCAACACGAATTCAAATAGGTCTGTAGAAGTCTAAAATACTCCCTAAATTTGGTTTCATTTCCAAAAAGCCTCCTCTGATGCACGGTGATATTAAAGGAATCTTCCGTATCGCGACACAAGAACAATTTATCCACTGGCTTCTGGCTTATTGAAAACTTTAATATTTACCGCCAACAACCAAATATCAAAATTTCTCAGCTCTCCCAAGGACACAATACCTAATGATTCTCAAGGCATATATGAAATACCATGTTCAGAGTGTCCAAGAAGTTATATTGGCCAGACTAACAGACGAGTAACTTCCAGAGTCTACAAACACGAACTTGCGTTCCGACAGGCATCTTCCACCTCTGCACTTTATAAACATCGAGAAGACACAGGGCACAAAATAGACTTCAAAAACACCAAAACAATTGTCACCGAGAAAACTCTGCAAACTAGGATCATCCGAGATGCCCTTGAGATTGAGAAGCGTCCAAATTGCCTCAACACCCGCGACGACGGACGTAGACTTCCCAATACCTGGAAGCCTCTTATTTCTCGCATCCCCTCAATTCGCGCCAAATCAGTTCCCACGCACACCTCATCCAGTGTCAACCCAGTTCCCGCTAATAGTTCACCTCACGACAACACATTTCCCACGGTCATTACAGCCACTATAAATACAGTATATATATATATATATATATATATATATATATATATATATATATATATATATATATATATATATATATTGTGGGGTTGCAGTCAGGGTTGCGGGCTATTTCAAAGAAAACTCTTTGATACTGTCAAGCTTTCGGTATAATTCGATACCTTCCTCAGGACAACTGAAAATACGCATTGTACAATAAATGTAGGAAATAATAAATGGAGTACTTACTTACGTGAGAATGAATAATGAAATTGGCAAAAAACGAAAATAAAATATACATGAAGTGAAATAAAATGACTGATGTAAGAATGACAGTGACTTAACTTATTTCAGTAATCAAGTTGGAAGATTCTGATTAGAGGGTGATTTTATCCTATGTTTCTCAAAATTAAGTAGATACGTATAAATTTTGCTGAGATTACTCAGGTCAGTTCTTTTGTTCATATGGCAATCTACAGATCTCTGCCATATATACAAGAATTGACTCCAAAATTGATAAACGTTTTTAAAGTTGACAATATTAAAATCTCCAAGAAAAATATTACTACAATATCAAAATTACATAGTAAAGTGAAAACACCCATTTCAAAATTACAAAAATCAAAAGTCATATATTGGTCAGACGTCTAGAACACTGAATGGTCGCATTATTTCACATAAAAGCGACTGTAGACGAAATGTTGATTCATGTGCTTTGGCAGGACATGTTATCTCTAGAGACCACAGGATGGATTATAATAATACCGAAATTTTGAATAGTGAAACTAATCTGTCTAAAAGAATTTTCATGGAAATGGTTCAAATTAATAATGAAGAACAGTCGATGAACAAAAGAACTGACCTGAGTAATCTCAGCAAAATTTATACGTATCTACTTAATTTTGAGAAACATAGGATAAAATCACCCTCTAATCAGAATCTTCCAACTTGATTACTGAAATAAATTAAGTCACTGTCATTCTTACATCAGTCATTTCATTTCACTTCATGTATATTTTATTTTCGTTTTTTGCCAATTTCATTATTCATTCTCACGTTAGTAAGTACTCCATTTATTATTTCCTACATTTATTGTACAATGCGTATTTTCGGTTGTCGTGAGGAAGGTATCGAATTATACCGAAAGCTTGACGGTATCAAAGAGTTTTCTTTGAAATAGCCCGCAACCCTGACTGCAACCCCACAAATACTACAAACTAATATACAGCCAGTCACGAATTTTCACCTCTATATATATATATATATATATATATATATATATATATATATATATATATATATATATATATATATATATATTGGTTTCTTTCTGGTTATTATTGATGAATAATGCCACAATAGATCTGTAAAGATCGCATAAATCTGATCTGCTCCAATCTAATTGGTAGAAACCTCAATTTTATGAAAAATGAAAAAATATTTCAATAGCTGTGAACTTTACATTTACAATCGATAATTGTTTCAGGCATCAACTATTGATGGGCGAAGGAAAGGTGCTTGTCTCTTCTGCCAGGAATATTTTATGGAACTTTATCTCCTGGCGGAACTGAAAACCATCAGCCTCAAAGTCACCACGGTAGACATGCAAAAACCCCCTCCCGACTTCCGCACGAATTTCGAAGCCACGCCGCCTCCCATTCTCATCGATAGGGGAATGGCAATTTTGGAGAACGAGAAAATAGAGAGGCACATTATGAAAAACGTACCTGGTGGACACAATCTCTTTGTACAGGTTGGTAATTACCAAGCCGAGTTTCAAGTACTCGAAAATGGCAATATTTACTTGAAACTAGCAATTTTTATTATGAAATAGGTGACTATTTGCTCACACCCGTTATGTATGATACAGCAGCAAGACTACTTTTTGGATTCTCAGTTACTGCGAATAATACATATTGTTCATTGATCATTGTGATCGCAAGAATTTTATGAATTGATCATAGAAAGGGTGTCGCAAAAAAAATCTAAATCGAAACATTGCTCATTTTAATTTTGAAAATTGTATCCACCTACTTACTTCAAAATTCGTTATAATACTTAGTTACATAACGAGAATTAATTATTAATGTTCCCAATATTTGCAGGACAAAGAAGTAGCCACTCTGATCGAAAATCTTTACACCAAATTCAAGATGTACGTGCGGAAATTCGAATCGCCAGATACCTCGGAGAGCAGACAACCACTTCTTTCTCATTTGGAACGCATCAATGACTTTCTTGGCAAGAGAGGAACCAGATTCTTGACGGGAGATACCATGTCTTGTTTCGACTGTGAATTAATGCCAAGGTTTGTATATGTTTTCATTCATTTTGTCACTTCAAAGTTCAACTTGATAATTGCCACAATACCAAATTCAGAATATTGTATGGTTGAAGTTGCTATGAAAATTGGTGACAGTTCATTTATTCTGAATTTATTGGAAAATATCCAAAGGAATTCAAAATTTCAAATCTTACTAATTTGCTTACAGTACCTACACGTTTTCAGAACACAGGGTAGTGCAACTTGTCTCTACTTATAAGATATCATTTTTAGATACTTTTACATGTGAATGAGTTTTACCTTTTTTGTTATGAAGTGTAGATGAAGTATAGTAATAATAATAGTATACAATATGTATCTGAAATAGAGACATTTGCGAGGGGATAAATCACGAACAGGTAAAGTTCTGGATTTAAGTAGGTAGAAGTACAAAGTACACGAAGGGTAAAGGTCTCATAGATGGATAAGACCACAGAGCTGGGTAATTCCTAGTTGAAAAGTAATTAATCTTATGTGGTATGCTTATAATTCAAAAGTAACCAAACTTTTGTGTTGATATAACTTTTTAAATATAACTATTAAATGTTTGTTTGAATGTTTTAGACGATGTAGTAACTTGATTATTTATATTTCGGACGTCTATCATCTTAATGGTTGAAAGATTTCTATCTCTTTCAAATTTTTTCACAACGTTTCAATTGCTTGAATCCGCTGTGGCTAAGATACGTAGACGACACCTTTATCATTTGGAACCATGGAGATGAACACCTTGGGGAATTCTTCGCCAGAATGAATAACATGAGGGATTCAATCAAATTCACAATGGAAAAGGAAACTAACAGTACCCTATCGTTTCTCGATGTGAAAGCTGAAAGAACAGAAACTGGAATCCTCACCTCTGTTTACAGGAAGGAGACACACACATGACAGTACCTCAACTACGGCTCTAATCAACCAAACTCCACAAAGAGGGGAATCGTAAGAACGTTGGTGGAGAGAGCAATGTCTATTTGCAACAACCAGGAGTCATTGGAGGCGGAAATTAACCACATCAAAAAGGACCTACGCCGAAACGGATACTCCGAGAAACTCATAGGAGAAGTTCGGAAACAACTCGAAAAGACCAAGACAACCGAAGAAAGACCACAAAACCCTGTTCTCATTCTTCCCTATACCAGGGGTATCTCCGAGAAGATCAGAAGGATCGGAAATAAATACAACATCAAGAGTTGCTTTCAATCCGGCAGTACCTTACGAACAGGGACCCGGACCCAAATGAAATATCGGTTCCGGTTCGGGTACGGGTCCAAGGGAAATTGAAAATATCGGTTCCGATTCAGTTACGGTTCTCAGAATATTATTTCGGTTCGGTTCGGTTCTGACAATTTTTTTCGGTCCAAACGGTTCATTTCGGTCCGTTTCCTATATATGTATGGAATTCAGTAATATATGCGGAAAATAGTATTTAACAGCTTTTTTTCTACTCCAATAACTATAATGGCAGTTTTTTGAACTCATATAACATAGCATTGTTATTTTACGCCCCATTCTTTCAAATTATATGTACCTATGTCCAAACAAAACTGCTTCAGCAATGGAAATGGATAAGATCAGTGACTCCAGTGCAAAGAGACATAAGCTGCTTTCCATTTAACGTAAGGAGCTCCTCAGAGCTACCCAGATCGTATGACCATGCGTTCCATATAGTGGGGCTTCAAGCACCGATTGACATCCCCCTTGCCTCTCGAGCACCACCCGTTTTATTGGTGCATGAAGCACAAGTAGACAAAAGTTAAAACGCGAATACACAGTTTTTTGGCGAAAAAGTCAGTGATAAAGTACTTTCCGATCTCAGGGGCTTGAAGCTCTGGGGCTTAACACACCTAAATGGAAAACGCCTAAAGAGTACACGTTGTGTAGGTACTCTTTGCTCCAGTGAGTGGTAGTGACCTTAATTAACGCGCCAAAACGCCCAAAACATAAACCATGAATGTAAAAAATAAAGTCTTTCCACAAAACAAGTCAGAACACCGACGAGAGTAAACTAACAGGAGGGTTTAATAAGCTTTAGCCAATCTTGTAGCATCGACGCGCCATAGTGACGTACTTGGACATGAGTACAGAGTCGAACTCGAACGAAGGAACAAAACTGTCACAATATGTAACTCTCATATACCAAGAGTGCGCAGTGCGCTAGTCCGTCACTGCCTATGGAGAATGACGGCCATGACATGCCCAACTTCGTCACATTTAGTCACAAATGTTCTTTCATCTCTTTCTATAAGTGCCCCCATTGTCTTATGGAGATTAAACTATCCTAGTCAAATAACGTTTCTCCTTCAGTTAACACTATTCTGAGTTGTTTTGCTGTGATTCTGCCTGTCACTAGACATTCATTCTATTGATATCGAAGGAAACGTACCTTCGGTGACATCCACAGAACTTAAACTTATGTTTAAACTATGTTTAAGTTCTGTAGTGACATCTCACATTTCATCAATGACTGACTTCGGATAGAACCGAAATTAACCGAAAAAACCGTTATATTTTTTAAGGGTTTCGGTTCGGTACCACGAAATAATCGAATTTGAAATATGGGTTCGGTTTCGGTTCCGGTCCCCGAAAAAATATCGGTTCCGTTACGGTTTTCGGTTCATAACGGTTCCGGTCCGGGTTCCTGCTTACAAAGCTTCCTCACCAAGACGAAACCAGAGAACACAACAGAATCCAGCAAAAACTGTATTTACAAAGTCCCATGTGAATGTGGAGATTCCTATATCGGAGAGACCAAGAGGCCATTATCAGTAAGAATAGCCGAACACAAAAAGTGGACTCAACGAGGGGAAACATCAAAATCGGGAATTGCTGACCACGCCTGGACAGAACACCACCGAATTCTTTGGGACGAAGCTAGTGTTCTTCATAGAGAGGAACATTGGTTCAAACGGAAATTTATGGAAACCACCTACATAGAAGCCAATGGTGCCTTCAGTCAACCAAGCGTGGAAATTAAAAACGTATGGAAGCCGCTCATGGACCGTTTTTGGAGGAAGAAAAAGCGCGAAACCACGCGCGTCACAAGACCGCGCGTGATTACACTTTAATTATAGACCTATAAAAGGTCGCGTAGCATCTGATTTTGTCATTATTCACCAGAAGACGATTGCGGATTCAAGCAATTGAAACGTTGTGAAAAAATTTGAAAGAGATAGAAATCTTTCAACCATTAAGATGACGGACGTCCGAAATATAAGTAATCAAATACTAAATGTTTGATTATTATTTAGTTGCCTATTCCGTTTTCTACTAATTGCTTTTTATAGATGAGTTCACATTTAAAAAGTTTTTACTTGATTTTCAATAAATACCTATTGAAATGAATTTTTGATATATTTGTACTGGGAAACAATCCACTTAGTTGAACACTTTTAATAATACAATTTGTAAATGTTACTGTTCCTCAATTTTATCATAATTTATTGTTTTGTCCGAAAAGTAATTACAGAAAAGTCATTATTAATTCCTATTTTTATGACTTGTACTTTGTAACTGTAATTAGTTCCTTTTTTGAAAAAGTACTTTGTATTTGTAATTACTTTTAAAGTACCTGTAATTACTCAGTTCTAGGCAAGACATATTTGGAAATTAATTTGATTCTTCCTGTTTTGCACAATAACTTCTGAAATGACGAAAACAGAGAAACAAGTTTCATGCCAAAGTTGTAGCTCTTTATTGTTACTTCAAAAAAGGTCTCGACATTTTTTTTATTCATATGACCGTGTTAGAGTTATACCGCGTTTTCTGATAATTGGTTTTGAATCTCTGTTCAAAGCGCAGGAGCTTTCAGTCTCTCAAATTCCATTGTATCTTTCTATTAGTAGTCACAAGAAAAATACGTAAGATCCATAAAAAAATCTCAGCTTTCATATGAAATCGTTAGAAAAACTCATGAAAATGTCATGATACAAGAAAACTCGTCCAAAAATTCAATTCAAAATATCCTTTATTGTCATAAGTTTATAACAGTTGTTGACGAAGCTTGTTACATGAATATACATAACGATACAAATATAACAGAAAGTTACTTATGACATTTACAGTCACTAGTTGAAACTTAATTTGACACGAACCAAGGAATCTACTAATTCTTGAGTGGATTCGTTTTGATTTCGAGAGAACCATAAATCCTTTCTGATGAGTGCGTGAGCACGAAACAGCTGTCAAAGGTTGGAACTCTCGGAATTAAAACGAAATATACTCTGTTTTCACTTAGATTCTGCTTGCGTTCCTCTTAACGTACTAGAAACTTGATTGAACCTTGGGTTGGTCAAAACAACGAATTGTTGGCTGCCTGTCAATTTGTAGACAAACCTCTACTTTGGATTCTTTGGTTCGTGTCAAATTAAGTTTCAACTAGTGACTGTAGATGTCATAAGTAACTTTCTGTTATATCTGTCTTGCCTTCACGGTACTAATTGTTGAGTGGATTCGTTTTGATTTCGAGAGATCCATAAATCCTTTCTGATGAGTGCGTGAGCACGAAACAGTTGTCAAAGATTGGAACTCTCGGAATTAAAACGAAATATACTCTATTTTCATTTAGATACAAATATATATATATATATATTTGCCTACGGAATATTTCAGTTATTGTATGAAGTAGGTTTGTGAAATTTGGAGCGTCGATATAATGACATAAGAGCTAGAATTTGAGCATATTGACATGTCGAAGTTAACTTCCGGTCTGACCGGAAGTAACATCAACTTTCTTATTTTAAATGGAAACCCTATTTTTTTTCTATTCAGCATTCAATTCCCTTTCTAATGACATATCACAAGTTGGTATCTAACCAGAAACTAGATAAGAAAAAAATTATTATTGAAATTCACCTAGTAGGCCGTGGAAGCAAAATGAAAGCCAAAAATTGAAAAGTTGGCTATGGAAACCATACGTCACTTGATAACAGTTGCTACTACTGTGATATTTTATTTTCATTCGTCGGCGTTATAAAAAGACGCCAAAAAATATATTGGAAAAATTGGGAAAAAAACAATACTCTGTAGGTCCATAACTTAAATACGAACATACAACTTTTTCTTGCCTGTACTATTCAGCATAACCATTCCTTTCTAATGATATAATAGAAAGTAATTTTTTGAAATGAAATGCCAAAAAATCCAATTATTATTCTTCAAATAACGAAAAATCAGATTTATCGAAAAAAAAATTCAAATTGATAGGATTAAAGATAAAATAAATTCAAAACAAATGTTCGAAATGCATTCCCTCAGCGTCAATACATTTATTGACTGGTGATATTTTCATGTAAAACGTTTCTCAACATTTGGGGCGTGATATCTTGGAAAGCTCTACGAATTTTTACTTCTAGCTCATGTAGAGTTGTAGGCTGTGTGGAATACACCCTATTTTTAAGATGCCCCCATAGAAAAAAGTCGCACGGACCTTGGTGGCCACCTGACTGGACCATGGGTTGTTATAAGTCTCTCTTGAAAGCGATTTTGAAGATAATTTCTCGCTATTCTTGAATTATGCGGAGGAGCGCCATCTTGCTGGAAGTCCATTCTCTCAGTTATTTCCGCTGGTAGGTTGTTAATGAATTCCGAAATTTCATTCGTTAAAAAATTAATGTATCTCTCTCCGGTTAGTTGGCCTTGAAAAAAAATGGGGCCAACAATATGAGTTCCAACTATTCCTGCCCAAACATTCACACCAAATCTCTCCTGGAAGCCGCCTTGTCGAAACCGGTGCTCGTTTGCTATCGCCCAGTACCTGGAACAAAAGACCGTTCACACTTTTATCACTTTGCACTTCGACTATCGACAATAATCCAAATAAAGTACAGTACCTACCTTGTATTATTCCTGTTAAATAATCCATTGTTGGTAAATCTTGACTCGTCCGTAAACAAGATATAATAGTTAAATAGGTGATTCTCAGCATTTTGTCGAAGAAACCAATTACAATATTCCAGGCGCCTTTCACCGTCATTTTCATACAAATGTTGATGCAACTGATACTTGAAGGATTTCAATCGATGTTTTTTCAAAATTTTCCTAGCAGAGTCCTTACTTATAGCTAATTCGGCGCCAATCTGCCTTGAGGAAATTGTGCTATCATATTGTACTAAAGCTAATACATTAATTTCAGTTTCCTCATTAATAACAAATGCTTCTTGGTCTTCGTGAACATCAGGCTCAGTTCTTAATTTTTCTTCAAGCCACTGGAAATACCTTCTTGACGGTTGCTGCCTCCCTGGATATCGCTCTAAATACAATCGTTCAGCGGCATAAGAATTTTTTAAACATTCACCATAAATGAGAAGCATGTCAATTTGTTCGGTTCGTGAATAACGGGGCATTTTTTGAATATTCCACTAACTGATTTCGATTTCCAAACCCTTTTAAAATGGCAGAATCAAAAACACTACTTCGAACGTCAAAATAATATGGATAGCAGCGTTCGTGACAGCTCTCATTTCTTTTTTGTTTCATTCCAAAATACATCTTAATCAGCCTACTTGTTAATATTTTGGTTCGAATGATTATTGCAATGGAATGATTATTCTGAATAGCACAAACATCGTCCATAGGTAGATATTAGAATATCTATGGACGATGGCACAGACCAAGTACGTTTATGTTCCTATTTAACCTAGAACCTTCCGGATATAATTTATCATTCCACATTATTTTTAATTTTATTTTTGCGTATGGCGATAATCTGTTTTGTTATTTGAAGAATAATAATTGGATTTTTCGGTATATCAGTTCAAAAAATTATTTTCTATTATATCATTAGAAAGGAATGGTTATGCTGAATAGTACAGGCAAGAAAAAGTTGTATGTTCCTATTTAAGTTATGGACCTACAGAGTATTGTTTTTTTCCCAATTTTTCCAATATTTTTTTTGGCGGCTTTTTATAACGCCGACGAATGAAAATCAAATATCACAGTAGTAGCAACTGTTATCAAGTAACGTATGGTTTCCATAGCCAACTTTTCAATTTTTGGCTTTCATTTTGATTCCACGGCCTACTCGGTGAATTTCAATAATAATTTTTTTCTGATATATATATATATATATTTATATATATATATTTATATTTATATATATATATATATATATATATATATATATATATATATATATATATACAGGGTGTTCCTAAACATCATGTACATCCGAAAGGAGGTAATTCCTCAGACCATTTTAAGACTAAAAGTTCATATAAACTCAGGTCCGAAAACGCTTCGTTACCGATCTACGGGGTGTTGAAATTTCAATTTTTTTTTTGGTTTTTCTTTATAGATTCTGCAGTTTTTGAGATATGTGGCTCAAATTTGAAACATAAATTACGTTATGGGGCTTACATCGATGGACAACTCAAATGTTTGTGAGAATCTACAGGGTGATATTTTTTTATGGGTCATGCCCCCTTTTCTCCCCCTGAACTTTTTTGCGGTGCGCTGTTGGTAAATTCTAAGGTACAAATTGAATTTTTTGGTTTGTTTACAAACTTTTTTGCATCCTGTAGTTTTTTCGTATCTAAGACCGTTATCGAGAAAAAAAAAATTTAAATTTTTTTGTAATTCGCTAAAATTATTTTGTTCGCCGCTGTTTGCTAAAGGCTTTTTTTTGCAATAACGATTTATTATACAAAACATCCAAATAAAAGACATAACAAGGAAATAACGTTATAACAATTGTTGAAAGTGACCTCCTCCAATCCTTATACATGCGTCCGCTCTTCTTCTCATTGATGCCCGTACTCTGCCAAACACCCCCGGAGTATTTCTTACAGTTTCAAATGCATTTAATATTCGATTTCGTAAGTCATCGATGGTATTTATTGGTGTTGTATACACGAGAGATTTGAGATGCCCCCATAGAAAAAAATCTAGGCTATTTAAATCAGGGGACCTAGGGGGCCATAACTGAGGTCCACCCCGTCCTATCCACTTGTCCCCAAACACTTCATTTAAATATTGCCGAGCCAAAACAGAAAAATGTGCTGGTGCGCCATCGTGCATATACCACATTTGATGTCTGAGCAAAAGAGGTAAGCCTTCAAGTAATAAAGGTAATTCGTATTGCAAAAAATGCCTGTATGAGTTTCCAGTAAGCCGACCAGGCAAAAAGAAAGGACCAATCAAATGATCCCCAACTATACCACCCCATACATTCAATGAGAACTGCTCTTGAAAATGAGTTTCGACAATTCCATGTGGATTTTCTTCGGCCCATATGTGGTTGTTATGAAAATTTATAATTTGATTCCTGGAAAAATTGGCTTCGTCGGTAAAAAGGATTTTACAGTCAAAATTGGGGTTTACTGCTATCCTATTAAGGTACCACTGGCAGAAATTAACTCTTGAAGGGAAATCTCGAGGAAGGAGCGCTTGCACCCTTTGAATGTGATATGGATATAGTAGAGATTCACGCAATATACGCCAAACAACTTGGTGACTGATATTTAAATTTTTAGCGATTTTTCTGGTGCTAGTGTCTGGCTGTTCTTCTATTTCATGTAGAACAGCTTCTTCGATCTGTGGTGTTCTAACGGTACGTGGTTTACCTCCATCATTAGTGTTTTTATTAAATGTTCCAGTTTCTGCAAGACGCCTATGAATATCTGAGAATATTCGTTGATCAGGTATTATTCTATTGGGATAACGCTCCATGTATAGACGTCTGGCTTCTCTTGCATTTCCATTCGCAAGGCCATAAATAAAATGCATATCAGCCAAATCGCCATTTGAATAATTTGGCATTGTTACGAGGCTATAACGAGTATTTATAACAAATTTACACCTTACAATTAACAATTTAAACACATGTAAAGACACCTAACGACTCCACATACGAACTGTCAAAAAACGCTCGCTCTCCACTGCATTTGTTTGAAAACAAATCTATTCTTTCATGATGGAAAGTATAGACAATACACTCATAGCCATCTGAGAATCTGCGTTGGAGCTAAGCTTATCGTTGGTCGGTTTAAATCCAGGTCCCGGGAACAGATCCCGGCATCGGATTTTTTTAAAGCAATGATTTCACTTTTTTCTTCTGTTTGAGATTTGAATTATTGGATACTTGGATAGCTTATACATTACGAATTTCTACTGAGTATTCATTTTCTCATACTATTATAATATTATGTGCCTATTTGAATGAAGTGTCGATCTTTTTTTGTCTGAAAGATGCGTTTGTAGAAAAAATAATGTGTGTATTTCAAGCACAAAGTGTCATTGTTGCTCTCCAAAGATTACCGCGCTCCGCTTCGCGTTGCACGGTAACTCTCTTTGTCGAGCGACAATCAATTACTTTGCGCTCGAAATACACAAATTGCTATTTCCATTTTTTCTCGACAACGGTTTTAGATACGGAAAAACTACAAGACACAAAAAAGTTTGTAAATGAATGAAAAAATTCATTTTGTATATTATAATTTATCAACGGCGCACCGCAAAAAAGTTCAGGGGGAGAAAAGGGGGCATGACCCAAAAAAAATTATCACCCTATAGATTCTCACAAACATTTGAGATGTCCATCGATGTAAGCCCTATAACATAATCTATGTTTCAAATTTGAGCCACATATCTCAAAAACTGCAGGATCTATAAAGAAAAAACAAAAAAAATCTTGAAATTTCAACACCCCGTAGATCGGTAACAAAGCGTTTGCGGACCAATGTTTATATGAACTTTTAGTCTTAAAATGAGCTGAGGAATTACCCCCTTTCGGATGTACATGATGTTTAGGAACACCCTGTGTATATATATATATATATATATATATATATATATATATATATATATATATATATATATATATATATAAAATGATACAAACATAAGACAATGCAAACAGTATTTGAAACAAGATGTATAGAAACCATGGTGTTATCACTGATTCGCTTTTGTTTCAACAAAGTTGTTGAGACTGTAATTGCACTGATACCGTTGGCTTCATTCGTCGATGGATGGCGTATAAGTCGAAAATAGCGGAGTTTCCAACATTCCGAAGTATACTAAGTCATAATTATTTGATTGAAATTTGAATGTTTACAAATTATGGTTAATGAATATCACAACAAATAAAATTCAATGTTGAAAATTACATAACATGACACTTGTCCAAGCTTCATCATGAATCTGTAATTTTGCCGCCATCTGTGTGCTAAAGAGGTGAAACGGTATCAAGTCAAAATATCACAAATCAAGTAGGCCGTACCTTAATTAACACTTTTGTATGTCGGTTTCACAGCTATAAGAGATCACACCAGGGTTTCTATGTATCTTGATTTGAAACGAACCAAACAGTAATTGTCAACATACGGAAATGGTATAAAGTTTCAAGAACAAATATGAGCTTGTATAGAGCCATATAGTTAAAATATACAATGAGGCTGTTTTTAGTCCCCTCACCCTGTTAACTTTTGAACGGTCTGGCATACAAACATGAAACAAAAACCGTTTTGATTGGTATCACCGACACTACTTTTTGAATTAAAAGGCATTGCGATTGCCCGATAGCGATTGCGATTTCAAAAAACTGGGGTCAATTACACATCCGTAAAAAGAGAATTCAATTCTTTTTTCAACTATATAATTCCTTTTGATTTTCATTAATACGTATTTTCACAATTTTGACCTCTTTGCCTTTCAAAATTTTCAAGTTGATTTGTCCCCAGTGCCATATATGTGGAGTTATTGCAATGTATCTTTTCTCAAAAAGTAGTATCGAATATCATTCAAAATATTTTTGTCCTATTGTAACACACTTGTAAAAGATTCCAAAATTGAGGAAGCTAATCAATCTCTTCGCCTTACAGACTGCAACATATTCGAATTGGTGCCAAAGCTTTCCGCAAGTTTGAAATTCCCACCACCTGTACCGCCCTCTGGACTTACATGGCTAACATGTATGAACTGGAGGCGTTCGTACAGAGTTGCCCAGCCGATCAAGACATAATCAGCCACATCAAGAACCAACTCGGTCTAAGAACTACAGCAAGGATAGAGCTCGAGACACCTGTGTATTCTACTGCCATTCCTGTGCTAACCGATTCATAAGGCAAACATTAAAATGAAGGGTTATTTCGTGAAATGAATTCATTCAGGAAGAGTTTGTAGTATTTTGCCATTATTCACAACAAAATTTCAATATGCTTCTTGAATGAGATTCTTCATGGAATCTTTGGTGTTTGTTCGATTTTCATTTCTATTTTATCTGAAAATGGTGTAAATTTCTATCATTCAAACATTTCACGAAAGGAGCCCTTCAACTGCTTTTCATGCTGTTTTAACTTCAGACCTAGTCAGGGGAAAAAAGCTTCGCGCTTTTTTCTTTAACTGATTCCACACAAAAGAACATGAAAAATGTATTTAAAGCATTTATACAATGTGATCGGAAAAATATTTATATATACCAGTTGTTTCTTGTACATATACTATTTCAGTTTGTCAATTGCTCTTTGGCTAATAATTTTGTATAATTTTTATTTTTTTAACTGGATGTAAAAATATTTGATTAGCATTTCCATTTCTTCATTTGAATCATGGCAAAATTAAATTTACCTTTTCTATAGTTGAAGTTATTGTACTGGATTAATTTTTTTAGGTGTTCTTTGTATTTTTATTAAGCTTGGATTCAAGCAAGACAACAATATAATATAATGAATAAAGGTGTAAAATATTCATAAAGTTTTCACATTTATTTGTTTTTTATGTACTTACCTCCGGCCAAATAACTATGATGATCTTGTCAATCATTGTGATGAGTTAAGTTATTTTTGTATACAGGGTGCCCCGTAAAGACCACGTCAAACCGAGGGAGAATGTAGATCAAAGGATAACCCATCTGCTATGACAAAATTCCCATTATAAAAGTCTTTTTTTTTTGAAAATAATGAATTTTTGCCCCTTTCCATAGTTTTGTTTGTAAGGTTGGTACAATTTCACACCTTTTTGGTTCATTTTTTCAGTAAAATATTGATGAAGAATGATTTTAACGTTTACATTAAAAACATTCTCCGAACATTTTGAAGGGGGGCTGTGAGAAATATTTTTATTGAAAATTTTGGTAGTGGATTCTTTTTTCATGAAGTTTAGCCCTTCGTAGTGAAACCAAAATGTTCAGAGCTACTGCTGCACATTACACCAATAAATTGTCTAAATGCATAAGATGTCCGGAGGACTGCTCATTGCTAATATCCTATACAATAGGAAAAGTTGGATCGAAAATCCATCAGAAAACAACTACTTTCCTGGCTAATGCCACGACGAACATTGAATTACATCTGATGAAATTTCCGTGCAGAGTTCCTACAAGGTTATCTCTGCAATTGCTTGGTTGCATGGGAATGATCATAGAAACATTCGGACCACCTATATATCGATTTCGGAGTGTTGCTCCTCATCAGTATAGGGTAGGTCTAGCAGTCAATAACTAATGACTGCAACGAATGAATCGACGACCATTCCCATTTAAAGACCGAAACTGAGATCGTGCCCGCACAGTGGATTAACTCCAAACTGCGAGCGCCATCCCAGCGCCGGAAGTCCAACCAAACAGTATCCGTGCTCCACGATCGTCAAGACCGTATATGAAACGGAAAAGAAATCTGTAGTTCACAATGAGCTTATGACAAAATGCATAAGATGTCCGGAGGACTGCTCATTGCTAATATCCTATACAATAGGAAAAGTTGGATCGAAAATCCATCAGAAAACAACTACTTTCCTGGCTAATGCCACGACGAACATTGAATTACATCTAATGAAATTTCCGTGCAGAGTTCCTACAAGGTTATCTCTGCAGTTATTGACTGCTAGACCTACCCTATACTGATGAGGAGCAACACTCCGAAATCGATATATAGGTGGTCCGAATGTTTCTATGATCATTCCCATGCAACCAAGCAATTGCAGAGATAACCTTGTAGGAACTCTGCACGGAAATTTCATCAGATGTAATTCAATGTTCGTCGTGGCATTAGCCAGGAAAGTAGTTGTTTTCTGATGGATTTTCGATCCAACTTTTCCTATTGTATAGGATATAAGCAATGAGCAGTCCTCCGGACATCTTATGCCTCTCGTCATAAGCTCATTGTGAACTACAGATTTCTTTTCCAATAAATTGTCTATTTTATAGTGATTTCAAAAACGTATAACACCAGTCATTTTGTGAAGAGAAACATTCTCAATTGAAAATTGAACCAATATATGACTCCTCTGGAAATGGAAAAAACCCTACGATAAAGTTACTTTTTTGTAATATCTAACAGAAAACAACTACTTCCTCGGCTAAAGCCACGCTGGACATTGAACTACATCTGATAGATATTGAGAAAGACCCTATATAACTTGAAAGAAAAAATCTGAAAGTCAGATAGTTGATTATTTATTAAATGTTCAGTTTCCATTGGAGATTCTTATCTATGAAGAGATAAGGGAGAATATTATTCAGAAGTATTGTCGACATTCGTGTGTCTTGTCGCGGTTTTAGATATCCTTATGATAGAGCAGACAACTCAGCTATTCATTAAAAGTAAAATTCTCAGCTTATTATTTCAGTTTGGATTGGATATTCTGTCACAAAAAGTGCTCCGGTCTCCGGTTTTGTTCAAAGCCAGAGAGGCACACGGAGTGAATCCTGGACGGTGACGTTCTGGCCTGCTTAGAGCGAGCGGCTACTATTTACGGGTCGGCAGAATCTACGCCCTCAGCCGAGGAAACCGCGATTGCGCATCTAGCAAGGCCCTTTTGGACAAACGCGCTGGAATGCAATGCGAGGAAAATTTGTTAAAAAAAAACTTAAACGATGAAAAATATACTTGACGGACGGTCTGACAGATCTCTCTGACAAGAAACATCAGTAATTTAGACATAAGCCTTGTACATACTTATGCGAATTCGCAAAAATTTTTGCGAATAAAATGGCGGTTGACAGTTTCGCAATAAAGTTCAAATATTTGAACTTTATTGCGATTTCGCAGAAAATAGTGATACAGAGAATCCACGAAAAATGATGAACATTTAACATTTGTTTCATTTGCAAGGATAACCTCAAAGGCTGGTGATTTATATTATATTTTTAGTTCAAATCATGAGTGATATTTTGAATAAATTAATTCCTATGCACCAATTATATAATCTTTGGAAATATCACAAAACTTTAAGAAGGAAACAAAGAAGTTGTAGTGTTTGAAAAATTTTCAAGAACCGCAAACTTCAAGGAGACTATCATAACCTCGTTCGAGAAATGCGAATGAACGATTGTTACTCATTCACCATACAAAATTAGTTATCTTAAGTGATAGTGATATGATTTTTTCTTTTGCCTTCTTGGTTTTTGAACAAATTCTAAATTTATTGTCTAAGGAACATCACAAAACAGTAAATGAGATCATTTCTAAATGACAGTGAGCACAGAACACAAACAAATTAGTGAGTTCTGTGACAGCGACCAATAAATTATTCCGCAGAAGTTTGAACGCCCATTTCCGTCAATAATTTGCTACTTTGCGATTTGCAATTTTTTTTGCGAATTCGCATAAGTATGTACAAGGCTATAGTCAATTTTTCTACTTCAAGCTTTATTTTATGCTGATTATTTCACGAGCTACGTGCATTTGAAGTTTGAGATATATTCTCCCAGTGTTTGTGCAAGTGCTTGCAACACTGATTAGCCAAGCGAATTTCCAGCTTGCCATTCACGCAGTTTTATTATTCTACTCGAAACAACGGCTGTTGGCCGTAGTCAGTAGAACCGAAGAATCCTGAGTTGTCTTCGCAAATGAAATAGTTTGGGCACTCGCCGATTAGTCTACTGCCAGCACAAATCGAAGATCCAGTTACTCGAGGAGGTTTGGTTGTTTGGTTGTGGTACCCTGAAATTAACTGTTTTCTTTCTTGACCTGAATTACAAAAGAAGAGAAAAAGGCTACTAGAACTTCTATATCGTCGAGAGCTGCTGCAGGACTGCTACAAGGGTAAGACCTGGGGCCTCCCAGAAACTTTCTGGTTCCGCTTGGACCGCGAATTGGCATTTAGGTGCGCAATATTTCGATTTTTATACCTACCAGTGTCCGTGGGATGCTGATTGGACCACTGTGTCCTCATCGTGTTTATTTGTCGGTGAAAATACTTGCAAATTAAAACATTCGTGATCCGTTAAACAATTTTTTTTTGTAAATTGTTGTGTTTAGTAAATTATTTTAACTTTATCTCTGTTCCCCTGGTGAACTACTGGGTAGAGTGTTTGCTCGAGAGTCCAGAGAAGATCGATTCTCGGCAAGGATAAATATATTTTTTATTATTTTTTTTTATTGTTGTCGTAAAATACAACTTTTGTGAAGTTGTGTTTTCCTAACAAAAATTAGCTTGAGTCTAGAAGTTATTATTCTTGTGTTTGTAAGATTGCTCGAGGAACCAAGACTTGCGGAGTTTCGGATTTTTTCTATTTGCAGATTGCCAGTAGAAATAAGAATTATTTTTTTGTTTGATTCATTTTTTTTTGATAGTCCACGTTTCGTAGCCGTCCTATCCCTCCCACGGTCCAGAGATGTTCCCAACTGAACCATCTTTGGCCACAGCAAAGCGTCTGGCTGAATTTCAACCCACTCGACAAGCTAGCCTGGTAATGCAATTTGACATCGAGAACCAGATAGACATGTCTGAGCTCAACAACTATTTTCAGCCAAGACGACAGTATCACTCACAGAAAATCGCTCATTTCATTGAAGCGTGAATTGCATCTCTTTCGCTAGGCCTCCAATACATTTTGGTCGACAAAAATCTATTTCACTCTTCTAAGATCATCAGGGAGATCGGAAGAATTGAAAAACGTACTCTTCAGAAGCAATTTCACACTGTAATAAAGGAATTGTTGGACTATTTCTTGTGCAGTGAAACTTTGAAAATATTTTTCTTACATAAAACCTGTCATGGGTATGGCATGAAACCCTTCCAAGAGAGGTCATCTTGTACGATGGAAAATAGCGACTAAATTCCAACTTTCAGTCGCAAATGATTGCACAACTGACTTTATCAACACCAGTCATTTGTTATTCAAAGACAAATAGGCCAAGCAATAGAGATATTGTCCTTGACAAAAAGACTACCTGGAAGCCGCCTGTGCCATCCCGTGCAGAACAGTCCGTAGTTTATTCCCACCATGTCCTCTACTCAAAAATGCCATTTTTTTAATGTGTTATAAACAATAAACAACAAAAAATCGCGTTTTTATAGTTTTTTTATTGTAAAATGGAAACTATTGAATCAGTGTTAACGGTGCAAAAATATGGACTGTAGAGAATTGAATTCCGAAGAGAATCACGGGTCAAACGATCCGATCGGATAATTAGAACCGGAAAAAAGCGGGAAAAACCGAAAAATTGTATTTTTTTCTTTAATTCATAACTCTGCCATTTTACAATATTAAGAGCTGAAACTTGGCACAATCCTCATTTGAATTTTTTTTTTGGAAATATTTTCGCGGAGAGCTGGATGCGTTTGAGGTCGTCCGATTGAAATTTAAAAAATAGATTTGGAAAGTAGACGTGAACATTAACAAAATGTCTGATTTTTCGACAAAACGCGTTTAAGTGTGTTAAAAACTAGTGAGAACATGAGGGAAAACGGCAGACCGCGCATAGGCGATCGAGTGGTGGGGGACTGTGCGAATCGAGGAGAAACGTATAGGCGCGCGCTGCGGACGCCAACGGTCCTCGCTAACCGCCCAGGGGTGGACGTGAGCCATATAATTCTATAGTAGACAGTTATGTTTCTGTCTCTCCCGTGAATTCAACCATAATGACACCTCACTTATTCGATAGAAAGTAGAATTCTATGGCTCACGGAATCCCACCCCTGACCTCGTAGTTTCAAGCGTTATAGCTGTGCGCGTCGAAATGCGCAGAGAAATTCTAAAACTACATCCAGGCGACTTGGGCAACACCAAGAATGATATTTCATGCCCAAAAGACGGTTTCTTTACCTGTCAGTTAATCATATGGGTATAGTTTCTCCAATCTCAGTTGAATATGACTTCATTCAGCTCAATACATAGAGTTAGTTCAAAATAGCACATGGTGTAATAACGAATGAAGGATAAAAACGGAAAATTAAATAAATATTATTCCCTATATAAAGAAAACAGTAGACCAGATTGAGTATATTTTACGTGTAACCGTTCGAAGCGTGGAAAGCAATCAGTAATGCGCTGACCGCCTGTTGCATAAATTACCGTAAATCACCTCTCAATATTTTTGTTGCTGTCCGGCAGCCTGGTGATATTTATGAAAAGAAGAACAGTAGCGTACTTACTGAACGATCAAACAGAACTCAATATTTTCTCTCTACTTAATTTGTTTTGCCGTTAGACTAGGTATAAATGTAATTAATTATTGACAAACCCTATTATAGAGATATCCGAAAACAGGTATAAAACTGTTCCCAAATTAATTAACAACTTCGAAGGCAAGATTATGATTTCTATAAACGAAACGAATTACCTATCTTGGAATCAATCTAATACCAATTATCTGATTATCCTGAGTATACATACAAGTCGCAGGAAACTACGCCAAATTTTTTTAGACTGTGGTTTCAAACACAAAAAACTAAATCAGCGAATGGCAATAATGAAATCACCCCGTCTCGTTCTGCAAATGCAAGATTACTTGCGACAAATAAAAGAACATCGGGAATCGAAGATACATACTTAGTTGCCGTCAAACATATAAGATAAATAAAAAAAGGCGCAAAAAATGGTCTTATCTTGTCCATCTCTGCCTGGAAAGGGCCACATAATATTGGGGGCAAGTGGTGCAAGAGTTTGAAACAGCTAATGCATTATAGGTAAATTCGCCATGGGTTAATAATAGACTACAAGCCCATATAACAATTTGGGGGTCATTCAGTACTGCATTCTTCACGACTGAACATCTGGATTGTCAGGAATTCAGATGTTTTTGTTCAGATAATTTAAAAAATAATCTAGAGAAGATATTTCTCAAATAAGTGTATATACCAACATGGTCTTCCATGAAAATAAATTCAACTTTCCAATTAATCGCCCTGTGTTTTATTTATATGAACTCTCTGTAATCCTATATTTTTAGATCGGATAGTGCGTTGCCACGATGTCATTATTTATACAGATTTTATTGCGAAAAATTACTTCACTTTGAACTGGATTAATACTTTCGCGGTTGAAGATTTTCTAATAGATGATTTGCACCTTGTGTGAATTTTTCTGATGGAAGCTCTCAGTATGGTATGTCAACATACCAAACCTTACTGGGGACAAACAATGACATTCCATAAAAAACTGCGATCGAAAGTAGGCAGCACAGTGTAAAAACGATGACACTCCCACATTAGATTTCGCTTTTCTCAACTTTTTATAAAGTGGAATCTCATCGTTTTTCCACTGGACCATTAATTTATTTCTTGCATAATATTGAATGTTCTCTCATATCCTAAAATGAAATTCGGGAATATAATCAATATTGGACACTATGGCATTCTGTTTCGTATAATCATATTTTTATTTTTAATCATCTGCTCTTGGGTATTTTGTGATCCTCCAGTAATAAAAGTAAATTCAATATTAATTTTCAACTTTAACGCCCTGCATTTCGAAAACGAATTGTTGTCTTTTACATGTTCACCTATAGACATTATTTTCCTTGAAATGTGAGAAATTAATGAACGGACCGTTCCACCTTAGGAATCATCCTGTATAAGCACATATTGTGCTAGTCCTTACATTTCCTTCAAAAAAATTAAGCAAGTTATCAATTAAAAAGTCTATATTTCTGCCAAAAATGCATAGGATCACACCATACACACCTTATATGGTAATCACATGAGAATATTGGCTAAATTCATTGCGAGTCAATATCAATAATACATAAGTTCAGGAAATTACCAGGAAATTAATTCCTATTTTGTCAATAACCAAATACAGTTTTTTTGCAATAAATTAATAAATAAAATTATTGACATCTCTACATTCATTCAAATTATTCCACCAATCGCCCCCACGTAACATTTGGCGCGGAAGATGTAAAGGCCCGCACAGCAATTAGGTATGTTTTTTTCCATGCAGGGTCGGGCGTAGTTATAATAGAAATCTCAGCTGTATGCGGTACGCGCAGCTATTAGCAAATTAGATTTCGACGGGGCAGTTGTTTACCTAATCTGAGGATACTAATAATAATAAAATGGATTATTCTGAATACAAAAGTTACAGTGCTTTTGTTAAATTAACTTGATTAATCTGCACGCATCACAATATTTGGTGGCATATGTACTAGTCCGACCCTGGTCGGCGGCATGGGAATCAATTTCGTGATAATCGACCATTTTTTGCGCCTTTTTTTATTTATCTTATTTATATGTTTGACTACAACTATATATATCTTGACGAGACTTGGTTCGATAGTCATGTCGTGACTCGGTATGGATCGGTAGATAACTCCCAAAACTGTTGTCTCCAAGCATCATGTTCCAGAGGAAAACGTATAATTAGTGTACACGCGGGTTGTGAAGATGGTTTTGTACCGAACGCGTTGCTGTTGTCAGCAAAACAAATAAAAAAATGTTCAACAGATTATCATGAGTATATGACTGCAACTTTATTCGAAAAATGGTTCAGTGAACAATTGTAACCAAATATACCACCTACTTCTGTTATTGTAATAGATAATGCGTCATACCACTCGCGTCAAAAGATAAAAATACCGATGAAAGCAACAAAAAAAGGAGACTTTTGGAATTTATGGCTTATAAAAAATTGAATATTCCTCAAAAAGCCACGAAGGAGGTATTACTACGTATAATTAAAAATGAAAATTTTGAAAAAGAATATATTATTGATGAACTTTGTTAACATTCTGGTCATACGCTTCCGAGGTTACCTCCGTATTATTGTGTTTTCAACCCCATTGAATTCGTTTGGGCATTTATAAAAAACAAATTGAGAAAATCCAATCAATGTCCAAATCTAAGTGGAGAAGTAGTAGAAAATGTTTGGAGAATCTTAGGAGAGGAATATAAAGATCTTTGGACAGAATGCATTTTACATGTGATTTCAAATGAAAGTGAATATTTCCTTCTGCCATTCATTCGTCTGATTCGGAAGATTATGATGATTGAGTCTTGCCGAGAATTTGATGTGTATATAAGATAGCCGTACCAACAAATAAATTATCAATGTTTCCTGATGTTTTATTATTCTATTTTTTTGTACGACTTGTTTTCGGTGTGTCCGATAACTTGTCAATAAGTTGATATAGTTCATTCTAAGAACAAGACACATTATATTTGCAAATTTCTGTACAACAAGAAAAGTTATGTTTTGGTTGGTTTCCGGGTTTTGCCGTGGTCTGCCGCAGTTGCAGTTGAAACGTTTGGAGTTTTACACCAAAGAAGACCACGGCAAAACCCGGAAATCAACCAAATCATTGACGCCAGCCGTGAAAGCCTACATTCCTACACAAGCAAAGTTATACCCAAGTAAGAGAAAATATCTCCACCTATGGTCGGCAAGTACGTTCAAAGAGGCGAAGTCATCATTGACGTGTTAATCCGGTTTTACAGCGCATTCAACTGAGATTGGATAAATTATAGCTCTCTCGGTATTAATGTCGAAAGTCAAAATACACAATAGAAATTATATGTCAGAATGTTTTTCAAATAATCGACAAAGCTTTTCAACTATGAATAAAAATTTAAATCAAAGTATCATAAACTAAAGTTATGATAGTTTGCCCCATTTAAACATAATTCCAGATGAAAGAGAGTACCACCACCACCATATGCGCTCCAGGGCGACTTAACAAAAAAGGTGGCACCTGCTATTCCAACTGCCATAGGTCAATCAACGGAGGATTTGTTCCTAACAAAAATACTGGTAGGAAACCTACTGTGTCATATGAAAGACAGTCCGTAGTTACATTCTGTTATGTTCTCGACCGCAACTGTTATTTATTTTAAAAAAATTGTTTGTTGAAATTGTTTTTTCCGTTAACCAGGTGTCGTTCCCTTACAAACAACAGCTCTCAGAAGTCGAAACTTGTGCGAGCTGAGGGTTAACGAGGTCTTACCTTTTTACGTGCGATTCCTAGCACTCTCTCGGGCCATCAGAAAAATGTCTGCAGTCGCTAGGGTTTGAACCTTTGACTGGCAGCCAAAACAATGTCGCTTTAACCACTCGGCTACCTGGCCCCATAATTTATTATAAACATTTAAATGAAAAAAAAATGAGTTTTTGTTATTGTTTTGCTTATAAAATGAAAACTTATATAGCAATTTGGCTGCTCCAATGAGAAAATTTGTAGAGAATTGAAATACGAACAAAATGTTTTACGATCATTAGTAACGGAGAAAAACTGGAAAATTTTGCTTTTTTTTTTAAATTCATTATTCCGCCATTCATTCGAAAAGTAGGGATGGCCCTTCTCATGGATGTATTGAATCATGTGTACTTTTTGTGTGCACAAAACAGGCGCTGTCGGCACAATTGCAATTTGAATTTTTTTTTGCACTATCCTGCAGCGTGCCTGGGAGTTCCAGTGATAGTACGATTTCGATTTCTCAAACATATTTTTCAAGTGAAAGTATCGTAGCACAAAACGTATATTCACATTTTGCACTATGGTTTCCGAAGATCCAGCGACACTGAGTCTGCCGTGTTAGATTTCAATAAAAAAAATCAACTTAACTTGGATGAAAACTTCCAATGTTGTTCAGTATGACTGGATCTATCAAAAGCACTTGAAACGGTAAATCACGAAATTTTATTATGTAAATTATTCAATATCGAGATTGGAGGTCCTGTACATAAATGGTTCCAAAATTATATATGAGTAAACCCAAAACCAAGAGACATTCCTTATTAAATTCCAAATACGTATCCTGACGAAGTTTATCTGTAGTTTTATTTTTTCAACAAGTTTTTTGTATAAATGAACAGGATAATCATCAGAAAAGTAAATGATTTACAACAGGATTGAAACGCAAATTATTATTAACATTTTTTCTCAGAAAGATGTGAAGTACTTAGGTACTTTAACAATTTTAACAACTATGCTTTTCATACTAATCTTTTTTCTAATCGCAGCCCTATACTTACTTTTTGATGAGCCACAATGGGCCATTGGCCACAGTGGAGGGCCTGATATGGCCCCACTCACGTACAAACCTACTTTTTGATCTGTGTCATTTATGTAGAACCAACACATTGTTCGCTACTAAAGTACCTCTCTATTAGATCCAGAGGGAAAATTTGAGCTGGTACAAATAAATACTTTGACACATTTTAAATTTTTTATCAAATTGGGGCCTCATTTCCATGTTAATTGTTCACTATGGAAATGAATACAAGAAAACTATATGAAGTCCTGAGGAATAATGAGCATTAATCAATATTGTCCAATCTTACAGTGCATAGGGCTGAACTGCACTAATTGAAATTCCCAATAACTAGTTCTTCGTTGCCGAGGATCAAAATAAGAACTATATAGACTAGTTCTACCATCAAACTGTTTACTTTTCTGGAGTGCAATCATACCTTAAGCTCAGCAGGACCTTGATTGAACAGCAATGAATATTCTGGTAATTGATGCAAAGTCAATATTTTTATACCGAAGTGAAAACTGCAGTACGTAAAAAATAACAATATATTTTCAAACATTTTGATATGTTGTATACATCTATAATTATTACAGAAATAATTGGTCATAAGGAGGGCTATTAATTAAAAAAATTGGCCATAAAATTTAACCTAACGAAACAAAGGTTTAGTTGATTTCACTGGAGTGATATATTTTATTCGTTGTGAATATGCATTTTGTGGCAAGAGAGAACTCAAACACATATTGGTCATCAAGGCAGTAAGTCCCCATATCCGCCGTTTACCACCAAGAAAAACAGGTAAAGATGTAGAATTTTTGAATTGGGTATATCCTAAGAAGGCTGGGTTACATAAATCCTCCAGTGGTACTGTGAATACTTCTTCTACCTCCATTGGGTTAATTTTTAGATTTTCTATATTTAGGTTGCCACTGATTCGCCCTATAACCGGCATAACACAGGTTTCTCGTTTTGTAACAATTAATTTACCACTTCCCCATATTTCTATTTGGTCAGAAGCAATTCCCAATTCTTCTTTAGTTTCTCTGAGAGCTGTATCTTCCAAAGTTCTGTCAGAAACATCCTGCATGCCTCCAGGAAAACTGACCTGTCCTCTGTGCGACTTTAAATGTGAAGCTCGTAGTGTATAAAGAAGTGACACCTTTTCATTAACTTCGCAGAGAGGAATTAAAACTGCTGCTTTTTTAGCTGGTTGATGAGTGTGCATTCGTACAGGCTTTATGCAGGCAAACTTTGCGATTGTCCTTTTCATATTTTCTTCACTGAAAACGTTTTCTGCTGAATACAAACTCGAGGCTCTCTGGCCAAGAGATCTTTTTACAATCAGTCTTGAAAAAGGAAACATTTTACCACTTTTGTATCATATAAAAATTTGCGATTTTTCGATGTCTAATGAAGTGACATCATAATAACCCTATTTTTTCACACGAGAAAAATTCGGATTTTTCAGGTACATTCTGGTGACAAAAACAAAAATAGATCATTTGACATGATGAAAAATGCTTTCATTGTTATGTAATTCTTTGTTTATGTTTTATGGTGACGATTTTCCATAAATTTAAAGCTTATTGGATATTCACGTTTACTTCGTTTCACTTTTTGAGGTTGGGTTTCATTTGGTTGAACTGAAAAAGTGATAGAGTGAACTGGAGAGTTGGAGACACTGGAGTTCTTAAGGCTATTCCACATAAAGGCAGTAGCAGTGGCACTAGTGGCAGTGACTCCGCCCCTTTTGACGCTGTTATCTGAATGTTATCTGAATGAATGACATTGGAATAGAAATTGTTTGTTAAAAGCAGTAGATAGGAATCACAAAAGCTCTCATTTTCAAGATAACTTTGAGGTTAGAAATGCGAACACTGCCAGATTTTACTGCAAAAAGTTTAAATGAATCAAACTTTCAGCAGCGTGACCTTGAATTTTCAGCGTCGTCTAAACATGTTTGCCATTGGTTATCTTATCAATAGAGGGGGGTGACGCTACTGCTACTGCCATTATGTGAATCAGGCTTTAGGCGTTTTCCATTTAGGAGTGTTAAGCCCCAGAGCTTCAAGCACCTGAGATCGGAAATTACTTTATCACTGAGTTTTTCGCCAAAAAACTGTGTATTCGCGTTTTAACTTTTGTCTACTTGTGCTTCATGCACCAATAAAACGGGTGGTGCTCGAGGGGCAAGAGGAATGTCAATCGGTGCTTGAAGCCCCACTAAATGGAACGCATGGTCATACGATCTGGGTAGCTCTGAGGAGCTCCTTACGTTAAATGGAAAGCAGCTATAATGTGAAGCTCACAGATCACAGACCTCAGAGGTCTGTGGTGAAGCTGCCTTTGAGAGACAAATGGATCATGATCATATACGTCAGTAAAATGAAATGGGCGCGCTCTGTATTTGGTCAATAGTCAGCTTTCCGATTGAAAGGTTGGTACACCTACCTGACACCGTATAAAATGGGGTTACACCACGGATAAGGGGTTACACAAAGAGACTAAACCACAGAACTATATAGTTCTGTGGACTAAACTAACAAGTCTCCTTGGGGTTTACACACAGAACTTAAGTTCTATGGGTTTTACATCCAAGCTTTTTACGTTTCGTATCAAGGTTCCGTCAAACTAAAGCGGAACGTAAAATGGGAACCGTGCTATAATTGCTAGAAAAACATTGAACGCAGCAAACCATATATATGTTTCTGCTTGTCTTCATTCCGGAATATCAATATTCACACCGGTATGTATTTTTCCATATTCCACAATCAAATTTAGTCTCACATTCATCCCGTTCCCGCTTCCCGCTCCCGCGTTCCTGCGTTGGTTTGGGGAAACCTTTATGGTTGAAGTGGTTGAACTGCAGATGGATCGTTTATAATAATATGAATGACGTTTATTAAATAATGCTACATAGATTCACATTATAACCCTTTAGCTAGTCGATCCGGAGTTACACTTTGCTTAGTGCAATATACAGAACACATCCCATGTAGAGAAGTGGTATAGTGCCCACGACTACTACCTTGAGTAAATTCCACTTAAAGACCCACTATCGTAAAAAGAGGCGCTTTCCTGTTACCCCTGAAGTGAACCTCAACTGAACTGAATACATGCAATTTAAATGGAACAGGTGAGATTACTTTAGGCGTTACCCCGAGTTACTCGGAGCTACCCATTGGGATAATAGGAAAGCGGCTCTGGAGACTAAACATTGGCTGAGTCAAGTCTCCGGTCTGACCAATATGATTAGACCAGCGCGGTCATTTGGTTGACTTGACGACCTAATTAGAACTGTATGTAATTTGACCAATATTTTCAATCATCTGATCGGTTCGACTCGTCGTCATACTTCATACTGAACGCGCGTGCCTTGTCCGACCGGTGACTTGACACAGCCATTATTTAACAGGAGAGTCTAATCCCCATAAGACAATGGTGACACTAATAGAAAGAGATGAAAGAACATTTGTGATGAAATGTGACGTAGTTGGACATGTCATGGCCGCCGTTCTCTATAGACGGTGACGGACTAGCTCTAACAGTTTTATTGCTAGGTTCGAGTTCGACTTTGTACTCATATCCAAGTACGTCACTATGACGCGTTGATTCTGATTGGCTAGAGCTTATTAAATCCTCCTGTTAGTTTAGGCTGAGTCAAGTCTCCGGTCTGACCAATATGATTAGACCAGCGCGGTCATTTGGTTGACTTGACGACCTAATTAGAACTGTTTGTATGTGACCAATATTTTCAATCATCTGATCGGTCCGACTCATCGTCATACTTCATACTGAACGCGCGTGCCTTGTCCGACCAGTGACTTGACACAGCCTAAGGCCAAGTCGGAAATTACTTTATCACTGACTTTTTCGCCAAAAAACTATGTATTCGCGTTTTGACTTTTGTCTACTTGTGCTTCATACACCAATAAAACGGGTGGTGCTCGAGGGGCAAGGGGAATATCAATCGGTGCTTGAAGCTCCACTAAAATGGAACGCATGTTCATACGCTCTGGGTAGCTCTGAGGAGCTCCTTACGTTAAATGGAAAGCAGCTTATATACGACGAAATAATCGGCGTATGTCAAATGTCAGTCACAGAAACAAGGTGTTCTGTGCAAAGTTTGGGTTTGTTATGATAGTAATGTTGTAGGTTAGGTCAGAATTTTTAGAAAAAATTTTGAAATGGCTTTTAAAAACAAAAAGACCAATGCCGTAAAACCGTTAACAAGGAAACAACAGCGTAAGGAAACGAGAAAAGATAAAAAAGTCAAGCGCAATGAATTCTTCTCGAAGAAAAAGAAGATGCAAGGGTCACTTGTTTTAAATCCCGATCGGAATACTGATCAGAACGAAAATTCTAAGCAAATAGTCAACCACAAACAGCCTAAGGGCACCAAAAGAAATGTAGATAATATATCAGCAAATCAGGTAGGTACAAATAAAGAGCTTGCAAAAGAGAAAGAAAAAATATTTGTATAGCTCCCTAACATATTTTCCACCCTGTTTTTTCCAAGGTACCAACAACGGAACAGTTAAGAACGAAGGAGAAAAAAGAACAGAAAAAAATTGAAAAGGAAATGTTACAACAAAGGAAAAAACAACTTTTAGATGCTAACATTGAAGAAGATCGCATAATCAAGCAAATGGAGAAGCAACTAGGACTAAAGAAACGAAAATCAAAATCTCTTTCAGGTGTTTTTGCGGATGATGGATTGGATTGTAAGTGCTTTTTTGAATGGGTTATTTATTCAACAAAATATAACATTTCATGTAAATATTTGTTTCAACTCTTTTGAGTCATTTAATACTACATTGAGCTGTGTAAACAAGTATGGAAATTGAACCCCTATTGCTGTGATGTTATTTTCATCGGTATCTCATAGGTTTAGTTTTAGTCGGAATTATAAGATTTAATATTTGGTGGTTTTGGGGGTCTTTAGTTATAATAATAGCTCATGGTTTTTGTTCTTCAGGTTTATTTTGTTTAGCAAATATTTCTTATGAACGAGTTCATAGCCGTAGTATTTACTTTAATAAAGGTATAATTAATTTAATTCCTAGCCTATCTTTATGGTGGTTTTTATTGTGTTCATCTAATATAGCTGCCCCTCCGTCATTAAATTTGTTAGGGGAGATTATATTAATTAATAGTTTAATTAGTTTTAATTGGATTAGAATAATTTTCTTATCTTTATCTTCTTAATGCTGTGATGTTAATGGTCTAGGAGGTTTTGATTACCTATCTCAAATAATGACATGGCCTATGAATGATTGAATGAAATCTGTATTGGTAGGATACATCCTAAAAGAAATACAATACTAAAAATGAATAAATTACTTGAAAGTTATATAAATTGAATTTAATAATAGAGTATGCAGAAAACGGTAACCGGACAGAACAGAACATGAAAGAACAGAACAAGAAATAACAGAACATGAAAAAACAGAACAGTGAATAAACAGAACAATGGTAAAACAGAACCATGACATAACAGAACCGAGAAAAAAGAGAACACTGAAATAAAAGAGAACACTGAAATAAAAGAACCCTGATAAAACAGAACTCTGTTAGATAAGAACAACGGGAAAAAATAAAAGAATGTGATACAAAACAAATAATTTTAATGAAAAGAATATTATAGGTGTATACACCAATATTAGGAAAAATTACTGCAAGTTTGCCATTCGCCGCAAATACATCAATTTATCGGCATAATTTGCATATTCTTCTACAACTGCTGCCACTTGATTGCTGAGGTTCACATACTTTTTCTTCCGTATTTCCGGACGACCAGTTACTGCATTGGATAGCACCAACCGTTGGCAAGCAATGTCTCGCCGTAATCCATCCAGCAAATTCCATATGCTAGGATGGCTGCAGTGGAAGATGGAGTTCAAAGCGTTGTGGAAACCTTCACAACAATTTGTTGTTTTTGGGCTTCCCTCAGCAACGGCTTCCAAATGGTTCCACAACGCGATTGGAAATTGCGGTGATCGCCCAGCAACGCCCTCTATATATGTTGAGAAGAAATACGTCAACACGTCGTTGTGGCCATCATCATCGGGAAAAGTTGCAGCTAGGTCATCGAATATAGATCGCACGTCCTGTGCTGGTACAAACGACAGAGCAGCCAGAGACTTCAGTTTCAATTTGACGTCAATGTCAGACTCATAACCGTTTTTTAAGCCAGCACTGTTGATTCTCCGCAATAAACTCTGAGATAGATGGAAGTAGCAGCCCTTAATTTCCGCTTCCGGGAAGGCAGTGCGAGCAGCAGAAATGCATGCTTTCTCGAAGTCAACTAAAATCTTCTGAGGTGCGATGCTGGGCACTACATCCTTTAAGATTGTGAACATACGATGGTATGTATCGCAGTTCTTTTTTTGCAGCAGAAAGTAAATGCAAGGTGGATAGCTGTTGCCAATCTTATCCAATTCTCGCAGCAGCTCACCATTTCCAATTACCAAAATCCTATCTTGATCGTCCGCTCCTGTGTCTTGCAAAATCAGGTCTGCATAATTTTCGTGAATCCGAAAATTTGTTGTGGTCGGATTCGGAATATGAGCCGTTTTCTTATGGTTGAAAATATTTCTGGTTAAGGAAGATTGCTTTGGCAAATGTTCCAATACATCGTAACTAAGGTTAGTTAATGCATGACCCAATACATTTCTTGGAGTTGCGCCAACTGCCTTCATGTCTTGCTTCATCTTTGCCTTAATAATGTTAGCCTGCGCTACTTGCGGTTTAGAATCATGGCAATGTTGTGGAACCTCACCAATCATGTTGTCTTCTTGAGATCTTAAGAAAGCCTTACACTTGGTTGAAAAGTAGATTCTGTACCTCCACATGATGACTCCACTTTTGTTCTCTCTGTACTTGGTATGCTCATACCCTTGGTACAAAAGAACCCTATTTCCTTTCTGCGTGACTGAATATTCCATTGCAACTTATGGATCAAATACGGATAACGCACTAATTAAAAAAAATAAAATTTTAAACAATTTTAAAAGTAGAACAGTTCAAATGAAATTCAAAAAGTCGACTGAAGAATAAAAATTCACTTGTCAAATTTATATCTAAACTGAACTAAACTGAATAGGCTAATTAGCATAAATAAAAATTATTGGTACCCACATTGTGTTATCGGTGAGGAGGGTAATCAAATCTGAATTATTCGTGTATATACCTATAATATTCTTTTCATTAAAATTATTTGTTTTGTATTACATTCTTTTATTTTTTCCCGTTGTTCTTATTTAACAGAGTTCTGTTTTATCAAGGTTCTTTTATTTCAGTGTTCTCTTTTTTCTCGGTTCTGTTATGTCATGGCAAAGAGTAGGTTATAAAGAGGAAACTCTTCGTCCAATCATCAATGAAATAGTAAATTTTCAAATTTTGCTCGTTGACCTTGGGCTAACCCAACTACGAATTTATGAATGGGATGGAGCGATGGGTTAAGCCAATCAGAGCGATTGTAGAGTGACAGTTGTCGATGTCATTCGAGATTATAATTATCGTAATTGAGAAATCGCTTCGGAAAGATTCGAGTTGAAACGAACAATCATTTCTAAGCAATTATTCCTATAATTACTATTTTGATCAGAAGGCAAGATAAACTAATGTTTTCAAGAAAAATATAGTCTTTCGAAAGCTGCACAGAGATCATTCTGGTTGAAAATTAAAAAAAAAATGTAATTTCGGACAACCGACGAAAAACGAAGTGAAAACATATTTCACGTTTGAATTTTGTTTGTTTTGTTTTGAAACACATTTTATTGTGGTGGTTTTATGATATATGATGTTCCAAATCTTTTTGGGTTTTTCATCTTCTACAAACGATCGAAAAAAGGAAAACGACTCGCAAGAAAATATTTTCTGAATATTTATAATTATTTGTTATTGAAGCAGACGTACGAGTCTTCCATCAACCAGAATTTTATATAATTTCTTCCTTTTTATCAAACATTCATAAGTTATTTGAAAATATACCTACTATTTTTTTTCGTTTCATCAACAGACTAATGATATGTTTTTTCTTTTTGTAGATATTTGAGCAAGGTTAAAATTCAAAAAGTATGTCAAACTTAAAATATTCATAGTTTACATCGCATCATTCTTGAATAGATCTTGTTTAAGTATTCATGTTCTATCTGCAGGAAGTAGACTACATATGTTGAGAGACAAAATGATGAGTGGAAGAAAATAGCTATTAGCTAAACTCTGTTAAGTAAAATAAAGTCAATTTATTATTATATTCATTACTTGATAAAGTTTCTCTAAATTAAACTAATTTTCAACCTTTGCAGTTATATGTACTCTTACTAAAAGAGTGGTTTCCCCCAAGTTAATAGCTCATCAGAAACTGATGGAACTATATTTTTTGGTGAATCAAACTTTCACTCTGTATCGCAATATCACTGCTGTTTTTGCAAATACTTTGAACTTGTTTTTAAAACGATTCGTGATTATTTTTAGATGATAGAATGTAACGTTTTATGTATGCAAGTTATTGCATGTCTTCAGAATGACAAGAGAAAACACTTTCTCATTACCAATACACTTATTATTATTTTTTTTTTTCAATATAAATGCCAGTATATAAAGTTTAAAAATACATTAATTACTTATAAAATTTAAAACATTCTAAATTTCAAGTTGATAAAACTGAGAGGAAAATAAATTCAGTTGCATTCAAGATATTAGCGAATTCACTATTTCAGCTGCAGGAAAACTAAAACTTCATTCATTTTTCTTTTTATCTGACTGGTCTGCAAAAATATTGAGGTTTCTATGGAGTTGACATCTTCTCCTCGATATCCACAAAAATACTTATACATGAAATTAAAGAAGAATATACAGTGAAATATAATAACCTTCTGATGTTTACACTCACAATTATTGTTCGTAAGCTTCTATAATCTACTGGGATGATGATGTTATCATACAGTTTCCTAAAAAATATTCTTGCCATAAAACAAAAAAGGTTAGAACAACACACAATGCTTTCAATGTAATAATTAGTAAATACCTACTTACAATGGGATTTCACATCCCTAGCCGTACAAGTCATATCCAGACATTTTCTTGTACAAAGATGCTACAATAAAAAAACAAATGAAGAATTGCTTGATTCACTGTGTCTTCGATTCTTGTCTGAGTGCTGGCATCAATAAATTTACTCTCCAATCCAATTTCCTCATAACTTGCAATATCCATACTATCAACTCGGAAAAAATAAGAATTTTCTTCAGAAATGAGCGTGTTTGGTGGCTGCCACAGATTTAATGAAGGCACTGCAATATGACATAACTTATGTTTAGGCACAGATTGTCTTCAAAATGTAGAATACAAATCCTTCTATTTTTGTATAAAACTAATGGTTCCTTCAACATTATATCTTCATCATTGCACGCAATTTTCAATTTAAGAACAAGGTCCTTTACTTTTGGGTTGGGAAACCGGAGAAATCAAAGTTTTAACTATCACTGGAAAAATATTGGCTAGGACAGTTTATAATAGCACACTAAAGTCACTAAATGCCACAATTTCCACCCATTTTGGCCATTTTTAGCTACTAATAAAAACGGCGAAAGACAAAGGTATGCACAGCCTGTAAAAAGTTTCAAAGTTTTTGGTCAAATTAGGAATAGCTCCAACAGTAAAACACTCCAAGCACCAAAATAATTCAATTCTGATTTTTGAGCTTTGATAAATTCGCTATCATTTGATAATTTTTAGTAAAAATTGCTAGCAAAATTTGTAATCACTTTCAGTTTTAGCTCCGAAAATAACAGAATTTGACATTTGACAAATTGTAAATAGTAGTAAAAATTCAAGGCCAATCGCGAAATGTTCCCGCCCTTTTAGAGTGCGCCATCTTTGCTAATCTAATCTTTGGTCATGGTTCTGTTTTACCATTGTTCTGTTTTACCATTGTTCTGTTTTTTCATGTTCTGTTTTTTCATGTTCTGTTTTTTCATGTTCTGTTTTTTCATGTTCTGTTCTTTCATGGAACCGCAGAAAACATCAATAATACTTTACACTATGTTACGTACAATTTAAAAAAGGAACTTGGTACAAGCTAGTGATAAAGCAACCAGCAATAACAGTAATCAATAAATATTATTACATGGCAAACATAAACAATCAGTTATTACAAAAAACAAAATAAAGATATTTATCCACTGAAAAAGGTTCTAAATGGAGAAGCTTGATGATGAGAGATTTTTTATTTCATTGAAATAACTATTTTCTTTCATGACTTGAGTGCATGTAGGTGATTAAAAAATGTAATGATTTAGTATAACGAATCTCTTTCAGTAGACAATATATGGTGATATTGAATTTTGATACACTTGTACCATATTAGGGCAGTTTTGAAAAAAATTCAAATAATGGCTGTCAGTCTAAAATACCTATGAGATTTAAGAGTCGTAGAAATATTGAATTCAAACAATACTTTTGTCTCAAGTCGTGGATTGTAGTTCAACATGCATTGAAAAAATGCAACTCCTGTGAGGAGTGCCGAGTGCCTCAAAGGTCATTATTAGGTCCATTATCATTTCTTATTGATTTAAATGATCTATTACATAATAATAATAATAATCTTTATTTGAAAAAAACAACCAAATACAAACATGAACAACCTGTAAAGGAGGTTTGAAACAAACGGGCGTCAACACACAAGTAAACCATTACACAAACAGTTATAAATATTTTTATAAAATTGTAATTACGTAGGTATAAGAATTATGCACACATATATCTATTTAGTACAAACAGGTAAAGACAAATATGAAAATCATTCGAGTTGTGACTCTAAATAATCATATATGGAGTATGGCTTCAATGAATTCAGCAGGTATCAAAACAACAATGTACCCGGTTGATGCAACTCCTTGGCAAAAGAATTACAGAATTCGATAATTCTCAACAAACCCTAATGTAACAGGGAATACACATGTTCATCGTTCACTCCTAATCAATGAATATTAAATAAGCAAAAACAAAATCATCAACCTTTCATTAATAAAAAAGAATTGGAAAGTAAGTAACACAGTTACATTCTTGATGTGTTGTCAAATCAAATATATTGGTGGAAGCTGACTATACAAAGGGATACATTTTTCCGAAATTGAAAATATATTTGGGATCGCTCCGTATCTTCCAAATGCAAAATATGATCTCCCTCTCATGTACTGTAAGTAACATCAATTGCATATGGATCTGCAGGAAAACAAATATTTTCTCGAAAAAAGTTTGATAAAAATTACCAAAAACAAAGTTCAATCCTCTGTATACCCGCCAGTTTTGATTCTAGAAACTTTTGTCTTGCAAACTTTTTGATGCACATATTGTGGACTATTCCATTATGAAAATTCAGGTTGATACGATGAAAATGAAATTCCGTATTTTTTTGGAAAATCGTCAAAATATCAAACTTTGACCCCCTGTAAAATCCAAACGCCGGCATTCAGAGAGTTGGCGCAATGGTAACTTTTGTTCAGGATGGCATGGGCTACATCATATTGAAATTTCAGCGATTTTCACTGAAACCGGTTTTCCATATGATTAGTGTGGGGTCCTTTTACTCAAATATCACAATTACTTTGAAATTTATTCACAAAAAATTAACATAAGAATTTAACTTTGACACTCTGTATCTCAGAAACGAATAACTTGCGGACATATGTTTATAGGAACTTTCCTTCTTGTTTTGACGTAAGCAACATGCTCCTGAATTTTCTACACGTACTTAAGAAACACCCTGTATATTGGATTTCATTATCTAGTTCCTTGCTACTGTTATCAATGAATCCTATTCACAGATTTGCTGGAAGTATGTGACCCACAATTGATGAAAACTGCAGCAGCAGCAGATCAAGACATAAATGAAGCTAATGATGACTTTGATGAAGATTTTAAATTGATGACCAAGCAGCCATCACCAGGACCTGGAAGTTCTGGTGAAGAAACCAGCGATTTAGGTATAGATTCGTCAGGAGAAATTGACGAGGACTCAGAAAAAGACGATTTTGAAGAGGAATTTTCTAAAAATGATTCTGAAAATCAGGATTATTCTCCAGACATGGTAGAAGTAATCCCAAAAGCAGATAAAAAAGGAATGAACAAAACTAAAATACACCAAAGCAGTGATGATGAGGATGATAACATAATTGAAGACTCACCTGAAAACCCTCCCAAAAAGAGAAAACAACTAGAATCTCTGAGAAAAAAGAAAAAACTGAAATTGGATTACTCTGATTCTGAAACAGAGAATTTAGAAAGTGATGAAGACTGTCCTACTAATATTGATAACGAAAGTGAAGATCTTTCTGATGTTGAAAGTGAGTCTGACAATGATAATGATGGTGATGATGGGACTTGGGAAGATATTTATGGTCGCAAAAGGGGTAAAGATGGTTCAATTATAACAGACGTGAGTATATTTTCACAGGAGTGATATGAATATTTTAGTTTCATTTGACAACATTCACTGCACCTTTCATATGATTCCAATGTTCCTATTTCTATTTAGTTTTATTGAAATGTTGGTGGCTTTTCAAGATTCCTTTTTTTCAACCCCTAACAAACATTTGGGATTATTTTACATTGAAATCCCTGCCCAGTACAAAGACTACACATACAATTTCTGAACTTAAAATTTCGTAAATAACTCTGAAAATAAGCGCTATTTAAAAAAGCTCATCTTTTATTTTATAAGAGCCCTTCACTGTTTCATTACACCTTCACCAAAACAATCATATTTTAATAATGAATAAAATCCTAATTTTACCCTAATCAAATCCTGACCTTACAATTTGTAAACAATACAATTTCTAAAATGATTTTCAAGAACCAATCCAAATACATTCCTCCAGCAATGAGAGAAAAACTGAATGCTGGTCCAGAAGACAAAAAACGAACAGAGAAACTCAATAGATTGAAGAAACAATTGAAGGGTGAGAAAACATTTTTTAACTTTATATAATTTGCACTTGAATAATCTTGTCTCTTGTAGGTTATGTAAATAGATTGGCTGAAAGCAACATGCACCACATCTCCACAAAAATAGAGGAGCTCTATATGAATAACAGTAGAAATGACATGAACGATACTTTGACCACTTTGATAATGGAGTCCCTCGTGTCGAGTGTGATGACGCCGGAGCGCCTATTAATTGAACACGTAGTTCTTCTCACCATTCTACATGCTAATGTGGGCACAGAAATTGGTTAGTATTCACTGATAGTCAATTACGAGGATATATTGAAAAATGCTTAGCCTACTCTAGAACCAAACAAAATTTCAATGTCAAAATATTTTATTACTCAACATATTCTCCTCTTAATTGGATTTTTTCCTCTAATTTGGACATTTTTTATTTACCGCTACCAATTTTTATCTAATTATACAACGACCTCTTAGGAAGTTGTATTATCTACGATTGCCCCCCAGCGGACCCCAACTTTTTTATTTGACGTTTTAGACCCATGGTTACTTTGGAGAAAATGATCCCCGTCGAAAAATAAAATTTTTCAAAAATTCTGTCTGTCGGTCTGTCTGTCTGTCTGTCTGTCTGTCTGTCGGTCTGTCTGTCTGTCTGTAGCTTTTTTTGGTGCAAAATTTCAAAACGCTCGCATTTTAAAGCCCTTTGAGATATCGCCCTGAAATTTGGACCATTTTAATAACTCGAGGACTTAATTCCTCATACTTTTTTTTTTCGTGATCGGAAAATCTGGAAAAATGTTAAAGGGGTTTTTCCAGTTTTTTTTGACGTTTGTACTTCCCTCGATACAGGTTCGGGAAGTGATTTTTTTCTTTTCATATTTCTTCAAAATATACTTCAATATCCCCTACAGAAGTGTATAGTTTTTGAGCAGGATCGGAAAATGCTAACCGGGTTTTCCGGAGTTTCCCCCGAAAAGTGTCAATATTTGAATACCCGATTTTCAGCGAACCAACAGAAAAAACTGAATTTTTTTGGACGGCAATCGATAGAGCACCAAAAACTGAACAAATCCTAAAGGAACCATTTTTCAAAAATCCTATCGGAAAATGGTGAAAATTCCAAAAATCCAAAAAAAAAATAATTCATTTTGGAAAACATGAATTATCTCAGAAACGGTTGATCATTTTCAAATTCATCAAGATACCTTTTTTTATGGAATTTCAAAATTCTTCAAAAAATGTTCATTGATTTTTATCCTAAAATCAATAGTACGGGAAATATTTGAAAAAAATGGAAAATCGATATATTGACCGTACTAATGAAATAAATGAAAATCTTAAAAATGCTTCGGATACATCTTCACGAGCCACATCGATATTTCTGAACCAGGTTTTTCCAAGTAGTTAGGAAAGTGAAAAAATATTGAAAAAACTAAAAAAAAAATTGAAAATTTGTACTTTTTTTATAAAATCGTCAAAATCTCGAAAACCAAACAAGATATCGGAAAGTTGTATACCAATAATTTTGTTGCTCTTGAAAAGCTCTATGAGAAGTTTCGAATAAGTTTTCCCATATCTTGAATAACGATAGAGATATGGACTTGGAAATATTTTCCGGTTTTTTGTCTAAAAATACCAAAAACTCGAAGAATAAACGAGGTACCAAAAAAATGTATATGAACAATTTTATAGTTCGCATAAAGTTCTACAAAAAGTTTTCATGAAATTTTTCCGTATCTTGAAAAAAAAAAATTGCGATTTTTTAAAATTCGGGACTTCACATTTTTTCACATTTTTTATTAAAAACACAAAGAACTCGAAAACTAAACGAAATATCGAAAAAATGTATTCAAACATTTTCATTGAACTCAATTATGTCTACAGAAAGTTTTTATGAAATTTTTGCATATTTTGGAAAATAAACAAAATAATCGATTTTCTTTAAAAAAACTCCAAGATGGCGATAGATTTTCAAGTATCACAGATGACCTTTTTTAATCATCTCATAAAAGTCTACAAAAAGTTTCCTTACATTTTTTCCGTAATATCAATAGTCTGGGAAATATCCTACAAAAACGAAAAATTTGGGAGTTTTGCATATTTCTTCCTCCCCCCTTCGAATTTTTCCGGGCGCAAAGCGCCCGGGTTTTTGAATATCCTATTACCCCCTCCCTTCGAATTTTCCCGGGCGCGAAGCGCCCGGATTTTTAAATATTTCCTTCCCCCCCTCCTTCGAATTTTCCCGGTCGCGAAGCGCCCGGTTTTTTAATATTCACTTCCCCCCACCTCCTTCGAATTTTCCCGTTCGCGAAGCGCACGGATTTTTGATTATTTACTTCCCCCCCTCCTTCGAATTTTCTTCTAAATTTAAAAAATAAGACAGTCATGTATTGAAAACACGTAATTTTGTGGAAAATTATTCAAGACAGTCATGTACTGAAATAGCGTATTTTTGTGGGAAATTATTCAAGACAGTCATGTATTGAAAACGCGTATTTTTATGGGAAATTAGTCTAGACAGTCATGTAGTGAAAACGCGTTTTTTTATGGAAAATTATTCAAGACAGTCATGTAGTGAAAACGCGTTCTTTTATGGGAAATTAGTCAAGACAGTCATGTATTGAAAACGCGTTTTTTTATGGGAAATTAGTCAAGACAGTCATGTATTGAAAACGCGTTTTTTATGGGAAAATAGTCAAGACAGTCATGTATTGAAAACGCGTTTTTTTATGGGAAATTATTCAAGACAGTCATGTAGTGAAAACGCGTTTTTTATGGGAAATTAGTGAAGACAGTCATGTATTGAAAACGCGTTTTTTTATGGGAAATAATTCAAGACAGTCATGTAGTGAAAACGCGTTTTTTATGGGAAATTAGTCAAGATAGTCATGTATTGAAAACGCGTACTTTTATGGGAAATTATTCAAGACAGTCATGTATTGAAAACACGTATTTTTGTGGGAAATTATTCAAGACAGTCATGTACTGAAATAGCGTATTTTTGTGGGAAATTATTCAAGACAGTCATGTATTGAAAACGCGTTTTTTTATGGGAAATTAGTCTAGACAGTCATGTAGTGAAAACGCGTTTTTTTATGGAAAATTATTCAAGACAGTCATGTAGTGAAAACGCGTTCTTTTATGGGAAATTAGTCAAGACAGTCATGTATTGAAAACGCGTTTTTTTATGGGAAATTAGTCAAGACAGTCATGTATTGAAAACGCGTTTTTTATGGGAAAATAGTCAAGACAGTCATGTATTGAAAACGCGTTTTTTTATGGGAAATTATTCAAGACAGTCATGTAGTGAAAACGCGTTTTTTATGGGAAATTAGTGAAGACAGTCATGTATTGAAAACGCGTTTTTTTATGGGAAATAATTCAAGACAGTCATGTAGTGAAAACGCGTTTTTTATGGGAAATTAGTCAAGATAGTCATGTATTGAAAACGCGTACTTTTATGGGAAATTATTCAAGACAGTCATGTATTGAAAACACGTATTTTTGTGGGAAATTATTCAAGACAGTCATGTATTGAAAACACGTATTTTTGAGGGAAATTATTCAAGACAGCCATGTATTGAAAACACGTATTTTTGTGGAAAATCAGTCAAGACAGTCATGTGTTGAAAAATATACTTGGATTTTTTCTCAGGTCTCGCATTAGTCGTTGTATTCAAATTATTGGTGTCCAATTATAGTTTCAAATTACAGTAGTTGTATTCATATTATTATTTATAGTTGTGAACGCATTAAAGTCGTTGTATTCATATTATTGGTGTCCAATTATAGTTTCAAAGGCATTAAGGTAGTTGTATTCATATTATTGGTATCCAATTATAGTTTTAAAGGCATTAAGGTCGTTGTATTCATATTATTGGTGTCCAATTATAGGTAAAAAAACAAGACTACACATTGAGGTCGTTGTATCAAAAATTTTCTACAACTTCTAGGCATTTCAACTTCCTTGCTTTCGAAAAGTGCTCGCGCGAAGCGCGAGGTCGAGCGCTTGCGCGAGAGTTAACCGCCGGAGGCCAAGTCTGAGCGTTAGGTGGATCCTAGCGTAGGCGGATCCCACGCCCAGACTTGTTAAATCTATAACTGGTAGACAGACAAATACAAATGTCACATAAAGCACGGTGCTGTTCGTCGGAGAGCAAAATGGGCAATGGATTAGAGAAACTCAAAAAGTGGTAAAAAGCTACCCTTGAGCGCCACTTAATTTTATATCTGATTTCCTAATGTAAAAGTTGATCGATGGTTAAAGTCGTGCCGAAAAACTAAGAATCAGACACGATGATTATTACCTAAAAATAGAATATTTTCTCAGTAAATATTCCGACATTCAGTAGTGAGAGATTTGTGGAATAAATAAAATATTCTGTTTAAATTGGTACTTGATTTACTTGAATTTAAAGAAATAATTACGTTGACATGACAATTGCAACTTGAAGAAAACTCTGATATAATTTTTGCACCATTGAAAGACAGTAGGTGTATGAGAATAATAATAACTCTTAATATCAATACTTAATGATATAAGCACCCTTATGTATGCATGGATAGTAAGTATGGATGAATTGCTAATAGCTCGGCATAGTACTATGTATCGCTTTACACTGATATTGATTAATCAAAAAAAAAATGTCTGGATGATATTGAATGATAAATTTCGTAAATCAAAGTACAGTAGGTAGATAGATACCTAGGATATAAGTAAGGTAGGTAAATCAAGTATTCCAGGAATAATGTCACCAAAACAAAAATATCATTAATACGAACGTTTCAGTTCAAAAAAAATAAAAAACATGATAAAATAAATGCAATTCTGGCCTGTTTTATCCCGCGTAGACCATCCGGAGAGGTGTGAGAAGGGGCGGCTTCCTACTGCAGACAGCAACAGGAAAGACTGCCAAATACAGAGGGGTTGAAGGTCGTATCAGCTGTTCAACCAACGCTGACGTAGTGAGGAACCTTCTAAGGTTTCCACGGTGGGGAAATGATCACCACTTGAAGTTATCTTGGTGGGGTTCTTGCATCCAGACCAGAAAACCAGGAGTTGGGTGGACAAGACAATTTTTTGTGACAGGAGTTTGGCACTAGCTTTACCGGTACAGTCGTAAAAAAAGGTAAAAGGCAGGTAGCACAAAAACAGCTTCAATCGTCGTAGCAGAAGTCGGCCTTCAACAATGCATTTAATTAATCCAATGAAGAATGCGAATGCAGCGCTGCAAATTGTTGAAAAAGCCGGTACTGAACCAAAAAAACTACTTTTATTGAAAAACTTGTACACCTTTAGCCTGGCCCTTCTTGACTGTCCCCCGCGCACCGGTCTCGATCTCCTCTCCATACTATCAAATCTCAATCGCTATGATATCCGACGGGTGACCTCTCTTAGAAGGAGAGTCAAACTCGAAAAGGGTGATCCTTAATGAATGCAAGAATCATGTATGATTTTGATGTGTTTGGAAAATTAGGCGAAAGGTTAATCTAATACCAACTAGATGGTGGTGGTGGCTGTACCTACATGAAATGAATGCAACGATTGATTGATTCGATACTTTTATACAAGGGTGGTCACATTGCATGATGTTGAAACATTTGATCCTTTTATAATAATTATAACAAGTAGTGATATAGTACTTGAAAAATAGAAAAAATTTCTAGTGGCATTTAAAAATGCTACAACATTTATTACAGCGAACCTGCAACGTCTCTAGACCTTCCAAAAAAAATGTTTCTTCTTGCTCTGCAAACCAGACCTCCACAGCTTTTATTACCTCCTTGTTGGAAGAAAATTTACTACATTTTAAACTTTTTTTTCTAGTAATTCAAACCCTAAATCACGAATTTTTTGCATGGCAACATGAGATTTGTGTGCAGGGGCGTTGTCCTGCAAAAACAAAACACCTTTGGGTAGCTTTCCGCGTCTTTTCTCCTTAATTTTTTCCCGTAGAGTGGTCAGTAATGTCGAGTAGTAATCTCCAGTTATTGTTCTACCCTTATCCAAAAAATCAATCATGATTACTCCATGGCAATCCCAAAAAACTGAAGCAATAACTTTTTCAGCAGATTTATGGACACGAAACTTCTTAGGTCTTGGAGAACCGGAGTGTCGCCATTCCATCGATTGTTGCTTTGTTTCTGGATCGTGGAAATGTACCCAAGTCTCATCCGTAGTAAGAATTCGGTTTAAGAAGTCTACATCGTTTTCAAATCGAGCACAGATCGAACGCGATGATACTACCCTTGCACGCTTTTGGTCAACATTCAAACATTTGGGGATCCACTTTGCAGCAACTTTTCGTTTTAGCCCAATTCGACGGTCTGTTGAAATCATGTCATGAACTGCATCCAAGATGCATATAACTCCTGGTGCGTTTACTGATTCGCTTTTGTTTCAACTAAAGTTCTTGATCCTGTAATTGCGTCAATAGAGTTTGTTCCATTCGTCAATGGTTGACGCTTAAGTCGAATATAGTGGAGTTTCCAACAATCCAAAGTGCCTACTAGATGAATTTTTTGAGTTTTTGAACGTTAACATTATTTTGAGGTTATATGTCAATTACATTGCATATTGGTATTTATCGTGTGATTTTTCTGTTCTTTTAATACTTTTCGCTCATTTCGGTAGTTTTGCGACGTTTTTAGTTGTTGGGTTATTGTTATTTATTTGTTCTTGTGTTTTTCTGTCATTCGTCATCAATCATGATCGGTAATGATTTGCCTGCCATCTGTGTTAAAATTGAGTAAACTCTCTTGACGCAATAAAAATGTCATGAATCAAGCAGGCCGTACATCAACAGTTTTGGATGACAATTTCACAGCTATAAGTAATTCCACCAGGAGTTATATGCATCTTGACTGCATCGATATTTTCGGGGAATGACACAGAAACTGGCCTTTCCGATCGGTCATCATCTTCAATGGAAAATTTACCTCTTTTGAAGCTTGCAGTCCAATTTTTCAAGGTCGCATACGAAGGACATTGATCACCAAGGGTATTAAGCATATCTTCGTAAATCTGCGTACCTCTTAACCCTTTTAAATACAGGTACAGGTCGACAAGCATAAGGATGCCTCTGAGATGCGCAAACGATAGAAAGCGTGAGTAGATGTGCGACAAAGATCGACAACTGTTTACGGCTGGTTATCATCGGAATGTACAATCGGGAGAGAAACTTTTCTGCAACACGTAGGAACGTAGGTTCTTATCTGAATTTTCATTAATTCCTAATGAACTGTTCGAATAATATAATTGTCTGTGATCACTGGACCGTTTACGAAAATTGCATAATTTTCCCGAAGCCATAAGTGTAAATAAAGTACGACTAGAAAAAGAATGCATCGCCACACAATATCAGAAATGGGTAAATAGGTAAATATAATAAAGAACACGAGGAACATACTTACAGAAATTGACTAACAATATCACATGACCTCTGACCACTGCCAAATCAGCATTGTCCATGGTAACTTTTGATTTTTTGTTTCTCTTTTTATTTGGAGTTGAGAATTGTTCCATTTCACCTTTTTCAATTTTATTCAATTCTGAATTAATTTTTCTAATGCTTCTAACGCAAACTCCCGTTGCGGCAGCAACTCGTTCATGAACATTCACAAGAGGAATACTGGTTTCACCTATCATTGCTTCTGCCTGCATAAATTTGATGACATTACTGACAATTTCCCTACCTTGTCCACTCATAATCTTATTTCTCACTTTACTCTTTGGAGGCATTTTCAAACACAACAAACTACACTATAACCTATCTAATAATATTTCAAAACTATACACAACACATCACAAGGATTTCAAATTCAACACAATCAGAATAACGCCACAATAATTTTATTCCACTGACTGTACACTCACGACGTTAACTGCTTGAATAATGCACAGCGATTGAGCTCCTGCCCCACTCCAGGGTCGTGTCTACTGCGCAACCAATTCTCGGAGGCACCCTTACGTTTGTCGACCTGTACTTGATGATGGCTCGATACTCCAATTTTTCGATTTTCACAATTTCGGTGGACATATTTTTTCTTTTAATTTATTGCTTACCTCTGGTTTACTTTTTTGATGTCAAACTTTACACTGACACTTCTAATAAGTTATTGTTCGTTGCTATAGTAACGCAATATTTTGTTTATGCAGGGAACTGGTCTAGGCTAACTAGATATCAATACATCCTCGCAGTTAAATCACAGTAGTAAGATAATTTGGTAATTTGAATGTAATTGAAATATAATTTTATCCAGTTTTGGCAAACTTAGACTGGACATTTTTTAAATCCAAAGTATAATTAATCTTTAATAAAATTGTTTCAAAAGAATATGCCATTTAATGAAAATTTGTTCTAGGGGCACATTTTTTGCAGCATGTGGTACAAACATTTCAGGAGTATTTCACAGCAGATCAGGAAGTGGAGAATAAAAGATTAGACAACATTGTGTGCATAATAGCTCAACTATACAATTTCAAGCTCTTTGATTCCAAACTAATCTATGATGTTCTGAAAAAGTTCGTTGGTAAATTCAAAGAGAAAGATGTCGAGTGCATTTTGCATATTCTGAAGAGTATTGGATTCACTTTAAGGAAGGAGGATCCTTTGGCTTTGAAAAATTTGATTTTGGATATCCAGAACCAAGCTGCTAATGTTTCTGATGAAGAGAAAGATAAGTAAGTAAATGCTTTTCTATTGTTTTGAGACCTCTCAGAACTAGGAAAATCAATTCCATGTTCTATTTTTCATTTTAGCAAACTGAATGTGTTTTCAATTCAGTTCAAAAATACTATATTGTCCAAAGAATATAAATTTCCTTGGTAAAGCATAGTATATAGTCACATTCGATGATAGTATAAATAAAGCTGCATATTATACCGGGTGGCTACGGAAGTATTGCCTACGGAATATCTCAGTTATTGCATGAAGTAGGTTTGTGAAATTTGGAGCGTCGATATAATGACATAAGAACTAGAATTTGAGCATATTGACATGTCGAAGTTAACTTCCGGTCTGACCGAAAGTAACATCAACTTTCTTATTTTAAATGGAAACCCTATTTTTTTTTCTTTTCGCTTCATTCAGCATTCAATTCCCTTTCTGATGACATATCACAAGTTGGTATCTAACCAGAAACTAGATCAGAAAAAAATTATTATTGAAATTCACCGAGTAGGCCGTGGAAGCAAAATGAAAGCCAAAAATTGAAAAGTTGGCTATGGAAACCATACGTCACTTGATAACAGTTGCTACCACTGTGATATTTTATGTTCATTCGTCGGCGTTATAAAAAGCCGCCAAAAAAAATATTGGAAAAATTGGGAAAAAAACAATACTCTGTAGGTCCATAACTTAAATAGGAACATACAACTTTTTCTTGCCTGTACTATTCAGCATAACCATTCCTTTCTAATGATATAATAGAAAATAATTTTTTGAACTGATATACCGAAAAATCCAATTATTATTCTTCAAATAACAAAACAGATTATCGCCATACGCAAAAATAAAATTAAAAATAATGTGGAATGATAAATTATATCCTGTAGGTTCTAGGTTAAATAGGAACATAAACGTACTTGATCTGTGCCATCGTCCACAGATATTCTAATATCTACCTATGGACGATGTTTGTGCTATTCAGAATAATCATTCCATTGCAATAATCATTCGAACCAAAACATTAACAAGTAGGCTGATTAAGATGTATTTTGGAATGAAACAAGAAAGAAATGAGAGCTGTCACGAACGCTGCTATCCATATTATTTTGACGTTCGAAGTAGTGTTTTTGATTCTGCCATTTTAAAAGGGTTTGGAAATCGAAATCAGTTAGTGGAATATTCAAAAAATGCCCCGTTATTCACGAACCGAACAAATTGACATGCTTCTCATTTATGGTGAATGTTTAAAAAATTCTTATGCCGCTGAACGATTGTATTTAGAGCGATATCCAGGGAGGCAGCAACCGTCAAGAAGGTATTTCCAGTGGCTTGAAGAAAAATTAAGAACTGAGCCTGATGTTCACGAAGACCAAGAAGCATTTGTTATTAATGAGGAAACTGAAATTAATGTATTAGCTTTAGTACAATATGATAGCACAATTTCCTCAAGGCAGATTGGCGCCGAATTAGCTATAAGTAAGGACTCTGCTAGGAAAATTTTGAAAAAACATCGATTGAAATCCTTCAAGTATCAGTTGCATCAACATTTGTATGAAAATGACGGTGAAAAATGCTGAGAATCACCTATTCAACTATTATATCTTGTTTACGGACGAGTCAAGATTTACCAACAATGGATTATTTAACAGGAATAATACAAGGTAGGTACTGTACTTTATTTGGATTATTGTCGATAGTCGAAGTGTAAAGTGCTAAAAGTGTGAACGGTCTTTTGTTCCAGGTACTGGGCGATAGCAAACGAGCACCGGTTTCGACAAGGCGGCTTCCAGGAGAGATTTGGTGTGAATGTTTGGGCAGGAATAGTTGGAACTCATATTGTTGGCCCCATTCTTTTTCAAGGCCAACTAACCGGAGAGAGATACTTTAATTTTTTAACGAATGAAATTTCGGAATTCATTAACAACCTACCAGCGGAAATAACTGAGAGAATGTACTTCCAGAAAGATGGCGCCCCTCCGCATAATTCAAGAATAGCGAGAAATTATCTTCAAAATCGCTTTCAAGAGAGACTTATAACAACCCATGGTCCAGTCAGGTGGCCACCAAGGTCACCTGATCTTACTCCGTGCGACTTTTTTCTATGGGGGCATCTTAAAAATAGGGTGTATTTCACACAGCCTACAACTCTACATGAGCTAGAAGTAAAAATTCGTAGAGCTTTCCAAGATATCACGCCCCAAATGTTGAGAAACGTTTTACATGAAAATATCACCAGAGTCAATAAATGTATTGACGCTGAGGGAATGCATTTCGAACATTTGTTTTGAATTTATTTTATCTTTAATCCTATCAATTTGAATTTTTTTTTTCGATAAATCTGTTTTTTCGTTATTTGAAGAATAATAATTGGATTTTTTGGTATTTCATTTCAAAAAATTACTTTCTATTATATCATTAGAAAGGAATGGTTATGCTGAATAGTACAGGCAAGAAAAAGTTGTATGTTCCTATTTAAGTTATGGACCTACAGAGTATTGTTTTATTACCAATTTTTCCAATATTTTTTTTGGCGGCTTTTTATAACGCCGACGAATGAAAATAAAATATCACAGTAGTAGCAACTGTTATCAAGTGACGTATGGTTTCCATAGCCAACTTTTCAATTTTTGGCTTTCATTTTGCTTCCACGGCCTACTCGGTGAATTTCAATAATAATTTTTTTCTGATCTAGTTTCTGGTTAGATACCAACTTGTGATATGTCATTAGAAAGGGAATTGAATGCTGAATAAAGCGAAAAGAAAAAAAATAGGGTTTCCATTTAAAATAAGAAAGTTGATGTTACTTCCGGTCAGACCGGAAGTTAACTTCGACATGTCAATATGCTCAAATTCTAGCTCTTATGTCATTATATCGACGCTCCAAATTTCACAAACCTACTTCATACAATAACTGAGATATTCCGTAGGCAATACTTCCGTAGCCACCCGGTATACAGGGCTATTAAAATTCGTTTCTGTACATGGGGATCTCGTAAACGATAAGAGATAGAGTGTCGGTAGAATTGTGGCAAAGTTGCGTATTTTAGAGAGATCCGGCGTAGTAGAGAATAATATTGAGTCATTGGTAATTATTGGGAAGATAGATCGATCTGATAATATTTTAAATTAATTAGCGACTTCTTGACAATATGATCCATCAGTTACTATAATGAAAAATCTGTAAGGACTCCTTTTTACATTGCCAACTAACCCAGAAGATATATTGAACAGTATGAAAAATAAACATACTTCAAGTGGGATGACATTTCAGCCAAAGTTTTATATCATCTTCCACGAGTGTTCTAACACTTCTAATAGGTGAAATTAATAAATCTCACAAATCAGACCACTCACAAAGAGTCTCACTAAATAGCAAGATATCGAATTCTCAATTTGTCTTGTGGCGTCCCTCAAGGCTCAGTGCTTAGCCCACTCTTATTTCGCCCATATATTAACGATCTACCTTCCATGAACATCAAAGGAAAATTCACTCTAGTTGCAGATGATACCACAATATTATGGCACAGTAATAATTATTTGGAATTGAGCTGGTTCTTTTTCTTTTAACTACACACATAGAGGAAGTAAAAAAATTGTCTGAGACAAATGAATGTCCTTTCCAAGAGATATGAGGTAACACTGAAATTAGGAAGTAAATACGCTAATATCACTTGGGATTTTTTATTTATTTTTTCTGACCGCTAGTTTATCTATAATCAGAAGAAAAGTGGTTTCGTGACGTCACGTTCATCAAAACTAAACTTGGCAACGTTGTTAAATTCTCATTCAAATATAATGTGGCGTATGACAGTTGTCACTTGATACCCGATGGGGTCTTTCGTCTGTTTCACGGTGCGATCAATAAGAATAGTTTGTCTCTGTCTAACTCATTTGCCTACCCATTTGATACAAGTGAAGCAGTTCCATCAGATCTAAACTTCAACGAACACTACCTTGATTTATTTTTTGAGGTTAATGAGATTTTCTAAGTTTTGAGAGCTTTTGTTGTTTGTGTTCTAAAATTTGTTATTAATTCCTGTATCTCCAGTACCTGTATCCCTGCAATAACTGAACGAAAAGGTGCTTTGTACCCGGTTGTCTGAACACCAGTGCAAATTCCAATAAACAATTTTTTATGCACCTAAAGATGAAGCGCGTCGGAAAATGTGGTTCGAAACAGTGAATAAACCTTTTGTGAAAAGCGGAAATATATGTTTTTGTGAAGAACATTTCCAAGTGAGTACTCTACGTTATGTTATTATTGTATTCAAAGCAAAGTTCAAGGAAAGATTTAAAATATCAGTCATTGCAAAAAAGACCTTGAACTATGAAAATGAATGTTGATTGTTGAATGTAAATAAAATAAACATTAACCTCACATCTCCATATAACTTTTGACAGTTGACAACTGTCATTACGATTTGCTGTGTTGTCAATGCTCGTTCTTCATCAAAAGGATGGTCTGTTCAGAAAAGTTGAAAGTTACAAATACAATAAAAAATAGCTAATATGTGGATTTTTATCTATGAGTTGATCAAGTGACAATGTAATGATTATTTCTCAACTGCTTATATCATGCTAGAAGTTATATTTTTAAGGAAAATGGTATTGCCTGTTTCGGAACGTGGATTATGGTGGGGGTTGTTTCCGATGAACGTGACGTCAGCGGCACACTTTCAAATGTGATATTTTTTTAAAATGAAAGAAAAATAATGGAACTTTTTGTTAAATGGACATTTCAGACTAACAACTATCGATTTAAACGAGTTTTGTAATTTATTTTCCGCAAATGTAAAGGTCCATTATCCTGCAGGTCTTTTATGATTTTTACCAGGCATGAAAAGAAAACCACACGATTGCATTGAAAATTCCCAGGCGATAAAATTAATAATATACAAAAAATGTTCAATCACATACCAATGTGTAAATTACATGATTGTTTTAACTGGTGTAGAGTTAGGAAACGGGATATAAATATTTTTCTGTCTGGTAGTATAGAATGAAAACTGCCTTGCAATAAAAATACTGGTTTTCCAATTTCAACTTATGGAATGAATGGGAAAACAGATTTACATATTCATTTACTAGAATGTTTTGGTCCAAATCTTATTTACGGTTTTGGTGTCGGCAGGTGCTATATAGTGTGGTCGGCTTTTTGACTTATCGAATGTTTCATATATTTGTTCCACTCATTCTATAACCTATTTATCTAATTTACTGAGGACTCTCTCATAACAGGCCTTCTATACAACATGAACACAAAGAATTGGTTGTTTGGAAACGTTTTAAAGATTAAACTATGTAACATCACTCGACTCTGGTTTTCAGTGATATAATAATGACCAGTGATGATGGAGATCTGGTTGTGACTCATTAAATAGTGATGAGATAATTTTTTAGCCGAATTTCAATGAATTCAATCAGACATATTCTTATGTAAAGCAAATCCAAAAACAAATTCTATTCCTCAGGAGGTAAACGATCATACAATGGATTTTTCACTTTCAGTGCTAAAGTTAAATTTATGCTCGACATACTTTTAGCTATTAAAAACAACAATGTCACCAAAATACCAAACTACGACACATCCTACTCGGAACATATGAAGAAAGTCATGAAAGGATTCATCAGAAAAGGAAACTATGTTACCCAACTGAATATATCTCTAGATGATATCTTGAAAGGTATGGTATATTGCAAAATTAAAAATAGGGATGAAACAAAAACTTACAATTTACACAAAATATATACTGTATCAAAGCTGTTTACAATTGTTTCAACACACAGTGTCACTCTCAGAGCGAGTTACAAACTAGCTTACCTCCGAAATATCATCTCCTTAACTACTGGATAATTACAAGGGCAGGTATAAAATGTTGATTATGACATCTTTCTTACAGAATATATTGTTGCAGAATATATTTTCTGTGTAAATTGGAACTTTATGTCAGTTGAGATTAGTTCAATAGTGTTAAATGCCAACACTATAGAACATTGCACAATTGTTTATTTTTTCACCTGATTCCTACACTGGTACAAAGCTGAAGGATTTTTAGTAGAATTCTTGTGGACTTCCATTGTCTAGAAACAAAGAAAATAAATTCTATGCCTGTGTTTGAGTCACGACGTTTCAACTGTTAACATCTTCTACTGTCGTTATCGTTGTCGTGAATGCGACAAGATATCTCGGATACTTATTATATCGTCTGCAACTAATGTACCTGCTACTATGATCTTCGTAGGGTCTCTCTCAGGTCATCAATGTTAATTAATGTGATACAGCGACCTTTTTGGTGAGTGTAATTATTGATGACCGATTTTGACAGGTCTTGACACAGAGTTTATTATTGAAATCTCAATCGATCTAGCTGAGTGATGAGTGGCTTCCACACATTCCGAATCTCTATGCTCGGCTGACTGAACACGTCATTATTCTGAATATAAGCCGACTCTATAAACTTTCTCTTATACCAATGCTGTTCCTTGTGGATAACTTCGGCTTCCGACGCTGTGCTGATTAGTCCATACGTGATCTGCTATTCCCGACTTCGCTGTTTCTCCTCGCTGAGTATTTCTCTTGTGTTCACCGATTCTCACATTTAGTGGCCTCTTAGTTACTCCAACATAATCCATCCCACATCCACACGGAACACGGTAAATGCAGTTTTTGGAGTCACTATTCTCGTTGGGTGTTCTGCATTTAACGTGTTCCGTGTGAATGTGGGATGGATTATATTGGAGAAACTAAGAGGCCACTAAATGTGAGAATCGGTGAACACAAGAGAAATACTCGGCGAGGAGAAACAGCGAAGTCGGGAATAGCAGATCACGTTTGTGCCGAAGTTATCCACAAGGAACAGCATTGGTATAAGAGAAAGTCCATAGAGTCGGCTTATATTCAGAATAATGGCGTGGTCAGTCAGCCGAGCATAGAGATTCGGAATGTGTGGAAGCCTCTCATCATTCAGCTAGATCGATTTAGATTTCAATAAAAAAACTCTGTGTCATGACCTGTCAAAATCGGTCATCAATAATTACACTCACCAAAAAGGTCGTTGTATCACATTAATTAACATTGATAACCTGAGAGAGACCCTATGAAGATCATAGTTACCTTTATAGCAGGTACATTAGTTGCAGGCTATATAATAAGTATCCGAGATATCTTGTCGCATTCACACACTTGATAACGACAGTTAGTAGATGTTGACTGTAGAAACGTCGTGACTCAAACACATGCAAATAATTTATTTTCTTTGTTTCTAGACAATGGAAGTCCAGAAGAATTCTACTAACAATAATACATTGTCAGCCACCTTCAACAAACCGAATTATTTGGTTTTCACACTATAATATTAAGCTTGATGATTGATTATATTAGAGTTGGCTGTGGTTAAAATAAATAGACCAGAATATTTTTTAGAGTAGGTATAAGACATGTTTTCCATTATGTCTATCTTTTTTCTTACTTTTTCCTAACATTTCAACAATTCTCATGCAATTTTCATTATTGCCTGAGTGAAAATATATTATCATTGTCAAAGAATTTCCACAGGAGTGCTATAACAAAGCCACATTGGTCACTACTTATTCTGGAGCTACTGACTTCAAAATGCACAGCAATTTGATATTATAATAATAATTTTTAATAATAATAATATTTATTCATCATTTCGATTCACGATATACAGGTAAAGTAATATAATTAAAGCATAACATTGAACATAAATACGAAAATACAATAAAGTATAGATGAATAAATTGGTATCCCACTTAGGGCAAGCCCTGTGTGTGGGTGAATATTTGGGTAAACATATAACAAGTAGTATAAAACACTATATAAAATATAAATACTGTCTACGTACAAAAAACGGGTAATAAAATAGTTTAGTTACTTATAATAATGTTAATGTGATTAAAAGATAATAAATATAAATTAAAATAAAATAAAAATGTATATTTCGATAGTTTCGATTGCTGGTACCTTTTTTCCTTACATGCTAACTGAAATTTGCATTCAAAATATTTCTCGAGTTATTATTTTTTATCCTTCAATCATTTTATGGATTTCCTTTCTTTCAATATCCTTTATGAATTTTTTCAACTGCTTTTTGAATACCAAGAAGGAAGTTTCAGTCTTCAGAGAGTCAGGTAGGAAGTTGTACAGCTTTGGAGCAATATAGTTATAGCTTTTTTGGCCTATTGCCTTTTTCATAAATGGGGTAATATATTTATGTTTTTGTCTGGTAGAATACCAGTGGGTCAGAACATTCGAACATTCAACTGTGCTTTATTCAGGTGTTACATAACCAGTACTTGAATGGAATAGAGCTGTCTTATATCGAACATTTCTGTTTCATCATATAGAGAGTCACTTGGGTACCTGTAGTCTTGACTCAGTATCATTCTTAGAAACATTTTTGCGAGATTTCAAGCATATTCAAGTGGGTTCGTGAAACTCCTCCCCATCCTATAATCCCATAATTCAATTGAGACTCAACTAAGCTTTGATAAACAATTTTTTTTTGCTTCAAATCAAGATGTTTTTACCTGCTTAAATCTATACAGATTACAGCGTAGTTTTTTACTGAGGTATATAATATGTTGATCCCATCTCAGGTGAGGGTCCAAGAAAATACCTAGATATTTAATTTTTTTTACAGGTCTAATATGCAAATTTTGTTGAACGGTTAAGTCAAAGTCTGGAAGAGACGTTTCTGTACTACTGTATGGCAGGTAGTGAGTTTTGCTGAAATTAATTGAGAGAAGTCTGCTATCAAACCAATCTTTTAAATTATTCAGATCATTTTCAGTTTTTGTCTTTAAAACGTACCAATTATTTTCTTTATAAACAATTACTGTGTCATCAGCAAAGCTTAAGATTTTTCCAGAATTTTCTTGCAAAAATAAGTTGTTTAAGTATTGTATTAAGTATATTCATTTACATTGTTTGGTCACCTACATATCTGCACTTCAACAGCACTGAAAATGCCCAAAGAATTTTTTTGAGTTTTGCAGCATATTTTAATATTATAGTTAGAGTCCACTTGTTTTCATTTGTGAACTCTTTAACTATGTTGGAGTACGAGTAGAAGTGGCCTATTTCAAGATTCAAAATACGTTTCATTTCCACTCAAAAGTGTTCTTGAATCTATTCCACTTCATGCATTTTCTTATAGTTAATGAAAAGCTCAAATATTGATTTAATAATTAATTATTGTGTAAAGTTTTCTAATATTTGTCAGCATTGATTTTCAAGAATATTACTTTTAGTTTCGTTTTGAAATTTTACATATTTTACGTTTTAATCGAAATGAAAATACCGATTGAAATACAGGGTCGCTGATATGTATGGAAACAGTCGATTATCTCTTAAAGTAAGATAGCTAGCGAAAAATGTTGAGATACAAAAGTTCTAGGGTTTTACAAAATCCATCATATTAACGAAATTAAGTATACAGGGTCAGTCAAAAAGTCAGGACGAAACAAAGTTGCTTTTTCTCTAATGGGACACCCTGTATATTATTCCATATTTCAATTTTGCTCGAAATTCTGAACAAAATTGATACAGCACATCATTTCCTAAACTCAACTGTTTTCGAGATATCGAATTTTGAAAAATAACTTGTTACTACCTCCGAGCAATAAAAAATATAGAGGTGCCATTTCTATATAAACAACACACGTTGTTATGAAAGCTGCATATCACTATCCTTTGTGATAATTTGTGGGTGAGAGGTAACCTCCGAGTTCGGAGAGGGAGATTTGTTATTGTTGTGATATTCGGATGTAAGATTAGAACCAGTGGCGGCGTGCTGATACATTTTTCCATATTATATTTTTATCTCTAGACGACAACATGCCTGGTTGGAAAGCACGTGTGTTGTCAAGATCAAAAATAACGTATTGTGCGAAAAATTAGATTTTTGCTGACAAAGCATATGATAATGTCGTAAATACTGAAAAAATAAATGAAAGTGCTGAAGTAAAAAGTGAATATATTCAAATTGTTGGATCACATCAGTAAATTATACACTATACAGGGTGTCAATTTGAAAATTTCCCACCCTTAATATCTTCCTTCCAGTAAACAATATGAGTAATCGAAAAAACAGGTCAATTTTATTGTCAAGGGGGACACTTTCACGGACTATTTGTAGCCCACGTGGTTCAACCCCCTAGGAGGGGTAGATGTTACCCTTAGAATTTTAAATGGGAAGGGGGGTCAAGTGGCACATCATTTTGATGGGCGTTCAATTCTTGTTCCAATGGTACCCTGACTTATTATTTTTTGATGAGCATTTTCCGAAAAATTGCGTTCTAAACTAACAGAAGTAATTATTAGAACGCCTATACTGAGATGCATGGTTTGGCCAGAACTGGTTAGAATATTAGGTGGTACCGTTCCAACCCTTTATTAGGGGTAACATTAGCCATTAGCTCCAAACACTTTACATAAAAAAGTAGTCTAATAGTAAAACGTAGATGGTAGTAAAGTTGTGTTTATTAAATGCTGAATTTTTAAGTGTCATCGCAGAAATTGTACAGATAGCCTTCCTTTTTTGCTACTTCTGCTGTAAAAAGTTTCTGTTTTCCGGCAAAAAATTGGTTAGCAAATTTGAACTATGTGGTAGTATTGTGAATACCGTTGTACCTGTTGGGCTGTTTAGGAATTACTTTAATAAGTGTATAAAAGTGTAAAAATGGTTTACATTCTTCAAGACAGAATTGAAATGATTGTAATTTATGGCGAAGTTGGAAAGTGCGCACGAAGGGCGGCATGTCTTTTTAACGAAAGACATCCAAATTGTAATGTAAGTCACCGGTATGTGCTTGATTTGGTGAATAAGTTTTACGAAACTGGTTCAGTGACAAATAAAAAAAGAAATAATCCCAGAGTACTAAATGAAGCAGCTCAAATTGAAGTTTTGGGAACATTTGCTGCAGAGCCCACGAGCTCCTTACGATCAGTATCAGAACAGACGGGAATGTCACGCGAGACTATAAGAAAAGCATTGAAAATGCATAAATTTCATCCATATAAAATGCAGATTGTTCAAGAGCTCCACGAGGATGATTATGATAGAAGAATAGAGTTTTGTGAAATCATGTCTCATCGAGTCAATACCATCCCTAATCTTCTGTTAAACATCTGTTTCAGCGATGAGTGTTCATTTTTTCTGAATGGCAATGTTAATAGACAAAATTGTCGCTATTGGAGTGACGAAAACCCACATATTTTTCGGGAAGGGCATACACAACACCCACAAAAAGTTAATGTTTGGGCTGGTATTCTTGGAAATGCCATTCTTGGTACATTATTTCTGGAAGAAAACTTGACTGGCAATCTGTACCTTGATATGCTTATAACTCACGAGCTAGAAACTCAAATTGATGCAGAAGGTAATGAACTTTTGCAGGAGGATCTGTTACATTTCCAGCAGGACGGTGCTCCACCTCATTATTTTCTTCCCGTCCGACAGTGGTTAAACGAGAGATTTCCGGGTAGATGGATTGGCAGAAGGGGAGCAGTTGAATGGCCTCCGAGATCACCGGATTTAACACCCTTAGATTTCTTTCTTTGGGGGCATCTTAAATCCGTTGTTTATAAAACACAACCTTCTGATATTGACGAACTTAAAAGACGAATTACAGCAGCATGCCGGTCAATTCCTAGTGAAGTTTTTCGTAATGTTAGAGGGGAGTTCGAAAACAGACTGTATTACTGTTTAGAGCAAAATGGACAACATTTCGAACAGCTAATAAGATAAGCGAAAGTAGATTTTATGTTGGAAATGTCTTTCTCGCAAATTAAATTTTATTGTGTAGAAGGAAAATAACCACCAAATAAAAAATCCCATGCGTAATAAATTTATTCCTGTCATTCAAGGGTTGGAGCGGTGCCACCTACTCTTCTAACCATTTTTATTAAAGGGAGTCAATACAATAATGCATCTCAGTATAGGCGTTCTAATAATTACTTCTGTTAGTTTAGAACGCAATTTTTCGGAAAATGCTCATCACAAAATAATAAGTCAGGGTACCATTGGAACAAGAATTGAACGCCCATCAAAATGATGTGCCACTTGACCCCCCTTCCCATTTAAAATTCTAAGGGTAACATCTACCCCTCCTAGGGGGTTGAACCACGAGGGCTACAAATAGTCCGTGAAAGTGTCCCCCTTGACAACAAAATTGACCTGTTTTTTCGATTACTCATATTGTTTACTGGAAGGAAGATATTAAGGGTGGGAAGTTTTCAAATTGACACCCTGTATATATATATATGATATACATGCATTATAATACACATAAGAATTTACACATAAACTATAATACACATAACAGATTACATTCAAATTTATGTTGAAAGTGTATCATTGAAATACTCATCCAAAGTGTAGTAGAAGCCTTAATTTTTAACTATTTTTCTTATGTTTTTTTCTGAATTTAGATTATGGTATCCTGGGGTAGATAATCAAAAAGTTTTTTATAGTTTACAAAAAGTAATGCCTCTACTTATGTAGAGTTAGGCTCAGGGAGCGATCGATACTACAAGTCTGCCTGGTAGGAAAACGAGAATTTCTCATGTAGTTATTATTTTACTTCTGTTTCTTAAACATCAAACAGGTGAGAGTCATTGAAGTTTATGAGTTGAATAGGGGTCGACATGTATCTCTGAAGACATATCTGCAGACATACCAAACAACAGCTCTATTTTGATGTAGTCTTGATTTGCTCACAGGGTGGAGCAATGACTTGCTTATTGTAAATCGTCTGTCCAGCTTGAAACAAATGAAAATTTTGTATTGCATTTTTATATTCTTTTGCTGGAGTAGTCTAATTTTTTGTATCTGATGATTATAGTTCTTGTTGCTACTTTTAAACACTTTCTTCTGGTATCATCTGTGTTCATATTGTCGGTTTCACAATAACGAATTCCTCTAAAATAGCATACATTTCAAACACGCACACATAACTGCCAAGTTATCATAATGTTATAGTTGCAGAACAGTAAAGTAAATTCCATGTCCAACAAATTCAAAGTAAAAAAATAGCACCAAACTACTTATCGTCGTTGATACTGCAATACGAGCCATGTCCAGAAACATTCATTTTACAGAAGACTGTAGATAATAGTTACTAATGACCATAGCAGTCGATGCAAAAACACCAAAGAAAACAATAATTACTACATAAGAATTTCTACTGGTCATTGTTTTGGAATTCAAAGTATAAAATAATGGCGCGTAGAAATTTTTATGTTTTGAAAAAAAATCGTTATAAAATTATTATTTCCGTCAACCGATTGCACCCCTACGCGCAACTTTCGGAAGTCTTCGAGAGACTTGTGTGAGCTAGGGAAGTCGCAGCCCTTACCTTTTAACGTGTGATGCCGTGTACGAGACCGATGACCGTGCGAGGCTTTGAACCTTCGCTCCAAAGGCGACCGTTCTACCACCACGGCCGTAATCATTTTACAGTCTCCTGTGAAATAAATGTTTCGTGACATAGCTCGTATCAACGACGCTGTGTTTTAAGTACTCGAAAGACATTCCAACAAGACAGAAGAGTTGAGTTTGTTGATTTCATTGAAAATATGAACATGATGTTCATGAAGTCAGTTGTGTAATCATATGCGAATGAAAGTTGGAATTTAGTCGCTATTTTCCATCGTACAAGATAACCTCTCTTGGAAGAGATTCATGTTTTAAAGATAATCATTCTCAATTGAAAATTGAATCAATACATCACTCCTCTGGAAATGGAAAAACCCTACGATAAAATTGAAGTTACTTTTTTTGTAATATCTAACAGAAAACAACTACTTCCCCGGCTAAAGCCACGCTGAACATTGAACTACATCTGAGAGAAAAAATCTGAAAGTAAAAATTTGCATTTTCATTCAGATAGTTGATTATTTATTGAATGTCCAGTTTCCTTTGGAGATTCTTATCTATGAATGAGATAAGGGAGAATGTTATTCAGAAGTATCACTCACAGAAAATCACTCATTCCATTTATGCGTGAATTGCATCTCTTTCGCTAGGCATCCAATACATTTTGGTCGACAAAAATCTATTTCACTCTTCTCAGATCATCAGGGAGGTCGGAAGAATTGGAAAACATACTCTTCAGAAGCAATTTCACACTGTAATGAGGAATTGTTGGACTATTTCTTGTGCGGTGAAACTTTGAAAATATTTTTCTGACATAAAACCTTTCATGGGTATGGCATGTTGATTTCATTGAAATTTAAGGTCGACTTAAACAGTAACAATGTTTTTTACAGCTATTTCAACAAATAGTGTATTTTTGTCTCAAAATCGGGATTATGCCATGATTACCATGCTGCGACGCCCATGGTTTGATTTGACAAGACGATAAATAAGTCGTAAGCGGACGTAAACAAACATGATCGCCAAGTTAAGAGTAAATATAACATGGAATTCCAACCTGGTCCCCGAGTGCAAACGGATATATCCGACAACGCCCATTTTTAACATGATTCGGGCTGAGAAGTTTGTAAACAAAGTCGGGTATGTTGCTTTCAAGAAAGAGACAGAGAAGCCCTCTCTATATCTTTTATTGCTCGGAGGTTACTACTCTCATATTTATTAAAGAAAAAGCACGAAATAATTGATATTTATTAGGAAAGTCACACAAGGTGGAGTATGTGGATATGATTACAATTTAATTATAATTTTTTACAGAAAATTAAAAAGCATTTTTGTTCAGGGTTGATAATAATGCATGAAACGATAAAATGTATTTTCTAATGAATGTCTAGGATATTTGAAATTTTATTAAACAATAGTTATGCCAGGAGAAAAAGAGAGAAAACAAGTTTTAATAAACAACAAATTTTTCTTTGGACTTCTATTTAATAAGGTGCTCAAAGTGTTTACCATTTACCTCCTGACAGTAATGAACTCGCTGAACAAAATTTTGTAGTGAATCTAAAACCATGTGAGGAGGAATGGTAGAAATTTCATGCCTTCTTTCTTGCAACTCCATATTTGGCGGCCTATTTTTGTAGACTACATTTTTTATGTGACCCATTAAAAAAAAGTCAAGTGGGGTCATATCGGGAGACCTAGCTGGCCATTCAATTGCTCCCCTGCGCCCAATCCATTTATCAGGAAATATCAGGAGATATGCTCGTACCACACGTCCAAAATGTGGAGGAGCCCCATCTTGTTAAAACCATATTTGTTTTGCCAGCAAATTGGGATTGTTATTATTCGGGAATAATCGTCTAAGCTCTGGAATAATATGCTGTTGTAAAAGTGTCAAATATCGTTCAGAGGTCAAATTTCCGTTAATAAAATAAGGTCCTATGACGTGTCCACCAATAATGCCACACCAGACATTTACTTTTTGTGGCCGTTGAGTGTGAACTTCCTCAATCCAATGTGGATTTTGGTCTGACAAATACCTACAGGTGTGTCAATTTACGTGCCCGTTTAAACAAAATGTAGATTCGTCAGAGATCAATATGTGGTTGACAAAGTTGACATTTTCATTTAATTTATCCATAATAACTTCACAGAACTCGATTCTTCGATCAAAATCGTCTTCACTCAATTCTTTTACCAAATGAATTTTATATGGATGGAATTTTTGCAGTTTGCAAATTTTTTGAATGGAATATCGACTCAAGTTATGATTCAAAGCCCTCTGTTGTGCTGAATTTATTGGATTTTCCACCACATCTAACATGATATTCAAAGAATTTTCTTCATTTGTAACGCTTACTGGTCTTCCACTTTTTGGTCGATCTTTGACACCTCCAGTTTCATGAAAACGCTGCTATGTTTGATTTAGAAATGGGTTCCCGATTGGGATGCAATTAATTAAAAATATCCACTACTTGGTCACAACTTCGTCTTCTATCAACGTATCCTATGATCATTAAAATTTCAATACGCTCAGGATCAGATAAACGTGCCATTTTTGCGCGAAAATTATTCACACTAAATGTATTTTTGACATGTGTTGTCAAGATCATCACTGTTAGACAAAAGAACGACGCGGCGTTGTTATGAAGCAGGAAACTTTCAAAGGTAACTTGGTAGACTATGAACTTAATGGACTATGAACTTAATGAACTTAAGGAAAAAATATTAGATATCTTGGTGTATATCTGGATTCGCATATGAAATGGAACGTTCATATAAACTACGTCATAAAAAAACTGCAATCCATCTTATACAAATTTAAATATTTAAGTAATTACTTTCCATTGAAAACAATGAAGATATTTATTATATAACTCTTTAGTGGAAAGTCATTTAAGATATGTAATCCTGACATGGGGAAGTGCTCTCCGAGTACACCTCAAACCATTGGAAATACTACAAAAAAGATTTCTGAAAGTGATAATGATGAAAAACCGAAGGTTCTCTTCGGAACTACTATACAAACAATCTGAAGTCATGGATGTCAGGCAGTTATTCTATTTCTGCACGAATGTGAAATTCCACCTTTCTGGTGATATAGCAGGAGTATAATACCCGCCGAAAACCCATTACGGTAGTACCACGTGTGAAAAAATCAATATCGCAAAGATCTCACTCCTATATCACAAAATCATTATACAATAGTGTCCCGAACACTATAAGATCTGAAAGAAATAAAGCTAATTTCAAAAAAAAATTAAAAGATTACATCTTAAGTAACGACAGAAAATTAATAATCGATCTGATAGAATCGAAACCATAAACAACATACTGCAATAATATAGTTCATCCGTTCTTCATCATTTGACTCGTTTCTCATTTTTCTGTTCTAGTTTTTATATTTTATTGTTTCAATTTTAATGTTATATGTCTTATAGTTTTAATATTTTATATTGTGATTAACATTTTAATACGCATTTTATATATGTGAGAATGTGCATTTACATGTATATATATATATATATGTATATATATATATATATATATATATATATATATATATATATATATATATATATATATATATATATATATTTCTATTCTGCTAATTAATTTTAATATTACATATTTTATATTGTGATAACATTTTCATTTTCATGTGTATTTTATATCTTTGAGCATGTTCATATACATGAAATTATTTTTGTATTTTTATATTTATATTCCGCTAATATCGAAACAAGTGATTGATCACTTTTCGATTATTTCTTTATTCATTATCTGTAATGCATTCATTTATTGTATATTTACTTATTTCAATGAATAAAGTTCATAATAATGGACTAAAACATTTTTGGATGATTTATTAGAAACTTATTTTCAAAATTCGATATCTCGAAAACTGTTGAATTTAGGAAATGATGTGCTGAATAAATTTTGTTCAGAATTTTGAGAAAAATTGAAATATGAAATAATATACAGGGTGTCCCATTAGAGAAAAGGCAACTATGTTTCGTCCTGACTCTTTGACTGACCCTGTATACTTAATTTAATATGATGGATTTGAAAAACCCTAGAACTTTTGTATCCCAACATTTTTCGCTAGCTATCTTACTTTAGGAAATAATCGAACGTTTCCATACATATCAGCGACCCTGTATAAAAAGACAAACTAAACCTAAAATTTAGTTCTATCATTTGAACAATTGTGTAAAGAAAAAATCGAGTGCCGGTAATATAAAAAAAAAAAACTTTTCAGCCGATGAACGTGGTAGATGGTGGGTTGTTGGTTCAGCATGGACTGGAAATCAAAGTGAAGGTGATGAAAAAATTAACAAAATTACAAAGTCTGATGGATTTTCTGCGAAATTACTAGAACTTGCCAGAAAGCAGAGAATGAATACTGATACAAGGAGGAATTTATTCTGCATAATGATGTCTGCAGAAGTAAGTAAATTGATCTACAGATTTGTGTCCCCTCTACTGTGTCTCTCATTTTAATAATACGATTTGACAGGATTATATGGATGCATTTGAAAAAATTGTGAAACTAGGTTTGAAAAATCAGGAAGAAAGAGATATCATCAACGTATTATTACATTGCTGTCTACAAGAAAAAAAGTATAATCCGTACTATGGGTTTTTAGCTCAAAGATTTTGTGACATGGACAGAAAATATCAGGTAAGTCAATTTGTCCAAAGGTACCTGTGTGATGTTTTTGGTATAGGTTTGAATTTACCATTTTGAGGGCATGCGGAATCCCTACTGCACATGACTAGGACATACGATTGTTTAAACCTATTTCACTCATGAGTCAGCAAACTTTTCATTATGAACTTGTGCAGATTTCATTTTGTGATATTGGACGTATGGACTTTTGTCAAAATTGGTTGAATAGTTTTGGAATAAAATGACATTCCGAAATTAGATGGTGAACGCACTTAACAATGAGCGAGTTCTCTAATGGTTGCCAACTTCGTTTTTTGTATGAAAACTAGGAAACTTTGATTGGATCCTTCATACCTTTAATAGTAAGCAATGGAATTGTATAAGCCAAATATACAATGAAAATTTTCCCTGGAAATGGAATAAATGAGATATTAATATCAATATATCTCATTTATTCCTTATCTAGGGAAATTTGTATTGAATATCTGGCTTATACAATTCCATTGCTTACTAATGAAAGTATGAAGAATCCAATCAGAGTTTCGGTCTTCCGAAAATTCACATACCCGACATGCCATTAAGACCAATCACCAGCTCCCGTAACTCACCGACCTATAACCTGGCGAAATACCTCCTACCGATACTACAACCCTTACAGGGTACTAGCAGTTCGTCCGACAAGAATTCTAAATACTTCGTGGACATTATCAAAGATGTTGAACTAGGGCCTGAAGATCGTTTCATCAACTTTGCCGTGGAGAGCCTTTACACCAATGTCCCCATAGAAGAATCCCTTAACATCATCAAGAGGAAACTGGAAGAAGACATCCAGCTTCATGAAAGGACTGACCTCCCCGTACAAGCGATATTGGAACTACTGCAGTGCTGCCTACACAACTCATACTTTCAAGAAAAGAGCCGTTTCTTCTCCCACCTGAACACCTTGGGGAATTCTTCGCCAGAATGAATAACATGAGGGATTCAATCAAATTCACAATGGAAAAGGAAACTAATAGTACCCTATCGTTTCTCGATGTGAAAGCTGAAAGAACAGACACTGGAATCCTCACCTCTGTTTACAGGAAGACGACACACACAGGACAGTATCTCAACTACGGCTCTAATCACCCACAAAGAGGGGAATCGTAAGAACGTTGGTGGAGAGAGCAATGTCTATTTGCAACAACCAGAAGTCATTGGAGGCGGAAATTAACCACATCAAAAAGGACCTACGCCGAAACGGATACTCCGAGAAACTCATAGAAGTTCGGAAACAACTCGAAAAGACCAAGACAACCGAAGAAAGACCACAAAACCCCGTTCTCATTTTTCCCTATATCAGGGGTATCTCCGAGAAAATCAGAAGGATCGGAAATAAATACAACATCAAGAGTGCTTTCAATCCGGCAGTACCTTACGAAGCTTCCTCACCAAGACGAAACCAGAGAACACAACAGAATCCAGCAAAAACTTTATTTACAAAGTCCCATGTGAATGTGGAGATTCCTATATCGGAGAGACCAAGAGGCCATTATCAGTAAGAATAGCCGAACACAAAAAGTGGACTCAACGAGGGGAAACATCAAAATCGGGAATTGCTGACCACGCCTGGACAGAACACCACCGAACTCTTTGGGACGAAGCTAGTGTTCTTCATAGAGAGGAACATTGGTTCAAACGGAAATTTATGGAAACCACCTATATAGAAGCCAATAGTGCCTTCAGTCAACCAAGCGTGGAAATTAAAAACGTATGGAAACCGCTCATGGACCGTTTTGGAGGGAGAAAAAGCGCGAAACCACGCGCGCCACAAGACCGCGCGTAATTACACCCTGATTACACTTTAATTATAGACCTATAAAAGGTCGCGTAGCATCTGATTTTTTCATTATTCACCAGAAGACGATTGCGGATTCAAGCAATTGAAACGTTGTGAAAAAATTTGAAAGAGATAGAAATCTTTCAACCATTAAGGCCGATTCTCACTAGAGCGGTGCCGAGCGGCGCGGCGCGGCGCTGTGCGGCGCGGCAAAAGTTGCTTGCAATTCTTTGCATGTAATTGAGTGATCCCGTCCTCACCTGAGCAGAGCGGCGCGGAGCAGAGCGTCGCGTTCGTAGGCAGCAAAGTTCTAACGCCTCCGGGAGCATTGGCTCGCGGCACTGCCGCTTTGAAACGCTCCCTCCCGCCTGTTGACGGACAAGTGGGAATCACGTCGCGTCACAAGCAAGCTGCGACTTGTAGAAATTAACACAATTTCAGAGACACACCAAACAAATATGGACGCGGAAAAAATAGAAAGATTAATTGTATTAGTGAATGATTATCCTGAACAATATTGTCGCTTCTTTTTTCGTCTATTTTCGTATTCATGACATATTGCCGCTACAAAAACAAAATCGTCTGATGATGACGATGTAGGATCCTCTTCTGTGATTCCCAAACTCATATCACTTTTTTTACAAAACTCAAAATACCTACCTACTTATATAGATTTTACTATTTCGCACACCGCTGCTGCTACAAAATGCCGCTCAGGTGAGAATAGCCTGCACAAAAACTGCTTCGTTCAGTGCCGCGCCGCGCGGCACCGCGCCGCTTGGCACCGCCCTAGTGAGAATCGGCCTTTAAGATGACGGACGTCTGTCTGGATTAGCTTTAAAATCCCTTTTTCTTAACTTTTTCGTAGTTCAATTTGAAAATAATACCAATGACTTTTTCTGTCAGAACAATGTCAACCTCATTTTTCAGCTATACAGGAATATTCATAATTTTAAAACTGAACAAAACCAAACAGACGTCCGAAATATAAGTAATCAGAGTTTCATAGTTTTCATACCAAAATCAAAGTCGGCAACCATTAGAGAACTCTCATTGAATACATTCATTCCTTCCAGTCCTAGACATGTTTCAAGTTAATCCAGTCTTGAAAAGTGGTTATGTCAAATATGATCCAATTGAATAATTTTTTTTCTCAATTTTCAGATCACAATCAAATATTCCATTTGGGATAAATTGAAATCATTGTCAGATCATTCGGGATCCCAGATATCCAATCTAGCAAAATTACTTATACATCTGTTTATAGAGAAAGGACTGCCTATTTCAACGCTGAAGGTAAGTTTTCTATTAATTTTTCATTTTCATATGGTGGCTATCATTATCTTGTACGTTTAGAGATATAATTGGGTGTCGCCAAAAAGTTCAATCAATATAAATTGTTTCTTTACAATAACAGATTATTTTGTAAAATATAAGCTTGCTTGTTTCATGACAATTCGTAGTTTTGTTTTAATATTCAATTCAATTACAGATTGTTCAATTCAGCGAATTGGAGAAAATTACTTTACGCTTCATGCGGCAAATTTTGCTGGGTATACTATTGCATGAGGATGTGGAGTCTTGTTTAGCAGTTTTTGCAAAAGTTGCTCAATCAGAGAAGCTAAAATTATTCAGAGAAAGCCTTCGATTATTTATACACCACTTCTTATTGAGGAACCTCAAATCTGAAAAAATACCTGGAGTTCAGAGGGAATTATTGGAAACCAGAGCTAAAATGGTAGAGAGGATGTTGTCTCCAAAAATGTGAGAATTGTGTCAAGAAATAAATATACAGATGTATTGTTTTGTTGCATTTTATAAAAATTGTTTTGTAAAAGTTCGAAATGTCCAATGCTATCCATTTTCAAAAAAACGTACTTGGGTAGGATTGACAAAGAAAAAAACTGTTAGTCGAAATAAGACAAAATAAGAGGATAACGAGTTGAGTCGATTAGATCAAGTCGAGTCTCGTGATCCCTACGCAGGATCAAATTGGTACTGGTATGGCAGGACACCTTGTTTCTTTCTTGACAAGCGCCATTGTTTAAAGAGAAAGAAGACAAGCGCTCATTATGAGCAATGCAGATTTCTTTATTTGTATTGGTGGTTTCATTAATCACGCACCTTTGGGTATTGCTTTGATTGAGAGGATGAAGTTGAGATGGCGCTCGCGGTTTAGTGAAAGCTACACTACGAGCACGGTCTTAGCTTTTGTTTGGACATGGATTGTTTGACAGCTATTCGGAACGAATGGAAAATGGACTACGAAGCGGGAAAATACTTCAGCCTCCGACTAGCTCACCGGAGCTTAATCCAAACGCTCCAAAGCGAGTACAAAATTTCTACAATTCCAGGTAGCTCGGAGAATCTCATCGCAAAAATCCCATCCACTCCGGTACTCTTCATTTATTTGGAAAACCAGCAGGAACGCGTCTGACATACGAATTCTTTTTGGATTGGTTGGTGTTGCCAACCAACGAGGTTCCATTAATTCGCATGCCAGGCCGTAGATACCTAAAAACGCCAGAAATACTATGTACACGTGCTTAACTCTACTGAGCCATCCAGCAGTGAGGGCTTCACCCCTGGAAACTGTCCGAGCCCTCGGGCGACTCCTGGATGACTGCCTAAAACAGCCAACCAAGCTCAAATTTATACCATTGCCGAACATTTGAGTCGGCCAATGGTATCGCAAAAGTACCGGTAGGCGGAGCCTATTAGAGCTCTCGCATCCAGATATACTCTAGTGAGTATCAAAACTGTAGTATTTCTGGCAAAAGATAACATGTTCGTCATCTACAAGCATAGATCTGCCCTGCTAGATGCGAATTTTCAATTGATCCAGTCGGAAAGCAAATATATCAAAGTGTAAAATAAGACGAAATGTCGAGGATGCGGTGTGGTGAAATTAGAAAATTCCGAACATCTTTGTTCTGGATTTGCCTCGGCCAGCCATGAGTTCGGCACCGTCCTCGCAGAGTAATAATTCTCCATAATATCCGATTATGGGAATTATTTAATAGGCTGAATATTTTTAGAAAGTTAACACCAGAATATCTAATTCCCTAAATCCCTATTCTGACTTTAAACTAAAAAAAATTTAACATTTAAAAGATCTATGAAATTCTGACAAAAGTGAAATACTAATTTTTCGGCAATTCTAAATTCCTAAAAGATAGATAATTCTGACCGATGACTCTACCGGAGGCACCACGATGGCTACTGCACGGCCACCCGGTAGTCCCTACGCTCCCTAAACCCTATACGACACTTTTGCACAATTCATGAATTTTCCCGAAGTTATCAAGGACTTTTAACCACGTGTTCCCTTAGCCGGAAGGGAAGGCTTCGTTTTTAGCCTAGCTTACTGAGTGCAATAGTTTTCCCCAGGTAGGGTCAACCACAGTAAACGGTGGGCCTCCACCGGGCATACATTGAGTGGTAGCTTAATGTAATCCACAGCAGGGTCAGTAGTAGTCCCCCAGTCTCGGAGGAACTTGATGAGTGCCAAGTTTTAAGACCTTGTAACCACTGACGGCATCCACAGGGGTTTGGCCAATCAGCTAACACTAACAGTGTCAGCCTAGCCGCTAAACAGGAACGGGGTTGGAGAGAAAACAATGATTAGTAAATACAGTCACTTTTGTGAAAGTTCCACACAAGTGTCACCAACTAAATGTTCACTTGCACAATAGTTCAAAAGGATACAAGGGCTTTTAAGTAAACCCTTTTCTTATTCCAATTCTTCTTGTCGGTATTTGGAATAATTCTTCCTTGGAATGCGTTTCGTTCCGTGTTTAAATGTGTTTCGTTCCGTTTTTAAATGTGTTTCTTCTTGGTGCAGTTTAGATCTGAAAAGATCTGATATTCCATCTATATTTGTGGTTAAACGAATTCTCTTTTGAAGGGATTTGGTTTTTTTTGGTTAGCAATCCCTTCAAAAGAATCGTGGCGCTTATTTAGCGAAATACTGGCTGTAGATCGTAGTATGGCAATTGAACAGCTTTCCTATCTTCTTATATTTGGGAATCTGCTTGCTGTAATATTTCTTCTCTCCAATATCCTGGTTTGTTCCGGAATAACTTTCCCTTGACTAGGACAGTTATACAAATTCTTTTGTTTTTGGTTCTTAAAAGAACAGATAAAGTTCGTTATTGAATAACGAAAAACGAAATCAAAGCTAGCCTGCACTTGCTCAAAGCCTAGCTCGAATACAAAATGGAATACTTGAATACTTTAGTTAAAATAGCAGCGGGGTGCCTGATGCCTGAAGATCGAGTGCGTACTGAACAATACGAATCGCGAATCTCGAATGAGTGCCTTGAACGCTCTGGCACAGTATTATGCTTAAAAGAACAAGCATAATACTGTGGCTCTGGCAGCGCTTTATTTATAGACGAGAAGCCCGCGCGCCGAGCGCGATTGGCTGAGGCGGACTGACCAATGAGCGCGCAGGCGGAGAACAAAACTCGGCCGCAGTTCCGATCGAGAGCGCAAAGAGGTCGGAGGCTCTGAAGAATGCTCTTCGGAAAACAATTATTTTTGGCGAAACTAATTGAAAATAAATGTTCAATTGTTGCCAGATGATAACAGAAATATGGAGTATATCTGGAATCTACATTTGCCTAGGCCACGCCCACCCGTTCCACGGAGTCAGCGTGCGGCCTCGGGTATAAATATGAACTGTGTGAACCTCGGCCAGAAATACTAAAATAAAATTTTAACTTGGAGAGTAAATCTCGGAGCGGAGTTCCGATAGGCTCCGCCCACCAGTGACTTTACTTCGGCATTGGCCGAAGTAAATGTACACAAAACCTCTTTAAGAGCTCCTTTTCGGCTGTTTTGGCAGTCGTCCGGGAGCCACAGACCTTCGAGTAGTTGTCCTACCGAGTGGTAGCCCGGATGGCTCTGGTGTCATTAGTATTTCTGGCCAGGTCATAGCTTCCTCTAGAAATCTACGGCCTGGCTTAGATAGATGAAGCGTCGTTGGTTAACACCAACAACATTTAAAAATAATTCGCACTGTTCCTGTCTGATCCAGTAAGAAGAATTCCGGAGTTGCTGGATTGCGACGATGCTGTGTGCGGAGAGTAGCCCACCGGATGAGGTACTCACCTCCGATTTCCGTACCTCCGTGCACACGCATTTAGTTGTCATGGCGCCCAACGTGGGGCCTAGCATTTGTGGATGCATTTGCGTTGCACTCCAGTGGGAGGCAGGGCCCGAAAATTCCAGTAACCCGGACTTGGAAGAACTTATCGGAAAGTTTTCTTGGGTGCACTTTCGAGACTATTCTGAAGCAAGTTATTCCAGTGGAAGTGAAGATGCCCGACTTCTTCGTGGGTTCGATGTTCCGATGTTCATCGTATTCCCGCAGCCAGTCAGTTGTTCCCATGCCTAGTGCTGGGGTAATTCGACTCAACGGATGTTGCCTCACCAACGGCTGGTTGTCCTTAGCCAGTGGGCAAGGGCGAAGTGAGTATGTGGCACCTTTGCAGAAGCTGGATGATGAGCGTATGTGGAAATATGTAACATCCCGTTACATAAAAGTCTCGTAAAGGAGTATCCTGGAATCCCTACGATAAGTTGAAAACTTCTTAACATCTACGAGTTTGGACAGCCAGGAGCAGTACCAAACGACGTTTCATCAGTACTAATCATTTCTCTTATTTTTAGGCTCTCTTACAGCATGTACATATTGTGAATATAGGAAGTAAGAAGGCTAAGAGCCTAAAAAGAAAAGAAAGGGTTCTTTTCAGGACAAACCAACGACGTTTCATCCCTACGCCAAGCGCTTCCTTTGATGGGGGGAGTGTGAACCTCGGCCAGAAATACTAAAATAAAATTTTAACTTGGAGAGTATATCTCGGAGCGGAGTTCCGATAGGCTCCGCCCACCAGTGACTTTACTTCGGCATTGGCCGAAGTAAATGTACACAAAACCTATTTAAGAGCTCCTTTTCGGCTGTTTTGGCAGTCGTCCGGGAGCCACAGACCTTCGAGTAGTTGTCCTACCGAGTGGTAGCCCGGATGGCTCTGGTGTCATTAGTATTTCTGGCCAGGTCATAGCTTCCTCTAGAAATCTACGGCCTGGCTTAGATAGATGAAGCGTCGTTGGTTAACACCAACAACATTTAAAAAGAATTCGTACTGTTCCTGTCTGATCCAGTAAGAAGAGTTCTGGAGTTGCTGGATTGCGACGATGCTGTGTGCGGAGAGTAGCCCACCGGATGAGGTACTCACCTCCGATTTCCGTACCTCCGTGCACACGCATTTAGTTGTCAACTGATTTGCGACCAAATTCGAGTCTCGCCTGTTCCGGCGTTCCAACGTACAAGTGCACCGACAATTTAGGCGCTTCTGTTAAGCATTCCGAATAGCTTAACACTATTCACAGTTTAATTATTTATATCAAGCTTTTCCATTTGAAATACTGGGAGTATTTCAACTTTGCTTGAGTGATTCAAGCTTGGATTTCTGACTAGTGTCAATAAAAGTAGCTTTAAATATCCAAAAGTATTCTTCGACAAAGTGAGAAATATTTCGCTTTTCGACGAAATGAACTGTTTGAACAATACTCAAAAGATTGGAAAAACCAGAAAATACTGCCTTTCATTTTGCTTCCTGCCCGATTACTGTTTCCTGGTGGAGAAAGAGTCAAAAGTGAGCCAAGCAGACTAGAGAAGTGCCAAAACGAAAAGAGGACAAGTGTAAGAACAATTTTTATTACATCCCAATTTTATCCTGCTGCGTACTCTGTACTCGCCTTCGAGTAGGTACTTGCTTAGCCACACAAACAATCCAACAAATAATAAAGAATTCGTTCGGCATAGGACTGTCGTATATTTAAAGTCTGATTCACTCTAAAATAATTTATTTAACGAAATACAATGATTCAATAACACAATACTCTAATTTATATAACAACCACGGAACTAGGTATTTATATTCGACTTTCACTTCACTGTCTCCTCCTGTCTGCGTGGTTCTGTTTATATACACCTTTCATTTTCCTAGAATGCTCTCGATATTTCTATAGGAACGTTCTCCGATTAGACCAGATTCTTCGCGAAGCAACGCGCATCGGGAGTAATTGACGGTCGAGCGTTGGCTACATAAGAGTTCAGGTCCGGCATCGCCCGCAGCTTCGTCACAGGACCGTAAAAGCGTCCTGTGGTGCAAGACCTGTCTCCTCCTTATATATTGAAATTGACAATTTATAGTATTGTTCAGTGGAAAATTTTAGGCATAATTTATTTTTAATATTAGTTTTAGTTTTTCTACAATTTTTCGATTGCTCGGAAACACTCAGACTCCACAAGAACAGTTATCGCCGAAGCCGCTTGCGGCCGAGGCAAGATAATCTTGAGGTCGTTAAAAAGTTTCGCGGCCATGGCATACACACTATTTTTCGTGCAATCGTTAAAATTATTAAAATAGATAGTTGTAAATAAATATATTATTGCTCTAAAATCAACAGCAGTTCAATTTATTTAACAATATCACCGTGTGCTATGGAAATGATATGTTTCAATATATACAAAATAGACAGTTCTTGTCAAAACGCAAAATGTCTGATACTGATAGCGATATTTCAGTACCTTCCACTCCTGAACTCAAAAGCGTTGTAAATTCGGCGCTTTCCGTTTTAATACCCGAAAAATCTAAACGGCAGTACGAAAAATGTTACGGCGAGTTTAAAGATTGGTGTGACAAACAGAATGTTAAGACGATGTCTGAAAACATTTTTGAAAGTGACGTTTGGTTTCGCGGCCGTTGCTATGGGTAACGGCCGCGAAATTAAATTTCGCGGACTGTGCTGAGAACGCGAAATACTGACTTCGCGTGCGATTGCACGAAAAATTATTTTTTTCCAGTCTTTGTTCTTCCTTGGGTCCAGATCTCGTTGAGTCAATACTTGCTTTTGTTTAATTTCAATAGAAAGACCCATAAAAACTTCCAACTTATAAATTTATTAAGTAAACTTTGTTTAAGGTAACAAATCAAATATAAAATCAAAATATTGTGAAAGAAAGGTGCGTTCTCCTTGTAACTACTAAACGGCTGAACCGATTTTGATGAATTTTCGGTCGTTAGATTCGTCTTGATACTGCAAGTGAAAGGTATACAAATCTTTATTTCCATAGACTTTGCAGTATTGGATAATGTCAAAATAAGTTTACAGTAAAAATAAACACAAATAATTTTTAGAATATAAATAATACAAACAAATTTTACAAACAAACAAAAAAGACAGCAAAGTTGCAATTAACAAAATCATTAATAGAAAAAAATGAATTTTTAATTAAAATAACTTTCAGAGTATTTTTGAATTTACGATTATTTGAGATTTTCTTTAATTCAATTGGCAGTTTGTTGTATAATTTAATTTGTAGCACGATAGGACTGTTGGCTACCTTAGTCAATTTGTGCTTGGGTAAGGCCAAAACCATGCTTACTCTAAGACAATATTGATTGTTTCTAGAAACTAGATAGATAGGTTATTTTTGACGTGCATTATTGACGCAAGAATGAACAGGGAGGGAAATGTTAGTAGATTTAACTCAGGGAATAATTTTTTACAAGAATAGGAATAGGGTTTAAATGACATAATTCTAATATTCTCTTTTGAGCTCTGAAGACCTCATCAGCCCTAGCACAGTTGCCCCAGCATAAGGTGGCATAAGAAAGGCAAGATTGAACATATCCAAAATAATATAGTAATAAAAGATTAGCGTCTACTTTCTCCCTAAGCTGCCAAAGAACGTAAGTATAAGGTAAAACATAATTTAAATCGGTGTCACTGTGACGACTTGTCTGATCTAGTCTACAACAACTTTTCTTAAGATTCCTAAATAGAATATCATCGTTTGCAATTGCAACCATGAAATATAATTTACTGAACTTACCTAACTGCACACTAAATTCACTCCGAACGGTATAAACTCTTTTTAAAACATTTATGTCAAGACTCAAGACTGAGCCCTCAAACCTAGAATGTGCATAATATTAGCACGCAATCAGTAGTTCTTGGGGGTGGGGGTGGCGCTGCCTGCGTTTTATATTTTCAACAACATTCATAGATCCATAACTGAGAAAAGTCTTAGTGCTTATGGTGGATTTATGCAGCAGTCTTAAGTCATAAGGAAGAATATTCGTTAATGATTGGTTGGAATAAACGGACCAACCAATCATTGACGAATATGCTTTCTTATGACTTATGACTGCTGCATAAATCCACCATTAGTACTCCCGAAAAGTGATTACTAAGCACTAAGCCTTTTCGTAAAATGCTCGAGGCACTAAGCACTGAATCCAAAAAGTGCTCGGGAGCACAGTGCTTACGAGCAATAAAATGCTTTAAACACTTTCACGAACTCTAAGCACAGTGCTTTGAGACAGCTCTGGAAACTATAATTTTCTTCATTTCGATTAGCATTTATATGTATCTTCTATGAAATATAAAGGCATTTAAATCACTGTTGTCTTTTTCTTCCAACTACAAGTCGATGTAATCAAAAATTGATTTTGTTTCATGTTTTTGTCTTTAAGGTTCATGTAAACCCATGAAAAAATTAACGGCAAGTTTAAAAATTCTGAAAAAAATTCGAGTTATTCTGGCATTCAAATTGAATAGTTAGAGAGATGTAGAAGAAAATCTGATGAACAGTTTTCGAGAAAAAAAATAAAGACCTAATTTTTGGAGGTTTTTTTAAGTTTTCTCAAAAACCATTCACCAGATTCCATTTCAAATATCATTACATATTAATGTCAAGGTAAAAGATATTCACGATTTTTTTCAGAATTTTTAACGTTCTCTCACAATTAAAAAAAATTCTGAAATTCTTGTTATAAAATCAAAGACAGTTGAGAAGAATCGCTTTTGCAAGTGATATTTATATGAAATTTAGAAGACTGAACATTGAGGAACTATTCATACTAATTTTCGGACATAAAATCAAACGATTTATATTTTTAATAGTAATTTTTAAAATCTCGGACAAAAAACGGTAAATCGATCCAGTAAATGATTCCTCTGTAGTACATGAACGGAAATACAATAGTTATTTTTGTATCTAGTGCGCGAAATGCTACTTTGGTGATCGAGAACTGATTTTTTTTAACGAGGCGCAGCCGAGTTAAAAAATAGTCGAGATTACCAAAGTATTTCGCGCATGAGATGCAAACAAAATTTTTTCTACAAACGTCAAAAATATTGTTCTAAAATAAGTAATAACTATGAAAAATAGTAATGAACTGGCTTAAATAATTTTTCCAAATCAAGTAATTACTGTAACTATGGAAATAAAATGGCATTTGTTGACAATTATTTCAAAGTGACAGTTCTTGATAATTATTTTGGAGTGACTTTTTATTCGCGTCAATTTCGTGCGTGATATTTATTATTGTAAAAGAATGGAAATTTCGAGCGACGATGAACTAAGCAGTACCCCACCTAACTTGATAGATGCGGCCAATTCCGTAATTTCCAACCTTTTACCGGAGAAATCGAGGCGGCAGTATGAAAATGCATATCAGCAATTTAAAGAGTGGTGTGAAGCAAATAAAGCCAGAAAAATATCTCTCACAATTTGAAAGCCTTAAGCTGGATTTATAAACTTGCCGTTCGCCGTTGGAGTTGGCGTTCGCGCTGGCGTTCCCAATTAAAAGTACAGAAACCATAAGATCATTTATATCTACCGTCGGCGTTGCCGTTCGCCGTTGGGCTGACGTTCAAGTTAAATGCATTTTAAGTCGGACGCCAGCGCGAACGCCAACTCCAACGGCGAACGGCAAGTTTATAAATCCAGCTTAAATTATTGTTCTACATTAATAAATAAACGATTTCTTGTTTTTTGCTTGATTGAGGAGTTGAGGACCATATAGGTTAGAATATGAAAATCCCATATAGTTTACATGCAGTGTGCGAAATATATTTCGCACATTACTTCGCGCACGGTGTCATGGTAACGAATGAAAATGAAAAAAAGTGCCACTTCGCATACTGTTGTCAATGCGCGAACCTTGTCATTTTTTGACGTTTGTAGAAAAAAATAGTTCTGCTACTGTCCACAAGGTATTGCATATAATTATTGTCACTGTCATATTCACTGTACAGCGTTGCCAATAGTTCTATAGAGCGGTAACCGATGTAATTTGTTTAACTTTTCGAAAATGAAAGTTACGTCGATAGGGGTTTGTCAGTTCATCAGTTGGATGTTGGATTGGTCCGCCTAAAGCCTTGGAGTCCTTGGACACAATTGAAGAATTATGTAAGTGATGAGTTTTATGTTTTGGGATTTAAAATATCAGTTCTGGAAATGAAACAGGAAGCAAAACAGAATTGAATAATAATAATAATAATAATAATCGTAATAGCGTCTTTATTGTCCATTCCAGTTGTTTTTGAGTAACATTATTTTATGAACATAAAAAATAACGGCATAATAGGCGGAGTTCAGCTTACAAAAATGAAAAATAATGATAAAAATAAATGATAGTGCTTTGTTCATATTAGCTGCTCTTTTTGAATTTTACCAACAATATTGTTGTTTTTGCTAAAAGTAAATCTAATCTAAGCAAGATCAAGGACGGACTGACTATATCTATAACAAACCCATGGGCACTGCAACCCCGAATATCAGAAAAACAAACGAAATGAATACAATAAATAATATACAAGTGAACCGGAAAAAAGCGACAATATAAATATTCTCAAGATCTCCTCCCACAGGAAAACCGACTGCACAGGCATCATGGATAAACCAAAATCTAAGAAAAATAATGAACCAGCTTTAAAGAAAATGGTCCCCATCTTTGGAAACACTGAAAACAATTCAAAAGGTAACCCCTTTTAGAACAAAAGGAGGTCTCTATCCATGGTAAGCCAGGATGTTCTGCAAATAAACTGAAATTTGCAGACAAGGAAGATACATCACTGTTTCTGAAAAATGTAGTACATGTAGTACACCTATTACAAAACTGAAGACTACGCAAATTTTCAGAAACTTGCAGACATGATTCGGCACGGGCGTAAGTTCGAAAAATGGGGCCTCCATCCAATACAAATCTGAGGACGCCAGCAAATTTCCTGAAATTTTCAAACAGGACACAGCAAGGAACACTGAATTCGAATAATGAAGTCTCCGAGGTCTCCACCCAACAAAAACCAGAGGCACTGCAACTCTCACCAAATTCACCAGACGGTGCGATCTTTTTTCATTTTCAGATGTGAAAGTCTGAATGATTGAGGCTCGTTTCGGCTGAGAATAATCCTCCACGATTCACTGTTGCGTTAAAAATTAACAGTGCTGCTCCTAAAGTGGCGTATGGAGTTGGTAACAATGCCTAACCAGAACACATGGCTAATGACCATAGCAGTCGATGCCAAAACACCAAGATAAAAAATCCTGTGAGCTATTTCGCAGTACTCCGAATAATGTTGAGATTTGGCAAAATTGCATTAGCACTAGGGTTTACCGTTGCAGAAAACTGTAATTCATATGGAAATATTATAAAAGATCACTGTAAGTATGGTATGAAAAACATGTCTTGTCAGTGCCATCTTACAGTTCAGAAACGCGAAATATTTGACTTTACATGAACCTTAAATAACGAATAAGGAATTATGAGTTCCGTGCACATCAACAAATATTAGTCACCTGCACGAAGTTGTGAATAAATTATTCATGAGGTGACTGATATTGACAAATGAATACAAGAAAAACCTGTTGAAAGAGAAAAATTACATTTAGTCCATTATTCATGTTTCTATAAAAGCTATTCCAAATGGGAGACAGAATATATTAAAGTTAAAAACTTTTACAAGAGACTAGAAATGGATTTTGAAATGAGTGAAACTATATTATCATATTTGTTTCGTTTGATACATTCTCTGAAAATATTTCATTTGAATATTTGTGAAAGCTCTATAGGATACAAATGGCACGGTAGATATTTTCCAGTGAAAGAGGAAATAAAAATAACTCTGTTTGCAAGGAAGTAATATTATCGACAGTCATTTCTTCTATAAGTTGATATTACCATGTATGAACCATTTTTCCTAATTGAAAGCATGCTTATCTATCTGAAGGAGTCACAGGGATAATAATAATAGCAATAATAATAATTTATTCACCTTTTGACTCAATAAATATAGGTAACATACAAAAATATGGAATGGAATAAATTGTTGACCCTACAATAGATTAAATCTGTACGTAGGGCATGACAGAGTATAGGTACGGTTAATTCAGATTACTTAGAGTGATCACATATTTATACAAACATTTAACCAAGGACAGTATAAAGGTAAGAAATTGACAGTAAAAATTAAAACATTAAAAATGTAAAATAGTGAATAAAATATAGCGTATATTCTCAAAACTAAATAAAAGTCGAATCACATAATAAAGTAACCATTACAACTTAATCTCTATTGCCTCCACAACCACACCGAGAATTTCAACAGAAAAGAAGAAGCTGTTAACCTCAACCGAATATGGAGTCCCATTCTTAGAAATTCCAGAGTAACAAAAGAAAACTACGACATTGAGACAGCAGGCAAAATGGTGTCAATTAATGTTATCGAAAGTATGCTTAACCTAGATACGAGAATAAGTAATTCTGAAAGAACAAAGGATATCAACGACATTAAGCCGACAGGTAGAAAGGGGTCAATTAGGGTTAGTGAGAATGTACCAAATCCAGATACGGTGATGAACGAACAAGACTACCTAAATCAGAATCAATACAATCTTCGCAGACGGAATCTCCAGTCATCTGAGATTATTCATGATGTATAAGCCTCTGAAGAAGCTAGCCACTCGCGCTAGCGAAACGTTAGGAAGAAATTCCAAAAAAACGACGGCCTTCAAACACGAGTGAAAATTGTGACACTGAACACTTCGGCCGCGAAAGCCTTAACCATTTTGTCATACGAGGATGTATTGATATCTAGTTAGCCTAGACCAGTTCCCTGCATAAACAAAATATTGCGTTACCATAGCAACGAACAATAACTTAATAGAAGTGTCAGTGTAAAGTTTGACGTCAAAAAAGTAAACCAGAGTTACGCAATAAATTAAAAGAGAAAATATGTCCACCGAAATTGTGAAAATTGGAGTATCGAGCCATCATCAAGTACCTGTATTCAAAAGGGTTAAGAGGTAAGCAGATTTATGAAGATATGCTTAATACCCTTGGTGATCAATGTCCTTCGTATGCGATCGTGAAAAATTAGACTGCAAGCTTCAAAAGAGGTAAATTTTCCATTGAAGATGATGACCGATCGGGAAGGCCAGTTTCTGTGTCAGTCTCCGAAAATATCGATGCAGTTCATGACATGATTTTAACAGACCGTCGAATTGGGCTAAAACGGATATCTGAAGCACTGAATATTCCATACGAACGCGTTCATCATATAGTTGACGTCAATTTGGACATGAGAAAAATTGCTGCAAAATGTATCCCCAAATGTTTGAATGTTGACCAAAAGCGTGCAAGGGTAGTAGCATCGCGTTCGATCTGTGCTCGATTTGAAAACGATGTAGACTTCTTAAACCGAATTGTTACTATGGATGAGACTTGTGTACATTTCTACGATCCAGAAACAAAGCAACAATCGATGGAATGGCGACACTCCGGTTCTCCAAGACCTAAGAAGTTTCGTGTACAAAAATCTGCTGGAAAAGTTCTTTCTTCAGTTTTTTGGGATTGCCATAGAGTAATCATGGTTGATTTTTTGGATAAGAGTAGAACAATAACTGGAGATTACTATTCGACATTACTGACCACTCTACGGGAAAAAATTAAAGAGAAAAGACGCGGAAAGCTATCCAAAGGTGTTTTGTTTTTGCAGGACGACGCCCCTGCACACAAATCTCATGATGCCATGCAAAAAATTCGTGATTTAGGGTTTGAATTACTAGAACACCCCCTTTATTCACCAGATTTGGCTCCGTCTGACTATCATCTCTTTCCTCAACTGAAAAAAAGTTTAAAAGGTCGTAAATTTTCTTCCAACGAGGAGGTAATAAAAGCTGTGGAGGTCTGTTTTGCAGAGCAAGAAGAAACATTTTTTTTGAAAGGTCTAGAGACGTTGCAGGTTCGCTGTAATAAATGTATCCAATCAAGAGGAGAATATGTTGAGTAATAAAATATTTTGACATTGAAATTTTGTTTGGTTCTATAGTAGGCAAATAATTTTTCCATTTATCCTCGTATGTGTATGTAGTAGTAATAGAAGTAGTAATAGTAGTAATTTATTTTGATGCAACAGACACTACAGTGTATAGCATAAGTCACGAAAGAAGGTAGGTACAACATAATTAAAATCGCAGAATATCTCTAAGATGAAATAAAATAGAGATTCCTTAAAATAAAAGTACATGGATAAAATCTGACACATGAGTCGAACAAAGTACACAAATACAAAATACAGCTTCAATACGAAATCAATGTTAATATAAATTATTTTTAAAAACACTTAAGACAATCGCATAGTAAAAGCTGTGTCGATTCCTATGAACAATACAATACAAAATTTATATATTATACATACATATACACATATATATATATATATTATTTTACACAAATATATAAAACACACACACACACACACCCCTACATAATGCATACTTCTAGTAGGTCAACATTTTACAAAACATAGATATATGTAGAAAATGAAAATGGAATATAAAATTCAACATTTATGGTTTTGCACACTCAAAAAAAATAATCTTGCAAAAAGCATGGCGAGCATGATCAAAATTTCATAGAAAAACGCCTGACATGTTCAGTAAACTCAGAAACCGAATAGAAACAATGTTTCAGAAGAAATTTTTTTATTTTTTTCTTGAATAAAAGTGAATTTAGAGTCTTTATTTCTGTTGGTAACATATTATAAAGATTGTAGTCCAAAGAATTCTTCTGGGAAACAGAAAGCCGGTATTTTGGTAACCTAATGAAATTTGCTTGTCTTGTACCGTAGCTATGTATCTGAGATTGTCTAGTCAACCTACTAGTTTGTTCATGTATTTCTCTCAGAGAATGTTCGATATATATTGACGGAAGCGGTAGTATTCTGAATTGAACAAAGAGAGGCCGACAGTGTTCTCTGAAACCACAGTTTGCCAGAATTCTCAGAGCTTTTGTTTGTTGTCGAAAAATTTCTGCAGATCTAGAGGAGTCTCCCCAAATGACAACGCCATATGTTATATGTGCATGAAATAATGCAAAATACGTACTTTTCAGAGTTTCAGTATTGACGTATGATTTGAGCTGACGTAGTAGGAACAAAGTTCTCGAAAGTTTTTGTTTCATTTGCTCGATATGATGATTCCAGTTAAGTCTGTCATCGATCGTTAAACCCAGCAGCTTAACACATTTGTTTTCGAATACAGAAGACTTGGTAGAAAAAGTTAATTTTTGGGTTTTAGTATCATTTAGCTGTAATCTGTTTACTTGGTACCAGTGCTTTGCTTTTTCTTGAATATCAAGCGACAGAGTTTCTAATTGTACAAGGTCATTGTGAGAACAAATCAACGTAGTATCGTCGGCAAAGAGGGTACACTTACTGGGCAATAGGAATTGGTGTAGATCGTTAACATATATTATAAAAAGTAGAGGGCCAAGTACTGAACCTTGTGGTACGCCATGTAAAATATTTTTCATCTCTGATGTAACATTTTTGACTACAACAGCTTGGGAACGATTTTTCAGATAAGAATCTATGAGATTTAGGGATACCCGTCTTACTCCATAATAATTCAACATTTCAAGAAGAATGTCATGAGAGACACAGTCGAAAGCTTTGGCCAGATCGCACAACAACACAGATGTGTGATGGCCACCCTCCATTGCCTCGACAATGCCACTCACAACATTCATCACTGCTCGAGATGTTGAACAGTTTTTCCGAAAACCATATTGGGATTCATGGAAAAATCCATTCAATTCGAAGTAATTAGCCAGTCTTGTCTTAATCAATTTCTCCAGAATTTTGGAAAATATGCAAATTATAGATATTGGTCTATAGTTGTCAACCAATGTTTTGTCACCTTTTTTTATGAAGAGGTATAACTTTGGTGTATTTCAATACATCAGGAAAAACACCTGTCGAAAAGATCAAATTAATGAACTCGGCTAATGGTAGCAAAATAATGTCGATAGTATCTTTCAAGATTTTACTGTTTAAACTTTCAAGGATTTAACGGTGTCAAGTGTTTAGGACGCCATACAATATTTATTGTGTTCTGTTATGTATATTTTTTTATATTTACTCATCTATATTTATATGTTTATTCATTTCATGCGACAGCATCCAAATCTGACTGACTCTTTCTTATACAATGTATATTGTATCAAAAGAAATAAAGTGATTTGATTTGACTTAGTTATCTTTGGTCAATGTTTCAATTCGGGAAACACTCGCTCGATTCATTTTCGAAACTCTGTCACACTTCAAATGAATAGTAAAAGTAAAATCGCTACTGCCCTACATGCGAATATTCAGTCGTGAAATTCGGAACGGTACGCCTCTGATTGAAAATCACCACGCGCTCTATATTAGGATAGAGCTTTAGCTTTACTGCAACACCTCCTTCACTCTTTCTAGCCCGATCGATATCAATCATCTCAATCCGGATAAAAGGTTCTATTTTGATCTCAAAAAGATTAAACGTCCGACTTGGATGGCCTTAAGTATCGTTTGTTGGCGCTTCGAAGTGTTCGGTGTTCTCCAATCCTTTGAAACCGATATCGTTCGCAGGGTGTGGTGTCAAACTAATTTTTATGACTCGATAAAAAAGCGATGTTTGAGGAGAACGAATAATTCTGATTTCTTTTTCAGATCTTTTATGAGAGTTGTAAATGGTGTGCCATCATGAGAAACTCTGGTTCCCTTTCTCTCTCGATTCAATTTTGCTGATACGTTAGGGTCCTAATTGAAACGTCCAAAATACGAAAAAAGTTCAATAGGTTTAAAACTCATGTTATCAATTGATCTATACAGGGTGACTAAGGGTTAATCCGCCAAATGTTTAGGGTCGGTTTTTTGGGTAATAAGGTTTTCTTTTCCTATAATTCATGTGTCCTAACTTGCTCGATTTCGAGATTCAGGTGATCAAAGTTCCTTGGCCAGCTCGATCTCCTGACTCAACTCATATAGATTTTTGAATAGGGCACGACGAAAACCAAAGTTTGTGATTGCCATAAGCGAGAAAATGCATCACCAACCTATATCTTTACACGATCGCGCCTCTATTTCAACCCTTCAAGTACGTGGAAACCTTATGGCTTTGGTTTTTCACTATAAGATTGTTATACCTATTCATGTGTTAGAATGCCATAAACGAGAAAATCAAAATAAAAACATTTTTTTTCTGCAAAAGGAAAATGAATTTTCTATATGCCTAGCACACGTCCGATCGCTAAATTTCCATTTTTTGGGCTCAACACTGACATAATTTCCAGAAAAGGGAAAATGAGTCAGCAAAATCTGTCGTTATCTGACAGTCTATAATTATCAAACCAGAACTAGTCCTGGGCATTTAGATCAAAATCAGCCGGAATAACTAAATTTGGCCGTCACACAGATATCGAGATGCGGTTTTCTGCATTGTGTTCAGGAAGGTCACAGCAAATGAGTCCATAGGGTGTGGTTTCTCGCTTTTTTGAAAAATGCTTTCTGGGCCGGAAAATGCATTTTCCAATTGCATCACTACTTGCACCATTACAGGAACGACTGGAAACTCGGAAAAATCGCTCGGAAATTGTTACTCGGGGGTTGTCGGGGCTGCCGAACTCGATTCTGGCATTAGAATCACCCGGGGGTGCACGAGGGTGGCTCTGTGGGGGTGCGCGGGGAGTGAATTGGGGGAGAAATGGCAGCGTACATGAAACTCGCTCCAAACTCGTTACTTGGGGGTTTTCTGGGATGTCGAATTCAAGTCTGGCATTGGAATTCCTCGGGGGCGGCTCCATGGGGGTTGCGGGGGTGGTCAATTGGGGGAGAAAAGGCAGCGTGCAAGAAAATCGATCCAAACTCGTTACTCGGGGGTTTTCGGGGATGCCGAATTCAATTCTGGCATTGGAATTCCTCGGGGGTGGGTCCCTGGGGGTTGCGGGGGTGGTCAATTGGGGGAGAAACGGCAGCGTGCATGAAAATCCAAACTCGCTACTCGGGGGGTTTTTGGGGATGCAAAATTCAATTCTGACATTGGAATTACCCGGGGGTGCACAAGGGTGACTCTGTAGGGGTGCGCGGGGGTGGAATTGGGGAGAAATGGCAGCGTGCATGAAAATCGATCCAAACTCGCTACTCGGGGGTTTTCGGGGATGCCGAATTCAATTCTGGCATCGGACATCCCCGCAGGCCTTTGGGGTCCCCCAGGTCCGCCAGGCTGTGACCCAAGATGCGTGTAGGTAATTTCAATGCCACAATTGAATTCGGCATCCCCGAAAACCCCCGAGTAGCGAGTTTGGATCGATTTTCATGCACGCTGCCATTTCTCCCCAATTCCAACCCCGCGCACCCCCACAGAGCCACCCCCGGGTAATTCCAATGCCAGAATTGAATTTTGCATCTCCGAAAACCCCCCGATTAGCAAGTTTCGATCGATTTTCATGCACGCTGCTGTTTCTTCCCCAATTGACCACCCCCGCAACCCCCATGGGGCCGCCCCCGAGGAATTCCAATGCCAGAATTGAATTCGGCATCCCCGAAAACCCCCGAGTAACGAGTTTGGAGCGAGTTTCATATACGCTGCCATTTCTCCCTCAATTCACCCCCCGCGCACCCCCACAGAGCCACCCTCGTGCACCCCCGGGTGATTTTAATGCCAGAATCGAGTTCGGCAGCCCCGACAAGTCCCGAGTAACAATTTCCGAGCGATTTTTCCGAGTTTCCAGTCGTTCCTGTAATGGTGCAAGTAGTGATGCAATTGGAAAATGCATTTTCCGGCCCAGGAAGCATTTTTCAAAAAAGCGAGAAACCACACCCTATAGACTCATTTGCTGTGACCTTCCTGAACACAATGCAGAAAACCGCATCTCGATATCTGTGTGACGGCCAAATTTAGTTATTTTTTTCTATCTTCCCTGGACTAAACCACAAATTTCAAGAAACTGGAACCTTCGCCATTCTTTAGCTAACCTCCAAGTCCAATGATAAGACCAAAGAATATCTACAATACTGAACAAGAAGCGACACTCTTGTCGGCGCCTTTGATGTTCGGTGGGTAATTATTGATGACCTCCGCCATTTTGTTGGGGTGCTGAAGGTCGGGACACAGGAAAAAATTCATCACATTGAACGACAGAAGCTGCCTCCGCGTACCGTAGGAAGCGTTGCGAAATGAAAAGAAATATATTTGGTATGATTTAAGATTAGCTGATTTACTCATTTAATTATCATACAAGAAAGGGTTGAAATTTTTCAAGCACAGATGTTGTTAATAATTACTTAAATAATAATGCAAACACAGAACACAACTATGTCATAGCACAGAACATAATAATTCTGACAGTTGACAATGGCAACAATGAATCAGCTGCATCGACATAACCTTGTTAATGATCAGCTGTTCAACATTCGCCATTTTGCCAGTAAACATGCGCACTAGAAAACGATTTTCCCCCACCACTGCCACTGTCGCTTCTTGTTCAGTATTGTAGATATTCTTTGATAAGACCATATCTTTATGCAGATGAGGGTTGGAAAACGTAAATAAACGAGGAAATATACAAATTTTGTTTTACAAAGTAATACATTGCTTTAGAGCGAGATAAATTGGTGGACTGAGCCGAAGGCGAGGTCCACAAGTGGAGCGAGTGTGCAATTGGTTTTCAAATGAATTTTTCACGAAATACTCTATACGGCTCTAAATGAAACCATACAAATCTTATTTTCGCAGAATCCGGCATTTTCTTCAACAAACTTTGGAAACAACCATTTTTTGAAATTTCCTATCACCAAGACCATATGGAAAAAAAACTCCGAAAGCTCTGAAATCTGACAAAAATCGTCTGCTTCTATAATGGAGAAAACTGAAGAAGAAACAATCAAGAAAATCTACCGTCAAGAATCAGAGAACAGGATGGAATGGGCATACAGAAAGAAAGTAAAATTAGTGCATAAATTAGTAATAATAGAGAGAGAAGAATAAAATGAAAGCAATAAGTAGAGTACGATGTGAAAAGACTCTGTGCACTATAGGATAGACTGAGGCAGCGAATAATAGAAAGAAATAGAAAAAAATGTATGAAAAGATTGCAGCACCACAATCAGAGTAGTTTTTATTCATTATTTCAATTTTAACAAACAATTGTTCAAACAAGGTCTTTACCAGTTTAACAATTACCATTTTTTTACTCGGTTCATTGAACCTGTAACTTCGCCATTTAATAGCAACTCTCCTAAATAATTCAAGTTTTGATCGAAAGACAATTTGTTTCAAGGGAAGAGCGGTAGAGGAATACTTTCGAGTAGATAGTACTTTTATTGATGGAAAGTTTGATTTTGTGGAATAAATTCGTTTTCTTGGGATTTTAACGTTTCACAGTTCTAAAATTGAGAAATGTAAAAAATCATGAAAATGTGTACCAGATTGAATGGGATAAACCTCACTTCATTTTGAGGCTAAACATTCCAATAAACATATCCTCTAAGTTATTCAACATACCTACAGAGTTAGAAAGTTTGGCAGCAAATGGTTTGAAATTTTAATGTTTTTTGGGTTAAAATTTCGAAACTATGATATTAGATGTCAGGCGTCTTTAAAAAAAAAATCGGCAACTTCTAGATAAGAGTAATTGATCCCAAAGATTTCTGTCTTCTTCGATTAAACCTCTCAACCCGGAGATTCGGAGTGTCTTCCTCTGCTCGCTAGGTGGAGCGGCCTAGACACTGCTTTCATGTCGTGAACCAAAATTGACTAATCAGCGGAGTGTGTATTGGTTTGGACAGGGAACAGATGGCTTCAGTGCTTTCTGTGTTGACCTGCCCTTGCACTGATGAGAGTCAACAACCTCGAAACTAGTCTGCAGGTGGTCACCCCGTCCAAATCAAAACATAATTCTGCTGGTCTTTTTTGTAGTTAATATTGGGAATTGTTTGAAACTCAGAAAGACAGTTTAACACATCATGTTGCAACTGTGATTACCATATTGCTCTATTTTTGGCTCATTAGCCTTTAGTTCAAATACATTGGCAGTAGTAATTTCAACTTTGTCATCATAACTTGAAACCATTGATAACGAACAGTCGCTGCCGACCGATGATGAACCCTTTATTCCCATATACACCTATTAAGTAGGCTTATTAAGGCAAGTACCTGATAGAAAACAACTACTCCCCTGGCTAAGACCACGACGGGTATTGAATTAAATCTAACAGATACTTGTGCAACGTTCCTCAAAATATCAGAGGACGCAACTGCCTGTGCCCTCTGTGATTTGGTCACCGCAATAAAGAATGGTTATATTCAAATTTACTATCATTCAATGTCTATAAAACGAATATACTAAGCCTCCGTTGTGAGCTACCTGTACTATTACTTGGCAATAATACTATGGAAAGTAAAGAAACTACTAAATTTCTTTGACTTCAGATTGATGCCACATTGAAATTCGATACACACATTTCAAAACTTAGCAAAAAGCTCGCTTCGAGATGCTATACAATGCGAATTATTTCCAACAATTTGGGATTTACTGCTACCAAGTCAGCATATTATGCCCTTATTGAATCGTATCTAAGCTATGGCATTGCTTTCTGGGGAAACCGTAGCAAAACACTTTTTAAAATAATCTTCACTCTACAGAAAAGACCCGTTAGCTATTTGTGTAAAGCAAAATTCAGGGAATCTTGTAGGCCTTTGTTTGCACGTCAAGGTATTCACTCTCACTTCACTTTTTATTGTCGAATCAGTCAGTCTAATTCAAAAAAATAGAATTAAATTTAAAAATAACTCATCAGATCATATAACAAATCGTTCTTGGAATCTTAATCCTTAGAACACAACAATTCTTCGATATTCCCATCATTCCAAACTATTATAAGATTCAAATCCATAATAATTAAATCCTAAAATTTCCTGAAAGGTTAGGAATTACGGAGTACCTTCTGTGAGGAGTATGTTCAATAATAAAATTGTTATACTTTTTAGTCCATGTTGGAAGTGAAGCGTGTCTTTAGTTTTTTAAAATATAAATTAATCTTTCGACTAAAAAATCGACATCTTATTATTATTATTATTTAGAAACATGGAACAAAAACATTGAATTTGTGTATTGTCACCAGGTCTTGACAAGTGTGCACAATTTTGAATTTTTTCGCTGGTATTATTTACCCATCATTATTACCATTATTATTGTTATTATTAAGTCCTATGGAACAAAATTATCAAATTTGTTTATTGTCACCAAGTCTTGATAAGTGTACAATATTTTCATTTTTTTTCTGGTATTATTTACCCATTATTATTATTATCGAGGACTATGGGACAAAATTATTAAATTTGTGTTTTGTCACCTGATTCTCACTTCTCGATATGGAACATGAGAATCGCCAATTTTGTTTATTCCACACGACAGCTGTCGAGTCGAGAGATAAGAATCCCGCTGCAGGTCTTAATAAGTGTGCAAAATTTTAAAGTGGGTAAAAATCGAGTCCAAAGGAGTCGGTTACAAACATACAGGTAATATAAAGCGTGTAAAAAAGGCACAGGCACTTGCGTGATTTTATTGTCATGATACCTAAAATGCTGTTTGAATGGTTTATGTCAATATTGTAAGTTGGGTCCTGTCTATTGCACCGCAATTATTTCGAATCCAGCCCTGACTTTTACCGCGAAATGGCGTCTTGAAGGTTACGGATTTATTTTTTCAACGAAGGGCTGAGTTTGTTAGCTGTGTATTTATCCAAGCTGTGTCCAAATCATTACACACTTCGCTGCTTGGTCAACTCTGGTTCACGCGATAAAGCGGTCTCTAGGCCGCTCCACCTAGCGAGCAGAGGAAGAACACTCCGAATCTCCGGGTTGAGAGATTTATGTGAAGAAAACTTTGGAGATCGCTTAATAACCAATAGTCGTTGCCGACCGATGATGAACCCTTTACTCCCATATACACCTACTAAGTAGGCTTATTAAGGCAAGTATCTGACAGAAAACAACTACTCCCCTGGCTAAGACCACGACGGGTATTGAATTAAATCTAACAGATACTTGTGCAACGTTCCTCAAAATATCATAGGACGCAACTGCAAGTGCCCTCTGTGACCAAACAGCAGAATTATGTTTTGATTTGGACAGGGTGACCACCTGCAGACTAGTTTCGAGGTTGTTGCCTCTTATCAGTGCAAAGGGTAGGTCAACACAGACAGCACTGAAGCCATCTGTCCAAATCACAGCTTAGGTAAATACACAGCTGTAAAACTCCCTATGGAGGGGGTAGTTCGCGCAGATGTTCGCGCACCTCCCACCGTCGCGGTAAAACCTATCAAAACAGTGGTGTATGTTTGGATTTATCATCTGCAAATTTAATCGCTCCAGTGCCGTAGTTGTGTCGAGTGTTATTTGCCGGTGTTTTTACTTTGTATGTTACAAGTTGCAATTCTTTCCGATCTTTGGGATTCTTGGTGTGTTACAGTCATTAGAAGTCCTTATATATTTATTTTAAAGCCCATGAGAATTCGAAAGGAAGTTGATTTGGTAATTTGAATGATCCAAATGATAGTTTTGTCACTTTCATCAGTGACATTGAAAGCATTTTCCAAGAAAAACTAGATACATTCATTTTTAAACTATTAGTATGCCTTTAATCTTTTTAATATAGCAAATACACTTCCTTTTTCACATCCGTGTGACAATTTTCCCAAAGAATTTGTGATAAAATTATATTTGAGGGTTCGGTTGTACTATACTTAAAAGTACCTATATCAACAGAAATCTCAAGGACCAAAAAAATATTAGAAGCAAAGCCTAAAAAATTATAATTTTATTTTTTAAACACGGGATTTTATACATATGCACTAGAAAGGAACAAAAAATGTGTTCATTGTTTGACCTAGGTTGTTCTATGAGTAACAAATTCAGAAGATCACCCATGTTATAGCCGCGGTGAGCTTTTGAATCTGTTACTCGCAGAATAACCTATGCCAAACAATGAAAATTAATAATTTCATCATTTTTAGTGCATTTTGTTTGGAAGCTTTTTTTTTATTTATATTTGAGACACACACAGACACCGGGACAGATGACACTAAATAAAATCTTGTAAAAAGCACAATCAAATAGAGGAATAACATATATTTATCTTTAATTCAAACTATTGAGTCCTACGAAATTGATACGGCAAGAAAAATATTTGTTAGATACTGGTATATACACATTTAGTTTTCTGTGCGAATTCGTAATGTGTTCAAATTTATTGTGGAATTCAGTATAGTAAACAAATCGTTCTTGGAATCTTAATCCTTAGAACACAACAATTCTTCGATATTCCCATCATTCCAAACTATTATAAGATTCAAATCCATAATAATTAAATCCTAAAATTTCCTGAAAGGTTAGGAATTACGGAGTACCTTCTGTGAGGAGTATGTTCAATAATAAAATTGTTATACTTTTTAGTCCATGTTGGAAGTGAAGCGTGTCTTTAGTTTTTTAAAATATAAATTAATCTTTCGACTAAAAAATCGACATCTTATTATTATTATTATTTAGAAACATGGAACAAAAACATTGAATTTGTGTATTGTCACCAGGTCTTGACAAGTGTGCACAATTTTGAATTTTTTCGCTGGTATTATTTACCCATCATTATTACCATTATTATTGTTATTATTAAGTCCTATGGAACAAAATTATCAAATTTGTTTATTGTCACCAAGTCTTGATAAGTGTACAATATTTTCATTTTTTTTCTGGTATTATTTACCCATTATTATTATTATCGAGGACTATGGGACAAAATTATTAAATTTGTGTTTTGTCACCTGATTCTCACTTCTCGATATGGAACATGAGAATCGCCAATTTTGTTTATTCCACACGACAGCTGTCGAGTCGAGAGATAAGAATCCCGCTGCAGGTCTTAATAAGTGTGCAAAATTTCAAAGTGGGTAAAAATCGAGTCCAAAGGAGTCGGTTACAAATATACAGGTAATATAAAGCGTGTAAAAAAGGCACAGGCACATGCGTGATTTTATTGTCATGATACCTAAAATGCTGTTTGAATGGTTTATGTCAATATTGTAAGTTGGGTCCTGTCTATTGCACCGCAATTATTTCGAATCCAGCCCTGACATTTACCGCAAAATGGCGTCTTTAAGGTTACGGATTTATTTTTTCAACGAAGGGCTGAGTTTGTTAGCTGTGTATTTATCCAAGCTGTGTCCAAATCATTACACACTTCGCTGCTTGGTCAACTCTGGTTCACGCGATAAAGCGGTCTCTAGGCCGCTCCACCTAGCGAGCAGAGAAAGAACACTCCGAATCTCCGGGTTGAGAGATTTATGTGAAGAAAACTTTGGAGATCGCTTAATAACCAATAGTCGTTGCCGACCGATGATGAACCCTTTACTCCCATATACACCTACTAAGTAGGCTTATTAAGGCAAGTATCTGACAGAAAACACTACTCCCCTGGCTAAGACCACGACGGGTATTGAATTAAATCTAACAGATACTTGTGCAACGTTCCTCAAAATATCAGAGGACGCAACTGCCTGTGCCCTCTGTGATTTGGTCACCGCAATAAAGAATGGTAATATTCAAATTTACTATCATTCAATGTCTATAAAACGAATATACTAAGCCTCCGTTATGAGCTACCTGTACTATTACTTGGCAATAATACTATGGAAAGTAAAGAAACTACTAAATTTCTTTGACTTCAGATTGATGCCACATTGAAATTCGATACACACATTTCAAAACTTAGCAAAAAGCTCACTTCGGGATGCTATGCAATGCGAATTATTTCCAACAATTTGGGATTTACTGCTACCAAGTCAGCATATTATGCCCTTATTGAATCGTATCTAAGCTGCATTGCTTTCTGGGGAAACCGTGGCAAAACACTTTTTAAAATAATCTTCACTCTACAGAAAAGACCCGTTAGCTATTTGTGTAAAGCAAAATTCAGGGAATCTTGTAGGCCTTTGTTTGCACGTCAAGGTATTCACTCTCACTTCACTTTTTATTGTCAGTCAGTCTAATTCAAAAAAATAGAATTAAATTTAAAAATAACTCATCAGATCATATAACTCGGCAACAAAATCATACCTTCACCATCAACCATGATAATCAAAGACTCGGTTATATATAATGGATTAAAGATGTATAATCACCTACCCACGTATATCAAAGAAATGACTGACAATAAAAAATTCAGAAAGAGTCTCAAACAGTTTTTTGCTGAAAAAGCCTATTATGAATTGGAGGAATATTTTTGTGAGGTGTTTTAGTCTTCATCCTATGAATTTCAATCATTACTCCGCATAGTCGATCCTTTTTAAGACATATTTTATTTTTACATTATTTTAAAATTGTATTATTATATGATATGCATGTTATTCCTTATGTATAGGATCACGGCAATGACCACCGTCCTGGTATGGCAGAACACCTTGTTTATTTGTTTTTCTACTCCTATGTTAGTAAACATTGTTTTACAAACAGTTCACTCTATAAGTAAATCCATTCTTACGCACAACTGTGCGTAAAGAATAAAAACGCACAACTGTGCGTAAAGAATAAAAACGCACAACTGTGCGTCATGATATGATGGCTAGTATAATAGGTAACAATCAAGTTGCCTCTTGAACCACTCAAATCGTGACATTTATCTGTCTTGCGTTTTAAATATTTGACAGTGACATTGTCACTTTTTGAGATTTGAAGTTCAAATCGATACTTCATAAATTATAATCCGATCTTTAATTTTATATCTACAAATATGAGCAACTCCGATAATGAAATGAGCGCAACGCCACCGGAAATTGTTCTTCAGGCTGCTTCTGCTATGGAGAATATTCTGCCGCAAAAATCAAAGGATAGATATGAAAAAGCCTATCAAAAATTTATGGAATGGAGTATGGATAACCACGTGAGTACGTACTCCGAAAATGTATTGCTCGCCTATTTTAATATATTGACCAAAACATTTAAACCCTCCTCGCTCTGTTCATCATTTCTATGCTATATAGTACAAAATTGTATTTTCTTAGATTTAATTTGTTGTTGTTGGAAATTAAACCATAAACTGCGTTAGTTACCTTCATTTTTTTATTACTTAAAGCTTAATCAAACGCACCATCCAGTATATAAGAGTCGTAGAAAAAGTATAGTACGTATTACGTGTTGTAAAGCAATTACGCACTCATGTAATTACCGCACTCACCGCTACGCGGCTCGTGCGCAATTTTTCCATTCGTGCGTAATATGCTTTTTACAACACTTGATACGTAATATACTATTACAAGCGCTCATTGTGAACAATGCAGATTTCTTTATTTATATTGTTTGTTGTATTTTTACATATCTTTGTCTATAAGAATAACTTTTCTTCTGACAATAAAGAATATTCTGATTCTGAACTAGTGCCAGATTGAAAAAGACAAGTATTTAACTTCGTATCGAACGGTGAATCTTCCATCTAGACGTGCTCTAAAAACCATACAGTAATTAATAAAGTGGGGCAGTGTTCTTGACATTTAAGTACAAAAACGGTATACAAGGGTGGCAAAACCAGTCAATTGACATCCAACAGCTCGAATTAGGAGTCATGTAGTATTTCGACTGATAACAAAGGGTTCGTGATATTGATTTTGTCATTAGTTGATGACACTGTACATTCAAAACTATTCAATTCATCATTTCCAGTCATTGCTACTTGAATGAGTTTTGTTTCATTAGGGATACCAAAAAATTTATGAGATTATTACAATGAAAGTGGGCCGAATCTTGATATAACATAATGAGAGTTGTATTTATACGTTACGAAATAATCAGTTTCGAAATGTGAATGAAAGCTGATGATGAATGATCATGAGAATTCGACTTCCGGTAGCGGTTGAGGTCAGACGGCGGTCTCGTGTTGGAAGTCAGGTTAATGTGTGTGATATTTGCAGTCTTAAAGACGTGCATTTGACAGATTAAATATGAAGTGTTTTGTTAAAAATTAAAAAGTGTAAAATATGGGATGCAGTATTGCCTAGAGCAAGACAACTGCATTCCCCTGATAAAACCTTGCTGTCTACGTCGGTTAAAGGCCGGATGGGAACGGATTTCTCGCAGCAGGGTATGTCCACATGGCACCAAATGGAAGCCGACGGACAATAATTGAAGAAAGAGAGAATGATCATGAAATCAGATCCACTATGGTTTCTATTGTACACGATACCTCTATATCATCAATGGAAAATATCATATTTTCCAAATTGTGAAAGGCTTTCGCGGCCATCGTTGAATGAATGATGGTTTTTCGGGTTTTTAGGCCGACGTTTATTTAGAGAAAAACTCGACGTTTCGCCAACACGAGTGGTTGGCATTTTCAAGAGAAATGTTTACAGTTTCGATCACTGAACACTACTTGTTTGGTATGCGTTGTCTCAGCCAGTATTTATGGGTCGACGTACTCGTACCTGCGTCCGGTGCCATCGTCCCTGCGTCGGGTACCCCCTCGGATTCATTAATTTCCCGGTATGGTGTTATTACCGTTTTCTTGAGAACAGGTAGCCATGCTTTATTCAATTGTAACCCTTCTTCAATTCTGTTGAAATTGTTGGGATGTTTTTTGATTTCGATTGCTTCTCGGAAGAGTCTTGGATAATATGCATGTGTTGTGGCAATTACTTGGGTTTCTTCGAACTTCACTCTGTGATTGTTAAGCGCATGTTCTACGACAGCGGATTTTTCTGAGTGTCCTAATCGGCAATTGGCCTTGTGTTCCTTTATTCTGGTATTTGTGGAACGCTTCGTGGTTCCGATATAAACGTTAAAATATTTGATCGGTGTATAAAACGCAAAAGAAAGAACTCTAGCGACAGTGGATCGAATGGCTGCCAGGAACAAGGTAAAGCATTCCTACCGTATGTTCCTAGGGTCACAGATCGGATTGGCCGTATACTACGAAAGTATGATATCAAAACCATATATAAACCTTCAAAGAAACTGAAGGATCTTGAGATCGGCGAAGGAAAAACGTGATGAACTAAGCTCATCTGGGGTGTACCGCATTCCATGCACCTGTGGCAACGTTTATATCGGAACCACGAAGCGTTCCACAAATACCAGAATAAAGGAACACAAGGCCAATTGCCGATTAGGACACTCAGAAATATCCGCTGTCGCAGAACATGCGCTTAACAATAACAATCACAGAGTGAATTTCGAAGAAACCCAAGTAATTGCCACAACACATGCATATTATCCAAGACTCTTCCGAGAAGCAATCGAAATCAAAAAACATCCCAACAATTTCAACAGAATTGAAGAAGGGTTACAATTGAATGAAGCATGGCTACCTGTTCTCAAGAAAACGGTAATAACACCATACGGGGAAATTAATGAATCCGAGGGGGTACCCGACGCAGGGACGATGGCACCGGACGCAGGTACGAGTACGTCGACCCATAAATACTGGCTGAGACAACGCATACCAAACAAGTAGTGTTCAGTGATCGAAACTGTAAACATTTCTCTTGAAAATGCCAACCACTCGTGTTGGCGAAACGTCGAGTTTTTCTCTAAATAAACGTCAGCCTAAAAACCCGAAAAACCATCATTCATCATATTTTCCGGAATGATAGAGAGGCCAAGTGGATTAGAAATAATTTCCTTATGGCCTGGGGCAGGGCAAGGGATTTTTCCAGAGTTTTTTTTTTGCGCAGAAAGGCGGCATAAGTCCTTACGAGATAGCTGCCGGCCCGTTTTTGTAGATAAAAAAATATTGACAGCCTCATCCATCTTCATCCTCAAATGCATTCTGCTTGTCAGGCAAAACCCCAAATAATATGAAAAAACTGCTTCAGAACGTACCTAATCACAATACGAGAAATGGTGATCTATTGACCACAACACCAAATGTCGAATTATTAAAAATACCCTCATTTTCATGCCATTACATGCTTCAACAAGTTACCACATGCAGTCAAAAGAATCAGAAGTGATAAGATATTCCATGACTGCATAAAAAAATTTCTTGTAGAGAGATACTACTATAGTTACCAAGATTTCCTAACTGACAATCTCACAAATAACTTCAACCAAAGCGTTCCCAATTTTACTTAGGGTGAATTTTGTAAATTTTTGTGAAATACTCCTATATATTTCATGTTTGTGAGTTTAAATGTGTATTTGTATATACAGGGTGTTCCAAATTAAGTCGTCACCATTGCCAACTCCGTTATTTTTGATGCTACGAATTCGGTTAAATGGACAAACTAGTAGTATTTTAATGGCCTTCTCGATGCCAAAAACAAAAAAAAAAATGACAGTCGCGTTTTCAGAATATTTCATGAAATGATATTATTTCAATGGAACAGATATTTTTTCATGCATTTCGATTTGTAATAACATTCTTAACAACAAAGCTCATTTGACTTTTTTTGGTAAACTGGAAAATGAGCGACTTATGTGGAAATATTTATTTCTTTCACTAGTAGTTTTGGCGAATAAAACCTCATGATTGTCCAAACACACAATTTTGGTACATATACGAATGACAATATTTTGTTACTAATAGCAAAGTAAGACAGTAAAAAGAAAAAAATGCACTGGGATGTGAACTCGTGAAACCCGTGATCATCATGTCGCACCACTCAACTGACACCCCTGAGCTATTTGGTATTAATGTACAAAACGACAATTTCCATCTTAAAGCCATTCCGCTAGCCGCATTTATATTTTGAATCAAAATATGTCTGCTGTAATGATAACTTTGAAGCCGTTTTTGTACAGAACAGAAAATACTGGAGGGTCATATGAATGTGGTTGGAAAAAATGTGTTTGATTCGATCAAACATAATTATTATGAGCAATCAAGTTGCCTTGAAACTTTGTTGAAATACTATTTGTCAAATATTCTCAAGTATATCATGACAATGTCATAAATTATTGTAACTGTCAACTACTGTTCGAATATTTTTCGAAATTCCGTTTTCCCATCAAGAAGAATGTGATATGTTAGAATAATACTTGATTTGCCAGAAAAATAGTGTAAGAGCACTCCAACACTACAGCAATTCCCCGATCGTGAATTACCTAATCGGCGTTTTTTGCTGTGCTTCATCGTCGATTCAGGAACAATGAAAAAGTTTTTGAGAAGAGGACCAAAAAACGTTTTGTAATATCTGAAGATATAGAAATTGACGTTTTATTCTACTTTGAGGTATATCCAAATAATTCCATCAGAGATTTATCTAGAGAAATAGCTGTTTCACTGTCTGGTATTCAACGAATTCTGAAGAAACATAAGATTTCTCCTTATAAGTTAAGACCAGCGCAATCACTAGTACCTGGTGATCCTGAGAGACGATTGGGGTTTTGTCGGTGGTATATGAACAAATGCAGACAAGATCCAAACTTCTATAGAAATATTATATGGAGCGACGAGGCTAATTTTTCAAATCGTGGGATGTATAATAGAAAGAATTTCCATTATTGGAGTAGACATAAGTAATCCATTTCTAGTTCATCCCCACAATCCGCAAAGACGATTTAGTAATAATGTTTGGTGTGGTTTATTTAGAGGCAGAATTATCGGTCCATTTTTCTATCATGGTTCTTTGAACGGACCCCGTTACATTAATTTATTAAAAAGAGTGTTGGAAGAGTTTTTCGATGATCTTGATCTGGAGGCTTGTCAGATGATCTATTTTCAGCAGGATGGAGCACCAGCACATAATGTCAGTGGCGTAAAAAGAATGCTGCGAGGCTGTTTTGGAAGCAGATGGATTGCTACAAATGGTCCTGTTAAGTGGCCCCCTCTTTCACCAGACATGCCACCTCTAGATTTTAATTTTTGGGTATTTCTGAAAAATGAGGTGTACAAAATAAAACATAATAATATAGATGAAAAATTATATTGAAACTACAATTATAATAATATAATATATGCTTTATTGTCCAAAGAAGATAATCTTATTGACAAAGTAGTTTTATGATTGAAGAAAGGTTATTCGATAAAATTAAAATTATAGGGCATGGAACAACACATTAAAAACTTTAGGTACACTGCAAAATCAATAACAATGATGTCATTAAAAAATATTTAAAAACATAAACATAAAATTAACATTGTAGGGCATAGAACAACACATTAAATAAAAAACTATAGATACACTGCAATAACAATAATGTCAATAAAAAATCTGATAAAAGATAAGAGTATAAAGGTATAAAACTATAAAATTATTTTCAAAAACTGTCGTTGTAAAACTCCTGCAGACTATAATAGGGTCTAACATTGAGAAGGTTTTTTAGTGCTTTTCTGAAACGAATGTTATCCAAAGTTTTCAAGTAATCTGGTAGATGATTATACATCTTGAGACCATTATACACAATCGAGTCCTTAATGAGGGTTGACGTAGGTAAAGGTAGTCAGAGATCATTGAAATGTCTGGTGGCATAGGTAGAAGTGGCAGAGGGAAAATTTGTTCTATGTTTGTCTAATAGACAAACTGTTTCTAAAATGAATATAGCATGAACCGTTAAAATCTTGTTCGTAGCAAATAAAGGCCTGCAAGAGTCCCGTCGTTTGGCTTTGCACAAGTATCTGAGTGCTCTTTTTTGCAGAACAAAAACCGACTCTATTTGGGTTTTTGCACAGACGCCCAAGAATGGGATGCCATATCGTAAGTGTGACTCTATTAGCGCGTAATAAGCGCTTTTTGCTGCAGTTGGGCCCAATTCATTTGAAGTAACTCTAACTGCATAGCATCCTGCAGAAAGTTTCTTATTAAGACCTGCAATGTGATCATCAAATTTTAATTTGTTGTCTATATTTACTCCGAGGAATTTGGCGCTAGTTCTATTCTCAATGAAACTTTGATTTGAAGTTAGAGGTATGTTATCAATACTACATCGGAATGATACTATATTAGTTTTAGAAATATTGAAAGAAAGGAGGTTAGAGTCGCACCAATCTTTGATTTTACTAATATCTGAGCAGATAGTTTTATGAAGATCAGAATCTTTTTTATCAGTCCACAGTATCGTTGTATCATCAGCAAATAGCGTTAATAGAATTGTTGGCCGAACTGTGTTGAATGCCACACGTAGTGTCAATAGAAGGGCCCAAATATGTGTTCAACAAGAAGGCGGTGTTTTTGAACATTTACTCGATATTTTATAGCGCTTTTTCAAAAACGTTTGTTATAAATGTTTCCTATTAATAAAACTGTCTTATTTTCACCTTTACGAAAAAAAGTCAGATAGGATTTGTTGTTGAGGATGTCATCACGAATCGAAATGCATGAAAAAATATGGGGTGTTTCTTTTAAAAAAAATATCATTTTATGAAATATTCTGAAAACGCGACTGTCATTTATTTTTGTATTCGGCACCGAGAAGGCTATTAAAAATGCTACTAGTTTGTCCATTTACCCGAATTCGTAGTAACAATAGTAACTTTAATAGTAGTAGCTTTAATAAGATCTCTCAAAACTTCAAATGCTAGTGGTTACGACGACATTTCAAATAACCTTTTAAAAAAATGTCAGGAAAAATTAAGCTATCCCCTGACACATATCATCAATATATCAGTTGAAAACGGTATTTACCCGGATAGATTGAAGCTAGCTCAAATAAATCCAATATATAAAAAAAATGACCCGCACCAAATAGAGAACTACAGGGCAGTCAGTATCCTATCCAGCATAGGTAAAATTTTTGAAATGAATATAAAGAACCAATTTATGTCATTTTTAAATAAAAATGAAATGCTTTCCCCCCACCAACATGGTTTTACGCTGGGTAAGAGCACAGAAACGGCATTGAATGCTTTTCAGGAACAGATAGTAACGGCTCTTGATAGCAGGGTTAAAATATGTGGACTTTTCATTGATTTTTCACGAGCTTTTGACTGTGTTAACCACGAGCTGTTATTATCAAAAATGGAAAGGTATGGGATAAGAGGAGTAGCCTTAAAGTTGATGCGCTCTTATTTAACAAATAGCCATCAAAGTGTTGTTATGCAAAACACACAGAGCCCTTCCCTACTCATTAAACAGGGTGTGCCTCAAGGTTCCATATTGGGCCCCCTTCTGTTTCTCATATATGCAAATGATCTCATTCACTTTTTACAGAACCTGTCAACGATCCAAGTGATCACGTATGCTGACGATACAATTATTATAGTATCACAAAAGGATGTCGAAAGTCTTGTGGAGTCAACTGAAACTGCCTATAAAAAAAGTTATTTTGTGGTCGGCAAAAAACCACCTAACTTTAAATGTACAAAAAACAGTGTTAGTTAATTTTTCCCTGAGCAATCAAACCGAAACCCTCTCTATCTTTGAAAATGAGGATACAAGAGTAGATGCATCAGAGACAACTAAATTACTGGGTGTCAATATTGATAATAAATGGAGCTGGGAAACACATATTGATAGTCTCTGTGCAAAACTACGTAAGAACTGCTATGCATTGCGATTTATGTCCAATCACTGTAGCAAATCTATATTGTTAAGTCTATATTATACCAACATCAATAGCCATTTGAGGTATGGGATACTTAACTGGGGTTCATCTGCTTCATGGGAAAGAGTTTTTGTTTTACAAAAAATGGCAATTAGGATATTGGAAGGTCTAGGATGGAGGGTCTCATGTAGAGACACTTTCAAAAGTTTAAAAATTTTGACTGTAGCAGGCCTGTATGTATATGAGCTGTGTATTTTTGTCTATCAGAACAGAGATAAGTTTGCTCGTAATGGAGAAAATCATCTGCACGAAACAAGATCTAGAAATATGCTTGTTCCAGGCCAACACCGTACAAAAAAGTTTCAGAGAAGCCACCTGTTTCTTGGCTGCAAGGTCTACAATAAATTAGATCAGAATATTAAAAGTGCCTCTAATATAAGTTTATTCAAGAAATCATTGAAAACCCATTTAATAAATAAGAATATCTACTCTGTAGACGAATTTCTCTCATAATCGGTATGTAAAATCTTAATCGTTTATTTTCACTTGATCAATGTCTCTACTGGTATTTTTGTTTTAAATTTAATTTACATTTATTCTATATTCTAGACGTTTTCTTTGTTATTGTACAACTGTACCTTTCAACAAACGAAATAAATTATATTATTATTATTATTATTATTAACGGAGTTGGCAATGCTGCCGACTTAATTTGGAACACCCTGTATATGTATGTAAACCTGTGCTAGTTTTAATTTTAATTTTATTTCATTTAAACTTTCTCAAAACTGACTTACCATATGTACCTAGTGTATAAAAACGGTGAATGAATATCCTAATGACCAATATCATTTTTACATTTACAATATATCTATATTGGCCCAATATGGAACCAAGATTCTGCCAATATGATGTCTACCTGGGTAGTGATCAGTTGGAATTTAAAAAAAATTCATTTCATTCTGTTGAGTAATATATCGGGTGGCTACGGAAGTATTGCCTACGGAATATCTCAGTTATTGTATGAAGTAGGTTTGTGAAATTTGGAGCGTCGATATAATGACATAAGAGCTAGAATTTGAGCATATTGACATGTCGAAGTTAACTTCCGGTCTGACCGGAAGTAACATCAACTTTCTTATTTTGAATAGAAACCCAATTTTTTTTTCTTTTCGCTTTATTCAGCATTCAATTCCCTTTCTAATGACATATCACAAGTTGATATCTAACCAGAAACTAGATCAGAAAAAAAGTATTATTGAAATTCACCGAGTAGGCCGTGGAAGCAAAATGAAAGCCAAAAATTGAAAAGTTGGCTATGGAAACCATACGTCACTTGATAACAGTTGCTACTACTGTGATATTTTATTTTCATTCGTCGGCGTTATAAAAAGCCGCCAAAAAAAATATTGGAAAAATTGGGAAAAAAACAATACTCTGTAGGTCCATAACTTAAATTCAGCATAACCATTCCTTTCTAATGATATAATAGAAAGTAATTTTTTGAAATGAAATACCAAAAAATCCAATTATTATTCTTCAAATAACGAAAAAACAGATTTATCGAAACAAAAAAAATTCAAATTGATAGGATTAAAGATAAAATAAATTCAAAACAAATGTTCGAAATGCATTCCCTCAGCGTCAATACATTTATTGACTCTGGTGATATTTTCATGTAAAACGTTTCTCAACATTTGGGGCGTGATATCTTGGAAAGCTCTACGAATTTTTACTTCTAGCTCATGTAGAGTTGTAGGCTGTGTGGAATACACCCTATTTTTACATGAAAGTATCACCAGAGTCAATAAATGTATTGACGCTGAGGGAATGCATTTCGAACATTTGTTTTGAATTTATTTTATCTTTAATCCTATCAATTTGAATTTTTTTTTTCGATAAATCTGTTTTTTCGTTATTTGAAGAATAATAATTGGATTTTTTGGTATTTCATTTCAAAAAATTACTTTCTATCATATCATTAGAAAGGAATGGTTATGCTGAATAGTACAGGCAAGAAAAAGTTGTATGTTCCTATTTAAGTTATGGACCTACAGAGTATTGTTTTTTTCCCAATTTTTCCAATATTTTTTTTGGCGGCTTTTTATAACGCCGACGAATGAAAATAAAATATCACAGTAGTAGCAACTGTTATCAAGTGACGTATGGTTTCCATAGCCAACTTTTCAATTTTTGGCTTTCATTTTGCTTCCACGGCCTACTCGGTGAATTTCAATAATAATTTTTTTCTGATCTAGTTTCTGGTTAGATACCAACTTGTGATATGTCATTAGAAAGGGAATTGAATGCTGAATAAAGCGAAAAGAAAAAAAATAGGGTTTCCATTCAAAATAAGAAAGTTGATGTTACTTCCGGTCAGACCGGAAGTTAACTTCGACATGTCAATATGCTCAAATTCTAGCTCTTATGTCATTTTATCGACGCTCCAAATTTCACAAACCTACTTCATACAATAACTGAGATATTCCGTAGACAATACTTCCGTAGCCACCCGGTATAACCTGTGGTAGAAGTCCATTGTATCTTGAAGTGTCGTGAAATTGATTCACAATATAGAAAAACTCGAAGTCATCTCCACAATTTTTAATAATTTCATCAGGACTTCGCCATCACACTACACCAGATGAAATTATTAAAAATTGTGGAGATGACTTCGAGTTTTTCTATATTGTGGGTAATATATGATTTATCAGGGTGTCTCCATTCTCTCCAGCTGTTCGATTTCTGTGAATGAAGGACTAAATAAATAATCCAATGTTTTATCACCAATATACTTCTGTAAAAGAAACACTTACTTTATTCTCGCGAAAAACTCGTCCTATTCATCTCCTATTCATCTCCTCCAGTTTAAATGGATGATTCCAGAACTTGCGAACAACTTCCAACTGATTTTTAATATGAAAGGCGTGACTCGTTAGGTAGGAATGCCGTTCCGAAAAGTGCTAACAATGGCAAAAATTCAGCGAGAACAGTGGTTTCAATTTCCCATATATTTGCGACAGCCCTCGACATTTCGGTCGGAATTAAATCCTAAGTTTTACGATTTTCGTTCCGCAGACAAACCCACTGGGTTAATTTTTATTAGTCGATTCATCAGGAATCGTCTTTTACTGCCGAAATGCATCACGGACTCGGTCGTTTGTTGGTGGTTTTGCGAAAGTTGTGGTTTGAATAATGGAAAATCCCGAGAATAGATTAGAATTTTAATTTTGGAAAATAATAGACCGGGATCCCACGCCTATTTTCAAAAATGATTAATAACAGGCTGAATCTTCCTGAGTAGCTTCATTTTGCCGAGACGCCCAACTTTTTCCTCTACGAAAATTCTCGATAGTGGTAGCTAATAAACTGCGCAGGCGTCAATCATGTCGATTTGGTGAGTGCAAAAAAATCATTAAAAACAGTTAGTTTTTCAGTTGAACCTCGAGATAATTCGATAAAGTACCCAAAAAAACGTATGTCCTACAAAATGGATGGTAGGACTGAAGAGTCTTCCACTCCCAACATGTACCATTGACGTGGTCATAAGAAATCATCAGAACCCAGTGGATTTTTCTACCGTAAAAATCGTGCGGAAAAGTAAAAATCGTACAGAAAAGTATAATAGTACGGAAAAATACAACTTTCAAAACTAAAAATCGTGGAAAAGATAATTGAATTCTCTCTTTAACGATGTGACTCTTGATCACCCATGCCAAATCAAGCTGTGAATGTGGAGAAACGCATGAGATGCGCGTATTTTGAATGATAAAGTAGGTTTTCGGATATACAGGGTATCATAATTGTACATTCATTAATAAAACGTCACAGTGCACTTCACGATGCGACAGATACAATAGAACTGACCAATACAGTAATTTACACCTGTTTCGGAGTGCTATTCTGCTACCGCGCATCGATAAGCGATTTCACATTCAGAGCTAGATTTGTCGAGCTGTACGTCGAACCGTTCAAAAATTAAGAGGTGGTGAACTATAAAAAGCCGCACTGTTTATGTTTATTTGTTTACAAGCGACAGCTCAACCACGTGTCTCGACGGTTGAGAGAAGAGCTGAAGCTACTCAGAGAGAGACAATGGTCCGAACGTTTGGACGAACTCGAAGAAAGTCCTCAGACACGGCCGAAGGAAACCGCTTCATGGTGAGATGGGCATCGTTTTCACGGAGACGGACAAGGCAGAAGCTTTTGCGGACTCCTTCAAACGTCAGTGCCGTGAGAACGAGGTCGATTACACCGATGAGGTCGAGGACACGGAAACGCACATAGACCAGACGATCCGACGGCTTAGAAGAACTGACGACTCAGTCATTCTTCTGGAGCCGACATCTACAGAGGAAATTAAGGACATACTTAGACACGCCAAGACCAGGAAGCACCGGGCCCAGATAACATTCCAATGAGGGCACTAAAAGCCTTACCAGACTTCGACACTTTCCATCCAACTGGAAAGAAGCAACGGTCATCATGATTCCGAAGCCCAACAAGAACCACACTACCACACTAACACCTGCCATGAGTAAGGTCGCATAAAGGGTGATCAGGACTCGACTTGAGACAATGTCTGAAGAATTGAACATCCTACCAGATGAACAATTCGGTTTCAGACAGGAACACTCAACAGAACTCCAGGTCACCCGGATAGTGGACGCCACCATCCAGAGCTGGAACCGCACAAAAAGAGGACATCTTACAGGAGCAGTCCTCCTTGACGTCTCCAAGGCCTTCGATAGAGTTTGGCACGATGGGCTGATTGCAAAATTGGTTGATGCCGGATACTCCATACCAATGGTCAAGCTGATAAACTCCTTCCTAAGGGGTAGACATTACCGATGCAAAGTCGGAAATGATGTCTATTCACGAAGGAGGCTAGAAGCAGGAGTACCACAGGGAGCAGTACTGTCGCCACACCTGTTTTCGATCTACACTGCAGACATGCCTATGTCGGACAACCCCATGACTAAAGTTGCTCTCTATGCAGATGACACAGCAATCTTTGCTGAGTCATCCCATGAGAGAGGAGTAACATCGAAGCTGTAACTTCAGCTGGAACCGTGGTTCAATCGTTAAAAGATCGGAATCAATGCAGACAAAAGCAAGGCCATACTGTTCACGAGGCGACGTAGGACACCCGAGGGCCATGTTACTATGAACGACGAGAGAATTCCATGGGTAGCGAAGCCGTTTACCTAGGAGTAACCTTGGACAAGAAACTCACGTTTCAGAGGCACGTCTCCCACATATTACCTATAGCGAAAGCCGCAAGGCATAAGCTGTATCCACTCATCGGACGTAGGAGCAACATGGTACTCGAGTTGAAACTACGCCTCATCAGGACAATTCTTCTGCCTATCATATTGTACGCATCCACTGCTTGGGGGCAGTGCGCGGACAGTTACAGGAAGAGGATACAGGCCTTCTTCAATGTCTGCCTGAGGATGGCAACAGACGCACTACGATATTTGCCCAACAGGTTCATATATCGAGACTTAGACATCCACCCGGACTATATCGACTATATATATGCTGCTCACGGAGCTCCACGAGGACAGACGTGAGCAAGTCGACAGAGACAGAGACAAATGCAGACGTTCAGTAAACCAAGAAGACAACGACACCCCTGAAGAAGTACGGCGGAAGCGAGACCTTTGGCGACGCCAACGTCTACTTCAACAGGCACCAAATCTCGATTAATCATGCTTTTATGTTTCAGATACCAAGAAGAACCGACCAAGAAGTAATATCAATTTCAATTAAATCAATACGCAACACTCGGCCCTCAGCCGAGAGTTTTTTCAGGCCTTCAGCTAGTTTCAGGGGGGCACCATGCACATAAAGTAAAGTCATTGTTTTAAAAGTCAACTCATGTCAGATATAAGGGAGCTTAGGCCGAGAATGGGCTGGGTACTCCATATCTAACGGTCAGATTTTATTCTGCTGATCGCCAATCATCAGGATGAGGAACCGCTTTAACGAGCGGGGGTGGTTGATAGGGGATTGAGCTTTCGAGTACGTACGAGTGCTGGGGCGTTCATCCTTCCAGGCCTCAACCTTAGGGGGTGCATGGTGGTTTACTTGCGTACTTATATAACATGTATTTTTATTATAACTAGCTGTATATTACGTTGCTGATGTTCCATAGGGAATGAATGGAAATAAAACTATTATTATAATTTTTATCTTACAAAATTCATTGATCCTGCCTGGATCGTCTTTTTTGAGTTGATGTATAGCATACGCATACTCAAATTGGAATATTTCGAAATATTTTAGGAACACTACTCCACTATCCTCCAAGAGACAAATCTGTCTTCATATCCAACCAACAATATTTCTGAGCATTATCGAAGTAGTAATAGTGTGCGATGGAATAGTATCATCCTTGTATACCCATAATAACTGAATTCGATAGACCACAATAACTCAAAGTTCGTTTTATTTCAAAAATATAGAAAAATAAAATAGGTACACAATAATTAAAAACAATCACATCAGTCACTCCTGATTTTTTTCGCCAATACTTGACAGATCCTGGCGTTCCTGATCAATATTATTCGACACAGGAAGTCCTTATCATTGGCCAAGGTCTTCATAGCTCTATCGGTGAGAATGCTGACTAAAGAAAAGCCATCTTCCTCTTTGAGTTTATTCGGCAGTTTCGCAAGGAGCCGACAAACTTGATGGTCGACAACCACTTCACAATAACTGAACTGAATAAAAGTGATCAGAAAATCAGAAATATGGCTTTCAAATCACCGTGTACTGCGAATAATGAATGGACCTTTCTGATATCGAAAGGGAAAGGACAATGAGGGTTCGAGGATGGGAATCAATTCGAAAGGGCTGGAGTAACCTGATGCTCCCTGATGAGAGATAAGAGCGGTTGAATTGTGGCGAGAGAGTCAGCTTGTAAGGCATTTTCGTTAGATAATATCTATTGGTTTGGGTCGACAGTGTTGAGAAAGTGAAGAGATTAGGGTGGAATATAATACTGTAGCTGGCGTCTCTATCAGCGGGAAACTGTGAAGATGCTTACATAATGTACCATATCTGAATGATAAGAATAAAATCGACAAAGTCGAAGTACCCTTCTCTCCAAATATATCCACAAAGTGGAAAATATGAGGCAAAAATCTGACAGAAAACAACTACTTCCCTGGCTAATGCCACTACGGATATTGAACTACATCTGACAGGTATTTGTGCAACGTTCTTTAAAGAAGACTCATTTTTTAAAATAGGCCTTCGTCCTAAGAACTGTCCAAATAAAAGATTTTTTTTTTATATCATAAAAACGGGAAGTGTATAAGCCAAAGCGTTGGAATTAATACTTTCGGAAAAATTCCTTGCAAAATTGCGGGTTATCGTGGATTGAAAAATCCAGAGTTATACACCGGGCACTGTTTCCGGAGGACATCGGTAACCCTTTTGGCAAATTCTTGCTGCAATATAACAAAAATTGAAAGACATGGTGGTCTCATAAGGCCATCACAAACTGTTATAGATATTTGTATTTTCTATGAGAGAAAAATACGGCAGGTTCTTGCAATTACTAATAATTTTATGCCAAATGAAACGATGTTTTTGTAAACTTTCATTCACCAAACTTCATCAATTTTATTTCAGGATGAGAAATTATTCAGCTCTATAATAATAATTTATTCACAGACACATTCAATGAAAGATACAGATATGAAAGATACGATATAGCCTTAACTAATAATAATAAGATCACAAGGTTACGTAACATCGAACATTAACTGTAAGTACATATTAAAAAAGTGAATAAACAGGAGAGTCTACAGGAGGCAAGGCCTGTGCGTAGACTAGCTATATTTTTTCACAACAGTATAATAATAATAATAGGTACATGCTGTATTCTGCAACTGCATCGGTAGGATTATATTCAACATTATTCATTATTTCTTCATTTTCATTGGTCGTTACAATGGGAACAATAAACTCTAATGCTAATATAAATTAAGTTTTTTTTAAAATAATCATTATAGGGCATTTGTACCCTTGTCATAGAATAAAAAGTTGTTATATACACACATATATAAATATACAACATACACCTATTTGCACTCACGCAAATCTATACATACATACACTTTCAAGAAAAAAATTAAAAATGTATGAACACTAATAGATTCTTTGAACGTACTAATACATAACATGTATATCTGTCCTAGCTAAATAGTAAAGCGAACTTAATAAAATGAGGAAGTGGCCACTAGTTCTCTTATTGATTGAGCAAATATGTTTTTAACCTGTTCTTGAAGGATGTTAAAGATGTTAAACATTTGATCCGTTCTGGTAGCTTATTATAGCTATCAAGTCCCTTGAAAAAAACTGAATTTTGGGTATGCCTCAATGTGACTTGTTGAATATGAAAGTCAGTTATGGATCTTGTATTGTATCCATGGATTTGGTCATTGTACATAACATTTTCTTGTAAATATGTTGGGGAAATTTTATTTTTTATTTTGAAAATCAGGATTAATGTTTGATAAAGGAGAAAAGAATTAATTGGTAACCATCCTAGCTGCTTCAACATATCTTTTATTGGGGTTAATCTTCTACAATTTGGAATTATGCGCATGGCTCTATTTTGGAGTTTCTGTGAACGAGCTAAATCATTTTGTTTTAGTAGATAGAGAATGGTAGAACAATAAGTGAAATGAGGAAGCACTAATGAATTGTACAGTAATATTTTTGCCGACTTCGTTAAATATGGGGCACAACGAGATAAAAAATGTATTTTAAATGATATCGTCTTCATTATGAAGTTGGCATGTTCTTCAAACTGTAATCTTCTGTCCACCTGAACCCCAATATATTTAAATTGGTTGACCTGTTCCACATTATCAGGACCTACCCCTATCTCAAAATCTCTGAATCGTTTTTCTGTACTTATTACCATGTACTTAGTCTTCGCAACATTGATCCTCAAATAATTAGCACAACACCAACTATAAATAGATTTTAAAGTTCTGTTGATGGTTTCTGCGAGTTTCGTAGGGTCATTACATGAGAAGTAGATCAGTGTATTATCTGCAAAAAGCTCTGACCTACCACCTCTGGCAAATCGTTGATATACATCAGAAATAATAGGGGGCCCAGAACACTTCCCTGTGGTACTCCTTGATTACATTCTATATCATCTGATACTTCATTATTTATCTTGAGCTTTTGTTTTCTGTTGTTCAAAAAGCTTTCCAACCATTTCAAGACTATTCCATCTATTCCTTCTGCTAACAATTTTCGTAATAATCTATTTCTGTGAATTGTCTCAAAGGCCCTTTGAAGATCTAAAAATACTGCAACAGTGGTCACATTTTTCTCTAATCTAGTACACACTGAACTGCTGTTTCACAACTATGTTTATTTTTAAACCCTGATTGGTATTTACTCAAAAGTTTATTATTTTCAATATAATCCACTAACTGGTTATAAACTGCTTTTTCCATTATTTTTTCAATTGAGCTCAACATATAAACTGGCCTTAGATCCGAGGCTTTTTTGGAGTTTGTTTTTTTAGGAACAGGAATGATTGTAGAGATCTTCAGGTCATCTGGGACCTCCCCTGTTAGTAATGAGGTATTGATGAGGTTCAATAATGGTTCTGCGAGGTTAATTAAACAATTCTTTAAAAAGGCAACCTTCAGTTCATCTGTATATTTAACTTTAACACTTTACTGGGAATTCCGGAAATGCATTTAGTGGAAAGTGATCAAATATATAGAGGTGAGTGGTTTAGAATGTTATGAACCACATTTTCGATATATCTCCCTATGAGGTGAGTCACGAAAGCCAAAACAAGCTGACTAGAGATATAACAGCAATCAGAGCCCACCATAACAGGCCAAAAGAGCATGGGGGGCTCATTTACCAGGAATTGGATATTTTTCAGTAAAATCCAAAAGAAGAGTGAACCAACACTTATAAAACAATGATGATTCAACCCGGTTTTTTCGTTGTTTTTCCGGGCATTGATGAAAGTTACTGTCCTGATAGCCTGATGCCTTACATATAAGCACGTAAGAACCCCTACATAACTTGGACGAAGTAGGGAGAGTCTAATACCTGTAGGCTTGAACTTGCAGCATCTAAGGCCTACACAACATCGTAGGGTCCGCTATAGGGCGGATGTGTGCTGGTTTTGCCCGCCCGCTGGCTTTCCAGAAGGGCAGCACGAAAAACCTATGACCGCATGAAACTGAAATTGTTTTTCCGTTAACCAGCTGTCGTCCCCTTACGAACGGCAGCCCTCAGAAGTAGAAACTTGTGCGAGCCAAGGATTAACGAGGTTTTACCTTTTAACGTAAGATTCCTAGCACTTTCTCGGGCCATCAGAAAAATTTCTGCAGTCGCCGTGGTTTGAACCATCGCCGACTGGCAAGCCACAGTGATTGAAACAAAGTCGCTTTAACCACTCGGCTACAATGCAATATAATTCCCTCCTAACCCTTCTGTGGCTTAGTGATAGTTTTATTGTATATATTCAGATGTTGTTCGTTTAATATTATTTTATTGTAAATTAAATGAATAAATATTTTTGGAGTTTGGAGTTGGGGAGCAGAAAGGTTCTACACAGAACTACCTGTACTTTGGCCGATAGCCAGCCCTGTCGAGCAGTAATAATAATAAATAATAAGATCTGTTCGTACACGATGTAATTTATTTTGTTATTGAGGAACTGTTGCTTTTACGAAAACAACACATGATTTGAAAGAGTTTTGCCATAAATCGTTGTTTTCAACACATATCTTTCTATTCATTCGTTAATAAGTTCTGGTAAAAATGGAACAGGAGTTGCATGTTTCACTTTCTAAAAGAGTAAAACAAAATTCAAAAGGATATTCATATAGGTAGATTTTATTGGTAGAATACGCCAACAAAATGCAACTCCTTTAACACTTCAGAAATGAAAAAAAAAACAATTTTCTTCATTTTCAGAAGCTTTGGGCTTAAGAGCATTTTTCCCCTTTTTAATTTTCGACGAGGAATTCCCCATAAAATCTCCTGCACTAATTGGGCAAAACCCGATATAAGGACAAAAAAAGTTGAATCACATTTCATGTAATTTTTTTCTACCATTAATTCTGCTTTTCCCTACAATCACAACAACGGTAATGAAATTAGGGTAACAATCCCATGTTGTTTTTCAACTCATCTTCGTGTGGTTCATTAAAACACACAGGACTTTGTTCCAGTCAACCATCACAAACAAACCAACTTAATGAACGAGTAAACGAACAAAATGTTGAAGTGAACCTCTGCTTTCAAGTTATAAGTTGATACTGATTAAATTATTTGTAGCCACTTTGTCTGCCCCGATATTTTATTTTATACTCGAGCGAGCCTGCAGTTGAGAGCAAAATTAATGATCCTAGACGATGGCATAAAACAAAGTTGGTAATTAATGTAAAGCGATTTAATGATTCTCCGAAATCGAGTCGAGCGAGTAGGAGTTACAATAAAACCCTCTGATACGAATTTAACTTTACAGATGTTTCTTAATCATTTGATTGCGATATGGATTCGAATTATTTCCTATTCTCCCTAAATTTGTCCAATTAGCATTACTACATTTCTACTGTATTGATATTTTCGTGTTACAACTAGATACTACTTTGTCACAGTCTAACAAGACATCCACTCTCTTCTCATTGCCGTATTATAGACCAAAGTATAGAGGTGTTTTTCCCTATAAAATAAAAGTTGCAAATGGCCTATACTACTTTCTATAGGATAGTTCGTTAATGAAAACCCCAGTTTACGCCCCAGCAAAATCGCTTTGTGGAATTTTTTAAACAAGCAATAGTGAAAAAAATTACAATTGTTTCGGTTTATTAGAATTATCTCGTACAAAATCTTAAGTGATGACCAGCAAGTTGTAACTTTGTATACTGTTTAAGTATGCCGAGTCCGAAAAGATTTCGCAGAGAGGAAACCTTGACAGTGGTAAGTTTTCCTTTGGCTTTCTAAAAAACATGTCAATTTCGCATTTATATGTAAGGTAATAGCCAGCATTCAGTTTGTAAGTTAAAGTGAAAAATATTTACTAAAAGTAATCCAAAAAAAATTGTCCGACAAACTCTAAACATGTCGATTTCATAACTTTTAAGTTGGCAACAAGCAGCAATCTGAGTATTCTAGGAGCATACAATGATTGAATGAGATTTTCAATGGGACCATTGTCCGACAAAACTAATTAGGATCTTCAGCAGTCCGACGCACCAAAGATATGGATTTGACGACAACAATGTTGGTGATAACCAGCAATGTTGTCTTGTCTTTTTTTCGAAGAAATCGAATATATACGTCAATATATCTCCTTGCTTAACAACCAATCAGTCTATTTCAAATTTTGAAATTCCGCCAATAGAATCGGAATTACAGTGAAAATATAGCTTGTCGCTGTATTTTCACGGTGATAACCCTGCTTAGTTTTTGTTTTACTAGCTGTCAAGTAAAAATAATGATTTAAATTATAAACGTCAAATCTTTGTGTTTTGACTAGTTATATTTCTTAATCAATATGAGCGATCGTTGGGGACAAATGACTATTGGTATCATAGATGAAGCAGTGGAAAAGAGTATTCCGTTGAATACGGCCATAAATAAAGAATCAATTACCAGGCAATTCAACAATTTTCAAATCGATATATTGTCGTCCTAAATATAATTCGTGGTATGATTAATAACCTATAATTTTTTGGAATATCAATTCATTGGCAATCCCAATTCAAGAAAATACAACTCGTCCTGCGGACTCGTTATATTTTCAGCTTTGGGATTGCAATTCATTAATGTTCAAAAAAATTATCGGTAATAATCATACCACTTATTATATTACCCCTGAAAATACATGTCCAGTTGAATCACCAGTGGAATATGCTGAAGTAAGTTGGGCAGATCACCTTGTAAAAAACGCAAAAATCTCTCCCCGGTTAAATGCTGCTCGAAGAAAAACGGCCCAATAACGTAATCATGGAATATACCTCCCCAAACATTGAGCGACCACTTATGTTGGAAGTTAGAAACTAGAACTGCATGCGGGTTTTGAGTAGCATAATAGTGGAAATTATGACGAATAACTAAATCATTTCTGTGTAATCTTGATTCATCACTGAACAGCACATTTTTGAAAAATGAAGCGTTTTCTCTTATTTTGTTTCGTGCCCATTAACAAAATGTAACTTGTCTTCCAAAATCATTTTGTGTAAGTTCTCGGTGGAGTTGAAGATGGTATAGATGAAATTTATGCCTTTTGAGAGACTTCGCTACTGATGATTTCTTAATATCTAAATGTTAACTCATTTCTCTAACACTTAATGTCGGACCCTCAGTTACTGATAAAGCGATTGCAAATTTATTTTCTTCTGTCAAAACAATTTTTTCCCTTGTAGATTTTTCACAATTTACACTTCCTGTGCGCTTAAATCTATCTTCCAATCTTCTGAAGCATATTTCTTGAGGGTGTCGTCTCAGGAAAGTTTTGGGCATATATCCTAGAGGCTAACAGAACATTACCATGGCTTTCCCCCAAAGTGTACACCATGTTTATCAATTCTTCCTGAGAATAATTCATTTCAAACACTTAACATCAAACACTTCAAATTTTCGAGACTGAATTAAACGAAAGTGTCAACAAAACGATCAATTTTTTTTCATGGCTAACTGAGAAGGTAGGACGCGCAGAGATACTTGTAGGGAACAATTTTGAATATTACCGTGTGTGTGTGTGAATATTTCAGGTATTTTTCAGTGTATAATTGTGCTCCAGTGGGATTTTTGGGAGACTAGATGATAAATAATGGGTTGACGCTCTGAACTAAAAAATGTAATTAATATAGATACACTTTGAATTAGGTTCAACTGTTTGAGCAGGACCGTGGATGTGCCTTTAGACCACAATTCTGACAGCCTTCAGACCACTGTTTTAAAAGCAGACGTTGCTTTTGACACGTTTGTTTGTTTGTTTGCTCCACATATGATTTAAATCATAAGTAACAAGATTACGCATATTTCAAATTTGGACAATGCACATATCGCAAAAATACCTGAATGATCTATGTAGATCCTCGATTGTCATGTGGCAGGCAATATTCCCACAATCAAATCAAATAAAGGAACCATGCCTTATAAGTAGCCCTGAGATAGTGATGAACATAAAGAAATTACTCATAACTTGATAAAAAGGCGAAAGATATCGGAATAAATTTGTGAAGAAAAATACAGGGTGTTCCATATGAAAAATTCTAATGAACGTCGTCTGAATCTTACAATATTCAAAATGCAAATTTCAGCACCCTGTAAAGGATCATGTCGCAAAATTACTGGATTGGTGAACGTGATACCTGTATGCTAAAAATATTTAAAAAATTTGGATGAATGAATATTCCAATAGTGGTAAAAATAGGTTAGTCAATTATAGCTTGGCAACGCCGCAATCGATTACAATTTTTTTTACAGCGATGTATAGGTAAACCTTAGTGGAATAGATTTCGAATAAAAAATACTGGGTGTTCTATTTAAAAAAACTCGTCTTCGAATCGTCCCGCTTTTATAAAACACCCAGTATTGTTGTAAATATTTTTGAAATGGGAATCTTTAGTAACGGAAGAAATTTGGTTTTCAAAGTTTTTCTCTAATGATAATGGCTTTCGAGATATCGAAGAATTACTCACTAAATGGACACACTGTATAATTCGTTACAGCTGTGGGCCGTGGTGGTCGGCTGGTAGAGCGGTTACCACCTGAGCGTAGGGACGTGGATTCGATTCCCAGCTTGGTAACCGGTCTCGTGCATGGCATCACAAGTTAAAAGGTGAGGGCTGCGTCTTCCCTAGTTCGTACAAGTCTCTCGAAGACTTATGAGGGTTGCACGTAGGGGTGTAAAAATGGTTGAATAGGCACTGAGTAAATTTGAACCGATTGTTTTGTTTTGCATACCTCAATTTTTTGAACGTATGGATCTTTGCAACGTATAACTACGTATAAGTAACAGCGAGTGGTCGAGCGTTTGGCTTCCACCCAGACGGTCCGGGTTCGATCCCCGGTCGTGTATCACTGAGCTGAAGTGGTTCGGACTCCACTTTTATTTAAACTGAAGGTCCCGGATCTCCCTTGCTCGCACAAGCTCTGCTTTTGAGGGGTTTTCTCCGAAAACCTGGGAGTTTCGTAAAAACAAATTTTACAAAACAAATTTTTTTTTTGTAAACCATTTTCTTTAAGCAGTGGCATACTTAATTTATTCCTCAATGCGGCTTGAAAATTGTTATTTCATGACGAATCTTCACATTTTTGTCAGGTCAAATTCAGAAATCTTTCACACAAACTCCATTGGGAATCGGCATGATTCAAAGCTGAGATGAAACCTTTTATTCCGGCAGACATGACCAATGAGGAGATTCTTCGACACCCTTCCAGTTTGAATGAATCACCAAATAGTTTAATGAATTCAATAAACTGATAGGTACTAGTACAAACAGTGTAATGAGATAATTAATTCGATATGGGTTAATTAAAATGGAATGTTAGTCTTTAATAACAGGCTTTGGATAGATTATACTGGTATATTCACACAGTTTATAGTACCTCTTCGTTTGATACTGTCCATATAGGACGAAACTGCAGTAACATTAGTTACAACCAGAGGTGGACTAAAACATAGGAAGTTTGATTTCACATTTTTCAGAGTAATTTCATTTTTGACTGTAACAAGGTGATCTTTACCAAAATCTAAGAAATCATGATAAAAAAAAAAATTATTGTAAATCAACGAGAATTTTCTTGCATTCAATGTTGAAAATGAAGAAATTTTTTTCTGGAAAACATCGAATCATCCAGATAAATTCTAGTAAAATACTGACGTAAGAAAACTAACAAAAGAACTTCATCAAATGTACCACTGAAGGAAAAAAATATACGAGGATGTATTGATATCTAGTTAGCCTAGACCAATTCCCTGCATAAACAAAATGTTGCGTTACCATAGCAACGAACAATAACTTATTAGAAGTGTCAGTTTAAAGTTTGACGTCAAAAAAGTAAACCAGAGTTACACAATAAATTAAAAGAAAAAATATGTCCACCGAAATTGTGAAAATCGAAAAATTGGAGTATCGAGCCATCATCAAGTACCTGTATTTAAAAGGATTAAGAGGTAAGCAGATTTACCAAGATATGCTTAATACCCTTGGTGATCAATGTCCTTCGTATGCGACCGTGAAAATTGGACTGCAAGCTTCAAAAGAGGTAAATTTTCCATTGAAGATGATGACCGACGGGAAGGCCAGTTTCTGTGTCAGTCCCCGAAAATATCGATGCAGTTCATGACATGATTTTAACAGACTGTCGTATTGGGCTAAAACGGATATCTGAAGCACTGAATATTTCATACGAACGCGTTTATCATATAGTTCACGTCAATTTGGACATGAGAAAAATTGCTGCAAAATGGATCCCCAAATGTTTGAATGTTGACCAAAAGCGAGCAAGAGTAGTACATTCGCGTTCGATCTGTGCTTGATTTGAAAACGATGTAGACTTCTACAACCGAATTGTTACTATGGATGAGACTTGGGTCCATTTCTACGATCCAGAAACAAAGCAACAATCGATGGAATGGCGACACTCCGGTTCTCCAAGACCTAAGAAGTGTCGTGTCCAAAAATCTGCTGGAAAAGTTCTTACTTCAGTTTTATGGGATTGCCATGGAGTAATCATGATTTATACTTTGGATAAGGGTAGAACAATTTTGTTTCTAAAAAGTTGACAGCACCATTTACAATAATGTGTGTGTGTGAACAAGCTAAGATGTATATAATAAACTTATTTAACTGAAATAACTTAACTTAACTGAGCTTACAATACATATACATATATAACCTATTTGATGGCACCTAGAAGCTGAAGCTTCTGTATGTGCCTAGTTTTGTATCGATAACATGATAGCACTATTTAACTAAAGTTACTAAAATAACTGAAATAACTAAAATAAGTAAAATATGAAATATATAATATGATATAACATGCAGTATTTGACAGTATTCAAGAATTGATAAGTTGCATTACTTTTTATCACATTTTGTTACAAAGTATTAAATAAGAATGTTTTTGATAAATAAAGAGGAAATAAAATCTTCCAATTTACACAAAAATATACTTGTAACGTCATGATGAATTCATACATTCATGATGAATTTACACATATTAAATGCCACCACGATAGAACAACAAGAATGTTTTTAAATGTTTCCAAGGTTCCGACAACATATGTTCTACATTGTTTCTTAAATAAATTCAATTTACTTATATTTCTGATATCAACAGGTAATAGATTATGAAATTTAGGTGCTAGGTAGTTAATAAATTTTAAGTTCATAGTTTTATTGCTTCGTGGAATTTTTAATAGTTTGTTGCTGTTTGATCTTGATTATTTGTATTGGTTTTATGTTACTTTTGTATGTTCCTCCCCAAATTATTCTACCATACCTAATAAGTGACTCTACCAATGTTTTATAGACTCAAAACTCTCGAAGAATGTAAAACTTTCTAATTAATTTCCGAATTTTACCTGTCAGATACTCTACGTGGTCTGTCCATTTGAGATTTTGATCAATTATCACCCCTAAGTATTTAGTATTAGATACTGAAGTTATTTCAAAATGTGTGTTTTCTTCTACTAATATTTTTTTATAAATTGGTCTGTTGGCATGTGTTAATGAGAAAGCTATGTAATTTGTCTTTGTTTTATTCAGTGATAACTTGAAAGTTTGAAGCCAGTTTTTCACCTCTTTCATACCGTTTTTAACATGTTTTTTGATTTCTTCCCAGTTTTCACCAGAGAATATAACAGCTGTATCATCTGCATATGATATTATTGTTCCTTCGATATTAATATTAAGTAGGAAGTTTATATACGTTAGGAAGAGAATTGGCCCTAGTATTGTACCTTGTGGCATCCCGATCTTAATTTTTTGTGGTAAACTGATAGTGTCATTAATTCTTAGGAATTGGTCTCTATCTGAAAGAACAATATCTGGATTTAAAGAGAAACATTCTCAACTGAATATTGAATCAATACATGACTCCTCTGGAAATGGAAAAACCATACGATAAAATTGAAGTTACTTTTTTGTAATATCTAACATAAAACAACTACTTCCCCGGCAAAAGCCACGCTGGATATTGAACTACATCTGATAGATATTGAGAGAGACCCTACATAACTTGAGGGAAAAAATCTGAAAGTGAAAATTTGCATTTTCATTCAGATAGTTGATTATTTATTAAATGTCCAGTTTCCATTGGAGAATCTTATCTATGAATGAGATAAGGGAGAATGTTATTCAGAAGTATCACTCACAGAAAATCGCTCATTCCATTGATGCGTGAATTGCATCTCTTTCGCTAGGCCTCCAATATATTTTGGTCGCCAAAAATCCATTTCACTCTTCTAAGATCATCAGGGAGGTCGGAAGAATTGGAAAACATACTCTTCAGAAGCAATTTCACACTGTAATGAGGAATTGTTGGACTATTTCTTGTGCGGTGAAACTTTGAAAATATTTTTCTGACATAAAACCTGTCATGGGTATGGCATGTTGATTTCATTGAAAATATGAACAGGATGTTCATAAAGTCAGTTGTGGAATCATCTGAAAAAAGTTTAAAAGGTCGTACATTTTCTTCCAACGAGGAGGTAATAAAAGCTCTGGAGGTCTGGTTTGCAGAGCAAGGAGAAACATTTTTTTTGAAAGGTCTAGAGACGTTGCAGGTTCGCTGTAATAAATGTATCCAATTAAGAGGAGAATATGTTGAGTAATAAAATATTTTGACATTGAAATTTTGTTTGGTTCTATAATAGGCTAAGAATTTTTCCATAAATCCTCGTAGCTAATTAAAAAAAAAATATGATTAATATTTCATTTGTATGGAGAACAAAGAACTCTTCAAATTGTCATTATTTTCTTGACAACTCGCGGCTTGATTTTGAGTGATACATTTTACTTTTGAAGAGTGACATTTTTTGACGAAATTCATAGGCGTAAGAATTACTGTGCGTTATCTACCTTCAGTTGATGGGAAGGGAAGTAAAATAATTCGAAACGTATTTTTCACTATTTTTACGGATTTTCCCATATTTAATTTTTGCGAGTTCTTGCAACTTTCTTCAATAAAGAATGGATTTGACCTCCATGGTGATAGAGTATTGAATTGTCACTTATAATGACACTAGAGCTTTTTTTGTCGAAGTAAACTTGACACGTATTAATGAGAATTTTGTTGCCTGGCAATATAACGAAAAAAACTGCACATGAAAAAATTACGAGTCCGTAGGACGAGTAATTTTTTCTGACAGTTTTTTGAGTTGAATTGCCTAGGCAAAAAAATTCGAATTATAAAATAATGTCAAGTTTACTTCGACAAAAAAAGAGTGTAATTCGACAAGACAATTTAATTGATAAATTGGATTAGATGTAAATTAGTTTATTTAATTTAACGGAAAAGTACAATTGTTAAAAACACAATTTAAAAAAAAAGCTTGATTTTCAGTACTTTGTCTTTTGTTAATAGTTTGCTGCATGCTAGTATTGTGAGCGGTGGTAGTAATCGTTTCCTGGACGGTGATACGAATGGGCCCAATGATTTTTTATGATGTTCTTCATCTAACTGAAGGTACGGTTTTAATGACGATGGGTTGCTATGTCCCGTAATTTTCACAAGTTTTTGTTCACCTAAACCACTCCTGCACAATTCAGTTACGGCGAGGAATTGGTCCATTTAGATATTTCATTTATTTCAATAGGAGAATTCTTATACCACTCTTTCGAAATTGTTTTATGCCAGAAAGGATTTGGAGTTAAAAAAAATTTCACATGTGATATGGTTTCCCCATCTTTCCATAATTTGTTAAAACAATTTTACTGGACATACACAATCTTCTTCAGTGTTTGCTCCCAACCATTTACTGTCGGCCAACTTCTGATTTCCACCTTGTGCTGTCTTCGAAAACACTGGGTTATACTCAACTCTTCCGGTCTCTCTTCCACGGTTGTCTGTCTCGATTTGCTGCTTCTCCACCTCTCCAAGCCAATTCATAGGCAGCAATATGATAACATTTTCTTTGAAGGCCTACAGGTTCTTCTTCACTCCAAAACAGTGCCATTTCAAAAATTTCTTGTTTTGCGTGAGCCTTAGAACTCACATTCCTTTTTTCTGGGATTGCTTGCAAAATTTTGCGTTTTGAGTCGCTTGCATTTCTCGCTTTCTCAAACTGTATTTCCGTGAACGGATTAAAAATTCTTTTATATTCTTTGAAGTACTTCTCGAGTAACATTTTTGCTGAAGTGTTCCAAATCGTTTCGACTGCACTCTCTTTATAGTCTTCTCCGTTGTTCTTCTTCATGTTAAATGTCCAGTCACATAAAATAGAAGCTAGCTCTTCAGTGGAAGTTTCTGCAATGAGTTCATTTTTTTTTCAAACAGAACATCGCAAATTGTCGCCAAAAATACGTAGTTGAATTCATAGTATTGCGAGGCGCGTTATTATTGATGGCTTCCACAATATCTTCACTCGAAGACTGTCCAAATCGCGACATTTCCACAAATAAGATACTTTTCTGACAACGTAAGTTTGAGAAAAATTGACATAACGTCATCAAAAATTTGTATACAATGCTGGTTGTCATGCTTTCAAAAGTTAGGTTCCGTTTTGTCGCTGGAAATGTTAGGACAAACTTTTTTCGCTGTCATAATGACAAAACACCGCGACATGTGGCATTTCTAGTGCATGAATTAAATTGTCATCGAAGTTGTTACTTAAGGTGCATTTAGTCAACATCATTTTAAAATTGTGCTTAAATATATGTTAAAAACGAAAGTTGAATCTGTTAAATCAAATGGCACCATTTATACAACAATATTTAGTTTATGCTAAAAACATGTCACTTTAAAAATCCGTAATTAACGTGTACCTGAAGTTTCATGTCATAAAATGTACCTATCATTCTAAATCTGAAACTCGTGTAATACTAGGTCTCATACAAAATTATTTTCAAGGTGATGTTTATGTCAGTGCTTGTGCTAAAGTTACGTTTATGTTGACTAAATGCACCTTAAAGTGTTTACTAAATTTCAGAGCAATTGGTTGGGAGAATTGGTCTAAAATTAGGTTAAAAGCACGGCAAGTTAAATAAAATCTCATAATAATGGAAACAATAGATAAAAGATAGTTTTAAAAATAAGCTTCTATTTAAATGCAAATTGATTCATTGCCTTCTACACTTGTACAAATTTCGTAGAATTAACATTTTTTCATTTTCAGAGTGTGGAAGGTTAAATATTTCCTAAAAGATATATCAAGAAATTCAGGTTGTTTCGACAGGAGCCTTAGGTACATTCAATAGATTTAACAATTTGTACAGAATATGTGAAGATTATCCTTTCTGAAATCCAAGTTCGTAACGCCATTTTATATAAACAGCACGATTTCCTGACAAACCTTCAGAAACGAATGGTACAATCAACTGTGAAAAATTTAATGTTGAATTTACTCCAGGCAATGAACTCTCTGTACAATCTCGAACTACGTATGTGACTTTTGAACTCTGTAAAATCATTATAGCAAGCGTTTCCGCAACCTTCTACCGAAGTTTCAAAATAGTTTCATTTAAAACTCGGTGCAAGCTCTGTGTCTGAAGTCTTAATATAAAGTTTTCCTTTCCTTCTGCTCCTGAATAATAAAAAACTGAGATCAAGTTACTGTGGTAGGATCAAACACTATAACCTATTATAGTTCCTTTGGGTAGTAGTTTACAGAACTTTACATATTTAGAATTCGCCTTATTATCCAATAAAACTTTCAATAGGCATGAAAATAACAAATGAAAATGATTTTATTATAAAAGTGTGACTGTCTATTCAATTTCAGTTTGAAACATTACTTGGAAATACTGTATGAAATTTGTTATTTCGAAAGAATTACTATTAACTTCAAGTACTTTTAGTGCCTGTATTCCATATAAAGAAATATGTTACCTGCAATTTAGAAATGGACCATTTAGTTCATGGACCAGCGGCACGAGACAAAATATTTCTTTCCTCATTTCTCAACCTAATCTGAAGAGCTGTTTACTGACAGGGCATCATTGATTCCAAAGTATATGAAAGTTATTAATTTTATTATTATTTTCTTGTAATTGTTATTTCCGTCAACCGATTGCATCCCTACGCGCAACCCTCAGAAGTCATCGACAGACTTGTGTGAGCTAGGGAAGACGCAGCCCTCATCTTTCAACGTGTGATACCATGCACAAGACCGATGACCATGCGAGAATTTGAACCATCAGCCCTTCGCTTCAAAGATGAACGCTCTACCACCACGGCCACCACGGCCCATAGCCAAAATTACTTTATATAAAGAACTTATTTTGGTGAAATAAGAAACGTTTACAGAATATTTGGAGATGATTTTCTTTTGTGCTTTCTCATAAACATGCCTGGAACGTCAGCCTTCATTTCGTTTGAGGTATCCTGATGAACATGAAGTAAAGCCATGGGTGCGATACTCAAATGTCTACTATCCTATGTCGCATGCAACAAAATATCTCCATCTCTCTTGAATTCGTATTCGAGAAAGGCGATGGACATATTTTGTCGCATGCGACATATGGTAGTCGACATTTGAGAATAGGGCCCCTGGCCAGCCAAGTCTCTTATCAGTCATTGTGCTGTGAAGTTTTAAGTCGACGCAAAGCTGGATCGGTTCGCTCTGCCGTACTGGTTTTTACGGGAAGAGTGCACAACAGCCGTAGTAACACTGAGATGTTTGGAAGCGAATCAGCAAACCTACTAACGCCTCAAACACCAAGAAGACAAGTACTGAGAAAAAGAAGATACCTCATGAGAATAAAGAGCACGAGAATTTGTAATATAAGACTAAAGGAGGTCTACTTGAAGATATTTAAGACAAAGTAGCCCCCTCCCCAAGTTCGAGCTGGTCAAATGCGCCTATGGAAGCAACGACCATAATATTGGAGAGAGAGAGAACTTGTGAGCTTGCGCCAGGTGTTAAGGCATCTTTATTTTGGCAGTCGACTTTCACATTGTTTGAATGTTTTAGACGATGTAGTAACTTGATTACTTATATTTCGGACGTCCATCATCTTAATGGTTGAAAGATTTCAATCTGTTTCAAATTTCAAAGCTGAAAGAACAGACACTGGAATCCTCACCTCTGTTTACAGGAAGAAGACACACACAGGACAGTACCTCAACTACGGCTCTAATCACCCAAACTCCACAAAGAGGGGAATCGTAAGAACGTTGGTGGAGAGAGCAATGTCTATTTGCAACAACCAGGAGTCATTGGAGGCGGAAATTAACCACATCAAAAAGGACCTACGCCGAAACGGATACTCCGAGAAGCTCATAGGAGAAGTTCGGAAACAACTCGAAAAGACCAAGACAACCGAAGAAAGACCACAAAACCCCGTTCTCATTCTTCCCTATATCAGGGGTATCTCCGAGAAGATCAGAAGGATCGGAAATAAATACAACATCAAGAGTTGCTTTCAATCCGGCAATACCTTACGAAGCTTCCTCACCAAGACGAAACCAGAGAACACAACAGAATCCAGTAAAAACTGTATTTACAAAGTCCCATGTGAATGTGGAGATTCCTATATCGGAGAGACCAAGAGACCATTATCAGTAAGAATACCCGAACACAAAAAGTGGACTCAACGAGGAGAAACATCAAAATCGGGAATTGCAGACCACGCCTGGACAAAACAGCACCGAATTCTCTGGGACGAAGCCAGTGTTCTTCATAGAGAGGAACATTGGTTCAAACGGAAATTTATGGAAACCACCTACATAGAAGCCAATGGTGCCTTCAGTCAACCAAGCGTGGAAATTGAAAACGTATGGAAACCGCTCATGGACCGTTTTGGAGGGAGAAAAAGCGCGAAACCACGCGCGCCACAAGACCGCGCGTAATTACACTTTAATTATAGACCTATAAAAGGTCGCGTAGCATCTGATTTTGTCACTATTCACCAGAAGACGATTGCGGATTCAAGCAATTGAAACGTTGTGAAAAATTAAGATAATGGACGTCCAGAATATAAGTAATCGACTTTCACATTATTTTCCAAATTTGCAGCTCACCTTTAAAGGCGGAAAAACATAGCAAATCATCTTCGTATTTGATTGCCCCTTGAAGAATGTCATTTATGAGGTTTTAAATTTCAACAAAACAATCATTCAGATCTGGCGATAACAAATGTTTTAGCTTCCCTACGCATTCCAACTTCATCTCGGAGAACAATGTTGTCAGTTCATTGATTAATTGATTACGAAATCCAGAAAAAACTTGAATGAAAAAATCCGAAAGTGAAAATTCGCATTTTCATTCAGATAGTTCAAATTGAATGAAGCTACTTTTTGTAATATTCAACAGAAAACAACTACCTTCTCGACTAAAGCCACGCTTGACATTTAACTATACTGAACTAACCAAACTGATCCTGATTACTTCTGAAGAGGCGAATTCACTGTTTATACCAATTGTAGGTTGTTCATTTAGGAATAGAGCATTTCATTCATCCACTGCAAAATCACAGCTCAATTTAAAATATCAGATCCAGAACACACCAAACGCGAGCGAAGCAAGCGCGTCCGGCCGACATTTCGCAAATCCGCTCGAAATGTTGGCCGGACGCACTTGCGTTCATGTTACTACTTTGTCAATTTCCTCCAGGTAATAAGAAAACTCTTCAAAGTGAAATGAAGCACAAAAATATTAGAAAGAAAAATATATTGACTCAGTCTTAACTGTCCTGTCCTGAACTAACTAAACTTAAACTTGATGTTGAAATTGTTTCGGAAGAAACGAGTTCCCGGTGGAGAATAATATATTTATAGTTCGGTAATATGTTGAATTAATTGTGAAACCATACAGTAATTTGTGATATTAGGACTATATCACAATACACGCAAGCGAAGCGAGCGGGTCCGGCCGACATTTCGCAAATCCGCACGCGCGGATTTGCGAAATGTCGGCCGGACCCGCTCGCCTTCATGTTACTACTCAGTTCATTTTCTCAAATTTATGAAAAAGACCTTGATCATTTATAGTGTGTGGCCTGTGGGGCAAGCGATTGCTTTGCTCATTTGTGATTAAAGTAAGATTGACAAGTGTAAATACTCATATGACGATGCACCTTCAGATATACAGTGATGTCAAGTCTAACGAGCCAAGTTAACATTAGTATGTACAGTTTCCGTTCATCTATTTGGTATAAGTTAAAATTAGATTAGTTTATCATTAATTATAGTTAAAGGTCTCTTAAATACCCATACCTACGCCCATGCCTTTTCGCGATTTCTTCTCTGTGATTTCTGCCCACACTAGGAGAGAAAAGGGCCTCAGTGTGGCAGTACCACAAATTCGCTAGAACGAGTACGTACCAATACCAATACGAATCCAAGTGCGCGTTCTCTCTGTTCCATTTTCTCACTACTGCGCCGGCCGGTTGCATATGCCAAGAGTGCATACTCCAAGAGTGCATCCTCCAAGAGTGCATCCTACAAAAGTGCTCCAGAACTCTCCCATCAGTAAAGGTAAGAAATCACAGTCGCTCTCTCTCTCCCTCTCACTCAACTCTCATTTATTCATACGTTATTTCCAGCGATCATAGATTAAATCAAAATATCGGAAACTGCATGTATTACCGAACCCTTTTACTTTATACGAGATAAGTTTCGCACAAAGTATTTATTTTAATACTGTTCAACAGTGATTTCCATAAATCTATTTCAAGCGCCCCTAACTTGGTAAGAGCAATAATTCGGCAACCATGCATTTCCTTACCACGGAAATTGGGGTTTTCTGTACTCGTGATCATAGCTATGGTTGTCACAGTTTTTCGACGATTTCGAAATATCACATTCCATTGCTACTTGTCTGGTAGAACTATGTGGTTCCAATACCATTTGACCTAGCACTGCAACAGTGTGATCCTCATCTGTAGCCGTTCTTTGTTTTTTTCGATTCCGTTCCTTTTGTCAGGATACCGATTGGCGTATATTCTCACTGCTTCTTTTGCATTCCTTCTTGCTTCGCCATAAAAACATATCATATCCAACTTTTCATATCCAACATTCAAAAATTGAACCATTTTTCAATTTTAGGTAAAAACAACACAAAACTGAATACACTTTCGTAAAATCTGACAGGTTCGATGAAGACTAGTATTATTGCATTTATTTTGACGCTCTCATGGCCCTCTTTATAATATGCAATAAAGTTGCCGTATTTCATCAGTATTCAAGGGAAACCATGAGTGTGCTATATGCCTGAATTATGAATTTTATGCAGAATTCAGAAAAGTCTGAGATGCCTTTTGAAAAAATTGGCGTCGGTGTCGCGACGCCCTTACGGATAACGTCCAGTGATGGATATCTACATAAATAAGAGGATCCTATGACATTAATATCATCCGCTTTCGCAAAATATGGATATCATCTTTCATTTCCCAGATATTTGCCCGCGGAGTTTTATATGGGACACCCTGTATTATTATTGACAAAATATATGATGACTCACAGGTCTTTTACCTATGTAATCATGTATCACCTTATGAATTCAATATTAACTTTTTATTAGTTACTATACAATGTATTACAAATTCAATAAAAAAAACTCATTTTTACTCACTTGTCGGCTCATATCCATTACGGAAAATGACCCCACCCAATTTTCCGGAACTTAGATAAATGATATCTCGCCTAGATCATCCCACGCTGATACAGACAGGACGAGCCCATGAAAAATTAATCCCATGGAAAAGTTCGGGACTTGAAATTAGTCAATGAGATTCCTTGGCGGGAGCGCGAGCGCATGTATTGTCGAAACGACAAGGACGCACTTCTGGATGCCCGAAAACTGAAAGGGGATGCATGCTATCAACCCTCCTGAAGGCTCTCACAACTTCAGTAGGCTACGGATCGTCGCGCTGTAGGAATTAATCGAGGCAAAGTCGGATTTTTTCAAGTCAATTAGTGCTTTTGAAGGGTGCCAGTGGAGTGATAGGAGAAACATAAGTGGCTTTCAAAGGACTGCGGGGTTGATTTTTCAGCGAAACGCTCTGAAAAGGTAAATTAATATCGACATCGGTTGCATATAGCAACTAGTGGCCGGTTTTGAACTCGCTTTTGAATTTGTTTAAAATGTATTTGAACGGTTTTTGTCAATTACACATGCAATGGCGACATCGACTAATAGAAACTGAATGATATTGAAAAATCCTCTTTAGTCACTTTTACGTTTTTAGAGAAATATTGAAAAAAAAAAATTGAGAATTTACTTTTATCATCATTGTTTTTCGGAAATACAGATATCCGATGAAGAAAACTGCAGAATACTGTACAGTTTCAGGATCTTCAATTCTTGAAGAGCAACTAGTGGGTGTGTGCGTTTGAGCTATTTATATTGCTGGTTATAATTTCACATCGACGTTCAGGGGAGATTATTCATGAGAATTGTACGATGCTGAATAATATAAAATGCAACAGTATCTGACATGGGAAACACTTATTCAAACAATACTTAGTTTAGGGTGTGTGGTATGCTTCAATGTGTGAGGTGTGCTTTAATGAAAAGACGTATAGCAGTGATTTCCAATGATTTCATTATATTATTATGCAAAATACTGCATGGAAAATTTCAATTATTCACAAAGTTGAAAGATAACACACCGTCTTGATATGTCATGAAAAAAATAGTACGAGTTGAAACGCAAAACTGATTCTGCAGCACAAATCAGTATAGAGCATAACAAACAAGACCTACAGATATTTCCTTATCTCCGATCTCCCGATAAGAACGCGTACAGAAGGGCAAATGAATGGGAAAAGGTCACAAGTATTGAAGGAAGATATTTTGGAAGACAGAAAAGGTATTAAGTCTGCTATTGACGCATCTGAAGCCAAACTTTTGTTAAAAATAGAGGAACTCAACGATCGTGTGAATAATCTTGAAATTGAAAATACAATTCTTCACAATAAAATCGAAGCTTCAGATATAGTCAAATTTTGGTTGGGAGGTATCTGTACCTGTGCCTGCAGAAAACTGAATGAATTATTGGACGTTGAAGTCAAGGTATGGGATATGAAATAACTTGTATAGATTGGAAAATCATCAGAAAAACTCTATTAGCATATCTCATATTAGAAAAAACCTGAGATTGTCAAACAACGCAGAAAATTAAAAGGAACTAATACAAGAATTTCAAGCGATCTCAAATCCTAGTGAAGGTGTGAAAACAAAACAATGAGATACCACTTGAATACAGCTAGCTAGATGAGAAAATAAGCTATCCATCAACAACAGAGCATACACTGCCGAAGAACTTGAGGAAAAGCAGAACACCAAACCTACAAAAAGAAAAAAAAATGCTCCGTGAAATCCAAATACGCGGAATTCTATTACAGCAGAACAAGATAACCACTCCGAAAGATTCCCCTCGAAAAAAGAAGTAAAAACTACTCCATCTATAGTAGGAAATGACAAAAAGGCATCGAAGACATCTGGTCCTCCACAACAGAAAGACAGGATGAAATGTTTAAGTTCAGGTTCAACAAGCAACCAATCTTAGTATTAATAAGAAAAGAACACAGCAAATAAAAGACAGACAATACTGAATCATAAACTCCATAAAGAAGAACAAAAACACACAAAATTGATAAACAACACATCATCATTTAATTCAATTCTTCACAACAAAATTGTTCTACTTTGTATCTCAAGACATTTAATTGATCATCAATTATTCATCACACATTTATAGCATAAAAAATAGTACCTGGAAATGAATCGGTATCTGAGAGATATCAATTATAGACCGATAAATACAAAAGAGATCTATTCATGCAAATTAGACACTATTGGTGTATCTGCAACTGAATATTTCGACATTCAATTCAATTTTTGAAAACAACATTGTTTTACTTCGTATTTCAATACATTCAATTGATCATCAATTGATACTCATCATACATATACATTTATAACATAAAAAATGGTTGCACGTGCGTATATTCCATATATTCCTAAAGTCACAGACAAAATTGGAAAACTCTTGGGACAACACAACATAAAAACGGTCTTCAAACCCACCAAGAAAATACAACAAAGGTCGGCAAAAGACAAAAGAGACCCACTATCTACAGCGGGGGTATATCACATACCATGCACTTGCGGAAAGGTATACATGGGAACCACAAAAAGATGGATGAGATCAAGGCTGAAGGAACATCAGAGGAACTGCAGATTAGGCCAAACGGACAAGTCAGCAGTGGCAGAACACGCGCTCAGTGAAAGAAACCACAAGATTCTGTTTGAGGACGTAAAACTTCTTGCCCCCAACCAGGGATACCATAGCCGACTTGTACGGAAGGCAATAGAGATCCACAAACACACGGAGAATTTCAACAGAAAAGAAGAAGCTGTTAACCTCAACCGAATATGGAATCCCATTCTTAGAAATGAGTAACAAAAGAAAACTACGACATTGAGACAGCAGGCAAAAAGGTGTCTATTAATGTTATCGAAAATATGCTTAAACCTGCAGTGGGACTCTGTGTCATCCAGAATTCTACCCCTCGTTTTCTACAGTCGATTACTACTTTCACAAGCGACGATCACATTATTTGGCACTCTGTGCTACAGTCGCCTACACATCGGGTTTGTTCGGCAACATACTATCCGATCTAAAAGCATTTGCCAAAACTTGGTGATATTCTAGTGACATTTCATATTCTTGTGTCAAAAATTACTGTCATTGTTAAGCATTTTTATTTTTAACGGCTGGTAGTTTCATGTGCTTTTCAATTTTGAATAAATTGTGATATTGTTGTTGCCTAGAACGGATTGAATTTATTAGCTCTGATGGAAGAAGAAAATATTGCGAGAAGACTCATGAGAGAAGCATCCATTTTTAATAGAAGATACGAGGTTTAAGAGGCCATGAGCGCGATCATATTTGGAACGGTTCTCTTGGTAAAAGAGTCTATTACTCAAAAATGATTCGTCGTATCGATTTCAAACAAGGTCAGGCTTTAAGAGGACTATTTATATACGTCTGCGGAAGCACCTCACGAGTCTCTTCACAGATAATCGAGGTACCTGCAATGGTATTTCTCTTCTATCAAAATTTGAATCAATCTTCATCCAATCGAAATGAATTTGGTATCAAATGAAAGGTAAAACGTTGATCTATGTATGAGTTTTAATAGTTTTTTGAAATTATCTGCTCATCTACCCAAAAAAATTGCTTCAAAGTAAATGGAAATTTCAGTTTCCATTACAGCACGTACCTAGAATCGAACTTCCTTTAGAATCCTGTCCTTGTTTAAAATCGATACGACGAACCGTTTTCTAGCTAAAAATTGACTCTTTTACCCTAAAAAGCGACAAATATGATCACGCGCATGGCCTCTCAGAGAACTCTTTAGAGTAAATAAGGATAAGGAAAGTACTTTCCCGTACAAAAAACGATCCGAGAATATTTTTGACGGCTTGTTTACATTTTAGACAGTTATTGAATTCACGCAAACAATATGTAGAATTCCTTAGTTTTTGATAATGCTGATTGCGATTTCAGAAAAAATAGTATGTGTACCTCGTAGTAAAAGCACATTCCCAGACTTCAATGCTTGTTGGCCTCGGCTTAACGCCTCGGCCAACAATTTACATTGTCGTCCGGGAATGTATTGCTTTTACTACTAGATACACAATATACTAATTTCAGTATCCTGCCTCAGATGAATCAGTTGAATAACCCTATGGATATACCCCCAAAAATTTAATTTTTCAGTGTTTTTGTGCAACAGGAACATATCAAAGAGTAATAGGTAGGAGCCATGCTATTTTTATAGCTCAGCAATGTGTATCGGGGTTACCATTGCCATTGTAAATACTTTGTCAGAACAGTGGGTAAGCTTTCCACCTCCTGTCTTTAGCTGATCTTTCTGCAATTTTGCAGCTTTTGTCTTAGTATAAATAAACACTAGGACTAATCGATTGAGGCTCAGCACTATTACTGTACTTTTATGAATACTCATCCTCCATTCTTCGACAGATTTTTCTTCAAAGCCTAAGCTGTTAAGCTTGTAGCACACATTTTGCCACAGAGCGTGACCTTCTGCTTTGCCCTCTATTCACTCCACACCCTCAATATTTATTAGTTTTTACTATTTGCTTTCGAAATTGAAATAAATATATGTAACAACACTGACAGAATTGAATCAAAAGAAAAAAGTTGGGTTAAACATAGAAAACGACATGTCTCGACGTCTTGCTTTCTGGCTACCGGGATAGTCGAGTTTGGGCGATAATTTGTGTACACAGAGTGCCAGTCATATGGAATTCAGTCGATAAGTGGAATTCAATATGACACAGAGTCCCGCTGCAGATACGAGAATAAGTAATTCTGAAAGAAGGAAGGATATCAACGACATTAAGCCGACAGGTAGAAAGGGGTCAATTAGGGTTAGTGAGAATGTACCAAATCCAGATACGGTAATTAACGATCAAGACTACCTAAATCAGAATAAATACCATCTTCACAGATGGAATCTCCCGTCATCTGAGATTATTCATGATGTATATGCCTCTGAAGAAGCTAGCCACTCACGCTAGCGAAACTTTAGGAAGAAATTCCAAAAAACGACGACATTCAAACCCGAGTGAAAATTGTGACACTGAACACTTCGACCGCGAAAGCCTTAACCATTTTGATAAAAAATAGCACCTGGAAATGGATCAATATCTAAGAGATATCAATCATAAACCGATAAATACAAAAGAGACCTATTCATGCGAATTAGACACTATTGGTGTACCTGAAACTAAATATTTCAATATAATTCATATTAATATGAGAAGCTCATGAACATTTTGTATATGAAGACTTTTCTAAGTGAAGAAAGACGGAAATAATGTATTAATGGCATTTTTCCTTCGTAAAGATAGACAGATAAAGGTTACAATGATTTTTTTAAAAGCGTATAGAAGGCTGCGCATTTGACAGGAAAATTATCGATAGTAATATCCCGACACATTGCTGAATTTTCAAAAAATACTTTCACCTGCTGTCACGAAAACTGTGTTTCATAGAAACACCACGAGAGTTTAGTTTGCTCGAGAAATTTTCTCTAAAACGATTTCTTGATAGTGAAAAAACGTTATCTGTGGCTAAAGAGTTCAGAATTTTTCTTGAATTTTGAGTTACTCGCAATGGACTATTAGACCGTCAGATAGTGACAGATTTAGGTGCCCCATTTTCACATACAAGCCTCGAATAGGGTTGAGAAGTACATTGATGTTGAGTGAAATGGAGGGAAATTTACGAGTGGCTCCTGGGGATAACATATGGAAAATTCGATTTTTCATGGAAAATTCGATTTTCCATATTTTAATGCGAGCCGTGTTCACCTAATCATTAATTAATAGAACCTGGCTTCAGAAGATCAAAGGTTTGAGTGTTGAAGGTGGCTAAAGGGTTGAAATGAGGCTGTAATCTTGTAAAGAAAAATCGAGATTTTAACAGGTTTTCCCACGCAAGCCCATCGAAACCATGAAAACCTACATCGTCACTAGACCGAAAAACATAATGGCTTGAGTGGCGTGAATGGAAAAGTAGATTTTGTCGTCGGAAAATTTAATGGAAATTCTTTTTGATTTTTCCATGTTTTCCCCACGAGCCACTCGTAAATTTCCCTTAATTTTACTCAACATCGACTTACTTTTCAACCCTATTCGAGGCTTGCATGTGAAAATGGGGCACCTAAATCTGACGGTCTATATTGAATGAACACGTTGTGACTATGTTTGGAACTGTATATGTATATGCCATCAAGATACTATGAATTGTCGATACACATCACATAAGCCGCGTTTCATTGACCACTAGAGTTTACATCTACTAGTAGAACTAGAGTATCATAAAAACGTAATATCAGGGTTTCCAATAGAAGTCAGATAATTCTTAAATTTCCTGAATATTTGTAAAAACTTTGAAACTTGTTCCATTATTATAAATGATTCATTCAATATGAATAATTTGCTTTCATTAACAACTACCACAGCCCAAATAGACGATGGGAGAAGTTGCGAGTAGTATTATATCTATTCGAGGAATAGATCTAGGCGGGAATGTTCAAATGCAAAAATAAACTCGTCATTCCTCGAATTCCTTGAATAATTTTCACTCAGAAAACTTTTTCAGAATGTAAAAATTATTATGAAAAAGTGATTCCTAAACCTTCACACCTTCCACTTTCGAAGCAGCTTTGAGTGAAGTAGCAAATAAGCCGGATTTATCTTTAAAAAATGAGATCATATTTGTAGGTTGGGAGCAAATAGGAACTGAAAAATATTTCTTTGATATTTACCTGGACAACTTTTTCAATTAATCATACATAAATCGATTTGACACAATGTTTCTATATCATCCATAGAAATATATATTATATACTTACTCGAGAATGCTAATCCCGCCAATTTTCACGGCGACAAGCATGCCGCGTACGCGATCCGTTTACGATGTGCGCATGCGCGTCATCAGTGTAGTTTGGGTAGATCGTTGCCAAGTTTGAAAATAATTTGTTGTTCCAATTCAGAGTTTTTTGTTGTGAGGCAATAAAGCACATGTCATTTGAAAGAGAGAAATTTGACAGCGCATTGAGGACTTTTTAAAACCGAAAAGAAACTTTTAGAGATAGATTACTCCCAATTTTAGGAGCGAAAGAAATTTATTTAAAACAATAATGTACATTATGCTACTGTAATTATAATGACCGTGCAACAGTGCTTTTTCATCAACAGGAAGACTTGTCACTAAGATCTGTCACTCTTGTCAGAGACAGAGACGGTTATTAGAATTTCAGATTTTCTCTTGTCGTTTTGTGTGGTGTTTGTTGTCGTTGGTTGTTTTTTCATCTTTCGTGAATTTGCATCAATCTTGTTTCTTTAAAGACAATTCCGTTTCTTCCTAAAAATAAACAATGATCTGTTTAGTGTTGTGGAAAGGAAAAATACCTGAAATAAATCATTTTTGGTAGATAACGAAATTTTTCATGTACCTATATGCTTTGCTCAAAATAGCATAAATATTATTTTAGCTTGACAAAAAAGGCATTATTTTTGGTTATTGTTTTTAAGAAGAGACCCCAGCAGAACATTTGAGTGAGAAAATTGTAATTTGTGGCAGACATTTTTTTCATGAAGATCCATGTGAGAATAATTTGAAACCTAGTGCAGTACCAATACTGTGTCTGCGTAAGCATGCATGGCGAGTGATACAACTTTCTACCACACCGCTCATATAATGAGTTCTAGATTCCTACAAAAAGTACTAAACATACACAGAATCGCCTCAGAAAATTAATGTCAATATGGAAGTGCTTTTCTTTGTTGGTAAGGAAAATGCTTCTGGCCTCACTTTTTCATGCACCCCCATTGTGGAAATTGCACCCAGGTAATACAACCAGAAATACTGGTAGAAATAGCGTGTTAATCCCTTCAAATGATTTAAATTAAATGCAGTTGCGTATTTTGACATGAATAGTTTTAGAAAAAAAACTTTGAGCTTCCAAGCATCCAATTTTATAAATCCAATCTGAGTTGAAATTATTCATGATATTGTCGTAAATGTTGAATTTGAATTATTTTAGTGCATTGATCAATTCATCTTATTGTTTATTAATTCGTCCACGATATAGAAGTTCATTGTCATATGTGACCGACATTGAAATTAGCGAAGTCGCTTGATCGAAGCGTAAGCTCGTTGAACAAGTTTTCTTACGTGTTGCTCAAACCGCAAATTATAATCCAGAAGCACGCCTAGATTCTTTGCAACATCTACAGTATTAAGCCCAGAGCCCATCACATTAACGTCGATGTGGTTGTTTACTATATTTCTCATCTGCTAGGACCAAAGGTCACGACGTTAGATTTATCAGAGTTGACGATGAGACAATGATCAGTAGCAGCTTTAATGAATGAATTGAGTCTATTGTTTATTGACTGGCTAGCGTTCTCGTCCATTAGTGAAGGGAAACTATAATATATCTGCGTGTCGTCGGCATACAGGTGTACATTACATTGCTGAAGACTGTTTATCAAATTGAATGTGTAAATACTGAATAGTAGAGGGCCCAAAATAGAGCCCTGAGACACACCTGATTTGAGATTCGAGGTTTCCGAATTAGTACCATTAATACAAATTTTTCGTCGTCTGTTTCTCAAATAATTTTCCAATGGTGTAACTGAGTTTTTGGAAAATCCTATGTAGTGAAGAATAGCAAGGAGTAATCCATAATAGGAAATGAACAGGAATATTGAATTATTAAATTTGTTATATGATTTCTTAGGTTATGAGACTTGTGTGCGGACAGCTTCCGGACTTTGTTGACTTGTTGCAAATGGGTATACAACTACTGATGAAAAATGACAACGTAATGTACTATTATCTTGATGATGTTTCATATAATTCACAGCCTCTTGGCTTTGCGATTTTAGCGAATGAGTGTTGAACATTCTCAATATCTTTCAGATAATGTTATGTTAATTGTATATACTTTTCATTGAATATACAATCTGCAGATATCTATTTAAGCTTTGCTACTTCTTACTTTTTGTTTGGTATCGTATTTTAAGGTAGTTATTTTTCTCTATTACACAAATGAACTTTATTATATCATCTGTGTCCAACTATATGATTTATTGATTTTATTGAAAATATGAACAGGATGTTCATAAAGTTAGACGTTTCTTGTTTCACATGATTTATGTTTTTAAGAATAGGTATACAATTACCGATGAAAAAAACATAACGTACTATAACCGAATTTGTACCCCATTCTCTTGATGATGTTCCATATGATTCGCAAAATTTCAACGCATACAGCCTCTTGGCTTTACGAATTCAGCGAATGGATGCTAGTGCAAAAATGTCGTCAAACTTGATCAGTAAGTAGCCAACCAGAAACGAGACCCAGAACGTGAATTTCCGTTGAGAAATGTACCTTTTGAAGTTGCACTTTTAGGACAAGTTCATGCAGACACAACATTGAGCACAAGGAAATCGGCTAGCGTTACCAATATCAGCAGAACCAGTATCCGCCGAATCCTGAAACATCATAAATTCCACCCCTACAAAATACATTTGGTACACCAATTGAATGAAGATGATTTTGATAGGTGACAGGAATTTTGTGAAAATATGACTATACAGTGTCCTTCATAAAGTCCGCATCATATGGGAAAAACTTTTATTAATGATTTATTTTGAAATTCGACTTGGGCGTTAAGTTGAGCTTTGAAAAATATGAAAAATGACCTACTCGGATGTGGTCACGTGACTTTAGCTATATGTCAAAAGTAACATTTTTTCAAAGTAATCGCTGAAAATAGGCTTATTTATTCGAATTTCCAAAAATTTTAAGGGAAAAAGTTGTTTCTTTTTCGATTTTACACCTACATATGTGAACGTTCTATTGCAACTTTCACTCTTTGCCATTTTTTTGATAATTACAAAATTTCTGGAACATTAAAAAATTCGTAACTTCGACAAAATTGTTTTATACCAGTAGCTCTAATATGCGACTAACTTTCAATCACGAATCATAAAAAAAAATGTTTTTCCCAAGAAAATGAGAATTACTGGTTAACATTTCTGTTATGTTTGATGCAAAGTTGACGTATCTTCAAGCATGTAGGATAAGAATTCATTTATGTGGATTTTTCCAGTATTAAAATGATACCAACGTCATAATTCAAAACATCATGAAACTTCTTTACTTATCTAACCAAAGTTTATGACTTTTCACGGTACAAATCTCAAATTAAATTCTTACTAATTCCGCTATGAAACTTTCATCAATTTTGTGAAGTAGGCTTTGTAGACAATTGAAAAGGGTAATTTATGATGAAAATTAAATATATTTGAACAATTTAACAAGAAAAAAATATTGTCAACCTCACTCAATTAAGAATTCTAGAGTGTAAAGTCAAACAAAAAAATTTTAAAATTAATTTAATAAAAAACACAAATTATGAGTAAGAATTTTCTGAGCCTCACTCATCTTTACATTTCTGTATGTTATCCGTCTCTTTCAATACATAACATAGTTCTTCTGAGTACATCTTTTACTGCATCTTTGATGAACTGTGGCTGTATATTCGCTTCACACTCCCGAATGGTCTGCTCCAAATGGTCAATATCGTTAAATGGCCGGTGCTCGTAAACTTGCTGCTTCAGATAACCCCACATGAAAAAATCCAGTGGGGTTAAGTCCGGAGAACGAGGTGGCCAATGATGTTCCCATTTATTGCCAATTATTTTGCCTCTAAACAGTTCACCAAGAAAATTTCTAACTTCTGTGGAATTGTGAGCAGGTGCACCATCCAACTGAAACCACAAATCTTGAGTAATTTGAAGGGGCATATTGTCTACAATTTCACTCAGTACATTTCTTAAAAAATTCAAGAATCGCGCAGCGTTTAAGTTTCCTCTGAAAAAATATGGTCCGATAACTTGATTGTTCAATATACCACAAAAAACATTCGTTTTAAACGAGTACTGATCGCGACATTCAATAACAAAATTAGGGTTTTCCTGAGACCACCATCTGCAATTTTGTGAAAACAGTTCCGTTTGAAGTGAACGTTGCTTCATCGGTCCACAATATTTTATATGGAAATCTGTAATCTTCGTCACATTTTCCCTGATAACGAGCTGAAAATCTATAACGGACATCAAAGTCCCTTTCCTTCAGGGTATTAATGAATTTCGGCTTGTAAGGCTTAAATCTATTTTTTCTCAAAATTCTTGAAACACTGCCCTCGCTTACATTCGTTCTTTTGCTAATTTGAGAAATACTGGACTTTCCTTGCTGTATAACATCCAAACAAACGTTTAGTTGCACTTCCTCAATGTTTTTCGAAGGATTATGTGGTGTATTGAAATCAGGTAAAACTGAACCAGTACTTTTGAATTTTGTCAACATTCTACTAACAGCTGTATATTTTTTCCTGGGTGTCGTATATTAAAATCATCAGCGACTTGTCGATGGGGTGTACATTCTCCACACATTAAGACAATCTCAATTTTTTTCTTGTACAGATAACATTATTATGTTTTTCTGATTCAAACGTATTGAACTGCGTATTTAACTGTCAAACAATGCTTAATATGAAATTATTTCCATTGACTACCTTTTTCATTTGTTTCCAAAGCATACTTCACAAAATTGATGAAAGTTTCATAGCCGGAGTAGTAAGAATTTAATTTGAGATTTGTACCGTGAAAAGTCATAAACTTTGGTTAGATAAAAGTGAAGAAGTTTGATGATGTTTTGAATTATGACGTTGGAATCATTTTAATACTGAAAAAATCCCCTTAGATGAATTCTTATCTTACATGATTGAATTGTTAACCAGTAATTCTCTTTTTCTTGAGAAAAACATTTTTTTTTGATGATTCGTGATTGAAAGTTAGTCGCATATCAGAGCTACTGGTATAAAACAGTTTTGTCGAAGTTACGAATTTTTTAATGTTCCAGAAATTTTGTAATTATCAAAAAAATGGCAAAGAGTGAAAGTTGCAATAGAACGTTCAAATTCGAGATGTAGGTGTAAAATCGAAAAATAAACAACTTTTTCCTTTAAAATTTTTGGAAACTCGAATAAATAAGCCTATTTTCAGCGATTATTTTGAAAAAATGTTACTTTTGACAGGTAGCTAAAGTCACGTGACCACATCCGAGTAGGTCATTTTTCATATTTTTCAAAGCACAGCTTAACGCCCAAGTCGAATTTCAAAATTATTCATTAATAAAAATTTTCCCATATGATGCGGACTTTATGAAGGGCACTATATCCTTCTCAACATTCAACTGTGAATCGTCATAATTGTCGTTGTTGGTCAGATACCAATCCACATGTTTTCCACAAAGTCTATACTCAAACTGCCCAAAAACTCAATGTCTGGGCCGGTATTTTCGGGGACCGTTTGATTCGACCAGTATTTCTCGACGGTAACCTGGCAGGAGAAACTTATTTGGACTTATTGAATTAATTTTTTTATCCACAATCAGAAGACATATTTGAAAATGACGATAGTTATCATGAAGGCCACTTGATATTGCAACAAGACGGGGCACCTATACATTATGCTTGTTAGGGCATTTTTGGATAGAATGTTTCCTGGAATTTGGATTGGAAGGAGGGGCTCTATAGAGTGGCCAGTCAGATCTCCAGATTTAACCCCACCCGACTTTTTCCTGTGGGGTCAATTGAAAAACAAAATCCATGCAATCGTAGTGAAAGACGGCAAAGTAGACTTATTGATGGAAAGTGGAAGAAACAATGTTTTGCTAGGTTTTATGGTCAGCAATCGACTCTGAAACCATGATTTAATCATTTCCAGATCTCTTTCTGCTAGCTCTTTCAAAGTGTTCCATTCTTGAGCTGCATACGTGATTATTTTGCCTTCGGTGTTGACCTCAAATAAATCATTCAAATAAACATTGAAGAGGGTTGGTCCTAATACGGTTCCTTGCGGTACTCCATACTCTACTGTTTCAAATTCGCTATAGACATTTTTCAATTCAACTTTTTGTGGTCTATTCGAGATATAGCCTTTGAACAAGTCTAAAGCTTTTCCTCTGATTCCAGAATTTTCGAGAGATTCATGGAAGTGGGTGGAAAACAGCTTGAACATTTAGTTCATTGACAATAATAATTATTGCGACAGTTGCTTTACCAGATATTGTTTTTATGGATTGAGTGAATAAAAAGTGATTTCCCAACTTGAAGTTTCTATATCTCGAAAAATTCTATAGAATTGATTTATTTTTGTTGTTTGATATTGAGAAGGAAAATACCCTTCAAATGAGGTATCTCTTGCCATTTGTTGCCATTTAAAAATTTAGGGGTGACGGTCACAACTCCGAGGGATGATATTTCGGGTGAATTTCATCACGAACGATGTCTCCCTCGAAAATGTAGTTGACGTATCCAAGCGTATCCAATACCCATTCTGTATATACTATTCCCAGACACACCTATAAAAGGTTTTCAACTGTAACTATTGAATTATTAACTATGAAACATTGCGCGACACAAATATGTTTGTGTACGCCAATAATTAGCTCTGTACAAGTTTTATTATCAATAATTATTCATTAATCAGTCGCATTTCCATATTGATGCATTATCACACGCGAATATCGCAATGGAAATTCAACAAGTTGTAGAAGTAATTTCCATCGCAAAAGCAACGACCGTTATAAATCGGTGGAAAAAATGATTGGAAATTTTCCCTTTTTCGAGTTTTAATAGACCTCTGATCAGTCGGAGTCTCATTTCCTCGCTGAAGATCGATATGTGAGCAGGCTTTTTATTTATTCATCGGTTCCGAAGTTTGATATACTCACTCGAGTTTATGATGCTCACCCACAAGACGGAATCAAATTAGGAATCTCTAATTCATGAATGCCGTGAATCAGTCATCTGACTTGATGGTCACGTAAATATTTAGGAGCTTTGAAGATGAGAGTAGATCCAGAGGTTCTGAAATATATGTGGAATGTTTTTTCAAGTTTCACGCCAGGCAAAACTGATTGTGGAAAAACGAAGGAATGCTTTTTTTCTTGCAGGATCTGTTTACTGGTATGATATACACATGTAGTCCACACTAGACCAGATGGAATATTCCCTGACCTACTACAGCAGGAAGTTGAAGATCTAGCATCAGAACTATGCAGACTGTACAGGATGAGTCTAGCACTTGGCTGGATACCACGAACCTGGAAATCTGTGAACGTGGCCTTCATTCTGAAGAATACTAGATCTTACTGACATTTGCTTCATGCTTTTATCAACAGTAAAAACACAAGAGCTTTTTTTTATCGGATAAATTTCTTTTTGTAACGAAATAATTTTGCCAATAAGTAATTTTACGAGAAAAACTCCTTCGATATCGCGATTTTGTCAAATGTCTGTTTTTCTCGTAAAATTACTGATTGGCAAAATTTTTAGTTAAAAAGAAATTTATCCTTAAAAGAAAAGCTCTAGTGTGTATTGGCAAGATAAATTAACGACCGAATATAAATAGTAGAGTAGAGTAGAGTACTTTATTTAACCTCATTACGTACAGGTACATTTATGGCAAGTCATTGTTAGAAATACATTTTGATCTTAGAAAATAGTAAAGACTAGGGTAAATGTATAAAATAAATAATAGAGTAAATATATAAAAAATGTAAAATGTAAAAGTTTGTTGTTCAACACCTATAGACAGCGGTCAATTAAGAATACATGCTATAGTGATATATATATATATATATATATATATATATATATATATATATATATATATATATATATATATATATATATATATATATATATATATATGGACACATACATGCAAGTTAAAACATATATTCAAGTGGGACACAATAAAAACCATAGTCTAAACCTTCAGTGTGCTTGCCAATATAATATAATCTGGTATACTGTAAAAACAATTTTTTAAAAGGAACTTTTTAATGGTAAATTTGAACATTTTTGGTTTCAATGACTTTACTGACTTATCTAGAACATTATATAAGTTTAAATTCAAAGAATTTTTGGAGCTGACAGCTAATCTATGTCGCTGAACGTTCAACAGATCCGCTGATCTTGTATTGTAATTATGTATGTCACAGTGTTTAGGGAAAGTGCTCTTATTACTGTGAATTTCTATAAGGGTTGTGAATATATATATAAGGTTGGAAGTGGCATGATTCTGAGCTGAACAAAATGTTGTTGACAGTGCTCTCTATATCCTATATTAGACAATAATCCGATGGCTTTCTTCTGATATTTGAAGATTGCTGTTTCCATATTGACGCTTTAGTATTTTTTTGTAGATTGCGGGATTGCTTTTTCTATATTTTTTGTTATTTGTTGAGTCGAAACTTCCCCAAAACGACTCATGTTGTAATGTTTCGGTATCAACTATCAACAATACTCAAATAAGTGACAGGGCAGACATTAAAGTGACCTGAGCATACTAGATGTAGACGCTAAAGAGGAACAGGCGTTTTTATCGGTGATAAAAAACGATGCACCTTTTTTATCGCTGTCAGAATGACAATACAGTCATCTTTAAATGACACATTTTATACAGGAGTCAATTTATCACAAACAAACGATTTTCAATAATGTCAACCCAATAGAGACAAAATCTTATTTAAAAAACTATCAGTTTTTGATAATGAACCAATACCAGAAACAAAAAAAAAAAATTATGATCGCAAGAATATGCTGTTGAATAATACCATATGTTCAAATTTAAACCAGCGTATCTACAAAATGATGTTCACATCATCTGCATTTGATATCCTGCTTGTTCTGTTAGAATTAAACAAGATATATTCAAATGAGCCTTGGAAACGATTTAGGGACTTTAGTAAACCACATAAAGGGGAAACTGTAGCAGTAATGGGAAATATATAACCTCTACCTATTGTTCGAAGTAGGAGCATACTGTGAACAGAATTGAAATTAGATGAACGGAACAGTCCTATTCGAATTCGGAACGTGATAATGGCTGAATTTTTATGGCTGCTCTCAAATGGTCTTTCTTGGAAAACGACATTATCGCAGACCCATCAGGAGAAGGAAAACTCAGCTCCTTTTACCTGAAAGTAGTTGAAATTTATCCGTTCAACATCAACAAGGGGCTCCACACGAAATAAATGGTAGTCATGGCCTGTAGTAGATATTCTCTTGATTTAAATATTTATATAAAGAAAACAAACACCTCACGAGAATCAACACAGATTTACTAATCGTTTACTCAGACGGAAAAGCTCTATGAACCTTTCTTCTGGTAATCGAAAAGGAAAACTAGATGCACGAAGTTATTGTCGTCGATGACTCAATCGTAGGTTTCTATCTGTTATCGTCTATCTGTTGGTCCATAGCGTTATATAAAATCGTTCGTACCGTTATTTTGTTATTCTGCCTATTACCCAAGACTCTTCCGGGAAGCAATTGAAATTCAGAAACACTACAACAACTTCAACAGAACCGAAGAAGGACTACAGTTGAGCAAGGTTTGGCTTCCAGTTCTCAAAAATTCTCAATTAGCTCCCTACCCACAAAATAACGGTACGAACGATTCTATGATGTCAGCTAACGCTATGGACCAATCAGATGTAAGAACGTCAAATCACAGGTATTTATTGAGACAACGTATAACAAATGTCAAGCATTTGACAGCGACTTAAGAAATCAGAAACTTTGAAAATATCTCTTGAAAATGCTAACCACTCTTGTTGGCGAAACGTCGAGATCTTCTCTGAACATATGTCGGCCTTACAACCCGAAGAACCACCATGTAAGTACCTACTCATTTCCTTATAGATTTTACTAGCGTTATTGTACATTGCATTGACAGGAATCTGACATTCAACAACCACCCTCTCTTGTTTTCCATATTCTATAGAGTGTACTATCAGATTTCTTCTCATGTTTGTTTATACAAATATTTATACAAATATATAACACATTCTGAAATATTCGTATAAATTTTCTTGCTCTTAACTTTCTCGACTCCCAGGCTAAACCATATCTAACATGTAAAATTCGCATTGACGGGAGACATTTCAACAATCCATCAGGTGAAAATTCCATCATATTCTGAATTCCTCACAAGAGTAAATATCTCCGGAATGACGGCTACATCCGACGGGTATGTTTATGCACCAACGAATCCAGCTAGTTATGCAGATCGAGGATGATTCAAGGGTAGAAATTGTGAGCGTCTCGAACAGATGTTACCTGGATGAAGTATTCTTCAGGAATACTCGAAGTGGTGTCACACTTTTTGTGAATGTATTTCACAAAGCGTAGGTGAATGTTTCCGGAGTATAGAGTTTTATAGAGGAGGCGATATAAAGATGAAATTATACAGGGTGAGTCAACAAGATTCCCGTGGTCGATTGCTCCGTTGTGAATCACTATTTCGATTTCTTATATTTTTTTTGCCAAACGGACCATTTAAGACTATCTTCCAAAATTAGTCTTATTCATACAGGGTGCATCATTGAAGCGTGGCTGACCAAAGTTGGTCTTTTTCACCCGGTATATTTTAATATGTATCGATCCGGTGTTTCATTGGCTGCTCAACGAAATTATCAATTTCGGATTCCGATGCGGCGTTGCCGAGTTATCTAAAAAATATATATTTTGCGGACTTCTTTTTGAAAAATCTCCTATTTCACGTTTCGAAATATTTAGTGGAGATATTTCGGGGATCAATAGTCGAAATGGAAAAGTTATTTGTGAATATGGTGAATATTGTATAAATTATACAGGATGTTCGGTACAACAATACAAACTTGGCCAATTTCAAACATCAATATTTTGATTTTTTCAAATGGAACACCCTATATATTATCATTCATATCAACTCATTTTTGATGACTCTTCAATTTTTATTTTTAGTGTCATGTGCCTAAAACAACCCGTTTCCGAGATATTGTGGTTTTTAAAGGAATTGTTCAATGGCAAATCAACAATCTTGCATATTTTTCACCTACACGTTTCTTTACAGAAAATACTAACACTGAATGCCGTTTCGATTATTTTATCCTTCTTCAAGAGCATTCTTGAAAAATTATGAATAACTAGCATAGCAAAAGAAATTTTGAAAAGTAACTATTTTTTCTAGTGTAGTTATCCATGACTACCGCTAAAAAAAATTACTATCGGCATTTGTGAATAGGGGTAACTGTCAAACTACAATCCAGTTGTGTTGACAAATGTGGCATTATGAGTTATTGTTTAGAAGATATGGTTCAAATGGTTTATGCTTTGGGGGAAAGTGACGGTAACTGCTAACTGGCATCTAGATTATACCAACAAAAGTTTCCTGAGAAAAGTCACCCAGACATGCGAGCATTTCAAGCCCTCAAAACAAGATTTGAGGAAACCGGAACAGTATTTCACAAAAATTTCGAACGTGCCTGTCCTGTAACGAATGATGAAAATACTCTTGATATTGTATTACATATTACCGAGAATCCCCATGTGAGTACACGTATTCTGAGCAGGGAGTTGGGAATATCACAAAGTGGTGTTTCTCGAATAGTGAGAAAATGCAATTTCCATCCATACCATATGCAGTTGATGCAGGAGCTAACTGAAAGAGATTTTCTAAAGCGAATGCGGTTTTGCCAATGGGGTGTAAGTTAAATCAGAGAAGAACATGATTTTTTTTAGTATGCTCTATTTTCGGACGAAGCCACGTTTCACAACAATGGCCAAGTGAATCGCCATAATATGCACTATTATGCAACTGAAAATCCCCATTTCGTTAGATATGTCAATCATCAACAACGTTGGTCACTGAATGTTTGGGGAGGTATCATTGGACGGTGAGTGATAGGGCCCTTTTTTTTCAATGGTCATCTTAATTGAAGAGAATATTTAAGGTTTTTGCGACAGCTATACAATCTATTAGATGAGCTGCCATTGGCAACAAGGCAGAGAATTTGGCGCTAACAAGATGGTGCGCCTGCACATTACCAGACTGATGTACGGGAATACATCAACAATACATTTCGTGGAACATGGATAAGTAGAGGAGGGCCAGTTCAATGGCCTTCCAGGTCACCGGACCTCACCAAAATGGAAATGGATTTCTTTCTTTGAGGATACATTAAATGGGTTGTTTATCAAACTACGCCTACAACTCCTGGAAATATGAAAGCAAGAATCCGGACTACCTTCAGGGAAATTTCAGAAGACATGCTAGAACGTGTGGAGAATAGTTTCCAGAATAGATTGGGACTGTGTATTAGTGAAAACGGCAAGCACATTGAACATTTGCTGCATTAATTATTGTTGTTTTCTTTCTTCTGATACGATAATTTATTTTATTATTGAGTTAATATAATTTATGAAGTTCAATTCCAAATATGTTACAAATTACGAATATTGTCAATATTTTCTGTGGAAAGACCCCCTTCTTTAGGATGTCGAATATCTCGGAAACGGGTTGTTTTAGGCACATGACATCAAGAATAAAAATTGAAGAGTCATTAAAAAGGAGTTGATATGAATGATAACATACAGGGTGTTCCATTCGAAAAAATCAAATTATTGATGTTTGAAAATGGCCAAGTTTGTATTGTTGTACCGAACATCCTGTATAATTTATACAATATTCACCATATTCACAATTAACTTCACCATTTCGACTATCAATTTTCGAGTTATCTCAACTGAATATTTCGAAACGTGAAATAAGAGATTTTTCAAAAAGAAGTCTGCAAAATAGATATTTTTTAGATAACTCGGCAACGTCGCAATGGAATCCAAAATTGAAAAAATCGTTGAGTAGCCAATGAAACAGCGGATCGGAATATATGAAAATATACTGGCTGTTTCATTTGAAAAAGACCAACTTTGGTCAGCCACGCTTCAATGATGCACCCTGTATGAATAAAAATAATTTTGGAAGATAGTCTTAAATGGTCCGTTTGGCAAAAAAAATAAGAAATTGGAATAGTGTTTCACAACGGAGCAATCGACCACAGGAATCTTGTTGACTCACCCTGTATATACAGGGTGGGGCACCGAAAACGAAACAGATCGAATATCTTCAAAACAAATTTGTTATGAAAAACATGGAAAAACACATCGATTCATAATCCAAGGGTGACATCTTCCTATCATAACCTCAACTGTCATACCTCTCCCCCCACCCCTTGGTCACTATCACCCAAACAATTTGAATAGTGAAAGTAGTAAGTGTGACATATCATTGAAAAGGTAATTCTATAAGGAATTCAGCTATGTCAATTTTTGCTACCTTACTTTTTATTTTGGCGCCCTCTTGTGGGATAAACAACCATTCCGTATTTCAAATTGTGATACTTTATTTGCAAGCTAATTTGATATAAATTCGGTAACAATGCATTATAGAATTTTTCTGAAGGAAAAAACAAAATGGCGACTCCAAAATGGCGGACATGATTAGCAATTATGGTCCGATTCGATACAAAATTGATATGTGGTGGTTTTCCGGGTCGGAAATTAAGATTTGTTTGTCGATGCAAAAAAACAAGATGGTGGTTCCAAGATGGCGGATGAAATTTGTAATTATGGTCCGATTCGAATCAAAATTAGCATGTGGGGATTTTCAGGGTCAGAAATTATGATTCTTTTGGTAATATAAAAAACCAAGATGGCGGACGAAATTTGTAATTGTGGATCGAATCGATTCAAAATTGGCATATGGGGGTTTTTAAAAGTTTCGAGTATGACTAAAATGAATGAATTAAATTGATAAGAAAAAGCTTTTATACAGATGCGCTAAAAAGGAAATGGTATTTTTGTTAGATGTGTGACGTAGGTTATTCTATGCGTAATAGAATCAGAATTTCACCTCGTACAAATACCTATTTTGTACTAGCGGCAAGCTTTTAAATCTGTTACGCACAGAATAACCTACGTCCCACACATAAAAAATATATTTTTTTCTTTTCATTGCATCTGTATGAAAGCTTTTTTATCAATTTTACTCAATTATCTATTAAATATCATCTGCCATACTGGAGTTGCCATTTTGTTGTTTTTATTTTCAACAAAAATTTCATAATACATTTTCATCGCAATTATAAACACCTAAGTACCAAAGTTCAAGTTGATCGGACAACTAGAAGTGGGTCAAAATTCAGCTGCAAGATTTGTCCCACACATACTTATTAACAGGGCAAGTTTAATAAAAGCTCCTAAAAAAATGGACATTGTATATACTCAAAAAATTGGAAAACCTTGCCTAAATTTGAATCCAATTATTCCAAAGTACATTAACTCACAGTAGATGCTCGAAGTGTTCGCCATGAACTGCCATACAAGAGTATAAGTTAGTCTCGAAACGTTGTCTGACGTTTTTGAGCAATTTATGCAAAAAATTTCCAATTTGTAAGTTCGTACAATGTTAATTTTTTCAATTTTTGTTATGTTTTCGTGAATTATTCACATTAGCTTTCAAACCAAATTTCTTAAGTTGGAATATGAAATAGTTGTTCGTCCCGCAATTGGGAGCCAGAATGAAAAGTTAGGTAGCGAACACTCACATGCCTGAATTCCATAAGGAATTACCTTCTCAATGCTGTGTCACACTTATTTTTTTCCCTATTCAAATTGTATGAGTGACCAAGGGGTGGGGAGAGTGGTATGACAGATGATGTTATGATACGAAGATGTCCCCTTGGATTTGAAATCAACGTGTTTTTGGATTTTTTCCACAGCATTTTGAAGAATTCGTTTTCGGTGCCGGTTCGAATCAAACCATAACTACAAAGGACCCCGCACCATTCTTATGGGTTTCTGGGTCCCGGTGGAATTGGCTGAAACTGTAGTATGTTATTCTTTTCACTATCCTGATCAAGAGTTCCCATGGGCCCAACTCGATCCTATGACTAGTTTTTGAGATACAGCTCCTCAAAGATATGATTTTGTACATATCATGAGTGTGAGTATGACAAAACATATCTAGGTGTATCTGTGCCATGTAATGAGTTTTCAGTATAAACTGTACCTTCATAATCATTTCGTTCGATGAATACTCAAATTACTTGAACACAAACAACAGGGTGTTGACTGAATTCATGACAATAACAATTTCAATATATTGACTATAACTTTTATTTTCGTTTGGAGAACAAAACTTTAAACTAAATAACTATTTGGGTTCTTGTACAATGAACAAAGAATAAATAGAATAGAAAAAAATATTGGTGAATTCTTCCCTTAAAAGACAATAAACTATAATTTTTATTTGTTATTTGCTTGATGATGAGAGCTTGTGGAGTAGGAAATAAGTATATCCATTCCCAGTTTTATCAATGCAGAAATAGCTCTCCTGATACAGAATTCCTAATTCTTCTCTAGTCTCAATCTGGCAGTATTTACAAAGTTTATTTGTTTGTTTGTCTTGGTGGCGCGTAGGTAGTGTGCCCGCTTGCTGAGCGGATTCGATTCATCGCGCCGTTATCAGCCTGCATGGCATCACACGTTAAAAGGTAAGAGCTACGTCTTCCCTAATGCTGCCAATGCAAAAATATACGTAAAAAATATAAGTATGTCTGTCTTACTAACACTCATAGCTGATACAAAATCTTTGCAATGCACAGTATCAAATAAACTCTCATTTTATATTTGTCCATTTTGAATCAATCTTAATATTACTTAGTTCAATTTTTTTTGCTAAACGAAAATAAAAAATATTGAGGAAGTTATTGTGTAGAATTTACTCAACACCCTGTGGTCCGTATTCAAGTTATCTGAGTAGTCATCTGGAAAATTCATTCTGAGGCACAAATTCACAAAAATATGATTTGTCGTACCTACACTCTTAGGTACAAAATCACATCTTTGAGTGGCTGTATCCTGAAAACTAGTCATAGGATCGAGTTGGGCCCATGGCACCTTTTGATCAGGATAGTGAAGAGAATAACATACTACAGTTTCAGCCAATTCCACCGGGACCCAGAAGCCCATAAGAATGGTGCGGGGTCCTTTCGCCCGCCATCTTGTTTTTTGTATCGACAAAAAAAATCATAATTTCCGAACCTGAAAATCCCCACATACAAATTTTGATTCAAATCGGACAATAAATACAAATTTCATCCGCCATCTTGGAGCCACCATATTGTTTTTTTGCATTGACAAACAAATCATAATTTTCGTCCCTGAAAACCACCACATTTCAATTTTGAATCGAATCGGACGATAATTGCAAATCTTGTCCTCCATTTTGAAGCCGCCATTCTGTTTTTTCCCGTAGGAAAATTCCACGATGCATTGCCGAATTTAGTATCAAAATTTGGAATACGGAACAGTTGTTTTTCCCGCAAGAGGGCGCCAAAATAAAAAGTTAGGAAGCGAAAATTGACATGGCTGAATTCCTTATAAAATTATCTTTCAAATCATGTGTCACACTCATTACTTTCCCCATTCAAATTGTTTGTGTGATAGTGATCAAGGGGTGGGGAGAGGAGTATGACAGTTGAGGTTATGATAGAAAGATGTTCCCCTTGGATTAAAAATCGACGTGTTTTTGCAATTTTTTCACAACACATGTGTTTTGAAGATATTCGACCTGTTTCGTTTTCGGTGCCCCACCCTGTATACAGTGTGTCCCACTTACCATGCTCACCATGGGTATCTTTTTAATGGTGAGAGATACGAGGTCGGTTAAATGACACCAAATGTGGAGTTTATCAAGGCCAACTATAATGTGAAAAAATATTTTGATAAAATCTATTCGTTTTTGTTTTATACGCAAAAAACAGATTTTGATCATGTCTCCTACGTAACTTCTTTATTTATGGAAATATTCGAATAGGAATTTCACATTCTCATGGCAGTTTTTCGATGAGATTTCGAAAAAAATATGAAATGTATACCAACTCTTCTAGAATTTGAGATATCAGTACCAACTTTTATTTTTCAAATGTAGGTCATAGCTCACTATGAACTAATTATGAATAACTTCTTTTTTTCTTACAGATGATGTGTCACAGTAATAGTTTTTTGTTGATAACAACGGAGTTATCGTCATTTATACAAAAACAAGAACTATTTTGAAGTCGCCATCTTGAATTTATAAATTTTGACAAAAAAATCATGATCTCCGACCTCAAAAACCCCCACATACCAATTTTGAATGGAATCGGACCATAATCACAAATCTTGTCCGCCATATTGGAGGAGCCGCCATTTTAAATTTTTTATTTCAATAAAAATTCCATAGTGCATCATCACCGGAATTATGAACATTTGCCAAATTTCAAGTAAATAGGACCGCCAGAAGTGGGTTAAAATTCACTTGCAAGAGACATGAAAATGATCAAAATCTGTTATTTGCGTATAAAACAAAAACGAAAAGATTTTATCAAAATATTTTTTCACATTATAGTTGACCTTGATAAAGTCCACATTTGGTGTCATTTAACCGACCTCGTATCTCTTACCATTAAAAAGATACCCATGGTGAGCATGGTAAGTGGGACACACTGTATAACTAGAACATGACCATTTGGCATCTGAATATTTCCATAGGTATTTCCTAATGTGCAAGAGCTGGGAATAATAACTTCTGATCAACAGTTGACTCAGATGAATGGATACATGTAATTTGGTTCCCAGATTCACAGGTCTGTTCACTAACTTTTAACTATATCGTTAGCAGTCGTTATCAAGCGATAAGCCGTTAAATAACTATAAAATCACAGAATCGTATTCACTATCTGTTTCTTCATCGTTATTTAACAATATATCGTTTTCAAAACATCGCTTACCAGACAGCACTGCCGTAACTGTCAACGATAATAGCTGTGTTCAGCAAAAAAGGAATTCCCACTCGTCCTTTGCAAAATTTAAATAGTTTTCAAATGGAAATTTTGTAATCCTAGAAGAACTGCGAATAAGGTATTATGAAGATTTTCACAGCTTCCTTTTAGTATTGCATTTATTTGCCCATGGCAATTACTAGAAGTCTATGGCAAAAGTCAAATCAGTCTTCTGTATGCACGTGTATTCACGAAGTATCGAAATATTGATCATTAGGCCCCTATATTTATATCAGAATTTCCATGCAAGAGAGCTGTTCAGCATGGCTGTTAGGAGGTCCCAAGTTTCTTTGATAATTGCTGGTCTACTTTGTTCATACTTATTTGTACGAAACCAATAGTTTTATCGAATATACATTCACATTTACGAGAAATAAATTGCAAAACTCGTTTAAATCTATAGATTCTAGTCTAAAACGTCCATTTAAGAAAGAGTTCCACTATATTTTTTTCATTTTGTAAAAATATCGCAATTGAAAGTGTGCCGCTGACGTCACTTTCATCAGAAATATCCCCCACCATAATTCACGTTCCGAAACAGGCAATACCGTTCTCCTTAAAAATATAGCTTCCAGCTTGATACAAGCCTTTGAGAAATTATTACAACTTTGTCATCTGATCAACTCAGAGAAAAATATCCACATATTACCTATTTTTATTGTATTTATACTTTTCAAATTTTCCATCCTTCCTTTTGATGAAAAACGAGGCAATGACGCAAATCGTAATAACGTGCCCATTATTCATCAGGTGAAATGTCTATGATTTCAATGTGACTTTCATGTCTTTGAATTTGGGTTTTCAAGTATATTTTTGGAAAAAATTTCGAATATGGACATTTGGCCGATTTTAACGAAATTTTCACAGATGCCTTAAAACAGCGAATAATTGATAATGAGATAGTTTTTTTTTTGCGGAAAGCACGTTTTTTTGGATTTTTTCGATAAAATGTGTGGCAGTACATACCCTATAATTATACAAATTATAACCAGTTTAAATTGAACTTTCTGCTTCTGTGCTGTCTATTCACTTTCAACAAATACCAGTAACTATAAAATGCTAATTTCAAGCCATACAAGAAACGATTCATACAGGGAACGGTTTTAAATTATCATTATAAGTTTCAATTCATTTGAAGTTAAAATCCATAACATTGATATTAATTCAATTGTCAAATGTCAAACACGGTGAAGTCTGCAAAGAGAACAAAGCGACGTTGCCAGTTTTATTTTAATTCCTACAAACCGGGATCAGTTTGAAGGTTATTTTTTTTTTTAAATTATTGAACGACGACTGCACACACATTTAATATTTTAACGTAAAAGAAGGGAAAATCACCTATCCTAACTTCGTCATTTTTTCTGCAGTTTTTTACGGTCCGATCACTTTTTAGCGTTGAAAACGTTAACAAAAATAGTTGCTCGCAGCGCTCGACGTCATATTATGCTCGCTTCGTTCGCCCCTATTCCGCCCCGACAACGGCACACATGTTCAATTTTCTGACGTAAAAAGAAGGGAAAACCACCTAACCTAACTTTGGCACTTTCGTTACAGAAGTTGCTGACTATTCAATCACTTTTCAACGTTGAAAACGTAAACAAAAATAGTTGCTTGCTGCGCTCGCCGTCATTATGCTCGCTTCGCTCGCCCCTGTTCCGCCCCGACAACTGCACACAGATTCTATTTCCTAAAGTAAAAGAAGGGAAAACCACCTAACCTAACTTTGGCACTATTGTTACAGAACTTGCTTACGATCCGATCACTTTTTAGCGTTGAATCCCTAAATAAAAATAGATGCTCGCTGCGCTCGCCGTCATTATGCTCGCTTCGCTCGCTCATATTCTGCCTCGATAACTGCTCACAGATTCAATATTTTAACGCAAAAGAAGGGAAAATCACCTAACCTAAATTGGAACCCTTGGAAATATTTGTGATTCGACTTATACGGCGAAAAAATAATTGTTATGTAGTAATATCTAACTCCAGGTCGAAAAATTACATGTTATCATTCATCATTCAGCGCAATTTTTTCGCCGTGTACGTCGAATCGGAAGAAAATTGCGAAAATTCAAGGATATGAACGAGCTTTTAGGAGGTGGACGCACGCTAAGAAGGTAAAAGTTGGCAACGTTGCATTTGAATGTATCCACCCGATCCGATCATGTTCATGAGAGCTGTCATAGAATTTGTCAAATATTTTTGAAAATCGAGTTTAAAATTTGAACTCCGTAATTTCTTGAGCTTCATTCAGTCAATTAATCTCCTTTATTATACTTCTGAGAGTTAGGTGCATTTAGTCAACATTTTAAAATTATGCTTAAATATATGTCAAAAACAAAAGTTAAATCTGTTATATCAAATGGTGCCATTTATACAACAATGTTAAGTTTATGCTAAAAACCTTTGATGTTACCGCTATGTTTATGATAATGCTTGTGCTAAAGTTGACTAAATCCACCCTTCATGTTTATAGTTAATTACCAGTTATTTGGATTGGAAATTACGTGAATTGTCTTGGACTGGGGAGTATTTGTGAAGTGAATACTATGAAGGATTTTCGCCAAAAAAAGGTTCTCACATACATTTCCGCGGAAAAATACATACAGATTTTATGTCAGAAAAATATTTTCAAAGTTTCACCGCACAAGAAATAGTCCAACAATTCCTCATTACAGTGTGAAATTGCTTCTGAAGAGTATGTTTTCCAATTCTTCCGACCTCCCTGATGATTTTAGAAGAGTGAAATAGATTTTTGTCGACCAAAATGTATTGGAGGCCTAGCGAAAGAGATGCAATTCACGCATCAATGGAATGAGCGATTTTCTGTGAGTGATACTTCTGAATAACATTCTCCCTTATCTCATTCATAGATAAGAATCTCCAATGGAAACTGGACATTTAATAAATAAGCAACTATCTGAATGAAAATGCAAATTTTCACTTTCAGATTTTTTCTCTCAAGTTATATAGGGTCTTTCTCAATATCTATCAGATGTAGTTCAATGTCCAGCGTGGCTTTTGCCGGGGAAGTAGTTGTTTTCTGTTAGATATTACAAAAAAGTAACTTAAGTTTTATCGTAGGGTTTTTCTATTTCCAGAGGAGTCATGTATTGATTCAATTTTCAATTGATTGAGAATGTGTCTCTTTAAAATAATTTTATTATGTTTTACACAATCTGTGCAAGTTTCATGAAAATCGGGCACATGTCCACATTCGCAACTTTTACCATATTTTTCTGAATCTTTTGATAGTTCAAGGTCTTTTTTGCAATGACTAAAATTTAAAATTTTTCTTTGAACTCTGCTTTGAATACAATAATATCATAACGTAAAGTACTCACTTGGAAATGTTCTTCACAACAATGTATATTTCCGCTATTCACATAAGGCACTGCTTTGAAACACATTTCACTACGCGCTTCATCTTTAGGTGCATAAAATATTGTTTATTAGAATTTTCACTGGTGCTCAGACAACCGGGTATAAAGCACTTTTTCGACATGTTCACAGTTATTGCAGGGATACAGATACAGGAATTAAAATAATTGTAGAATACAAACGACAAAAACTTTCAAAACTTTGAAAATCGCAATAACCTCAGTTATGAAATCACGTTCGTGTGCAGCATAACTGCTTTTCTTCTGTCCAATTTTAATGCAAGCAAACGAGTTGAACAGAGACAAATTATTCTTATTGGGTTTCTCCGTGAAACAGACGAATGAACCTGGGGGTTTATTCTCGAGTTCATGTGAAATCATTTTCAAACGTTTGAAGTAACATAGAGCTATACAAACACCGCGCGTTGGAAAGAGATACAACATTGAATTCGTATACGTTGAAACTCGAGAATAGACCAATGGTACCAAAATGACAACTGTCATACAACACATTATATTATTTGAATGAGAATTTGAGATTCTATGATTCACACAACTTTAACAACGTTGCCAAGTTTAGTTTTGATGCACGTGTCGTATATATGGTCGTAACGAATCACTTTTCTTCTGATCATAGAGAAACTAGCGGTCAGAAGAAAAATTTAAAAATCCCGAGTGATATTAGCGTATACTTTCTCATTACAGTATTTTCTCATATCTCGTGGAAAGGTCCTTCAATTCATCCAAATATACTTGAAATTGTTGCCTATATAATAGTTTTAATACTTTTTTTTGACAAAAATGAAAGTTAAAAAAATTTAATCTCTTACAATGAATTTTGAGAATGGAATATTAACCTTCATAGTGACATAATTTGGTGTTTTTCGTCAATATAAAACATAGAAAAAAGTTTTTGAATCAAGATGGAACGAGTTTTTGATGGTAAGTTCATCGTTATACTATACAGGTTGTCCCAACGAAAACTATCCACCCGGATTTACTGGGAAATGACAAATTATTTTCGGAAACGCGAAAACAGGTCGATTTTAATTTCTAGAGGGACACATGTTAGTAATGGATTTAGTCGAGCAACTTCATCCCCCTGACGGGGGCGGCTACCCCCTTGCGAATCATCATAGGGAACGTGGGTCGAGTGATACATCATCTTAAAGCTCTCTTTATTCTCTATCCAAACGTCTATAATTTTTTCAAAATCGAATGAATGGTAATTGAAATTAGTGTTGTTGACAGGTTCAATGTAAATAGTCAATATCTTACCTGTTCCTATTCAAATTCAATTTATAAACTATTTTAAGACTCAATGAGTGGACAGATAGACAATGGCAACATCCCATCCGGTCAGGTAACCCAGTCACCCCACGAAAAACGAAAACAAATTAGTCAAAACAAAGTAAGTAGCCAGGCTGGGACTATTAATTGCGAAGATCTTTCAACCAAGTATCAGTTTTATGTCGCTATTCGCGAATACAACATTACAAGCGGAAGATGCCCACCCCAATTGTGAGCGAAACGTCCAAAGGAACCTCCTCCACAGAGGTGAACCGACCACGGCACTGAAGCCCGGAAACCACATTTCTTAGTTTTTGTTCTGTTGACTTTTTCATAGACAAAAATTACCTGTTTTTTATGGTTCTCCTGCGTGTATGTTCTCAGCATGAATTCACAGTTCGCATGATTCTTATGGAAATATCATTTGATTCGTATTCTGTGAGTTAAGTTTCTGCCTGACAATGGTTTACGCATTAGAAGAACAAATTGAGTTAGTGAAACTTTACTACAAAAATGATGATTGTCTAAGAGCTGCAGCTAGAATTTTCAATACAAGGCATCCAGGGAAAAATGCATCTCATACCTATGTTCAAACGTTGATTGAGAAATTCGAAAGAACTGGGTCTGTGGGAAACCAGAAACATCATCCTGAACGTCTGATAAGGAACGAGGCTGTTGAGGTAGCGGTTTTGGGACACGTGGCTATGGATCCTACTCAAAGTATTCGAAGCTTGGCTGACGCGTCAGGTGTAGTGCGATCGAGTATTCAGAGAATTCTCAAGTCACATCGATTCCATCCATACAAACTAAAACTTGTACATGAACTGAACGAAGACGATTTTGAAAGACGTCAACAGTTTTGTGAGGAAATGTCTGAGCGTCTGAGAACAAATCCCAATTTGCTCTTCAATATTTGTTTTTCAGACGAGAGTACATTTTTTGTTAATGGAAAAGTAAATCGTCACAATTGCCGCTACTGGAGCGATACCAATCCCAGGATAATACGTGAGGTCCACACACAAACTCCGCAGAAGTTGAATGTTTGGTGTGGTATTTTTGGCAAAAATATTATTGGACCACTTTTTATAGATGATAATTTGAATGGACAAATGTATTTACATCTTCTTGAGAATGCCATCGATCCCATGATAACGGATATTATCGAAAAGGATGGAGATTATTCGGAAGACAACCTCCATTTTCAACAAGATGGAGCACCACCTCACTATGCAGTGGCGGTTAGAAACTTTCTGGATGAACGATATACCAATCATTGGATAGGGCGACGAGGACCAATTGAGTGGCCAGCTAGATCACCGGACCTCAACCCGTTGGATTATTTTTTATGGGGGCATCTCAAAAGCAAAGTTTTTGCCACTCCGCCAGAGTCACTAGAGGATCTACGTGGTCGAATTGTAAACGAGTGCAGCAGAATAACTCCAGAAGTATTGGAAAACGTTCGTAATAGTTTCGAAAGTAGACTTTATCATTGTATGGAGGTAGGAGGGGCTCATTTCGAGCAATTAATAAATTGAATTTCGATAAGAACAGGTACGATATTGATTATTTAAATTAAACCTATTACCACACTAATCTCAATTACCAGTCATTCGATTTTGAAAAAATTTGAACGTTTGGATAGAGAATGACGAGAGCTTTAAGATGATGTATCACTCGACCCAAGTTCCCTATGATGATTCGCAATGGGGTAGCCGCCCCTGTCAGGGGGATGAAGTTGCGTGACTAAATTCATCACTGACATGTGTCCCCCTAGAAATCAAAATCGACGTGTTTCAGCGTTTCGGAAAATAATTTGTAATTTCCCAGTAAATCCGTATGGAAAGTTTTCGTTGGGACACCCTGTATATTGAAACAAAATTGAACGATGTTGTGGAATTAAATTTAAAATGGTTTAAATATTGTTTGAAATTTTGTTATTAACTATATTTTTTTGAAGATTTCGTACATTACGTATCATTTCGGAGAGGAAATATTTGCTGCAGTTTGTAGTCTACAGTCTTTGTTAGACGCAGAAAAGAAAATGTGCCCATTTTTGACCCTTTTCTAGAGAACATTGAAAAATATGCTCGTTGCACCCAAAATGATCCCTCAATGATCTCGCACCGTATCAATGGGAAATTGGATTCAGGTGAATTTGGGTGAATTTTTCAAATGCTCGTAATGCTCATCAAATGCTTTCTTCGCACTAACGCTCTAAATTCAACAGTTTAGATTATACAGAGTGTCGAAGTCAACGTTTTTAAAATTTTAAATGGCCATTGATTTTTTTTAATACATGACTCAAATAAACCATGCCTCGATTGTTCACAAGGCGGATACAAATCCACAATAGTGAATAATAATCCCTACAGGTATCCGCGATATACAGGGCGAGTCCAAAGATAGCAAGTTTCTTAGGATACCAATATCATTGTCAATTCATAATGTTAGCAACTCCTGAATCAACAGACATTATATACAAGATGTTCTATTTGTTATGAAACTGCACCTGTCCTAATTATTGATATATCCAAATGTATGCCGAGTACAGTCCATAAAATTCTTATTAATGGTCTTGACGTTATGATACCATTACCATTTTACCTTACCTGGCTCTCTGGAGCAAACACAACGGCCCTTTTTAGGGCCACAAAAATAAACACACACTGCGGTCGCAGCCGCATTAGAAATTTGAAATTTTTTCACTGACAGCTATGTATTATGATGTATAATGGAAGTGGTGAATTGAACTGCGCATCTATATATTCAATGCAAAACTTGTGCGCATCTAGTTTTCATGCGTGGACAACATTTCAAAGAAAATACGAATTGGAATCATCAATGTGCATGAAGGTAGGGCTAATTTCACCTACTGCGCATAACTTTTCTCTTTCACATTCCTAAAAGTTCAGTTCTGGTCAGATACCGAAACTGGTTACTTGAGTTATGCGCAGTCGATTTTCCCTCCCCCCATACCCTCCCTCATTCACCCCAAGCTCAAGAGGCCACAACTAAATATATAAAACAAGTATCTGGAGCATTTTTCTAGGAAATGTTCCAGAAAGAAAATATTACAAAATGTTTTTATTGGACTTCTTCTCTTCTCGGATCTTTTCATAACAAGTTTACCGAAAATTACTAAGAAGAAAGATTATTTTTATCAGAGGCCCCACAAATAGAAAGATCATTGTGAGATTATCACGTATTAGTGCACATTTCTACCATGTTTATACATTTTTCATTGAATTTTGAGTATTTTCGAACGATCAGATTTAATGTTATATATTTATGTTGAAATAACGACAGCACCACCAAAAGTCACTCGAAGCGCCATGGCAAATAATAATAATAGCCGTCCCTACTCATGCCATGCCTTTGGTGTTCATCCCTTGGCGCGGATAATGAGGGAGAGTATTATTATTATTATTATTATTATTATTAAAGTTACATAATATTTTCACATTCATTGTCGCCATATTCAACGACTTATCTTCAATTCGTTCACTTTGATCTCAAATTCTACTGTGAAATCCCAAAAATCTTAAACAGTGAGTCTGCTGGGAAACTTTTTTATTATTGGTTTTACGAAAAAAAGTTATTCTTCATAAAAAGTTCTACATGGTCTAAAACCCATGATGCAACCATCAGATATTGAATTTTATCAATCTTGTACGAGGCATGTCAAGATCTGAATTTTACCCAAGAGTAAAGTAACTTTATATTTCACAATATCGAAAATTGTTAAAATGAAACGTTGTTCGAAATTGAAAACTTTATTTTAATATGCAATAACATCCTTCCAATTGGAAAAATATTTTTTTACATTTTTTTTAAATTATCAATATTACATTTATCATTTTTATTCATTACAAACATGTTAACGTTTAGAAATTATTAAGCAAATTTTCATGAAACATAATTTTATAAATGATAATGTTCGGTATTGATAATTTGAGAAAAATTTGTAAACAAATTATTTTCACAATTAGAAGGATGTAATTGCATAATGAAACATAGGTTTCAATTCCAACTAACTTTTTATAATGAAAATTTTCGATATTGTGAAATATAAACTTTCTTTACTCTTGAGAAAATTTCATATTTTTTGACATACCTCGTATAAGATTGATGAAATTTGATATCTGATGATTGCATCTCAGGTTTTAGACTATGCAAAACTTATTATGAAGATTAACTTTTTTTCGTAAAATCAATAATGAAAAAGTTTCCCATATGTAGCGAACTTAAGCAGACCCACTGTACAACCAGTTGGAGATATAAAAAAACACATTTTTCATTTAAGAGCCGCCATATTGGATCCACCATAGGGAATTCTTCAGATGTGATGATAAATTCGTCTTCAGCGACCACAAAAATATTCTCATGAAAACTTTGTGAGATGTATATTTGTTGCTTGATTTTTTGCCAGGATTTCGAGATTTTGCAACATTGTGCGGCACCTATTTCTGTTCTTAAATGCAACTAACTCTTTCAATTCATTCTCTCGTGAATTTTTGTTTTTATGTTTCTCTAAATTTGCATCATCTTGAATTTAATTGCTTGAAACTGTTCCAGAAGTCGCTAAGAAAAACTTTTCACATTCGTTAGGGGAAAGCTCTAAGTGAGGTTTGACCTCTCGCGTATGTAGCACAGCCTGAAAATAATTCGATTCAAATCAATACCCTAACACCGGACCGAATAAAGATTTGTTTTCACGGATGCCTTCCTTCCGTGCACGGCAAATGTTATTACCTCTTTTAATTTTGAGGAGAGTATCTAACTAAATTATCGGAAGCACTTAGCGTGCACAAGCAAGTTGGCTTTTAATAATTCACTTCGTTAAAAAGTTCCTGGGTTGCGGTAAGTGAAGAGCTGGTGCGAATAATTTCTGGGATGCAATCTCTTTCATCCCCGATAGAATTCGAACGGATTTGCTTTAATAAATGAAAAGCAACTTCAGCCAATAACAAAGAATTTTCTCAATAGAGCAAGTATTCGATAATGATTATGAATGATTCCGTAAGACCAGTTTCTGCTTTTAAACCATTGTCAAGGAATTTATCTTAAAATTACCGTGAGTTCTTAATATACCAGGTGAGCCTGAGAGATGGCGTACTCATATTTTCAAGAGATATAATCTGATTCAAGGCACGAAAATTCAGGAGGCTGTTGGAGAACCTGATTATGATTAGTTTCAGTTTTTCAGAAACTAAGAGAAAATTCTGAACATAACTTCGGCCAATGCCGAAGCAAAGTCGCTGGTGGGCGGATCTTATTGGAGCTCCGCTCCCAGATATTTTTTTTTTCTCACAAGGTGGTTGAAACCCTTTATGGGCACCTTATCCGGCCTGACACGCACATCCCATAAGGTAGTGTGGGAGTCCCCTGAGTCCGAATTGAATCCCCCTCAGGTATACCCACTAAACACTCCACCTCGTGCGTGGTAGGCTCGTCCAGCCACCCAAGGCTGACCCGATTACACGTAGGCAGATGCCCATTGTATCGTACCGTACCACTTTCTCGGGCCATCAGAAAAATTCTGCAGTCGCTGTGGTTTGAACCGGCGACCGGCAGCGTGAGTGATTTAAACATTGACGCTTTAACCACTCGGCTACCTGGCGCTCCCAGATATACTCTACGAGTAAAAATTTTATTTTAGTATTTCTGGCCTAGGATGACACTCCCCCCTTCAAGGAATCGCTTGGCGTAGGGATGAAACATCGTTGGTTTGTCCTGAAAAGGACCTTTCTTATTTTCGGGCTCTTGGCTTTCTTATTTTCTATATTCACATTATATTTACATACTGCAAAAGAGCCTAAAAAGAAGAGAAATGATTAGTATGATGAAAACGTTCGGTACTGCTCCTGGCTGTCCAAACTCGTCGATGTTTGAGTCTCCAACTTATCGTATGGATTCCAGGATACTCCTTTATGAGACTTTTATGTAACGGGATGTTACATATTTCCACATACGCTCGTTATCCAGCTTCTACGGAGATACCACATAATCACTTCGCCCTTGCCCATTGGCTAAGGACAACCAACCGTCGGCGAGGTAGCTTCCGCTATGTCAAATTACATCAGCCTCCTGGCATGGGAACAACTGGCTGGCTGCGGGAATGGTACATTACCACTCGAAGGACATAGGCACTCGGTTCCACTGGCATAACTCGCTTCAGAATCATCTCGAAAGTGCATCCAGGAGAACTTTCCGATAAGTTCCCCCTTGTCCGGGTTACTGGAATTTTCTGGGCCCTGCTCCATCCGGATACAGACGTAAACTACAACAGTTTACTGGCCCCACGTTGGGCGTCATGTCAACATCAGCGAGCACTTGGATCGGAAATTGGAGGTGAGCTTGCCTCATCTGGCTAGCTCAAGCGTCTCCAAGTGCAATTATCCAGCAACTTCGTAACTCTTCTTTCAGGATCAGTCAGGAACAGTACGACTTCTTTCTTAATGTCGTTGGTGTTAACCAACGACGTTTCATCTATCTAAGCCAGGCCGTAGATTTCTAGAGGAAGCTATGACCTGGCCAGAAAATCTAATAACACCAGAGCCACCCGGGCTACCACTCGATAGGACAACTACACTCTGGTCTGTGGCTCCCGGATGACTGCTTGAAACAGCCAAAACGGGCCTATTGGAGTTCCGCTCCCAGATATACTCTCCGAGTAAAAATTTTATTTCAGTATTTCTGGCCGAGGATGACACATTCCGTGCATAGTGGGACTGCTTCAACTCTGATGAGAGCCAGGTGCCTCCTGAGGCCACAGTGGCCGGTTAGAACTCCCACCAACAGTCGAAGTTCTTTGCGGCTTAGCTTCAGTATCTTGGCCGTCCTTGCCCTGTCGGTCCTCGATATCATCTGCTTTGCCTGCAGCCTATTACGTACGACCTGCGGTAAAGTGAACGTGAACGCCAATGAGCGACAGTGCGCGGTAACCAAGGGCCGTTGCTAGGATGGACTGGAATTTCCCTTCCTCTTTAGTTAAAGAGCTGCCTATATGATTTACTGACAGGGTGACAGAAAAGGAAACCATCTGCTGGGCATGAACATTTTGTTAGATATGGTGCTGAACATACCTTCTGCCAAGTTTGACCTGCGATGAAGGTCAAGATACAGAGTTATGCTGAAAAAAACCACGATTTTCAAAATCACGGTTTTTTCGGCATAACTCTGAAAATTATGCAACTCATTTTTCGAGAGGCTATCAGTTTGAAATGTAAGAAAATCAGCTTTGTGAAACGTTGCAAAAATGTGCAAAAAGTGACACGAGAAAAAAGGTGAGTCTGTATTCCACAGCTAATAACTTGTCAAAAACAGAGTTCTTTTTGGGAGATCGTTTAGTGACGACAGTCGTTGCCGACCGATGTTTAATCCTCACTCCCATATACATTTAGGTAAGTAGTATGCTCATTATGGCAAGTACCTGCATGAAACTATTACTTTCCTGGCTAAGACCACGACGGGTATTGAATTATATCTAACAGATCTTTGTGCAACGTTCCTCAATGAATCAGAGGACGCAATTGCAAGTGCTCCCTGTAACAAACTAGCAGAATTTTGTTTTGATTCGGACAAGGGTACCACCTGCAAACTAGTTTCGAAATTTTGCCTCACATCAGTTCAAGGGTAGGTCAGCACAGATAGCTCTGTTCTCCGTCCGATCATCCCACCATTTTGTCTATTGGGTCACACTTGTCTCACGCGATGAAACGGAGTATGGTCCGTTCCACCTTCTGGAATATAATTCAATACCCGTCGTGGTCTCAGCCAGAGGAGTAGTTGTTTTCTGACAGGTACCCAGTCAACACAGAATGGTCTCAGAGATGGTAGTGGGATTCACATTCATGTTTCAGATCACACCAGTGAATCGCAAAGTGACTTCCATTATTATCGCATAAATGTCTATTCGGTGCCCCGTTGGTCATGTCGAGACTTCAAAATGTGATGCAAAATGTGACTCGAAATTAGCCTAATGTGACATTCCATTCATACTTCGGAATCGAATGCACACTGAGACCCATTCGATGTAACAATGTGAAATTGAATGCACTGGTACTTATTTAAAAATGCACTTCACTTTCTGATTCATCTGTATGTCAAGAATAAAATAAAGCTCACCATGTTTCAACATACATAGAAATTATATCTCAATATTATTATTCTTACTACCTAATGAATTACTGTTCATATGGATTGGAATGCTAGAAAACAAATGCGAAATGTGAGAAGTATATAACTTCTCACAAACAAAAAAATTATCAAACTATGTCTGAATCATGAAAAAAAACATTTACAGAAATGTAGAAAAATCTATAATTCAACTCCAATCCTCTGGACATCATTTTCTTCGCGGCGAAATCAGTTGGTACCTATCCTGAAAATGCCAAATTCTGTAAATCACTGAATTTGCCTTTCTGTTTCTACTCACCGTTCCGGTCCTTGAAGAGATACAGTTCTTGGTAGAAATAATAATTGGGCATCGTTAATAAACATATTTGATTCAACTATTGAAATAAGAAGAAGCAACAGAACACTACACACTATCTCAGAAGTACCTATTGAATATTTAAAGAATGCGGCCTCAACCAAATACAAATTCTACTTGACTCTCGACTCGACAAACACCTCTGGCCGCTGGCCATTTTGTGCCGAAATGGTGATGTCACGATCAAATTTGTTACCAACTTAATTCCTTTTATACCGACAAAATCGCAATTAAACCAAAATTCATGTTAATGTGATTCGCAATTTCCTTCACATTTTATGCTCGAAGTGACACTAATGAGAAGAGAATTGTGAACAATTCATTACATTTGGCATCACTAAGTGATAATAATGACGTCTAAATGCAACTCATTTTGTTACCATAATAATCAAGAAAGCAATATCTAGATGTTTGTGTTAACTGGGTAGGTACTTCCCAAGTAGCATTCTGGCGACTATAACCACATAATACACCAAAATAAACGTTGTACTTAGTGTAGAAATCAGTCATTTATGAAACGATGCTCTATAAACTACAAGAAAACGTTGTCTTAACGTTGAGCATGACATCAGTTAAACTGCAACGTTGTCAGAATGTCTACCCAGCTGACTACAACTAGTAAATATTTTAAGAATGGGAATAACGTTTTTAAAACATTCAAGTGACAACTTTGGTTTTGTTAAACGTTTTCTCGACGGAGGGTCGACCTTGTAAGATTCAACTAACAGTGGGTAATTTTTCAGTACAGCTCAAAACGTTTTCGTGGAGCCATCTTTACATCCAACCTTCTTCCAAATATTTACTACAAAGGACGTGCCGGCCATATTTAGATAATAATAATTTATTCAATTTATTAGTATTTTTATTCTAGTGACAAGGACATACTACTGGCTAAATTTCTTGATAAAAAACAGTATATGGTGAAAGAAGAGGAACAGGAATGATACTAACCTAACTTTCGAATCGGAAACGAAAAGAGCATTCTAATACACTGCCTCCTATTACAGGCAAAAAAAATTACGTGGTGAAGAAACTTCAAAGACACGCCCTCATAAAGACAGACAGTTTGGACAGCTGAAGTTTAAAGCTTAAGTTTAAATTTTTCGTTAGTTGTACTTGGTACGTGAGTTATTACATTAACTTCCTTATAGTCTCATAATGTTTTGTAAATTAAGCAAAATTTGTTTTCTTGTGGACTAAAGCATTCCTTCAAAACTTTAGTTGAAGCCGTACTGAACAACGAAAATGGAACTCTCCCACTATTACCTCTAATTCTATACTACATACCGTTCAGAACCGACCCTTCAGTTTATATTATAATTAATCCTTGTCCTTTATGGTGTAACAAATAGTATTCCCCAACACTGGACCACAAATACTATTGTGCTTTGGAGATTTGTGATGGTAGTATAATTGCCCTGTGTACCATAATTACTTTTCTGCCGTTGTAGCCCTAATCTCTCCTCAAATGAAAACACCTGAGCCGGAGTCCCAGATACCGTAATGTGGGCGTGACACCATTTAACCGAGGAAAATCATTAGGACATAGTGAGGTCAGACTTATCTGATGCCTTCAAACAAATTGCGTTATTCCATACTGTTTTAACCTTCTCTCTTATTTGTCAATAAACATAAAACACTGAATGGCAACCAATATGGCTTCCAAACCAATAAAATCACATATGACGCTATTTATAAATTTCTAGAAAATGTATACACAAATCATAATAATCAAGAAGCGACTGCGGCAGTCTTCTGTGACTTGTCCAAAGCTTTTGATTGTCTGAACCATGGAATTCTGTTGCAGAAACTTGAGCACTACGGCATCAGAGGCATATCTGATAAGTGGATGACATCTTACTTGAAAGACCGGGAACAATATGTAAAAGTTTCGGGTGTAGTATCTGAGAAAAAAAAGTTGAATAGTGGAGTTCCTCAAGGCTCTGTCTTGGGGCCCATATTATTTTTGTTGTATATTGTTATGAAACAACGTTGTATGTAAGAAATAGTAAGTTATTATTATTATTATCACTCTAAAGAAAGGCTAAATACTATACCTCAACTCCTAAAGAACACCATAACTGCATAGAATGTGAAAACACCATCAAAATCCATCCAATGAGCCTTAATATTCTGTTTCCGAAGCTAGAAAGGTTGTTCCGAAACATCCTTCGTAGCAGAGTAACAACCAACTGCTACCAGCCAACACCAAGTTTAAAATGAATTCAAATTAAAATATCACTATAAACATGACTAAAGAGAACAATTTAGAACCATATTTCACAAGAAAAAGTTTAAAAAGTCAACAAAAATTACCAATATAACCTCAAATTTAATGATTATAAAATAAATACCAGACAGTAAAATGTGACAGAATCTTGGAAAGAAACCTCAAAGAATCCAAAATAAGACAGCAGATAAAAAGATTTAGCAAAAATGTCATTGTAAATAATTAATAATTTAAGTTGTAAAAATTAGAATAAAAGTAGGCTAAGGTTTTTCAAAAAGACACAAAGTGAGAATTCATGAACGAAAAGTGAAACTAGTGCTGTGAAATCGGGAAAAAAAAGTGAAAAGGAGTTTCTGTGGTAACGAGGAAGATTATTGACGGGGGAAGCCGAAAAAACGACCAAGAGAGTAGAATGTTGAAAATTTTCTGAAATTAAAAAATCAAAATTTGACCAGAAAAACTTCAAATACCCAGACAAGTTGCAGTCAACTTTGAGTATAAAGCATATACTGTAATATCAGCAAGAACCTACCTCCAGAGAAACTTCCAGATTGAAGAAAACAGCTAGGCAGATCTTGAAGAAAAGCTTTGAGTCCAAAAGTTTTTTCAAAGGTATTTATCAGTTTCAACACTTGTTCCTGGCATATCGTCGAATTTTCACATATCAAGAGAGAATAACATCACTTTTGGCATTCATTTGCTAGAACTATTTAAAAAAAAAACTTTCTAATTTCGTGCACTACGGTGATATAGAACTGAACTTTACATTCTTATTAATAACTCACTTATTTTCATTTCATTTATTGGACGATTGGTTATAATCATTAATACAAAGTAATAAATTTCAAACATAACCTTCAACTGAACGACAACAAGTTCTCAGTCGAGCAGCGCGTAGAAAGAATCGATTCATCATTCGATACTCGATCGCAGAATATTAGAATAATTCGGAATAAGAAAAGCCTACTTTGCTGTATAGCATTTTGGGGAGCCTGCTCGCAAGGATTGTTTTCAATGGTATTTACTCTACAAAAGATAGCACTGAGATACATGTGCCATGTTACCTACCAAACCTCATATAAACCCTTATTCATATCTTGGAGGATACTTGCACTAACATCAATCTTTGTGTTGGAATCAACTAGCTTAGTTCATAAACATAAACTACAATCATTAAAATCAGACGCTGTACACAATACTAGGGCAAGTGGCCGAAATATACCTTTAATAATCCCCAGTACCACCCTATGCCAAAATTCAAATATTTAGAATGGTACAAAAATGTTCAACCACCTACCGAATCAAATTAAAAACATTCATAGCACTCCGAAATTCAGAAGCGCTGTAAAAAAGTTCTTACTCCTAAGGCCCTTTTACAATTTTTGCCGGCGCACCTTCAAATTTTTCAAAAAGTTTCTAGAGGTCATTCCGAATCGATTGAGCTCTGGACAGGATTTGTGGTGCCCTTGATGAAAAATTTACCAAAATTGTTCTTGTAGACTTGAGTATCATGATCTTCGCACCCGATCTGTCTTGGAATACTGTTCCCATATTATACGAAGTTCTAATACATGTATTTTTAAATGCTTGTTTTATATGTGACTGTTATCGATATTTCTGTTTATTTAGGTACCAAAAGATGCAGCTTTTCAGAAGGGAAAATATTAAGTGTTCAAAATTGACTTTTATCGTTTTTCCCATGTGCGTGCTCTTCAAATGTTTTCTAATAAAACTTCAACCCACGCTCTACTTGTAGGAACTGAGAGTAGTATCTATTCATAACCTTATTGATCCATCGAACCTATAGATCTTCAAAAGATGACAGATGCAAATCTGTTGAAATATCGTGAAGTTGCACAGATCAAAATCTAAAATATCATATCAACTGCATTTCATGCGTTTTATTCAAAAGCTCTCAGATATTGGCATTTCATGCTAAGCGATACGCACTCTGGTGGCTTTAATGTAAACTAGTTTCTGCGACATTGTTTTCTAACCACACTTTCGTATCGTTTGTTTACCATTGATTTTTATGAATATAGAGCCTTTCTTTACACCGTTTTTATTTCATCTTAATTTATTGTTGAGAAATTGCCCTTTTCCAGGTAAAGCGACCCTACCGGTCTTATAATGGCGTCTTACAATGGTTATTGTTCTGTGCCACATTGCAATTCCTACGCCAATAGAAATTAACTTTTCAAAGATATACCGATGAAAATGTCCCAAAGGTTTATTTTGAAACGGAGATGGTACGAGAATTAATCTCAAGAAGAAAAGCCTGGATATTAAAGGTTCGGATTGGCAAACCAATAAGCAAATTTATGAAAGTGTGTTCGCTCTATTTTAAGCAAGAATATTATATTAACAAAGGTAGGTAGGCATCTTGTTTTTATTTACTTATTTAAATTTGCATAATTTTAATATAACCGTCTATAATTCTGAGTTCTCCACTCGATGAGGCTCGGATTGAAGCGTTTGTCTGGAGACAGAGGGCACAAACTTTTGTCACTGAAGAGTTCCATTTATTTTTTCCATATAATATTATATGGTCTGCATTGAGGACTTCTTCACCTTCTACTTTCGGTCCCTTCAACATATCTCAGAAATTCCAATGAACTTAATTTTAATTGGTCCATTTGTCTTTGTAAGAAGACGATTGAAGTGTTTTATCACTAGCTTTTTTCTAACAAGGTAACTATTAACACCTTAACACTAATCCTTACACCAATTATCATTTATTTAAATGAACATCAATAAAAGGTAAAAGTCATCGAAATCACAGTTTTAACAATGTGTAAAGGGCCTAAACCACGCTTCAAATACTCAATACACGAAATAAACAAAGTAAACAATGAAATCTATATGGAAGAAAAAGTAAGGTTATAAATCAATGTCGTAGAAAGTACTTCATCGTCCGCCGTCGGTAGCGCTACAATCTTAATTTGAAATCCCAATACTGACCCATATTAAACTCATTTCATTTGAATCTTCTTTCATATGGATGCTCGAGATTATTCTGCTTTTTATGTAGCTACCAGCCGTACTAATGATTTTCTAATGCAAACTCATCTTCATTAACCGCGGCCTCACACATTTTCACAAAGTTCATAAAAGGGGTTGAAAAGGACTAATTGATCCGCTCCATCTCCGGAAATTGACCTAATATTCAGCTGAAACGTGTAAATTGGATCAAAGGGGGATTCAACAGGTTTTTAGCATGATAGAAAATATAACGAACTTGCATACATTGAAATATTTTTCGAGAAAATTAGTTTTTTGATGTATTACAGTGAAAAAGTAATTAAATGATTGACTGAGCCGGGAGTGCTTGTGGATGTAGTACAAATTCGCATACCATACATGCGAATTTGCGTGCCAATGTTCATTTATAATAACTGCTTGCTGACGAAATGTTCAAAATCATTATAAATTACATTTTAGTCAGTCAATGTATTATTATTATTATTCAACCTTTTTTGGGTTACTGGTCGATATTCCGAAAGCTGGAAAAAATTTAGTTTTAAACTTTTTTTCAGTTGAGGAAAGAGATGATAGTCGGACGGAGCCAAATCTGGTGAATAAGGGGGATATTCTAGTAATTCAAACCCTAAATCACGAATTTTTTGCATGGCAACATGAGATTTGTGTGCAGGGACGTTGTCCTGCAAAAACAAAACACATTTGGATAGCTTTCCGCGTCTTCTCTCTTTAATTTTCTCCCGTAGAGTGGTCAGTAATGTCGAATAGTAATCTCCAGTTATTGTTCTACCCTTATTCAAAAAATCAATCATGATTACTCCATGGCAATCCCAAAAAAGAACTTTTCCAACAGATATTTGGACACGAAACTTCTTAGGTCTTGTCGCCATTCCATCGATTGTTGCTTTGTTTCTGGATCGTAGAAATGTACCCAAGTCTCATCCATAGTAACTATTTGGTTTAAGAAGTCTACATCGTTTTCAAATCGAGCACAGATCGAACGCGATGTTACTACGCTTGCACGCTTTTGGTCAACATTCAAACATTTGGGGATCCATTTTGCAGCAATTTTTCTTATGTACAATTGACGTGAACTATATGATGAACGCGTTCGTATGAAATATTCAGTGCTTCAGATATCCGTTTTAGCCCAATTCGCCGGTCTGTTAAAATCATGTCATGAACTGCATCGATATGTTCGGGGACTGACACAGAAACTGGCCTTCCCGATCGGTCATCATCTTCGATGGAAAATTTACCTCTTTCGAAGCTAGCAGTCCAATTTTTCACGGTCGCATACGAAGGAGATTGATCACCAAGGGTATTAGGCATATCTTCGTGAATCTGCTTAGCTCTTAACTCTTTCAAATACAGGTACTTGATGATGGCTCGATACTCTAATTTTTCGATTTTCACAATTTTGATGGACATATTATTTCTTTTAATTTATTACGTTACTCTGGTTTACTTTTTTGACGTCAAACTTTACACTGACCCTTCTAATAAGTTATTGTTCGTTGCTATGGTAACTCAATATTTTGTTTATGCAGGGAACTGGTCTAGGCTAACTAGATATCAATACATCCTCGTACGTATGTGATAATAGAAATGAAGCGAAACAAGAGATGTATTCATTATTTGACATATAACTGTGATAAAACTGATTGTTGTTTAAGAGTTCAGGGCAGGTTTTTGATTTTTTTTTTCATTTATTTGCAAGGTAACTGATGGGAATTTCGAATTTTCTAGAGATTTGCCCTTCTACGGAATGAGCATTTCTTTGAGGGTGAAATAGAAATAAGACCTCATATAGAATATCATCTGAATGAATATTCACAAAATATTTTCAACTGTGGTGTTGTACTTTTGCCACCCATTATTATAAATTATGAACAATTTTTCAATCTGGTTGTAATAAAAATTTCGACAATTTCCAATTTCCAACGACCAGGGCTCCTAGTAAACACTTTGGTTTATAAAAAATCTTGGATTATTTTAAAAATATCAGAATATGGACAAGTAAAGTATTATTTTATTCAAAATTCGCCATAACGGCAATGTTTCATTCCTCCACCACCACCATCAAGTTTTTTTTTTTGAATACATTCCCCGTATACGGATCTCGAAATTTAAAATTCCATCGGTAGGTATTTATTTATCAGTTTCACATAGAAATACATCCGCAGCGATATATAATTCAATAATAATCACATTGCCTTGAGTATCTCGCAATAACTGCCAATCCCGCTTTTATTCGACTGGGAAAAATAATCGTCTCTAAAAAGATTTCTCCTGACAAAGCACCAATTGTTCGAGTATCAGAAAAGTAGAAACGATATTACTCTCTCTGAAGTTTTTTTATTCAATCTTCCCAACCGAATATCGCTCGAGTAATTAATCGAAAGAGGGCATTTTCTTTATACTTTTGTGAACGTATTAGCGAATATATTCAGGAATAAAACGACTTAAGGGTGGTCCCAGAAGTACCTGGCCCAACAAAGAAAACGCAGAAATTTTGGAAAAAATATATTTATTCTTCAACGTGATCTCCTTTTAGCTCCACACACTATTCCCAGCGATGTTCAATGAGTTCGATACCCTTTTTATGATAAGAACCGTCAATCTTCTCAAAATAGCCATTAGCTGCCGACGTAACATCTTCATTGTTGGAAAATATTTGACCACCGAGCCATTTTTTCAAGTCTGGGAAGAGAAAATAATCCGAGGGGGCTAAATCTGGCGAATGGGTGCATGAGGTAGCAAATCAAACTTTAATTCATTAATTTTGGCAATTGCAATAACGGACGTGTGAGCTGGTGCATTGTCTTCATGAAGCAACACTTTCTTTTTAGCCAAATGCGGCCGTTTTTTGCTTGATTTCTTTGCTCAAATGTTGCAATAAGTTCGCATAATATTTGCCGTTGATAGTTTTTCTTTTTGCAAGATAGTCAATGGAAATTATCCCACGCGTGTCCCAAAAAACCGACGTCATGACCTTGCCTGCAGATGGAACGGTCTTCGCCTTCTTTGGAGCCAGTTCTCTCTTTTCAGTCCATTGTTTTGATTGTTCTTTTGTTTCGGGTGTGAAGTGATGGACCCATGTTTCATCCATGGTTATGAAACAGCGCAAATATTCGGCTTTATTTCTGTGAAACCTTGCTAAACACTCGATGGAAACATCTTCACGACGCTGTTGTTGTTCCATTGTGAGTAAACGCGGCACCCATCTTGCGCACAGCTTTCTCATGTACAAATTTTCAGTTAATATGCGATGTACCGCACTTTTTGAAATGCATACTATGTCTGATAGCTCGTGCACTTTCAGTCGACGATCATCCAGTACCGCTTTGTGGATTTCCTTCAACATTTCTGGAGTCGTCACCTAATTTGGTCGACCACTGCGATGCTCGTCTTCGCAGGTTGTACGGCCCCGTTTAAACTCTGCTACCCAATATTTCACTGTTGATAACGAAGGAGCAGTCTCACCCAGAGGAGAATCTGATTCAGCTTTTATATTGGTTGGGCTAAGGCATTTCAAATAAAAGTATTGTATCACATAACGATGACCATGTTACAAATTCACTGAAAATGTTTACTGTTGATGGCTGCCAATCAAATACTGAACAACGTGGCGTCTTCAAACTTGAAACATATGCTGTATAGATTGTGTACTTTCTAATACAATGGTATTTTTCAAGCAACCACCGCCATATCTAGGTCAGGCCAGGTACCTCTGGGACCATCCGTATGTCAAGGAAGTTCAATCCAAATTATACGAGGTTGGTAACATCCGAATAGACTCATCACCCTGTAGACATACGTTCTTAGCTTAAACGCGTTATTTTAGCCTGGCCTTCTTTGAGTCATCATACTTCGCGAGTTAGAGGGCGGGAAAAAGGTAAACCTGCGGACTCGTGGTGTTTTCTCAGAGCAATTCAGTTTCGTTCAGTAATGAATCGACAGACTTATCTCGAAAATGCAATCAGTTGTGGCATTACTACTGAATATTTTTAATACACCACTGGATCATTGTCAGACACGTATAAATATGATTACGTGGTGACAATAGATTGAGATAGAAACAGGGATTGTTGAAGTCAGGCGATGACTAGATTTCATGTGAAGTGTTACTGTGGCCCATTCATTATACCAGTTCGGAAAATAACAGTACTTTTTCTACGAACACATATTGAAATAACAAAATTGTACTTGTTTGAATTTAATTTATTTCATCAAGACAGCTTCGCTTGCCAGTCCAAGACCTATCCTGTCAGAAAATATGTTATGAACACTAAAGTCCTATTAGATATCCTAAATTCACACCAGCTTAGTCAAAATCCGCTAGGAGCAACCAGGGTTTCTACTAACAAAAATGCGTATACAAGCTCAACCTGCATTGATTATATGGTGCCCAGCCTCCCCAAAGCAAATTTCAAGTGTGACCTAATACAACCCAACATTGCTGATCATATGGCACACATTCTTGCTTATCAAGCTGAAAGTATATCAGACTCTAGAAAGGTAAACTCCTCTCACACAATAAGACGTCAATTACACCCTGAAAATATTGCCGAATTCCAGAGTAGGCTAATGAATGAAAATTGGAATCCAATCTATCATTCAAGGTTAAATGATGCATTTGACTACTTATTCGACTCACTCCTCTGGTGTTTCAATGTCTCGTGCCCAAAAAAGAAAACTCGCAGCCAAAGCAATCCAAAGGGCTGGCCCAGATATAATTAAGGAAGAAGATCACTTGAGGGAAATGTTCATGATTCTCTCAAACTCGGGAAATATTGATTCAAATCTAAATGAAGGGTACAAAGTGAAACTACGAGAGCACAAACACAAAATTAAGATAGCAAAGAAAAAAATTTTTAGCGCGAAAATTAAAAATTCAGATAACAAAATAAAGGAAACTTGGAAAATCATAAACAATGAACTTGGTAGAAATAAAGATAAACTGAAAACCCCCATCCATCTAAAACAAGTAGCTGATCACAAAACATTCACAAATGAGGTGCCAGAACTGTTTGCTGAACATTTCTCAAACTCAGCAGAAACTGCTATACTAAACCACTTTGGGCAAAATATGTCTCTGCCATGTACTGTAACTGAAAATGCACATATCAAAACTTTTAGCTGACAGCCGATATCAGAATACGAGATAGTAAATACCCTATCAGAAATGAAAAACAAAAAATCTTCTGGCTTTGATGAACTCTCTATAGTTACAATTAAGAAAATAATCCCTGCTATAATCAAACCGTTAACCTATCTATGAACCAATCTCTTATACAGGGGTGTTTCCCAGACATTATGAAAACAGGTCTTGTTATCCCTGTATTTAAAAAAGGCAATATCACCGAAGTTGACAACTACAGGCAAATAACGCTGCTCTGCAACATATCTAAACTATTCGAAAAGGTCGTAGCAGTAAGAATAATCGAACATTTGGAAAACAATAACATACTGTGCATATCTTAGCATGGATTCAGAAAAGATAAGTCCATTGAAACATCAGCCTCTTACCACCTACTGAGCCATATATACGGTAAGATTGATAACAACAAATGTGTCATATCATTGTTCTTCGACCAATCGAAAGCTTTCGATACGGTGTGCTCTGAATTTTTAATCCAAAAACTAGCAAATATTGGTTTTCCTGGTAACATAGTAAAATGGATAGAATCTTACATGAGAAATAGAAATATGATCGTAATATGTAACGGGTCATCCTCAGAGCCAAAAAATATAAAACTAGGCGTACCGCAAGGTTCAGTCCTGGGACCGCTACTATTTTTAGTAGGTATATGTAAATGATCTACCACAACATATTGTGGGGGGACATGTCACAATGTTTGCAGACGATACTACCATAACCATATCTGGGCAAAATGTAAAGCAACTCGTCAATAAATCTGAAAGTATCATTGAACAGTTCAGTATATGGTGTCAAAAAAATAAATTGATTCTGAACACTTCAAAATCTATTTCTGTGCGATTCCACTTCAGGAAAAGTACCCCAGCCCATTTATTCAAAATAGACGAAATTCAACTTTTACAAGAAGTTAAATTCTTAGGTACCTACCTAGATTCCAATTTAAACTGGGAAAAACAAGTGGATCAAACTTGTGCACACTTAAACAAAGCTTATTACGCCATAAAGCAAATGAAACCAAATCTCGACAAATCTGGAACACTAAGCATTTACTATGCAATGGTCTACTCCCACCTCAGCTTGAACATTATGGCTTGGGGAAGAGCAAGAGATTTTACAAGGGTCTTTATAGCTCAGAAAAGGATTTTAAGACTTATATTCAATATGGATTTTCGAGAGAGCTGTCGACCTACTTTCATAAAGGAAAAAATATTGACAGCACCTTCAATTTTTATCCTCAAATGTGTTATGTTTGTTAGAAAAAACTCTGGAATTTATTCGAAAAGTGCATCAGAGCACGAACACAATACACGAAACGGCGAACTTTTGCTAATCCCAAAGCACCGGTTGTCACACTTCAAAAACTGTCCTCGCTACTGTGCAATAACTTGCTACAACAAACTACCTGATACAGTCAAACGAGTTCAAAGTGATAAATTATTTCAGAGTCAAATTAAAACGATTCTAATTTTGAAATGCTATTACACTCTTCAAGAATACCTGAATGACAACTTGGCAAACATATCTTGAATCCGGTGTGCTCAGTACAAATACGCTTCAACCTATATAAGTCTTATAATGTTTTTTATCGTATGTGCTGTCTTGCTATATATTCTATGTCCGATCACCATAATGATTACAATTTGTATATTTACATTATTTTTCTAGATAGTTTATTTATATTTATCCTTACTCTTATACAGAGGGATAACTTAGATTTAGTGACATACCATATGTACCTCTTGTGTATCTAAAATGGCAAATAAATCTATTATTATCATTATTACTTTAATCATTGAAATCAAATAGTAACATAGTGATGCATGTAAAGAATGGCATTGCCATGGTAATGTTTTTGAAATTTTGGATCAAAATCAGATTGTGAATCTTTGATTATCGATCGTTTACATATTATCTGTACGCTAAAGGCAATTTTACTTATGTGAGTAGAAAAAAATTATTGTGTACATAAAAATACATCCTTCACTCAACCCTTCTTGGAAAATCTGTTGCATATATCTGACATTTAACAAGTACTCTACTAGCTAATATACTACGATGTACTATACTTGTATCAAAAAGCAGACCTTATTCTTCATCTGACTGGGGATAATCAGCCGCATTCACTACAGTGTTTCCAGGTTTTTGCCTCATCAGTGCTAGGGTAAGTTTGACCACATCAACCCAATCGAAATGATGGAAAATCTCTTTCTTATTACATTAGGCGCTTGTAATTGGGTCCTCATGGATGGAGGTTGAAATAATATAAGTCAGATGTGGTTCAATATCCGTCGTGGAATTGTCCAGGAAGTTGTTATTTACTGTCAGACATTTACCTCATACTTTCAACTTGATATTTCGACGATGTCGAAATCATTCGTGTCATTCAGTTGATACTTTCCGGCACGCTCTATCGAACTTTGTTCGAATAAAATTCACTTCGACTTTTACGATTGGCTACGTAATCGCAACCAAAAAGAGACTTCTGAATAAAACAAACTCTGGTTGTTTGTTTGCCTTCAATTAAGTTCAAGGCATATCTGATGGTGTTGGTCTGTGTGCGTTGAACGTAATGGTGATTGATATACTCAATATTGATCCTTTTGTATGCGGAAGCACTCCTTTTATGCATGTGATACCAGCCAAATCAAACATTGTAGATGAATCGGGATTTCGAGAATGTTTTGTATCGTGTTGGGCGACCATTAACGGAGAGAATGATATTCTATGTACATAAAATATCAGCATACCATAGTATGATACATAGATTTAGTGAATATTCCTCTTTCTGAAGGAAATTTCTGCAAAGAATTAAATATCATAAAACAGATAGCAGTTAACAATGGATATCAAGTCAAATTAATAGAGAATATTCTTGCTAAAAAATTATATAGAAAGGCTATCCAAGAAGTGAACCCCACTATGAGGAACCTTTACAATAATTACAGAACTTTAACTTATTCAGGACCCGTTTCGGAAAAAATAGCGTCAGTTTTGAGTAGCATTCAGAACAGATAACACGTTGGGAAGGTTCATCAAATTTGATAAAGATAAAACACAAAAATCTGAAAAATCAGGTGTTTATAAATTGAATTGTAGATCTTGTTCCAAAGTACATGTAGGCCAGACTGGTAGACCATTCAAAAGCCGCGTACGTGAACACCGTATGAATTATGTAAAGAATAAAACACATTCAACATATGCCAATCATATTTTGGAAGAAGACCACGACGATGAAAACTTTGAAATTCTTCATGTTGAAAATAATGGTATTAGACTTAATTATTTAGAATTCTTGTAAATTAATAAATTGAAAAATTCAAATTGTTTACTGAATGATCAATGGGACCTCAATAGTCCCCCTTTGTTGAACCTTTTCAATTAATTAGGTAGTAGCTATGTTTTGAGATTAACAGGTACCTACATTGTATTGTCAATTTTTATTTTTATTATACATAGGTACTCGCTTGAGAAAGATACTGTGTATCGAAACATGTCTCGTAGAAAATGTTTCTCTAGGTCATGTGAATGTATTCGATGCTGATTCGTTAGATGAGAATATAACTAGGTTTCGGCAGTTGGAAGAAGTTGATGGTGTTCATGAAAAATTGTCAGAATCAGATAACTATTGTGAAAAATAGTTTGCTAAAACAACTTGTCGTGATTCCAATGGTAGAATTATTGTAAGCATTCCCTTGAAAGAGTCAGTTAAATTTTTAGGGAATTCTCGAGAACTAGCACTAAAGAGATTTTACTCATTAGAACGAAAACGTTCAGCTGGTTTTTGACCCTCTTAGCTTGTTTTCAAAGATTGAAAGTTTTGTTATCCAAACGAAGTAATAGTGTCAGTATTGCGATTTGAAACAAAAAAAGAAGGTAGAATATACCCCTTTTCTGACCTTTGAAGGGAGAGCACCAAAATTTGATCTCGGAAGTCGAATATTAACATAAATAGTTGTAAATCTTGATAGCTCTTCCTACGTACACTCGTCTGGCTTACTTCCAGGTTAAAATCTTCACCAAACCAAACCAGTCGCATAGAAGCGCAATAATACGGCGTCAAAAAATTGCACATATTGCCAAAAAATATTGTTTCATCTAAATTATTTTTTGAAAACGGGCTTCTGGAATTTCAAGGACACTGAACTCTCTTCAAATTCGTTGTCGACGTTGTTGACGCCTTCCAAATAGTACATCTTATTGTGTTAAGGATTGGCAATATCCCCAATATTTATTTTATAATTTTGTTAATAATTTCCATGATACATCTCGTTAAATACTAAGACCGACACATAAAATAGGTTAGAATGAAATTTCAAATGCCCTATTATTGAAATTAAGACGACGGCTTATGCTGGGACATACGTAACCTGCCGACTAGTTTTTCGACATTTGATGAGAATCATTCCTCATTCTAAGTCGAGAAGACTGTCGAGAGGTGACAGCTAGTCGAATCGAAAGATGAGAATCCCTGTGCAGGTCTTTGAACTAAAAATAGTATTTAAATCAAATTTGGCATACTTAGTTGAACAACAAAGTAGTTGCAAATAACTTCATTGAGATGGTAAACATTCAAACTGGAAAACTCCAATAACCCCGATAACTCCAGTCCTCGGATTGTTCTAATGTTGGCAATAATACTTATTCTTTCATGGCATGTAATTACATTCGAGAGTTGTATCGATTGAAAAGAGTTTATATTATCTGAAAACTTCGTGAACTGAGGTCTCATTTGAATTATGCATTAGGGTTCATTCTATGTTGGATGGGGACTTGTCAACTCAGTATAGATTCCCGAAAAATGGTATCGAATCGACAAAATAATTCCTGTCAAGAAATCGAATGGGCTAGGGAAATAATTTATCTTCCAAATACAGCAACATTAAAAACACAATTGGGGCGTACTATGCTATACCCATTCGTCCATTGCAAAATGTATTTGTGGAAATTTTCAGATATTTCCGAAAAGTGGCAAAATCAAATCGAGAATGTTAATTAAATCATGTTAACACGAGAAAAAAATTAAAAACAAGAGGTTATGTAGAAAAGTGTCGAATACAAAAGTTTGCGATTTTTTCATCACGGTTCGCCGCAAATCGCAAAAAACCGTTTTCAACCCCTAAATTGCTTCCCAATTTCACCATTTTAAGTGTTTTCGTGTTTAAATATTTTTTCCTCAGGAACCCCAACAAGACTCTCCACCTGGTCCTTGCCTGTTACTTTCTTTCTTATTTTAGGCGTTTAAAATTCGTTTTGGTATCATCCTAACTAGAAGCCGCCCCCTTTGCAAGTACTTCAAAGAGGTTCGAGAAAAAAAATATTTCCCTGCAAAAAAAGATATTTAATTCAGAACATAAAAAGGTATATTTCTACTATATTTTGCGACAAACATACAATTTTCATACAAAAACCAAATTATAAAGGTTTTTCACATTTTTCCGGAAAGTTTCTCCCTTCTATCATAATCAACTGTTAATTTCAATAATAATAAATAAGTTTAGAACAAAAATTAAAAAAATTGATGTTTGAATGCTTTACATGTTTCTAGCTTGGGGACATTGATGGATATAGATATAATTAGAACTGCAATTTTTCTGAGACTTGGTTCCAAAATAACCGAGCCACACATCTGCCGTTGCAGAGAAATTGTTGATCAGTCTGGGACACATGGCTTATCTTGCCTGTTCAGTAAGAGTCACCAATCTAGACACAGGGAAGCTAATAATATCATAAGCAGAGCATTGGCTTCTTTCGACCTCCACCCAGTATTAGAACCACCTGGATTGAATGCTCGCACTGATGGAAAGCGTCCTGATGGTTTTGTTTATGGTTCCGTTTACATGTGGAAAGTGTCTTGCTTGGGATTTTACCACTGTGGATACGGTTGCACCATCACACGTGGTTCAGAATGCAGGATCTGCAGCTGAAAAAGCTGAAATGAATAAGAAGAGCAAGTACAGAGCTCTTTCGAGCGATTACCATTTTATTCCCATCGCTGCAGAAACCTTGGGACCATTTGGAACAAATACAAATAAATTCATCGAAGACATATGTAGGCGGTTAGTAGAGTCTAAGGAAATAAAAAGGAGGGCCAGTGGTTCAAGGAACGACTATCCATTACCATTCAGAGGGGGAACGCAATTAGTGTACTGGGAACATTTGATACCACAAATTGATCTTTTTTATGCTTTTTTTTTCTTTTAATTTATTTTTCTGTAATATTTTTTGCTCTACTTTATGTTGAATCTTTTATTATTCACTAATTGATAGAACTTATACATATATGTACTAACTTTTGGAATATTACCTACATTTATATGTTTGTTTTTTAATTTTTTCACGTTTTCTGGGAAAAATTTCCACATTAGTGCTACTCTTTCATTACATAATCTTAAAGTGGACGCTTAAAAACTGGCGGTTGGCGAGCTTGAAAAGACGAACTTTATCGGTGAAACTTTTCAGTTGAAAATGAGGTCGTTTTTCCCAAAAAAGGAAAAATTTGTGTTCCGCTACAAAAAATTACTGCTTACTGAAAACATAATAAGATATATTTCCACCAAATTACGTGCAAAAAATTATTTTTGCGCGAGAAAAAAACTTAAAAACTGAAAAATTGATTTTTCCCATTTTCCCGGAAAATTTGTGGTAGTGTGGAAAATTTTTGACACAGAACTTGTTTGAACAATTTTTCCGGGTGTCCAGGGCCAGTCTTAGCCAGGGTAGTAGTTGTTTTCTGTTAGGTACTTTCCACAATAAGCCCACATCGTAGGTGTTCATGGAAGTAAAGGGTGTAACATCGGTCGACAACGACTTTTCGTTAAATATGTAGGTACTTATTTGTCACTTCCATAGCCTTGTTGAAAATCAAGTACTCTAAGTTATTCAACGTTTGGTAATTCAAAAAAGGCTATGAGACAGGGGTATCACATGACATAATTTTGATATAAGGAAAAAAATCCCATTAAAAAAAATATTTAAAAAATTGTATTTATTGAAATCTGCACGCGGCTGTATTTTTGATAGAATTTTATCAAAATTGAGTCATATCCACAAAATGTTTACACTATTTTTTGTACTGCCAATAATAACGATGATAAGTGGTAGGTAATTTATAGTAAATAACCCCGTACTACTGAAATTTACTATTGAAATCAATCGATATTGCAGAACATATACGTTATTTGTACAATAAGGTTGAGCGAGAGCACTCAATTATTAAAGAGCTGATTTTCTTTATCAATAGAACGAGAATTTTTCAAACTAATAATTGGAATGGGCGGTATCTTAGCATAAAATAAAAACCATTATTTTCCCCAACTCAACGGAACTCCAGGGATAGAACACTTTTATTACTGAAATATGTTTCACATCGAAACTCCAATTCATATTATCACTTTTGTTGAAATGTCCAGGGTGCTATTGATCTAACACCATTCGATATCGTCACGAATGTTTTCAAACAATGTTGAATTTTTGATAAATATCGTTTTACCGGAATCCATTTTTATATATTGATTTTCCAAGGATAATTTATCTGCAGCGCATCCTTCTTTCCACCGGCTTTCATGGTTTTCTCATATCAACGTAATCGGATATTCTCTTAAAAAAAGAAAAGCTGTTCGATATATTTCCGAGCGAGACAAAGAGAGCAAGGAAGTAAATAAAAAGTATGGTAAGTTGGAGGAAACAAAGGAATGAATATTATTAACAGGTAATTTTTGACGATCTATATTACGATGTTTGCAGCTTTCGTGAGGTTAGAGGACTTGAATTGAAGAAAGCTATATTTTTTGATGACCAAAGTTTCTTAAAATTGATTTTGGCACCTTCTGAAACACAGTAAGATACAAAAACAGAATGTTCCAAATTCGCTAGTTAGGGAAAACCGTTGGAAAAAATAATAACTGGTATACAATTTTTGGTATAATTCAAGCACTAGGCAGATTATAACTGCGGCTTGAACCTAGGACCTTTGCTATCACAACGCTAGCACTGGCTCATAATAATACTTCCTATACACTACCGGTCATATGCAGACGATACATTATTTATTCAGTATATCAAGTTGTATTTCAATCTAAGGTGCATTTAGTCAACATCATTTTAAAATTGTGCTTAAATATATGTCAAAACCGAAAGTTGAATCTGTTATATCAAATGGAGCCATTTATACAACAATGTTAAGTTTATGCTAAAAACCTTTGATGTTACCGTTATGTTCATGATAATGCTTGTGCTAAAGTTGACTAAATCCACCCTTATAGGCGGTTGGACAAAAATGACAATCAGTGATATCACATGTACAACAATATAGTGGAGAATGAATAGCTTAATTGCATGTTGCACGTCATGGTGCTCCCCAATAAAATCATACCGACCCGATTAAATGACAGTTCACAATAACTGGACCCGAGGGTAATAATGACCAGTTTGTTTTTTTTTATCTTCAAATCTGGTATATTGCACTGGATAATGTACTTGCCTGTTTATTGATGTGGCATTAGTTGAGTCTATCGTCGATATCACCACCCTGCATGCTTATAATTTTTCACCAGTCATGATTATTCAATCTTTGCTTTGATATTTCCAAGAAATGGACATGAATTTATTTGTGGAAAACCAGGTTTTATCCAACTTCAGAGTAGTTGGACCGAACAGATAGTAGTCGTTATAATATCAGTCCAATGTTCCAAAAATCTCGATTTTTTCTTTTTGTGGTCCCATCACCTAATGAACTATCTTTTAGCGTCCTTTTCTAGTTTTTATTGTTCAAATCGGAAAAAAGTCAAATACTGAATATGATTTTTCCTAAAATTAGTGTTTTGCTCAAACATTTTGGTCCTTTCGAGCTTTTTGAAAACATTTTGAGTCCAAGAATATTAAATTTAGCTATAACTGACGCCAAACTAGGTTAAAAATATCAAAGAACGAAAAATATATTACGAGAAGAACTAACAGGTGCAATGCAGGAATTCCATCTCTAAGATACAGTCCAAACGAAGAAGATAAAAGAACGAAAAATATATTACGAGAAGAACTAACAGGTGCAATGCAGGAATTCCATCTCTAAGATACAGTCCAAACGAAGAAGATACCATTGCCTTCAACAAATCCGTCAGATCAAAGAACTCCAAGAGTTCAACAAGTAAAATATTGAAAGAAATACAATTAAAGAAATTGGAAGCAATCAATAAACTACAGGAAGAATATGAACAAAGAAATTTACAAAGACAGATAGCTGTAGTGAAGCACAAGCATCACTAGAATTAGAATTACATGATAATTCTTATGAAGGAATAAAAAGCACGCAAGGTGAAAATAATGAAAGCGATGACAATAAAGAAGTAAATTGATTTGGAAAAAAACAAAGTGCACACGAAAAAGTGAAGGTAAAATTCCGTTAACGCTCTACAAGCTATCAAAAAACTTTTTGGCGGTCTCAAGTAATTTCGAAGACGGGTCTTTTTTCTAATGAAAACTGGCACTTTCTAGCACATGTTTCTTCTTTGAAAAACACACTCATATGCCTCCTTATTTTCACCAGCACAATATACATACCCTAATTCACCAGTTTTACACTTTTTTTTTCATTGAAAACAGTTTTTTATCAACAAATTCTAGTTTTTTTTAGCAATAACAAATCAACAAATTCATGCTGTTTTGTTTAGTGAATATCTGTCATGTTAGATGTCAGGTTGGTAACAATGGAAATGACGTAAGGGCGAATTTAATTTTGCGACATTGCCAGTGTGATTAGAGAAATATTCAATTCACGTATCACATGGAATATTTTAGTGAATGAGTATGAAAAATGAGTTGATATAACCACAATATTTTCCCATCAACACTATAACTGCACATTTGGAACAATGGTACTTATACTGTTTCTAAATGACTAGCAAAATTCAAAGGACGAGGCAGATCACGGAAATGTGCGCAAACATAATATGAATACACATACTTTAATGACTATAGCTTAACCCGACAGACCCGATCTTATGCAAACCCAACCGAGCCTAACCGACTATACAATACGGTTAGGTTGCGTCTTTTTTATCTGTTTACGCATGCGCACTTACCAAAATATGTATGTGTATAAAATTGAATTCTAAGTGACTTTTTCAAATAACTTTTTTTGATATCTTGCCATCTTACCCCTTTTTTGCCTATGCATTGCAATTTTTTTCATTTTGCCGCCATTCTAGCGATCACGTGACATGTGTCAAAATCGATTTTTAGGTAATCGGACATGCACAAACTTTTCCCCAGAATATTTTTTTCAATACTCCAATAATAAAATTTTTTTCCATAAAGTACATACTTTTTGACGGTCACTGTATAATTAATCTGATGGTATAAAATAAAAAATTAAAATTATTCTTTAGTTTGTTTATAAAGGTTGTAAATTTCACTAAGAGCGGTATTTATAAAGTCATGATACACATTGTTCTAATTTTAAACAAGTATTTTGAAAAAGTTGGGAAAAGATATAGACTGTCTTTGAACAGTTTTAAAGTTCCGTTGACATGTAAATGTGTTTGTTGGTCGTTATGGTTTTATTTAATTCCTTGGGTTGAAAAGTGATAATGTAGTATTTAAAACTAAAAACAATTATAACATTTTTATTCTTCGAAGTGAAAGAAATACAAATATTCATATTGTAAAGATTATTTTAGTCAGTCTTGCTATTCTAGTTCGTCAGAAGAGGTGTCACTATCATTCACATTAATTACAACTTTTTCAAGTTGCTGCTCTATGATATTGTCTAATTTCCACATTTTTTGCTCCACTTTTTGCTGCACGTGATCGATGCATTTTTTCCACTTTTCTGGCGTGATGGTAGCTATCGCATTATGGAAAATGTTTTTCATGTTAGAAAATTTAAATGTAGTATTATGCTCCGCAACAAAATTTTTTATATCAGCCCAAATTAACTCAATGGGATTGAGTTCGCAGTGATATGGTGGTAACCTTAAAACAATTTTATTTTGAACTTTAGCCATTTCATCAATAATATATTCATCATATTTTTTTCTGTGCTCCTTAACTATTGCTGAAAGTTCCACTTGAATATCAGATTTCTTTGATGCTTTAGTAGGAATTTTTTCCAGTTTCCTAGAATGATACGAGGCATTGTCTAATACAACAATACAGTTATAAAAAAGTTTCGGCAAAATATTTTCGAACCACTTTTCAAAAGAGTTTCTATTAATTTCCTCGTGGTAATCTCCGGTTATTTTGGATTCAAAAGCCCACAGCGCCTCTGGAACAAATCCGTCATCACTTCCAATGTGGCAAACGATCAGCCTTTTTCCCTTTCCTAAAATAAAAAAGCATTCTTTATGCTGAAGTATATAACCAGACAAATAAGCCAGGTTAAGATGGCAGCCATCTTAATAATTCCAAGCAAAGAAAAGTCTGAATATAAACTCTTTCAAATGTCTCGATACAATGTACTTTTATTTGTTTTTGAAGTATTATTTATCAGCCGAATAGATACCAAAATTGTAAAGTATGCATATACCGAAAATAAATAAATTTAAATAATATAATATGATTATAACTTACCTGATGGATTTTTTAATCCTGTTGAAAGTCCATCAAAAAATGCCCGTCTTGAGCTAGTGACAGAATTATCAACCCAAATTCTTGATTTGGTATGTCCGGCATTTACCCAAGTCTCGTCTACAAAATAAATTTTTCTATTTTCATCCCTGTAGGATTTTATTATTTTTCAAATACTCTCTTCTCCATAGCACTATTTCATCCCTGTCTGAAAGCAAGCTATTTCTTCCTCGTTTTTGATATTTAAAATTTAATGTTTTCAATAATCTATACAATGTAGTGCGTTTGAAACTTGGCAAGTCCGGGGCGTCATTTATCTCTTTAAGTACCTTGTCAAGAGTAGGGAGTTCGTTTCTAAAGAAATTTGATGCACTACTCTTCTGATTGCATTTCTATGAAAGTCATCCACCAAATCTACAATTTTTTACGATTTTGGTTGGTTTTTGACCCCGAAAATGTATGGTTAGTGGTATATTCTCTGATAATTTTGTAGACACTGCGACCACACACTCCTGTTTTATTTGCCACTTTGTTAACAATTTCATCTTTGAGTAACATTGGATTTTCTTGAGTCTCATGCTTATACACGTTTAAAATCATTTCCTTGGTTTTTATGTCGAAATGAGACTTTTTCGACCTTTGCCTAGGAGGGGACAAAGAAATGTCAGTAGGCTCATCAGCTGTATCCGTGCTAGGCATGTTTAAGTGTCCTGAACATATATTCAATATACCAAATAAGTATTTAATATAATATACCAATAAGTATTTAATCAATAAAACTTTCGGTATATACTCGAGGAGCAAAAATACTGTTATTTAATATACCTACTTCGAAAGTATTTGAATTAGACACAATATTCAAACTACAAAAAAGATAATAATAATACTAATAATAAAATGGATTAAGCAATCCAGACATCTGCATTTAACCTATATAATAGGTATAATCGTCGGCAAGTCTCCAACAGAAAACAACTACTGCCCCCTACGACCATTGAATTATATCTGTTAGATTCTCAATCTCAACGCCAAAACATGTCTCAACCCACACGAGGGAACACCTACGGAGCGGTTTCATGGTTCCTTGCCAATCATCAGCGCAGGGTAGCTCACCCAACGCAATCGAAAAATATCTTGACCCCAAGATTCTAAGAGCACTCCGACTATGGTGTCGACTTCGTCTGAAGCCAAATAAATTCAGAAGAAAATATTAGATGACACTACTTGGCAGAAGCCCATTAAACTAATAATAAAATGGATTAAGCAATCCAGACTTCTGCATTTAACCTATACAATAGGTATAATCGTCGGCGTTAAGTTTGGGAGAACATTGCAAAGTAGTTCTTGTAGAATACTTTGCCAATAATCTAACAGATATAATTCAATGGTCGTAGGGGCAGTAGTTGTTTTCTGTTGGAGACTTGCCGACGATTATACCTATTGTATAGGTTAAATGCAGAAGTCTGGATTGCTTAATCCATTTTATTATTAGTTTAATGGGCTTCTGCCAAGTAGTGTCATCAAAAAAAAAAAATTTTCTTCTGAATACAAAAAAGATGCAATTTAAACAATTGAACTCAATAAATTTGATGCAAAGTCGATGCACTTCACTTCGCACTGAATCTGAGTACGCACCTGCATCAAAACAGTGAAGGAGTTTATGGTCGTTTGACCAATACCGTTACAGATTTCAGCAAGCCAGGAAGCGACCACGTGCTGATCATTGTTTACATGCGCTGAATCTTGGATTGGAATATACAGTACTGAAAACATCAGCTGTCTCTCAATTCTGATTGGCCTGTCAGCGTTGGTGTTTTCAACGATGTAACCATAGATGACAAAGTAAAGTTTGACATTTTGACAGATCATAATAGTAGGCGAAAACGTCAAAATGAGTCGCATCGTAACTATATAATAAATTATTGATAGGCATAATAAATTTTTTATGCACTAGCGGGCGGTAAAGTACACTTTACCGCCCGGTTCAGCAAGCGTAAAGTGGCACTTTACCGCCCGCGGGCGCATTATGGTCCTGCGGGCCGTAAAGTAGACAAATTTCTCAAATTGTCTATACTCACACATCATTTCATGCAATTCCTAACACGAATTAGAATCAATTCAGTTCAATAGAGCAATACTCTTTCTAACATTTGTTCATAATCGTTGGCAATTTTTTCGGTGATGATCTATTTATTTGAAATAGATTCTCCAATATAGCACTCAGCTACTATAGTTTCACATTACTCATATTATGTTACCCTTAATTGTTGTATGCATAACGTATGAAACGTGTAGACCATTGCAATTCAAGTCAGTATTTGTGATTCGCGCTATAAAACCGCTAGTGCATAAAATTTTGTATGTATCACGTGCGTAAAATACGTTTAAGGCCTTCGGCGTGTGATGGCCCGATGGCCGCAGGCCATAAACGCCTACTTTACGTCCTTGATACATAAATAACTATTATGATTATAGTTAATTGATTATGGTTATGATGAATTGATTGTTCATGTTCATAATACATACTTTTAATGCTTCGTGAAATAGTCTAATGAAATTCCACTAGTGATTGAATTTATTTCATAAGTCTGTCTTTTATTTCTGAACTCAGCTGAATTGTATCGAGAAAACAAAAATTTAATCACTTGTGGTATTACTACTGATAAGTTCTACCATTTTTTCATTTTCGGAAGTCCGTTGACAAGGAATATGGCAGCAGTCCGAGCCCACCATAACAAGAAAGGCATGGTGGGCCGATCTACAAGGCATTGGATATTTTATATGAGCGCCCAGAGATCGAGTGACCACTACCTCCGCCAAAAATAAAAAAGACGAGCCAAAGCTCACATAATTATAAAGCACCAAATGTTTTTACTCGGTTTTTTACCTTTTTTTCCTGGAAGCAACTGTCACGTTAAGTTGCTCTAATACGAAGCGTGTTGCCTAAAGTAGGAAACCATTCAGTGAAGTTATAGCAGAGACTCTTCTCAGGTGGGTTAAACTGGGAACCAACCATTCATTCTTGGTGGAAATTGCATTGCCGTTATTGAGACTTTACGATGTTTATTTATAAAAGGGCGCCACCACCAAGAATCAATAGTTGAGAGAATCAAGCAACACCTAGTGTATAAAATTTGTTGACATTTATTTTTACAAAAAAGTGAACAGAGGACAATTAGTTTGTAGAAGCGTAGAAATTTGCAGAAATTCATAGAAACACTGAGAGCACACAATTATGTGTACTTAGCTTGTGGAGGAAGTTGTTGCTCCAATCGATATATCCTTAGGTGAATGAGAATGCAGTCAGGGAAGACTGTCGTGCATCTTCAGTGTTGAATGAGACAGCAGTTCACGAAAGACTGTCATGGATCCTCGGTGTTGAATGAGATAGCAGCTCAGGAAAGATTATCGTGGATCCTCACTGTTGAGTGAGACAGCAGCTCAGGAAAGATTATCGTGGAGCCTCACTGTTGACAGCAACTCACGAGAGACTGTGGTGGATCCTCAGTATTGAATGGGAACTTGGTTGGGATTTACTCCCGGATGAAAAGTGACCTTTTTTAGTCCCTTTAGGAATATGAAGTATCGGAAATTGCGAAAATCTTCAAATTAATAGATGATCAAAATGGCTTCCCGTGCACAGACACAACAATTATGCCCCTGATTCGTAGCACTTGAAATTCGCCAGCCAAAAGGCTATGAAGCAAGCTTTATTAATTTACATCACACAAAAAATTATTTCCGGTCGACAATACATTTCCATCACTTTTAATCGAAGAAATCCTGTGACAGAAGACAGAACCACAGAACTGCGATCAATATTCGTTTATTGGCGAGTATTGAAATAGTTGTTTATTTGCGAGCATCAAGATTAGTTATTTAAGTAACAAGGAATGTAAAGACGTGTTAACATTCGAGGTGAGCGAGTACGAGCCGAGGCAAAGCCGAGGCTTGTCGCTTGCCGAGGATGATAACAGTCGATACATTCCGTGTTACTTATTACGTTTTTCCCGCTGCTTGTTGACATTTCTCAAAATTTGCCTGAATTGAAGTTTGTTTTCTTACCCTTCCTTCATGATTATTCGTTCGCTATTTCATTCTAAGTTGCTTGTGCGTGTAACTAAGTTACCGAATGAGCAGACAACAATAATATTCAAAAGGTCTCATAACCTAAAAATTGATATGAATGAAGCTGAAGGTATTACTTGTCAAAGGCAAAGTCATTATTACCCTAAGCATGTAAATGACACTATTTACATTCCGTTGTCAAGATGAATTAGTAAACGAATGATATAGGCCATTTACCTGTTTTGTTGCTAAGCATGTATGGACTATTTACAGTGTCGGCAGCGGGAAATGGCATTTATTTGCTTCTCAAAGAAAAGTTATCGTAATATTTGTAGATAATTAAGAAAGAATTGATGTGATGTGAGAATTTCAATGATTCAAAGGATATTTATTTATTTATTTATTTATTTATTGAATAATCTCCATACAGGCCTGACGACCTAATTACATGGATAGTATTTCTGCAAATAACATATATTCACACATGTGAACTGAACTATGAAACTAAATATTATACATTATATGAATGATTGGTGATTTTGGAGGGGGGTGAACACTCAACAATATATTATATACACATATATATCATACAGAAACATTATTAATATGATCAAATACTATATTACGAAATTGATCGTATGATAAATTCCAATTCAATGATATTAGAGAATTGATGTTATTGGCTGCGCGAAGCATGTTTACGAGGGGAGCTCTTGTGGTAGTTGAAACTAAAGGGATATGAAACATTGATTTTGTTCGAGTGCGTCGTGAAGGGACATTAAATGATATTAAGGACAAAATTTCTGGAGAATTTATTTGGTTATTGATTATTTTGTACAGAAATAGCATCAGTGATAAATTTCTTCTACTTTCCAGAGAAGTAATCCTAAATTCCTCACGGAGTTGGCTGGATCTGATAGTAGTATAGTCTGGTGAGATGTGGTATTTTTTGTAATACAAGTATCTTAGTAATTTATTTTGAGTTTTTTCCAATCCGAGTACTGTTTGACATTCACCATGCCAAATGATACAAGCAAACTCCAATTTTGGACGTACTAGTGAATGAAAAAGTATTTTGATCGTCCGTATGCTGAAAGAAGACGTCTGTCTTATTATAAATCCCAGCATTTTATTTGCCGATTTGACTATAGTTTCAATGTGCTTAGAGAATGATAATTTATTATTATATTTGACACCAAGATCTTTCACCTTCGTACATCTCCTCAATGATTCAACATTCATTTTGTAATCAAAATCGATGGGGTATTTTTGCCGTGTTATTGTAATGACAGAGCATTTACTTATATTAAAGTTTAATTTAAATTTTACGCTCCACTCAAATATACTATTTATATCTTTCTGAAGCGCTACACAGTCTCTAACTGTTTGAACTTGTTTGAAAATTTTCAGATCATCAGCAAAAAGTAGACACTTGGAGTATTTAATCACTGTTGGAAGATCATTGATAAATAAAAGAAAGAGCAATGGGCCTAAGTTAGATCCCTGTGGTACCCCTGAGGCTGCTAGAAACTTACCAGAAGTGTTTCCATTATGTTTTATTATACAGTATCGATCTCTCAAATAATTTGTGAATATTTTCAACATATTTGTTGATAAGCCATGTTTGTTGAGTTTTTGTAATAGACAGTCGTGATTCACTTGATCGAATGCTTTGCTAAAGTCTGTAAATATAGTGTCAAGTTGTTGTGTTTTTTCCAAAGTTTCATTCGCATAATTGGTAAATATAAACAAGTTAGTGTTTATCGATTTTTTAGCCATAAAACCATGTTGTTGTTCGGCAATAACATTTTCTACATGACCATACAATTTGCAGTAAATGACCTGTTCAAAAAGTTTAGAGGGTGAGCACATGATGGAAATACTTCTGTAATTTTCCAAATCCCATTTATTACCGGATTTATGAATTGGAGTACAAATAGAAGTTTTCCACAAAGTTGGGAAATTTGAAGTTTTTAGGATTAAATTGAATAAATGTAATAGGGGAGTTTTCAGCCACTCTTGACAACCTTTTATTACATATGGTGGTATACCATCCACACCGGCAGATTTTTTTGGTTTAAGCTTTTTCACAGCTGAGGTGAAGTCGGATTCGCTAATAAATTGTATATCGAGAGTATCATTGACGCAGCTTGAACCATTTTCAAAGTTAACGCGGTATTTTGAACATTCCGGACTATAGACACTGGCAAAATACCCTGCAAATTTTTCAGCAGTGTCCTTACTTGATATAGGATTTCCTCTGAACTTGAAAGCGTCCCTGTTGGTACTACTCTTCCTTTTGGTATTAACATAATTCCAAAAACAATTTATATCAGAAATAGAGTTCTCTTCTATTTCTTTGATATGTTTCCTGTGTTCAATTCTTATGAGAGATTTTAATTTTCTTCTTGTTTCTATGTATTTATTATTGTAATAGTCAGACACTTCCTTCAACTTTTTATAACAGTTCTTTTCTTTAAACACTTATTTTATTTCCTTCGTGTACCAACCAGGGTATTTTCTATATTCTTTATATAATACAAATTTAGGAACGCATTTATCAAATATACTATCAACAGTATCGTAAAAATTTTTCAATGCAATATTTACATCTGTCTGGTTGATAACGTTTTCCCAACTGGTTTCCCTAAATAACTCGCTCATAAGTAAGAAATTTGATTTTTTGAAGTTACGTGGAAAATTGCATGAGGAATTACTGACATTTTCAGTTATTTCAGTTATGTCCCAATTTACTTATTACACAACCCACGGAACCCCCCATCCTGATTATAAAATCCAACAGTCTGATGTTTCACACATATATCAAGAAAACTCCCCGAATAACTTGGAGGAGACCGAGATTACGGCAGAGGAAAACTTTCACAACATCGTGAGCCTGCAGTACCGCAGGAATGAGCTGGGTTTGCTTCGCCCGCTGAAGGCCTCAGCAGGACAGGTATCGAACTCCACTCCAAAATGCAACATAATTTCCATTTTTTCCCCCCTGTGGCAAAGTTCTATTTTATATCTATTTCTTTGTCGTGTATTTACTGTATTTGTTATATATTTTTAATGTAAATTCAATGTTGAATAAACCTTTTTGCCTTTGCTTCTTGAGCTAGTGATCTATTAATACTATTAATAACATACTAGCCCATTTATTCCCGGAAAAATAGAATAGAATAAAATTTGCTCTCGTTTTCTCACATTTCCGGGCTGTAAAAAATTCAACGCCCACTAACCATCAAAATAGTGAATATTTTTCGAAAATGAGAGTTCAAAGAGTGGATATTAATATTACCAATCAACGGAAAAGAGCCTCTTATTTTTATCTGCAGCTTGTCCTAATACTTAAGTCTTTCATCAATATTTCAAAACTGACAATCTATATTGTTTTTTCGATTAACTTTCACTTCTTGTTTCAGATGGAAATGAATACATCGATTTGGAAGTTTCTAATAATTCTTACTTATTCAACAGGTGAGTAAATGTCAAGTTGGATTGCATGATAAATTGAAATTGAACGTACAATGGTAGACTGAATTATACCTTTCGGAAATTATAATAAGAATGGAGAATATCCACTTTATGAAGTGATTATTTTGTACTTGGGGCACGACATAATGGAATGAAAAATGGAACTGAAATGAGTTTTCTGAAAGCTTATGAAACAAAAATCGATATACCTATGCACGTTTTCAATGAAAATTCAAGAGCGCGTTGTCGAGTTAACTTACGATGTAATGACACGAGAGCATCACAACGCTAACGATCAATTTTTTATACCAAGTGTTGTTGGAATCTTCCGGTTGGTTATTCTACATTTTTTTACATGATATAAGCATATTTCAGGTTAGATGAATAGTTCACAAAATTATACAAATTTTACATACATATAATAATAAAATTACATATAATTGCTATGATACAAATGAAATTTTGTACTAAAACTCCTAATCAGCAAGGACGGTGGTATCGGAGTATGTTTATCTATTTGTTTTGTGGTTGATGTGATGATTAGGATCGTTTTTTGGTTAAATAGAATTATATTTCAGTTATGTGTGCTTTAAGTTCCATATCAAATTGCCTGAATTAAATGCTTTGATCCATCTATTTATTGAGTTATTTAAGGCTAGACTTGTTGTGGCATTCGGTAAATAGAGTTGTCTTGTTTCGTACGTGTGTATATTACACAGCTATAAGGAGTGCTACATTTTTGTTAGTTTGTTATAACTTTACATATGAAAATGGAGATGGATTTAGCGAGGGGCTATATATGAAAATATAAACAGAAAAGTTATTGGTTATAACCCTCACTTACACTGTTCTATTTTCAAAATTCTTTTAATTGGTACTATATTTGTTTCTCGATAAATGGTTTCTGTTTATTCCCGGTACTGATTATTGAATAAAATTTTCATTATTTTATTTTGTAGAAAATGAATTGGTTTAAAATTTGTTTTGCAACGTATTCCCCAGTTCTTGACCAAATAACGAAGATTTGAGAGAAAATAAGCATTATATATTGAGTAGCAGTTCTTTGTATCCAAATATTCTCTACATTTATAGAGTGTACCAATCATAGGTACTAATTTGGAAATCAAATTGTTAATATACTTCTGCCAGTTAAGTTTATCATCAATGACGACTTGTCAGATATTTAATGTTTTCGCCAATCTCCCCAATTTGTGATTTTTTTTTTATGAAACATCATTCACTTTGATTTTTTAATAATAGTTTTTTAATTGTTTTCTAGCTGCCAATATGCATTGTTTTTCAGGTATTCGTTTATTGTCTCCTGCAGTGTTTTTTGATTTATGCCACTATATACCAACGCTGTATCATCGACAAATGTATAGTAGCGTCCACACAGTTTTGCCATCCGTAAGCTCGAAACATGTAGTGTATACAATAGAGGCCATAAAATGAAACCTTGGGGTACTCTGCAGTTATTTACAAGCAGTTTACTAGAATCTGATCCAATATTAACATATTGTTTCCTATTCCATAATTATCTTCGTGGTTCTATGAGGTTATAAATTCTTCTCCATGGCTTCAAGCTTCCTTAGCCCACTACATCAAACGCATTTTGGAGATACACGAATACTGTGATAACACATCTTTGAGTAACGAACAGTCGTTGCCAACCGATGTTTAACCTTTTACTCCCATATACACCATATACAGGGTATTCCACACTCGATGGCCTATTAGACGTTTCTGGAGAACGGAACAACAGATCATTTTAAAAATTTGTGGGCATGAATAATCAAACATGCTCTACCCGTCTAAAATATTTTCATCGATACAGTGTTGCCACTTGTATCAGAAAGTAGTAGATACTTTGTTATTTCAAATGGAACATCCCATATATTATATGGATTTTGAAATCCTTATAATATTCCTCACAACTTTCCCATATAATTCCCTATACCTATCTGTGACGATTTTCGAGATAAAAATTATTTTGTCAATTTTTTGTGTAAAACCTGACCATTGAAAAATAACATTTTTTTCGCAATGCAAATGTACAAAATATTGAACTTTGGGTCATAGCTGCATAAGACCATTGAGTATTCTGTCGATGAACTGGATCTCAATTTCATCGTACAGGGAAGCTCAGAATTAACTTCTTTTCGGGGACTTATGAAAATGACTGAAACTCAGTTTTTTCAAATGGAACCCCCTGTATATTATTTCATTTTCGAATTCAACGAACCAGTTTGAATAAGTTTTATTGAGTATATCCTATACCTACCTCTTACCGTTTATGAGATATAAATTATTTTATTATTTTTGAGGTGTGTTCAAGTATAAAATTTGATGAAAAATCTATCAAATAACGAAAAATAGCTTCACTGTTTTGAGAAAAGTATAATGCAATACATGAACCTTCCTTAATACTGGGTGTATGACAAATATGATTATGTTGACAGTTCGAAGAATGAAAAATTAAATTGATTAAATTAATTCTACACAAGATATTATAATATTACAAAGTTTACTTGACAATTACAACACAGTTAATACTGCAAAAACAAAAACTAAGTAGCTCAGATGCTTGAAATGCTGACCATTTACTTGCAAACATTGATGGATCGACGTCATTACATGATCAGTCGTAGATCTTCGAATACATTAGTGAGTTCTCTGCCCACTTCACCTGTGCAATGTCCAGGAGCCCCACCCAACCGATACCTACAATTATAACATAAGTTTAGAGATAAATTGGGAAGAAATTCATTTACAGTTGTTCTCAGAATATCCAAATATTTTTCGGATTTAAACTTTTCTTCATAAATACAAATTAAAATTGTATCAACCATATCCATACAAAAAACATTGAAACTAAAGTTTAACTGACATATTTACTGAAATGGATATTTTTGGTGCAATGGCTCCTATTCACCTAATATTACATTCTGACCAAGCGACAACTCCGTATTTCGATTTAAAATATAAAATTCAAGCTATTTTATACACCCGTATTTCATTGGAACAATGCACTCTTCCCAAGTAAAAACCCGATTTACTCCGTTTTGGCGTTTTTGTAGATACGAGGGTTTTGCTTAGGACGGCAGTATTAGTTCTGGATTTCGGTGCCAAATTTCAACAAGAATCATAGTGTATCATGATCTGTTTGAAAAACAAAGGAATACACTTGACAATAACTTGTTGAAATAGTCCGACTGTCATACAAGAGTAGTGAAAATGGCAAATAATAATTATTCAAACTCTGATATTCTGAATTTGTTTTATGTTCATGGTGAGTGCAATAAAATCATATCAAGGACCTGTAGACGATTTAATGAGTTGTATCCAAATGTACCGGCAATGAACGAACGGAAATTCAGAAGAATTGAACGAAATTATATCAATTTCGGAAAAGTTCACGCCTCGAGACATCAACAGAATCAGGTAACTGGTGATATGGAAAATGAAATCAATGTGTTGGGATATTTTTACGCTTATCCTCATGCATCAATATCTAGTGCTGCGGTAGATTTGGGAATTTCTCGCACGGTTACAAATTCATCCGGCTGCAAGCTCTACATAGAGATGATCCACCAAAACGAGTAGAGTTTTGCGAAATGTTACTAACATGGACATACGACGATCCCAACTTTTTGAAAAAAATTATTTGGACCGATGAATCACAATTTTCACGTGAGGGAATATTCAATCGTCGAAATAATCATTTCTGGGCATCAGAAAACCCTCATTTCATTAGAGAAAGGGGATTTCAACAAAAATTCAGTTTTAATGTGTTTTGTATGCTTATGGATGATACATTTTCAATATGCATTTATGAGGAAAAGTTGAATTCCGCCAAATATTTGGATATTCTGCGAACCACTGTGAGTGAATTCCTTGACAATTTACCTCTAAACATATATAATAATTGTTGGTATCAGTTGGATGGAGCTCCTGGACATTGCACAGGTGAAGTGAGCAGAGAACTCACAAATTTGTTCGAAGATCGGTGGATACGACGATTGGGTCCTTGGATTTGGCCGCCGCGGTCACCAGATCTGACTCCCCTAGATTTTTATCTCTGGGGAAAAATAAAAGAAAAGGTTTACAGAACACCTGTGAATACAAAACAGGAACTAGAAAACAGGGTTAGACGTGCTTTTGAAGAAATCGACCCGTCGGAAATCCGCAGAGCCACGACTGATCATGTCATGACGTCGATCCATCAATGTTTGCAAGTAAATGGTCAGCATTTCAAGCATCTGAGCTACTGAGTTTTTGTTTTTGCAGTATTAAATGTGTTGTAATTGTCACGTAAACTTTTTAATATTATAATATCTTGTGTAGAATTAATTTAATCAATTTAATTTTTCATTCTTCGAACTGTCAACCTAATCATATTTGTCATACACCCAGTATTAAGGAAGGTTCATGTATTGCATTATACTTTTCTCAAAACAGTGAAGCTATTTTTCGTTATTTGATAGATTTTTCATCAAATTTTATACTTGAACACACCTCAAAAATAATAAAATAATTTATATCTCATAAACGGTAAGAGGTAGGTATAGGATATACTCAATAAAACTTATTCAAACTGGTTCGTTGAATTCGAAAATGAAATAATATACAGGGGGTTCCATTTGAAAAAACTGAGTTTCAGTCATTTTCATAAGTCCCCGAAAAGAAGTTAATTCTGAGCTTCCCTGTATGATGAAACTGAGATCCAGTTCATCGACAGAATACTCAATGGTCTTATGCAGCTATGACCCAAAGTTCAATATTTTGTACATTTGCATTGCGAAAAAAATGTTATTTTTCAATGGTCAGGTTTTACACAAAAAATTGACAAAATAATTTTTATCTCGAAAATCGTCACAGATAGGTATAGGGAATTATATGGGAAAGTTGTGAGGAATATTATAAGGATTTCAAAATCCATATAATATATGGGATGTTCCATTTGAAATAACAAAGTAGCTACTACTTTCTGATACAAGTGGCAACACTGTATCGATGAAAATATTTTAGACGGGTAGAGCATGTTTGATTATCCATGCCCACAAATTTTTAAAATGATCTGTTGTTCCGTTCTCCAGAAACGTCTAATAGGCCATCGAGTGTGGAATACCCTGTATACTACGTAAGCTCATTCACACCTACTACGTTTCACAAGTATCTGTAGATATAATTCAATACCCGTCGTGGTCTTAGCCAGGGGAGCAGATGTTTTCTTGCAGGTACTTGCCATAATAAGCCTACGTATTAGGTGTATATGGGAGTAAAGGGTTAAACATCGATCGGCAACGTTACTAAATGATCTTCTAAAAGAACTTTGTTTTTCCTTTTTTCACTATCAAGTACTGTGGTTATGTGATTGACAAGGTCTATTGAAGCAATTTGTATTTTGCTTTTGGGATGAAATTCATATTGATATTCGTATGATTTCACGTATTTTTCGATAATGCATGTTATTCTGCTTTTAATGATTCCTCAACAATTTTGGATATGACGCTTATGACACAGATTGGTCTATGATTTTCCTTTTTATTATGTGGACCCGACTTATAAAATCTAGGCCCAACTCTAGATACTTTGAGAATATCTGTAAATATACCACTTTCGAAGACCTTATTAATGAGTAACACAAGAATTAGTCTGATTATATTTTTTGCCGAAGTTATACAGTGTCCGGCATAAAGTTCGCAGCATATGGAAAACTTTTTTATTATTGATTTCTCCAATAAAAATTATTCCCGATGAAAACATCTACTTCATCCCAAACAAGTACATTGCAAATACCAAAATTGAATTTTATACTACCATATACGAGCGATATTGAAAAACATGCCTTGTTTTCAAAAAAAAATTGATCCTATCACTTTATTTTTCATGGTAGAATTAAATGTATGGGAAGAATATTATTCAGAATTGAATGTTGATCCAGAAATTCAAATCATAGCCACCTATGATCAATTTAATTTTTCCACTTCTTTTCCAACTTTCTCCTCATCGCCCTGTACGATATGAGAAAAAATATGCTAGATGGATGGTATGTTGTTAGACATGATCATATCACTCTATGGATGTTCCCTCCTTTCTCCCTCCCATCGGAAAATCACGTTAATTGAAATATGTGACGGTATTTCATAAAATCTTGCTGCAAATAGTAAATAAAACTGAAAACAGTCGTCTAGCGTGCGTCCTGTATATTTCTGAACTACTTTCGAAGATTCAGTGGATATCTTCATTCCTGTACTGGGAGCTGCAACACTTTTTTTGGCGACTCCTGTTAGTGCTCATTTTTTATGGAATTTAACCCTCCAAAATGATTTTTCAGAAATTTTCATTGGAAATGCAATAACTCGACAACCTCGCATACAATTGAAAAATTTCAAAAATCGTTATATAGCTTCTTATGCGCACTATCCAAAAATGGAAAAAATACAGGGTGGGTCATTTAAGAAAAAAAAATTTGGCACCTGCTCACAGAACCCTCTGTATACTTCAGTATATTTTACACAAATAGTCATTTGTGTGCCATTTGATCTCCAGGTGGAAAATATTTTATATCCACAGTTGTTTAGGGGCTATCCTTCGATCTGCAATAGTTGGCCCACCCTCTATATGTACGGTGCGACGCTAAATTATGGAACAAATTCATAATTTCTGAATATAAAGATATTTCGGAAAAATTTTCGGACATGTCGATTTTCTTTTCCGATGGGCCAATGTTTGAACCCCACCCAAAATAAATAGGGTTATCCGCAATTGAGTAAAAATGACTTTGGTGACAGTTTTAAATTGGACAGCCAGTATATTTTTCCATATTTGGTTAGGGATCGTCATTACGAATCCAGTGATACCAAGTTTGATGGGATTATGTCAAACGGCTGCGGAGATATGGCCAAAAAACTTCCTCGTATGCCTAATGAGTATGACTGCGAGACTCCACACGATTCAGAAGGTTAAAAGTCTCTGTCGCACTCATTGGGTATATGGAGAAGTTTTTTGGCCATATCTCCGCAGCCGTTTGACATAATCCCATCAAACTTGGTATCACTGGATTTGTAATGACGATCCCTAACCAAATTTGGACAAATATACTGGGTGTCCCATTTGAAAATATCACCAAAGTCGCTTTTCCTCAAATGCGGATAACCCTATATATTTTGGGTGAGGTTCAAAAATTGGCCCATCGGAAAAGAAAATCGACCTGTCCGAAGATTTTTCCGATATATCTTTATATTCAGAAATAATGAATTTGTTCCATAATTTAACGTCGCACTGTATATGTGTCTCTATGAGTGTTTATATATAGGTTTATTTATGTTACTACAGCTTGTACTCTTGTTGTATCCTAAATGTTTATATCTTCTCGCTTTATCAATGAGAATTCAGTTCTCTCGATAATAAATCATATTTGATTTGATTTTACTCAACTAATGAAGCACGCGCATTGTTGTTTTTGTTGTTGTTATTATTTCCGTCAACCGATTGCACCCCTACGCGCAACCCTCAGAAATCTTCGAGAGACTTGTGTGAGCTAGGGAAGACGCAGCCCTTACCTTTTAACGTGTGATGCCATGCACGAGAACGGTTAATCGATGGATCGAAACCACGACCCCACGCATGCGAGGCGAATGCACTACCAGCCGACCACCACGGCCCATTACCATTACCATCACAGAATCCGTAAACAACACAATTTCCACGTTATCTGCATACAAATTAAGGAAGCTATAAATGATGAGATGTACAGTAAAAGACACTAGATCTTTATGTGAAATAGAACTGGATTCACGGAATCTGACCGTCTTTCAAAAACGGTACCTTCTTGATCTAGACTACTAACCTTCTAGTTCAACACTAAAGTTTGCCATCATATAATCCTCTTCGCGTCTCAGTACTCAGGTTTTGGTATAATTTCGTTTAATTGCCGCTGGGACTTTGGATACATCCGCTAATTTGTAATGTAAACCCAAATCGAATACACCAACACCAATTATCATGCAAATTTGAATGATGAACGGGAACTACTTACAACGCGTCACTAATCTCCACACAGCCTATTCGTTGAAAAATCCTGTGCTACAATATTTTGATAACAACTGATTTATGTGTTCAGCATTCGATGTCAATGATGAGATTTATCACAGTCGAGCAGGAAACTATTTAGCAATAGTACGGTTTCTGTGAGTAATAAAACGAAGTGAAAGTTCTCTGGTATACTTGAGAATTTTTCAAAAATTAAAGGGTGGCATGGTGTCTTTGTATAATTTCATTTTGTATAACTACTTTCATCAGGGTAAAATCTGGAATGGATTGTTTTGTGGAAGACCTAGTGGCGCATCCGGGAAGGGGGCTTTTGGGCTGCTGCCCTCAGAGGAAAGAGACAAAACAATTTTTGTTCAGCATGAATTATTTACAGTTGGAAAAATCTGAGTAAGATACATGTTAGCAAAATCAGAAAGATGTATGCAGTTTTTCCAATCGAACTTTCTTTTAAAAGAAAGGACTCTCACAGAGGCACAGTGACCGATTTAAGCTTGATAGATTGAGCTTCACTCCAATAGTAACAAGTTAGTTGTGTTAGTGTTACCCCATCTTACATAATTTTCTCAGAAAGAAGAATATCGAAAGGTGTAAAGCACACAAAGAAGCACACAGCGAAATGGTCGAGGTGTTAAAACGTTTGGCTTCCACACAGACGGTCCGGGTTCGATCCCCGGTCGTGTATCACTGAGCTGAAGTGGTTCGGAATCCACTTTTATTTAAACTGTAGGGCCCGGATCTCCCTTGCTCGCACAAGCTCTGCTTTTGAGGGGTTTTCTCCGAAAACCTGGGAGTTTCGTAATAACAAATTTTACAAAAAATAAATAAATTTACAACTGATTTGGCAGTTCATTGCTTAATTTCAAAAACTTTTTACAAATAGACTGTAAGGCCTATGACAATAGAAGTGTCAATTATCTACGAAGTTGTGCCCTTCAAAGGATACGAAAATCAACTTTATCTTCATGTCCCTTAAAAGGCTTTCCTTCGCAGATAATCGACCCCCTAGCGTCATAGTCCAACGGTCTCAATGCAGAAGGAATGAATTTTCGTTCAATACCTCAGGAACCCTTCGAAATATACCAACAGTCGTCGCTACACGATTCAATATCATTGAGAGTTATCATTTCTTGAAACCAGCCCTAATGGAATCACTTTTACTGGTGATTGTCTGCAACGATATCAAATACGCTGAATATCAAGCGAATTGATATTTTGCCAGTAAGTGTTGAAAATCCACATCACTCATAATAAGGTAGGAGAATATTGCCTTCATCAGGTTTCGCACGCCTAGGTTGGAATTAGTTTTGACTAATTTTGTCAGGAAATGATCATCCTCACTAATATTGCATCGTAAAACGCCTCTCATTGCTGTATACCTCAACGGGTGCCTGGGATATTGAATGGAAATCAGTTTAAGTGGGTCATTTTTAAAGGGCCGTAGCTCCCTTGGGAAGTATTTGCAAACCTATGCTTGTTAAAACTTTTTTTCATATTTTTGCATGTGGAATCAGTACCCAAAGTTTGTTAATCATTCGAAAACACCTTTTATTCAATTTACGGATATTCTCAAAAACGGTTGTTCGAAATAAAAATTGTAGAAATCTTTTCTTATACACCTTTCTTGAATAATGCAAATATCAGCATTGGAAACGAGATATTTACAAACAACCGATTTTTGCGAATTTTGAATATCTTAGTACGCGGACTCACGATTTTATGAGACCTTTCAAACAACTATCAGAATGCCTGGGCAAAGGCTTATACCAATTCATATCTCATTATCTTTTATTCCGAGATGAAACCTCTAAATTTCTGGATTACCTTATCAACCATGAACGAGTACAAGCTGAATATTAATTTTCGGGAAGACAAAGTCAGTTTTCTGCAAATAAATCGTCGATTATCGAAATGTTGAATGTGATGAAGGAATATACACACAGTGACAACAGCAATTTTGAATAGAAGCTACATTAATTCGAGAATATTTGCGAAATACAACAGGGGAAAATAGACTCACCTCATTGGCGGCCTTTTTGAACATTTGTTATGATATAGACATAAATGCTGATGAAGAAATCAACAAATTAGGATGAAGGATCCGTTAGATTAGAATGTGTTGTCATTATCTAACTTGTTCTCTTTAATAATAATATTTTGATTATAAAAGTATTTAGTAATAATGTGGAGACTTCACAAAGATACAACTTCATTTCATAATTCTCATAAATTCATGTAATACTTGAAGACGAAATTAACGAAATTATGACATAGGATACTCGTACTTATACATTTCTGTAGACTTTTTATATTGGAAGTGGATTTATTTCCAATATAACATATCGAATGCCAATACTGTGAAATATAACTCTAGGTTAATTTTCAAATTACTCAACGAGGAGAGTTTTTATAATCCTACAAATGAAAGTAATTGTCAGAGTTCCAAGAAAATCATAAAAGTCAGAAATAATGGATAGTATCTGTTACATATAAGGAAAATTATCGTGATCTAAAATTCATTTCAAACAAAGTGCATGTATAATAAACGATAATAAACGATAATAAACGATATCATCCTACCTCAAAAAAATAACATCCTTTCAGACAGACAATACGGTTTTCGAGAAGGTGTGTCGACCCAAGATGCTATTTTAGATCTAACATCTGAAATGTACTCTGCTATGGATAACAAGAAGGCAGCTCTATGTGTCTTCATAGACCTGTCAAAAGCATTTGACACAGTTAGCCACCCACTTCTTCCCAAATCACTTGAAAACGTTGGTGTAAGAGGAACCACACTAAAACTGTTTCAAAATTACCTGCTCGACAGAAAACAAAGCGTGAAAATTGGAAATCACAGAAGTGACTTAAAGAATATAGAATATGGTGTGCCCCAGGGAACCATCCTGGGCCCAATCCTTTTCAATATTTACCTCAACGACCTATTCTCAATTCCAACAACAGGAAAAATCTTCACATATGCTGATGACACAGCCATTTTTTATGAGGACACCGACTGGACTTCCTTGAAAAATAAAGTAGAAATGGATATCGGAAATATCAGAAAATGGTTTTCACATAAACTCCTAACAATAAATTTCAGCAAAACGTACTATCTACCAATTTATGCTTCTGCGCGCTACTCACCCTCTTTTACTTCTCTCAATGTGTCCAATACCTTCACTACCACACCTGTTAAACAGTTCAAATATCTAGGGATTATTATAGATGAACAACTCAAATGGGAATCCCATATAACTTATGTAATAAAAAAACTCCAATTTCTAATGCATCGTTTCAAAATCTTGAGAGATATGTTAGACAGCAAAACAGTTAAAACGTTATATTTCGCTCTCGTCCAAACACACATAACTTACGGAATACTGACATGGGGATCAGCTGGGAAGACCGCTATGAATAAGCTGATAGTAACTCAAAAAAGAATCCTTAAAATAATTTTCAAAAAGAAAAGGACCCACCCAACAGATTCCCTTTATCTCGAAACACATATATTTGATCCTGTGCAACTCTACTTTTTACATACTAATAAAAAAATTTTCAAATCAAAACACAAACACTCGAGAATAGAGCACGAATACAACACTAGAACAAAACAAAATAATTTGAAAATGCCGTTTATGAATAAAGTTGTAGGACAAAAAAGCTATAGCTACCTTAGTCCCAAATTATTTAATTCTCTACCCAATCAATTGAAGAGTTCAAAAAATCAAAATGAATTTAAAAAACAATTGAATGACTACATCACTAGTTTGCCTCGTACACAAATACATAAAATGGTATATTCCAAATAATTCTGTGTTTATACATATAGTCATCTGTCTCCTCAAATGTGTCCTCTATTATTAGTATACTATATGTATTTTTATTTGATAACAAACTGTCCCTTTATATGTATATATATATGTGATGTAACCAATATAAGTGTATATAAGTAGTGCTATCTAGTGTTAAATATGAATGTCGTATTTTATTATTATAATTTTATTACGTGATTTTTATATCCCTGATTGTAATTCTCACAGTCACACACAAACTGGAAACAGTTTACGTGACTTTTTCGTTTATTAACTTACCTATTACTATGTCTAAAATATATATTGTACCTGAAGAAGAAGTTAATAAATATTATGTTAGATATTATTATTATAGCGTGGGATATACCCAGGTAGCACATCATATTGGCTGAATCTTGGTTCCATATTGAGCCAATATAGATATATTGTAAATGAAAAATCAATATCAGTCCAATATGGGTGAATATTCAAAAAACAATATTATATTAATAATATTGGTGGAATATTGGTTCAACTAGTTTTGAATGTAGATTATCACACGAAATATTGGGTCAATATTGGTTGAATAATTTCTACCAATATCGATAATACAATATTGGTTATATATTGTTTTCCACATCTAGAATTAATATTGTAATCCAAATATTCCAGTCATATCGATTATAGGAGAAAAAAACTATATTGTATTTTCAAGTTTGTTAGAATATTGGTTGAATATCATTTCCACTTTATTTGACAAATTGTAATAACTCACATTGAGTCAATATTGGTTGAACGATATTTACCAATATCAATAAAACAATATTGTCTTCACATCGTTTTTAACATCTAGAATAAATATCGCAATCCCAATATTCCCCTAATATCGATTCTGGGAATAAAAACTATATTGTATCTCCAAGTGTGATTACACATTGGTTGAATATCATTTCGCCAATATTAAACAAAACTTATTAATTAATATTGGGTCAATATTGGTTCAATAATATTTATCGATATCGTTAAAACAATATTGTCTTTATATTGTTTCCAACATCTAGATTGAGATGAAATTTGAATATTGGCCGAATATTCAATGAAACATATTGAAATTATATCATGATAAAACTGGAAAGTTCTCACATATTGCGGAATCATAGTAGAATCATAGTCAAATCAAAAACTTGTGTGTCTAAAAAGTTTGAGCAAATTCAGTACCTTTCCTTTCTGTATAACAGGTCTAGTTCAATAGATTATAGTAATTTCAATTTAATGGAAAAGTTGTATTTCTTGTACATTTTATTGAATTTGCAAAGCGCTTTCGGTAATATTGTTTGAAATATGGAAAAAGTTAAGAATTTTAATTTCAATTAGTTACTCGTCGAGGTACTATTCAGGAGATCTAATAAAAATCGACAAAACTATGGTTACTGAATTCATTCCCTCATAATATACCTGACACAAGTATGGTACCGCCACTGTTCTATCCTCACCTCTGGAGGTTGACAAAGACCTACCAAAAGCAAGCAACTTCGGAGTTGGAAATAAATGGAAACATCATTATATTATGGTACTTGGGGCTCCACTAGCTCCTCATTTAATTTTGCCTGTATGTGTAAGGGCATTCATATTGGAATCTCGAACATTTTCGGGCGGAGAGAAAAAGGAAAAATAAGTCCTAGCTAGGCAGTTCAGATCATGATACAGTTATATCAGAAAACACTCATGGTGAGTGGCTATTTTTACCATTCCTGTGGTTATTATCTAGAACGTACAGTCCATTGCATTAGTCTTTCACATATTTCGGTCCTTCGAGCCGGATTCAATTTTTTTTTAATTTCCTAGGATCGGCACTCATTATTGAAGTTGGATGAGAGACTATGGAAAGAAAGAAATTATAATCCAACTCGAAGAGATAGAAGTTAACTCAGGTGAGTTGCAAAACTTGGATAAAATCTCGTGTCAAAGCACAACACTAGATAATGTAAAGATGTAAACTGAATTTTAAATTTCAAAATACCGATCTCCCAGCATTTCTCCCAATAAAAAGTTTGAAATACTGATGAAATAAAGAAAAAAATCGAGAATTCACCAAACTTATGGAATATTGATGTATAAATCCGGAATAGAAGGATCTTAATTACAAGAAGATTGAGACTAATGAAGAAAATTCGAATAAAAAAAAATTGAAATTCTTCACAGCTTCAAGAAATGTTAACGGGCCCCAAAACCATCAGACTTTCCTGAAAGACATATCTACTTTTTTTGAAAGATTTCAGTTCGACTTATTTTCTTTTTCATTCTGATTCACCTTGTATGAAGTAAAATCCTTCGGATGTGAGGGTCAAAGTATAGCGAAGCTTGTTTCAACTGTTCTATAATCCAAGCGCAAGAATTATTATTTTCGGAAGTGCATAATCCACAATTGGGTTGTATTTCACCACAATCGATGTTGAGGATGGTGAATATCAGAGCCACCGCAGATGAAAAATACATGTTCGCAGAAATAATGTATCAAATCTCCCATGAGTTATTCATATGCACGTGTAGTTGCTTCTTTATATTTGTTTCAAAAAACTGTTTTTTATTGTCAGGGTATCGATTCCAATGATTATTCAACTATGTGGTAGTTAACTGGGTTTCTGATGGAATTTTATTTTTATTTTATTACCTTCAGAATTTACACAGACAAGAATAATTATTTATGTAACAAGTGCGTAATGTGGTACTTTTTTTACGAGTAGGAAAAACACATGTTCGCAGAAATAGTGTATCAAATCTCCCACGAGTTATTCATACGCACGTGTAGTTGCTTCTCTGGATTCAATTCAAAAAACTGTTTTTTTGTCAGGGTACCGATTCCAATAATTAATCAGCTATGTGGTAGTTACCTCGTTTTTTTGAAATTTTATTCTTATTTTACCTTCAGAATTCACACAGACAAGAATGATTATTTATGTAACAAGTGAGTAAAGTGGAACTTTTTTTACGAGTAGAAAATATTGACACACGACGCCATAGGCAAACATAAAAGTCAAATGAACGCCATATTTAGCCCATTTTCTATGAGATTGTATTACCTTTTAAACAGTTGCATGTTTTATATTAATGTCAATCATATTTATTACATAGTGGGGTTACAACATTTTTAGAAAATGGAATTCAATGAAAATATAATTTGTTTCTTTGAATATTATTATACTAATTTTAGCAGCTAGATTTGAACAGAGAATGTTTTCCATACACTTTAGTACCACCTGAATGAAACAGTATTTGGTTTTTGCATAAAAGTAGAAAAAATATGGTATGCAACTCGAGCAAAAATTGTTTATTGCACTCGACGTGTTTTCCAACTCGTCGAACAATTTCACGTCGAGTGCAATAAACACTCACTTTTTGCATTTGTTGCATAAATAACTATTATCGTTTTCCCCTTAGCGGTTTCACAGAGGACACTCTAAAGACTTACCATTCTTATGTCGTCAAACTAGAAACCTGTCGAACGTTCCTGGAGCATTAGTTTTTCTTTAAGATAACGTTAAATTTCCTATACTCTCTGTGAAAAACCACCCATCAACTACTTCATCCTAATATTTTGCGGAGTCTGCTTGAAAGACCTCATTGTATTTATTGACTCCTCATTCAGGTCTCAAATTTCAATAATTTCCACTAATAAACCGGAATCCTACGCCTATTTTTAAAAATGAATAATAACAGGCTGAATCTTCCTGAGTAGCTTCATTTTTCCGAGATGCCCAACTCTACGAAAATTCTCGATAGTGGTAGCTAATAAAATGTGCAGGCGTCAATCATGTCGATTTGGTAAGTGTAAAAAAGTCATTAATAACATTTAGTTTTTCAGTTGAACCTCGAGATGATTCGATAAAGTACTCGAAAAAACTTTTGTCCTACAAAATGGATGGTAGGACTGAAGAGTCCCCCACCCCCAACATGTACCAATGACGTGGTCTTGAAAAATCATTAGTACCCAGCGGATTTGTTTACCATTGCTTGGTTAATATTTGTATAATTGAATGTTCATATTGTCCTACAAATTGAATGGTAGGTGTTCCCAGTCCTACACTCCGAAATTGTTAATTCCATGGTTAAAAAAAATTTATGAGTAACTGTAGGACAATGATAACACATGAAATGTTAGTGTATTATTCACATAAATGATACAGTGTCCCAAAAATTAGTCAGAATAATATACTTTGATTCTTAAAGTAATGTTACTTTCAATTTATAATTGTTTGTTCAATTAAAAAATATCATAATTTCTTACAATTCAGCAGTCAGTATGGGTAATTTTCTATAATTTAAAAATCAAAGTCGGTAAAACTATCCCACCTGAAGGGCGAACTTCACGGCTTGTTACTTAATTATTCTTTAGAGTTTACCCTACAAAGTTTCCACTGCTATTAATACTGCTCGCTTCTCTTGAAATGGTGAATACAAAGTTTGCCATCATCTTTCAAGCTCGAGCGTTAAAAAATATATCATAACACAAAAGCGATACTAATTGTTTTCACGTCCTTGGAACGACATCAACGATAATTTCAATTATGTCATTGATCTTTTACGGAAAAACGTTTTTGCCATCACACGAAAGAACAAGACAGCCGTGAATGTGGCCATGAATGCGGAAAATATGGCGACGTTAAAATTAATGGGGCATAAATTTTACGATGTAAAAAAGATAAAAAATATATCCTTCCATGAATTTCACACTGTTCTCAGATTAGGAAAAGTCCATTTGTCATCGTTTTATTGCGTATCGGGTAGAAAGTGGGAATAACAGTAGAGAATTAAAACGACCAGTTCGTAGATCTGTTTTTTTTTTCATTATTCTATTTTCGTATCCAACGAGAGGGTGGACATATTTTAATGGATTGGACAGAAAATTTTCGTGTTAGAAACAATGAATTGAAAATTTTATACATAATCCCGCCCAAAATGATTCTTTTGAGAATATGATGAAAATCTTTCATGGAGAAGTTATGGTCCACTGTGAGATCAACTGTGAGAATCTCCTCATCAGGCATACTATACAGGGCAATTCAAACTCGACCCCCACCATTGGGATCTCCTAAACTACAGGAGATACGTCGAAGCTTAAATTGGGGCAAAGTTGTGTATTCTGGTTATTTGGAATTTGGAATTTCCGTTTTTATTTTTTTCTATCGTTATTTGACAACATAGCTCAAAACCAAAACTACATTTTCATTGATACTTTTTTTCAGCTACACGTTTTCATGTTCAGATTTACTATCCGACGTTTCGTATTCTGGCATTCATCATCAACTTTTTTTTCTGTTATGGGCGCCATATTGTTTTTTTATACAGAAAAATAGAGATTCTTATTCCGATTTCATAGATGTATAATTTGTTATGATTTGCACTTCTGAAACCACAGATATTAAAAGAAACAACTTCATCTGAGATGGTCATGACTCCATCGAAAAATTTTGTATAATAAACACTAGTTGTCAGAACTCATTAAACATCATAAGTTTGCACAAATACTTCAGTCCAATTCCAATGCATCGACCCACGGAACTACCGGCCACTTCATCGAAAAATTCATCCCCTTTAAGTCCTGTTTGACTGTTGCCTCAGGTGGCAACTTCATTGGGCGAGAACTGTATAGTTCTGAATCGCTAGTTGCCTGTCCAAAAATTAAGTTTTGAGCCCTGTTACGACTCTTACTTTTCCCTATCAAGTCTGTCGTTTTTTACATTATTACTCTGAATGTTGGTACTCATTTTCATGTTTGTTTCTTGAGTTTTCTCCCCTTTCTTCTATGCGTTTTTTAGGATCCAGTCTTCCACTGATCTTCGTGCAGTACATTTTGGTACTCCTGTAGTCCTTTCCGGATCTGGATCGCTTCCCGACCATTTTTCATTGCCTGCCATTCCCTGATATCCTGGCACCCAGATCAGTTGACTGCAGTTTTGGTCTGACATTGCCATCAGTTCCTCTTTGCCCGTACGAGTCGGGATGTCACTTTCTGATTTCTATTTGCCTTAAGTGCGGCCTGACAGTCTGACAATATGTGAATCTGGTCATCTTCGACGACTATCAGATTGTTTTCCTTCGCGCACCGAAGGTTTGCATATCCTCTGTTGGAAAAACAGAGGTGTGTTTTTCCAATGTCACTTGGGCAAGTCTTTGGGTTTTTTAAAATACCCCAGCACCTGCATTGTTCAGTCTTGGATCCGTCTGTGTACCAGATCTTTCCCTTCAAAGTGATGTCTCGATTTGTTTTTTTTCTTTCAATGTTATTGGAATCGATCGATACCCTGAACCTGTCATCAAAATTGTGGCTTTTCGATATGTGATCTGTTCTCATGTCTAACACGTTTTTGGTCACAATTCTTAAGATGCCTATGTACCCTACTCAATTTGAAAGTTATCCAGTGTGTTTTGTATTCTGGAGACACCAAGTCTTACTACTTCCTGGACCACCAAGTTGCAGTCCTAGTAGTGTCTCTAAAGGTACTGTTGAGAATCCCCTTGTAAATTCATAGTAGTAAATGTCATTTGTCATACGAACTATTACAGTGAACGTTGACTTCATGGCACATGTGATCCTAATACTGGCAAGTGTCTGGACCTTGCTTAGTATTGTCAAAGTTCTTATTGCAGATTTTACTACCATATTTTACAACCAGTAGACATGTCTTGGTCTACGCACCCATTTTTCCATTGGATTATCTGGCTAGAAATAGTTGGGTCTCCGCATTTTTGGTCGCCTATACTCCAGATGAAGGTTCCAAATCAGTTTCGAGAATCGCCCCGAGATATTTGACATCCCCCTTCATCCGTAGAGTTTTGCTTTAAAGTTTAGTTTGCGTTGGAGTTGCAACATAAGCATTCAAAAATGAACTAGCGATACCTTTAGATTTATTCTCAAACAAAAATATTCACAATTCTGTTATTTTCTTTCACGAAGAAAAAAACAATAGTACTATCTTATTAACATTGAATACAATGCACTTCGAAAGCGATATCAACAAAACGACTGGCAAACCGGCTGCCTGACAAACCGACTGGCAAACTTATTATAATTTACTTTGCGATTCAAAAATTATTTACAAGAAAATATGGAGGTGACCACAACGTATATGCTAGAAGTAGGGGTTCATGCAATTGACTGATATAGAAAAGAAAATTCCTGTTGAACTTTCTCCAGATATTGGCACTTCATCTAGTAAGTCAGCAAACAATTGAAATAAAAAATGATTTGCCCCAGGACTCATTTGTATCAAGACAAGTGTTGGAAAACATTTTGTGCTGAACACATTTTGAGTATTTGTGAAGACTGTTTTGTATATAAATATTATCAAATGTACTTTAACTTTTTTTTATACTTAATGTATTTTTACTATTAAGTACACACTATACTGAATGTTGACAACGCCAATAGTCCCTATGTATTTGTGAATTTTAGAATTTGTTAATGTGTGAGGTCTCAGAGCTGAATAAATGTATTGTATTGTATTGTATTGTTCTTTCAAATCCATTTGTATGTTTTTTCATTATGTCATGATTATTTAAAATACTGGGAACATTCCTCAAGAAATACCTGTATACTTCTTTCTCTATTACATCGCTTTCACAGTCTAAAATCAATCAAAATATTAAAATTCATCTGTTGAATATGTTAGAATTACTGGCGTTTTATGTATCGGCCATGTTAATAATAATGAAGGAAAAGTGGAAAATCCTTTCACAAATAGATAGATAGATATTTATTGGACAACTTTTCATTTATATGTTTGCTGCGTCAGGCGTTCAACAAATATACAAAACAAACAGTCGTATATTTCAATTTTCAACAGTTGGTACAAGATTACAGTTGGTAACATTGACTTGAAAATTACAGATTTCTTTTCTATTGACAGTTGACAGCTGATACAATCAAGAAGTCTTTTGTTTTTCGACTGAAATTTTAAAATTTTCTGTTTATTTATATTCGTAAAGTCTTTTTTCATATTATTTACAATTTTAAACTGTAATATCACTATCAAAACATTAAGAACATGTCAAACAACCTCACTATAGTTGTAAGTAAAATTTAATAACATCAACATGTAAAATTGACATAATAATTATTTGTAGATCCCTGAAGATGTAAATAAAATTTACGAAAGCTTGGATAAAACTCTACAAAAGAGTACACTTTTGACTTTGCTGCAATCCCCAATATTTACTGGTTTTATTTTATAAAAAACGTATAAAAAATTAAAAAATAAATTAAGAAGGACATGGTTATATAAAACATAGAATACATACACACACACACATAGATATATACACATATATAAAAAATTACAAAAAAGTTTAAAAATACGAAAATGTCCATTAAAGACTTTTTTCTACATTTATGCAAAAAGCAAAACTTTATTGAACTATATTCAATGGAAAAAGAAGTTCTTTATTGCACTAGTGCAATAAAGTTTTTATTGCACTCATCTGTCATTCTACTTCAACGTGCTGTCATCATGACAAACATAAACGTTTAAACCTACTACATATTTAGCAGATATTCTGTGAGATTGGCAATAGGTACTTCACTACGAAATATTCATATTGAACATTGCACCAATTGTTCATTCACTTTCATCATTGAGGGTAAAAATAAAGTTTGAATTAAATTGTTCGTAACGTATTAGTTCCTGTTTCAATGCAAATTGATATAAATAATAAAGTATTCAAGTTGCGCTTTTCATTTTCCTACACCTAGTGCCGCACCTCAATAAATCATTTTTTGCTTTTTGCATGAACGTAGAAAAAATGTTGTATGCAACTCGTGCAAAAATTGTTTATTGCACTCGACGTGTTGTCCAACTCGGCCTAACGGCCTCGTCGGACAATTTCACGTCGAGTGCAATAAACATTAACTTTTTGCACTCGGTAAAGTACACTTTATAGCCCGGTTCAGCAAGCGTAAAGTGGCACTTTTCCGCCCGCAGGCGCATTATGGCCCGGCGGGCCGTAAAGTAGACAAAATTCTCAAATTGTCTATACTCACACATCATTTCATGCAATTCCTAACACGAATTAGAATCATTTCAGTTCAATAGAGCAATACTCTTTCTCATTTGTTCATAATCGTTGGCCATTTTTTCGGTGATGATCTATTTATTTGAAATAGATTCTCCAATATAGCACTCAGCTACTATAGTTTCACATTCCTCATATTATGTTACCCTTAATTATTGTATGCATAACGTATGAAACGTGTAGACCATTGCAATTCAAGTCAGTATTTGTGATTCGCGCTATAAAACCGCTGGTGCATAAAATTTTGTATGTATCACGTGCGTAAAATGCGTTTAAGGCCTTCGGCGTGTGATGGCCCTCGGCTAACGCCATCGGGCCATCATCCACGCTGCAGGCCATAAACGCCTACTTTACGCCCTTCATACATAAATAAATATTACATAAAAAGACTCAAAAGGGAGCCTTAACTTCAAACTGTACTTATTGACCTTGACAAGTTGACAAAAAATCATTGTGTAAAATTTGAGTTCAGATACTCCTGAATGTCATAAAAACAATTTTTTAACAAACATGATTTAATTTTAAGTTTGATCAATTAAGGGTTGAGTATCTTAATATAATCTGGTATATGATTATAGAGGTTTAGATTCAGGGAATTCTTCTGAAACTTTGTTAGTCAATACCTAGGTTTTAGAAGCATTTCAGCATTTCTTGTCTGATAATGATGTATATCCAGATGTTTAGTAAAGTGCGATTTTCTATTATGAATTTCAAGAACTGTTTGGTAAATGAAGAGAGATGGTAAAAGTAAAATTCTCATCACTTTGAAAACTGCCTTGCAGTGGTCTCTGAGCCTTCTTCTGTTGTCTGAATACTTTAATGGAATCAGAGGAATTACCCCACAAAATTATACCGCAATTGATGTGTGAATAGAACATAGCGAAATATGCACTTTTCAAAGCATGTAGATTCACTGATTTTTTCAGTTGCCTGAGAGCAAAAATCCCCCTAAAGAGTTTCTTATTCAACTCGATTAGCCCAAGATGAGTTGCCATCAAGAATTATGCCAAGTAATTTTCCATTTTTATTAATCGAGCTTGTAGAGTTTGTGGAGAATAAAATTTCCTGTGTCTTTTCTTCATTTAGTTTCAATTGATTTACTGTGAACCATCGCGAAGCTAATTTCAATATTTTATTTTTATTATTTGATAATGTTTCTATATTTTTTCCGGTTGACACTAAAGAAGTATCATCTGCGAAAAGAACATATTTATCATGAAATTACTGAAGTCATTACATAAATTTAAAAAAACAATGGTCCCAATACAGATCCTTGGGGAACACCATGCAATAATTCAATGAGAAAAAGAAACTGATCTCATAACATTCCTGTAGAATTCACAAACGATTTCTGTCATCCGAACTGTGGTGGTAAATCATGGGCATGAAGAAATTGAACGATTTTATGCTGGGATTGTTGAAGAGTCATTAGCTGGAGAGCCGTTTCAAGCAACAAACATTTTCTAGAAATCAAACTTCCATTTGACTTCCCACAGTTCATCAGGTAGCGAATACACTCAACATGATTGCTACGGAGATTTGTTTACGAAGTTGCTTCAGTTACAATAATACACAATGGATGTGTTCAGTGAATTGATAATAGTTGAACAATCGATTAATGCATTGTTTATAGAGCATCGCGTGTCTGAACAGAACAGGTGTCAAAGCAGATAAGCGAATTGTAAAGAACTCGTGCTGCAAGACTTCAATAATAGACGGCAAAGTCTAATGGAACTTGAAACTTGCAGAATTTATCTAGCATCTTGAGTTGAACATGGAGATTAATCAGTCGTTCACTACAAGTAATGATAAATGAGTACGATCAATTTTCTCTTGAATGGCCCATAATGACTTGGAAATAATCGCAGGCAAAACTGTTCTTATTTTTTAATCATGATGTAATTTATTTCAGTACAAACAATAGGGCATCTTTTGAGAACAAAAATACTAGTAGAAAACCGACTGTGCCATCACATGGAAGACATTCCGTAGTTATAGTCTGTTATGTTCTCTACTCGTAACTGCACCGATAAAAATGATTTTTTGCATCAACGCCTAATTGCGTTGATTCAAACAGATTGTATTCTTGAATAGGTCCAACCAAATGTAATTTGATTTTTTGACGGAATCCTCTTGGCCACCAAAATATATTTCTCTCATTTTCACAACTGGCCCGTAATGAGCATAATTCAATTTTCGATATTGCATTTTTATTGCATAGAAACAGTTTCCACTAGGCACAGAACTAACATTCATATCGGTACGCATAGCCTCATAACCTCCAACCCAAATGGTCAAACTGGATGAAATGGTCGAAACGGAAGTCGTATTCACAGGTCGCGGTGTCACCAGCTGCTTTGATTGCTCATTGGTTGAATGTGTCACGTGGCATGGGTAGTGATATCTACCAAGGAATTATATTCTTGTGCACTATCTTGCAGCGTTCCTGGATGCTCTAGTGATGGTCCGATTTCAATTTCCAAAACAGATTTTGAAAGTAGAAGTTAACCACAAAACGTATATTCTCATTTTGCTTGCAAAATGCTTGCAAACATGACTGAAGACGGCCTAGCTAGTGGAAGCGGTCGAGTGGTAGGAGAGAGCGGTAAATGAGGGGAAGCGTATTATCACGTAATCCATTCATTAGAATAATTCCCCTCATCTCCCGGACTCTCCTACCACTCGGCAGCTAACGCGGGCTCGGCCGTTTTCAGCCAGGTTTGCATGCATTTTTCACCCATTTCGCACCATTGTAGCGCAAAATGAGAATATACATTTTGTAGTACTATACTTCTACTTTCATAATCTGTTTGAGAAATAGAGCATCTAGGCACGCTGCAAAAAAATTATATTGCAATTGTGCCAACACTAACCATTCGACAACGCCTGTTTTGTGCACACTCAAAGTACACATGATTCAATACTTTCATGAGAAAGGCCAATCCTATTTCTTGAAAAATGGCGGAGTTATGAATTTTTCAAAAAATCGCAAAATTCCTGGGCCTATAAACTGTTACTCTTTGGCTCCGTAATAATTCAAATGCCTCTATCAACCTGACATAAAAACGTGGTACATACTTCCATTTTGATACAACATATATTCCGTGATCTTCATCTTCCAATAATCATCTTAACCACAGAACAATACTAAGAGAAGAACACAGAGAGAATATCAAATACGATAACAGTCTGTAGGGGTTTTACCAACAATAAAACTCCGACATAATTTTCATTTGCAAAGAAAATAATCTTTTTCTAAATATTTCATATTAATTTATTTTCTTTCTTAAATTCAAAGATAATAGAAATGGGTCCTTTGTCCGACTATTAATGTTCATTATGGGGAAATAACTGGGAATGTCATAGTTAAATTTCTGGTAATCGAATTACCTACGATACGAAACTGCCAACAAGCAAACAGTTTTATGTCTACGCTTTCGTAAGCTGGATGACGTATAGCATGGGTTTTTCCTCATTTCTGACCTGCAATAAAAACAGGAGTTTGAAAGATGAGAGGAAATATTCAGTTGTTCTTGAGTTCTCAATCCGGTATGTTCTCCGTTTTCCGAGCACCTCGACTAGCATTTACCTGGTCGAGCTCGATAGTCATTATTTAGCAATTGTACAGGGTGTTTCTTAAGTACGTGTAGAAACTTTAGGAGCATGTTGCTGACCTCGGGATAAGAAAAAAGTTCCTATAAACACATGTCCGCAAGTTATTCGTTTCTAAGATACAGAGTGTCGAAGTTTAATTCTTATATTTGTTTTTTGTGAATAAATTCCAAAATATTTTTGATATTCGGGTAAAGTTTGGTATCTGGGATGATTTTTCAATGTCATAATTAAATTTTATGTTAACTATTAAAAAACTAATTTCTAATTGAATTTATTTTAAATTTAAAAATCTTGTCATTCAAAATCACTTTAATCGATCAATAACTCGAAAACGGTTGCTCGTATTGACCTCTACCAAGAATATATTTTTACACAAACTGAATAATAAATATTTCCAGATACCAAACTTTACCCAAATATCAAAATTATTTAGAAATTATTCACAAAAAATTAAAATAAGAATTCAACTTTGACACTCTGTATCTCAGAAACGAATAACTTGCGGACATATGTTTATATAAACTTTTCTTCTTATTTTGATGTCAGCAATACGCTCCCACGTACTTAACAAACACCCTGTATATACTTTAATCGTTAAGTGTTTATGTAACAAGTGTAAATATATCGTTATCGTTCCTTATTAGCTGCTGTGTCCGCCATTTCATTACAAAAACTCACCCGTCACCCCTAACCTCCGACAAGTCTTTCTAGTTTGAAAGCACTTTCTCTGAATTCGATCTCTATCTCAGCTGCAATTCTAAAATATTCACGGAAAAATATCATCTCAAAATCTTATTTCGTTGTAATTTAAATGATCCGTTTGATAAAATAATGTCTCTTTAAGATTGGTCAACCCTCCATTTCAAAATCGTCAAACCTCTCGGTCACAAACAGATATGGTCATTAAGAATATCAGTGACAAGATATTCACTCAGGTTTATAAAAAACGGCCACCTTGAAATGTTAATAAATTTTAATCTTGAATAACTTTTTTATTTTCAGTCCGATTTTCATAGTTTATTTACCAAATGGAAGGAAATTTATTTCGAATTGATTATCATTGGCGAAAGAAAATAAGATCGCAGCGCCACCTATAGCAAGACTTTGAACTACGAATCACGGACAAAGGTTTTTGACTTTACACGTGTTTATATGGCGTTTTGACGATCTGTACTCCTATTTTCAAACAATGTGTGAAAAAAAGTGATTGTGTTTCTATTGAAAGACTCTAAAGAACGTTTCAGTAAGGTGATTCAAAGGTATTTCATCTCCGATTAGTTTTGAATGCTTCTGCAATTCAAGGTTGTATGACGTTTTGATGATCTGTTCTATTATTTTCAAACAATTTGTGAAAATTTGTGATTTCTTTAACTGAAAAGTTATTGTGTTTCTATTAAAAGACTTGAACGATAGTTTCAGTGTAGTTTACAAATATTTTACTTGTTTTTGGAGGTCATGATTTGCGATAAATTATTGATCTGATTCATTCATCAGTCTGTTTGTCAAACAAGCATATACTTCGATATTATTTAGCTTGCCAATTTTCAGTTTCAAAATCCATGCTTTCCTTTGGTCAATTTCTTCAATCTGGTCGAACCAATTGGTGATTTTTTAACCTTGCTTTTATTTTTGGGGGAAATTTGTGAAATCCTATATTTTCCTTCTTGCCATATGTCCTGCATCCTGGGACTGAACAACTAGGATTGTATTTTCCCATATTTGGCAGTCTATCAACAGTATAAACCAAAAAAATACGAACAGAAACAGAAATCGAGTATGGAAATATCCTTAATCAACAGAATGAATCAGATCAATAACTCACAAATCATGACTTCAAAAAACACGTAAAATATTTGTAAACTATACTGAAACTATCGTTCAAGTCTTTTAATAGAAACACAATAACTTTTCATTTAAAGAAATCACAAATTTTCACAAATTGTTTGAAATAGGAGAAGAGATCATCAAAACGCCATGCAACCTTGAATTGCAGAAGCATTCAAAACTAATCGGAGATGAAATACCTCTGAATCACCTTACTGAAACGTTCTTTAGAGTCTTTCAATAGAAACACAATCACTTTTTAGTTAGAGAAATCACAAATTTTCACAAATTGTTTGAAAATAGGAGTACAGATCGTCAAAACGCCATATAAACACGTGTAAAGTCAAAAACTTTTGTCCGTGATTCGTAGTTCAAATTCTTGCCATAGGTGGCGCTGCGATCTTATTTTCTTTCGCCAATTGAACATATTTCCTAATGAGGTCCGAATTATACACATTATACGAGGGAAAACAAAGTTTTGTTTCTGTCATCTAAGTTTAAGACACCCTGTGGTGAAATACAGCTATTGGATGTCACTCAAAACCATCCTGTATGCAAGCTTGGTTCATTCCATGTACATTGCCACTTGATTGATTCATTTTGATATCACGATTCGTTTCAAATTTATGAATTATTGAATAAAGTAGTGCATTTTCTCTGAGTGATCTTTATTATTCAATTTGGAAAATTTAACAGCTGAACGATAATATAAGCAGCGAACGGTTGGAAATTAATTTTTCAATATCGGATGTTGCATACTCTAGCTTGGACAATAGCTTCCATTCTCCGAGGCATTCCACGAATTAGCGTTCGAATATTATCCTGGGGCATGTTATTCCTATCCACTATAAGCTCAACACAAATTTCATTTTTATTCGTAGGTGGTCTTTTGCGATTCCTCAGACATCCACCCAGATAGTCTCAGACATGCTCAATAGGATTTGCATCAGGGGAGCATGCTGGCCAATTTAATCTCTCTATCCCAAATTCAATCAGGTATTCTGTAACACACCTGGCGGAATGTGGTCTTACATTATCTTGCATAAGAAGGACGTTTATGTCTTCAAAGTCTGAAAATGTTACAACGCAGTCAGCTAAAATATCATTAATGTATTTTCGTGCTGTCAATGTTCCATATTCTACAAAAACCAGCTCAGTATGACCTTCCGTTTTTGGTCGATTCTCCGAATAGTAGAACGACAGACATTTGATCTTCTAGCAACATACTGATAGTTTCGTTCCACTTCTAAAAGAGTTATGGCTTCAGCACAGTTTTCTTCACTCAAAACCATTGATAAAACGATTATAAGTTTTCTCAAACTAACGTTGTGACAATAACACAACTGTCAAATGATAAACAAAGTGGAAAATTTGTTTTTATGCCAATCGCGATCATTGGCTCAGATCATACCTGACTCTCAGAAAGATACATGTCAAAGTTGACAGTTGTCAGTCACAGCAATATGACATTGGGGTTCCTTAAGGTTCTATATTAGGCCCACTCATCTTTCTCCTGTTCATCAACGATATGTTAAATCATTTAAGCACAGACAGCATAGTTCTGTATGCAGATGATACAACCATCGCAGCAAATGCCGATAACCCAAAGCAGCTTCAAGAAAAATTGAACAATTTGAGTCTAGAATTTACAAATTGGTGTTGTAAAAATTCTTTAGTGGTGAATGTGGAGAAAACTGTTCTGCTGCAGTTTTATTCCAGTAGAAATAGAAAAATTGATGATTTTCATGTTAGAGTGGGTGACGAAATAATTAAATCATCAGATAGTACCAAATTTCTTGGTACTTATATCGATGGTAACATGAGCTGGGAGTCAGGTATAAACCATGTACGTAAGAAAGTTAACAGTGGGTACTATGCAATCAGACAATTGAGATCTTATTTTAATAAAGCCCAGCTTTTAAACGTTTATTTTGCTGTTGTATATTCCCATATTTCTTATAATATTGCAGTTTGGGGATGCTCCACAAAACTCAACAAAATATTTGTCTCCCAGAAAAGAGTGTTGCGCCTTATCTATAAAATAGACTATAGAAAATCTTGTAGTCCATATTTTATAAGAAATAAAGTCATGTGCGTACCTAGTATTTATACTTACAAATGCATTCTGTTATTCAAAAAACAAATACAGAATTACAATCGAAATTCTGACTTTCATGCATATCCTACTAGGCACGGTGAATTGATACGGCTGCAGGAACATTTAACATGTTAGTTTGAAAATTCTCCATCTTATCAGGGAGCAAAATTTCATAATCACTCACCTGATGATTTGAAAAATCTAGACAGGGAAAATCTTTTCAAAACAAAGTTGAAAGAATTTTTGATTAATAGTTGTTTTTATAGTACTACTGAGTATTTCAATCAATGATGTGGTTATATATTGTATATATTTATATTTATTTTGTGGAACTGTTATATTTTGTGGAAATGTTATATTTTTATGTATATAAATGTAGATTGTATATACAGGGTGTTAATTAAGTACGTTGACAAACTTCGGGAGGTGATTCTTTGAAGGTTTTCAGGATGAAAAGTTCATATAAACATATGTCCCAAACGGCTTGGTTTTCGAGATACAGGGCGATAAAAATACATTTTTTTCAAGATTTTTTAGAGTTAACTTCGACATTTTCGACAATAATCAGTTCAAATTAGGCAAGTACAATCCATTCAATAGGGCGCACGATACAAAATAATGCATTTCTTAAATAATTCACAGGGTCCTCCTTTTTTCAGATTCAAGCTTTGTTCAACCCTTCAGAATTTTTTTTCCGCCGCCACAGACATATTATGAGAAAGTAATAATCAATGTTGTTTCATTTAACATCTTTTTGATATCCTGCATTTTTTCATTTACTTGTACGGTTCAGGGGCTATAATGAAAATATTAATTTAAACATTTTCCAGTGTGGCATAACATTAGAAAATTTGAAAATTAAACATTTTCAATTATTGTAAATTGATGGAAATATTTTTTCAGAATTAGAAAAATCTACGATGAATAAAAATTATACAATAAAAAATATAAAGACAAGCTTTTATACAAATGCACTGAAAATGAAAAAATAATTTGTTTCATTTTTTGTAGGTTATTCTGTGAGTATCAAAATCTTTCTGTACAAGATTACCTAGATCAAACAATGAAATGAATTATTTTTTCCTTTTCAGTGTATTGTATAAAAACTTTAAAATGTTTTCTTTTTATAATTTTCATTTTTAACATTTTAGTTTATTTTTTATGTGAAACTGAAAATCTCCAACCCAAAAACCATCACATACCAATTTTGAACAGAATCGGATCATAATCACAAAACTCGTCCGCCATATTGGAGCCGCCATTTTGTTTTTTAACAAACATTTTTTTAATGCATTGTCACCGAAATTACGGAAACCTGCCAAATTTCAAATTAATCGGAATATTAGAAGTGGGTCAAATTCAACTTTTATTAAATTGTTTGTTAGTTAGTTACAAGTGAAGCTAAATAAAAGCTTGTTATTGTAAAGATGTGATTTCTTTTTGTGATATCTAACAGAAAACTACTATCTCCCCGTCACTGCGGTACGCTGGATATTAAACTAGATCTGACAGATATTGGGAAAACCTTAACTTTCAACCTGAAGATTCTGATGGTAAAAATGTGCATTTTCATTGAGATATTTGATTAAAAATGTTTTTACCCATCAGTCTTGATAGAGAACTCATACAAATTTTTTGTTATTTTAAAAAAAGATATTTTTTAGTTTTCAATTGAACGTTTCCTTTTCAACATAAAAAACTTCCGAAAGGTAATCCTGTAATGGAAGATAGTTAATAGGGTTTATCTAATAGTCGCAGATCATTACACATTTGATTTTCATTTATGAATCTCTGGTCATAACTGGTCATAATTTCGGTTTGTTTTTTCTTCTGCAGTAACGCAGAAATTTTGTAATCAATTTGAATTCATAAAAATAGCAAAGTGGGCTTTGATATTAATTCATTTATTTAAATAGTCATGCGGAATTATAAGAAACACTCCTGGTATTTTTGAGCGTGTCCGCCAGTCTATGGTTAGGCGCATAAACGCATGCATTGAAGTTGGCGGTGGCCATTTCCAGCAGCTGCTCTGACATATCAATTTCAATAATGGTCCTTTTCTGAACTTAATTTTATTCCTAGAGAATTTATGTTACTTTGCTCTAGTATTTGATAATAAAGTTATTAAATATTGAAAATGTCCAAAATTATTTTGCCATAATTAACTTTGTGCAATACATATTCAACCTGAGTTATGGTAAAAAATGTATGGGAGCTCCATAACATTACATTTTCTCTACACGAGCAGAAAATAGCTATTTGTGTAATGAGAACAAAATGACATATTGCGTCACGCCCTAATCTTTGGAGAGTGGCAATGACACTTCGAGAAATGAATTATTTTATATCATGCACACTATTGAAATGATTGTACTTGTCCAATTTGAACTAATTTGGATCGATTATTGTCGAAAATTTCGAAGTAAACTCCAAAAACTCCTAAAAAATGTATTTTGATCACCCTGTACTTCGAAAACCAAGCCGCTTGGAACATGTTTATATGAACTTTTCATCTTGAAACCTTTCAAAGAATCACCCTTCAAGTTTGTTAGACTATTTGCTTCTCAAATTTCTTTATGTTATGCGTTACTGGAAAATGTTTGCGTTAATATTTTCATTGTAACTCCTGAACCGTACAAGTAAATGAGAAACGTCAAGAAAGCAAAAAGATGTTCAATGAAACAACATTGATTATTCCTTTCTCATAATATGTCAGTGGCGGCGGAAAAAAAAATTCTAAAGGGTTGAACAAAGCTTGACTCTGAAAAAAGGAGGACCCTGTGAATTATTTGAGAAATGCATTATTTTGTATCGTGCGTACTAATGAATGGATTGTACTTGCCTAATTTGAACTGATTATTGTAGAAAATGTCGAAGTTAACTCTAAAAAATCTTGAAAAAAATGTATTTTTATCACACTGTATCTCGAAAACCAAGCCGTTTGGGACATATGTTTATATGAACATTTCGTCCTGAAAACCTTCAAAGAATCACCTCCCGAAGTTTGTCAACGTACTTAATTAACACCCTGTATATTTGTTGTCTGACGTATCCTATAGCATTTTTTATGATCGTAAAGGATTTAATAAATTTTATTATTATTATTGAATATGACGAATATGTAGAGAAAATGCAATACTTTATTCAATAAATCATAAATTTTAAACGAATCGTGATATCGAAATGAATGAAGAAGCAATTGATATGGAATGAACCAACTTTGCTACAAGATGGATTTGAGTGTCATCCAAGAGCTGTATTTCACCACAGAGTGTCTTAAACTTAGATGATAGAAACATAACTTTGTTTTCCCTCGTATAATATGTATAATTCGGACATTATTAGGAAATATGTTTGATGAGAATTATTCAAGGATAAATTTTCTTCCATTTTCTGAGAAAACTATCAATATCGGACAACATCAAAATTTGTTAACATTTCAAGGTGGCCGTTTTTATGGTCCTAAGTGTATGAATCAGATCATCAGTGTTATGGTATATATCGATATAAATGTCAGTGTTGGGAAAATAAGCAATAAAAAAACTGAGGTCCATAAAACGACAATAGAACAAGCGCTGCAATGAACACAAAGGAAACAATACAACAGAGAACTGAGAAGCACATTATTTTAAATTTCAATCCCTTTACAGTCCTTGGTTGTTTGATGTTAAAATGCAAACGTAAGGAACACAATATCCAATTTTGCATTCAACAAAATTCCTGCTGATACTATGTTTGAATATCAAAATCAGAATCAGTTACTCAATATTTGGTGGAATGAATTTACTCTGTTGAAAAAGGAAACATTCTCAAATTTACCTTGCTCGTATATCAGTTGTTTCGATTAAATCTTTCAACAAGGAAAATATTTGTAGCACATGTTCCCTGTCACTACGTACATGTTGACCCACTTTCACTAATGAAATTGACTAGAATTTCCCAGAACCTTATCGTATCAACCCTGGAACAATTTTTCACTTCTGTTTGTCTACAACCTTCATGTACTAATTTGCTCGCAATGTCAACTGCATGGTCCACGAATAATCTTAATTAACTCTCAAGTAGTACGGTTTCTTCAAATATACTGATGAATTATTTCCTGACAGTGTACAGTAAAACAGTGCAAGTAAACTTAAATTGAAATGGATGGTATGAAAATTTAGATGCACTCGGAGTGAACGCAATTTGGTCCAATGATCTAATGGGAGTGGCTGAGGCTCTTGCAGTCAGTGTTCAATCTGAAGGTATGTTTTTGCACTAAAATAACTTTACATATCTGGTGCATCAATCGATTCTGCACATTTCAACATCAACGGTCTAGACATCTTAGATAGGAACTCAATCAAATAATAGAATCTCCAACCGGGGTTCTTCAATCTTCGTCATCCTAATTAGACTATGTTATTGTCCACCCAACACATGAATTACATTTTTTATCCACAATCACCTTATAATTGAAGTTTTATCCACACTTATGAACCGTATAAAGTACCACTTTACTAAACGTCAAATCATTTTGTGATGAAAAATTTCCGCGATTCTGATTCTAAATGAATGTGATTGTGAATAAAACGTTGTATTGCATGCGTGTTTTAGATACATTTTATTTGCTTAAGAAATTTAAACGCTCGAGCTTCGCTCTCGCGTTCAAACATTCTTGCGCAAATAAAATAACATCTAAAACACTTATACAATAAATAACTATTAAATTCATTCATATATCTTACAATACAGGCATGTCTACAATAGAAGATTTTTCTCTAAATGTCCATATTGAAGAGAAAAAACAAATATGAACAATTACCATACACGGACCACTAGAATCACCAAACATCAATCAGCCACACTACCGATTTTTAAAAAAACTCACACACATAATACAATATTTTTCTATGCCTGAATTATTCAATATGATGAAGAAACATTTAAACTTAATGATGGAACAAAAACTTATGGTACCAAAATATCCAGAAATTGTCACAAAACAAGCTTTATTTACCCTGTTGGTAAGGAAATTTTCAAACAATTTGCGATTTCTAGAGAACTGCCAACAACATATCATTTAACTTTGACATGTAAATAGGCAGCTATAATGACACCAGCGCACAGAAAGAATTTCCGTGCAGGCGCACGGTAAAAACTCTTTTTCAGTATACCGAAAAAGCATGTGAATATAGTGTTTTCAGATAGGTACGAGAATATATTGAAAAATTATTGGCCTACTATAGAACCAAACAAAATTTCAATGTCAAAATATTTTATTACTCAACATATTCTCCTCTTAATTGAATACATTTATTACAGCGAACCAGCAACGTCTCTTGACCTTTCAAAAAAAAATTTCTTCTTTCTCTGCAAACCAGACCTCCACAGCTTTTATTATTTCCTCGTTGGAAGAAAATTTACGACCTTTTAAACTTTTTTTCAGTTGAGGAAACAGATGATAGTCGGACGGAGCCAAATCTGGTGAATAAGGGGGGGGTGTTCTAGTAATTCAAACCCCAAATCACGAATTTTTTGCATGGCAACATGAGATTTGTGTGCAGGGGCGTTGTCCTGCAAAAACAACACACCTTTGGATAGATTTCCGCGTCTTTTCTCTTTAATTTTTTCCCGTAGAGTGGTCAGTAATGTCGAATAGTAATCTCCAGTTATTGTGCTACCCTTATCCAAAAAATCAATCAATATTAATTACTCCATGGTAATCCCAAAAAACTGAAGCAAGAACTTTTTCAGCAGATTTTTGAACACGAAACTTCTTAGGTCTTGGAGAACCGGAGTGTCGCCATTCCATCGATTGTTGCTTTGTTTCTGGATCGTAGAAATGTACCCAAGTCTCATCCATAATAACAATTCGGTTTAAGAAGTCTACATCGTTTTCAAATCGAGCACAGATCGAACGCGATGCTACTACCCTTGCACCCTTTTGGTCAACATTCAAACATTTGTGGATCCATTTTCAGCCATTTTTCTCATGTCCAAATTGACGTGAACTATGTGATGAACGCGTTCGTATGAAATATTCAGTGCTTCAGATATCCGTTTTAGCCCAATGGGACGGTCTGTAAAAATCATGTCATGAACTGCATCGATATTTTCGGGGACTGACACAGAAACTGGCCTTCCCGATCGGTCATCATCTTCAATGGAAAATTTACTTCTTTTGAAGCTTGCAGTCCAATTTTTCACGGTCGCAATCACCAAAGGTATTGAGCATATCTTCGTAAATCTGCTTACCTCTTAACCTTTTTAAATACAGGTACTGGATGATGGCTCCATACTCCAATTTTTCGATTTTCACAATTTCGGTGGACATATTTTTTCTTTTAATTTATTGCGCAACTCTGGTTTACTTTTTTGACGTCAAACTTTACACTGACACTTCTAATAAGTTATTGTTCGTTGCTATGGTAACGCAATATTTTGTTTATGCAGGGAACTGGTCTAGGCTAATTAGATATCAGTTCATCCTTGTATAATTAAAATGAAATTCTAGGCCTTTAATCTTGTTCATTTCATGGTAAGTAATGAATGTAAGCAAAAAATGTTTTGCAATTCTTATATCAATATATTTTCTGAATAAAGGTTTCCTCCACGTCTAATTCTCATTAAAATGCAACCCTGTGTTTGGAGAAAAAAATTAAAGGTTGCTTTCGTTGCACTGACAATTTTAAGGTCCGAGGATACCGGTTCAGCAATCCAAACTTCAAAGGAATTGAGCGGCTCTTCCCATGTATGTGTGTGTTTCTAATTTGTGATTCTGTGGAATTTTTCTTGCGTTTTCATGTATGAAGTACAAACTTGTTAGTCTTTTCAGGATCTCTATCTTTCTGTTGGAGTTGTACATGCATTTAAGAATATACCGAGTGTCCGCGGAATGTGGCTCGCCTCTATAACTTTTTTGTTTTTGAAGATAATGGAATGAAATTTGAAGGAAATGTATATAACCTGAATCTATATTTTTGACAAGTAACTCAGCCTAATGCAACTTCCGGTTCCACCAGAAGTGACATAAACTTTCGATTTTTAAATGGCACACCAGGTATATTTTCACTTCTTTCGTCTCCTTATGACATACTCATTACCCTATGTACTCTTTTTGTTTCCTTATTTTTCATTCTAGAGTGCCATGGATATCTTTAAATCATTGATTTCAGTACTCTAATTTTGGGGAAAATGTAACTTTACTATATTTTCGGTCAAATAGCAATATGGTGGCTCGCCGGGTTACAAAAAATAAGCATTTTAGTACGAATAATTTGATACTGCACACTATTAGGTTCCAAACAAACTTCCGTCAAACAACTTTAAAAGATTAAATAGATATTTTTCAAAATGAGATCAATATAAGATTAAAATTCATCGAGAAACCTGTAACAAACACAAATGATAAAACAAAATCATCAATCAGAAGCGAATAACATATTTCCTTGCATAAATATTATCAATAACATTTTGTAAACAATTATTTACACAATAATTACCGTATTTACTTTTGCAGAAGCGAGGTAAAATAAGATGTCGACCTCCTTAATGATTTTGTTTTATTAGTTGTGTTGGTCATGGGTTACTCGATGCATTTAAATCATATATTATTCTAAAAAATTTGAATCGCGGGCGATAGGGCTGTCAACAAATGCGTGCACTTGAATACGGAAATCGGAGACGATTGCCTCATCCGGCTAGCTCAAGCATCTCCAAGTGCAGCATCGTCGCAAATATCCAGCAACTCCGGAATTCTTCTTTCAGGATCAGTCAGGAACAGTACGAATTCTTTCTTAATGTCGTTGGTGTTAACCAATGACGATCCATCTATCTAGGCCAGGCCGTAGATTTCCAGGAGGAGCTATGACCTGGCCAGAAATACTATTAAATGCTATTATTTACAACTTATGTAATAATATATACAAGTGAGCCACCCGGGCTACCACTCGGTAGAATTACTACTCTCTGGTATGTGGCTCCCGGATGGCTGGTTTTTCCAGCCAAAACGGGTGACAACAGATGCGTGCACTGGGATATCGGGAAATAACGAAGGAAACCTAGCCGGACAGGTTTCCTTCCCAGTACAGCATTGTCGCAGATCCAGCAACTCCGGAACTTATCTTCTTTCTTCTTTCGGAACAGCAGCAGCAATAGTCTTGAAAAAGACTATTTGTTTGCGAATTCTTTCTTTAAATCGTTATACGAATTCTTTTTGGAAAGTCGTGGTGTTCCCAACGACTTCCCATCACCATGCCAGGTCGTAGATTTCAATACCACAGAAATTCTCGAGGTATAAAAGAAAATTGGAAAAATGCAATTAGCTGCTGAGTCGCCCGGAGGGCCGACTGTCCCAGACGTCCCAGACTTTTCCCAGACGTTGCTTGTCAGGCACCTACTGGACAACTAACTTTTGTGGCCAACTCCGCGTTATTAAATAGCCGAGAGGCGAATTTGTCCCGGCCAATGGTGCTCCAGAGCGCCGGTGGGCGGGGCCTATTGGACTTTTCGAGCTGGATATAGTCCAGCTCGAAATTATTTTTATTGGACATTTACTTCGGCCAATGCCGAAGCAAAGTCGCTGGTGGGCGGAGCCTATTAGAGCTCCGCTCCCAGATATAATCTTAGAGTAAAATTTTATTTTAGTATTTCTGGCCGAGGATGACAGGGTAGGCAGGCGGGTAAATGGGCAGCAGGCAGGCGGACAGATGGGCGGGCAGGCAGGCAGGCGGGTGAGTTCGTTTCTGGTTTTCGATTCAAAGTGATTTCTCGCGTGGGCCAGAAGGTAGGTTCTTGTTGATTCCTATTTATAAGAGTAATTACTTCGAACTTTACTGCTCTACTGGGAATTATTGGTTATATTTTTTATTTTATTAGATTAAAAAGAAAAAAAATTCTTACCTCAAAGTGATCACAAGTCGTTCTTCTTGTAAGATGTTCTGTTGAAGAAGGATACACCAATTCTTCATCGAACAAATTTGAATTTTTTTCAGAATGTGATAAATAGTTTCTCGTTCCATTCTAAAATGTTACTGAATTTTTTTTGGGTGACTCTTTAACTTGGGAAGTAGGTGATGATATTTACTATGCGTATGACGCGTGAAATAATTCCGTGAACTGCAATTCTCTCAGGTTGAAGTATTGAAAGTACGTTACTTTCAGCAGCTAGACTTGTACGAACCATGTCTTCCTGGGATAACTCCATGATTATGACTGATCTGTTCTACTCTTCTAAACTGTCACCTGCATAGAGCAATTTGCCTGTTCTTTGGCTACACCTTGCGTTCACGCCACCAAACATGTAAGTGAGAGGTTTTCGTAAGCGAGAGCTGACTCACGATAGCGCTTTCTCGCGTCCAAAGTGCTCACGAAATAGCGATATCGCTAGTCGTTTTCTCGCCTACTGAGAGACGGTGCGATGAAAAGCAGTGTAATCATAGTGAAAGGGATTGAAGTGACAACGCTCATCTCGCGCGGAGTCTCGTACATCGGGTACGCCCAGAGTGCACCCGAGAAAGTGATATCGCGTGTCTCACCTACCGAGAAACGACGCTAGAAAAAGCAATTCAGTAATAATAGAAGCGGTCAAAGTGACAACGCTCATCCCGTGCGGAATCTGGTGCATCGCCACCACAACTTGTTTGCGCGAGATTCTCGTAAGCGAGAAGCCAACTCGCGATATCGCTTTCTCGCGTGCACGTAAGATTTTACGTTGTGAAGAAATGTATCTGTCCTATTTTCAAAAATGGCTGCACCTATACAATGCTGCTTTACTAGTGGACGAAAAAGTCCTCAAATTGTAAGAGAGATCGAATATCTTGCTGAAATTTTGTCTTATCAAATAACTCTAATGCCTAAATAAAATTTGTCTAATGTTGAGTTGATGAGACCTATAAGGAAGATGAATTGAGGTCACATCAATTCATCTACCTTATAGGTTTGACAATCATAATAACGATATACTAATCTCGATTATTCACTGCCAAATCCTTCGGTTCTCCTTTCATGTAACAGTTTCTTATTACGGAAACCTAATAAAGAACTAGGTAATTGGAAAATATTGACGGTATATTTCATGGATAATTTTCCACCTTCATATAACGAGCTAATATAACTTTGAGACGCTATTATAAGTAGTAACGTAGCATATAACCGCGACGCTATTTAGTGAAAGGATTTGCAATTATGTTTCATTTTCCAGCTAATGCATACCCGGGTAAATATCCAATTAGTTCAAATTTTATACAAAACGTTCAAGAAGTTCAGCCGGGGAAAAAACCCAGGTGGCTGATTCCATTATTTTGTTTCATATACAATGATATAATGTTGTGTTTTCAAGATATTCAATTATTTTATTTGTAATGCCAATACCACAAATTTTATTTATATTGAATTTTTTCTGGATAGAATATTGGAAAAACCTATCAATTGAATGAAATCTTTTGATAATAACCGAAAATGAAACAGGCTATATTTTGAATATGAAATAAATCCTGTAAATCAAACTGAAGAAGAAATTGACTTGAATTATAGAAAAATGACAGCCATACTTATGAAAACAGCAACAACAAATTTTTACAAGAAACAAATAATCAAAAATAAAAATGATCCTAAAAATTTATCGAATGTTTTGAAAGAACTGAATAAGGTGGAAAAACACATAACATTAGAGACATACTCACCAATGATGGAGAACTTTCGAATGAAATTTCAATAATTATTACTTGAAAGTAGGTGAATCATATAAGCTGAAAATCCATACACCCAACACTCAGTTTCCAAAGATAAGTTGCGGCTACAGAATTCATTCTATTTAGCATCTGTGGATGGAAAATTGTACCAAAAGTAGTTTAGTTGGGCCGTGGTGGCCGTGTGGGTAGAGCGTTCGCCTTTGGAGCGAAGGGTCGAGGGTTCAAAGCCTCGCATGGTCATCGGTCTCGTGCATGGCATCACACGTTAAAAGGTAAGGGCTGCGTCTTCCCTAGCTCACACAAGTCTCTCGAAGACTTCCTAGGGTTGCGCGTAGGGGTGCAATCGGTTGACGGAAATAACAATTTTAATAATAACAACAACAACAATTGCTGATGAGTTAGGACCTCTCTTAGTAAGTCTTATCAATGATATATTTGAAAAGGGAAATTGCCCATCATATTTTAAGAGAGCAGTGATAATACTCATCCACAAAAAGGACCAAAGAAGACAATTTCAAATTATTGACAAATTATTTATAACGATGAACATTTAAGTAATTCAAAAGATCAAGCAGCAGCTTTTGGCGAGTTTCTGTCTTCAGACATTCATAAAAAGATTTCTGATCACTTTGGTAAAAATGCCAGCACCAATTGTACCAAAAGTAGTTTTGCCCCTCAAACAATGTTTTTTGCTCCCGTTTCGGAACTAGAAGTCATCGACGCAATTCAACTTTTACCAAATAAAAAATCTACTGGTTTAGATGAAATTCCAATTAACGTTATCGAGCAATGTAAAGAGATAATCGCTCCAATACTCACTTATATTATAAATAGTTCTATCACACAAGGCACATTTCCAACAAGCCTTGAAATACCCTCCATAATTTTATTATATAAAAAGGATGACCCTAGTAACATAGAAAAATAAAAACCAATAGTGTTTTTGTTTGAGTGTTTTTTCCAAAATTATAGAAAAACTCGTTTTTAAAAGGGTTGAGTATTACTTGAGTTCATTTAAACTACTTACAAATTGCCAACGCGGTTTCAGAAAAGGGTTTTCAACTGAAACTAGTCTAGTTGGTTATACCAAATATATCAACAAACAATTAGATAGTGGTAATCACGTTGTGTTTGTTTTATTTGACTTGACCAAAGCTTTCGATACGGTTTATAAATATTTTGTTTCTGATAAGTTGAATGCAATAGGCATACGTGGTTGTCTTAATGATTGGTTTCTCTCCTACCTAGAAAGCAGAAAAATTGTTGTGAAAATTGACGACGTTATCTCCAAAGAATATGATAATGATATTGGTACCCCACAAGGCAGTGTTCTTGGGTCCCTAATTTTTTTATTATACATTAATGACTAACCTCATCATATAACACAAGCTTAGGTCTTTATGTATGCAGATGATACATGCATGGTTGTAACTGATCATTCGGAACATAATCTTCTAAAAAATAAATGACAATACTATTATTGAATTTCAAAACTGGTGTTCTAGAAATAGGCTTATTATAAATTTGAAGAAAACTGTATGTATAGAATATTGCGCTTGTATAAAACACCTTTGAAATGTCTAATTGTATTTAATGAGTCCATTATTGAAACCTCTAAATCGGTGAAATTTTTGGGAACAACGTTTGACAGTAATTTTACATGGGAGAAACAAATTGATGGTGTCTGTAAAAAAATTGATCAATGTTATTATTTATTGACCGTACTCAAATCCATGTTAGACAGAAACACTCTCTTGAACGTATACTATGCTTATGCTTACTCTGCTATCACCTACAGTGTCATAATCTGGGGTCAGGGACGTGATGTGCAAGGAGTTTTTGTTTTACAGAAACGAATTCTGAGGTTAATTTTCAATCTACCCTAAAGATTTTCATGTCGCGAAACTTTCAAACGCCATAAAATCTTAACAGTCTCTTCAATATATTTACTAAAATTGCTCAGTTACATCTACATCAATAAAGATAAACTAATGAGAAACAGTGACATTAACAATTACAATACAAGACACAAAAACAATTTTGTTTCAGAAAGAAGAAATCATTCCTTAAGTCAAAAAGTTCCCATTAATAATTAATGCCACAATTATTGTGGCATTTGATATTATAATAAACTTCCGGCTATCATTAAGGATAGTGAATTGTATAGTATATTCAAGAGACAATTAAAGAAGATCCTTCATGACGAATGTTTTTACAATTTGAAAGAGTTTGAAAGTTACGTTGGTAACAATTAGGAAATGCACTCTTCTAGCAATATTTAAATGCTATTTTTATTATTTACTGTGTATTGTTTTTATTATTAGGTATGTATTATGTATTTATACGTCTGTATAATTTATGTAAGTAACCACTCCCATTTATATATTTATTTATTTCGACAATGTCTCATCTATTGTATAATAGAAAATCAGGCAAGAAAGAATCTATCTATCTATCTTTGGAAAATATTTGGAGGTCCTTGAAAATACCGGAATATTGGGGAAATCACTCGATCTTCTCCAGGATTACTTGAATGGAAGAGAACAAAGGGTTCGTATCGATAATCACCCAAGTACACCAAGAAATGTTGAAATAGTCTACCTCAAGGTACCGTACTTGATCTTTATAATTGTGATTTATTTTCATAATGAGCTCTGCAAACGATACATCTATTTTACATACTGTATATTTTATATACATAGGATGATCTCGAGAAGATAACAGAAAAAGATCTCATGAAAATTGTTGATATGTTTCAGCGTAAAAAACTCACAATCAACTTCGAAAAGTCTAACTTTATGTCGTTTACTGGTTTCAAAAATGAACTCCCAAATTTCCATGTATGTAAATTTGAAACTTGGAAAAACTAGTTGATTAACAAAGCATATGTAATAAAATAATTACAGAAAACATTTTTTTTCCATGTATTTTCGTTTATTCAAGTGCCTAAAAGGTAAGTGATTTTTTTTTATTACTTAATATTGATATTTAATGGGTTAAAATTATTTTTATTGTTCAAGGTTCCGATTGAGTCAGCGTACGCGGGACTCACATCGCCCGCTTTTAGCGCTATTTTTGCCTCTAATTTAAAATTCTAAATATTGGTTGTAGAGTTCCGTGAGGAAATTTTCACTATCAGGATATTTTTTCTACTTTTGGAAATCTTTAATAGTTACCGAGATATTTGCAAAAAAACAAACTCCCCCTTTTTTTACTAAATTTTTTATAACTTTTGCAATTTTTGCCGGCGCACCTTCAAATTTTTCAAAAAGTTTCTAGAGGTAATTCCGAATCGAATGGGTCCTAGATCATAATTTACCCAAAATATTTCTAGTAGACTAGACTAAATGTGTTTCTAGTTATTTACAAATGAGATCCAAAGTATAGTGCAACTAATGTAAAGATTTTGTGTGAATAAACTCAGCATTATTATAAATTTTTCTTCAGGATTTCTCGATATCGCAAAACATTTCTTATATTTCAGGCGAATCCAAAATTGACAGCATCCTTTGAATCCTATACGCTAGAAAGTTCACTGTCAGGTACCCATGCACAGATTCTACAATATTAACTTCGCCGATGCTTTCTATCACAGAATCAAAAATCCCTTCCTACTAAAAACAGGGAACAAGGACTAATGAACACAATTTCTATTTAGATATATCCGGGTGAATGTTACAGAACACACTCTCCCATTATTCTCATTACTCTCTCATTCTCATTTCAGGGTCAACACTTCCGATATTGTTATTATTCAGAGTCATGCATGCATTATTTGTCGACATACACCTACATTGACCATTAGCAGGAGATGGATATTTCGTGTGAACATTAGCAAGTTTGAACCATCAGTCTCACTATTTCACTGTGTTAAAATCTTCAACTACTTTGATATTCAGTACAAAATAAATAATTGATAACTTGAAATATTCACATCTGCTGATACAGTGCCAGAGTAGGTACAGAGACCTCCTCTGTGCCTCTTTCAGGCAACATCAACACTGGGTAATTGAACCTTATTCCAAGACAAATGATGAAACTTGATCAGAGTAGTAGATAATGTGACAGTTATATAGTCTGTCCATATAGTAACCCCCTCTCATCTTTTGAACGGATTATATTTTTTTTTGGTCAAATGTTGAATCAATAACTGCTCTTCAGCAACAATAAAAAATTTCTATTTCTGTATCTATATCTATTCTTTCAAATACCAAGGAAGGTAAAGTGATATCCGACTCGATACGTCTCTTAATTCTCCACACGACAAAAGCTGTTCATAGTTTTAGAACTGACATATCAGGATACTTACGAATAGTTGGCTATTAACGAGCTATAGCAAAATCATAAAATCTTCCTTGGTATCAACAAAATCTCTCTATTTCCACATAGAAATAAACATTGTTCTTTATTCAGGATGATTCTCTTAGTTTTGCTGAGATTCATTGAAGCGAGATATCACTCTTCCTGCCTCTTTATTTCGAGGGACAGGATACGTTCGTAGATATCAAAGACAATTTGATGATCTCACTAGAGCTCATTAATACCCATTTATTCGAAATGATCCTTTATTTTTTTTTGTTCTCTCATCCAACCGCAGCAATCATGAGTAGTCTTCTTTGAGATACATGTGCGCGCTAGAGCGGAGAATGAAGAGTGAATTTCGATATTTTGTGTGTTTTTCTCGCCCTTGATAGTTCTATCAAGGAACTGTTTCTTTGACACTTTTGTGATTTTAGGGCTGTGTCCCGAGGAAATAATTATACTACAGGACCACATCAAAGGAGTTACCAGACTTATTAGAATATCTATGGACGATGCTAATAATGTCTTACAAATTTGAGTATTCAGTAGTTTCGACAGCAATATTTAGTTCAGTTACAAAACTATCAACGTTTTGATTTTTCTTCTGACCTATAGAATCGAATATACACCTCTCCGTCATGAACAGATCATATCTTTGTTCAAATTTTTCTTCCAATTTTCAGCTAGGTTACCCTGAATTCACAGGGGCTCGGGTGGTTTGAATAACGATTCCATTGTTCTCTGAGATTCAATTACACACTTCAGGGTTCATTTCAATTTACCTGACACCATGTAACATTGATAGACAACGATTATTGTTTGATCCTTTCATTAGCAACGATCCTATTCAAATGAGTTACATGTGTTCTCCATTACATGTGTACATCCATGTCGATAATTATTGTATCCATGAAGTATGAAGGTCAGTGTTGCCAACTACCACTAAATACAATGTAACCAATAACTAAACATATGATACGAGGATGTATTGATATCCAGTTAGCCTAGACCAGTTCCCTGCATAAACAAAATATTGCGTTACCATAGCAACGAACAATAACTTATGTGTAAGTGTAAGTGTAAAGTTTGACATCGAAAAAGTGAGCCAGAGTTACACAATAAATTAAAAGAAAAAATATGTCCACCATCAACTACCTGTATTTAAAAGGGTTAAGAGGTAAGCAGATTTATGCGACTGTGACTGTGAAAAATTGGACTGCAAGCTTCAAAAGATGTAAATTTTCCATTGAAGATGATGACCGATCGGGAAGGTCAGTTTCTGTGTCGGTCCCCGAAAATATCGATGCAGTTCATGACATGATTTTAACAGACCGTCGAATTGGGCTGAAACAGATATCTGAAGCACTGAATATTTCATACGAACGCGTTCATCATATAGTTCACGTCAATTTGGACATGAGAAAAATTGCTGCAAAATGGATCCCCAAAAGCGTGCAAGGGTAGTAGCATCGCGTTCGATCTGTGCTCGATTTGAAAACGATGTAGACTTCTTGATCCGAATTGTTACTATGGATGAGAGTTGGGTACATTTCTACCATCCAGAAACGAAGCAACAATTGATGGAATGGCGACACTCCGGTTCTCCAAGACCTAAGAAGTTTCGTGTCCAAAAATCTGCTGGAAAAGTTCTTGCTTCATTTTTTTGGATTGCCATGGAATAATCATGATTGAATTTTTTGGATAAGGGTAGAACAATCACTGGAGATTACTATTCGACATTACTGACCACTGTACGGGAAAAAATTTAAGAGAAAAGTCGCGGAAAGCTATCCAAAGGTGTTTTGTTTTTGCAGGACAACACACAAATCTCATGTTGCCATGCAAAAAATTCGTGATTTAGGGTTTGAATTACTAGAACTCCTCTTTCCTCAACTGAAAAAAATAATTTAAAGGTCGTAAATTTTCTTCCAACGAGGGGTAATAAAAGCTGTGGAGGTCTGGTTTGCAGAGCAAGGATAAACATTTTTTTTGAAAGGTCTAGAGACGTTGCAGGTTCGCTGTAATGAATGTATCCAATTAAGAGGAGAATATGTTGAGTAATAAAATATTTCGACATTGAAAGTTTGTTTTGTTCTGTAGTAAGAAAAGAATTTTTCAATATATCTTCGTACATCATGTATTACGTGGATCAAGATATCCAACACAGCAACAACTCACTTCATTAACTACAGATTAACTAGATGGCCGAAAACGTTTACGTTTTCGAAGATCGACCCGCATCTGAAGTGAACTATTCAATCACCATCCACCCCGACGAGAAAATAAAAACATGGAGTGAGTAAAAGCAAGCTGAAAAGCTTCCCAGCTGCGAGTGTGTATAGAAAGCAGCTCGAGTATTTTGAAAAGCTCGGAGCAGTTAGCGGCAGAAGTGCCCGGGGCGTGAAACAAATGCAGAATCGACGACTTCCGAAGTTTGGAATGGGGAAAAGTTCCAAATAGTTTCTCTATGTCGGACACGTCTCTGCCATTATTACAATGTTGTATTCGGGGTTTTGATTTCAGGCCAATGAGATGACATACTCGTGTAATTCAATGAGAACCACCTGATTGAATGCCGGTCTACTTCCTGCGTATTAATGTTTATTGATTTGCGAAAACTACCAAAAGATTTGATGGTTTCTATACCGAGTGTCCGCGGAAGATGGCTCGCCCTATAACTTTTTAGTTTTTGAATATAATGAAATGAAATTCAGAGGTAAGCAGATTTACGAAGATATGATTAATACTCTTGGTGATCAATGTCCTTCGTATGCGACCGTGAAAAATTGGACTGCAAGCTTCAAAAGAGGTAAATTTTCCATTGAAGGTGATGACCGATCGGGAGGGACAGTTTCTGTGTCAGTCCCCGAAAATATCGATGCAGTTCATGACATGATTTTAACAGATCGTCGGATTGGGCTAAAACACTCAAAACTGCGTAATTTGCCGAATAACTCAAGTTCATGCAATTTCCGGTTTCACCGAAAGCGATTTTTAAATGGGACAGCCAATATATTTTCACTTCTTTTGTCTCCACATGACAGTCCGAATATAACCAGTATTATTTGTCACTTTTTGTTACCAATTTTTTTTTCAATTTTGAATTTAATTTTTTAATCTAGAGTGCTATGGATACGTACGTTCAAATCATTAATTACAGCCCCAAAATTTTGGGAAATATACCACTTCACTGTTTACGGACAAAATGTATGTACTGAAATTTAAATTCAAAATTGAAATCACAATTTTTTTTTGAAATAGTAACATGGTGGCTTGGCGGGTCAGTAAAAAAGACCATTTTATTACGATTCGTTTTATAACTATTCGATTAAAATAGAATTCGGTTACAAAAAGTGACAAGTATTACGGTTGTATTCAATAAATAATACGGAGAAAAACGAAGTGCAAATATACCGGGCGTCCTATTTGAAAATCGAAAGCTTATGTCATTTCTGGTGGAACCGAAAGTTGCATGAAGCTCAGTTAATTGTAAAAAGATGCAGTTTTTTATATTAAACAAATCCTCCAAATTTAATTTTGTTATCTTGAAAAAAAAAAGTTATAGGAGCGAGCCACTTTCTGCGGACACTCGGTATATAAGGTATTGAATCAAATATACTAAATAATATGAAGTTTTGTTCAATTTCATCGGACAAGAACAAATCTCTAAAAAGGTTTTTTATGATTATTTATATTTCGGACGTCCATCATCTTAATGGTTGAAAGATTTGTATCTCTTTCAAATTTTTCACAACGTTTCAATTGCTTGAATCTGCAATCGTCTTCTGGTGAATAGTGACAAAATCAGATGCTACGCGACCTTTTATAGGTCTATAATTAAAGTGTAATTACGCGCGGTCTTGTGGCTCGCGTGGTTTCGCGCTTTTTCTCCCTCCAAAACGGTCCATGAGCGGTTTCCATACGTTTTTAATTTCCACGCTTGGTTGACTGAAGGCACCATTGGCTTTTATGTAGGTGGTTTCCATAAATTTCCGTTTGAACCAATGTTCTTCTCTATGAGGAACACTAGCTTCGTCCCAGAGAATTCGGTGGTGTTTTGTCCAGGCGTGGTCAGCAATTCCCGATTTTGATGTTTCCCCTCGTTGAGTCCACTTTTTGTGTTCGGCTATTCTTACTGATAATGGCCTCTTGGTCTCTCCGATATAGGAATCTCCACATTCACATGGAACTTTGTAAATACAGTTTATACTGGATTCTGTTGTGTTCTCTGGTTTCGTCTTGGTGAGGAAGCTTCGTAAGGTACTGCCGGATTGAAAGCAACTCTTGATGTTGTATTTATTTCCGATCCTTCTGATCTTCTCGGAGATACCCCTGATATAGGGAAGAATGAGAACGGGGTTTTGTGGTCTTTCTTCGGTTGTCTTGGTCTTTTCGAGTTGTTTCCGAACTTCTATGAGCTTCTCGGAGTATCCGTTTCGGCGTAGGTCCTTTTTGATGTGGTTTTTTATAATTAGACATGCAAGCATAGATTTGTGGGGCCTTACAAAGCTCTTAATAAAAAAAATACATCAATTGTAAGACCTCATTTTTATCATAGTAAAGTGGTTGATAGGTTCCTGTATGTTCATTTGAATGTGAAATATTGGCATTAGAACGAAAGAGTTCAATCTGACCTTTTGTCATCATGTTGTTGTAACAGGCCCGGTTTCAGTAAAATATTATGGTACTTGTGAAGATTAACAAACGTTAATTCTGAATCTCGGAGAATAAGGTTGGAAACCTCATTATACTTATACCTGTTATTTGTATTTAGCCAATTTGAATACACATACATACATAGGTAGTTTAGTGATATTTTTTTAGTTTGAATTTGTTGGACATGGAATTTACTTCACTGTTCTGCAACTATAACATTATAATAACTTGGCAGTTATGTGTGTGTGTTTGAAATGTATGCTATTTAAGAGGAATTCGTGATTGTGAAACCGATGATACCAGAAGAAAGTGTTTGAAAGTAGCAACGAAAACTATAATCCGTCAGATACAAAAAATTAGACTACTCCAGCAAAAGAATAGAAGAATGCAATCACAATTTTTAATTTGTTTCAAGCTGGACAGACGATTTACAATAAGCAAGTCATCGCTCCACCCTGTGAGCAAATCAAGACTACATCAAAATAGAGCTGTTGTTTGGTATGTCTGCAGAGATGTCTTCAGAGATACATGTCGACCTCTATTTAACTCATAAACTTTAATGACTCTCACCTGTTTGATGTTCACGAAAGAGAAGTAAAATAATAGCTACTTGAGTAATTCTCATTTTCGTACCAGGCAGAATTGTAATATCGATCGCTCCCTGAGCCTAACTCTACATAAGTAGAGACATTACTTTTTGACAACTCTAAAACACTTTTTGATTATCTACCCCAGGATATCAATAATCTAATTTCAGGAAAAAAACATAAGAAAAATAGTCAAAGAGCTATTAAGACTTTTACTACACTTTGGATGAGTATTTCAAGATACACTTTCAACATAAATTTTAATGTAATCTGTTATGTGTATTATAGTTTATGTGTAAATTATTATATGTAAGTATTATAGTTTATGTGTAAATTAGTATGTGTATTATAATGCATGTATATCATATACGACACTAAGGTAAACACGATTAAATTTCCACAGATTTATTGTCTTCGCGACATGTTTCGATACACTGTATCTTTTTCAAGCGAATGTAATACATTAAATTATTCTACCTTGAACATTACTTAAATACCCTTCTTAACAATTGAGGTAATTAGGAGCTACCTATGATAAAAATAAAATTGACAATACAATGTAGGTAGATACCTGGAAATCTCAAAACATATCTACTACTTAATTAGTTGAAAAGGTTCAACAAAGGGGAACTATTAAGGTCCAATTGATCATTTAGTAAACAATTCGAATTTTTCAATTTATTAATTTCCAAGAATTCTAAATAATTAAGTCTAATACCTTTATTTTCAACATGAAGGATTTCAAAGCTTTCATCGAAGTCATGGTCTTCTTCCAAAATATGATTGGCATATGTTGAATGTGTTTTATTATTTACATAATTCATACGGTGCTCACGTACACGGCTTTTGAATGGTCTACCAGTCTGGCCTACATATACTTTGGAACAAGAACCACAATTCAATTTATAAACTCCTGATTTTTTAGATTTTTGTGTTTTATCTTTATTATTTTTAATAAACCTTCCCAACGTGTTATCTGTTCTGAATGCTACTCTTAAATTTTGTTTTTTCAAAAATGACGCTATTTTTTCTGAAACGGTCCCTGAATAAGTTAATGTTTTGTAATTATTGTCAAGGTTCCTCATAGTGGGGTACACTTCTTGGATAGCCTTTCTATGTAATTTTTTAGCAAGAATATTCTCTATTAATTTGACTTGATATCCATTGTTAACTGCTATCTGTTTTATGATATTTAATTCTTTGCAGAAGTTTTCTTCAGAAAGAGGAATATTAACTAATCTATGTATCATACTATGGTATGCTGATATTTTATGTATATATGGATGTATCGAATTATTATGAATGGTGATGTCAGTATGGGAAGGTTTATGAAAAATAGAAAAATGGTGTTTGTTGTTGGTTTTACCTATTGTCAGATCTAAAAAATTTAATGATTTTTCTACTTCTATTTCTATTGTGAATTTAATGTTTGGGTGAATAGTGTTAATATATTTATGAAAGGTGTCTAACTGTCTGTTGGTACCTTTAAAACAAACTATAATGTCATCCACATATCTGTACCAATACAAAAACTGTTGCGAGAGTGGGTGCTTGTGGATTATTCCTTCAAGGTTGTCCATGAAGATATCTGCCAGTAGCGGACTCAGCGGATTTCCCATGATCAAGCCTTCAGATGAAGAATATATTTTATTGTCAAATTGAAAGTAATTTTGTTCAAGACATATCGACAAAAGGTCTAATATCTCTTGTTTAATAACTGGGTTGACATGATTTCTATCTAGTAAACCTTCAACCAAGACTATGGTATCTTGAGGAGGTATACTAGGGAAAAGATTTTGAACGTCAAAAGAAATTAATTTCGCGTTATCTGGAACAGAAATATCCTGGATTTTATTTATCAAATCATAAGAATTTTTAAGGCTGAATTTCGGTACAAATTTAGAATAGTTTGTTATTAAATGTATTAACTTTCTTGATAACTTAACTGATGGTGCTGTTACGAATGATACTACTGGCCGGACAGGGTAGTTTTGTTTATGCAATTTTAACAGAGAATATAATTTCGGAGTTTGTGGATTCATAAGAGTTAGTCTGAATTTCTCGGCTTCATTAAAAATTGATTTAGAGTTTCTCAAGAATTCTTTGATTTGTAGTTGGTACACATAAGTGGGGTCACGTTTAAGTACTGTAAATTTACCGGAATCTAAAAAATCAAGAGTTTTTTTAACATAATCATTCCTATTGATTGCAATTACTGTATTACCTTTATCTGCTCTTGTAAAGGTTATTTTTCATAAACCTTCCCATACTGACATCACCATTCATAATAATTCGATACATCCATATATACATAAAATATCAGCATACCATAGTATGATACATAGATTAGTTAATATTCCTCTTTCTGAAGAAAACTTCTGCAAAGAATTAAATATCATAAAACAGATAGCAGTTAACAATGGATATCAAGTCAAATTAATAGAGAATATTCTTGCTAAAAAATTACATAGAAAGGCTATCCAAGAAGTGTACCCCACTATGAGGAACCTTGACAATAATTACAAAACATTAACTTATTCAGGGACCGTTTCAGAAAAAATAGCGTCATTTTTGAAAAAACAAAATTTAAGAGTAGCATTCAGAACAGATAACACGTTGGGAAGGTTTATTAAAAATAATAAAGATAAAACACAAAAATCTAAAAAATCAGGAGTTTATAAATTGAATTGTGGTTCTTGTTCCAAAGTATATGTAGGCCAGACTGGTAGACCATTCAAAAGCCGTGTACGTGAGCACCGTATGAATTATGTAAATAATAAAACACATTCAACATATGCCAATCATATTTTGGAAGAAGACCATGACTTCGATGAAAGCTTTGAAATCCTTCATGTTGAAAATAAAGGTATTAGACTTAATTATTTAGAATTGTTTACTAAATGATCAATTGGACCTTAATAGTTCCCCTTTGTTGAACCTTTTCAACTAATTAAGTAGTAGATATGTTTTGAGATTTCCAGGTATCTACCTACATTGTATTGTCAATTTTATTTTTATCATAGGTAGCTCCTAATTACCTCAATTGTTAAGAAGGGTATTTAAGTAATGTTCAAGGTAGAATAATTTAATGTATTACATTCGCTTGAAAAAGATACAGTGTATCGAAACATGTCGCGAAGACAATAAATCTGTGGAAATTTAATCGTGTTTACCTTAGTGTCATATACTATGAATTTCCATCAAGTAAAGGCCACGTCAATCCAAAATATATCATATACAGTGCGGCTTTTTTTTGTCCCCCCCTGGTAACTTTTGAACGGTTCGACGTAGAAACATGAATAAAAACCGTTTGGAGGGTTTCACAGATACTACTCTTTGAAATAAAAAATATAGTGATTGCTTAAGAGGGGGCGCGGGGGGGCACATCAACTCAAATTTTTTAAATGGCATGGAGGGTCAAGTGTCACATGGTTGAAAAGAGAATTCAATTCTCTTTACAACCATTTAATTTTTTTTAAATTTAGTTGAAATATTTTTCACAATCCAAATTCGAAATACGAGGGCTGTTTGGTAACTCCGTGACTATTTGAATAAAGAAAAAAAAAATTGGCAAATAAGCGTTTTATTTTTCAACATAATCTCCTTTTAGATCAATACATTTAGTCCAGCGTTTTTCCAGTTTTTTTATTCCTTCCAAATAATAGGTTTTCTCAAGGCCCTCATAATAGGCGTTTGTTTCGGTTATAACCTCTTCATTCGACCCAAATCTCTTACCACCCAGCCATTTTTTCAGGTTTGGGAAAAGAAAATAGTCGCAAGGGGCTAAATCTGGAGAATATGCTGGATGGGGTAGTAGTTCGTAGCCCAATTTATGAATTTTTACCATAGTGACTACACACGTGTGCACTCGTGCATTGTCTTGATGAAGCAGCACTTTTTTTTTCGCTAAATGTGGTCGTTTTTGCCTCAAATCAATATCGAATCTGTCTAAAAGCTCTGAATAATATTCGCCGTTGATCGTTCTACCCTTGTCTAAGTAATCTATATGAATGACACCGCGTGCATCCCAAAAAACTGTGGCCATAACCTTGTTGGCTGACAGACGCACCTTAGCTTTCTTTGGTGCACGTTCACCAGTTGACACCCACTGTTTTGATTGTTCCTTGGTCTCTGGGGTATTGTGATGGATCCATGTTTCGTCTACGGTTATATAACGGCGTAAAAACTCGCCCGGATTGCGATTGAACTTTGCCAAACACTCCTTTGAAGTGGTCACACGGTTGTGCTTGTGGTCGAGTGTGAGCAATCGCGGCACCCATCTCGCGGATAGCTTCTTCATGTCCAAATATTCATGTAAAATGTGATGTACTCGCTCAGTTGAGATGCCTACAGCCTCAGCTACCTCACGTACTTTTATTCTCCGATCGTCCAATATCATTCCATGGATTTTATCGACGATTTCTGGCGTGATGACCTCTTTTGGGCGACCTGAACGTACGGCGTCACTTGTGCTGGTACGACCACAACGGAACTCAGTAAACCACTTCTTAACCATTGAATTTGATGGTGCAGAGTTCCCATAGTATTTATCAAGTCTTTCCTTGGTTTCAGTTATGGTTTTTTTACGCAAAAAATAATGCTTAATCAACACACGAAATTCACTTTTTTCCATTTTTGTTAAAATTCACGAGGTTGTCTGCTTCTAATTGCTGTCAAACACAAACCAAATGTCGCAGCTTGCTCAAAATTTGACAGTAGTCTATTGAAAGATGGTGGTTGACAGCAGCAGTGTTGCATTTAAAGTTACTGCGCGGGAAATTTAAAAAGTCACGGACTTACCAAACAAGCCTCGTATCAAAAATAAATGCGGATCTGAAAACTACTCATACCTCGATAAATTTGAACGGTTTGTTGTGGAATAATGAAACCAAAAATATATTGAAGGGTATTACCGATACTACTTTTTGAGAGAAGAAACATTGAAATTACTCGACAGATGGCGCGAGGGACAGATCAACTTGAAAATTTCGAAAGGCATATGGATCGATATTGAGAAAAAATTTCTCAACAAAATTCTAAAATATTCAGATGGTTGTGAAGAGAATTAAATTCTCTTTTCAACGATGTGACACTTTACCCCCATGCCATTTAAATTTTTGAGTTGATGTGCCCCCGCGCCCCCTTTCGAGCAATCACCATACTTTTTGTTTCAAAAAGTAATATCGGTGAAACCCTCCGAACGGTTTTTTATTCATGTTTCTACGTCGAACCGTTCAAAAGTTAACAGGGGGGGGATTAAATAAAGTCGCACTGTATATAGTGTATAGTTTACTGATGTGATTCAACAATTTGAATATATTTACTTTTTTACTTCAGCACTTTCATTTATTTTTTCAGTATTTATGACCTTATTCTATGCTTCGTCAGCAAGAATCTAATTTTTTGCTCAATAAAGTATTTTTGATTGACATCTTGACAACACACGTGCTTTCCAACCAGGCATGTTGTCGTCTAGAGATAAAAATATAAAATGAAAAAATATTATCCGAACGCCGCCACTGGTTCTATTCTTACATCCGAATATCATAACAATAACAAATCTCCCCCTCCGAACTCGGAGGTTACCCCTCACCCACAAACTATCACAAAGGATAGTAATATGCAACTTTCATAACAACGTGTGCTGTTTATACAGTGCGGTCCAAAGGTATGGAATAAATTCATTTTTAGCGTTATTATGTATTTTATGAAAAAATCCTGAAACAGGTCAATTTTTATTGGCAATTTGACAATTTACAGTATGAAAATATTACCCCCTTCTTGCACCCCCTCTGAATTATGAGCACCCCCTCAAAAATTTTAAATGAGAAGGGGGGTCGTGTGGCATCTTGTTCGAAAGGGATTTTCATTATCTGTTCAGCAATACTAAGTTTTTCATATTTGGTGCAACCATAACGAAGAACATTTTTTATTAAAATTTAAAAATATTGACACTGTAAATTATGTATCCGTTGAAACAACCTGAAACAGGAGAAAGGGGGTTGTGTTGCACCTTTTTCAAAAGGGATTTTCATTCTCTGTTCAGCAATACTGAGAAAATTTATTCTGAATATGTAAAATGTTGATAGACTGAAGGAAATAATGTAACATAATGTTTAGGAAGTATATTTCAATTTGTTTTACAGTTAAATTAAATATTCAAAATGACCACCATTCACTTCTTGACAATAAGCAAGGCGATCTTGGAATTCTCGTAGAACATTTTGTAGGACCTCAGGGGTTATGTTGTTAATTTCTTCCGATATCCTAGTTTTTAAATCTGCAATATTGTCTGGTCTATTGAAATATACTTTTGATTTTAAATAACCCCATAAAAAGTAATCGAGAGGAGTCAAATCGGGGGATCTAGGCGGCCATTCAATCGTTCCACGTCTGCCAATCCACCTATTGGGAAAAACTTCTGTCAAATAATCTCGAACAATACGTGTGTAATGCGGTGGAGCTCCGTCTTGTTGATACCAAATTGATCTATCTATTCCATTTGGATCATTAACATCGGGAAAAAGTCTTTTTAATGTAGGCACTAAAAAGTTCATCAAAAAACCTAGATAAACCTCACCATTAATTGTGCCTTCAAAAAAATAGGGGCCAATAATTTTGTTTTTAATGATACCAGCCCAAACGTTCACTTTTTTGGGATATTGTGTGTGAGCCTCACACATCCAATGAGGATTTTCTCTGCTCCAATATCTACAGTTTTGTCTATTAACCGTTCCATTTAAATAAAAAGTAGCTTCATCAGAAAACACAATTTTGTTTATGAACTGCAAATCTGCTTCGATTCTATCCATCATCAGTTCACAGAATTGTTGCCTTCTATCAGGGTCATCCTCATTTACAACATAACCCCTGAGGTCCTACAAAATGTTCTACGAGAATTCCAAGATCGCCTTGCTTATTGTCAAGAAGTGAATGGTGGTCATTTTGAATATTTAATTTAACTGTAAAACAAATTGAAATATACTTCCTAAACATTATGTTACATTATTTCCTTCAGTCTATCAACATTTTACATATTCAGAATAAATTTTCTCAGTATTGCTGAACAGAGAATGAAAATCCCTTTTGAAAAAGGTGCAACACAACCCCCTTTCTCATTCAAATTTTTTGAGGGGGTACTCATAATTCAGAAGGGGTGCAAGAAGGGGGTGATATTTTCATACTATGCATTGTCAAATTGAGAATAGAAATCGACCTGTTTCAGGTTGTTTCAACGGATACATAATTTACAGTGTCAATATTTTTAAATTTTAATAAAAAATTTTCTTCGTTATGGTTGCACCAAATATGAAAAACTTAGTATTGCTGAACAGATAATGAAAATCCCTTTCGAACAAGATGCCACACGACCCCCCTTCTCATTTAAAATTTTTGAGGGGGTGCTCATAATTCAGAGGGGGTGCAAGAAGGGGGTATTATTTTCATACTGTAAATTGTCAAATTGCCAATAAAAATTGACCTGTTTCAGGATTTTTTCATAAAATACATAATAACGCTAAAAATGAATTTATTCCATACCTTTGGACCGCACTGTATAGAAATGGCACCTCTATATCTTGTATTGCTCGTGGAAAACAAGCTACCATTCGTAATGTCCCACCACACCTAATTCGCTTCAATGCACTGATTGGGTGATTTTTGCAAGAACTGAAATGTGGCTATTGCTGTTAATTGAATGCAACCCACTAATGCAACTGACAGCAGCCGATTTTCTTAAATCATACTCCGCTAAAAATGAACGTTTCTAACAATCCCAAACGCAAACAGTGAAAATGAAAATTATACTATGTCTGGGATTAAATGGAAAGTCGAGTAAACTGAACCGTTAGTCCCAGCTGATGTAATTAAGGCCTTTTCGAAGAACGGATGCTGTGATTTTTCATGGTATAATTACTATCATTTTCTGTGAAATTGCTAGAGAAAACAATCTCTCAGACTTCCAATTTTTAATTGGTTCAAGTGATAGCTTGATTGTAATCTATTAATCCAGATCTGAACTAACGGTACAGTATTGTGTATCGTATCGATTTCAAACAAGGACAGGATTCCATAGGACGTTCGATTCTAGGTAGGAGCTGTAATGGAAATTGAAATTTGAATCCACCTTTTCACTAGATTTCTTTTCAATATATTGGATTTTTTTGAATTACTGGAGTTATTTCAACAATGCGAGGGTCCATTTTATTTATACTTTTCATTTGAATATTGAGGAAAAAAAGACCTAATTCGAAAATATCACAAAACAGAATTTTGAATAAGACAGGGACGCAGATTTTTTTAGTGGAGTAACACTTGTACCTCAATGTTTACCAGTATGCCTACCAGGCTGGTAAATCAACAGAACTTGCCCTCAATAACCTTGTCTCAGCAAAAAGCGACGCTCTGGAACACGAGGAGGTAGCAGTCGCTGCATTCTTGGACATAGAAGGAGCATTCAACAATGCCTTACTTCCTATATGAGGCCATTGTCTCTAGAGAGATTGAACCGATACTATGTTACTAGATAAGAACTATGCTTCAAAACAGAAATATAACGACCTCTCTACAGGAGGAAACTGTCAGCTTCAAGCCAGCCAGGGCTGTCCCCAGGGCCATTCTCTCGCTTTGGAAGGTTGATCTGCAAGCATATGCTGACCATCTGGTCCTAGTAATAAACGATAAATCCCAAGAGACGATCTCCTACGTCCTTCAGGATATATTGGAAACCATATATAAATGGTGTGAGAGGGAGGAAATGTCCATTAACCCCCACAAAATGGTCATAGTACCATTCACCGTGACCGTCATACGTCCAATGATGACGTATGGCTCTATAGTCTGGTAGAGCAAGGGTCATAAAAAATGGCATTTGCTAAACTTAACGGACTACACAGACAAGCGTGCCTGGCGATTACTGGAAGCATTCGCTCCACGCCAACGGCAGCAATGGAAGCCCTCCTTGGATTACTTCCTCTCCACATAGTTCTGGAGAGAGAGGCAAGATAGGCAACATACAGACTCTTCCAAGCGGCCATTAGTCTACCGCAGGCATGTGTCATGAAAGGCAGCAGCATGCTGGAGGGCATAATAGCTCACAACATTCTAGAAATGCCCTCAGACATCATGCCTAAAACTATCAACCTTTACACGTCCTACACTGTGATCTTTCCCGAAAGAGAAGACTGGGTCCTGAGTGAAACCAACATATGAAGGACAAATGAACGTTGGTTCACCGATGGTTCCAAAACTCTGGAAGGCGTCGGCGCTGGAATATATGGGGTGAACCTAGTAGTGAAATGATCATTCAGTTTGGGTAAACTAGCTACGATATTTCAGGCAGAGTTATATGCTATTGAAATGTGTGCCAGGGAGCTGGAAAATCGACATCACACACGAAAAACAATAAAAATATTTTCAGATAGTCAAGCAGCACTTAAAACGCTTGAATCAGATTTCTTTGAATCTAGGGCAGTATGGAACTGCAGAGACTCCTCAAACCAACTGGCGCAACGCAACAACGTTACCCTAGTCTGGATACTGGGTCACACAGGCCTAGAAGGAAACGAAAAAGCGGACACCCTAGCGAAAGGGAGTGCCGAAACAACGTTCACTGGACTAGAAACGGTAATCGGTTTAGCATACAGCACTGTCAAGAATGTTATAACAGCTTGGGCAGACAATGAAAGACTCTAGTACTGGCGTAGTCTACCGGGCCTAGCCCATTCCAAAACATTTATTGCTTGTACAAGGAAAAAACAGGACTTTGACAAACTGCAAGAACTCAGTAGAGCGCATCTCAGAGTTATAGTAAGTTTACTTACTGGCCACTGCAAACTCAAACATCACATGCATAAAATCGGACTTGCACAAGATGCAGAGTGCTGGCTATGCGTGGAGGATGATGAAACGGCTAAACACATTCTGTGTACATGCCATGCAGCGGCCAGAACCAGATTCTCAATATTTGGCGATACGACAGTAAGGCCAGAAAACCTGGTGAATTGTTCTCCCAATGCATTCCTCAATTTTGTCAAGAGATTAGATATACTGGGAGAAATATAACCATAGGGTGAGCCACAATAGGCCATTGGCCGCAGTGAAGGGCCTGATATGGGCCCACTCACGTTCAACCTAACCTAACCCCTTGCACGGTTCGAGTCAACGATACTCCTGGCGAAATCGAATAAAAACCAAATCGTCTGTCCGCCGTCCATAGCTTTTCTTTGAAACTACAGGACCAAATATTATAAAATTCGGCCCAAACATCACATGTCATTCAATTTGTTTTTAAATGGCGGACGATTGAAGAGTTCAAATGTCTTAAATGTCGGCTATTTTGGATTTTTCTGCCGAATGTTTCAAAATTCCAGAGGGTTTCTATGCTAATTTTAATAGTATACCCTAGGGTTACTTCATATTAAATTTGATGCTTTTATCTGCCAGGTTTTTCAACGGTATTCGTAAGATACAGCTCTATGCGACCTGACTACATTCATCTGACTGGGGTGACAACATGCAAACTAGTTTGAAGTTTGTTTGCCTGCAGCACTAGTATGATTGACCTGTTTCTAGGGAGGTGTTTCCTAAAACTTATAGCCACTAGCAATTCAAGAAAATCACGAATATGTTTTACTTTGTTTCTAGAACAGTACAAGTTTTTTTTGTGGGAACCTTAAGATATCCTTTCATAACATTACAAACATATCCTAAACTCATGTGATAAAATGAATATTCACACGACACCCCGATGAACACATCAATATTCAGTAGGACTTTGCACGTAAATGTCGTGAATAATGGCAGTAAACCTGGAGGACAGCGAGAGCTCTATCATAATTATATTGAGCGAGCAAAAATTCCACTGAATTCAATATTCGAAAGGACATTCAAGTCTGAAAAGGTTTTAAATTACTCGGTCACAGGATCGTTTTAATTGGTCAAAAACCAGCAGTTGGACATGGAATGCAAATTTGATAGGTACTACATTAACATAGGAATGATTGTTTCCTGGGAAAAGATCAGTGGCGTGGCAAAATGCATATGGAAGTGGGTTTCAGACAAATATGGCTAGATCGTCACAATGTAGGAAAGGCCCTCGGCTGGCGCCATCGGGCCATTATCACGCCTCAGGCCATAAACGCCTACTTTACGCCCTTAATACATGAATAACCATTATTGCCTGAGGCGAGCATAACGCCTACTTTACGCACGTGATATATAAATAACTATTATGGAAGCGGTAGATAATCAGTATTAGTTTGAGTGTGATTCTATAAACGTACTGTCGTTGAGTCTCTTTTCTGTCTCAGAATCCTACCCATCACTAAGCGAGGCCAGTTTAAATCTATGATTTGTTTCATTTTCTCAGTTTTTTTTCAATTAGGTGTTGTTTAATCAGCATATATCACCTGATGCTCTTACGAAATTGAGTAGGCACGGCCTTTGAGAATGTTGTAAGAGTGTCAGTCCAACAAGCAATGGGAATCCATGGTAGGTATAGTGTGACCCTCAAATTTTTGCAGAAGTAACAGCAAATCCAAATTAGTTTTCGTAGTTTGGATTTTATAATCTTTTTCCGTTAGAATTCGAATCATCAAGTCGGTTAGGGTTGGGTTTGAACGTGAGTGGGTCCGTATCAGGCCCTCCATAGCGGCCAATGGCTCAACCTATGGTTATATTTCCCCCAGTATATCCAATCTCTGAACAAAATTTAAAGAACAATTTACCAGGTTTTCTGGCCTTACTGTCGCATTGCCAAATATTAAAAATCAGGTTATGGCCACTGCAGGGCATGTACACAGAATGTGCTTAGCCGTTTCATCATCCTCCATGCTTAGCCGGCACTCTGCATCTTGTGCAAGTCCGATTTTATGCGTGTGATGTTTGAGTTTGCAGTGGCCTGAAAGCAAACCTCTAATGAGTTCTAGCAGTTTGTCAGAGTTCTGTTTTTTCCTTGTACAAGCAATAAATTATTTTGGATGGGCAAGGCCCGGTAGACTACGCCAATACTCGAGTCTTTCATTGATGTCTGCCCAGGCTGTGATGACATTCTTGACAGGGCGTCCGGTATTTCGTTTTCTTCTATGCCGGTGTGCCCTGGTAAGTTAAGTTATTATTGAAAAAAGCTCATACAGGTTACCTGTACATTCATCATCAAGACACTAAAATCTAAAACGGCCATTGGAATTGATGGCATTCCAGCCTACTTCTTTAAGGCCTACTGTGACTTGTTGAAGCAACCGTTGACCTTGATCTTCAATCTTTCCCTAAGAAAAAATTGTTTTCCAAGCCTCATCAAAATTGGAAGAGTCACCCCCATACACAAAAGCGGCAATAAGAACAATGTAAGAAACTACAGGCCCATAACAGTCTTGTCAGCTCCGTTGAAGATATTTGAACGGGTAATATATACAACCGTGTATACAATCATGTGGACTCAGTTATAATCGACCAACAGCATGGTTTTATTCGTAATAGATCTTCCACTACCAGTTTGTGCGTATTTAGTAATTTCGTGACGAATGGTATGAAAAATGGCATCCAAGGCCTTCGATAGAGTTAACCATGAGGTTTTGATCTTGAAATTAAAAGCATTCGGTTTCACAAACAACATTCTTGATTTCTTGCACTGATATCTGTCAAACAGAATACAATTTGTACGGTTCAACAATGTATCTTCTTTCGAATTCACCGCTACCTCAGGCGTTCCTCAAGGATCGATTTTGGAGCCTCTCCTCTTCGTGTTATTTGTTAATGACGTCTCCCAGTATATTGAGAATTCTCAATTTCTCCTATATGCCGATGATCTCAAGCTGTTCAGAAGGATCAAAAGCGAGAAAGACTCTGTTAAGCTTCAAGATGACCTCGATTATCTATCGAATTACTTTTCAGTATCTGACTTATTTCTCAACGAAGCTAAATGCAAAATAATGAGTTTCACACGAAAGAGGTCACCCACTGTCGATGACTATTACATTAATGGCACCAGTCTGCAGAGAATCGAAGAGATGAAAGATCTTGGTATCTTTTTCTCTGGTGTGTTCAATTTCTCTAGGCATATTGAATACTTAGTGTCTGAATGTTCTAGGAAATTGAGCTTTGTTTTGAGATCCAGCCGTGAATTCAGTCACGATGCTTGTTCAACACTTTTCAATTCCATTGTTCGATCTAAGCTAGAATGTGGATGTGTTATTTGAAATCCAAAGACTTTTTTATATTCCGATATGATAGTGTTGTGAATGATCTTTGAATTGAGCTAATGGACTGTATCTTATGAAAATTGTTGATGTGGATCCTTTATTTGAATGAAAATCAAGCAGAATAATATTTTTTGACTTTTTATTTTTCAACTTGACATGAAAATTATTAACATTTTTAATTGTTTTAGTTTCTATGGAACTATCGTTTTTGGAAACTTCACAGGGTGAATGCTTCTGAAATAATATTAAATTTCATGGTTTCGACCTTAACAGATAGAAAAAATCCAAAAGCGATTACTGAAAACTCTTTCCTTCAGGAAACACAAGGTCTGGCCCTTATTTATATCTTACTCTAGCCATCTATTAGAATTTAATGTCCAACCATTGAAAGATCGACGTGAGTCCTCGGAAGTAATTTTCGTTTTTAACGTTCTTAGAACATTGAAAGCACCTGAAATTCTCCAAACCATTGATTTTATCGTACCTGACATAAGACTTAGAAGAAGAGACAATCTATTTCGTGTCTCGAACAGTTTGTCTCCTCTTCAACAGTATCTAGAGACCGTTAACGAAATGGTGAAAGACTGTGATCTGGATATATTTAATATTATAGAGGGACAACTCCTTCGAATGCTCAAATGTACCTGAATCTTCTCTGGCATATTTAATTTTATTGTTCTCAACTGATTTATGGTATTCTGAACTATATTATCTTATCTCTATCTGTAGTATTGTATTTTGTATTTTTATTGTATCTTCTACTTTATAATTGTATTTTTTAAATGTATCATTGTGTTCAATGAATTTTATGTATTAAGAAACTCTTCACAGCCGTGTAACATTTAAGTGGAAATCATTCTGTTTGTTGCTCAGTATAAATAAATTTCTATTCTATCATGTGGTCTACAAAAAAAATAAACAAACTCTTGACTATTTCAGCAACCCCAAATTTTTCAGCCTAATACAAATCTACACCACTGAATAACCATCAGTATTCAGAGGATATTCGACTGAGAACGATTGTCTCTATGGCTATGATTATTGTTGATTCCCTGCACACGCATTCCAAATCATACACACCCATAAAAGAGATATAAAACGGTTTTGATTATGCCCAAATGCTGCATGATAGTGATGTTTCGGTGGTTAAAATTGTTAAAGGGTTTTGATTTATACGATATTAATCGGGTTTTGTTGCAGAAATAGATATTGGAATTCCAATGCTGAAATCACACGGAAACAACTGTTATATGCAAAACTATGTCAGAAATGGGGCTTTATAAAATCAGCAACGCTCCTAATGCCGTTTATGATGGAATTTCAGAAATTCCAATTAAATTAGGATTATTTTCAGTCTTAACATAACAGATAATCAAATACAGTTTTCTCTTCGTAACAGGAAGGAATAGAAAATCACCGATTCAGCCTTCAAAGCGAACTGAGCAATGTTGCCAATAGGTATAATAACTTTCTACTGAACATAATTCCCAATCTGTTAGAAAAACTGGAAGCTAAGCAATTCAGTTGTAACAGCCCGAGTAGTTTACAATCAATTTTCATTAAACCAGTATCAATAAATGAAATGAAGGATTTAGGAAATAGACTGAAAAATAAGTACACTTGTGGTGACGATGATATTCTAACTAGTATGGTAAAGAAACTTGCTTCTATCGGGGATTCGGTCTGGGAAAAGAAGTATACTCTTTTTTTGTAAAATTATGTTCAGGATCAATAGCAAGCTTACTTACATAAAAAGGTGATTGGAACTATTCGAAAATTATCGGCCAATTAGTGTTCTGCCATACTTGCTGCTGCATGCTTCAAAAGAGGTAAATTTTCCATTGAAGATGATGACCGATCGGGAAGGCCAGTTTCTGTGTCAGTCTCCGAAAATATCGATGCAGTTCATGACATGATTTTAACAGACCGTCGAATTGGGCTAAAACGGATATCTGAATCACGGAATATTTCAAACGAACGCGGTCATCATATATTTCACGTCAATTTGAACATGAGAAAAATTGCTGCAAAATGGATCCCCAAATGTTTGAATGTTGACCAAAAGCGTGCAAGGGTAGTAGTATCGCGTTCGATCTGTGCTCGATTTGAAAACGATGTAGACTTCTTGAACCGAATTGTTACTATGGATGAGACTTGGGTACATTTCTACGATCCAGAAATAAAGCAACAATCGATGGAATGGCGACATTCCGGTTCTCCGAGATCTAAAAAGTTTCGTGTCCAAAAATCTGCTGGAAAAGTTCTTGCTTCAGTTTTTTTGGATTGCAATGGAGTAATCATGATTGATTTTTTGGATAAGGGTAGAACAATAACTGGAGATTACTATTCGACTCTACAGGAAAAAATTAAAGAGAAAAGACACGGAAAGCTATCCAACGGTGTTTTGTTTTTGCAGGACAACGCCCCTGCACACAAATCTCATGTTGCCATGCAAAATATTCGTGATTTAGGGATTGAATTACTAGAACACCCCCCTTATTCACCAGATTTGGCTCCGTCCGACTATCATCTCTTTCTTCAACTGAAAAAAAGTTTGAAAGGTCGTAAATTTTCTTCCAACGAGGAGGTAATAAAAGCTGTGGAGGTCTGGTTTGCAGAGCAAGAAGAAATATTTTTTTTTTGAAAGGTTGTCACGTCCTATTCTTCATTTGGTAACCCCTATTAACGTTCCCAAAACAAAAGGTGGGTGTGACTTATTCAGGGTGGGTACCACCCAAATTGAGTAACACTTGGTACTGGATAGAGGTCGTATTTTCCCAAGCCAATATTTTACCATGAAACTTCACCTGTCACTTCACAACCTTTGAGAAGAAGAATTACTGGTGATTCATGATATGACAGTAGAGAGATATAAGTAGGGTTATGGGCTGGGTCGATCGAGAAATTGACTTTGATTTGACAGATGAAAAACGTAAACAATGGAATATATTTGTTCACTTCACAAAATTTTCTTAGTCGTACAAATGGACTATATATCGCAAATTAATCACCGTTAACAGGCGTAGGTTACCATTTGGAGTCAATGTCAGCGTTACGTGGTCTCATTAAACCTTTTTGAGATGGCTGCGAATAGTGTTACCTTACTTGAAACATGTCCGTATCTTGTTTGTTTCAAGTCAGGTAGCACTATTCCAAAAACTGCATCTACCGCATCCCTTGTGAATGCGGTGAAGCTCATCTTATAGAAACTAAGAGACCACTTAGCGTTAGACTCGCTGAACACAAGAGAAACACTCAACGAGAAGAAACATCAAAGTCAGGGATAGCGGATCATGTCTGGATAACCCAACACAACATAAAATGGCCTGAAGCCGAAGTCATCCATAAGGAAGAGGGCTGTTATAGAAGGAAGTTCAAAGAGAGTGCATATATTATGAACAACAAAGTCTTCAGTCAAGCTAGCATAGAAACCCGTAATATGTGGAAACCCTTAATTAGTGGCATGGATCAATTGAAATTGCGATAAGAATGACCAATGCTGTACCGGAGGGGCCCGGCACTGTAATGAACAAGCTTACCTGAACACTGGCAAATTACTCCTAGGCTAATGATACAAAATTATTTATAGCATATATAAGAAGTATCCTTGAGATTTTCGCATGTATACACTTGATAACGACTGTAGATTTTAACAGTTGAAACGTCGTTATCAAAAATTGCAGTGACCTGAATTATTCTTTGCTCTTTTATAGACAATGAAAGTCCAGAATAACCTTATTTCTTTTATGTTTCACATCGTTCTAAAGCGATTTCGGTGGGAACCACCGTATCACACTTCCGCTAGAAAATCGAAACTTCCACAAAATTCCAGCCAATATTGTAGATAGCTTTTCGGAAAGAAATGATCGACCTACTAGAAACCTCTCGTAAGTCAAACAGAATTTAATATCACCAAACAATAGGGGACTCCGAACCTCTCGTTGGTAGAAATATGCGGGGAATGCACGGAAAAACGCTCATATATCACCTCCGCCGGTGCGTCATGTTGTAAACGGGATGAAAATGAGACGAACGCAGGAGGTAAAAGGAAGATGTAAGTGTACGGTTATTCACGAGGAAGCCAAGCTCGCTGAATGAAATATGGAAGCATGAAAAATAAATACACAAACAAAAGGTTCCGCGCGTTCACTTCTGGTGATCGCCTGCCGGGGTTGAATTGACCCAGATGAATGTTTTCGGTCGGAAATATACAGGGATATTTGAATTTGGAGCTGTGCGGATAATGAGAGTGGGTTGAGTTATTATAGCTGTGCTGTTTTGTGTTTGAGTAGAACAACAATGACTTCTCGCAGTTGTTTTATATGAATGAAAACAAAGTATGTTTCATACTAAACAATGATGAACACGCCACAAATACGGCAAAGGTACTTGAACAATTGTGTTCGACCTATATGAAAAAATGAGAAAGCATTTTCAACAGAGTGTTTATTGAAGAAAACAGAGTTCGTTGGGAGATCGTTTGGTAACGAACAGTCGTTTGTGGTAGATCCCCAGCAAACCCCCAGTAGAATCATTTAATCAGTTAATTAAATGCAAGATGACGTCGAAACGTAGGGAAAATAATCAAAACAATAAAAACCCCATCGTAGAACAAACTACAGAAGGAGAAGATCTAACATAAATACTTGTATTCCAGATGCACAAAATGTTTCAATCGATTAGTCAACAAAATACAGCTGGCAAAAGACGAAAATTATTATTGTCTTAGGAATTCACAGACTATAAAAGTCACTAGGATATATTTATAGGTGTAATAAATATAATTACAATACGCGTTTTTGACATTTTTCTGTCGATAAATCTCAGTTTTAACCCATTAAGGATGACAGGAAAACGAATTAACACTATGATATATGAGAAAAAGACTATTAGAGTGTTATTAATTAATAGCCGTAATTAATATCACTATTGTGTCAGTTTATTATTCATTAAATTAAAATTTATAGCTTCATGAGGATTTAAAATGACCCGTAAGCGTATGTTCATTCAGTATCCATTCAGTATTCATTAAGTATCCAGTCAGTTCCGGGCAAAAGACAGAATGTTTCGCGAATTTTAATCGTCAGTTCGCAAGTCAGATTCGGCAGTTCCGGAGTTTAATTCGTAGTCGTAGGAATGAATCGACAGTCTGCCATTGTAGTCGTCAACTAGACGTTTCGTTCGGTGTTGTCCAGAGTAAAACGTTTATTTTTACTCAGTATGTAGAATCAGTCAGTTCGTTACGAAATGGCGAATTGTTGAGACAAATCAGAGCCTACAACAAGTTTATGTAAAGTAGTTACAGCCATATGGATCTGTGAACCAAAGTATATAGTTTTCAATTTGTTAGTTCCAGTGAATATAGAATATAGAATTCCAGAAGAATGAACGTTGAGTTTTTATATCAAAAACAAATCAAGTGCTCTCTGTACCTAAGTAGGAAAAGTGAAGTACACAATAATAAGTACAGTGTCTCTACGCCCTTCAATAGAAATTCGCATCTCTCTCGAATACCTGAAAGCATCGTCCCATCATAAATCGTGTAGAATCAGGATTGACACGTGACGTTCTCCTCACAGCCGTATCTGTTTCGTTCCACGATGTTCATCTTATGTAAGTAGGTCAATGACCACATGTTTCCGTGAAGAAATGTTTATCAACAGCTGTATGTACCAGTCTTTTCTTGAGACCTATATAATGAACTGAATATTTTTTAACGATACCTGTCTCAGATGATTGTTCATGTTTAATCGTTTTTTTTTATTTTACAACTAATTATGTTTGCGTCCTTCAGACGGTTTTTAAATGCTCTCTGCTGTAATCTCCTTTTGTAAGGAAACCGGTTTTTACCCTTTCCATTTAATAATTGTTTTTGATTTGCACCGGGTGATACAAAACGAGTTTCCAGTTATTTATCTGTCATAAGATATACATTTTAAGATTAAAATGTTGATAGATTCTCAATAAACAAATGATGTTCAGGATTTTTTTAGATAGTATATCTCAAGTTTTTGGATCTCGATTACGGCCAAAAAGCGCTTGTCGTTTTTGTTGTATTTTGTTGGCCAATAAATGTTTTACTTATGTCATTCTTTTTGCACGTTTTAAATCTCGATAGGAGTGGTTAGAGTTCATATTTTCGATGTTGTTTTGTGTACCTTTTGCCCATTTTATAGTTTATAAATATTGTTTTGATGCGCAGCTAATCATAGCAGTGAGAAGTGCATGTTGATCATTTGTTTACTCTGCCTGACCATATACCCATGGCTATACACAGCGAACTTAAGCCGATACTTTGCTTTTACCTTTAAATAAATTAATTCTAGTTATGTCAATGATTGAGTTTTCTTTCTCCTCTCATATTAACAAGCATTCTATACTGCGTGTTGTGACGAACCATAAATAAATCAGTGAAACTTTCTTTCACCGCTTGGAGAAGGTTTCCCGGTACTGCGACGTATCAGTGTTTTTATTTTGTTAAGACACCCGATTAGTCTAGTGTCAGAATAAGAGTGCGCTGTCTCGTCAACGTATCGTTTCGGGTGTAGCACCATATACAGGGTGTTCCACACGTTGCCGACCGATGATGAACCCTTTACTCTCATATGCACCTACTACGTAGGCTTATTATGGCAAGTACCTGTCAGAAAACAGTTACTCCCCTGGCGAAGACCACGACGGGTATTGAATTAAATCTAACAGATATTTGTGCAACGTTCCTCAAAGCATCAGAGGTTTGCTTTGATTTGGACAGGGTGACCACCTGCAGACTAGTTTCGAGGTTGTTGCCTCTCATCAGTGCAAGGGCAGATCAACACAGATAGCATTGAAGCCATCTGTTCCCCGTCCAAACCAATACACACTCTGTCGTCTTGGCTGGACTTCGGTGTTAAAAAAAAATATTTTGCATTCCGCAGCTAGCTCGGGGTTCGACACCGAAGACAGCACGACGCAGCTTTCGTTGGTCCATATCAGGTTTCTCACAACGAGATCTGGACCCAAGGATGAACGAAGAGTGGAATAAAAAAAATTATTTTAACAAATTTTTTTATTTAAAAGCGACCGCCACTGGTCGGCAGAGGTCACAATGAGTGGAGTCTGAGTTTTTCCAAGCAATCGAAAAATTGTGGAAAAACTAAAACTAATGTCAAAAATAAATTATGCCTAAAATTTCCCACTGATCTACACTATAAAACTACAAATTGTCAATGTAAATATATAGAGAGGAGACAGGCCTTGCACCACAGGACTCTTTTACGGTCCTATGCCAAACGAATTCTTTTTTATTTATAGGATTATTTGTGTGGCTGTGCAAGTACCTGTTCGAAGGCGAGTACAGAGTACGCAGGAGGATAAAATTGGGTGTAATAGAAATTGTTCTTACACTTGTCCTCTTTCGTTTTGGAACTTTTCCAATCTCTGCTTGGCTCAGTTTTATCACTTTCTCTACCAGGAAACAGGAATTGGGCAGGAAGCAAAATAAAAAGCAGTATTTTCTGGTTTTTCCAATTTTTCCTCTGCAGGCAGGTCCAAAATGGTGAATTTGTACGTGCTGGCCGTAGATCGTTGAGCTTTTGTTTGAGGTATTGCTCAAACAGTTTATTTCGTCGAATGTCGAAAAGCAAAATATTTCTCACTTCGTCGAAGAATGTTTTTGGATATGAAAAGCTGCGGCTTTTCCCCAAGAAATTACCGCACCACTAAAAATTAGGCAACAGATCAACATATATTTTCGTCAAAACTACCAGTCCGATTTGGACATTTTTTTATAATGACATTGTTATTTTCTTCTGAACGTTGGTATGTAAACTGTATGCACATAAAAACCTCTATTTTATAAATACCGGGTGTAGCAATTATAGCGTGTTTTTTCATAAAATTTGTAACACCCTGTAGAGTGTAAAAGTTTCATCATCAAATTAGAATTGAACTAACACTTTACCCTCACCTGTTTTCAACATTTTCTTCTATGATTCACTTCATTATCATTCAGATTACTCGAGAAACACCATTTTTCAGCATTACATGATTTTATGGAAAATAAAGATCCAAATTTTACAACGAAAAAACGAAACAAAATAAAAAGAAACAAGTTGAAAAATAGTGTCAGTAGCGAGTATTTTCACCTCTGGCACGAATAACTTCTTGGCAACTACGGCCCATACTTAAAATAAGAGAGTTTATGTTATTTTGGTCTATAGGTCTTCCCAAAGTGCAATCAGTCTTTGCCGTACGTCTTCCAAAGTATTGAAGTTACGTTTCTCTTGTAGTCTTCTCCAAAAACTATCCCAGAGACTCTCTATGGGATTTAAATCCGAACTCCGAGCTGACCATACCATGGTAGCGATACCGACTTCCTCCAGATAATTTCTCACAACTCTTGTGAATATATTGTATATCGCGTAAGATATTCAAATGTGCATTTATTTCTTAGATTTTTCATATCATATACAGGGTGTTTCAGAACAGAACACGAGATCAAAATTGTAAATTTTGTAACAAACCAGTCTACAAAAGCTGTTCAAAACCTACACTGACGGTGATATCACAGTACTGAAATAACACAATAAATTTTACACCATGCTTTTTTACGTTCTCTCAGTCCTATTATTTCCGATTATTGAAACCCAAACAGTTTTTATCTCGTTTTTTGGTGGATTTGTACTGCATTTTTTTACAGCAATCGACTTATTATGTAGCAGTGCATCTGTGGTCAAATTTCGGATAAGTTTTGAATTACCCTGTATTGCTATCGTCGTTAACATAATATGAATATGAAAAATAATATTGTAGGATTTCCGAGTGATGTATTTCGGATATAACCATATAATTCATATCTCTAAAACGAGTTTTCAGGATTATGGGAGGCAATATTAAAGATAACTGACATCTGGAAGACGTTGTGTAGAGAAACACCAAATAAAAAAAGGTAACTTGAAATGTGACCATGAAAAATAAATAAAGCGAAGAAAGCTTTCACGCATTCTCTTCAAGCAGTTTTCTCGGGTTTGAATGCGACCGAGTTCGTCCTTTGTTACGTACTCTAGACACAATAAAAACCCACTTACAAACGAAATGACTGAAGTTGAGGATCTGCATCCGCGGCAATTTGTTGAAAATATTTCGTCAACAAAAATTGTTGGGATGAAAGATGAATATTATTACGATACTGGGATCACAAATAAGAGCTATTTGTCTCGCCGGTGATGCTGAACTTACAAGCTCACTCACATCTTTGGAACACTTCATGAAGGTTGGCAATCTGTCTCTATTTTTCACAAAATTTCATAGACTCCTCTTCTAAAATATCATCAATCGTTCCACTGTTAGCGGTCCTATTGAGACACATTCGAACTTTTTGTTTGGAATGATTTGGACTATAACATAGGTATCAAAAATTCAGGTGATTCGCTAGGGAGCCACAATGAGTTGTGTCTTTTCGTAGTTTGTACAGTTCTTGTGTGTTTTTCAATGTAGTGCCTCAGTTTATAAATTATGTTTTCTGCCATAGTGTGTACATCATTTTGTTGATATTCACATTCCCAGTTCTCTGTAGCCAAGTCAGATCTCAATTTGTTGTAATCAGTATACTTTTTACATTATTTTATTTTTTTTGTTGAAGTGTCATCGATTTTGAAGGTAAGTGCAATTGGGGCATGATCAGTAATGTAATATCGAAAAATTAATGATACAATACTTATTTGATTTGTAGGTATCTTGCTGTAACATATACTCTGGGTCGAAAGGTCGGGAGTTCGAGCCCCAGTTGCGGCTGGGATTTTTTAATTTAATTTATTCAAATCTCGTGGCTGGACTGGGGTGAGTCCTGCACGATTCGCATTCCAATTAACAGTGCTGCTCCTAAGGTGGCGCATGGAGTTAGTAACAAGGCCTACCCATAACACAAGTCTGATGACCATAGCAGTTGATGCCAGTATACCAAAGAAACAAAAAACATACCATTTCGTGACGTGAAACTAACATTGGAAAAGCAAAAAAAATCGATAAACTGGTTCTAATTACGAATGTTCCGCATCTAGTGCAGGGTCTACAAGTGTAAGGGACCATGATTAGTACACTCCAGCAGCATATTGAATATTCATTTGGAATTTCAAAGAAAAACCATGCAAGTGTCCACTGCTAACTGTGTACACTAGAAAGAAACAATAGGTTATGAATTTGAAATCTGTCATATAGAACGTCGTGATTCAAGGTGGCAAAGGAAAGTGCTTCCATGGGACAAGACAATCCTCAAAACCTCATCGATCAGCTGTAGCAGGTATAGCAGCTCTTTCAGAAAGTGGAGAAATTGCTTCAAAAATATTTCACTTACAATATTTTTGAAATGTCTAAACAATATCCGACCAATATCGCAAAAAGGTTTACATTTTACTTCTCGACAATATAACGTTTGAATATTTTGCTAATATTATCAGAACAGAAATATTGTACCAATATCGCCGAATATTTTGAGGTCAACGTTGCTTCGAGTATCCAATATTATTCAAGTAATATTGGACCAATATTGCCGAATGTTCATATTATTTCTCACAAATATTGCATTTCAAATAATTCTCCAATATGTTTCACAATATTGTACCAATATTTTACCAATACAGGGGGCCGAATTTGAAAAGTGCTATCTGGCTAAAATATTTTGAAGATTTTGGAACTTCCGGTTGTACCGGAAGTGGACCCCAACTTCGTTATTTTAAATAGGACACCCTATATATTTTCAAGGTTTTAGATTTTACGCATGATTCTGAACATGTTTCATGTATATCCTATACCCAAGTCTAACCGTTTTCGAAATATTTCAAATTTTGAGAATTGCGTTTGCAGACCGAAAAATATTTTTTTATGGACATGATTATTTATTTTCGATTGTGTATCGATTTATTCGTAGGAGAGGACCCAGTTCAGTAGAATTTCGATTTCAATTCGATTAGAGTTAAACAGGGCGTTCACCAGAAAATGATATAGATCCGGTTGAAAAAATTATTGTAAGTCCATTTTTTCAAATGGAAACCCTCCAATTTTTTATTCTCATTCGATTCAGCATCGAAAATGAAGCTAACTTTGAACGAGGTTATCTATGTCTACACTCAACAGTTTTCGAAATATTGGCGAATTAACATGTCTTAGTTCCTGAAAATCTCGTATTCTTGAGTTTACTTATTCTTAGTTAGCCATAGCACCCGCAGTTGCGTTGGAAACAATCAACTGCCACGGAAATGTCATTGTAATCAATCATGCCGGCTCGTTTGAATTATTCGAATGAAAATTACTTAAATCTATTTATTATTTATGGTGAATGTAATAGGGTTATCTGAAGGAATATGTGATATATTTGCTATTCGGTATTCGCAGAAGCAGAAGCCCTCACAAAACACTGTTAAACGAATTATAAAAAAATTCAAAAACATTCCATCTCTGTCAATACAAAAATGTAGATAAAGAAATTCTAAAACAATTCGAATGAAATTGAACAATTAACGATATTGAGAGGTATACAAAAATTATTTGGTCAGTAAATATTCGAACTGGCGCCCTTCAACTTCCAAACATTTTTCATATCTCACTAATGATTCTTGATGTGTCGCTTTTCGTATTGAATCGGGTCTGAGATTCTCAAATGAATTCCTCACTCGTTGCATACAATCTTCCATGGTAGTCATTTGAGTTTCATAGACTTGATTTTTAATTGTACCCCAAATGAAAAAATCGAGCACTGATAAATCTGGAGAGCGGGGCGGCCAAAGAAATGGTCCATTGTTGGCTATCCACTGGTCATGAAACAATTCTTGTAAACGAGTATTGACTAAGTGACCATTATGCGGAGTTGCCCCGTCATCTGTGCTACTTGGGGAGAGTATGAAATACTTACGATTTCATACTTAGCCTGGATAATTTTAGGCATTGTATAGAATGCCTAGGTATTCAATGTAATGCCTAATTTAACACTTTGCCGATAACAGATACAAAATCAATAAAAAATAGTATTTAAACAAATACAACAGAATCGAGAACAAAAGAAGTACGTTAAGTACGGTTTGGTATGTTCTGAAATACTAAGATACTGCAAGATTTTCAGCCTTCGATGTAATTTATCTACATTTCGCTGACATTCCTAATGTAGTTTATAGTCTGATATCATAATTGCTAGCACAGTATGTAATGGGATTCATAAAACAAAGATCACAATTCACGTTTTCTATATCAAAAATGGCTTAAAGATTCCTAAGAAATCTGATAACTCCACCCTGAAATTCTCCATCCCAACTTCAAAAGCATTAGCGTCAGAAACCGTAGCCACGGAAGTGAGGATATCTTCAGACTAATTTCTTATTGATCTCCCATGGTATCTCAACTAAACTTTTAATTATAAGGATTCTCCGAAGAGTAATGATCTAATTGTAGGTTAAATTTGCCATCACACTTTCATTTGCGCTTGCCTTAATCACAGGAAAGTTTGCAGAACTTGCGCGTAACGCCAAAACTTATCAAAACATCAAAATTATTGTAGAAAGCTAAGGAACGTAAAGCTTTGAGGCTAGTTTTTGTGAGTAATTTGATTACCGTCATTGAAAGAAGTAGTGGAATAGAAAATATGATCATATGATAGTCTTCGAGGCCACCTCCGATGTCGTTAGCACTTTCAAAATAGTAAAAAACATCGAATCACTTTATTTCAAAAAAAATTACCTCATTGTTTCCCTTAAGGCCAGATGGACATGTGGGAGTAGGAGGAAAGATCAGTCTTTCCAAAAAAAGTTGTGGAAACTGTCGAAAATAAAATTTAAAAGAATAAGAAAGGTTAAACTAATTAAGTGTGAAAACAGCTAATCACGGGTAATATGTGAAGGTAGAAAATATTAGAAAAAGATAAAAAAATAAATTTACTTTCAAAAATTAAAATAAAATAGATGAAGTTATTTTTAATAGACATGTTACCCTCTGTCTCAATAAATGATACGTAAAGAACGCATATAACAAAAAAATAGTTAAAAACAGTAAGGGGCGGGGATTAGCGCAGTGGTTAAGCGCCCGCCTGGTGACCGAGAACAAGGTTTTATATAATTTAAAATTCTTTAATATAACAAAATGATGAGTTGAATTCACTTTGAAATTTATTTTCTATTTTTAGTGCATTTAAATAAAAGCATTTCTCCAAAAAGTTTTCTTTTAAGTTTATTTATTTATTTTGCATTTCGATTCGTAACTGCATTCTCAACAACAAAGATTATTTGACCTCTTTTCCTAAAGTTGAAAATAATACCGTTTTATTAGGAAACATTTTTATCAGTCAGATTTAATAAAGCGCCAAAAAATATGAAGTAAATATTCAAAAATACCGACTTTTTGTTGAACACATATGTGGGCCCATCTCTTGACACTACGTGTTGTTTTCAATACGGTCATCAATTCTATTAATTATAGTTTCAATATAATTTTTCAATTCATCCACATTATTATGTTTTTTTGTACTCATTTTTCAGAGTCTCCCAAATATAGAAATGAAGAGGTATCATGTCTGGTGAGCAAGGGGGCCATTTAACAGGACCATTTGTAGCAGTCCATCTGTTTTCAAAACAGGGTTGTAACATTCTTTTAATGTCATTACGTGCTGGTGCTTCATCCTGCTGAAAGTAGATAATCTGAATAAATTTAAAATTTGCTGGTACTGCTATCTTATGTACACATCAAAGTCGTGGAAAGACTGAATCATCATAATCCTCCGAAACGGACGAATCACCCATGTCTATGATTACTGGTTGAATGGATGGTTGATGGAGTGGTATGACACATTATCCATTACAATAACAGAAGTTGGTGGTATACTTGGTAATAATTGTTCACTGAACCATTTTTCGAATGAAATTGTAGTCATATCCTCATGATAATCTGCTGAACATTTTTTTATTTGTTTTGCTGACAACAGCAACGCGTTCGGTACAAAACCATCTTCACTACCTGTGTGTACAATTATTATACGTTTTCCTCTGGAACATGCTGCTTGGAGTCAAAAGTTTTGGGAGTTATCTACCCATCCATACCGAATCACATCATGACTATCGAACAAAGTCTCGTCAAGATATACTATATTGTGTCTCTTCGATTCCCGATGTTCTTTTATTTGTCGCAAGTAATCTTGCCTTTGCAGAACGAGCCGGGGTGATTCCATTATTGCCATTCGCTGATTTAGTTTTTTGTGTTTGAAACCACAGTCTAAAACAATTTGGCGAAGTGTTTCCTGCGACTTATATGTATACTCAGGATAATCAGATAGTTTGTTTTTGATTGATTCCAAGGTAGGTACTTCGTTTCGTTCATAGATATCATAAACTTGCCTTCAAAGAAAATCTTTTGTGGCTTCATCAACTTTGTTTAATTTCTGATCTTCTCGTTTTCTTTTACGATAATGATCTATAACATCCCCTTGTTTAACCACTCTGTACATAGTTGAATGCCCCAAACTGGAGAGATGAGGTATCCTTCCGAAAATTTCATTGTAACATTTGTCGTTCATTTCCTTTTTAAGATTTTCATATATATTTAGAACAAGTCTTTGGGTCTGAAAATGAAGATAATTGTTTTTAAATTCCCATTGTTCATCCGGTTGTGAGTCGTGTTCCTCACGTTCTTCGAATTGTTCATCAGGTTGTAAGTCTTGTTCCTCACGTTCTTCGAATGGTCGCCGAAATGCCAAGTTGCAACACTAAATATACAATCGTTTATACTAAAACTTTAATGTTGATTTTCACACTTTTAGTTTAAAAAGCCGCGACATATGTTTTGCAAATACAATGGATCCTTCAAGCAGAAGTATACTGAGTTATACTATTACTATTATCATGTCCTTCTTTTATATTCCCAAAATGTTGATTAATTTGGGAACAATTTTATACCTGTTTTCGGATAACTCTATGATAACAAATAGTGTTTGTCGATAATTAATTACATTTATACCTTGTCTAACGGCAAAACAAATTGAGTAGAGAGAAAATATTGAGTTCTGTTTGATCGTTCATTAAGTACGCTTCTGTTCTTATTTTCATAAATATCACCAGGCTGCCGGACAGCAATGAAAATATTAAGAGGTGATTTACGGTAATTTATGCAACAAGCGGTTAGCGCATTACTGATTGTTTTCCACACTTCGAACGGTTACACGTAAAATATACTCAATCTGGTCTACTTCATATAGGGAATAATATTTATTTAATTTTTCGCTTTCATACTTCATTCGTTATTACACCATGTGCTATTTTCAACTAACCCAATATATTGGGCTGAATGAAGTCATATTCAACTGAGATTGAATAAACTATACCAACTTCCGGGCACATGGACGGAAAATTAAACAAATTTTAAAGAGTACAAAATATAATGAACGTAAAACATTTTCCATATCGAATGTGCGTCAATATGATATGAATGAACGTCGTATTATGGGATTGTCGAGTGATACAATTTGAATATAACTAATTCATAACTCACCAAAACAAGTTTTCAGAAATGTAAGGCAATCTGAAAGATAACTGACATATGGAATACGTTGTATAAAGGAATGCCAGATGAAAAAAGCTATTTTACGAGACGAAATGTGACCATGAATAATAAATGAAGTGAAGGAAGCTTTCACGCATTCTTCCCAAGTAGTTTCTTGGGGTTTGAATATGACCGAATTCGTCTTATGTTACGTTCTCCAGATACAATGAAAAGTCGCAAACGTGATGATTAGAGTTAAGATTACACATACACAATGATTCTTGAGAAGTTTTCCCCATAATGGCAAATTTCAAAAATGTTACCACATAGATTTTTTATCGGAAGAACACACATCACATATCCTGCACCATTCTTCAACATATCGATGGCGATTCACCCATAATATAATTGTTCTCGAATTTGTGCTAAGGTCTTCTTGATTCCACATTGTCTATCGGCTTGACTACTATGAAGTTGTTCGAATGCACCTTCAATGTGTTTCTTCTATTTGCAATTCAGTATGCCAAAAAGATGTAGGGACTGAAACCAGTATCCCCGGCAACTGCAACAAACTTGGATATTTTCCTGCCAACCATGTTCAACTCCAAATTGTTATCGTTCTTCTGGGTCTCTCTTATTCCTTCCAAGGTCCATGAATCTGTTTCTTCAGAATCAAGTCTTACGGTTGAAGCTTGCTTCATTTCCTTACAATGCACGACGTAGTGAATCAATGTTGACTTCTTTGTTTTCAATGATTTAACTTTGACCTTCTTCGTTTGGGTTCATCCTGTTGCTCAGGAATATTTCTTCACTGACGATCCGCAGAATTACATGGTAGATTTTTACTTTCAATATGTTCACTGATACGAAATATTTTATGTCTAATATTCAGGAGTTGAGTCTCTCTTTTCCATAATATCTAGATTCAATATACATTAATCTATCATGACCGCAACCAACATAGAACGTTTCATAGTAATCTGGATGTAATCAAGCGGTTTCCAAACGTAGCCATTTTTCTTCAAATTGGCTTTAACATCACTCAAACATATCACTGAGATCACATTTGCGATTGCACAAATGATAGAAATATTCTATGTGCTGAACTAGGTTATGTCAAATGGAAACATCCACCAAATAACATTCTGTGCACATCTCCAATACGTTCCTATCGGCATTGAAAAAAAAACGCCACAAAAGAACAAGAACATATCATTGAATATCCTCCAGAGACCTGTTTGGGAACTACATATCACGCCTCAAAGAAACATCGGCGTGCCTACATTTCCGAAACATCTCAAGACATCGCAGGTGTGTTTGTGCTCTCTGGGCTACTCTTGACATCCTGAGATGTTTTTGGGCAGGTTCAAAGCATAAACTTTACTTGGTAATTCGAAAATACATTTTAACTAAATATCAACTACCTGCAACTGTTATTCAAACGATAAATGAAGCTCTAACAGTTACATAAGAGAGTTACGGTCCTCTGAAAGTGGCCCCCATGAAATGAATTTCGTTGAATATCTCATAATTAGGTTGTCTTCATAAATCGCTCTGAGATCAACCATTAACCAGATATTCCACTTTGAATAAAATACTGCATGCTGAGAATCTCAAATTGGGTAGAAAATTTGATAAGATAATGAATTTACTCTAACTGTTGAATGCCTGGAACGATGACGAATTGTCTGAATTGAAATTAAGTGTTCAAAATGCCGACATTCAAAATACGGGATGAAAATGCTGTCCCCTTCGAGTTTCGTACGCCTGTGGTTGGACTTGATTCCTACTGATTTTATCAGGAAATGTTAACCATCAGTGATATTGGATAGTGTAACGACTTTCATTGGTGTATGTCCAACGGGTTTCTGAGATATTGAATGTAAATCAGTATCAAAGGGCAGTATAGTATTTGCGGATCTATGTTTATGGGAACTTTCTTCATATTCGTGCCATTAGAATCAGGTCGAAAAGTTTGTTACCCTATTTCCTATATTATAACCTGTATAACATCTTGGGATTTATAGAGTAGAATGAGAACTGAAACAATGATGAGAGTTTCTAGATATTTCTGTTAAGTTCTTAGTAGGTTCCTTAATATTTCACAACGTTCCAAAATAATTGGCGACGTTTCCAATGGTCAACAGGTCCATACCAATATGGTTTTCTTAATGTTATCATGAAATTTCCCCGATTGATTTGTCTCTCTTTGAATTCACTCTCAGATATTTCACTTTCCATCTATCCTTAAGTAACTGTTATTAATGTTATCGTACGAATAATTATTCCACTGCTATAACTTTGTCAACAAAGAAGGCATTATCTCATTTTATTTATTGAAATACGTGACGAAATTTTACATATTTTTGTTGCAAGTAGTAAATAATACCAAATAATTTCCAAGACCAGAATATAAATGTTTTTTTACACTTCAAATTGAATTTTTTTGAAACAAATTTATGATATATTCTTCAGTTTATGTTGATTTCTTCATTCACAATACATTGTTCGATTGTAAAAAGGGGAAAAAAGTTTAAAATTAAAATTGGTGAACATCCGATTCTGAACTATATACTTCTGTTCTTGTAAATTTACCCTAACAAGAAAACCGACCGTGGCGGTACACGCAAACGCGGAATATTTGGGAAACAGACCACGATTTCATTTGTTTTCTCTTTATCAAGCTGGCGAATTGTCTCTCGTTTTATCCCACAGTTTTCTAGGTATGAATTGACTCACCAGGATTTTTAGACATCTTAGTATACTGTCAAAAATGTCAAACTTTGCGATAGCGCAGTAGGATCGCGCCTAGCAACACCAGTGTTGCCAGTTCTCAATACATAAATAGCAACCCTCGTAATTCAAGCATCTTCAACTTGAACTTCAACTTCTCGGTCATTTGAAATTACCGCCATATGTCAAGAGAAGTTGTAGGCAAACATACTAACATACAGTTGAATTATTTTATCTTTACCCATCAGTCATCAATTTATGATCTAAGAAATAACACACCCTCTATGTAACATCTCTGTCTATCAACCGCTATGAGCGAATCAAAATTCGTTGACATTTGTCTCCTAAGCAAAGAATTATGGTATTGTGATGATCCATTGAAACTCAAAACAGTGAAAAGAGATAGCCATAAAGCTGACAGTGTTTTTACATTTCAACTAAACTTGCCAAATAGTGTATTGACTAGAGCAGTACCATCAATCACGTCATTATTTTCTGTCATTGGGATTGTTTGTCACCACTTTTACTTCGTTTTGCAGTCAGACACATTATAAAAACAGTTTTTTTCAAAACCAAACGTCTCTTACAATCATTAATTTCAAAGTAGGTACAATACAATGTGTTTGATTCACAAATAATCTTTGAAATTTCTAACCCCACAATTGATAAATGTGACTGTAATTCCGTATTACCACGATATTCACACAACAGTAATTCAGAGGGTGGAAACCCTATTGAGAAAAAAACCTTACCTAATTCTATAAATAAAGACCAAAAACATTCACAATATATTTTCGCCATTTCCATGAATTTGAAAATGTTAATTTAGTTAATTTAATAATTCATTATCTTATCTCATTATCTACACGTTGTAATTTTTATTGGGATATCAGCCACGTCGTTTTACATTTAGATTTTGTTTTGACTAAAATTTCTCGACTTATTTCATATGCATTACAATGATGATGCACCGGTAAAGATAAAATAATTGAACTTGCACGTGCAATAATATGTACTGGGCTTCAGAATCAATGAACGCATGGACACGTCAGACCCCACCGAGGTTACGAAGGGTTATTTATTGGACACATATCATATTTTTCAGTTTCCCTCGTAAGTATACGGACATAGAACATCAACCTTTTTATATAAAATTTAGATTTTGGATGAACCAGGGGTTTCCATGAGAATTAAAATTTTCTAAGAAACAAACACTCTGTGTTTCACCCCAGAGTTATTCATTTCCTCCTTCTAGCCGTGTCGTTTTCAAATATCCCAACATTCATTACGCTTAATATTTTTGCAAATTAACGACCTCGTTTCCGGTAGAAAAATAAACAGGAAACCACCGAACCAAACTCGGCGTGAAATTTAAGAAAATAAACCGCAATATTCTCTTTGTGAAGAACGTTTTCACGGTGCCTATTATCTCAATGCTAAATCCCTGGTAAACTGAAACAGGTAAAAACAACATTTTCAGGCTTTCAGCTAGCGTAAAATAAACCCGATCCTCGTGACGTTGGATGGTCTAGGGGGATCGGGGAAGAGAGGGGACTCTGTCACGCTACCTGTTGGTCTGCTCTCGAGGCCTCTCCTCGTATTGATCTGGTTGCACTGACGTGCAAAGGTTAGTCTACTCCGGCATACTTCACTTTTCTCCTGCTGAGTGTACTGGGATTGTTTTGTATCTAATTTATCCCGTGCGATATTCCTTTTAACAGTTTTCTTTAGCGCCCTATTCAAGGAAATTTGATGTTTAATGAAAAATAAACTTTCCAAGGAAATGAAAATACGGTGGTTTATTTCTGGAAAAAGGTTTATAATGTATACGCACGTAATATGTACGCAATAAAAGTTTCCTCGGTAGAATAGGGAATATGCAAGTGATTTAAATTTACTTGATTTTTTACCACCGATACTTCATTGTTTTGACATTACACCTAAACCAATAGTTTATCATTTACTTTGTATATAACTCCATAAAACTTTAATCAAACAGTGCAAAATAAGCGCGCGGAATTCAAATTTGCGAAACGCATTACCATTGGTCGAAACGAAGAATGACGTCACATGGCAGATTATGAAATCAATCTGTGTTGATATTTATACTGTGCTAGTCGTCTTTCATAGAAAATTTGTTTTTATTTATATATTTGTGGTGTTTTCCATTACTTAGTGCGATTTTGGTCTGGTGACAATTGTAAATTATCAAGAACAATGACTGAAAGTGGTTTTGTTAAAGCACAATCCGACAATCTACCAAAAATGAATGCTTTTATGATGACAGCATATTTTGTATCCAATCCAGATTTCACGTCTGTTTAGGTCAAAGGAGTGAAAGCTGCAAGGTAATTGTTGTAAAACATGATATTTTGTAATCCACTAAATAAGTTTCCATGCCAAACATAACCTCAAATGTCGTATTCATACAATTTACTCACATTAAAGTGATCTTCACAACAATGTTGTTCAGAATTCACGTAATATACTTTTATTTTTATGACTTACCTCGGTATATATTGAGTCAATCTAATCTATATCTAGGTGTTCGGGAGTTTACGGCGATTCATCGGTTAAAACATAAATCAGTGCCAATCAGCTCAGTTCAGGAAAAGACTCGTAAATGTTACAATCATTTTTTGGGACATTTTTTCGCACGTTCAAAAGAAACACGCAGTTTCTGTTGTTAGGTATTATTGCTATTGTCGGTGGTGACTATTTGTTCAAATTCAAACTCCAAAGGCCATAGAAGAACGAAGAAAGAAGAACCGGCAAGAGAGCTCTTGAGAAGAGGCACCCACGCCGTTTGGAGTTTTCCACCTTACGCCGCGTCGGTACAATTCCCGTAAGTTATATTCGATTACAATTCAATTTAATCAAAATTGCAACCAGACTTGACATCTCTCCACATTTTAATCCCGATCTACCTAGTGAACGTCCATTATTCGAAACCACAGTGCTATCGAGGAAATCTATTCAATTATTTTCGAATTTTTTGTCTCATACACGCACATTTGTGATAATGGAGGTACTTCGTCTCTTCCTCAGATCAATAAGTGAACATAATGATCTGAGGTCTCTTCTCATAAGCTTACACCATTGTTTACGTATTTTCGCATCTCTTGGAACAGAAAAAATACTTTATTTGATGTACTTGTAATTCTGTTTTGGCATTCCGGTACTAGACAATACCTATAAAATGTTTTTTGAGCATTTTCCATTATCGTAAGAGCGATTAAAACTGCAAATCCCTAACCTAATTAATGACTGTCAATAGTGTCAATGCATATTGTAAACAGCACTGTGAAAGGCCATAACTGTAGAAGGAGAAGAACAATACTGATCGCGCCATGTGACGCCACCCACAGCGCGCGAAAAATGGAGGCGTTCAAACAGGTCAAATTCAATCGGTATTTTATATTTTATTTTGAAAATTAATTCCAAGACTTTCTACAGTATTTATATTTTTCTCTTTGTTGTAACGAAGTAAAAAATCAATTAAACAAAAAAAAAAATATGCACATTCCCTATTCTTCTGGACTTCCATTGTCTACAAACAAAGAAAATAAATTCTTTGCATGTGTTTGGGTCACGACATTTCAACAGGTATATCTTAGTAGGTACATCGGATTCAGGCTATATAATAAGTATCCGAGACATCTTGACGCATTCACACACTTGATAATGACAGTAGATGTTGACTGTTGAAACGTCGTGACTCAAACACATGCAAAGAATTTATTTTCTTTGTTTCTAGACAATGGAAGTCCAGAAGAATTCTAATAACAATAATACACTGTCAACCACTTTCAAACAAAAGTTTCCTCGTTGTGATACGTCAAAATTGTAATATTCAATATCACCTGTCATACGGACATATTGCCTGGGGTTCTACGTCGGTAACCAACTTCAGCAGAGTGGAAAAAAATACAAAAAAGGGTATTGAAAAATATCTATAAAAAAACCAAGAAGGTATTCTTCTGAAGTCTTATTTTCTGAATTAGAAGTATTGAATATGAGTCAGTTATTCGCCAAAACAATTCTGTTGAAACAATACAAACATAAAGAAGAATTGATTTCAATCAACTATCCCTATAATGCTAGATACAGAATAAATGCCGTTACTATACCCCGAGCAGAAAAGACAATTGGTCAAAAGAGTTTTACCTACCTTGGCCCCAAACTATACAATGAACTACCAACAGATATAAAATAAATACACTCATATAACTTTTCTAAAAAGCTGATTACAAATTGGCTACTGACTGTCCCCTACAATTACATATCTAATATTTTATACAAAAATAGGTCATAAAATACATTACTCAACTAACATTAGTAATAAAACAAGTTTCCATTTGTAACAATGTTTAATCTTTTATTCTTATTCTGATGTAGGAGGATGTATTGATTTCTAGTTAGCCTAGACCACAGTTCCCTGCATAAACAAAATATTGCATTACCATAGCAACGAGCAATAGCTTATTAGAAGTGTCAGTGTAAAGTTTGACGTCAAAAAAGTAAACCAGAGTTACGCAATAAATTAAAAGAAAAAATATGTCCACCGAAATTGTGAAAATCGAAGAATTGGAGTATCGAGCCATCATCAAGTACCTGTATTTAAAAGGGTTGAGAGGTAAGCAAATTTTCGAAGATATGCTTAATACCCTTGGTGATCAATGTCCTTCGTATGCGATCGTGAAAAATTGGACTGCAAGCTTCTAAAGAGGTAAATTTTCCATTGAAGATGATGACCGATCGGGAAGGCCAGTATCTGTGTCAGTTCTCGAAAATATCGAAGCAGTTCATGAAATTATTTTAACAGACCGTCGGATTGGGCTACAACGGATATCTAAGGCACTGAATATTTTATACGAACGCGTTCATCATACTGTTCACGTCAATTTGGACATGAGAAAAATTGCTGCAAAATGGATTCCCAAATGTTTGAATGTTGACCAAAAGCGTTCGATCTGTGCCCGATTTGAAAACGATGTAGACTTCTTAAACCGAATGGATGAGACTTGGGTACATTTCTACGATCCAAAAACAAATCAACATTCGATGGAATGGCGACACTCCGGTTCTCCAAGACCTAAGAAGTTTCGTGTCCAAAAATGTGCTGGAAAAGTTCTTGCTTCAGTTTTTTGGGATTGCCATGGAGTAATCATGATTGATTTTTTGGATAAGGGTAGAACAATAACTGGAGATTACTATTCGACATTACTGACCACTCCACGGGAAAAAATTAAAGAGAAAAGACGCGGAAAGCTATCCAAAGTTGTTTTGTTTTTGCAGGACAACGCCCCTGCACACAAATCTCATGTTACCAAGCAAAAAATTCGTGATTCAGTGTTTGAATTACTAGAACACCTCCCTTATCCACCAGATTTGGCTCCGTTCGACTATCATCTCTTTCCTCAACTGAAAAAAAGTTTTAAAGGTCGTAAATTTTCTTCCAACGAGGAGGTAATGAAACCTGTGGAGGTCTGGTTTGAAGATCAAGAAGAAACATTTTTTTTGAAAGGTCTAGAGACGTTGCAGGTTCACTGTGATAAATGTATTGAATTAAGATATGTTGAGTAATAAAATAATTTGACATTCTGTGTTTACATGTTGTATATAAAATAACATTCCACAATTTTTACTATTTTATAACTAATACTATTTTTACTAATTTTACAATTTTTACAATTTTTACAATTTTTCTATTTTTCACTATTTTTACTAATACAAATTAATGTTTACATGTATATGTATGTTATATCAGAATCCTGAATGAGCCCTTTGTACCAGAATTGCGACACATTCAGTAAACATTGCATCAGCCACTACGCAGTAGCTAGAGGATATTCCAAGTGCAGTTTCAAGGTCTTCGTGGACTAACAGAAATACACAGTATCCAGTCAGCATTCCCGAACTTATAAATTTCAAGAACCCAAGAAGAGACGCCATTCGAATTCGACTTCAAACTCAAACTCAAGCCATACAGGTCATTCAAACCTCGTCGGTTTTCGAATCAATATATTATTTGTATTTTTACAATGTTATAAAGTTGTAAATAAAATTAATAAATAAAGTTTTTTTTAAAAACTTAAACCAGTGAAAACTGATTTAACATGTATATGCGTAAGTTCTTGTGTATCAACATGCACATAAAATAACACTCAGTCTATAGCTATATCATACAGTTTTATTTACATCATTTACTTGAATGAATTATATTTATGAAAACTTGAACCAAGCTCCAACCAGCGCACAAACATATAGATGGAAAAATCAGCCCACGCACAAGTTTTACTTTTGTGGGCTTTCTCCCATTTATTCACATGTGCTATATAATTAATGTAATGCACAACCGAAAATTTTGTAATTTCGTGGTGAATAAAATTATTATTATTATTATATAAAAAATATCTTTTACTCTGGAAGATAATCCACTAGTAGTTGGTGTATGTTATTTCATGAAAGAGTTCATCTATCGAATTTTGATTCCAAACCCAAAGCATATTTGACTTATATTTTGGATTTGTCAAGCTACTCACCTGATTTTTTTTCTAATTGTTAAAAAATTTTTAAAATTGTTATTTCCGTCAACCGATTGCACCCCTACGCGCAACCTTCGGAAGTCTTCGAGAGACTTGTGTGAGCTAGGGAAGACGCAGCCCTTACTTTTAAACGTGTGATGCCATGCACGAGACCAGTGAATCGGTGGATCGAACCCACGACCCCACGCTTGCGAGGCGTACGCTTTTACCAGCCGACCACCACTCGAAAATATCCATTTGACATATTTTTCTTCCTTTTTAGTAAATACTTGATGGAGCTTATGTTACTTCTCACTTCAAAAAAGTGAGATGTGGACTTATCAACATCAAAAATTCGAAAACGAATTGACATGACGAAAAAAAATCACCTTTTAAATTTGATTTTATTCACAAAATCATCATAAACTCAAATAATAATAATACTTCATTAATCCTTTTTGATCACACATGATATAGGATAAGTCAGAGGGCAGAAGTGCCTAAAGCAACCTTCTTTTCTAAATACAATAAAACATGTCTATAATCTACTACCATAGATAGTTCAAATTAGCTTTCTGTTAAAAAATTCATTTATGTCGTAGTAACATCCATTACATATAAAGTTCTTCAGTTTTCGCTTGAATTCATTGAAGTTGTCTTTCAATCTTATACAGGCGGGTAAATGATTCAGAAATTGAATTCCTCTAAACATCGGGCTTTTTTCGTACAGACTGGTTCCATGTTTGGGAGGCCTAATAGGTTTAGATGATCGGGTTGGGTAGTTGTGGTAATCAGAATTTAGAAAAAAATGGTGATTATTACTTTTTGTATATAAAATGCATTTGTAGATGTATATAGAATTTAGGGTGAGAATTCCATGTTCTTTAAAGTGATTACGGCATGTTTCTCTATAGTCTAGGTTGAATATTAACCCATTAAATACCACTATCAAACCCTTTTAAAAAAAGTTGTTGTTTTTTGTTCAAATATATTTATTAAACTACAAATATTGATAATATAACATAAAATTGAGAATTCTCAAACGGATACCAGAAAAAAATAGCATTGCGTTTTCGCAATATTGGCAGGAACTACTATAAAGATATTTACTATTTATTTCCTATGATACAAGGTAAAACACTTGGAGTGCAAAAATACGTTGCATTTTGTACAGTAATAACATGTAGTGCTTTTGCAAAATTTACTAGTTCTTCTGAGATTTTGCGGATGTTTTTCTACTAAATGTCCTACATTATCAAATCGAACTTCATCCATTGGTTTTCCAGATGCACGTCCTCTTTGACAGTTGTTGGACTTTTCGCAGTTACCTTTCAATGATAATTCATGAACTAATTGAGATCGGAAATCAATTTGACTTCGTTTTTTTTCTGAATGCACCAATCTGTCCAACTTCCATGCATTGACTGTAGCACTGTCAACCAGGTTGGAAAATAGTGGCCACCACCATTTTTTCCTCGAATTTTTATTCGGTAATTCGCTATCCCATTATCATGTAGATCAAAGCCTCCCATATGAGTGTTGTATTTATGTATCATATTTGGTTGATCCACCTGATTATCTTTCCTTTCCTTACGGTTGAAACGTTTGACTTGTACAACGGGTTCTACAGATTCACAATTAGACATGACGGTCACGACTGAATTGTCATTCCAGCGAACTAAACTGATTTCATTGAAATGATCACACCGTGTATCAAACGAACCTCTCTGTTTTTTCTTCAAAGATTTTGATGGTTCCACAGGACATTTGGCCACGCGATTCTCTCTCACAGTTCCCGTTGCGAAGAAACCCAATATCTTCAGATGAACCATAAGTCCGTAGCTAGTGAAAAAATTGTCAAAGAAAATTCTATAAGCTCTGTGATTATATTCAACAGCTCTAACACAACACTCCCGCCAAGCCCAAGATCGGGATTACGTTGATCCGCCGTCTTACCACCATATGGTGTAAACTTGAACAAAAAGCCGTCACTGGAAGTAAAACACCAAAGTTTGAAACCGAATCTTACAGGCTTGTTCTTGATGATCATTTTAGTAGAATGTTTACCATAATAGGGCACCATTTGTTCATCTATAGACAAGTGGTGTTTGAAAACTCCAAATTGAGAGTAGTTTTTATTCACCAGATTGAATATAGGTCTGAGTTTTGCAAACTTGTCGTCTTTGTCAAGATCATTATTATTCGCAAGATGCAGATTTTTTTTTATGCTGAGAAAACGATTTCTCGACATACTCTTCTTTATCATTTGTACACCCTTATCCTCATCTGAAAACCAGTACATACCGGTTTGGGGAAGAGTGTGATATCCGCTTAGAATCAGAATTCCCAAGAATTTTTCCAAATCCTCTGTGTCAAGCGTGAATTCTGGTCTATTATTATCCGCAGCGTAAATTTTCGAGTACCGAATGATTTCTTGCATAACATTATCGTCAAAAAAAGTCTAAACAATTCAAGTGGGCTTTTTCCATGTAAATCTTCGGATATTTTCTTTATATTTTCTACCTCATGCGATTGAGGAATTGACTCATAATCCTCATAATCGATGGGGTCTTACACCACGTAACCTCTTTTTGCTTTTCTACTCGAATAACTTTTTTGGATTTTTTTCTCTCCTGTTCTTCACTTTCCGTGACTTTTTCAATTCCATTGATATTCTGTACTTCACTGTCATTTATTTCTTCTCTAATAATTTCGTAAGTTCCAGCGATCTCTCCTAGTATGTCTAACTCACCAGTTTCGTTATCGTCGAAATCTTCTTCATCAGTGAGTGCAACCACGTCTGGAGGAATATATGATATATCTATTGCGTCACTGTCATTTTCTAGATCAAGGTTATCGACAATTTCCTCTAACTCCCTCATACTCAAAGCAGTTGTCCGATTATTGAATTTATTCTGAAAATATATCCACCGAAATAATAAACACAATTTAGTCACTACAGAAAACTTATCATAGTTAGCTTCGATACCGAAAGGCACTAACAATAATAAACCTCAAAAGACTACACGTGTACGGACGTTTCTTTACTGATGTGAAGGAAAGAATAGTGTGAAGATGTGCATTGCATCATAGAGACATCGAAACAACACTGTGATTGGTTCCACAAAGCGCATGAGCGATATGAATGTACTCTCAGCAGTCACAGCACATTCTGCCAATGTTGCGTTTTCGCAAACTCAAGATTTGACGTATAAATGCTGACATATAGTATAGTTTGTGATGTTTCTGTTCACACATACCAATAACTCCATCCAACAGTACTCGTTCGCCACTTTTAGAATAATTCGTGATTCAAACATAAAAAAGTTAGGTAATAAAATGTTGGCGATGCTACAAAACGGCAAAATTAGCCGAATGCAAGTTCCGACAGAATAGTACATATTTAATTTTTGACCAAATGAAAATTACATTGAATAATTTCAATCCTTTGTTCATCAACACCCTATGTTCAATTGTCCAATTATGGACATACAAGTGTCGAAAAAAAATCGTGTTTATGACATTGCGTTAACGCAATATTGGCAAAAGATTAATCGTATAATCCTCTTTTGAGAAATGAAAAGTCTGGATGCACCCACTGCTCCACCCCAAAGAATAATATTTTATAATATGTGGGAGTAAACAATAGCGTAGGAAACGCTTATTAATTGATTCGTCATAAAAATATTTTTCAGTTGTAATATAATAAATAAAATAAATAATAATAAAAGATTTATTGCACAAAGAAAATCGTAACAACGTAAATACATAAACTAACCTAAAACATGTACAATAAAACGCGAATACCTATAAGAAATTTAATTCTTGTATAGGTAGGAGGGATGCAGGGTAGTAAATATAAATAGTATATGGACTTTATCTAGATAAGAAGTATAATATTTCAGGTAAATAATCATTAGTAAAATCACTAGTAGTTAATGTTGAAATTAAAGAGCAAACAAATGCATGAAGATATCACAAGTTTCATTTTCACTTATATGCAAACATTCAAACACACCCACACAGTCACAGAATAATCAATATACCTCAGAAAAGAATATATCAAACATAATCATTAAGGAAACATTTTACTTTAACTGAAGTACTATATCATGAAGGGGCATTCGATTTGTAGATGTATGTCATCCCGCGAAATCGTTTTGATGTATTCTTTCAATTTATTTTTGAACTGGTTGAAATTATTAGTTTTTGAGTTGTATTGAGGAAGTCTACCGTATAGTTTCGGACCTAAAAACTTAAAATTCTTCTGCCCAATAGATTTCAAGGCTGGTGGAGGCAAGTAAGTGTTATGTTTCTGTCTTGTATTATATTGGTGTTCATTAATTATCAGAGTGGATTTAGTTTTATGCTGTTCGACATTCAAATTCAGGAAAAATAGCTGTCTTGGATCCAAGATACCAGTTTCGGAGTAAAGAAGGTCTGAAGAGTATCGATTTGATTTACAAAATAAAATTTTTATTAGTTTTTTCTGTACTATCATCAAATTATTGAGTATGGTTTTTCCGACTGCTCCCCAAGCTACTATGCCATAAGTTATATGCGATTCCACTAAATAGCAAAGTAACTGCTATTTAATTTTCAGCAAATGTGATTAATATTAGTGTTCCAAACCAAATGATGGTGACATACTTTTAAATTCCACAAAATATCTTTTCTGATCGCCTTCTAAAAACCTCCACAAGATGTAGGTAAATGAATATTTTTCGGAAGATATTACAGAAAAACGAAAATTAAGGGACTTTTTACCATTTTTTTCAAAAAACAAATGAATATTTTTAGGAAGATATTTCAGAAAATCAAAAATTAAGGGACATTTTACAATTTTTTTCCAAAATACCAATAACTCGAATATTAAACGAGATATCGAAAAACTTTATAACAACAGTCTTATTGTCTTGACAAAAAAGTATTTATTTCGGACGGAGATATTATAACCTTATATCGTCATAGTTACGACATCAATAAAGAGGGCCATAACTCCCTTGGGATATTATAGATTATATTATGTCCTCTACCTTCCACAAGTAAAAATAATAGTTATTTATTAAACAAGGGAAAAAAGTATTAGATTTTAGCTCGAGGTTGTGTTGTCTCCCGACGCGAAGCGGAGGGAGACAAAAAACCAAGACCTAAAATCTAATATTTTTCCCGTGTATAATACACTATTTTTTTCTGTGGCGGGAAAAACGACGATTCAATAGTGAGAAAAACATATTATCACAATGTATTGAAGTCAGAATATTATCGATATGAAATTTTAATTTTTAAACTAGTAAGCTGTTGTACGTATAGCGACAGTTAGACCAGCGTTGCTAAGGAAAACTTCAAAGTAATCAAACATCTGTCAGTTTAATTCTGTGATTTGATTTGAAAATTGCGAACACAGTAATTGTTTAATAGTTATTTTGAATAATATAAAGTTGAAAAGTGTCTGATTCCGAGTTTTCTCTGACTCCACCGGAGTTGGTAGAAGCAGCGAAAGTGGCGTCACGAAAATTATTGCCAGCTAAATCGCGGAAAATTTACGAAACCGCGTATTCAAGATTTATAGAATGGGAGATAAGAAAGACATGCAGTTCTTGGTAAAGGTAAGCTTATCGAGCTCATTCTCAAAACAAAAAGAAAAGTGGTTTTACTTACGTAGTTTTATCCCCTCAACACGAATTCGAAAGAATTTCGTGGGGGTCTCTCATACTTTTCAAGTTATGACCTTTTCGGTAAAAAATCGAAGAAAATGCCTCCTTTTTTTTGTTGGCACTTTTTGAGACCGTAATCAACTCATATTTCACAATTACAAGCACTAAAACCAAACGTTTTATACAAAAAATCATCTTTCTTATAAAGTATGCATAACCCTTCCCACATCTCTAGAACGGACGCCAATGAAGAGTGAGGTTGAGAATAGTGAAATATAAGAAGGTTAATTTTTTCCGTAAAACTTTTGGTTTTGGTACTTGTAATTGTGAAATAAGAGTTGATTAGGGAATGAAAAAAGTACCGAAAAAAAGAAGGAGGTATTTTCTAAGATTTTTACTGAAAAAATCGTGTTTAAAAATGGTCGATTTTCAAGATTCAAAAGGCCATAACTCGAAAAGTATTAGAGACCCCCACGAAATTCTTTCGGATTCGTGTTCAGGAGATAAAACTACGTAAGTAACACCACTTTTCTTTTTGTTTCGAGAATGAGCCCGATAAGCTTACCTTTACCCAGTTCTTTCTCGGAGACGGTGTTATTGGCTTATTTTTCGGAACTGGCACATTAACAAAAGCCATCAACAGTGTGGTCGAATTATTCGATGATTAAAAGCATGTTACGATCCAATAATAATGTAGACATTTCAAAATATTTCAAGCCGATTACATTTCTGAAACAAAATGGGAAAGGTTACACGCCCAAGAAAGCTGCGATTTTTACGAGTACACAAATTATTGATTTTTTAAATAATGCACCCGATGGAGTTTATTCAATGGCCAAGGTTGTTATTGTATTTAGGATTGCAGGAGCTTGTAGAATTTGTGAAATCAGTCAGGTAACATTAGATGATATCGAAGATTCGGGAAAGTTATTAGTTGTGAAACTGAAGCAAACAAATAACGATGTAAACAGAAGATTTGTAGTAACTGAAAAATATATTAAATTTTACCGAATGTACATAGCCCTTCGTCCAGCAGCAGCAAAGGATCGCCGCCTGTTTTATGCATATCGCAATGGAAAGTGTATCAATCAGGTTGTGGGTAAAAATCAGTTTTATAAGGTACCTGAAACAGTAGCTAATTTTCTTCAACTTGAAAATGCTAGCTCATATACAGGTCATTCATTTCGAAGATCGTCTGCTACACTTTTAGTTGAATCTGGGGGAGATTTGATGACACTAAAGAAACATGGCGGTTGGAAGTCATCAACGGTCGCTGAGGGCTATGTTGATGAATCGGTGGTACACAGGACAGAAATTGCTAATAAAGTGTTCAGAACGTTTGGCAGTGCTGAAATAACACCCGATTTGCGACCAGATACATCAACGGCAGTTGTGTCCATGTCAGAAAAAAAAATTATTTCAACAAAAGAAAATCCGACTGTTGTACCGAATAGTTCAAGGAACATGTCATTCATGCAATGCACATTCAATAATTGTACTTTTAATATAAAGGAAATGTAACTTATGATCAATAAAATATTCTAAACTTAAGAATCTTCCTTTATCTATGTGTGAATATGTCCGGGAAAAAAGTACTCACTTTTTTCCTTGGGAAAAAAGTAATTTCATGAAAAGTTATATTTTGTTACCTGGCAACAGAGATAAAATAACAAATTATTTTCCCGTCACAGAAAAAAATAAGAAATGCTAATATACAGTGTCCGGCATAAAGTTCGCATCATATGGAAAACTTTTTTATTATTGATTTCTCAACAAAAGTTATTCTTGATAAAAACCTTTGCTTCATCCCAAACCTAAATTGCAAATACCGACATTGAATTTTATGGAGATAATTCAGTTTTATTTACTATTTGCAGCAAGATTTTGCGAAATTCCGTCACATATTTCAATAAATGAGATTTTCTGATAGAAGCGAGGAAGGTGAGGATATCCAGGAAGTGATATCGTCATATCTAACAATATGCCATTCATCCAGCATAGTAGTCCTCATATCGTACAGGGCGATGAGGAGAAAATTTGAATTTCTGGATCAAAATTCGATTCTGAACAATATTTTCCCTAGACTTTTTAATTCTACCTTGAGAAATAAAGTGATAGGATAATTTTTTTTTTAAAACAACGCATGTTTATCAATATCGCTTGTATATGGTGGTAAAAAATTCAATTTTGGTATTTGCAATGTAGGTTTGGGATGAAGCAGAGGTTTTCATCAGGAATAATTTCTTTTGAGATATCAATAATAAAAAAGTTTTCCATATGCTGCGAACTTTATGCCGGACACTGTATATTAACATTCCTTATTTTATTTTTACTTGTGGAAGGTAGAGGGCATAAGATAATCTATTTTAATTCGCAAGTGATTGATCCACCTTCTTCTTTTTCAGTGCGGTCAATGGACATGAGTCATTCCTGCACCCCATATATGAATTGCATTCCTCGAGGTTCTGGTTCCCTTTCAGCGGAGGAGCTTCATCGAGCAAGAGCCGAATCGATCCCTCTACGAAACCCTTCTTCACTTGGACGGATTGATTGTAGCTTACGAAATGGATGCGATGCAGAGTCTGACCAGCTTCCCTACGAATCAGTGGAGATCTTGTTAATAAGACTGGATTAGATAATTTGGGAAAAACTTGCTACATGAATAGCATTTTACAAGTATTATTCATGACGAAGAATTTCAAGAACGAGATTTTAACAATGAACGAGAACGTTTCCTACTTATTCACCAATCTCAAATCCCTGTTTATGCAATTGCAGTTTCGTAAGAATTTATCATCTTTCCCACCAATCGATTTCCTGGAGTCTTTGAAGTCTACTACATACTCGTTAGGACAACAAGAGGATTGTTCCGAATTCTTGGGATTCTTATTGAATACTCTTCGTGAGCAGGAAAATGACAAAATCAGTAGTCTCGACCGTTCTGGATCAAATGGTTCCGTACAGCTTATCTCGTCTTGTGTTTCTAGATCTTTCGCTGGAAAAATCCTCACTAGTTTATGTTGTGGTACATGTTTGAGAGACAGTAAAAACGTATGTGACTTTCTGGAGCTTCAACTAGCATTTCCTGATATGTCTGAGAGCCAGTCCGTGCGGAGCTTGCTGTTTCATCATATGAAAATAGAATTTTTAACTGTGATGATCAACTGTATTGCCCAATATGCGACAAATTGACTGATAATTATGAGACAACGAGTATAACTGAGGCACCAGTCAATCTGATAATAACACTGATGCTCTTCAAACATGACTCAACCTCTGGCGGAGGTACCAAACTTATACGAAGATTGGAAATAGATGAACACCTCAATCTAGCAGACCACGATTATAATCTTCATGCAGTCATTGTTCACTGTGGTTCCGGCGTTGAATGTGGCCATTATTACGCATTGGCGAAAGATGGAACGGACTGGTTTAAGTTTGACGATAGTTTTGTTTCTAAATGCTCTTACGATATCTTGGGTTTATTGGAGCCTCTGGAGACACCCTACATTTTATTTTATGAGAGAAAGGACATTGGCAGATCAAGATCTTCAGATGATGTGATGCTGCAGGTTTTTCCGGGTTTTCCTGCAGCTGAAAAAGCAAATGCGCCACGGGAATCAATCAAGTCGCCCCGGAGCGCCAATTAATTTTTGTTGTTGTTTTATATTTTTATATTTATTGATTACTTTGCTGTTTTTAGAAAAAAATGATGGACACTTTTATTAAAGGACAATTTTGAAAAGTTCCCTGAAAATTGCTTCCGCCACTGGAAACAATTTCTTCTTTTGTATGGCTGTAGCTTCTGATAACTACAGTCGAGGTACCTGCCTCTCCTGATGGCAAAGTAGACAACATACGCGCCGTTTTATTTCTTAATTCGATGCTATCCTCCAAAGTAATGAAATGTGATGAAATGAAAAAGTAATGAAATTGTTTTCTGTTAGATGTTACAAAAATATAACTTCATTTTTATCGTAGTTTTGTCCATTTCCATAGAAGTCATGTTCTGTTCAATTTTCTTACCTCAATCATCAAGAAATCAAGATCGCCTTGAGGTTTGTGTTGACTGGGATATTAGTCACTGGCAGCGATAAGGAGACGAAATTCTCTTCTAATGATGCCCTTATTGAACTACATTGCACAGTTATCCGCCAACTGAAAGTCAATATCCATTGTGGTTTGAGCCAGAAAACCATTAGATTTATCTCAGATATTTTCCTCAAATTACATATCGCCAGGTAATTGGAGAGAAGGCTATGTCGACCTCCATCAAGATTATTCTCTACCGCGATCTAAATAATTCAATTTCGTAAAGAGAGAACTCAGCCAATAAAATCGATATTGCGACGTGCATTTCCAGAGAAGAAACGAACGAAATATAATGAACTACACACAACAACGGCTTGTTCATAGTTCTGCACAGCTCATTGATGCTGGATTGGAGGAAAATGGAGAGATAAAATCATGACCATGCTGTGAATTTGCCCGAAAGGTCAGACATGAAATTGAGTTTGGAAAAGTTGTTCTCAAATTACTAAAACTGATTTCATTCTAGGAAAAGTTTATAGGTGTTTCGATTAGCGTTTGATGATTTCAGAATCAGATTAAATTTGTATATTCTCGGTGATGATTCTAAGACGTGTAAACCTTAGGAACGCCAAATAAACCGGAATCCCACGCCTATTTTGATTAATTGATTAATAACAGGCTGAATCTTCCTGAGTAGCTTCATTTTGCCGAGACTCCCAACTTTTTCCTCTACGAAAATTCTCGACAGTGGTAGCTAATTAAATGCGCAGGCGTCAATCATGTCGATTTGGTGAGTGAAAAAAATTCATTAATAACAGTTAGTTTTTTAGTTGAACCTCGAGATAATTCGATAAAGTACTCGAAAAAACTTTTGTCCTACAAAATGGATGGTAGGGCTAAAGAGTCCCCCACTCTCAACATGTACCAATGACGTGGTCATAAAAATTCATTAATAACCAGCGGATTTTTTTACCGTTACTTGATTAATATTTGTATAATTGAATGGTCATATTGTCCTACAAATTGAATGGTAGGTGTTCCCAGTCCTACGCTCCGAACATGTCAATTCCATGGTAAAAAAAAATTCATTAATAACAGGCTGAAACTTCCTGAGTAGCTTCATTTTGCCGAGACGCCCAACTTTTTCCTCTACGAAAATTCTCGATAGTGGTAGCTAATGAAATGCGCAGGCGTCAATCATGTCGATTTGGAGAGTGAAAAAAATTCATTAATAACAGTTAGTTTTTCAGTTGAACCTCAAGATAATTCAATAAAGTACTCGAAAATACATTTTTCCTACAAAATGGATGGTAGGACTGAAGAGTCCCCCACTCCCAACATGTACCAATGACGTAGTCATAAAAATTCATTAATAACAAGCGGATTTTTTTACCATTGTTTGGTTAATATTTGTATAGTTGAATGGTCATATTGTCCTACAAATTGAATGATAGGTGTTCTCAGTCCTACGTTCCGAAATTGTCAATTCCATGCTAAAAAAAAATTATTAATAACAGGCTGAAACTTCCTGAGTAGCTTCATTTTGCCGAGACGCCCAACTTTTTCCTCTACGAAAATTCTCGATAGTGGTAGCTAATGAAATGCGCAGGCGTCAATCATGTCGATTTGGAGAGTGAAAAAAATTCATTAATAACAGTTAGTTTTTCAGTTGAACCTCAAGATAATTCAATAAAGTACTCGAAAATACATTTTTCCTACAAAATGGATGGTTGGACTGAAGAGTCCCCCACTCCCAACATGTACCAATGACGTAGTCATAAAAATTCATTAATAACAAGCGGATTTTTTTACCATTGTTTGGTTAATATTTGTATAGTTGAATGGTCATATTGTCCTACAAATTGAATGATAGGTGTTCTCAGTCCTACGTTCCGAAATTGTCAATTCCATGCTAAAAAAAAATTATTAATAACAGGCTGAAACTTCCTGAGTAGCTTCATTTTGCCGAGACGCCCAACTTTTTCCTCTACGAAAATTCTCGATAGTGGTAGCTAATGAAATGCGCAGGCGTCAATCATGTCGATTTGGAGAGTGAAAAAAATTCATTAATAACAGTTAGTTTTTCAGTTGAACCTCAAGATAATTCAATAAAGTACTCGAAAATACATTTTTCCTACAAAATGGATGGTTGGACTGAAGAGTCCCCCACTCCCAACATGTACCAATGACGTAGTCATAAAAATTCATTAATAACAAGCGGATTTTTTTACCATTGTTTGGTTAATATTTGTATAGTTGAATGGTCATATTGTCCTACAAATTGAATGATAGGTGTTCTCAGTCCTACGTTCCGAAATTGTCAATTCCATGCTAAAAAAAATTTATTAATAACAGGCTGAAACTTCCTGAGTAGCTTCATTTTGCCGAGACGCTCAACTTTTTCCTCTACGAAAATTCTCGATAGTGGTAGCTAATGAAATGCGCAGGCGTCAATCATGTCGATTTGGTGAGTGAAAAAAATTCTTTAATATCAGTTAGTTTTTCAGTTGAACCTCAAGATAATTCCATAAAGTACTCAAAAAAACTTTTGTCCTACAAAATGGATGGTAGGACTGAAGAGTCCCCCACTCCCAACATGTACCAATGACGTAGTCATAAAAATTCATTAATAACAAGCGGATATTTTACCATTGTTTGGTTAATATTTGTATAGTTGAATGGTCATATTGTCCTACAAATTGAATGGTAGGTGTTCCCAGTCCTACGCTCCGAACATGTCAATTCCATGGTAAAAAAAAATTTATTAACAACAGGCTGAAACTTCCTGAATGGCACTAATCACAAAATATCCCCACCTAGAATTGCAACTGCCATGGCGACGATTGAGATGATATTTTGCTGGAGCCAAACACGGGATGGCGCCAGTTGTGTGGGTTCTTTTGTAGGAAACTGCAACGGGCGGTATATTTGAACGAAATTCGGAGCGGGAAATTCAAATAACTCTTCGTAGTATTCCATTCGATTTTGTTCCTGTAATGGGAAAAAAACATTGCTATTATACCAAAAGCGTTATTGAAATAATTGCAATACAATCAACAATGGAAAACTCATTAGTTATTTCATAAACTAATATATTACTATCCAAGACCATCTATAATAGTGAGAACATTGTGAACAATCTTCACCAAATATTGGATGAATAAATTCGCTTGGCATTACTAAATCTTTAAATCAGCACAGTTAAAAAAACTCATATGTACACTAATTGTATAAACTCTGCCTTTTTGACGATAGAAAGAAAAGTCGTCTTTAACTCCACAGAGACCTAGGAACAAGTGAAGAGCATGTCATACATTAAAATGTTCAATTATACTTTATATTATAAATCATTTACATTAAAAATGAATTAGACATTAACATATTCAGAGGTGCTTTCAAGCCACTTGAAACAATGTGACAAACTAATTTCAAAAGTTTGCATTTCACGAAACATTTTGAATATAAAAAATTACAATCAAAGCACTTTACATGGTAGGTCTGGATACAATGAAGAAACTATTTCAATGTTTCAATTTTAATGTTTTATCTTTGATGCTGCCTATTCAACTTCGATTTCAGATTTCTGATCGTTCAGCATACTACGAAGGCGTAGAAGGGCCACGAAAAGTTTTTTTTTTTGGAATCCCGACTTTAATCTCGGACCCCCGACTTCAATCTCGGACTCCCGACTTTAATCTCGGACCCTCGACTTTAATCTCAGGGGTCCGACTTTAATGTCGGGTGTCCGAGATTAAAGTCGGGGGTCCGAGATTTAAGTCGGGGGTCCGAGATTAAAGTCGGGATTCAAAAAAAAATTTGCTCGTGGCCCTTCTACGTCTTCATACCCTTACAATTTTTTCAAAATTCCACAAATTCTATTTTTAATGTTTGATTCATGTAGAGATTTGATTTTCCAATAGTTTTTTCTATTATTTTTGAGTACTGTTGTAATTAATTCAAATTTTTTATTGTCGTTTTCTTGATAAGATATTATGAGTGCCTTCGTTTTTCCATTCCTAATTTTATTTATTTTGTGTTTCGAAAAATAATTCAAAAACTCTCTGAAAATGTTCAGTATGATATTAATCTACTTTCAAGACACGGTAAGGAAATTATATAATTTTGGTATCCAGGAATGTCAAAGACTTGTCACTTTTCAACTCTAGAGAGTAAACGTTAATCTTGGGTGACAGACTTCATACAAAAAAAACTTAAACTCCATCTCAAATGCAATAAATGAAATACATAAAATCAATTGTTCAAACTGTTTTCAATAATATTTGGGGCACACTGGTCGATATACGAACATAAGGATATAAATAAAAAATTCAATACCGTCAATCCGACCGCCCTTGTTGATCATTCTAGAGAATCCCAAGATCCCAGGATCCTCGATATACATTAATACACAACCCTTCCTTCCAAATAAACTACATAGTGAAGTGAGCCACATGTCAAAGAAGATAGGACAAATATAAAACGAGATATCGAGTGTTCATTTACAGTTTTTTCAACCTGATAAATCGCACCTCTGAAAATAAAAAGGTATTTTGTGCTTGAATCTCGACTACTTATGTAATTCCATGTTGATAACATGGTACCTAGCTGTATCCAGCAACGAATAATAAAATTATTTCACTTTAATAATTATGAGGTTTAATGTGCAAAAACTAATTAAAACAGCTGTTAAAGCCAGAACTTCAACACTAAAGTAATACTTCGTAACAGACATTTTATGCTTCTAAATTATTTGAGGTTATTATGTGCATAAGATTTATTGTGTTCACGCAACTTTACACCCAGTGTACAAAATATTAACACAAGCGATGTAATGATAAATACTGTGAAATTTACGTTATTCACAGGTAGATGTCACCGGAAATTTATTTTCAGGATGTTTTCATTTGTTTTTGAATAGTAATCAAAAGACTTTCTCTACTATCTATTCACTTAAGAAGGTTTCAGCCAGTAAACTACTTGCTTATCGAACTTCTAGCATGGTTCTAGTGGGTGTATGTCTTTTACATCTTAATATCAAGTACATGCCTCTATTTTGTAATTTTTGTGATTAGAACAAATAATTTGCATCAAGCTGCCATAGAAAAGTAGCACAGTAAATGAAATGTGGTTGAATGATTTTGATTTGAAAACCGTAATGAAAGTCTGAAAATATTTGAATTCTTGGACAACATTATTTTTTCGATTATAGATATTTATACTGATAGATTTTTCGTCATTCAAATTGTGCTTATGTTTTGTCGTAATTATCATTACTTTTGTTTCGTTGTCATGGAGCTTGAGCATATTAATGTTGGAGAATTCAGGTATTCTGGTCAATATATCATTATTTTTTTGATGGATGTCTGTGATTTAGGTTCACTTATAGCAATTTTATTTGCAAGAGTATCATCTGCAAACAGGCAGAAATTCACATCCATTACAAATAGAAGCGGGCCAAAGCCATTACCTTGAGGTACACCATTATTGACATCTTTTCTGTTTGAGTATGCCCCATTGATTTTGGTATGTTGAGTTTGACCAGAACCAGAAGTATCGTAATATTTGAGTTTTTCTAGTTCTCAAATGTTTCTCAAATGTCCTTTTAAAATCTAGAAACACTTCCGCAATATATTTATTATCATCAGTAGGTAATTTTGTTAGTCTGAGGATCGCCAATTTCCAATGAAAGGGGAATGGGCCAACCTCGTCACTGACTAACCTGGATATGTATCAATTTTCAATCCCAAAGCTCTAGTGGAGATGGGGTGGGTAAAATAATGGTGGTTGTACTGAGTATGATGTAATATTTTTATTGATTTATCAACGTTGGCCAGAATGATGTGTGGCACGAATACGGCAACAAATGATTGTAAATGAATTAAATTAAAATTACTATCTTAACCTCAATAAAATAATAAAATCGCTAAACAAATGCACCATGCACCCAAGCACCAAGGTGAATACTTTTAAAATAGTAAGCGATAAACAGTTGTTGAAGAATACCCTCCACCATACGTATGCTGAAAGTTTACAGCGAAAATATATAAGTAAGTATTTCACCCTAAATATAATATCAAGTATTACGAATCTCGTACCCTTATTCAGGTTTCAATGTTTTGTTTAAGAGGAACAACTTCGTCGTTTCACCCCTGTTCTTACTCATACCATATTATTTACAAGCATGTATAGCAATACTCATGCAAAGCTTTTCAGGACATGCGTCTAAGTCGAAAGCAATAGGATGTAATGGTATATGAAATAATCAAAATCTACTAATAAATATAAAGCTTATCTGATGGATCCTTGATGGTAGTGTGCCGGTGTTGGGCCAGGGCCACTGAGAGCAGGGCTTCGTGGAGTCGCTCGTGGTATGAACTGGTCAGTTTCGCCTTTCAACGGTAGATGGTACGGTCCCACAGTAGGGGTTGGCTAGTGAGGAAGGATTCCACCAAAGGGGATTCCTCAAAGTGTTTCGCACAGTGTCTTGAAATGGATGGTGCCACTGGGTGGTTTACGAAATAAATCTGATAAGAGAAGGCCTGTGGAGAAGTATCGATTTCAGACATGTGAAGTAGATATGAAATGTTAGTATTAGACTGCTAATGAACTTTCTGAACGTTTTTCAGATTTTTGAAACATACCTGGGATGATGTGTGGCCTTCGAGTGATTTTGCTGCGGTTAGCCGAAGAGGTTGAAATTCAGAAAATCAAAGAAAACTGAATCCACTATATGTGAATAGCTGTAACACTTACAGACTTCAGCTTTTCTATAAGTATTCTTGAGAATTTCAACAGAAGAATCCGCTGATGCGTACGTTTCAGTTCCAAGCACATAGAAAAAAGAAAGAAAGTTTTTTCTGAATCTAACCGCGTCAGTTCTTGGGTTTTTTATGTTGGTTGGTTAGTTAGCTCGAGTATCATGTACAAGACCATTCAATAAATATTGTTTTTCTCTAGTTGATGATCTGATTTACAATCTAAAAATGCTGAAAGGTAAAGTGGAAGTAAACCCGTAACAATTTTCATTTGGATGAGGAGAAGCACTTCCACATGACTGCTAGGATCTGAATCCAGATTGATTCATCTGCAGATATACCGAATAAATCACTATCGTCATCGTAATATGATCTTTATTTCACAGGAACGAGCTGTGCGGTATATGTGTCATGTCGGATTCATCAGGGTTCTTGAAGATTACTATTTTTTGGTTTTGTTGTTCGAACAGTAGTTCAGTCGGGTAACTTAACTCTTTTTTAAAACGACATTAAAAATAAATTTTATATATTCAAACCTCTATAGGAGAGATCTTAAAGGTGGGATTTCCTAGCGACGTCCAGCGTTCGTATCCCGCCGCGACGTCTTGCCGTTAATGACATATACAACGAATTTTCAATGCAATTGTTTTGTTTGAAGCGGCGCGATTCATCGTCCCGACTGCTCAAAAACATGTCAAGACGCGAACGCCGACACCAGCAGTAACATTATTTCAATGTGAAATAAGCGTGGTGGATATTACTACAACGAGACACAGAAATATACCAATACAGACGACGAAATTTTGATTAATCAAGTATGTGAATATCCCTGCCTTCATGACCATTCACACAAAGACTTCAAAGATTTTCAAATTCGGGAAAAAATATGGAACGAAATTTGCACAGTTTTATCCATGGGCTGCGAGTATCAAATAAAAAATCCTTTGTTTTTTTTTTCTTGGTTCAGAAAAGATCATTTATAGATTTGAGTTTTGTGAATAGTAGGGAGTCATGAAGTCAATTAGTTTCTTTGTGTTTTCCCCAATATTTTTATCGATAAGTTAGATAATTGTCAGTTTATTCAGATAATTATTGTCGGTTCATAAGTCTCTTTCATGTCCTCGCGAATTTCGCAATTTTTTTACGAATAAAATGGCTATGGACATGGTTCTGCATCAACGATTGATCCAGCATTACTGGAAGCCGTTTTATTCGCAGAAAAATTGCGAAATTTGCTAGAAAATTCCCATTCATTATGACAACAAGCAATTTTCACTTTTAAACTGCAGTCAACCAGAACACAAAACGCACTGGGGGTATAATTTCATTACAAAAACGCGGACGCCAGACGCTTCAAGCAAATCCAACAATCGTCGCGGCCAGCCGTTACTGCTGAACGTCGATGCGGGCCGCGAACGCTAGACGTCGCTAGGAAATCCCACCTTAAGTAATATTACACATTTCCTTTCAGATGCGAGTCCAAGTATACACCTAAATATTTTACTTGGTTAATGCCTTGTATTTGGATTTTTCTCAAAAGGACAGTTAATGTTTGGTATTGTCATAAAATTTAACTCAAGACACATTTTACTAAATAGTAAGTTTTACCAAACTTTACAGGAGAAAGTTTAGTTCTGAGAAAATGTATAATTTTTCTCATTTTCTGTACCTATTTTTACCGTTCCATATTACCGTGTGATTTTGTTGAGATAGGTAATTTTTCATCAGCTGTATTGGAAAAGCACGAAAACCAATATTTTTTTAAACCAATATTTTTTGAAACTCTCAATAAATGGATAGAATCGACTGTATCGAATGTATCTAATGTGTAAGTCAATAAAAACTGCCAGAGGATATTGACTTGTAACTGGTCATCTCCAGTTTATCTTTAGTTTTGTATATGGATATACTGTAGATCTGAGTACGTAGGAATGTAGGCTTTCACGGCTGGCGTCAATGTTTTGGTTGGTTTCCGGGTTTTGCCGTGGTCTTCTTTGGTTGATATCTCCAAACGTTTCAACTGCAACTGCAGCAGTCATCTTCAGTGGCGAGGTCGAAGTACTCTTCTAGACGTGTCAACTGAAACTGAAGCTTTCTAGTTTGCGATGATTTATAGTGATGTTTTTGCGCGCACTTTCTGTAATGGCGGGTCGCGCGCACTTTCTGTAATGGCGGGTCGCGCGCACTTTCCACGCGATTCGGGTGACATGGCTTTGTTTTGGCCCCTCTCAATGCTGTGTGCCAGATCTTTGGTAAATATGTCCTCTCTTCTTTTCTGTTGAAGTTATCTTGGTGTTTTGTGTATTTCTATGTAGATGACACGTTCGTTGCTTGGAGCTACGGAAGAGAAGAACTTCAAAACTTCCTAAACCATTTGAATAGTTTTCATCCAAAAATCCAGTTCACCATGGAATTAGAAGAAAACCTTCAAATCCCATTTCTTGACGTATTAGTCACCAAAGAGGGTAATCATCTAGGCCATAAGGTGTACAGAAAGAAAACACACACAGATCGATATCTACACAATGGATCCAACCATCATCCAAAACAGAAACGAACCGTCATCAACACACTAGTGAACAGAGCTTTGAGAATATGTGAACCAAGGCACATCGACGAGGAAATGAAACACCTTACAACTGTGTTACAAGCCAATGGGTACAACATCCGTGCTACGCGCCCAAGGGAGAAGAAAAAGAACACCAATGAAGAGCAACCCCAAGGCACTGTCTATCTGCCATACATAGAAGGTGTCACCAACAGAATTGGAAAAATTCTAAAGAAGGAGAAAATCAACACCGTCTTCAAACCAACGAAGAAGATATCGGAATTTCTAAGATCAGTTAAAGACAGCAGAGATCCACTCAAATCAGCGGGAGTCTACCGACTTCCATGTAACTGTGGGAAGGTCTATATCGGTCAAACGAAAAGAAGCATCCCAGCGAGCACAAACATCTCTGGGAGGTTTTGAGACGTTTCAAAAATGTAGTCACGCCGAAGTTTCTTTGAGACGAAATATGTACTTCCCAAAGAGGTCCCTGAACGATATTCAATGTTCTGTTTTTGTTCTTCTGTGGCGTTTTTTTAAATGCCTATAGGAATGTATCGGATATGTGCACAAAATGTTATCTTGTGGATGTTTTCACTTGGCGTAACATAGTTCACCTTTGAGATGTTCACCGAGAATATATCTAGCGTTCGCGCAATCGCAAATGTGATCATGTGATCTCAGTGATATGTTTGAGTTGACGGAGAGTACCTATCGATTCTAGTTTCGACTTAATTTACCCCATTTTGTTTTCCGTAAAAGTAGTCGTTTTAGAGTGAAGTGAAACATTTTTTCAAGACAAGATATTATATTTAGTAATCAAGTTGATTACGGACTGCAAAGTAAGGAATGAATTGTCGATATTCAGAAAATAAATAACCTCAAAAACATATACCGGTTCTGACTTGTAAAATCATCATCGCATAATCATTATGTATACACCTTATCTATGTAAAGTGATTAGTCAAGGACACTGTATTATTGAGACTGTATTCACAGTTTAAATTCAGTTGAACCAGACAACAACCAGTGTTAGAGTGATATTTACATTTTTGAAAAGTTGTTCAATTTGTGTAAACAGAAAATATTTTAGGTTTAAATTTGCATGTGTGTTCCTTTGATCCTAATAAAATAAGTTATATCGATTATTTTTTTTTAATCGCCCCAGAGTTCTCTTCATATTTTGACTATTGTCGATTTGTACAATCAATGACAAAAAACGAGATGAAAGTGCATTTTGTATGTCTCAGGAACATCTCAAACAATGTTTTATATACAGTGATTTAATGTAGGCGAAAAGCTTTGAAAATGTTATGTTGTGTCTTAAAAAAGGCGTCGAAAAAAACGTGAAAGAAACGCCTTTTATGATGTCCCAGGAACATCCTAAAAATAGCCGCGTGCGGCGGACATTTGCACCTACATACACGTTCTATTCATGTATGAACAGAACATCGCAGTGGAGGTTTGATGTCTCAAAAACTCTTACTTTTAACATCTCTGAGATGTTTTTGTGCTCGCTGGGATTGGTACCCGCCTAGTCGAGCACAAGCGGAGAGAACAACCGAGAAGTCCGCAGTCGCTGTGCATACATTGTCTGACGGAGAACAAAAGATCCTTTTCGAAAATACCGAGAGACTAGCAACGTCCAATCATTATTCAACAAGAATGTATTTGGAAGCCATAGAAATACACAAACACCAAGATAACTTCAACAGAAAAAAAGAGAGAACATATTTACCAAAGATCTGGCACACAGCATTGAGAGGGGCCAAAACGAAGCCATGTCACCCGAATCGCGCGAAAAGTGCGCGCGAACCCGCCATTACAGAAAGTGCGCGCAAAAACATCACTATAAATAACATCGCAAACTCGAAAGCTTCAGTTTCAGTTGACACGTCTAGAAGAGTACTTTGACCACGCCACTGAAGATGACTGCCGCAGTTGCAGTTGAAACGTTTGGAGATATAAACCAAAAAAGACCACGGCAAAACCCGGAAACCAACCAAAACAGATCTGAGTATGTTTGGAAAAATTCCTTCCAGCAAACATTTGTTTATCAGGTGATTCAATAGGAGCAGAAATATAATTACTTATTTCTTTCAGCGTCTTAGAATTGATTTCATCAAAGCTTTGTGAATTTTATTCTTCAATAATTCCTTCAACCTCTTTCTCGTCCGTGGGGATGAAAAAATTTTAATTTGATATTTGTGCAATTTGTTCATCTTGCTCTGTTTCATCACAATGTTTCATTTTATTGGTGAAAAAAAAACATTGAATTTATTTCATCTATTATTATAATTCTATCTCCAATATTAATTTCTGTTATTATTTCAATTTTGAAAATATCATCGACAAACTTTGTTTTGAATCTGATTGATACCTTCAATTATTTTCCTGTAATAATCAGATTTAGCTTTCCTAATCAGATGATTTAGTTCATTTCTATATTTTTTGTATTTATAAGTATTTTCCTATTTTGAATTTTTTCTACAAGTTCTCATCAGCTTATATTTATTATGTACCGATGACATCAGATCATTCGTTATCAGTCTTTTGGTAGTCTTTCGTATATAGTGATTACTTTTATTGTTTAATACCGTATTGTAACTATCTATCCAATTTTCATTTCAAGTTTTCTTCATGTAAATCTCTCCTCGAGTTTACACGTTCACAAAACAGTTACAGCTAGCTGTGACCCAGGTCACAGCACATCATATCGGCTGAATCTTGGTTCCATATTGGGCCAATATAGATATATTGTAAATGAACATTCAATATTGGTCCAATATGGGTGAATATTCAAAAAACAATATTATATTAATAACATTGGTGGAATATTGGTTGAACTAGTTTTGAATGTAGATTATCACACGAAATATTGGGTCAATATTGGTTGAATAATTTCTACCAATATCGATAATACAATATTGGTTATATATTGTATTCCACATCTAGAATAAATATTGCAATCCAAATATTCCAGTCATATCGATTATAGGGGAAAAAACTATATTGTATTTCCAAGTTTGTTAGAATATTGGTTGAATATCATTTCCACTTTATTTGACAAATTGTAATAACTCATATTGAGTCAATATTGGTTGAATGATATTTACCAATATCGATAAAACAATATTGTCTTCACATCGTTTTTAACATCTACAATAAATATCGCAATCCCAATATTCCCCTGATATCGATTCTAGGAATAAAAACTATATTGTATCTCCAAGTGTGATTACACATTGGTTGAATATCATTTCGCCACTATTCAACAAATCTAATGAATTAATATTGGGTCAATATTGGTTCAATAATATTTATCGATATCGTTAAAGCAATATTGTCTTCATATTGTTTCCTACATCTAGATTGTGATGAAATTTGAATATTGGCCGAATATTCAATGAAACATATTGAAATTATATCATGATCAAAGTTAGATAAAAATCCGCTAGATGGCTCTACATATACAACGTCTTCTAAAACCTACAAAAGTATATTAAATACTTTCTTTACCCAGTTTTCAAGACAGCTCACTCAGTGGTTATGGCGATCAAAAGACAGACTCTGGTGTCACCTTCATCAACTAAAGGACATTTAATAATTCACCAAGGTATATTGACATCCACCAATATATCCAAATGATATTGTACCAATATCGATAACATTGTACCAATATCGATAAATATTGTACCAATATCAATAAATATTTTGAGGCCATTATTGCTTCAAGAATATTCCACCAAAACTATTTCTAAAATATTCAAACAATATTCGACCAATATCGCAAAATGTTCACATACTACTTCTCGACAATATAACTTTTAAATATTGTGCCAATATTGTCAGAATATTGTATCAGCGATATTATACCAATATCGCCGAACATTTTGAGGCCAATATTAGTTCAAGAATATTTTGCCAATATTGTTCAAGTAATATTGGACCAATATCGCCGAATGTTCACATTTTTTTTCTCGCCAATATTGCATTTCCAATATTTCGCCAATATGTTCACAATATTGTACCAATATTTTACCAATATAGGTGTGCTACTTGGGGAATATCGAGAAAGGACATGGCACTGGACTTAATTCTAACGCGTTATTGCGCCACCCTGTATAATAGTCATCGCACCTAGTACGCAATCGCATGTACATTTTACTTCAATTTTTTTACAAAAAAGTAATTGAATGCTGAATCCGAGCATTCCATTTTCCGTCTTTTGATAAAAATACGTTAGAATGAATATCGTGCCCTCTGGGAACACAAAATCCATACATTTTCCTCGCATCCGCACACTCTGGATATAGAGTTGTACTCTAGCGTGGGTGTATTTTTTATTAGGGATACTGCTGAAGGCCGGGAAAATTTAGAATGGATCAACCCGATACCCTCACACGCACTCTTTTATTCGAGAAGTATGCGAAATTTGGAAACGTGCTCGTAACGGTGAGTGATGAAAAGCTGACGTTAGACATTTACGCTATTGGATTACCAGTCCATCCCCAAATTGACATTCTGGAGAGCTGAATCCGAGTTTTATTCCGGGGAGGCCCAGATCGTTAAATTGCGAGGGTTGGTGAACTTGCTAGAGTGTGCGATAAACTTGAGGAAATGTGTCTGCGAAGGATTCTCAAGGTGGAGTGTTTTGATCAATATCAGGAATGGAGTATTAGGTTAAAACTCAACTATTTCTTGAGGAATGGACCAGCTTCATTTTACTCAGTTGAAGTTCATACAAGTTTTTACATTTCATTTTCAAATTAACATTTATCGATTAAACCTGAAGTTGAAGCGAAGTCAGAGCATTGCGGTGCAGAGGATTCGGGTGATTTTGGCACTTATAATTACACGAGAGCTTTTATTTGTCGAAGTAAACTTGACATGTATTAATGAGAATTTTGTTGCCTGGCAATTTAACGAAAACAATTACGTGTCCGTAGGACGAGTAATTTTTTCTGGCAGTTTTTTGAATTGAATTGCCTAATGGCAACAAAATTCGAATTATAAATGTCAAGTTTATTTCGACAAAAAACAAGCTAGAGTGTAATTCGGTAAGACAATTTAATGAATATGTGAATCAGTAAATTAAAAAAAAAAGATTTGAATTAGTTTATTTAATTTAACGGAAAAGTACACTTGTTAAAAATTATTTAAAAAAAGTTCGATTTTCAGAACTGTCTTGTCTTTTGTTAATAATTTGCTGCATGCTAGTATTTTGAGCGGTGGTAGTAACTGTGTCCTGGACGGTAGTACCAATGGAACCATAGTTATTTGTTTTACTAGGCATAAAAGCGCAAGATTTAATGCCGCGGCTGGTGTTTCATAGCCGAGCGTAGCGAGGCTATGAAACCAGCCAAGGCATTAAATCTGCTTTTCTGCCATGTGAAACATAATTTTTTCTTCAAATTTGTTCCAATTCCACGCAAAATCGACTTTTTCATATTTAAATTGCGTTTCATTATCAATATCCAAATAACTAAATTATTTTATCAAAGGTAACTGGGCCCTGCGTTACTATGTTTACCGCTGATGACGTTTGTTGAATATGTTTGTTTACTGTTTACTTTGTCAATTTTGAAAAGTTGTCATGTTAGAAATGGATTTACTGCAAAGTGAGGATAAATTGATGCAATTAACACCACCTGAGATAAGAGACCAGGCGCGAGATGTGGAATTTAACCTTTTATCGGAAAAATCAAGAACTGTATATGAACTCACATACAGCAGATTCATGGAATATAGACAGAAGAAAAATATAGGATCTTTCTCTGAAAATGTGCTGATTGTCTATTTTTCCGACCTTTCAAAGAAATTGAACGAAGTTTTTCTGACTAGGCAGTAAAAGTGGACTTTTTCTGCCTAGGCATTGAAATTACAACTTCTGAGCCTGCCAAGTGTCATTAAATGGCCGCTTTTAATGTCATTTGGAGAAAAATGATTTTTTTATGATGTTCTCCATCTAACTGAAGGTACGGTTTTAATGACGATGGGTTGCTATGTCCCGTAATTTTCACAAGTTTTTGTTCACCTATACCACTCTTGGACAATTCAGTTACGGCGGCAGCTCGATTAGAATGGTTCGTTATTTTCACCCGCTTGACATCAAGTCCAATATTTTTCGCCGAGGATTTGGTCCATTAAGATATATCATTTATCCCAACAGGTGGATTCTTACACCACCCTTTCGAATTTGTTTTTTGCCGGAAAGGATTTGGTCTTCCCATAATTTGTTTAAACAATTTTACTAGACATCCACAATCTTCTTCAGTGTTTGCTATCAACCATTTACTGTTGGCCAACTTCTGATTTCCACCTTGTGTTGTCTTCAAAAACACTGGGTTATATTCAACTCTTCCGGTCTCTCTTCCACGGTTGTCTGTCTTGATTTTAAAATAGTGTCAAGTATGAGAAATAGCACCTAACCTAATCATTTTTCAAAATTCAAAATTAATTCATATTATTTAGCCTAGAGTAAAAAGTCCCATATTTCATATTCATTTATTAGAATCTTATAATCTATGATTACAGTTATTGAAATAAAGTATTTCCTGCAAATTCAAAGTTCAATTAAAGTCATTAACCAGCATCAGGTATTGGGTTACATTCCGGTGCAACAACACTCGATGGCTTGAATGCTTATTATGCAATAGTCAGCGATAATTTTAACATAAATTCGAATGTTTCCTTTAACTGAGGCTTTTTTCATTTTTAGAGGTCTGGGTGATAAGACAGACCGTCAAAGAGTTTTTTTTTTAATTTTCCAAGTTTCAAGCATCATGGGCAGCTTGACACGTTTCATCCCCTTGGTGGTTTTCTCAATGTAAGTAAAGGACCCCGCAAACTCCTTATGGAATTTGGGTCCCGGTGGATTTTTTTGAATTTTTGGTATGATGTAGTCCATGTAATTCTCAACCAAAGTTACCATTGCGCCAACCCAAAAAAATGAACAGTTTTGCTGCTAGGGGGCGTTGAAATCACCCCTTGCGCAGATTAGACTATTTATTTTTGTAACCGGTAACAATATTTTCACTTGTTTCATTGTTGCTAATGTTGCACAATATTGTGCTGTTTTATAAAAAAATTCTAACCCCCTCCCCTTTTACCCCCAACTCCTATTACGAAATGCAAAAAAAAATATTTCTCGAGTACCTTCAAATGTATCGTCGAATGTTTAAATATGCCTAAATAAGGGAAATAGCAGTTTTTTATGATTATCCCCCCACCCCCCAAATGACACAAAACGAAAAAATTTCGGTGGATTTTTCTGAATTTTTGATATGATGCAGTTCAAGTTATTTTGAATAGAAATAAATCGGATAACAAACCCCAAAAATTAATAGTTTTTATGCTAGGGGGCGTCGAAATCATACCTTGCTCAGAATAGTCTATTAATTATTATTTTTTATTCTTTTTTCTTTTGGTGTTTTTTCGACTGCTATGGTCATTAGCCATGTGGAAGTCAGCGAACTCCACCAATATTTTTCTGAAGGGAGGGAAAGGTGAAATTGAACAACTGAGCGATTTCCTCAATTTGAGCTGATTAAAACATTCATTTTGATAAAGCATTTACAAGTAGCAGGGAATTAAATTTTTTCGTGCTTTAAAATGAAGGTAGGGGGTAAAAGGGAGGTTTTAGATTTTCAATTTATAAAAAATTACACAATTGATCAGCACAATCTAAACTAAAATACGTAGAGCTATTAGATTAGAGAAAGGTATGATTTCAACGCCCCTTAGCATCAAAACTAACAATTTTTTGGGGTTTGTAACCGAATTTTTTTCTATCCAAAATAACTTGAACTGCATCATATCAAAAATTCAGAAAAATTCACCGAAATATTTTCGTTTTGTGTCATTTGGGGGGTGGGGGGATAATCATAAAAAATTGCTATTTCCCTTATTTAGGCATATTTAAACATTCGATGATACATTTGAAGGCACTCGAGAAATATTTTTTTTCGTTTCGTAATAGGAGTTGGGGGTAAAAGGGGGAGGGGGAAAGAATTTTTTTATAAAACAGCACAATATTGTGCAACATTGGCAACAATGAAACAAGTGCAAATATTGTTACTGGGTTCAAAAATAAATAGTCTAATCTGCGCAAGGGGTGATTTCAACGCCCCCTAGCAGCAAAACTGTTAATTTTTTTGGGTTGGCGCAATGGTAACATTGGTTGAGAATTACATGGACTACATCATACCAAAAATTACCTTCCCCTTTTACCTTCCCATACTTTTACTGTTTCACTTCACTTGTGTTCTGTAGCACAGGGTGATATTTTTTCACATGGCTCTAACTAAATTTTAAATAAATAACTAATTTCACTTCACTGTTTTATTCACTATACCAAGGTGGTCACAATATAGTTGGTCAATGATTTAACCTATCGCAAGCCAAGCAAATAGGTAATTGGGCACCCTAGACACCTAGGGGGGCAGGGGTTCTTCAAACCCGTTCGTGACAATAGAATATCTTACAATTTGCTGCTTCTCCACCACTCCAAGCCAATTCATAGACAGCAATATAATAAAAATTTCTTTGAAAGCCTACAGGTTTTTATTCATTCCAGGGGTGGGATTATGAACACTCGATACGTCAGCTGTCACGATCCATAGGCTAGAACGATGTATGTTCTCGGTTCGAAACGAAATCGAAATTATGAAATTTCTTCGAATAGAGATACAATGGAATTATATCTACCATATAGACCATTGATATCGACTCTATTTGCAATATATTTTGAATTGCATTGGTGCTCAAATCTGACATATGTCAAACTCACGACGGATCGAGTGTTCGTAATTGCACCCCAGAACAGTGCCATTTCAAAAATTTCTTGTTTTGTGAGAGCCTTCTTTTTTTCCGGGATGGCTTGCAAAATATTGCGTTTTGTTTTGCGTACATTTCTCGCTTTCTTGAACTGTATGTCCGTGGATGGATTGAAAATTCTTTTATATTCTTTGAAGTACTTCTCTTGTAACATAGACAGAGACTGTTGACCTTCCGAATCGTGTGGAGTCTCAGTTATGCTGATTGGATATACGAGGAAGTTTTTTCCCTGTATTTCCGCAGCCGTTTGACATAATCCCATCAAACCTGGTATCACTGGATTTGTAATGACGATCCCTAGCAAATATGGAAAAATACACTGGGTGTATTTTGGGTGGGGTTCAAATATTGGCCAATAGGAAAAGAGAATCGTCGTGTTCGAGGAATTTTCCAAAATATGTTTATAATCAGAAATAAAGAATTTATTCCATACATTTGCATCATACTTTATATGAATGGAAATGTTCAAATGCTAGAAAATAGGAGATATATATCAATATGTTCAGTCATTAGGAGAGTAATTGAGAAAGTTTTTGACAGAAGATTTAGAAACTATATTCATTTCAAAAAGAACCAGAGATGATTCACGTACATAATCTTATATCAATACTTCGATTTTGAATAGTCTCTTGAATGATGCAAAAATTAAAAAGAACAATATTACAATAATTTTTGTAGATGTCTGTTAGTAAAGCATATTATTATGATCATTTTAATAAAACTTTACGCTCATCTTCATTACCTGAAAAATGATAAAAAGTTCTGATTAACTTTCATTATGGAAACTAAACAAATTTATAATAATTTATATAATAATTGTATACAGTATGATAAATTGGTAAATTATTTAACTTTCTTTAATAATTATAAGTTTTGATATTTTCTGAATTTTGATGTTTCAAAAAATGTTATTGTTGGTTATTAATTTGAATTTCTTTACTCTAAAAGGTTGTTTCATCGCCGGGTAACTAGGATTGATCGTAACCTAGTGAAATTCAAATTGGACCAAACCTGCTACCCTTCTGGTTGACTTTGCTAGTTCACATTAATTGTGCAATATGATTTGATGAAGATGTTCCAGTCTGGTAAAAATATCTTAGCAGGTTTTTATTGATGTTTAATATTTTTCATGATTTAAGTAAAGTTCTAATCACTTCATAACAATATTTATGTTTATATTTATATTACAAATCCATTGCAATTCTAGTATTAGTTACTTGATAATGTGTAAAAGCCGAAACCGGTCGTAAAAAACAGTCAAAGCCTCAACGGAAAGTTTACAGAAGTTGCAGTGTTTTCATACAGTAATTTTAAGTCACAGTCTACGTAAATCATCCTGTATAAGTGCAGTGAAGAATGATATCAAAAGAGAACATACAAATAAACGGAAACGAAAAGGAATTTGCCAAACATGTCGAAAACAATTTCATGGAAAAGAAATATTGGGTCATAAAAACTATCTACTCAATGATCCTTATTGCCACATCCAACGTCTCAACAATGTTATCCGATTTATTTATAGGCGATTCGGTCGAATTCGGTCCATAAAAATCCTTTCACGTTCAGTTGAATTTCCAACTGGTTATTTCACCTACGAATATAATGAAAACCATCGAACTACTAATTCATCTTGAATTGACGTGCATGTGAATGTAAATCCCTATATACAGGGTGTACAAAAATTAGTGGGTTAACCCTTCATAGGACAAATCAGTGCATTGATTGATTCATTCTAAATCATACTGAAGAACTCGATAGTAAGATTTCATATCATATTGAAACATTTTGTTATCACTCTGGAGTATTTTTTTCATGGTGATTGAAATTTCGACCAGTGTCTGATCAGCACCCAATCAAACTTCATTTGGATAATTCAAATCATTGAAAAATTATTTGTGTCGAAAATATTCTCGTTACCGTTTCTCAGAGAAGAACCAAAAAATAACGGAACGGTGATTGATTGATACCCTAAGGGCCGGTTTTTCAAGTTCCGGTTAACCTCCAGATAAATTAACTGGTTTTTGATGCGATACTTCAAACATCATTTAAAGAATGTCATTCACTATATAAACTATCAGTTAGTTATCTAGAGGTTAACTCGAACATGAAAAACCGGACCTAAGTATTAGGAGAGCAAATGTCACCCTGGAGACTATTTTTGGCAGTTACATTTAACTTAGTTTCGACTTTATCAAACAAAATCTTTATCTTCCAATATAATAGAAATAGAGTTTCTGCGCATTTTGATAACTGATACATAAATGGACTTCAAAACGTTAACGTTATTTGGAAAATAGAAGGATATTTAGTTTGGCACAAACACATCTTTTCAGACAGGCAAATTCAGAATACTGACAAAATTTCGTAATTTTATTCAATGGGCTTGTAAAAGCAGTTACTATTGAGGCAAATTTATTTCTTGCCCTTCTACACTAGGAAAGATTTTCTTTGAAATGTACTTCCATACGAGTATTTCAATTTTGTGTCTACATACTCTTTTCCTTTTCTCTCACCATTACAATATCCAAGAACTAACATATTGCTATAATAATAATTCATTTGCTTTATTGTCCAAACAGTTGATCTTATGGACAAAGTGGGATGAGTCTTATGCATCTAAATAAATGTAAAAAAAAACATTAAAAACACGAAGTCAATTATGAATAGAGCAAAAATACATCAAAAATATACAGAAATACATCAAAATCTGAAACTAGAATTTATTTTAAAAAGACGTCTTCTTAAAACTCTTTGAAAGGTCTCTAATAGCCTTCCTGAACTGAATGACATTATTTTTATTTCTAACGTGATTTGAGAACGTTGTAAAAAATAGAATCTTCATTAAGAGTTCTCACCATAATTAGAAGTAGGTATAAGTAGTTTGAGATCAGCGGTTTGTTGGCTATCATAGTTAGATGATACCGAAGAATATTTTGATATATGTTTATTCAGTGGGAATCGTCTTCTGGTGAATAGTGACAAAATTAGATTCTACGCGACCTTTTATAGGTCTATAATTAAAGTGTAATTACGCGCGGTCTTGTGGCGCGCGAGGTGCCTTCAGTCAACCAAGCGTGGAAATTAAAAACGTATGGAAACCGCTCATGGACCTTTTTGGAGGGAGAAAAAGCGCGAAACCACGCGCGCCACAAGACCGCGCGTAATTACACTTTAATTATAGACATATAAAAGGTCGCGTAGAATCTGATTTTGTCACTATTCACCAAAAGACGATTGCGGATTCAAGCAATTGAAACGTTGTGAGAAAAAATTTGAAAGAGATAGACATCTTTCAATCATTAAGATGATGGACGTCCGAAATATAAGTAATCAACTTACTACATCGTCTAAAACATTCAAACGAAGTTCTCTTAGTCAGTAGGTACTCGTTCATGTAATTCCAACATTTTCTTTTTTTTCAAAGATTTTCAATATCGCAACAATCAAAATCCAAAAAAAACGAATTCTCATTGAGTAGAGAACTTGAATACGTTTCTAAAATGAAAACATGAACATGAATACGTATTTCAATCGAATCTTTCAACACTTACTGCACCCAGCGCCATCCATGACATTTTAATCATGACATTAATTTCAACAAGTGGTATGAGAAACACTGATTCACCTGAAAACCAATTTCGTAGCCGCTGTCCACTTTCTGCACTTATCTTTCCAAAAATAAGGAATCCCAGAACGTTTCCAAGAAATCAAATACCATTCAGCAAGAAATATCAACAAATGATCAGTCCATTCCAACTTTCACAACTTCACAGACTTCTCCTCAACAATTCCTGTCAATTGATTCGTACGTTTTTCCAAAATTGTGTCCATTTTCGCTGAATTCGAAGTAAACTCGCAGAATTAAATGATTGGTGTGTTCTTTAGAAATCCGACGGAATTTGCTCGATTGCCCGTTTATATAATGGAGCTTGGAAAAGTTTCTCAAAGAGAAACAGGGCAGGGCGTTGCGACCAAGAATTTTCTCTATTCTGTAGCTGATAAACAGCTCTTAGGGTGAGAGTTGGGAGAATAGACAGGGAACTGGAAAAGTTTCAATGCCGGCTCGCATTTTTTATTTGTCCAATCTCTATATATACTTAGGGTGGCGATGACTTTTTGATGATTTTCAAGTATATTGTTCATGAGTTAGAAATAGTTATTTTTGTATCTAGTGCGCAAATTGATACTTTGGTGATCGAGAAAAAAAATAGTCGAGGAAGTTACCGACTTACGCTATTTTCTGTAAAAACTTCAATCCCAACAAACCATCGTGATGCCCCAAATAGCATAAAGTTTAAGTCCCAAGTAAGAAGTATCAATATTTTTTAATTCAGTGCATCATTAAAACCTTAGGAACCATATCAGATCAAAACTATAGTGTTGCAGACTGTCCTGGAAACAAATCTTACCATTTTTCTTCCTCTTTTAGCTTATGCTACTTACGATACTTTGGCATAAAGTCATCGATATGTAGTTATATGACATATGTAACGTTGTGAGTATAGCAATCTGCAGTGTCACATCACAAGCATTGCTCAGGTGACTTCAGAAGGCTAACAATATATCCAATCACGATTACTATAACATTCTCACAAACATATTTATGTATGTAAACTTTTTGTTATAAGCATGTTTTTTCAAGGTTACAAAATCTATTATACAGGGTGTCCCTGGATTTCCTCTTTTCCTCTCGGGAATGTATAGATGGGGTCAAAATATCACCAGTACTTCATATAACTTTTTGTCCTAAAAGTCTTCGTCACCAAGTTACGGGCCCTCGAAGTTGCAAAATGAAAAATGTTTTTCTTTGATAACTTTTCAAGTGAATATTCAAAATCATCCAAATTTTGGTAATTGACTAAACAAATGAATTCCTTCGATGAGCTTTCATGCAGGAGTCAGTTGTTTTGCTACAAAGTCAGGAACGGACTAACCCCGATGGTCCACACCCCAAAACTTTGAAATGACAGATATTTTTCAATATTTTTCAACAAAATAAGGTTACTTGGACAATTTTATGAATAAAAGTTCTCGTGTGGAAAGTCGATCGGAGCAACGAGTCTTGATAAAAACGTAGTTTTACTCGACGACATAAAACCCGCTCGTCCACCATTATTTGAAATGAATAATTTTCAAAGCAGAAATAATAATGATAAAGTTAATTCAACAACATTTATAACAGGAATAATACAAAGTATGCTAAAATAAAGTCGTAAACAAAAAGTACAGTACCTATATGGAAGTTTAATTCACAATTGTGAAAGCAGATATTTTTTCAAAAGAAATATCAAGTTCTGTAGATTCGTGGTGTTTTTAAACTAACAAGCTACTCTACTATGAAATATCGAATTCATTCCATATTTTGTATGTATACGTGTGGAATAATCACGTTTCGTGTTGATCAGTTATCTGAATCTCATGAAACTCAACATTTGAATGTTTCAAATTCTTCTTCACAGCTTAACTGTTGAGGAGTTTCACTGATAATAATTTTATGGGAGAAATTCTTTAACCCGAATCTAAATTTAGCTGAAAAAACGCACATCGGAAAAAATATTTACTTATACTAATAAAAAGCAAACGAATAAACTACAAAAACGGCTGCACATGATCAGGTCAAAAATATCCAGGGTATAATTATGTTCAATTTCTTTCACAGATGTTGACAAAAAAACCTTTTAGAAAGTTTTGATAAAAAATGAGAAACTGGAATGCGATTTTGTTTTGTTGAGTGGTGCGTTGTCATATGACTATCATTGTATTGTCAATATTCTATAGGATATTTAGAATTTTTTTGATATGGCCGAACAGTTTACATTCAATGAATATGCAGATATGCATGTATTTTATGGACGAGCATTTTGTAATGCTGCAGAAGCTCGTCGTCTGTATTCCGAGCATTTTCCCAATCGAACGGTACCGTCAAGAGAAACGTTCGAGCGTGTCGATCGCAGCTTGAGGGAGACAGGTATGTAATAATTGATAATTAATTTGAGCACGTTGTTTTATTTCGATATTATTGTAGGTACAGTTTTGCCAAAACGAGGTGGTGAGGGCGCTCCTAGGACTGTACGTACCGTTGTATTGGAGGAAAATATTTTGGAAGCCGTCGCTGATGATCCTTCAATGAGCATCAGAAATCTATCAGAACAGTTCCATACATCCAAGTCCACTATTCATAGAATAATTAGGGAACAACTGCTCCACCCATTTCACATCCAGAAGGTACATGCCATGACACCTCAAGATTTTCCAGCACGACTGGAATATGCCAATTGGTTCATTGATAAGCAAAGAGAGGATATGACTTTTATTAATCGAGTTTTATTCACTGATGAAGCAGGTTTCAGTAGAGATGGAGTTATCAACTCTCATAATCTCCATATATGGGCCGAAGAAAATCCCCATGGGATATTGCAAACCAAACACCAACGGAAATTCAACGTGAATGTTTGGGCTGGTATCATAGGAAACCATCTTATAGGACCATTCGTTCTACATGACCGATTGAATGGAGAACGTAATGTGGAGTTCATTCAGAACGATTTGAATGGACTTTTGGAACATGTTCCATTGCAAACCCGAAGAAATATGTGGTTTATGCATGATGGCGCTCCTCCTCATTTTAGTTTGATTGTGCGTGACCATCTGAACCATATTTTCCACAATAGATGGATTGGTAGAGGTGGGCCATATTCATGGCCATCGCGGTCTCCGGATTTAAATCCATTGGATTTCTTTCTGTGGGGGCATCTAAAAAGCCTTGTTTACGCTACACCTATTCACACAAGAGATGCATTGTTGAATAGAATAACATTACATTGTGAAGCCATACGAAACGACCCTGGAATGCTATTTCAAGTACAGAGAGGGTGTCTTCGCAGACTAAGAAAATGTATAGAGAGAGAAGATGGTCATATCGAGCAGTTTCTGTAGCGGATTTTTCATTTCTGTTTGCTCTTGAGGCTCTTGAGTTTCGTTAGGTAAACGTGTTTGCATTATAAAAATTCGTTATGAACATTTTACCTATCATGTCCATTTTCCTTAAAAATTAATATTTTCGAATAATGGTAGACATCTCATGTTGGATGTCGTCGAACAAAAGTGCATTTTTATCAAAAATCGTTGCACCGATCGATTTTCCACACGAGTACTTTTGTTCAGGAAATGGTCCAGGTAACCTTGTTTTGTTAAAAAATATTGAAAAATTCCAGTCATTTAAAAGTTTTGAGGTGTGGACCATCGGGGGCAGCCGGTTCCTGACTTTGTAGCAAAACAACTGACTCCTGCATGAAAGCTCATCAAAGTAATTAATTTATTTAGTCAATCACCAAAATTTTGTTGATTTTGAATATTCACTTGAAAAGTTATCAAAGAAAAACATTTTTCATTTTGTAACTTCGAGGGCCCGTAACTTGGTAACGAAGGATTTTAGGAAAAAAAGTTATATGAAGTACTGGTGATATTCTCACCCCATCTATACATTCCCGAGAGGAAAAGAGGATGTCCAGGGACACCCTGTATATCTATCTATCTGACTGAATTACACTCGAAGGACGATAGCGGACTAACTCAACATTTCATTGGAGGCTGTGCCCTTAGGAGTTTTTGATCAGCTTCTCAAGATCTAGGTACAACATATAAAAAATTCATCGATTTTCACCGATAGCCATTTTCTATACGTTCAGTGAGAGATTTTTTAATAATAAATAAACTAAACCCTAGTCAAGCTGATTCCTGCTTTGAAGCGAGGTAACTCCAAACTGCTGTTGAATTCATTTCAAACTGGGGATTCGGAGAAAAGTCCGTGAAGTTCGCCAAATAATACTTGCCATAGGTATTTGTCATATTTGCAAAGAAACTTCGTCTGTGGTACGATTGATACATTAGAACACTGAGTTATAAGTCCTAGTAATGAAATTTTTAACTTATACCACCATTCTTCAACTTATTCTACCACTATGATTACTAAAGAATATCACAAAACTCAATTTGTTTTCAAAAAATGGAATAATAGTACGAAAACAGTTAAAATAGATTCACTACCGCTCATAGCAAGAAAAACCTCCTTTGCGCAGAATGTGAATACCAGTCTCGAACTCAAACTCCATTTTCAGTATACCATTTATTTCAAACAGAAACTGGCTTCTTTGAATTACTCACCTATTCCATGAAATGTTTGCGATAGCTTATTAAGTAGGTATATTGCAAAACTTTCATATAATTCTTCCATTTCAACGGAAAGTAGAAATTATCTTTCCTCTAGCATTCGATTTATACTTTTCCGATTTTGAACATATAAATATTGGATAAAACTCATTTCACCTAGGAACGAAGAAAATCAATTCTCCATGACACCTAACTCAAACTTTTCGATTATGTGCCGGCAAAATTTATCGCTCTAGTTTGAATGGCTTTCGATATTTTAATTATTTGTAGAAGTGAGAAAAGGAAAATTGCAAGCTGACGCTAAAAAAGATTGAATTGTACTCTCTCAGTCCGATAAGAGCGTCGGTTTTCACTATTGGGGCAGAAAAATTATGGTTAGGAATAATGTTTTAGATAGGTACCTGATTATTGTATTTCAATAAATGACGAAAAAAACAAATTAAGTTAATATACGACGAAGTGAAAAAGCAGAACTATAGTTAGAAAATTTACAGGGTGTCCAACTAGTTACTCTTTTTCTCCATGAAATCTATAGATGACGTCGAAATGTCACCAGTTACTCATATAAATTTTTTACAAAATGAAAATTGTTTTCCTTTTATAACTTCCCTAGTGAATAATGACAATAAACAAAGGTTTGGTGGTTGACGAAACAAATTCATTCCTTCGATAGGGTGTCATGCATGAGTTAGATTTTCTGCTATATCAGGTAGCCCACGCTCCAAAAATTCCAAACACTCCAATACATTTTGAAATTTTTCCTCAAAATATCGTTTCCTTGACAATTTTCTGAAAAAGTATTCAGGTGAAACGTCCATCAATATTTTTTTCAAAGGTGTAATCTTTATTGCTAATGATCAGAACGCAAACATATTCAACTACCCAAACTCATACCGTTGTGCTAGAAAGTTAGGAAAAGTCTATTTCCAATGTACAATGATGGCAGAGTTCATAATAAGGAAGTTGAGGAAAATTCCTGGTGTGAAACCGGCCCTGGACGTTAGGAAAAAATATTTTGATCATGTGGGTTTTTTCCGCATCCTTTCCTGAAAACTTTCCTAGATTATGATGATGGTAGAGTCCATAATGAGGAAGTTGAGGAATATTGCCAAATTGAAAACGTCCCTGGACGCCCGGACAAATCATTTTGACCATGTGGTTTATTTTCGCACCCTATCTTTGAAACTTCCCTATATTAAAATGATGACAGAGTCCATAATAAAGAAGTTGAGAAGTATTCATGTAAAACCGGCCCTGGACGCTCGGAAAAAATATTTTGATCATGTGGTTTTTTTCCCGCACACTATTCTGAAAACTTTCCTAGATTATGATGATGGCAGAGTCCATAATAAGGAAGTTGAGGAATATTGCCGGAGTGACAATGGCCCCGGACGACCATGAAAAATAATTTTGACCATGTGGTTTTTTTCCGCATCTTATCCTGAAAACTTTCTCAGATTATGATGATGACAGAGTCCATAATAAGGAAGTTGAGGAATCTTGCTAGAGTGAAACCGACCCTGGAAGCCAGGAAAAATTGTTCTACTATGTGATTTTTTCCGCACCCTATCCTGAAAACTTTCCTAGATTATGATGACGGCAGAGTCCATAAAAAGGAAGTTGAGGAATATTGCCAAAATGAAACCGGCTTCAACACCCTATCCTGAAAACTTTCTTAAATTATAGTGAGTTCATAATAAGGAAGTTGATGAATATTGCTGGAGTGAAATTGGCCCTGGACGATCGGAAAAATTATTTTGACCAAGTGGATTCATTCCGCACCCTATCCTGAACACTTTGAATTATGATGATAAGGAATTTGAGGAATATAGCCGCAGTGAAACCGGCCCTGGACGCTCGGAAGAATAATTTTGACTATGTGGTTTTTTCCTCACCCTATCCTGAAAACTTTCCAAGATTATGATAATGGAAGAGTCCATAATAAGGAAGTTGAGAAATATTGCTGGAGTGAAACCGGCCATGGACAACCGGAAAAATTATTTTAACCATGTGGTTCCTTTCTTCAATCTATTCTAAACTGACACACTGAAACATAAAACTGTTTTCCGCTATTCGTATGAAAAAAAAATGCAAATATTGCTGAACTGTATTGCTAAAGTAACGATGCTTAGTATTTTTGTTATTAAAAAATACTCTATTGATTGGCTTTTACATCTAGGAGGTACATGCCATGACATCTCAAGATTTTTCAGTGCGACTGAAACATGCCAGTCGGTTCAAGGGTATATAAACAAAGAGAGGATATGACTTTTATTCTACTAGTCTTATTTACTGGTGAAGCAGACTTTGGCAAAGATGCAGTTTTCAACTTTCACGCTCTCCACATATAGGATAAAAAAATCCCCAATGGATATGGCAAACTAACCACAAATATAAACTCAACGAGAATGTTTGACCTGGTATCATAGGACACCATTTTATAGACCATGACATGATAGATTGAACGTTATTTGAATTTAATTCAGAATAATTTGAATGGACTTTTGGGACATGCCAACTCGAAGAGATATGATGGCGCTCTTCCTCTTTTTAGTTCGATTCTGTTGGAATACCTAAACCATGTGTTTCCCAACAGGTAGTGGAAGGCCATAGTCATGGCCACCGCGGTCTCCGTATTTGAGTCCATTTGATTTTTGTCTGACGTGTTGTCTTATAAGTCATGTTTACGCTCTACCTATTAATACAAGAGATGACTAATTGAATAGAATGATAACATTACACTTTGAAGCCACACGAATCTATTTTGGAATTACATTTTGAATACAAAGGGGTAATATTTGGAAACTCAGAAAATGAAAGAAGAAAGTCATACCGAGTAGTATTTGTAGTGGATTTATCATATCTGATTGGATGAGTTCTGTTAGTTGAAAGTGTTGCATGAAACAAATTTTTGATGAAGATTTAATCATTACTTCAATTCTACTAGAAAAAAACTCTTCAAATAATGGCGGATGTCTTGATTCGATGTTGTCGAATAAAAGTACATTTTTATCAAAAATCTTCTTCGCACAAAAGTGGTTTAATTCAGTAAATTGTCTGTAAGAATCACCGAACACAAAAAGTGGACTCAACGTGGGGGGACGTCCATTTCATTTCATAAAATTTTGCAACATGCATGCCTTATCTTGTATTTCTGTCTTATCTTGTATTTCTGTCTTATCATGTATGTATGAAACATGTAGAATGTGCAGACATAGGTTTGTCTTTTTTTTACTTGGACGAACTACTGGGTTACCAGGTATAAACAGGTATGTCGATACCAGTTACTTTCACTTGATGTGATAATAGAAAAAAATATATATCAGCATAAGCGCTGTTTTATTGTGAACACGTTGATATAGGGTTGTCTGCGAAAAATTTGGTCCTAATAGAGGTTTGAGAATTTTCAAGATTTAAATTTCAACGCGTGTGGAAATGAGTGACAGAGAGATTCGAGGTAAGCATACCGTGTAATAATAAAGGACCGAACATCGCAGCCGTGTCTGATGGGACCCTGAATGTAAGAATGTAGTAGTAGTAGTAGTAGTAGTAGTAGTAGTAGTAGTAGTAGTAGTAGTAGTAGTAGTAGTAGTAGTAGTAGTAGTAGTAGTAGTAGTAGTAGTAGTAGTAGTTTATTTAAAATAGGTAAGCCTAATATACAAACATCTCGATTAAATATAAAAAATTTACATCACAGTGTGTCTCACTTCTCATGGAAACACCCCCGGATCTTCCGTAATAATTGGGGTTGAATGATGAAACTTTCAGGACTGATGGATATGCTCAAAATGCACCTACCACCTGAATGGGGTTGGCCTACGTGATATACACTGCCCGCCAATCGCGATGGAACAACACATTTTTACGGTAAAACATACTAGGGGGCAAAATAGGCTAAAAATTCCTTCAGATTTGTGATCAGGACCACCAACTTACTACAGATATGCTTTTCCTCTGAAAAAATTTCAGTCGTGAAAAATCCGAATTTGTCTCACTTCTCATGGAAACACCCCCGTATTTTCCGTAATTTTATACGTAGAACCCTGAAATTCGATCGATCGATATATAGATACACTAGGAATGAACTCACTGCACAAAACGGGTCATCCTACATGATGTGCACTGCACGCCAGCAGCGATGGAAAAATGGGTGGTTCCTTCGCTGCTGGCGTGCAGTGTATATTACGTAGATTGACTATTCCCTTGCAGTGAGTTCATTTCCAGTGTATCTACCGATCCTGGAAATTTCATGGTTCTACGTAAAAATGTACGGAAGATACGGGGGTGTTTCCATGAGAAGTGAGACAAATTCGGATTTTTCAGGGAAAACATGTCTCTATAGTGAGTTGGTGGTCCTGATCACGAATCTGTAGGAATTTTGAGCCTATTCTGTCCCCTAGTATGTTTTACCGTATAAATTGGTTGTTCCATCGCGAGTGGCGGGCAGTGTATATCACTTTGGCCAACTCCATTCAGGTAGTAGGTGCATTTTGAGCATTTCCATCAGTCCTGAGAGTTTCATCATTTTACCTCCATTGTTACGGAAGATACGGGGGTGTTTCCATGAGAAGTGAGACACACTGTATAAAAATATCACAGGCAATTAATTGATACTTATACATGATAAGACAGTAATACAAGATAAGATAATAATACAATATAAAACAGTAATACAAGATAAGACAGTAACACAAGATAAAATAATAATACAAGATAAGACAGAAATACAAGGTAAGGCATGCATGTTGCAAAATTTATTTTTCAAAAAATAATTTAAAATATTCTGTACAGGATTTTTTTAGACAACCTATTTTCAATATATTTTCTAATATACGAAATTTTTATAAAATAAGTTTGATTCTATTATCAGCTTGGTTAAGGTCGACTTAGGTTTGGATCTCAGACTAATATCATTACCGTTTCTCGTCACAATCAACCATCAGATTCGGCTGATTGGGCTCAGGAGAGTACGTCTCATAGAGCGCCACTATTATGATCATATGATTTTTTTTTCAAATCGACTTCAACCGTCAAAAGACCATTTCAACTACAGAACGTCTTCTTTGGTCATGAACACATTACGGTATCATCTTTCCATCCAATGCTGATCTTTCTGAGGCACTATTCATTTCACAAAATAGGATTTTTAGCTCGCTAACAAGGTCTGCAAATGATTCATTTCCGTTTTCATGATCGGTGGATATGTTTCATCACAAAATATCACATGATAATAATTTGACATAGTAACCACAAAGGTAAATATTTCTTATCGTAATTGGGAGACGGAAGGCATTTTATGTTCAACTGGTCGTTTTATTTCCGTAATAAAAATCTATGCACCTCTCATAACATAAACCTGGGTTGAGAGCAAAATGAAAACAAAAATGTTCGCAAACTACAAAGGAAAGGAATGAAAAGTGGTTAAAACTGTTTCACCTCTATCGTATCAAGCTCCCACGTAATCTTATATTTCAAGTCACGCCGTAATATCGAATTTTTGTTGGTTCACACAAATCTTGCAAGAATGTTAGAGAATTATTCTTGCAGGAGACTTTTTCAGTTACAGGAATCACACATGTGTATATCCAAGTAAATGATCACGAGTTGCCACGTTCCAGTGGCGGTGATAAGGTGCCCGTCGTGCGGGGGGCCCCAGCTCCACAACTCTTTGATAAAACTTTCTAATTCTAATTGTTTGTCGACATTTACTTTAATTTGCAAAAAACCAGCTGACAGAGCGGAAGCAAACTCCTTGCAAAAGAGGATGAGTAATTATGATTTCATGTTGCTCCTTGTGTATCAAAGCAAAATTTTGGAAAATATTAATTTGGTGTCTAAACTGCTACGAAGTTCCACTGTTGATCTGGGCCGAGCATGTGAGATTTTGAGCTCCACAATAGATAATTTCAATAGCTTTAGAGACGATTTCGAAACATTGCTTGCAGAAGCTTCCAATTTGGTGACATCGTGGGACATTTAGCCAACATTGACATCTAATCGCCAAAGAAAAGTCAAGACATTTTTTGATGAACACGCAAATGACACTAGAATAGAAGAGGTTCTAAAGATATTCAAAATTAAAGTCCTCTACAAGTCTCTCAATATAATAATCAATCAACTTAGTACACGATTTATCAGCATTAACGAAGTAATGAGCTACTTTTCATTTTTAATTCCAGACTGTTTCGTTAAACTATCTACAGTAGTATTTATGGATCATGTTGAAGAAATACTGAAAAAATACGAAAATGACTTCTCGCATAACTTATCTACGCAATTAATGAACTCGAAAACTGTATTCAAATGAAATTTGAAAAAATAAAACAATCTATGAATTCGACCTTTCTAAGCCCAACGGACGTATCTCGATTCTTTCCATAATTTGAATTTCACTCTCTACATGTTTCCTATGACTGAGCCGTTGACTTGAACAATAAATTTGGCAGGATCTCATCGAAGATATAAACTTTATAGGCGTAAGTGACTGCTTTAATATCTCTTCTTTGGATTTAGGACTGCAGAATTGGCCACATATTTTATATCAGAAACTGAATGTACTTTAAGCAGTTTCCGGATAGTTGTTCGTTGTTCCAACTATTTTTGACATTACCGGTAACATCTGCTCCTGCCGAAAGAACAAAGTTGAAGTTGATAAAAACTTATTTACATAGTACAATGTGCGAGGTGAGACTTAGTGCATTGGATATAATGATAAGTATTGAACATGAACGTGCTCGTAAACTTGATTTGGAACAGTTGGTCGATATATTTTTAATATAAAAACATCGCCGTTTCGGCAATTTAACAGTGCTCTCCTAAACTTCAAATTCCTCAATCTACGAATGGCTTCACTAGCACCAGACAGATTTTTGCGATGGTAGATTTTATATTCAAATCACCTAGCAAATTATGGCATTTACATTATGCAGAGTGGCAATAATAGTTATTTATGTATCAAGGGCGTAAAATAGGCCTTTATGGCCTGCGGCGTTAGCCGAGGGCTATCACACGCCTAAGGCCTTAAACGCATTTTACGCACGTGATACATACAAAATTTTATGCACTAGCGGTTTTATAGCGCGAACCACAAATACTGACTTGAATTGCAATGGTCTACACGTTTCATACGTTATGCATACAATAATTAAGGGTAGCATAATATGAGGAATGTGAAACTATAGTAGCTGAGTGCTATATTGGAGAATCTATTTCAAATAAATAGATCATCATCGAAAAAATTGCCAACGATTATGAACAAATGTTAGAAAGAGTATTGCTCTATTGAACTGAAATGATTCTTATTCGTGTTAGGAATTGCATGAAATGATGTGTGAGTATAGACAATTTGAGAATTTTGTCTACTTTACGGCCCGCCGGGCCATAATGTGCCCACGGGCGGTAAAGTGCCACTTTACGCCTGGCGAACAGTGCATAAAACCATATAATGGAATATTGCTAATTTCTTTGGAAAATATTTTGATATAAATAATATGATATAATAAATAAATATATTGTGTATTATTAAATGAAATAATGTCCCATTATGTCTGGTATATCTAGATTTTATTGCCACATGTATGAATATCCTAACAAAATTTGGCGGGGGGGGGGGGACCGAATCTTTATCGCCGCCACTGCCACGACCGAGAATCGACAGTGGTCAAGAATTTATCCGAGAGAGATGCACGTAAACGATATTCCTTTGTTGAGCAAACTCAACAAACAACATGAACGCTAAACTAATTGAATTCATTTCCGTATACTACTAGGTGTGACACCTACGAGTGACGTCAATAACTTGATAAAAGACCACGCATATATTCTTACGAGAAAAGGCTTTTCATGAATTTGGCTGAATTTTTGATATGTTGTAGTTCTGTGCTGATCAAAAGTTTGTGGCTAAAAAATGATCAGTTTTCGAGGTATGGAGATTTGAAAATATATTTTTCCATATTAAGCGGTATTGGCTCATCAGAGAGCTCTCGTGGCATGCTGGGAATTAAGGCGCCGCCAACCATAATTTTTCATAAACTGCTCCACACTAGCCAAGAAATAATATACAATTTCCAAAGCACATCTATTTATCATACGAAAGGACTCTACAATAGTTTTCATTTAAGAGAAATGACACATATTGGGTATATTTTGTAGAGAGACCGAAATAACTAATTCCGAATATACCTGATTCAATAATATCGAGTATGTGCTTCAAAATATTGCTGCTATAAAAGAGGAAAACGCGAAAATCATATATTTTTAGTGATAACAATATGATGCAATACTAAAATATAATGTTTGCCCTTGAGACTCCTAGATAGTGGGTTCAGCTTGGCTGACCTTGATCTGTCCTGATGGACGGACACCATATCAACGACTGTTGATCCGATGCTTGAATTTGTTTAAAAAAAGCGCCACCATCAAAATAGACCAAGTTCGAAAATTGACACAAGAATTCAACGCAATTGTCAAATACGTAATCAGTAAATGGTGAAAAATATTTTATTGAGACACCAAGATATGGTGTGCTTATCTTAAATTTTGGTAGAATTTCCAGTGGCTGGTGAACTCTGATTTCAGGTTACTGGAAAAGCAGGCAGGACGTCGATGTTGATTAGTATTCCACGAAGTAGTAGGAAGAACTCTAACTCCTTATAGATATGATTACTTGAGTTCCGACAATGTAGGCAGGACATGTTGTTTCATAGTCACAAAATACGAAAAAAAAAACAGTCCAAATCCCACAGAAAGGAGTCCCACAGGAAGAAGTCTAACAGGAAGTAGTTTCACAGAAACAATCCTAGGAAAATCCATAAAAAATTTCGAATTATTTCATGCTCAACGAAATATGAGGGTGTGGCTGCTCAAAGTGGGACACACTGTATATGAATCCTATTTCAAAGATATAATTAAAACGAAATTGAGACACATACTTAATTATTCCTTCAGTATGGTTATAGGTACAATTTCAGGTACTTCACATGTAGGTAATTGGATCACAAATCACCTTGATAATTTATTTGGTTTCATTTTCAATTACTTTTCTTCATAGACATTTTCCAAGATCTTATAATCCTGATTCACATGAGTTCCTTCGAATTTTCAATGAAAATCTCAAATTAAAACTTGGAAAAACCCTTTGAAACACATTTCACGCATTCAAAATGTCTGGAATCGGTTTGGATGGTTAACCTCCAATCAAAAAAGTCACGCCCACTTTGTCACGTGCCGCAGATGATCTATAAACTAATGATGGTTATCTACATAACCGATAAAACACAAAGTGAACATAACCTTATTATTATTTCATTACAGGGAAAGTTCTTATGCAAATGGTCAATGAATAAAATAGTTCACATACCTTCGAATTGAAGACCTTTGTGGAACACCCTGTATATGGTGCTTCACACGAAACGATACGTTGACGAGACAGCGCACTCCTATTTTTACACTAGACTAATCAGGTGTCGAAAACAAAAGAGAAGCGCTGTTACGTCGTCATACCGGGAAAACCTCTTTCGAGCGGCGGAAAAAGGCTTCACTGATTTATTTATGGTTCGTCACAACACGTAGTATAGAATGCTTGTGAATATAAGAGGAGAAAGAGAAGTCAAACATTGATATAACTAAAATTAATTTATTTAAAGATAAAACAAAAAATATCGGTTTGAATTCTCGGTGTGAAATCACAGGATATCACTTTATATATAGACAGACCGTTAAACGTGTGAACAACATGCAAATCTCACTGCAAAGGTATACAGTGCATCAAAACAATATTTGTTTAAAACTATAAAATGAGTGAATGGTACACAAGACAACAAAAAAAAAAATGAAACAATAGCCACTCTTACTGAGTTTTAAAACGAGAAAAAGAATGGCATAATTAATCTTAAAGTGAAATATCTGGTGACAGATAAATAACTGTAAACTCGTTTTGTATCACCCGGTGTAGGTCAAAAACAATTATTAAAAGAAAATGGTAAAAACGAATTTCTTACAAAAAGAGTCTACAGCAAAAGTCATTTTCAAAACGTCAGAAATACGCAAACAGAATTGATAGTAAAACAAAAACAAATATCTGAGACAAGTATGAAAGGAATATTCAGTTTATTATATAGTCGAAAATGGGTACGAACAGATGTGACAAATATTCCTTTTTGGGAATTTACGGTCAATGACCTACTCACATAAGATAAACATCAGGGAAACGCACAGCACCAGTTGTCAGGGAGGAACGTCGCTTGTCGAAAATGATTCAACACAATTTATGATGTGACGACGCCTTCAGGTATCTCGGAAAGATGCGGATTTTCATTAAAGGGCGTAGAAAAACTGTATTTAATATTGTGAACGTAGAACTCCACCTTTTCTTTACTTTGGTACGAAAAGCACTTGTTTTGTTTTCGATATAAAAACTCGATGTTTATTCTTCACAGGAACTAACAGATTGAAAACTATATACTTGGGTACACATATCCATATGGCCGTAACTATTTTACTTAAAATTGTTGCAGGCTCTGATTTGCCTCAACAATACGCCATTTCGTATCGAACTGTCTCAAACTACATGTTGAAATAAAAAACATTTTATTCTGGACATCTCTGAACGAAACGCCTAGTTGGCGACTACAATGGAAGACCGTCGATTCATTCCTACGACTAGGAACTAAAACTTCGGAACTGACTTGCGAACTGATGATTAAAATTCGCGAAACATTCAGTCTTTTGCCCGGAACTGACTAGATACCGAAGAATACTGGACCGATACTGAAAGAACATACGCTTACGAGTCATTTTATACACTCATGAAGCTATAAATTTTAATATAATGAATAATAAACTAACATATAGTGACATTAATTACGGCTATTAATAACACTCTAATAGACATTTTCTCATATATCATAGTGTTAATTCGATTTTCTGTCATTCTTAACGGGTTAAAATTGAGATTTATCGACAGAAAAATGTCAAAAACGCGTATTGCAATTATATTTATTACACCTATAAATATATCCTCGTGACTTTTATAGTCTGTGAATTCCTAAGACAATAACAACTTTTGTCTTTGGCCATCTGTGCTTTCGATGACTAATCGATTGAAACATTTTGTGCATCTGGAGTACGAATATTTATGTTAGATCTTCTCCTTCTGTAGTTTGTTCTACGATAGGATTTTTATTGTTTTGATTATTTTCCCTACGTGTCAACGTTATCCAGCATTTAATTAATTGATTAAATGATTCTACATGGGGTTGGCTGGGGGTATATCACACCTTCTTTGATATAACAAGTAATAGATACTATAGTAATCCTTAATCATCATATATTTACAACTAATGTGTTCTCCACAAAGTCGACCGGAAAAAGAAAGAATATACATGACGATCTACTAGCCTTCCAAACGCCACGAAGCGAAAAGCATCTATCAGATAGATATGGAAGTGACTACGTGGCCGGTAGCCCAGAATAATTTCTAAATTGACAAGTAACGAGTTACATACAGCAAAAATACTCGTTGCACAAAGCACTATTGATGTCATTTACGTATGATAATATATGTGATTTTTTTCTCTCGCAATTGTCGATAATTTGACAATGTGGTGCCAAGACATTGTTCTTAAATCCAGATCCAAATCCTCAACAACCTCTTAGATTTATGAAGCTCTCTACTTCTAAAATCGCGAATTTTCACTTCCCATCAGGCATTGTGAGACCTCTACATCTATTTTGCAGATACCGAGGTAGTTTAAAACTTGCTGACTTAAATGATAATTGTATCTACCTGTAATTGAAAATCAACTACGCCCACTGGATTAGGTTTTTCTTTCTTGTACTGTACATATCATGAACTTATTATGATTCTAGTATTAGTTACTTGAAAATGGTGTGAAGGATGATACCGGCAGTAACAAATAACTAAATATAATATTAATTTTCAAAAAATAAACAAGTAGTCAATCGAACAAGCCTGTGATAACTTTTCGATATTTGCTTTATATACTCTTGAAGCCTTTAGATGTTTAGATTTCCTCTTGCGCATCACTAATTTGGAATGTTCTGCAAGGTAAATTGTTGTGTTTATTAGCTCAGGTAAAAAATTCGGTTCGACAACACTTTACTACACTTCTGATTTCTAAAACACACTGACTCGATACTTCAAACGATAAACAATAGATAAAATGATTTATTATTTAAAAACTACAAGTGTCAAATCTCACAAATGGATTGTGTTTACAGTAAAATATAGCTTCTAGAACAATGAAATCCGATCCCACAATAAGAATATTCGACATTATGAACTCAAGGATAAATTACTGTTTCCAGAATTTTCTTTCGAGTCCTTGGAAGATTTCTAATTATTCCACGGCGTTTCAAAAATGATTCACGACCAGATATCGATTACTAGGTTCGTCACAATATTTTCAGTTTGAAATTGATTATTGGCAATATGTTAATAAAGATGTTGCTTGCTGCACCGTTTTTTACATGCTGACCATAATTTGGTCAAAATGGGAAGCACATAAGTTATATTTCTCTCCTCTCTCTTTATTTATATCTTTCAAGTGTTTGCTTTCGTTAGTTTTCACTCACCTGAGACTTTTACCTGGCATTACCATTGAGCCAGCAAGCCAAAATGTAATATTATGTACTCTTTCCCAAATCTAATGTTAGATTTCAAATTATTCCAATTTCCGGAGTTTGGCCAGGTTTTTGGAGAAATGTTTTATACCGGATTGTAATACTCTTTTGCACTCTCACTTGCAAAAGGACCATTTAGCAATATCAAAAATGATCAGTTTGAAATCCCATATTCTGAATATAGCAAGTTCAGCTTTTCATCTCCACTTAGCCTCTGTTCATCAGAACTTCGATGTTTCACGCATGAATAACAGATAAAACTCGTTCCTGCTAAAACGGAGAAAATCAATTCACCATGACACCAAACTGGAACTTTTTGATCGTGTGCCGGCGAAATTTATGGTCCTAGTTCGAACAGCCTTCGATATTTTTATTAATTGCTATAGTGAAGAGGAAAATTGCAAGCTGACGCCAAAAAGAACTAATTGTTCTCGCTCTCTACGATGTATTTATATCTTTATCGGAGCGTTTCAGCAGATTTTCTCTGTTAGATTGAAAAATTATGGTATCGAGAAAAAGAATTGTAACGATATTTTTCTGTTCATGAGGCGATTGAATTTTTGCCTCATGATTCTTGTGCTCCAATGCAATAAAAAAACTGAAGTGGAATCGAAAAAGGAGAATGAGTCAACTCGGTGTTTTTTTATACTATTGTTAATCTTCTGGGTCCATTAATTAGTGATACACATTCCTTAACTTCAAGACAAACCTTTCATGATAAGGCGAAGTGAGTTAAGAGACGAAAGACTGGCGTGAATGTTCAAGCTGGCTATTACCAAACAGATCAAATTCATTTGCCACCTTCAGTTTCCATCTAATGAGCCATCTAATGAATTTGTACCATTCAATAGCTGTCACCTAAATGGAAGGTTTTAAGGTGCATAACTTTACCTGTCTCAAATTTTCCTACAAAACAGATGGAGAGGTTGACAAGCTGTGGCTTTCGCTATCATGTTCCGGGAAAATCAAAAAAAACAATTTTTCAGATTTTAATTTTTTTCTCGCACAAAAATTTATGTTTTGTCGTGAAATTTGGTGGAAATGTAATTTATTATGTTTCAGTGAGCTGTTTTTTTTGTCTAAAAATTCCGATAAAACGAACTCATTTTCAACTGACAGTTTTTTCGTTTCGTTGAAGCATCTTCTTTTAGATCATATAATGAAATAGAAGCACAGATTTTCAAAAATCAACTTTTTTAATTTTTGTTTTAAACTCATATTTATTTATTGAAATTATTGAAATCAACAGAGAATGAAAATAGGTACAAAAAATAAACAAGGACATCAATAAGGATATGATTACGATAGAAGAGCGGAAGGGGGTGAACTTATGTGGGTACAAATGGTTTCTCATGATTTTCAGCGAAAATTAACCCCATACAAAAAAAAAGTGGAAAAAACAGTTGTTGGCAATAAAAATATCTACAACTATTATTTTCAAGATTTTTCCACATAACCCCAAAATTTCCGGAAAAATCGGAAAAACTGTTTTAATTTGGTTTTAATTTTAATTAAGAAAGAAACCCAGATAACATTGAAGGTTTGCCCGGCGTTTTTAAAGCAATCGTTCACCGGCATTTCAAGTTCTGGTAAGGCACTTGAAAATAACACTTATCCGGCATCCCGGTGTCCAGGCGGCCGCTAGCCGCCCGTGATACATTCTACCGCCAATTCAAAGTACCTCAGAAGTGCTCCAACGACAACAAATTTCAGTGCACGATTGATGCCGGTCAACTATGCTTCAAACATTATTATTTCTTCATTTGACTGTAATTCAAATTGCACTTCTAAAGCATTTAATTTTACATAGCTAAATTCGGAAACCTCACCATAATTATAATTTTTCAGGAGAAATAAAAATTTTAGTCAAAAATTATATACAGGGGACACATTTCGACAAATTCATGATGTTCAAATGAAATCAAGCTTGAATATGCCAAAATGTACGGGTATATAATTTTTGACATGAATATGTTTATTCTTACTAAAATTCATTCTGGAGGAGTCTAAACAATCACACGTGTTTATTACATGTTTCCATAGCTAGAATCCAGGTTCTCAAACTCAATATTCTTAAAAAAAAACTGAAATTAACATAACGCATATTTATTAAAACATAAAGCAATGTATCAAATAATACACCATATAGTGTAATTAGATATCGATAAAAACTATCATTATTTTACAAACATGAATTTTTGTACTAAAAAATGGTTCCGTTTTGCATTTGGATAGAATGAATATCAGAGTAAAACAAACTACACCAAATAAAAAAATTCCAAAAATTCTGCATTTCTAATTGAAAATGTAATTTGTATTTGAGTGTGTATTGTCACAAGGAGACAAAAAAAGTTGGGTTAAATTCAACTCATTTTTATTTATTAATATTTAATCTCGGAATAAATCTGAAAGTTACCACATGACAAAAATTCCCCAGTGAAAAAAATTTTTATTGGAATTGACAGAAAAAATGTTTATTTACATATTTCATCTTATAATATTGCTGGGTTAATTTCCACTAATTACTTTGTTGAAATTTTCAGAACAAAAACTTTAATCTTCTGCAATTAGCATTTCATAACCAAAAAATAAACAATAGTTTGAATTTAAATTCACATACTTATATATTTATGTGTAAGTGAATTAAAAAACTGGAAATACTCCTAACTAAAATACTATGTACTTTCTATGTACTTTCCACTATATTCATAACATCTTTTTATTACAATTTTTGAAATCACAGTATTAATTGATCAATGAATTTCACTATTTGTTGCTTACTTGAAGTCCTGAAGATCAGAAAAAAAATCCTAATTGCTCCTGATATCAACTCCTAATAATAACCCTAAGTCATAATTTTAATCATTTTCAGGATTCTTTCTTCTGTCCCTTCCTTCGCCTCTATCTGATGCATTCCGTAAAAATAATCTGCTGGTATCTTCCATCTGTTGTTCAGTGGTATTTTCAGATAATGGGTTCTCCTTACTGAAAGTAAAATCAAAATAGTCATCACCCATTTCCACAACAAAATATGGTAAAATGATCATATTAAGAAATTATTACAATTTCATATTGAACAAACATACAGCTAAATTATTAAATATGCAAGTATAGAATGGCACTACCGCCACTACCTGACTCAAGCTGACAAAAACATGAAAAAATATTCTTACCCATTTAGATTTATTATATTGGTCAGTGAATAACTGAAGTTATTTTCATTATTTCTTCTTGTCCAATTGTTACTGACAGCCGAGCCTGTATTTGGTTTAAAATCCTCCCTGTAGTGTCAACTGAATCTTTTCCACTGTCTTCAAAAAGTTACATTGGAATGAATAATACTAAAAATGATTTGGTAACAAATTCAAATATTGTACAAAAAGGTAGCAATTATGTTAATGGTAATATCTTACCATGAAGGCAAACTTCTCGTTGTCCAGCTGAGAATGAGTTCTTGTTTTATAGAAAATTTCCCAAGATTTATATACTCATTTCTACATTAAATTTTGTATGACATCACCAATATTCTCAACTTTGGTGAGTAGCAGTAAACCTGAAAAGCAAAAGCAACTATTATAAACTAGGTACCTACTCAACTGAATTCGACATTTCACAACACAGGTATTTTCCAGTTATAAAATCTCAATGCGAAACATTCTTTTGAAAATTTCGTTTTCTCTGTTTACTACTCAATTGCAGGTAAATTTTTCTGAATAAAAATCATTTATGAAACCATACTGTATTCAGAAATTAGGTAGATATTAATTTTTATCATAATGTGAAAAACTAAATACTTCTTTATATAATATGTTGCTTGTGCCACATATCAAGAAATTGGTCATTCAAATAAGATGTTTATTTCACGTTACTCATGTTTTCATCAATGTGCAGTCAGTCACAATTCCTTATTTCAAATATTATGTTTGCTTGATTGCAGAAAATGTTTTATGAAAGAGTTGTCCATAATAACAAAATCGAAAACTTCTGTACCTCAGAGTGACCGTCGGAATGCCAAAAAACCGATTTTTCAGTATTTAATTTTTTTTCTCGCGTATAAATGACATGATTTTTTCGCAATTCAGAAGATGACTAGATTTGTCAACAGTTTTTTTCTTTGAAACAACCCAACCCCTAACAACCTGCATTTAATATAAACATGTATGGTTGAAACTTCATTACTTAATATTATAAACTTTTCTCAACAATCTGTGGAAACCGATTCATTGCCAACAGAACGGCAATACATTGTTTATAAATATTCTGAGAAAATGTTTCTGCGAAAAAAAAAATTAGTGTGCACAATGCTTATGGCTATTTCATATGCTGCTCCGGTCATTCCTGAAAAGTAAACGCATTGTTGCAATTTCGTTGCGAGCCTGGAGAAAGTGTAATATAATTATGAGCCAAGGTTGTTTGAAATTATCAACAAAAAATTTCATAACTCAACACCACAATATACGATTATCCCAGAAATTTCACGTTATCTAACATGAAATTTACACCCAACCTTAAAGCAAATTCAATTTCCATTACAATTTCCTCCTGCAATAACACACCTACAACAGAATGAAACAATTTATAGCTCCAGTGACCTACTTACAGAGAACATTCGCCTTTCTAACAAAATGCTCCGTCCTTATATTTTGTATTCAGGAAGACATCTTTATCAGTCCTCGTGAAAAAGAAACTTTTAAATAAGGATTCGGAAATATAAGGAATTCCATCATGTCCTGAACTGCAGCACGATAGAAAGTGCTTTCTATTTTCAGAAATTTCTGGTGTTACTAAATTATTTTTGAATGGGTCAATAATAACTTTCATTTCTCTATTATTTTCTTCAGTAAAATTCCGTTAACCAGGTGCTACAAGCTACAAAAAATTTTTTTTGAGACTTACGTAGTTTGACCTCTTGTACAAAAAATCCAAATGAAATTTTTGGCGGTCTCAAGTAATTTCGGAGATACGGGTCTTTTTTTGAATGAAAATTGACATTTTCTGGTACACTTTTCTTCTTCGAAAAACACCAGCACAATATACACACCCTAATTCACCAGTTTTACACTTTTTTTTCATTGAAAACAGTTTTTTATCAACAAATTGTAGCTTTTTCTAGCAAATACAAAATCAACAAATTCATGCTGTTTTGTTTACTGAATATCTGTCATTTAAGTTGTCAGGTTGGTAACAATGAAATTGACGGAAAGGCGATTCTAAATTTGCGACATTGCCAATGTGATTCCAGAAATATTCAATTCACGTATCACATAGAATATTTTAGTGAATGAGTATGAAAAATGAGTTGATATAACCACAACATTTTCCCATCAACACTCTGACTGCACATTGGAAACAATGGCACTCATACTGTTTCTAAATGACTAGCAAAATTCAAAAGAACGAGACAGATCACGGAAATATGCGCAAACAAATATGAATATACATGTGCACAAAAAAATAAAGGGCACTTCTCACATAAAATAACCTACTTTAATGACTATAAATCAACCCGACAGACCCGATCTTATCCAAACCTAACCGAGCTTACCCGACTATACGATACGGATAGGTTGCGTCTTTTCTATCTGTTTGCGCATGCGCATATACCAAAAATGAATGTGATCCGACACGTTTATTTAGGTAATTATTTATTCGCAAAAAATGCCTGCTACATGCTCTGTCTATTTAAAAATATCTTTTGTGCATTCAAAATATTAATACCAAGATTTGTTTTCCAATCTAGTTATCTGACAACGAAATGGCTTCTTTCATAACAAAGTAGCCAGTATCAATTTCTTTTACTGACTCAACAACAACAATGAGTCTTAATAACTTCATAAGAGTACAATGCGACGTTGTCAGATTCCCTAAAACTCCTGCAAACTGAATACTCATGAATATGAAATGTTTGTAGTGGATAGTTTTCGGAAGTATTGGCACCCTAGAGACTGGCAATTTTTTTAACAATAATAATAATAATAGTTCCTACTAAACACTCGAAGAGTGAACCATTCTTAGTGAAGATATTCAGCAATAAATATGCAAGCAAAGCGTGCACGCGCATTCCTATTACTACTTTTGTAACTTATGTAACTTATCTCTTACTTCTTGGTAAAGATATTCTCGTCACTACCTTATCGATTTCTGACGACTTTGAGTAGAAATTTTCATACCTTATTCGTTAGTGAACAAGACCAGAAAACGCGAGCGAAGAGAGCGCGCGCATTTCCATCACTACTTTGTCGATTTCAGTCAACTTTGAAGAGAATGCGCGCTCGCTTCGCTAGCGTATTTCTGGTCTTGAGCACTGACAAATAAGGGATGAAAATTTCTACTCAAACTTGATAGAAATCGACAAAATAGTGATGGGAATGCGCGCGCTCGCTTCGCTCGTCTATTTCTGGTCTTGTTCACTAAAGAATAAGGTATGAGCATTTTTACTCAAAGTTGATAGAAATCGACAAAGTAGTGATGGGACTGCGCGCGTTCGCGTATTTTTGGTCTTGTTCACTAACGAATGACGGATGAAAATTTCTACTCAAAGTTTACTGAAATCGACATATTAGTGATGGGAGTGCGCGCGCTCGCTTTGCTCGCGTTTTCTGGTCTTGTTCACTAACGAATGAGGGATGAAAATTTCTGCTCAAAGTCGTCAGAAATCGATAAGGTAGTGATGGGAATGCGCGCGTTCGCTTCGCTCGCGCCTTTCTCGCAGACATCTTCACCAAGAAGTAAGAGGTAAGTAACATAAGTTATAAAAGTAGTAATAGCAATGCGCGTGCTCGCTTTGCCTGTATATTTCTTGCTGAATATTTTCACTAAGTATGGTTCACTGTTCGAGTGTTTATTAGGAACTATTATTATTATTATTGTTAAACAAATTGTCAGTCTCTAGGGTGCCAATACTTCCGAAAACTATCCACTACAAACATTTCATATTCATGAGTATTCAGTATGCAGGAGTTTTAGGGAATCTGACAACGTCGCATTGTACTCTTATAAAGTTATTAAGACTCATTGTTGTTGTTCAGTCAGTAAAAGACATTGATACTGGCTGCTTTGTTATGAAAGAAGCCATTTCATTGTCAGATAACTGGATTGAAAAAAAAATCTTGGTATTATTATTTTGAAAGCACAAAATATATTTTTAAATAGACAGAGCATGTAGCCAGGCATTTTTTGCGAACAAATAATCACCTAAATAAACGAGTCGGATCACAAACATTCATTTTTGGTATATGCGCATGCGCAAACTGATAGAAAAGACGCAACCTATCCGTATCGTATAGTCGGGTAAGCTCGGTTAGGTTTGCATAAGATCGGGTCTGTCGGGTTGATTTATAGTCATTAAGGAAGGTTATTTTATGTGAAAAGTGTTCTTTTTTTTTGTGCGCATGTATATACATATTTGTTTGCGCGCATTTCCGTGATCTGTCTCGTTCTTTTGAATTTTGCTAGTCATTTAGAAACAGTATGAGTATCATTGTTTCCAATGTGCAGTCAGAGTGTTGATGGGAAAATGTTATATCAACTCATTTTTCATACTCATTCACTAAAATGTTCTATGTGATACGTGAATTGAATATTTCTGGAATCACATTGACAATGTCGCAAAATTAGAATCGCCTTTCCGTCAATTTCATTGTTACCAACCTGACAACTTGAATGATAGATATTCAGTAAACAAAACAGCATGAATTTGTTGATTTTCTATTTGCTAGAAACAGCTACAATTTGCTGATAAAAAACTGTTTTCAATGAAAAAAAAAGTGTAAAACTGGTGAATTAGGGTGTGAATATTGTGCTGGTGAAAATAAGGAAGCATTTGAGTGTGTTTTTCGAAGAAGAAACATGTACCAGAAAATGTCAATTTTCGTTCAAAAAAAGGCCTGTATCTCCGAAATTACTTCAGACCGCCAAAAATTTCATTTGGATTTTTTGTTCTGGAGGTCAAACTACGTAAGTCTCAAAATTTTTTTTTGTAGGTTGTAGCGCCCGGTTAACGGAATTTTACCCTGAACAAGACCAGAAATACGCGAGCGAAGCGAGCGGATTTGCGAAATGTCGGGCGAGCGCGCTCGCTTCGCTCGCGTATTTCTGGTCTTGTTCACTAACAGATAAGGTATGAAGATTTCTACTCAAAGTTGACAGAAATCGACAAAGTAGTGATGGGAATGCGCGCGCTCGCTTCGCTCGCTTATTTCTGGTCTTGTTCAGTAACAAGGTATGAAAATTTCTACTCAAATTTGACATAATTCGACAAAGTAGTAATGGAAATGCGCGCGCTCGTGTCTGTCTCGCAGATATCTTCACCAAGAAGTAAAAGATACGTTACATAAGTTACAAAGTAGTAATAGGAATGCGCGTGCTCGCTTTGCTTACGTATTTCTTGCTGAATATCTTCACTAAGAATGGTTCACTCTTCGAGTGTTTATGAGGAACTATCATTATTATTATTATTTCTGACAAAGTGCCAGTCTCTAGGGCGCCAATACTTCTGAAGACTATCCACTACAAACACTTCATATTCATGAGTATTCAGTATTCAGGAATTTTAGGGAATCTGACAACGTCGCATTGTATTGTAAAGTTTTTAAGACTCGCTGTTGTTGAATCAATGAAAGACATTGATACTGGCTACCTTGTTATGAAACAAGCCATTTCGTTGTGAGAACAGGATTTGGAAAAAGTCTTGGTATTAATATTTTGAATGCACAAAAGATATTTTTAAATAGATAGAGCTAGGAGGCATTTTTTGCGAAGAAATAATTACTTGAATAAACGTGTCGGATCACAAACAATCATTTTTGGTAAGTGCGCATGCGCAAACAGATAGAAAAGACGCAAACTAACTGTATTGTATAGTCGGGTAAGTTCGGTTGGGTTTGCATGAGATCGGGTCTGTCGGGATAAGTTATAGTCATTGAAGTAGGTTCATCCTATGTGAAAAGTGCTCATTATTTTTTGTGCGCATGTGTATTCATGTTATGTTTGCGCACATTTCCGTGATCTGTCTCGTCCTTTGAATTTTGCTAGTCATTTAGAAACAGTATAAGTACCATTGTTTCATAGGTGCAGTTAAAGTGTTGATGGGAAAATGTTGTGGTTATCAACTCATTTTTCTTACTCGAAATTCGCGAAGGTATGAACAAGACCTTATACGTGAATTGAATATTTCTGGAATCACACTGGCAATGTCGCTTCGCCCTTACGTCAATTCCATTGTTACCAACCTGGCATATATTAACTAAACAAAACAGCATGAATTTGTTGATTTTGTTATTGCTAAAATAAAGTAGAATTTGTTGATAAAAAACTGTTTTCAGTGAAAAAAAAGTGTAAAACTGGTGAATTAGGGTGTGTATATTGTGCTGGTGAAAATCAGGAGGCATTTGAGTGTGTTTTTCGAAGAAGAAACGTGTGCTAGAAAATGCCAGTTTTCATTCAAAAAAAGGCCCGTATCTCCGAAATTACTTGAGACCGCCAAAAATTTCATTTGGATTTTTTATTCAGGAGGTCAAACTACGTAAGTTCCTATAAATATTTTTTTGGTAGCTTGTAGCGCCCGGTTAAATATTGATGATCACTGAAATAGTGTCGGAAAAAAAAATTGGTATTCATTTATTGCGGAAGTGAAACATTTATTTTGCTACAATAAATCACAGGATTATAAAAAAAATTATTTTCAATTCATTGAGGAATCCACAAATTGAATGTATCGACGTCTTAATTAAATTTTTCACATTCGCATCTGGATTGTTTTCCTGAAAACCACGAAAGCTTAAGCGATGGACATGGTTGATTTATTTTTTAACATAAACTGGCGATTGAGTACTTCTGTTGGTTATGTTGTTTGGTTGGTTGGTCTACACGATTTATTTTCCACGAATTGCTATGAATAGGCCTATTCCTTGAAAACAGACTTTATAAAATTCATTTTACATTCCAGATACTGGTTTGAATTGAAAACTATGCGTTATCGGTCATTTCATAATTCCATTATATAAATTTATCTGAATTACCCTTTTTTCATAATTAAACTGTGAAAGAAATACCGTAGAAACCATGTAAATCTAATTCCTTCAAAATTCCGAATCTGTAGAAAATTTTAATTCAAAAACTCATTGTACTTGGGATCTGATTAGTAACTAGGTTAATGAAATTAAAACCATTTGAAGTTTTTACGACAAACCAGAAGAGTTTTATAAATAACTAGCTCTCGTTTTCACAAAACGAATGAATCAACTAAACCATTGTTGCATTAATATTCTCTGAACATAATGAACGTGAATAATTAATTTTGTCTAGGAAATATTCATTACTGCGAATGAATTCATTATAATTAGGAACTGCTTGTGAATCTGCTACTACAAGAATTTCGTTCTATTACAGTACAATCTCCTCTTTCTCTGTCTCATCGCCGAGATTGAATTAGATTACGACATCCACTCGTTATACCATGAGCTTTGTATTATTCAGCAACAACAACGAGGTGCATTCTCGGGTTAAACTCTGCCAGAATTCCAATTGAACTGGAGACGGTTATGTATATGGAGCAAATATGATGGTGCTTGGAGTAAGTCATCACTGGCACGTTCCTCTAATGGTCCTGTCTGGCTCGATTCAATTACGCCTCTTTCCGTAAGTGAAACAAACATTGGGCAAAATTCGCAATGACCCTTCTGGTAATTCGAAATCGATAGTCTGGCGGATTCGCTGTGACTAATAGAAACGAATTGTGGATATGGTGGGCGGTAGATATAAAGGGATATAGTTATAATCAAACATAAGATAAATAAAAAAAGGCGCAAAAAATGGTCGATTATCACGAAATTGATTCCCATGCCGCCGACCAGGGTCGGACTAGTACATATGCCTAAATATTGTGATGCGTGCAGATCAATCAAGTTAATTTAACAAAAGCACTGTAACTTTTGTATTCAGAATAATCCATTTTATTATTATTAGTATCCTTAGATTAGGTAAACAACTGCCCCGTCGAAATCTAATTTGTTAATAGCTGCGCGTACCGCATACAGCTGTGATTTCTATTATATCTACGCCCGACCCTGTATGGAAAAAACATACCTAACTGCTGTGCGGGCCAAACGTTACGTGGGGGCGATAGGTGGAATAATTTGAATGAAAGTAGAGATGTAAATAATTTTATTTATTGAACAGGTCTACACAAGTCTGAATAATGATGAGCACGTAGCGGCGGTATTCTGCGACTTTTCAAAAGCGTTTGACTGTGTGAATCGCAGAACCCTGCTGCAGAAATTAAATGTATATGGATTCAAAGGTGTCTCTCTGAAATGGTTCGACTCTTACCTCTCCGACAGATATCAAGTTGTTAAAGTGAATGATCAGACATCAAATAAATTAGAGATCACAAATGGGGTTCCACAAGGATCTATCCTTGGACCACTGCTGTTCCTGCTGTATCTGAATGACCTGACAAACATAGATATTCATGGAAATTTCACACTATTTGCGGACGACACTACCCTTCTTTGGCGGGGTAAAAACACTGAAGTTCTCAAAAATCGGGTATACCATGAAGGATTGGTGTGATTCGAACTCATTGAGCTTCAATATTTCAAAAACAAAACTTCTCACCTTCAAATATGAACATCATGACTTGTACCTTGAAACACAGCTAATTCAAAATAAAACCTCTTGCAAGTTCCTTGGACTATATATTGACAATAAATTGAGGTTCCAAGATCATGTGAATTCATTAACAAAAAAACTCTCCTCTGGATGTTATGTGATTAGAACTATAGCTAGAGAACTCAACTTCGATATGTCAAAATCGGCTTATTTTTCTTTGATAGAATCCCATCTTAGGTATGGAATTGCCTTTTGGGGTTTTTCTAGTCAGCTGCTCTTAAATTCGGTCTTTGTTCTTCAAAAAAGAGCAATAAGGTATATGTGTAATACTGAGTCGAGGGAACATTGCAAACCCCTCTTTATTCAGCACAAAATACTCACATTGGTTAGTATATTTATTTTGGAGACGGTGTGTCTTATCCATAAAGTCAATTTAAGTGCAGTTAATCCACAACCTGGTTATAGCACAAGGCAAGATGGGAATATACCACTTCCGATCCCCAAATCATCCTTGACAAAATATTCAGTTATTTACGAGAGTAAAAAAATATACAATCATCTGCCTTCTCAAGCTAAAGCGATTAAATCCCTATTCTCCTTTCGGAAGGAAGTAAAAATCATGCTACTTGACAAGGCCTACTATAACATTCAGGAATATTACGATGATCAATTATTGTGAGCAGATGTACTATTGGTTGTGCAGCATGCATTTGTTTATGATTTCCTTACTTTAACTGAGGCATTTTTATCTCCTTTTGATATTTATCAGATGGTGGCTGTGATTTAATTGTATATGACTTTACTTATTAGTGCGATTTTTATTTATAATTTTATGTATTTAATATTTTACGATGCTTTGTCTATAAGATTTTATATCTTCTGTTTTGACAATAAAGTATACTTGATTGATTGATTGATTGATTGATTTATTGCAATTTTTGTCTAAAAAACTGTATTTGGTTATTGACAAAATAGGAATTAATTTCCTGGTAATTTCGTGAACTTATGTAAGTATTGATTTTGACTCGCACTGAATTTAGCCAATATATTCTCATGTGATTACCATATAAGGTGTGTATGGCGTGATACTATGCATTTTTGGAAGAAATATATACTTTTTAATTGATAACTTGCTTAATTTTTTTGAAGGAAATGTGAGTACTAGCACAATATTTGCTTATACATCAGGATGATTCTTAAGGTGGACCGGTCCGTTCATTAATTTCTCACATTGCAAGGAAAATAATGTCTATAGGTGAACTTGTAAAAGACAACAATTCATTTTCGAAATGCAGGGCGTTAAAGTTGAGAATTAATATTGAATTTACTTTTATTACTGGAGGATCACAAAATACCCAAGTGCAGATTTGATTATATTCCCGAATTTGATTTTAGGATATGAGAGAACATTCAATTTTATGCAAGAAATAAATGAATGGTCCAGTGGAAAAACGATGAGATTCCACTTTATAAAAAGTTGAGAAAAGCGAAATCTTATGTGGGAGTGTCATCGTTTTTACACTGTGCTGCCTACAATCGATCGCAGTTTTTTATGGAATGTCATTGTTTGTCCCCAGTAAGGTTTGGTATGTGGATACTTCGAGCTATAACAGATGCCGCTAAAATGTCGATTTCGGAAAATATGGAACCTCATCGTTTTTCCACTGGACCCTTCGAATATGATTGCACTAAAACTTGATAGAAATCACCGATAAAAAACGAGAAAACAATATTCGGTACCAAAATTTAATGTAATTGTGTCGGATGAAAATTCCGTTCAAGACACCCATATGATACATATAATTTTTGAATTTTAGCACAATTGATCATTGACATACCATACTGAGATCTTCCATCAGAAAAATTCACACAAGGTGCAACATCTATTAGAAAATCTTCAACCGCGAAAGTATTATTCCAGTTCAATGTGAAGTAATTTTTCGCAATAAAATCTGTATAAATAATGACATTGTGGCAACGCACTATCCGATCTAAAAATATAGGATTACAGAGAGTTCATATGAATAAAACACAGGGCGATTAATTGGAAAGTTGAATTTATTTTCATGGAAGACCATGTTGGCATATACACTTATTTGAGAATTATCTTCTCTAGATTATTTTTTAAATTATCTTAACAAAAACATCTGAATTCCTGACAATTCAGATGTTTAGTCGTGGAGAATGCAGTACTGAATGAAAGCTGTGTATATACGAGAATGTTGTAAATTTTTTTATTTGGTATTCTATTGTTGTATAACTTTTTAATTAATGAAAAATCGAATCATTATACTGCATATATTTTTTAAATTGTTTCTTTGTACTTAGTATCGATCTCTAGTATACTCGTTTATCTAAACAAAAATAATAAATTAATCCTCTCTCAATAATGAATTTGATGCAATTGAAAGATTATTTACCCATGGCGAAGTTACCTATAATGCACTAGCTATTTCAAACTCTTGCACTACTTGCCCCCAATATTATGTGGCCCTTTCCAGGCAGAGATGGACAAGATAAGACCATTTTTTGCGACTTTTTTTATTTATCTTATATGTTTGACGACAACTATACATGTTTATTCGGTACAGAACGTCTAATAGGTATAACAATATAGGCCAATAAACACAGCAATTTTTCTCATAAAAGTTCAACTTGAATTGCTCCGCTGATTTCTTTTTTGCAATTCGGTCGTCACGGAGGGTTGAATTATTAGCAATAAAGTTATCACCCCCTGGGGGGTGCAACCCCCCCAAAATCGTAAAAAAAAATTTCTGGGAGGTATTTACTTGACATTTCAGCTCTGGGCAATAAATATGAGTGAAAATAGGTATTAATAATGGGGGCGAATTATTGTCAACAATTAAATCCCCCCCGGGGCATCAACCCCTTCCCGAAATCGTGTTTTTTGGGGTATTTTCCATGAATATGTAAAATTGTCAGCCCTGAGTAATGAAACTGAGCGAAAATTTGTAAAAATTATAGGTATAAATTATTATAAACGATTTTCCTGCCCCCGCATTCGGGGCATATCCCTCGCATCGCGGAAACATTGGGATGAGAGGGAAGGGGGAGAATATTTGAAAAAACTCTCAAACTACTACTCTTATATATATAAATGTTGGTAAATAATCGTTGAGAACTGTCGTTATTGAGATTTAGAAGTATTGTTATGAAAATTATTCGCAAATTCGAGAGATCAACTTATTGTATAGTCAAACGCGGAAATATGAGAGTGTTATTCAATGATATCGAGAAATGGTATGGAGAAATGAATACACAAGTAATCACCATCAAGAAATGTATTAGAAAATATATTTATTCACTCATACAACTCATCATCTACTTCATCTTCTTCATTATTTCAATAATCACAAGCATTATTTCACGAAGTCAGGAACTTTAATATTATAAGATATTCAATTGCAATTCTGCAGCTGGCAACTGCGATCTTTGTCTTCAAAACTACGTTCATCCGAATTAAACATTTATGTGAGGAGTTATAGAACTTTACTTCACGCGCTGATTGAAAAAATGCACGTTGGCGGGAGCCGGCGTAACACCTGCCCCATTGCGAAAGCATATAACTTCAAAAAATTTTTTCAACAATACCGTGCGATTTCTCAAAATTTTGGTAGGGACAGTTTTTTTGTAAAAATTTGTGCTCTTTCTGAATATCAAGTTATTTTTTTGATTTAAAGTAAAGTTTTTGAGATATTTCGAAATTACCTCAAAAATTAATTTCAACGCGTTATTTTGGGGTTTTCCACCCCCCTGGAGATGATAATTTTTCTCAGAAGTAATGTGCATGTGTATTCTACAATTTAAAAAAAAAATTATCTGCGGAGCAATTTAAGTTGAGGTTGATAGCCCTGTTGATTGGCCTAATAGCATTTGTATTTTTATGTTTTGTTTTATGTTTGTTAATTTATTTTAATTGATTTTGAATTTATTTTCAATTATCATTGAATTTTATATTCCTGCCTATAATTATCTCTCACCTTACCTTTTTTACCTTGTCTTTACCTTTTAATTTTTCAGCTACGTCGGTACGCCAATGTAGAGATGATCGTCTCTCTCTCTCTTTCTTAGAAGGGTTGCAGTTGTGTCTTCTTTCCAGATCTTGATGTCAATTTGTGAAATTTATGAATTTTGTATTGAATATATTCAAAAGATATTAAAAGTTTCTTGTTCGTTTTATTTTCTTCTAATCAGATGAATTATTTTTCAAAAATCAATCAATTCCAAATAAAAATAATCCAATCTGTACCTACTCTAGGAGAAACCTACCTCAAATTACTAAAATCATCAGTTCTACAATCTATTACTAGTGGTATCAAGAGTTCAGTACGAATTGTCTGTCTGTCTGACTCAAAACTAACTTCACTAGTTTGGCAAGCAAGTTCATGAAAACCAAATAATTGAAATTATTTTTGACGAAATTGTTCAAGTGTCTCGTTTAGGACTGTTTTTGAGTTTCGGAAGTTTATTTAAAGTTTGTATCTATAATAAAACTGAATTAATGATTTTCACTCAAAAGGTTTACCAAACCACAACAATCGTTTTGCTGTACAGCAGCTTCTTCGAGTGGATAAATTAATCTAAATTACAACTTTGCTCTCAAATACTCATCGTAAATTTATTGGGATTAAGGTGAATACCTGTCTTCAAAAAACCCTAGATAAGTATAGATATTACTGATTATATTTGATCTTTCCAGGAAAACAGTTTGAGTAGGGGTGAATTGTTCAGTTCTAGTTGGTCATTAAGAAGCTTCTTAGAATTCTTCCATTTATCAATCTTCACATTTTCTAGAAGATTCAACTCCATGCCCTTGTTTTGAACATGAAGGATTTCGAAATGCATTAAGGTATGAGTTGACACCATCTTCACTTTCATAGTTACTCAGGATGAAAATTCTATTTTTCTAATAATTTTACTTCGTTTCAGTCTACGCTTGATTTCAGAGGTGAACCAAGGAGAAGGATATATCGTATGTTGATGGAAGTCAGTGAATTTTGTAATAGTGATGAATACGTCATGAAAAAACTAAACCAGATTATTAACATTTGTCAAATATGACAATCGGTATCGCGTAGTAGTTGACAAGGTACACAGAGGTAGACACAGTAGTTGACACATACTTGTTTTTGGATAAATCTAGTCCACAAATTATTGTTTCAAATCAGCAGGAACAAGTAAAAAGAATTCCTCAATGACTTCAACAATTGTATTGCTGAGAATCAAATCAAATATCGTGTAGTTTTCATTCAGGCAGTTGTAAAAAAATCATCAATTGTGATAATGAAGTTTCAATTCAAGATCTCATACTGAACTCATAGCCAATACTATCAACATTTGATACGTTGAAATCTTCCATTGTGACTAAGTGAAAATCACTAGCAACAGTGTTATTTGATTATATACATACAGATAATTATCATATACTCATAATAAATATCGCATTCGGTATGAACTCATTGTCAAAAATATTTGCTTGCACTAATAAGGATTCCAAATGACTAATAACTTTTAAACTTTTTTTCAGTTGAGGAAAGAGATGATAGTCGGACGAAGCCAAATCTGGTGAACAAGGATGGTGTTTTAGTAATTCAAACCCTAAATCACGAATTTTTTACATGGCAACATGAGATTTGTGTGCAGGGTCGTTGTCCTGCAAAAAATCACCGCATCTTTTTAATTTTTCCCCGTAGAGTGGTCAGTAATGTTGAATAGTAATCTCCAGTTATTGTTCTACCCTTATTCAAAAAATCAATCATGATTACTCCATGGCAATCCCAAATAACTGAAGCAAGAACTTTTCCAGCAGATTTTTGGACACGAAACTTTTTAGGTCTTGAAGAACCGGAGTGTCGCTTCCCATCGATTGTTGCTTTGTTTCTGGATCGTAGAAATGTACCCAAATCACACCCATAGTAACAATTCGGTTTAGAAAGCCTGCATCGTTTTCAAATCGAGCACAGATCGAACGCGATGCTACTACCCTTGCACGCTTTTGGTCAACATTCAAACATTTGGGGATCCATTTTGCAGCAATCTTTCTCATGTCCAATTTGTCGTGAACTATATGATGAACGCGTTTTGTATGAAACATTCAGTGCTTCAGAAATCCGTTTTAGCCCAATTCGATGGTCTGTTAAAATTATGTCACGAACTGCATCGATATTTTCGGGGACTGACACAGAAACTGGCCTTCCCGATCGGTCATCATCCTCAATGGAAAATTTACCTCTTTTGAAGCTTGCAGTCCAATCTTTCACGGTCGCATACGAAGAACATTGATTACCAAGGGTATCAAACATATCTGTATAAGTACTGGTAACAATGTGAAACCCCTTGTAGTTATTTCAGACCATAAATTGAATTGGTCTGCACACACAGACTCTATGATTGAAAAGCTTACCAGCGCCATATTTGTAATACGCAGCCTGAAAAACCTATTCTCTATTGAAATTCCAGAAACATGCTATCATACGCTTTTCCATAGACACATAAGTTATGAAATAACTTTTTGGGGTAAATCGTACAGTGCAGACAGGTTAATTATACTTCAAAAACTGGTCGTACAATATTTAAAAAAAACTACTTTCAATAGTGTATTTTATTAGTGTATGTACTTTGTTTCGTTTTTTTAATGTTTTGTTTTTAATATTTTTACATCTCGATTTTAGTTGCAGGTTTTTCAATATTTTGGTGGCTTGAATGTAAAGTTTTGTGTTGGAACAAGTCTTGAACGTTTTTTCAAAAATCATTGTGCCATGTTTTGCAATTGGATCAACAAAAAAGACAATTTCTGAATCAAAGAATTGAAATCTAAACAAATTTTAAAATTCGAGTCAGTTCAATTTGAATATAAAACAAATATGTAAGCACAATAGTGTCATAATCAAGGACAAGTTTAATTGTACCTACATTCTATATTGACTAATTATATATTTATTTATAATATTTTTGTTCCAGATGCAGTGAGAAATTCATCTCCATGCATCAGACACGATGCATTTCAAATAAATGTGATGGCTTGGCTAAAATTCGCAAAAACACGTTACTTGTAGGGTTAGGTAGTAGATCGAGATGTCGATATTTAAGCTACACATTCAATTCAATGATTTTTTTTTCAGGTACCTGATAAGGCCAAACCGATTTTTATTTTAAATATGACATTTCAATATGAGTACTTATTTGTTTTTTTGTGATATTTTAATTAAAGGTTTCAATTTAAAATTTTTGTCTTTTTGATCTCCAAGATTTAAATGGACATTCAAATTAATAGGTATCATTTTAGAAATTTTTTTGGGTTGTCACTGCTTGTTTCTAAAAACTAAGAAATGAAAAATCTGATTTCCATAGAGGACACATCAATACTGAATGATCTGTTTCCCATGACGATTGTATTCATTTTCTATCAATATTAGTAGCAAGTAGTGAAAATCCAAAAATTTTTCAGTGGCGAACAAACCTACTGGAACGTAATTTATGAAATCTTACTGTTATGTTATGGAAAGGAATAGACAAGATTGGTGGTAAGTTGCTGCTATATAAAAATATTGAATATGTTATTTTCCACTAATTTATATTCTATGTTGCGGTAACCTTGCTGCAATTACTAATTATGAAAGATTACATCCATCAATCCATTTCAGTAGTTGCTGCAACATTGTCATAAGACGTCATTTTCAATATCACATTTGCAATTTTCCTGTCCGTTTCAGTAGTTGCTGAACATTTGCAGTAAGGTAGCAGAAAACTCTGATGTAACATTACACATTACCATGAAAGGTTACTGAGATATTGAATGAATGTTACTTTGCTTAGTGGGAGGTAGCCATACTTTATTCAATTGTAACCCTTCTTCAATTCTGTTGAAATTGTTGGGATGTTGGGATGAGAAGCAATCGAAATCATAAAACATCCCAACAATTTCAACAGAATTGAAGAAGGGTTACAATTGATTAAAGCATGGCTACCTGTTCTCAAGGAAACGGTAATAACACCATACCGGGAAATTAATGAATCCGAGGGGGTACCCGACGCAGGGACGATGGCACCGGACGCAGGTACGAGTACGTCGACCCATAAATACTGGCTGAGACAACGCATACCATACAAGTAGTGTTCAGTGATCGAAACTGTAAACATTTCTCTTGAAAATGCCAACCACTCGTGTTGGCGAAACGTCGAGATTTTCTCTAAACGAACGTCGGCCTAAAAACCCGAAAAACCATCATTCAGGCTTACTTTTATTACACAGGGAAAACATGGAAATAAACAAAACAAGAAAGCAGTGTTTACAAATACTTTCTTCTATTTATTTATTCCTTTGCTGATTTTGCATTTTATTTGATTTCCGCCGACCGTCTCATTCCCCATGAAACTAATCCTGACATGACGAAAACAGAATTCAGCCGAATAATAATGTATTCAGGAACCTAACGGAAACGCTTTCCCCGACCCTTTTTATATCATAACGAGACATGAAAAAATGTAGCCCTCAGTGAAATTTGTTTCGGGGTAACTTACGATTACGGCCACAAAAGAATCGATATCAGCATGAATATGCCATTAGGGAAGTCGAGTGTGCCTTATGCTTCGAACTGAACAGATATGACGAGGAATTTTCATATTTTGTTACATAAGATGATTTCTACTGAAAACCATTCACTCTGAATAACTTTGAATTTGGTATAAATATTGTAACAAATGCCGAGCGGAGTCGTTAAAAACATAATAATAATTTGGAACGTTGGGCTCTAATTTTATAGCAACTAGGAATCATACCTCACAGCATTTAAGATTTTTAATTCACCTTTCTTTTTCATCAGATGATCTCGACTTTCTATACTCAATGCTGGATTGAGAACTCGTTGCGAAACTCACTTTAGCACTCAAATTTACTTACTCTGTTCACTCTAAGTAAAATAATTTTCTCTCAAATCAAAAGGATTTTTGTAAACTGGATAACCTTTGAGAATAAAAACCAAAATTCAAAACACTTATATCTATTAAACAAAACAATGAGGAATAACAACAAAAGATGTTTGGGACATTTCTCAAATTATTTGATAAAGCAACTGATTTTAACTAATAATATAATTCAAACCGGGAAAAGGTGAATGAGGCCAGATAATTTACTAATAATATAACAAGATAAAACGTAAAAGACTCGAAATAATTCAAATACAACAAATACTAGGAGTTGATTAAAAGAATCAACTTTTTAGAGACAATTGGAAAAGATCGACTTTATATATACAGTATTATGATAAAGTAATGCACAAAATGCATAAAACGTACAACGATCACTTTTGAAAAAAATGCAAAAACACGTCAAACTTTTTTTTCTATTCCGCATCTTTTGACATAAGTTACAAAAATAACACGTCAAAGTTGGTTTAATGTACTGTTTAGTTAATTGAAACGTTATTATGAAACTTACGTTTATTTCGTTTTTTATTCATTTTCTCGTTTTTTTTTTCTCATGTGAGCCCTACTACAACTATTTTTCCCTTGTGTAGAAACACAAGCTCTATCACATAATGTAATAAAAATCTTAGCTTCCCATTAAAAAAAATTGTTGATGACGTCATAACTTTGACAACTTTGACGTGTTATTTTTGTAACTTATGTAAAAAGACGCGGAATAAAAAAAACAGTTTGACGTGTTTTTGCATTTTTTTCAAAAGTGATCGTTGTACGTTTTATGAATTTTGTGCATTACTTTATCATAACCCTATATATTCAAAGAATGAAAATTAACGATAGTACCCAGATTGAATATTGTGTTGAACAGAGTTGAAATATGACAATTATAATAACTTGAGTAAACTAATGAAACTGCGCAACCACATGTTGACTTGAACGAATGAAACGAAAGACTACTCTATTTTTCGACCCTAATTTCAAAGTTGGCCTGGTCCGCTCTCCTTGAGAACCTTGGGTGGTCCCTGAAAATATAACAACTGGCCTCTCACAAGAACATAAACATATGCGAACTATTTGACTGTTTGTTTCTCTATTATTCTGAACTGCCCCATTTTGAGATAAATACACACACGGAAATACTTAAAAAGAATCAATAACATCGTCTATTTTAAGAGGACCCTTGGTAACCAAGTATTTCTGAGAATATTTACTAGAATAACATGAGTTTTCGAGGGTTTGAGAAAACATTTCAGATATTTGAGTTTGGGTCTGATTTAAATTATTATTTCCGGTCATAAAATCCGTTTGGTTACAATATCAACAAGGGTCTCCACTAATAAGATTGGGAAAAATCGTTGACAAAAATTGATTAGGAGAAGGTTGGGTAAAACAGGATGGTCTGCTAAAACAGGATACCCTGTTTTAATTCAAAACAAGTGGTACGATAATAATAATGATAATAATAATTAGTCTTTATTTTTTTCCACACATAGTACATATGAATTAATAAATAAACGACATTTTTGAAGAAATTGGATAAAGGGTGAAATTCATTTTCTCTAATGAAGCAGTCACTCACTTCAGCAGGAAAATGTTCTTCCATTCAACCCTAGAACGTGTGTCTTACATCATATGTCCATAAATATCATATAATTATGTAAAATACATTAATCACATTAATACAAATAATTTTTTTAAAACGAAATATACTCTATTTTCACTTAGATTCTGCTTGCGTTCCTCATAACGTATTAGAAACTTGATTGAACCTTGGGTTGGTCAGAACAACGAATTGTTGGCTGCCTGTCAATTTGTGGACAAACCTCTACTTTTGGATTCCTTGGTTCGTGTCAAATTAAGTTTCAACTAGTGACTGTAGATGTCATGAATAACTTACTGTTATAGTATGTGTTGCCTCACGGTATTAATTCTTGAGTGGATTCGTTTTGATTTCGAGAGCTCCATAAATCCTTTCTGATGAGTGCGTTAGCACGAAACAGCTGTCAAAGGTTAGAACTCTCGGAATTAAAACGAAATATACTCTATTTTCACTTAGATTCTGCTTGCGTTCCTCATAACGTATTAGAAACTTGATTGAACCTTGGGTTGGTCAGAACAACGAATTGTTGGCTGCCTGTCAATTTGTGGACAAACCTCTACTTTTGGATTCCTTGGTTCGTGTCAAATTAAGTTTCAACTAGTGACTGTAGATGTCATGAATAACTTACTGTTATAGTATGTGTTGCCTCACGGTATTAATTCTTGAGTGGATTCGTTTTGATTTCGAGAGCTCCATAAATCCTTTCTGATGAGTGCGTTAGCACGAAACAGCTGTCAAAGGTTAGAACTCTCGGAATTAAAACGAAATATACTCTATTTTCACTTAGATTCTGCTTGCGTTCCTCATAACGTATTAGAAACTTGATTGAACCTTGGGTTGGTCAGAACAACGAATTGTTGGCTGCCTGTCAATTTGTGGACAAACCTCTACTTTTGGATTCCTTGGTTCGTGTCAAATTAAGTTTCAACTAGTGACTGTAGATGTCATGAATAACTTACTGTTATAGTATGTGTTGCCTCACGGTATTAATTCTTGAGTGGATTCGTTTTGATTTCGAGAGCTCCATAAATCCTTTCTGATGAGTGCGTTAGCACGAAACAGCTGTCAAAGGTTAGAACTCTCGGAATTAAAACGAAATATACTCTATTTTCACTTAGATTCTGCTTGCGTTCCTCATAACGTATTAGAAACTTGATTGAACCTTGGGTTGGTCAGAACAACGAATTGTTGGCTGCCTGTCAATTTGTGGACAAACCTCTACTTTTGGATTCCTTGGTTCGTGTCAAATTAAGTTTCAACTAGTGACTGTAGATGTCATGAATAACTTACTGTTATAGTATGTGTTGCCTCACGGTATTAATTCTTGAGTGGATTCGTTTTGATTTCGAGAGCTCCATAAATCCTTTCTGATGAGTGCGTTAGCACGAAACAGCTGTCAAAGGTTAGAACTCTCGGAATTAAAACGAAATATACTCTATTTTCACTTAGATTCTGCTTGCGTTCCTCATAACGTATTAGAAACTTGATTGAACCTTGGGTTGGTCAGAACAACGAATTGTTGGCTGCCTGTCAATTTGTGGACAAACCTCTACTTTTGGATTCCTTGGTTCGTGTCAAATTAAGTTTCAACTAGTGACTGTAGATGTCATGAATAACTTACTGTTATAGTATGTGTTGCCTCACGGTATTAATTCTTGAGTGGATTCGTTTTGATTTCGAGAGCTCCATAAATCCTTTCTGATGAGTGCGTTAGCACGAAACAGCTGTCAAAGGTTAGAACTCTCGGAATTAAAACGAAATATACTCTATTTTCACTTATATATATATATATATATATATATATATATATAATATATATGCTGAATACTTGTTTCAAGGAGCAATAAATGTTCCAGTGACTATAAAACAGTCGAAAACAATCCTTTAGGAACTCACTATACCTTTGTATAGATTGTATGGCATATGTCCGACAGAAAACAACTACTTCTCTGGCTAATACCTCGACAGATATTGAATTATATCTGTCAGACATATGAAGGAACAACTTTGCAAGAGCTCTCAGAGACAGACAGCAGGACACCGCCTGATCCAAAGAAGGAACCAACTGCAGACCGGTTTCGGGATGAAGATAATATAACTTTCTGTTATATTATATATATATATATATATATATATATATATATATATATATATATATATATATATATATATATATATATATATATATATATATATATATATATATATATATATATATATAAGGATGGATATAGCGAGGGGCAATATATGAAAGTATAAGTAGAAAAGTTATTGGGTATTACCCTCAAAATGTTCTGCAATCGTAGACACGTGTTTCGAGCTTAAGCTCTCATCAGTACGGTATTTTCCTGGGTAGGATTGTCACGCTGGTAGCTATAGCTGCCTCCGTGGCGACGTTAGTTGTTGCCTTGTAAGCACAAGGTCTTCTAACCGAAGCCACAAATGTGTGGTTGGCTTCCTGTTGTTGACTTCCTTTGTTTCTATTTTTACATCCAAGTGTTGTACATCTTCGCACTTGATTTTACCGTACTGCTGAGAGCTTAAGCTCGAAACACGTGTCTACGATTGCAGAACATTTTGAGGGTTATGCCCAATAACTTTTCTCTATATATTTATATATATATTTGGGCAGCAGTCAGGGATGGCCAATTCAATGAATATTCTTCGTTTTTTCAGTCGATCTTTCGAAAATGTTTATATTCTTTAGCAAGACTTCTCTACAGTAATACATGTGATCAATATTAAAATAGATACATTGAGAAATAGATACTTACTAACATGAAATTATTAAAAAATTATTATCAAGAGGAACATGAAGAGTTTTCTTTTAGAAAGAAAAAGATATAAAAGACAGTGACAGTTGACTTTTCGACAGCATTTAAATACATAAACTGTCACTGTCTTTTATATCTTTTTCTTTCAAAAAGAAAACTCTTCATGTTCCTTTTGATAATAATTTTTTAATAATTTCATGTTAGTAAGTATCTATTTCTCAATGTATCTATTTTAATATTGATCACATGTATTATTGTAGAGAAGTCTTGATAAAGAAAATAAACATTTTCGAAAGCTCGACTGAAAAAACGAAGAATATTCATTGAATTGGCCATCCCTGACTGCTGCCCAAATAAAACCCCTTACCTAATTATTTCACAGTCAAAATATATTTAAACATAATATAATATGATATTATAAAAAGATTTGTCAACTAGAAACAATTTCACTCTCTTTTTGAAAAGGAAGAAGAGTGAATCATAAGATTTTATTTCCTTTGGAAGATTGTTAAAAAATTTTGGTCCAATTAAATTAGGTGCTAATGAAGAAATATTTTGTCTACATATGTCTTTTTTTGTCTTGTATTATGTTCGTGAATATCCATATTCTAAAAGATTTCAATTTTGTTTTGGAAAACATATAGGCATAATTCAAATGTATATACAGTGTGTCTCACTTCTCATGGAAACACCCCCGTATCTTCCGTAATAATTGAGGTTGAATGATGAAACTCTCAGGACTGATGGATATGCTCGAAATGCACCCACCATCTAAATGGGGTTGGCCTACGTGATATACACTGCCCGCCAATCCCGATGGAACAACACATTTTTACGGTAAAACATACTAGGGGGCAGAATAGGCTCAAAATTCCTACAGATTCGTGATCAGGACCACCAACTTACTACAGAGACACGTTTTCCCTGAAAAAATTTCAGTCCTGAAAAATCCGAATTTGTCTCACTTCTCATGGAAACACCCCCGTATTTTCCGTAATTTTATACGTAGAACCCTGAAATTTGCAGGATCGATAGATACACTAGAAATGAACTCACTGCACAAAACGGGTCATCCTACATGATGTGCACTGCACGCCAGCAGCGATGGAAAAATGGGTGGTTCCTTCGCTGCTGGCGTGCAGTGTATATTACGTAGATTGACCATGCAGTAAGTTCATTTCCAGTGTATCTATCGATCCTGGAAATTTCATGGTTCTACGTAAAAAAATACGGAAGATACGGGGGTGTTTCCATGAGAAGTGAGACAAATACGGATTTTTCAGGACTGAAATTTTTTCAGGGAAAATGTGTCTCTGTAGTAAGTTAGTTGGTCTTGATCAAGTTTCTGTAGGAATTTTGAGCCTATTCTGCCCCCTAGTATGTTTTACCGTAAAAATGGGTTGTTCTATCGCGAGTGGCGGGCAGTGTATATCACTTAGACCAACCCCATTCAGGTGGTAGGTGCATTCTGAGCATTTCCATCAGTCCTAAGAGTTTCATCATTTTACCTCTATTGTTCCGGAAGATACGGGGGTGTTTCCATGAGAAGTGAGACACACTGTATATTCTGGACTGTCAAAATATGAAATAACTTGAAAACATTTTACCAAAACGTGGTACTCGGAAAATACACCTCAAAATTTGTTTCTCTACTATGAAAACATCATGAGCAATTGTGGAATTGCCCCAGAAGCAAATACCATATTTTAGTCTAGATTCAATTTGAGCATAGTATACATTCAGAAGCTCATGCTTCTCCAATACAGTACGTAGATTGAAGAACATATATTTCAGTGAACGCAATCTTGAAATCAATTGCTGGCACTGAGGTTTCCAATTCAAAAATTCATCCAGATACATTCCTAAAATTTTTTCTGGTTCGTGTGATTTTAAAAGAAATGTGTTCTCTATTGGAAACTGCAAATTCTCCAAAACTCTTTGTCGATTCCGAATCCTGATCATTTTCGTTTTATCTGCATTAAAAAGGATATCGCGTTCATTGAAGAATTTTGCTACCTGCTCTATGGTGTCTTTACATTTTGATTCCAATTCTTTTGTATCTGGATCGGATATGACCAATGAGAAGTCATCTGCGTATGCAGTGTAATGATCTGTACCGATGACATGATCCATATGAATTACATATAGAATGGGCCCTAATACCGATCCTTGTGTGACACCTCTAATCAATTTGCCAGTATCTGACTGAATGATTCTTGTATGTTCCTCATATTGCAAATACCTCGCTAACCATATGTTTCTAATACCAATAGTAGTTTCTTTTTGATTAACACAGTCGAACGCTCTACTCAAATCGCAAAATATTGCAGCAGGGCACTCGTCTATATCAATCATATGTATCGTTTCATGATATAATGAAGACATTGCTGTGGTAGTTGACATTCCCGAACGAAAACTATGTTGTTTTTTGCTTATAACTTGATACCTTTCTAGGAATGGTACTGTTACTTGTCGGTAGTTTTCCAGCATAGTTGAATAATTTTTCTTGAAAAGAGGAACAACTTTTCCTGTTTTTATTTTCTCTGGAAAGGCACCACACTCGAATGACATATTAATCAAATATGTTAAAGGTTTGATAATAACATCGATATATAACTGTAAAAGTTTTAATGTAAAATATCTTATTTCCTTCGATAGCTGTATGAGAGAAAAATGGACGGTAGCCGAAATGAATTGAATTTATGATGCGAGCCCTTTAAGAATCTTAACTTCGTTCCGTAAAATCCTTATCAGGGGGATCCTGACTGGCCAGTCTCCGGGGGTTGCGTGGAAGGATATCTCCCTGATCTCCCTTGGAAGAAGTGTGAATAAGCGTTGCACAATGCACAATAGTTAATTCAAGAAATCACTAATTAGTTCGTGGAGAAAGTCAAGTTCTCCTGTTGAGATTTTATGATCGATCGAGTACCGAATAGAAGTGATCTTAAAGGGCTTTTTACTCGCGCAAGGAACATACTGTTATACACAGTGAGCAAAACAAATGATTGATCAACACGTCCAGTTGCAGGAAGGTCGTTTTTTTTTTAAAATAGGTAATAACTGTTATACTTATAATACAATAATTGAAGACAAAACACATAACAAAGAAAGTTGAGCGGAAACGCGACAATAACACTCTTCAATACAAATGACGGAACTTCGTCTAGACTAGCTGATCTCTTATTTTTCAGTTTATTTTTCAATAATGAGTAAAGTTCGTTCTCTGTATATGGATAGAGGAATATTGTGTTATTGTTGAAATGATTTTTAGGTATAAAAAATTCATTGTCAGCTATCTTTTCTATCAAATGAGTTGGAGCCTCTATGAAAAAATCATTGAACTCTTTTGCTATTATATTCTGATCTTCTACTATATGACCATCCATATTGAGTGATATGTTTTTATTCGATGCAGTTATATTTGTCAGTTCATTAATAATCTGCCATAAACCACGCGTGCTATTTTCTGCATTTTTAATGCGTTTCTTGAAATGTGTTTTACGTTTTTCTTCTAATAGAGCAGTATGATTTAAATACTGGTGGGGACAACGAACCTTTGAATCTCAAATTCAAGTTGTGTATACATCCGTTCTGAAAGTAATTTTTCTATAGAGGTATATAGGAATTTTTGTTGGAATAATTTTGTGATATAATGAATTTGCATGATGAACTCTTCCAAGTTCCATTTTCAACCATCCGATTTCAGCCAATCTTTAGCAGGAATTCTGTACTCTCTAGATTTTCTTTATGTAAACACTAGTCAAATGTGGGCCGCATAACGAATCAGCAAAATTAAAATATGACAAAAGTAATAAATATTTAATTTACACTGATGCCAAATTTGGAAATGTTCCCAAAATAGGGGAACGATAAAACGGGTGATATTTTCTTTGTTTTCATCATTTTGCGACTCTTTTGCATTTTTTCTCTACAAAATAAATAAAATTGTTTACATTTTCAACAATGTTGCCTACCTTGTACGAGGGTGCAAATCTTTATAGTACTAAAATAAGACTTCTGAGAAACTTTGCATTGTTTTGCTGTTTTCTCAGAATTTGATTTCAAATGCTGAAATGATTCGCCTTTTATTCATGATTCTTTTTTTGTGGATACCAGACGATGGAAACGGGTCGCGGATTTTTTTTCGAAAACTAGTTTTGGAAAACAAAATTTCGAATGGAAAATTTTTCGAAATACAATTTTTCGAAAAAACAAATTTTCGAATATATTTATTTTCGAAAAATATTTTTTCGAAACTTTGTTTTTCGAAAATCATTTTTTTCGAAAAACAATGTTACGAATATACAAATTTTCGAAGAATTTCTTTTTCGAAAAACAATTCTTCGAAAACAATTTTATTCGAACAACAACTTTTCAAAAACATGTTTAATTATTGCAATTAAGGGAAACAGAAAAATACAAAACGTGAGCGATATTTTTAAAAAAAGCAATCAAATCATCATCATTACATGTTTCGTTAAACGATAAACATATATTGCTCACTCTCTGGTCCAATGATTTATACTTTTTTTTGGGTGTCTCCCCTCCGGAAATGGCTTTTGCAATTTTAAGTTCCGTCAAGCATTGTTCCTTCTTGATATTTTCCAGGAAAGTCCAAAGGGACGATTTTTGAGCGTCAATAAGAGATAAAAATCCCCTATGCCATGATTCAGCAGCGTTGTTGGTCAACTGTGATTGCTGAAGAACACTTTCAAAACAGCTCCAAAGAGAATAGGCAAACATGGGCTCATCTCTACCTCTTCTCCCCATCTTTCCTATCCATGTGTTTTCAAAATAACTAATGAATTCTTCATTTACTTCCGTGAACAGATGTTCTTTCACTACCAAGTCGAAGTCAGCATCTTGATTATCGCATTGAAATTTGCGCCACTGTTCGCTCTGGCTGCCAAACCATATTTTTGCATATGTCTGTATATACTTTGGCTGAAGTGATAATAGCATCCGTGACGTGGGACATTCGGGAATACTTTTTCAATCGAATTGATTAATGCTTTTTCGAAGTCAGTGATAATTGTCCTGACAAAAAAAACATTACCAGATACAGTTACACATTGCTTAATCCAGTTAAGTATTCTTGTATATGTTTCTTGTTTCTTGTTGGGTAGCAAAGCATATATAACAGGTACTATAATTTCCTTGCTTATTTCGCAGTGAACAGTGACCAATTGGTAAAATAAAGCGGGTACTGTTTTAAACGTTCCATCCATCATCCATACTCTTGATTTAAACAACGTCATGTTTTCATTTGTGCCAAAAATTATGATTCTTTGTAGATCTTCCGAACCTGAATCAAAAAGTAAAAAATTATGACCTTTTTCCGTCGTTTTATATTTATCAGGTAAATTCAGAGACATTGTGTCTAAAGGCTGTGCAAGTGCACTACTTTCTCGAGTTCTTATGTTACGTATAGTCCTCTTCATGGATGGAATTGATGGAAGATTCACCAAGGTTGAAACACTAGCATTTCCGATAGAATCAGCAATTATATTTTGTGGCGTCGCTATTGACTTACGTGCTATATTGTGAATATCACTGAGAATGGTTTCTACTTCAAGTTTCTCAGGTTTACCTGGATGGTTGTGATTTCCAGAAATAGTTTCAGCAATATTCTTGTTCTCAATACTTTTCAGCCGTCCCTTGCAGCCCTTGTTGAAATCTTCACATTTCCAATATATGCAACCGTTGGCCACTTTGTCTTGAAAATAGAAATAACCATTCAAGTATGCCTTACTTTTTCCACGAGGTGTTTCGATTAACCTGAGAGCTTTGTTCTCGTTCATCTTTATCGATATATATATATATATTATTCTATATACCTACGTATTTGACACTACGGTAAACACGATTAAATTTCCACAGATTTATTGTCTTCGTAAGACAATAAATCTGTGGAAATTTAATCGTGTTTACCTTAGTGTCATATACTATGAATTTCCATCAAGTAAAGGCCACGTCAATCCAAAACCTACTATTTGTTAAATACCTGACAGACCGTTTAAATTCACTGACAATTATTTCGTTTGAAGTAGCGTCTGACATATGAGCCCTTCCTATAATCTGTGCCTATAGGTGCAAATATTACTCATATACAGGGTTTCTCGTTCCACTTTCCACATTTTGAGGCGTCGCTATTTATTTACTTGAATAATGTAGTTAGTGGGTTAGATGTGTAGGTATAGGTAAGTAGGTAGATTGTTTTCGAAAAAACACCTTTTCGAAATTAATGTTATCGAGAAAAGAAACCTTTCGAAAAGTTGTTTTTCGAAAAAAATACCTTTCGAAAGTAATGATTTTCGAAAAATTGTTTTTCGAAAAAAATGGTTTTTGAAAAATTGTTTTTCGAAAAAAACGGTTTTCGAAAAATTGTTATTCGAAAAAATGTTTTCGAAAAAAATTCCGCGACCCGATGGAAACAAAGTCTCTGTTGTTCGGAAAGAATATAAAAGACAAAAGTAGGATATGCTAAGAGGTCTTGGTCTCCAATCAATTTTACATCAAAGTGAACGATGTCCCCAGAAAATCGTCATCCACGTTATCAGAATGAACGAAGATTGATACAAAAAATACACAGCTGGTCCATTTCCGACTAATGTGGAAATAATGATAGCGGGTAACAGATTCCTTTCTAAACATTCGGTTCTCGGCTCCAGTAATTTTCTTAAACGAGCAGTCGAAATGACTTCGTTTTAACATTAAAATCAATATTTACCTTTCTTTTGTTCCCGCTCAGAAATAATTAAATATAATATTTACTTTCACAACTTTCGACGGCTGTTGCTGAAAGTAAAATCGATTGGCGACCGGCATTGTGAAGAGAGGATCAAATATGTACTCATTATACTTGAAAAAACGCCATTAACACTCGGAAAACGTTCCAGTTTTGCACTGCTTGAAAATTGAAGAAATTGGATGGTAATTCTTATGCGTTCATTCAGTGATCCACTGACCCTGTAGACTGGTACCTATAATTTTTGTAAAAAAACAAAGCAACAGGCAAAGACCAGGTGGGAAATGTTGAGATTCCAACTTTCAGGAAAAACATTTAACCTCACAAAATGGTGGAATGAAGATGCAGTTTGGGCGATGGAAAATAGCATGGCATTGTATTTCAATTATTTATTTTTTATATGGTAGGTTTTTAATTAACAAAATCGAAAATACGTTTTTTAAATTCAGTATTACAACAAATATGTATATGTTGTAAGGTCGCAGTGGTCTATACTGCCTACTATTGAAGAAAGAAAAAACTTCATTACAAAAGTTATTTGGTTTGAATTTGGAATTTCTGGATATATTTTTGATACTGCGTTGTTGTCACTCCCAGCTAAACTTGGCAACGAGTTGTTATTTTAAATGGATCATCCTGTATATTGATGCATACCTATTTGAATTTTAGGTCAAATTTTTTTTAATATTCTTAACCTATCTTCAACTGTTTTTGAAATAATGGTAAAAAGTGAGAATTTGCAATTTTAGACAGCCTATTACCGCAGCTTTGTATATGGGTTATACACATAGAAGGTAGATAACATATTCATTTATTGAAAAACATTGAATTATTCAAATTTCTTGACGCATTTTATATAAATCCTTTATTTAGTCCATTTGGCTAATATACAATTTCTAGTAATTATATATTTTGGCAAAATACTAAAGCATATGATACAGAGAATGACTACTATATCAAGGATTCTTTTTCGTTTGGTAAATTCATTAATTTCAAAATTCCTGACAATTATGTAGTGGTGAGTTTTGATGTAGCATCTTTGTTTACAAACCTCCCCTTTGATGTGGTCAGATCCATTCTGTCCACTAAATGGGACATCATTAAAAATTATTGTACTTCAACTTGGATTGCCTTCATAGACATCCTTGAATTTATATTTGAATGAAATTTTCTTCTTTTTGATAACACATATTATAAACAAATCTTTGGTACCTCTATGCGTTCAACGATTTCTCCTATTCTTGTTGATTTTGTATCAGACGAACTCATTAAGGATGTTCTGTCTTTGATCCCTTATGACATTCTGTTTGTGAAGAGGTGTGTGGATGATTTACTATTGTCAGTGCCATCAGGGAAAGTAGAAGAAACTTTTTTCTACTTTAATAGTTTTCACATTCATCTTCAGTTTACCTCAGAGGTAGAGGAGAACCATAGGATCCCATTTCTCGATATGAGAGTATGCAGAGATGAAAACAATGTTCTTCGCACAAAATGGTATAGGAAACCAATGAGTTCCAATTGTTTTCTGAATTTTCATTCATAGCACCATAAGGGAACGAAATATAACCTGATCACAGCATTGAAAAATATAGTAATGAGTCTGTCCCATCCAAATCATCAACAGGAGGGTCTGAAGGAGTTGAGACAAATCCTTAGAGAAAACTCTTATCCTGAAAGTATCATAAATAAATTTAATTCCATACTGGTGTTAACCAGAGATCCTTTTCACAAAATTTATCTTTAAATATTTCGAATTCCAAAGACGTTTGACTTTGGGTCGAAAGGTCCGGAGTTCGAGCCCCAGTTGCGGCTGGGATTTTTTAATTCAATTTGACCGATTAAATTAATAAAATCTCGTGGCTCGACTGGGGTGGGTCCTGCACGATTCACTGTTGCATTCTAATTAACAGTGCTGCTCCTAAGGTGGCGCATGGAGTCAGTAACAAGGCCTACCCAGAACACATGGCTAATGACCATAGCAGTCGATGCCAAAACACCAGCAATAAAAAAGTCTCTCACTTTGAACACAAGTGTTAAAAATGAAAGAATAGATATATTTCTCATTTCTATGAAGGACATCAATTTGAGCATATTATTATCACATTTGCTCTGAAGTTGCCTTGTTGGATGACGCCGAATGACCTCAGTCACCAAAAAACAATTAAAAATTGAGTAAAACGACGCTTTTCAGAAAAATGACAAGATTTTTGGCAACTACTAACAATAAACAATGGTTGCTGCGTGTTTGAAAACTATTATAACATTATGTTGTGTACCATGCGATCCTAAACTTTGTGATTAATAATTTGTATTTCCTAAAATATTTATTTATCATTTTGGCGGTCTTTTAATAGTATTTTTTGTAGAAAAACTATTGTATGATACTCGTGTTTCTTTTATTTTGTTCGAAGGATTGCTCCATCGCTTCGCTCGTTTGGTAAACTTTCCTTCTCACAAAATGAAATAGCACTTATTGAACTATCACCATAAAAAATAACTATTGAATTTCTTTTCGATGTGAGGGGGTTTTCTCGAGGTGCAAGAATTCCAGAAACTCAAGAAAAACATTGGTTTCAACCTATTTTCCTCTCTCGGTTTTTTCTGAAAATCACATGATTAACTGTTTCAGATGATAAAAAAGCGTTCTGTTACTCGGAAGGAACATTAAAGTAAGATATGCTGGAACGTCTTGGTCTCCAATTAATTTCACATTAAAGTGAACGATATCCCCAGAAACTTCTCAGCCACGTTTTGAGAATGAACAAAGATTGGTCCCAACAAATACACAGCTGGTTCATTTCGGACTAACGTAGAAATAATGATAGCGGGCAACAGATTTTCTGAATGAACATTCACTTCTCAGCTCTCTTTATTCCAGGCACAAAGAGTTTTAACATTGAATTCAATATTTACCTTTCTTTTGTTTTCGCTCAGGAATAATTAGATAAAATATTTACATTTCGCAACTTTTGACGGCTGAAAATAAAATCACGGACGACACGCATTTCGAAGCATTGATAAAATATTTAAACTTTCCATTTCTTGCATTACCTACTTCAAAATGAAAGAAATAGAAAGAAGAAACCACAGAACTCTAAGAACTTAGATTTCTGTTGGAAAAACAGACGATATACAGGGTGGGGCACCGAAAACTGATACTATTTCAATTGTTATACTGAACTTGTTTACTGCGGCTGACCAATAGGTCTTAAAATAAAGCAAGAGTGTTTCAGTTATTTAGAATTAATTGGAGGAAAAATAATCGAATATGGTGACTTCAATTTTGGAGAGAGCATCTTTTTCGATGAAATTTATCTATAAATTGATAGATGTACGAGGAAATATTGAAAAATTGTTACCCTACTATAGAAGCAAACAAAATTTCAATGTCAAAGTATTTTATTACTCAACATATTCTCCTCTTGATTGGATACATTTATTACAGCGAACCTGCAACGTCTCTAAACCTTTCAAGCAATTTTTCTCATGTCCAAATTGACGTGAACTATATGATGAATGCGTTCGTATGAAATATTCAGTGCTTCAGATATCCGTTTTAGCCCAATTCGACGGTCTGTTAAAATCATGTCATGAACTGCATCGATATTTTCGGGGACTGACACAGAAACTGGCCTTCCCGATTGGTCATCATCTTCAATGGAAAATTTACCTCTTTTGAAGCATGCAGCAGCAAGTATGGCAGAACACTAATTGGCCGATAATTTTCGAATAGTTCCAATCACCTTTTTATGGATCGGCGTTAATAACGCAATTTTAAGTTGTTCTGGGAATATACCATATTGAAATGAGTTATTCATTATGTAACTAAGTAAGCTTGCTATTGATCCTGAACATAATTTTACAAAAAAATAGTATACCTACTTCTTTTCCCAGACCGAATCCCCGATAGAAGCAAGTTTCTTTACCATACTAGTTAGAAACTGGCCTTTCCGATCGGTCATCATCTTATATGGAAAATTTACCTCTTTTGAAGCTAGCAGTTCAATTTTTCACGGTCGCATACGAAGGACATTGATCACCAAGGGTATTAAGCATATCTTCGTAAATCTGCTTACCTCTTCACCCTTTTAAATACAGGTACTTGATACAATTTCGGTGGACATATTTTTTCTTTTAATTTATTACGTAACTTTCGTTTACTTTTTTGACGTCAAACTTCACACTGACACTTCTACTAAATTATTGTTCGTTGCTATGGTAACGCAATATTTTGTGTTTGTTTATCAGCTAACTAATTAACGTTTTTCCAAATGCCGTCCATTTATCTCGGAACCACAGATTTCTTAGTTTTCTATTCGCTAACATTGGTCCTTGGAGCCGGATATTGCAAAATATTCCATTCGATTTTTTTTCTGTCTTTCTCTCAATTACCACCCATACATTCATCGCAGCCGCTCAAAACACTACAGCAATCACAAAATTATTCATATTGATAACTATTAGAATTTTAGAATACTGATTGCTGAAGTGGATTGAACATTTCCTCACAAATGCAGTGTGTTCTGTCAGAATTGGGAACGAATATTCTGCGGAAAAGTCCGTTACGAGTGGAGTTATCCAAGGATCTGTATTGGGACCTATTCTTTTTCTCATTTATACCATAGATCTAACAAAAGAAATCCAGTCACTCTCACTCACATTCGCAGACGACCTGAAGATGATCAATAAGCCTCTGAGGAACCTAAATATTCTACAAAGCGACTTAAACAAAATTCGGGCATGGGGACTCCAGTGGCAACTACCACTGAATGTGTTGAAATGTGTTGTTCTGCATATGGGCTACAATAATCCCAAAGTGACGTATTCCCTGGACAAGACAGACTTAGCAGTAGTTGACAACCAAATGGACCTTGGAGTCACAATAACAGGCGACCTAACTTGGTCACTTCAAGTAACTCGAGCAGTGAAGAAGGCCAACTCAAAATTATATCTACTGAAGAGAGCCTTTTATAATCCATCCCCAGAGCTGATGAATACACTTTTCAAAGTTTACGTAAGACCTCTCATCGAATTCGCGGTTACGGTTTGGTCACCGTGGTTAGTCAGGGTTATCAAGCTTATGGAAGGGGTCCAGAGAAGAGCAACAAAAACACCATCCAGTATATCTTACTTAAGATACGAAGATCGCCTCACCAGGATGCAACTCACCACTCATCAAACAAGGAGAGTACGAGGAGATTTAATAGAAGTGTACAAAATTGTGACTAGTGCACGAAATGTGGACTTATCATCGTTGTACGAACTAAATGAAGATCCACGCTTGAGGGGTCATATTTTTAAATTAAAACGTGAAAGATTCCATAAGTGCGTGCGAGAATATACATTATTCAATCGTTCATTTGCAATATGGAACAGTTTACCTGACAACATTGTGAGGTCGACGTCACTAAACGCTTTCAAAAATGCAATAGATAATTACCTATCTGAGAATAATAATTCATTTTAACGTTAGGATCATTAGTCATAAATCTTGTGTTTTAATAATATATCTATACATATTTCACAAATCTAGAAAAATGACATACTGAATTTAATTAGCTTACTTAATATACATAATTTACTGAATTTACAAATGTACTTGTAAAAAAGAGTTTATAAGATTATATCTTCAACTCTTAACAATTTCCAAATAAATAAATAAATAAATAAAAATATATCAAAATATTTATTCAATCAATCTCAGTAACAGAAAAAAAAATTATAAAAAAAATGCGCTCCGGGGCGGCTTAAATTATTTCACAGCTGCAAGAAAACCCAGAAAAACCTGCAATACCACATCATTTAAAGAGTTGGAATTGGTTAAATGACAACTTCTAAAGAGATCCGTCGAATTTTGAATCTCTGCCTTCCGGTGAAACAGGGTTATCAGAGGGTCCAATAGATCCAATTCGAAAGAAAACATTTTATTCAAGCAAAAAAGGTTTATTTACATTAAATTGACAATAAAAATATATAACAAGGGTACGACAAAGAAATATATAAAAGTTTAAAAACATACAGTAAAACTATCACTTTGCAACAGGGGGGAAAGGAGGAAATTAAGCTGGGTTTTTGGAGTAGGTATACCTGCCCTGCTGAGGCCTTCAGCGGGCGGGGGACACCGTACTCGTTCCTGCGTTGCAGGCCTACTATGGTGGGTAGGTATTCCTCTGCCGTAAGTGTTAAGTCGATCTTAAGGTTGGAGGTTCCCCGTCTCCTCCAAGTTATACGGGGGGTTTTCTTTGATTAAAAGTAAAGCATCAGGCTATTGGATTTCATTATCGGGGGGGAGGGGGAGGGTTTCAGTGGGTGGCTTCCCGGAAAAAGGTAGAAAAAACCAGGTTAATACATTGTTGTCTTCATATAAGAGCATTTTTGGTGGAGGTAGTGGTCACTTGCCCTCTTGGCGCTCATGGAAAATATCTAATGTCTTGTAGATCGGCCCACCATGCCTTCTTGGCCAGTTATGGTGGGCTCGGACTGCTGTTATGTCCCTTGTCAATGAACTTCCAAGGATGAAGAAACGGTAGAACTTATCAGAGACTTGCTTGATATGTTCTTCGATTGATTGAATATCGGCTAGCTCTCGCAATGATACTAACCGAATGTACCTGTCACTGTTAGTGACGATACGGAGCAATTTATTCTGTATTCACTCCAATTTTACTATCCGGCATTTGGGGAGAGTGCAGAAAACTGGACAAGCATAGGTCATCGTTGGCCTGATGACCTGTTCATAGAGGAGCATTTTGTTCTCCGTCGCCAACCCGGAGTTCCTCGCAATCACGGGGTAGGTCCCTATCATTGCGGCACATGCCCTTTGGATTGCCAGGTTGACGTGGTTCCTGAACGTTAGCTTCCTGTCCAGCTGTACTCCTAGGTACCGCACTGAATCGGACTCGTCAATCTGGTTCCCCAGAACTCTGAATCCCTCAGGGATTGCCACACTTACGGTGGCGCGTTTCCTTGTGAAATTCATGAGTTCTGTTTTACCAGAATTTATCACTATTTTGTTTTTCGTTAGATACGGCTGTCGAGCTGTAGTTTGACTGGGCATATATAGCCGTACCATCCGCATAAATGGCCGTGTTTGTGATCTCATTAGTGGGAGAGTAGTGCGTATATAGCGAGTACAAAAGTGGGGACAAGCTCGATCCTTGCGGCACTCCTGCTCCGGCCTGCATCACTGCAGAGCTGGTACCGTTTATTCTAGCCTTGAAAGTTCTATCGACAAGATATGCGTCTAGAATCTTCACCATGCATTCAGGCATGCCTGCCCTTAACATCTTCATGATCAACCCCTCTATCCAGACGGTGTCGAATGCTTTCTGAATATCCAGCAGGACCATAACTGTGTTGAGACCTAGGTGGAAGCCCTCTTCCACATCGTGGACTATCCGGGCTACCTGTGAGGACGTAGAGTGCCCTTTTTGGAACCCGAATTGTTCCGCCGGTATGAGTTTGAACGTCTCCTCTAGGCTCACGAATCTCTTAAGTGGGATTCTATCTACCACCTTGGCTATGGCGCTTAGCAATGAAATGGGGCGGTAGCTTTCTACCCTCGCGTCTGGCTTGCCCTTCTTCAGGATTGGTGGATATGTCTGCCATTTTATTATGGCGTTTGTAATGTGTTCTAACTGAACGAGAGACTTCCTTGGGAGATTTTTGAGCAGCACTGTGTCTATCTTGTCCACGCCAGCAGCCTTATTTCTAGGGAGCCGTTTTATTGCCTCCAGGACCTCCTCATAGTTGATGATCAACTTCGTGAGGTCCCTCGTGCAGATCTTAGTGCATGGTCTTGTTCTAAATCCTTTGGCTTCCCTAGAAACAGCCTTCTGCTCCGGGGAGAAATCAGCACTCGTCTGGACCACGCTCTGATAATACTCAACGAATAGCTTCACCTTTCCCTGATCGGTCGTTTCTAGAGTCTGGCCACACACCTGGAATCTCTTTACGCCTCCTTCGGAGACGTTTAGACATTCGCCATAGGGAACTGTCAGTCGCTTTCAGACTTTCGAGTTTTCTCTTCCAGACGTCATTTCTGTATTTTTGGATGTGTTCTTTCATTTCACATCCTAGGCTCATAATATTTTCTCGGTGTACTGGTCTCCAGTGGACGATGACTGCGTAAAGCTCACAACGGCAGTCGGCTAGATAGAGGTGTTTCTCCAGCTTGACACGTTGAAATAATTTAATTCATCTGCGACATGCTAAGTCATAACTAAAGAGCTTCAAAGTCAAGATCAAATTTGCAGGTGTTCATTCCGTATCCGCTGCAACTCAACACTTTAGTAATTTTTCCTCCAAAAGATGTTAGTACTGAAGAAGCGATAGTATGATTCAACAACATCAGGGATTTCTTGGAAATTGATCAATCTATTCTAATTCTAATCTACGAAGTGAACTCAACAGGAATCCCAAAAATGCAGAACTGTCTTGTTGTCCTGAAGAAAAACTAGTTGGCTCCAGAGACTTCATAAAACCAACCGGAGAAATGAAAGGAACCCTTTAGGCAAATTGAAGTTGGTTGAACATTTACTTCAGTTCGAAGAATAACTGGGAAATATCATTATTATTGGTTATTATTTGTTTTCAAACCTAGTCACACTATTCCAAGCATTTTTTGTAGCCATTTTCAAAAACATAACCAATTCAGAGGATGTGAGTATATCCTATAACAATTTTTTTGGAATTTTGTGTAAAAATTGTAGATTAAACGCTGCCAACACAATAAAGCTCCCTCGGAGATTTTTCGTGTCATTTATTTCTGCAGCCGAATTTGGTGGGTCACAATAAAAAAGTAATGCGACCTTATCTCTCGCTATAAAGTGGAGATGCAAAGATACCCCAACAAATCCTTTTCACGGCTAGCTTACTCTTCCTCGGCAAAGCGCAACGTAATTGAAGAACCCTCACTCTTAATTTCAAATTACAAAGGATTTGTGTCAGTCGTCTTCGTCTTCGGTTCCCCTATTTATTTACTGTTCCACTTCGGGTGGGATGTTTGCACGAGAGAATAACGGAACTGGTTCAGCATCAGGGGGGAAACTAGTGTTTGGAGAAATAGCAAACAGGGGGTGGATTATATCAAAACACGAGAATTTGAAGGGTAAATATGCCAAAGGTGTGGCTGTACCGGATGTTCGACCAACACAAAAGTGTATGGATAGGATCAAACTAGAACCAGTATTAATGAATCTTTTTTTGCATACCTCAAACACTTTGATAAAATGGTAATCAGGGATTATTCACGTACATTTTTATGGAATGCTTGAGAAAATCTTATCTCATGTATATATAGCAATTATACTTATACTATACAAACTAGATCGGTCAAATATGATGTGCCTCAGAGCTCTGTACTGGGGCCCATTCTTCTCTTATTGTATTTCAACGATTTGGCTGATCTCAAGATTGATGACAGTTCTACTATATTTGCAGACGACACGACCATCTTGTAGCATGCAGCCGACATCAACAGCCTACATTCCAGTATTATCAATGATATATCCATCGTAAAAAGGTGGTTCAACTCCAATTTTCTGTCGTTGAATATAGATAAAACGAAGCTCTTATCATTTAAGAGTAATTTACCAGATGTCCCTTTAAGTAACGAAGTTGTCGTTGAGCAAAGGTATACAAGTAAATTTCTTGGAATTCATCTGGATAACAACCTTAATTTTCAGAACCATGTGAAGTCTTTGAATAGGGAACTAGCATCTGGGTGTTATGCTGTGCGAATGGTCTCAAGAGAACTGGGAACAGCCACTGCGAAGCCACTGGAATACCACTGGAATACCACGCTCTGATTGAATCACATATCAGATTTGGTATACCATTTTAGGTTATCTGCAGCCAACAAAATTTCTATAGTATATTTGTTCTACAAAAACGTGCAGTTCGATACCTTTGCAAGGTTGGACCCAGAGAATCTTGTAAACCACTGTCCGGTTTAATGAAAATCCTCACCCTTCCGTCATTGTTCATTCTGGAAACGGTGTGTTTAGTACAAAAAAACAAAGCGTCATACGATGCAAATGTGGGTATCACTCGCCAAAATAACAATTTGAGACTTCCAATTCCGACTTTAAATATGACGAAGAATTCCCTGATCTATGGTGCAATTAAATTATATAATCAACTCCCTCCTACCTTCAAAGACATCGTTTCGATTTCTCATTTAAGGAGATCTGTCAAAAGATTACTTGTTGATGAGGTGTTTCATAGTGATCGTCCAAGAGTTTTTTGAGAAAAGTTGGAATAGGTATTATACAGGCCGTTTCTTTTATCATGTGGTAACATTGCTATATTCTAAACCGTAACAGATACGAAGACGATTAAATGGGAGAAAAGGTAACTATTGTGGAGAACAGTACAATGGTCAAAGAAAATTTACGGGGAGTCTCGCCCTTCCCGAGTTATACAGGAAAAAACAAAAATGTTGTTTTTTACGAATAGAACTGTTATTTCTGAAAATATAAAAAAATGTATAAGGAAAGTTTTAATGTATTCTAAATGTACCATAAAAATGTAACAATGAATCTTTGATTAAACGTTTCGTGTCAACACGGCCACCATCAACATTTCTTTTTCAAATACGGACCTGTCTATTTTAGTACAAATATTGATAAAGCGATAAAATCACAATTCAGTGGTATATTACACTTGATATTTTTATAACGTTTCATTTAAAATAACTAGCATCCTCAGTGACAACAATTTTTAATTACGGTCCTGTCGTTAGTTCTTTTGTAAATTATTTTGATTTCTTCAAAACCTATTCAACTATTGGCATACTTCAGACTTCACCCAATAATTTCGATAAGAAGATACCCCAACACAAAGAACATTCGTATTTTTCCGTCTTGGGCATTTTTGTATTACAGAAATCTTTGTTTCAAGGCTGATTTCTTCTGAATCAATTATCATACTGAATATTTCTATAATTCTCAATCCTGGAAGTAACGAAAATATTTGTTTTTGGTCAAAATACGATTATTGTGTGATATGATACAATTAAATAGCATCTCACTTCATTTCCCATTTTTAAACAAGTAGGCTTTGCTTGGTTTCTATGGCAGGACAAATAAATGAGTTGTTGATACGTGTTAAGAACTGTCAATCGTTTATACACTCAGTCATATCAAAGATGTATTCAAATGACGAAAGGACTGATATGCTATTTGCTTGTGCAAAATCAAATAGAAATCCTCTTTTGGCAAAAAATATGTATGGTGAGCTATACCCAAATCGTCGTATTCCAAACATTCAAATGTTTAGACGATTAGAAAGAAATTTGAGAGACTGTGGTGCATTTGATAGAAATAAAACTAGAAAATGTGTTGTTACTGGAAGTATGCGGAACCAAATAAATGTTTTAGGTAAGCAAATATTACTTCATAAAGCTTAACAAAGTGACGAAAATATTTTTTTTCAATTTAGGATTGGTCAGTTACAAAAATATTTCTAATCAAGATTGTTCTTTAAGAGAAATTGCCCACGAACTAGGGATTTCTGTAAAATCTACCAGAAATATTTTGAAAAAGAACAAATACAAAAGCTACAGGATACGCAAAGTTCATCACCTCAATGAAAAGGATTACGGAAGGAGAGTACGATTTGCGATGTGGTTGAGACGTAGAAATAGGGAAGTTGAAAATATTTGTAATAAAATAATATGGACGGACGAATCAAAATTCACCAAAAATGGTTGGTTTAACAGAAACATCCATTATAGGTGGAATAATACAAATGAACATTTATATAGAGAAACCAATTTCCAGGAAAGGTTCGGAATAAATGTTTGGTTGGGAATTTTGGGAACAAACATACTAGGTCCTTTCTTTTACGACGAGCATTTGAATGGTGGAATGTATTTACATTTTTTATCCAATGAGTTTGATGGCTACTTAGATGAATTGCCACGGAACATCCGCCGTGAAATACAATATTTTCAACAAGACGGTGCCCCTGCCCATAATGCAGCAATAGTAAGGGAACATTTAGATGCAATATTCCCAAGAAAATGGATTGGAAACAATGGACCAATTGCCTGGCCAGCTCGATCCCCAGACCTGACTCCTTTAGATTTTTTTGTCTGGGGATACATAAAGGATAAAGTTTTTCCGACAACTAGTACAGATATCGACCATCTCAAACAAAAAATAAGAGATGCATGTAATAGCATTACACCCATCATGCTAGAAAATTGCCACAGGAATTGTATGGACTGACAACTTATGTGCATTCAACAAAGAGGTCGGCAATTCGAGCATTTAATGTAGGTTATCATAAAGAATTCATTTTCTGTATTGGTTTTATTTTCACTCAAAAATTCAATATGAAATAAATTGTTTTCTGCTTGTTTGATTTCTTCTACTCTTAAGTAAGTTTATTTCCGAGGTAAATTGCTATCGTTCGTCTCTGAAACTACAGATATCTTTTATTATAGTGTAAACATAATTTTAATAGATACATTTATTCAAAGCGTCACTGATAATTTTTATATCGGAGAGTTAGGTTTTGTGGAATCCATAAACGACCTAACGACAGGACCGTAATTAAAAATTGTTGTCACTGATGATGTTAGTTATTTTAAATGAAACGTTATAAAAATATCAAGTGTGATGTACCACTGAATTGTGATATTATCGCTTTATCAATATTTGTACTAAAGCAGACAGGTCCGTATTTGAAAAGAAATGTTGATGGTGGCCGTGTTGACACGAAACGTTTAATCAAAGATTCATTATTACATTTTTATAGTACCTTTAGAATACATTAAAACTTTCCTTTTCCTTCTTTTTATATTTTCAGAAATAACAATTCTATTCGTAAAAAACAAATAACAGCATTTTTAGTTTTCCCTGTATAACTCGGGAAGGGCGAGACTCCCTGTAAATTTTCTTTGACCATTGTACTGTTCTCCACAATAGTTACCATTTCTCCCATTTAATCGTCTTCGTATCTGTTACGGTTTAGAATATAGCAATGTTACCACATGATAAAAGAAACGGCCTGTATATGTATATGATTGTAAAGACTTATATTTGATTATTTGATCCATTGAAAATTTTATCATATTTACTGTTCAATTGTTTTGATATATGTTTGTTCACTTTTGTTATTGTTGTTCTGTTTTCGTATATATGTATTTTTTGTAATTGTAACAATATTATAATACCTGCTCCATGCCATTTATTTTAATATATTTTGTGACCTTTCAAAAACATTTGACTGAACAGGATTAGCGGATAGTATTTCTAGATGTACTCATCGAAAGATGTGGCGCAAGACTGACCCACAAAGTATTCCGAAAACCTACGCACACGGATAAGTAGCTGCATGCTTTATCAAACCACCATCCTAGTCAGAAGCAAGGAATTATCTCTACACTAGCAGAACGTGCTCGGCGAATATGTGAACCTGAACATATACGGGATGAACTAGAACATTTTCAAGCAACCTTGAGATCGAACTGATATGGTGTACCCGAAATCAACAGGGCCATGAAACCGAAGACTTCCACTACACAAAGTAGGGAGGAGACTCAGATAGTTGCACTTGTATCTTCCATATATTCCTAAAGTCACAGAAAGAATTGGAAAACTCTTGGGGCAACACAACATAAAAACGGTTTTCAAACCCACCAATGAAATACAACAAAGCCTAAGGTCGGCAAAAGACAAAAGAGACCCACTATCTGCAGCGGGGGTATATCGCATATCATGCACTTGTGGAAAGGTATACATTGGAACCACAAAAAGTTCGATGAAAACAAGGCTGAAGGAACATCAGAGGAACTGCAGATTAGGCCAAACGGACAAGTCGGCAGTGGCAGAACACGCGCTCAGTGAAGGAAACCACAAGATTCAGTTTGAGGACGTAAAACTTCTTGCCCCCAACCAGGGATACCATAGCCGACTTGTACGGTAGGCAATATAGTTCCACAAACACACGGAGATTTTTAACAGAAAAGAAGAAGCTGTTAACCTCAACTGAATATGAAATTTCATAAATTCCAAAATAACGAATGAAATCTACGACATTAAGACAGCAGGCAATGAGGTGTCATTTAATGTTATCGAAGATATGCTTAACCCAGTTACGGTAATAAGCAATTCTGAAATAACAAAGGATATCAACGACATTAAGCCGACAGGTAGAAAGAGGTCAAATCCAGATACGGTAGTGAATGCACATGACTGCCTATAACAGAATTATTCATGATGTATAAGCATCTGAAGAAGCTAGCCACTAGCGCTAGCGAAACGTTAGGAAGAAATTCCAAAAAACGATGGCCTTCAAACCCAAGAGAAAATTGTGACACTGGAAACAATCAACATGTCGTTATCGACCGCGCAGTCACATCAGGAGGAATCACCTGTTGACAATGGCACTCTGGGATTGGTTGTTTGAAAGTATGGAGTTTTACATCTGACGTTAATATTTACTGACATGTAAAATAAGTAGTGGTGCATCTTACAAACTGTGCAGTGTTTTTGCCCATTACTGTGTCTATCTAACACACGAATTCGTTTTTTATTTTTTTACAAATAGAGAGTTTTGCATTTAGCGGGCTCATATCACATTCACTTTGACACAGTCTTCGAGTGTTTATTATAGTTTCTATGGTATGGATATACGTGCATAAGGATAAATGAAATGCGGCTATTGAGAACTGATCGCTGGTTCGTGACGTGTTTGACTAACTGGGTCAAAGTGCAACAAATGACCCAATATGAATTGAATATTATGTTTGCCCACTTTATGTTCGTAGATCACGAATTATTCATGACTATATCAGAAATAGTTCAGGAAAATATATAGCGATCAGATATTTTGTATATAATCATTTCTGAGTGACTTTCATAATTTCCAGTGTTGATCAATATTTGTATACATACTTTTATACAGTGCGCGGCTGAATTATGGAACAAATTCGATATTTCGCAAGCGATGTACTATTGACAAAAATCCTGGAATAGGTACATTTTCGTTTTTGAATGCCAATTTTTGAATGTATATTCTTGAGAGGTTATCATAATAATAATAAATAGTTTATTCACAAGATAAAAGATAAAAATGTCATCAGTTTTAACGTGGTGACGTAATCGGTGATTTTTTTAAAATCAAATAGATGTCTTGTAACGTTGACTACGGTACATAGTTATTTTCCTCGTATAAGCAGGTCACAAGGTGAAATTTCCAAACACTTGTCATTCGATCACCACATGAAATAAATTTCCTCTTGGTTCCCACGGAATCTCTGGTATTTAATTGAATCCATAATTATGTGGTTATCAAGAAGGAATAATTACAATAATATGGTTAATGTCGTTTAGATGACAGCGCTTCTCCTTCCTATTACGATTCGATTTGTTAAAGTAGGCTCACTGCATTGAATGTGTTTACACAAAGTTCTACTTTCATGGGAAAGAGAGAGAGAAATATGTTCGTTATCGTTTTTATGTAGTTTTTAAAATCGCAGAATGCTAGTCTATTTGATATATTTTAATGACATGCGTATGATAGTTGTGGCAAGAATGAAAGAAAAAAGGAAATGCTTTGTTTTATTAAAATCAGTTTTGGAGAGGACGGAAGTGTTTGAAACACCATTAGTAGTCCATTTATGACCTGGTAACGCTGAAGCTCGCTGGAGGTTGATTTTGAGTTTATTTGATTTTGGCAACCTACCTAATATTGCTGGACCTCACAAATGAGAGGTAAATATTCTAGTTATGTAGAAATCTATTGAAGGTAACTCGCTTCACGAGAATTAAACATATTGTAGTATTTTAAGTTAATATTGATTGCCTTGAAAGTTGTTATATAGGGAATAGTTGTTGTTGATAGAGACTGTCAGATTTGTCATGTAATTTTTATGAAATGAAATAAATGTAAATGTTATAACTCTGTGAAGTTATTCCAAAGACTACAGATATTATATTGGCGACGAGGATTATTAACGAATCATTAGAAATGGCAGAGAGTGCCAGTTCACTTGTTGGTGTTCAACACATTTTTGATGGGAAGTTGAACAACTGGTATGTTCATAAGGAAAGACTTGAACAATTTTTCATTGCGAATGCAATCAATAAAAGCAAGATCAAAAGGGCAATACTTTTAAATAGCCTGACGGAAGAAACGTACAAACTGCTAGAAGATTTGTTGTTCCCAGAAAAGGCCGAATCAACGGAATATGTAAACATTGTGAAAGAATTTGATGACTACTATAATCCAGAAAAAATGGTGCTGGCAGAAAGGTACAATTTTTACATTTCTAAGAAAGATAGGAACGAATCCTATTCTGAGTATTCAGTTCATCTCAAAGGACTAGCTGTTAATTGCCAGTTCGGGCAATTTCTGAAAACTGTGTTGAGGGACAAATTTGTTACTGGCTTAGAAAGTGGACCAGTTTTGGATAAACTGTTACAGCAGAATGAGGGAGATCTAACCGTAGAAAAGGCGCTTCAGTTGGCACTGCAGACGGAGTCGGCGATGACTGGTTTCGGGATAAACGATGATATGAGGATATTGACTAAAGAAAGAATATGGAGATGTTTTCAAATTGAGTAAACATACTGATGAGCGAAGACGTCATGGAACATACTCCAGGAATAGGTACGATGAGAGACAATGGGTGAATCGAGACTTCGATGGATATAATCGACTAGGTTGCAGCGTGTGTGGCCAAAGAACACACAAGGAAAGTGATTGTAGTTATAAGGATTATATATGCCATTCTTGTGGTAACAAAGGCCATTTGCGTAAAATGTGTAGAATTAAAAAGAAATTAAATTTTTTGGATAGTTTTCAGGATGTCACTGTCAATTCTGGAAGTTGTCATAATGACAATAGTACACTGGATTCTGGGGAAGGAAGTCAAACTGTTACAAAGAGTATCGGATTATTTCATGTCAGTTCCAATAATAGTGAGCCAATAACAATTGATATTGAACTTGAAGGTAAAGTTTTTTGCATTGAAGTAGATAGTGGAGCCGCCCCTAGCGTGGTATCCGAAATGAATTATTTAAAATATTTCAACCATATTAAATTAGAGTCGACCAAACTTAATTTTCTAAGTTATGTGGGTGATAAAATTGAGTCTGTAGGAAAAATTTCTATCGAGGCAAATTACAATTCCAGATGTCACATAATTGAATTTCATGTGATAAAGAATGGTGGACCAACTTTATTGGGCAGAAATTTTTTGAGAACTTTCATTACGGGTTTTTGCGAATTAAATTTTGTTGATTGTCAAGTAGATCAATTGAAAAGCGAATTTCCAACTGTTTTCAGCAATAATCTCGGAACGTTCAATAAATTCCGAGTAAAATTGAAGGTTAAAATTGAAGCGAGACCTAAATTTTGTAAGCATAGAAATATACCATTCGCTGTCAAGGAAAAAGTTGAAAATGAGTTGAATAGGCTGGTAAAAGCAGGTGTATTAGTAAATGTGGAAAATTCACAGTGGGCTACTCCAATAATCCAATTTTGAAAGAAGACAAGTCGATTAGAATTTGTGGGGATTATAAAATAACGATTAATCCTATTATAGAGAGTGATAAATATCCTTTGCCTCGAATAGAAGAGATTATTTATAAATTGAGAGGGGGACAAAAGTTTTCTAAATAAGAACTGAAAAATGCCTATCAGCAACTCGTGTTGGATGAGGAATCCCGTGAATATACAACAATATCTACTCATAAAGGGTTATTCATGTACATACGGCTTCCTTTTGGCATTAGTGTGGCTTGTTCTATTTTTCAAAGAACAATGGAAAATTTATTATGTAATATTGAGGGTGTAGTCGTATTTCTTGACGACATTTTGATTACAGGAAGAAATAATGACGAACACATGCAACGTTTGAGAGCAGTTTTGAGAATTTATAAAGAGAGCAGTTTGACCATCAAACTGGAAAAATGTTTTTTTTTGAAGATTCTGTAAATTATTTGGGTTATAAAATTTCAAAAGATGGGTTACATAAATGTGAAGACAAAATTCAAGCAGTAAAAAATGCACCCATTCCAGAAAATATTGTACAGTTGAAGTCTTTTTTGGGGTTAATAAATTATTATCATCGTTTTATACCAAATATGTCACATGTTTTACATCCTTTATTTGAGTTAACAAAAAACAACATTAAATGGAATTGGTCGAAAGAATGTGATGTTGCTTACAGAAATATTAAAGAATTGTTGTGTTCACCACAAGTTTTAGCTCATTATAATCCTGATTTTCAATTGTTATTGACTGTGGATGCCAGCAATTATGCGCTTGGGGCTATTTTATCTCAAAGAGACCATGAAAATGTTGAGAAACCTGTTGCTTACAGCTCAAGGGTATTAACGGAGAGTGAGAAAAACTACTCTCAGGAAGCATTAGCTATAGTGTATGGTGTTAAAAAATTCAATCAGTATTTGATGGGTAGAAAGTTCATTTTGAAAACAGATAATAAACCATTAGTATCAATTTATGGACCTAAAGCAGGGATACCCATTATGTCTGCAAATCGGTTACAAAGGTATGCGTATATATTATCATGTTACGATTTTGTTATAGAATACGTCAAATCCACAGAGAATACTGCTGATTTTCTGTCAAGACTGCCTATTAATTTCGTCACAACTGAAGAGGAAGAATACAATTATTTGAATTTTCTTGAAGATAATTCAGATATACCAATAGATATCAAAGATATTAAACAAGATTTGATAAATGATTCAGTATTCAAGGAAGTATATGAATTTACATGCACAGGGTGGCCAAGTGCAATTTCGGATAGGGAATTATTACCATATTTCAACAAAAGAGATGAAATCAATATTGAGAGTGGCATTTTGTTATGGGGATATCGTGTAATAATTCCATTGAATATGCGAAAATTAGTACTGGGGGAATTGCATAAAGCTCACATGGGAATAGTGAAAATGAAGGCACTTGCAAGATCATATGTTTGGTGGCCTTCTTCGAACCATGATATAGAAGATCTATGCAAAAATTGCTCAAATTGTGTTCAGGTCAGACCAAATCCTGCCAAAGTAACCTCGAATCCCTGGCCAATCGCTGATGGACCATGGGATAGGATTCATAATTGATAGTTTTTCAAAATGGCCTGAAGTATTTCCTATGTCATCAACTAATTCCACAGCTTGCATTGAAAAATTGAGAGAAATTTTTGACAGATTTGGATTGCCTAAAACTTTAGTTTCAGATAATGCAAATAACTTTAGCTCAACGGAATTCACAGAATTTTTAAGTATGAATGGTATCAGATTTATCAATAGCCCACCATATCATCCCCAGTCAAATGGGGCAGCAGAAAATATGGTTGAAACTATAAAAAATTATTTGGATAAAACATTTTGCACTATAAAAAAAAAATCGATTTCACAAAATCAATAAGTTCTTTTTTAATAAATTACAGAAATACTATGCATTGCTCTACTGGGAAGTCGCCGGCTCAAGTAATGTTCGGTCGTTCTTTGAGATTGAGACTTGATCTATTGAAACCTGAGAATATGAATAATAATAATAATAATAAAAATAATGAGCACATAAGAGAAGCTAAAATAAACATGAAAAGAGTTGAGGGTAAACAAATTCGGTATTATAAGGGGGGAAGAAGTGTTGAATTTCTTGTAGGACAGTCAGTTAGAGCTAGAGATCATAGATTTGTGAAGGCTAGGTGGGCAGCCGGTAAGGTAATAGAAAGGATAGGTAAAGATGTGTACAAGGTAAAGATATGTGACAGTGATTTCATTTGGACCAGACATTCAAATCAAATGTTACCTTGGGATTTTGTTAGCACAAGTATGGCCAATAGGGATTCCGATGAGGAACAACCGGAAATTGTAATGCAATTTCCGAAAACGAACATAGATTCAGGTATAACAAGGAACGAAAATCCTTGCAATACAATTTCTGGCAGACCTAAACGTGTAACAAGACCCCCTGATCGTTTACTATATTGATTGATCATGTTTCATTTGGTGGGGAAGAGTTGTAGTATTTTAAGTTAATATTGATTACCTTGAAAGTTGTTATATAGGGAATAGTTGTTGTTGATAGAGACTGTCAGATTTGTCATGTAATTTTTATGAAATGAAATAAATGTAAATGTTATAACTCTGTGAAGTTATTCCAAAGACTACAGATATTATACATATAAATATTTTTTTTATAAAAGCACGCCTTAAAATTTCCTTCTCATTTTGCCATAGCAATGCGAGGAATTTACGAAAGACTTTAAAAGATAGTTTGGGAGAATATAAGACAGACAGTATATGGACTAATCGACCAATTAAAAATTAAAGGCCAATTCAACAAAGTAATGTAAGCTCACATGGTATTGTAAAGCTTATGATGGTATCGTTAAGCCTGTGATGGTATTGTAAAGCCGGAGAGCATATTGGAGCAGACCCAATGCTAGAAATTTCCGTGGAAACAATAATTTATGGAGACCAAAAGGGAGCAACGAAACCAAAGTCGTGATTCCTCAGTAAATGTCTAATTGTGTAAGGTTTGAATGCATTCGGACTAGATTAGACAAAAACTATTATAATTTCTTAAATTGCGACTTGGAGAACCCATTCTTTTGGTTACATATCAGGAATAAATGATTCTAAGATTATTATAATAGACAACCATTGAAATTATTAAATATTTATATTTTGATGTGTCTTTTATTTGAAGTTGAGGTTGAATATTTCTTTCAGCATAGTTGAGGTATTTCTACAGAGATTGTCCTGGGAATAAGTTTTTGAAATAATTTAAAACTGTATATGGTGTCCAATAAACACCATAATTAATATGAAACTTAATCTCTGTGCCACAAATTGGAACTTTTGAGGATCATCGAGTGACGTCGACTTACGCCCTTGCCTCCGAAAATCAAAAAGCTAGCCAGGCCAAGTATGTACCTAAGATCAGATTACAGTCTTGTGATACTCCATCTGAAAGGTTATTCAATACTGCATTCAATAATGATAATTGAATTGATTTTTATGTACAGGGTGAATGAAAATAAATTTATGTTCAACAGAATACAACAGTTAATTGAGGTGTACAAAATGCCATCCACCTTTCCCTTGAGAATGAGCAAGTCTACGGACACACTCCACTTGCTTATTACGAATAATTTCTGGAATATTCTGCTAATTTCGATTTTACAACTTCTGTAGATTTTGCGGCCTGTCTTCCGACATAGATTTTGAATAACCCCATAAGAAAAAATCCAGGGGCGTAATATCTGTAGATCTTGAGGGACACTCTATTGATCCGCGTCTATTAATCCACTTCCTAGGAAAACTGTTATTCAAAAGCTCGCGAACATAACGTGCATATTGCAACCGGATAAAAATAAAGTGAAAGTTTTTCTAATTCTAATTTCACCCTGTACAATAAAATAAATTTTATCATAATCATGGAATGCAGTATTGAAACAATGGAGTATCACGAGATATCTATATTTCAAATTGAAATAATTACCGATTGTGTAACCACGTCACCACGAAATAACACAGAATATAAATTCAAAAATAGGCACTTAAAAACCAAAATCGACCTGTTTTGGGATTTTTGTCAAAAGTATTTGTTCCATAATTTAGCTGCGCACTGTATATATTTTCAATTCACGGTGACTTGTAATTGATTTTGGAAAGATAGAACGTGTCGACCTAAAAATAAATATTCAACGGTAAAACACTTTCACTGACCCAAAAAAATCTGCTTTATCATTCTTGAAATTTATATCTATTGTAGGATATTACCTTCACCTTGAGTTGCTATCAGGCAAACAGTATGTCTTGTTTGGGAGTTTCCTATGGGCGGACAGGTGATCATCAAATATTCAGGTGTCCAACTAGGGAACTCATAAAAGTTGAAAATAGTATTAACGAATGATATACTGACGTTTTCTCAAATTCCTATTGTTTTGAATAATTTTGGATACGTAATCAAAAGAAGACGACTCCATGTCATCTGAAACTCAACTGAAAGATCTATATGGTGTAGGTAAGAGTGAACAGCAAATACAAAGCCTTGCACTACAACTATAACAGCTATTCAAGTTCGTGAAGTAGGACTTTTTTGTATGAGCGTGAAGTTTGTTGAATGAGGCGCAGAGTAATTTCTGAAATGATAATATTTTGTCATTTTTATCATCAAAAATTATAATGATCATCCTATATATCCCAACAAAATCATGTTTATACGGTATCTTCGGAGGATGATAATTCACTTGAATATACAGGATATGAATAAAAGAACCGTCCATATATTTCACAAATTTTTCAAATCACCCTGTACGAAATGTATGACTTGTAATTGATGTTGAAATAAGAATAGTATATTGCATGCCAACATAATTTTATTAGTATTTCATTACTACATCGAATGTTCAGACATTACTAAAATGTTTCTATTTTTCACTTTGTACATAATGATATAATCTGCACGAAGAACGAAAAATAGTGCAGTTGGCACTTTCAAATCCCGAGAAAATAATTAAATGAAAATTACTGATTTTTAGCAATTTCAGAATCTATCCATCAACGAACTTTGCGATTCTGCACGTTTAATCAGTACATCGAATACTGCAATATACTAAAAATTTAGACAATTTCACCAAGAACCATTTTACCTATAAAAAGTGCAGGGTCCTTTACCTATATACCTTTGTCTTGTTTTAATAACTGTGCATCAACTATACGGATGTAGTACAATTTATACAAATAGTTCTCAGTATCTGAGACAATCTTTAAATTAGCGCCGAAGTTTGGCCATTAAACTTAAGTTGCTCATCGATGAGCATTTGTAATTGGTACACTAATTTATGCCGACCGTTTAATCTAGGAAACGGATCGAATGTACACAAACCAGTGAATTTAGGTAGTAAAACAATTTCCACAATCCTCATGAGAAACAGCAGGCACCAATCGGTAACGATGTTAATAAACGTAATGATGTAACATTAATCCGATATTCTCTAACCCAATATATCCAATATAAGCCAGATTTGCATGAACGGACAGAAAGTTATACAGAGAGAGAATAAAGCGTTGATATAAAATAAAGAGAATAGATTATTTTAAGGATTGTCAAACCAGTGGAATTTCAGAATTTGGAAAACGAAGAAAAAACAAATCAAATTTGAAATGAGAACAACAAAAAAGACAAAGGACAAAGTATATAGCAAATAGAAGAGGAGCGTAAAATTTTTCGAGTCATTTAGTTTATGCTGTTACTTAGTTTAGGGTGGGGTAGATTAATAAGCTGTCGACCTAATTAAGATTTTCTTTACTCACACTTTTCTGCTATTTCTACCATACTTCCAATTTTTGTTTTCTTACCTACTGCCACATCATGCTCAGTTCCTCAATGTATCTCTGTTCAACTTCCTTCCATGCGGTATGGCTTGTAAAGTTATATCGAATTCAGATCTAGATATCTAGGGAATAATTAATTATTGTTACATACATTATCATCTTCATTAACATGCACCGATTGATGCATGATATACTCATGAGAGTTGTGGAAGTTTATTTTACTACCTGCTTGTTTCCACTGGTTTGGGTAAATTCTATATTGTATCCTAGAATAACTGGCCGGCATAAATAAGTTCAATAGTTGAGAGTGTTTTCATCGGTAAATAACTGAAGTTTGATAGTTGAAGTTCAGTGGTTAGGCCAATCAACAGGACTATCAACCTCAACATATATTGCCCCGCCGAGGTAATTTCGAAATATCTCAAAAAATTTACTTAAAATCTCAAAAATAACTTGATATTCAGAAAGAGCACAAATTTTTACAAAAAACTGTCCTCACCAAAATTTTGAGAAATTGCACGGTATTCTTGAAAAAAATTGTTGAAGCTATATGCTTCCGCAATGGGGCAGGTGTTGCGCCGACTCTCGCCAACGTGCATTTTTTCAACCAGCGCGTGAAGTGAAGTTCTATAACTCCTCACATAAATGTTCAATTTGGATGAATCTTACTTCATTTTGAAGATAAAGATCGCAGCTTTGTATTTTGATATTATTTATATTTATACCCGCAGTTGCCAGCTGCAAAATTGCAATTGAAAATCTAATAATATTAAAGTTTCTGACTTCGTGAAATAATGCTTGTGATTACTGAAATAATGTCTTGCAGCAAGTAAAATTAACAGTTGAGGAATACTTCATTGTCAAATTGCATAACGTTATACCGGTCCAAATAATGTTGGTTTTAAATACGAGTGTTTTCAATTCTTCGCATATTTTAGGATACAAAATTTTGAGGGAGTTTATAAATTCAAATGCTAATATCTCAGAGATGAAAGCACGTATCAACATTAATGAAAAGCCAGTTTGCAGAAAAAACCCTGTTCTTATTGAAAATATTCATACAAATTTGGTTACTTGTACAAATTTTAAATGCAATCCTGTCAATCTTTTAAGTACTTATAATAGAGGTTACTCGGCATTTGATCGCATTATTGTTCTATGGAAGGAAAAATAAAATCAGTCCTTGATGGAATATTGGGATTCGAGACCGAGGAAGACAGTGCACCAAAGGAAACTGTCCCGAAGTGTACCTGCTTAAAACTCATTGAGATTCTAAAACCTGAAAAATTTCGGCTTGGGACCTTGTCAATGCGTCAGCTAGCGCGCCACTGTATAGTATACAGCGGCGCGGTTCTGTCGGTGCGCAGAGGGCAGGAGTCAACGTTGCTCTATGTAAACGTCAGATAATATAAAAGTTCCTGTGCAGAAAACACTGGCTACTGGGAGACTGAAGATGAAGTAGATGATGAGTTGTATGAGCGAATAAATATATTTTCCTATACATTTCTAGATGGTGATTACTTGTGGATTCATTCCTCCATACCCGAATCATCGAAAAAGACTCTCACACAGTAAAAAGTGGGTGGAAAAATACATGCCAAAATGTAATATATACATAATCCTCCTAGTATTATAACTTGATTGCACAGGTAATATAAAATTTTAATGTAAAATTAGCTAAATGTCCTCCATTTCTTCCGTGTTTTACAGTGGGCATGTAATTCAATGATTTATCACATGTAATTTCCGCTGGTTTACATGATGACTGTAAATGAATGTGATAATCAGTAAAATGACGTATTGTTACAGCGAAATGACGACAATTTACAGAATATTACAGGTAAAGCAAACCGTCTTTTGTGTTTTATGTAAGTGAGTATGTGGGTGCCAAATTGTCATCGGATTTTATATCAGGTAAGTAAATAGGTACTGAGATAAAAATATGAAACATTTATCATGAAATTATAGTCATTTGTTCATTTTGTCATTGTTCGCTCCATAATATTATGAATAATACCAGTATTTTTGTAGGAAATCGAATTGAAGCTTTCGTTGTCGCAGACCCAACTATGAGATAATTTTGAGAATTTATTTGACATTCAAATCTCAAGTGGATAGATATAATCTCAATTCGAACATGAAATCGGAGAGTGGGCAATCTTATTAGGACAGCTGAACTATTTAGTTAATTTTCATATTGAAGTATAGAGTATGGTATTTTGTTAAATAATTGCTTTTGTTACAACATTTAAATGATTTGAGAGTTTGAGTTATTTTCCTTCAATATATGACAATATGTATATTGTATGTTATGATGAATAAAGTATCATTAATACTGATTTTATGTCTTTTTTGCAGATCTCCCCCCTCTGTTTTATTAAGAAATTATAAGTTGATGACACTACTTGAAAACAATGATGAAGACACCTGAACACATCTAACAATTTCCGTTAAATTTGTAATTAGGGAAAAATCACATGAAAATACTATAAGTAAAAATTCATGTTGATCCAAGTTTAATTTACAACAAATTGTATTCTTTCGCACAAATACTTGAATATATATCTAATAATACATACTAAAGCATGTATGTCAATTGGCACTACTTGAATATAATGGTAAAAACACCTTATCAAACATGTGGAAATCGCCATTAAATCTGGAATGATTACATAATACATAATTACATAAGTATACAAGTGATAATCCATGGAATATATTGGAAATTCACATTTTAAGTCAAGTTATGACTTTACATTATATGACATGAGGTATGTAACTTTACGTGTATATCCATGGCAACGCATTATGGGATCATGTAATCTGAAGGAAACAATATTTACAGTGCATATTTCGTTACTTCCGGTCCGCGTTTAATTTATACAATAACTTGATCTTCTCTCGAATTTGCGAATAATTTTCATAACAATACTTCTAAATCTCAATAACGACAGTTCTCAACGTTTATTTACCCACATTTATATCCAAGAGTAGTAGTTTGAGAGTTTTTTTAAATACTATTTTCCTTCCCTCTCACCCCAATGTTTCCGCGATGCGGGGGATATGCCCCGAATGCGGGGCGGGAAAATCGTTTCTAATAATTTATACCTGTTATTTTTACAAATTTTCGCTCAGTTTCATTACTCAGGACTGACAATTTCACATATTCATCGAAAATACCCCGAAAGGTGGTTTAATTATTCAAAATAATTCGCCCCCATTATTACTAGCGATTTTCACATTTATTGCCTACAGCTGAAATGTCAAGAAAATACCTTCCAGAAAAAAGTTTTTGTGATTTTGGGGGGTTGCACCCCCCAGGGGGTGATAACTTTATTGCTAATTATTCAACCCTCCGTGACGACCGAATTGCAAAAAAGAAATAGGCGGAGCAATTTAAGTTGAACTTTTATGAGAAAAATTGCTCAGTTTATTGGCCTAGGTGATTTGAAGACCATCTCAGATATTGACTTTTCCTATAAATTGCACTTCTTCTGTATAAATCTGTGTGATAAGTTAGCCCATTGACTGCCACTATCTCTTTTAAGAGTCACCGCGACGCGACACAAGCCCTGATGCCGCTAACTCAAAACAGAGCCACAAGGTCTTTTACAAGGTAATATCCCAAGACCATGACAAATAGGCGACTATTATTTTCTCCATAATTCTATCGAGAGTACCTTGTATTTTGACAATTTAATGAGACCATATCAACATTAATAATCTGAATAACTCCCGAGAGCTTTAGCTCGAGGGAGTTGGGCTGTTACTGTTTACAATTTATATAAACGAGTTACTCGGAATAAAAACCCGGGGAAATATTTTGAGTTTTGCAGATGATACTGCCATTCTCTATAAAGCAGATACCTGGCGAGAATTAAAGAATCTTGTAGAAGATGATTTTCTTGAAATAGAAAAATGGTTTAGGAGAAAAAAACTCACACTGAATTTTACTTACTTACTTACCATTTTCTTCATATTCAAACCGACTTCCGAATATAGGACCACTTAAAATAGGAGATAGCTATGAAATACCGGAAGATTAGTCAATAAAATACCTTGGCATTGTGATAGACCGGCATCTAAGGTGGGACCTACAAATACAAAACGTGGTTAAAAAATTAAGGGGGTTATTATACAGATTCAAATACCCCAGAGATTTTCTAGATGTTGATAATTTAAGAATATTGTACTACGCTTTGATGGAGTCACAACTACAGTACGGTATAGTAGGATGGGGTGGGTGAATGATATACACCTGGAAAAATTGAATGTTGTACAAAAATACATAATTAAAATACTATATCGTGAGGCATGTACGTATCCAAGCTATGATCTGTTCAGATAATCTAAATTCCTTGATATAAGAGAACTGTTTTGCTGAGTATACTAAAAAATATTAAAAAAAATAGAATAAATCAACAGATAAAATTAAACATTCACAAACAGAAAAACATTGTTAAAACCTACTATCAAGTATTACATAATATGACAAGTCATAAAAAAGTTATAATAAAAAAGCGAGTAATATGAATATATAATATATATATATATATATATATATATATATATATATATATATATATATATATATATATGTACATTACTAAGTTCATGGGTTGAACCGCGTTGAGAGTTTATAACTCGACGTTTCGGCTCCTGCTTTGGAGCCATTTTCAAGAGTGTGACTGCGAGGCCTCTATCTGCCTACTCCTCGAGTCGTGGTCTTGAGAGATATCAAGGTCTCAACCTGCCTACTCCTTGATCTCAAAAGACGATCCGATGTTGGTTGCACTGTAGTATTTATAGGTGGTTGGCTACCTGGAGGTGGGCGGGTCTTACGGGTTTTCTCGTTTGTCTTGTCTGCTGGTGCCTGCTGTGTAGTTGGAGTTAATGGGATAATAATTGATTGCGGATAAGTTTCACGTGGCTTGGTAATTACGGTTGGAAGAAGGGGCTTCCAAATGGGGTTCAATTTACGGCTATCATCTTTAATATTCAGGCAATCAGGCCGTTTTTCGATTTCGATGGCTTCTCTGATAAAACGAGAAGTTCTTGAACGTACTGGGGCGATGGTTTTCGTTTTCTCGAAATCTATGGGGTGACCCGTTTGGATGAAATGAAGAGCTAATGCGGAGCTGGTGTCTCGATTTCTAACTGAAAGGGAGTGTTGATAGGATCGAAAATGGATCTGTTTCGAAGTTTCTCCTATATAAGAGTGGGGGCAGATAGAACAGGGAATTTCGTAAATACCATGGTCTTCGTTGGGAATTTTGTCTTTTGTTGGTCTGATGAGGTGTGATAGTTTTTGTGTTCTGTGGTAAAGATGGTTTTGATATTTGCTTTTCTGAAAAGTCGACTGATTTTGTCCGTCACCCCTTTGATGTAAGGGAAGAAGACTTTGGATGGACGGTCAACTTGTGGTTCGTTTTTGGTTACTAATGGTTTCTGAAGCTGTTTTTGGATGTTTCTGTCTATGTGGTCTGGTCTGTATCCGTTTTGTAGGAGAGCTTGTTTTACGTTGTGAAGTTCGGATTGTCTGTTGTGGTCGTCGGTTAGTCGGATGGAGCGAGATATCAGAGTATTTACGACTGAGTTGAGTTGTGAGGGATGATGGTGGGACTTGGAGTTGAGATATCGGTTGGTGTGGGTGGGTTTTCTATAAACCGTGTACGAGAAACCTTGTTGAGGATTTTTAGTGATTTGTACATCTAAGAATGGCAGAGTTGAATTGCTTTCTATCTCCATCGTGAAGCGAATGTAAGGGTGTACTTCGTTCAGATGGGTCACGGTTTATAGAAAACCCACCCACACCAACCGATATCTCAACTCCAAGTCCCACCATCATCCCTCACAACTCAACTCAGTCGTAAATACTCTGATATCTCGCTCCATCCGACTAACCGACGACCACAACAGACAATCCGAACTTCACAACGTAAAACAAGCTCTCCTACAAAACGGATACAGACCAGACCACATAGACAGAAACATCCAAAAACAGCTTCAGAAACCATTAGTAACCAAAAACGAACCACAAGTTGAAGACCGTCCATCCAAAGTCTTCTTCCCTTACATCAAAGGGGTGACGGACAAAATCAGTCGACTTTTCAGAAAAGCAAATATCAAAACCATCTATACCACAGAACAAAAACTATCACACCTCATCAGACCAACAAAAGACAAAATTCCCAACGAAGACCATGGTATTTACGAAATTCCCTGTTCTATCTGCCCCCACTCTTATATAGGAGAAACTTCGAAACAGATCCATTTTCGATCCTATCAACACTCCCTTTCAGTTAGAAATCGAGACACCAGCTCCGCATTAGCTCTTCATTTCATCCAAACGGGTCACCCCATAGATTTCGAGAAAACGAAAACCATCGCCCCAGTACGTTCAAGAACTTCTCGTTTTATCAGAGAAGCCATCGAAATCGAAAAACGGCCTGATTGCCTGAACATTAAAGATGATAGCCGTAAATTGAACCCCATTTGGAAGCCCCTTCTTCCAACCGTAATTACCAGGCCACGTGAAACTTATCCGCAATCAATTATTATCCCATTAACTCCAACTACACAGCAGGCACCAGCAGACAAGACAAACGAGAAAACCCGTAAGACCCGCCCACCTCCAGGTAGCCAACCACCTATAAATACTACAGTGCAACCAACATCGGATCGTCTTTTGAGATCAAGGAGTAGGCAGGTTGAGACCTTGATATCTCTCAAGACCACGACTCGAGGAGTAGGCAGATAGAGGCCTCGCAGTCACACTCTTGAAAATGGCTCCAAAGCAGGAGCCGAAACGTCGAGTTATAAACTCTCAACGTGGTTCAACCCATGAACTTAGTAATGTACATATATATATATATATATATATATATATATATATATATATATATATATATATATATATAAAAAACTGGTAAAATTCTTGAGGATGCAGTCAAATCACTGGGCTTAGTCAAAGAAAACTCTTTGTTATATTGTCAAGCTTTCGGAAAAATTTTTATTCCTTCATCGGGACAGATCTATAAAACGAAATTTTGGATGTTGTACAAAATGGTGGGTAAAAACAAATAAATTCATTACTTCCAACTTGAGGTTAGAAGTAAAAGTCAACGTGCACAACAAAAAACATTAATATCTTCATAATCACTTAGACATGGACACATCGATAAAAATTCTTATTAGTTATTTGCAACATTACAATATTTTAAAAAATTTTATATTTTCTCCGGCACACATGGTGCGTCTGCAGACAGAGATTTCAACCTGAGAGAGAGGGCGAGTTCAATTTTGAAAGATGACAATATTTCAAAAGAGCAAACTGTATTACCAACCAAGTACTACCAGCAGTGTGAGCAACCCAAAAAACCCTAAATCCCCAATAAGGACAAAGTACCGAACCCTACTTCACAGGTGAAAACTGGGCTCAATTCCAAAAGTCACAAAAATTACAGATTACAGTCTCATTCGGGAAAACTGGAGGGATTAGTCCCAGCTTTGAAGACATGACATTACAAAAGCGAAATCTGAAAAAGAGACAAAAAATACCGAAAAACCTTACTTCAGTGATGAAAACCGGGCTTAAGGCCAAAATTCCACCAAGTTTCCAACTAAGCTTCATGCGGAGAAACTGGAGGGATTAGTTCCAGTTTTAAAATATAATTGTAAATTACACTCAAATTTTGTGAATCAGTTCTCTTGTTCATACTATTGGTACCACTCTTTATGTAATACATTTCTTTGAATAACCTTTTAGTTAAATTATTTTCAGTACATAACACAGAAACTTTGCTGTAATCCATTACATGCCTGTTATTTATAACATGTTCAGCAAGAGCACATGTAGATTTATTTAAATTACAATCACTTTTATGTGACGTTAGGCGTCCTGATAAGTTTCTAGAAGTCTGTCCAATATATTGTAAGTCACAGGACGTGCAAGGAATTTTGTATACTACATTTGACTTTTCTAAAGTTTTTAAAGGAGTTTTAATTTTGGAAAACAAAGTGTTCGTCGTGGTGACGATACGTTGTGCAAATTTTATGTTTTCATTCTTGAAAACATTTAAAAGTTTAGGAGTTAGAGATTGAATAAATGGCAGGGAACAGAAAAAGTTTAATACCTTGGGGGTATCTCAGCATTGGATCCCTGAGGTTCAATATGTGAAATATGTAAATTATTTGAAGTTATGTTATTATCAAGATTATTATTATTGTTATGTAAAATGTTATTAGACTCAGGAAGAAAAGTTTCATGAGAACCACCATTGTGTGGGGTACTGTGCAACAACTTATTTATCAATTTGAAAAGATAAGAATTTTCAAGGAGAATAACTTTTAATTCATTTAAGCATTCGTGTACAAGAGAGGGGTGAGTTAAAGTGGTGACTCTGTTCCTCAGAGTTAGAACTAGATTGATTTTCATTTTCGTAGGATGATAGGAGTGATAGTTCAGAAATCTGTTACTGGCACAGGGTTTTCTGTACCATTTGGTTCTTAGGGAGTTGTCTGTATTTCTACAGACTCTCATATCGAGGAAAGGTATATTGCTGTCACTCTCTTCTTCAGCTGTAAACTGAAGGTGTTCGTTGTAGGCGTTGAACAACGCTAGAGCCTCATCAGTTTTACCTTTGGGAACAGACAAAATCAAATCATCAACATAACGTTTTATGAAAGGTATATCAAAAGGTATTCTCGTTTGAACATCCTTTATAAGGTCATCTAGTACAAAGTTTACTAAGATGGGGGATATAGTTGATCCCATAGGAGTACCAAAAATTTGTTTGTTAAAAACGTCATTGAAAACAAGGACGTTTGAATCAAAAATATATTCCAGAATAGATTTAAAACTTTGAAAATCAAGCAGGCAATGCTGGCAGATGATAGTCAGTCAAGACTACCTCTCCACTTATATATATATATATATATATATATATATATATATATATATATATATGAATACTATAGAAATGACATAAACTTGTTAAAAATATACATAGAAATTTCAAATCATGAAATTACACATTTCCAAACTTCAAACCTATAAGACACATAACTGGGTATCACCCAAATATTCTGATATGCTGTAGAAACAATTAGTTACAAGAAGATTTTTCATTATAAAGTGGTGATATCTCATATGCCAGTGTTCGATGTGTAGTTACCATCAGAGTTTTGCTGTTGCGTGTGTTGTGTTGATGTGCAGTTGAGAGAGTGGGTAGATGATATTCAAGGTTTTGTCTTGCGTACATCAGACACTTGAGGATATATATACAGGGAGCACTTAGGAGTTCATTCTGAATCATAGTTGGTTTAGTAGGTACTGATCAAACCGAAATAAAATTTTCACTTAGTAGGCTTTTGAAACAAAATTTTAATTTTGGTTAATGTCAAATTATTGCGTTAAATAAATCGAGTTGTTTTGTGTTCAGATTTTCTTACATTTATAATTCACAAAAAGTTTTATGTACAATGTTATCCACACAAGACAAAGTGGAAATCGTTCTTTTATGTGGTGAGAATGTGCCATATCGAGATGTTACTTGTATTTTCAATCACCGGCATCCAGAAAGAAATATTCACTTTAGTACCGTGGGAAGGATATTGAAAACATTGAAAGAAACTGGCTTTGTGGACAACCGTTTCAAGAATCCACATAATCCAATAAAGTATAATGAAGAAGAACAACTCAATGTTTGTTTGAGCGTTGTTGAAAACGGAAAAACTAATATTAGCAGTATTAGTGAAAATACAGGGGTTGGTAGAGAAACTGTGAGAAGAATTTTGCACAAAAATAATTTCCATCCCTATGAGCCAAAGTTCATACAAACTCTTAAAGAAACTTTCACGTCGAACGGAACAGTTAGTTCCCAAAATTGTCGCTGGTGGTCCAACAATAATCCAAATTTTGTAATAGAATGCCGTGACCAATATTCATTCAAGACAAATGTGTGGTGTGGTTAATTACATAACCAAATAATTGGACCATATTTTTTTAGAGAAAACTTGAACGCAGACATGTACAAAAATTTCATTATGAATCAGTTGTCTGAAGTTTTGGATAATCTGCCTCTAAGTGTTAGACGAAATTACCGATCCACCAGTCAGATGTTTAGGGGCAAAGTGATAGGACGAGATTGGGAAGATCAAGATGGCCACCAAGATCACGGGACTCATCTCTAATGGACTTTTTTCTATGGGGTTATCTAAAAAAAAAGTGTATAAACACAGACCATTTGCAAACAAAGAACATTTAGAGAATACCATTCGGGAATGTTGTGCTAACATAAATTCCCTATTTATTAAAAATGCCACAAAGTCTGTGAATGAAAGGACTATAATTTGTATAGAACGGGAAGGACGACATACTGAATGATGAATTCGGGTTCTTTATAAGATTATTGAGATACATCAATGAATTATACGATGTTTTGTTGTAAATTTGGTTATAGATATTTTGGTTTAATGTTTTTTACACAACTAATGGTGGAAATACAGAATATAAGATTTATGAAATTAATTCAAAAAACGAAAAATTATTTATGTTTAGTACAAATCGCTAGAACGAAAGTCTTTTGAATAGTTAGGAAACTGTAGGTCATTGTTTAGTTTACAGAAAAGTATGATATTTCGGGTTTGTTTGTAACTGAATGATTGGTCAGAAAAATAATCAAACTGAATAAAAGTTTATTAAAAAAGAAATACGAGTGTAATAAGAATGAAGGAAAATTTTTTTATTTGATTACTGACATATTAACGTCCATACATTGAAAATCCGAATCAGTTTAACAATGAAATGAAAAAACTAGATGAACTTTGCAACAACAAAGACGAATTTCTGGAGGTGCATTTTTTTATTTTTCTGGTAACAGGCCAATGTGGGTATTTTCTGGGAAAGATATAATATTGAAGTCTCGTATTGATCAAAATTATGGAATTTGAATCATGTTTCGTTCGAATCGATAGGCGAAAGATTCGAAAAATTAAAAAAATTGGAAAACAGTCGAAGTGATAGTAGAGAGTCCAAATTTGGAGCAAATGTATAAAATTGGAAACTGAGCAACTTTTTTCTCTGGCATTTTTCGAAATTTAAAAAAAAAACTGATTTTTTGAGGATTTTCGACAAAAATGTCAAATTTGACAGGTTTATAGTGGCACATGGAAGAAGGAAAGATGCTGTTTTAGTGAAATTTTCTTTATATCTATTAATACAAAAACTTCCATATGTCGCGATCTTTATGTGTAACACTGTATATGTACCTTATCTCTAAAACAAACATATACACAATTTCAGCCTGTTGGTGAAAATATAGATGCTTGTCAGACTAGTCAAAATCTTAATACTATGTCTATTTACATAATTATACAACTTTAATAGTGTTTTAATATGTATAAGGTAAGATTTGATGCAGTTATCCTTGCCACATATTATAGTATTTTAAAAAAAAAATTTATTTAATTTTATCCTTAACTACTTTTTCATTGTGACGTGTCTATAAACTTTGTTTCTGAAGACCAATAAATATTATTATTATTATTATCTGGAATTGAATATTATTATTATTATTATTGAGCACATGTGACAATCAAATCATATAAATTAATGCCTTCCGAGCCATGTATTAACGAAAATGCTTTGGAGTAATGTCTCAGAAAAAACTGTATTAAATACACTGAAAATGACAGACCGCATGCACAGTTGTGAGGTGACTAATACCATTTCATTTTCCGAAAGTAGTCATAAATTATCCTCTATAATACAAACTATGAAAATGGAATTAACCGGATGACAAATTGAAAAATGTTCCATGACGAGATTGAAAACCTGAAAACGAGTACAGTTAACTGCAAGGGCAAACTTAAAATTGAAACATTTCATGTAATGTGTGACTGGATAATTCAGGACCTCACCAGTCAGAACCAACACGATTTTTCCCTTTGAACTGCGTATTCATGTTTTTATTTTTAGCATTAACAACAGTAGATAACTTTTTTCAACGACTGTTTAGTCGAACGAAACGAAACGTTTCAGAGCTAATGGTGACCTGTCACATGAAAGCCACTTTATCTGTGATAATAATGGGTTTTGGAGTTTCGTGAGTGACACCTTATGTATACGAGATTCATTGTGAATTAGTTGTCTTTATGCGATGGTTAGATAAACTGCACGCTATGCGGTAAAAATAATAATGCCGGAAACACGAAATCAAGTTTTTTTTTTCATTCAACGGAAAACAACGAAATCCCAAAATAAAACCATATCACTAACTGAATCTGATAATGTTGACAGTTTTTATTTTTCAAAGCATAATTCTGCTGGTTGGTTACAGGGAGCACTTGCAATTGTTTCCTCTGCAATGAGGAACGTTGCACAAGTATCTGTTAGATATAATTCAATACCCGTCGTGGTCTTAGCCAGGGGAGTAGTTGCTTTCTGACAGGTACTTGCCATAATAAGCCTACGTAGTAGGTGTATATTGGAGTAAAGGGTTCATCATCGGTCGGCAAGACTGTCCGTTAGTAAAGGATCTCCCAAAAGAACTCTGTTTAAGTTTTTACTTTTGTTGAACATGATTGGAATCAAAGTAGTCTCCAGTATATCTTGTCTATAAAAATAATCAAAAACTTCAGTTTTTAGTCCCAAGGCGATATTGAAACTACTTGCTCCAGAATTCAGACATTGAACCGTTGAACAGTAGTATATTACTCTATCTAGATGGTTAGTATTTTTCCTACCTAACTAGAAAATTTCAATTTCGATCGTGTTTGATTTTGAAGAATACATATTGTGACCAATTTTCTCTTCAGTGAAATCTTTGGTAGGTCCTGTTCCTGTTACCAATCAAAAAGTTGATTGATTTTTTCTCAAATAACCGCATAAATTTTCAAATCTTTCTGCACTTGTTCTCATAAGTATATATGAATTTTAACAAGAATATTACCTGTGGCGGGAAAACTGATATTCTGGCCGTAGAGCAACACAAGTCCACAAGCTCTATCCTGGTAACAAACTGGTCCATTCCTGGTTCAGATTCAAAGATGGTTTGTTTTGGTTTGCCTTCACTGTAAGCCTAAGCTTGCGTGCCAGAGCGAAGAAAGGTTGATACCGAAATACTTTGACGTGATGAAGTTCAAGTTGGCTAATACCAAGTAGACTAAATTTCTCTGCTGCCCTTACTTATCACCTAATGAAGCATCCTTCAGAACTCTCCAAATTGGACTTTATCCAACAAAACCATCCATTAGCTCAAGTCGTCATAATGGTAGTTATCAAAGTGCATAACTCTTCCTGGATCTAATTTTCCAACAAAACAGACTTGGCTGTTCTCCACTCTTTGCTCTTTTACTACACCATCAAGCAAAACAACACTGCCCAGTCTGATATGACATTAAAATTCAGCCGACTGGGATAGTCGCATTTTTTCCTCACCATTTCCTTGGCAACCAGTATGTTTCTCTTTTGGAGAACACAATATACCTAGACAAATTCTGAGATCATACTGCTGGGGATGCAATTTTCATCTGATAAACCCTGGTACAGCAAAAATTGCTTCAGAGCTATGGCCCCCAAGCAGAAAACATATCTTAGATGGTACAAAAATCGGGCCCTTAGACTGGTGAAGGTAGAAAATTTTGCAAAGAGACAATTGAATCCTCGAAACCATGATTACGACTCCAAAAAACGATCAACTTGTTTCGTATACTGAAAGGTCTCGCTCGTTTTGGTCTTCTTCCAAAGCTGTTGGAAAAAATTCCACTTACAGCTCCTTCACGCTCCTAACCAAGAAAGATAGAACATTAACGACGTGCGCTCAGGGAAAAACCGATACTCAAGACGATGTGTTTGCTGCAAATTATACTCTGTACTCATGGGGAAAATAATCTCAGATACCAATCCAGTTGGCAGTCATATTCAATGAAAAATAGAAGAGAAAATCTAAAAAATTATCTGGAGCACGAAATAAAAAGAGGCTAATGAAAACATCAAATAGTTTGATTTTATCGCATCAGTTTTCAGTTTGTTAATTCAATTGAATCCAATAGGGGCGCTACTTTGGGATTTGCACATTAGCAGACAAACCTGTCTCGAACTAAGACCATTCATTTTAGAGTAATTCAACCTCTCTTATAATTTGGGTGTATTTCCGTCCAACTGAAAAATTGCAAGAAAACAACCATTGTTCAAATAGAAATAAGATAGTTGGCCAACATATTATGGGATTATTATTGAATTCAATTGGAAGCGACATGTAGATAGCGTCAGTAATCTGGCCTCCAAGTAATGTCGTAATTTTGTTTGCATTTTTCATTCTTTAGTCTCTTAGATTGTTAATAACAAATTTGAAAATCAACAATTTTCAATTTTTCCAATGGGGATCTTTTTCAAAGCCTTTCAACAATAGCTCTAAGAAGTGAAACGAATTTGACGTTTTTAGTTTAACAAGTATCAGGGTTTGTATGTAAATTTGAAACTTGTAAAAACTAGTTAATTAACAAAAGTATATATAATAAATTAAAATTATAAAATGGAGAAGTTATTGGGTATAGCCCTCAAATTATTGTGCAACCGTAGACACGTGTTTCGAGATTAAGCTCTCATCAGTACGGTAAAATCAAGTGCGGAGATGTACAACACTTGGATGTAAGAATTGAAATAAAGGAAGTCAACAACAGGAAGCCAACCACACATTTGTGGCTTCGGTTAGAAGACCTTGAACTTTCAAAGCAACAACTAACGTTGCCACGGAGGCAGATATAGCTACCAGCGTGACAATCCTACCCAGGAAAATATAAATCAGGATGGATTTATCGAGGGGCAATATATAAAAATATAAAATGGAAAAGTTATTGGGTATAGCCCTCAAATTGTTGTGCAACCGTAGACACGTGTTTCGAGCTTAAGCTCTGATCAGTACGGTAAAATCAAGAGCGGAGATGTATAACAATTTGAGGGCTATACCCAATAACTTTTCCATTTAATATTTTTATATATTGCCCCTCGATGAATCTATCCTGATTTATAATAAAATAATTACCGTAAAAAAAAAAATTTTCAGTGTTTTTCGTTTATTCAAGTGTCTAAAAGGTAAATGAATTTTTTTATTTCCTAATATTCATATTTAATGGGTTAAAACAATTTTTTTATCAGTCAGCACTCGCGGGACTCGCATCACCTGCTTTTAGCGCTACTTTCGCACCAAATTAAAATTCTAAATATCAGTGGTAGAGTTCCAGAAGGTAGAAGTTATTTTAGAAAATTTCCTCCTCTTTCAGGATCTTCTTTCAACTTTTGGATATCTTAAATAGTTTCCGAGATATTCGCAAAGAAACAAACCCTCCCCTTTTTTAACTAAATTGTTTATAACTTTTGCATTTTTTGCCGGCGCACCTTCAAATTTTTCAAAAAGTTTCTAGAGGTCATTCCGAATCGAATGTGCCCTAGATCATAATTTTCAATGGCATTGAAGAAAAATTCACCAAAATAGTTCTTGTAGACTAGACTAAAAACCACTGCTATATGAAGACATGAGAATAAATTATATTTCTATTCGCCTCGTAAATCTAGTTCGTTCATTATGAGGCAGTAAATCGCACTTTCACAATCATTTGACACCCACCATAGTCATTTTCATTATCGTCGCCAATTTAATCAGAGACGGAACAGCACGGGGCTGAACAGCAAACAATGGCAGTCCTAAGAAGTTTCCGGAACCACTCCGAAGATAATTCAACGTTCCTTAACGACCTGTCATCCTCACACACACGTTACTTTATCGTTAGCGGGAAAACTGTAACCCAGACATGGAGTCCAGATATGGCAAATTAATGTCACAGGTCAATAATTCTTGCCAGCAATGCCCGAATGATCGCCTGTCAATTTGTGGCGTAACAGAGTGGAGAATGAACGATTAGTCGCAAACTGATTGTATGGGGAGTTTCGGACTAGGCAGCATGAAGAATGGTATTGTGGCGTTAGGATCATTTTGTTTATTCAGTGTCATTAATTTTGTTTCAGTCCATTGAGATCAGGCGACGGGAAAATCACATCTGCTGAAATCCAAAATCTAATGAGGATTACGCCAAATTGATTCAATCGATTAGTTTACATTCGATTATTCAAACACATTATGCAAGTCAAGGGAAGGGAAGTAACTCAAATACCAGATGTCGATACTTAGTAATTATCTTCTTGAATATGTTTGATCATTTACTGGACTATTTATTATATAAAAAAAGAATGAAGGAGAAATGTGTCAAACTGAAAAAATATAGTTGTAAAAAAAAAACTTCTTGTCTGAAACTCATAAAACTTATTATTTTTGAAAGAGATCTCAACATTTGGTGACCCCAACTATTACACGAAATGGAGAAGGATGGAAATGAGCGGCCAAAGCGAACCGGAGCAGGAGTTAATGGAAGTCGTTCTGCAGATTTAGTTTGGCCAGACAATTTTGGTGGTACCAAAAACACCACTGCGACATTGCCCAATCCAGTGCCTTCATTGACCTCAAAGCGTATAACACGAAAGACAAACTCTCAACGTTCTACGGTGAGTTTGGAGAGAAGAAAATTAGCTTTGGAAAATGAGAAAAAGAAGCAACAGAGACAACTCCACTATGAGTACATGCAAAAAGAAATAGGAGAAAATATTCGACTGTTGAATTTAGAGCAAGAACTTCGAAATGCAGAACTAGACGCACAAGAAGAAGTAGATAGCGTTTCAGTGAGATCGAATGTTCTACCCATAGAACTCATCCAGGAAAATCCACACCAAAGAAGTGAATCTGTGGCAGAATGGGTGAATAACATACACAAAGAACCTTCTGAAAATGAGTATGAACTTCAGAGAAAACACTCTGGGAATGATATAAAATTACTTTGTGAAACCATCACAAGTGTTATCAAAAGTGTGTCATCTACTAAACAAAATACACACGATAAACTGATAGCAAGACATGCAATGGAGAAAGACTTTCCATATTTTGATAGAAACCCACAAGAATGGCCATTATTTTATAGACAGTACAAAAATATTTGTAAATTATGCGACTTCTCAAATGAAGAAATTATGATTAAATTCCAAAGGTGCTTGGAAGGAGAAGCTAAATCTACAGTATGATGCTGACGGCCGATAATGTTGATTTAGTATGGAGACTTTGGAAAGACGCTTTGGAAGGCCAGAATTTATAATAGACGGAATAATTTTTTTGTCAAATGCGGCCGTTTTTGCTTGATTTCATCGCTCAAACGTTGCAGTAAGTTCGCATAATACTCGCCGTTGATAGTTTTTCCTTTGCAAGATAGTCAATGAAAATTATCCCACGCGCATCCCAAAAAACCGACGCCATGACCTTGCCTGCAGATGGAACGGTCTTTGCCTCCTTTGGAGCCGGTTCTCCCTTTTCAGTCCATTGTTTTGATTGTTCTTTTGTTTCAGGTGTGAAGTGATGGACCCATGTTTCATCCATGGTTATGAAACGGCGCAAAAATTCGGCTTTATTTCTGTGAAACTTTGCCAAACACGCGATGGAAACATCTTCACGACGCTGTTTTTATTCCATTGTGAGCAAACGCGGCACCCATCTTGTGCACAGCTTTCTCATGTCGAAATTTTCAGTTAATATGCGATGTGCCGCACTTTTTGAAATGCCTACTATGTCTGTTAGCTCGCGCACTTTCAGTCGACGATAATCCAGTACCACTTTGTGGATTTTCTTCAACATTTCTGGAGTCACTACCTTATTTGGTCGGCCACTGCGATGCACGTCTTCGCTGGTCGTACGGCCTCGTTTAAACTCTGCTACCCAATATTTTACTGTTGATAACGAAGGAGCAGTCTCACCCAGAGTATAATCTAGTTCAGCTTTCATGTTGGTTGGGCTAAGGCCTTTCAAATAAAAGTAATGTATCACATAACGATGACCAATTTTTTCCATGTTTACAAATTCACTGAAAACGTTTACTATTGATGGTATTGATGATACAATGGTATTTTTCATGCAACTACCGCCATCTCTAGGTCAGGCCAGGTACTTCTGGGACCATCTAAGAGCTCGTGAACCCTCTGAGTAACGGTCTTTCTGTGGGGCTGCAAATGTTTCTAGTGATGAGTCATATTATGTTAAATACGGTATTAACGACCTGCCAGTGATCAGCCCTGCACGTCATAGGCCCTAATATTTTTGAAAGTGTAAATGAAAAAATAAAATAAACTTTCCGCTGTAAACTTGAAATTTTGATATGATTCTATGACTCGAAAGTACATAAAATGATTGACAGGCGATTTCGATGAGCACAAGTACCTGACAGGTGAATTGAAAGGTGTGCAGTTTAGCATGTTGAAATAAACTTTGTTCAGAAAAGGTAAAATTTATATATTTGTTCAAGTAAGTAATTCAGAAAAAGTGGATACAATACAATAATTATAGGCCCATATCTGTCATCAACAATTTTTGCCAAAATATTTGAACATGCATTACAGACAGACAGTACGGTTTTATTAAACAATCTAGTACTGAAAACGCCATAGCTGATTTCCTCGATAAAACAGTGAGAGCTTCAGATTAATCATCAAAAGACAATTTTCCCTGACCTCGCAAAGGCCTTTGATACGGTCGAACATAGTATCCAGTTAAATAAATCAGAAAACTATGGAATTCGAGGTATGACATGGGATCTGATGTGAAACTTTTTGGAAAATAGACCTCAAAAAGTAAAGATTGAAAGAGAAGTAAGTTCTTTGTTGACTGTGGAAATGGATGTACCCCAAGGGACAATCCTGGGACCACTTCTTTTTTGGTTTATATAAATAATATAGTTCGAATGCGAGATTTAGCGTCCAACGTAATATGCTATGCTGATGACACGGTCTTGATACTCTCAGGCACAAGCTGGCACGAAATGAAGTCAACCGCTGAAGCTGATCTGAGAAAATTTCAAATCTGGATGGACCATAACCTACTCACCCTTAATGTCACTGAAACTAAATTCATACCTTTCACACCTACAGTTAGAACGTAGCCCCTCACAGATTATTTTACAAACCTACACAAATCAATTTGTAATGATGCTAAAGTATGTACTTGCCCTGAAATTGATTCAGTGTCATCTATGAAGTATCTAGGAGTGGCTCTGGACCAGTACATTTGCTTGACATCTCGAATGTAAACAAACGACTGAGAGCATTGTTACACAGATTTTACATACTAGGGACGGTTGTTCAGTCCATGGTAAAATCCAAAGATATATCAAACTTAGTTTGGAGTCCAATCCTATATTACCGTCAAATGTGTTGTTCAGTAGAAATTTGACCATGGATAATGTAAACCAAGATTTTGCAGTTCATCTGAACTATTTCATGAAAAGTCAAAGTCAAAATATACTTTAATGTCAGAAGTTTTTCAACTTATCGACAAAGTTTTTCAAGTATGAATGAAAATGCGAACTAGTTAATGTATTATTGAATATAATGGTGATAGTCGCCCCGATCTGAACATAAGTGCAGACTAAAGAGAGTACCACCACCATATGCACCATGGGGCGACTTAACAAGTAAAAGGTGGCGTATTTTCTATTCCAACTGCGGGAAAAACATGGAAAACCCTACAGTACCACCTGAGGAGACCAGGACTCACTGATGTGAGAACGAGCTCATGTTCCTTAATCAGAATAAAAATAAAACACATCATCACATCAAATATAACCAAACATTTTCCATTCGTAGTTTCTTAGTTTCCTGTAATTTTTTGGAAAGCTTGGTATAAAACGGACTCATTGAAGGCGCCATAAACGATGAAATAGAATGAAATTCATGAGCAAACCATCCTATGTGATGGATCTTTCAAGGTAGATGTGAGATTTGTTCAAGATAGATATGTAAATATGTCCTAGCTGGTTCCCACGAAAAGGAAAATCCTGTAATGGAATGTGCCATTGTAATCTTTGGTGTACGTCAACCACAAAATAATTTTCAGTGATGGAATCATCAGAAAAATACCTAATAGTATCAAATTACATGATGCACTAACCAATTAATTTTATTAGCGATTTCATGAGAAACCATTTCACAATAATCCTCACAATATCTTTTGATAATCTGTACCTAAATTTAAATTTACATGTGACCATTTCTCGAAATGATTTTCACGTAATCTATAAGTACGAGGTGCCCTATTAGGACTACTTCAATAATATCTTAATCATCAGTTATGTTATTACACCGTCCATGATCATCAAAGTGATTTCCGATTATTTTTCCATACTATTCCATATTGCAGTTCTAATGTTGTTATGTCATTGAGGATTGAGGATTTTGATGGTTTAGCGAAACCTGGATTCAAACCAGGATTAAAGTTCTAACTATGCAGTGAACAACTCGATAAACCAAGATTCACATAAAACTGATGATTATCTCTGACTGAACAACCGGCCCTAAGAGTTATCCTTCACGTAAAAACCTACTTATGCTTTATACTTTCCTAGTGGAATCTATTCTCAGGTACTGTATAATAATATGGGGAGGAACTTTTCTTAAAAATTTACGACCACTTTGTATCACACAAAATTCCATAATAAAAATCATATTCAGGAAAAAGAAACAAACTTGCTATATGAAGAATCAAAAATCTTCTCAATCAATCTTTTGTACACTCACCAATGCATAATTCGAGTGAACACAACAAAAAATAAACTGAAAAGCAGATCTTTCTAACCAACTAGACAAACCAGTAATGGAAAATTAGCAATATATACTTTTGAAAAATCTATAACCCAGAGAACATGTCTATTCTTCGGACCTAGATTTCACAATTTAATACCGATACATAAAACATTGACAAACAAAGTAAGTTTAAATTAGAAATTCAAAAATATATTTAGAGTAACAAGAAAATGTTTCACGAAATACTACGTACGATGGGGTAGGAATAAAAAGAGAGAGAGTAAGTATTTGGGCTGGACAATCTAAAAAAAATATATTTTGTAGGTATGCTACAATTTTTCCACAACTACATAACAAATAAATTTCTGAAAAAATCCAAAACCAAAAAAAAATGTATTCATTAAAAATCATTTATCCTCATAACAATATTTATTACAGTATGTAGTACGTCTCAGTTCGGATGTTGTGGTGTTTTCACGAAGTGAAACTGTTATGTTCCTTTTTGGTCACACTACATACCGGGTGATTCTCCAAGGTGGCTCACCCCTATAACTTTTTTATTATTGAAGATAGAAAAACGAAATTTGGGGGTTGTGTATTATAGTTCAATTTACATTTTTTGACATATTAACTTGCTTTATCGTACTTCCGGTTCGACCGGAAATGAGCATAACTTTCGATTTTTAAATGGGACATCCTATATATTTTTACTTATTTCGATCGAGAATGACATTCTAAATCCAACAACACCTCACTTGTCAATATTTGACAAATGAAGTAATTTTTATTTCAATTTTTATTTTTCGATCTAGAATGCCATGGATCGTGTGAATCGCCTCATTCTTGATCAAGTAACATGGGAAAAGTACGACTTTGAGGCTTTTGAATTCACAGTCGCTGTAAGAATTATTCAAAAGTCTCAAATAGTGAAAATAAAGTGAAAGTGTGTGGTATCAAATTATTCGTAAGAAAATGATCTTTCACAAAAAGCCGACGAGCCACCCCCTTTCCATTTGAAAAATTCACGTTAACTGGAAAAATTCATATTTGAGACTTTTGAATAATTCTTTCAACGACTGTGAAGTCAAAAGCCTCAAAGTCGTATTTTTCCCATGTTACTTGATCAAGAATGAAGCGATTTACACGATCCATGGCATTCTAGATCAAAAAATGAAAATTGAAATAAAAATTACTTCATTTGTCAAATATTGACAAGTGAGGTGTTGTTGGATTTAGAATGTCATTCTCGATCGAAATAAGTAAAAATATATAGGATGTCCCATTTAAAAATCGAAAGTTATGCTCATTTCCGGTCGAACCGGAAGTACGATAAAGCAAGTTAATATGTCAAAAAATGTAAATTGAACTATAATACACAACCCCCAAATTTCGTTTTTCTATCTTCAATAATAAAAAAGTTATAGGGGTGAGCCACCTTGGAGAATCACCCGGTATAATCGTGCTCCTGTACTTTCATCTATTTTTTAATCATCCGTGTAGTCATCCACATAAAGAGCTATTAACATTTAAATTAAACAGCGATTATTTATGAAAAGCGCGGGTCAGCTTGACTCTCCTCAAAACAATGTGTTAAAAAGAAACCAACAAATCGCTGTTTCGAGCAGCGTGACCGTGGAAACTATTCTGCAGTTATCATACTCTATTTATGGTTCCATCCTGATGGCTTTCTGATGGTTGTTGCATGAAAATTGTGTATTCTGTTTGTCCGTAAAGAAAAGCAGTGTAAACGTCAAACTATTTTAATTTTTCACAGGATGCGATACTCTTTAGGGCTCATAGTTCCAGCTTCTACTACTTGGCTAAACTTGTGATGATAGTCGATTCTCTTTATTTGAAGAAAGCCCTGGTCAGGGTACGATATTTATATCTCTCAATCTGGACTTTTTCCATCCTTGGAATATCACACGGAGTCTATGAACCATCTTCATATACAAATTGTGAAAGGCTTTCGCGGCCATCGTTGAATGAATGGTGGTTTTTCGGGTTTTTAGTCCGACGTTTATTTAGAATGACTGCCAGGAACAAAGTAAAGCATTCCTGCCGTATGTTCCTAGGGTCACAGACCGGATTGGCCGTATACTACGAAAGTATGATATCAAAACCATATATAAACCTTCAAAGAAACTGGAGGATCACTTGAGATCGGCGAAGGATAAACGTGATGAACTAAGCTCATCTGGGGTGTACCAGATTCCATGCATCTGTGGCAACGTTTATATCGGAACCACGAAGCGTTCCACAAATACCAGAATAAAGGAACACAAGGCCAATTGCCGGTTAGGACAATCAGAAAAATCTGCTGTCGCAGAACATGCGCTTAACAATAACAATCACAGAGTGAATTTCGAAGAAACCCAAGTAATTGCCACAACACATGCATATTATCCAAGACTCTTCCGAGAAGCAATCGAAATAAAAAAACATCCCAACAATTTCAACAGAATTGAAGAAGGGTTACAATTGAATAAAGCATGGCTACCAGTTCTCAAGAAAACGGTAATAACACCATACCGGGAAATTAATGAATCCGAGGGGGTACCCGACGCAGGGACGATGGCACCGGACGCAGGTACGAGTACGTCGACCCATGAATACTGGCTGAGACTGCGCATACCAAACAAGTAGTGTTCAGTGATCGAAACTGTAAACATTTCTCTTGAAAATGCCAACCACTCGTGTTGGCGAAACGTCGAGATTTTCTCTAAATAAACGTCGTCCTAAAAACCCGAAAAACCATCATTAATCTTCATATAATTCCCGAATTTCACTGTCCTTGGCTTTCTTCCATGTACCTCTTTTCACTGAATTCAATACTTAGGTGTATGAAGAAGGTTCATTTATCTGATTGACATGGATCATGTGACATGAATCGTTGAAATTTTATGACAGTTTAATCCCTCAAATAATCTTCATAGATCATTCTCATCACTAACTGTTTCACTTTTCTCTTTCCCTTCTGGCGTTTCTGTTGTCTCCATCTCGATTCTTTTTTCAAATGATTTTTCTATGTGAATAGTTTCTGTCTGTAATTTTGTCACTGATGGATCTTATCAATTTATGATTTTCTTCACATCAGATCCGTTATATCCATTAACTGCATCGTGACCGATTAGGATGCGTTTGATGGCTTTTCTGTCCATTTTCTTTCTTCAATTTTGCTAAGGGATATGAGCATAAGAACTACCATTGATATAAAGGTGTTTTATAATCGATGTGTGTTCAGTTCAGATTTCAAGAGGAAATTTTTCTGCTACACTGGAGGGACCGCACAGGTTGAGGTTTTATTTGGCTGTATTTACCATTTCAGCCCCAAGTGTTTGAGGAATTTGTTTTATGAGAACGCATAAGCGATCGAGTAGCTTCCAAAAATGTTATCTTTTTGTTTATCAAAGTTTTTTTGATAAGTTTTTCCATAAACACTTCCCTCACATACGTCGCTATCTATATTGACTTTAAACTCACATTCGATTAGTGATTCAAAATTTATTTGGTTTTCGTAGAATAACTTGGGATCCACTTGAAACAACATATGTCTAAACTTGTTTCAATTCAGAACCAACTGCTACTTTGCTTGAATGTTTAGACTTGATTACTTATATTTCGGACGTCCATCATCTTAATGGTTGAAAGATTTCTATCTCTGTCAAATTTTTCACAACGTTTCAATTGCTTGAATCCGCAATCGTCTTCTGGTGAATAATGACAAAATCAGATGCTACTCGACCTTTTATAGGTCTATAATTAAAGTGTAATTACGGTGTAATTACGCGCGGTCTTGTGGCGCGCGTGGTTTCGCTCTTTTTCTCCCTCCAAAACGGTCCATGAGCGGTTTCCATACGTTTTTAATTTCCACGCTTGGTTGACTGAAGGCACTATTGGCTTCTATATAGGTGGTTTCCATAAATTTCCGTTTGAACCAATGTTCCTCTCTATGAAGAACACTAGCTTCGTCCCAAAGAATTCGGTGGTGTTTTGTCCAGGCGTGGTCAGCAATTCCCGATTTTGATGTTTCCCCTAGTTGAGTCCACTTTTTGTGTTCGGCTATTCTCACTGATAATGGCCTCTTGGTCTCTCCGATATAGGACTCTCCACATTCACATGGGACTTTGTAAATACAGTTTTTGCTGGATTCTGTTGTGTTCTCTGGTTTCGTCTTGATGAAGAAGCTTTGTAAGGTACTGCCGGATTGAAAGCAACTCTTGATGTATTTATTTCCGATCCTTCTGATCTTCTCGGAGATACCCCTGGTATAGGGAAGAATGAGAACGGGGTTTTGTGGTCATTCTTCGGTTGTCTTGGTCTTTTCGAGTTGTTTCCGAACTTCTCATATGAGTTCATCGGAGTATCCGTTTCGGCGTAGGTCCTTTTTGATGTGGTTAATTTCCGCCTCCAGTGACTCCTGGTTGTTGCAAATAGACATTGCTCTCTCCACCAACGTTCTTACGATTCCCCTCTTTGTGGAGTTTGGGGGATTAGAGCCGTAGTTGAGGTACTGTCCTGTGTGTGTCTTCTTCCTGTAAACAGAGGTGAGGATTCCAGTGTCTTTTCTTTCAGCTTTCACATCGAGAAACGATAGGGTACTGTTAGTTTCCTTTTCCATTGTGAATTTGATTGAATCCCTCATGTTATTCATTCTGGCGAAGAATTTCCCAAGGTGTTTATCTCCATGGTTCCAAATGATAAAGGTGTCGTCTACGAAGCTTCCTCACCAAGATGAAACCAGAGAACACAACAGAATCCAGCAAAAACTGTATTTACAAAGTCCCATGTAAATGTGGAGAGTCCTATATCAGAGAGACCAAGAAGCCATTATCAGTAAGAATAGCCGAACACAAAAAGTGGACTCAACGAGGGGAAACATCAAAATCGGGAATTGCTGACCACGCCTGGACAAAACACCACCGAATTCTTTGGGACGAAGCTAGTGTTCTTCATAGAGAGGAACATTGGTTCAAACGGAAATTTATAGAAACCACCTATATAGAAGCCAATAGTGCATTCAGTCAACCAAACGTGGAAATTAAAAACCTATGGAAACCGTTCATGGACTGTTTTGGAGGGAGAAAAAGCGCGAAACCACGCGCGCCACAAGACCGCGCGTAATTACACCGTAATTACACCTTAATTATAGACCTATAAAAGGTCGCGTAGCATCTGATTTTGTCATCATTCACCAGAAGACGATTGCGGATTCAAGCAATTGAAACGTTGTGAAAAATTTGAAAGAGATAGAAATCTTTCAACCATTAAGATGATGGACGTCCGAAATATAAGTAATCAACTGCTACTTCATAGAGTTCATTATTGGTACTCCTGAAACCATCTGTGACTTTTCCAGCGATTATGAAAACAAATTTATCCATTGTTAATATGAATTGGATTTCATGTTTTTTGTCTTGAGCAGCTAGTACCAAAAAGAGGGTTTTCATAATTTTTGGCAAATATCAAACTCTGCTTAGGGATGTTCATTCTTTCGTTGATTCAAAATTCAATTAAAAGTTGGTGAAAAGTGTTTAGAAAAATCGAGTACTCTGCCTCATCATGTGAGTTAATTGATATTTTGATATTTTTTTACCCAAAAATCAAGAAAAATGAACTCACAGGCAGTATTTTCCACAATGGCCATTAGACAATCAACCTGATTTTTTAGCTCACCCTGTTGGGCCGGAAAGAAGTCTATTGAAGGAAGTTGCTTATTTTGACCTCTACAATGATATATCCAAAAATAAAAAAAAAATCTGTCTAGCCCCAGGAATACATGCCATGTCCTTTGGGAAATTCAAATTTAATAATAGAATTAATTGAGGTAAATGTGACGTACATTTACTTCAATTAATTTCATTATTTTATTTGATATTCCAAATTTCGTTGTATTTCATATATTATAAATATCGAAATTCAATAATCGACTCAGTTAACTGTGATTCTCAAAACAAAAAATTAGGTTCCACCGAGATTTGAACTCGGATCGCTGGATTCAAAGTCCAGAGTGCTAACCATTACACCATGGAACCTTGTATTAAAATTGAAATAATTCACATGTGACTCCGCCAAACTTATTGCAACAGAATCATCTGAACTTTCACTCTGTGACTACTCAATTTTATTGTGTTTCGTTTTAAAGTCGAACTGATTCATTTATGCTTGGAATTCATTTAATAAATAATGCTTTAGAAACATTTCAAAGTCAATTGTGTACGCGTGTTAAACCCAACTTTTCTATAAAACTCATTGAGGTGGGTACCTATAAGAATCGTGATGCAGGCTTGAGAAGGTTGTTGAGGTTCCAACTTTGAAGGAAAAATAAAATTAAACACGAAACCACACAAAATGATTGAATAAGGATACAGTTTAGGGGTTGAAAGCAGTTTTTCCTACAACTGTTATGAAAAGTAGCGTATTTTTCATAGCTTACTCAATTTCAAAACGATGTATTGCTCATACTGTGAGAAATATTTTTTCTCGTGGCACTTTGCCAAAAATGAGGCAAGGAATCTGTAGTCGGAGTTTGTCGGTCTTATTCTGACTCACCCTGTATATATGAAAACTAAAAGTTCGGGTTGAACCGCGTCTACAATTTGTTGGAATTCGACGTTTCGGCTCCGATTTTGGAGCCATTTTCAAGAAATTGGGTTTTTTGTGACTTGACGTCGGGGTCTCAATCTGCTTGCTCCCCAAGTCTCGTCACTGTCTCTCTCTAAGGTCTCAATCTGCCTACTCCTTCGAGAGAACTGAGGATTGGTGGGTTGAGGAACTGTATTTATAGTGGCTGTAATGACCGTGGGAAATGTGTTGTCGTGAGGTGAACTATTAGCGGGAACTGGGTTGGCACTGGATGAGGTATGCGTGGGAACTGATTTGGCGCGAATTGAGGGAATGCGCGAAATAAGAGGCTTCCAGGTATTGGGAAGTCTACGTCCGTCGTCGCGGGTGTTGAGGCAATTTGGACGCTTCTCGATCTCAAGGACCTCTCGGATGATCCTAGTTTGCAGTTTTCTCGGTGGCAATTGTTTTGGTGTTTTTGAAGTCTATTTTGTGACCTGTGTCTTCTCGATGTTTATAAAGTGCAGAGGTGGAAGATGCCTGTCGGACCGCAAGTTCGTGTTCGTAGACTCTGGAAGTTACTCGTCTGTTAGTCTGGCCAATATAACTTCTTGGACACTCTGAACATGGTATTTTATATATGCCTTGTATTGTGTCCTTGGGAGATCTGAGAAATTTTGAAATTTGGTTGTTGGCTGTAAATATTGTTTTTATCTCATGTTTTCTCAAGATATTGCTGATTTTGTCGGTAACACCTTTGATGTATGGTAGGAAAGCTTTGTGAGGCTGGATACTGTCTTCTAGATCATTCGTTTTGATGGCGGATGGACTTGTCGATTTGCGAATTGTTGTAACCATTTAGGAGTAAGGCTGATTTCAGTTTTTTCAACTCTTGTTGTCTGTTCTGGTTATCCGTAAGCTGAATTGACCTGTGTATTAGGGAGTTCAATACGGAGTTTGTTTGTGCTGGATGGTGATGAGAGTTTGCGTGTAGATGTCGGTTGGTGTGGGTCTGTTTCCTGTGTACTGTGTGGGTGAAAGAGTTGTTGGATTTTGTGATGAGAACGTCCAAGAAAGCTAGAGAGTTGTCAATTTCGGTTTCCATTGTAAACTTCATGTTGGGATGGATATCGTTTAGCTGATCTAAGAACGTGTTCAAGATTTCGTAACCAGGAGGCCATATGACGAAAATGTCGTCTACGTATCTGAACCAGCAAGTAGGCTTGTCGTCAAATGCTTCTATGGCCTTGGTTTCGAAGTCTTCCATATATATATATATATATATATATATATATATATATATATATATATATATTTATACATATAAATAAGGATGGATTTAGCGAGGGGCAATAATTGAAAATATAAGTAAAAAAATTATTGGGTATAACCCTCAAAATGTTGTGCAACCGTAGACACGTGTTTCGAGCTTAAGCTCTCTTCAGTACGGTAAAATCAAGTGCGAAGATGTACAACACTTGGATGTAAAAATAGAAACAAAGGAAGTCAACAGCAGGAAGCCAACCACACATTTGTGGCATCGGTTAGAAGACCTTGTACGTTAGTTGTTGCCTTGTGAGTACAAGGTCTTCTAACCGATGCCACAAATGTGTGGTTGGCTTCCTGTTGTTGACTTCCCTTGTTTCTATTTTTACATCCAAGTGTTGTACATCTTCGCACTTGATTTTACCGTACTGAAGAGAGCTTAAGCTCGAAACACGTGTCTACGGTTGCACAACATTTTGAGGGTTATACCCAATAACTTTTTTACTTATATTTTTATATATATATATATATATATATATATATATATACATATATATATATATATATATATATATATGTTCGGCCACCGTCCTAGACGGATGTTCTCAAATTTCTCAACAATTACCATCAATGTGATGTGAAGTGAAACCAAACGAAAGTTATAAAATTGTTACAAAGTGGGAACCTAGTGAATAGTTGAGATAACACATCGACAGGAAAAACTGTATGTATACAAATATTTATCGTAAAAACCCCAAACGGAGATTAATATTTATTCTCTCCATCACGAGAAAAAACAAACCAAATAAAAACGAAATATACCCGGAATATCCACAGCACTATCTATAGGGTGGAACTGTGGCTCAACTAAAATGCCAGAAGCAGATAAAACGAGCAAACAGATATATGATGAAATTTTGAAAAATAGGAACGAGATAAAGAATTACATAGAAGCAAGCGAGACTCGACTACAACTGAAAATCGAGGAAGTAAAAAACACAGTTACCGAACTAGAAAAGGAAAACCACAAGCTCAGAGAAGAAATAGAGTTCCTTAAAAGAGAACAAAATAAAAAAAATATAATCATATTTGGATTGAATAAAAAGAAGGAAGAAATAACACCGAAGAAATTGTGTTCGGAACTCAAAGGGTTACTCGACGTGGAATTGAACGAAAGCGACTTTAGTGATTGTTACCCACTAGGAAAATCGGGTAATTGTCCTATAAAAATTGAATTCTTGTCGAACCTCAAAAAGAGATACGTCCTACAAAACTGCAAGAAATTGAAAGGGAGAAATATTTCTATTGCCCACGATTTAACACATAAACAGAGGAGTGATAATAAAATTCTCAGGAAGCATCTCTTTCTTGCAAAGGAAGATAAAAACGAAGACTGCTACATAAAAGGAAACAAGCTATTCGTGAATGGTTCGTCATATGAAGCAGATGATTTGCTGGAAAGGGAATACCAAATGGTAAAAAATTCGGAAAAACGCAATAGTGCTCCTGCGACTCCAATCCTGGGAGAAAACAGACTAGCAAAAGAAAACCCCCAAACTGCGGCAGCTGACAAACTACAAGGGACCCCAAAAACTTCGATCAATAAAAAAATCTCGCACCCAAATCAAACTACCCAAAATGAGATGGCCAAACCAAGAACACGCTCTGTGAAATTAAGTTAAAATAGTTTTGATTGTTTCTGTCCCATGTACCCCTAGTTGCAATTGTTTTCTTCTTCACTTACTTATTAATACTGATTTGAATAGACTTTTGATTGAAATGGAACAGTATATTCGAGAATTTGAATTAGAAACAATAGAAACTTTTACCCTACAGGATAACAATGAATTGAATAATATTTTAACAGTGAATGAACATCTTAAACATTTTACTATTATCCACAATAATATCCGAAGCATCAACAAAAATTTCGATGAATTTAAAATCTTCTTGAATAGTATAAACTCAAAAATTGATTGTATCGTATTGACGGAAACATGGATCATACAAAACCCTGAGCTTTATAACATTATAGGATATGACTTAGTATACAATGAAGGGAAATTTAATCAAAATGATGGTGTCTTGTTATATATCAAATCTACATTTAACTATACTCATCAAATAATTCAAATCAACAATACTAAAGCCATAAAAATTGAAATCAATTCCAAAAACAACAGAAACATAGTTATAACTGCTGCTTACAGATCACCCTCTACAGATCCAAAAGAATTCAATAAAAGCTTGCAAGAATACTTACAAAATCATGATAAAAACAACGCCACATACTCTATATTCCTCGGAGATATTAATATCGATATTTTAAAAAGCGATGAATATTGCAATGAGTATCTTAACACACTGAACGAAGTCGGATATATATCAGTAATAAATAGTGAAACAAGAATGCAGAATAACAGTGGTTCCTGCATTGATCATATTTTCATAAAAGCAGAAAGTTATATATTAGAGCAAATCATTCCTTTAATAATCCAAAGCAATATCACAGATCATTACACAATTGCACTTCAGATTATTCTTAAGCATCAGGATGAGCATGTGGCAACTAATACAGATAAATTAAAAAAATATATTGATCATGAAAAACTCCAGAATACGCTGAGCAACATCTCTTGGAACCCCATATTTTCTGCACGAAATCCAAACGCTGGAACAAATGAATTCATTGATATTCTCACTCGAGCGATAAACGATTGTACAGCCGTCCGGAGGGCCAAAAGAAGAGATACAAAGATTGCGCCATGGATAACAAATGCCCTTGTTAAATCGATAGATACGAAAAATAGACTGTTCAAGTGTCTCCGAAATAATCCTCATAACTTGGAATTGAAAACACAATATACAAATTATAAAAATAAACTCACAAATTTAATTAAAAAAACTAAATTCGACTATTACCAAAACCAAATAAACTCGAATTCAACCGATGCACCAACGTTATGGAAAATAGTTAAAGAAATAAGTAAAACCAAAAAAAGTAAGCGGAACATAAAAACAATAAAAGATGAATCGGGGGGATTGAAAGATGATAAAAAACAAATAGCTAATGAATTCAATGCTTTTTTCACCCAAATAGGTAAGAAAATGGCAAAAAACGTGAAAAATGACCCTAGTTATAAACCGCATAGAACAGTTTCTATAAACTCGTTTGTTTTATTACCAACCGATAATAAAGAAGTTGAGAGCGTCATCAATGAACTGAAAACGAAAAAATCTGCAGGTGTAGACGATATCAGAGCAGAAACTATTAAAATAATTTCTACATATATTCTAGAACCTCTTACGTACATTATAAACTTGTGCATGGAACAAGGTATCTGGCCCAGAGCGCTCAAGGAATCAATAGTAATACCAGTTTACAAAAAAGGAGATGAGACAGCGGTTACCAATTATAGGCCGATATCTCTAATAACACATTTATCAAAAATATTCGAGAAAATCTTAAAAAAACGGTTATCCTCTTATATATCCAAATATAATCTAATGTCGAGTATGCAGTATGGTTTTAGAGAAAATGTCTCCACCCAAGACGCGCTGTTAGCACTAACTACGAAGATTTCATCTGCTCTGGACGGGAACATGCCAAGTCTATGTGTATTTATCGATCTGTCGAAAGCATTCGACACTGTGAGCCATAGTCTCCTCTTACAGACATTGGAAGATATTGGCATCAGGAATAATTGTTTAAAATTGTTCGAAAGCTATCTCGCCAATAGATTTCAGTCTGTCAGAGTGGATGATGTACAGAGCGATCGATTGCAAATTGAGTATGGAGTTCCCCAAGGGACTGTTTTGGGCCCAATCCTTTTCAATATTTACATAGATGGCATGTTCTCTATCAGGAGCAGAGGAGAAATACTAGGATTTGCTGACGACACCGCAATATTTTATAAAGCAGACACTTGGCAAGAATTGAAAAACACTGTGGAGAATGACCTACCTTCAATAAAGAAATGGTTAGAAAACAAACTACTCACTGTCAACCTACAAAAAACCTACTACCTACCTTTTAGCTGTAATCGATCCAACACACCATCATTCGATAGACTCACACTTACTACAATGGGACAACAGTATGTAATTCTACCTGAAAAGAATGTTAAATATCTGGGCGTAATAATAGACACGAATCTCAAATGGGATGCTCATATTAATTATGTCTGTAATAAGTTACGCATGATTCTTTACAAGTTTAAATATCTGAAAGATATATTACCTTTCCATCAGCTTAAAGTGTTATATCATGCATTAGTTGAGAGTCACTTGCGATATTGTATAGTAGGATGGGGAGGGGCATTGAAAACACATATTCATCCTCTGGAAGTACTGCAAAAAAGGTTCCTTAAACTGATTATGTCCAAAGACTATAAATATCCATCTGAAGCACTATATCGAGAAGCACATGTATTCGATATTCGTCAACTTTTTTATAATAATATCAATATAAAATACCATCGAGAAAAACATATCAGTTCAAACATACCAAATCATAATTATCAAACTCGGAAAAAACACCATCACAAAATCCCACAAATGCAAAAATCTATTGGCCAGCGGTCATACTACTATATGGCCCCGAAAATGTATAACTCCATACCTCTCCATATACAAAAAATCGATAATTTGAGATTATATAAAAAAGAGTTGAAGAACTTCATTCACAACCAACCCAGGGAAAAAATTGCTGACCTGATAATGTGATTTTTATTTTTAAAACTTTATATTCCTAAATTCTGGAAACATTCTGAAATGTCTTGTCTAGTCTAGTTCTATTTATGCATACATATGTCTATACTCTTTGTTTTGAATTAACTGTTTTTATTTATATGATTTTACTGTGATTTTTAAATAGTTAGTTCATATATATTATTATTAGTATTAGGTGATTGTCTTATATTTCTAATTTGATATTTTTAATGTATATTTCGAAACAAGTGTGTTACACACTTATCGATACGTCTGATATCTATTCATCATTGTTTATGTACCTGTCTTTTATATGATTTGAATAAATATCTATTATTATTATTATTATTATATATATAGACCAAACTGGCCGTAGTTTTGATCAAAGGCTCGGTGAACATTGGAGGAGCTACAGATTGAATAAGCAGGATTCAAATTACGCCAAACATCTCATTGAAAGTAAACATAACTTCACACAGAATCCCGAAATTTTGCATATTCAACCTAAAGGTCTGAAATTAAACATATTGGAAGAATCCTTAGAAATTAAGAAGCACCTGCATAACAATAATAATTAGTACTTAACGACCAGGTAAATCTGTACAGCTCCCCAATAATTAACTACCTTATTTCTAACAACCCTATTGTTCCCTGATTTTAATTATTCGACATCAACAATATTTGTTCCTGATTTTATATTTAAGAAGAGGAAGTGTCGAAGAATAGCAGTTTATAACTCGCTCAGAAGATGACACTGTGTGTCGGAACAATATTGTCAGCATATATATTCACATATATTTTTTCAAGTTTAAATTATTGGAAGTATTTATTTCCTCCCTATTTATCAGTCATGATGAATTCACACATATTAGATGCCAACACCATAGAACATTACTTTTTGTCATAAAAATAATGAAAAAATTCGAAAATCATTGAAAATATTGAGAATTTTAAGGGGTTTAACGATCAATGAACCACCAAGTCACATAGACCTTCTGAAAGTAGATATTTCAACAATTAAAATGATCACTTATAGACCTCATAACTGTATATACTCGAAAACACTAGCCATCTTCAGAATTACGGAAAAATCATGCTAATTCGCCACCAAAAAAGACATACGCTTACAAATTTTCATGTGAAACAAATAATTTATACGCGAGAAAAAAATAAACACTGAAAAATCGGGTTTTTGCCATTTTGACTGTTAATACGAGGTTATGTCAAAAAGAGTTGAATACAAAAGTTTTTTTTCATTATCCACAACTTTGTCTTCAAAAATTTTTTGCTAAGAGGTCACGTTTCACCACTAATCGAAAAAAAAACGTTCTGAACCCCTAAACTGCAAAGTTAGAACCTGTTACTTTTTTTTCACAAAAACTATAGACACCAGTCTAAAATGATTTTACATGCATCATACATACAGATAAGTTAATTTGTTAGAGATAAAACGTATTATATTATTCTAGTGTAATTCCATATTCTGTTGTGTTTGAATATGAAGAACACGTCTATATTTTTATTGCTCGGAGACTTCAACTTGCTGGTGAGGTATACATATTTGAAAGAACGCATTGAATCCAAATTGAGTAAGTAGGAGACTGCTGTGATTTCAGTTGCTTTTTGATGGTATCTATATTACTCTCATTCTTATTTTTTATGAAGAAGCGTAATTTAAATTGATGACGAACTTGGGTCCTGTCTGTAGTTTTGCTCTGAAGAAATGGGCATGCCGATGTTTTATGCTGGTCATCAAAGACATCCAAACATTGCAAGGTTGATACAGAAAAAGTACCTTTGCGATCTGAACATAATAACTCTCCGCCTGCACTGGATTTTTCCGACGATTGCATTGATTTTCAAGCAATCGAAACACTATGAACGACTCACATAATAAATCTAAAAGTTTGAAAATAGTCTGGCCTTGTGAAAACTGTATCAAACTTATCCGGAACCTCACAGAATTTTATTGATTGTATACTTAGTTGGTATTTGTTTTTCTTGACAGAGTAAATATAGGCAAAAACCACCAGTGCTTGGCATTCAGCTATTGTGTGCCACCGTCTGGCTCAATAAATAAACAACTCGGTTGGGGGATAAATACATGTGTTTTCTTATCAAGCAGGGATTCCTCTATAAATACATTACGAGGTTGCCAGCGAGGCCTTATCGTCAGCATTTTGTTGACGACACAAACCGAGATGTTGTATCACTTCCTCCCATTTCCATGTAGCTAGCCGAACCTCGGCATTTTCTACGACGTAGTGCCGGAATACATGCTAAATGACCTGAAGTGTGTGGGGAACTTCCAGCGAAAAACTCCCTTACATTTTCGGTGTTAACTGTTCGCCAGACTCACAAGTATGATGTAGGGGAGGGTTCTACGAACATGTTGACAAAGGAAAATGGCAGCTTGGTGAAGTTGGATGGCTTACACGAAGTCGTATTCGGCAGTTGTGGCTTGAATTCAATATGCCGATCTTTTTCAACGGGGAAACTACATTATAAGTTTGTCAAGGAAAAGAGGTGATTGGACTTCATCACCAACAGTTTTGTGAATATCTATCACGTCAGACCTTCTGCAAGTGTGTCAGATCCGCATAGACCGGGAGATGCACAGAGAAAAAGATTTCTTTGAATTTAACAAATATTGTTAAATTCAAAGAAATCTGAAGTTTGAATAGGTCCAACAAACAAGCTTGGTTGATTTAAAGTTTCCATTCTTTTGGATTTTCAAACAATTCATTATTTTGTTTTCATATAATTTTTTCAAAATGCTATATTTTATTATTTGAAATAAAGCATTTATTTGTGTCGATCAAAAGTGTTTTTTTCAATTTATTAACAGATTTATTCGTGGAGAATACATGTAATTTGAATCAAAGAAATCAATTCTTGAGACAAAAAAAAATAATTGTTTGGATGAAAGAAATACGTTATTTGTGAGAAATGAATATATTGGTTCTTTGGAGAGAATATATATTCAGTCTAAAGGAAGTGTTTGTTTATTTCAATCAAAAATGTTTTTCAATTCCTGAAAAGAATTATTCGAGGCGAATAAATGTTATTTGAACCAAATGGAAATGGAAGACACAAATATTTATTTTTGAGAAATTAATATATTGGTTTATTGAGAAGAATGGATATTCAGGTCAAATAAAGTGTTCATTAGTTTCAATTATAAATGTTTTCGTAGTGAATAAATGTAATTTTAATCAAAGAAATCAAACCTTGATAAAAAAGAAAATTGTTTGGAAGAAACAAGTACTTATTTGTGAGAAACACATTTGTTCGCAGGTGGATGGTGCTTTGTTTTCACTTTTCATTATTCATTGCGATTATTGCGATTTTTAATCGTTTTTTCTTACTAGTTCTGGTTAGTAGTTTGTGTGTACTGGAAATTTTAAATGAATGGATTTTGGGTCATCTGATCCCTAGTTTCAGTGGTAAGAAATCTTAATCCTAACCTGATTATCTTGATATATAGGTATAAATATATATTTCAATTCCTACCTATGCCAATACTGGTGTAAATATTTTTCTGATTTCTTGATTTTCTGGTGCTTTCATACCGATCGACCATCAAAAAAAGGAACTCACAGTGCAATTTGGTATGTTATAGTCAATGATAATTGTAGGGTACCTACTGCACATCTACAAAATACCTATCCGTACCTAGGTAGGTAGATACGTTGATAACAAAGATTTCACATTTCACAAATGCATTCTCCAGTTTTCAGATATCCACTAATACGCCAACAACTTACTTCTATCTCCGCCTCCCATATTAATACTTGATAGTTTGTTCTTCCATGTCTCAAGACTCGCAAGTTAATCTTCTGGATTCTGGAATTAGCGAATATCTTCGAGTGACGACGACTGCGCGCAGTGATAAACTGCGGAAGCCTAATGAGTGTGTGCGTCGGTAATACGGGTTACTGCACTCATTACGTCTCGCTGGATGAGATTTATGGCCGCATTAAGTTCTGGATGGTAGCGAAGTGAACGATTATTTATTGTTCTTTTCAAATATTAAGAATAGATGAACTATATGGAATTAATTTCCAGGTGAATTAAACTCATCATATTGTTACATTATATAATTTTAGATGATATAAAAGCTTGTCGCGAGAAGTATATATGTATTTCTTATTGTAAATTAAATTTAAAACCCCCAAGATTTACTCTCTCGACAAGCCTTTATATCATCCAACATTTTATAATTTAACGAAATGATAAGTTTAATTCAATTTAAAATTTACTTTATTCTTTTTAGTGTATTCAAATATAAGCTTTTCTCTAAAAGGTTTCTTCATGTTTATTACTTATTCATTTCTTTTTTAGTTTTCTATAGATATGTTTCTTAGTCTATTCATATCAATTGATGGGTCATTGTTGCACGGTCGGTTGACTGTTAATTTACCTTTGGAATTTTTTCCGAATTTCCACATGTTCTCTATCCAGCTTTCAAGGTGGGAAGAGTGGTTAATTTTTTCAAACCGTATTATTTAATGGTCAGATAATTTTCACAATTTTTACGGATTTTTTCGCGAGATTTCCTAATATTTTTCGTGACAGGAAAGGATGGCCAACCTCCCAATCGCTTTCTTTTCAAAGACTGAAAATGGAGGACAAGTTTTGTGATTATTGACCTAACTTCTTTCAAACTTGGGTGTTTGAGTTTGAGGAGAAAAAACATTACGGCTTTTTTTTCATTACTTCAAAGATGGCGACGTATCGGAATCAATGTTTCAACTGACGTATTGAAAATAAATATCCAAAAGCTCTTGAGGTAGGAACAAGGGGGAACAAAAAATAGAATTTTGATCAAGAGTAAAATATTCTGATTGTGATTCCAAATTTGAATATTTCTAACATCCTAGTTCTTATTTGTATTACATATTGAAATTCCAACCGAAGATAGTTACCAACAGAAACATTCTAATTCTTATTTATTTTAATATTTATAATTCGAGCACTTCCCGGCCTAGTCCGCGAAGTACGTCCTTCCCGGACTAAGCCCGAAAGTGCTACTTTCCCAAAGAAAAAGTGTCCGGGAAGTGGAATAACGTCTGACCGCTAAACATAACGGAAGTGATAAAGCATAGTGCTGAATAACGAACAAATCGAAATATCCACAATTAACACAAATAGAACTCACAATGGCGGGGATGTCATAAACGGCAAATAAATGATTGAGAAGTTGAAATAGAAAACTGCAGAAGCTCAGATTTCAGGTAATGTTTATGCCATTCCATTGTTGCCAAATGTATTTGTGACAAAGTAAGTTGTGTATGATTTGTTTCCAAGCAAAAAGTAATTGCTCTTCTTGAATAAATGAGTACTTATTCATGTTTGCAGTTTCTCGTCGAAGCCCAGTAGACGTTTCAATGTAAAACTAAACACGAGATAATAATAATAATAATAATAACGTTTTTATTCAAGTAGTAACAAAAACAAGAAATATAACAAGCACATCAGTAGAAAAATTAATTTTGTATAACAATCATATATACCTGTTTACGTTGAACAAAACAAAGAAAAGCCCATTTAGGACCCCAGAGGGTTGCACATGGGCATAAGTGAGTTTAGTTGTAATAGTAAATTGGTATTATAAGGATAGGTAGGTTTAAAACCTGAAATAACTTGTCATACAACTATCTAATATTATTACAATTCTTCATCAATTCTACATCAATATAATATTAATAATTAGTGAATTACTCGTGAAAGTAGAGTGTTAAAATATTCGGAGAAGTGAACAATAAACAATCAATTTATAAACAATCAGTGCTGAATGACAATTTATAACTGAAATTAATAGCGAAACTTGGTGTTTTTTCATAACATAAATATCAATCAATTAGATTATGAATATCCTTTCTTGGAGTGTGCTTCAGATAGTTTTTAATTTGCTTCTTAATGAGTGGCAGTGAGTTAGTGGTAAGAATAAACTCTTTGTATATATCAGGAAGTGCATTATACGCTTTACTATATAAGTAAGTGAATATACGTTGGCCTATGGATTTTTGGGTTAGCGGAATTTTTACTGTTAAATGTTGTTTACTGCGAGTACAATATGTGTGGTTCACCTTTTCCAGGAGAGTTCGTCGATTTTTGAATGTGAAAATAAGAAGGTTATAAACATAGATCTGCCTAATATCAAGGATTTTTGTTTCCTCAAAAAGCATATCGGTAGAATACCTGATTTTCTTTTTGTAAATAATCTTGATAATTCTTTTTTGAATCACATCTAGTTTCCTTAAGTGATTTTTTGTTGTTCCACCCCATGCTAATATTCCGTATTGAAGACGACTCTCTACAAGGGCGAAGTACAGAATTTTTAGATAAGTTAAGTTTAAAATATTTCGTAAGTACTTAAATTTGTACATTAGAGGTCTTAGTGTTTTTGTAATGTTGTTTATATGTGTATCCCAGCGTAACTGAGAGTCTATAGTGACGCCTAAGTATTTACAATTGTTTTTTCCCTTGATTTCACAGTCACCATCTCCACTGGTTATTTTTAAGTTCTGGTACGTTGGAAGGTTATTTTTGTAGCTTGTGAAGGGGAGAAAACATGTTTTATTGTAATTGATAGTTAATTGCTTATGTAAGAACCATTCGTAATTTTTTTCAAATCTTTTTCTGCTTTGTGCTTAAGGGCTGTCCACGTACTGATTATGGCAGTATCATCAGCGAAACTGATAATTTTGCCTGTGGTGTGCAATGAGAAGAGGTTATTAACATACAAGGAAAACAGAAGTGGTCCCAAGACTGTTCCCTGAGGTACTCCGAACTTAACCTTCTTAAAATTGCTTATTTCGTTTTGTATTCTCACCGCATGAGTTCTATTTGTCAGGTAACTCTCAAATAATTTTAGTGGCGTTCCGCGTATTCCAGCATCCTCCAAGGCTTCCAACAACTGTGAATGAGATACAGTGTCAAACGCCTTTGCAAGGTCCAGAAAGACACAAAGACAGGGTGACGTTTTATCAATTTCTTTATATACTAGACTTGTCAACGAGGCGATTGCATCCCTAGTTGATACACCCTCCTTGAATCCATACTGGCTAGTGCTTATGATATTATATTTATGAAAAAACGAAGTAATTAGAATTTTTAGTAATTTTTCAAAAATTTTTGCGAAGGTATTTATTAAAGAAATAGGTCTATAATTAGTGAGATTTTTTCTTTCTCCGTTCTTGTATATGGGTATAATTATAGCTTTTTTGAACTCTAGTGGACATTCACCCTTTTAAAATATATCATTTATGAGGTGGGTAAGTAGTGGTGAAATGTCGGTACTGATTGCTTTAACCGTTTCCGCTTGTATTCCGTCTACACCAGCACTTTTTTTGTTCTTTAGGTTTTTAATTACTTTTATAACATCTTTCTCTCTAATATGACTCAGAAAAAATGAATTTTTAAGTTTGATTCGTATTGGAGAAGGGCTAACCGGTTTAACTATTTTGTTGGCAAGGTCTTCACCAATGCCAGTAAAAAAACTAATGAATTCGTCTGTAATTTTTTTTACGTCTGTTATTGTTTCCCCTGTATCTGAAATTATTTCTGAAAGATATGTGGATACTTCTGGAAACTGAATACTTTTAGTAGATTCAGCAACTATGTAAGTTTAAGAGCAAATCCATTACGCAACCTGAATTGTTTACCACGACTTTATCCTCTCTTGATACCAACGATGGCGGCGAGTGACCCAACTGATTCTGTTGTTCATACAATGGATGGTATATTAATTTCCAGAGTCAATGGAGTTAAAGATTTGGGTGTGAATTTTCAAAGCAATTGCAAATTCAGTGATCATATTAATAGAATTGGCTATGAATCAATGAAGATGCTGGGTTTTCTCAAAAGATCTACTACTCACTTCACTAACATTGATTCACTCAAGTATCTTTATTTTTTCCTAGTTCAGAGTCGTATGGAATACGCTTCAATCATTTGAGACCCCTCAAAGAAATATATGAGAAAGGTCTTAGAAACAAATTTCTCAAATGGATCTATTACACAAAATATAAAATTGATTTTGGGTTTGACTCAGTTCAACCAATCCGTGATGAATTTTGCATCGGCTGGAACATCGAAGATGTATCAATAAAATAACATTTATGTATAAACTCCTCAACAACTATATTGAATGTGAGTACTTGTTGACACAAATAAAATTCTATGTACCTGCTCCTGGACTTCGCCCTAAATCGACTCTCTTCCAGATTACCAAAGAAGCTACTCTTTTTGGTGACATACTCTCTTCGTGTAACAAATATGCTGGAAGCATGAAACTTGGTTTTTTGATATTTCCCTCCGAACATTCAGAAATGAATTGTCTGGTATACCAATCGTTAATTGAACATAAAACCCATGTAATTTTTTTTTGTTTTGTAATATACTCCTACTTTCGACAAATCCCTGCACTCTAGGTATATTCGTAGTTGTCGTCAATTTACTCAAAAAAGTCAATTTGAATATTCTCTTTTCTGTTTAATACAGTTTCTGGTGTATCATATTCTATATTCAGTCAGTCCATGGAAATACACTCCAAAGCCCAGAAGACATCAGGTCCTTCTCGTAAGACTCCGCATAGGACATATACGACTTACTCATGGATACATCATAGGCAAAACAGAAGATCCATACTGTGATATTTGCCAAACAAAAATCACTGTTACTAATAATAAAATGGATTAAGCAATCCAGACTTCTGCATTTAACCTATACAATAGGTATAATCGTCGGCAAGTCTCCAACAGAAAACAACTACTGCCCCCTACGACCATTGAATTATATCTGTTAGATTCTTGGCAAAGTATTCTACAAGAACTACTTTGCAATGTTCTCCCAATCTCAACGCCAAAACATGTCTCAACCCACACGAGGGAACACCTACGGACCGGTTTCATGGTTCCTTGCCAATCATCAGCGCAGGGTAGCTCACCCAACGCAATCGAAAAATATCTTGATCCCATGATTCGAAGAGCACTCCGACTATGGTGTCGACTTCGTCTGAAGCCAAATAAATTCAGAAGAAAATATTCTATGATACTACTTGGCAGAAGCCCATTAAACTAATAATAAAATGGATTAAGCAATCCAGACTTCTGCATTTGGCGTTGAGATTGAGAGAACATTGCAAAGTAGTTCTTGTAGAATACTTTGCCAAGAATCTAACAGATATAATTCAATGTTCGTAGGGGCCAGTAGTTGTTTTCTGTTGGAGACGTGCCGACGATTATACCTATTGTATAGGTTAAATGCAGAAGTCTGGATTGCTTAATCCATTTTATTATTAGTTTAATGGGCTTCTGCCAAGTAGTGTCATCAAATATTTTCTTCTGAATTTATTTGGCTTCAGACGAAGTCGACACCATAGTCGGAGTGCTCTTCGAATCTTGGGGTCAAGATATTTTTCGATTGCGTTGGGTGAGCTACCCTGCGCTGATGATTGGCAAGGAACCATGAAACCGATCCGTAGGTGTTCCCTCGTGTGGGTTGAGACATGTTTTGGCGTTGAGATTGGGAGAACATTGCAAAGTAGTTCTTGTAGAATACTTTGCCAAGAATCTAACAGATATAATTCAATGGTCGTAGGGGGCAGTAGTTGTTTTCTGTTGGAGACTTGCCGACGATTATACCTATTGTATAGGTTAAATGCAGAAGTCTGGATTGCTTAATCCATTTTATTATTAGTTTAATGGGCTTCTGCCAAGTAGTGTCATCAAATATTTTCTTCTGAATTTATTTGGCTTCAGACGAAGTCGACACCATAGTCGGAGTGCTCTTCGAATCTTGGGGTCAAGATATTTTTCGATTGCGTCGGGTGAGCTACCCTGCGCTGATGATTGACAAGGAACCATGAAACCGGTCCGTAGGTGTTCCCTCGTGTGGGTTGAGACATGTTTTGGCGTTGAGATTGGGAGAACATTGCAAAGTAGTTCTTGTAGAATACTTTGCCAAGAATCTAACAGATATAATTCAATGGTCGTAGGGGGCAGTAGTTGTTTTCTGTTGGAGACTTGCCGACGATTATACCTATTGTATAGGTTAAATGCAGAAGTCTGGATTGCTTAATCCATTTTATTATTAGTTTAATGGGCTTCTGCCAAGTAGTGTCATAGAATATTTTCTTCTGAAAAATCACTGTGAAACACATGCCAGAATGCAAGAATGTCCATTATACTACCAACAAAGACAGGACAATAACATCTCAGAGAGTATTATCCATACCTTAGGAGAATGTAGTGTTACTGAAAACGTGATAAATTTTTTGAAACACAGTAATCTTATGGACAAAATCTAGTATGTAAACAAAACTTAGTATGTAGACAAAACTTAGTGTGTAGACAAAATTTAGTTATATATCAATAATATCAATGTCAACTGAATGTCTTTAATTACCTTAAGGGTTGATGAGACAATAAATAAAGCTAATAAAAAAAAAATAAAAAAAAAATTGTCTATATTCTCCTTGTGTTTTGTTTCTCTTTTAATCTATGTTTACCATAATTCTAGTTAAAATCACTTAGTATTTAGTAAGGAAACAAGTTATCAGGTTAATCTTGTGTTTTCTATAAATAATTGAGCTATAAACTGTGACCGCGCTGTACTCCGAGCGGTACCTACCCTAGTCGAGCAGAAATCCATCAATTGCTCTCTGAATACACAAACAGCTAGTGTTTGTTTTAACATTCATGTAAAAAGCTCTACAGCTTGATGAAAAAACCTGGGCGGCCTGAATATCGTATTGGGGTTTCTCAACGATTTGCAGGGTCACCTGTAGAATGTCCGCGACGAAATACGGTTTCGCTATCCACTCGGTAATCCTCCGTTCAACCGATGATCCCTTGATTAATAGCGTTTCCATCCATCGGGTTCGGATATAAAGCAGAGGCCAATGAAGAGATTATAGTATATTCCGTGGCAGTGATTCATTCCTGTTGATATTTGAAGTACTGGGTATTGTCACATCATTCGGTTGGTCTTGTCACGAAGATGTATGAGCAATTTGATGCATTTCGTGATGACAGACACACGCATTCGTGTTTATCCTGTTTGGGAGAGTGGATTTGACGTATCTGGTTGGGTAATTCGATATTGTAATTGAATTTGTAAAAGTGTTCAACAGCTGGCCACTAGTTATTGGTATTGTGAATAGTTCAACAGCAGTTGCATGTTATATCATGAAAAGTGATTTAAAAATACCACAGTATAGTGCCCGACATAAAGTTGACTACACTACATAGTCTGGTCTACAAGAACTATTTTGGTGAATTTCCAGGGCTCATTCTATTCGGAATGACCTCTAGAAACTTTTTGAAAAATTTGAAGGTGCGCCGGCAAAAATTACAAAAGTTATAGGTAAACAGTTTAGTAAAAAAAGGGGTGGGTTTGGTGTTTTGCAAATATCTCGGAAACTATTAAAGATATCCAAAAGTTGAAAAAAAATCCTGAAAGAAGGAGGAATTTCCTAAAAAAAGTCCTACTTTCTGGAACTCTACCGCCAATATTTAGAATTTTTATTTATAGGCGAAAATAGCGCTAAAAGCGGGTGATGCGAGTCCCGCGTGCGCTGACTGATACGGACCCTTGATATTTATGTTGATGACTTGATTACTGGATTCACAACTGAACAGGAAGCTGTTTCAGTCTGTAAACAGGTGTCAGATATTTTGGATTCAGCAATGTTCTCTCTACGCAAATGGGCCTCCAACAGTTCTCAAGTCCTGAAAGAACTCGAAGATGAAAATGATTCATTTAGCATTCCTGATTTTAATGACAGTGAGCAAACGAAATCTGGGCGTAAGATGGATTTGCAGAAAAGATTTATTTGACATTTCAGATCAATTCTGATGTCATAATAAATAAACAAATGACTAAAACATCAATACTCTCTGAGGTTGCAAAGATATTCGATCCTCTGGGATTGTAATGCATTGTAAAAGCGAAAATTTTTATTCAGAAGCTTTGGACATTGAAACTGCATTGGGCTGACCCAGTTCTTGATGGATTGAAATCTGAATGGTCAAAATTTTCAAAGGATCTATCAAGTCTTTGTCAGTTACAAATTAAGCGTCATGTCTTATGTGAAAATGCAATAATAGTTGAGTTACATAGATTTTGTGATGCTTCAAAAGAAGCATATGGCGCCTGCATATATTTGAGAAGTATTGATGTTGTTGGACAAATTCAAATTCATCTATTATGTGCCAAAACAAAAGTAGCACCTTTAAAATCTATTACAAATCCCAGATTAAAATTATTTAGTGCACGTTTGCTATCTCGTTTGCTAAAAAAGGTAAGAAGTTCAATCACACTTGAATTTACTTATCATCTTTGGTCTGATTCTCAAATAACATTCAATAAACATCGTGTTTCAGAAATTCAATCCTAAACATATTCAGATTCTTGGCATAATATAAATACGAAAGATATTCCAGCTGATTTAGCTTCGCGGGGAATTTTCCCAAGTAAATTATTGAATAACGAATGTACGAAAAGTACATAATCTTGATATCGAATGGACTTTTTCCTTTCTCTTCTTACTTCCTCTTCATAACTCTCTTCATTACTATTTTTTTCATCATCTTCCGATTTGTAGATGTTGTATCTCTTCATGGAATCTACAGAAGCAATTCCTCTATAAAACCGTGATGTTCTTTGAATTTCTGGAAGATCTTCAATCCTATATCTATCATGTGGAAGTTTTTCCGTTACGACATAAGGTCCTTTGAATTTTGGTGCTAATTTTCTTGATTCTCCAGTAGACGGTGATTCTCTTTTCACCATGACTAAATCTCCAGGTTGGTAATCAGTAGCTTTCAGTCTTCCTCGATTATATTTTTCTCGCTGCTTCGCTTGATCTTTCCTTATCAAATCAATCGATTTCTTTCTTCTTTCCTCAATCTCGTCTGAACTTTGGTTCAAGTTCTTTATAACATCATCTATAGGATTGCCATCGAAACTTCATGGGGTAAAATTGAAAAGAAGATGAAAAGGTGTTGATTTTGTAGTCCTGTGCATGGTATTATTAATAGCATACTGAAGTCTTCCTACATATTGATCCCAATCTCTTTGATCCTCTTTTTGGCACATTGAAGCTAGAGCACGGACTTTCTTGGTTATCTTTGGACACATCTCAATGGCCAGATTTTCTCTTAACATTATCAATATAATTCATGTACCAGATTCAAAAATACAAGTTTTTTCAGCAATCAAAGAGGTTGATTTATTCCCATTTGATAAATTTTCATGGCCTATATCTTACGATTTATTTCTAATTATCAACAGAAAGGAAATCGTTCTATTGGTGCATTTTCTGTTGCTGAGTTAGATCGTGCAATGTTTCATTTGATTAGATTAGCTCAAAATGATGATTTTTCGAATGAAATAGGGTTATTGAGTTGCAATAAGCGATTGAATTCCACAAGCAAATTATTGAAATTGACTCCTTTCATGGATAATAATAAGCTATTGCGAGTTGGTGGTCGTTTGAAGAATTCATCATCAGAGTATGATGAGAAACATCTTATTTTATTACCCAAGAATCATGTTCTGACTACATGTATCTTTGAACAAAATCATATGAAGCTGCTACATCCAGGTCCCCAATTGTTGTTATGTACAGTGCGACAGAATTATTGGCCAATTTCAGGAATGAATTTGGCTAAGAAAATCACACATAACTGTATGAAATACTTTTGATTCAAACCTAAATCTATTGATAATCTCATAATGTCACATTTACCTAAAGAAAGAGTAATTGGGACGCATCCATTTCATGTGACAGGCGTAGATAATGGTGGCCCTTTCATTTTGAAAGACAGAAAAGGTCGCGGATCAAAAACTATCAAGAGTTATTTATGCCTTTTTGTATGTTTCTCTAGTAAAGCAGTACATCTAGAATTAGCTACTGAGTTAACAAATGAATGCTTTCTAGCAGCATTCAGAAGATTTATATCTCGAAGAGATAAACCTCTACAAGTTTTTTCAGATAATGAAACACATTTTAAAGGTGCTTCAAGCGAATTGAATAATTTTCAAATATTTTTGAATTACTCAAAAACTGAAATTTTGAGATCATATGCCAATGAAAACAATGAGTGGCATTTCATTCCACCAAATTCTCCACATTCCGGAGGACTCTGGGAGTCGTCAATTAAAAGCGCTAAACATCATTTTGATGGATACTCCGATGAACAGATGTTCTCGATTCCAACTTCTGCAACAAATTCAGCAGAATTTTTGGCGTCGTTGGTCAAGAGATTACCTTTCTCACCTACAGCAGAGATTGAAATGAAAAGAAGCCTCTCCTCCTCTGAAAGTAGGGAGTCTAGTTTTGATCCAGAATAGCAATAGCCCCCCTTGTCAATGGCTATTGGGGAGAATAGAAGAACTCCATTATGGCGATGACATGGTAGCTAGGGTGGCTACAATCAAGACTTCATCAAGCAAACTGAAGCGAGCAGTTTCCAGACTGTATCCACTTCCTTTACCGGAAACGAAAAATACTTGTGATGCAAATGATCTGAATCAATAAAATCAATTTATTGTGTGTTATAATTATTGATTGAATATTTTTCTATTGAACAATCATATTGATGCTAGTAGTACAGATATTGTTCCATCAGTGATGTACTTTGTACAAAAAACAATTCTACTGTTGCTATTTATTTTTAAAAATGTTATTGTCAATGTGACAATTCAATGCCAGAATACAATTTTTTAATTTCACATTTCGTCTTACTGTTATTTGTGCTACCAGCTACATGTTCAAACTACAGTCCGCTCTATCGAGATTTCAACAAAAACTTTGTGTCAACCTCGCGACATTAGTGATAACTTACCGTGAAAACTATCCATTGGTAGTTATCAGTTTAATGTTGATTCATGGGTTATGACAACACACTTGACTAGAACGGTTCAATACTTTCAAAAAAGCTCGAGAAAATATAATGAAATTTTATACATGGTTGGTTATGGATGATTTTTTCGCGTTTTCGAGGTTTTGGTGGCAAAATTAGGTCCTATCAGAAAGTTTGCGACATTTTCAATGAGCAGTATCCTGACAGTTCCACACATTAGGTCCACAGTGTTTCATACTATACAGAGGTATGAGCAAATAAGTACTGTTGAAAGTTCATCGAGAACAGGGCGTCCAAAGACAGCAACCAATGTTGAAAATGAATTGAATCTGCTACTACAATGATAGGAAAATCACCAAGCAAGTAGGGCCCAGTCATTCTTGAACATGAATGAAGATGTAAGTGAAGCATCTGTCTACAGAATTTTGAAACATCAGAAACTCAAGGCATACAACATTATTCAAGAACTATTAGAATATGACCCAGATCGTCGCATGGAGTTTTGCGAGGTGATGGAAATGATCAATATGCACTCAAATTTTGCAAGGAACAATTTGCTTAATGACAAATCAACATTTTGCCTCAACGGGAATGTCAACCGTCAGGATTGTAGGTTCTGGAAAAGAAATGCCCACATCCCTTCATCCAACATCCACAGAAATTACAAATGTGGGAAGCCATATTATTGAACCTTTTTTTATTGAAGGCAGATTGACTGGTCCAAAATATTCACATCTCCTACAACATCAGATTCTACCTAGATTGCGAGACTTAAATATTAATATAACTTAAGGGATTTTATGACCGCTCTGAATATTGTTTAGCAAATGATGGCACACATTCTGAGCACTTAAACAGTTTTCAGTTCCTTTCATTCCATTTGTTTCAATACCTTGTTGAAGAAGAGTTTGAATATTGAAAAGTTTATTCATCAAAAACCATTTCAGGATATTTTCTTAAGCCGTTTTGAAAATATTTTTGTGTTCGTAGACATTTAAACAAAAATGCCATGTTATCAATTCCACATTAATTTAAAATTCGATATTTGGAAACATCAGGAATCAGGAGGCACTGAATTGATTGTAATGAAAATAAATATATTGCTCCATTGAAAACAGATCTGGAAAAACTGATAATCATCTTCCTTAAATTTTCATGAATTTTTGTCTAGCCGTATTGAAAATATTGGAACGCTCCCAGACTTTTCGACGAAAATGTCATGTTGTCATATTTCAAAAACCACATTGATTTTATATCTGATATTTGGAGACATCAGTAATGAGGGGGCGCTAAAGTGATCACAATGAAAATAAATAGGGTGTTCCATTGAAAAAAAAAATGAAATTATCCCCAATATCTGGGAAAATCTGTTAATTTGGCAACATTGACAATATCACAATTGAATCGAAAATCATCTTGTGAAAATTTTTATGAATTTTTGTCTAGTCGTATTGAAAATAGTCGAACTTTCCCAGACTTTACAGCGAAGTTGCCATGTTGTCATATTTCAAAAACCACAATAAAATCTGATATTTGGAGACATAAGTGATGAGGGGGCGCTGAATTGATTGCAAACAAAATGAATGAGATTGTTCCATTTAAAAAAGAATGAAATTACCCCAATATCTGGAAAAACTGTTGATTTGGCAACATTGTCAATATCACAATTGAATTGGGTATCATCAAAAAATATCTTGTATGAAATTTTATGAATTTTTGTCTAGCCGTATTGAAAGTATTGGAAAATTCACTGACTTTACAGCGAAGATGCCATGTTGTCATATTTCAAAAACCACAATAATTCAAAATCTGATGTTTGGAGACATAAGTAATGAGGGGACACTGAACTGATTGCAAAGAAAATGAATAGTGTGTTCCATTTAAAAAAGAATGAAATTACAACAATATCTGGAAAAACTGTTGATTTGACAACATTGTCAATATCACAATTGAATTGGGCATCATCATAAAATATCTTGTATGAAATTTTATGAATTTTTGTCTAGCCGTATTGAAAATATTGGAAAATTCACTGACTTTACAGCGAAGATGCCATGTTGTCATATTTCGAAAACCACAATAATTCAAAATCTGATGTTTGGAGACATAAGTAATGAGGGGGCACTGAACTGATTGCAAAGAAAATGAATAGTGTGTTCCATTTAAAAAAGAATGAAATTACAACAATATCTGGAAAAACTGTTGATTTGACAACATTGTCAATATCACAATTGAATTGGGCATCATCATAAAATATCTTGTATGAAATTTTATGAATTTTTGTCTAGCCGTATTGAAAATATTGGAAAATTCACTGACTTTACAGCGAAGATGCCATGTTGTCATATTTCAAAAACCACAATAATTCAAAATCTGATGTTTGGAGACATAAGTAATGAGGGGGCACTGAACTGATTGCAAAGAAAATGAATAGTGTGTTCCATTTAAAAAAGAATGAAATTACAACAATATCTGGAAAAACTGTTGATTTGACAACATTGTCAATATCACAATTGAATTGGGAATCATCAAAAAATATCTTGTATGAAATTTTATGAATTTTTGTCTAGCCGTATTGAAAATATTGGAAAATTCACTGACTTTACAGCGAAGATGCCATGTTGTCATATTTCAAAAACCACAATAATTCAAAATCTGATGTTTGGAGACATAAGTAATGAGGGGGCACTGAACTGATTGCAAAGAAAATAAATAGTGTGTTCCATTTAAAAAAGAATGAAATTACAACAATATCTGGAAAAACTGTTGATTTGACAACATTGTCAATATCACAATTGATTTGGGCATCATCAAAAAATATCTTGTATGAAATTTTATGAATTTTTGTCTAGCAGTATTGAAAATATTGGAAAATTCACTGACTTTACAGCGAAGATGCCATGTTGTCATATTTCAAAAACCACAATAATTCAAAATCTGATGTTTGGAGACACAAGTAATGAGGGGGCACTGAACTGATTGCAAAGAAAATGAATAGTGTGTTCCATTTAAAAAAGAATGAAATTACAACAATATCTGGAAAAACTGTTGATTTGACAACATTGTCAATATCACAATTGAATTGGGCATCATCAAAAAATATCTTGTATGAAATTTCATGAATTTTTGTCGAGCCGTATTGAAAATATTGGAAAATTCACTGACTTTACAGCGAAGATGCCATGTTGTCATATTTCAAAAACCACAATAATTCAAAATCTGATGTTTGCAGACACAAGTAATGAGGGGGCACTGAACTGATTGCAAAGAAAATGAATAGTGTGTTCCATTTAAAAAAGAATGAAATTACAACAATATCTGGAAAAACTGTTGATTTGACAACATTGTCAATATCACAATTGAATTGGGCATCATCAAAAAATATCTTGTATGAAATTTCATGAATTTTTGTCGAGCCGTATTGAAAATATTGGAACGTTCCCAGACTTTACAGCGAAGATGCCATGTTGTCATATTTCAAAAACCACAATTATTATTTAAAATCTGATATTTGGAGACACATGTAAAGAGTAAGCGCTGAATTGCTTGTAATGAAAATAAATAGAGGGTTTCATTTGAAAAAATTAAATTACCTCCAATATCTGAGGAACTGTTGATTTGGCAACATTGCCATGAATCAGTCATCACGAAGAAACCACCCACTGGAAATTTTCATGAATTTTTTCAAAGCCGTTCCTGAAATATGAGACCGTTTCTGAAATATGAGACCGTTTCTGAAATATGAGACCGTTTCTGAAATATGAGACCGTTCCCAGTCTTTTGAAAGACACTTTATAGTAGGTCTTTGATGATAGCTATTTATGTACCAAGTGCGATATACAGATCCTAGCGCGCGGAGGGCAATATTCACCCGAGGGCCTCTGGCCCGAGGGATGAATGTTGCCCGATGGACGTTAGGGTCTAGTAACGCTCGTGGTGCATACAAGATTTTATTTTTCAAGAAAAATTGTTTTAAACGACGTTGTTTACTTGTTACGGGTTTATTTTGCACTAGAAAACCCTTTCTGTTTTAATACAATAACATCAGAAATTATCTGTCAGTGATATACACTTTCCACTCTGTACGCCACTGTATTCTTCTTCTTCAGATTCCTCAAAATGACAACTTGATCGTAGTCATGTATAGCTTGTTCCGAATGTTAGTACTTACCTTTGCTGTACTAGTTCGAGCGGACATGAACCGGCCTTAAGCTAATGACAGTTATCAGTTGTTCTATTTTGCGGTATGACAGCGTTGTTTTGTAAACATACTTATGGTTAGTCTATTGTTTTGTACTTAGAACACAAAACCGTAACATTCCTACTCTATCTCTATCTTGTGTCCTATTTCACATTCGAATACTTGACCTTTTGTTTGTTTGGTTCTGAGATTGAGAGGCTGGCGTTTCTTTTGTATGGTGAGCTGAACTGTGCACATACAGGGTGTGTAACGATCAATATATTTTATTAGTAAGGGACATGACTATTTCTTTTATTCTGTTCCAAGTTATCTAAGCGTAAAGGAAGACAAAACCTCTACATAGTTATATACTACAGGTATCTATTTTTTTAATATTTTAGTAATATTAGTGCAGTGGGTTGTCCCATTCCATCAGGGTGGTTTCGGATTTTTCACTACCGATAAATCCGTGGCGCTCCGGAAAATTAACCCCTTATTTCAATCTTATCGAAATCAATTTTTATTGTCGAATCCACGCCTACTGAGCTGCTGGGTATGTTAGAGGCGTGACACATCATTGCACATTCACTGCTCTCCTTTCCTAAATTTCGCCCCTAACATACTTCATAAAGGACCCCGCAAAAAACCTTATGGAAAATTGGCTGAAACTTTGGGATATTGTAGATATCGATGTCCTGATTACATGTCTCAATGGACACAGCTCAACAAATGAACAGTTTTTGAAATAATCAAGGTCAAAGGCTGTCAAATTGATTTGTTAAGCTATCAGTAGTAGTTACGTAAGCCATGAACATATTGTTTCTTCCAACGACTTTATAGTCCCCATACTTGATGCAAACTTGCACCAGTAGGTTTTCAGGTTTGTTGATAAATATGGGGTCAAAAGTGTAAAACTCATATCAGTGGTCCAAAATAGCACCCCTAAAAACGTCAATTTTTTATATTCTCGAAACTTGACAAAAACTTGGCCCAAGGGGTTCTCAGACTCGCTGTTAACGAATCTGACATTGATTGTTAACCCTGCGTTACATACGTGGGGTGTGATGGACCCCAGCCGCCGAATATCGCTTTGAAAATATGCCAAACGTAAACTTATGCGTACGCCCCTCCTAATAGCTTCCAAAATATGTCCGCATCATCGAATTCAGGCATTTCCGCAGTATCTTGTAGACACTGAGTCAAGTTATAGGGAACTTAAGTGCTCTGGGGTGTGATTACTTGCCAAAATTGCATGGCTCAGACAGCGATTAATTTTTTTCCTTTCTGTTTTTCAATCTGCAATTATTTTCTTTGTATTTCATCATAATCAAATTTTAGTTTCCGAATGTTCATTCCGGGGTAAGATGTTCATTTATCTCACATGATTTTTTTTGTCGCGGTGTGTTTTTTGGTACATGAAAAACTAGCCTTTTTCAGTTTATATCAGATTTCTTGAAATAAAGCATATTTGATTATTCCTTGCGTGTTTTTATTGTTCCGAAATGATCCCCTGATACTATGGAACAACGTAATATCAGAAAAAGAACGAGATAAAAAAATACGATTTTTCAGGAAATGGGGTTTGTCACACCCCACGTATGTACTGATGCAACAATTATCCACGTATGTAACGCAGGGTTAATGAAAACATTAACCCTTTCGCTCATGGTGTCCTAAATTTAGTACACAACTTTCTTGTTTTTTTTTGTGTGCAGAAAACTGTTTAATCCAAGTATTGTTGCCATGGTTTTATAAGTTGTTATTTTAGTTGCCAACTGTAATTTTATCCGTCATCTATCAGATTCTTCAGGAAGTATTTTGGAAAACTTCAGCTGACGAGAATGGACGAATCCTATCATCTGGGTCACCAGTTTGGTGTATGTCATTTTTGAATTTCTCAGTGTGGAATTTATTCATCGAAAAAAATACTGTGTGTTCACATTAGAGTGTTTTACGTACTCGATTCAAAATATTTAAACATTTTATCACTATTTTGAAGTTTTGAACATGAATTTCGGTGTGCTAAATTTAGTACACTGTGAGCTAGTGGCATTGCATATGTGGTAGACATAACCTCACTTTATATAATTAAAAAATGTATTTTTTGTTATTTTCACAGTACCATTGATTGACATGGTTATTAGAAGGGTCTTAAGTAATCAGAAGCTATTATCAATAATAGAAAACAATTTATCTGATAGAATGTCAATGAAATCGAAAGTGACTTGAGTTAGGGCACTAATTTGGAAGCTTCAGGGGGTAAATTTCATGAGTACGAGATTGATTCAGAATGCTCGTTTATTTACTTGGACATAGGTTCAAAGGAAGAACAAGAAAACAGCACAAAAACTTGCCAGAATCAACTGAAGTACATACCTACATTTTGATATATAAAAATAGTCTTGGAATATTACAGAGTATGCTGTGACATTTCTACTTTCGTTTTCGGATATTTTTTGATTTGCATGAAACATTTTTACTGAATTGCAATGACTATCACAAAATTTGTGTTCTCATATTATAATATCCCATATACCGTTTGCTCATGGTGTACTAAATTTAGCACAACCCATATCACAAAAATTGGCTGTCGCAAAAAATTTTCTATAGGCTCAAAAATCTTAGAAAAATTCATTTATTATATTTGCAAAATTCAAATTTTTTTATTTCAAAATACAAAAATTCATGAGTGAAAGGGTTAATATATCAGCATTCAGTCAACTGATGGATGAAAGTTAAATCAAACGGATACATTCCTAAAAAATCAAAGGTGTTGGAAGGTGGACAAGTATTACTTTCCATAAGAAAAGCTCCATATGATACTTTTCTGCTACATAAAGTTGTTCTGGTAATTAGCGTATTTGGAGGTGATGAAATGGTCAAGATGACAATTGATGACATTGAAGACAGAGGAGCCGTTTTACTGATCAAGGTAGCAGAAACCAAGGCCTGCACCTCAAAAAGTTTTACCATTGTTGAAGAAAGCGAAAAAGGAGCCTTGAACGTAGTTAAAAAGTGCATTGCACTACGACCAAAAGGATGTAATCAACGTAGGTTTTTTTAAACCTACAGATATAATAAATGCATTGAGTACCTGTAGGTAGAAATACTATAGGAAGTGTTCTTTCTATCATAGCGAAATACCTTGATTTGGAAAACCCGAAAGGTTACACCGGACATTGTCTACGCCGAACGTCGTCAACGCTTCTTGTTGAAACACTAAAATTACATGGAAAATGGAAGAGTAGTACGGTAGCGGAGAGCTATATTGAAGAAAGTATATCATCGAAGAACAAAATTGCTACAATGATAGCCCATTACGTTTCCGAAAGAAAATAACGTTCCGAACGAAACCGAATGCACATTGAGGAGATCATCATCGGTCAAGTCACAGAACTTCAAACTTGGTACTAATTTTTCAGGAACATTAAAAAATTGTAATTTCAATTTGAGAAAAAATAATTGGTCCCTATTTTATGTACTGTTATAATAATAATAATAAAGGTCTTTATTATTCATAAAAATACAATTGTTATTATGCTAATTTGAAGCGTAGGGCGAGGTTCAATACATTCTGGATTCCAGAAAGGACCAGAATGACTGTTGTTCCACCTAACCCCAAAAGAACGATAGATGAATACAGGTAAGATAAAGATTATGAATAATAATAATTTATAAAAAATGAGTTGTGCAATGTCTTGTCTGAAGATAATACTGTGTAATACTATTGACGATCAAGAAACCATTTCAATACTTTTGATCTGAAGCTATTACTATTTAGAGACTTAATGTTTGCTGGAAGTTTGATATATATTTTAGTGATACTGTATGAAAATGAGCGCTGAAATTGAGCAGTGTTATGCGCCGGCACCGTTAGGGTTCCTTTGAACCTAATATTGATATTATGTACATCTGTGCAAAATTTCAATTTTTCATGTAAGTATGGTGGCTTTTTGGTCGCTTTTTGGTCTTCTATTTTCCATTTTCAGCCAATTTATGCTTTTGAATAAGTGGCTAATGTGACTATACTTCCTAACCCCGAAGATCATTCTGATACACGCATTTTGAAGTTTTTGAATCCGATTCGAATCTATTTTGCTGACACTTCGGTCGTATACAGCATCACAATAATTCATGTGAGATAACACCAATGCCTCGCTTAGGATTATTTTTACTGGTCTGGTTAACAAGTGTCGCCTTTGATAAATTAATTTTAGAGCCGCATAAACCTTTCGAAGGCAATTCGAAACGTGATTTGTGAATTTAAGATCATCATCAGTAGTTACTCCCAAATGTTTAACACTGTGTAATTCAATAGTTTGATTGTTCATCTTTATAGGACATTCGGTAGTGTAGAGATCAGTGGCTCGCAATCGATAATTTTTTTTCCAAATAGGATCGCAACAGTCTTTTGTGGGTTCAATACGAGGCAGTGATTTTTTTGAAAGCACATGCAATAAAACTTAGTAATTAATTTATTGAACTACAGAAAAAAACATTTAGCGGACGTTATGATTCATAATGCCCTCCATAACACCCCGGGCGTTATGTGTCTGTTAGCAGCAACCGTTGCCAAGATATTATAAAGCAGTAATGGACAAGTCAAAAACAAATCAATTAACGTAAAGAATCGACGCACACAGACATGTTGAAAGAGACAGAACACGAACGGTAACTTTTTATGGGATGTAATTTCCTCTGATCACATATCTGAATTTGCATGAAGAGCAGCAGTGTCTGGTGATTCAGTGCACATAGCAGGATACGGCCCTTCATGTGCAAATTTATAACTATGCATATGATATCACGGCCCTTAAAATTCGCCGAATAGCTTTAGATAACATACGCCCTACCCACGTAGAATGGTAATGAGGTACTGGGTGATAATATAATCGATCGGCGTAGTAGGGTTTTATGATTGAGATTACAGATTGAATGGATGTCTAGAGTCTGGTGATTGAAGATAAAGATTCAGTAATGCCTACATTTGTGTTCTGGGTATGACTATAACGGATTGAAGGGATTTTTAAGGCTTTTTTTATTTGAGATTATCAACTTGAAATTTTGGTTTTGTAGCTATTGTTACAATCATGAAGCCTTATTTCAGTTAATATCTATTCTTGTACAACAAAAGCAAGATTTATGCCAAAATTTGATTGGCAGGAGAATTTGGAAATGAGAAATGTTTAGAACTGGTTTCCTGCAACAACATCGGAAAAATATGTAGGTTCTATTGGTAAAAGGAGAACAGGAAACTTCACCATATCCTCCTCAGAACGGGTAATAGAGAAGACAAGAAAATATTACAGGAAAGTATTTATTATTCTCAAGAGATCAATTTTTGAAATAATGAACTTAAAAAAGAACCTTTTAGGAAAAAGTTTTTATTCAAATGCATTAAAAATAAGACAATAAGTTTTAAAGTAAATTTTGATAATTATAAAATTTAGAATGGTATAAACGATTGTCGTGACAAGTGGGTATCTATGTATTTCTTATTGTAAATTGAATTGAGGCAGTATTGTCATTAAAAAAATCGAAATGTCTGGACTGCTATGACTTATCTAGTGAAATAATAAAAGGTATCATTGATGCAATCATTGAACCACTTACTACCCTTTACAACCTGTGCATAACTACAGGGTGTTTTCCTACTTGTTTTAAATATGCAAAAGTCTTGCCATTGTGGAAAAAGGGTAATAAGTCTGTAGTCGACAATTATCGTCCTATTTCAATAACTCCGGTTCTGTGCAAAATTTTAGAAATCATCCTGAAAAACAGGTTGGTTCATTATTTTGTAAGGAATAATTTCTTCAGCAATTACCAGTATGGTTTCAGATCAGGAAAATCCACAACTGATGCTTTATTAAAGGTCGTGAGTTATATTGTTGAGGGTCTTGAGAGTGGCGATATCGTGGCTATTACCTTGTGTGACCTCTCTAAGGCCTTTGATTGTGTTTCACATGTTTCTCTATTTGACAAGTTGGAATACTATGGAGTGAGAGGACTACCCCTCAAATTGTTCAAATCCTACTTGACAGATAGAACTCAGTCTGTGTGTGTCAATGAAACATTTTCTGGCGTTGAAAATGTCTTACATGGTGTTCCCCAAGGGTCTGTTTTGGGACCATTGTTATTTTTGATATATGTCAATGACTTTAGCAATTTCATGTTGCCAAACAAAAGTGTCCTTTTTGCTGATGATACTTCCCTAGTCTCAACCGGCAAAAATTTGCAAATGGTATCTGTAAATCAGGATATAGCATTGAAACAGGCTACAGAATGGTTCTCAGTTAATCAACTAAAACTAAATGAAGAGAAGACAAAGGTAATTATATTCTCTTCTAACAACAGTAGTAGTAGCAGCGAGCAAAATGGTAAACTTCTGGGCATAACCCTCGATGGGAACTTATCTTGGATAACCCACATTAATGAGTTAAATGTGAAACTTTCCAAGAGCCTGTTTGCTCTCCGGCAACTTAAAAGAGTGGTAGACCTCCCTGCCTTGAAAACTGCGTATTTTGCCATGTTTCATTCACATATAAATTACGGCGTAATTTTGTGGGGTGATTCCTCTCAATCCATTAAAATATTCAGACAACAGAAAAAGGCCCTGAGAATAATAATGAACGCGGAGTACAGCGACCACTACAAACCTCTTTTCAAAAGCCTGGGAATCTTACCATTACCATCTCTTTTCATATATAACACCGTTCTTCAAATTCATAAAAATAAAAGTCAATTCTCTAAACATCTGGATGTACATCACTATCAGGCCAGAAATGCTGACCTGCTCGTAAAACCGTGCTTTAGACTAACAAAGTCTCAAAAAAACTCCCTGAATATAAACCTTTACAACCACTTACCAGAATATATCAAGCTACTCAACCTGAAGTCTTTTAAACCTAAAATTAAATCATTTATGTTGGAAAACTGTTTTTATAACATTGGGGAATATTTGAATTCAACTTTTTCTTAAAGATTATTTTTCTCCTTGCCAGGGTCATTAATTTCATTGTTGTATATGTATTTTATTGGTTTATATATTATATGCATGTTTGTATTAATTTTTTGTACCTATTTACGAATCTATGTGATCGATTCTATATTGTAATTGTAATTTTATACTGTGTTGACTTATATGTAAATGGTCATTTATAATTGTATATATTTTCATATTGTTATGTATATGTGTGTACTGTACAATTCCTTGTAACGTGTGACTTGCAGCAAACATTTTATGTAAAGTTGTCAAATAAATCTATCTATCTATCTATCTAATTTAAAATTACCTCAAGATTTATTCTCGCGACGAGCTTTTATATCAAATAAAATTTTAAAATGTAACAAAATGATTGGTTCAATTCACTTTGAAATTTTAATTTTCACTTTTTAGTGTATTTAAATGAAAGCTTTTCCTAAAAACTTTTTTTTTGAGTTTCTTCATTTATTTCTTTTTCAGTTTTCTTTGGATATGTTTCTCAGTCAGATAATTTTCACAAATTTTACGGATTTTTCCGATTTCAATTTTGCAAGTTTCTTAATTTTTTCGTGAAAATGGGGGAGTGATCCCCCCGCACCTAATTATTTTTTCTCTGTAATTTTTGATGTCCAAATCCGTCAAGCAAACTTCCGAAACACTACGCGTTCTCTATCGAAAGGAGGGAGCAACGGAGGACTATTCCTTCTGTTTAACCATAATATTCTACGGTCAGATATTTTTCACTATTTTCAAGAATTTTTACGGTTTTAATTTCGCGGGTTTTTCAATTTTTTTGAGAAAACGAGCGGCGAGCCCCCCTCACTTTATATTTTTTCGCTGTAATTTTTGTCGTCCAAATCCGTCAAGAAAACTTCTGAAACTCTACGCGTTCTCTATCTAGCTTTCGGTGGGTAGGGGATTGGGAACAATTCCTTTTTTTAAACCATGATATTCGACGCTCAGATATTTTTCACTATTTTTACGAATTTTTGCGATTACAATTTCGCGAGTTCTTCAACTTTTTTCGTGAAAAGGGGAGGGCGAGCCCCACTACCTACTTTTTTTTGATGTAATTTCTTATTTCCAGTCTCCGTTTTCATAAATAACTACGTTAAAATTAAAATTGTTGTTGAAATTATTATTTTCGTCAGCTTATTTATTTTTGGCTTCCTGGAGCCCTTCTAACAGACCCACTTAACAAGATCGCACCACGAAAAATTAATTTTGTTTATTATAATTTTTTATAACTGAAGAAATATTAAATATCCAAGAAGTTCAATAAATAATTTTTTTTGACGGATGTTTCATTATTGCTGTTTTCACATCTAACAATGAAGGTTATTATAACTGGTTACATTCTTTTATAATTTACTTATAAACAAATAAACAAATATAATATTAAAAAAAATTATTTCTTTAATGATTTGAAAAGCTTTTTTTTCATAAATAAATTTTTTAGAAAAAATATTCTCTTTATAAATAATTCCTCTGTTTACTAACTCAACAATTTATTATAAAACAAATTCTGACAAAGGTTTGATTTTTTTACTGGATTTAAAAAAAACAGCCATATATAACAAAGTAGATATAGCATATTTTTTGTTTTTTTTTCATAAAACTTTGTAATATTATTTTTAATTTATATATGGCTGTTTTAATATATTTTTTTTCGTTCCAGAAAAATAAAATAAAACCGTTGTCAAAATGTGTTTATAACAAGTTATTGAGTTAATAGTTAATAAATTATGATATTATTTATAAAGAATGTTTTTTTTTTGTTTACCTATGGAGAAGTATAAATTATAATTTTTAAGAAGGAAATAATTTCTTAACTAATTATTTAATCAATCGAAATATAAAAAACGATTATTAACAATCAAAAAATGTATTTTAGAAAGAAATGAATATCTCAATCATTGTTTTTCCAGGACAGCAATACGAAATTGAAATTTTTTTTCAAATATTATTTTTGTTTATTTGCTTATAACTGATTTATAAACAAATAAAGACAAAAAATTGCCACTAGTAATAATTACTGCCGTTGTTAGATGTTAAATAGTAATAATAAAACATTCGTCGAAAAAAAATTATTTAACTAATTTTTTTGAATATTTAATTTTTAACAAAATAATAAATTCTTTTAAACTTTCATTGTGTGATTTTGTTAAGTAAGTAGATATATTAGAAGGCTCCAGAAAGCCACTAATTTATAGGTCAATTTTTTAAACCTTTACGTCGTTATTTATAAAAACGGAAACTGGAAAAAACTGTTTATTAACAATAGTATAACTCTTTGAATAATAGACTTACATATTTTTCTCCAATGTAGATTCATTTTCATTAAGTGTCCACATGATACCATAATTTATTAAAAATTTTAAATTAACATTTAATACTACAAAGAAATAATTTTCTGTGATTTACTGTCTTTTGTAGCGGCACGCCTGCGCTGTAACGGAGCACTATTTTCAGCGTTAAATTAAAATTATAATGATGGAGTTAGAGTTCTGAGAGTCGGGACATTTTTATTGTAAATTTCCACCTCTTCTCGGAACTTTTTTGAAAATTTGTTAAATAATAATAGTTTTCAAGTTATTAACAAAAATCAATACCTTATTTTATTATTAACAATCGCAGTTTTTTACTTGCGGTAAAATCCTTAAAACCCAATTTATTACTTGGAAACTAGTTGCCGATACATGTCTAATTATTTCATCGCCATTCTGATTCCACTCTCTGTAATCTCTGGTTCAAATGTCATAGAGAGGGAGATTTTTTGCGATCACTACATATACTCTCAAGCTCTAAATAATCAGAGTGTGGTTCGTTGATTGAATCTACTATTACTTCCAGACTGATTTGCCCTGGAAGTTAATAAATTAGTATATCACATGTCAGATACAAATTTCCTGTGACTTCGTATCATGGACTCGCTCAATAATTCATAGCTCTACACCAATCGATAAAGCAACATGTTATAAAATAATAGTGCAAGAAAATCCATTATATTTTCGGTACTAACAAACAATTGATTATTATGAAAGGCTTTCACGGCCATCGTCACTTACATGGTGGTTCTTCGGGTTGTAAGGCTGTCAAGCATTTGACAGCGACTTAAGAAATCAGAAACTTGTAAAATAACTCTTGAAAATGCTAACCACTCGTGTTGGCGAAACGTCGAGTTCTTCTCTGAACACACGTCGGCCTTACAACCCGAGGAACCACCATGTAATTGATTATTATTCTGGGCAGGAGGTTGTAGAACTGGATTAATATGCACACGAGACTAAAGTGATAGTTGTTACATCGGTAGATAATTTGGTTTTTGTTATTGAGTCATTGAACATGATAAAGTAGTCGAAATCTTTCCAGGTATGAAGTGGAATTATTGAAAAGTATTTGAAACATAAATGCAGGACTTGAATCCGGCCTGGTGCTCTTTGGCCGACAGGTTGAGCAAAAAGTTTCAGCAAAAATATACACAGAGACACTCTATATAAAATTAAACTAAAACAAACATATGGTACAGTGCAAAGAGATGCATTGTTATTAAATGTAATTTCTACTTTAATCAGTCGAACAAACAGGAGATAACAGTATTTCTTGGTATAGAGAACCACAAGTGAATATTTTCAGCAATAACTATGTGGTATTATTGAGCTGTGTCAAAATTTAGTTCGTGATCAAGACAAAAATGGACGGCTGTCTGAAGGCCATTATAACTGCGATATTTCCCATTGAACGTCGTCCTAAAAACCTGGAAAACCATCAAGTAAACTGCAATGTATCTGGAACCGTTTATCACACAGAAAATAGATTCCGTAGGCATTTTCTACTCATAATAAGCTATGTTAAGTGCGGATTTTTTATTTTTTCAAATTCATATTTGGTGAAAATTTTGAAGGGGTATTGGGTGTTTTTTTCTCCAACTTGTACGCCACTGGAAAAAGTACAGTTTTGAGCATCCTATATAAACCGCCAATGTTTTCTACATAAAAAAGGTATTCTTGGTCATAAGCTCTAAAGTTAACCGTTTTCAAGAAAAATCAACTTTCATGTTGTTTAAATAATGTTTTTTCCTCGAAAAATTGCTGCGTGCATTGAAGCTAACGGCGGACATTTCCAACAATTCAACTGAGTATGATTGTTATTGCTTTTTTTTATTTTGCAATTGAGAAGTCAACGTTTAGTTTTGTTACTTGTTTTAACGTTTAAATAAATTTTGTATAATTAGGAAAAAAATTATTTTAAAAAAATTTATGTTTTTCAATATGAAAGTTGATTTTTCTTGAAAATGGTCAACTTTAGAGGTTATGACCAAGAATACCTTTTTTGTGTAGAAAACATTGGCGGTTCAAGTAGGTGGCTCAAAATTATACTTTTTCCAGTGGCGTAGAAGTTGGAGAAAAAAACACCAACTACCCCTTCATAATATTCACCAATTATGAATTTTAAAAAATAAAAAATCTACACAAAACATAGCTTATTATGAGTAGGAAATGCATTCAAAATCTGTTTTTTGTGCTATAAACGGTTCCAGAGATAATCGCAAAAAACTATAATTTTTTTAAAATTTCAATACCCTGTATCTCGAAAATGTTAAATTTTAGAGGGTAAGTTAACAGAAACTTTTTTCATATTTTTGAACAAGCTATCACATCCGGAAGTCCTGTGCATTTATTATGAAACACCCTGTATATACAGGGTGTCCCACGAAGTTTTGGACAGGGAATATCTTGGAACTCGAAAGTGGAAGAGAATTGTAATTTTGGGATTCTGAATCAAAGCAATTGTTGTAGATTTTTTTGATACTATGTTACCCAATGGGCCTTTGGTTTTCAGTCACGTGACAAAAAAAATGTTCAAGGTCATCACACATCAGTTCCGTTTCCATCACTTCTGGCTTTCAGAGACTAATTTTCTTGATCTATATGGACGAGCTGATAATAATTAGCTATTGGACATTAATTTAAAACTCAGCAGTTTTCATGTTTTGGATTATATAGTCATGAAGCCGTTATTTTTTTATTAGGATATTTGAATGCACTTTAATCATGTTATCGTGCTTTTAACCTCCAATTTGATGGTATGTATAATATTTTTCATAGCCGCAGGAAGTACTACTATACGAACTTTCATTCCACTTTTATTAGGATAATTGAAATATAGGTCTCATTCAACGTACATAACGTTGAAAATAACAAATTACTACTGTACTTGTAAATCTGGATACCGGACATTAGGTTATGTGAATGTGGCTAGTTTTATCTGTTATATGGTATACTAAAGATATCTGGAAATACGATACCCATCATCTACCTCATTAAATGTAATAGACGATGCTGGGAATTGAAATAATGCAGGTGCTAATATCCCCGAAAACAATGAAGAACAATATTATGTCATTATTATTATGTTTATTATTATTATTATGCCTTTTTTTAGTAATTGCGATGACTCTTCTAGCAAAAAGTGGTGTCGTTAAAACCTGTCAAAATATTTTTTGTCCTGTTGATTTTATTGGAAATATGAACAGGATGTTCATAATGTCAGATGTGGAATCATCTGCGACTGAAAGTTACAATTTATTTTCCATCGTACAAGATTCATGTTGTAAGGAGAAACATTCTCAATTGAAAATTAAACCGATACATGACTCCTCTGGAAATGGAAAAAAAAACTTACGATAAATTGAAGTTACTTTTTTGTAATATCTAACACAACTACTTTCCCGGATGAAGCCACGCTGGACATTGAACTACATCTGATAGATTGTTAGGGGCGAAATTTAGGAAAGGAGAGCAGTGAATGTGCAATGATGTGTCACGCCTCTAACATACCCAGCAGCTCAGTAGGCGTGGATTCGACAATAAAAATTGATTTCTATAAGATTGAAATATGGGGTTAATTTTCCGGAGCGCCACGGATTTATCGCTAGTGAAAGATCCGAAACCACCCTGATGGAATGGGACAACCCACTGCACTAATATTACTAAAATATTAAACAATAGATACCTGTAAATGGTATAATAATAATATATAAATATGTAGAGGTTTTGTCTTCCCTTACTCTTAGATAACTTGGACCAGAATAAAAGAAATAGTCATGTCCCTTACTAATAAAATATATTGATCGTTACACACCATGTATGTGCACAGTTCAGCTCACCATACAAAAGAAAATGAAATTAATGTAAATATCAACCACCAAGATGAATTCCAGTGAATGCTGTGATTGAGAGTATGGTATTGTTTGAATATATCAATATGAAACCTCCAGTGAGGGCTATGCCTGTGACGTCACGATGATAGCTTACAGTTATAGATACTTACGCCTTAGGGGCAGTCTTATTCTAAACTTATCTGATACTACGTAGATATTCTCAAGCATGCCAGTTCACCAATTAGCGTGGTTGTAGTTCATCAGTGCCTTGGTGTATACAGGTGCACAGTGGGTACGACACAATCAATCAACGTACATGTACAGCTGGGACGAATAGCGAAGGAATGCTGAACAACAGATATACAGCGGGACAACCACAGTCGAGCAGGAACAATCACAGCAGTGGAATAGTGGAAAGACAAACGTGTAGCAACGAAACAGTGGAACAATCACATGAGTGGAACTCCAATAAACGGTAGCAGAGTAGTCGCAATAAACCGTAGTGGAGCACTACCAGCGGCGAAGAGGTAACAGTAGCAAAGTGGTAGTCGCAGAGGAGCAGTAGCAGAGTGGTAACCGCAGAGGAGAAGTAGCAGAGTGGTAACAGCAGCAGAGCAAGGAAGTAGCACCCTAGAATCAACAATACCAGTCTGACTTCTAATTACACTTGTATGGGGCCATAAGTAGAGCCCAAATGCAAATACTAACCTCTATTAAGTGGGAGGGTTCTGATAACAGCTTTGATGGTCTGTTTGCTGTCTGATAGCTAGTATCTCGTTCCAGTGGTTTAACGCAATGATGAAATGACTTCTAACCTCAAAAATCCGCAAAGCGAATGGAGATTTCTCAAAAATATAAAGCGTCAAAAATCGCAAACAATATGAGAAACTCTCCTGATATGAATTTTTCCAAGATCCATCAACGATGATCAAACTTTAATTGGAAATCTTCAAAATAGGTCAGTCACAGTCACTCATCAATATCAAATAAGGAAGAGGAAAATATCTCTCAGACGTCAAAGTCAAAACTGTCAATATCTGACAAGGCACTTTCTTGTTCATTAGTGTTCGGTGGGAACAGTCCAGGAACTAACTCGAGCTACTAGGAGCTATGAAAAGAACACCTTAAGATTCAGTGTTGCCAACTGAACCAAGACGAAAACGCCAGCCTCTCAATCTCAGAACCAAACACAAACAAACAAACAAAAGGTCAAGTATTCGAATGTGAAGTAGGTAACCTCAATGACACAAGATAGAGATAGAGTAGGGATGTTACGGTTTTGTGTTCTAAGTACAGAACAATAGACTAACCATAAGTATGTTCACAAAACAACGCTGTCATACCGCAAAATAGAACAACTGATAACTGTCATTAGCTTAAGGCCGGTTCATGTCCGCTCGAACTAGTACAGCAAAGGTAAGTACTAACATTCGGAACAAGCTATACATGACAACGATCAAGTTGTCATTTTGAGGAATCTGAAGAAGAAGAATACAGTGGCGTACAGAGTGGAAAGTGTATATCAATGACAGAGAATTTCTGATGTTATTGTATTAAAACAGAAAGGGTTTTCTAGTGCAAAATAAACCCGTAACAAATCATTGAGGAAGACCCTAATAACTTGAGAGAAAAAAGTCTGAAAGTAAAAATTTGCATTTTCATTCTGATAGTTGATTATATATTGAATGCCCAGTTTCCATTGGAGATTCTTATCTATAAATGAGATAAGGAAGAATGTTATTCAGAAGTATCACTCACAGAAAATCACTCATTTCATTGATGTGTGAATTGCATCTCTTTCGCTAGGCCTTCAATACATTTTGGTCGCCAAAAATCCATTTCACTCTTCTAATATCATCAGGGAGGTCGGAAGAATTGGAAAACATATAGACTAAGAGCTGACGACGCAATTTTGGGAAGGTCCTTTTGGCAAGTTGAAATTGTGAAACAATATAACTTCGTCAATTGGCGAATCCAGTCCCGCAAGTCTGGTAGAGTGTTTGCGGTTATTTCGCTACTGCGCAGCATGTAACACTTGCAAAAAAAATCCAAAAAAATATTTTTTTGGCAACTTGATTTTTTTTATCTTTCAATTTAGTATATATAGAATTCGAAAACAAAAATCCAAGACGTTTTTGTCGGTTATAAAGTATTACCAGACCTCTTCAAAAATATTTTATAAAATTCCCAAAAAATGTACTTTTGGCAACTTAATTTTTTTTAAAACTTTTAATTTAGTATATATAGAATTCGAAAACAAACATCCAAGACGATTTTGTTGGTTATAAAGTATTACACGAACTCTTCAAAAATATTTTATAAAATTTCCAAAAAATGTACTTTTGGCAACTTGATTTTTTTTTGCTTTTAATTTAGTATATATATAGAATTCGAAAACAAAAATCCAAGACGTTTTTGTCGGTTATAAAGTATTACCAGACCTCTTCAAAAATATTTTATAAAATTCCCAAAAAATGTACTTTTGGCAACTTAATTTTTTTTAAAACTTTTAATTTAGTATATATATAGAATTCGAAAACAAAAATCCAAGACGTTTTTGTCGGTTATAAAGTATTACCAGACCTCTTCAAAAATATTTTATAAAATTCCCAAAAAATGTACTTTTGGCAACTTGATTTTTTTTTGCTTTTAATTTAGTATATATATAGAATTCGAAAACAAAAATCCAAGACGTTTTTGTCGGTTATAAAGTATTACCAGACCTCTTCAAAAATATTTTATAAAATTTCCAAAAAATGTACTTTTGGCAACTTGATTTTTTTTTGCTTTTAATTTAGTATATATATAGAATTCGAAAACAAAAATCCAAGACGTTTTTGTCGGTTATAAAGTATTACCAGACCTCTTCAAAAATATTTTATAAAATTCCCAAAAAATGTACTTTTGGCAACTTGATTTTTTTTTGCTTTTAATTTAGTATATATATAGAATTCGAAAACAAAAATCCAAGACGTTTTTGTCGGCTATAAAGTATTACCAGACCTCTTCAAAAATATTTTATAAAATTCCCAAAAAATGTACTTTTGGCAACTTGATTTTTTTTTGCTTTTAATTTAGTATATATATAGAATTCGAAAACAAAAATCCAAGACGTTTTTGTCGGTTATAAAGTATTACCAGACCTCTTCAAAAATATTTTATAAAATTTCCAAAAAATGTACTTTTGGCAACTTGATTTTTTTTTGCTTTTAATTTAGTATATATATAGAATTCGAAAACAAAAATCCAAGACGTTTTTGTCGGTTATAAAGTATTACCAGACCTCTTCAAAAATATTTTATAAAATTCCCAAAAAATGTACTTTTGGCAACTTGATTTTTTTTTGCTTTTAATTTAGTATATATATAGAATTCGAAAACAAAATCCAAGACGTTTTTGTCGGCTATAAAGTATTACCAGACCTCTTCAAAAATATTTTATAAAATTCCCAAAAAATGTACTTTTGGCAACTTGATTTTTTTTTGCTTTTAATTTAGTATATATATAGAATTCGAAAACAAAAATCCAAGACGTTTTTGTCGGCTATAAAGTATTACCAGACCTCTTCAAAAATATTTTATAAAATTCCCAAAAAATGTACTTTTGGCAACTTGATTTTTTTTTGCTTTTAATTTAGTATATATATAGAATTCGAAAACAAAAATCCAAGACGTTTTTGTCGGCTATAAAGTATTACCAGACCTCTTCAAAAATATTTTATAAAATTCTCAAAAAATGGACTTTCGGCAACTTAATTTTTTTAAAACTTTTAATTTAGTATATATAGAATTCGAAAACAAACATCCAAGACGTTTTTGTTGGTTATAAAGTATTACACGAACTCTTCAAAAATATTTTATAAAATTTCCAAAAAATGTACTTTTGGCAACTTGATTTTTTTTAACTTTTAATTTAGTATATATAGAATTCGAAAACAAAAATCCAAGACGTTTTTGTCGGTTATAAAGTATTACCAGACCTCTTCAAAAATATTTTATAAAATTCCCAAAAAATGTACTTTTGGCAACTTGATTTTTTTTTGCTTTTAATTTAGTATATATATAGAATTCGAAAACAAAAATCCAAGACGTTTTTGTCGGCTATAAAGTATTACCAGACCTCTTCAAAAATATTTTATAAAATTCCCAAAAAATGTACTTTTGGCAACTTGATTTTTTTTTGCTTTTAATTTAGTATATATATAGAATTCGAAAACAAAAATCCAAGACGTTTTTGTCGGTTATAAAGTATTACCAGACCTCTTCAAAAATATTTTATAAAATTCCCAAAAAATGTACTTTTGGCAACTTGATTTTTTTTTGCTTTTAATTTAGTATATATATAGAATTCGAAAACAAAAATCCAAGACGTTTTTGTCGGCTATAAAGTATTACCAGACCTCTTCAAAAATATTTTATAAAATTCCCAAAAAATGTACTTTTGGCAACTTGATTTTTTTTTGCTTTTAATTTAGTATATATATAGGAACTATACTGGAAACACGCTGTTTCTCAATAACCAATCACATCGGGAGGAGCTGGGCCCCCATCAGCTGCCGGCATGCCTCGATTAGCTATCTTTGTCACACCTATGGCTGCGCGTAAGACTTTTTTGTCGTACTTATTTGTAAACTTTATTCACGTCTGGAAATTGTTCAAAACCGCTAAATATGTTTGGCGATTTGCAGGAATTATTGAAATTACTCAGTAAATACGTAATTTAAATTTCAGATTGCCAAAAGCATATTTTTTGTGAATTTTATAAAATATTTTTGAAGAGGTCTGGTAATACTTTATAACCGACAAAAACGTCTTGGATTTTTGTTTTCGAATTCTATATATATACTAAATTAAAAGCAAAAAAAAATCAAGTTGCCAAAAGTACATTTTTTGGGAATTTTATAAAATATTTTTGAAGAGGTCTGGTAATACTTTATAGCCGACAAAAACGTCTTGGATTTTTGTTTTCGAATTCTATATATACTAAATTAAAAGATAAAAAAAAATCAAGTTGCCAAAAAAAAATATTTTTGGATTTTTTTTTGCAATTGTTATATGCTGCGCAGTAGCGAAATAACCGCAAACACTCTACCAGACTTGCGGGACTGGATTCGCCAATTGACGAAGTTATATTGTTTCACAATTTCAACTTGCCAAAAGGACCTTCCCAAAATTGCGTCGTCAGCTCTTAGTCTAATACTCTTCAGAAGCAATTTCACACTGTGATGATAAAAATGTTGGACTTATTTCTTGTGCGGTGACAAATTGAAAATATTTTTCTTACATAATACCTGTCATAGGTATGGCATGTTGATTTTATTGGAAATATGAACAGGATGTTCATAAAGTCAGTTGTGGAATAGTCTACGACTGAAAGTTGGAATTTAGTCGCTGTTTTCCATCGTACAAGATAACCTCTCTTGGAAGGGATTCATGTTTTAAAGAGAAACATTCTCAATTGAAAATTGAATCAATACATGACTCCTCTGGAAATGGAAAAAAATACAATAAATTTAGGTTACTTTTTTGTAATATCTAACAGAAAACAACAGGTACTTGCCTTTTCAATGAAAACTCAAAAAAAATTGATTGTTGGACTCTTGATCGCCCATGCCATTTGGAATACCACCACGCCTTTTATCGAATGATCACAATGTTTTTTACTTAAAAAAAGTATCGGTGATACCATTCAAAACGGTTTGTCCAATTTTTGTACGTCAAACCGTTCTAAAGTCAGTGGGGTTGACGGAAATAACAATTTCAACAACAACAATAACAATTTTTTTACAATTTCAACAATTTTAACAATATAAAAGGTCGCACTGTATAGTTCTATAGACATATGAATAACTGCTGTGGCATCTAGAATGCCTAGAATTGTACACCGCTTGTCCAGGCCATTATGATTGTCATGCGTTTTTACAATGATTCAGGAATTATCAAATGCCATGAGTATTATTCATAATTGCCATTTTACTAATCTTTTCATAAATGAAATCCCTATATATTTGAAATGGCCAAGTAGCGCTATTTTCTCCCATACATTTGTTCAATTGTAGGCTATGAGAAATTAGAAAACTGAATAAAAAATCTTTCTGTCATCCAGCTGTTTCCCTAGCAGTGACCATGAAAGGTCCTCAGGAGATTTTTGCGTACAAATTACTGAAGACTTTAGTCCAAGAAACAAGGAAGCGACCCAATGTTAAATGTGCGAAAATTAAAATCCAAATAAAAAAAATATGAGCGTATAGGAAGTTGAAATTCAGCATGAGTTTCTATTTCATGCGACTCGATCGTGATTACCGAACATAACCTAAAAAATTGGCAAAGTTACGAAAAGCAGTTTTTTGTTGATAATTGAAAAACTACAGTTCCGATCAAAAAAAGTTCCATCAGGAAATTGTAGATATTAAAAATATCTTTCAATTGAATAACCTATGATTTTTTGAAATCATTGATACTTATCGAGTTATATCGGAAAAACCGTAAAAAATCGGGTTTTCCATAACTCGTTTATTGTAAGGTATTGAAAATTGTTACTTACAGTTTTGTTTAGCCTATAGCAAGCCAAAAAAGAAAGAGTTGTACTTTCATATTATCGAATAACTATATTGATTTTATTTATTTTATGTGTCAAAAAATTGCAGAATTTTTTACATGTTTTTTCTAAATAAGTAAATTTCCTAATTTTGTTTTTATAGAAATGACTTTTATGGAAATAAATAAAAAAAAGAATTCCTACGATCACTAGGAGCCGAGATAATATTTTATTTCAAAAAAATCTGGAAGGCGCAATAATCATCGTACAGCAGTAACCTTCATGGATATTGAGGTTGGATACCTATATTTTCGTTAAAAAAACACTAGGATATGTCTAGTTCATTTGCAGTAATATTAATTGATGAACAAAGTGAAGCTGCAGGCGCGGAGCGATGCAATTTTAGCGGGTGGCGCAGTGGGGATACAAATACTGTTGACATTAAAGACACTTTCGCCCTGACAGTGTTATTGAAAAAGAAAATAAAAGTTATTGGTTCAATAGAGGACTTCGGATAAGGATTCAGTGATGCCACCACACAACTTTTGGCTTTAAAACTACTGGCACGTTTTTCGGCATTTTTTCTTCATGTCAGGGTTCCTGGCACCCTCAGCAACCCCGTATTATGATTGAAATTGGTCATAACGACGGAAATATTGAGATTTTCCTTAAAATACAAAACCCTAGGGACTTTAAGTTTGTTTAGGGATTTTTCTTACAAAATGGCGCTAAATTCAAAACTAGAGCTAGAGTTTTGTTATTGAAAGAGGTATTGTGTAGTCTAGGAAGTACCGTGGGGTCCGGAGCAAATGTGAACAAGAGGCCCTTGATTTGCATTAAGTATTAAAGTATAGAATATAAAATAAAACAGCACATTTACAAAAAGACTTTCCGTGATTTAATCCGAGCAAATTTGGAGATAACACTTGTCAAATCAATATTTCTAAGTTAATCACTTTCTATGTTCATTATATTGAGGTCGTTTGATGTTCTTGTCCCATTGTTAACGGTTAACGGAAAAAACAATTTTTTTTTTAAACAATTGTGCTCCTTAACACATTTTTAAAACGCTTTAACATTGAAAAAGAACATTTTCCGCTGTAGTTGGTGATTATAAAAATCAAGTGAATGCGAAACACTATTCCAACATTTGGGAAACACGATTCCAATAAATTTTATGTCAACAGTTTATAAACTTGAAGTTCCTGAGCCTCGTGCTTTTTCTTTCTGCAGTCAATATCAGCAGCCACATCTGTTTTCAGCAGCTTCGCAAACTGCACCAGTTCATTGCCCAGAGTGTCTTCCACATCGTCTAGGAAATAATTGACGATAGTTCTTCTTTTTCTGCCGAAGTATTCCAAATACACTAGTCACTTGATGGCAAGCTTCCATGCATTTAGCTAATGCAGACAATTACAACAATAAAAACATGAATTTCAAAACGTTGTCCTGGTGTTTGATGTTCTACAACTTCTTCGAGTGTAGTAGAGCCTTCTTTTATGAGGTCTGTGAGTAGAGCTGCTGCTGAAATGGTCGTACTTTGTATTTTGCTTGGTTTTCCTTGAAGTCGATTGCTGATATTCTTCACAGCCAATTAGGGCTTTGGCTTTTGCCTCTATATCTGAAAATTTGGATCGTATTGCTTGGAAGTAGCCTTGTAATGATTCATAAAGAGCGTACCTATCTCGTGTTAAGATCTTGATCGGACGACTGCAACGAATCGTTAGTCGCTTGCAAGTGTTCTAGAATTTCATTCCATGCTATAGTTATTATTCCCATTTCTAACTTTATTAATTTTCTGTAGATGGTATAAAAAACATATCTTACTTGATAGTATTTTTTTACTTTGCGCACAGGCGCGAGGCCCCCCAGGCGCAGAGCCCGTAGCATTTGCTTAGAGCCGTTTTACACTTCAGAAATTACTCCGAAAATTCTAACGAAAATTGGTTCCAAAAATTATTTTTATAAAACTGGAATGTGTAAAACAGTGTAAATACTGCGAAAATTATAATGAAATTTACCGTGAATATTTTGCGAGGAAAAATATAGGGCATGTTCTATATTTTTATAAAGTTTGGGAGTAATATGCGCGAGAATTTGAGCAAAGATACAGGAATGGTTTGATCATAGATCGCATAAACTTATTTCGAAGATCTGTGCGATTGACGTTTGGCAGTTATAGTGTGTTGGGTATTGCTTTTTGTTTATATGGTTCATAAAATAAAAGAACAAAATGTCTTGGTCATACTGTACATAAGAGATCGATAAGTTTCACCTGTAGCCAGAAAACGAAGAGTAATGTCCAGTCTTGAAATAAAACAGAATTATCAGAAATAGGTTGTCAAACACTTCTTGTTTCAACACCCACCTATGTTTAGTACTTATAGAATCTCTCATGAAAGTGTCCTGCTTTGTGATACCATCCTTGATTTCATTCAACAGTTTGGCAAACTGGTAATCATTTATTCTGAGGAAATTTCTATATGCTTCAGGATCCTCACTCTTTAACTCGTTATTGAGAAGAGAAAGTATACCTCTACCTTCATTTCTCCTTTGCAGCCACGTTTTACACCAAAGCGAAAGCTTTCTTGCTTGGATCCTTTTTTTATTACATATATCAATAAAACATGTAAGGAAATAATTGTAGCAACACACATTTCTTTGGTTTTCGGCATTATCAATTCGTAGGTTTAGAAGTTTAGTTATAAATAATGATCTAATGACAGTTATTTCATCATAAATAATATTGAGAAACTGTGACATTTTAAATTCCACCAGCAAAATCGAAATAATAGGCATGCGCATGAAAGAAAATTCGCCATAATTTCCTTGTTGTATAAAACATGAATTTTTTATTAGTCATTGTTGAAATTATCAGAGAAATTTTCGATATTATTTCCGTTAGAATTTTCGGAGTAATTTCTGAAGTGTAAAACGGCTCTTACTGGCTAATTTGCTAACTGGTACTTGGTAGCATGCTAGCTGGCAAATGCGGCACTGAGTGTAGGGTTACTTCTTTGTCAGTGCACATTCGTTTCATGAAAAATTTCAAAAGTAGAAATGATATTCAACCATTTTAACAGTTATGATTAAAATACATACCCACAAAACTGAAACAAAATGCAAATTCTGTGATGTAACCTCAAAGTATTCAGGCCAAGAGCATTTTAATCAGAAAAGTAATAAAGGTTTGTTTGTCCGTGAAAGTTACCACTCAGACTATTTTCTATAATAATATGATTAACTATTTGGCAACTAGGAAACGTGAAATACGCAATTTTTTTTAAATTCAGGAAAATGATATATTTTGAAATTAGCGCCATTTTGTGAGAAAAATCCCTAAAAAAAATTAAAGTCCCTAGGGTTTTGTATTTCATGTAAAATCTCAATATTCCCGTCGTTAAGAACAATTTCAATCATATTACGGGGTTCCTGAGGCTGCCAGGAACCCTGATATGAAGAAAACTTGCCGAAAAACGTGCCAGTAGTTTTAAAGCCAAAAGTTGTGTGGTGGCATCACTGAATCCTTATCCGAAGTCCTCTATTCCAAGTACTAGTGTACATTGCAAAAGAAAACGTACGTGAACAAGCCGAGATACTCAATATTTTTCAAGCTCAAGCCACTTCGAAGGCACGAAATAAGTTTTCAGTGCTTTCCCCACTCCGTCACCCGCTACAGCTATCGCGATCCGCGCCTGCATGCCTCACTTTATTCATCAATTATCAATACTGCAAATGAACTAGACATATCCTAGTATTTTTCATTGACAATATATAGGTATTTAACTGTAATATCCATGAAGGTGACGTACGATGATTATTGCGTCTTCCAGATTTTTTTGAAATAAAAAAATTATCTCGGCTCCTAGTGAACGTAGGAATTCAATTGTTTTTTTGAATGCTTGACATCATGTTAGGAATCCATTTTCATAAAAGTCATTTATATAAAAACAAAATTGAGCAATCTATTCAGAATAAACATGTAAAAAAATTGTACAATTTTTTTAAAGTAATTTTTTGACCCTTAAAATAAAAAAATCAATATGCTTATTCGATAATATGAAAAAACAACTCTTTCAGAAAAAAAAAAGCCATGAATCGTTACTGTAGCTTCATTCCCCGCGCAAGAGTAGCCATATTGAGATAGCATCTGTTTTGAGAAAACTTCATAGATTTTGAAAAATTATCAATATTTATCAATTTTGCACAGACAGACTTTTTTGGCTTGCCATAGGCTACACAAAACTTTAAGTAACAATTTTCAATACCTTACAATAAACGAGTTATAGAAAACCAATTTTTCACGGTATGTCCGATATATCTCGAAAAGCATCAATGATATCGGAAAATTATTTGTTATTCAATTGGTAGATCTTTTTGATACCTACAATTTCCTAATTCGAATTTTTTCAATCGGAGCTGTAGTTTTATAGTTATCAACAAAAAACCGCTTTTACCGCTGTTCGGTAATAACGATCGGGTCGCATGAAATAGAAACTCATGCTGAATTTCAATTTCCTATACGCTCATTTTTTTTCGGATATTAATTTTCTCAGGCACTTTTCCCTATTGCTTGGACGCATTACATCGCTTCAAATTTACAGGTACAATCAACTAATAGGTCAGCATTCCTGGGGCCCATTTTGATAACTGGTATAATGATAGGTATTTTTAATTCAAGAAATCATCATCTATCACTCTCAGATTTTATGCAACAGGTTCATTCTTGGTAGTTGGAGGAGATTTTGTGGATATTCACAGGTCTACTGCTACTGCTAGCAGTATTATTAGAAAGGTCACAAGGTAAATTGCGAAAAATGCTAGGTTACCTTTTTAGTCCAGGAGCCCGGTAAAAATTTGGTCAGTCATTTCCTCTCAAGCGATATTTAGTGGAATGCATCAGAGATTCGTATTATAAAGATTCGTGAACGTCAGCTGCGATCCATTGGTGGGGAGGGGGTGATGATCAGCACAGTAGCTTCCTACGCACGAAGAAAAAAATATATTCAATTATGTCCTTCCCGGAAACATGTTAAATTGACGTAATCCGAATAAAAGGTAAAATTTTATTTGAGAGGAAATCATAGAAGGTACAATTTTTTTTGTGTTCGACCAACTAGCTGTCGTTTAATATACCATGCTATAGTCAGCTGATTTTTTCTTTCTTCAAGATATTGCTTTAGCGATAATTTAACATGTTTTCAGGTAGGAAAACAAAATTGAATACAGTTCTTTTTCTTTGTGCGCGGGAGGCTACCACCGCTCATTCCCCCCACAGAACTGACGTTCACGAAGCTTTATAATATATCTCTCTGATGCATTCCACTAATTTTCGCTTGAGAGGAACATGGTCATGGAAATCTGTCACTGGCTCCCGGACTATTTTGCCTCCTTCTTTCAATTTCAGAAATGGGACTTATATAAAACAAACATTCTGAAGGTAAAGTTAACTTGACTGTTAAAATTAAAGTTAACTTCAAAATATATTTATAATATCGGCCCTTAGCCCGCTCAGGGTATATGATTTTCAAACTTGTTGACTCCTTACCTCGTGGAAATGTGGAGTGGTTTTGGGTTGAATCATATCAGCGCCAGCGCCTCAGATTCCTCACAAGTGTTGGAGCACAGGGTTGAGAGTCTGACTGAGACATAAGAAGAAGAAAATAGTGAGGTACTTTTCAAGCAATGAAATTACTATGTGTCTGTGAATATGAGTGATAACTATTAGATTAAATTTCCTTAGCATTTTTTTTACTAATCAACAAGTGAGAAATTGTGTCAATTGAAATGAGTATTGGTGGATGTATAATATGGAGAATTGATAAGAAATAAGAGATTGAATAACTTTTTCTTTACTGACGTTTCTACAAGTTTTCAACATTAAAATTTTCGTAACAACTTCAAATAAAATAAAAATTGATTTAAGTAAAAATACAGCGTGTCTGGAAACAACAGCAACTCCGCTACGTCACCGCTGATCTCCCCAACAGTGGAATTAAATTTTTACAGGGTAACTGTGAAAGCAGAATCATTTTAAATAAATCTTTGAAAGAACAGGTTTGGAGAAACAGATGATCTGCTATTTTCTAATGTATTTGAAAATGAATTTTCTAGTTGTAAGGTTGCCAAAACTTCGTAGGCGTTCATCAAAATACACCACGTATCAATACATAAATAAAAATTAAAATAGGGGTATATAAATTTATATCTAATTCCAACATTCATTCAGTAAGTTGTCTTATGAACAGTATCACTCTGTATTTATTTGAGAAATAGTGATAATAGAAGCAATCATATCATTCTCTCTTTCCCTTATACGAGAGGAAATTAGCTGAATTTGGATGGTCTATCATGAGCTTGAATGGGAATTGAATTCTCTTAACACTGCCCAATAAACAATTTTCAATTTATATACAATTACCAATGAATCGACAAAATGCTGTATTAGTTTCTAATCAACAATAGAATAAAATGAAGTCTCAACTTATTCGACTAACAAACTCTATGTAAAGCAATTTGCGAATATTTCGTTTCATGAATATACCAAATCAGTAAACTCGAATGCTGTCAGATACGCAGCTCTTGACGATGAAAGAAGTTGGGAGTGAAAGAAGACTGAAAACGAATCACCTACAACACTGTTTAATTTTCCACTTGTCTGAGGAAATGAATTTCACGAACACCGAAACGGAGATCCTCCATGTTGATGTGTTCAACTCAGAGGGGTCTGAATTATATCAGGTCGGATATGAAAAGAATTGTCTTGAACTTTTTCAATTACTTTTCTAGCTGGTTGTTGGTGTAGATATCGGGTAGTTGCGGGTATAGAATATGCTTTCCTCAGGAACGCTCAGATGTACAACAATTGTTTTTTTATTATCAAAACTCATACAGAGTGATTTACCACCTCTTAAACAAAATTAAATGGGCTACTGGTCTATCATCTGTAAAATTTGAGAGCCATGATGATCCGTGATGATTTTTTTGTACGTCAACCGCAGTGGATATGCCAATAATAATAACATTTATTCATAAATATAACAATACAGTGATACACTCACAAGAGAAATACAAAAAGAATAAACATTTAAAACATCCACAGAAGTATTATACATACTTGTATGTGGTGAATATATTCGGGTTGGGCATAATAATTTAAATTTAAAAAATACATAACAGTGTTAAAAATACAGGGTCTTTCACGACGAGCGTTCGTTAGGAATATACGGAGAACGATTCGAAATAAAAATTTGATATTTTGTGGTAGTGAGTTTTACAAAATGGCCTTCTCAACTAAAATATTTTCAATTTCCGGTCTCTTTCCATTATACCGGAACACCCTGTATTTTATTACATTTTCAGCCCAACAAGAATATATTCTTTTTTACATACCCCTATATGTAGCTTTCTGTATGGAGTCAGGAATCAAATTATTGAAAGCTCTCAGAACCCTTCGTTTCATGTTTTCTTTATCACTCACAGGATCCGCATAATCATTTTCTTTGATGTATCCCCAGATGAAGAGGTCCAGTGGCGTCAGGTCTGGAGAGCGGGGAGGAAATTTAAATGGCCCATTGTAGCAAAGCCACTGATCTTCGAACATCCCATACCACAACCCAGCAACGGTAGCAGTACTATGTGCAGGGGCTCCATCCACTTGGAACGGTATTGTTCAGAAACATGCCTTATGGATTCACCAACCACATTCCTGATTATATGCGAATATCTATCGCTATTTAAATTCTCATCATAAAGATACAAACATAAAATTCGGTCTTCCTTTATAGCACAAAAAACATTAAAACTCCATGAATCCTGGAAGTTGCGCTGGCGAAAGACCTTTGGATTTTCTGCTGCCCAAAAATTACTATTATGGCTGTTGTACATACCATTCTTGGCAAATTTGGCTTCATCTGTCCATATAATGTTCCTCATGAACTCAGGGTCCTCCTGTATCTTGATAAGAAACCATTCGCAGATTTCCTCTCGTGCAGGTAAGTCGTGAGGTTTCAGATTTGGAACCTGGTGATATTTAAAGGGACGCCACATGTTTGATTTAAATCCGGTTTATTGACTAACATGAAATTTCACAGTTTCAACTGTTACTGTCTTTGAGTTATGATTTTTTCGGAGTGGTGCTGTAACTGTCAAATTTTTCAGAAAAAAATCAATATCTCAAAAACTAACAAATTTGGGTATAGGCATTGTTATACAAAGTGGACCTAAAATGTTCTGAGAAATTAAAAAATGTAATAAAATATAGGGTGTTCCGTTTGAATTAGGGAAGTTGCCCTCAACTTCCGGTATAACAAAAGAGATCGGAAGTTGAAAATATTTTAGTTGAGAAGGCCATTTTTTAAAACCCACTACCACGAAATTTCAAGTTTTTATTTTGAATCGAACGAACGCTCTTCGTGAAAGACCCTGTATATACACATATTAAATAATTTTTTTTTTATATTTGGAGTTGGTCCTTTCTATATATTCATTCAGCCATCTATCATTTTGTGTATTATTGTTTTGTCTGTTATTTCAACAAATGATATGAGTTGGGTTTCAAAGCGTTTGAAGGAAGTTTCATCGATAATTTTCTGTGGTAGTTGTCTGAATAATTTTGGTGCCAAGTAGGAGTAACATTTCTGACCTACTGTTATAGAAACTATTGGTATACAATACTGACTGTTCGATCTTGTCGAGTGTCCATGGTTTTGAGTGGAAAGTTCTTTTTCATTTTTATATTGCTGGCATCCTATCTGAATGATATACAATTGTCTAATATCTTATATTTGTGTTTCAGTATAGAGAAGAGAGCTTGAGTATCTTGAAGGTGTGGAGTATCATTCGGAGGAATCGTTTTTGGGAGATTTCAAGGGCATGTAGTTAGTTTCTTGATACTCATCCCCATCCAATAATGCCATAATTAATGTGTGACTCAACCAAACTGTGGTAGTATTGTTTTATATTTGAAGCATAAAAATGGTCCAACTTGTTTGAAACGAAATAGTATACTACGAAGTTTTTTTGTCAAATATTCCATATGGTGTTACGCTACCTTCTTCCGCATCCAATGTTATTGGAGGAACAAGAAGGAAAACGGACAAAATCCTTATTATGCACTAGTTGCACTTATACATACCCTTGCTCAGAGGAGAAGGGAGTGGGTAAATAAAATATTGTCTTCAGAACAAGGAAAGTGGTGTATTGCGTACTTGTACACGGTTCGGTTTTGTTACTCTATCTAGTGCCAGCAATGAAACGCACCTTAATATCTAGCCGTTGCCAAAAGAAGAAGAAGAAGACTCCGAACGTTTTGTGTCATACGTCAGTTCGACTGTCAATGTCGAAATTGTTTGTTATTGTAATTGCAATTATTATTGCCGAGATTAGTAATATAATTGAAAATGCAACGGAACTATTATTTAACAAGATTAATCCTTTTTATCCCCTTCAGTATATATACTCAAAGTTCACAAGCTATTAACTGGTTAATAAAAGGTACTGACGACAGCAAAGCAGAGAAGGCTTACGGACTAGTATGGTTAAGGCAGGTTACTGAAATACTGTTGACTCCAAGCAAGCTAAAAGCACAGGAGTCATGCAAGAGCAATGTTATTGGTATGCAGTGTTAGTGAAACGAAATTAAAGCTTATCTTCATGCAATCCAGGCTGAATGGAAGATGGTTGGTATCGATGGCCCCAAGACTCTAACGAAACCCTGATGTAGAAAGCGAGGTGGTTGACGGTCGTCCCCTTAGGGTCTGAAATGGAAACGTAGCTAAACTTCTGAACCTCTGGGTGTAAGCTACGTATGTACGAAAGAGGCCTGAAAATAGGTATCGGGTTGAACTAACACCACCGTTGGGAGATGCTTGATGCTGAATAGGCAATAAACTAACCTTAGATATTGGATGGCCTCAAAGATATCGGTGAGATGAAATGTTGGAAAAAATAGGAAGTTCAATCCACACAAGTGTGTCTCTTCAATGAGCATCAACTACAAATCTTCTTAAGTTTTTCTCAACAAATAGCATAAAAATCCGCAGAAAAGCGAAGTCGAAATGTTCCAAATCACATGGACAACTAAGACTTTTTTTTGTTTTTATCTATCCAATTTCCCGCATATTTTTCGGCCTTGGTGTCAAATGTCTAGGATGACAAGTCATTGATCATGATCTGACAGAATCTGGCAGATGAAGTTTGGTAGGTTATATTTTGAAATGTTTATTCAGCAATCTTTAATAATTTGTTCCATTCTTGCAGGTCCAACCAACTGATATTTGACCTCTCTAGAAAACTAATAACACTAACATTCATCACGAACAACGAATCCAGCTAATCTCTACGATGAACACAAACAAAGGTTAACCATTCTGAAATATATTCTTTCGGTATGTGATGAAAACATGAAATGAAGTTTTGGGGTGATTTAACATTAACTTATTTTCCAGGCAACTATTGCCCTGGAAGCTGAAGATTTTGGATGAAATAGTTCAATGTAATACTAGACGAAATATCAAGGAGTACGATGAATCGATGCCTGGTTCGAGAACCAAAGAAGGTTGACGAACACCAGGCTTTGCCAACTAGAGCTGAGAAGGAATTTGTTATTTTTAACAGTGGAGTTGTATATACTGAGTGAAATAAAATAAAGGCGCCCTGAAGTTTTAATTATTATAGAATAAAGACAAAAGAAAGGTAGGTAGTCAATAAAAATCATTTTTCCTGCATCTGGCAAAATAAACCCGTAACAATGGTGGTTCCATCGTAAATTCGTATTGCGGGAACGATTCATCTTATGTCATTAGTGTCACCTGAGTTTTACCGTCAAACTGACGTTTATAAATTTACAGTGATTGTTGTAACTATGGAAACGTATAAATGAGAAAGAGGCGAAATACTGATTTGAAAATACCACGGGCTGGAGACAGTGTTTTCGAAAAGTCTTTTCTCATTGGTTTGAATTCAAAAAATTATGGCATTTGATTGGTTTATATAATATGAGGGAAATTGTTAATGTAAGTTCCCACGTATTTTACCTTTTTGCAGGTTTAATTGAAAAATCTTTTCAAAATTTTAAATTTTACTGTATTTTGGCAAAGATGTTTCATGACTACTGAAGAATACAAAAAATCTGTAATCGAAACTAAACGAAAATAATATGATTTATGCCTGTCAAACTCGAGCAATAAAATCAAAGATAGCTGGAGAGTGATAAAGTTTGAGAGTAATGAGCAAACTAGTAAAAAAAATTGTGAAAATATCAATCCACATGACTTTAATGTATTTTTTGCAACAATAGTAGAGATGATTACTTATATTTCGGACGTCCATCATCTTAATGGTTGAAAGATTTCTAATTTTTCACAACGTTTCAATTGCTTGAATCCACTATCGTCTTCTGGTGAATAATGACAAAATCAGGTGCTACGTGACCTATTATAGGTCTATAATTAAAGTGTAATTACGGTGTAATTACGCGCGGTCTTGTGGCGCGCGTGGTGTCGCGCTTTTTCTCCCTCCAAAACGGTCCATGAGCGGTTTCCATACGTTTTTAATTTCCACGCTTGGTTGACTGAAGGCACTCACTATTGGCTTCTATATAGGTGGTTTCCACAAATTTCCGTTTGAACCAATGTTCATCTCTATGAAGAATACTAGCTTCGTCCCAAAGAATTCGGTGGTGTTTTGTCCAGGCGTGGTCAGCAATTCCCGATTTTGATGTTTCCCCTCGTTGAGTCCACTTTTTGTGTTCGGCTATTCTTACTGATAATGGCCTCTTGGTCTCTCCGATACAGGATTCTCCACATTCACATGGGACTTTGTAAATACAGTTTATACTGGATTCTGTTATGTTCTCTCGTTTCGTCTTGGTGAGGAAGCTTCGTAAGGTACTGCCGGATTGAAAGCAACTCTTGATGTTGTATTTACTTCCGATCCTTCTGATCTTCTCGGAGATACCCCTGATATAGGGAAGAATGAGAACGGGGTTTTGTGATCTTTCCTCGGTTGTCTTGGTCTTTTCGAGTTGTTTCCGAACTTCTCCTATGAGTTTCTCGGAGTATCCGTTTCGGCGTAGATCCTTTTTGATGTGGTTAATTTCCGCCTCCAATGACTCCTGGTTGTTGCAAATAGACATTGCTCTCTCCACCAACGTTCTCAACGAGGGGAAACATCAAAATCGGGAATTGCTGACCACGCCTGGACAAAACACCACCGAATTCTTTGGGACGAAGCTAGTGTTCTTCATAGAGAGGAACATTGGTTCAAACGGAAATTTATGGAAACCACCAATAGAAGCCAATAGTGTATTCAGTCAACCAAGCGTGGAAATTAAAAACGTATTGAAACCGCTCATGGACCGTTTTGGAGGGAGAAAAAGCGCGAAACCACGCGCGCCACAAGACCGCGCGTAATTACACCGTAATTACACTTTAATTATAGACCTATAAAAGGTCGCGTAGCATCTGATTTTGTCATTATTCACCAGAAGACGATTGCAAATTCAATCAATTGAAACGTTGTGAAAAATTTGAAAGAGATAGAAATCTTTCAACCATTAAGATGATGGACGTCCGAAATATAAGTAATCAAGTTACTACATCGTCTAAAACATTCAAACAATAGCAGAGATAATAATTGACCTGTTAGATATCCGAAACGACTATTCTAACCTTACTTCAATTAATGATGAGCCGAAGCCTAAATCTGCTGGTTCTTTTTACTTTGAACCTGTCACAAATCCCGAAGTTTTTAACGTGATTACCTTACTGAAACACTCCAGCTGCTTTGACTCCTACGACTCAAACAGCAGAATAATCAAAGAATCCATACAGTTCTTAGTGAAACCTCTGACCATTTTATTTAATGCTTGCATACTCGAGGGAGTCTTTCCCGACGAGCTGAAGATCACTAAGATAATACCCATCTTCAAAAAGGGTGATGTTGACAACTTGGAAAATCAAAGCCCACTATCGATTATACCCATTTTTGGCAAACTATTTGAAGTAATAATTAAAAATAGGTTGGAGACGTACTTTGAAAGCAAGCATCTTCTGAATAAGCATCAATATGGATTCAGGAAAAAGTGCTCGACCATCCAAGCAGTGAGAGAGGTAGTCGAAGGCTTCGAGAATGGACAGCTGACCGCAGTTACTCTATGTGACCTGTGCAAAGCATTTGACTGCGTCTCTCACGATATACTTTTGAGAAAACTTTCCGACTATGCATGGTGTGAGAGGAATATCACTTTCTCTCTTCCAGTCTTACTTTACCAACCGGAAACACTTCGTACTTCTCAATAACAGCGAAGCATCTTGATTTGAATTGGTGAAAACAGGAGTGCAACAGAGCTCTGTCCTGGGGCCTCTACTCGAAAACAATATGAACACAATATTGTTTCATCGATATTGGTAAATATTATTGAACCAATAATGACCCAATATGAGTTATTACAATTTGTTGAATATAGTTGAAATGATATTCAATCAAAGTTCTTTCAAACTTGGAAATACAATATAGTCATATAGAATCGATATGTATGAAATATTGAAATTGAACGAGTTTTTAACAATGAACGAGAACGTTTCCTACTTATTCACCAATCTCAAATCCCTGTTTGTGCAACGGCAGTTTCGTAAGAATTTATCATCTTTCCCACCAATCGATTTCCTGGAGTCTTTGAATTCTACTAGATACTCCTTAGGACAACAAGAGGATTGTTCCGAATTCTTGGGATTCTTATTGAATACTCTTCTTGAGCAGGAAAATGACAAAATCAGTAGTCTCGACCGTTCTGGATCAAATGGTTCCGTACAGCTTATCTCGTCTTGTGTTTCTAGATCTTTCGATGGAAAAATCCTCACTAGTTTATGTTGTGGTACATGTTTGAGAGACAGTAAAAACGTATGTGACTTTCTGGAGCTTCAACTAGCATTTCCTGATATGTCTGATAGCCAGTCCGTGCGGAGCTTGCTGTTTCATCATATGAAAATAGAACTTTTAACTGGTGATGATCAACTGTATTGCCCAATATGCGCCGAATTGACAACGAGTATAACTGAGGCACCAGTCAATCTGATAATAACACTGATGCTCTTCAAACATGACTCAACCTCTGGAGGAGGCACCAAACTTATAGGAAGATTGGAAATAGATGAACACATTAATCTATCTGACCACAATTATAATCTTCATGCAGTCATTGTTCACTGTGGTTCCGGCGTTGAATGTGGCCATTATTACGCAATGGCGAAAGACGGAACGGACTGGTTTAAGTTTGACGATAGTTTTGTTTCTAAATGCTCTGACGATATCTTGGGTTTATTGGAGCCTCTTTTATTTTATGAGAGACATTGGCAGATCAAGATCTTCAGATGATGTGGTGCTGCAGGTTTTTCCGGGTTTTCCTGCAGCTGAAAAAGCAAATGCGCCACTGGAATCAATCAAGTCGCCTCGGAGCGCCAATTAATTTTTGTTGTTGTTTTATATTTTTATATTTATTGATTACTTTTCTGTTTAATAAAAAATTATTAATTGAAATTGCAATATTTATTCTAGATGTGGAAAACAATGTGTAGACAATATTGTATTATCGATATTGATAGAAATTATTTAACCAATATTGACACAATATTACATGTGATAATCTACATTCAGAACAGATTCAACCAATATCATTAATATGTTATTGTTTTTTTAATATTCAGCCATATTGGACCATTACCATTTTTTCATTCACAAAATATCTACATTGGCTCTATATGAAACCTAGATTCAGTTGATATTGTCAAAAATATATGGAACATCCTGTACATTAAAATATTTTATATTTCAATACGTGGGTAACCTTTTTACAATTCAGTACGTGAGCGAAGATATTTTATTTTGAAACACAACTTATCCTCAACATAACATAAACAAGAGTTTTCAAAAAGGCCACGGATAGTTCGATCTGGTAGTCGAGTCAAGTCGAGTTTAGAGTTCTGCCGTGCCCGCAGCTAGTGAGGGCTATGGGGGGAGTTTGGAAGATTCGATATTAAATAAATGGAAAATGTTCATAAACTGTTTAAACCGATATGTATTGTAAGTAAAGATCTTTTTAAAATAATTTATCCAATCAATAACTAGGAGAGATTCTTCAATTCTTTAATTAATTAATTCTTTATTGATTATTTCCTTCATTAATTTTAATCGTCTTAATCTCATATTTGTACATAGTAAAATAAATGTATTTGTATTTTTCTAAAGTGTTTTAAATCTATGAATGATCAGTATCTACCTAGTTAGTCGTGAACAACCCCAATTCACGACAATATGATATGCTACCTGGGAAGCTTCACTTTTCATCTTTGACACCCTGTATCTTGAAAACTAGTCTGCCGATTTTTTTATGCCTATAGTTACTTTTGCCTAGGAAGTCAAAATCTTCAACATATCAAAAATACAGGGAATTTAACCATAACGACAGTGCGGGGTCCAAATTGTGGCATAAAAATAAAAAAATGCAACCATATTCAAAATGGTGTAATGCATGCGAGATTTGTTTTTCGTTTTTGTTGTTGTCCACATTCAACAGTTAACAAATGATGGATAATAAAAACTGAAGAATTGTTTTCAAAACCCAAGGAAGTGAGTTCCTAATGTTCCTTGATCCCATATTGCTTGTTGAATCCAACCCTGTCTTCTACCTAATCTTATTAACATTCATTTGTTTTCTTTTCAGGAGTCTTATGCACGATATTGCGTCTAGAACTAATGATGCCACGATACGCGATAAAAGGAGGAGATGTGGTCCTGAAGTGCGAGCACAGCGTCACCCCGGAACAGCTCTACAAGGTGGAGTGGAGGAAAGAAGGGAGCAAGATATTTCAGTACATCAAAGGCCGGAAGCCGCCGTTCAGATATTTCCGTTTGCCCGGAGCCGAGTTGAATGTGAGTCATTTTCTATACTTCTTTATATGTTTGGTATGTTGGCGAAAAGTAGAATAATAATGACCAGTATTAAGCTTTTATGTGACATGAATGACTGAATCATTGTGTGGATGTGGTTCGCTGGTATCACTTTATGCTGAAACGAATATCTTCGTTTCTTTAAATTATTTATAATAATAATAAGAATTGTTGTTTTCGTTTTTGTTTTTTTCCGTTAAACAGCTGTCGTCCCCTTACGAACTACAGCCCTCAAAGTCAAAACTTGTGCGAGCTAAGGATTAACGAGGTCTTACCTTTTTACGTGCGATTCCTGGCACTTTCCCGGGCCATCAGAAAAATTTCTGTACCCTCCGTTCTAAAGTATTAACGGGAGTTTTATACAGTAGAGTTTTAAGGTGCCTTCATAAAAAAATCTAAACTGTTGAGATCAGGGGATCTTGCTGGCCATTGCTGAGGTCCTCCGCGACCTATCCAACGATTATGATAAACTGTATTTAAATGGTTTCGGACAATTACACTGAAATGAGCAGGGCTCCATCGTGCATGTACCATATTCGATTCCTCAACGCAATTGGCACATCTTCAAGCAACCCATTAAGTTCTTCTTAGAGAAAGTGTAAATAAGACCGATTATCAAGTCGTCCTGGTAGAAAAAATGGGCCTATTAGATAATCACCAATAATTCCTGCCCATACATTAACCGAAAATTGGTGTAGAAAATGGGTTTCGATTATGGTATGGGGGTTTTCTTCCGCCCACATATTATGATTGTTATGGAAATTTTGAATAGCATTCCGAGAAAAATTTGCTTTGTCTGTGAACAAAATTTGTGACTCAAACTGCGGATTTAGTGCAATACTCTGAAGATACCACTGACGGAAGTTCACACGCTGTAGAAAATCTCTAGGGAGTAATGTCTGTACTCGTAAAATATGGTATGGGTGTAACAAAAAATCAACCAAAATACGCCAAACAATTCGATGACAAATATTCAGAGTTCTAGCGATCTTCCTCGTACTCGTCTCAGGATGTTTTTCGAATTCTTGCAGAACCGCGTCCTCAATTTCAAGAGTTCTGACGCTTAGAGGTCTACCTTTCATTATTTCTGACCCGCAATGAAAAGATGGAGTTTGAAAGATGAGAGAAAATATTTAGTTGTTTTTCAGTTCTCAAGCCGCGTTGTTCTCCGTTTTTCGAGCTCACCGACTTGCATTTATCTGGTCGGGTTCCAGAGTCATTTATTAGCAAATTGTATATACTTTAATTGTTAAGTGTTTTTATTATGTAACATGTGTAAATATATCGTTATGGTTACTTATTAGTTACTGTGTCCGTTATTTGATTACAACTCACCCGTCACCTCTGACTTCGACAATTCCATGTAGAACAACTCCATGATGATTTGTGTGGTTCGTTTCGGGTACTGCGTTGAGCACATCTTCTAGGCTTTTGTTTTGTTGGCATATATAAACACTTGTCGAACATTTTCAAGGTTGAATAATATAAAGGAATTCACTAAAGATATGTATGTCAACAAAATACCAAAATATGCGCTGCCACCTCCTTTTGCCTTGACGGAAAATCTCGTAGATGGATTTTAGCAAATGCATTTTTTTAACATAACCCATAGTAGCATTTTAATCTTTCACTAGAGTAGAGATTTCTTATGAGGATCCGTCTTCGTTTTTTCTAGATGTAGTTTCAACGCATGTTAGATTATGATAATTGCAGTTTCCCTAAGTCGGCGATGAATATTTGAAAAGGTACTGCTATCTAGTAAGGCACAATTAGGATATGTTTTCTGATAAATGCGTCTGGCTTCTGTTGCATTACCATCAGCGAGGCCATATACGTAATGCATTGCCGCCATATCTCCATTCGTGTAATTCACCAAATTTACCGATATTCAGAAAAACAGCGGACAACCAAGATAACTTCAATAACACACTTAAAAATCAAGTAAATAATAGTGTGCTTCGCTATTCCTATAGCTTTTTCATACACAAAATGGTATTCATAACCAGCGAAAACACAATATTTATAGTGATTTGAAGAACAAAATATACTATTAATTATACACAGGTAGCTGAATTGATATCGAAAATCCATTGTCGACATAGATGCATTCATTATGAAAAGATTAGGAAGTGGTGAAAAAAAATATCAATTATAAACATGTAGCTAAACTACTATCGGACGATTTATTGTCAACAAAATGTTAGATACTGCGATATGAAGCAATTTCAATTTAATTATTTTAATCAAGAACCGAGCATCTGACAAGAATTACAAATATTTTTGGATTCTCATTCATTTTGAATTGATTTGAATTGATCCTGAAATGAAACGATTTTTATTTTTTTAAGCAAAAACTGTGAGTCGGACAAAGAAAACTCAAGATATCAAATTTGCTCAAAAATGGATGAGGACCTCAAAAACATTTCAGGAGACAGCAGGAGACAGCAGTGGCGTAGTATTTTTTTCTCCAAAAATATTCAATGGAAACCCGCACGGACGCCACTGGTTGAGAAAATGAAAATGTTTTTGCATTACAAAATGCACCTTGATGCATAGAAGACATGTACCAAATTTTATAAAAACGTCTACAATATTATCTCAGTTTTTAATAAAAAACTATTTTTTTTCTTTCAAGACTTCATTACCCTGTATCTCAAAAGATAGGACTTTTAGGACATACGTTTATAGAGAGTTTTTTCCTTGAAATAAGTCAAAGAATCACCCCCTCAAATATTAGCATGTCTTTAAGGAACACCCTGTATAAAGGGTCAGATACGCCTACTCAAATACTCAACCGCATGTTTACCGCGCTCGATGTAAGTCGTTGGAGTAATTTAGAGATTTTTGTGGGCGGAGACGCTGGTTTTAAAAATGCATGGTGTGATCTGCCTCTTGAATAGGGTGTTTTGTGGGCAGATATGCGAAGTGCAACGCATATTGAGAGCTTCATTCCGGACTGTAAAGCCTTTTCAGTATCGTGCCATGGAGATTCTGTATGTGCGAAACGAGTACGGGGTTTGTCAAGTTCCGGTATTGTCATGAAATATAAATGAGTGGGATTACTGAGAAACTCTCAAAAGTATGTAAGGTGAATTTGGCTATGCACATCTCACATTTAGAGTTCATGACTTCTCTTTTCTTGAGGGAATTGAACAACTTATAGATTGAATTTTGGAGTATTGTTGATGTCCAAAAAAAGTCAGAATATGTGGTGGTGGTTTCTGAGGGACAAGAGAGAAAAATCAATCGTATTCACATTCACTATCATTAATTTAGGTAATTAGTTATTTCCTTTTGTTTTTTATCTCACTTCTTATTTTGCTAATTATTTTTTTTTTGTCAATTTATCATGAACATACATTATGTTTTGTTATTTTTATATACACTTTCTTGTTCGTTTTTGGGGTTGAATGGAAGAGCAGTTTTCGATATCCCCGGATACTGGCGACTGAATTCCGCCCTATCATACTGTAGACGTATATATTGATTTATTTTCCCATTGTGAAAAATGCAGTATGAATAAAGACATATTATTATTATTATTATTATTATTATTATTATTATTATTATTATTATTATTATTATTATTATTATTATTATTATTATTATTATTATTATTATTATTATTATTATTATTTTTTTTTTTTTCCCGTTGGGAATGTACCAGTCAGGCCCTGTCTCCGGTGCTCCGATACATCTGGAGGGCGCGCTGGTGTCGTTAACCCCAATAACCACTCCCTACGTCCGTAGGGTGAGTGACTATTGGGTCCGAGAATCATGTGCCCTGAGTAGACGGAGCGAACCAAGGATGACGGCCTTCTGCATTCGCGCTGCTAAGATTTCTGCCATATTACGGCAAGCAGGTATTATCTTCAAGTTGGAGAGCAGTGTGTCCATCATTCCACCAAGGACTCCTATGATCAGAACCACCATTTTGACAGAATGGTCCGGATATAACCTGCGGAGTTCAAAGAGAAGATCTCGATATTTAGTCCGTTTTTCCTCCTCTTTTCGAACGATATTCATTTCGCCTGGAGCGGAAAACTCCATGACGAATATCGTTCTACTTTGGTGGTCGAGGAGGACAACATCAGGCTTATTGGCTTGTATTTGCCTGAGGGTGGGGAATGAGTAGTTCCAATAGATCCGGCACCTCTCATTCTCCACCACGGACTCAATATCCCCCGGAACATAAGGCAACACCGGTGTCTCGTCTATACCGTACGAGTGTCGTAGATGGTAGTATAAGACTCGTAGCGCCGCGTTATGCCTGTGGATATAGGCTGAGACCGCATAAGATGGGCATGCTGATAGCAAATGCATTACGGTCTCAGGTGCCCCACGACATGCCCTGCATCGGGTGTCAGGGACGTCTATACCCATCACGCGACTACGGTAGACGAGGGTGTTGAAGACACCATCCTGGCAGGCCATTATGAATCCCTCGGTCTCCGACTTTAGCTCACTCGACCTGAGGAAGGCAAAGGTCAAGCTTTTGGATAAGCCAATGTCTTCGATGTTGTGAAAGAAGACACCATGCATTGGCTTATCCATATGTAGCTGTAGCAGGACCTCTGTCTCCGCAGCTTTGATGTGAGCTTTTTGCTGAACGGGTCCCAACTCGGTGACAGAGTTGGGGTTAGCCCGTTCAGTGTCGAATACGAGACCGAGTTCATCGGCCGCACGGGTTGCTGCCTTAAAAAGAAATGCTCCAATCCCTGCTTTTTCATGGTCGCGGACCATGCAGAGAAGGGGATCTGAACTCCTGATGACTTTACAGGCCCCATCCAGAACCATTCTGTTATGCAGACACTCCAAACTCAAAAGTCCACGGCCTCCCCGTTGTCTGGAAAAGTATAACCGTGGAACGGACGATTTAGGGTGCAAGCTCCTATTGAGATGCATCATTTTGCGAGTTTTAACGTCGAGTTGTCGCAGCTCTTCCTTAGTCCACTTCATTACTCCGAAAGAGTAAAGAAGGATCGGAACGGCAAGCATATTGGTTGCAGCAACTTTGTTCTTCCCCGACAGTTCTGATGACCAGATCTGTCGGAGTTTATGCTGATACTTGCCGCGGAGAGAGTTCTTAACTGTGAATACCTCTTGGGAGTGGCGTTGCTCCACCCCTAGGTAAGTATACGTCTCTCCGGCATCCAGATGATGTAGGATGCTTCCGTCTACGAGCTGGACATCCTCTCCGTATTCCTCGCATCGTCCTCTTTTAAGATGAACCGTGGCAAATTTGTCGATCCCAAATTCCATTCCGATAGCATGCGTGTACTCTTCCACCACCCTAAGGGACTGATGTAGGTCCCTTTCTCCAGAGGCATATAATTTTAGGTCATCCATGTAGAACAAATGGGTGACTTTATGCCTCCGGTTGCTGGGGGTGCCGCAGTTGTACCCACGGGTATTCCTGAGTACAACGGACAATGGCAATAGTGAGATGCAGAAGAGAAGAGGGCTGAGGGAGTCTCCCTGAAATACGCCTCTTCTAATGATGACCTGCTCTGTTTGGACTGTGTCTCTACCAGATCTTATGGTGAAGCGAGTCCTCCAGAGTGGCATCAGTTGTCCAATACATCCCACTATTTGATTATTATTATTATTATTATTATTATTATTATTATTATTATTATTATTATTATTATTATTATTATTATTATTATTATTATTATTATTATTATTATTATTATTATTATTATTATTATTATTATTATTATTATTATTATTATTTGTTGTATCATCGTTATAGTCACAGGGTCATTCTATAAAAATATTCAACTGAGTATCAGATCATAGACCATTGCTGATGGTCGCCAAAAAATTTAAAACCAAAAAAAATTAATGACTTATATTTCGGACGTCCATCATCTTGATGGTTGAAAGATTTCTATCTCTTTAAAATTTTTCACAACGTTTCAATTGTTTGAATCCGCAATCGTCTTCTGGTGAATGATGACAAAATCAGATGCATTGGTCTATAATTTTTCGTTTCTTCTCCCAAGTTGATGGACTGCCGATGGGATCTTCTCTCTCTCCAGTAATCGCCAACATATGCATGGAGTGGTTCGAGGAATTGGCTATCAGAGAGGCAAAATACAAACCAAAACTATGGCTAAGATACGTAGACGACACCTTTATCATTTGGAACCATGGAGATGAACACCTTGGGGAATTCTTCGCCAGAATGAATAATATGAGGGATTCAATCAAATTCACAATGGAAAAGGAAACTAATCGTTTTTCGATGTGAAAGCTGAAAGAACAGACACTGGAATCCTCACCTCTGTTTACAGGAAGAAGACACACACAGGACAGTACCTCAACTACGGCTCTAATCACTCAAACTCCACAAAGAGGGGAATCGTAAGAATGTTGATGGAGAGAGCAATGTCTATTTGCAACAACCAGGAGTCATTGGAGGCGGAAATTAACCACATCATAAAGGACCTACACCGGAACAGATACTCCGAGAAACTCATAGGAGAAGTTCGGAAACAACTCGGAAAGACCAAGACAACCGAAGAAAGTCCACAAAACCCCGTTCTCATTCTTCCCTATATCAGTCCGAGAAGATCAGAAGGATCGGAAGTAAATACAACATCAACAGTTGCTTTCAATCCGGCAGTACCTTACGAAGCTTCCTCACCAAGACGAAACCAGAGAACACAACAGAATCCAGCAAAAACTGTATTTACAAAGTCCCATGTGAATGTGGAGATTCCTATATCGGAGAGACCAAGAGGCCATTATCAGTAAGAAACACAAAACACAAAAAGTAGACTCAACGAGGGGAAACATCAAAATCGGGAATTACTGACCACGCCTGGACAAAACTCCACCGAATTCTTTGGGACGAAGCTAGTGTTCTTCATAGAGAGGAACATTGGTTCAAACGGAAATTTATGGAAACTAGCTATATAGAAGCCAAGAGTGCCTTCAGTCAACCAAGCGTGGAAACTAAAAACGTATGGAAACCGCTCATGGACCGTTTTGGAGGAAGAAAAAGCGCGAAACCACGCGCGCCACAAGACCGCGCGTAATTACACCGTTATTACACTTTATTTATAGACCTATGAAAGGTCGCGTAGCATCTGATTTTGTCATTATTCACCAGAACACGATTGCGGATTCAAGCAATTGAAACGTTGTGAATAATTTGAAAGAGATAGAAATCTTTCAATCATTAAGATGATGGACGTCCGAAATATAAGTAATCAAGTTACTACATCGTCTAAAACATTCAAACAAAAAAAATTAACATGAGACCTACTGAAAGAGGAGCAAAAAATTCTTCGAATGACGGGGAAAACAATTTGGATTCGACAAAATAGAGAAGGGTGGAACGAGGTGAACTTTTAGGGGTTGAAAGTGGTATTTCACGGTTTTTCGCGATTGGTAACGAAAGTTTACCTCTTATCGAAAATAGTTAAATGGCAAAGATCTTGATGATAAAAAGATCTAAAACTTCTCTATGAAATATTTCTCCACATTACCTCAAATGTTCCGGAAAAATTGAAAAGACTAATTTATTTTACACTTCAAGTAAGCTGTAGCGAAATACAAATAATTTTTCCATTTTTTTGTCGACAAATTCCGAAAAAAACGACCTCATTTTCAACGGTGAAATTCGTCTTTTCGCCAGCCGCCATTTTTGAAGCATCTACTTTCAGATTATGTAATAAAAGAGTAGCACTACTATGGAATTTTTTTCCAGAAAACGCGAAAAAATATAGGAGCAGATTTTTATAAAAATATTTTTTTATTTTTGTTCTAAACTCATATTTATTCATTAAAATTAATAGTTAAAACCTTCCGAAAATATTGATTTCAAGTTACCTTAATAGGTACAAAGAATGAACAACGACGTAATAGGATTTGATTATGATGAAGGTCGAAATAAGGTGAACTTCGGGGGGTTAACATGTTTTCTCACGATTTTTTGCGAAAATTAAATTCCTACAAAAAAATAGGAGAAAAAAGTCCCTGGCAATAAAGAGATCTAAAACATTACAGTTAACTTTCTGGAAGGTTTATTTTTTCCTCAAGATCTAATATAAATATTATATAATAAATAATATTGTTAAAAACAGTTTTCTATTCAATAAACGTGATTTGAATGTAATGAAAAATCTTCTTTCAATTGAAAAAAAACTCCATCTGATTTAGAACATGAAAAAGTATATATTTCTTCTTAATTTTGCGACAAACATACAATTTTTACGCAAGAAAAAAAACTAAATTAAATGTTTTATCCGATTTTCCCGATAAATTTGAGGATAGGTGGAAAAATGATAGAGTCAAAAGTTGTGAATCTATTTATTGCCAACAACTTTTTGACTGAATTTTTTTCGTCGGACATCAATTTTTGCTGCAAATAGTGAGAAACCATTTTTACCTCCAAAAGTTCACCTTTCGCCATTCTATCATAATATAATCAAATCCTTGTTAATGCTTTGTACCTACGAGGATGTATTAATATCTAGTTAGCCTAGACCAGTTCCCTGCATAAACAAAATATTACGTAACCATAGCAACGAACAATAACTTATCAGAAGTGTCAGTGTAAAGTTTGACGTCAAAAAAGTGAACCAGAGTTAAGCAATAAATTGAAAGAAAAAGTATGTACACCGAAATTTTGAAAATTGAAAAATTGGAGTATCGAGCCATCATCAAGTACCTGTATTTAAAAGGGTTAAGAGGTATACAGATTTACGAAAATATGCTTAATACCCTTGGTGGTCCTTCGTATGCGACCATGAAAATTTGGACTGCAGCTTCAAAAGAGGTAAATTTTCCATTGAAGATGATGACCGATCGGGAAGGCCAGGAAGTCAGTCCCCGAAAATATCGATGCAGTTCATGACATGATTTTAACAGACCGTCGAATTGGGCTAAAACGGATATCTGAAGCACTGAATATTTCATACGAACGCGTTCATCATATAGTTCACGTCAATTTGAACATGAGAAAAATTGCTGCAAAATGGATCCTCAAATGTTTGAATGGTGACCAAAAGCGTGCAAGGGTAGTAGCATCGCGTTCGATCTGTGCTCGATTTGAAAACGATGTAGACTTCTTGAACCGAATTGTTACTATGGATGAGACTTGGGTACATTTCTACGATCCAGAAACAAAGCAACAATCGATGGAATGGCGACACTCCGGTTCTCCAAGACCTAAGAAGTTTCGTGTCCAAAAATCTGCTGGAGAAGTTCTTGCTTCAGTTTTTTTGGGATTGCCATGGAGTAATTATGATTGATTTTTTGAATAAGGGTAGAACAATAACTGGAGATTACTATTCGACATTACTAACCACTCTACGGGAAAAAATTAAAAAGAAAAGACGCGGAAAGCTATCCAAAGGTGTTCTGTTTCTGAGCATTTTTGAGAATAATAATTTCATTCTAACTCAAATATAATGACGCAATTTTCAATCGTTTCAAATTATAATAAACATCTATAATAATAGTTTTGAAAATTACTTCTACTAAGGGGATGATTTACAGGGGTTGCATCTGTCTGAATAATCATAAACTCGTTTGAGAATGTCAAGTAGTCTACAAATAATTAATTCAAACTTCATTTTAACCAAATATATGCTAAAATTTATGTTTTTTATTTTTTTGCAATAAGTGGTAGATTTCACGCCTAAAAAATAAAGAGCTCGGTGCGGCATAGGGTGGATTTTGAAATCGGTGTTGAGTCCTAAAATTCCACGATTTTACAGTTTTTTACCGCTGATGACTGGAGTATCATAGCGGAGAAATATTTTATTCTGTTCCCCTTCTCAATTTTGAATGAATTCTCTATCGTATCTGGTTATAGTTTCCTTAGGTGGAACAGAAAATTTAATAAACTGAATTACCCCTATAAACCACGTAAGCCTAGTTTCGAGAGAAAAGCTAATTCAAACATATCCATTATATTTCCATACCCAATAACTTTCGAATGACAGACATTTTCATCGACTGTACATATTATTTTCGAATAACAATTAGCAGCTTTCCCACAAATTTTCCATCTGATTCCTCTGCTATAGCAAAATATACGGTGAAATATTGCACCCACAAATTTATCTGTTTATTCGGCAACGCTAACGAACTCTCAACCGGTGTTCCAACAACTCACGCCCTTGATCATGAGTAGTTTGAAATAATTGATGGAAAATTTCGTTCCCGTTTTGAATTCATTCGGCCGTGCATTCATCCACTCCAATCACATTTCGATGATTGAGTAAGTCTATATTTATCAGAAATGCAATTGCATTTTCACGAATTTTAAGTCTAATCATGTTTTTTGACGGATAGACGTAAATGTTTTTCATATGGAAAAACTAGATCCACATGTTCCAAATTATTCATATTGAGACGACAAAGACTTTTTTATCTTGTGTCATATTGTTCTTCATTTTTATGTTGGCAATTATTCATCAATGATGCATCCTGAAAATTTTGCTCAAAAAAAGGGTTTTTTTGGGAGATCGTTCAGTAACTAAAAGTCGTTGTCGACCGATGTTTTATCCTTTGCTCCCATTTACACACCTACGACGTACGCTTATTATGGCAAGTACCTATCAGAAAACAACTACTCTCCTGGCTAAGATCACGACGGGTATTGATTTATATCTAACAGATACTTGCGCAACTCAGAGTAGAGGACATAATTGCAAGTGCTATCCTGTAGCCAACTAGCAGAATTAAATTTTGATTTGAACAGGGTGACTACCTGTAGACTAGTTTCGAAATTTTGCCTCTCATCAGTGCAAGGGTAGGTCAACACAGACAGCACTGAAGCCATCTGTTCCCCGTCCGAATCATTCCACATCCTGCTGTTTGGACACCACTGGTTCACGCAATGAAGCGGTTTCTAGGCCGCTCCATCTACCGAGCAGAGGAGGAACACTCCGAGTACCCGGGTTGAGAGATTAATGAGGAAACAGACAAAACTTTTAGGAGATCGTTTGGTAATGAAAAGTCATTGTCGACCGATTTTTGTGTGTTGTGTTGATTCGAATTTCTATATCGAATATAAAGTGTAGGACATCTTCTGCAGTTGCTCCGAGAAAGTGGGCATTCTTGAACGATTTCAGGAAAAGTCCTTTTCTCATTGGTTTGAATTCAAAAATGATGGCATTTGGTTGGTTTATATAATATGAGGGAAATTGTCATTGAAATTTTCGAATATTATGGCATTGGCATGTTGGTCAAAAATTAGTTTCGTGCCAATAAAAGTCCCGTAAATGAAAGATATCCAAATTGGAAAAGTTCAGTATTTCAAAGTGGTGAAAATGTGCGAAATATCACTTTGTATTTCTCCCAATTATATTTTTTAAACAAGATTGATTGATAATTGAAGTTTTGAAGACTTTCACGGAAAATAAAAGTCAACGAATTTACATTTGAATCAATTTTTCCTCAAAGGAACCAAATACGAATGGAATGAAAGTGAACACCGGTTTACAAAATATCAAGAAAAATGTTCATGTTCCGCCTCCCTATCTTAACCTTACCAATAAGAGATAAAAGAAATACTCATCTCACGAGAATATTCTCATCCTTTGAAAATCCTTTCTATCGCTACCACCAAGCTTATAAAATAGAGCTAAGGTAAAATTATCATTGATTTCATTCACCCAATATTTCAGAACCCTGAGATATAAGCAGAATAGAAAGTGAGGACTATCTGGAATATTAATGGTTTCAAATTATTCTACTTTAGCTTTCAAATTCGAGCTAATTGTCACTGTCTTGAAAGGGACTAATCAGCACAGCCGTTTGAATAATGTGGTCATTAATGTCTTTCAGTGTCACCCGACACCCTTTACAATTATCGATACTTATTCTTGTTTTCTACGAACTCATTCTGATGATTCAGCCAACTTTTTAGGATTTCAGTTTGATTTTGTATGGAAATGCCCATATCAGTAATGTTTATGTAGAAGATGAGCCCAAGTTGCTAACTTCCAATTTCGAATACTTATTGTATCCTAGATAACACAAAAATAATTACTCCAATCGTATACCGGGTGTCCGCAGAAAGTGGCTCGTCCATAGAACTTTTTTGTTTTTGAAGATATTGAAGATAAATTTCATTCAATTTGGAGGATCTGTATAAGACATGAAACAGCATCTTTTGACGAGTAATTTAGACTCATGCAACTTCCTGTTTCACCAGAACTGACCTAAACTTTCGCTTTTCAAATGATTTACTGAAACAACTTTTTGTAACCGAACTTTATTCATATTTTTAAATTCATTCTTCATTCTAGAGTACTATCAATATCTTCAAATTCATCATATCAGTCCTAAAATTATGAGAATAATACAACCTCACTGTCTTGATCTACCCGCTATGCAAAATTTCTATTAGATATTAAATTTTTTCAAGTGGCAATATGGTGGCTCGTCAGTTTAGTAAAAAATAGCATTTCATAACGAAAAATTTGATACTGCACATTATTAGGTTTCAAACAAACTTTTGTTGAGAAACTTTAGAAGATTACATTACAAATTTCTCAAAATGAAGGATCTTAGGAGGTTAAAATAAGATTTAAATGCATTGAGCAACCTGTAACCAATATAACTGATAAAACAAAATCAATAGACCAAAAGCTAATATCATAATCTTTTTGCATGCATACTATATCAACATGTTCTTTAAATAACTACACAATGAATACCTAATTTAATTTTTCAGAAGCGCATTAAAATAAGAATTGGACCTAATGAATTTGTTTTATCAGTTGTGTTTGTCAAAGGTTACTCGATTTAAATCTTATTGTAATACCAAAAGATGCTTTATTTTATGAAACATCTAACATAGTTTTTCAAGTTTTTTACTGGAATTTTGTTTAAAACCTAAAAGAGAGCAGTATCAAATTAATCGTAATAAAATGGCATATTTTCCTAACCCGACCACCATCTTGCCATTTGAAAAAAATGCTCATTTCAATTATAAAATTAAATTTCACATAGCACATACATTTCGACCAAAAACATTCCGGAATGTGTGGAAGCCACGTATCTAGATCGATTGAGATTTCAATAAAAACTCTGTGTCAAGACCTACCAAAATCGGTCATCAATAATAACACTCACCAAAAAAGGTCTCTGTATCACATTAATTAACATTGATGACCTGAGAGAGACCCCACGAAGATCATATTTACCTTCATAGCAGGTACATTAGTTGCATGCTATATACTGATTATCCGAGATATCTTGTCGCATTCACACACTTGATAACGACAGTAGATGTTAACTGTTGAAACGTCGTGACTCAAACACATGCAAAGAATTTATTTTCTTTGTTTCTAGACAATGGAAGTCCAGAAGAATTCTACTAACACATTTCATCTGAGTGCTATCGGAAAATTGGTCAGTTATGACTATCTGAGATCTTCGAGTCGAATAGAATTGGATCCATTTTAGACTCTGACCCTTGAACCAATGAGTTTGTAGTTTCCGCAATAGAGTTCAATGGGTTACACGGTTGATGGAAAGATGGAGCCTATACAATATCTGTATGCTCCACGTCAATGAAAAATCAGGTTTTGGAGTAATTCTTTTCATCGCGTTCAACATTGAACGGGAGGGGCTTGTCACCAAATTGGAACGCGTTAGCAAAAAGCTCACATTGTAATTGCAGGATTTGAGGTACTACGATAATGTAAACATAACAACACCAAAAAAACTTCCTCATAAAACCTCCTAGCCCAGAGGCATGTGTGGGTAAGAAGGACCATTATCATTATTTGCCATTGCACTCTCGAGCAACCAACTGATTTTTGATTTTTCAGATCTTGGGCATCCCGGAAAGAGATACAGCAGCACTCCAGATAGTCGGTGTAATCTAAGCTAGCATTGGTTACCAGGATTGGTATCTAGGCTGCTTACAACACACTTGCTTCTAACAAGGCATAAGGGTGCCTATCGAGACCCGGTACACTTAAGTAAAATTCTCGCTTATCGTGAGATTTGAATTGATATGGTAATTGCTATATGAATATCTAACGACAAGGCTATTTGATTACAAATGCTCATTGTGATCAAATAGCAAAGCACATGCTTCACTTGGAGAAGAGACCACCTGTAGACTAGCGATTGGTTCGTACCTCTCATCACTGCCATGCAGCAGTTATGAGGGTGACTTTTCTTTATATATTCTCTTTCATACTACTGAGTCAATGGTGATGTTCAAGAGCAACTCCACAATACTGCCTAGACCCTCGCCCAACTAGCTGTCTGAGATGTCGTGCCCTGTAACTTCACGAAATAAGCTTTACTCTTAACCCTTTCAGGCCCAAATAATTTTTCTTGGAGAAAAAAATTATTTGTTGATATTACTTTATTGTTCAAGTGCTTCGGAGGAAAAATAAATGAAAAAACATAAAAAAAGTATTGTAGGAAACTTTTGACAGTATGATACCATATGGAATCATTGGGATGATCATATGCATCGATATAAATTATCATTGGTATCAAAACTATAGTGTTTTTCTATACATTTCAGAAGAATATCACCACTCATACAAAGTTCTGAGGCATCTTTCACTGTAACTTTGCCAACATATATTTCATAAGTCAAATATGATACCACTTGATCCTGCTCGGGCGAATATTTTTTACGGGCCATTATATCTGCAATTGGGGCATACCGGGTTGCCTCAGCCCAATACATCCGATAACTGGGCATTTTTATAATCCCACTCAAGATCTGGATCCCTAAGAACTGTTCAATTTCATCTACATTCGTCTTTATTGATGTTCCTCTCTTTTCCACTGAGTATAAATTAGTTTGATATACAATGTTCTCAATCATATTGCCATCAAAAAAATATCTGAAATAATCCAAGGGTGATAACTCAGGATACGATGTTTCAGAATAAACTGGATAACAGTCTGAATTCACTTGTTTCAAATCCTCTTTACGCCAAATATGTTTCGGTTTTTTTCCTTTGCCTTTTTTTTAAACTTGACAGTGGCAACTCATCCTCAGAATCATATTCATCGTGATGTGGCATTACTGCTTCATAAGCCATCCCAATAGTTTCTATTATTTCAGGCTCAATGGATTCAGTGGCTGAATTGTTACTTTCAAACTCACTTTCATCTGCGAAATGTTTTATCTCCATATCGGAAATATCACCTTCTAGAAGTAGAAGTAGCTTTACTTCTTCCTCAGTAAGACCTTGCCGGAACATTTTCTTCAAATGGTATCCTAGAATGAAAGTCAATACTGTAATCGCATGAAACAGTTTTTTTTGTGTGGCATTCAAAGTTCCCGATGGTGCCACATGGCGTCATGAGAAATCAAACATCGTTTTCTACCAACATGTGTGAAATTTTTATACAGCAACTGAACAATCATCAAGATATATAATTTACACCTACCCTGTACTGGTTTATTTCAGATGAAATCAATAAAATTATCCTCCCAACAAAATAAAACACCAAGCTTTACTGCCATATCAACACCTAGTCGGTTGTTAGATGTCGAATAACGAAATAAAATTATTTGTATTGTATTACCTAAATACTATTATACTTGCGCCATCTAGGATACGCTAGCATGACCATCATTACTGCAATCGGTCAAATTACAGTTACCGCATGTGTTAATATGAGACAGACAAGTTACGATGCCATATGGAATCGCTGGGCTTGAAAGGGTTAACACAAAAACCTGTAATCGACATGTAACTGGCATGTAATGAGTGAACTTTTTTAGTTGTTATCACGAAACTACTCTTGCTGATTATTATGAATATTTGTTTCGTCTTGAGGAACATCAGGTTAACAAATACCCTCCATTCTGATGGGGTGTATCCTCGTGCTTATTCAGATAACAGAGCGACAATTCCATTAGCGCTCCATTGTGAGGAAACGACCTGTATACCTGAAACTTTCCCTTGACGTAGATGGAAGCTGAATAACAAACTTTGATTTAGATGAGAATAAACTTCTTGTTGATATTAATGAGAACGGCCAGACAGCTTCCCTCTAATATGCATAGTTATGCAAACTATCCCAGACAGTTCTGAACGCAGGAACTCGTATATTATTTGATGTAGCCAGGAATTCGAATAGTTGGAGTATAATATTTTCAACATTTACGATGAAATGGTTTTCGTTTCATGGTGGATGGTCTAGATATCTATCGATCTCTGTGCTGAAACGATGCCAATTTCTTGTTCACTGATACAGAATTGCTTCAATCTCGGATCACTGATACTGATGTAATGATAACAATGAACATAAAATGAAAGATATTTCCAAGAGAGACAACACGTGTCTCGTATCGAATGGACTTGGTACATGAAGACTGAAGTCAATAGGCAATGTTCGGACAAAGTTTGGATATCAGAATGGCTGATTTGTAGAGAACAACCATGATACTATAAAATATAGAGATATGCTCACTAGAAGAACGCAACTGAGACACGGCCGCGCATGACGTCACTAAGTGACAAATATGCGAATTTGGTCCTTATTGCACCGTCTGATTACATTAGCTTTTTTAGTTTTGTGCAAGTAAATCCGTTTTCTCATTTATGTGTACAATATATATACCTGCCCCCTTTACAGCTGGTATTTAGACTTTGAAAGGAGTAATTGAAGTTTGGTTGAGTGATATTCAAAATTTGTTGTAGTTGAAGCAAACACTGAATATTGATTTGTTGGATCAGATGCTTCGTATAATTCATCTGAGACTGATAATGGTAATCAGTAAAAGCCGCCGGTGGAGACAATGACCCAGCGAATAATTCTGGTGTTGAAAGGAAAGTATGGATTTATCTGCACGCATTTATTAGTGATGTATCCATGTCACAGAAGATGAAATCTCCAAGACTAGATGCATAGAAACCCTCCAACTATATTAAATATGAAGATGTGTTCAACAATGCAGACTTTGTGATAAAAGAACTTCCCACAGGACTCTCAAAGTAAATGTTCATTACGAATGTGAATTCTGCTGACAAGTTAAGAGAAAGCTAGGAAAACTTGTTGGGTACGCAGCATGCAGGAAGCATACTGCTCTTATAACACTTGTTCCAATATTTCGACAAAGTTTATCGTTATCATCTGGGAAAGAGTGTCCCTGAGGTTGTAGTTTAAGCTTTAAATACAGGTAGCTATGTTGTACGTTTTTTGAATTTTATTATTGTTGTTTCCGACTATAAAAATTTAATTACTGGTGATGGCAACCTTCAAAGACTCTTACTAATTGTTTTAATATGTACATTGCAATTGTTAACTTATATTTTATAATATCTATGCACACAACCGCACGGACACTCATTCCCTGATGATGACAATAAACTTTGTCGAAATATTAGAACAAGTGTTATAAGATTATACTTGCTGCATACCCAACAAGTTTTCAATTTAGGTCGCCTTGCAGAAAAATCCATCAGCCTATGTTTCAAACTATAGTCCTCTTTTAGAAAATGCTCCGAGCAAATTCTGGCATTGGTGACATTGAATTTAAATCGCTGACCACACCTTTGCACCCATATTCCGCATAAAGTCGTATTTTTAGGAAACGAAAAATAGCTACACTTGGTTTTGACCTTTAAATTGTTATTATTATTTCAATTTACAACGGCGCACATAACCATTTTCGTTCAAAATGAGGCAAAAACACTTTGAAAACACCCGTTACCCATAAGACAACATACAGCTGATCACTACTTTTGTCACTTACTGACGTCATCGATAGGAGGGGCATCGAGGGAAGATGCGCGTGAGCATATCTAATTCGTTTGTAGTATCATGGAGAACAACCACCAGCAGAACTGAAGATAATAGAAAGCGAGTTCATAACCTAATTTTTGTGTCTCTTTTGTTCACAATAAGCTGTATAAGAACCCCCAAATTCCACCACCATCCATTACACGGATATGAACTCGCCGAATAAAAATCGTAGACCAAATGGTGTGGGCCACGTGGGTCAAGTTGTATTAAAAAAAACACACGGTCTCCATAGGTAATAAACCTAACGTTCAGCGTATGTCATAAGTTTGGCTAGAAGGCATTGCCAAACGTGTAAGGAGGATCTTCTTCAAACAATATAAATATTGTGAACGTAGGAAATAATGTTGATTTTCATTATTAGTAATAATGTCAGTAAAAATCTCTGGAACTGCATTAAAGAAATGTCAAATAGCGGAGAACATAAATCCCCAATTGACAAAATCAAAACTACCGATGGTGAAATAATAAGCGATCCTAAAATAATATCAAATAAATTTTGCTTTTCTGAAATAGGTGACAAAATGGCTGTGAAAATAAATCAACAACTGAACGATATAAAAAAGAAAAAATAGAACATTCAATATTCCTCACAAATACCGACGAGAAAGAAGTTATAGAAATGATCATGATCCTAAAAAATTACAAAACACCTGGTTTAGATCGTATAGATAGATAGATAGATATTTATTTATAAGAGCGGAAACTCTCAAGATAGTAAGTCGTGAAGTAGCATCCATATACCTTCCTTATAAATAAATCCATCAATGACGGAAAGTTCCCTGACATACTAAAGAATGCAGTCATAACACCTATTAAAAAAAACGGAGATCAGTTAGACATGTCGATATTCTACACTCACGGAAAAAAATGGTCCAAGTAAACCGTTTTCCTGACTTTTTTTCGATTGTGGTAAGAAAATTAATTACCTTTTGTCCCTAAAAAAATGAGTAATCTGAACGCATGAACTTGTAGCTATAATATTGTTTACATACAGCAAGTGCTTTGAACATTACTTTGTATAATGTCAGGTCAATATTTTACTAGCGCCGGAAAAGTATATATTCATATTTATCTACTTTGTGTTTCTGAAAAGTATATCATTACAACAGAGACTCGTGTTACATGCATAATACAACAGTTTATTTGCAATAGAGCTAGGTGTTCCTACGATAATGAAACTGTTCACCTACTTGTTGATATGCGACCAGTTCGGGATCAATCGGTAGTAACCGTTGCACTGATCATAAACATTTTCGCAAAACTGGCCTCATTCCAATTCCAGCATTTGAGTTAGTAGTTGTATGTGGGCGTGTTACTTCGTGTTCCGGAATTATACTATTATTACTGTTGTGAACTGTGTGAATAGTGTAAGTTTGATTTATGTATTTTACTTGTGGTATCCTTTGATTTGGGCCGTGGTGGTCGGCTGGTAGTGCGTTCGCCTCGCATGCGTGGGGTCGTGGGTTCGATCCACCGATTCACCGGTCTCGTGCATGGCATCACACGTTAAAAGGTGAGGGCTGCGTATTTCCTAGCTCACACAAGTCTCTCGAAGACTTCTGAGGTTAGCGCGTAGGGGTGCAATCGGTTGACGGAAATAACAATTTTAACAATAACAATTTAAATATCCCACTCAAGTCATTACGGGATACCCTGTATATAAATAACATATATATTTCCAAAATTACGTCTTATGGAGAAAAACACGATACAGGCCAGAGCGACTAATAGAATAACGTTCATAATCCGATTGGTTACAGGAAACATCAGTAGACCTGTCCCTTACTTTTGTAAACGTATATTCAATGTATGCATTCTCACTCATTTGGTGATTTATTTTTTTTTTCATTTTGTGCTTAAAGTGGCATCGACAGCTCTGATCGTCATATGTTCTGGGTAGGCCTCGCAACTATTTCCATACGCCACCTCAAATTGAGTTGAAAAAAATCATAGCACCGACTGGGGCACGAAACTGGGATGTTCTTTCCAATGCGCCACGTCCCTGCTTGTTTGGTGTTTTTATCATCATAATTGTTGAAATATTAAATCACAGCTGCAAAATACGGCATTTTTGTAGAATGCAGGTCAGGAGTCCGCAGCGATAAAAAATATTCAAAAACTTCGCGCAACTATTGAAAACCTACTGGTAACCACTGATTTACACAAAATATTGCAACATCTCGTACTGACTAATCCTCGAACTGCATTTTAGTTCACTCAACCCTTCGAGCAAATTACAAACCATTATGAACAATTATTACATCTATTGTTTCATATTCCATTATTGTTCCCAGCGTCTTGAGATTTGTTCTCGAAAGATTGTGGAATATGATGAGTCTTGAAATTGCCCCTGAACACTCCACCATTCCATGGAAAATGAGTGTTCGAGCTTCAGTTCACTCGAGTGAATGACTAGCCATAAAACACTTGTGCAAATTGAATTTCACTCAGTCTTTCTTCCTTTGACGGGAATTGCGAGACTTTCTCGGCACTGAGGCGACCTCATGTTTCTCTTTGTTATGAAGGACTGAATGAATGCAATAGTTATATGAATTGCTAACTATTTTCCAGAAAAATAAAAAGTAGTCGGAGCCGTGAATAATTTTCGAAGTGACCATAAAGAAGGATTAAACTATAAGCTTTGTATAGTTTCAGTCTCCTGTGGACTGTGTCTGCTCAGTTATATAAGATCAATCGAAGAAATGTATTTCCAATTAAATATCTTCTAACAGATTACTTATAATACATATGACTGCAAATTTTCAAAATGAAGTAATTTGTAAATCAAAAATATCGAATCTATAACATTCAAATGTAATGATATCCGTGAGAAATCAACCCAATCAAAATAATTTTATTTACATCAATTTGCCCATATAAGTTACTGCGTTCAGAAGACTACTGTCTTGGAAACAGTTATTTAATTTTGTCAGTAACGTATCGTATTCCGAATTTGCAAAGAACCCCGCACCATTCTTATGGAAAATGGGTCCCGGTGAAATTCGATGAATTTTTGATATGATGTAGTTCAAGTCAAGCTGATCAAAAGTGTCCATGGGCCCAACTCAATCCTATGGCTAGTTTTCGAGATACAGGGCGTCAAAGTTGGTAAGTGGCCATTTCTTTAAAGTAGTATTGCTTCCAGGAAAATATCTAAAATAAAAATGTATTTCACGACAGATATTGCCTACCCATACAGCAATACTTCTAGACTGGTTTTTAATAAAAAATATTTTTGGATACAGGGTGAGTCCAGCATTATTCAAAATGAAATTCTCAATCAACTCTACGAAGTGAAGATGTGACCAAACCAAGTATCACACTGATATACTCATCATTTGAATATGTCAAAATTGATAAATTCAACATTTTGTACAGGGTAAGTAAAGATGTGACAGTTTTTATGGTGACATTTTGTATATTTTTATTTTATATTTTGAGCTTTAGGGATACTTGACCGCCAACCATTCAACATATTTCTTGAACAAAATTGATATACAGTATGAGACAAACACTAGGTGATGACAAAAATTGCGAAAAGGAGATTTTTTTATAACTCATCCTGTAATAGACTTGCTGAATTTTTTATATGATGAAGTTCAAGTCAAGCTGATCAATAGTGTTCATCAACAATACACTTGATTTCCAACGAGGCATGTGGTAGTCTATCGATAGTTTCGTTGCGATAACATGAAAAATACACTTTTCCCACCACTTTGTTGGAAGTCTGAAGACCTACAGTACCACCCCACCCTCTCATCCTCTCACCCACTCTCTCTCTCTCTTTCTCTTCTCTTTTCCTCTCGCTCTCGCTCTCTCTTATATTCTTTGTTTCTGAACTGAACAACCCAGCATTCGAATTCTTTACCGAGATATTTGTTCCCTGAGAATTGAAATGTTCAAAAATTAAAAATCAATAAGATTTTTTTTGCTTCACACGATGTTCCCTGGACGTAACAGGAATTTTCCTTTTGTGAGAAGCTGGAAATGTAAAAATATTTTAATATGAATGAAACGAATCGACAAATATAGATCAAAGTGTTTGAAACGGTACCCTTCAACACCTTGTAGAGAAAAAACTGTTTATTTTTCAAGGTTGGGCCCATGAACACTATCGATCAGCTTGACTTGAACTTCATCATATCAAAAATTCAGCAAATCAATTACAGGATGAGTTATAAAAAAATCTCCTTTTCGCAATTTTTGTCATCACCTAGTGTTTGTCTCATACTGTATATCAATTTTGTTCAAGAAATATGTTGAATGGTTGGTGGTCAAGTATCCCTAAAGCTCAAAATATAAAATGAAAATATACAAAATGTCACAATAAAAACTGTCACATCTTGACTCCCCCTGTACAAAATGTTGAATTTATCAATTTTGACATATTCAAATGATGAGTATATCAGTGTGATACTTGGTTTGGTCACATCTTCACTTCGTAGGGTTGATTGAGAATTTCATTTTGAATAATGCTGGACTCACCCTGTATCCAAAAATATTTTTTATTAAAAACCAGTCTAGAAGTATTGCTGTATGGGTAGGCAATATCTGTCGTGAAATACATTTTTATTTTAGATATTTTCCTGGAAGCAATACTACTTTAAAGAAATGGCCACTTACCAACTTTGACGCCCTGTATCTCGAAAACTAGCCATAGGATTGAGTTGGGCCCATGGACACTTTTGATCAGCTTGACTTGAACTACATCATATCAAAAATTCATCGAATTTCACCGGGACCCATTTTCCATAAGAATGGTGCGGGGTTCTTTGGAAAAATCAAAAAAAAATTCAAATTACATTAAAATACTTCTCTTTTTTAAAAAAACATTGATGTTTTGGAGATAATGTCTGCCTCCGTTATCAAATCTAGAAGAAAATTGATTTTTATTAGGTTTGAAGATGAGTAGATCTGTTTTTTAACCCCCTTTCACGAAGGAGAAAAACACGTGATGAATGAAGAATCCTAGATATTATAAGGGACAAACAGAACAAGAAGTCAAGAAAATCCAAAGATACCGAAAAGAAGACTGAATGGGTTGCAAAGATTAGATAAAGTTGCAATCTCCGGAAGGAACTGGCCAAATGCGCCTATTGAAAGGCATATGGCCTATGCTTGCATAGAGCGAGAAAGAAACCTATTTATTTTGAAGTAATTTTTGTTGAGGAGAAAACTTGGTTGGACATTTTTTGTAGTTTCTCTCACACACCTTTTGAATTTGATTTGTAATGCATGACATCAGACAACACCGACAAACATAGAAAAAAATTATATGATCAGAGTTTTACAGTATCATAACGTTTTTACCAGTGGAACGACGCATATTTTTATTTTTCATATCAGCTCAGAATATGATTTTCTTAGATGATAGTGTTCAATTTATTTTCGGAACAAATATTTTCAGAATTATCCTGGGCCTCAGGCGAGAAAAAAAAAATGAGGATAAATAAATAGTATGCGATTAGAATCGTTCAGGATGGTATTTGGTATCCTCAATATCTTCATAACTCTAATAAACTAGCATTTGGTCCAAATACAATAGATTGAAAAAGAAAGTTCGATTCGCTTTCATTCAATTTAATGGCGGGGAAATCTCATTTGTATTTACGCATATACCGGGTGGCTACGGAAGTATTGCCTACGGAATATCTCAGTTATTGTATGAAGGAGGTTTGTGAAATTTGGAGCGTCGATATAATGACATAAGAGCTAGAATTTGAGCATATTGACATGTCGAAGTTAACTTCCGGTCTGACCGGAAGTAACATCAACTTTCTTATTTTAAATAGAAACCCTATTTTTTTTTCCTTTTCGCTTTATTCAGCATTCAATTCCCTTTCTAATGGCATATCACAAGTTGGTATCTAACCAGAAACTAGATCAGAAAAAAATTATTATTGAAATTCACCGAGTAGGCCGTGGAAGCAAAATGAAATCCAAAAATTGAAAAGTTGGCTATGGAAACCATACGTCACTTGATAACAGTTGCTACTACTGTGATATTTTATTTTCATTCGTCGGCGTTATGAAAAGCCGCCAAAAAAATATTGGAAAAATTGGGAAAAAAACAATACTCTGTAGGTCCATAACTTAAATAGGAACATACAACTTTTTCTTGCCTGTACTATTCAGCATATCCATTCCTTTCTAATGATATAATAGAAAATAATTTTTTGAACTGAGATACCGAAAAATCCAATTATTATTCTTCAAATAACAAAAAAAAAGATTTATCGAAAAAAAAATTCAAATTGATAGGATTAAAGATAAAATAAATTCGAAACAAATGTTCGAAATGCATTCCCTCAGCGTCAATACATTTATTGTCTCTGGTGATATTTTCATGTAAAACGTTTCTCAACATTTGGGGCGTGATATCTTGGAAAGCTCTACGAATTTTTACTTCTAGCTCATGTAGAGTTGTAGGCTGTGTGGAATACACCCTATTTTTAAGATGCCCCCAAAGAAAAAAGTCGCACGGAGTAAGATCAGGTGACCTTGGTGGCCACCTGACTGGACCATGGGTTGTTATAAGTCTCTCTTGAAAGCGATTTTGAAGATAATTTCTCGCTATTCTTGAATTATGCGGAGCGGCGCCATCTTGCTGGAAGTACATTCTCTCAGTTCTTTCCGCTGGTAGATTGTTAATGAATTCCGAAATTTCATTCGTTAAAAAATTAAAGTATTTCTCTCCGGTTAGTTGGCCTTGAAAAAGAATGGGGCCAACAATATGAGTTCCAACTATTCCTGCCCAAACATTCACACCAAATCTCTCCTGGAAGCCGCCTTGTCGAAACCGGTGCTCGTTTGCTATCGCCCAGTACCTGGAACAAAAGACCGTTCACACTTTTAGCACTTTACACTTCGACTATCGACAATAATCCAAATAAAGTACAGTACCTACCTTGTATTATTCCTGTTAAATAATCCATTGTTGGTAAATCTTGACTCGTCCGTAAACAAGATATAATAGTTAAATAGGTGATTCTCAGCATTTTGTCGAAGAAACCAATTACAATTTTCAAAATTTTCCTAGCAGAGTCCTTATTCGGCGCCAATCTGCCTTGAGGAAATTGTGCTATCATATTGTACTAAAGCTAATACATTAATTTCAGTTTCCTCATTAATAACAAATGCTTCTTGGTCTTCGTGAACATCAGGCTCAGTTCTTAATTTTTCTTCAAGCCACTGGAAATAGGTACCTTCTTTACGGTTGCTGCCTCCCTGAATATCGCTCTAAGTACAATCGTTCAGCAGCATAAGAATTTTTTAAACATTCACCATAAATGAGAAGCATGTCAATTTGTTCGGTTCGTGAATAACGGGGCATTTTTTGAATATTCCACTAACTGATTTCGATTTCCAAACCCTTTTAAAATGGCAGAATCAAAAACACTACTTCGAACGTCAAAATAATATGGATAGCAGCGTTCGTGACAGCTCTCATTTCTTTTTTGTTTCATTCCAAAATACATCTTAATCAGCCTACTTGTTAATATTTTGGTTCGAATGATTATTGCAATAGAATGATTATTCTGAATAGCACAAACATCGTCCATAGGTAGATATTAGAATATCTATGGACGATGGCACAGACCAAGTACGTTTATGTTCCTATTTAACCTAGAACCTACAGGATATAATTTATCATTCCACATTATTTTTAATTTTATTTTTGCGTATGGCGAAAATCTGTTTTGTTATTTGATGAATAATAATTGAATTTTTCGGTATCTCAGTTCAAAAAATTATTTTCTTTTATATCATTAGAAAGGAATGGATATGCTGAATAGTACAGGCAAGAAAAAGTTGTATGTTCCTATTTAAGTTATGGACCTACAGAGTATTGTTTTTTTCCCAATTTTTCCAATATTTTTTTTGGCGGCTTTTTATAACGCCGACGAATGAAAATAAAATATCACAGTAGTAGCAACTGTTATCAAGTGACGTATGGTTTCCATAGCCAACTTTTCAATTTCTGGCTTTCATTTTGCTTCCACGGCCTACTCGGTGAATTTCAATAATAATTTTTTTCTGATCTAGTTTCTGGTTATATACCAACTTGTGATATGTCATTAGAAAGGGAATTGAAAGTTGAATAAAGCGAAAAGAAAAAAAAATAGGGTTTCCATTTAAAATAAGAAAGTTGATGTTACTTCCGGTCAGACCGGAAGTTAACTTCGACATGTCAATATGCTCAAATTCTAGCTCTTATGTCATTATATCGACGCTCCAAATTTCACAAACCTACTTCATACAATAACTGAGATATGCCGTAGGCAATACTTCCGTAGCCACCCGGTATACTTGAAAACAAATACATAACTGTAACTCATATTCCGCTGAAATCCGTTTAACTATAAACTCAGACTTAGAAATAGTTTGAATGGATTTGAAATCGGTAATGCCAGATGGCTCATATTCAATACCTGACTTGCAAGATCCTCACTAGAATCGTTAAAAATACTCATGAAAACCCAACACTTCTACATCGCACCAAAAGATAACCACCAATTCGAAAAGAAGTAAACTTTAGAGAATGACAAAATTATATTTCGGCCAGTGCTTCAAGAGCACATGCTATCAACTGACTAAAAAGCAATCCTTTTTGAGAAGATCTGGACATTATGAGCTGAAATGTCTCGAATTTTCACTAGGTTTCCCACTCTGTCGCACTGTATTCAATAGAAACATATGTCATTATTGGTTTACTACGAGTAGAAGAAGGCAATACGACCACGCATTGGTTTACTAAGAGAGAACATCTCCCCCCTGGTTTATTCCTAGTTGGCTACCTGAGAGATGACTCCTTCTGGTGTCGGTCCAGTACGGGTTCATTGGTTAAGCTGCAACCCCTTTCTTATTTATTCCCTTTTGTGAATGAACTGGTTTTCCCGCATCGATCGGCTTTCGGATTGCTTCGAGCCGAATGGTACAATAATAAACCCAAGTGAGTTTCTAAATAATTACAAATTTTTGAAAGAGCTTCATGGAGGCTTGTTGGAAAACCCGGTTTGAATCCAGGCTCCATACCAGTTTTTCACTAAACTCATTGACTGTAGTGCTTTCTATTTTTTTTTTTTTTACCATTTGATTTGGAATGACATACATGTAGTACGAGCGTAGCGAGTACTACTAAATTTCATATACCTACGAGTGGGAAATGGGCCATTTCATGCTCATTGTACACTATACTTTTTCTACGACCATCTGAATCATTAACAAATCTGTAATATTTTTAATAATCCTTCTTATCACAAACTCTCCTGCCGTCATTTTTACATGGTTTAGATAATTTTTTCTTTTTCACCCGTTGAATGATATTTTTTTTTTCTTTTTGTACACGTACCTACCTACGTCGTGATATGAATAACATTCAAAATTTTAAAATTTTGACAACTTGGAAATAAAAAACTTTATGCAGAAATAATCAAACACTAATCGATTTCATAAAATGAATAAAGAAAATGTGGCTGCGTGGATTTGAACCCTCGCTCTCACCATCTAAAGTCCATGTGTCATCTGAATCAACACTCGTCGTTACTAGAGCATATAATAATTTGTTCAAATTAACTTCTATATAGAATGTACCTGTCAACTATTCAAAAATATAGAATCCGATTGTAATCAATCTTTTTATTGAAATTAATCTGGTTTTATGAAAAGAAAATCATACCTTTGTCAGAAGATAGGCATTATCAGAAGCTTCTGATATAAATTTATTAATTTGACCTGTAGACAATATTTTGGATTTCCTTGGTTGATACCCGTCGGACTTTTTCTTGAGAAATGCTTTCAGCTTTTTATAATCGGATTTATCCAAATCTTGATTGATACTTGAATTTCTTCGATATATCGGCAAAATATACCAGAAGGACGCTTTCGGAGAAAGATGATGTGTGCTGCTTAGAGTGCCAATCCATAATAGATTTGAAAGCAGATTCATATTTCTTCTTTGACAATAATTCTGGTAATAAATTTATTGAGATGAGCTTAGTTATTTCGGTAATATTTGGCGGTGTCAATGTTAAAGCATCCTCACTATCGCTAATCATTTTTAATAACTTAATTTTTTGATGTGGAATGTCAAATTATTAGACAGACGTAAACAAACCTGATTCGATATTATTTATGTTCATAAAATTCGTTAATACCTACCTATAATGACAGTCTAGTAGTTCATGAAAGTAGTAGGAAATGAATTATTTCGATACAGCTAGCCCGTGGGAAATGAAAATCGGTGTTACAACGTGGTAGGTTTCTTAATCGAATACGCAATTGAAATGTTCATTTTTCTTAATGGTCGTAGAAAAAAATATTTTCTCAAAAATCCTAAGCCAATGAACGCATTCGCGGCTAAATTTCGGATCCAGCGGCGTGTATCTTACGTTTTGCTACATTATTTATCAGTGATCTCTCCGTAAAGTATTGTGAAATCATCAACCCTGTAGTGAGTTTGAATGATACAAAAATGCAGTTGATACACTGAAATTGATTGATACAGTCGGTTGAGACAATGTGACTGATTATAGGAATAATGGTGACCTTTGTTCAAACCTTATTATGAAAGGTTGTAAATGGAAGTGATATTCTATTTAACTGCTACATATTTCATCGGAAATAGGCGTCTCGATACACATTTTTATATTTACCATCAATTGCATCGACAATAAATATCGTTGCATACTGTCGCATCGGGAACTGAACCAACGACATACTTCGACATACATGCGATTTGTGACTGGTACATTATCGTGAAATGGGAAACTGAGCTCAAGATGTGGTACCATAAATCTCATAAGGTACATATATATAGAGTAAAATAAGCAACAAGGATAATATCTTATGGCAACCAATATCCATCAGCTATCTTGATTCAAATTATATGATGATACACTTATATCGGAAAATGGAGAATATGTAAATGAAAGACTGTAAAATATTCCTACAGAAAAATGTATTTATGCTATGCACTTTGTTGGAGATAATAAATGCACTTCTATAAAAATTGAAAGCTATCGGAACTCAATATAACATTGAAAAAGACGAATAGGGAATATATTAACTTCTTACTGCAATCTGATAGACTGGTATCTATAATTTTTGTGAGAAAAAGTTACAGAAAAGGGCCAGGTGGAATATGTTGTTGGGGTTCCATCTTTGGGGAAAAATAGTTATTTATTATACAAGGGAAAAAAGTATTAGATTTTGGCTCGAGGTTTGAAATACAAGTTTTCGATTTTTCCATTATCTACAACTTTTTCATTGAATATTTTCCGCTAAGAGGTAAGGTTTTACTGCAAATCGCTAAAAACCGTTTTCAATCCCTTAACTGCGTCCACATCTCACCATTTTGAGTGTTTTTCGTGTTGAAATATTTTTTTTTCCTCAAAGGAACCAACAACATTCTCCACCTGGTCCTTGCCGTTACTTTTCTTCCTATTTTAGCGTCTAAAATTCATTTTGGCACCACGGGTATACCCAATCCCTAAAAAAATTAATGTACTGCAGAATAACAGATGCTGTAGAATTATTTCCGAGCTACTTTTCAGTTATTAGGGCCGTTGTGGTCGGCTGGTAGTGCGTTCGCCTCGCATGCGTGTGGTCGTGGGTTCGATCCACCGATTCACCGGTCTCGTGCATGGCATCACACCTTAAGAGGTAAGGGCTGCGTCTTCCCTATCTCACACAAGTCTCTCGAAGACTCCTGAGGGTTGTGCGTAGGGGTGCAATCGGTTGATGGAAATAGCAATTTCAACAAAAAACAACAACAAAGTGGGTTAGATGTCTAATTCTATGACAAACATTAATCTGTTTGTCAGTAATTCTCAACTTATCAATTTGATAATTTTCATTACTAAAAGCTTCCTGAAGTTATTCCGTTTGTTAATTTCACCGATAAACGATATTCCTACCTTCAACTGAATAACGTTTTGTTATATTATAGATAAACGATATTCCTGCCTTCAGGTAAGTAACTCGATATCGTTGATTCACAAACTCGTTCGATCCTAGAAAGCGTCCTTATAGATTGAAAACTGTTGTATTTCCATTTCAGTATGAAAATGACTCTGTTGAATAAATTATTGACATTAATATTTCATATATCATTCCATTGAAGAAAACAGATTGCTGGTTAATCTCCAATACGTATCTGAGAAGTCTCATCACCTACAGTCTGTTTTGCTACAATGCCTACCTGCATTGATATCTGTAATTTTGAGATCATAAAAAATTGCACTCACTGAATAATATAATCTCAAATTTTGATAACATTCAATTAGTGGTTTTACTAGTTTCACCTATTTGCTGTCGTCATGCTTCCATAGCAGCTATTCGTCATAACATGTGAAGAAACACCAATCATGGCAGAGTTATATCCAGAACGTATGATAGAATATGACACCAAAAACTTCTATAGTTTGATAAATTGTGAAAGGCTTTCGCGGCCATAGTCACTTACATGGTGGTTCTTCGGGTTGTAAGGCCGACGTGTGTTCAGATTTGACAGCAACTTAAGAAAGCAGAAACTTGTAAAATAACTCTTGAAAATGCTAACCACTCGTGTTGGCGAAACGTCGAGATCTTCTCTGAACACACGTCGGTTCTATAGTTTGGTTCGTCTTCCGCGTATGCTTCCTCCACAGAACCAATTTACAAAAGATTTTGTTGTAATTTCTGAAAGAAAAAAATGTAACAGACGCAGACGTTTTAAAAGTTCTCAGCTGCTGTAATGTGATACAAGTACAACACAATACAAAAAGTATTCTTATGCAGATTTTTTCTATAAAACACACACAAATTGCTGAAGGATTAATTCCGTAAAATATACTTGGGATCAGTTTATTATGGCAGCGTTACAACACGTCGATGCATGAGCAATGACGATAGTTATTTTCCTAACAAGTGCGGAAAGTGATACTTTACCGCACGCGACTGCCGTTGACCCGAACGACGCGAAGCGGAGTTCGGGCAAGCAGTCAAGGGCGGGAAAGACACTTTACGCATGAATTAGGAACATTATTTTTTCTACGACCGCATAAAGATTCAAAAAACACATTGAAAATATATATTTCATTTCAACATACAAAACATTCCATGAAAATCCACTAATTATTATTAATATTAATGTTGAAAACACAATTTGTTGCATTCTGCAAGTGCGTCAGAATAGCCGGTCCAGAGTAGTTAGTTGGTGGTAATTGGCTGTTAAGAGTAACACTCGTAGATTGCAAAGTGCATGAAGATGACGGAGACGGCATCGGTTGCAAGTTGCCAGTACATGAACGAATTTTATTCGAGATGGCTTTCTTCTGTTCTACGGAGTCCTCCAAATAACTCTCAGCAACAGCAGTTGACTTCCAGCCTCCAAAACGTTTTATGTTGGTTATCCCTTCGCCTGAATCTGCTAGAAACGTTGCCGAGGATCGTCTAAAACTGTGACATGTGTAACGTTCTGGGTTAGGTAGGCCTAAGTAGGTAGCGATCTCTGCCGGCATTTTACCAAATGTGTTTACGCCTACGCACTGAACAGAACATTTGCCTTTTTTGTAATTGATAAAAAATCGACGGTGCGTGGTGGTAGGAGGCCGTAAATTTGCATAATTTCTATAGAGCTTCAAAAAGGTTCCATTATTTCAGATATAACAAAGGATCTTGAGGTATGGTTTTTCAAATCGGAAATTTTCAAAATAATTAGGTTTCCTTTATCTTGAATATCGTCAAGCGTGATTTTCACAAGCTCCGCTCTGCGAAAAGCACCTGCTAAAGCAAAAATGGTACTTACTTCAATCATAAGATATATCTCATCAGGGGCTAGCATAAAGTTGGATATGTCTTCTTTGGTAAAAATCTGCGCTTTATGTGGTCGAAAACCAACATTTTGCTTTTTTAGGAACGATGTCAATTTATGAAACTTGCTTATGTCCAGGTTTTGTTTTATTTTAACTAAACATTTCGCCGTCGAGTGACGCGACCATATGGTATTGGATTTCAGTACCTTACTCAGCTCGAAAAAATACGCCAAAAAACCTCTTCTCTGAAGCTATTCACTCCTTTTTCCTTACACTCGGAAAACTCATGACAAAATAAACTAAGAGCATCATTATTTGTGTATTTTCGATTTTTCATATTATATTCTGAAATGAAGATATTAGTGGAGGAAATTTTTAAACTGACACTCTCTACCATTCCACAAGGAAATTCAGTCCGCAGTTGAAATCAGCCTCACTGTGTTATTTAATTCAAATATTCATACGAGACCCACAGCAATCCGAAGTATAGATATTTTCATTCCTGACATGTTTTATTGTCATGGGAACAACTGACTAATGACTTTTATAAAATTGGAAGGATTTTTCGTTTTCCCTGGAATACTATAAAAACTGATTAGAGTTTCTGTGCGCAATAACAAAGTTTTATTACGAATTAGAAAACAGTAGTCATGGAAGTGATTTGTTAGAGATTCATGTAGTTCCATAGGTGCGAAATAATGAACTGTATAATAATTGTGAATGATTATGAAAGGTTTTGTAGTAATTCTCAGGAAGCACATCATATCGGCTGGACCTTGGTTTCATATCGGGCCATTATAAATATATTTTGTTCACGACTATTGTATAAAATATTCATAATTCATGCGTTTCTTCAAGAATAACGATATCCATTAATCACTAGTGAATAATGAAATCATTATTCACTGCCATCAATATGATAAACATGATAGAAAGTTCGATTTTGTACATATAACGTATAGACAAATACGTTAAAAATACAGCGTGCTATGAAACGTCAAGTCAGATCGAATTTAATTTGAAACGTCAACAATTTGTTGGTTCGACTTGTGTCAGCAGCAAAGTTGGAAAAAGTAAAGAATATGGGTCCAGCTGGGATTTTGAATTTTTTTTTACAGATGCTCTAAAACGCGATAAAATGAATAAAAATAAATTTTGGCGCGGAAACACATTTTTCTATTTTATTTTTGAAAAAATAAATGTGGATACTCACTTTCAAGACAAACAAATTCAATTTGTTGGATGGGTTATTTTACCTATTTTTTCAATGTTAATGAACTGTGTTGTATTGATAACACTTTCTACATATACAGAAGTATCAATTCATTAGCAGAATAAGCTTCGAATAGTATGGAAAAGGTTAAAAAAGCTACTTTTATTATGCAGATATAATTAATTTATAATTTGTTGACAAGTGAATAAATTGTAACTGCGACGTTGCCAATAGAGATTTCTGATAGTTTAAAGACTTGTTCATACCCTCGCGAATTTCTCAATTTTTCTGGGAATAAAATGGCTGTCAGTCATGCCGGACCATTCATTGTTGTCAGCCATTTCATTCGTAGAGAAATTGCGAAATTCGGAGGGTATGAACGAGATTCAGTACCGCAAAAGTTCTAATCGACCAGACTGATCAGCATGGACCAATTAGAACATGCGTAAATTATTATCCAACTTCAACCCAACCTAACCTAACCTCATGTATACAGAATAACCATTCGAATTTGGATTAATATTCCAAATCAGACAAATCCAGTGTACTATCGTTCTGAATAGCCCATGCAAATTGCCCATATGAAGTCTGGTCGATTGGAACTCTTGCTTTTAGACATGGAAAAATTTATAACTTTTCTCTATTTTCAATAAACGCACAACATTCATTGTCGATTCAAAGAAAGACATTGATAATGATTAGTTTTTGTTTGTTAACAGGAATATGCGTTTTTGTTGGTAGCTAGGTATCTGGATTGTTATGAAAAATATTTTAGGGTGTGAATTTTCTTTAGATCAAATTATTTGTGGCGAATTTTTAAATGTCTCACAGGAAATTGCATATAACGGGCGAATAAATAAATATATAGGAAGTTAATGTGTTGAGATGAAAAAAAAAAAGTTTGGAATAGGTGAGGAATGCGCACATTTTCATTACAGGTTCACTTCATATATTCATATCTTCCCCAATCTATAATTTGATTTGCGCGCGCGCGCGGATTTGCGAAATGTCGGCCGAACGCGCGGCTTTTCCTAACTGGTCAACAATTCTGTCAATTCATCTTACACGAACCTATAATATAATTTTAAATGAGAACTATGCCATAAAATAGACCATGCGAGCGAAGCGAGCGCGTTCGGCCGACATTCGGCAAATCCGCGAGCGCGGATTTGCCGAATGTCGGCCGAACGCGCTGGTTTTCCTAACTGGTCAACAATTTTGTAAATTCCACAAACCAATGTTACAATTCGAAATGAGAACTATAAAACAAAATAGACCATATGCGAGCGAAGCGAGCGCGTTTGGCCGACATTTCGCAAATCCGCGCGCGCGGCTTTTCCTAAATAGTCAACAATTCTGTCAATTCCACAAACCTATGTTACAATTTGAAATGAAAACTATAACTCAAAATAAACCATGCAAGCGAAGCGGGTGCGTTCGGCCGACATTTCGCAAATCGTGCGGATTTGACATTCAACAGAGAAACTGTATGTCAAAAGTTATTTTGAATGTTAATGTCAGAAACCTATAATAAACTCGATTGAGAATTCGATAAATTTTTCACTTTCTTGTAGTTTAACTTAAATTTCCATGAATACTTGTTCGTATCCTCGCAAATTTCGCAATTTTTCGGCAAATGAAGTGGCTGCCAGTCATGCCGGACCATTCGTTAATGCTGAACCATGTCGGCAGCCATTTTATTTGCAGAAAAATTGAGAAATTCGCGTGGGTATGAACGAGACTTAACCGTCACTCTTCCGTGTAATAGAATTGGCAACGTGGCATTATTAACTTCGTGTTAAAAGTGTCCTGTCATTTAACATTTGTCAAATAAATTGGTTGTTTATGTACATTGAATAAAAATCTTTTTGCGTATTTTTTTAATTTTTGAAGTTTATTAGGTACTATGAATTACTCCATATGGTTCGATAGAAGTGTTTGAAGTTCAAGACAATGGGTTTGAAATGAAAAATACGTTTTAACTCCGTCTAACGGTTTGTAATTGTGTCTCTCAAAAGTAAGTTCCCACACATGTTTTATCAAGAAAAAAAATAGAAAATGCTCTTTCCGCGCAAAAATTTCGATTGCTCTAGTGTTTTTACGATGTTTTGAAACGTCTGTAAAAATTTTATCAAAATCCCAGCTGGACCCATATTCTTTACCTTTACCGCAAAGTTTATAAGTATCAAAGTAATAAAATGGATACAGAGAGTGAAAATGAAAACATGTCCAGAAATACAAGAAGCGGCAAAAATTGCATCGTTAAACTTATTACCCGAAAGATCAAGAAAACTGTTTTTATCTGCATATGATTCTTTTGTACAATGGAGAATTGCCAAGAAAATCGAGTCTTTCTCAGAATCCGTCTTGTTGGTATATTTCACAAAGTACAAACCATCAACATTATGGACAACCTACTCAATGCTGAGAAGCACAATCAACTTGAATCATGGTATTAACATTGAAAGTTATAGCAAATTGCGAACATTGCTGAAAAGAAAATCTGAAAACTTTTTGCCTAAAAAAGCCAATATGTTTTCTCCAGAAAATATAAATGATTTCCTGACGAAGTCATCTGACGATTAATATTTTACGACAAAGGTAAGAAAAACAATTCTTCATATATTTGTAATTTGACAATAAATATTTGTTCAAGGTGGCAATGATAATGAGAGTCGGGCAAACGAAATGTATAATATGAAACTTGGTGATTTACAAGGTCTTGGATCAGCTTTCTTAGTGAAAGTACCAAATACCAAAACCAAAATTACTCGCAAATTTACAATCACCGATGAATTTTACTGAATTTGCAGAAAGTATATCAGTCTTCGTCCACCTCATGTTATGTCTGATGTATTTTTTTTAACTATCAAAATGGCAAATGTACTTCGCAAAGAGTAGGTATTAACAAGTTTATACAAATGGGAAAACAAATAGCGACATATTTGCAATAACCCGATCCAGATAAATACTCTGGTCACAGTTTCCGAAGATCATCTGCGACTATACTTGTTGATGCGGGCAGGGATATAACAGCATTGAAAAGGCATGGTGGATGGAAATCCACAACGGTAGCAGAAAGCTACATTGATGATTCCATGAAAAATAAAATGGAAACAGCCGAGAAAATATCCAACACGATACAGAATCCATACAAAATGAAACCATATCGATAAGCTCGTTTATGGATAACAAAAACATCAATATTAGTTCAGACTTGATGCCTTCAATCAATTTTGAACATTGTGTTAATACAAATATTACCATTAATATTAACAAATAGTTGAATTTGTTTTCATTTAGTTATAATACAAATTCCATGTTACTCACGAATAGAAATAAAAATTGTGATTATTTTACAAATTATTATTTATGGGTCGTGGACAAAGTATAGTATTCTAGTTGCATATTATGGCTATTATTCACTTGGATGATTTACGACACTCGCCTGCGGCTCGTGCCGTAAACTTCATCCACGTGAATAATAGCCATCATAATATCCTAGTTGAATAATATACTAGTAAATGGAACAATAATATTGGTCCAATATGGGTGAATATTCAAAAAATAATATTGAATCAATAATATTGGTGAAATATAATATTGGATCAATATTGGTAGAATAATTAGTACAATTTAGCCTGAATAGCTTCTGTAAGAACGACGCAGAAACATAATTGAAACAAATAAAAATGCATACTAATTAATTACTAATTAATGGGCCGTGGTGGCCGTCCTGGTAGAACGTTCGCCTTTGGAGCGAAGGGTCGAGGGTTCAAAGCCTCGCATGGTCATCGGTCTCGTGAATGGCATCACACGTTAAAAGGTAAGGGCTGCGTCTTTCCTAGCTCACACAAGTCTCACGAAGACTTCTGAGGGTTGCGCGTAGGGGTGCAATCGGTTGACTGAAATAACAACAACAAATTGTGAACGTTTTTTCATCTTTTCCATAGTGCTTAATTGTTGGTTGGGCAGTGATCACAGAAATATTTCGAAGTCACTTTGAAAATAGAGTGGAGAGATAACAATGAGAATTAAACTGTATTGATGAATAGCGTGAAAGAAAATTTTAAAAAGTTCACAAAATTATTTCAATAAGATATCAATTTTAATAAAGTTTTTGGAATTTGAACATCATGATGGATGCAACGTTCAATCGACAGAGTTCCCTACAAACACTATTTAGAAAACAATTGGCGGTTGTTTCCTCGAATAGGAAGAACAGAGGCCAAATAGATATATGGGAAATTCTTGAGAACATTCGTAATAATTTGTTGTTTCCAGACTGCAAGAAATATGGAAGCATTGTGCTATAAATTTGGATGCGGTTTATTCCCAGCCAAACTATTGATTCTGTGTTGAAAATCTGATACAAATTGCTCCATAAATTTCGAAACGAAAACCACCTACATAACAGGCATGTGAGGGATGGCAAATTGATACTGCTCTTTCATAGAGTGCCTTATTTATCGTGATTAGATTTCTGTTAAAGTGACACTTGAATTATTCGAGATATGGATAGTATGTCCAACAAAAAATATTTTTAATAAAGTCTTATTTTCAGTACATTCATGACGAACTCATGGCGGTGGTGTAGGTATGTATATTAAAAACAAATACAAATTCGAAGTTGTCCTATGCGAGCAAAAAGATCATATAGAACAACTGTGGGTCAAAATATCTCTTTCTAATGATTATTCGGTTGTTATCGGTACTATCTATAGACCTCCAAAATCAACTCTTAGCAATTTTTTCAATGAAATCGAAAATATATTTTCTAATTTATTTTCGTCAAATAGTAATTTAATATGCATGGGTGACTTCAATATAAATATGTACAATTCTATTATGGAATCATTCAATTTTATTCAGTTGATAAATGAACCCACACGCTATAACTCTCTTTTAGACCTCATTATCACTGATTTCGAATTAGAAGACTGTACACCTGTAGTAAATGATGACTTGTTAGCAGATCATTGTCTTGTTGCATGTAAATTCAAACTGAACATTACAAATCTAAAAGTCAAGAATAGAATAACATATCGTCCACTTAATAAAATTGATGTGCTTCAGTTTCAACGAGATCTTGTTTCAATGCCTTGGCATATTATTTTCACAATTGCAGATATTGATTTAAAAATTAAATTTCTCACAGATAATATTACAAACTTATTAGACTATCATGCCCCAAAAAAATGTTGTCTCGTGAACGAAAAAAAGTACTCACCATGGATAACTGAAAATATCAGGCTCATGCAAAAACTGAGAGATAAAGCATTAAAAAGATTCAAACATTCTAATCTATCCGAACATTGGACTTATTATAAACAACTCAGAAATTTTACAACCAATGCGATAAATGCAGAGAAAAAATCTTATTTAAACTTCAAATTAAGAAACTCTAATATTAAGGAACAGTGGAAAGAACTGAAAAAACTCAACGTATCAAGAACTAAAAAAAGAGTGATCCCTGAAACATTACGAAACGTAAACAGTATTAACACATTTTTCATTGAAACTTCTGAAAGTGATAGACCTGTTGATGATCAACTTATTCAATTTTATAGCAATAATTTGAAACAAGGTATCAATAAATCATTTAGTTTTCAGCCAGTTTCGGAAGAAATTATCTATCAGACAATAAAAAACATAAACTCTAAAGCATATGGAAATGATAATATTAACATATCAATAATAAATATGTGTTGCCCATTCCTAGTTCCTGTCATCACACACATAATAAATGAATGTCTTGATAAAAACTATTTTCCCTCTGAATGGAAGGTTGCCAAAGTAATTCCCTTACCGAAAATTACCCAACCAACATGTTTCAATGACTTACAATCAATTAGTGTTTTACCTACCTTTTCTAAAATAATCGAGAAAATAATGGCATCACAAATTAGAGAATATATTGATAACCAGAATATTTTGCCAATAAAACAGTCTGGATTCCGAAGTGGTTATAACTGCAATACCGCACTTGCTGACGTCACCGATGACATCATACATGCTCTAGATGAAGATAAAGTACTTTTATTGATTCTGCTAGATTATTCCAAGGCATTTGATTTAATAAATCATAAAATCCTTTTGTCCATGTTGAAATTTTTTGGATTCAGTGTGACAGCCTGCTCGTTGCTATCCTCGTATCTAGAAGACAGGCTGCAGTTTGTACAAATTGAAGATGCAAAATCATCAACTTTAAGGGTACATTCTGGAGTACTCCAAGGAAGCATTTTAGGACCTTTATTATTCACCTTATACACCTCAAACTTCATCAATTGCTTAAAAAAATGTAACTATCACTTCTATGCTGATGACACACAATTATACTACCACTTCGATATTTCTGAAATTGAACAAGCTGAAATATTCATTAATAATGACCTCTCATCACTTTATCAACTATCAATCAAACATTCCCTCAAACTAAATCCCACAAAATGCTCTGCTTTAATATTCTGCAAAGAAAATCAACAACAAGATCTTAATGATAATATATCTCTTAAAATCGGTGAAACATTAATCCCATTCAAAACCCAATGTAAAAACTTGGGACTTATAATAGATACCAAATTGCGCTTTATACCTCATATAACTAATAAATTGAAAGCAGCGTATGCTTCTTTGAAATTAATATATCCTCAACGACATTTTTTATCAACAGAAGTTAAAAACTGCTATGCGATAGCTTGGTTCTTTCTCATTTCAACCACTGTGATATAGTTTACGGTCCCTGTCTACGTGATATAGAATCACGTCGCATTAAAAAAGTACAGAACTCATGTATTCGTCTAATTTGTGGAATAAGGAGTCGACAACATATATCACATACATTAACAGAACTAAGATGTTCAATAGAAGATATCTCCATTTAGCATGCATGTGCCTTAATTTATTTAAAACTAAAACCCCACCGTATCTTTATGACAAACTATCATTCAGAGCTGATGTGCATAATATAAATATACAACGACAAACGCTGTTAACCATACCCAAGCACTCCAAGGCATTGTTTAAAAAGAGCTTCACCTATACTTCAGCCGTTTGCATTAATAATATCTTTAAAATAAATAGAACATATTTTGATATGAGTAGTATGTCATTCAAGAGGAAGTTTAAAGGATATTTGCTGAGCATTCAGTGATATACATTTGATTCATTTTACTTCTCTTTCTTCTTTTCTCTCTCTCTCTCTCTTTCACACATACACTCATTCTCCCTTACGCTGTCTCTCTCTTTTCTGTATAAGCGCATACATTTTGTAATACTTAAGTCTCTGATTTTTTTTTCTCATTCTCTAGTTTAGTTAGTTTTAGTGGTGTCGGTGGAAGAACAGATTCGGCCTTGGCCGGAAACTGAACCGAACTACCATTTACCTCATTCATCATGAAATTGCTACATGAAAATTTTTATATTAATTGTGATTGATGGGTAATAAAAATATTATTATTATTATTATTATTATTATGTCATTCTTGAATTTAAAATGAAATGAAAGGTTCGGTTGCACCAAGGTAGCAATGATTCAGTTTACACTATAAGAAAACGTACTTGCATGACACATACAAGATAGCAAAATACAATACTCAAGAAAAACTGGAGAAAGAGATTGCAGTTTTATGACAATATTTTTTCGTGAGCTATAAATTGATGTGGAAAGAAGTATAAAACATTTTGACGGTTCTTTCAAACAAATCATAGCCTCTGGCCATACCCTTACTGGATCACCCAGTACAACTTGTTTCATAATAAAAAATTTCGGAACTTTGTTGAATCTGTTTTTATTCATCAGTATGAATTAATAAACTAGCAGACAAGCTAATGTCTTTCCTTACTATGATTATAACAAATCCAAGTTATGCATAACATAATGTAGAATTGGAACGTTCTGAAAATTAAAAATAAAAGATAATGAAGAAATGTAATAGAAATATGTAAATTTTTAATATTTTTAATGAAACAAAACTGTTGTTCAGTTTTTTTGGGAAAATTCTCCTGATTCTATTATACATAAAATGTCAAAATATTCTAGAAATGTTGGGTCAAAATCCACATTCTACATACCAACAAGTAAAGTACATAAATCAATACTATTCACATAACTCACAACAGTAATAATAGTATAATTCCGGCACACGAAGTAACACGCCCACATACAACTACTAACTCAAATGCTGGAATTGGAATGAGGCCAGTTTTGCGAAAATGTTGATGATCAGTGCAACGGTTACTACCGATTGATCCCGAACTGGTCGCATTTCAACAAGTAGGTGAACAGTTTCATTATCGTAGGAACACCTAGCTCTACTGCAAATAAACTGTTGTATTATGCCTGTAACACGAGTCTATGTTGTTATGATATACTTTTCAGAAACACGAATTAGATAAATATGAATATACACTTTTCCAGCGCTAGTAAAATGTCGACCTGACATTATACAAAGTGAATTATCTAATGTTCAAAGCACTTGCTGTATGTAAACAATATTATAGCTACAAGTTCATGTGTTCAGAATGCTCATTTTTTAGAGGCAAAATGTTTTTTTTTTTCAAAGTAGGTATTACTTTTCTTACCACAATCGAAAAAAAGTCAGGAAAACGTTTCACTTGGACCATTTTTTCCGTGAAACTATAATTTATTATTTCTTTTGACGAATTGAATTTCACAACTAGCCTCAGTATTAGAAATTCATTTCTAGAAGTTTACCTTCAGCATTTGACCATCGGCGTATGTCTTCGTGATTATACGGGATGTGATAACGGTGTTCCGTTTCTGATTAAGCCGATTTCGAGCGTTAAATTCTGTAGGGACTGGAGCCCAACTTAATGAACGAGTGAGATTTTGTGTTTATCAGTGTTCAAACAATCTTGTAATTGTGTTCATCCTTGGATCCGCTTTATGTTTTTGCAAGCGTTACATTAAGTCGTTGATTTTACTCGTATGATCTTCACAGTATTCAGGATGTAGCGCCATATTTGTTTTGTGAAGATTTATTTCATTTCCACATACGTACTTTTTGTTGTCAAGAGAAAAATTTCACGTTTGGTTTATGACTTGAATTATGTAAATGGTGAATGGCATATCAAAGACCTTAAAACCTACTTCGGATTATATTCTGATGTATCAGTAGGTTAACGTTGGGTGGTATGATTAAAAAGAGTATTTGCTTGTACTTTAAGTTAATGCTCCATGTTGTAGTTTTCACTTCACTAAATCAAAGCATTTACTACACATAATTCTTGAAGTGACACTTAAGTAAGTACTAGTAGCAATTACTCTATACTTTGCTTTATTTACTTCGATATATAGAAGTTAATACTGCAGTAATTACTAAGGTTGTCAAGTATTTCCTCCATTTGGGAGTGTTTGGTGTAGTTTTTAAGAAGCTACTCATAGACTAACTTCTTATCTTCAATTGAAAAGGTGTTATGGCTTTTTTTATTAATTATGGTGGAAAAATGAGGGAAATGTGTGACCGTAGAACCATACTATTTCTTAAAAAAATTTGTTTATTGCTGAAAAACGCATTTGTTGATTAACAATTATTTTCTCCCACTTCTAATTAACATTAAGGAACCATTTTTTCAAATCATTATTTATCTTTCTTTTTGATAAAAAAATTGTTTCATTTAAATTTTTCATTGTTTATGTAATAAACAATTTGTTATAAACAAATAAATTTTCATCTTTTATTTTTTTCTTATTTCACTTATTGTCACAAAAACAGACATGATTTAGTTTTTTTTATTTTTTTTACTATTTTTTTTTTATTTTTAAATATTCGTTGTCCGTAATTCCGTAAAAATAAAAAAAAAATAGTAAAAAAATAAAAAAAAACTAAATCATGTCTGTTTTTGTGACAAGTAAAATAAGAAAAAAAAAATAGGTAAAAATGTATTTGTTTATAACAAATTGTTTATTACATAAACAATGAAAAATTCAAATAAAACAATTTTTTATATATAAAAGAAAAATAAATAATGATTTTGAAAAAATGGTTCCTTAATGTTAATTAGAAGTGGGAGAAAATAATTGTTAATCAACAAATGCGTTTTTCAGCAATAAACAATTTTTTTTTAGAAACTTTAAAAAAAATCATAATTATCATCAAAGATTACGTTATCAAAGAAAAGAAAGATTTAATTATCTCATAAACAACGCATTTGTTTATAACAATTTTTTAAACAATAGGAGATAAAAATGATAAAAAATCATTTTTAAGTAGATTCTGATCATAAGAAAACGGATCAATAATAATATTATGAAAAAAAAAAAAATTCAGTGTTCAATAAAGCTCTATAATTTTTCACCTTAGTAAATTGTTAATAACAAAATGAAAATCAACAATTTTTCAATTTTTCCAACGAGAATCTATTCTAAGACCTTTGAAAAATACCTCCACGAAAAGAAAAAATTCTTAGGTCAATAGTCTAACATCGCTCTTGCAATGTTAATGTTCGTGCTACAAAAAATTGTTAATTAATTAATGGAAAACTTATTGAAAAATCGCGATAAAAATATTTTGACCGCGGATTATTGTTCATTGATCTGTCCTGTAGACACCTGCATTTTTTCAATTTTTATATTCAATACGTTTAAATAATATTTATTCATTAAAGGTCCGAAGGAAGCGTGGCTTGCGCAAGCCGGAGTACCCATTTTCGGGCGTATTTTCAACCCTCTGGGAAAATAATAAATATTAGTCCTACAATTTCGGGAGTCAGAACTTTTTTTAGGAAATTTTCTCCTATTTTTGAAACTTTTTTCAAATTTAAAAAATCTTTATTAGTTTATGAGATATTTGCAAAAAACTAAACCCCCCCCTATTTTTTTAGTTAATTGTTAATAACTTTTGTAATTTTTGTTTGCGGAACTTCATTGTTTTTCAAAAACTATCTAGATGCCATTCCGAATCGAATGACACCTCAATCATAATTTTCGGAGACTGCTGAAAACAGTTGACCACCAAGGCACTTGTTGACTAGACTATATCATAGCGATTGAGATTCAATAGTATGGAAGGGAGAAGGAGACCGATGCGCGAAAGACAGTCAAGATGGGCCATGCTAAAGGTGTACAAGTCTTTCAATAAAAGTAGATTTTGGTTCATCATCAGAACATTGCTTGAAGCTGATGCATCAGAATCTTAACAGAAAATCCGATTATTCCTGTAGGATTGTGTTACTAATTAGGATAATTTGTGTTCGAAATGCTCCAATGGAACCTACAGGCAAATTTCCATTAGAGTAATCCAATCATTATATTGGTTCTGCGAGTGACTATAATTGATATGCAGAAGCATATAGACGTCTTCGCTTGAATTATCGAATTTCACATATTCTGTACTTTACTAATTCAGATGATAGTAAGTTTACAAGAAAACTCATGAAGCTATTAATCAGTTTTGTGTGTTGAAATCAAAATATATCTAAATATTTTTACGTATTCGAGTGGAAAGAGATGATTCGCGATTTGAGCATGATATGCTTCAATGAGGATTTACTGTGATATAACACGAGGTGGCAGCACTAGCGAAACGTCTAATCATCTGTCAAAATACATGAGCTTCTTGTAGCTTACGATTACATTTTCATTCAATTGAGTCGGATACAGGAAAAAGGATCCGAATACCGAATACGGATACTTTTAATGTATCCGGATACTTTTTAAAAAATTACGGATACTTTCACCTAAAAATGTACTCGGATACTTTTTTCGGATACTTTTACGGATACAAGTAAAAATACTGGCATGAATATCAAAAACAAAAAGTGATAACAGTACCAATACCTCAAAGTGTTCATCACTTAAATTTTTTCTCTTTGACGTATCAATCATAGTTGCAAAAGAGAAAAGTATTTCTACTGGTGCTGACGAAGGTAAGCATGTATTATACTTGAGTGATACTTTTTTTAATATTGGGTATTCATGTAATACTTGTAAATTCGTTCTTTTATCTTCCAGATATCTTAATAATTCCAGCTGAATTTTTGTAGTTTTATTGTTACTTTCACTGGTATCCTCAGTACCCTGTTCGTTGATAGTACTATTACTGTCTACTTCTTGGTTATCTTGGGTATCCGTGAAATCAAAAAATCGTCCACATTTTGGTCTCCGCTCTCATCTGATTCATATTCCATCTGTTTTTTGCAACATTTATTATACATTGTTTAATATCTTCCAAAGATTTTTTTGGATTTTTCACAATATTATACCACTTTAGTTTAAATTTGGGAAGCAGAACTGCTGCTATAATTGGATCTTCCCATTCCAAATTCAAAATTTTATCAAAACGAGTATTTAAACTTTTTATGCATATTTTTGCTAAATGTTCTCCTCCATATTTCAATTTATTTTGGGTTTGGGCAATGAGTTTTTCATATTTGTTAATTAAAGAAATTAGACTGGGCAACAAGTATCCAAAAGATACATTGTCTTCACCTTGTAACAAATCTAACATTAAAGCCAAAGGTTTCATAACTAAGCAGTATTCTTCCAGATACAATAGTTCAGTTTCCTTAAAAGGTTCTAAAGATAAACTTTGTAGCAGAATTGGAAGTTTCTCTTTTACTTGCAAAATCTGCGCAACTGCATCATAAACGGAGTTCCATATGGGGAACTCAGTGTATGCCCTAAATTTTTAATTAAAATTTCATTGCTTTTTGTTTTATTGGATTTTTTCCATAACTGAGCACATTTACTAAATGCGTTATTTTCTCTTGTACGTATTGCTGGAATTGATCTAACAGTATTTTTACAATCAGTGGTGGCTGTTAAGTTCAAAGTATGTGTGGCACATCGCAAGTGTTTCGGTAGTTCTATATCGTCTTCCGACTCTTCGTTGTTTTTTTCTTCATCAATATCTAAATGTAAAATTTGAAATTCATCTTCTTCTTCGTCAATTGGTATCTTGTACCGCCTTACCTCACCCCGATTTCGAGGATGCTGAACTTCGAGTTTGGGTGTTCCAACCCCGTAAATGGAGGAAAACAAGCCCCAATTGGGGTCTACTGCACATTTTTGATATATGAGGCACTCTAATAACTCATTTTTCGAGGTTGCAAAGTGCTAAAATTGTATTTCACCGTTTTCGATGATGCCCGACAAGATACGCCTGCATAAAATGGGGCTGTTTGGCCTGGTTCTCACTCATCGAATAATTTAAAAGTATCCGAAGATCGAAAAAAGTATTCGGTATTCGGATACTTACAAATGGACCCCGCACTAATCTTATGGAAAACCGGTTTCGGTGAAAATCGCTGAAATTTCAATATGATGTAGCCCATGCCATACTGAACAAAAGTTACCATTGCGCCAACTCTCTGAATGCCCGCGTTTGGATTCTACAGGGGGTCAAAGTTCGATATTTTGACGATTTTTCAAAAAATCCGGAATTTCATTTTCATTGTATCGATCTGAATTTTTATAATGAAATAGTCCACAATATGTGCATCAAAAAGTTCAAATGACAAAAGTTTCTAGAATCAAAACTGGCGGGTATACAGAGGGTTGAACTTTGTTTTTGGTAATTTTTATCGAACTTTTTTTGAGAAAATATTCGTTTTCCTGCAGATCCATGTGCAATTGATGATACTTACAGTACATAAGAGGGCGATCATATTTTGCATTTGAACTAACCATCCAACTTTAAATATTTGAAAGATACGGGGCGATCAAAAATATATTTTCAATTTCGGAAAAATGTATCCCTTTGTATAGTCAGCTTTCACCAATATATTTAGCTGATGTTTTGAAAGTATGTAGCTAACATACATACAAATGTGTCACCGTCTGTGCTCATTAATCTGAATCCAAATAAAGTTGCGGCGATGGTCCAAAAAATATGGAGAAGGGATGTTTCGGAATAATTTTGAAATGATTTCTAAAATCGTCCGTGAATTTTTTTTATTTTCTGATATAATGTAGATGAGTCATTCTTGATCAAAAAGTTCTACAGTGCCTACCACGCGAATGCCACGGTTTGAGTTATACAGGGTTTTGAAGTATAGTATTTCCTTGATTTCTCGAATAATCAATAATTTCTTTGTAACGGAAAATAACATTGTTTCCTAGACAAACTTCGAAACATTTCAATGACCAAATTATCTGAAATGAGAATTTATGAATATACAAAGGTTGGTCCAAAAAAAAAATTTTTATTCAAAAATATAAGTATCCGTTTACTATTCATATTTTTTATATATTCAGAAACTCTATTAGGACCAGGACCACTTTGTCTCCATCCGATGTTTTAGGAAAATCCAGTATGAAAACAATATATTCTCGAGAAAGATCGTGTGCGGAAAAACAAGTAGAGAGAAATGAGATGATTTGGTTTATATTCAGGTCTTCGCAACTGCCATTGTCTTCAAAAAATTGTGACCGCAACTGACAGATATATGAAATATGAATTAAAGTAAGTACATAACATGAATTCAGCACGATTCCAAGCATATGGGCTGATTCAGAGAAAACAGAAATGATGATAGTACCACAACAGCTACTGAACTGAGTCGAATCAATTCAGCAAGTACATTTTTTCCATGAAGACAGCCTTTCGGACGATTCATATTTCGTTTTCCGAAACGAGTTATACCGGTTTCGGGGTTTTGCCCCTCATCAGTGTAGGGTAGGTCTTATATAGATATCACTGAATAGAGCATGCGACATTCTTAAATAATTGGAAAAATCTTCCATTACAATGATTGAATCTGCAGTTAATTCAATTGCAATGAAGAATGAGGATGCAAGTGATTTCTATCGCAATAAAGAATTAGACTTCAGACGAAATGTCATGCATCCAAATTGACCACCTACATACCGGTCTTGGGTTTTTTGAGGTGTTATTCAAATAAATTGTGAGGAGTTTATTCACCGGCATGACTGTCATCGTTTCACTACCCAACTATTTCAAGCGCACCATCAGGAACCATTTGTTGTGGTCTATTTGCCGCGTCCATTACTGAGTTTAGTAGGGAACTTGAGGGGTATCGACTGTTGGGGTCATGTCGAGCATGACCAAGATACCATAGAACACTGGCAACATGCGCACATGTTCCTAAAGTTCTGGCGCCGGTTTTACAAGTACAAAAATATCCTAATATGGGCTCGTTTGGTTCATCAGGTTCTTCTCCATCATTATATTTGATCCACAGTTGATATTTTGTGGCATTTCTGAACCTCGAAAAAACCCTGACTCTCATGAATCCAGGTTCCTCTTCGAAAATATCGACCTGAAACTCTTCATTTTCTTCCCTTTGCAATTTATCCTGTATATACGAAGGTGAAAGTTTAACTTGGTATATACCTACGGTCAAATCTCTTAGATATTCTATCGTAAGGCGAGGAAAGTTTGGAATCAGGTTTCCATTCATACGGACCCATTGACCATTTCTCAGATGAAGATTGTCCACTTCCACTCGAGCCTGGACGACATTTACCTCCTGTGATTTTCGTAACAATTCTTGTGCCAGCTGAGCATTGGCACCTCTCATTGAGACTGGGGGGGGGTGGAAGCTGTTGATGAGTGCACCAGCGATTTGATATAGATCGCTAAGATTGTGTACGTGTGGCATTTCGATAGTTTTATCAAAAAACTTAAACATGCTTTTCAAATGTCCATTTCTTGCTTCAACTATCCATCTAGTCTTCGTCACTAATCGAGATTTATTTGCTTCCTCAGTGGAAAGCTGTTGTTGCCCTCGTGGAACAATCGCGGGCATTTCATATTGTATGCCAAGATTATTCAGTAAGGGTATGGCATCTCGATAACCCCGATCCACAACAAAAATGTCACCTTCATCAAACCATCCCCTCATGTCTTCTAAGTTTCTTTCAAACTGATTCTCCAAAATTCTTGCGTCATTGTTGCGAGCGTCTGAGAAATAAGGTCCTTGAATACTCAGTATATATCCATCCGGGGCCACAATCAAAACTGGTTTCACCAGATGATGTCCCTTGTACCGGCAGAAAGATTGGCGCAATATCCTGAAATTACAACTTTTATTTATGGCGGCGTATGATCCGTCGATGTAAACGATGGCCTTCGGGTTGTCTGGGGTCGGGTTATATAAAATATTGGAAAACTCACTCACATGCCTTCTAATATACACATTCCTATCGATGGCTGCAAAGCCGATATTCGATGGAATCAGCCCATATGCTTGGAATCGTGCTGAATTCATGTTATGTACTTACTTTAATTCATATTTCATATATCTGTCAGTTGCGGTCACAATTTTTTGAAGACAATGGCAGTTGCGAAGACCTGAATATAAACCAAATCATCTCATTTCTCTCTACTTGTTTTTCCGCACACGATCTTTCTCGAGAATATATTGTTTTCATACTGGATTTTCCTAAAACATCGGGTGGAGACAAAGTGGTCCTGGTCCTAATAGAGTTTCTGAATAAAAAAAAAATATGAATAGTGAACGGATACTTATATTTTTGAAAAAAAATTTTTTTTTTGGACCAACCTTTGTATATTCATAAATTCTCATTTCAGATAATTTGGTCATTGAAATGTTTCGAAGTTTGTCTAGGAAACAATGTTATTTTCCGTTACAAAGAAATTATTGATTATTCGAGAAATCAAGGAAATACTATACTTCAAACCCCTGTATAACTCAAACCGTGGCATTCGCGTGGTAGGCACTGTAGAACTTTTTGATCAAGAATGACTCATCTACATTATATCAGAAAATAAAAAAAATTCACGGACGATTTTAGAAATCATTTCAAAATTATTCCGAAACATCCCTTCTCCATATTTTTTGGACCATCGCCGCAACTTTATTTGGATTCAGATTAATGAGCACAGACGGTGACACATTTGTATGTATGTTAGCTACATACTTTCAAAACATCAGCTAAATATATTGGTGAAAGCTGACTATACAAAGGGATACATTTTTCCGAAATTGAAAATATATTTTTGATCGCCCCGTATCTTTCAAATATTTAAAGTTGGATGGTTAGTTCAAATGCAAAATATGATCGCCCTCTTATGTACTGTAAGTATCATCAATTGCACATGGATCTGCAGGAAAACGAATATTTTCTCAAAAAAAGTTCGATAAAAATTACCAAAAACAAAGTGCAACCCTATGTATACCCGCCAGTTTTGATTCTAGAAACTTTTGTCATTTGAACTTTTTGATGCACATATTGTGGACTATTTCATTATAAAAATTCAGATCGATACAATGAAAATGAAATTCCGGATTTTTTGAAAAATCGTCAAAATATCGAACTTTGACCCCCTGTAGAATCCAAACGCGGGCATTCAGAGAGTTGGCGCAATGGTAACTTTTGTTCAGGATGGCATGGGCTACATCATATTGAAATTTCAGCGATTTTCACCGAAACCGGTTTTCCATAAGATTAGTGCGGGGTCCTTTGGCGACGGATACGGATACTGAATACAAAATTCGAAAAATATCCGAATACAGCTTTCGAATACACATAAAGTATCCGGATACTGTATCCGAATACATTAACAGAGGAATATTCTTTCATAAAATGCCACAGTGTTGTGCAGTGCCTACGTGTGTAAATAAAACAGGAGGGCATAAGTTTCCCCTAAGAAATAAACCTCGATTGGAACAGTGGTTTGTAGGCATTCGGAGATCCAAGTTTACTCCAACGAAGACTAGCCTTTTCTGTAAAATCTACTTCACGGCAGATGATTAAGAGTTACCGAAGGAATCAGTATTAGAAAAACATAAATAGTTATTTATTATACAAGGGAAAAAAGTACTAGATTTTAGCTCGAGGATGTCTCCCGACGCGAAGCGGAGGGAGACAAAAAACCAAGAGCTAAAATCTAATATTTTTCCCGTGTATAATACACTATTTTTTTCTGTGGCGGGAAAAACGACGATTCAATAGTGAGAAAAACATATTATCATAATATATTGAAGTCAGAATATTATCGATATGAAATTTGAATTTTTAAACTAGTAAGCTGTTGTACGTATAGCGACAATTAGACCAGCGTTGCTAAGGAAAACTTCAAATTAATCAAACATCTGTCAGTTTAATTCTGTGATTTGATTTGAAAATTGCGAACTCAGTAATTGTTTAATAGTTATTTTGAATAATATAAAGTTGAAAAATGTCTGATTCCGAGTTTTCTCTGACTCCACCGGAGTTGGTAGAAGCAGCGAAAGTAGCGTCACGAAAATTATTGCCAGCTAAATCGCGGAAAATTTACGAAACCGCGTATTCAAGATTTATGGAATGGAAGATGAGAAAGACATGCAGTTCTTTCTCGGAGACGGTGCTATTGGCTTATTTTTCGGAACTGGCACAACAACAAAAGCCATCAATAGTGTGGTCGAATTATTCAATGATTAAAAGCATGTTACGATCCAATAATAATGTAGACATTTCAAAATATTTCAAGCTGATTACATTTCTGAGACAAAATGGGAATGGTTACACGCCCAAGAAAGCTGCGGTTTTTACGAGTACACAAATTAGTGATTTTTAAGTTTATTTAATGGCCAAGGTTGTTGTTGTATTTGGGGTTGCAGGAGCTTGTAGAATTTGTGAAATCAGCCAGGTAACATTAGATGATATCGAAGATTCGGGAAAGTTATTAGTTGTGAAACTGAAGCAAACAAAGAACGATGTAAACAGAAGATTTGTAGTAACTGAAGAATATATTAAATTTTACCGAATGTACATAGCCCTTCGTCCAGCAGCAGCAAAGGATCGCCGCCTGTTTTATGCATATCGCAATGGAAAGTGTATCAATCAGGTTGTGGGTAAAAATCAGTTTTATAAGGTACCTGAAACAGTAGCTAATTTTCGTCAACTTGAAAATGCTGGCTCATATACAGGTCATTCATTTCGAAGATCGTCTGCTACACTTTTAGTTGAATCTGAGTGAGATTTGATGACACTAAAGAAACATGGCGGATGGAAGTCATCAACGGTCGCTGAGGGCTATATTGATGAATCGGTGGCACACAGGACAGAAATTGCTAATAAAGTGATCAGAACGTATGTCAGTGTTGAAATAACACCCGATTTGCGACCAGGTACATCAACGGCAGTTGTGTCGATGTCAGAAAAAAATATTTCAGCAAAAGAAAATCCGACTGTTATACCGAATAGTTCAAGGAACATGTCATTCATGCAATGCACATTCAATAATTGTACTTTTAATATAAAGGAAATGTAACTTATGTTCAATAAAATATTCTAAACTTAAGTATCTTCCTTTATTAATGTGTGAATATGTCCGGGAAAAAAAGTACTCACTTTTTTCCCGAGAAAAAAAATAATTTCATGAAAAGTTATATTTTGTTACCTGGCAACAGAGATAAAATGTCAAATTTTTTTCCCGTCACAGAAATTTTTTTTTTTATGATGATAGATAGTTTATTCAGCCACATTACAGAACAGTAAATCCATTTGTGGTAGGTCCAGGACATAGCATAATACATTAAAAAAATTTGTTCAAAACAATACAATACTACAATACTGCAGTTTATAATTTAAAATTTTAAAGTTAAAAAAATATATATATAATTTTAAATTAGGTAAAGAGTGCTCCTCAATGGCTTGTGTTGCAGTGATATATATACACATATATATTATGACTTATCTGTAGTTTCCCATGAACTCACACCAGCCTCCAAATACTCCCCCTCCGAGTAGAAGCACTGCGACAGCAAATATCTTCGAATTAGTATCTTGAACTTATGAGTGGGTAATTCCCTAATGTACACTGGCAATTTATTATATAACTTTACGTCTAAGGTATTGCGTTCAGAAGTCAATAAACGATGTCTAGTAGGTCGAATCAAATTACAATTCCTTGTGCTATAATTGTGAAATGAATTTCTACTTTGAAGTTTTTCTTTATTTCTATGAATATCCAACAAACAATTGAGAATGTAAATACATGGTAGGGTGAGTATTTCTAGGTTTTCAAATATGGGGCGGCAGCTGTCTCTAAAATTGGCTTTAGATATTATTCTTAAAGCTCGTTTCTGGAGTCTGAAGATTCTCACAGAGTCTACAGCGTTTCCCCATAGAGTTATACCGTAATTAATGTGGGAGTGAAATAAGCCAAAGTAGGCTGTTTTCAAAACTGTAAGGTTAGCAAATCTGCTGAGTTTCCGCAAAATGAAGAGAGTTGAGTTCAACCTTTTACTCAGGTGCTCAATATGAGCTGACCATTTTAATTTGTCATCCATAACAATTCCAAGTAATTTAACTTCTGAGCTGTTGGCAATCGTATTGTTGGTTGAGAAAACAATATTTTGAGTTTTGTTTTTATTGAGTTTCAAGCAATTAGAAACGAACCATGTTTCGGCTTTTCTTGAAAAATCCTGTGAAGTTTCTTCCAAGTAATCTAGTTTCTTATCAGATGCATAAAGGGAGCAATCATCTGCATAACAAATGCATTTGGTTGGACACATGTAATGAAATATGTCATTTATATAGACGATGAATAAAAGTGGACCAAGGATAGAACCTTGAGGTACCCCATAATGAATGTTCTCGATTTCAGAATAGCTGTTGTCTATAAGTCTGTATCATGATGAAGTTTAGACTCCATCACAACATGATAGGTTACAATTGATTTTCAGATTGGGTTTGAAGTTGTTGTTTCTGTCATAGTCGTTTGTCCTGAAATATAAAATAATCAGTGATAATTACCTATAACTACTTACAAAAATGTAAAATAATAGTTAAAGAATCCAAAGCAAATTGTGAAAACAGATATGTGCAGCATGAGTCACCTACACTACATATTATACACTACGGATGTAATCGAAAATTGTTGTGCGATGAGGAACTCAATCGTTCGAATTCCTGCATGGAAATATTTCAAATAGGTTTCCTCAATAATTGAATCTGCGATTGCTAGGAAGGAGGGCAGGATATTTATGCGACTGTAGGAAATCGGAGTATCCCTCAATCCTCCATCTGAGTACTCGTAATTTTTCAGCATCATCGAAAAAAGCCGATACTATCTTCAATACTTTGAAAACGGGGTTGGTCTGTTTCAATGCTGTAATTTCTTGAAAAATGCTGCGGATAAAAGGTAATAAATTGAATGAAGTTGTTATTTTTTAGAATAGAATAAAAATTAGAAATGACATAAAAAAGCTTCCAGGAACTGCAATCTATCGTTCAAAGCTTGTTTGACGTGATATTGTAAATCAGTAATTCGGTAAGCTCTCGCGTTTCCCGTGAAAACTGAAACTGAACTAATTTCGTACCGCCTCGCTGCCGCCGCCGACTCAATCATCGTCAATTTGGTATCGCCCTAATCACATTACACCTTGATATCCCATTATCATTATTTCGACACCTATATTGTTTTATTCGGTCTCTTCCTGGGAGAGAACTACGGGAACTACGCTCTGATACAGTCGAATGTTTTAGTTTTCTTACCACAAGTTGAAGATTATTATGAATACTACTAGCACAAGTGTTCAAAATCAGAACATGTTTCAATATAGAAATGGTCTGATAGACATACTGGTGCTTATAATTTTCGTGAAAAGAAGAAGGTAACAGGCAAGTTCCAGGTGAAAAATGTTGTTTAGGTTACAACTTTTCGGAAAAAAATATTTAAACAAGAAAACAGTCAAAATAGGCCAATAAACGTAGCAATTTTTCTCATAAAAGTTCAATTTCAATTGCTCCGCCGATTTCTTTTCTGCAATTCGGTCGTCACGGAGGGTTCAATAATTAGCAATATAGTTATCACCCCCAGGGGGCGCAAACCCCCCAAAATCGTAAAAACTTTTTTCTGAAAGGTATTTTCTTGGCATTTCAGCTCTGGGCAATAAATATGAGTGAAAGTCGTTATTAATAATGGAGGCGAATTATTTTCAATAATTAAACCCCCTACCGGGGCATCAAACCCTTCCAGAAATCGTGTTTTATGGGGTATTCTCTATGAATATGTGAAATTGTCAGTCCTGAGTAATGAAACTGAGCAAAAATTTGCAAAAAAATAGGTATAAATTATTAGAAACGATTTTCTCGCCCTCGCATTCGAGGCATATCCCCCGCATCGCGGAAACATTGGGGTGAGAGGGAAGGGTAATAGTATTTGAAAAAACTCTCAAACTACTACTCTAAGATATAAATGTGGGTGAATAATCGTTGAGAACTGTAATTATTGAGATTTAGAAGTATTGTTATGAAAATTATTCGCAAATTCGAGAGAAGATCAAGTTATAGTATAAATCAAACGCGGACCGGAAATAACGAAATATGAGAGTCTTTTTCAATGATATCGAGGAAGGGCATGGATAAATGAATCCACAAGTAATCTCCATCAACAAATGTATAGGAAAATATATTTAATCACTCATACAACTCATCATCTACTTCATTTTCAGTCTCCTCGTCTTCATCTTCACAATCCGGAACAATCACTGCCAAGTTTCTACAGATATCTGTGTTACATTTATTACAAACATTGGTACATTTAAGACCACACTTTTTGCACGTGCAGGAGTCTCTGATGCAGCCGGTCGTGCAGTTACAAAAAACCATTTTCAAAATTGAATCGGCTTTTCTTGTCATTTCGATTGGTTTCAAAGTGGTACTCTTTTCCCAACCTCAATTTTTAGGATGTATCTCATATGACAACCATGTCTGGACTTGCAAGTACACTCTATAAAAATGTTGCCTCGCTGCATCAACTGTACGTAGCAAACTTTCAAGTTTCAGTGGATTCAAACTGTTTGTGTATACATATAACGTCAATAGAGACATTATGGAATGTTGGTGTTATCTGCACAGGAACTTTTATATTATCTGACTTTTACATAGAGCAACGTTGACTGCTGCCCACTGCACACCGACAGAACCGCGCCGCTGTATACTACACAGCGGCGCGCTAGCTGCCGCATTGACAAGGACCCAAGCCGATATTTTTCAGGTTTTAGAATCTCAATGAGTTTTAAGCAGGTACACTTCGGGACAGTTTCCTTTGGTGCACTGTCTTCCTTAGTCTCGTATCCCCATATTCCATCTAGAACTGATTTTATTTTTCTTTCCATGGAACAATAATGATTCCCTATATAAAGAAAATAGTAGACCAGATTGAGTATATTTTACGTATAACCGTTCGAAGCGTGGAAAACAATCAGTAATGCGCTGACCGCCTGTTGCATAAATTACCGTAAATCACATCTTAATAATTTTATTGCTGTCCGGTAGTCTGGTGATATTTATGAAAACAAGAACAGTAGCGTACTTGATGAACGATCAAACAAAACTCAATATTTTCTCTCTACTTAATTTGTTTTCCGTTAGACTAGGTATGAATATAATTATTTATTGACAAACACTATTTGTTACAGGTATACAACTGTTCCCAAATTAATTAACATTTTGGGAATATGAAAGAAGGACATTGTAATAGTATAACTCAGTATACTTCTGCTTGAAGAATCCATTGTATTTGCAAAACATATGTCGCGGTTTTTTAAACTAAAACTGTGAAAATCAACATTGAAGAGACATGAAGAGACATTAAATGTTTGTATATTTAGTGTTGCAATATGGCATTTTGGCGACCATCCGAAGAACGTCAGGAACAAGACTCACAACCGGATGAACAATAGGAATTCAAAAACAAAGATCTTCATGTTCAGACCCAAAGACATGTTTTAAATTTATATAAAAATCTTAAAAAGGAAATGAACGACAAATGTGACAATGAAATTTTCGGAAGGATATCTCATCTCACCAGTTTGAGGCATTCAACTATTTACAGAGTGGCTAAACAAGGAGATGTTGTAGATCATCATCGTAAAAGAAAACGAGAAGATCAGAAATTAAACAAAGTTGATGAGGCCACAAAATATTTTCTTCGAAGGCAAGTTTATGATTTCTGTAAACCAAATGAAGTACCTACCTTGGAATCGATTAAAAACAAACTATCTGATTATCCTGAGTATACATATAAGTCGCAGGAAACACTTCGCCAAATTCTTTTAGACTGTGATTTCAAACACAAAAAACTAAATCAGCGAATGGCAATAACGGAATCACCCCGGCTCGTTCTGCAAAGGCAAGATTACTTGCGACAAATAAAAGAACATCGGGAATCGAAGAGACATATAGTATATCTTGAAAAGACTTGGTTCGATAGTCATGATGTGACTCGGTATGGATGGGTAGATAACTCCCAAAATTGTTGTCTCCAAGCACCATGTGCCAGAGGAAACGTGTAATGATTGTACACGCGGGTAGTGAAGATGGTTTTGTACCAAACGCGTTGCTGTTGTCAGCAAAACAAATAAGAAAATGTTCAGCAGATTATTATGAGGATATGACTGCAACTTTATCCGAAAAATGGTTCAGTGAACAATTATTACTAAATATACCACCAACTTCTGTTGTTGTAATGGATAATGCGTCATACCACTCGCGTCAAAAGATAAAAATACCGACGAAAGCAACAAAAAGGGGGACATTTTGGAATTTATGACTTATAAAAAATTAAATATTCCCCAAAAAGTCACGGAGGTATTACTACGTATAATTGAAAATTTTGAAAAAGAATATATTGTTGATGAACTTTGTAAGCATTCTGGTTTTACGTTTCTGAGGTTACCTCCGCATTATTGTATTTTCAACCCCATTGAATTGGTTTGGGCATTTATAAAAAACAAATTGAGAAAATCCAATCAATGTCCAAATCTAAGCGGAGAAGTAGTGGAAAATGTTAGGAGAATCTTGAGAGAGGAATATGAAGATCTTTGGACAGAATGCATTTTACACGTGATTTCAAAAGAACGTGAATATTTCCTTTTGCCATCCATTCAACCAGTAACATGGGTGATTTGTCTGATTCGGAGGATTATGATGATTGAGTCTTGCCACGGCTTTGATGTGTATATAAGATACCAGCAAATAAATTATCAATGTTTCCTGATGTTTTCTTATTCTATTTTTTTGAACGACTTGTTTTCGGTGTGTCAGATAACTTGTCAATAAGTTACGAGCAACGTCTCGTACCCATATACGCGCAATCCTTCAATTCTATTCATTACAAGAACAAGACACACTATAATCGCAAATTTCTATACAGCCAGCAATACGCAAAGTTATACCCAAGTAAGAGAAAATATCTCCGCCTATGGTCGGCAAGTCCGTTCAAAGAGGCGAAGTCATTGACGTGTTATTCCGGTTTTACAGCTCATTCTACTGAGATTGGATAAACTATACTACGTTAATTTGACTGAAGTATACAAAAACAGTAATGTTCCATTTTCGAATGATATTCATATGAAAACAACATAAAACAACGTAATTAATTGAGCCTTGCACAGGACGAAGTATCAATCACTCTCGATCAATGTTGGATATCGGTCGATCACAACCAGGTGTAGGCAGTTTCAGTACCACAAAACAACGCCAATTTTATGGTGTAAACACATTAGCGTTTTTCCCAATTTAATTAAACATGCATAGGCGTTATCGCTCGATAGATTTTCATGTCGTTTCCACGGTAACCAATGGTGTCGCTATATTATTTATTGGCACCATTCGTGTATCGAATGTGAAATGAAAGCAAATGAAAACCCCGATTGATACGAGTTGATTCTATGATTTCGCAAACATATGCTATTATCGCTAATTGAGTTCAACGATTTTTGATATTTGTAGGCTATCACGAAAAGATATATTCTAAGAAAACAGAGTTCTTTGGGAGATCGTTTGCTAACGAACAGTCGTTACCGACCGAAGGTGAACCCTTTACTCGTATAAACACCTACTACGAAGGCTTATTATGGCAAGTACCTGTCGGAAAACAACTACTCCCCTGTCTAAGACCACGACGGGTATTGAATTAAATCTAACAGCTACTTGTGCAACGTTCCTCAAAGCATCAGAGGACGCAATTGCAAGTGCCCTCTATGACCAACCAGCAGAATTTTGTTTTGATTTGGACAGGGTGACCACCTGCAGACTAGTTTCGAGGTTGTTGCCTCTCATCAGTGCAAGGCAGGTCAACACAGACAGCACTGAAGCCATCTGTTCCCCGTCTCCGTTGTTTTCTGACAGGTACTTGCCATAATAAGCCTACGTAGTAGGTGTTTATGGGAGTAAAAGGTTCATCATCGGTCGGCAACGACTGTTCGTTATTAAAGATATATTCTGTTGATTGAAAATATGGTTTTGTTAAGGATATTCGTTTCTTGGCATAGCTTTTTGGAAATTCCAACCTTCCATTGTTACTAAATGAAATAATGACAAATCAGGAAAATCTGCACAAGTGTAGAAGGGCAATGAATCAATTTGCCACAAGTTTTTGTGCAAGTTGTCTTGAATAAAAATTATTGGATTCTGTTAGAAACGTATCGTATTCTGAATTTGCCTATCTGAAAAATAAGTTCAAGTAACTACTTGTATAAGTTCTAATACTCCTCTATTTCGGAAATCTTTGACGTTTCAGAGACTACATCTGCTTCCGTTATCAAAACTAGATAATAATAATAATAATTTATTAACCACTTTGGTACAATAGGGTACATATGGTAGGTCAAGTATATAAATATATGAAAAAAGTTTAAAATAATAATACACGTAGAGATAAAAAACACCAATCACAGTAATCGAATAAAAATTCAACGTCACAGTTTTCCATACAGAATTATGAAATAATTACACAAAATTTAATAAATAATCAGAAAGTATCATTTTGATACTCTTGCAGAGTATAGTAGCACCTGTCAATCAATAAACATTTAACTTTATTACAAAAAATGTTGTCACTTTGAGAATTCATTATCTCATTCGGCAATTTGTTGTAGAGAGACAAAGCATTGTAAGCAGGGGAGTTCTTGTATTTAGAAGTTTTGTGACTTGGCATCCGCAGCTGTCCTCCGAATCTTGTGCTATAAGTATGTGTTGATGCAATCGTTCCGAAAGACTCAAGGTAGGTTCTAGCAAATTTAACACATTTAAATATATAAATACATGGAACAGAAAGCAGATTTTCTCCTATAAAAACCGGTTTGCAAGTATCTCGATAATCCATGTCGAAGATGAGTCTTAAAATACGCTTTTGCCCCACAAAAACTCTATTTAAATCTGTACCGCACCCCCATGCCATTATGTTGAGTGATATATGTGAAAATGCCATGGCAAAATAAATGCTTAATAAACTTTCTTTTGTTACACAGGATTTCATTTGTTTTATTGCAGAGAATGCTGAATTGAGTTTATTGCAAACACTATTGATGTGCTGATCAAAATTTAGACGTTCGTCTAACAGAGTTCCCAAGAATTTTACCTCTTGCGACATAACTATTTCCTCACTGAAGACAATTTCATTTGGTATATTATCTTTCCTATTGAAAAATTTCATAGAGACAGACTTCTTAGGGTTCAGAATGAGTCTGTTACGGTCACACCAAGATGCAAATGTATCAATGATTTTGGTAACCTTAACAAGTGAATTGTCGATATTATAACTTGTAACTGTGAACGTGGTATCATCAGCAAACATAGTTAAGTGGCAGTCTTTTATGTATTCAGGCAAATAGCACAAATAATAGTGGACCTAAAACCGAACCTTGTGGAACACCCATTTTAATATTTTGTTCACTCGACGTTACAGTATCATACTTGACCGTCATACAACGGTTTTCCATATATGATCTCAACCAAGATGAAATATTTTCTGGAAAACCAAGTGCAGCTATCTTATGAGTTAAGAAATCCGATGATACCGTGTCAAAAGCCTTCGACAGATCGAAAAATAGACTGATAACAAGGTTATTCGCGTCAATTTCCATATAAATGAAATTGAGAAAATGGTAAGTTGCTGATTCGATAGAATAGCTTTTTCTGAAGCCATGTTGATTATTACATAAGAGTTTGTTTGCTTCTAAATAATCCACCAACCTGTTAGCCACTACTTTCTGAAATACCTTGGACAAGGAACAAATCAAAGAAATTTTTCTAAAATTATCAATCTCATTTTTATCACCTTTTTTATAGAGAGGTATCACTAAAGCCTTTTTGAACTCAATCGGAAAATATCCCTGATTTATCAGATAAATGAGAGGACCAATTATAAGGTCAATTACATTTTTGATGATGATTATAGATAGTTCGTCTATACCGGTTGATTTTTTATTTTTCATTTTTTTCAGAGCATTATATATTTCAAATTCGGTTATAGGTTCATTGAGAAAAGGCTGAATTATTGTAAAATGTTTACTAGTAGTACAAGGTAATGATATATTTTGTCCAAAGTGACTATTTAGACTTAATTCTGTAGCCTTGGAAAAATAGTCAGCAAATAACTCTGCTACCTCCTGTACATCATCCACAATTTTCGAATTATGCTTCAAAGAGATGATTTTAGTATGTGACGAATTTTGTTTCCCCAGTTCAGAGTTAATTATTTTCCATGTCTCTTTGGTTTTATTCTGAGCATTTTAATTTTTTTTTGAGAAGTAGTTTGTTTTCGTTTTCTTAATCACTGCCTTGTGCTCCTTCAACCTATTTTTATAAATTTCTATTGAGTGAGGATCAATTACCTGGAAGGTTGTGCATAGTTGAAATAATTCTCTCAAATATTTGCCCTCTTTGATATGTCATTTGAAATCCAGGAATTGTTATGTTTTTTGACTACGACAGGTTTATTTGGGCATGAAACATCGAAACACCAAAGAAGCGAGTTAAGAAAAAAGAGAAACCTTGATTTATGCACATATCGTACAGAATTGGATACCAACGTATGTTATTTTTTTTTTTTTTTTTTTTTTTTCTTTGGTTCTTTGGCATCGACTGCTATGGTCATTAGCCATGTGTTCTGGTAGGCCTTGTTACTAACTCCATACGCCACCTTAGGAGTAGCACTGTTAATTGGAACGCAACAGTGAATCGTGCAGGACTCACCCTAGTCGAGCCACGAGATTTTAATAATTTAATCGATTAAATTAAATTAAAAAATCCCAGCCCAACCAGGGTTCGAACTCCGAACCTCTCGACTCAGAGTCGGACGCTTCAACCACTGCGCCACGCCCCGACATCAACGTATGTTATTAAGTCTAGTTCTAAATTCATGCATATTACTTTCATGTACTTGCCGTTTCAACATTTTAACGTGTGGTTGTTTGTCTGATTTTCTATTTTGAATTTCGCATTCTGGTTCCTTGAGAGTACCTGTATGATATAGATGATCAGCAATATTGGGTTGTATCAATTGACAATCAAAAGTTTGATCAGAAAAAAGTACTCACCATGTAATCAATACAAGTGCGACTCGTGTGACCGTTTGCATTGGTAGAAGTTCTAAAAAAATCTCTATTTTTCTATTCTAGATATCAAGATCTGTTTTTGACAGATTTTATTCGACTGTGTCAAAAATAGATCTCATTGTCTCAAAACATGATGGAAAATATGGTTTTCAGATTACATTTGACTTTGTGAAAATCATATCATATTATCTGTAAACCTAATGAAAAATGCAGTTTTCAGCGTGCGCTAACGAAAGCAGTATAGTCTTCGAAACGACAACGTAATTTTCCAGCATTGGGTTCCGTAGAAAAGGAAAAGAATCACAAAACTGAATACATATATTGAATAATGCCGGTCGACATTTCACGTTTGGAGGCAAAAGCCTTCGAAAAAAGAACCCCATGGACCTCTACTGAGGTCAACGCAGATGACCGTATCCGTAGTTTTTTCCTATCTTAGCAAAACGTTTACATCAAATTGCCAATTTGAACATCGATTTAAAACCGATTGGAATGGATTGGAAAATCATAAAATTCTAAATGGAATATCTTACAAGCCATAACAAATCTTGCTCGTTCAACCCCAATCACTTTCGTTACCCTATTTACACAGCAAAAATACGCAACGAACACTTGTAACATTAAGAAAATATTGCTGACGAGATTGTACCACTTATGATTTCACATATGAACATTTTTTCATACCGGAGTCTACTCAAAATGCACTTGCCACATTAAAAAAAAAATAGTTTGAAGGGAAATAGGTACCAAACTAGATCCTCCTTTTATTTATTCAATAACAATTTAAAAAGTACTTATCTATATTGCAACGAATAATTCTGCATTATTATCTTTCGGAAAAACTATTTGATCATAAGGATATCGGCTCGGTTTTCGTATCTGTTTTGAAACAGATTTCTTCAGTTAAGCTCAGGTAATAATAATCTTTATCAATCCTTTCAGACAATGGATGTATAGGATAGGTTAATAAATAGGTACGACAGTAACAACAAATAATAAAATAAAATAAAAAAACACAATTTACGAAAATGTGGTATGCTAGCTTTAACCTAGTTCTCTATCTGTCATAAAATCTACTATGCTGTAGTAGCATTTGGACGTTAGTAAATACTTAACTTTATTCTTGAATGAATTCACGTCAAGCTGCTGAATGCTTTCAGGCAAATTATTGTAAAACATCATTCCTTGATAAGTATGGCACCCTTCAAATTTAGCAGCCCTATGTGATGGAAAAGGTTTCTGTTTCTAGTGGGATAGTCATGGTAGTGAGAGTTTGTTTTGAGTTTTCTGATGTTGTCTTCAACATACAGCAAGCACTTCGATACAAATGGACAAGGAAATATTAATATTCCGTGGGCGAAAAAATGATGCTTACAAAATTAATTAGGGGGCAAGTTGAACATGGCGCGAAATATTCTTTTTTGCGTTACGAAAATTCTATGATTAATGACAGAGTTTCCCCAGAGGATAACATTATACGACAGTCATATGTCGTCTCGCGCCGGAATAATCGAGATAGTGATTTTTTATAAATATTTTTGCAGTTTCTATCTCCCCCACGGTTTGGTACCGATATTTTTCTATGTGTACGCATTGATATTGATGTGTTTAATAGCCTCTGTTTTTTTTCGAGGTTACTCGCGTCGGAATAATCAAGAAAATTATTTTTCATAAATATTTTTGCAATTTCCATCTCCCCTACGGTTTGGTACAGATATTTTTATATGTGTACGCATTGGTATTGATGTGTTTAATAGCTTCTGTGTTATTTCGAGGTGACTCGCGCCATGGAATAATCAAGAAAATGATTTTTTATAAATATTTTTGCAATTTCCATCTTCCCTACGGTTTGGTACAAATATTTTTATATGTGTACGCATTGGTATTGATGTGTTTAATAGCCTCTGTGTTATTTGTAAGTGTCTCGCGCCGGAATAATCGAAAAATTGATTTTTTATAAATATTTTTGCAATTTCCCCTACACGGTTTGGTACAAATATTTTAATATAATAATAATAATAATAATAATAATAAAGCGTATGTCGGGGTGTGGCGCAGTGGTTAAAGCGTCCGACTCTGAGTCGAAAGGTCCGGAGTTCGAACCCTGGTTGGGCTGGGATTTTTTAATTTAATTTAACCTATTAAATTATTAAAATTTCGTGGCTCGAGTAGGGTGAGTCCTGCACGATTCGCTGTTGCGTTCCAATTAACAGTGCTGCTCCTAAGGTGGCGCATGGAGTTAGTAACAAGGCCTATCCAGAACACGTGGCTAATGACCATAGCAGTCGATGCCAAAACACCAAAGAAAAAAAATAATAATAAAGCGTCTTTATTCACTACAAAAAATAAACAAATAATGACAGAGATTGTGAGAAAAGAAAATCATAGTGAATAGGCGGAGTGTCAGCCTGCGCTGTTTCAAGTTATCGGTCTTCTCACTCCTATCTCTCTCTTATGACCGTCACTTCCTAATTGGCGCTTTGTGGGTTATTTGGAACATTGGAACTATTTAAAGAGATTGAAACTATTAGACTCCACCTATTGGCCATACCCGTAAGAAGGCCAAAGCCTTTTAGGATTCAGTGACCCTATTATGTGGTGGAGGGAAATGTACTAGTTGTTCTCATTGAATGACACCACATGCGACCAGTATCCCATTTTCAATCCCTTTCGTATCATTGTTTCTAAAATCAAACAGATGTCAAAGTATGTATTAAGAGAACAGATATTTTCTCATGACCTGTAATTAATGTCAGTCATAACATGAATAATACATTAATCGAATTTTTCTGACGAATACAAAAACGGTAATGACGGAGATGGCATCTGGCGAAGACGTCAATTAACTCCGATAACTTCATTCTGTCGTTCAAAGCAAGCTTGACGCGACGACCGACGGTGAAAACCGCCGATTTGAAAAGCTGTCGCTTTCACCTCCACCGTGAAAACTGAAACTGATCTCATCTTTCACTGCAGCCACCGCCCCGATTCTCGTTAATTCTGTATCGCTCCAATAACCCGACACCTCGGTATCGTATTAAAGGCTGCGTTCCATTCGGAATCTATATCCCTTTGTTGAACTCCTGTCGTTTAAGTAAAGGGCAATCTGGAAATAACTCCAGGAGCCGTGGGCTAACAGAATAATTTTCGTTTCGGGTTCACTCACTATGCGAATAGAAAGAGACGTTAGTTTACTTTGAAGCTTCCGGCAGCAGTGCAACCTGTTACTCATGATGAATGTGGGTTATTGTCGGAACATGCATCAAAGAAGTAGAGGAATCGAATTTGCGGGTAACGATTGATTCAGAATGATTGATTGTGATGTATGTTTGAACCAAAAATACTTTGTGACTGGATAAGAATTGTCCAACAGATCCAACTAACAATATGGTACTTTGTAAAAGCTGAAATATTTTTTGCAATAGCTGTTTATGTACCAAGTGCAATTTGATTTTTTTTGCAAGTACCTTGCAACGTTCCTGGATGCTCTAGTGATAGTCCATGTACAGTACCACAAAATGTTCAGTCTCATTTTGCGGTAAAATGCTGCGAAATGAGTGAAAAATTCTTGCAAACATGACTGAAAACGGTCGAGTGGTAGGAGAGAGCGGGAGATGAGGGGAAGCGTATTATCACGTAACCCGTTCATTAGAAGAATACCCTCATCTCCCGTACTCTCCTGCCACTCGGCAGCTATCGCGGGCTCGGCCGTTTTCAGTCATGTTTGTAAGCATTTTTCACCCATTTCGCACCACTGCAGCGCAAAATGAGAATAAACATTTCGTAGTACTATACTTTTACTTTCATAATCTGTTTGACAAATTGAACTCGGGCTATCACTAGAGCATCCAGACACCCTGCAAGATAGTTCAAAAAAAAAATTAAATTGCAATTGTGCCAAAACTGACGATCCGACTGTAACAAATGCTGACTTTATAATTAAATAGAGCTTTATCACAACTGATTCGACCGAGCGGAGTCGTTAAAACATAATAATAATTGAGAATAATTTTCTAGGAACCAAGAATCAGACCTCACAGCATTTAAGATTTTTAACTCACCTTACTTTTTCTTCAGATGATCTCGACTTTCTATCCTCGATGCTGGATTGAGAACTCGTTGCGGAATTCACTTTAGCACTCAAATTTACTCACTCTGTTCAACTCTAAAGGTGAATGTCAACATCATTTTAAAATTGTGCTTAAATATATGTTAAAAACGAAAGTTGAATCTGTTAAATCAAATGGCACCATTTATACAACAATATTAAGTTTATGCTAAAAAACTATCACTTTGAAAATCCCAATTTTGTAAGAATCTTACTTTTACGATAAAAATATTGTCCTTAACTCACGTGTACCTAAAGTTTCATGTCATAAAATGTACCTATCATGCTTAAATGTATACCTAAATCTAAAATTCGTGTAATATTAGGTCTCATAAAAAATTATTTTCAAGGTTATGTTTATGTCAGTGCTTGTGCTAAAGTTACGTTTATGTTGACTAAATGCACCTTAAGTAAAATAATTTTGTCTTAAATCAAAAGGATTTTTGTAAACTGGAATCTGAATTTTTGAGAATAAAACCATAATTCAAATTATTTATAACTCCTGATTTTACCTGAAAATATAATTTGAACCGGAAAAAGGTGAATGAGGCCAGACGATTTACTGATAATATTACAAGATAAAGCGCAAAAGACTCGAAATAATTCAAATATAACAAATACTAAGAGTTGATTAGAAGAATCAACTTCTTGGAGACAGGTGGAAAAATCAACTTTAAATATATTCTAAGAATGAAAATTAACGATAGTACCCAGATTGAATATTGTGTTGAACAGAGTTGAAAGATAAAAATAATTTAAACAAAAAAATTAAATAACTACGCGACTTGTTTATAGTCATATGTTATCCTCTGGGGAAACTCTGTCAATAATCATGAATTTTCGTAACGCATAAAAGAATAATTCGCACCATGTTCAACTTGCCCCCTAATGAATCTTGTAAGCATCATTTTGTCGCCTACGGAATATTAATATTTCCTTGTCCATTTGTATCGAAGTGCTTGCTGTTTGTTGAAGACAACATTAGAAAACTCAAAACAAACTCTCACTACCATGACTATTTCACTAGAAACAGAAACCTTTTAAGCATTCCATCACATAGGATTGCAAAATTTGAAGGGTGCCCTACTTATCAAGGAATGATGTTTTACAATCATTTGCCTGAAAGCATGCATCAGCTTGACGTGAATTCATTCAAGAATAAAGTTAAGTATTTACTAACGTCCAAATGCTACTACAGCATAGGAGATTTTATGATAGATAGAGAACTAGGTTGAAGCTAGCATACCACATTTTTGTTAATTGGGTTTTTTATTTTATTTTATTACTTATTTGTTGTTACTGTCGTGCATTTTTATTTTAGAAGCAGTATGTCTCATTCACAGTAACTTTAAAAACGAAATCCATACGATTACCCATTATAACACCAGACAGCCACTAAATATAAAATTACCAATTCCAACATTGACACAGGTTAAAAATTCTATAATTTATAATGGTAAAAAATTATTTAATCATCTACCCAACAAGATTAAAATCATAGACAATAGAAGAAAATTTAAAAATTCCGTAAAAAATCTTCTTCTGGCAAAGGCTTTCTACTCATTAGATGAATTCTACTCTGAGAAGCTTTAGTGCTGTGAAATTCAACTTCGTCATCCCTTCTTAGCTATTTTATATTATGATAATTGTTCTAAGGTTTATTTTGTACTGACATTTTCCTAATTTTTTGTATATATTTTCTTATATTTTTCATAATATTATATTTATACATTTTTTTGTTGACGATGGAAATTTTCTATAAATTTTTATTCTAATTACCTGTGCGCCAATTATGATGTATTTTTATTTATTATTCAATTTGTACTGGTATTTTTATATTTTTATATTTTTACTTGTTTGTAGTTGACCATTACGGTGAAAATATCGTACCAATTCTATTTTATTTACTTTTGCGCATAATATGTTTTTAATTCATTATTTATTTTGTACCTGTTTGTTGTGCATGTATGGTATGTATGCGTATATGTATGTGTATGTATGTATGTATATATATATATATATATATATATATATATATATATATATATATATATTGTATTTATATGTAGAAACACAATAATTATTGTTAGGTATTTTCTTTTATGTGACTTTGTCAATAAGAATTATGTTCTTCAGACAATAAAGTATATTTGATTTGATTTTGATTTTGATATTTATCAACCTATCCTATACATCCATTGTCTGAAATGATTGATAAAGACTATTATTGTTACCTGAGCTTATCTGAAGAAATCTGTTTCAAAACAGATACAAAAACCGAGCCGATATCCTTATGATCAAATAGTTTTTCCGAAGGAAATCAACATTGATTGTTAAAGAAAACTTTAGCATTCAGTCAACTGACTGGTAGGTAAATCAAACGGATACATTTCTAAAAAATCAAAGGTGCTGGGAAGTGGAAATATCACTTTTAAAATGAAAAGCTCCAGATGACACTTTTCTGCTACATAAAGTTGTTCTGGTAATGGACGTATTTGAAGGCTTAAGACGTGATGAAATGGTCAAGATGACAATTGATGACAATGAAGACAGAGGAGCCACAAAAAATTTAATCATTGTTGAAGAAAGCGAATTAGGAGCTTTGAACTTGTAACGTTGACAACGGTACATAGTTATTTTCCTCGTATAAATATGTTACAAGGAGACATTTTCAAACAGTTGAAATAAATTTCCTAGAGCCATACCATCATTGTTTATATAGAAGATAGTTAGTCAACCTTATGGGATTAAAATTGGATAAAAATGGATGCGACATGTAGATGGCGATAGTGAGCTCGCATCCAAGTCATGTCGTAACTTCAGTGATCTGGCCTCCAAGTCATGTCGTAACTTGATTAAAACAATGGAAAAGCATTAAAATCAGGGTTTTTTGAAGGAACCTGCATTAAAATGACGTCAAATATTCATGTTTGTAACTAATCACGCTAGATGACACTCGCCTTTGTGTCCAATAGCTTTTCCACAGGCATTGACTAACTATGTTCTATTTAAACAATGATACCATCCTATTTCACATGAAATATAATTGTTTTAATTTTACAGCTCTTGGTTCCCTCGGATATCTCTGGTGATTTAATTAAATCCATAATTGTTTGGTTATTAAGAAGGAATGATTACAATAATATGGTTAATGTCACTTGGATGACACCGCTTCTTCTTCCTATTTCGAATCGATTTGTTAAAGAAGACGACAGTTAATCTTCCTATTACGATTCGATTTGTTGAGTACGCTCACTGCATTGAATTTGTTTGCACAAAGTTCTACTTTCATGGAAAAGAGAGAGAAATATGTTCGTTATCGTTTTTATATAGTTTTTAAAATCGCGGAATGCTAGTTTCTTTGATATAGTTCAATGACATGCGTAAGATAATTGATAGTTGTGGCAACAATGAAAGGAAATGTTTTTTTATTAAAATCAATTTTGTAGAGGACGGAAGTGTTTGAAACACCATTAGTCCATTTATGACCTGGTAACGCTGAAGCTCGCTGGAGGTTTATTTTGAGTTTATTTGATTTTGGCAACTTACCTAATATTGCTGGACCACACAATGGATCATCGAGTGACGTCGACTTACGCCCTTGCCTCCGAAAATCAAAAAGCTAGCCAGGCCAAATATATACCTAAGATAATGTCGCAACTCAGAACTCGCTTGGCTTTTCGAGAGGATTTTTAGCTGTAATTCACCCAACCCACATTCATCCAAATAATGAAAGAACTCATTTTTTAAAAACAAATTAATATTTATTGAAACAAGAAAATTAAATAAAAGAACGAAGCTGCTACACTAGCAGGACAAAAACTAAACAAATGAATTATGAACAAATATATAAATATAAATATTACTTACAATGTGCTGGTGACCAGCAAAGCCAGAGATGGGGAGATGCCAAACATTATTAAAATAAATAATAATTAATTTTCGAGCTGTCTTCAACTCAGCTGACGATTGACGAGTGATAAGAATGAAATCATGAATGAATCTTGACCTGCCCAAAAGGTGTATTTATAGAGAAACAATATGATGAGCTTGCATTTTTCGTCAGGTCGCTGCACGCATAAAAGTGCTTACCTTCTCTGTGCAAGTCTGTGAATTTCGAGCTAGTTTATATTTCTGTATCCGGTAATTGTATCAATTTTGATGTCTATGAACTTGAAGAATTAAACTATGGAATTGTGAATACTGAGTGTTTTTATTTTAAAATGTTGAAGTTGATGTTGAAAGATCTTCAAACTTTGCATTTGCCTACATGGATTTGAATTATTTCATGATTATTTTGTATATTTGACAATAAGGTTACAAACTTAGTTAAAAAGCACTACTTCCAAAAGGATGTAAACAACGTAGGTTTATTTTTAACCTACAGAAATAATAAATGCATTGAGTTACCTGTAGGTAAAAATACTATAGGAAGTGTTCCTTCTATCATAGCGAAGTACCTTAATTTGGAAAACCTGAAAGGTTACACCGGACATTGTCTACGCCGTACGTCGTCAACGCTTCTAGTTCAAGGTGGTGCTTCCTTTGAAACACTAGAATTACATGGAAAATGGAAGAGTAGTACGGTAGCGGAGAGCTATATTGAAGAAAGTATCTCCTCGAAGAACAAAATTGCTACAATGATAGCCCATTCCGTTTCCGAAAAAGAAAATGTTAACGTTCCGAACGAAGCCGAATGCACATTAAGGAGTTCATCATCGGTCAACTCACAAAACTTCAAACTTGGTACTAATTTTTCAGGAACATTTGAAAATTGTAATTTCTATTGGAGAGAAAATAATTAGTCCCTTTTTATGTACAGTTATGAATAGAACTTGTCTGGGTAATCAATTTATTGAACTACAGGAAAAACATTTAGCGGGCGTTATGATTCACAATGCCCTCCATAACGCCCAGGGCGTGGTGAATAATTGTGTAAAATGTTATGGAGCTAAAAAATAGCACTCTCTCATTTTATAAACGTTTGCAAATTAAAAAAGGAGGCCTCTAGCGTGAAGGAGAAATTTTCCTATATCCCGTTGGTACAATTAGACAAAACATCCCGGTGGTACAATCCGACAGTGCATCCCGAGTGACTTTCGAAAAACGTAATGGGCTAAAATAAACTATTCCGGTCCCAAATTATTCCAGTTCAGTGAGCTATCAGTGGTTCATTACACTTTCGAATCCTGGGCAGTGACGAGTGGCTTCGGGAATATCAAATGCGGGAACAAGCCGAAGTTTTGTATTCTACTCCAGGAACTCAGAAAGATAAAAGTCGAAAAGCTCCCACGAGATTTGCGTAACAGGGAGGATATCTGACATCGAGTCCCTTTCCAATTGTATCAAACGTCACTGTTAATTCAATCGAATTCATTTTAAACAACTTTATTTTTGTGTTCGATCACGAAATTTTATACAGTGTTTCACTTCTCATGGAAACACCCTCGTATCTCCCGTAATTTTCTACATAGAACCATGAAATTTTCAGGATCGATAGATACACTGAAAATGAATAAATTCACGGAAGGAGTCATCCTACGTGATATACACTGCACGCCAGCAGCGATGGAACCACCCATTTTCCGGAAAGTGATATTAGAGGTCATAATAATAAAGTGAAAGTAATTAAATATCTATGTGACGAACTGGCTCCCATATTATGTTTATATTTAACAAACCCAGGTAGCACATCACATCGGCTGAATCTTGGTTCCATATTGGGCCAATATAGATATATTGTAAATGAAAAATCAATATTGGTCCAATATGGGTAAATATTCAAAAAACAATATTATATTAATAATATTGGACGAATATTGATTGAACTAGTTTTGAATGTAAATTATCACACGAAATATTTGGTCAATATTATTTGAATAATTTCTACCAATATCTATAATACAATATTGGTTATATATTGTTTTCCACATCTAGAATAAATGTTGCAATCCAAATATTCCAGTCATATCGATTATAGGGATAAAAAACTATATTGTATTTCCAAGTTTGTTAGAATATTGGTTGATTATCATTTCCACTTTATTTGACAAATTGTAATAACTCATATTGAGTCAATATTGGTTGAATGATATTTACCAATATCGATAAAACAATATTGTCTTCACATCGTTTTTAACATCTAGAATAAATATCGCAATCCCAATATTCCCCTAATATCGATTCTAGGAATAAAAACTATATTGTATCCCTAAGTGTGATTACACATTGGTTGAATACGAGGGCTGTTTGGTAACTCCGTGACTATTTGAATAAAGAAAAAAAAAATGGCAAATAAGCGTTTTATTTTTCAACATAATCTCCTTTTAGATCAATACATTTAGTCCAGTTTTTTTATTCCTTCCAAATAATAGGTTTTCTCAAGACCCTCAAAATAGGCGTTTGTTTCGGTTATAACCTCTTCATTCGACCCAAATCTCTTACCACCCAGCCATTTCTTCAGGTTTGGGAAAAGAAAATAGTCGCAAGGGGCTAAATCTGGAGAATATGCTGGATGGGGTAGTAGTTCGTAGCCCAATTTATGAATTTTTGCCATAGTGAGTACACACGTGTGCACTCGTGCATTGTCTTGATGAAGCAGCACTTTTTTTTTCGCTAAATGTGGTCGTTTTTGCCTCAAATCAATATCGAATCTGTCTAAAAGCTCTGAATAATATTCGCCGTTGATCGTTCTACCCTTCTCTAAGTAATCTATATGAATGACACCGCGTGCATCCCAAAAAACTGTGGCCATAACCTTGTTGGCTGACAGACGCACCTTAGCCTTTTTTGGTGCACGTTCACCAGTTGACACCCACTGTTTTGATTGTTCCTTGGTCTCTGGGGTATTGTGATGGATCCATGTTTCGTCTACGGTTATATAACGGCGTAAAAACTCGCCCGGATTGCGATTGAACTTTGCCAAACACTCCTTTGAAGTGGTCACACGGTTGCGCTTGTGGTCGAGTGTGAGCAATCGCGGCACCCATCTCGCGGATAGCTTCTTCATGTCCAAATATTCATGTAAAATGTGATGTACTCGCTCAGTTGAGATGCCTACAGCCTCAGCTACCTCACGTACTTTTATTCTCCGATCGTCCAATATCATTCCATGGATTTTATCGACGATTTCTGGCGTGATGACCTCTTTTGGGCGACCTGAACGTACGGCGTCACTTGTGCTGGTACGACCACAACGGAACTCAGTAAACCACTTCTTAACCATTGAAATTGATGGTGCAGAGTTCCCATAGTATTTATCAAGTCTTTCCTTGGTTTCAGTTATGGTTTTTTTACGCAAAAAATAATGCTTAATCAACACACGAAATTCACTTTTTTCCATTTTTGTTAAAATTCACGAGGTTGTCTGCTTCTAATTGCTGTCAAACACAAACCAAATGTCGCAGCTTGCTCAAAATTTGACAGTAGTCTATTGAAAGATGGTGGTTGACAGCAGCAGTGTTGCATTTAAAGTTACTGCGCGGGAAATTTAAAAAGTCACGGACTTACCAAACAAGCCTCGTATCATTTCGCCAATATTCAACAAATCTTATTAATTAATATTGGGTCAATATTGGTTCAATAATATTTATCGATATCGTTAAAACAATATTGTCTTCATATTGTTTCCTTCATCTAGATTGAGATGAAATTTGAATATTGGCAGAATATTCAATGAAACATATTGAAATTATATCATGATCAAACTTGGATAAAAATCCGCTAGGTGGCTTTACATATAAAACGTCTTCTAAAACCTACGAAAGTACATTAAATACCTACTTCCCATAACTTGTTTCAAGACAGCTCACTCAGTGGTTATGGCGATCAAAAGACAGACTCTGGTGTCACCTTCATCAACAGAAGGACATTTAATAATTTACCAAGGTATATTGACATCCACCAATATATACAAATGATATTGTAGCAATATCGATTAATATTGTACCAATATCGATAAATATTTTGAGGCCATTATTGCTTCAAGAATATTCCACCAAAACTATTTCTAAAATATTCAAACAATATTCGACCATATCGCAAAATGTTCATATTTTACTTCTCGACAATATAACTTTTGAATATTGTGCCAATATTATCAGAATATTGTATCAGCGATATTGTACCAATATCGCCGAACATTTTGAGGCCAATATCAGTTCAAGAATATTTCGCCAATATTATTCAAGTAATATTGGACCAATATCGCCGAATGTTCACATTTTTTTTCTCGCCAATATTGCATTCAAAATATTTTGCCAATATGTTCACAATATTGTACCAATATAGGTGTGCTACTTGGGAATGCTTAGAACAGAGTATATTTCCAGATAAACTGAAAATTGCCAAAGTGGTACCAATTCCTAAAAATACCGATAACAACAATATCAATTCATTCAGACCTATCTCAGTTATTTCGGTTTTTTTTAAATTTTTCGAATCTTTGCTGAAATCCAGAATTGTTTCGTATTTTGAAGAAAAATAAATCTTTGCCAAGGAGCAGTTTGGTTATCGTAATGGTAGATCAACAACCAAGGCATTGATACTTATTTTGGAGAAAATCATGGAAGCAATTGATGAAAATAAGTTCTCGTGCGCCACCATGTTAGATTTATCTAAGGCATTTGATTGCGTCACACATAAGTACCTCTTAAAAAAATTAGATTTTTATGGTATCAGAGGTGGAGCACTAGAGTTAATCTCCTCCTACTTGAATCACCGACAGCAAAAAGTTGTTATACCCTCAGGTGAGCAATCAGGTATGTTGCCCATCGAGATTGGAGTTCCTCAAGGATCCATATTGGGGCCTATTTTTTTCATTATTTTTATTAATGATTTACCAGAATACCTGAACGTGCATACGATGACACTCTATGCCGATGACACCACAATTTTGAATATCAGCCCAGACGTAAAAGAACTATCAGAAATAAATAACGAAATAATAGCTAAAGCTTTGGACTGGTTTTCAGCAAACAATTTGAAGCTTAACGAAGAAAAAACTAATCGACTTACTCTCCTTAATCAAGACCAACAAAGCAGTGTTAAGTTGTTAGGTATTTACATTGAAAACAAAATCCTTAAATTCACTAATGTAATTAAACATGAAATAAAAACGACAGACGAAATTCCTATTCATACGAAATCGTATAGGTTTCCACATTGTCACAAACAAGAAGTACAAAAACAAATTGACAAAATTTTAAATGATGGAATTATCAGACCTTCCATATCTCCATGGAGTTCACCTATTTGGATAGTTCCGAAAAAATTAGACGCTTCAGGAAAAATAAAATGGAGAAGTAGATTATCGAAAAATAAATGAAAAAACCATAGATGATAGGTACCCTATACCCAATATTGATGATATTCTTGATAAATTAGGTAAATGTCAATATTTCTCAACTCTTGATTTGGCATCTGGATTTTATCAGATTGAAATGGAACAAAATTCAGTTCAAAAAACGGCTTTTAATGTTGAAAATGGACATTACGAATATCTACGAATGCCATTTGGTCTAAAGAATGCACCAGCCACATTCCAAAGAGTTATGGACCACGTATTACGAGATTTACAAAATAAAATTTGTCATGTATATATTGATGATATTATATTTTTTTCTACATCACTACAAGAACACATTTTTTTCAAAAGTTACGTAATGCTAAACTTATTATCCAGTTAGATAAATCTGAATTTTTAAAGAAAAATTTTGAAATTTCAGGGCATATAATAACTCCAGAAGGAATTAAACCAAACCCTAATAAAATAAAAGCTATACAAAATTTTCCATTACCATCAACAGCTAAAGAAATAAAATCATTTCTAGGACTGTTAGGTTATTATAGGAAATTTATAAAAACTTTGCGGACATAACAAAACCTTTTACTAAATGTTTAAAAAAGGGAGAAAAAATTATGCACAATGACGAATTTATTAAAACATTTGAAAAATGTAAAGATCTTTTAATTAATGAACCAATTTTAGAATTTCCTGATTTTTCAAAACCATTTATATCAACTACAGATGCTTCAAATATAGCTTTTGGAGCTGTACTTTCTCAAGGAAGCCTAGGGAATGACAAACCCATTGCCTATGCTTCACGAACACTAAATAGCTCTGAACAAAATTATTCAACAATTGAAAAAGAACTTTTAGCCATTGAACTAAATTGGAAAAATCACATCGATTATACGGCAAAGAAATTAAATAAAGTAGCATACCAAATCAGGAAACTCACAGAGCTCACCAACCTAGATACTGCGTTAACTTACTATTACAGCAACTTCTATGCTATTTTCTCATACGGGCTTCTACTGTGGGGCAATTCCGTAGGAAGTGACAGAATCTCTAAAATACAAAAAAAAGTTATACGGATAATTGGGCAAGCTGGTTTCTGGGATCATTGTAAACCGTTGTTTAAAAAATTCAATATTTTAATTCTCCCTTCCGCATTTATTTTTCAATGCGTTATGTATAAGAAAAAAAATGAGAATGCACTCTTTTCTAATTCTCAACATTGAAAGAAGTTTGGTACATATTTGACATGCTCTCCCTGCTACCTGCCTTCTTCGTTGGGGAAGAGGAAGGTGGCAAGGGGTTTTTTCTATAACGATTCAATGCCAGGCTAATGGGGTGGGTGATTGAAATGAAAACCAAACTAGGTAAGAGTGTGTATTGCGCTTCACAAGAGGGCGTTGATATTTTGGGTAATGGTAGTAGTCGAGTGGCCCGCAAGCCTGAGCGACCTGAGGCCGTTTTGATTTTAAGAAGAAGAAATGGGGGAGGAGTTTAACTACCTTCACTTGACAGTTGATGTCTCGACAATTATAAACAATATAAAATTAATGAATAGAAATGACCGTAATAATTATAGTTTATATCACAGTGGTTCAACAGAACCAATTTCTGATACCTTTTATATGATCGACCATACAAGAAGTGCACACGATTCTATAATAATAGTACAGTAGCAAAATACAAGCGAATAGCTATTTCATGCAAAGCAAGCGTCAATGATTATGCAAATAATAATAAGCAAGCAATGAGTGGAAGGTGGTAATAAAGCTTATCTGAGTTGTGCAGCAGTCCTCCAGCTCCTCGGGTTGCTCTCCCAGGCACGCAGGGTTTCCGCGACAGTCAGGAGAGTAGGGTTCCAGCACTTCTTATTCGAGATGAAGGGGGCCCCAAGGTTCCGTGTAATCTCGGTGTCTGTACCCCTTTAGGGATGAGGTGTACCCGTTGGGGGAATGGGTGGTGGACTACTAAGAAGTTGAAGTGTTCCACGTGGGAAATAAAAAGGCCTTGGCTGGGGTGTGTCCTTCAAGTGGTTATGAAGTTGCCAAGAGAATTTTAGGTAGAATGACCAAATCCACAACGGTGTGTAGCCCTGTATTCACAAGCTACTTCGAATTCTACTTGAAATTCAACTAAAACTGGAAGAAAATCCGCAAAGTGCGATTATGAGCCAACACATGGACCTCAGACGACCTTTCCAGTTGAAAATCTGCGGCAAAATGACCGAGTAAGATCACAGAATCTCAATCTGTCAACTTGCAATTATCAGCCCTTTTGACATGATGATTGATGGATTGCTTCATGGAACCTGACAACTGACATGTTTACATCTGTTCCAAGCCCAGGATATTGTGTAAATATTGTTTAAAATTCGAATGATAAATATTGGAAAATACAGGGAGATCAAGAAAATAAGGTTGGATGGCAGCCACATTTGCTGTGAACGGAATTGGCGCTTGGAATCTTCTGAAATTGTTTCTGGTAAATCAGAAATTACTGTGAGACACATGAGAGATACATGGGAGATACATGGATTACAGCGTAAAGTCTGGGCATAGCAGGGAGTAGTCAGCAATACAAGAAGCAGAAGGCTGGAAGAGGATCGTTGACCCGCTGCAGTGAACCCTGAGTACCTAGAGGTAACGTAATATATATATATATATATATATATATATATATATATATATATATATATATATATATACATATACAGAGTGATTCATGCACCAACACTAATACAGGTTTTCTTTATTTTCCAGGTTTCACCGTAAGGCCCGCTATGGACAACTTATGATACTTCGAAACTTCTGAATTTGAACTGTGGCTCCATACTAGCAATAAAACTATTAATTCATTTTATATCTTCGTTTTTGAATGTATCATAGAATTATTAAAGTGCCAGAATGAATGATATAATGAAAGAAAGATTTAAATAATTCGATCAATAATACTCGTAGCATTTTGAAACGTAACATCCCCTAACCAAACTGAAAAAAATGGTCAGTTAACTTCGACCGAGATTGAGGGAGTTCATTCAGGCTAAATTGAGTCTTTAATTCTTATCAGAGAACTCACACTGGTCGGTTTAAAATTATTCGAATTGGATTTTTCTTTGTTCACCCTGTTGTAGAGCACAGAACGAAAAAGTGTAATCGAAACAAGATCAAGATGACGTTTTTAAAGAGAAACATTCTCAATTGAAAATTGAATCAATACATGACTCCTCTGGAAATGGAAAAATCCTACGATAAAATTGAAGTTACTTTTTTGTAATATCTAACAGAACTAGGATCTTTCTCAATATCTATCAGATGTAGTTCAATGTCTAGCGTGGCTTTAGCAGGGGAAGTAGTTGTTTTCTGTTAGATATTACAAAAAAGTATCTTCAATTTTATCGTAGGATTTTTTCCATTTCCAGAGGAGTCATATGTATTGATTCAATTTTCAATTGAGAATGTTTCTCTTTTAAACATGGAATCCCTTCCAAAAGAGATTATCTTGTACGATGGAAAATATCGACTAAATTTCAACTTTCAGTCGCAGATTATTCTTCAACTGACTTTATGAACATCCTGTTCATCTTTTCAATGAAATCATCAAGATGACATTGTACCACCATTGTCGCATGGTTTTTCCAGAACGATAGGCGTTTGGTCAATTATCGGAATTTTTAAAAATTTTGAGCAGAAAGCTTCACTTTTCGTCTCCGACACCATGTATGTCGAAAACTAGTCGGCCGATTTTTGTGTGCCCATGGACACTTTTGCCGAGGAAGTCAAAATCTACAATATACCAAATTGGGGAATTTAACTGATAGCCATTTTCCATAAGGATAGGGCGGGGTCTTTTGAATTATGTTTATAGAATGATTATTTCATTTTCATCAGGTTATTGCTTTGAAATTTCGTTTTCCTTAAAAAAATGGAATGCGGCGCGATTGAAGGCTCAGTTTCCTTATAGAAACAACGCCTGCTTCGCACAACTCATGCAATTTTTATAAAAACCTATACCATATTATGGAATTATTCTACTATGAAAAAAAAATCCGCATCCTCTGTTTCATAAAAGATACGCAGGGAAACCCTAAATGGAATTTCAATTTTTCTGCTACCTCAACTGAGTTTGTAAAAACTATAACTCTAAAGGAATATAACGGAAAAGTGAAATTTCGATGGTCAAACTGATGTGTATGTTTTGTCTCACTTCATAACATATCCAGTTTGTCATCCCCAATAACACGCAGCTCACCCGAACTGAGAAAACCTTTTAACCTCTCGTGCCCTGATGAATAATTCTGGAGGTCTTTTCCCAGCAATTTTCATTCTGGTGGTCTTTTCCCAGCAATTTTCAAAGAGCGGTATATAAATAAACCATTTACTTGTAATTATGAGGTTGCTAAGTTCATTTAGGGTGACACTGTTAACTATTTATAAATTCAGTCTGCCGTTATAGACCCGTATGAGGAGTTTTTTCACGTAATTCTAGATTAAAATCTATAACATGCAATTTACGAGCACATAAAGCGGCGAATGTTGGATTAAATGAAATAGGGCGGCTGTAACATGGTGTGAGGTGCGAGCTTTACTGAAACAACTTGAGGCTATTTTCTCTTTATGAATAATGCAATGGGCAACAACTCACTCTTCTGCTCAAAAGCTCAAACGGAGCAGTTTATTACTCATTCAAGCAATGTTACTAATTTTAACAAAGTATGTTATATGATGTGGAGGGTAGGCTAAATAATTTTACAGTAGCTGATTATTGAGCCTGTATAATCAAGTGGAAAAATTCTTGGTATCTGGGTGAACTACCACATGGGGAAAATGAAATGAATTACTAGTCTGTCATATGCGGACGCACCTGTAAAATTTGAGAGATACTCGTAATGATTTTTAAAAAAAAATTATTTTAGTATTTTTGCGATCAGATGGGAGGACAATTTATACCAATACAGGGTGTTATTTAAGTACGTGGCCAAACTCAAAGGGGTGATTGTTTGAGTGATTCTAAGACGAAAAGTTCATATAAACATAGGTCCGGTAATGCTTCGTTTTCAAGATACAGGGTGTCAAAATTTTTAAAAGAAATCGTTTTTGTCGTAAATATCTTAATAACCCTTCAACCGATTTTATTGAAATTTGGCAGTGTTATTGAAGGTCGTAAAGGGCGAATTCAACCCTAACTATATCAAAATTATCATGTCCAGTGGCGTCCCGGAAGGCACTGTAACCAATATTTTTGACAGAAAACATGTGCGCCACTGATGTTTTTGCATTTTTTGTATTTGTTTCACATTGAGCAACTGAAATTACAACTTTTTTATATCTAGAATTTTTTTCGTATCCTGCTTTGTTTTTGAGAAAAAACATAAAAATCACTTCATTGCACGTCCCTGGCACAACACAATAAAAAATTGTTTTTATAGGGTTTTTAATGATTACAGGTGAATCTCTTATGCTTAAATATTGTTTGTTTCATTTGGCCAGTGCGTGCATAGTGGTAACGCCGGAAATGCCAAAGCAACATCAAACAAGAAACACCCTTTATTAAAACCACACTGAAACAAAAATGGTACCTAGGCAATTTGTTTCTGTAAGAATACATTCAATAATAACTAACACAAAACTTACAATAGTTGATAAAAATGTCCTCCTTCAACTTCAATGCAAGCATTAACTCGTCTTAACATCGATTCCCGAACACGTTGAAATATTTCCGGCGTACGTCTTATCTGATCACATGAATCCCGTATTCGTTGGATTAATTCTTCTTCAGTGTTGACTGGAGTTTTATAAACAAGGGAATTTAAATGTCCCCAAAGAAAAAAATCCAAGGGATTTAAATCCGGTGACCTGGGCGGCCATGACTGTGGACCTGCGGGACCGATCCAGTTTTCTCCATAAATTTTATTTAGAAATTGACGTGCTACTATGCTGAAGTGAGGTGGAGCCCCATCGTGCATGAACCACATTGCTCCTCTTACTGCCAGTGGGACATTTTCTAGTAGTACAGGTAATACAAATTCCAAAAAATGACGATACTCTTGACTATTTAATCTCGGGGGTAAAAAATGAGGTCCAATGAGATAATCGCCAACAATACCAACCCAGACATTCACGGAAAACTGCTGTTGATAATTATTTTCTATAACCGCATGGGGATTTTCTTCTGCCCAGATATGGTTGTTATGAAAGTTCATAATTGAATTGTGGGAAAAACACGCTTCATCGGTAAATAATATACTGGATAAAAATGTCGGAGATGCAACCTGTTGTTGCAAAAGCCACGTAGTATAAACAACTCGCTTGGGAAAATCCGCAGGAAATAACGCTTGAACACGCTGTATGTGGTAAGGATACAGTTGGTACTCTTTCAAAATCTTCCATACAGTAAAGTGAGAAATGTTTAATTGTTGTGTAATTTTGCGTGTGCTTGTATCGGGGCAACGCTCAACTTCATGTAAAACTTCTTCCTCCTGCGCCACTGTTCTTACCGTTGCAGGTCTCCCAATAAGAGCAGCCGACCTTTGAAAGGTGCCTGATTCGCACAGCCTTTCATGTATTCTCACAAATGTTTGCCTATTTGGAACATTTCGATGAGGAAATCTTTCTTGATAAATGCGTCTAGCCGCTCTGGAATTGCCTTGGGCCATTCCATAGACAAAATGCATATCGGCCATTTCCGAGTTTGTAAACCGAACCATTTTCAGATATCAGTAACAAATTTTATATCTCAAAACTCTTGAAAACACTTCAAATAATTACTATCAAATAATTACGTATGTACCTTTTCAATTTGTGACAGTTATGAAGTTAAATTTGTTTGAACATTTGTTGTTCCTTCCATGCCCAGGTAGCACATCATATCGGCTGAATCTTGGTTCCATATTGGGCCAATATAGATATATTGTAAATGAACAATCAATATTGGTCCAATATGGGTGAATATTAAAAAAACAATATTATAATAATAATATTGGCGGAATATTGGTTGAACTAGTTTTGAATGTAGATTATCACATGAAATATTGGGTCAATATTGGTTGAATAATTTCTACCAATATCGATAATACAATATTGGTCATATATTGTCTTCCACATCTAGAATAAATATTGCAATCCAAATATTCCAGTCATATCGATAATAGGGAAAAAAAACTATATTGTATTTTCAAGTTTGATAGCATATTGGTTGAATATCTTTTCCACTTTATTTGACAAATTGTAATAACTCATATTGAGTCAATATTGGTTCAATGATATTTACCAATATCGATAAAACAATATTGTCTTCACATCGTTTTCAACATCGAGAATAAATATTGCAATCCCAATATTCCCCTCATATCGATTCAAGGAATAAAAACTATATTGTATCTCCAAGTGTAATTACACATTGGTTGAATATCATTTCGCCAATATTCAACAAATCTTATTAATTAATATTGGGTCAATATTGGTTCAATAATAGTTATCGATATCGTTATAACAATATTGTCTTCATATTGTTTCCTACATCTAGATTGAGATGAAATTTGAATATTGGCCGAATATTCAATGAAACATATTTCAATTATTTCATGATCAAACCTGGATAAAAATCCGCTAGGTGGCTCTACATATAGAACGTCTTCTAAAACCTACGAAAGTTTATTGAATACTTCTCTTAACTTGTTTTCAAGACAGCTCACTCAGTGGTTAAGGCGATCAAAAGGCAGACTCTTGTGTCACCTTCATCAACTAAAAGACATTTATTAATTTACCAAGGTATATTGACGTCCTCCAATATAACCAAATAATATTGTACCAATATCGATAAATATTTCAAGGCCATTATTGCTTCAAGAATATTTCACCAAAACAATATAACTTTTGAATAATGTGCCAATATTGTCAGAATATTGTATCAGCGATATTGTACCAATATCGCCAAATATTTTGAGGCCAATATTGGTTGGGGAATATTTCGCCAATATTATTCAAGTAATATTGGACCAATATCGCCGAATGTTCACATTTTTTTTCTCGCCAATATTGCATTTCAAATATTTCGCCAATATGTTCACAATATTGTACCAATATTTTACCAATATAAGTGTGCTACTTGGGTGGCCCTCTTACTTTAGTTTCAAAACACTTCAGTAATACATAACAACATTATTTGTTTCATCGAAAACCGATAATATGAGCGAAAAAAATTGAAAGATGACTCCATGTAATATTAATTGTTTAATCATAAATAAAAATGTCTTTATTGCATGTCCATGGACAACAATGAGCCCATTTTGCAGCACGAGCCGAAGCCAAGAGCTACAATTCATACATACATATTTTTTTTTCATTGCATTGATTTTGATAGAAAACTCTAAGACTAGAATAGAGTATTGATATGAAAAGACCCCAGTTTTTGATGGTTTAGTAGTTGAAATGTTTTATTGTGTTGTCACAGGGATGTGCAATGAAGTGATTTTTATGTTTTTTCTCAAAAACAAAGCAAGATACGAAAAAAATTCTAGATATAAAAAAGTAGTAATTTCAGTTGCTCAATGTGAAACAAATACAAAAATTGCAAAAAAATTAGTGGCGCACATGTTTTCTGTCAAAAATATTGGTTACAGTGCCTTCCGGGACGCCACTGGACATGATAATTTTGATATAGTTAGGGTTAAATTCGCCCTTTACGACCTCCAATAACACTGCCAAATTTCAATAAAATCGGTTGAAGGGTTATTACGATTAGATATTTACGACAAAAACGATTCCTTTTAAAAATTTTGACACCCTGTATCTTGAAAACGAAGCATTACCGGACCTATGTTTATATGAACTTTTCATCTTAGAATCACTCAAAGAATCACCCCTTTAAGTTTGGCCACGTACTTAAATAACACCCTGTATATGTCCTTTGGCAATTTTTAAATTATTTTCTCTGCTCGCTTCTTGGTGGAACATCGAATTGTAATTGTGACAGTAATTCTTACAAGTCAATTTGCTTTTTACTAATTTTAGTTGAAAACAATACGTCGCTGGGAGATCTTTCTATCAGCCAGTCGGAGAATATTGTTTTTTTCCTTATGACGTCGTAGTTGCTATCCTGTACAGGGAATTAGTTTTATATCGATGGAATCTTGAAAACTTGTATTGGATTTCAGTCCGTTGATATCAAAGAACTCATACTTATATCTTATGACTAGAATGCGTTTCAAATATGGCGGATGAACAAATCATGCATAACCTACAACACTGTATTGTCCTCTTCACAGTAGCGGCGCATAAAATCATATGCGTATCTAAGGGATAGGAAATGGGTTGGTTGTCTTGAAACTGGGATATTTCAATTTCTCTCAAATGGGACATCAGAACATTTGAAATATTGTTTCTCTCTCATAAATAAAGAGTTTAGAATAGAATAAATTACTGAATGATAGATAGCAAGATCTTACCAACTAGGTACTATCCATTTTGAAGATTACATCGGAAACATCTTCATTTTTCTTATGATGAATGACGGTAGATTTGATTCAGTCTAATCTCTCGGATCTAATTGTATAACTTCCATCATTACAAAATGAAACATTTATTGAAACATTTTCAATGCAGATTCTGGAAGATTTTGAATTTCTTTCAATAAAATTTTATCTTATCCATTCGTTCTTTTGCTTTCAATCACATACCTCAAAAGTGGGTATCAACTGAATCTGTCAACTTTTCAGTTATAGAACAATAACAGTCATTTGGGAAACAATGATGACAATAGAAATCAAATAATTTTCCTCTGAAATTAACTAAATCCCAACTTTGTCATGATGCGTTTTCGGCTTCAGTTTTTTTAATATTTTAATTGATCTTCTGCATTCGAAGAAATTCCCAAAAACAATGTGAAAATAAGGCTACTCATCGTATCGTGACGTTTTTTCGTTTCTTTCATGTTTGAAACTGAAAGTATTCAATTTTTTCACACACCTATCTCACTTCCAGTATTTTATGATGTAAATACTTGTCAAGAGGTTAATTGAATATCTAATTCAATTATTTTTAATTCTACAATTTTTTTTTGTCATCAATAAACTTTCGAATATTTGAGTATTGAATAGCACATGCTGGGTAATGGGAATGAATGAATGAATAACATAACTGTGAATTCATTTTATTGATTACTGAATAATATTTAGTCTTTTTTCTTTTTATGTAGACCTCACATTTCAACCATATTACTATCAACCCCACAGAAGTTGGCTTGATTCTGGTCCCCTGTCCTTTCTCATAATCAAACTCTGTTTGGTTGAATACATTAACTACATACCTATAATATGAGACCAAATGATAATCTCCACAATTATTGTAAATTCAATATACCTAGAAGCAGGACTTATATAGGTCGATAGCCTTCGTACTGAATATATATTTATTTATTTTTATTTTTAGGTCTTCCAGTGTATTACTTTTGACATTTTCATCAAAAACTGCCATTGTAGAGATCGTTATTTTGAAGCCAATAAAAGGAGATTTACTTGGAATAGATGTCACAAATGTTTATGCACTTCCTCATATATTCAACAGTTGTCTTTGAAAATGATTCCCAAAATTTTTGATTGGCCTTTCTCAAGGGTGCTTTGTAACTTCTTTGTACAGGACACTTTGAATTTAGAGACAATAACATAACTGTGAAATCAGTTCTTCCTGACTGGTCTGGATTGAAGATATCACAATCACTGAGTTCAGGCAAATCAAGTGTTGGAAGTGAATTTAGCTTCAGTCTTGGCTGGAATTCTGTCCGAACAAAACAATCATTTGTGAAATGATCCGAACAAAACAATCATTTGTAAAATAATCCGAACAAATTTTGTATAAATGTGGTTGAGACCATTACAAATGTAGATCACTTCTTGAGTTCTGGGTCCACGGAATCATTCTCTCATAGCTTTCGGAAATCTGAAAAGGTTTTTATATTGTAGGGACATTTTAAATTGTTTTGCAAGTACTTACTTATGGAATGTACTATTTTAATTTTTTTCCTTCTCCAAGAATTACCACAATCCTTAACAAAACACCTCATCGTATAGAATGGCTGATATAAATTATAAACAATAAATACATTCTTTATTTTTTAATAAAACGCCCAAAACACCAAAAGAATCAAAACTGACAACGCTGCTCTGTTTACAAACTTGTAAACTGACTAGACGTACGTCTTATTTACTACTCATTTGCTCTTGAAGGTACAAGACATAACGTATGTGCTTCCTTAGTGAAATTTGTCGTCTTTTCGGGTGCCCACGATTTGTTCAAGATTAGAGTGGCCGAGGATACATAAAGCGCGTTCTAGTCATAAGATATAAAAGTATGAGTTCTGTGGTTGATATGTATCGCATATGGTGGGTTCCATTTTGTCTAACAAATACCGATATTCCTGAAAACCTCTATTATAATTCCTTTTCATAAAGGAGGTGACAGAGAAGATCCCTCCAACTTCAGACTAATATTTTTAATTCCCACACTTGCAAAAATTTTGAAGAAAAGAATTATGGAATTTTTGACAATTCATAGAATACTGAGTGCAGAGCAGTTTGGTTTTCAGAATTCAAAAAGCACAAATGATGCCATCCACAATGATTTATAAAAGCATAAATGGTAAAGAAGCTCTGTCGCGACGGTGCTGTGTGATCTTTTGGAAACATTCGATTGTGTAGATTATGCCATTTTGCTGGGGAAGCTTAATCGATATGGATTCGTGGGTGTCACTCTGAACTGTTTCAGATCGTATCTCTCTGATAGAAAGCAGTGTGTAAAATTATCCACTACTCCTGATACAATTGGAATAAAGTGTGGAGTGCCCCAAGGCTCTGTACTAGGTCCTCTACTTTTTCTATTTCTATTTCAATTCTACCAATTTCGGGAAATTTAACGTTATTTGCAAATGATACAACCATATTATGGCATCATAAAGATAAAGAAAGAATCCACGAAATAATGTGTGATGACATGGTGTTAATCAAAGACTGGTGTGATTCTAATTTACTTTCACTGAATTCCAAAGAAACAAGTGCCATTTCTTTCAAAACTTTGATATCGGATGTATGTAGGTAGTCAAATATTAGTAAATAATTTTTGGGAATTTACTTAGACACGAATCTGAAATTTGGAGACCACATAAGAAGCTTGAATAAAAATTTGGCATCTGGTTGTTATGTTTTGAGGGTGGTTTCTAATCAGTTGGGATTTGCTGCTGCAAAATCAGTTTATTACGTACTTGTGGAATCCCGTTTGCGTTATGGTATATCATTTTGAGAAGTTTGTAATAACCAATTGTTTCAGTCATTGTTTATACTACAGAAGCGAGCAATTAGATGCCTGTGTAGAATAAAATTTAGGGACTCATGTAAAACACTCTTTGTTGAACATGATATCCTGACCCTTGATTCAATTTTTATATTGGACGGTTTAACGGTTTCATTAATCCACAAAAATAGATTAGATTACGGAGTAAAGGATGTCCCCTATTATACTCGTCAAAACAAAAATAGTTTAAAGCTCCCCATTTCCATGACAAATCTAATAAAAGATTCTCTGATCTATAATGGGGTGAAGATGTATAACAAATTACCTTATGAAATTGAGGAAAAAAGGTACAATATTTTCAGAAACCTGACAAAATAACTACTTAGTGATAAGACATATTATAGTTTAGCAGAGTTTTATGACGATTCATTTTGATGTTTTCTTTTGTAATTTTAAAATAATGAACATTATAATTATCACATTTCTTATTTTAACCGTAACATATCTTTATCATGCCTATACTGTTATTATTTGGCTATATTTCAAACTTTATGAGTTTGTATATTACATGTTATTTATAATTTTACCTGTGTTTGTCAACAAGAATTTATTCTTATGTACAATAAACACATATATCATCATCATCATCATCATATAATCATTAGTTTGCTGTGAATTTATGCATCTTTTAAAGAAATTAATGTAAATGCATCAAGTATATAAAGAAATTTATGTTTTCCTCATGATAAATGTCATAATTTTATTTGTTTCGTTTGCAATTTTGTATATGTGTGCTTTGAAACTAAGTTTGTCGTCCATTATAATATTCAAATTGATTGTATACAGGTTTTTTTTATTATCTTTCGTGAAACTTGTCCTGCTTTGACATTTTTTTTTAATTGATTGTAAGGGCATTAATATCACAGTACTCAGAAAATTAATTGAAGTCCTTCTAGAGGGCCCTGCAGTTACTTTGATCCCTTATTCTGTAAAAGATTTTGTGGTCAATAAACCATTCAATAAGGCCTTATTTTTTTGGGGAACATCATCCCACTTTGATAAAGCCTTCATAGATCGGAAAAAATTCTGATCGCTATGTGCAATGTGCCACCAGCAACATCATAAGCCACTTTATAAAAACGTTACATAGTCTTTTACCTACCAATCAATTTCGTACACCAAACAGAATCAGTATTTTCTCAAAAATAATAAAACGAAGACATGCCTTTCTGTAATACAAGAAATAAAACAAATATTCGTCAGTAATTTTCACGCCTAGAAATAGGTCAAATTCAACAAGGCACAGTGGAATCAAATTCCTTAACAAGTTCAGTAACACAGTGGAAACAACGATGGATATACGTACAAAGACCATTTATAGTTTCAGAAAGAGAGTACAATCATTCTTAGCAGACCGTACATTTTATAGTTTGGAGGGATTTCCCAATTTTAAAATATTGTGTTAGTTCAATATCTTGATCTTCTCAATATAGAACAGATATTCTCAATATGTTTTCTCCGTATTCTCTTATTTATTTTTCTAATGCTTTTGTGATTGACCAGTCTGATAGGCTATATATATGAGTTTCATTAATGAATACTTTTCTTCCTTTCTTTATTATTTCTTCATCAGGAATAACTTTATGTCAATGAACATAATAATAAAGAAGTTTTTCTTATGGTGTGTATCAACTTCGGGAATAACACTGCATATCTAAGGTGTGCGGTTTTTAAGAAATGCAAAATTGAGTTTCAATACAGCTGCAGCTCCTCAGAATTATAGCTTAATCAGTTAACAAAGTATTGTTGAATAATTTATGAAAATGTGATCATCTAAACAAATGGAATGGGCCTTTTACTTTTTTCTTAGCGTCATTGAAAACATTCATACCTTGCTGTGACAGAAAAATAACCTTCAGTAACATCGTTTCTGTTGCCATATGATTTCAATTTAATTTTTTTCATAGTAATAGAATTTCTTATTATAGTAGCAAGAGATATCTTAGCAAAAACTTTGATAACACTATCACAATTTGCCTCAGAGTCAACAAATGGAATGACCATTTTCATTATCGTCATCGAAAACATTATTTAACACTAATGTGGAAAAGTATAAAGAGTTTTTCACAAATTATCATCAAAGTGGCTTCTGATGATCTCTAGGTACTCGATTGGAAAGCATTCCTCGTCCTCTAACGTAATGACAGTCATTTTTTGTCGTCAGTGGATCAGTATGAATAGCACTCTCAAGGTGTTACCAGATGAAAAAATCCAATTGTATATTATGCCAGTAAAACATGATGGCAAACGGATTGAGCCAGTTTCGACAATTCACTGATCACTAAAAATCCTCACCAGAAAATCAATCTTCAACCATTGTTTATATAGAAGATAGTTAGTCAACCTTATGGGATTATAATAATTGGATCAAAATGGATGCGACATGTAGATGGCGATAGTGAGCTCGCATCCAAGTCATGTAGTAACTTCAGTGATCTGGCCTCCAAGTCATGTCGTAAATTGATTAAAACAATGGGACAGCATTAAAATCAGGGTTTTTTGAAGGAACCTGCATTAAAATGACGTCAAATATTCATGTTTGTAACTAATCACGCTAGATGACACTCGCGTTTGCGTCCAACACCAATTACACAAGCATTGACTAACTATCTTACTTCTATATAAACAATGCTTCAACTGATAGTCATGATTTTGGCTAGAGGAAATTGGTTTGAAGAGATTTGAAAGAGAGTTTCAAGAAATTCCAAGGATTTTTGTCCTAAAATGAGTAATTCATGACATAAAAAAATATATTAAAAATAAATGCAGAGCCATGGAAAAAAACTATTAGCTAAAGACAATATTGAGTTGACACTTCTGATAGGTGGAATAAAAATGTTTCCGAAATCACCCCCATTCCAGACAATGCCTGATACCAACATACATAGAAACCCTGGTGTGATATCTTATAGCTGTGAAACCGACATACAAAAGTGTTAATTAAGGTACGGCCTACTTGATTTGTGATATTTTGACTTGATACCGTTTCACCTCTTTAGCACACAGATGGCGGCAAAATTACAGATTCATGATGACGTTTGGACAAGTGTCATGTTATGTAATTTTCAACATTGAATTTTAATTGTTGTGATATTCATTAACCATAATTTGTAAACATTCAAATTTCAATCAAATAATTATGACTCAGTACTTCGGAATGTTGGAAACTCCGCTATTTTCGACTTATACGCCATCCCTCGACGAATGAAGCCAACGGTATCAGTGCAATTACAGTCTCAACAACTTTGTTGAAACAAAAACGAATCAGTGATAACACCATGGTTTCTATACATCTTGCCTAATACAAACTCCGTCTATGGACATTGAATTCTGTAATATTCGATTTCCATCACATGCTATACTGTAGAAGTATTTTCAATATATTTTTGTCGAGATAGGCATTAGGGATACATGTTGAATGTTGGCAATATTGGACGAACGTGCTTCGAACAATTTATTTTCTGTTTGTTCTTATTTCGGTAGACGTTTGAATTCTCCTTTTCACTTACTGGAACTGGCGCCATAAAAGAAAACAGACACATCACCTCCAAATGCATTGACAAGAGCTTTGGAGTTTATAGAACAAGTGTTACGTGAAGAATCAATCAAACAGAAAGGGATGAGTGGAATGTAATGGAGAGAGACATGTTACGTTTGTACTTTAAATTATTCAAATACATCTTTGAAGAGGTGTTTCAGAACAACTGTATTGAGCCGAAAATTTCTGTGGTTCATCGAATAATGAAGATCTGAGGAAAAGTCAAAGGTCGTAGTTCAATTCCCATCTTGGGTACATTTTTTTATACTGCATCATGAATGCTCCTCATTTAGGGAACATATCAGTGGGGTTCTCAATTTGGAGAGAGCGTACCGACCACTCCTCCACCGACCACTCTTTTTATCATTGAGTTCAGAGATTACTTTTCATGTGAATCTACCTGGATTGTCAGAATTTGAAATAATGTTTTGATAGAAAGATTTTTTTTTACTTTCTAAAAGACGGAAATGTTTTTTCTTCGACTCTCTATTAAACTCAGACAGTTCATTACATTGAGTTTTAAAAATGAAAACGTCTTTCAAGATTTCGCTAGATTCTTTTATTTCCTGATCGATCCATTTTTTTTATTTGATTTAATCGGGACGTTCCGTATTGGAAATTGGTTTTGAAAATGCATCATAAAAATTTTATTACATGAGTTAAAAGCATCGTCAATATTTTTACACCATAAAGTTCATTCCAGGTTTCAGATTCTAGTGATACCTTAAAAACGGTCTATTGCATCATTTCTGAAAATTATTTTGTGACCTGGTATCCAGTGAGTATATTGTGTTGTTTGAAGTGAAGTCAACACGAATCGCGAAATTTCAGTTTACATAGGTATCTCAAGGCTCGTTTTTGCTTTGAAGAACAACTGCACACCCCCAGAAGGGGATACCGTATCGCAAATGTGCCTCTACCAAGGAGTAGTATAGTGTCTTTGCTGTTGAGTATCTTAGTTCATTCGTAGCAATTTTCATAGCATAACAACCAGAGCACAATTTCTTATTCAAGTTGGATACGCAGGCCATCTAATTCCTCAACACTCAACAGTTTTTACTAATTCCGTTGTAAGACGTTAGATAGGGCGCATATACACTACTTTCAGGAAATGTAATTGAAGAGTCATATTCATCATATTTTTCAGTTATACTTCCAAGTGAATTACCCTACACTCGGGTAAGTTCCATTCATTTCCTATGTCTGGTTTTTGAACTATAATTTTCATCAAGAAATAAGATTGGATAATATCTTCTATCAAATCAAATATCAATTTTATTTTATAGTTCAAAAACCAGAAATAGGAAATGAATGAAACCTTTCCGAGTGTAGGATAATTTACTTGAAAGTATAACTGAAAAATATGATTCAAATTGGGAGATTCATTCAAAAATAATTAACAAACATATATATTACGTACAAAACCGATTTCAACTGATATTTGTAAACAGCCCCCGTGATCGTAACTTTTTGAAGCTGACCATATTGAGCAATTACTATAAGCCTTTCTCAAATACTTTTGGCTCCAAATCGGATTTATTGACTCAAAAAGGCTATTTTGTGTGGCTATTGTTAAAAACATGTAGTATAAAATACAAACATTTGAAAAAAAAATTACTGTGTTGTAAAAAATTCTAAACTTTTATAGAAAATCTTCTTGTCGTAAGAAAAGAATCCCAATATTTATTTTCCTAATGAAAAATGCTCGGTCTCACCATAGGGACCGTTGATAAAAATTGGCAGAATATCATAAATTGTAGCTATTTTTGACCCACCCTGACTTCTTCTATCGTAACGACCGACTAACTGACATGACATTCGACTTCCTCCAAACCAGCAATGCTACTATTTTGTTACTAATCATCTAAAAAGTGAACCTTGCTATGTTTTGGTAAAACAGCAATTTTTTTGATTTTCAAAAATTCGTATCTCCGAAACTGGACATAGAAACTAATTTATACTTGTATGTGTATCTTCTAGTGACTACAATATCTCAAAAAATTATCAAAATTGGCTGAAAACCATTTTCCCATGTATTTGGTGCGGGGTACTTTATGGGAATGCTCACTCATCATCATTCATCAGAGATTCTGATTGATTCAGGGCATCAGGAATTAATAGTTCTGTATAGAAGCTTGCGCATATGAATCTTCATATAGTTCATCTTTGGAGAGAGTGAGATTCGAACACGAGACTCACCTTGAAACATCTCACTATAAAAAACCTAGCTCGGTAAACCTTGGAGATATTTTATAGCAAATATTATGGTCAATTATAGTTCCAATAATTACCTATGGTTCTAGGTAAATGGAATGTCCATTTTCAAGCCTTAATGAAAATCCTATTCTGAAACATTCCACTTTCTTAATCCAATAAACCACCAGCGGACACATAAAACGGGCAGAATGTAAAATGTAGAAGGCAGGGCACATACCGGAAGTGAACTAATTAAACCCCTGACACCCAGGTAATTATTTTATGAAATTTATAGAGCAAAGCCAACTTCAAAGCCATTTTGTATATAAGCCTGGTTTATAATTATTTTTATACCATCACGGTTGCGTACTTTGGTTGAGAAATGTTTATTTGTGACTCGATTTGTTTTCGAGGAGAAATATTCACGAATAAACGGTGCTTCAGAGTAAGGTTAAGATTATAGAGTTTCTTATCAGCTGATAATGTGTGTTGATTTCTAATCTGATAGATTTTCTGAAATCAAGCATCATTCAGAGAACCTCTGAAAATTCCGTTCATCACCATTCTGAAAACAATTCTATTTTCTTATTTATACAAAGTAAGACTATCGTCATAACACAACACAACGAAATTTTATTTTTATTCTAGTGAAAAGGATTTTTGAACCTCGAACTATTTCTTTGGCATCTTTTTCCTTGATTGTACTGTCCCCAATGGGACGTAGAGGCTGAGCTCGACGGGTGTCTTATTGGGACCGACAGCAGAGGAATAATTGATAATATTTCACAGGTATTTCAGAGAAATGAACAAGCTTGTGAGCGAAGCACCACCGACAAGACAAATTGCTATTTTTTGGACATAATGTAAAAGTTTCCGTGAGAGTTTACAATCAAACGACCAATGCAACGACCAGAGTTTCACCATATTTTTCAATAGATAGCTGTTTTGATAGTTGTTATGATACAGAATATTTTAAATAATCAACTAAATATTTAAGTTTATTTTTGTAAAATCGGAAAATAGTCAATAAAAATATTTTAATACATTACCTAAACATGTAGAAGCATATTGTAATATAGTGAAAGCAGCCAGTCAGCTACTACAGACATCGACTACGAACAAACATTACCACAAAACAGACAAAATTATACAGCAAACCACATAGTAAATGAAAGTATGAATTAGACACATTACAAAGACAATAATTGACAAACTGTAGAAGACTTAGTATCAAATTTAAAATGAAAAGTGACTGACAAGGACAGAAAAATGTGACAATGCAAAATTTCAAATTGAAATAAAAACGAAATAAATAGAAGGGAAAATACAAATAAAATGAAATAGCTTCTGTAACGTAGTATTAGTTGTACATAAGTAGAATGAGAACATTTTGGGAAAATAAAACTAGTAATAAAAGTATAAAAGTTTATTATACTTTTATTACTATTCACTTGACGAAAAATAAATTAATCTGAATTTTTTTCGCACTTTTGACACCCTGTATCTCAGAGGGATTGCATTTCAGGACATACCTTGATAGAAACTTTTCATCTCAAAATGAGGCAAGGAATCTGTAGTTGGAGTTTGTCGGTCTTATTCTGACTCACCCTGTATATGAATTTTGCTTAGAATTACTAACCGAACAATTCCATCCAATTTTGCTGACTGGGAAAATGAGTACGAAAAAAATTCACTTCCTCCTGTACTAATTGTTCGGGCAAGTTCAGGTCTGCTACAGTGTTATCATTCATATCACATAAGGTATTTATTTCTTTAAAAAAAGTTAAATAGGTAATAGAAGTCATTGAATTTCATGAAAGGTTTTTGAACTTTGGGTTAGTATTTCAAGAAAAGAAAAGAACTATAATATGACATCTGCCTAAATTATTAACACATGCAAATTGGATTCTCACAATGACATCAAGAATCTGAAGAAAGAAAGCTGCAATCCTCCTGTAGATGAGAGTTCAACATGTCTCATTTGCGTCCGAATTAGCTGAAAAGGAGAAAAGGTAAACAAAGTGAATGAAAGAATTAAGCCAGACAAATTATAATTGATATTATGCAACATAAAGAAATAAATTAGAAATGAAGATTATTAAAATAATAAAAAATTATATATAAACATTATAGTAAACAGGGTGTCCCAATGAAAACTTTCCACCCGGATTTACTGGGAAATGACAAATTATTTTCGGAAACGCAAAAATAGGTCGATTTTAATTTCTAGGGGGACACCTGTTAGTAATGGATTTAGTCGAGCAACTTCATCCCCCTGACGGGGGCGGCTACCCCCTTGCGAATCATCATAGGGAACGTGGGTCGAGTGATACATCATCTAAAGCTCTCTTTATTCTCTATCCAAACGTCTATAATTTTTTCAAAATCGAATGAATGGTAATTGAAATTAGTGTTGTTGACAGGTTCAATGTAAATAGTCAATATCTTACCTGTTCCTATTCAAATTCAATTTATGAACTATTTTAAGACTCAATGAGTGGACAGATAGACAATGGCAACATCCCATCCGGTCAGGTAACCCAGTCACCCCACGAAAAACGAAAACAAATTAGTCAAAACCAGGCTGGGACTATTAATTGCGAAGATCTTTCAACCAAGTATCAGTTTTATGTCGCTATTCGCGAATACAACATTACAAGCGGAAGATGCCCACCCCAATTGTGAGCGAAACGTCCAAAGGAACCTCCTCCACAGAGGTGAACCGACCACGGCACTGAAGCCCGGAAACCATATTTCTTAGTTTTTGTTCTGTTGACTTTTTCATAGACAAAAAATACCTGTTTTTTATGGTTCTCCTGCGTGTATGTTCTCAGCATGAATTCACAGTTCGCATGATTTTTATGGAAATATCATTTGATTCGTATTCTGTGAGTTAGGTTTCTGCCTGACAATGGTTTACGCATTAGAAGAACGAATTGAGTTAGTGAAACTTTACTACAAAAATGATGATTGTCTAAGAGCTGCAGCTAGAATTTTCAATACAAGGCATCCAGGGAAAAATGCATCTCATACCTATGTTCAAACGTTGATTGAGAAATTCGAAAGAACTGGGTCTGTGGGAAACCAGAAACATCATCCTGAACGTCTGATAAGGAACGAGGCTGTTGAGGTAGCGGTTTTGGGACACGTGGCTATGGTCCTACTCAAAGTATTCGAAGCTTGGCTGACGCGTCAGGTGTAGCGCGATCGAGTATTCAGAGAATTCTCAAGTCGCATCGATTCCATCCATACAAACTAAAACTTGTACATGAACTGAACGAAGACGATTTTGACAGACGTCAACAGTTTTGTGAGGAAATGTCTGAGCGTCTGAGAACAAATCCCAATTTGCTCTTCAATATTTGTTTTTCAGACGAGAGTACAGTTTTTGTTAATGGAAACGTAAATCGTCACAATTGCCGCTACTGGAGAGATACCAATCCCAGGTTAATACGTGAGGTCCACACACAAACTTCGCAGAAGTTGAATGTTTGGTGTGGTATTTTTGGCAAAAATATTATTGGACCACTTTTTATAGATGATAATTTGAATGGACAAATGTATTTACATCTTCTTGAGAATGCCATCGATCCCATGATAACGGATATTATCGAAAACGATGGAGATTATTCGGAAGACAACCTCCATTTTCAACAAATGGAGCACCACCTCACTATGCAGTGGCGGTTAGAAACTTTCTGGATGAACGATATACCAATCATTGGATAGGGCGACGAGGACCAATTGAGTGGCCAGCTAGATCACCAGACCTCAACCCGTTGGATTATTTTTCATGGGGGCATCTCAAAAGCAAAGTTTTTGCCACTCCGCCAGAGTCACTAGAGGATCTACGTGGTCGAATTGTAAACGAGTGCGGCAGAATAACTCCAGAAGTATTGGAAAACGTTCGTAATAGTTTCGAAAGTAGACTTTATCATTGTATGGAGGTATGGAGCAATTAAGAAATTGAATTTCGATAAGAACAGGTACGATATTGATTATTTAAATTAAACATATTACCACACTAATCTCAATTACCAATCATTCGATTTTCGAAAAATATAAACGTTTGGATAGAGAATGACGAGAGCTTCAAGATGATGTATCACTCGACCCAAGTTCCCTATGATGATTCGCAATGGGGTAGCCGCCCCTGTCAGGGGGATGAAGTTGCGTGACTAAATTCATCACTGACATGTGTCCCTCTAGAAATCAAAATCGACGTGTTTCAGCGTTTCCGAAAATAATTTGTCATTTCCCAGTAAATCCGTGTGGAAAGTTTTCGTTGGGACACCCTGTATAATATGAAACACAAGCAATCAGGTCAATAGTTGATCTCTGATAACAGAAATAATATTGTCACACTTACAATTCTAGAGCATTCCAGATATTTCATGACCTCGATGTTGTTGGCTTTTTCCATTACCTTTTTTTTTCTATTTTTTAGGTTCTAGTTTTATTATTGGAATTTTTCAGTAGGGCGGAGATATCGTCTACTCAGAAAATAGTTGAATAATTTGCGAAGAACTGGTGTTAATTCGAAAAAACATTTGAAAATTCTTTGTCAAGTGCCGTCTATCAAAATAACGGCACATAAATAACCAATTAAGATTGGTGTGCCTGAATGGTCCAAAACGGATTGAGTATTGTTATCTCGTAACAGGTAATTTATCCCTACGTCAGACAATAATTACCTCATGGAGGGTAAATTATTCGCAAGCTGATGACACATGTTGCTATATAAGAAGTATCCTAGATATACAGAGTTGCCACTTTTTTAATGGGATTGTATTGGTAACTTTTAAACCATAAGAGTAAGAAGGTCGGTCAAATGGAGAAAAAGTTGCATTCATAGAAGCATTGTCAAGTGGTTCAAACAAATCGAGATTATCAGGACCGGTTATTGAGATATCATAAGAAAAGTAAATTCTGTCATTTTGATTTTTCTTTTTTTCCCACTTTATTTCAAATATTATCAAAAAATGATAGAGGAATTTTTTATTCGATAGTAAATTATCCTTAATTTGACCTAATCAGATTTTGTACCCAACGTTTCGTACTCTCTGGGCCACCCTCAACCTCATTTTTTTCAATACGGACCTGCATATTTTATGACACATCTCGAAATAACTTTTAACGCTAAATTCAACAATATATCATACAATGTCATTCAAAGTTGATTTTCAGGTGATTTTGACCCTTATCCAAATTTCTCTGGGTCGGATCTGTATTGCATTTACCTTTAGTTTAATTAACAACATGCAATACATTTCGATTAGAAAAACAACTCAGTCATCTTAAACTGAATGGAACGTATCAGAATCAAAGCAAGAAACAAGTAATATTTATTTACATAATATTTCAAGCGAAGAAAATCCTAATGCAGAATAATTAAACGAAACTATCATTTATATGAAAGAAAATTTAAATGATTATTCGAAAGTAAATCAAAATTAATGAAGTAAGTGTTCGAAATGTCCACCATTTTATAAAATGCACTTTGCGGTTCTGGAACCCATACTTCTTATACATTTGCTAAATTCGTCTCCTTGAATACCTTCCAATACATTCTCAATCTTCTCGCGAAGAATCTCTATTGTCAGGTTCGTAGTATCATAAATTTTGTTTTTGAGATATCCCCACAAATAAAAATCCAGCGGATTCAAATCCGGAGATCTTGCAGGCCATGCTACTGGAACTCTTGTTCCAATCCATGAATCGGGAAAAGTTCGATTTAGATAGTCTGTGACTATTCTTGAGTTGTGTGGACCACATCCGTCTTGTTGGAACCATGGACTATTACGCCGATACCGTATAGGAAGATCATCCAACATTTCTTCTATAATTTCTACATATTTTTCTCCGGTTAGGTTGCCATCAATAAAATAGGGTCCCAGTAATTTATTATTCAACAAACCGCACCATATGTTCAAAGAAAAACGATATTGATGTCTAACTTCATGTATTAAGTGAGGATTTTCTGTGGCATAAAAATGTTTGTTCCTTCGATTGAACATGCCAGAATTTGTGAATGTCGTTTCGTCTCCCCAAATAATATTGTGCGCAAAATTGTTGTTATTCCGCACCTTCCGTTGAAACCAATTGCAGAATTGCAACCTTCTCTCAGGATCATTACGATATAGTTTTTGCACGGCTTGGTATTTATTGTCATGGTATCCGTGCCTCTTGACTATTTTATTAACAGCACTTTTTGATAAATTGCATTCACTGGCCATAGTTCTCGATCCTATTCCTGGATTCATTCGAATTTGGGCTAGAACATTGATGTCATTGATAGGCTCATTTCGTCTTACATAAGGACCTCTAGGTTTGATGAATGAATTATGTTCATGTAACGTTGTAGATAAACGTCGAAATATTTTAATATTTGGTGTTGTTCATTCAGGATATAATTCACCATACCTTTGTTGTGCTTTGAACGAATTCCTATCTAGTTTTATGTACACCTCGTACATATCTCTCTTTTCTTCATTTGTGTATCTCACCATACCGAATAAGTTAAATTGAAATTACACAGAAAAGTATTTAATGACAAGTTCTTGTGACACAATAATGAACGAAGTGACAAATAATATGACATTTCTTGTTATGTTCTTTTTTATCCACGGCCTACTACTTGAAAATAATACATTCAATAAACCTAGAGTTTTGTGGATGTAAGAAAAAACAAGTCTATTAACGATATCAATATTCTGCCCAAATTCAATTGAATCCATAAAAAAAAATCGAAAGCTGTTAATAAAATAGTCAAGAGACGCGAATACAATGATTTTAAATTTGAATACCAAGCCTTGCAAGAATTATATCGTAATGATCTTAAAAATAAAGTTCGATTCTGTAATTTGTTTCAACGGAACAAATGACAAATCCAACAATAGTGATTCCTCTCGAGAAGATTGAGAATGTATTGGAAGGTATTCAAGGAGACGAATTTAGCAAATGTATAAGAAGTATGGGTTCCAGAACCGCAAAGTGCATTTTACAAAATGATGGACATTTCGAACACTTACTTCATTATTTTCATCTATTTTCGAATAATCATTTAATTTTTCTTTCATTAAATGATAGTTTCGTTTAATTATTCTGCATTAGGTTTTACTTCTCTTGAAATATGTAAATAATTATTACTTGTTTCTTGCTTTGATTCTGATACGTTCCATTCAGTTTAAGATGACTGAGTTGTTTTTCGAATCGAAATGTATTGCATGTTGTTAATTAAACTAAAGGTAAATGCAATACAGATCCGACCCAGAGAAATTTGGATAAGGGTCAAAATCACCTGAAAATCAACTTTGAATGACATTGTATGATATATTGTTGAATTCAGCGTTAAAAGTTATTTCGAAATGTGTCATAAAATATGCAGGTCCGTATTGAAAAAAATGAGGTTGAGGGTGGCCCAGAGAGTACGAAACGTTGGATACGAAATCTGATTATGTCAAATTAAGGATAATTTACTATCGAATAAAAAATTCCTGTATCATTTTTTGATAAGATTTGAAATAAAGTGGGAAAATAAGAAAAATCAAAATGACAGAATTTACTTTTCTTATGATATCTCAATAACCGGTCCTGATAATCTCGATTTGTTTGAACCACTTGACAATGCTTCTATTAATGCAACTTTTTCTCCATTTGACCGACCATCTAACTCTTATGGTTTAAAAGTTACCAATACAATCCCATTAAAAAAGTGGCCACTCTGTATAGTCATATTCACCCACTTGATAACTGCAGTTCAGTTGTTGATTGTCGATACGTCGCGATTCAAACAAATGCAGATAATTGATTTCTTTGTTTTTTAGACAACGGAAGTTCAGAAAAAATCTATTTAATTGGAAACATCAATATCACGGCACTTGTAGTCGATATGGTGGCATTTCAGTGAAAAATTGTGGAGCCATCTACAACCTATGGATATCCTCCTAGTACGACAAGCATAATTTACCGTAGGGCTATTTTTAGTCCGACCCCTTACGGATAAATTGAGTATATTTATATAATGAACATTTCAATTACAAATACCTACTCTTCTTGATGATATAAAAGTAAAATTTGACGTTAATGTTTTGATTAGAAAAAGCACTATTGTCAGACTGCCATCAAACAATAAATGATATTGGAGATCTTCGTTTAACTGAATTATATTCAGTGAATTATGATAGAAGTATTGTATACACCTAGCATTCAATGGAAATTACCCACTCGTTCCGTAGTAGCTACCATTAGAAATGATTGTTACATAATACAATTTCCATTATACTGACTCAATTGAAAGGGTAATTGGTAATCTGAACGATAATGGTTCGATTTGAATTACTTCAACCTGAGTAATACAGAAATAACAGAAACGATGTCATCTCCTACAAATAAAATGTTTTCCATTTCAATAAGTATAATTACTGCCAATAAGAAATGAGAAATACTGCATTCCAGATATTAGATTGGGCATAGCTGTAAATAGTAAGTTTATGAGATACCTCGTTGAGATTTTGAGAAAGAGAATACGAGACGGCCACGTCTGAAAATATCCCCCAATAGTAACGTTCCTCTGCCAATTTTGTGTTCGTAAAGTTCAAAGACTTGACTTGACTTCTAATTATACGTCAGTGGTCACGTCCTCAATATCACCCAGTGGATGTTTACAGTACCGCGTTCTTGATATTCTATAGAATTTTCTTGCTGTCAACTCTCAACTCCGAAAAGAAATAGTCTCAAGGCTGCCTTGAAAATGATGGGTAAGACAAAAAAACTGTTCATCTGAGCACATCATCAATCACTAATCAAAACCTAAATATTATCTACTGAAATGAGATAATAGTTATCTTCAAGGTCAGGTTCCCCAGAGAACAGTTTCCAGATTTCATTTTTTTTTATTTTTCACCTATCTATACAGGGTGTCGCATATGAATCTCCGCTAGAAAATATCTGAGAAATGACAAAGGATATACGGATTTCGTGAAAACAGGTGATTTCAATATCGAAGAGTCCTCTTATTTATGAAGAGGGCGTCGCGATAATGACGCATTTTTTTTAATAGCACACCAGATTTTTTGAAGCTTTGTTTTGTTTTGCATCTTATTCTGAATCAAGCGATATAGCACACTCACAGTTTTCCTTGGTTACAGATGAAAATCGGCAATTTTATTGCATATTATAAAGAGGGTCAAGAATGTGTCGAAATAAAAAGTAATAAAATGATTTTAATTGGTCTTCAAGTTAGAATTGTATTTCCTACCAGTTGTGTGTTACTGTTCAACACAGTGGCGGCGATGAGGGGCCCGCATAGCCCGCTGTGCGGGAGGGCCTCAGCTCCAGAAGGAGCACCTTCGACCTTTCTGCTATTTCCAGATTTTATTGCCACATATATGAATATCCTAACAAAATTTGGCGGGGGGGGGGGGGGGCGAATCCTTATCGCCACCACTGGTTCAACAGCATCCAATACAAACTGAAAGAATTGTTTCAAATTACCAAAAAATATTCAACTTTGAACTAAACTTGACAAATTTAATAATTACGAAAATATTCGAAGGATTACATGAATTATTTTAGTAAGTGTTCAAATTGATTCCCCTCACGTATAACACACTTCGTATCTTTTTGTTGATTTTCGATTTGTGACAGATAAGAGCGTCGCTCGCGAAATGGAAGCTGAAACATTAATGATACTGTTTTTTTAATCATCTATATTTTCAGGACGTCTCATATAGTAATAATAATACTCCTTCATGAACACTCGTAGAGTGTACCCAAAGGTATAGCCTATAACGGTAGAGGGCAGCTATTGTTATTATTCTCCGTGGCGCTCCGGACCGACTCAATGATTTTTTGTGTAATTTTAACTTTTCAGCTATTGGGAAAACCGAAAAAACCTACAGCACCACCCTGGGTGGGCTGTGCGCATTCCAACTATGCATTGGACGTCGGGATTAGCATCTAGGCAACTCACATGGCACTTGCTTCACAACAAGACATGTGTTCACCTTTTGATACCGATGCACTTGAGGAAAATGTTCTGCCGCAACCAAGTCCAAGCGGCTAAACTGATGAACTAAACTGATAGAGCTTCGCAAACGAACGCATTCCAAAAGAACAACTTATCGAATAACCAATCAAAAAGTGGTGAAAATCCCTCAATTCTTAAACTGAAAATATGAATTTTCGATAATACAAAATAACTCAAGAACGGTTGATATTTTTACAATTCACCAGGATATCTTTTTTGACCGCCATCAAAAAATGAGAATCGATTCTTGAGGAAAAATCTATAGTCCAGAAAAGTTTTCAGAGAAACGAAAAAATTGAGATTTGACCGTACTGATGAAATTGATTTTTTCAAATCGCTGTCAATGCATCTTTACAAGCTCAACCGACATTTCAAATCATTTTTCTCCAACTTGATCAGAAAGTGGAGAAAAGATCAAAAAGTTTTAGAAAGATTACAAAATTTGTATTTTCCCTCTAAAATCTCCAAAAACTCGAAAACCAAAAGAGATATCACAGTTTTATTGTATTTGAACAGCTTCTAAAGAAACTCTCTTCATCTTTTTCTATATCTTGATAAATGAGGGCGGAAAAATCGACCGAACCTAAAAATGAGCATTTTTTACTGGACTTAAAAATTCAATCAAAAATTAAAAGATATCAAAAACTGGATATGCACAATTTTACTGTCCTGAACTTGGTCTACAAATAATGTAATTGAATTTTTTCCGTAATATCAAGAGTACGGAAAATATTTTTAAAAAACGAATATTTGAGGTTATTATAGACTTGAAGAAATATACATTTTTTTATAGACAACAAAAGTTCGAAAAGCCGGATATCGAAAACATTTATATGAATAGGTATACAAAAAGTTTACAGTACGTGAACCTTCACGTAGACGTTAACGTACGAAATATAACGTTTACGGGTTGTTATGAAATTGAGTTGAAGTTGAACGTATGTCAACCGCTAACCCTAACATGTTAATTTGTGTTTATTTCGCTTTTATGCTGTTTTCTATGAACAACTGGAAGATGAACTCTACTTTGCGGATCTTAATAGGGATTTTGACCATATACCTCCATTGCCAAATGCAAATCAAATTCTTCCGGAATTGGCTTTTCGAAATGTTCTTTCTTTTAAATAAAGCGAAATACCGAGCAAGATCATCAAAAATACATTGAAGAAATGATGATTGATGTAAAATTGTAAGTATTGCTTTGTCACTTCTTGATTTTATGGCTTTAAAGTCAAAATTTGCTCATTCGCATCTCATCGGTGTGATTCGTATATTCTTCGGTTAACGTGCGTTGATTTTTAAGGTATCCGTGTGAGACCGTTAGGTTACGTATGCCCGTAAACCTATTTTCAACGTTAACGTGAATAGCTGACGAATGCGCATGCGTAGATGTCAATTTGTACGTTAACGTTTACGTTCATGGCAGCACTTCAACTCTCTAATAACGCCACAATAATTTTATTCCACTGACTGTACACTCACGACGTTAACTGCTTGAATAATGCAGAGCGAGTGAGCTCCTGCCCCACTCCAGGGTTGTGTCTACTGCGCAACCAATTCTCGGAGGCATCCTTATGCTTGTCGACCAGTACAATATTTCATATCTTGAAAAAAAATTAAGATATACCTTGCCAGTGCCGTAACCAGTCGAAGTATTCAAGTATTGATAACAATCAATTTCAGTTTCATTCATACTTTCTTAAAAAAATGTGAATGAATGTTTTCCATATTATCAATAGTCCGGGAAATATGGCAATGAAAACGAAAAATTGAGATGTTGTCTTGAAAAAAATTTAACGTTCTTTCTGAAGCACAAATACGTCGAGTGACGGAACCTGTCGTAGTATTCAATTACTGATGACGATCAGTTGAAGTTTCAATCGCATCTCTTCAAAATCAATAGTCAGGATATACCGGGTGGCTACGGAAGTATTGCCTACGGAATATCTCAGTTATTGTATGAAGTAGGTTTGTGAAATTTGGAGCGTCGATATAATGACATAAGAGCTAGAATTTGAGCATATTGACATGTCGAAGTTAACTTCCGGTCTGACCGGAAGTAACATCAACTTTCTTATTTTAAATGGATACCCTATTTTTTTTTCGCTTTATTCAGCATTCAATTCCCTTTCTAATGACATATCACAAGTTGGTATCTAATCAGAAACTAGCTCAGAAAAAAATTATTATTGAAATTCACCGAGTAGGCCGTGGAAGCAAAATGAAAGCCAAAAATTGAAAAGTTGGCTATGGAAACCATACGTCACTTGATAACAGTTGCTACTACTGTGATATTTTATTTTCATTCGTCGGCGTTATAAAAAGCCGCCAAAAAATATATTGGAAAAATTGGGAAAAAAACAATACTCTGTAGGTCCATAACTTAAATACGAACATACAACTTTTTCTTGCCTGTACTATTCAGCATAACCATTCCTTTCTAATGATATAATAGAAAGTAATATTTTGAAATGAAATACCAAAAAATCCAATTATTATTCTTCAAATAACGAAAAAACAGATTTATCGAAAAAAAATTCAAATTGATAGGATTAAAGATAAAATAAATTCAAAACAAATGTTCGAAATGCATTCCCTCAGCATCAATACTTTTATTGATTCTGGTGATATTTTCATGTAAAACGTTTCTCAACATTTGGGGCGTGATATCTTGGAAAGCTCTACGAATTTTTACTTCTAGCTCATGTAGAGTTGTAGGCTGTGTGGAATACACTCTATTTTTAAGATGCCCCCATAGAAAAAAGTCGCACGGAGTAAGATCAGGTGATCTTGGTGGCCACCTGACTGGACCATGGGTTGTTATAAGTCTCTCTTGAAAGCGATTTTGAAGATAATTTCTCGCTATTCTTGAATTATGCGGAGGGGCGCCATCTTGCTGGAAGTACATTCTCTCAGTTATTTCCGCTGGTAGGTTGTTAATGAATTCCGAAATTTCATTCGTTAAAAAATTAAAGTATCTCTCTCCGGTTAGTTGGCCTTGAAAAAGAATGGGGCCAACAATATGAGTTCCAACTATTCCTGCCCAAACATTCACACCAAATCTCTCCTGGAAGCCGCCTTGTCGAAACCGGTGCTCGTTTGCTATCGCCCAGTACCTGGAACAAAAGACCGTTCACACTTTTAGCACTTTACACTTCGACTATCGACAATAATCCAAATAAAGTACAGTACCTACCTTGTATTATTGCTGTTAAATAATACATTGCTGGTAAATCTTGACTCGTCCGTAAACAAGATATAATATAGTTAAATAGGTGATTCTCAGCATTTTGTCGAAGAAACCAATTACAATATTCCAGGCGCCTTTCACCGTCATTTTAATACAAATGTTGATGCAACTGATACTTGAAGGATTTCAATCGATGTTTTTTCAAAATTTTCCTAGCAGAGTCCTTACTTATAGCTAATTCGGTGCCAATCTGCCTTGAGGAAATTGTGCTATCATATTGTACTAAAGCTAATACATTAATTTCAGTTTCCTCACTAATAACAAATGCTTCTTGGTCTTCGTGAACATCAGGCTCAGTTCTTAATTTTTCTTCAAGCCACTGGAAATACCTTCTTGACGGTTGCTGCCTCCCTGGATATCGCTCTAAATACAATCGTTCAGCGGCATAAGAATTTTTTAAACTTTCACCATAAATGAGAAGCATGTCAATTTGTTCGGTTCGTGAATAACGGGGCATTTTTTGAATATTCCACTAACTGATTTCAATTTCCAAACCCTTTTAAAATGGCAGAATCAAAAACACTACTTCGAACGTCAAAATAATATGGATAGCAGCGTTCGTGACAGCTCTCATTTCTTTTTTGTTTCATTCCAAAATACATCTTAATCAGCCTACTTGTTAATATTTTGGTTCGAATGATTATTGCAATGGAATGATTATTCTGAATAGCACAAACATCGTCCATAGGTAGATATTAGAATATCTATGGACGATGGCACAGACCAAGTACGTTTATGTTCCTATTTAACCTAGAACCTACAGGATATAATTTATCATTCCACATTATTTTTTATTTTATTTTTGCGTATGGCGATAATCTGTTTTGTTATTTGAAGAATAATAATTGGATTTTTCGGTATCTCAGTTCAAAAAATTATTTTCTATCATATCATTAGAAAGGAATGGTTATGCTGAATAGTACAGGCAAGAAAAAGTTGTATGTTTTCCAATATTTTTTTTGGCGGCTTTTTATAACGCCGACGAATGAAAATCAAATATCACAGTAGTAGCAACTGTTGTCAAGTGACGTATGGTTTCCATAGCCAACTTTTCAATTTTTGGCTTTCATTTTGCTTCCACGGCCTACTCGGTGAATTTCAATAATAATTTTTTTCTGATCTAGTTTCTGGTTAGATACCAACTTGTGATATGTCATTAGAAAGGGAATTGAATGCTGAATAAAGCGAAAAGAAAAAAAATAGGGTTTCCATTCAAAATAAGAAAGTTGATGTTACTTCCGGTCAGACCGGAAGTTAACTTCGACATGTCAATATGCTCAAATTCTAGCTTTTATGTCATTATATCGACGCTCCAAATTTCACAAACCTACTTCATACAATAACTGAGATATTCCGTAGGCAATACTTCCGTAGCCACCCGGTATTTCAATGAAAACGAAAATTGAGGTACTGATTTGGAAAAATGTTACTTTTTTTCTGAAACTTGAATACGTCGAGTGCCGTAATAGGACGGTCGTAGTATTCAATTATTGGTATCCATCAATTACAGTTCCAACATGCTCAACGATATAGTGGATAGAGTACATGGACAGGTACCATAAGATTCGCAGTATTTACGTTTCTGTCGTACACTGAAAAAAAAGATAGGGCTCATAGTTAATAAATACTTGTTTGGGTGCCTTTCATTTACAATTAATAAAAAAAAGAAAATTCTATTTTGTATTAGGTAATCTTATTTAATATTGATAAACGCGATAATATAATTTACTAATAAAAAATAAATAGTTTGTTTGAGGTCCATATGTTTATAATCAACAATATAAATTTAATCCTAATGAAAACATTTGTTGGGTGATATTACTAAACATTTATTCATAATTGATTTTAGGTTTATTTGAAGTGAATAAGTCATAGTACCAGACAATAAATATTCATTGAAAATACCGCGCTGACCATTATTATAAAATCTCCGCGATAGGTGCCGTGGTTCGGCTGGCTGATGGGACACGTGTAGTACGTCGGAGTTTCGTGTTTTGTCGTTTGTCGTTGAGTCGTTTGCGTTGTTTAGGTTAAAGTCGCATGTTGTTATTATTTATTTTTGTGTGATTGAAGTGTAATTCAAAATCAAACAATCTCTTCATAGTTATATAGAAGACACAACAACACTAGTTTTATAATTATTATATGCATGGTTTGTGCATCTATTTTCTAACATAATACAACCATATATTCTGTTGTAAAAGTTACAAAACTAGGTAGGTAGCGCATCATTTCATCAAGGCTGTCTCTCGCCATAATGGACCATGTTCAGGAGAAGGAAATAATTTTGAAAAAAATTAATAAATATATGTTAAGGTATTCTAATTTCTTCCATATTGATTTTTCGATTTCAGAAGGCTCATCTTGTGTCCCTATTGGTTTATTAATAATAAACAATATTTTTAATATTCTTTATTTATTTGGAATAAATTTTTTTATTTTTTTATTTACAATCGTTCATTTTCGATAAATGAAACATATTTATAATAAAAATGTGTTTATTAATGTTTATTAAATGTCAATGAAATAGATAATATTGATAAATATTCTTTATTTATTATAAATAATGTTTTATTTACTGTTGATCAATCTATAGTAAGACCTATATTTATTGGAAATAAATTTGAATTGATTGTTGATGAGGTATATTTAAATAATTTTAATGCATCATTTGTTTCCAATAAATAAAGGTTTATTCCGCAATATTCGAATAAATGATTTTTTAGGTGTTAATTAATTTAGTTAACTATGAATAAACTGTTTTTTCAGTGTAGTATCAATATTTGAGTCGTAGTATTCAAATCTTCTAGGCCCTTCAACTATATATAATATGCTTTTCGAGGATCCTCGTTCTCAATAATCGTTATCATACCGTTGATTCTGTTTAGGACTAAGGGTGGAAGATAGCTTTTGGCTAACCCATTTTCCCTTTGTGTGTAAGATGTACTTTTTATGCACAATAAACGTTATATTATTATTATCATTATTATTTCTTGAATTATGTGTTATATGCAAATTGGGTGTTGATTTTTTAATGAAAACCAGTCAGTGGTTCAGAATCCCAGCATTGTCTTGAAGAAATATTGATTATTCATTATTATGTGAGTGTCATATGCGCAAACCAAATCGGTCATATAAATCAAAAACATTACTGGACCCAAAACCGGCTCCTGAGTAACTCCACATTCCACTGGTGGATCCAAGGGGGGCAATGGTGTCAATTCCCTACTCTTCCTACAAGCCTTCAGTCACATCCTCTCTCTTGGTAACTTCAAACTTCAACTCTTGCTTATTGCCCCTCCTTAGAGCTATTGTGCCCTTCTTTAGGAACGTTCTGGAGCCGCCCCTGTCACATTCAGAGTCAGACGTTGCCTATAAAATGGCTATCCAGAATTTTAGAAGAAAGTGGCATAATTGAATTTGGTCTAAAATTCCATGGTAATTCCTAATAATTCATTATATAATTTTTTTTTATTGACTGATATAACCTTGACAATTTTCAAAATAGTTTGAAATTTTCAGAGCGCCAATGATAGGTTTATAAGGAGAGTCAACAAACTTTTGGGCTTTTCATCATATCCAGCTATAGTTTTTTCAATTGTCCTTAATTTTTTATTTTTTATATTATGATATAAATATTGGTCTCAGACAGGGAAAAAAGGAATTTGCCGTATTGAAATTCATTTCATTCAGGTGAAATTGCGTATTGTTCGTTCTTGTGAGTCATAACAAAAAAACTGTTATTAATATCAAATGTATTTTAACGAACTGGTAATTTTTTTCAAGTTATTATTATTGTGATGATTTCATTTTTACCCCACATTTGGTAGATGATACCTTTCCAAGTTATTTTTATTAAATTTTGGGAATTTTTATTATAGCCGTTGAAAGTGCATTTGTTTTGCAAGAAACAACTTTCTTCGGAATAGTAGTTTTATGAAAAAATTGGTAGGCCGAATCAACTGACTATTGTTGAAATATATTTCCGATCCATATTTATTAGGATTTGAATATTTGCTTATTTTTTTGGACACAATCTTAGTCATCTCTATGTGTGCTTTTGAAATTAGTAAAAAGAATTAAATGTAACTCTTTGTGCTAGGTTATCTCTTTTATTTTTTGTGAGTCTACAATAACCATCCTAGGTGAAAATAATATTTCCATAGATTTTTTTCAAATATAGTTTTTCATCAAAATCGAAGAGATCAAAAATAATATTCAATATACAGTGACCGCCAAAAAGTATGTACCATATGGGAAAAATTTTTGTTATTTGAGTATTGGAAAAAATATTCTGGGGAAAAGTTTGTGCATGTCCGATAACCTAAAAATCGATTTTGACACGTCACGTGATCGCTAGAATGGCGGCAAAATGAAAAAATTGCAATGCAAAGGCAAAAAAGGGGTAAGATGGCAAGATATCAAAAAAAGTTATTTGAAAAAGTCACTTAGAATTCAATTTTATACACATAAACGAAGTTTCAAGAGATAATAAAAAAAAAAATTAAAATAGCAATTTTTTAAAAATATTTTCCCATCTATTTAAAAATATTATTATTTTTTCTTATGAATAGCTTGACTATACTGAAACATTTGCATTTTAATGATAATGACAAAACTTTCTCATTTTCTCCACACCAGAGGGCACTAAATTAAAATAATTGGTTTTTGCCAGAACCCTCGCTGTTACATTGGTTCTTATCTAACAGTTATATCAGAATTCCAAGACTATTGTATTGATATGGCAATCTAGAAACACCATGTTTCCTGATTTTAATCAAGTTTCAATAATAATGCTGTATGAGCGTTTTACTTTGCACATAAACTTTAAGAATCTTTAATTTGACGCACTATTTTCAAGTTTATGTGCGAAGTGAAACGCTCATGCACGATTATCATCGGAATTTGATTATAATCTGGAAATTACCATGTTTTTGGAGTGTCATGTCATTACAATGATCGTGGAATTCGGATATAACTGTTAGATACGAACCGATGTAACAGCAAGGGTTCTGACAAATTCCCATTTTTTCAATTTAGTGCCCTCTGGTGTGGAGAAAATGAGAAAAATTTTGTCATTATTATTAAAATGCAAATGTTCCAGTATAGTCAAGCTATTCATAAGAAAAAAAATAATATTTTCAAATAGATGGGAAAATATTTTTTAAAAATTGCTATTTTAATTTTTTTTTCAATTATCTCTTGAAACTTCGTTTATGTGTATAAAATTGAATTTTAAGTGACTTTTTCAAATAACTTTTTTTGATATCTTGCCATATTACCCCTTTTTTTGCCTTTGCATTGCAATTTTTTTCATTTTGCCGCCATTCTAGCGATCACGTGACATGTGTCAAAATCGAATTTTAGGTTATCGGACATGCACAAACTTTTCCCCAGAATATTTTTTCCAATACTCCAATAATAAAATGTTTTCCCATATGGTACATACTTTTTGGCGGTCACTGTATATAATTGGTTATGGAAATTATATGAACAATAATTAAGACACACCATTTTGATATCAATATATTTCATTCGTGAAATTGATGCTTTTTCAAATAACGTACCGAAATGTATCTAGTTTGTCGACGGAAACCATCAAAGGTTTCTTGAAAAACTTAATTACGGAGTTCAAATGCTCCTGGGAAATATGGAAAACAAGGAAGCACGGAATCAAACAAGTTTTCAAGTTGGGATTAACCTCATGCAAAGAGTTCTGTTTTATCATTGCATTGTTCAAAATAATTGTGTTCATGAATATTCAGCGAGTTTCATGGAAAACCGAAAATGAATTCAGGTTGGAAAAACATTTTGTTCATGGGATAATTACTAATTAACGAGGATCACTGAACAATCATTGTTGTTGGAACTCGAGGTAATTTGAAAATGTATAGAACATATCCTGAATGCTGTACTGGTTCTACAAAACTGTTTGAGGTAAAGAAAACAACAGCCTTACAATAATGAAAAACATCAGCGAGAAACATAAAAAATAAAAACACGCTTTGTTTTCGGAATACAGGGTGTTAAAGTTCCTTGGCCTATATGCTTTCCTGACTTAACTCCTATGAACTTTTGTATTTCCTGGAAAGATTTGTTCCAGCACTACGAGAGATCAAACCGCAGCAAGCAAAGTGTAGTGCTGCTGCAGACTTTGTCATTCATAGGGGCGAACTTTGCATTGAAAAAACTGGTGGTCATTTTGAACAGATATTTGTTTTCCCGTTTTCTTATAAAATACAATTGAAAACTTTGTTCGAATATCAATTTCTTAGGTAGTTTTTTTCTTGTTGCAAGGAATCTGTTTTTAAATTGTTTTTCGAAAATGAAGCAAGATACTGAAAAAATTTAATTCACAAAAAAATGTGTTTTTGATTGCTAAATTCAGAAAGAAATTTTACATGAAAATATGCAGTAAAGTACAATGATTCGTCCTAATATTAATTAAATTACTCTTTGGGACGCCACTGGAATCAGTAATTTTGCGGAAGAGACCCTTTTCTATCACATCCAAGCATGTATGTTTTCATTAGAATCTGTCGAAAGGTTTTTGAATAATTGATAAAATACTTATTTTTTCCAAAACCTTGAACCCACAGTATTTCGAAAACGAACCAAGCTAGAACATATTTAGGCCAATAAACAGAGCAATTTTTCTCATAAAAGTTCAATTTAAATTGCTCCGCCGATTTGTTTTTTGCAATTCGGTCGTCACGGAAAGTTGAATAATTAGCAATAAAGTTTCCACCCCCTGGGGGGGTGCAACCACCCTAAAATCGTAAAAAATTTTTTCTGGAAGGTATTTTCTTGACATTTCAGCTCTGGCAATAAATATGAGTGAAAATCGTTATTAATAATGGGGCGAATTATTTTCAACAATAAAACCCACCCAAAATATTTTTTGGGGTATTTTCTATGAATATTCAAAATTGTCAGTCCTGAGTAATGAGAGTGAACAAGAACAAAAATTTGTAAAAATAATAGGTATAAATTATTAGAAACGATTTTCCCGCCCCCGCATATGGGGCATATCCCCCGCATCGCGGAAACACAGCATAAGTAACAATCAGCACTGACACTCTGACTGGCGGGAAAAGTTCGCGCACACCCTTTGCGTCGATGAGTCCGCCATTTTGCGAGGTGGTGGCCCAGAATATTGTGTTTGAATTTGTTGAATTCAGGAAGTGAATATTGTGAGGGAGATACAGATAATGTATTGCTGAAAATTTCGGATTTTCCCAAGAACAATGAAGTGTCACACTCAGAACCCAAAGAAGTTGTTGATGATCATAAATTTGCTGTAATGGACACTGATATTCAAACTAATGATGTGCTCCGGCAAAATATTATGAAATATATTTGGGGGTATTTGATTAAAAAATGATTGAAAATTCATAGTTGCAATTTTTTTTCAGCTATTTTAAAACACATTGTGATTTAGATGATGAATCTTTGTATTGTTATTTTAGAGCATTACAAAATGGAAGTCTTGACACCTTTGGGAAGTTACGGATGCCCAAGAATGAGTTTGTTCATTTCATTTCCTCCTTGGAATAAGTATGCTTTCAAAGCAATTTTGAAAAATTTATTGTAGGAAAAAATGTGATTGCAGGATTTGTATCTGTATTTGAATAATTTATGTATACCTACCCATGTGAAAACTTCCCAATGTCACACTTCATGAGGTTATATGCTAGAGTAAGATTATTTTATAGGTACATTGAATCAGTAAAATATTGAGAAAAAAAGAAGAAAGAACAAAATTATAATATGGAGACATCAATAAATATCTGAAAACGCACTATTAGTATTTATATTTTATTTTCCTTTGATAGTTGCTATCAGCTGGCTACCTTCGAAAACCTGAAAGCATCCCTACTACTGAAATATTTCATTCGGGGTCGATCAGATTCTATGAATATTAAAAAAGCACCCCACAAAGAATGTGTAAAAGCTACTTAGATTCATTACAGTTCAGTTTTTTTTCGATAATTTATGTTTCTGAAATAAAAATGGGAACCTATTAAATAAAAAAAAACCTTATATACAAATAAATTACACGAATTATCACATCAAACAAAATTCCTTCTAATATTCCATGATACACTTTTATTGTTTTTCCCGCCTAATATAAATTTCCGGAAAAATATCGCTGCTGACGTGACCCCTGAAAATATCATGATTCTTCGTCAAAAATTACGGAACATAAGAGTTTGTTTTCATGAGAAGTGGAACACACTGTATATTTCAAAAGACTTTGGTGAACTGCAACTCAAAATGAAGTACATTTAATTCAAAGAATTCTTCAAGCTGATTGTGAACTTGTCCCTGAATACCATCGCAAAATAAAACAACCTGTTTTTAAATACAAAACATTATTGGCCCAGGAAAATTATCGACATAAGAATTACTTTTATTGATTCTGGATCCATTCATATATTTAGTAAGATTTATCGATTTTTTTTTCAAATCGGATCTGGAAAATTTCGAGTGCGGATCTGTCCGAAATCATTGCGCGAGTCCTGCCCTCACAACAGCACTTCCCAACATGGCGTCTAGATACTTTTCAACATCAAAGGCCGAGTGTCAGTGCCGATTGTTACTTATGCTGTGGCGGAAACATTGGGGTGAGAGGGGTGGGGGAGAATATTTGGAAAAACTCAAACTCAACTCAAACTGCTGCTCTTAGATATAAATGTGGATAAATAATCGTTGAAAACTGTCGTTATTGGGAATTAGAAGTATTGTTATGGAAATTATTCGCAAATTCGAGAGAAGATCAACTTATTGTATAAAATAAACACGGACCGGAGGTAACGAAATATGAGAGTGTTTTTCAATGATATGGGGAAAGGTATAGAGAAATTAATCCACAAGTAATCACCATCAAGATATGTATAGGAAAATATATTTATTCACTCATACTACTCATCATCTACTTCATCTTCAGTCTCCTCATCTTCATCTTTACAATCCGGATATTTTGAAACAGAGCTGAGTTGAACATGAAACAAATATTTCGAAAATAAACTCACAATTTTCAATTAATAACAGTGACAAAGCACTAAGATATGTTTCCTCGTCTCCGACTATCGATGTTATCCCAGTATCCAGTGTTTTCTGCACAGAAACTTTTATATTATATAACGTTTACATGCAACTATACAGCGGCGCGCTAGCTGCCGCATTGACAAGGTCCCAAGCTGATATTTTTCAGGTTTAAGAATCTCAATGAGATTCCTTTGGTGCACTGTCTTCCTCGATCTCGAATCCCCATATTCCATCAAGGACTGATTCAATTTTTCTTTCCATAGAACAATAATGCGATCAAATGCCGAGTAACCTGTATGTTAAGTACTTAAAAGATTGACTGGATTGCATTTAAAATTTTTACAAGTAACCAAATTTATATGAATATTTTCAATAAGAGCAGGGTTTTTTCTGCAAACTGGCTTCTCATTCATGTTGATACGTGCTTTTATCTCTGAGTTATTAGCATTTGAATTTATAAACTCCCTCAAGATTTTGTAACCTAAAATATGCGAAGAATTGAAAACACTCGTATTGAAAACCAACATTATTTGGACCGGTTAAACGTTATGCAATTTGACAATGAAGTATTCCTCAACTGTTCATTTTACTTGCTACAAGTGATTAGACATTATTTCAGTAATCACAAGCATTATTTCACGAAGTCAGGAACTTTAATATTATAAGATTTTCAATTGCAATTTTGCAGCTGGCAACTGCGCGTATAAATATAAATAATATCAGAATACAACGCTGCGATCTTTATCTTCAAAATGACGTAAGATTTATCCGAATTTCACATTCATGTGAGGAGTTATAGAACTTTACTTCACGCGCTGGTTGAAAAAATGCACGTTGGCGGGAGCCGGCGCAACACCTGCCCCATTGCGAAAGTATATAACTTCAACAATTTTTTTCAAGAATACCGTGCGATTTCTCAAAATTTTGGTAGGTAGGGACAGTTTTTTTGTAAAAATTTGTGCTCTTTCTGAATATCAACTTATTTTTTTGATTTAATCTGAATTTTTTGAGATATTTCGAAATTACCTCAAAAATTAATTTCAACGCATTTTTTGGGGGGGTTCCATCCCCCCTGGAGGTGATAATTTTTCTCAGAAGTAATGTGCACGCACACATGTGTTCTACAATTTAAAAAAAATATCGGCGGAACAATTTAAGTTGAGGTTGATAGCCCTGTTGATTGGCCTAATTCTTACAGGAAAAAAAAGTTTCCATTTTACCTAAAGAACCGATCCTCAACGCTTGGTTGTTTAAATATGGGTCACCCTGTATATTGATTTTTAGAATTTTATACCGGCCCTATATAAAACTTAGATAATAAATTTAAGCCACACAAACTACACAAACAGTGCACTTTTTCTGACATCCATTCAGGGTGTTTTTTTAAGTACTTGTTCAAACTTCAGAGAAGTAATATTTGACTTATTTCATAATAAAAAGTTCATATTAACATGTGTCCACAAATGTTTCATTCCGGTTATACAGGTTGTTGAAGTAGAAATTTTTAACATTCGACTTCGGCGGTGGTGGAGGACTGATGGAGTCCTCGGTCTGCGGTCATGTTGATGTGTGTTCGTTATATTAGGTTTAGTTCTATTTATATAATTATTTTCTTACGATGTAATGTTACGATGCAATGTAATGTAAACATTTGTTATTTTCTAATGGGATACCCAGAGTATTTTTCCATATTTGGTTAGGGATCGTCATTACAAATCCAGTGACTCCAGGTTTGATGGGATTATGTCAAACGGCTGCGGAGATATGGGCAAAGAACTTCCTCGTATGTCCAATGAGTATGACTGAGACTCCACACGATTCGGAAGGTCAAAAGTCTCTGTCGCACTCATTGGGCATATGGTGAAGTTTTTTGCTCATATCTCCGCAGTCGTTTGACATAATCTTGATGAAGATCCTGTAGAAGAATCATAGTCATCATCAACACATCATCAATATTTCCAAAGTGTCTGACATTGTAATTTTCAGTACCCACCTACTTGAATAAACACGTATTATTGACTAAATGTATAATTTTTCATTTTGAGTGCTCAGGCATTGCAAGAGCAATATTTCAAGAACGCAACATAACCATAATAAGCGAGTTGCAATCAGTTCTTCTTTGACGTTTCGAAATGTAGAAAAGCGTAGGTAAAAGCAAATTCATCAGATTACACCCAACCATCTCACCATCTAGTAAATGCTCATACTATCTATCTATCTCTTTTATTTCTGTATCATAGAAATAAGTCTGTCTCAAGAAAGTATAAACATCTACTTCAAAGGACCCCGCACATTTCTTATGGGAAAAGGCTTTCCGTGAATTTGGCTGAATTTTTTGTATTTTGTAGTTCTTGATGGGCTGATCAAAAGTGTCTATAGCCACAAAGCTCAAAAATGGACAGTTTTCGAGATATGGAGATTTGAAAATGGATTTTTTCCAGTTTTTGTAGTATTTGGTCATCAATCCGATAGCTCTTATTTCTTGATGGGATGGCATTTGAATTTCCAAGATCTTCCATTCATCTTTTTATGCTACAAGATAGAGCCAGTATAATTTTAATTGTCAAAAAACGACATATGTTGGGTATTTTTTGAAGAGGGACCATAATAACTGATACCGAATATATCTAATGTTCAATAATATCGAACATGTTTTCCAAAATGTTCATAACGAGGCTCAACGAGCTTCGATGGAAGAAATTATACTGTGTTCACAGAGACAACAAATGTGATCACTATCGATGTCATTTACATGAGATTACGTGATTTATTTCTCGTAAATCTCGATAATCTGACAATGGTGTGCAAGACATTTTCCTCAGGGTGGCTCGTAATAGATGATTGCATCTCTCAGCCAAACAAATCCGTGAAAATGTCTGCATCTTTGACTCCTTGTGGTACTTTCCAGGTAGAATAGGGAAGTTCAGGTGTTGGAAGCAAACTATGAATGGAACTTTCGATATTTTCCACCGAATTCTTGAAAATACTATTTTTTTATAAATGTTGCATTAGAGTTCACACTTATAATTGTGTATCTACTCTTATGATCGTTTGCAAAATGAATGGGTAGATCAATCAAAAACAATGTGATAGTAGGAGTAAAAATCATAATAATAATTATATTAAATAAAAACAATAATAATCTATCTTGGCAATCTCAAAAAATCATTTAAAATATTATGAGCGAAGCGGATTTATTTTTCCTTTATATTTTTGAAATGATTTATGACTGTGTTAGGTTCGTTGATATAATTATAGTTATATGTTACCAGTAAATCACTTTACCCATGATCTGACTCATAATATTTTAAATGATTTCTTGAAATTGCTAAGATAGTTTATCTATTTTTTTATATAATATCATTATTATAATTAATATTATTATGAATGCTACTTTTACTATTAGAATGTTTTTGAATGATCTACTCATTCATTTTACCAAAAATTATATGAACAGATAGAATTCATTTATTTGTGTAAACTTTGATGCAACATATATAAAAAATTATAGTAGTTTATCGGAAGTTCCATTCATAGATTGCTTCCATCATCTAAACTTCCTTATTCTACCTGGAAAGTACTACAAGGTATCAAAGATGCAGACATTTTCACGGATTCGTTTGGATGTGAGATGCTATCATCCATTTAGAGCCACCCTGAGAAAAATGTCTTGGCACACCATTGTCTGATTATCGAGATTTGTGTGGAATAAATGACATATTATATGTAAATGACATCAATAGTGATCAGAATTATTATCTCTGACGATACATGATTATGATTTTTCCGTTTTCCCCCATTAAAGCTTTCTGAGACTCGTTATGAAAATTTTGGAAAGCATATTTGATATTACTGGAAATCAGATATATCTAGAATCAGTTATTCCAGAGAATACCCAACACATGTTGTTTTTTCAAAATATGAATCATTCTGGCGTTATCTTGTAGCATGAAAAGTTATATAGAAGATCTTGGAATTAGTACCTCATTTCATGTCCAGTGTGGAGCAGTGTATGGTAAATTATTGATGGCGGTGCCGAATGTAACTGAGAAATACCATTCCTCAGACGGGTTCTGGGCGCCGAACATTTAAATTCCATCCCAACAACAAATGAAAGCTTCCCGATTGATGGGCAAATACAACAAAAAATTAAAAATATCCATTTTGAAAGCTCCATATCTCGAAAACTGTCCATTTTTGAGGTTTGTGGCTATGAACACTTTTGATCAGCTCATCAAGAACTACAATACCAAAAATTCAGCCATATTCACGGAAAGCCATTTCCCATAAGAAATGTGCGGGGTCCTTTATTTTATTCACATCGGCCAATGTAATATTACCTGAAACTCCCACTTCTCTCTATTTTGTGTCAGATATCTGACAAAGAGCAACTACTTTCCTAACTAATACCACGACCGTCATTGTATAACATCTAAAACACATCTTTGCAGGTTTTCATAAGGTCAATTTCTATTTTTGTATCAATCGTCCTTATATTCCACGCTTTCGAATAACTCTGATGATCAGTATGAAAAAATCTGAAATACGTGTATAATAAGTTCAGAAACGTATACTCTTCATACAAGCACTGTACTACAAATTGTGAAAGGCTTTCGCGGCCATCGTTGAATGAATGGTGGTTTTTCGGGTTTTTAGGCCGACGTTTATTTACTGTACTGTACATATTTCAAGAATGTATGTACAATTTTGTTACTCAAATCATAATCTGATACAGTGCTTCAATGCCCCCACGTATCTCTCAAAACAAAAGCAATTCATTCCTACGCTAAAGCTAGGTGTTAGTATGGAGCTCCTTCCCCATTTATTTCTGCAAACGTATATGCAGTATCAGATTTGTTCATAGTGGGAGTGACTACTCAACCGAACATTCGGAACACATGAACGAGGATACTTAGTGTCCGCCGAGTAATATCGATTGATAATTGGTTTAGTATGAATAATTCCGTTTTTTATGCCTACAAAAAAAATTTTCATTTCAAGGTCTCTTAGATTAAGGAACTTTTTATTTCCTACGGGCTAGCAGTATCGAAATGTTCATTTCCTACGACTGACCTGAGCTGCTAGACTGTCAATGTTGTGGTGATAAGTAATATTATAGTGATAATTTACTCGCCGTATGAAACCCTCCCTTCCTGTAATATTAGGACCAATAAGGGACGTATGCCTCGATAATACGCAGTTCCTAGCCGGTAATACAAGATGTATAGAAACCATGGTGTTATCACTGATTCGCTTTTGTTTCAACAAAGTTGTTGAGACTGTAATTGCACTGATACCGTTGGCTTCATTCGTCGATGGATGGCGTATAAGTCGAAAATAGCGGAGTTTCCAACATTCCGAAGTACTGAGTCATAATTATTTGATTGAAACTTGAATGTTGAAAATTACATTACATGACACTTGTCCAAGCGTCATCATGAATCTGTAATTTTGCCGCCATCTGTGAGCTAAAGAGGTGAAACGGTATCAACGCAGTAAAAATATCACGAATCAAGTAGGCCGTACCTTAATACTTTTGTATGTCGGTTTCACAGCTATAAGAGATCACACCAGGGTTTCTATGTATCTTGCGGTGATACCACTTTGTCATGGCAACCACGTATCCAAACAACAACGGAGAACTTAATATCATCTTGCTACTCATAGGAATGTCAGTCTGACAGACTTCATGCATTATCTAGAATTAAATTGTGAAAGGCTTTCGCGGCCATCGTCACTTACATGGTGGTTCTTCGAGTAGTAAGGCCGACGTGTTTTCAGAGAAGAAATCGACGTTTCGCCAACACGAGTGGTTAGCATTTTCAAGAGTTATTTTAAAAATTTTCGCTTTCTGTAGTAGCTGTCAAATGCTTAACATTTGTTATACGTTGTCTCAATAAATACCTGTGATTTGACGTTCTTACATCTGATTGGTCCATAGCGTTAGCAGACATAGAATCGTTCGTACCGTTATTTTGTGGGTAGGGAGCTAATTGAGAATTTTTGAGAACTGGAAGCCAAACCTTGTTCAATTGTAGTCCTTCTTCGGTTCTGTTGAAGTTGCTCTGGTGTTTCTGGATTTCAATTGCTTCCCGGAAGAGTCTTGGGTAATACGCAGATGTTGAAGAGATGACTTGGGTTTCTTCAAATTTCACTCTATGGTTATCGTTGTTGAGAGTATGTTCTGCGACAGCGGATTTCTGTGCCCTAACCGACAGCAAGCCTTGTGCTCTTTGATTCTTGTTTTAACGGAGCGTTTCGTGGTTCCGATATAAACGCTGCCACAGGAACATGGAATGCGATAAACCCCAGAAGAGCATAGTACGTCTCGTTTGTCCTTCGCTGATCTAAAGTGGTCTTTCAGTTTCTTTGAAGGTTTATAAACGGTTTTAATCTCATATTTTCTTAGAATACGGCCGATACGATCTGTAACTCTGGGAACATATGGTAAGAATGCTTTTCATTTTCGGTGTTGGTTTGACTACTACTTGGTTCACTGGATGGACAGTCATTTGGTCTACTATTGATTCTTCCGTCTCTGATTTCTCTTCTATTTTTCATACACCTCTCAATATCTCTTTCTTTGTATCCATTCTTTCTAATGGATTATTATTACACTTATATATTAGAGGCTAGTGCATACGTTTACAAAAATAAATCCATTTTTCATTCCCATCGTCCATCACATAACCACAATACTCGTTCTAGAGATCTAATCCTAACAAACGCTCATAGAACTTCCTTGTATGAAAAAAGCGTAGAGTACAGTGGGTGTGAATTATACAATATGCTTCCAATAACTCTTAAGAATTCTCCAAATATTCATGTATTCAAAAGTCAGCTGAAAAAAAATGTTACTTCAAAGGACTTGTTACACCATTCAAGAATTCACTAATCGACTAACATGAGATCTTCAGCTTTAGCAGATTTGGTTGTACTGTTTACTCCTAAGTGTTGTATTCTGAATCACTGAATACTCTGGTGCTACATTTTTTTGTATGTTTTTATATATTTTTTGACTGTCTGGTAATGAGAAATCGTGTGTTGTTTGCTGTCTTTTCTTTTGACATTTTCTTTGTTTATTGGACATTGATTTTTGAGTTGTACTTTTCAACCAAAGAAATAAAAATATTATTATTATTATTATTATTATTATTATTATTATTATTATTATTATTATTATTATTATTATTATTATTATTATTATTATTATTATTATTATTATTATTATTATTATTATTATTATTATTATTATTATTATTATTATTATTATTATTATTATTATTATTATTATTATTATTATTATTATTATTATTATTATTATTATTATTATTATTATTATTATTATTATTATTATTATTATATGCAATGTAATTTCAAAAGAATGTGTACTCAAGTGTTCGTAACATATATTTTAAAAAAATTGTTATTTGAGAATTTTTTGTTTTGCTTCCAAAAAGTGCCAGTCTCACAGACTGCACGTTACCAGTTGTGTTTCAAAATTCCACGTTATCAGTAAAGGGTTTTAATAATGTATTCATGAAAGATGTATGAACTACTACATTAAAGATATATCTGTAACAGGAACTCACGTTTCACTTACTCTCAGTGATATTTCATCTCTGTGTACCAATTCTAGTCTGAAGTGCTTGGTTTGAACCCAATGACCATATGGAGTATCACTGTTATTAATGATTAAAATTATGGAATGAACTATTCATATTATGATTTCTGTGAATGACTTCAATCAATAGTACCCGCGAAGTCGGTGCAGCAGTCACTCCTCTCATTTTACAATTTGAGTTCGCACCAGAACTAAATCATTCCGTATCTAGTAGCTACAACGCAAATTCACATTATCTCCGAACAAATATTTCACAGCAGTATGCTCCCTTTCATAAAGACTCATACAAAACATGCACACATTTTGAGGCTGAACAATCACATTGAAAATATGAACAGGATGTTCATAAAGTCAGTTGTGGAATCATCTGCGATTGAAAGTTGGAATTCAGTCGCTATTTTCCATCGTACAAGATAACCTCTCTTGGAAGGGATTCATATTTTAAAGAGAAACATTCTCAATTGAAAATTGAATCAATACATGACTCCTCTGGAAATGGAAAAACACTACGATAAAATTGAAGTTACTTTTTTGTAGCGTAGTAAACGCTTATTGACTGAATCGTCATAAAATATTTTTCAGTTTTAATATAGCAAAGTAACTGCTATTTAATTTTTTGCAAATGTGATTAATATTAGTGTTTCAACCCATATTACTGTCAACAAATACACCTAGAAATTTGGTAGATTTTGAAAAGGGGATTTCAACATTATTTACTGATATTTTAATATTTTCAGAGATTTCATTTCTAGCGGAAAACTGCATACAAATGGTTTCAGAAGAATTAACCATCAGAGAATTCATCTCACACCACGTGGCGTATCTGCATCAGTGACAAAAGTGGTATCATCAGCTTATAAAATGAGATGTTTTGTGCTGACGTATTTAGAAAGATCATTTACGTACAGACTCACCCCAATGCCCAGAAGACATCAGGTCCTTCTCACAAGACTCCGCATAGGACATAAACGACTTACCCATGGATACATCATAGGCAAAACAGAAGAACCACACTGTGATATTTGCATATATCTATTAACTACAAATATTGATAACACGCCATAAGACGCAATGTAATCAAATTGAAGCCAAAATTATCTTCTTACCTTTTCTCAAACGGGGGCTGGGAAACTATTGCGCATGCCTTGCATGCCGAATTCTGAATCACGAGAAATGTCATACATTTTTAAGGTTATGCTTCTTTTGACATTTTCAACCATCCCATATTGAAAATGGGCTAACATTTTTATAATGTGGATAAATGAAGAATGAGAAATATGCAAGACAGTCAAATAAACTTCGTGTCATTAAAAAAACGATTCATTGATCCATTTGTAACACAAAGTCTGTTACCTGCCACTAGAGTTTCATCAATCAATTTTCGTCCAAAAGCGGATAAAAGGATAAAAACTCATTAAACTTGAAGGAATATGGATTTGGTATGTGACAGACAGTTGTTTGAAAAGTTAAATCTCGTTCCACATCGGCCTCATAACCGCCGAGAAAAATAGTTTGCTGGTAATGATGTATTTTTTGCCTCCTGAACACGAACTCGAAGTAAAACGCGGCGATCTTAAATTCCTTCAGGCAGATAAATGTAGAAATTTATAAAATGTGTCATATTCTCAGGAATAAAACCCATATAGTGCCGCCCTCTTATAATTAGCACAATCTACACTTGATCTCTGTAAACTTATCCATATTATGAGGTTATGTTGGAAAGACATGCTTCTCATATCTTCGATAATTGTTGCTACCGAATCATGCACGCTAGAAAGAGATCAAAAAACAAAATCGTGTCTTTGAATAGGGATTTCTGGCGCAAGCGCATTAATTCAACAGCTTCCAATTCGAAGTCGATGCTCATTTTTTTTGGCATCACATAGGCTATCCTTATTATCCATATTCGTAGTTAATAGATATATGGATATTTGCCAAACAAAAATCACTGTGAAACACATTATTCAAGAATGTCCATTATACTACCAACAAAGACAGGACAATAACATCCCAGAGAGTATTAACCATACCTTAGGAGAATGTAGTGTTACTGAAAACGTGATAAATTTTCTGAAACACAGTAACCTTATGGACAAAATTTTGCATGCAAACAAAACTTAGTATGTAGACAAAACTTAGTGTGTAGACAAAATTTATAATATCAATGTCAACTGAATGCCTCTAATAACCTTAAGGGTTGATGAGACAATAAATAAAGCTAATTAAAAAAAAAAATACGTACAGTAAGAAAATCGCGGACCAAGAACCGATCCATGAGGTACACCAGCATCCACGTCATGTAATTTTTACTATAATTTTTCTTACCTCAAGATATGAAATCAGCCATGAGAGGAATTTACGTCGGAAACCTATTCACTTAATTTATTTATTGCAATATTAGTATTAATTGAGTCGAAAGCTTTTGAGACATCAAAGAGCAGGGCACCTACATACTTTTTCATATCCAATGAAGTACGGATATAGTTGAATTGAATTGACTCCATGAGGCTTCGATGTTGAAGCAGACTTTACACAATATAATATTGCTTTGAATACCTGTTCGCCTTCAACTATCTGCCGATTTCTATCGCCAATATATTGAAACATGTCCAAACTGATATCAACAAGTACCATTATTCGTAAATCATCTTTATCGCTCAGAATTCAAAATAGAAACTATTGATTCATCATTCGATCAAATGGGGGTTTACATTGTTTTCCCCAATCCATTGCCAAGTTTAACAGATACTGCAGCGCCAACTATCGGAAAAAAAATCAGGAATTGGTGATACCATTTAAAATTATTCATGTTTGTACGGCTAACCGTTCAAAATTTAACTGGGGGGGGGGAATGAAAAAAGCTGCACTCCATAAGGGATCTGTTGAAAACATAAACCCAAAAATTCCTAAAATCTCAACGTTATCCACCATATTTTCGTAAAAACCAAATATATGAATTGCTTCAGTGTTGAAATCCTATTTCTTGAGGACACGGAAGGTCAAGGGTTCATAAATGTAAGAGATGGCATTTTTCGAGATGATCACCCCACCTACCTAGGTAGCCCCAAACACAGGCGATAAAAAAATGAAAATCTCTCGGAAGATAATGAATAGTGACTGATGTTTGTATTTTTTGGGTTTGAGGTCTTGAATTAAAGAAAACTCTATTTCTTTACAGCCAATGTTTCGTCAGTTTATTCTGACATCTTCTGATAAAGTATATCTACGTATTACGCGGAAGACTCATCCTTCCGTAAGTAAAATATACCAATTTCTTCTTCTTAAGGTTTATCTGTTGACTAATAATAGTTCAGTGGTTGTTTCTGGAAAAAAATTATATTTAAATGTTCTAAAGTTTATAAATTTAAAAACACAAACCTTTTTTATATCTTACAGTGCCCTGAAGATGTCAGAATAAACTGACAGAACGTTGGCTGTAAAGAAATGAAGTTTTCTTTAATTCAAGACCTCAAACCCAAAAGAAAACATCAATCATCATAGGAAAAGGTCGTTAAAACTTGCAAAATAATGAATAGTTCAGATGAATCTAGCCGAAGCCGGTGTACAGTGTGTCTCACTTTTCATGGAAGCACCCCCGTAACTTCTGTAATTATCGATGGCGATGGCCTAAGTGATATACACTGCCCGTCAGAAGCGACAGAAAAATGGTTGGTTCCATCGCGACTGGCGGGCAGTGTATATCACTTACGCCATCACCATGGAATCGGTAGGTGCATTTCTATAATTTCCTTCATTCCTGAGAGTTTTATCATTCTACCTTGATAATTACGGAAGTTACGGGGATGTTTCCATGAAAAATTAGACAAATTCGGATTTTTCAGGACTGAATTTTTTTCAGGAAAAAAGAGGATCTGTAATGAGTTGGAGCTGATCACGAATCTGATAGAATTTCGCTTCTACTTTGCCATCTTATATGAGTTACCGTAAAAATGGGTTGTTCCATCGCGACTGGCGGGCAGTGTATATCACTTAGGCCATCACTATCGAACCGTTAGGTGCATTTTTATAATTTCCTTCAGTCCTGAAAATTTCATCATTCTACCTTGCTAATTACGGAAATTACGGGGGTGCTTCCATGAAAAGTGAGACACATATACTGTATACAAGGTGTTTCTTAGGTACGTGTAGAAGCTTCAGGAGCGTGTTGCTGACGTCGAAATAAGAAAAAAAGTTCTCATAAACACATGTCCGCAAGTTATTCGTTTCTAAGATACAGAGTGTTGCTGGTGAGTTGAAATGCTGTGAGTTATACTTGCGCACGAAAATCGAAAAGAAAACTACAGCATGTTATTTTCTGACGAGGCCATTTTGTATATGAAATTACTCAAGTTGAGTCGTTGAACCTCTGATTTCATATGATCTACGAAAATATGTATAGGCCACCAATATGTAGTATGTGCCTATCAATTTTATGTTATCTCACGAAGCCGAACATGAGTGATGTTTCCCCTTCTCTCCTGATGTTGCCATAAAGGATGTTGCGGATTTTCGCCCAAGGCGGCCTATTCTGGAATGTAGAGTGAGACTTGTCGCATTCGACATATGTTGATAGAAATTGTCGCACAACATTGGCATGTGGTATTCTCAAATGGGTTCGACCAATATGACGCATGAAACAAATTTTGTCGAATAACATGAGCTGGCAGCACCGAATTTTTTATGTTAGATCGTCCCAGGTAGCACAGGTTAGTGAAAGGACAACCTAATGACGTCTAATCAAAGTCCCTTTTGGTCCGTGACGTCCTCGACCACAATGAGACCTCAAAATGACGTCTTATTTCATGACGTCAAATTGACGTATTTCGTGGAGGTCATAATGACGTCCCTGCGAAGTCAATTGTTTGTTATTCGAAAATTGTCGACATAAAGCGTCCGTTACTGAGAATTATTCCAGAATTCGTGATTACAGAAATCTGGACCTGTCCTGTTAGCAATACGCCAAAAATGATTGGTGCCGGTTGTATGAATTGCGCCTACGTTCCGATTAAAATTTGGATAGATAATTGCTATATTTTAACAATTTTGTATGGCTAGTACTTAACGCATTTTTAACTTAGTTTGCATAAACTGTCTTGTCATTTAAACTTCCTGCTATTACAGTGAGCAATCGCTGAGTTGTGCAGTCGGGACGTAGACGCTTGTTGAAAACACTCAGGCCGAAAGCCGTGGTAGCGGACAGAACAAACCTAATGAATTCATGATGGAATATGAAGAAGAAATAGGCTTAGAACTCTAGGATTGTCATAAATCATGAAATATTTGTGCCTGAAAGTGTAAAAATGTTCTCGAAAATCAAAAGGTTGGGATGGGCTAAAAATACTTATACGTGCTATTGATATCCATTTGTTCCCATGAACAAGTATCTTTAGTTCAATTCTGTCAATTAAATTCTCATTACTAAAAGGTTTGCAATGGGTCAAGTCTGAAAAGGTTATTGATAATCTTGAAATAATTTAGTGGAATAATATAATGGTTTCTTTGACCTGGCAACCCTGTCGCGGCAGCGTGGGTTGTCGGTCGGACTCGGCTGGATTCGGTTCGCTGCGCCGGTCGTCAGCGGTACGGTACGGGTTGCTGCTTTTGGATTATGTTTCACCTCGTCGCAAGTCATGGCCTTAGCATAAAGCTGAAATATTTTTTCTGGTTTGCTGCTGTGTTGGTTTGTTTGGTGGTAGTGCTACATATTTGTGTTTTTGCTCTCTCGGATCAATCAACAAATAATGTCCTACGTACTGGTAGTGTTCTCCAAGAAGGACAAAAGGTGGCCAGAGCTAAGAAAACGGGAAGCATTGTGGCAGCCATTGAAAAAACAAAGGAGTTTCGATAAATGCATGTAGAGGCTGAAGAAGATTGGAAGTTCCATTGAACCAGTCGATGTTTGTATGGAACAGTTTAGTTTTCAGGAACAAAAAAATACCGAAAAACTGCGATTCAGGTATAAAGTAGGAGCAGCCAGGATTGCTGAAGTAATGAAGTGTTTGTGATATTATGAAACCGAAATTCCTATGAGAGAATACAAATTGGTGATTATTCTTTCAAAAAAATAAGCAATTTTCTAAGATCTTTCATATTTTATGAACTATTGATTTATATTGAATATAAGTTTACTACAACATCCTGTAATATGTTTTATATTTGAAATTTATTAAATGTAATACTGTATTTTAGTTTATTTTATTCTACTTCCCTAAAACTATCAATTTCCACATGAGAACTAGGGACTGTGGAAGTCCTTCACAAGACGTCATTTATTGGTCATTTGACTGACGTCTATTAATGGTCTTGTAGGTCTTCAAAATGACGTCATTTATAGTCTTCTTTTCAGACGTCAGAATGACGTCCTGCTGATGACGTCTTATGGCTGTGACATTTTGACATCTTTCCAGAGTCTCTGAGACGTCACTTTCTGACGTCAGTTTGACGACACGTACACGTACTACCTGGGGTGTTCTATGCCCCTTCTCTTGAAAAACGTTAATATAATGATAGCAACTAAAATTACATTTGCTTTGGGAAGTAAGATAACATCAGAATAAATGAAGTAGAAACATGGAAAGTGAATAAAAAAAAAAATTATTGCACCTCAAATCAAAAGCGAACTTTAAAAAATGTAATGCAACAAAAAGAAAATGAGCCTCTTTCATCAGAGAATTCTTTAGTTAATCTAAACGTTTTCATACATTTTTTCTCAGAAGAGAATGTGAAAGCACCAGAGTTGGGTAGTATCAGAATACTTCTGTATTCGGATACAGTATCCGGATACTTTATGTGTATTCGAAAGCTGTATTCGAATATTTTTCGAATTTTTTATTCAGTATCTGTATCCTTCGCCAAATTTGTAAGTACCCGAATATCGAATACTTTTTTCGATCTTCGGATACTTTTAAATTATTCGATGAGTGAGAACCAGGCCAAACAGCCCCATTTTATGCAGGCGTATCTTGTCGGGCATCATCGAAAACGGTGAAATACAATTTTAGCACTTTGCAACCTCGAAAAATGAGTTATTAGAGTGCCTCATATATCAAAAATGTGTTTTGTTTTCCTCCGTTTACGGGGTTGGAACACCCAAACTCGAAGTTCAGTATCCTCGAAAACGGGGTGAGGTAAGGCGGTACAAGATACCAATTACCAATCAATGTCGTTGAATCAGAATCTATGTCGTATGTGCGTGGCCATTTCATAATTCCCATATTAATTATCCATTCCTTATAAAGAACCCTGATAAAATTCATTTCATTTGTGAAAATTTTTTGTATCCATTTTTTAATAACTCTGTTTAATTGAAAATGAAATATTCGTTTTAATTTGTTTTTCAGTTTTCCAATATTACTGTTTTTTTGACCCAATTGCAATAGGTTATTTGTTCAATAATTACCCTACATATCGAACGATGAATGCGATGATTCATCCAACTCAGTTTACGGTCAGAATTCAGCCTCTAGCGTTTAGCGGCACGTTTTTTACAGGAAAAATCCTGCAAAATCTTGCCTTTGCAAGGATCACGTACTTGTGGTAGTTCCATTTAGCTCAGTTATGATTGAGTTGTCCTAGATGAAGAGTCGTTTAGGTTGTTACTGTGATAAAAATATATATTTTTAACTTGAAATGTTCTTTGTTTACAAAATAAATATAGGTAAACAGTTTATTAAGTTTCTTTTTTTCATTTTCTATCTTTTTTTATCACTTTTTGTTTTTGATATTCATGTCTAGTATTTTACTTGTATCCGTAAAAGTATCCGAAAAAACTATCCGAAAAAAGTAACCGAATGCTTGTATCTGAGTACATTTTTAGGTGAAAGTATCCGTAATTTTTTAAAAAGTATCCGGAGACATTAAATGTATCCGTATCCGGTATTCGGATCCTTTTTTCCTGTATCCGACCCAACTCTGGAAAGCACTCCTGTATATCACTCGTCTCTCTCGAGGCTGCGGATGAATTTCCTGATTTTCAAAATTTTCTATAGCTATTACTAAAGATGCCATTCTCTCACTACAAAACTCTGAAAAAGTATCAAAGAATGTTTTGACATTTACTATGAACTATTGGACATAAATTGTCGACTGCCTTTGACCATTCTACAACTTGTCTATCAAAAATTTGCGATTGCGACATTTGAGAAAAAGAATATTCAGATTTCGTTCGACAAAGAGCATATCTCGCATGCTACAAAACATGTCACGGTTTGAGAATAGGGTCCCAGGAATGCAATTTCACGGCAGCAAAGAAATTAACAATTTTTTTTGGTTTTACTGAGCTGTTAACATTTCTCTCGCAATGACCAGAGTAATCATTGAGTAATTTTAATAAGCAAACCAGGATTGTCCGGTTCTGTTAGTTCTAGCCGACGGTAACGAAATTACCATTTTTATGGATTAATTATAGAATGGAACACGAGCCGCGCTTTTGGAGAAATGACTTATGATGCTAATAACCATTATATTCAAGCAGCGATAATATTATCCATTTCGAAAATTGTAGCAAAAAATCTCTATTGAATATGAAACTGACCCGGACATTTTTAATGATAAATTGACACACATACTTAACAAAATGAAGTTTCTAATATCAATCCATCACGCGATTGTTACATACTAGCCACGTAACTTAGGTATCGTCCAAGAAAAAGTTCATGGGATCTGAGATTAGCGTAAAACGAAAGGTGCAAAAAATCACAACTATAGTTCGTAAAATAAAGGCATGGAGTAATAAACCGCTAAGATTAATCGATTCCATAGACGCACCGTAATTTCTTGGACAGAGTAGGTGAGTACGAAACCCATAATCTTTCAAAGACCAGCACTTTTTATAACTGTGGGTAGTGCTTTCTGGAAATTATTTACGTGTGCTTCTGTTTTCAGCTTGTGTATATAAAATAAGATTCAACTATTATGGATGCCCAACAAGGACCATCGAAACGGCTAATATGGGGATCATTATCTTTAAATGAAAAAAACATTGATTTCGAACTGTTCAAGTTTGTTGCAAAATAACAACAAAAGTGCCAGTGCATAATAATAATAATAATAATTTTTATTGATCACAAGTACACCGTGGTGTCTGGATGAGTCGAAAGTATAAATAAAATATATAAAAAGTACAAAGATATAAAAACTATGACATACTACAACACAAATATACAGATATAAATATACACATAAAAATAATTTGAATTCTGAATTCACACAACAAAATATTAATAAGCTTCGAAAATTATGTACTCAAAAAATGGTAAAATCATATAGGGCGTCTTGTAGTAATTCAATTTTCAATTATTTTTTTAATGTTTGCAGATTAGCTTCTCTCAAAGGCAACGGAAGTTTATTAAACAATTTTACGCCTAGTTGGCTACGATTTGTACTGGTCAATCTATGTTTGGGAATAAGGAGATTTTGTCTGTTTCGGGTACCATAGTTATGATAAGAGCCCACTTCTTGGAACTGTGTGATATTTTCCCTCATATATAATAAATTGGTATATATTACAGCTGATGATAGAGTGAGAATTCCAAGATTAATAAACCAAGGCTTACAACTCTCTACCCGAGTTTTTCCTACTATAGCTCTGATTGTCCGTTTTTGGAGTATGAGTATGTTCTTCAAGTAACAGGAGTGTCCCCAGTTGAGTAATCCATAGTCATAACATTATGAAATAATGAATGATACTTAAGCTCGAAACACGTGTTTACGGTTGCATAACTTTTCTACTTATTTTCATATATTGCCCCTCGCTAAATCCATCCTTATTTGTATATACATAGGTATATATGGAAGTAGAGAGTTCATCATCGGTCGATAACGACTGTTCGTTAATAGATTAATTAGTCCATAATGTTGAGCATTGGATCAGATAGTTCACCCAGGTATGCAAGCAAAACGTTTTCAGAAAAGGAGCTTCTTATTTCTTTATTTCTTCGCCATGAAAGAAATTGACCGTAAGCGTATTCGTACCTTCTTTTGGACTTTTCAGGCAGTAAATTTAGTTACGTTATTTTTACGGTCTCTTCAATTTCAGGTGGAGTACATTGATCATCACTATTAATCTCTGCATCCATGTTTTATGGAATTTTAGAGACTATTTTCACAGGTTTGTATATGATAAGAATAATGCATATGCAAAACTGACACTTCTAAAGTTTATCTGACGTTTTCGTAGCCCTCAAATTGTTGTGCAACCGTAGACACGTGTTTCGAGCTTAAGCTCTCATCAGTATGGTGAAAGCTCGAAACACATGTCTACGGTTGCACAACAATTTGAGATAACTTTTCTATTTATATTCTTCATGTTTTATGGAATTTTAGATACTATTTTCACTGTTTTGTATATGATAAGAATGATGCATATGCAAAACTGACACTTCTAAAGTTTATCTGACGTTTTCGTAGCCCTCAAATTGTTGTGCAACCGTAGACACGTGTTTCGAGCTTAAGCTCTCATCAGTACGGTAAAAGCCCGAAACACATGTCTACGGTTGCACAACAATTTGAGATAACTTTTCTATTTATATTCTTCATGTTTTATGGAATTTTAGATACTATTTTCACTGTTTTGTATATGATAAGAATGATGCATATGCAAAACTGACCCTTCTAAAATTTATCTGACGTTTTCGTAGCCCTCAAATTGTTGTGCAACCGTAGACACGTGTTTCGAGCTTAAGCTCTCATCAGTACGGTAAAAGCTCGAAACACATGTCTACGGTTGCACAACAATTTGAGATAACTTTTATATTTATATTCTTCAAGTTTTATGGAATTTTAGATACTATTTTCACTGTTTTCTAAAGTTTATCTGACGTTTTCGTAGCCCTCAAATTGTTGTGCAACCGTAGACACGTGTTTCGAGATTAAGCTCTCATCAGTACGGTAAAAGCTCGAAACACGTGTCTACGGTTGCACAACAATTTGAGATAACTTTTCTATTTATATTCTTCATGTTTTATGGAATTTTAGATACTATTTTCACTGTTTTGTATATGATAAGAATGATGCATATGCAAAACTGACACTTCTAAAGTTTATCTGACGTTTTCGTAGCCCTCAAATTGTTGTGCAACCGTAGACACGTGTTTCGAGCTTAAGTTCTCATCAGTACGGTAAAAGCCCGAAACACATGTCTACGGTTGCACAACAATTTGAGATAACTTTTCTATTTATATTCTTCATGTTTTATGGAATTTTAGATACTATTTTCACTGTTTTGTATATGATAAGAATGATGCATATGCAAAACTGACACTTCTAAAGTTTATCTGACGTTTTCGTAGCCCTCAAATTGTTGTGCAACCGTAGACACGTGTTTCGAGCTTAAGCTCTCATCAGTACGGTAAAAGCTCGAAACACATGCCTACGGTTGCACAACAATTTGAGATAACTTTTCTATTTATATTCTTCATGTTTTATGGAATTTTAGATACTATTTTCACTGTTTTGTATATGATAAGAATGATGCATATGCAAAACTGACCCTTCTAAAATTTATCTGACGTTTTCGTAGCCCTCAAATTGTTGTGCAACCGTAGACACGTGTTTCGAGCTTAAGCTCTCATCAGTACGGTAAAAGCTCGAAACACATGTCTACGGTTGCACAACAATTTGAGATAACTTTTACATTTATATTCTTCATGTTTTATGGAATTTTAGATACTATTTTCACTGTTTTCTAAAGTTTATCTGACGTTTTCGTAGCCCTCAAATTGTTGTGCAACCGTAGACACGTGTTTCGAGCTTAAGCTCTCATCAGTACGGTAAAAGCTCGAAACACGTGTCTACGGTTGCACAACAATTTGAGATAACTTTTCTATTTATATTCTCATATTTTTCCCCTCGATAAATCTATCCTGATTTATAACTATAGATACACATATCACTCTAGAGAGTTATTCAACTTTTCATCTCTAGGGTGATATTTGTCATGTAACTAAATAGTGTGCCACTTGTTATTTTCGCATGTGGTCGTCGGAAAAACTGTGTTACTGATAAACTTTCAATAATGTGATCACTTTACATAGATCCGTAATAATTGTGACGATGATTTTACAAGTCAGATTACCGGTATTTATTTTTGAGGTTATAGATTTCTGAATATCCACAAATCAACAGGTAGTTTGCAGTCCGTAATCAAACTGTATACTAAATTATCTTGTCCAAACGTTTCACTTCACTACTTGTTACTTTTACGAGAAACAAACTAAAGAGAAAAAACTAGAAACCACGTTCTCCTTCAACTCAAACATATCACTGAGATGACATGATCACATTTGCGATTGCGCGACCGATGGATATATTCTCGGTGAACGTCTCATGGATAAACTATGTTATGCCAAGTGAAAACATCTACAAGATTACATTTTTTTCACATCGGCTATCAGAGCTGTGCCAAGCACTGACAAAAAGTGCTCGAGTACTAAGTACTCTTGAAAAGTGCTCGGGAGTCTCGAGTACTAAGCACTTTTTTTCATGAAGTGCTCGCGATTACTAAGCACTTTCAAAAAGTAATTCGATTTAGCGAGCACAAAGCCCTAAGCACTTCTCAAAAGGGCGAGACCGTTAAGGTGGGCGTTCAATTTCGTGTATTCCAAGTTCATATTGCATTTGGAAACGGTTTCACTTGGAAAACTCAAATTTGGCACTTTCTCGCAATTTTTCGAGGTATTCTGGGAGAAATGTATCCCTCCGCTTGTCTGGGTGGCAATCCAAACAGCAGATCGCGTGAGAGTTTACAGCCTCGCCCAGTGTTCAAATCGATGAGGTATATCCGGACTCATAATGAGATTAGGTTAGAAGAACTAGTGTCACCAACTCACCCCAATCTCTCTGCGACGAACATCCTCAGATAGTCCCAATATGTCGTTCGACCATTCCGTCTGATTGGAGATGTGGACGAGTTTTCTTCATGCCTAAAATATTCATCGTTTCGTCCTTTATTATAATCTCAATCCTGCGAAACTCCATGTCTGGGTATCACATTCTCTATAAAGCCTTTGCGACTGCGAATCTTCTGGTTGGGAATTGGCACAACTTCAGACTAAATGGTTAAGGCTTTCGCGGCCGGAGTTTTCAGTGTCACACTTCTTCACTCAAGTTTGAAGGCCGTCGTTTTTTTGGAATTTCTTCCTAACGTTTCGCTAGCGCGAGTGGCTAGCTATTTCAGAGGCTTATACATCGTAAATAATCTTAGATGAATGGATATTCCGTCTGCCGAGATTGTATTTATTCTGATTTAGGTAGTCCTGTTCGTTAATTGCCCTATCTGGATTTGGTACGTTCTCACTAACCCTAATTGAACCCTTTCTACCTGTCGTTGATATCCTTTGTTATTTCAGAATTGCTCATTACCGTAACTGCTGTTAAGCATATTTTCGATAGTCACTTTGGACGACTTGTCTGGTCCAGTCTACAACTTTTCTAAAGATTCCTAGATAGAATATCATCGTTTGCAATAATTGCAATCATGAAATATAATTTACTAGAACTTACCTAACTGAGCACTTAATTCACTCCGAACGCTATAAACACTTTTAACTACATTTATGTCAAGACTAAGCCCTCGAACCTAGAATGTGCATAATATAAGGACGCATTCAGTAGTTCTTGGGGGTGGGGGTGCCGCTGACCGCGTTATATATTATCAATGCAATGAAAGACTTGTATTTCGTGTAGTTAAATTTATTACAATCGCTAAATTTAACTACACGAAATACAACTCTTTCATTGCATTGAATAGTTACCTGTACACAGCATTAACAACTTCACCTTTTATATTTCCAACAACATTCATAGATCCATAGCTGAGAAAAGGCTCAGTGCTTAGTAATCCCAAAAAGTGCTCCCGAGCACCGCAGTGCTCTGGAGCACTTTTCGGGATCACTAAGCACTAAGCCTTTTCGTAAAATGCTCGAAGCACTGAATCCACACACAGTGCTTACCAGCACTAAAATGCTTCAAGCATTTTCACGAGTACTAAGCACAGTGCTTTGGGACAGCTCTGTCGCCGATACACTTCTCTAGAAATGAAAAAACGCCACAGGAGTGCAAAAACAAAACATTGAATTTCCTTCAGAAACCTCTTTGGGAAGTACATATTATGTCTCAAAGAAACATCGGCGTGCCTTCATTTTCGAAACATCTCAAAACCTCTCAGGGATGTTTGTGCTCGCGGAGTCCAGATGCTGTTTCCGAATAAAAGTAGGCCGGGGAATAACACCCAAAAATGTTTCACCGTTCAGTCAATAGCTGGCGTCTCATTTGGAATTCAGCGGGGCTCGTTCCGGATGGAATTCCCTGCCGTCGCGTCGCTGCCGGCCATGAAAGTCGTTACTTCGAGCCCGGAGTCACGGGATAGCTAAGCTAGTCGGCACGAGATAGCTGCGGGTAACCAACCATGATGAAGGATGTGGGAGAGGATTCGGCGTGGCGTCGGGTTCGAAAACCGTCACCGTCAATTTTATTCGCTCTGAACGCGGGCAGATAAATAAATCGCGGATGTTTTGGAAGATCTATAGACCTTACTGGGTCAGCTTCTAAATAGCCAACAAATCGTATCGGGATGGACCGAATATTTCCTACTTTGTTGTTTTAACAAAAAAATTTAAAATAAAAGAATCTGAAACTGTATCTCGTACTATCGCGATTTTTAATTAATCAAATCAAACATGCTTTATTATCGAAAGAACTGAATTCTCATTGAGAAAGCAAGAAGAAGAATACATATAAATATAGCTGTACAAACATAAATAAACCTATATATAAACACACAAAGAGACACATACATATACAGGGTGTCAATTTGAAAACTTCCCACCCTTAATATCTTCCTTCCAGTAAACAATATGAGTAATCGAAAAAACAGGTCAATTTTATTGTCAAGGGGGACACTTTCACGGACTATTTGTAGCCCTCGTGGTTCAACCCCCTAGGAGGGGTAGATGTTACCCTTAGAATTTTAAATGGGAAGGGGGGTCAAGTGGCACATCATTTTGATGGGCGTTCAATTCTTGTTCCAATGGTACCCTGACTTATTATTTTGTGATGAGCATTTTCCGAAAAATTGCGTTCTAAACTAACAGAAGTAATTATTAGAACGCCTATACTGAGATGCATTATTGTATTGACTCCCTTTAATAAAAATGGTTAGAAGAGTAGGTGGCACCGCTCCAACCCTTGAATGACAGGAATAAATTTATTACGCATGGGATTTTTTATTTGGTGGTTATTTTCCTTCTACACAATAAAATTTAATTTGCGAGAAATACATTTCCAACATAAAATCTACTTACGCTTATCTTATTAGCTGTTAGAAATGTTGTCCATTTTGCTCTAAACAGTAATACAGTCTGTTTTCGAACTCCCCTCTAACATTACGGAAAACTTCACTAGGAATTATTATTATTTCCGAAACTACTACGAGTTCGAGAAAGAAATCGATAAAGTGGTTTTTACTACAAAAAATATACAGTGTGATGAAATTTCATGCCATGCTAAAGCGTACAGGGCGAGCTATAAGGAGAAACCTGAACAGAATTATTATTATTTCCGAAACTACTACGAGTTCGAGAACGAAATCGATAGAGTTCCAACATACAAAAATATACAGTGTGGTGAAATCTCATGCCGTGCTAAAGCGTACAGGGTGAGCTATAAGGAGAAACCTGAACAGAATTATTATTATTTCCGAAACTACTACGAGTTCGAGAAAGAAATCGATAAAGTGGTTTTTACTACAAAAAATATACAGTGTGATGAAATTTCATGCCATGCTAAAGCGTACAGGGCGAGCTATAAGGAGAAACCTGAACAGAATTACTATATTTTCCGAAACTACTACGAGTTCGAGAAAGAAATCGATAGAATTTAAACATACAAAAATATACAGTGTGGTGAAATCTCATGCCGTGCTAAAGCGTACAGGGCGAGCTATAAGGAGAAACATACACAAAAATATTATTATTTCCGAAACTACTACGAGTTCGAGGAAGAAATCGATAGAGTGGTTTGAACATACAAAAATATACAGTGGGGTGAAATCTCATGCCGTGCTAAAGCGTACAGGGTGAGCTATAAGGAGAAACCTGAACAGAATTATTATTATTTCCGAAACTACTACGAGTTCGAGAACGAAATAGATAAAGTGGTTTGAACATACAAAAATATACAGTGTGGTGAAATCTCATGCCGTGATAAAGCGTACAGGGCGAGCTATAAGGAGAAACCTGAACAGAATTATTATTATTTCCGAAACTACTACGAGTTCGAGAACGAAATCGATAGAATTTAAACATACAAAAATATACAGTGTGGTGAAATCTCATGCCGTGCTAAAGCGTACAGGGCGAGCTATAATGAGAAACCTGAACAGAATTATTATTATTTCCGAAACTACTACGAATTCGAGAACGAAATCGATATAATAATATTTTTGTATATGTGTCTCCTTATAGGTCGCCCTGTACCTACGCTTTAGCACGGCATGAAATTTCATCACACTGTATATTTTTTGTATGTTTAAACCACTCTATCGATTTCGTTCTCGAACTTGTAGTAGTTTCGGAAGTAATAACTATTCTGCTCAGGTTTCTCATTATAGCTCGTCGTGTACGCTTTAGCACGGCATGAGATTTCACCACACTGTATATTTTTGTAAGTTCAAACCACTCTATTGATTTCGTTCTCGAACTCGTAGTAGTTTCGGAAATGATAATATTTTTGTATATGTTTCTCCTTATAGCTCGCCCTGTACGCTTTTACATAAATATTCGCAGTCTGTACTCATTGTAAAGTTTATTCTGCACATTCCCTATTTCATAATCAGTCCCAGGATTCCTGAGAAATTTGGCAACAATGCCCAGACATTCTACTCTATCCCTACTTCGACAGCCACCACGTCATAAACTGTGGACAGTAAAGTGTGGATAACTTCACACTAATTAATCACATAATAAAAATTTGTATATAATATATATAACGTCACATATAAACAGATACACATCTAAAGCGAAATTAACAATACAAATCGATATCAAAACTCAATTACTTAAAATACATCATCATAGAATTCTTTCAAATTATAATATGCTCTATCAAGCAATACCTCCTTGACAGCCTTCCTAAATCTATTATGTGCCACTAAGGATCTAATATGTGAAGGCAGGTGGTTAAACATTTTTTTAGCATTATTAACTATTGACCCCTTTAGCAAAGAGCTTCTGGGATTGGTAGGGACACCGTGAAGTTATCACTTCTCGTCTTATAAGTTGACAAAGATTGGATATTATTGTAATATTTTTTATGGATTAAACATACACTTTCCAGAATAAAGATACATTTCAATGTCAATATCTTTTTAGCAATAAATAAGGGTTTGCATGAATCTCTAGGTTTTGCCCTACAAAGGTATCTCACAGCCCTCTTTTGTAATACGAACACCGAGTTCAATAGAAATTGAGAACTATTCCCCCAAAAACAAATTCCATATCTCAATAGTGAGTCAATCAGAGCAAAATATGCTGCTCTTGCTTCAGATGTATTTAATTCTGATGAGATGACCCTTACTGCAAAGCACCCTGATGACAATTTTTTACATAAAGTGAATGATAATTTTTCCTAACCTGACGAGCAACCATGCTGACGAAAACAGTAAACCTATATTTTTCCTAAAATTTAAGCACAGAAGTAAGCGATTTGAACGTATTCATAGCCCTCTAGATTATAAAGTAAATTCCATGATATAATTTTTTTTTGTTACAAAAAGTGACATATGATACATTGTTGTATTCAAAATGTCAAATGAAGTCAAAAGAATTAAAAATACACATGATGACCCGTTGAAATATAGAAAATTTATATCACTTCTGTTAAAACTGGAAGTTGCATAAAGTTGAGTAAAACTGCAGTACAACGTCGCATACAGATCCTCCAATTTCCACTCCACCTTCCGAGAACATCTTCCATGAGAACAGTCTGAAATTATTATGCGAAAATGAAAACATTCATCTGACGTATTTAATCATATCACAATCAGTTATTTCTTCCTTTCCACTCTTTTCGTTTTGTTTCAGGAAACGTACAGCAATGAGAAACAAATCCAACTCTCGAAATTGGATTTTTCAGCATCAGGTTCCTATTCGTGTGTCGTTTCTATGGAAACGCCAATATTTACGAAGGATTCCGACAGCAAAGATCTCACTGTAATAGGTATGTAACACTGTGTAAGATTCGTGTGTGTATTTTTAGAAATGATTTTTCTTATATCCTTTCGTATGAATAAGAAATGAGTTACTAGCTAGGGTTTTTATATAAGAAAAGTTTAGTTAGTCTTCATATACTATTATCTATTTTTTATCTTTCAATATAGATTCAATATGGGATTTATCAAGTTATGTGTTACATTCATCCTGAGAATACCCACGATAATATTATCATTTGGAATCAACTTTACCATTATTATATAAAAACAAGATTCTTCTAAATAGGGAATGTTCATGTACAGGGTTATTGGTATACTTGATATCCTTTAATATCATTTTCAGTACGAATACATGAAAATTATTCATAATATTATTATAATAATATGTAGTTCTCAATATAGTTTTACAAAAATCAAGAGAATTATAGAATACAATAAAATTATTGGACGTTATGATCTAGAACACAAATTTTCCAGTCGTGTCGATGGAATTCTTCGAAAGTTTTTGAGTATTCTAAGCCTTTTCTGAAATAATTCATGTTTGTAACAACAGTATTTTTTATAATAAAAAATGTATTGAACAACAATCTAGTCATCCGTTCAACCCATAATATCGGAGAGTCTTATTCAAACAGAAAACAATTGGACTAATAATTAATCTATTTTTCATTATTAGATCAATGGTCTTTCCACCCAGTACCTACAATATTTTCTAACGAAAATTGGGCTCCAGAACAGTACAGTTATTAACAAATTTTTTTAGGTAATGTAGGTATTATTTTCGAAATATTTTTGTATTATTCTATTTTTGTGAAGGCTACTTTTTGTATGACATCAAAATTATATCTTGGGATACCTTCAACTTCGAGTTAATATTTGCTAAATTTCGATTCCTATAGATATCTACCTTATATGAGACAAAATGTGACAGCTTTTTCCATGACGCCTAAAATGAAAATGAAAATAAAAATTAATCCCGTAGTTCCGCATGCGCATTGTGACTGCGGCAAATTCAAAATAAAAATTCCTGGTATCCTTTGATTTTATTGGTACCTTGTATACAGGGTGTCCCAACGAAAACTTTCCACACGGATTTACTGGGAAATGACAAATTATTTTCGGAAACGCTGAAACACGTGTATTTTTTGTCTATGAAAAAGTCAACAGAACAAAAACTAAGAAATATGGTTTCCGGGCTTCAGTGCCGTGGTCGGTTCACCTCTGTGGAGGAGGTTCCTTTGGACGTTTCGCTCACAATTGGGGTGGGCATCTTCCGCTTGTAATGTTGTATTCGCGAATAGCGACATAAAACTGACACTTGGTTGAAAGATCTTCGCAATTAATAGTCCCAGCCTGGCTACTTACTTTGTTTTGACTAATTTGTTTTCGGTTTTCGTGGGGTGACTGGGTTACCTGACCGGATGAGATGTTGCCATTGTCTATCTGTCCACTCATTGAGTCTTAAAATAGTTCATAAATTGAATTTGAATAGGAACAGGTAAGATATTGACTATTTACATTGAACCTGTCAACAACACTAATTTCAATTACCATTCATTCGATTCTGAAAAAATTATAGACGTTTGGATAGAGAATAAAGAGAGCTTTAAGATGATGTATCACTCTACCCACGTTCCCTATGATGATTCGCAAGGGGGTAGCCGCCCCCGTCAGGGGGATGAAGTTGCTCGACTAAATCCATTACTAACATGTGTCCCCCTAGAAATTAAAATCGACCTGTTTTCGCGTTTCCGACAATAACTTGTCATTTCCCAGTAAATCCGGGTGGAAAGTTTTCGTTGGGTATATTCTATGCCAGATTCCTCGGGATTGTATGTACCAGATCGGTGGCAATTTTTTGTGGGGTAGGAACCATGACATGTTTATTAATAAATTGACTTATCTTATCTTTTTCGACTTCTCTTTTCAAGCAATGAAATTCATCATCATTTGATAATTTTCAGTTCATGGATGAGAGCTTTATGTCATGTACATAAAATGATTCAATACTTTTGATTTTTCAAAATTTCCTTCGCTGCATAAACAACATTTGAATTTGTCTGATGCCTTCTTATCACTGTCATCGGAGGTCCCTTTTAGTATTTTTGATATGTATTCCAACCTAACTTCCTGTAAACACCTCACAATGAAAACATTATTCAGCAGAGATGTCTCTTCAAAATTAACAAAGCAGTTTCTAAACGATCAGTAAATTAATCATTCCGGATGATATGGAAAATATTGCTATCCATCGATAACGTAGGTAATTTTAATAAAGTTCCTTATACCTACATTACTTTGTGTTTAATAAGTCCAGTTTAAAAAAAAAAACATTACTCAACATATTAAAAATGCCTTTGAGATATTTATATCTTCCCAATAAAGTAACTTTGATCTTAACCTAAAATAAATGTCAAATATCACACACTGTGCACACGAAGAATTCTTATTTTGAATTTGCCGCGGTCACTATGCGCAAGCGGAACTGCGGCAATCGGTACGGCTAGAAGCTTGTGAGAAAATACAGTGAGTTTTAAAAGATCTGCAACATATATGGAACTTGTATATTATTCATCTGGTAGAAAATTGTATCGGTTATGAAAGTGCGTGCATTACAGAAAACTTGCAAATTAGTCATCAAAATTATCAATCTCCAAACGGTGTACAAGGGATAACAAAAAATAGGAATATTGATCAAGAATAAACTACCCTTATTTTTGACATTATTATTAATAATAATAATAAACTTTATTAAGATAGGAATTCCTAATTTACAGAATAAAATGAAATGATAAAATCATCAATAGAGAATGATGCATATAGATAAATAAATAAATAATTAATATAAACATTAAAAACATGCTACTTAACAAATCGTGAAAGATAACTACAATTAATACCGGGTGACACAGCAGACATGTAGCAGCCTGTAGTTTTTTATTTAAAGAGATGAAGATTTGAAATATGCAGAAGTTACGTAATCAATGATAGCGCTTCATTTGAATCTAACGACAACTTTTTTCAACTACCTGTTTGATCGGAAGTAACTCCAACTTCTTTTTTTTTAATGACACCCTGTATATTTATTCAGCCTATCTTATTTGTCTTGAAATTCTATATTCAACCGTGTATCACAAAGTGGCATTCGTTTCTCAATTCGCAGATGATTTGCATTTTACTAAAAAACATCAAGTTGGCTGTTATCCGAATTCGATAATCTTCCGATGCTTGGAAATCCAAAGAGTATCAGTTAAACGATATAATTTCAGTTTTTTCCATACCTGATCACTTCCTACAGATTGTCAATAATTTCTTTAATAAAAAGAAAAAACATCTGAAAATAACTCACGATATTGCGAAAACTGAGATAGGAACATATTTTTTTCAATTTGACTACTTGTGAAGAAACTATCTGTCTTTCTCTTTCGCCATGTAGCCATATCATGATCTTTCCATTCGGAAACAAAATTAAAATTGTTCCCCTGATCCACCAATTCACAAGTCTATTAGTCTAGATATTTGCAATAATATTTTGCCTAGTAGGCGGTGTACACGGAATGTTTTGTGATCGACAGGTAAACATCATTTGATTGTACTGATTATCTCCGTCAGTTTTATGCTGATTGCATGATTATGATCTTTTACTCTAGCGAAATAATTATCAGGTGGGTGGCGTCTTTCCGGAAATGTTTCGACATACAATTGTTCAGCCTGTCTACAATTTCTCTTGCACTCTCCGAATATCAACAACATATCGACCTTTTCGTTCTTTGAATACATATTTAGTATCTAATTAAACGATGCAATTTCAATCAGCATAAAACTGACGGAGATAATCATTGCAATCAAATGATGTATTCCTGTCAAACACAAAATATTTTGTGTACACCGCCTACTAGGCAAAATATTATTGCAAATATCTAGACTAATAGACTTGTGAATTGGTGGATCAGGGGAACAATTTTAATTTTATGTTTCCGATTGGAAAGATCATGATATGGCTACATGGCCAAAGAGAAAGACAGATAGTTTCTTCACAAGTAGCCTAATTGAAAAAAATATGTTCCTATCTCAGTTTTCGCAATATCGTGAGTTATTTTCAGATGTTTTTTCTTTTTATTAAAGAAATTACTGACAATCTCTAGAAAATGATCAGGTAAGAAAAAAACTGAAACTATATCGTTTAACTGATACTCTTTGGATTTCCAAGCCTACCAAACATCGAAAGATTATCGAATTCGGATAACAGCCAACTTGATGTTTTTCAATAAAATGCAATTCATCTGCGAATTGAGGAACGAATGCCACTTTGTGATACACGGTTGGATAGATAATTTTAAGACAAATAAGATAGGCTAGATAAATGTACAGGGTGTCATTAAAAAAAAAAGTTGGAGTTACTGCCGATCAAACAGGTAGTTGAAAAAAGTTGTCGTTAGATTCAAATCAAGCGCTATCATTGATTACGTAACTTCTGAAAATTTCAAATTTTTATCTATTCAAATAAAAAAACTACAGGCTGCTACATGTCTGTTGTGTCACCCGGTATAATCTAATATAAGTTTTGATATAGATAACTATTCAGAAATTATTTGTTTTAATTTTGATTTGAATATTTGGATAGATTGACTCATTTTGATTTCCATAGGAAGTTTGTTGTACTCTACTAAGCCTTGATGAAATAATGAATTCATAGTTCTTTTCATTTTAGTGCGATTAACATGAAAATTAAACCTACCCCTAGTCTCATAATTATGAATTTGATTATTAAATGTGATGAATTCGTTGAAATATGTTGGAAATTCACGATTAACTACTTTGAAAATGAAAATCATAGGAAAGTATAATATTCTCTGTTTGACTGACATCCAATGAAGAGCAGATATCATAGTGTTGATAGGAGTATATCTGTTGCACTGAAGTAAGACCCTCATTCCCCGGTTTTGCAGTTTTTGTAATGAGGAGATACTATTGTTATCTAGTAGGGAAAGCAAACTAGGACAATAGTCAAAATGTGGCTGTATGATAGTTCTGTAAAACGTGGAAAAAGATTGAAAAGATAAATATGTTCTAATCCTAGAGAAGAAATAAAGTTTTTTAACAATTTTTTTGTAAATATTGTTGAAATGTGATTTGAAATTAAGTGTGTTGTCTACAATTACACCAAGATATTTTATTTCTGTTACTACATGTGTTTTATTACCATAAATTTCTATACTCAAATCATGAACATCAATTTGGTGGTGCTTAAATTTTGAAGTTATAATCATAGCTTTAGTCTTTTGATGATTGAGTTTCAGTTTATTCAAATTCAGAAACAATTTTTCCCAGGTACCTATTCATTTTCTCAATAGCAATATTCAGATCTTCGTCACTTGTCGAAAAAGTTTAATTAGAAAAGTTGTTTGGAATTTGAGTAATCATTTATATTTGATATCAGTCCAACCCCCATACAATTAACCATATTTCAGAAGATAAATCTCAATGCAATGATCTAGTGAAGCACCGACAAGATAATAGCTAGTTATGTACCAAGTGCGTTATATAGATTCTAACGCCCGGAGGGTAACATTCACCCGAGGGCCTTTGGCCCGAGTGATGAATGTTGCCTGATGGGCGTTAATATCTAGTAACGATCGTGGTGCATACAAGATTTTATTTTTCACGAAAAAATTATCTTAAACGACGTTCTTCACTTCATAAATTTCTTCTCATAGTATTTACTGCGTTCTGGTCGGCACAAGTAAGCTTCTATGCAATTGCCATGGAGACATTGAAGAGGTTGCTAAGGGTTGTTTATTTAATAAAATGACGCTGCATTTTTGTAAGAATTGACAAGTTTATTAGTGGAGGAAACTTCATAATAAATTTACTACATAAAGGAAATTTACTGCCTGTGAAATCCAAATACTTATAAGTGAAGGAGTACCATTTTTTGAAATGGCAAGATGAAAACAGAGTGAATATCGTAAATGAAACTGTCTTAATGGCATAGGGACTCCCAGGAACTGGTGAGTTTATCTCATAAAAAGTATTAATATTTTTTATATATTTTACATTATTTCAGTCTGAAAAATATAGTGCAAATAGTCTATGGACCAAATACTCACAGTTGAAATCAACATTGATTGTTTTTCTGAAAGTTGAATCAAAAGGAAACATTCCTAAAAAATCAAAGGTGTTGGAAGGTGGACAAGTATTATTTTTCATAAAAAGAGCTCCAGATGATTATTTTCTGCTACATACAGTTGTTCTGGTAATGGGCGTATTTGGAGGCTTAAGACGTGATAAAATGGTCAAGATGACAATTGATGACATTGAAGACAGAGGAGCCGTTTTACTGATCAAGGTAGCAGAAACCAAGACCTGCACCTCAAAAAGTTTCACCATTGTTGAAAAAAGTGACATGGGAGCCTTGAACTTAGTTTAACCTATATAAATAGTAAACGCATTGAGTTACCTGTAGGTAAAAATACTATAGTTATTGTTCCGTCTATCATAGCGAAATACTTTAATTAGGAAAACCCGAAAGGTTACACCGGACAATAATACGCCCCTCACCAGAACAACTTTATGTAGCAGAAAAGTATCATCTGGAGCTTTTCTTATCAACAGTAATACTTGTCCACCTTCCAACGCCTTTGATTTTTCAGGAATGTATCCTTCTGATTTAACTTTCAGAAAAGCCATCAGTTGACTGAATGCTGATATATTAATATTTTCTTTAACAATCAATGTTGATTTCAGCTGTAGGTATTTGGTCCATAGACTGTTTGCACTATATTTCTCAGACTGAAATAATGTAAAATAAATAGAAAATATTAATATCTTTCATGAGATAAACTCACCAGTTCCTGGAAGTATGCCATCAAGAAATTTACGGTATTCATTCTATTTCATCTTTCCATTTCAAAAAATGGTCATACTCCTTCTCGTATGAGTATATGGATTTCACATGCAGTAAAGGACCCCGCACTTTCCTTATGGAAAATGGCTTTCGGTTAAATTCCCTGAACTTTTGGTATGTTGTAGATTTCGACTTCCTCGGCAAAAGTGTCCACAGGCACAAAAAAATCGGCAGACTAGTTTTCGAGATACAGGGTGTCAAAAATAAAAAGTGAAGTTTTCTGCTCAGAGTTTTTAACAACTCCGAGAATTGACAAAACGCCCATTTATTCATGGAATAACATGCCTGAACGATTATACAATATCATCAGGATCTCGTACCCACTATATTTTTACGTTTCGTGCTCTACAACAGGTTGAACAAAGAAAAATCCAATTCGATTAATTTTTAACCAACCAGTGTAAGTTCGTTCATGAGAATTAAAGATCCAATTTAGCATGGATGAACTTACTCAATCTCGATCGAAGTTTACTGACATTTTTTTTCATATACAGGGTGGTTTGAAAATAGGGGTGCGTCAACCCCTAGTTTTTTTAATCGGATAGGAGAGAGCATGTCATATTTATATCAAACATTCTTTAATGTTGAGAACGTCGCATAGTCATTTCATTTCTATAGAGTGAGTAAAAAGATACAGTCCAAGTTTCTTGCAAAAATGTGGTTTTTTTCAATGAATACCCTGTATTTCGAAAAAGAATCGGTTAATTTTCTTGAATTTTTAATATTAGGTTTGATCTGAGGAGTTTGAGATATTGTCATCAATCTCAGCATAGGTATCCGGACTCGTTTGTCGGCTATATACTTTTGAATTTACGGATTTTATTGATACCCGAAATACTCCATTGGAGACCGAAATGGGCCATTTTCCAACAATTCTTGTTGAAAAATATTCGGACTAGATTAGTGCGGTACCTATTCCAAAAATGCAATACCTTATATATACATGGTGAATGAAATGTTTTTCATTTGAAAGCCCTGCTTCCGAAGAAACTAAAGAAAATTGAAAAGTACCAGAAGCAATATCCCTCTCAAGGTTGGGATGATTCCACAGTAGTTGAAAGCTATTTCAATTCAGATGGAGAAATATTATATGATTTCTGTGAAATGTGCGGTTTCTACAAAATTGGGATATTTGGTTCACAATGAACAAATGAATGGTGAAAGTATTATACCTTAGTATTAATTCCTGTTGCCTTAGTTCCAACCACCCTCTTATATCGCGGTTTTCAAGTATTTGAATCTCTTATAGAATAAGTTGACACCCCTGAAGAAATTAATTTTTCTTTTTCAGTGCAATTCATTAAAAGTTTATCTGTTAAAAGTTTCTCCATTTATATTTATTCATCTTTTTTTGGTGAAAAATTATTCAAATAGATTTCAAAATTGGTTCAAAGAAGAAATGACCACAAAAAGTACATATTTCTTTTCGCGGACTTGTAGAATTTGGGAGGTATAATACCTTCACCATTCATTTGTTCATTGTGTACCAAATATCCCAATTTTGTAGAAACCGTACATTTCCGAGAAATCATAAAATATTTCTCCATCTGAATTGAAATAGCTTTCAAATTCTGTAGAATTAGTCCCAACCTTGAGAGGGATATTGCTTCTGGTACATTTCAATTTTCTCTAGTTTCTTCGGAAACAGGGCTTTCAAATGAAAAACTAGGTACCGCACTAATCTAGCCCGAATATTTTTCAACAAGAATTGTTGGAAAATAGTCCATTTCGGTCTCCAATGGAGTATATCGGGTATCAATGAAATCCGTACATTCAAAAGTATATAGCCGACAAACGAGTCCGGAGACCTATGCTGAGATTGATGACAATATCTGGTACTCCTCAAATTAAACATAATATCAAAAATTCAAGAAAATTAACCGATTCTTTTTCGAAATACAGGGTATTCATTGAAAAAAACCGCATTTTTGCAATAAACTTGGACTGTATCTTTTTACTCACCCTATATAAATGAAATGACTATGCGACGTTCTCAACATTAAAGAATGTTTGATATAAATATGACATGCTCTCTCATATCCGATTTAAAAAACTAGGGGTTTACGCACCCCTATTTTCGAACCAACCTGTATATGAAAAAAAATGTCAGTAAACTTCGGTCGATATTGAGGAAGTTCATCCAGGCTCAATTGGATCTTTAATTCTCATGAACGAACTTACACTGGTTGGTTAAAAATTTTGTTCGAATTGGATTTTTTTGTTCTCCCTGTTGTAGAGCACGAAACGAAAAAATATTATGGATACGAGATCCAGATGATATTGTACGATTGTTCAGGCATGTTATTCCATGAATAAATGGGCGTTTTGTCAATTCTCGGAGTTGTTGAAAATTCTGAGCAGAAAGCTTCACTTTTCATTTTTGACACCCTGTATCTCGAAAACTAGTCTGCCGATTTTTTTGTGCCTATGGATACTTTTGATGGGGAAGTCGAAATCTACAACATACCAAAAATTCAGGGAATTTAACCGAAAGCCATTTTCCATAAGGAAAGTGCGGGGTCCTTTCCTAACGCTTTTCAAGCTTTGAGCGTCACATTCTGTGGGACCTCCATAATCATTATGAGTACAACCGTTCTTAGTTTCCTCCACTAACAAGCTTGTCAATTCTTACAAAAATGCAGCGTCATTTTATTAATCAAACAACTCTTGGCAACCTCTTCAATGTTTCCATAGCAATTGCATAGAAGCTCACTTGTGCTTAGTTGCCGACCAGAACGCAGTAAATACTATGAGAAGAAATTTATGAAGTAAACAACGTCGTTTAAGATATTTTTTTCGTGGAAAATAAAATCTTGTAAGCACCACGAGCGTTACTAGATCCTACCGCCCATCGGGCAACATTCATCTCTCGGGCCAAAGGCCCTCGGGTGAATGTTACCCTCCGGGCGTTAGGATCTATATAAGGCACTTGGTACATATATAGCTATTACATCCTATAAGCCTTCATTAGTGCATCCTAAAAATTGTCCTTGTCCTCTTAAAAATTATTATTGATATTTCGTTCCTTTTTCAAGATCTCTATAGGATTGAAGTTCAGAACACTCTGTTGTCCTAACAAGAAAAAGTTATTAGGGTAGAAAAGCTGATCGCACGAATGGCATTCATCCGTAAAACAAATAATAAGAAAACCAAGTCAATGACTATCCAAATAACCGAACCAGCTTCGTAAAACAAGATTACCGTGCACAAAAGAATTCCGAGGGCTTCGGAACACATGGCTTGGTTTGATGAGATTTTATTGAATATTTTATAATAGCTCAACTGAAAATATCCTGGTAAACCAAACCGACCGAATTTAATGATCCGATCCAGAAAAATTCATCGAGTATTGGAGTTTAATTCACTGTTCTCCATTATTAATAATGTTGATTGAGGGTGAAATTATACGAAGAAAACTCTTTCAGAAAATGGACGATCGATTTTTCAAGAGAATTGTTGAGAGACTCTATTGATGTGTTGTTAAGCCAACTGAACTTGTTTATCAACTTCAGGAGATGTTTAACAATTAAAATGACAATAAATATTACTATTGTTATAACTATAAAGAGTGTCCTCAACAACGTGCTAATATTCCAGATGTGATTCCACAGGTCGTTTTATGGAAAAATGTTCCTACAACAATAATAATTAGAAATAATTTTACACAAGGAATCTGATTTGTTCAACGCATTTTTAATCGATCTCATGTGGAATCGTCAACAGTTTAAACTACAGGATGAACGTAATGAAAACATGAATAAATAATAAACATTGATTGTGAATAGCAAACAACTAGTTTTGAAAAATTAAAATAAAAGAAGAATGCTGTTTCTTTTTTCAATTATTATACAAATAAATCAATCATGCTGGAGTTGCATAGTGAATAGCGACATATTGTTTTCTGTAAGAGAGATAGTCTGTCATCCATGCTAATAGACTACAGGCCCGTGTCAAAAATCGATGGGTCATCTGAACCACCAGAGGACCTATGTAGTAAGATAGAAGGGCTTAAAATAATGAGATTAAGCACTATGCCGTCGCTTGTAAGCTGTCCAACTGAGTGCAGGTGAGAACTGAAAAGCACAAGTTGAGTAAGCATATTTTGGTCAAATGATTTTGTACGGCACTCTGGCCACCTATAGATGCATCAAAAATAATGAGAAAACGCGTAGTGCCGTTCAAAAATAGCGCGCCAGTAAGTCGGATTTTTTTTTTATTTTCCGGCTAATTTTTAGGGTAATTTGGGTCATTTGATCATGTACGGCATTAGTTCCATACTGTTGCAGTACTTCTTACAATCCATTATTCCGCAACGCCGTACAAAAAATCATGCGACAAGGGGAAAAGATCGAGGGTTGAAACCCTCTCTTTTCCGTAGCCCGGGGGGTGATTTGAAAAAAAAGTACGGCATCGGATCCAAAAAATGTAGCACTCAAAAGTACTATTAAAATAATGCCGTCCAAAAATTATTGTTCATTTGAATGAATATCGATAATTATCTTAAGTTCATCTTATACATTATTGAAAAAGGTGAAAAATCATTTGATTCTGTTTTTCAACTTGACATTGCTAAAAACTATTGTTATATAATAATGCCGTTAACCCAGATATGCCTCTAGGATTATTTGAAAATTTCAAGAAGTAATTTCACTGAAATTGAAGCTCATGAGTGACAAAAAAGAGATTAAATTTTTTTCAAAATTTTAATTTTATAAAAAATACAAAATCAAGACCGTACTACATATAGTACATTAGGTAGATGTACTACTACGAAAAAAAAATTATTTTGTATGAAATATAACGAAGCATTTCACATGTACTCCAATGTCACATTTTGAACATCTTGTTGTTGTTCTCTCATGACAGTATCCACATCGGGTCTGTTTTGACTGCGCAATCACAAGATGGTCTAACCGGTCGTAACGCAAATCAATACCTTGTGTTTTACTCGAATGTCCTTTTTGGAATGTAGCTTGCTTTTTATTTTGAATCCGTAATATTGTGGCAATTCGTCTTCTGAAACTTAGCTGATCTAGGACTCCTCCATTTTTTTTATGTAATTGCCAAGCGTTCTGAACGCACATGTCAATGCTGTGGGTAAGCAAAGGAATATACCATTTTTTTCCTCTCAGAGATGTGCGATATAAGCTGATATTCTGGTCAGAGCGATCGACTCCTTCCATATTAGAGTTATACATGTTTATGACATGTGGCTGCTCCAACTAAAAATAAACTATACATTATACATAACTGCTTATAAAAGCTGATTATACTTACTTGAATATTCTTCTTCTCCTTTTGCGAGTAGCGTTTGACCACATGAAGAGGTTCGACTCCTGAAAAATTCGAGCAAAGAGTTACAATGCCATTGTCGTGCCACTTTACTGCTATTATATTCTGATTTGAAATTTTCTTATAATCATAGCTTTCTCGCTTTTTTTTCTTCAGAACTTTGGAGTCTATGAGGGTATTTCCTGCCAATCGGTTCTCTCTTGCTGTACCTGTTGCGAAAAAATGTTCTGTCATCAGCTCTTCAATCAGAGGAATGGACGTAAAGAAGTTGTCGAAAAAGAGATGAAATTTTATGTCCGTCCATGTCTTGCGCAGGGCTTGTGCATATTCCAATACCACTCCTGCGCCAACTCCGAACTCTGCATATCGTTCACTTATATTTGTTGCAGCACCTTGGTATGGTTCAAACCAATTCAAGTAACCAAGTCTTGTACTTCCAACCCATAATTTGAAGCCGTATCTTATTGGCTTTCCGTGAATGAACTGTTTGCAGCCATTCCATAATAAGGTACCATGGCTTCATCAATTGAGTGCATTTCTTCGACAATCGAGTTTTCCATGAACTTTTTATTCAGAAGAATGAAAAGGGGCCTCACTTTTGAAAATTTGTCATGGTGGTCTAATTGTTGATTATCTGACACATGTAAATTGAAAAAAATGTATTCAAATCTGTCCCTTGAAATTGCTTCGGCAACCAACTCGTTATGTCCATCTTTTTCACGCTCCCAATACATTCTTCTCCTTGGCACCTGTACGTATCCACTAAGCAAGCAAACTCCAATGAAAGCTTTGAATTCAGAATGTTTTATATTAGGTGTTCGGTTTTTTTGTTGGGCATAATTATTACTGCTACTCACGAAAAGTTCGATTATTTCTTCATCGAAGAATTTCGAGAAAAGCTCCATTGGATTCCCCGAATTATTTATATCATGCGTATACTCGAAGTTTGCATCTGATATAGGCAAATCTTCTTGGACCCACTCGTACTTTTTTTTCAAAGATTTTGTTTTGTTTTTTCTATCCGATAATCGCAATCGTTTCTGTAATTCGGACAAAGGCACATCGTCCTCTGATGAATAATCATTACTATCATATTTCGTTTGGAATCTAATCTCCGCTGGTGCTTGTAACTGAGATTCAGGTAGATTATCAATTGTAAAAATATCTTCTGTCCCAGAATCTTCATCTGTTACTTCAGCCGTGGCATTTTCGGGAGGAAAAATGAAAATTTCATCTACTGTTTCAGCTATTTCAGCATCATCTTCCAACATAGCTAGAGCTTCGTTGAGTGAAAAACCTCTGGAATGAAATAACATTGATAGACATGTATTTTCCTAATGTACTATATTTAGTACATCCCCAAAATGCCACCCTAAACAAATAGCAGTTTTCTGAATAATGAATATATCTGAAGGATTTATGATATTATTATCATTTTTCTTCTAATTACCAGCAATTGGTAAAATATATTCTAATTTCTTATAATTGAAATGTACATACCTTGCAAAGTTGACACCGTACTCAGCCATTTCTATTTATATCTGTATTTCAAAAATATTAAATTCTCACTTCTACACAACAAAACTGAATGTAGTCCGTCCAGGCACAATGTTACAAGTATACTGAAGCATTTACCACACTGATAGCTCTCGCGCACGTAAAAACCGCTGCACGTCGAGACTTGTTACGACCGTACTAAATATAGTACAATAGGCAAAACTGGGTTAAAAAAAAATGTTCTAAAAAAATTATAGAGAAATAGAAAACATGCAGTTGTTTCAATTATTTAAAAAGTTTAAAAAATCATAGATTAATGAAATTGAGATAATTAAAATGAGATATTATTGTTGTTTTAAATTGTATTCGGGTAAATGAATTAGAAAAAAATTATGCCGTACATTTTCATGCAGACCATACTTTTTGGCTGATGAAAAATGACACTACCCTTCCAGGGGTTCTTTATAAAACTGTCAATCGCAGTATCAACAGTTTTGTATATTTTTTGATGTTATATATACTTTAAACATTGATATAATTTGTTTAATCGTTTAAATAAAAAGTACTACAATTTTATATAATAATTTTATGTATTTTCAATGATATTTATAAAAAAGTTTTCTTTTTGGAATTTTTCCCCCTCTACTGACTTTTGAACTAACAAAAATGTACGGCATGTTAAAAAATTTTATCTATGCATAAAATACTTTCAGAATAAATTAATTTTATGTTGTGTCAATTCACCCCCCGGACTACGGAAAAGAGGGGGTTTCAACCCTCGATCTTTTTCCCTTGTCGCATGATTTTTTGTACGGCGTTGCGGAATAATGGATTGCAACAGTGTGGAACTAATGCCGTACACGATCAAATGACCCAAATTACCCTAAAAATTAGCCGGAAGATAAAAAAAAATTCCGACTTACTGGCGCACTATTTTTGTACAGCAGTACGCGTTTCATGTGTTTCATTAAACTTGAAATTTTGAAATTAACCCAACCGCACATTGTCTCATTAAACATACATCATTCATTTCAACTCACTTCGTTTTTTCAATTTCAAGAACCACAAGAAGCGCCCCCAGATATAACTTTCAACAAGAGCCAGTACGAAATTGGAGATATTTTAGAAGCCAACTGCACAACATCCTCTGCGAAACCTCCGCCTCACATAACTTGGTTAATCAACAATGAAAAGGTGAGTTTTTCATTCCGATTTTAAATATTTCTCATGTTACATAACTCCTCAAATGAATGAGAACTCCCAACCGAGGTTTTTCGTTTACTCTTTTGTTTTTCAAACTCGTGAACTATTAACATTCGCGTTCAGAATGCATTGAAGCAAGGAAAACTCGGAGAACAATTACTGTAACAATTTCAAAGAGAGTAAATACAAAGGAATTCTTGTCATATCTTCGCAAACTTGGAATTTGCCTGTGCATTTCCAACATGCTATTACTGGAAAATGAAATTGTGCTGTCCCACTGTAAATTCCACACCATGTTGGAATGATGGGTACTTATATTTCCATCTGGTAATATACAATATCTACAGCGAGTCCCAAGAAGTATGCGACAATTGGAAAACTTTATTTATAATAACTGATTTGAGAAAAAAATATATTTTCCGACGTCCTCCTTGAAATACGTATCATTTCGCACTGTAAACTAGTACACAATATATAAATTCGTCAAAAGCTTGATATGGCCATTAGGAAAAATAAGCTCAGACAAGTCGATTTTATTTTTCAGTTGCGCACTTTTTGATCTAATCATATTCTTGATGATGTCATCGCAGTGCGAGTTATGACGTCATCATATTTTTTTTTAATGGCATTACCCTATTTTGATAATACATTCAAAAAGAACGCATTTTTCTGTGTATGGATGTCATATTTTTTCTTATGTTACATAACCGTGTTTTTGAGAAATTAAAGATATATTATTCATAATTAGGTCTGGTAACGTGAACTTTTGACTTGATTGAGGTTTCCTAACAAAATAATCTGGAGGGATTAGATCAGGAGATCTACCTGGCCACTCTAAAAAAGTCCTCGTCTGTGGTCGAAATCCTGAGAATAAGGGAATTTTTCTCAAGAATTTTGGTATCGATAGGTGACCTCACACCTTGTTGTAAAGTGAGTGCGATGTGAGTTGCCTAGATGCCAATCCTGACGTCTGGTGTTTGTTCGAAGTGTGCAACCGACCACCCAGGGTGGGGCTGTAGGTTTTTCCGGACTTTCCTGCAGCTGAAAATTGAATACACCACCAAAAATCAGAAAGTTACCCCGGAGCGCCACGGCTAATGATGATAATAGCCGTCCTCTACCCGCAGACGAGGATTTTTAGAGTGGCCAGCTAGATCTCCTGATCTAACCCTACTAGATTTCATTTTCTTGAGATACCTTAGGTCAAAAGTTTACATTAACCAACTTAATATCACATTATAATGAATGAAATATCTTTTGTTTCTCGAACATACGGTTATCTAACAAGAAAAAATATGACATCCGTACTCAGAAAAATGCGTTATTTTTGAAAATATTATCAAAATAGGGTAAGCCCATTTGAAAAAAATTATAATGACGTCATAACTCGAACAGCGATGATGTCATCGAAAATCTGAGTGGTCCAAAAAATGCGCAACTGAAAAATAAAATCGACGTGTCTGACAGCCGTATGCATTGTCAATCGCCAGCGACTCGCCAGAGTTTCGCCGCTCGCTACACAAGAACTATAATGCACAGTCGACCTCCAAAAAAGTCGTACATCGCCATCGTTTCGCCAAAATGTGACTTATCGCGTATTTGTCACTTTTTTGGAGCTCGACTGTGCATTATAATCCTTGTGTAGCAAACGGCGAAACTCTGGCGAGTCGCTGACGATTGACTATGCATACGGCTGTAAGTCTATTGGCCATATCAAGCGTTTAACGAATTTGTTCCAACCTTTACGTGCTCACTGTATACATACATACATAGGTACCTGTGACAATGACATATCTACAAACGAATTCATAACATTATAGTGTCAGTGTCAATGTGATTTACTAAGTAGATAGGTACCGAATCGTAAAATTTCTTCAGTTTTCTTGTACAATGTCATCTGACGACGAAATGTTAAATTTTACTCCCCCAGAAGTATGCAATTCAGCAAACGAAACAACGAAGGAATTCCTGCCAGAAATATCAAAACAGAAGTATGATTTGGCGTACGATAATTTTATGGCATGGAAAGAAAGAAGTAACGCAAAAAGCTTCTCCGAGGTAGTTTTATTGGTTTACATAGAGGAATTAGGAAATAAGTACAAGCCAAGTACTGTCTGGTCCATTTATTCTATGTTACGAACATCCTTGATAGCTAAACATAACATAAACATTGGAAGTTACCTGAAATTGAAAGCGGTACTCAAAAGACGCTCAGTCGGATATAAACCAAAAAAATCAAACAATTTATGAAGAATATGGAAATATTTGCTAATTAAGGTATGTTTTGATTTGCATTCACAGTTGATTTATTTAGACTGAGGATTTTTTGAAGAAGATTGAAATTTTACTAATTCACTACCGATATTTTATATCGTTGTTTTTGAAAAACAATATTGATGTCATTGAATAGCTTAGGGCGTTAATGCACCAAACAGAATCTATGGAGTAGGTTGTAATCTTCACGAAATAACTTTTTTTTTATTTGAATGTTTCATAATTAAAGAGTGATACTCATGTCACTTATAAACTCACTTTTATAGTAGATATATTAAACAAATTTTCTGAATTATCTTTTTTTTTCAAGATACAGTGCTCACTACTATTATAATAATGATAATAATGTTTATTCATCATCACATATCAAACATGTCAGTTTGGTGCAATGCCCAAAGAAATAGCTACGTTTTCGAAATTACCAGACACTGGCCATTCATTTAGGCGTATTTCAGCCACAATATTAGTGGATAGTGGCAGTGATTTATTGGCTCTGAAAAGGCCTGGCGGCTGGAAAAGCAGCACAGTTGCAGAGGGTTATATTAATGAATCAATCAATAAAAAAATGGAAATATCCAATGAAATAACCCAATCAGTTGATCTTGCAACAACCTTCTCAACAGAATTATTCGGAACTAGCTTGGTATCATAATCAGTTCCTACTGCGAGACCATCAACCTCCACTACAGTTTTGGAAACTAATAATAACATGACAGGAATTAATAATCAAGCCATTCAAGGTTTGATAAAGGAAAATAATAGTATTCCCTTAGTACTGAACAATTGTTCAAATATTACTATCAATAACTATTTTTCTAAAATTTCATAAATACAGACCAAAATGTACCCAAATATTTTTGTTGAATGTTCAATGAAATGTGTTCTCTTCGTGCTATACATCTTTCTTATGTGCTTCTTCAGGCAACTGAATTGGTTTTCGGTAAAAATGATTTTTAAGTAGGTATAATACAGTCATGTGAAATTAAAATCCGACATACCTATGTTTTTCATGTGGGTCGTTGGAAAAGTATAGTGTACAACTCGTGCGGAAATTGGATATTTCATACGAGTTTGACAAGATTATGAATCACGAGCCGTAGACGCAATAATCATAGTACAGCAGAAAGTTAAAAAAAAACATTACTACTTTATGTAGGGGGTTACTGGAGGATTAAAATTGCAGCAAAAAATCAACAAAAAATGTATAGCCTCATATGTGAAACTTATTGTTTGCATCAACTGAAATGTAATGAGCTTAGAAAATATCGTCTGCCACATGAGTAAGTTCAAATTTTTTTTTTTTCAATTATACCCGCAAAGATGAAATTGATTATTGAAATGCTTGTTTTCATAGCAGCAGATACAAAAAATATAGTATGTCACTAATAGGATACCACGAAGGTGTTTTCATGAAAACCTATAAACATTTTTCAGCTCCAACAAAAAGTGTAAAAATATTTTTTTAAAGTGGAAAATTTATAATTTTTCGCTTAAATCTCTGAAACTAAACGGGATATCGAAAAGTTGTATATCAACAATTTTGTTGTCCTCAAAGTTTTACTAAGTTTTTCCATATCTTGGAAAACAATAGAAATATGGACTTGGAAATATTTGACGTTTTTTGTCTGAAAACACCAAAAATTCGAAAACGACACGAGATATAGGAAAATTATTAATGATCAATTTTGAAGTTCTTGATAAGATCTACAAAAAGTTTCCGTGACATTTTTTCAAATCTCGAATTTTTTTTTAAATAGCTATTTTTGAAAACTCGAAATCGACAAAATGTACAGGGTGTTTCTTAAGTACGTGTAGAAACTTTAGGAGCATGTTGCTGACGTCGAAATAAGAAAAAAAGTTCCCATAAACACATGTCCGCAAGTTATTAGTTTCTAAGATACAGAGGTTCAAAGTTTAATTCCTATATTTGTTTTTTGTGAATAAATTCCAAAATATTTGTGATATTCGTGTAGAGTTTGGTATCTGGGATGATTTTTCAATGACAAAATCAAATTTCATTTTAACTCTGAGAAAACTAATTTCTAATTGAATTTATTTTAAATTTAAAAATCTTGTCATTTAAATTCACTTGCATCGGTTATTTAAAATCTCAATAACTCGAAAACAGTTGCTCTACCAAGAATATATTTTTCACACAAACTAAATAATAAATATTCCCAGATACCAAACTTTACCCAAATATCAAAATTATTTTGAAATTACTCACAAAAAATAAAAATAATAATTCAACTTTGACACTCTGTATCTGAGAAACGAATAACTTGCGGACATACGTTTATAGAGACTTTTCTTCTTATTTTGATGTCAGCAACAAGCTCCTAAAAACTCACCCCAATTGCACCCCCTCGGACGGCCTGGAAAACTCGTACGTGGTATCAGGGATGAAGAAAAGGTCATTCTTCATAACATATCCGAAGCAGAAAAGTGTACAAAGCCAATTGTGCCTTCTATGAGATTTTTTCGAAAACTCACCCCAATTGCACCTCCTCGGACGGCCTGGAAAACTCGTACGTCGTTTCAGGGATGAAGGAAAGGTCATTCTGCATAACATATCCGAAGCAGAAACGTGTACAACACAATTTGGGCCTTCTATGAGTTTTTTATATTTTTCTCAGTGTACATTTGTGGATGTGGACCACTTCACACCCGTGCACTACTGTACATGTTCACATAGTTTGATGAAGTAGAAAAATCATTGTTCATATGAACGGTGGAATAGGAGAGCTGCATATCAATTGAAGCTGCAATACACCGAGCATGATGAAAATTATAATTGGTTTCCACTGAACAACGTTTTTCCAGTTTTCTTGAATAAGGACTTTGGTCAATTTTAAAGTAGAGGCTTCCGAAGTATTTAATGACGGCACCACCAAATTTTTGGCTTTATTTTAGCTTTATTATTTATTACTGAGTACAGTAACTTTTTCATATATTTTCAAAAAAATAAAAAATTGCACATTCTTATTTTTCTTGATATTTTTGTTTTGATTTTACTGTTTCTATTTTATTTGTTGCATTTTGCCACAGAAGTCACAGAACACCTAACCGACAGCCTACAGGTGTTCTGTGTTCTGTGATTTTGCTTTGCACCATTACTTGCTTGCTACACGTACTTAAGAAACACCCTGTATGTGAAAAGTTTTATTGTGACGAAATTTTGTGTAATGTTATACCTTTGCTTTTATTATAACTTTTATTGGTTATTTTATATTGACTACATTAACTTATTATCTTGTATTTTATCTTGTATCTTGTATTTTGTCTATTCATTCACAATTCCAAAACATGTAAACCATGTCAAAAAAAAGGAAATAAATATTGATTGATTCATTGATTGATTGTATTCAAACAGATCTACAAAAAATGCAATATGGATTTGGAAAAATTATTTTATTGTACTAGCACAGTTCTACATAAAGTTCCTCTGAAATTTCTTCAAATCATTACAAAAAAAATTCATTGAGGACATGGAACACTCCTGTAACCACCTGTCGTGAGAGTACGCCGGCAGACGTTCCAAATACTACGTTAGTTATACGTTACTACGTTAATAATACATAATATATTTTTTCTACGACCATTAAGAAAAATGAACATTTCAATTGCGTCTTCGATTAAGAAACCTACCACGTTGTAACACCGATTTTCATTTCCTACGAGTTTCATGAACTACTAGACTGCCATTATAGGTAGTTATTAACGAATTTCATGAACATAAATAATATCGAATCAAGTTTTTTTACGTCTGTCTTATAATTTGACATTTCACATCAGTAGAAAAAATTAAGTTATTAAAAATGATTAGCGATAGTGAGGATGATTTAACAATCAAATTAATAAATTTATATCAGAAGCTCCTGATAATGCCTATCTTCTGACAAAGGTATGATTTTCTTTTCATGAAACCAGAATAATTTCAATAAAAAGATTGATTACAAACGGATTCTATATTTTTGAATAGTTGACAGATACTTTCTATATAGCAGTTAATTTGAACACATTATTATGTGCTCTAGTAACGACGAGTGTTGATTCAGATGACACATTGACTTTGGATGGTGAGAGCGAGGGTTCAAATCCACTCAGCCACATTTTTTTTTCATTTTATGAAATCGATTAGTGTTTGATTTTTTCTGCATAAAGATTTTTTATTTCCAACTTGTAAAAATTTTAAAATTTTGAATGTTATTTCTTTCACGACGTAGGTAGGTACGTGTACAACAAGAAAAATATATGTTTCATTCAACGGTTGAAGAAAGAAAAAATTATCTAAACCATGTAAAAATAACGGCAGGAGAGTTTATGATAAAAAGGATTATTAAAAATATTACAGATTTGTTAATGATTCAGATGGTCGTAGAAAAAGTATAGTGTACAATGAGCATGAAATGACATACATTTCCCACTAGTAGGTATATGAAATTTTGTGGTACGAGCGTAGCGTAGCGTAGCTTAGTGTAGCGTATGACCATTGTACAATATACTAATGTATTACACACACAACTCATACAAAAAATATGGATCTTGCGAAAATGACCCGGAAATTTCTCTCGGGCTATAAGAATTTGAGTTAACTTTATAGCAAAATAATTTCAGCATGGAAAATTGCCATTATTTGTCAAAATAATTGAGATTCTGTAAAATCGTGAACACCGAATAAATTTCATTCTCAGAATAAGGGTAAGTTTTCTGCATAAATACCTTTATCATTCATGTTCCGTACAACCCATTCATAATAAAAAACATTCTGTTTTGGTGGAATGGGTTTGTAACGAAAGTTTCTGAATATCTAGTATATCTAACTTTTTTTGATAAAGTATTATTCCCACGCATGTATAGCGATATTTTGGAAAGTCGGTCGCTGCTTTATCTTGCTGAAATTATATACTTATGGCTGCCACACGAAAGACCTTACTCTTATCTTTTTGTTATTGTTGACATGAATAAGCGTTATTCATGGAATAAATGGTCTAGTTTGACAACTGCTGGCATGCAACAATTTTTAGCACGGTGGTAATTTTGTTATCACGCTAAATGGTTGTATTTCGTTAGACGGGAAAATTGGAAAATTATTTTTATTTAATGTGAAAATTACTGTCGATTATGTAATTGATAATTTCTCAAGAGAATTTACTTACTAATTGCTGCAAAGTCAATATTTCATGTGTATGGCTTGTTTCAGTTGGTTTTATATTGGAAGTTTATTCATTTTGATTTTCATGTAATCTGGAAATGTTCTGGTATGCTGTAACAAAATGACGTGAAAAAACGTTTCAGTCCCCGGTTGATATTTTGTTATTAATAATGAGAATACACGCGCAACATCATAATCTCAAACAAATAAGGCCAGAACGGCTCCAATATGAACGTGCCAATGGGGTATTATCATTCCATTTGAATCACGTATTCTATTCGATAATAAAAAAAATGAATAAAACGAAATGAGTTGCAATGGATTCAATGTTTGTTCTATTTATGGAAAATCGATTCATTGCATAATGACAATATCACAGTATGCCTCAAAAAAACCATTAGAACCAATCAAATAATTGAGAAGGTAGTAGTCCATACTCAAATAAATGTCGTATTATCATAGCATTGTTTTTCCCACAGGGCACGCCTCATCATAGCATATTCAACAATTTCCCTCATATTATAAACCAACCAAATGCCATCATTTTTTGAATTCAAATCAATGAGAAAAAGACTTTTCGAAAACAATGTCTCAATCCCGCGGTATTTTCAAATCGGTGTTTCGCTTCTTCCTTATTACAATAATACAATACAATACTTTATTCATCCTTTGAGATCACATTACATGATATAGGATATGTCATAGTGTACAAATACAACATTGATTAAAAATTAAGAACAAGTTCCATACAAATACTCCTCTATGCTATAAAAGCATGATTCGATAAGGTAATTCCTTAATTTAAGTTTGAAACGATTGTTGTTTGTTTCTGACTTGATACAATCTGGAAGTCGATTAAATAACTTTATACCAATATAATTAGGGCATTTTTCGAAGAGTGCTGTTGAATGTTTTGGAAGCCTTAGAAGACTTCCACATCTGGTGGGATATGAATGAAAGTTCGAGTTTTGACTGAAATTTTCCATATTATTTTTTACGAATAATAAAGTTTTGTAAATATAGATCGATGGCATAGTCATCAATTTCAGCTTAATGAAGTGTTCTTTGCACGACTCTCTATATTCTAGGTTTTATATTAGGCGTATCACACGTTTTTGGCATATAAATATCTTAGAGGCACCAACTGCACACCCCCACAGACTAATGTTATATGATATATGCGAGTAGATGATGGCGTAGTATACATCTATCAACTGTGAAGTTGTTAAAATACGTTTTACTTGAAGAATGGCATAATAGCCACTATTTAATTTTTTGGGTAAGTTGTTTATATGTGTCGCCCAACTCATATTACTATCTATATGTAACCCTAGAAATTTTGTTGGCGAGGACAGTTTGATACTTTCTTTATTTACATTTACCACGTATTCATTAGTAATTGCCGCCACTTTTGAGTGAAACAGTTTTATCAGAGTTTACAATCAGATAATTTCTTCTACACCATAATGTGAACTGTTTTGATAATATATTTAGGTTGACAGCCAATTCTTCCTGAGTTTGTGCTGATGTCACTAGGGTTGTATCATCGGCATATAAAATGATACTCTCCGAATTGATATACTTGGGCATATCGTTTATGTATCACAAAAATATTAGAGGGCCCAAGATAGATCCCTGAGGTACCCCAAGATTGATTTCATGTGTGTCAGATTTGAAATCATCGATTTTGACGAACATTTGTCTGAAATTTATGTAAGACCCAAGCCAATCTGAAAACCAAGGTTTTCCAGCTTGTTTGTGGCCACATTTATGTTAATGGTATCGAATGCTTTCGATAGATCAAAAAAGAGCGCGCCCACACATCGTCCTTGCTCCATGGAGCTATGGATAGAGTTCCAAAGCGCGCAAGCTGCGATCTCCGTTGATCTACCAGGAAGAAAGCCGTTTTGAGATGGACTTAGTAGGTTATGTTTATTTAGAAAAGAAAGCATTTTGTTGTAGATGCATTTTTCAAACACTTTACACAGCACTGTAGGTACTGTAATTTGTCGGTAGTTCTCCATAAAAAAGTGATTACCTTTTTTTAATATCGGCGACACAACTCCAGTTTTCAAGTCAATCGCGAAGGTACCCTGCTGAACAGATTCGTTAATGAGAACAGAGAAAGTGTCAGCTATAAGATGTCCTATTGTCTTTATAATTGTCGCGTCCCGCTTCATTGTGTTGTCTTTATTGTTTTTTTTATCATTATTTTTCATTTTTTTTCTATCAGACTGAAAACATTGAGGTCAAAATCAATCTTTCATTAATCTATCATTATTGACCCTTATTCATCATTATTGACTTTCCTTGGTATACCCTGTACCTTCACACTTTCAAAAAAACCCATAGCCCGATCGAGCCAATACGTCGAGTACGACAGTAGAAAATGAATGTACGACATTACGAATTGAACACAAGCATTGTCGCTCTCATGCTATCAGCCATCCGAACACATATATCTCATGTGAACATTAAAAAAAGTGAAGTGCAGTTCAGTTTCTTCAACCTGCATCAGTCGGCCGACTAGGACTTCCTGAAGAAGGACTACGGCAATGTCGGCAATATATGAGGTAAGATCTGGGCTCGGTTCATGTTTGTGTGATTCACATTTTTTTCCATTTCATGATACAGTGCATTTTTCTCTCACTAGAGCGCACCCCGTTATCAACCTTTGATTATTCAAGGCATAACCCACCAATAATCTTTGTGGGAATGCAGTCAGTTCCCACTGAATTAACGTTTTTCAAAGAGTTGATGGCTGTCATCACTTCAGAAGCATCCACTGGGGAGAAATAAAATGTTTTATCGACCTGAATTGTTGTAGAGAGATCGAAATTATCACAGCCGATGTGAGCTTGGATTGCATTTAGTGCAGATGATGCAAAGTATGTCATACGTTTCCATAGTTACAATAGTTACAACAATTTCTGTGAATTGAGAAACGTCAGTTTGACGGTTCAACCCTTCAACTGACATTAATGACACATGTTGAACCGTTTCTGCAATACGCATTCAGTCCATAATAATTTAACGTATTCGTGAAATTATCTGATCGAATATCCCTTCAAAATGCAGAATTTTCAAAATACTTTCACCTTGCCTGTCGCTCAAACTGTATTGCTGTACAAAGCACCACTCGAGCAAGCTCTCGTGGTATTTATAAGCAACACAGTTTTCGTGACAGCCAGGTGAAAGTATTTTTTGAAAATTCAGCATTTTGTCGGGATATTACTACTGAAAACACTGTAGCTGAAGAGGACTTATTTTTTCAGTTATTGAATATATTGGATGGTAGGTCTCCAGAATTTTCCTACAGCTGGAAAGTGAATAGGTTTTTTTCGGAATATTTCAAAGAGTATTGTAGGAATCGTTTCACAGTCAGAGAAACTGTTGTAGAGAATTTTAAAACCTACAAAATGTTTTTTTATACGACCAGATCGATGAAAAATTCATAGTTTTTATACGAGGATATATTGAAAAATTCTTAGCCAAACAAAATTTCAATGTCAAAATATTTTATTACCCAACATATTCTCCTCTTAATTGGATACATTTATTACAGCGAACCTGCAACGTCTCTAGACCTTTTAAAAAAAATGTTTCTTCTTGCTCTGCAAACCAGACCTCCACAAGTTTTATTACCTCCTCATTGGAAGAAAATTTACGACCTTTCTAACTTTTTTTTAGTTGGGAAAAGAGATGATAGTCGGACGGAGCCAAATCTGATGAATAAGGGGGGCTTTCTAGTAATTCAAACCCTTAAACACGAATTTTTTGTATGGCAACATGAGATTTGTGTGCAGGGGCGTTGTCATGCAAAAACAAAACAACTTTAAATAGCTTTCCGCGTCTTTTGGCTTTATTTTTTTCCCATAGAGTGGTCAGTAATGTCGAATAGTAATCTCCAGTTATTGTTCTACCCTTATCCAAAAAATCAATCATGATTACTCCATGGCAATCCCAAAAAACTGAAGCAAGAACTTTTCCAGCAGATTTTTGGACAAGAAACTTCTTAGGTCTTGGAGAACCGGAGTGTCGCCATTCCATCGATTGTTGCTTTGTTTCTGGATCGTAGAAAGGTACCCAAGTCTCATCCATAATTCGGTTTAAGAAGTCTACATCGTTTTCAAATCGTGCACAGATCGAACGCGATGCTACTACCCTTGCACGCTTTTGGTCAACATTCAAACATTTGGGGATCCATTTTGCAGCAATTTTTCTCATGTCCAAATTGACGTGAACTATATGATGAACGCGTTCGTATGAAATATTCAGTGCTTCAGATATACGTTTTAGCCCAATCCGACGGTCTGTTAAAATCATGTGATGAACTGCATCGATATTTTCGGGGACTGACACAGAAACTGGCCATCCCGATCGGTCATCATTTTCAATGGAAAATTTACCTTTTTTGAAGCTTGCAATCCAATTTTTCACGGTCACATACGAAGGACATTGATCACCAAAGGTATTAAGCAGATCTTCGTAAATCTGCTTACCTCCTAACCCTTTTCAATACAGGTACTTGTTGATGGCTCGATACTCCAATTTTTCGATTTTCACAATTTCAGTGGACATATTTTTTCTTTTAATTTATTGCGTAACTCTGGTTTACTTATTTGACGTCAAACTTTATACTGAGACTTCTAAGAAGATATTGTTCGTTGCTATGGTAACGCAATATTTTGTTTATGCAGGGAACTGGTCTAGGCTAACTAGATATCAATACATCCTCGTAAATCTGAAGATGGACGAACAATATTGCGGAAACTGATAGATGATAACATGTGGTTCAACTGTGCGCAAAATGTTTTCTGTCCGATGTGTAGTTTTTGCACAATCGTGTTATAAACAATTTGAGAGCAAATCCTTCTAATTGCGCCGATTCAAGTGAAATCATCTTATTCAAATTCTGTTTAGGGCATTTGGAAGTAGAGATCAATATCTACAATATGGATAATTTGTATTTTCACCTGAGAGATATTTATTCTAGATGTTAAAAACGATGTGAAGACAATATAGTTTTATCGATATTGGTAAATATCATTCAACCAATATTGACTCAATATGAGTTAATACAATTAGTCAAATAAAGTGGAAATTATATTCAACCAATATTCTAACAAACTTGGAAATACAATATAGTTTTTTTCCCCTATAATCTGTATGACTGGAATATTTGGATTGCAATATTCATTCTAGATGTGGAAAACAATATATAACCAATATTGTTTTATCAATATTGGTAGAAATAATTCAACCAATATTGACCCATTATTTCGTTTGGTAATCTACATTCAAAACTAGTTCAACCAATATTCCACCAATATTGTTAATATAATATTGTTTTTTGAATATTCACCCATATTGGACCAATATTGATTTTTCATTTACAATATATCTATATGGGCCCAATATGGAACCAAGATTCAGCCGATATGATGTGCTACCTGGGTATTGAAATTCAATTTGTTTGTAACTGGTTCTGCATAAAAAACTGACGAGAAAAATTTGCAAAAGCATTGACAGTTTCTTCCCACCAACAGGTTCAGTATTATAAACAAAACTGTTCTATTTCGTATTCCTAGTTTTCTTTTTTGTAGTCTCAAAATTCGAAAACTAGTTCAAGTACATTATTAGTTATATTTTCCTCAAATTTTTTATGATGCAATTCTTCCTCCTATCTGATTTGACTCTTTATTTTGCTCCTCAATTCCATAAACTTATTGTTAAAAACCCGACTGCAATTTCAATTTACGTTATATATTACTTTTTCTTTCATTAAAGTCTTTGTTTCTTTGGTGAAACAAATTGGATGTGAGTTACAATTTATAATAGCCAGTAAATTTTGGAAAAAACCAACAACATCTTCCCATATCTTATAGAAGTTACTCAAAGCTGTGGTCACATCATATTCATTCAATACCAAATACCAGTGAACATATCTAATGATGAGTCTCAGCTCAAGAAAATTAGCAGATCGGACACTGATCGAAATGTGAGTACGAGGGTGGTCCCAGAAGTACCTGGCCCAACAAAGAAAACACAAATATTTTTGATAAAATATATTTATTTCTCAACGTAATCGCCTTTCAGCTCAACACACTTTTCCCAGCGATGTTCAATAAATTTGATACCCTTTTTATAATAAGATAAGAATCGTCAAGCTCCTCAAAATAGCCTTTAAGTGCAGATGTAACCTCTCCATTGTTGAAAAATCTTTGACCACTGAGCCATTTTTTCAAGTTTGGGAACAGAAAATAATCCGAGGTGGCTAAATCTGACGAATAGGGTGCATGAGGTAACAATTTAAACTTTAATTCATTAATTTTAGCCATTGCAATAACGGATGTGTGAGCTGGTGCATTGTCTTTATGAAACAACACTTTCTTCTTAGCCAAATGCGGCCGTTTTTGCTTGATTTCTTGGCTCAAACGTTGCAATAAGTTCGCATAATAATCGCCGTTGATAGTTTTTCCTTTTGCAAGATAGTCAATCAAAATTATCCTACGCGCATCCCAAAAAACCGACGCCATGACTTTGCCTGCAGATCGAACTGTCTCTGCCTTCTTTGGAGCCGGTTCTCCCTTTTCAGTCCATTGTTTCGATTGCTCTTTTGTTACGGTTGTGAAGTGATGGATCCATTTTTCATCCATGGTTATGAAACGGCGCAAAAATTCGGCTTTATTTCTGTGAAACCTTGCCAAACACTCGATGGAAACATCTTCAGGTCGCTGTTTTTGTTCCGTTGTGAGCAAACGCGGCACCCATCTTGCGCACAGCTTTCTCATATCCAAATTTTCAGTTAATATGCGATGTACCACCCTTTTTGAAAAACCTGTCTGCTAGCTCGCACACTTTCAGTTGAGGCTTTGTGGATTTTCTTCAACATTTCTGGAGTCGTCACCTCATTTGGTCGACCACTGCGATGCTCATCTTCGCAGGTCGTACGGCCTCGTTTTAACTCTGCTACCCAATATTTTACTGTTGATAACGAAGGATCAGTCTCACCCAGAGTAGAATCTAGTTCAGCTTTTATATTGGTTGGGCAGTAGGAGATTTGAGCCGGTTCTGGGCCTCCCCCCTCCACTATGACGTCATCGTTGACCTTGTGGTGACCTTCAGGGATGACCTTGGTGCATAGGTACCTTTGTGTAGGTCTATGACCTTGGCATGCCCTAGAGATGCCTTTGAAATTTTGTGTTTGACCTTGATTTATATTGTTGGGAGAGGTGTTCAGGGTTTGTGTTTGACCTTGAGATGACTTGGAATTTTTTTCATACACGGACAAGTACTTTTTGTAAGTACACATATTTTTTTTTCCTCCATGTCTTGCATGACCTTCATGTCTACCTACTCAGGTACTGTGTATGATCCTTGTAGAGTGCACATGAAAAGCTATACCGAAGTATGGAGACGGTACACGTCCGCACACCACGGAGATCCAGCCCGATATGTGAGCTCTGATTCCTCTCCCGTGATGTATACCTTGCGATGGTGGTGGGGGGAGAGGTCGCGTGACGTCAGCGCTAAGCGCACGACGATCCAATGATGTGTGTCAGACCCTCGCTCCCGACACGGTGGATCCGCTGACGTCACACACCCATACGCTGAGGCGATGTAGCGACTACTATTAACTCTCCGTCCTCTCTGTATTGATATGCTGTTGGATGCGTTAACTGGTGGGGAGGGCTCTGTGACGTTGCATGAGTAGTCGATGCAGAGAGAATTTGTTTACCCTCTCTTCCACTCATCGAAATAATATTTAAAGGTGGTGAGAATGATTGTGAAATCAGTATTTCATTGAGTTTTGTGCTGAAGAGACATCGAGAAAATGTATTCCTGTGGATGTGGTAAATCGTTCACTCGTAGTGATAATCTCCGTCGGCATCAACTCCAAAGTTGCCAAGGTGGCCCTTCTGTGAAAAGGATTAAGTTAGATGCGGCAGCATCGACACCAATGTACACATGCAATTGTTGTAATGTGTCAATTCCTGCTTCCCAAGTTAGTTCTCACAAAAGAACTCTCCAGCACAAGAACAATGCATGTGTTCAAGTGAGTGATGGCATACAAATTATAAGGAATGCTTTCAAGTGTAGAATTGTGAGCTATCGCGTGGAAAGTCCAAATGTTTACACTGAATATATGCCATTCTTCAGTGAGATCAGAGAAAAAGTTATTGGATTACTTGAAGAGGCAATAAAGGTTCACAAGATCTTTAAAGTGAATATGGAAGTATTTGGCAGCTACATTGTCCAAACACGGGATTTGAGTGATACCAAGTCATTCAACTCACAAAATAAAATTGTGGATCAGTCTACGGATTTGGGTGCATTATTCGATGGATTCCGTGATGTCATCATTGCTCAGACTACGGAATTTGAAGAACGTGATTCAGGTATGTTTAAGGTTTCCTTCTAATTACATGAATATTAAATTATGTTTATGTTTCAGGATGGAGTTGTGAAAAAGTTATGTTCCTCGAAGTGAACATCAACAAGTATAGTCCACTCAGCGGATGTTCGTATGTGAAGCTGCCCGAATTCATTGAGACAAGAAAAGGTGTTGTGAATATTCGCAATGAAGATCAACATTGTTTTGCATGGGCCATCACATCTGCATTGTTTCCTGCGAATGGTAGAGTGTCAGAAGTTTCCTCATACCCCCACTATTCCAATGTCTTGAATGTAACAGGTATGGATTTTCCAGTTAAACTTCAAGCTATAAAAAAGTTTGAAGACATAAATGATATTTCAATAAATGTTTATGGGTTAGAGTCGAAACTTGATAAGGGTAAAATGAAATATGAAGTGGTTGGTCCGTTGCGTTACTCACAGAGAAGACTCAGAAGACATGTCAATTTGTTACTTATAACAGATGATTCTGGCAATAGTCATTATTGTTGGATTAAAGACCTTTCTAGATTAGTTTCAAGTCAACTATCTGCGCATGAGCATAAAAAATATTTTTGTGATGGATGTTTATTGTATTTCTCTCATGAGCGATTATTGTTACGTCATCAGTTGCATGACTGTAATCACTTGAGCACTACAACACCATCAGTCAAGTTCAGAATCAACAAATATGGTAAAATGTTACCGGGGAATACACTTATGTTTGAAAATTTTGAGAAACAGCTGAAGGTGCCATTTTTAGTTTATGCCGACTTTGAATCAGTTCTCAAACCCATTCAAACTAGTCAACCCAACCCTAAACACTCATACTCGAACAAAACATACAAACATGAACCTTATTCATTTGCTTATTCGATAAAATGTTCATACAATGATAAATTAACTAAATTTGTGACATATAGGGGTGAGGATGCAGCCGAGAAATTTGTTACAAAACTTGAAGATGATTTAAGGAATATTTATCACAATCATTTGAGGTATCCAATTCCTATGGCTGCACAAACCCCCTCGGAAGAAAAAGAGTTTTCTTCTACTCAATTTTGTGGTATATGTGATAAACCATTCTCGGGTGGTGATGTGAAAGTGAGAGACCATTGTCATCTCACTGGAAAAAAAAGATCACCTGCAGCACATTCTGTATGTAACTTGAATTTCAAACTACCTAATTTTGTTCCGATAATTTTCCATAACCTGAGTGGATATGATTGTCATTTGTTCATAAAAGAACTGTATAGAAACAAAGACAAAGTGGATGTTATCCCACAAACTAAGGAAAAATACATATCTTTCACCAAGCATTTATTTACTCACTCATACACTGACAAAGATGGAAAAGAGAAAAAGAATTATTTGAAAATGAGATTCATAGACAGTTTTAAATTCATGTCGAATTCTTTGCAGAACTTAGGTGCTAACTTAACATCCGATCAGTGTATTGAGATGCATAAACATTTTCCACAAATTGACAAATTCAATTTGATGAGACAGAAAGGTGTTTTTCCATATAACTTTGTTGATCATATTGACAAGTTGAATCATCCAACTCTCCCCACAAAAAATCAGTTTTATGACAATCTTAACGGAGAGCATATATCAGATAAGGATTATATGAGAGCGAAACGTGTTTGGCATTTATTCGAGTGTAAGAGTTTGGGAGAATACTCGGATTTATATTTGAAGTCTGATGTGCTTCTATTATGTGACATATTTGAGAATTTTAGAGACATATGTTTAGAGAAATATAAATTAGATCCGGCACAGTATTATACAGCACCCGGATTATCATGGGATGCAATGCTAAAGTATACAAATATTGAATTGGAATTATTGACAGACATTGACATGATACATTTTTTCAAGAAAGGAATACGTGGTGGAATAAGTCAGTGTAGTGGAAGGAAGCATATTGCTAATAATAAATTTTTACCCGATTATAACCCCAATGAACCTTCATCATTCATATCATATTTAGATGCCACCAACTTATATGGTCACAGTATGTCACAACCATTACCCACCAATGATTTTGCTTGGCTAACACCCAATGACATTTTCAATTTGGACGTAATGGCTGTGGCATCTGATAGTCCATACGGTTATGTTCTCGAAGTGGATATTCATTATCCCCAAGAATTACATGACAAACATGCTGATCTCCCTTTTCTCGTTGAAAGTTTAATACCTCCACATTCCAAATCGAAAATTCCTAAATTAATTCCAAATTTAAATGACAAGAGAAAATATATTGTACATTATAAAAACTTACAGCAGGCTGTGGCCAATGGTCTTATTGTCATGAATACACATAGAGTGCTGAAATTCAAGCAGTCATGTTGGATGAAACCTTATATTGATTTGAACACTGAAATGCGCAATCGCTCTAACAACAAAGCTGAAAAAGATTTCTATAAACTCATGAATAATGCAGTTTATGGGAAAACGATGGAAAACGTTGATAACAGAATAGATGTTAGATTGGTGACGCATTGGGAAAGCATCAAGAGGAAAATGGGTGCTAGCACCCTAATATCACGTCCTAATTTCAAAAGCTGTTCAATTTTTTCCGAAAATTTCGTTGCTATTCAATTGGGCAAAGTTAATGTATTGTACGATAAACCACTATATTTGGGATTCTGTATTCTAGAATTATCCAAAACAGTTATGTACAACTTCTTCTACGGATGTATTAAACGTCATTATGCAGAAAATGCTACCTTACTCTACACTGACACGGATTCTTTAATTTTGAAAGTAAAAACTGATAATTTTTATGAATTCATTACCAGCAATATAGGTGAGTTTGATACTTCCAATTACAAATTAGGAAACCAATTCAATATTCCCATTACAAAGTCAATTCTGGGTAATTTCAAAGATGAATTTCCGAATGATCCCATAATTAGCTTTTATGGTACCGGTGCTAAAGCATATTATGTTCAGTCTGTAGGTAGTGAATTCAAGAAAGCAAAAGGTGTCAAAAGATCCGTCATAAAGAATGAATTGACATGTGAAGATTATAAGAAAATTGTCGAACAGGGTGGTTTAATATTTAGGAAGATGAACTCGTTTAGAAGCATATTGCACGACATGTATACTGAATTGAAAAACAAAGTTGCATTGTCGTACCATGATGATAAACGGTTCATCATTCCCAATACGACACAAACTCTTCCTTGGGGTCATAGCGATATAGAATTCTACCAGAATGACCCAGAAGAGAATATTCGTTGGGTTTCCAATATTATTCAATCTTTTTCCCAAGAGAGTCCTTTAGATCAATTACTTCATTTATTAACAGCTGAATTGAATAAATGAAATATCATTCAAAATGGAAAATTCACCACCACTATACCTATTTATTTGTATTTCATATGTGATTACGCTTATTATATAAAAATAAAATTGTACTAGTCAATTTTAGCTGATGTCTTGTCCTGTACCGAATATATTATATAGTACTCTTATTGTATAAAAGTCGAATTATACTAGTCAATGTTAGTTTATGTCTTGTTACCAAATATATTTTTTTGAATAAACATGTTTTTCTGAATTCCTTTTGATTCATTTGAGATATCAACATACCTACACAGAGATATATACAAATGATTGTTTTAAAATCATCAGTATGAAAGATATCAAGGTGGGAGAAAGATGTCTAAGGCTATCGATAAATTCGGTCGTACACGAAAATGGGGTGCTGTTAAAGTTCGAGTTCTTCAAGGTTCTCAAGGTCCCCAAGGTATAGGATTCAAGCTTTCACCTGATGACCAATATGATGTGCAAGGTAAAAGACTGAAAAATGTTGGTGAACCGATAGATGAGAGTGATTGTGTAACCCAATTATATCTCAATGAACAAATCAAGGAGACGAAGGCACGTGTCCTCAAAGCCTTGCAGGCTGCCATACTTGCCACAACGGCTAAGATTGTACCTGATGCCCGTCTAGCATTCAATGAAAAAATAGAGGAGGTCACTGATGATCTAGATCGCAAATATAGTAATCTAAAAAGTGATGTGGATATCAAAGTATGGGATACCACAGCTACAATTACACGAAAAATAACAGAGTTGACTAGTGACCTCGATCATAAATGCAATCTGATGAAAGAGGATTTTGAAGTTACATCTGCAATGATGCAAAAATATGATGATTTGGAAAAGAGGTTAGCTGTATTAGAGAAGAAACATCAGAGGTTAGTCGATTTGGAGAGGAAACATCCTGATATTTGGCTCACACATAGACCAAAACTTTGGGCTCCAGGCAGTGATCCAGATCCAGCTGTAAATTGGTCTCCAGGCAGTGATCCAGACCCAGCTGTTTGAAAAATGAATTTGTATTATCATAAAAATATATAGAATAAATTTTGTCATACTAAAGTTATTTGTATTTCAATACCATAATGTTACTTACACATTCACATACACTGATCTTCTCGCTAACACTGTTTGGGAGACACGAGAGCTCTATACTCTTATGCAGAAGAGTTATGGTGGTGGTATCCCCCCTACTCTGAATGGAAGATATAAAAGACGGGCAGGTCACTGAATACTTCATTCGAATCTCATAATTCGAATATTGTGTTGTATATTTCATATTTATTATAATTTATTGATACCTGTGTGAGCGATGGAGAATTATATGGAAGTCCTGACGAGCCTGTCCCACATGGACGTCAACAACTTCGAGGAGGAGTGGGAAGACGACCTAGAGGTGGAAGTACCAGCGGTCCATGAGCTGGAGGAAATGGTGGACCAGCTGGTGTTCGTGGACTTGGTGGAACTGGTGGAGCCGGAGGACCCTGAGATGGATGCCGTCGACGAGGACAGCGAAGATGATGACGTCGATGAAGGGGTTGAGGTGGATTCTGCCAGCGACTTCGACTCCATCATAAGTCGTACCATACCTATCAACATGTCGGAGACGTTGAACAATTTTGCAACTAATTTGTATTGTTGCACATTAGCCTTCGTTGCAATTGATACCGGTGATGAAGGCCAATTCTTCGTCTGCCACATGTGCTATTTACGGTACTGTGGTATGAATGACAATGGTGGGTTGTATGCTAATCACCATTCACATACAACTGTTGAGTATGCTGATACTCCAACTCACCATTGTCATGCATGCCAAACTCCCTTATTTCAACTCACTCCACTAAGTACATGTATTTTTTGTAATACTTAGCGTTGTTGAAATGCGGGTGGGGTTATGATGGGTTTGATTCAGATGGTACCAGGGGAGGGATGTGCGCAATGGTCGAAGTAGCGTTTCGAGAGGGAGGGGGTAGAGTGGGAGGTGGGCCGATGGCTTAAAAGGAGAGTTCCTCTGAATATTCTTCAGTTGACTTCGAGTTCTCCAAGCCAACACCACCAGCACCAGCAGCAGTTTCTCGTCCAAGTTCCATATCTTCAATTCTAATTGGTGAGTACTCTATCTTATATTCATTATTTTGTTTAATTTTTTTTTTCAATGTACAGCGATGGCTCCAGCTCCACCGGCGACCAACCTGTTGATGTTCGCAGCATTGACCAATGTCCTGGTCGACGAAAATAGGCCTCAAGGACCATCTCCGCCGCCTTCACCAGGACCATATCACTCGGACATCAACGAAGCGGACTTCACCAACGCCCTGGAGAGCCTTAAGGAGGACATGGAGATCCCTGAGCCGTTGACGCCGATGGTTTCACAGGAGCAAGGTGGGAGTGAACTTAAGCGACAAAGCGATTCCGTTGACGATGTTGCTCCCAAACAGAAACGTAAAATGAGGGCAAAATCGTCAATGATATGTAAGCCGATTGAGATTGTGGATAGCGAGGATGAGTTCGAGCCGACACCACCACGACCAAGTGGTAGCGGCGTGAAATCGTCATCGCGGAAGCAATCGGGCAAAAGCAGTAGGGTTGGTGCTATTTCCGCATATCGGAAGAGATGCGATCAAACCAACCCGTATCAAGCAGGATGGCCATCATCCTCAAGAGCTGCGGTCCCTGTTGTGACTCCTGTTGCAACTGTAGTGGCACCTATTGAACGTATTCAAGAGGTTGCACCTATAGTTGTAACCGTGGAGCCGACAGTCGTCGACTTACCGCGAGTCGCAGAAGTTGTACCACCACGTGCTGTTGTGCAAATCATCAGCGTTGATGTCGTACCACCAGCGCCCGCTGTACCTCCACCAGCCCCTATCGTGGAGGTAGTTGCCATCATCGATCCCGTCGCCGACGTCGCCTTGGAGGCCATCGCTCCCACGTTGGAAACGGATGTGGACCAGCTGATGGGTGTGATAGCCGAGGCTCAGCGCGACTTCCAGCTGAGCCAAGTAGCGCGGGCGGAAATTGCCCGTCAGCTGGCTGAGCTGACTGAGCGTGACCGTCAGGAAGCCATCCTGGAGGCCGAACGCTTCACCAGGTTGGAGACGGCCAGAGCTCAGGTGACGGCATTGACGGAGAGGATGATGGCAACCCTCCAACGACTTAGAAATAGTTAGATGTAAGATATTTTTTATAGGTTAAGTTATTTGTAAGTGTTGTAAAAATTAATTTAAATATAAGTTGCATGTGTAGAATTAGTTATTGTTAATAAAAAAAAGATCAAGTGACAAAGGAGTGTACATTAAATTTGTTGGGTGGTACACATTGGGCAATGCGATGTTGGGGCATTGCCTATCACTTTATCTCAATTGTATTTTAATTCAAGTTGTATATATTAAATTAGGTGTTAGTAATAAAAAAAGAATAAGTGAAAAAAAAGGAGTGTACATTCAATTTGTTGGTAGGTACACATTGTGCAATGTGTGGTTGGGGCATTGTTCATCACTTTATTCTAATTATTGTCTTTCATACTTATGTTGATCAATGAGTATGTAAATAATCTTTGACTCTATTTATTATTTTAACCCTTTGATAAAATATCATATTGTGTATTTCTCCTATCACACACTCTTCAAAGCCCCACCCTTCTCTCCCACCCTTCTCTCCCACCCTTCTTTCCCACCCTTCTCTCCCACCTTTCTCTTCCTCTGAACTACTATAAATTCAATGCCAGCTCATATTATAGTATCAGTCTTCCAAGATGTCTTTCCCAGACTCCACCTCATCTCCGAGACGCATCTGGGCATTTGAAGATGATGAAGTTCTGGATTTTCTTCCTCTCCAGGAGAATGTCGTGTACGAGGGGGAAAGGGGTCACTGGTATAGACCTTCCAGAGGCCCTATCCAAGTAAATGAGGTGAGCGACTCCACGGATATTTGGGATTATCCATCGCCGTCATCGCCATCATCAGAGGATGAGATGGACGTTCAACCGCTTTACTGGGAGGACCTGTTTTCATCCGATTCATCGGAGGATGAAGCGGTGGTCGACCACCAGGAGGAGGTCGTGCATTACGGCATCGAGGACTTGCACCTGCTGGTGGACGAAGACCCTGAGGAGGAGGTCGTGCATGTCGGCATCGAGGACCTGCACGTCCTGGTGGACGAAGACTCTGAAGAGGAGGTCCACATGTTGGTGGACGATGACTCTGACGATGACACCATCATCGTGGTGTCATCAGACGATGACGATGTCATCTAAGCCCATTCCGTGGTCGTCGCGCATAAATATGCGGGATGACACCCAGCTCTCCGGAGCACCCCAACGGCCCTTTTCAGGGCCACAAAAAGAACACACACACACATTTTCACCACTTAATGGTAGAAATGTACAAGGTCGTGGTGGGGGAAACGGAACCGGCGGTACACACCTACTGTGCTAGAATCCGCTGAGTACTACTACTTAGATTTCAAAAAGTGTTTGAAAAAATTTTTCCAATCATTTTTCCAGTATAATTGAATATTTCAAACCTTTTATCTGGTATGAAATTTTCTAATAAAACTAACTATTTCGTTAATATGAAACAATTCAGAAATTCCACCCACCGCTACGCCAATGCTCTAACAAAATGGATGTGACTGTCCATACTCTCACAGCTGTGTTGGAGTATTTGCCACCAGATGGAACTGGTCTTCAGTTTTCAAACGTTAAAATGAACACTCGTATCAGTGTTGCGGTATTTGGCACCAGATGGTAATAGTCTTCAGTTTTCAATATTAAAATATTGGATGTCTAACGTAATGCTAGTTGTATACATCTTGGCGAATGATATAAAGGCTAGAAGATATTTTGGACTTTTATTGGCAACCATAATAGACCGATGTGTTAGTTTGTGTGGAGGCCCACGGAATCGACTTCCTATTATAATGGTTGGGAGGTGAATAATAGGAAGTCTATTCCGTGTTTTTTTTAATTTGATGACCTTTGACCTTGCCGTTCAGTTTTCGAGTTATTAGTGTTTTTAGAAAAAAAAGTCCAAGTTTAAAATTTTTTCGTTTTTGTTAAATATTTCCCAAACTATTGACATTACAAAAAAAATCATTGACATTTTTTTGTAGACTTTTATGAGGTGATCATAGAAATGTCAAATTTGAAATTTTACTTTTTTGAAGTTCCACAAGGTACTATCTTGGGTCCCAACTGCTTATATACAGTCAATATTCTGCTTATTTTTCAAGATATGAAAAAATGTTATGGGAACTTTTTGTAGACATTTTTGAGAGCAATAAAACTGCTTATATACAATTTTATGATATCTCATTCAGTTTTCGAGTTATTGGTGTTTTTAGAGAAAAAAAATGGAAGTTGAAATTTTTTCGATTTTGTAAACAATTCAATTCAATTAATCAAGGAAAGTCCGTGAATAGCCCCTCTACATCGCTAGTCACTGTGTACAACGTCCAATTAATATTATGTACTCCAATAGGACTTTCCGTAATCAATTATTCTCCTGAAAAAAAGTTTGCATATTTTTTTCTAGTTTCCTGCTCTCTCTTTCTCACAATTTCTCTTTCGATGTTCAGCGCTTCCAATTTTTCTTTCATTTGTGTCACTCTTTGTTTTGACTCCCTCGAATACAAAAACATTCTCTTAGTCTGATCAATCAACTCAACTATTTCTTCTTCTTCGCAGTTTGTGGCATTTCCACTACCTTTAGACGTACCAGAGCCCGGAACATTCCAATCCAATTGATACGATGGTTTTTTCCATGCGTTTTGAGAGTATGGGCTATTTTTTTCTATCACGCGTTTAAATTTATTCAATTTTGATGGCTGCTTACGTTTAATTTTCGACGATATGGGAGATTTGAAGGGTGACAAAACATCCGGTACTGATTTTTCCACAAGAATAGACTCAACATTGGAATCCATTTCCATTTGTGATAAGTTTAAACTAGCCATTATTCTCAATAAACAAACCGTAGCAAAGTTCAAATTACAACTAAAACCTGAAAGAATTGTCTAAGGAGTATCGCCTGCCTACCTGTTTCTGACCGAGTGCATCTTGAATATGAAATTATCCTTCACAAAGCACTCAATAGCAGGTAGTAGTAACATCCGATAACGTGAAATCCATAGGCGTCACTGAATATTTATTTAAATTTTTTTGAATGTTTTATATTCGCGTTAGGAAGAGTTTTATCAAAAAATTGCATACTAGATAAATGATTGGAAATGTTAAATTCTATAGGAAAAAATATTTGAAAATAATTTTTAGAGTGTTTTTGAAAATAATTATTGGAATTTCTGAAATATTTCATATAACCGAAATGGTGAGTTCTATCAGAAAATTTCATACCACATAAAAAGTTTGAAATGTTGAATTCTACTGGAAAAATGATTGAAAAAAAATTTTCAATCACTTTTTGAAATCTTAGTAGTAGTACTCGGCGGATTCTAACACAGTAGATGTGTACCACCATTTCCATCACATATCCCCACTCCGATCACTATAAATACGGTAACAACCTACTCAAAGTATCATTCAACAATTCAACATGTCTTCAGCAACAGCACAGGAGATCCCAACTACCACAGCGCCACCGCGGCACTCAGCAGAAGAGCATGGGTCCGATGATGACAATGATATCGGAGATGCTACAGAGTTTAACCGTGTGTGGGCGGAGACGAAGGAGCGGGCTAGGGCATTCTATGCTAGGAATGTTGGCAATGTCGGTGAAGACTCAAGCTAATCAGTCTTCACCCAATTCCCCTTGGCTCTTTGGAGCAAAACAGCCTTTTTCAAGGCTACAAAAAAGAACTCACACTTTCTATTGGGAATCATATTCGTCACTATAATTATATGCAATACGTAGGTGTAAATCAGAACTATGACTCACTTTGATCATTTAGTTCTAAATCACACTTTCGCATTATGTTACGAAATGATTTCCATATTTATAGTTAATTGGGCAAAGCTTATGTAGGTGACATAGAACTATATACACATCTGGAGAAGACATCGGTTGGAAGAATACTGTGTGTTCTCAACACTTCCCATTACTATGAAATTTGTAGAGTTAACTCATGGGATATTCACCCCCTCTCCTTTTACGGTGGTTTGTTGTCATGTTCATGTGCGCATGTACCATGCGACTTGATTGTATAAAACGTGAAGTCGCATCAACATCAGCACCATTTCTATCCACATCCCATTGATATCACACATTCCTCCGAGCTAAATAATCATGAACTCACTACCAAATTTATCTGTTGAAGAAGGTGCAACAAATGGTGAGTTTGGTTTTGAAAATATTCCGGTATATCACTTGTCATCCCAAGATTCCACCGATGACTTCAACTTCGAAGCTTATCTAAAGATGACAGATAAACCGGAATCTTCAGAATGTGCTGATCCAACCCTTTCACAGCTGTCACTACCCGAATGCCCTCCACTCCTCTCTCCTCTTAGTGTGGATCATAAACCGAAACAATCTAAGAGGAAGGGTACATCTACTGTTTCTAAACCCAAGAAAATAACTAAGGGTGTACGGAAACCCCGTAAGAAGAAGGTAGATGACACCTTAAAGAAAGTGATGGGTGATTTGGGAAATGTATCGCTTCATTCTTTCGGTCCACTGCAGTGCTGTGGGGACATGTTGAAGAAAGCCAAATGCCGCATCGTAAAAGCGAAGGCCACCATCGTCAAATGCGATGACGATATTCAAAGTAGCAGCATAGACGAGGTGGCTCTTCAGGAGCTCGATGCAAAGATTGCATCAACAAAGGTTGAACTGATCAAAATGTGTGAAGATGCAGATAAACTCCGTAACAAAATCACACAGAATAATGAGTTCACCCATTGTTTGAAAGTGCAAGCTGAGATGGAGCTTCAGGAGTCCACTAAACTTTTCGATACGGCAGCATCTGTACGTGATAAGTGGAGAAAAGAGTTTGATCACGCTTTTCAATATGATACTGATTAGCTCTGAGGATAATGGAATGTCATCAATGTTGTGAGTTGAAAATATATAAGCGGGAATGGGGTATGCATTTAAATTGGTTTGGCATACACAGAACGTTGCGATTGGCTGGGGCAACGTTTACCGCTACAATATTTTTTCAATTCAGTCTACTTGAAATGAAAACTCAAAATCAATTTCACCACTTTATTAAAGTTAATACATATTTAAACCATGTCACGTTTATCAATCCATGAATTGTGTTCAATGGGAAGACCTAACCACTTCACATATAGTTTATCTTTTTTACTCTTCAGCACCTTCTCGACGAGATAAATGTCAGGATTTTCCGTTTTCAATAACTCTTCTTCATAAAAACATCCTCTAATCGGTTGGCCATCCATATCTTCAATTATATACGTTGTGGGATATGTCCTATTGATTTTAATGATTTTGAATAATTCAGTTGTGAAATTTGCAGTATATCCTTTTTCGAAAATATTTTTGTACTTGCTTATACGAACAATGTCATTCATTCGGAATTTGGGCAGTTTTTGTTTTCCTCGAATGACTTTGGCAACTTTAAATTTCAGTTTTGTTGTTGGTGTAACATTGATTGGTTCTATACCAGTTGTACGATGCACTTTATGGTTATATTTTCTTGTTATAATAGGAAGAATGTCTAACCACTTGTTGTGTCCCATCGCTGAAAATTCCCTATAAAGCCACGTCTTTATTGTTCGAATTACTCTTTCTGCTATGGCCGCCTTCATTGTGCTGAATGTTGAATAATGATTGATTTTATATTTACCCATTAGAGATGAGAAAGTATTGTTGAAAAACTCTTTTCCCTGATCGCTTTGTAGATGTTTCGGAGAATAGTCGGCTTCTTTCAGCACATCTTCCATTGCATCAGTTACAGCACTACCTGTTTTATTTTTGATCGGTTTTGTCCATAGATATTTTGAGTAGCAATCAATTACTACAAGGACATATCTATATCCTTTATTATGTTTAGCATAGGGTTGTAATTCGGCAAGATCAATTTGCCATAGATCTGCAAAACCTTTGAGGGTGGTGGTTCTTCTGGTGAAATTACGTCTTGCCGGTGTATGTAATTCATTGACAACTTGTCGTTTGAGATCACTTATTCCATTGTCCATCCTCTCACAATGACTGCTTCACTTTGTTTTCGTGTACAAAATGATCATTTTCTTGAATGTTTCAATATATTATACTTTCCTCACGTAATTCTTCAATTATTGAAATTATTTCATTGTCGTGTCCAGTATGTCCAGCTGATTTCGAGGATATCAATAGTCGTAAACGAGCGACTAACTCTTTTGGTGAATTCCAGTATACATAATTCGCAGGTTTGGGATCATACCTTTTTTGTATCCGATTAATCCCTGCACCTTTTTTTGTTCTACTTCTCGTTGTTAGATAATGTGATAAGTTTAGTACTGGTTTAATAACTTCACGGAATTTTTTTGATTTCGTATGTTTGAAACCATTCCTCAGTTGATGTTGTTTGTATGGTGCATTCGTGACTCTCAATATTTTAGCATATGTATGAAGAATTCCATCATCACTGACTTCAGGTGGGTTTTTTAAAAAAATCATATTATATAACTCCGGACTACTTGGGAATTCATGTTTTTTTGTTTTATTGGCATTCCAAAATAAAATATTTCCACCACTGAAATTTACATTGAGACTTCCCATTTTGAGTTTTCCCGTAGCAGGATCTGAACGGATACCAAATATTGTGTCATAGTCACCATTGTTTGTTTTGACATTTTCCAAATGCATCTTCAAAATATCTTCAATATTGCCTTCAGAAAGGGAGGAATAGTCCGAGTTACTTATTCGAGATGATGATGGTGTTTCGAATATAGACGTTTCACCGAATTCTTTGATGGTGTCACTGTCAGCAGACGAGGTGTCACTACCAAATTGATTCTTTCCCATAGGAGTACTCCTAACTAGAGTAGAGTGTGAGTTCACTTGCTTCGTCATTGATTGTCGTAGTGGTGGTGGTAGTTGTTTCGTTGCAGCAGCTGAAGATAGAACGTTCAATGGCTTCATTAGGGGATCGTAGAATTTTTCAAGTGCTATTCGATTTTCAATAAGTCCACTCTTGATAGAGTTAAATTTCTGGCGTACAGCTTCTGTTGTCTCAACTAGTTGACGTTTCAAATTCAATGCATTGTTTTTATCATCAACAACTGAATCGTTCTTCATTTTGTTCTACAAGAGAGATTACACCACTGAAGTAACCTGTGTGCAATCCAACGATCGATTGAATGTGGATTGCAGTGTCATGGATATATAAAACTATCAAATCCCATGCGATATCTACCTTCGTGCATTTTTCTATCTTTATCAATGACCATAAATCCATATTGATCCTCCCAACATTTAACACACATCAGTTGAAATTGTTTGAATGTTACGTCGGGTGACACGTGATCGGAATAAATATGGTGTAGATTCGTTTCATCTTGTTTGAACATTACGATAAAGTTGGTATTATCTCGCACTAACTGTTTGGGCACTCGTGAATATGTTTGAGCAAGATAAAAACAGTCAACATCTTTATGGCGTCCCATACAGAAATATGATCTTATAATGTCCTGTTTTTCACATATTACATCATCGAAAATGAAAACAGAATTTGGTTTGGCATCGGACGGTTCCACTATTTCTGCATTATTACTGAACGTAAAAAAACCCAACCCCTTTATAGGTTCCAATACATTCCGTAGGAATTGATATTTGGGTTGATTGAGTGATTTCGAATAGAGATAAACGTTTGTGAATCGCAGTCCTTGTGGATGTGTTAAGAGAGAGATCATGGCATTCGTCTTTCCACAATTCGACGGTCCGATAATGAGTCCTCGAACAGATGATGGAAGTAGCGGACCATGCCGCAACACTTTCTGTCCATTCAATCCACAACCGAATTTTTCATCTAAATTATCTACAGCAAACTTTTCTTTCTGCTTCACAATGCGCATCGTACCGTGGTTGGAGACTATGTAAGCGATGATATGTTGTGAACGTTTCATTTAAATGAGTACCATCAAACGAAACGGATGTGTTCGTGGTAGATGCAGAAAAAACGGTCGTGGATTCGTTAATAATTTGATAAACAAACTTCCGTTCGAATTACATTTACCTGGAGGATATCAGTACTGTGGACCTGGTACAAAATTGGAAAAACGTTTAGCCCGCAAAGATCCTGGAATCAATAAATTGGATATTGCATGCAAACAACACGATATTCAATATTTGAATCATCTTACTGATCTCACAGCGAGACATACGGCAGACAAAGAACTCGAATACGCAGCTTGGAATAGGGTTAAATCGAAAGACGCTGGTATTAAGGAAAGAGCAGCTGCCCTACTCGTTACCAACATTATGAAAGCAAAGAGACGTTTTGGTATGGGTTGTAGTACTACTATGAAGGGAAAGAAGAGGAAGCAACCGAAGAAAAAGAAAAATAAACTCAGAAAAATCGCCTTCGGTTCTGGGGTGGTTCATAAAGTGCGGAATGTATTGAAAACAGCTGGGGGTGAGCAATTTGTTACGAATAATAGGAAAAAAGCTACCGTAGTGGCATTGCATGCGGCACGTAAATACCTCAAAGCTGCCGGTGGGAAGAAAACAATCCGCACACCCCGCATAATTCCAATTCCTAAGGTTGGGGGGATTCTACCTTTGATACCAATTTTTGCAGGATTGTCCGCGCTAGGAAGTTTAGCGGGTGCTGTTGCAGGCATCACCAGAGCTGTGAATGCAGCAAAAGCAAGCAGAACAGCCCTGATCGAAGCGAATCGTCATAATAAGAAGATGGAAAGTGTGGCATTGGGTAAAAGTGGTAGTGGTATATACCTTAAACCATACCGTAAAGGACTCGGACTATACTTGAAACCATACAATCCAAAAAACTAATTGATTCCCTACCTCGAAGACCTCTCACCGACATCGATCTCAATTATTATGCCAAGAAAATGAAAATTCCATACTTTCGCGGTATTTTCATGCGTGATACATTACCCACTAGAGGTCCACGAAACTACGAGACCGCTATTGTCAATTTAGATGGAATAAGAGGATCGGGAACACATTGGGTGGCATACGGCAAATGTGGGAAAGACATTGCATACTTTGATAGTTTTGGAGATCTACCCCCACCAATAGAGTTGATTCAATACTTTCAGAAATGTCCGAAAGTGAAAATTATATATAACTATGATCGCCAGCAGAAGTTCAACACAGTTTTCTGCGGTCATTTGTGCCTGAAGTTTCTCTCTGAATCATTATAAAATGGATACAACTCCAGCAATGACGCGAGAGGCTATTAAGGGAATGGGATTTTCACTCAAGATGTATTCAAAATATCGCACTTTGACAAAAATGGATCGAGTGATGCTTGCAACTATGCCGAAGGAAGTGATGCTTGCATGTGCTGCACATGAGATTGCTCATGTTTGGGAAAAGTTACCCAAAAGTCTACAAGATGATGTCGACATAATGAAATATAGATATTGCAATGAACACCACAATCTTGACGGTGACAGCATTCCAGATTCTGATGTGAATGATGGTCCTACACCTCGAAAAATATTCTGCTGTTATTGCAATATAAACGATATGAATATTGGTGCTAATAAAAATGAACTGGATATTGATGAACCATCTCCGAAAAAGCGTAGGTTGTCTCAAGTGTGTTGTAGACAACAATAAATTGAAGTGATATTCATAAAATGTATCAGTCATGTCACGGAAGTTCGAACTACAAGCTGTCGGGACGAGTGTCTTGAGTGCAGACTTTTTCCCACCCATTGAATTGGATAGAAACAGTCGTTATGGATTGGGACTTTCAGGATTCTATGGATGCAACACAATCAATAATATAACTGAAAAAAACAATGTAATCAGTTTTAGAATCAGTGCTGACAGTTCACCAATACTTCAGAAATACACAATTGAAATTCCATGTGGTGCATATGAAATAGATGAGATCAATGCAGTTATTCAGAAACATATCATGTTTAGATTATTTTCTGGTAATAATCAAAACGATACCAATGCAGATGATATATTCTACCTACATGCCAATAATAATACTTTCAAATGTGAGATGCGATCAAAATTTTAAATTGATCTTACCCATCCGAATTCCATAGCAAAGATGATGGGTTTCAATTTTGATAGATTTCAACCGAATCAGATACATGAATCCTCACTACCGATAAACGTAACAACTGTGAGACTCATCCGCTTAGATTGCAACATTATATCTGGTTCATACATAAATAATGAAGAATCACATATTCTTTTTTCATTCGATATCGATGTGGAGCCTGGATTCAATCTCACGAAAGAACCACACAAGATTATATATATGCCAGTCAGTCCAGAAGGTCGTCAGTTGATTCACAACATCACAGTGCGTATTTTGGATCACAAAAACAATATTATTGATTTTGGAAGTACAGAAGAGATTGTTATTATTTTGGAATTGACGAAAATCTAATAACTATTATGGGTTTTTGTTATAATAGACAGAATCGTGGAGGATTTCAAATCATTCCACAAACCGCTAAAAAGGAAGGTTCGACTAGAAAAAGGCTCATTCCAAAAGTGTACGCTAAACAGTTAGCACACCACGCTCTGTCAGTGAGAGATTTCAAATTTTTGAAATCTATTGGACTGAAAGTAAGGAAAAATGGTGCTCGAAACAAATAGTGAAAAATTGAATATATTCGATGAGCCGATGATCGATCATTCCCTCACGAGTTTACATGAGCACACATACAAACCATATGGATCACCATTGTTTAGGAATTCAGATGAAATCCGAATCGCAATCAATAATCAAGACGTTATACTCGACATTACTGAGAGTTTCATTTATATAGAGGGTAAATTCACACCTAGGGATGAAACGCAATCATGTTATCTCTCGAACAATGCAATCGCTTTCCTTTTTGATGAAATTCGCTACGAAATGGGTGGTGAACATGTTGCTGTCGTCAGGAAGCCGGGGATAACATCTACTATGAAGAATATGATTTCATTTGGACAATCACATGCCAACACATTATTAACAACTGGATGGGGACTTTCGGAAACGAAACAGGATATCTTGGACACAACCAGTCATGTATTTAGTGGTAAATTACCACTGAAATATGTGATGGGTTTCGCTGAAGATTATAACAAAAGTATCTTGAATGCCAAACAAGAAATAATTTTAATAATCGCTCGATCCTTCAAGAACTCATATATTGGTGCGGTTGATGCTGATTTGGAAATCAATAAAATTGAGTGGAAAATAAGACATATAGTGCCAGAAGATAAACACAAGCTAAAACTTTTGAATAGAATCAACAAAAATGGTCTGAATGCTAAAATCAAGTTGGCTTATCGCATGTGGGATCTCTATGAACTTCCATCACTACGTGGCACATCTTCAGATATATGGGCTATCAAGACAACCAATGCACTTGAAACACCTCGTTATATCATCATTGGGTTCCAAAGTAACACCACTTGGGAAGATAGGACAAAGGATATCACTAAATTTACAACTGCTGATATCAATAACATTCGAGTGTACTTGAACTCTGAAGTATACCCATATGAACGTTGGAATTTGGATTTCGATAAAAAACTCGATACTTCAGCTTATTATGCCTATGAGAATTTTCAAAGAAGTTATTATGATAAAGATATGAGTGAACCTCTCATGGACATTGGGCAATTTCGACAAAATCCACTATTCATCATCGATTGTTCACATCAGCCGACTGCCACAAAATCATCAACGATTGATATTAAGCTCGAGTTTGAAACCAGGAAAGCCAACTTCCCGGCCAACACCAAAGTATATGCACTCATTCTGCATGATACGTTTTTGAAATACAATGCATTGGATGGTTCAGTTCTCAGCAGATATTGAAGAAACACACACACATATTATGTATTTTTAATTTTTCTCATTTGTATTAATTTCTTTTTCATTTATTTATGTAAAAGAGGAATAGGTAAATAAAACATGACTAAATAATATTACGTTTTTTATTCAAATATCGCTAGCTTACAATTCAATTAGTTTTAGGTATATGCAAACAATCTAAAATTATGTCTCCTTCTTCATCACTATCTTCTTGGCCGTCTTCGATTTCTTCATCGCTATGATCATCCAATTGGTACTTTTGGATGATCCCTTCAGGTAGATATGGTAAGAGGCGATAAATAAATCTTCTCAACTCGCACGCAATCATACTATTGCAGAGTTGATCTAAATCCAAAGCACCATCTGAATATTGTTCGCAAAGATTCGCACCCCTCTTGTAGTTCTCGTAGTCTCGCAAGCAGTATTCAATTTGCTCTTCATCATAGCACACGCCCAAGTCGTAATTGGTGGCATGGTGAGCGTCCTCACCTAAAGCATCCAGTTCTGATGACAACCTTTCAACGGCTGAAGAGATATCTGTGGCTTTGGTCCAGTATTGGCTGGCATATTGCATCCACATCTTTCAAGAATGAAGCTATAATCAAGAGAAATTATTGAAATAACTATGCTACAAAAATAATTAGTATTACTCACATTAGACTTTTGATTATGTCTCTACCGAAGAGTGTGTTTAACAATGTATGAAAAGTTTTATATTTTCCTTACAATTATCACCTATAATATAAAGAATCAGAATTAGCCTATGACAAGTGGAAATTATATATTACTATTATTCAGTGAGATCAAATTTGACCAATGATCTCGTTTTCATGCCAACAATAGTCTGTTGACTTTGACCCAAATATGCTATCGTATATTTACCACCAGAAGAATTGATATAAGTAACATCAGCATCCGTTAATTGTGCTGAAACACGTTTTGGTAGCCATGTTTTGAACACTGTATCATTACTCACATCCACCAATGTTAATAGGATTGATTTACCAAACCGAGTAGAACAAAATGATATAGTCTTAATTGGGAAAGCTTCATTCAGTGGCAAAGATGATATTACTCTTTGCTCTAACACTTCCATCTCTTCTTTAATTATAGAATTGAGCTTTTGTAAATCCACCTTTGGAACTGACATGATGAAAATATATAAGGAAAATATAAATAATTTTCAATAGAAAAACACACTCACTGATCTCTCTCTCTCTCTGTGTGTAGGCACTGAATAACTTCACTACTCTTGCTGACTACTCAACTGCTAGGTATACAACTTCTGATTTCATATCACCATACCCACTTCTTTTATAATAGATAGTGAAGCACCCCCACCACAGACTCATGCACCGCGTGTGTGTTGCAAAGACCCCACCATGCGCGAGTTTGCATCGCATCGATAGAGGACGGAGAGTAAATAGTAGTCGCTACATCGCCACAGCGTATGGGTGTGTGACGTCAGCGGACCCACCGTGTCGGGAGCGAGGGCCTGACACACATCAGTGGATCGTCGTGTGCATAGCGCTGACGTCACGCGACCTCTCCCCCCACCACCGTCGCAAGGTATACATCACGGGAGAGAAATCAGAGCTCACATATCGGGCTGGATCTCCGTGGTGTGCGGACATGTACCGTCTCCATACTTCGGTATAGATTTTCATGTGCACTCTACAAGGATCATACACAGTCCCTGAGTAGGTAGACATGAAGGTCATGCAAGACATGGAGGAAAAAAAAATATGTGTACTTACAAAAAGTACTTGTCCGTGTATGAAAAAAATTCCAAGTCATCTCAAGGTCAAACACAAACCCTGAACACCTCTCCCAACAATATAAATCAAGGTCAAACACAAAATTTCAAAGGCATCTCTAGGGCATGCCAAGGTCATAGACCTACACAAAGGTACCTATGCACCAAGGTCATCCCTGAAGGTCACCACAAGGTCAACGATGACGTCATAGTGGAGGGGGGAGGCCCAGAACCGGCTCAAATCTCCTACTTTGGGCCAAGGCCGGCCTTTCAAATAAAAATATTGTATCACATAACGATGACCAATTTTTTCCATGTTTACAAATTCACTGAAAACGTTTTCTATTGATGGCTGCCAAACAAATACTAAACAACGTGACATTTTCATACTTGAAACATATGCTGTATAGATTGTTACTTTCTAATACAATGGTATTTTTCAATCATCTACCTCCATCTCTAGGTCAGGCCAGGTATTTCTGGGACCATCCTCGTATATTATTTACCATCATCAAGTTCTTGTTTCCACTTTGAAATTGTCAATTGAAGTGCGGTTTTCACACGAAAGAACTTCTCTGAAACCGGATTGATTTCCCATAAACAGGTTGTTTTTGACAAAATGGTTAATTAAGGCTTTCGCGGCCGAAGTGTTCAGTGTCACAATTTTCACTCGGGTTTTGAAGGCCGTCGTTGTTTTTATCAAAATATTGAGTTATTTGCTCATGTATAACTTTCTCTAACATTTTCTCGATATTCGGTAGGATAATCATAGCCCCAAAGATCGACATTTCGTTGCTTATAGATTTTAGGAATGGAGGTGATAATACTTTTCTTCAGTAGACTGGGAAATTCCATTTGAAAGTGACACATTTATAAGATTCAAAAGAGCAAAGCGAAAAGAAAAGCACGCAAGACGCAATTGCAAAGCTCACTTCTATTATATATAATGCTGTAGATAACAAGAAAAGCTGTTTGGGTGTTTTCGTCGATATAGCAAAAGCTTTTGACACTGTTAGTCACGAGCTTTTGCTGGAGAAATTAGAACACCTTGGCATGAGAAGAGTGGTGTTGGATTTGTTCAGGAACTTTTTAACAGGTTTTTACCAAGGAGTAATGAGTCTGGAATAGTCAGTCTCATGTGGCGTTCCCCAAGGTACGGTCTTAGTGCCAGTTTTATTAATAATTATTTGAATTCTTTACTGAAGCTGAAATCGTCCGGACAAATTGTTTCATTGGCTGATGAAACGGTGATTCTGTAAGTGGCAGATTTATGGGATGAAGTTAAGGAGATATCAGAACAAGACCTTCAAAAAATAACAACGTGGTTCAAAAGTAATCTATTAACGGTAAATGTTATAAAAACGAATATTTCACCTTTTGCATCCGATGACTTACATCAACCTAGATATAAAACGATAAAAATGGATGGCCAAGATGTGGAATTCAAAACATCTGGAAAGTATTTGGGAGTATTCTTCGATTCCTTCTTGAAGTGGAATATTCATATGAAAAACATTATAAAGAAAATAAGATCAAACTTTTATAAATTTTACTTATGTCGTCAAATACTTACTATTGATGAGCTCAAGGTCATATATTTTGCTTTGGTCGAATTTCTACTGAGCTACGGATAATAGGGTGGGGTGGTGTCAGGAAGATATATGTGAAACAATTGGAAGTTGTACAGAAAACAATTTTAAAAATAATATCGTTCAAAAAAAGGACTTTCTCAAGTCATCACTTATATAAGGATCTGGTATAGTAATGGATAGTTGGCAATTATATGCCAAGCATATTTTAAATTTTGCATGAAAGAATCCGATATATTTCGTGAAAGTATATCATAATCACCGTACGAGGGCAATAGTCGCAGATTACTTTAAAATTCTAAGAGCACAGAAGGCCGTAGGACAAAATAGTACATTATATACCGCGGGACTGAAGTAGTACATTTAATCCTGAAGGTAAAGTTTATGGCCCGACCGCAGGGAGGGCCATAATTTACCTGAAGGATTAAATGTACTTCAGTCGCAAGGTATATACGATACTTTTCGTACTTCCGGTATGATTTTATTAATTATTTCAATAATTTCAATCAGTTTTTTCTCTCTTCAACTCATTTAATAAACTGTCTTTAAAATAAGTTACCATAGTAACATTGCGTTGTGACAGTTATAATTTAGAAACATTGTCATTACTAGTGTCATTGTAAAGAAACATTGTTATTGATAATTATTGGTATCATGAGTGAAGAAGGTGTATCTGATATTGATAAAAGAGCAGCCGAAGTAGGTGAAGAATTGTTACCACCGAAATCTAGAAAACTATACGAGCAGCAGTACGATGCTTTTAAAAAGTGGTGTCGCTTAAAAAATGTGAGACAACCTACTGAAAATGCGCTGTTAGTCTACTTCGATGATAAATCAAAAGCGGTTTGTGCCTCAACTCTCTGGGCACATTACTCAATGCTGAAATCGGTTATTAACATTAGAGAAGATATTGATATAAGTAAATTTCCAAAATTATTAGCTTTTTTGAAGAGAAGAAATGAGGGATTTAGGCCAAAGAAGTCAAGAATTCTCACGTCTGAGCAGGTAGATCAGTTCTTACGGGAGGCTCCGGATGATAAATATTTAATGCTTAAGGTAATTTTCAATAAAATATCCCTTAAATTCGTTTGTTTGTGATTTAATCGTTCCGGGAGTTTCGTCAATATTTAATCCCGGAGGGATTAAATGTGACACTTTAGTACCTGTCACAAGGGAGTGAAGTTGTCACTTTAGGCCCGGAAGTACGAAAAAACCTTTACCTACATTGCAACTAAAATATACAATGCGTTGCCAGAAAATCTAATAATTATTAGAATCGAAGATAGATTCAAGAAAGAAATCCAAAAGTGGATTCTCAGAACAGATAGATTAGTTTTTCATACGATAATTGATCCCTCCTAGAAAAATATTAAACCAACATACGAGGATATATTGAAATATTCTTAGCCTACTATATAGAACCAAACAAAATTTCAATGTCAAAATATTTCATTAGTCAACACATTCTTCTGTTAATTGGATACATTTATTACAACGAACCTGCAACGTCTCTAGACCTTTCAAAAAAAATGTTTCTTCTTGCTCTGCAAACCAGACCTCCACAGCTTTTATTACCTCCTCGTTGGAAGAAAATTTAAGACCTTTTAAACTTTTTTCAGTTGGGGAAAGAGATGATAGTCGGACGGAGCCAAATCTGGTGAAAAAGGGTGGTGTTCTAGTAATTCAAACCATAAATCACGAATTTTTTGCATGGCAACATGAGATTTTTGTGCAGGGGCGTTGTCCTGCAAAAACAAAACACCTTTGGATAGCTTTCCGCGTCTTTTCTCTTTAATTTTTTCCCGTTGAGTGGCCAGTAATGTCGAATAGTAATCTCCAGTTATTGTTCTACCCTTACCAAAAAAATCAATCATGTTTACTCCATGGCAATCCCAAAAAACTGAATCAAGAACTGTTACAGCTGATTTTTGGACACGAAACTTCTTAGGTCTTGGAGAACCGGAGTGTCGTCATTCCATCGATTGTTGCTTTGTTTCTGGATCGTAGAAATGTACCCAAGTCTCATCCATAGTAACAATTCGGTTTAAGAAGTCTACATAAACTCCACATTTGGTGTCATTTAACAGACGTCGTATCTCTCACCATTAAAAAGATACCCATGGTGAACATGGTAAGTGGGACACACTGTATACAAATACTTTGCACCTAATCGTTATCGTTAAAGAAATGAACCAAATATCAGAATAATGTTCTTCCGTTTCTTTAGATTTTTTTTCGTTAAATTGGTAATTTTTATTTTGTATTATTCCTATTTCGAGTTAATTCATATACTTAGCAACATTCGTTAATTGCTTGTTTTCAGCTTGTAAGTAGTCGTCATAGACAGGTTCGCCAGAACCTAAATGATTGATTTATTTCATTTGCGAAATTGTAATAAGGAAAGTTGTTTTATATATAAATTTTTGTTAGTGCAAATAAAATTGAATTGTATTGAATTGTATTCTATATACCATCGTAATAAAAGTTCCTGTCAGAAATTTGACACTCATCATTTCTACAACACTACCTTTACTTTTGAGAGAAAATGTTATGGATTTAAACTCATTCTGGTTGATTTTTTCGAACTCTGTGAAGCTCGTTTCTATTATAACATTTGGAGGATGCCACTCTGTTCTAGTTATGATTGGACTGGAAATATCTTCAATACTTTGAAAAAATACGAAATGAAGTTGTTAGCAGCCTCCACCTCTGTTTTTTACTGTGTAGGCAGTAACTAAAAGTAACTGGCCTCGTTGGAACCGCAGTGGATCACACCTGCGCAAAGCTTGACTGAATTTATTCATGATGAAATGTTCATCAAAATTGACTCTCGCTTTTATGGATGGGACGCTGGATCGTAACAGAAATGCTTCAGCGTGAATATCAATTCAGTCGGTCCTGATTATCCTCACGCAATTCACAAGCACTCAAAACTCAACAAGAAAATTTGCGAAGCTGTAAATTTCAATCTAGCATCCGAAAGTTGGAAAGTCAATAAATCATCTGGCGGGATAAGTCTATCAGAATTTGTGGAATATCCCCAATATTATTTCATGAACACGTCCCATTTCCTAAAAGGGTGAGACGAATATGAATAATACATTTCGTATATGCTTCGTGAAACAATGGATTCGCATGGACGAAATCCTAATGGGATTATATTTGGGAGTATTTGACGAGTCTAGACATGCCCACTGACAGAAACCCTGCCATATATTAATACTTGATTTTCATTCCCGTTTCGGGTATAGGCGACCCTAAGAGAGAGAGAGAGAGAGCACGCACACAACCGCAACACAAATTGGCAAAATCTAGATCCACCAAAAATGTACAATTCTACGTAAAACACAACTGAAGTTATGGAAAGTTATTGGAAAAACATTTTCTGTTTTTATATTTTTGAAATCAATCAATTATAAATTGATGGAAAGTTCTAGGAGGGTTGATAGCTTCCCACTTGTTGAAAGAAAAAATAACCACATACGAAAGAGCTGACGACTTACTGATAATAGTGTCTTGCCGATACTTAAACTGAATTAGATTGATTCATAGAAGAAAGATATACAGGGAGGGGCACCGAAAACGAATCAGATCGAATATCTTCAAAACGCATGTGTTGTAAATAAAATGCAAAAAAAGGTCGATTTTTATTGCAAGGGGGACATCTTCCTATCATAACTTCAACTGTCATACCTCTCCCCCCACCCCTTGGGCACTATCACCCAAACAATTTGAATAGGGAAAGTAGTAAGTGTGACACATCATTGAAAAGGTTATTTCATAAGGAATTCAGTCATGTGAATTTTTGCCACCTAACTTTTTATTTTGGCGTCCTCTTGCGGGAAAAATAACTGTTCCGTATACCAAATTTGCATTTGCAAGCTATTTTGACATAAATTCGGTTATGGAATTTTTCTAAGAGAAAAAACAAAATAGAGGTTGTCCACAAATTGACCTCTACTTTTGGATACCTTGGTTCGTGTCAAATTAAGTTTCAACTAGTGACTGTAGATGTCATGAATAACTTCCTGTTATATTCTGTCTTGCCTCACGGTATTAATTCTTGAGTGGATTCGTTTTGATTTCGAGAGCTCCATAAATCTTTTCTGATGAGTGCGTTAGCACGAAACAGCTGTCAAAGGTTAGAACTCTCGGAATTAAAACGAAATATACTCTATTTTCACTTATATATATATATATAATATATATATATATATATATATATATATATAAACAATAAATTGACATGACAAATTGACTAAAACATATGACGATAAGTTACATTTTATAAAAATTGTTATTAAAGCTCCTCAACGGTGTAGCAATTTTTTTCTATAAGATATGCTTTTAGTTTCCTCTTGAATATGGAAATATTCACTAAATCCTTAATAGACGTATCTAACTTGTTATATAGTTTCGGTCCGAGGTAGAGATAACTCTTTGGATAAGGATGGATATTGCGAGGGGCAAATAACGTAGAATTGTACATTTTTGGTGGATCTAGATTTTGCCAATTTGTGTTGCGGTTGTGTGCGTGCTCTCTCTCTCTCTCTCTTAGGGTCGCCTATCCAATTAAGAGGAGAATGTGTTGACTAATGAAATATTTTGACATTGAAATTTTGTTTGGTTCTATATAGTAGGCTAAGAATATTTCAATATATCCTCGTATGTTGGTTTAATATTTTTCTAGGAGGGATCAATTATCGTATGAAAAACTAATCTATCTGTTCTGAGAATCCACTTTTGGATTTCTTTCTTGAATCTACCTTCGATTCTAATAATTATTAGATTTTCTGGCAACGCATTGTATATTTTAGTTGCAATGTAGGTAAAGGTTTTTTTGTCCTACGGCCTTCTGTGCTCTTAGAATTTTAAAGTAATCTGCGACTATTGCCCTCGTACGGTGATTATGATATACTTTCACGAAATATATCGGATTCTTTCATGCAAAATTTAAAATATGCTTGGCATATAATTGCCAACTATCCATTACTATACCAGATCCTTATATAAGTGATGACTTGAGAAAGTCCTTTTTTTGAACGATATTATTTTTAAAATTGTTTTCTGTACAACTTCCAATTGTTTCACATACAGGGTGTCAATTTGAAAACTTCCCACCCTTAATATCTTCCTTCCAGTAAACAATATGAGTAATCGAAAAAACAGGTCAATTTTATTGTCAAGGGGGACACTTTCAAGGACTATTTGTAGCCCTCGTGGTTCAACCCCCTAGGAGGGGTAGATGTTACCCTTAGAATTTTAAATGGGAAGGGGGGTCAAGTGGCACATCATTTTGATGGGCGTTCAATTCTTGTTCCAATGGTACCCTGACTTATTATTTTGTGATGAGCATTTTCCGAAAAATTGCGTTCTAAACTAACAGAAGTAATTATTAGAACGCCTATACTGAGATGCATGGTTTGGCCAGAACTGGTTAGAATATTAGGTGGTACCGTTCCAACCCTTTATTAGGGGTAACATTAGCCATTAGTTCCAACCCTTTATTAGGGGTAACATTAGCCATTAGCTCCAAACACTTTACATAAAAAAGTAGTCTAATAGTAAAACGTAGATGGTAGTAAAGTTGTGTTTATTAAATGCTGAATTTTTAAGTGTCATCGCAGAAATTGTACAGATAGCCTTCCTTTTTTGCTACTTCTGCTGTAAAAAGTTTCTGTTTTCCGGCAAAAAATTGGTTAGCAAATTTGAACTATGTGGTAGTATTGTGAATACCGTTGTACCTGTAGGGCTGTTTAGGAATTACTGTAATAAGTGTATAAAAGTGTAAAAATGGTTTACATTCTTCAAGACAGAATTGAAATGATTGTAATTTATGGCGAAGTTGGAAAGTGCGCACGAAGGGCGGCATGTCTTTTTAACGAAAGACATCCAAATTGTAATGTAAGTCACCGGTATGTGCTTGATTTGGTGAATAAGTTGTACGAAACTGGTTCAGTGACAAATAAAAAAAGAAATAACCCCAGAGTACTAAATGAAGCAGCTCAAATTGAAGTTTTGGGAACATTTGCTGCAGAGCCCACGAGCTCCTTACGATCAGTATCAGAACAGACGGGAATGTCACGCGAGACTATAAGAAAAGCATTGAAAATGCATAAATTTCATCCATATAAAATGCAGATTCTTCAAGAGCTCCACGAGGATGATTATGATAGAAGAATAGAGTTTTGTGAAATCATGTCTCATCGAGTCAAAACCATCCCTGATCTTCTGTTAAACATCTGTTTCAGCGATGAGTGTTCATTTTTTCTGAATGGCAATGTTAATAGACAAAATTGTCCATATTGGAGTGACGAAAACCCACATATTTTTCGGGAAGGGCATACACAACACCCACAAAAAGTTAATGTTTGGGCTGGTATTCTTGGAAATGCCATTCTTGGTCCATTATTTCTGGAAGAAAACTTGACTTGCAATCTGTACCTTGATATGCTTGAAGAGACTATCGATCCTCTTATAACTCACGAGCTAGAAACTCAAATTGATGCAGAAGGTAATGAACTTTTGCAGGAGGATCTGTTACATTTCCAGCAGGACGGTGCTCCACCTCATTATTTTCTTCCCGTCCGACAGTGGTTAAACGAGAGATTTCCGGGTAGATGGATTGGCAGAAGGGGAGCAGTTGAATGGCCTCCGAGATCACCGGATTTAACACCCTTAGATTTCTTTCTTTGGGGGCATCTTAAATCCGTTGTTTATAAAACACAACCTTCTGATATTGACGAACTTAAAAGACGAATTACAGCAGCATGCCGGTCAATTCCTAGTGAAGTTTTCCGTAATGTTAGAGGGGAGTTCGAAAACAGACTGTATTACTGTTTAGAGCAAAATGAACAACATTTCGAACAGCTAATAAGATAAGCGTAAGTAGATTTTATGTTGGAAATGTCTTTCTCGCAAATTAAATTTTATTGTGTAGAAGGAAAATAACCACCAAATAAAAAATCCCATGCGTAATAAATTTATTCCTGTCATTCAAGGGTTGGAGCGGTGCCACCTACTCTTCTAACCATTTTTATTAAAGGGAGTCAATACAATAATGCATCTCAGTATAGGCGTTCTAATAATTACTTCTGTTAGTTTAGAACGCAATTTTTCGGAAAATGCTCATCACAAAATAATAAGTCAGGGTACCATTGGAACAAGAATTGAACGCCCATCAAAATGATGTGCCACTTGACCCCCCTTCCCATTTAAAATTCTAAGGGTAACATCTACCCCTCCTAGGGGGTTGAACCACGAGGGCTACGAATAGTCCGTGAAAGTGTCCCCCTTGACAATAAAATTGACCTGTTTTTTCGATTACTCATATTGTTTACTGGAAGGAAGATATTAAGGGTGGGAAGTTTTCAAATTGACACCCTGTATATCTTCCTGACACCACCCCACCCTATTATCCGTAGCTCAGTAGAAATGCGACCAAAGCAAAATATATGACCTTGAGCTCATCAATAGTAAGTATTTGACGACATAAGTAAAATTTATAAAAGTTTGATCTTATTTTCTTTATAATGTTTTTCATATGAATATTCCACTTCAAGAAGGAATCGAAGAATACTCCCAAATACTTTCCAGATGTTTTGAATTCCACATCTTGGCCATCCATTTTTATCGTTTTATATCTAGGTTGATGTAAGTCATAGGATGCAAAAGGTGAAATATTCGTTTTTATAACATTTACCGTTAATAGATTACTTTTGAACCACGTTGTTATTTTTTGAAGGTCTTGTTCTGATATCTCCTTAACTTCATCCCATAAATCTGCCACTTACAGAATCACCGTTTCATCAGCCAATGAAACAATTTGTCCGGACGATTTCAGCTTCAGTAAAGAATTCAAATAATTATTAATAAAACTGGCACTAAGACCGTACCTTGGGGAACGCCACATGAGACTGACTATTCCAGACTCATTACTCCTTGGTAAAAACCTGTTAAAAAGTTCCTGAACAAATCCAACACCACTCTTCTCATGCCAAGGTGTTCTAATTTCTCCAGCAAAAGCTCGTGACTAACAGTGTCAAAAGCTTTTGCTATATCGACGAAAACACCCAAACAGCTTTTCTTGTTATCTACAGCATTATATATAATAGAAGTGAGCTTTGCAATTGCGTCTTGCGTGCTTTTCTTTTCGCTTTGCTCTTTTGAATCTTATAAATGTGTCACTTTCAAATGGAATTTCCCAGTCGACTGAAGAAAAGTATTATCACCTCCATTCCTAAAATCTATAAGCAACGAAATGTCGATCTTTGGGGCTATGATTATCCTACCGAATATCGAGAAAATGTTAGAGAAAGTTATACATGAGCAAATAACTCAATATTTTGATAAAAACAACGACGGCCTTCAAAACCCGAGTGAAAATTGTGACACTGAACACTTCGGCCGCGAAAGCCTTAACCATTTTGTCAAAAACAACCTGTTTATGGGAAATCAATCCGGTTTCAGAGAAGTTCTTTCGTGTGAAAACCGCACTTCAATTGACAATTTCGAAGTGGAAACAAGAACTTGATGATGGTAAATAACATACGAGGATGGTCCCAGAAATACCTGGCCTGACCTAGAGATGGAGGTAGATGATTGAAAAATACCATTGTATTAGAAAGTAACAATCTATACAGCATATGTTTCAAGTTTGAAAATGTCACGTTGTTTAGTATTTGTTTGGCAGCCATCAACAGAAAACGTTTTCAGTGAATTTGTAAACATGGAAAAAATTGGTCATCGTTATGTGATACAATATTTTTATTTGAAAGGCCGGCCTTGGCCCAACCAATATAAAAGCTGAACTAGATTCTACTCTGGGTGAGACTGCTCTTCCGTTATCAACAGTAAAATATTGGGTAGCAGAGTTTAAACGAGGCCGTACGACCTGCGAAGACGAGCATCGCAGTGGTCGACCAAACGAGGTGTCGACTCCAGAAATGTTGAAGAAAATCCACAAAGCGTCAACTGAAAGTGCGAGAGCTAGCAGACATAGGCATTTCAAAAAGTGCGGTACATCGCATATTAACTGAAAATTTGGACATGAGAAAGCTGTGCGCAAGATGGGTGCCGCGTTTGCTCACAATGGATCAAAAACAGCGTCGTGAAGATGTTTCCATCGAGTGTTTGGCAAGGTTTCACAGAAATAAAGCCGAATTTTTGCGCCGTTTCATAACCATGGATGAAAAATGGGTCCATCACTTCACACCCGTAACAAAAGAACAATCGAAACAATGGACTGAAAAGGGAGAACCGGCTCCAAAGAACGCAGAGACCGTTCCATCTGCAGGCAAGGTCATGGCGTCGGTTTTTTTGGGATGCGCGTGGGAAAATTTTCGTTGACTATCTTGCAAATGGAAAAACTATCAACGGCGAGTATTATGCGAACTTATTGCAACGTTTGAGCGAAGAAATCAAGCAGAAACGGCCGCATTTGGCTAAGAAGAAAGTGTTGTTTCATGACAATGCACCAGCTCACACATCCGTTATTGCAATGGCTAAAATTAATGAATTAAAGTTTAAATTGTTACCTCATGCACCCTATTCGCCAGATTTAGCCCTCTCGGATTATTTTCTGTTCCCAGACTTGAAAATATGGCTCGGTGGTCAAAGATTTTCCATCAATGGAGAGGTTACAGTTAAAGGCTATTTTGAGGAGCTTGACGATTCTTATCTTATTATAAAAAGGGTATCAAACTTATTGAACATCGCTGGGAAAAGTGTGTGGAGCTGAAAGGCGATTACGTTGAGAAATAAATATATTTTATCAAAAATATTTGTGTTTTCTTTGTTGGGCCAGGTACTCACATTTCAATCAGTGTCCGATCTGCTAATTTTCTTGAGCTGAGATGCATCATTAGATATGTTCACTGGTATTTGGTATTGAATGAATATGATGTGACCACAGCTTTGAGTAACTTCTATAAGATATGGGAAGATGTTGTATATAGGTTTTTTCCAAAATTTACTGGCTATTACAAATTGTAACTCATATCCAATTTGTTTCACCAAAGAAACAAAGAGTTTACTAAAAGAAATAGAAATATATCCGAAATTGAAATCGCAGTCGGGTTTTTATAATAGTTTATGGAACTGAGGAGCAAAATAAAGAGTCAAATCAGATAGGAGGAAAAAATGTTTCATAAAAAATTTGAGGAAAATATAACTAATAATGTACTTACACTAGTTTTGGAATTTTGCGACTACAAAAAGAAAACTAATACACAATTGAACAGTTTTGTTTATAAAACTGAACCTGTTGGTGGGAAGAAACTGACAATGCTTTTGCAAATTTTTCTCGTCAGTTTTTTATGCAGAACCAGTTACAAACAAATTGAATTTCAATAATAATGATGATGCGGGTTATAGTTAAGAAACTTTCACTGTATATATAAACGAAACTGATTTCGATAAAGCACTGAAGAAATTGGAACCTTAAAAATCAGAAGGTACAGATGGTACACCCCATTTATTTTAGAAGGGTGCGGTGAATAAGAATATATATTTTTTATCATCCAAGCAATCTATACTCTTGATCAGAGAGTACTGAATTGGAAATTTAAAATGCTCAGATCGAGAAATCGTTTATTCCAGTATATATAAACAAGCCATACTCTTGAAGCAAAGCTTATTGCATTAGAGGAAGAAATCCTTTTTAAGTGTGTATTAGACAGACGTAAACAAACTTGATTCGATATTATTTATGTTCATAAAATTCGTTAATACCTACCTATAATGACAGTCTAGTAGTTCATGAAAGTCGTAGGAAATGAATATTTCGATACAGCTAGCCCGTGGGAAATGAAAATCGGTGTTACAAAGTGGTGGGTTTCTTAATCGAAGACGCAATTGAAATGTTCCTTTTTCTTAACGGTCGTAGAAAAATGATGTTGCGAAACAAGAATCAAATAATGACGTAGTTTTGACGTTTGGGTATTTTTCTACGTCCCTTAATTTGCCGTTCCAAATATATGTTGATTTTTCAAGTTGGCAATTGATTATTGTAACTATCTAATCTAATTGACAACAGAACAATCCCAGGTGAATGTGATTATTTTCAGTACCACAAACAGTTTCATTCTCTCCCTACGCAGCAGTCATATGTTGGCTTTAGGTTGGAACGACAAACGATCTCATTCTGGAGTAGAATTGCTGGAAATAAAAATAACGTTCTCGGACGCCATAACAATAGAAGAAAGCCGTTGAGCCCTTCTCCCTGTAGGGCACGAAAAGTCATTGTAATTGATTCAGAGCGCACACTTCATGATATTTCACTCCTGCGGTTCTAGTGAAAAGTAAATTAATGTTCTTGAACGAAATAGAAATGAATGTTCTCCAGCAGGCGCGCTAATTTGTTGGGAAAAGAGAAAATTTAAAAGAATAATTTTAAAAGAAAATTAATTCGTTTCCTCTGCGACACGAAAACAACTTTAGTACTTCGGTAATCCGTTATTTCTCTCTTGATTCTGGAAGATTCTGATTAGAGGGTGATTTTATCCTATGTTTCTCAAAATAGATACGTATAAATTTTGCTGAGATTACTCAGGTCAGTTCTTTTGTTCATCGACTGTTCTTCATTATTGATTTGAACCATTTCCATGAAAATTCTTTTAGACAGATTAGTTTCACTATTCAAAATTTCGGTATTATTATAATCCATCCTGTGGTCTCTAGAGATAACATCTTCCAACTTGATTACTGAAATAAATTAAGTCACTGTCATTCTTACATCAGTCATTTCATTTCACTTCATGTATATTTCATTTTCGTTTTTTGCCAATTTCATTATTCATTCTCACGTTAGTAAGTACTCCATTTATTATTTCCTACATTTATTGTACAAAGCGTATTTTCAGTCGTCCTGAGGAAGGTATCGAATTATACCGAAAGCTTGACAGTATCAAAGAGTTTTCTTTGAAATAGCCCGCAACCCTGACTGCAACCCCACAAATACTACAAACTAATATACAGTCAGTCACGAATTTTCACCTCCATATACATATACATATATTTTAATTTTTAATTGGAGGCAAAAGAGTTTTAATGGAGGAAACTAGGGGTAATAACTTTCAGAATAAAAAATTAGAGCATTCATTTGGTAGATAACAGGAAAAATCATAATATATTAAAGTTACCATCGAGCAACATTTTTTTCAGCGAGTTCTTGAATTTGAATTTATTCATGATTTTCATCGAGTCAGGAATGGCGTTGTAAATTTTTGTAGCGTTGTATGAAAATGATCGTGACCGTTTGTCTAGAGCTAGGCGCATAATAGAAAATACTTTTGGAATTCTAGCAAGTCGTTTTAGAGTATTCCATACATGTATTAATTTAAAAGTTGATAATATCGACAAAGTCGTTATGGCATGTTGTGTTTCTTGGAGTTTCCTGATCCTTTAGGAAGCTCATTAATTCATAGTACCACAAATGTGGGACATATATATCGTCTGCACCGGCACCGGATCTCTCAGAATCAAGAACGGTTTCTCTATTCGCAGTTTCGTCCAGAGTCCGCATTTTTTCGACGAGAATTTCATACGCTTGAGATTTAGCGTTTCTATCGCTGTATTCTTTGGATTTGAATTTCCAAAGGCACGGAAAGGATTTATACAGCTCAATGAATTCTGTAAAGAATACTTGTTCTTTTTTCGACATTATTGCCAAACAAACACAAACACAAAATAACTCAGTAGGTTGTTTTAAGGAAGCTTAAAGTTACAAAACACCGAAATCACAAAGGTGCCGTGCAGGTCAGAACAAGAATTCGCTGCTACTGGGCTTCTGCGCATGCGAACGGCATCCGTAGGGTTTGAGTGTTGTTTACACGTTCAAGCATTTGCGCCAACCACATGCAAATTATCTGACCGGCCAGATTTTACTCAAGTCAAGCTTTCTGGCTTGTGCAAGTGCACGATTTTGGTTTTCATGGAACAATTTACTTGCGCAAATTAGCACGCACAAGTCAATTTGCGCAAATTGCATGAACGTAAAAACGGCCCTTTACGCCCCCCACAGAATTCACAGGTAGGGGGATTGTGCTAAGACATTAGGTAACCATGGGTGAGCTGAAAGTAACCTATTCTGAGTCTTTTTACAACACTTTCCCAGGTAGCACATCATATCGGCTGAATCTTGGTTCCATATTGGGCCAATATAGATATATTGTAAATCAATATTGTAAAATCAATATTGGTCCAATATAGATGAATATTCAAAAAACAATATTATATTAATAATATTGGTGGGATATTGGTTGAACTAGTTTTGAATGTAGATTATCACACGAAATATTGGGTCAATATTGGTTGAATAATTTCTACCAATATCGATAATACAATATTGGTTATAAATTGTTTTCCACATCTGGAATAAATATTGAAATCCAAATATTCCAGTCATATCGATTATAGGGGAAAAAACTATATTGTATTTCCAAGTTTGTTAGAATATTGGTTGAATATCATTTCCACTTTATTTGACAAAATGTAATAACTCATACTGAGTCAATATTGGTTGACTGATATTTACCAATATCGATAAAACAATATTGTCTTCACATCGTTTTTAACATCTAGAATAAATATCGCAATCCCAATATTCCCCTAATATCGATTCTAGGGATAAAAACTATATTGTATCTCCCAGTGTGATTACACATTGGTTGAATATCATTTCGCCAATATTCAACAAATCTTATTAATCAATATTGGGTCAATATTGGTTCAATAATATTTATCGATATCGTTAAAATAATATTGTCTTCATATTGTTTCCTACATCTAGATTGAGAAGAAATTTTAATATTGGCCGAATATTCAATAAAAATATTGAAATTATATCATGATCAAACCTAGATAAAAATCCGCTAGGTGGCTCTACATAAAACCTACGAAAGTATATTAAATACTTCTCACATCTTGTTTCAAGACAGCTCACTCAGTGGTTATGGCGATGAAAAGGCAGACTCTGTTGTCACCTTCATCAAATAAAAGACATTTAATAATTTACCAAGGTATATTGACATCCACCAATATATCCAAATGATATTGTACCAATATCGATAAATATTGTACCAATATCGATAAATATTTTGGGGCCATTATAGCTTTAAGAATATTTCACCAAAACTATTTCTAAAATATTAAAACAATATTCGACCAATATCGCAATATGTTCACATTTTACTTCTCGACAATATAACTTTTGAATATTGTGCCAATATTGTCAGAATATAGTATCAGCGATATTGTACCAATATCGCCGAACATTTTGAGGCCAATATCAGTTCAAGGATATTTCGCCAATATTATTCAAGTAATATTAGACCAATATCGCCGAATGTTCACAATTTTTTTCTCGCCAATATTGCATTTCAAATATTTCGCCAATATGTTCACAATATTGTATCAATATTTTACCAATATAGGTGTGCTACTTGGGTTTGTCCTTTCTTGTCAATGAAGGCATCTTCTGCACGGAAACTGTAGGTTGAATTGTACGTAGTTTTGTGTCACTTGTATTCCAATGCATTTGCCATGTTTGTATCATCATTTGTCGAGCTGCTGGTTTTAGGTCCTGGTGGAGTTGGATTTGCTCAACTGGCAAGTCGAAGGAACAAGTTTGTTTCGCTGCTTGGTCTGCACGTTCATTGCCCATAATTTCTAAATAAGAAGGGATCCAGATGATATTCACATAGATACCTCTAGTGCGATGGTGGTGTCAAGAAACTGAGGAACTAGTAGAATTCTTCTGGACTTCCATTGCCTAGAAACAAAGAAAATGAATTCTTTGCATGTGTTTGAGTCACGACGTTTCAACAGTCAACATCAACTGTCATTATCAAGTGTGTGAATGCGACAAGATATCTCGAATACTTATTATATAGCCTGCAACTGATCTACCTGCTATAAAGGTAATTATTATCTTCGTGGGGTCTCTCTCAGGTCATCAATGTTAGAGCTTGTGGATTTTTTTATTGAACATACCTGCGCGTCGCTTTCAGGCAACAATTCACAAAATTATTGAAGTGGAAACCGAAAACATTGACTCAACTACTTCACTATAATAACCTAGTCAAAGTTCACACTGGTCGGGTTGAAGATTGGTTTGGTGGAAATTATTATTCAATATATAGATTTATTTTTAGTAGGTAAATAAAAAACTTACAAGTAGGTACTTACACAAAAAGTTAAAATAAAATATTTTTTTTTTAATACGGCATTTAAAATATTATGGTAATGGTTGGCAACCTAAATTATCGTTATCGGTTTCACTGTCAGACAGTTCTGATTCAGTCCCACTAGTATCTTCTCCAAGATGTATTACTATTTCTTGCAGCTCATCCATAATGTGCTCTCTTGCCATATATGCTTCTTCAACCTTCTCTACATGGGCGCAAATGTTTTGCCAGTTTTGAATTGTCACTTGCTGACAGTTACTTACTGCAGTTTCGTCCTATATGGACATTATCAAACTATATTTCAAAATAGTACTCGAATATACCAATACTTTCTTATTCATTCATACTGATAATTGAATCCCTAATAAAATTAACAATATCTACATCTATGTAAATTACCTATATCATTTTTACCTGAAAGTGTGTTCATGGTCGACAATGTGGACATTAAAAACGGGTGAATATACTAAGTAAGTAACTTACTTTTCAAAAACTAAAACGCAATTTGTCTGTACTATATCTTCAATTGGTATGAACACGTGCATCGTCGATCTTTACCAAACGCTCGTAGGACTCGAATGCGGATGTTTTTAAAACTTTTAGTAGACGACAGCCAAAACGTAAATTTGTACTCTGCGACGGTATGAGTCATAGCCCTCAAGAAAATCCACAAGCTCTAATCAATGTGATACAAAGACCTTTTTTGGTGAGTGTTATTATTGATGACCGATTTTGATAGGTCTTGACACAGTGTTTTTATTGAAATCTCAATCGATCTAGCTGAGTGATAAGAGGCTTCCACACATTCCAAATCTATATGCTCGGCTGACTGACCACGGACACGGATTACCTGTCATTCAGCCACTCTTCTGGATTACCTAATATCATCTGATGATAATATTATAATGCAACAAAAAGTTAAACATATTCCAGAAATAGGGGATCATGAAATGATTTTATTTAATATTCGATTGAAATTAGTAATAAATGAACCTAAATTTATTACCTGTAGAAATTTCACAAATTTAAATTACAATCAGTTTAATAGTGATCTACAATCTCTAATCTGGAATATTATATTTGAATTGAATGATGTAGACAGCAAAGTGCAATTCTTATCGAACAATATCATTAGTATCCTAGATCTTCACGTTCCTTTACAATCCTTTAGAATTACAAAAAAATATGCTCCATGGTTAACTGATGCAATCAAGGCTATGATGTCTGACAGAGATAGAGCTCTAAAAAAATTCAAGATTACCAAAAGTAGCAACGACTGGCAATTTTATAAACAATTACGTAACTTAGTGAATGTTACAATTAAAAGAGAGAAGAAAGCATACATTAAATTTAAGTTGAAAAATGAATCACAAAAAGAGAGGTGGTCTAGTCTCAAGACTATTGTGGGTTTTAAGAATAATCATAATGATATGGACTTATCAAATAAGTGGAATGTGAATGAAATCAATGAAGTTTTCTTGAATGCTGTTCCTAAATTGACTCCTGATCATGATACGAAATATTTCTATGAGCATAATATAAAAAAATCGGTACAAACAACTCTCACGTTTCAGCCAGTATCTGAAATCGATATTCTCAATATAATAAAATGCATCAAAAGTAAAGCTGTTGGACCAGATGATATCAATATTCTTTCTTTAAATTTGTGCATACCATTCCTGTTACCATTTATCACTCATATAATTAACTATTGTTTATTGAATTCTGTGTTCCCGCAAAATTGGAAAAAATAGTTTGTTACTCCCTTGCCCAAAGTGGCAACAATTACGACCGATCAGTGTATTGCCAACTTTATCGAAGATTTTAGAGAAAACTATTAATATTCAACTACAGAGTCATTTGAATAAAAATTACATAATACCTTCATCACAGTCTGGATTTAAAACTGGCCACAGTTGTACATCAGCACTATTAAAAGTCTCTGATGATATTTTGGCAGCTCTTGATAAGCGTAAATTAACTGTGTTGTTCTTATTTGACTACTCGAAGGCATTTGACACTCTTAATCATAATCTACTCTTTGCGATCTTATCATATAGTGGTTTGGATATTAAATCTGTAGATTTATTTAAATCTTATTTATCTAAGAGAAGTCAAGCTGTGAAATATCAAGAAAGTGCATCAAGTTTTTTATCTGTGAGGACCGGAGTGCCCCAAGGATCAATATTGGGCACTATACTCTTCTCTATTTATACATCGAATTTTCCAGATATTTTCTTTTCATGTCTACAACATTACTATGCTGATGATACTCAGTTTTACATGTCTTTTTCCTTGAATGAGGCGAACCAAGCGGTAACTACTATTAATTATGACTTAAATAATCTTTATACATTTTCAATCAATCATTGTTTACAACTAAATGCATCGAAGACTAACGCAATTATTTTTGGAAATAAAGCTGATTCGCAGGTGTTCAGACAAGAATACTCCTCAAAGATTTCAATTAATCGTCATAACATACAATTTAACGAGAAAGTAAAAAACCTGGGGGTGTGGTTTGATGAAAACTTGAGATTTTCGCACCATATTAGTTCCTGTTTACAAAAAGCCTATGCAGCTCTAAAACTTATATTTCAATCTCGTCATGTGTTGGATAGATCGGTTAAAATCCTAATATGTGAGTCATTAGTATTATCTAAATTAAATTTCTGTGACATTTTATATAATTCCTATTTAAATTCATTTGATATAAATAGAAAAATTGCAAAATTCATGCCTACGACTTATTTTTGGTATTCGCAAATTTGAGCACACATTCAAAATAACTAAATGGTTACGCATGAAAAATCGTCTGAAATGCATTCTATCATGTTTTATGTGAAGCTACTAAAAGAAAACTCTCCACCATATCTGTGTCATAAAATAAAATACAGAACTGATGTACATTCTCTTAACCTGAGACATAGAAATACTCTAACTGTACCTCGTCACCATACTGAGTTTTTCAAACGATCATTTTCTTATTGTATTGTAAACCGTCTCAATAACTTACCTCACGATTTTAGTTACTTATCACTACATAAACTCAAGCGAGTTCTTTTTGATTTTTATTTTTCTCAACCATAAATGCGTTATTCGGATTGAAATATCTTCCCTTGGCCAACTAATCGCTAAACTTTCATTCCTTCTTTATTAATTTAATTTAATTATTTATTATTCTATTTGCTGTCTTTGACTTCTTTTTTTGGGGTTAGATGGAAGAGCAGATGTATGTTAACTGCTGAATTTATGTTTGAAATTGTACTTTATACATTCTTTTTTACATGCAAACTGAATCTCGCCCTAACTGGATAAACAAAATGTAACTTCATTTTTATTAATTGGTAATAAAGACATTTATTATTATTATTATTATACGTGATCTGCTATTCCCGACTTCGCTGTCTCTCCTCGCAGAGTATTTCTCTTGTGTTCTCCGATTCTCACATTTAGTGGCCTCTTAGTTTCTCCAACATAATCCATCCCACATTCACAAGGAACACGGTAAATGCAATTTTTGAGTCACTTTTCTCGTTTTGTGGTCTCGTTTTTGTTAGTTGGCTACGAATGGTATTACTTGATCTGAAGCATGTTCGGATGTTGTACCTTGATCCAATTCGCCTTATCTTATCCGATAATCATCTCACATAGGGAAGAAATATGGGGTAGGCCGTGTTGGTTAATCTGATTTCTCGGTGTTGCCTCTTCTGCGGTTGAGGACCGCTGCTATATGTTTGTCGGAGTACCCATTCCGTCGCAGATCTTTCTTGATGTTATTCAATTCGTTGGTCAGACTCACATCGGTGTTACAGAGGCTGTAGGCCCGGTCAACCAACGAGCGGATAATTCCTCTCTTCGTCGCTCCATGATGGTTCGAGTCAAAATTCAGGTATTGTCCGGTGTGAGTTGGTTTTTGTTGTAGAATCGGTGAACACAGGAGAAATACTCAGCGAGGAGAGACAGCGAAGTCGGGAATAGCAGGTCACGTATGGGCTAATCAGCACAGCATCGCATGGTCGGAAGCCGAAGTTATCCACAAAGAACAGCATTGGTATAAGAGAAAGTTTATAGAGTCGGCTTATATTCAGAATAATGACGTGTTCAGTCAGCCGAGCATAGAGATTCGGAATGTGTGGAAGCCTCTTATCACTCAGCTAGATCGATTGAGATGTGTATAAAAACTCTGTATCAAGACCTATCAAAATCGGTCATCGATAATAACTCACCAAAATAGGTCTTTGTATCACATTAATTAACATTGATCACCTGAGAGCGACCCCACGAAGATAATAATTACCTTTATAGCAAGTACATAAGTTGCAGGCTATATAATAAGTATCCGAGATATCTTGTCGCATTCACACATTCGATAACTACAGTAGATGTTAACTGTTGAAACGTCGTAACTCAAACACAATGCAAAGAATTATTTTCTTTGTTTCTAGACAATGGAAGTCCAGAAGAATTCTACTAACAATAATACATTGTCAACCACTTTCAAGCAAACTGAGGGATGTTGTGCGAAGTTGTTTGATGGTGTGTATTGATGAGAGGGAGTCTGTACATATGGCAAGTTTACAGTTATCCTGTACTGGAGAACTCCAAGCTTGTAGTATTCCATATAGTTCGGTTGTGTATAAGCTACATAAATTGAAAAGTTACAGTTCAGAAGAATTCCTCTAATTTTGAAAATGTGTTAGTACTTCGAAATATTTCTAGTGATTTTGTCTTTTCTGTTTTTTCTAATTGTGACTGACAAGTAGGATAGTCCATTTTATATTTCATCATGTATAGTGTTTAATTGTCATATATGAATAAATTCCTTTTCCTTTCTTCTTCATCAATTAACGAATTGAGGAAGTCGATCTTCAGATCACAGAGGATGGAGAATCATTCACCAAATATCAAAATGATTCTCCTATACAGCCAAAGTATTCATTGAGATGTGCGATTTGAACTGTATCGATGAATATGCGGATTTCCATAAACAATCAACGAGCATGCAGTTCAACATGTATTCTATCAGGTGGCCATTAACTGTTCTAATGGCATTTTACGAGCACAACATCATGTTCAAATATTGTGGTTAGTGAAAATGGGATTTGTCCCCGTACTATAATAAATCCGCTTCAACCGAGTGTTAACGATCCTATCTGTTCGCTTACAGTTCTGGTTGTTGTGAATGAGGTATTCATAATCAATCCAAATTGAATGATAAAGTCTGTTTATTATCGCTATAAATGTCAGTATCGATATAAATTCTGCGGAATTGTCGCAAACTCAATGGATTAATACGAAATCTGAATTTATGCTAGTTGAAATGGAAATAAATTGGCTCTAACAAATAGCTCGGTAACTTCAGGATAGAACATGACTGAGAAATTTCCTTCCACTTACCGAATAATATATACCTAATTAGAAATAATTTCCAGACTTACAGCGTGGTATCATAAAGGCATATTATTTGAGGATAAATGGCTTACATTTATTTCTACTCTCACCAGTGTACATAAATATAACGACTATTTCAAGCATTTGCCAAATGAACCAATCGAAAGCTCTAGACAAGTTCAGATTATCGATAATATCGAACTTGACTAATGACTGATTAGTCTGTCAAGTTCGCTGTTTTCAGCTCCGTATATGTGACAGTTAAACATCAAATATAAGTAATGACGCTATGCACATTTTTAGAAACGAGCAGATTTGGGATAAATATCATCGAATTAATCAATGTTTCCTGATTTTGTTCTGTCCTGTCCTGTCCTGTACTGTCCTGCCCTGTCCTGTCTTGTCCTGTCCTGTCCTGTCCTGTCCTGTCCTGTCCTGTCCTGTCCTGTCCTGTCCTGTCCTGTCCTGTCCTGTCCTGTCCTGTCCTGTCCTGTCCTGTCCTGTCCTGTCCTGTCCTGTCCTGTCCTGTCCTGTCCTGTCCTGTCCTGTCCTGTCCTGTCCTGTCCTGTCCTGTCCTGTCCTGTCCTGTCCTGTCCTGTCCTGTCCTGTCCTGTCCTGTCCTGTCCTGTCCTGTCCTGTCCTGTCCTGTCCTGTCCTGTCCTGTCCTGTCCTGTCCTGTCCTGTCCTGTCCTGTCCTGTCCTGTCCTGTCCTGTCCTGTCCTGTCCTGTCCTGTCCTGTCCTGTCCTGTCCTGTCCTGTCCTGTCCTGTCCTGTCCTGTCCTGTCCTGTCCTGTCCTGTCCTGTCCTGTCCTGTCCTGTCCTGTCCTGTCCTGTCCTGTCCTGTCCTGTCCTGTCCTGTCCTGTCCTGTCCTGTCCTGTCCTGTCCTGTCCTGTCCTGTCCTGTCCTGTCCTGTCCTGTCCTGTCCTGTCCTGTCCTGTCCTGTCCTGTCCTGTCCTGTCCTGTCCTGTCCTGTCCTGTCCTGTCCTGTCCTGTCCTGTCCTGTCCTGTCCTGTCCTGTCCTGTCCTGTCCTGTCCTGTCCTGTCCTGTCCTGTCCTGTCCTGTCCTGTCCTGTCCTGTCCTGTCCTGTCCTGTCCTGTCCTGTCCTGTCCTGTCCTGTCCTGTCCTGTCCTGTCCTGTCCTGTCCTGTCCTGTCCTGTCCTGTCCTGTCCTGTCCTGTCCTGTCCTGTCCTGTTTCCTGTTTCGTCTAATTTCGTATAATACTACCAAATTTCATATTATTTACCTTTCACATTTTTTGAGAAATGGTCTAATAAAGTTCCACTCGTGATTGAATTTATCTCATAATTCTGTCTTTTATTTCTGAACTGAATTGTATGAAAGCAAGTAGATTGACGTACAAATTGAGGTTTTTTTTATTTACAAGCTTTATGAGTGGGATAGAACCAATTGTTAAAATTGTTATATCCGTCAACCGATTGCACCCTTACGCGCAACCCTCGGAAGTCTTCGAGAGACTTATATGAGCTAGGGAAGACGCAGCCCTCACCTTTTAACGTGTGATGCCATGCACGAGACCGATGACCATGCGAGGCTTTGAACCCTCGACCCTTCGCTCCAAAGGCGAACGTTCTACCAGTACAACCACAACCCCAACAAAATATCAAATTTTAATTTTTCGACGATCTCATACAATACAATTAATATTTCCATTTTCAAGAAGTTAATTATTGTTTTTCTGTATATATCATCAAAGGAAAACCCATTTATATTGCAAATGTAGAGCACACGGAAGAAATATTGAAAGTCCATTTTTTGCCAAATTCATTTGTATAAATCAGGATGGATTCATCGAGGGGCTATATATGAAAATATAAAGAGAAAAGTTATTGGTTATAACCCTCAAATTGTTGTGCAACCGTAGACACGTGTTTTGAGCAAATGTGTAGTTGGCTTCCTGTTGTTGACTTCCTATGTTTATATTCTTACATCCAAGTGTTGTACATCTTCACACTTGATTTTACCGCACTGATAAGAGCTTAAGCTCGAAACACGTGTCTACTGTTGCACAACAATTTGAGGGTTATACCCAATAACTTTTTCTCTTTATATTTTCATATATAGCCCCTCGATGAATCCATCCTGATTTGTATTTTCCTGGGTAGGATTGTCACGCTGGTAGCTATAGCTGCCTCCGTGGCGACGTTAGTTGTTGCCTTGTAAGCACAAGGTCTTCTAACCGAAACCACAAATGTGTGGTTGGCTTCCTGTTGTTGACTTCCTTTGTTTATATTCTTACATACAAGTGTTGTACATCTTCACACTTGATTTTACCGCACTGATAAGAGCTTAAGCTCGAAACACGTGTCTACTGTTGCACAACAATTTGAGGGTTATACCCAATAACTTTTTCTCTTTATATTTTCATATATAGCCCCTCGATGAATCCATCCTGATTTGTATTTTCCTGGGTAGGATTGTCACGCTGGTAGCTATAGCTGCCTCCGTGGCGACGTTAGTTGTTGCCTTGTAAGCACAAGGTCTTCTAACCGAAACCACAAATGTGTGGTTGGCTTCCTGTTGTTGACTTCCTTTGTTTATATTCTTACATACAAGTGTTGTACATCTTCACACTTGATTTTACCGCACTGATAAGAGCTTAAGCTCGAAACACGTGTCTACTGTTGCACAACAATTTGAGGGTTATACCCAATAACTTTTTCTCTTTATATTTTCATATATAGCCCCTCGATGAATCCATCCTGATTTGTATTTTCCTGGGTAGTATTGTCACGCTGGTAGCTATAGCTGCCTCCGTGGCGACGTTAGTTGTTGCCTTGTAAGCACAAGGTCTTCTAACCGAAACCACAAATGTGTGGTTGGCTTCCTGTTGTTGACTTCCTTTGTTTATATTCTTACATACAAGTGTTGTACATCTTCACACGTGATTTTACCGTACTGATAAGAGCTTAAGCTCGAAACACGTGTCTACTGTTGCACAACAATTTGAGGGTTATACCCAATAACTTTTTCTCTTTATATTTTCATATATAGCCCCTCGATGAATCCATCCTGATTTGTATTTTCCTGGGTAGTATTGTCACGCTGGTAGCTATAGCTGCCTCCGTGGCGACGTTAGTTGTTGCCTTGTAAGCACAAGGTCTTCTAACCGAAACCACAAATGTGTGGTTGGCTTCCTGTTGTTGACTTCCTTTGTTTATATTCTTACATACAAGTGTTGTACATCTTCACACTTGATTTTACCGCACTGATAAGAGCTTAAGCTCAAAACACGTGTCTACTGTTGCACAACAATTTGAGGGTTATACCCAATAACTTTTTCTCTTTATATTTTCATATATAGCCCCTCGATGAATCCATCCTGATTTGTATTTTCCTGGGTAGTATTGTCACGCTGGTAGCTATAGCTGCCTCCGTGGCGACGTTAGTTGTTGCCTTGTAAGCACAAGGTCTTCTAACCGAAACCACAAATGTGTGGTTGGCTTCCTGTTGTTGACTTCCTTTGTTTATATTCTTACATACAAGTGTTGTACATCTTCACACTTGATTTTACCGCACTGATAAGAGCTTAAGCTCAAAACACGTGTCTACTGTTGCACAACAATTTGAGGGTTATACCCAATAACTTTTTCTCTTTATATTTTCATATATAGCCCCTCGATGAATCCATCCTGATTTGTATTTTCCTGGGTAGTATTGTCACGCTGGTAGCTATAGCTGCCTCCGTGGCGACGTTAGTTGTTGCCTTGTAAGCACAAGGTCTTCTAACCGAAACCACAAATGTGTGGTTGGCTTCCTGTTGTTGACTTCCTTTGTTTATATTCTTACATACAAGTGTTGTACATCTTCACACGTGATTTTACCGTACTGATAAGAGCTTAAGCTCGAAACACGTGTCTACTGTTGCACAACAATTTGAGGGTTATACCCAATAACTTTTTCTCTTTATATTTTCATATATAGCCCCTCGATGAATCCATCCTGATTTGTATTTTCCTGGGTAGTATTGTCACGCTGGTAGCTATAGCTGCCTCCGTGGCGACGTTAGTTGTTGCCTTGTAAGCACAAGGTCTTCTAACCGAAACCACAAATGTGTGGTTGGCTTCCTGTTGTTGACTTCCTTTGTTTATATTCTTACATACAAGTGTTGTACATCTTCACACGTGATTTTACCGTACTGATAAGAGCTTAAGCTCGAAACACGTGTCTACTGTTGCACAACAATTTGAGGGTTATACCCAATAACTTTTTCTCTTTATATTTTCATATATAGCCCCTCGATGAATCCATCCTGATTTGTATTTTCCTGGGTAGTATTGTCACGCTGGTAGCTATAGCTGCGTCTGTGGCGACGTTAGTTGTTGCCTTGTAAGCACAAGGTCTTCTAACCGAAACCACAAATGTGTGGTTGGCTTCCTGTTGTTGACTTCCTTTGTTTATATTCTTACATACAAGTGTTGTACATCTTCACACGTGATTTTACCGTACTGATAAGAGCTTAAGCTCGAAACACGTGTCTACTGTTGCACAACAATTTGAGGGTTATACCCAATAACTTTTTCTCTTTATATTTTCATATATAGCCCCTCGATGAATCCATCCTGATTTGTATTTTCCTGGGTAGTATTGTCACGCTGGTAGCTATAGCTGCCTCCGTGGCGACGTTAGTTGTTGCCTTGTAAGCACAAGGTCTTCTAACCGAAACCACAAATGTGTGGTTGGCTTCCTGTTGTTGACTTCCTTTGTTTATATTCTTACATACAAGTGTTGTACATCTTCACACGTGATTTTACCGTACTGATAAGAGCTTAAGCTCGAAACACGTGTCTACTGTTGCACAACAATTTGAGGGTTATACCCAATAACTTTTTCTCTTTATATTTTCATATATAGCCCCTCGATGAATCCATCCTGATTTGTATTTTCCTGGGTAGTATTGTCACGCTGGTAGCTATAGCTGCGTCTGTGGCGACGTTAGTTGTTGCCTTGTAAGCACAAGGTCTTCTAACCGAAACCACAAATGTGTGGTTGGCTTCCTGTTGTTGACTTCCTTTGTTTATATTCTTACATACAAGTGTTGTACATCTTCACACGTGATTTTACCGTACTGATAAGAGCTTAAGCTCGAAACACGTTTCTACTGTTGCACAACAATTTGAGGGTTATACCCAATAACTTTTTCTCTTTATATTTTCATATATAGCCCCTCGATGAATCCATCCTGATTTGTATTTTCCTGGGTAGTATTGTCACGCTGGTAGCTATAGCTGCCTCCGTGGCGACGTTAGTTGTTGCCTTGTAAGCACAAAGTCTTCTAACCGAAACCACAAATGTGTGGTTGGCTTCCTGTTGTTGACTTCCTTTGTTTATATTCTTACCCAAGTGATGTACATCTTCACACTTGATTTTACCGTACTGATGAGAGCTTAAGCTCTAAACACGTGTCTACGGTTGCACAACAATTTGAGGGTTATACCTAATAACTTTTCTCTTTTTATTTGTATATATAGAGAAACGCATAACGACCGGCTTGTTATGAGGAACTTATTTCTATCGGGGATACGGCCATTAATGAAAAAAGAAGTTAATCTTTTTTGCTACCCGAGCTTTCCCGAACGATTATTCGCTTTCTTCCCCTTTAAAAAACTGCATTATTTGGTACCTAAATAAACGGGAATATCCATAACAGTTACATAGAAAACATGAATTTGAAATTACACATACTTGGGAAAAACAACGAAAGTCCATACGTAAAATACACTCACCTGAAGATTTATTGTTTTTGGACATTCATCGTTTTCCCGTATACTCTTCAAATACTATTACCGACAACTTATACCATTCAGAAACAGAAAGCCAAAAATACTTAGACCGCCTCTGGCGACACTTTTACATGTCCCGCTCAATAATAAGATCTATTGCGCAAACTCATATGTTGGTGAATCTGCTGTAGCGAAACCAAGGAGACTAAAATTTAACAAGGAGTGTTTGATTCTCATAAGACAATGGGGACACTGGGAGAAAGAGATGAAAGAACATTTGTGACGAAATGTGACGTAGTTATACATGTCATGGCCGCCGTTCTCTATAGACAGTGACGGATTAGCTCTTGGTATATGAGGGTTACTGCTGACAGTTTTGTTGCTTGGTTCGAGTTCGACTCTGTACTCATATCCAAGTACGTCACAATGACGCGTTGATGCTACAAGTTTCTGATTGGCTAGAGCTTATTAAACCCACCTTGTTAAATTTTAGTCTCCTTGTAGCGAAACCACGTTATTCTGAACTATTTGGCGTTCCAAAGTTTATTATTGTTTTATTATTATGTTTTACTAATTTATTTTTAATTTCTGCAGATCAATTCATTCACATTGAAAACTATTCATCGGTGATACTTTTGTTTGTTCAGGTAATCGACAAACTGACCAAATCATTTTCGAATGGACTGATCCATGGTCATGGATATTTCGATCAAAAGGCTTTCTCCATCAAGCAGCTATCGATCGAAGTTTCAGATCTCCACGTGGGCGAAGACGGCCAACTCACACTCACGTGTATGTCAACAATTCCTGGGTACGTCAACAATATGGAGAACTATGCAGATCTCAGGATCACCACAGTGAAAAGTAAGAAAGATATTTTCGAGTATTTTCTAGTCTTTTTTCTTTTATTTGATGGATTACATTTCAGTTGCGAATAGGAGATAGTAAGACGTTCAGAAAATATATTTTAGTGTTACAGAAAATCCCACTATTTTCGACTTATTTGGACTTTTATGAATCAAAGAAAATGTACCTTTTTTATTTTTTTGCGCGACACTGCCACAAAAAAAAATATTCACAGCATTTTCACAGCGATTTTTTATATTCTTGATCAAGTGTACTATCAGACTTGTACGAAAATTTCAAAGTAATTACTGTAGCACTATGAGAGTATGAGAAAAAAATATTCAATATCGAATTCGTGTTTTGCTAGAGTTTTTTGCCAAGCATCGAGCTTCCGTGGATTGAAAGATGTAGAACCATCCGTTTTTCAATCGCACAAGGACGAGGAAAACTCAGGTGAAAGTCAGAAAAAGACACTATTTTTTTTCGTATTGACGCAATGTTAACAAAATTTGAAAGTTAGCTTATTTGTGTTGGAATTATAATTTCGTAAAGATAGTGCCATTCCTATTTGCACCGGACTCTAATTTTTTGTGGAAAAAAAAGTGGCATGCGTTACACCATTTTGAAGTCTACATTCAATAGGGCATTTTTGGAAAAGTTGGCCACTCAAGTCGCCCTACATTTTTCAATTCACAGAAGCTCAAACTTTCGCAAAAAAACAAGAATTCGAACTGAAATATTTATTAACTTTGTAATTTCCATATTAGTCTTACAGTACACTTGATCAAGAATATTTTATTAAAAATAATGAAAATATTTCTTTTTTTTTGTAGCTGCGTGCAAAAAAATTGAAAAAAGTATAATTTTTTTTTCTATAACACCAAACTATATTTCCTGAACGGTCTTACCGTCCCCTATGGGTCTAGGACATTGGGCGCGGCCAATTGGGCGCGAGTCAACTGGGCGCGGCCAACTGGGCGCAGGGACAACTGGGCGCAAGGACAACTGGGAGCAGTGACAACTGGGCGAAGGGACGACTGGGCTCCAAAAAAATGAAACACAAAATTAATAATAATTCTTTTATTACCCTCATCTACTAATCATAGGATAGGATGACTCAACCAAAGTACCCCTGCGGAGTTCATAAAAGTCGAGTATTCCTATAAGACACAGAAGAACAACAATAAGGAATTATACCTGTTCCTAATTCTTAATTTCATGACCTCATCATTAAGGGTCGAGTATTCCTATAAATAAAACACAGTCAGAAGAAAAACAATAAGGAATCATACCTGTTCCTAACTCTTAAGTTCAGGACCTCATTATTAAGGGTCGAGTGTATAAATAGGAAAATTTGCAAATAATTTAATTTAATTTAATGAAATATCTACTAATCATAATTATTATCATAAATTCCTTTTGAGTATAGTATTTTATTAGTCTGATCTAACCTGACCGAACTAACCTAGCTCGCAAGTTGGGACCTTGGAAGTTGAATAAAAATTCATTTTAAGTGTAGTATTTTATTAGTCTGATCTAACCTGACCGAACTAACCTAGCTCGCAAGTTGGGAGCTTGGAACTTGAATTATTATTAAAAATTATTATTAATTTTGTGTTTTTGGCGCCAAGTCGTCCCTGCGCCCGGTAGTCCTTGCGCCCAGTTGTCCCTGCGCCCCGTTGTCCTTGCGCCCAGTTATCCCTGCGCCCAGTTGGCCGCGCCCAGTTGACTCGCGCCCAGGTGGCCGCTCCCAAATGTCCTAATACTGTCCCCTATTTGCAGTTGAAATGTTATGGTAGATTGGGCCATGGATGAATGCGGTATTGACTCATGAACTGAAAGGAATCATTTGTTCGTTGGCTGATGATCTTTTCGGCAATAATTATACACCAATCGATAGAGTGTGAAATGAGTGATTACTGTGCCATTACATGAAAGACCGAAACTAAAGTATACCCTGTATACGACTCCATTTTTCATTGTGAATACAGCAACGTATCACACATTATGATTTCAGAACCATTTCTCGCGCAAAATTAAATTTAGTGATTTCTTAACATGTTTTTCTTCAATTTTAAATAGTAGGCGCTGGAAAAAATGTCATATTTTGATACATGAAGTAAATTAATTAGTCTTATTTATACAAGTATAAATTTTAACTTACCACTTGCCGGAATTTTTGCGTTGTTGAATACAAAGATAAGTCGCAATATCAAAAGTTCAGTTTATAAATGTAATTGTAATGTAATAACAAGGAGCTAATATGTATTACAGGAAAATAAACAGAAACTTATAAAAAGTGTTCGAATAACACGCCGTTATTTTCTAAGCACAAGTACGCTCTTCTCACAGACGAATCTACAACTTGAGTTAACATATTAGAAAAAATATTGTTAAAGGATGCAGTAACCGATCTTAGCATATCTTCTTCATTTTGAAAATTATGATTAGAGTACACTTGATTCTTGATATATCCCCAAAGGAAAAAGTCTAGTGGGGTTAGGTCGGGGGACCTTGCAGGCCAGGATGTAGCACTATGAGAACCAATCCACTGTCTTGGGAAGCGACGGTTCAAATAATCACGAACAATTCTAGAGTTATGTGCTGGAGCACCATCTTGTTGAAACCAGCAGCTGTGAGTAACCGCTAATGGCAAATTATCTAGAGCGTCTTCCGTATCATTTACTAACAAATTTATGTACCGCTCTGCTGTTAAATTGTTTTGGTAGATGAAAGGCCCAATTACATTCGTACCGAGAATTCCAACCCACATGTAAAAACCGAAACGATGTTGATGCCTGGACACTTTGTGTACACGTGGATTTTGTTGTGACCTATAATGAACATTCCGCCTATTAAAAATACCATTGTTGGTGATCATACTTTCATCTGACCAAATTATTTTGAAAGGGAAATTTTCATCGTCTTGGCATTTTCTAGTGTATCATTCACAAAAGGTTCTTCGCCTTGCATCGTCACCTGGTCTGAGTCCATGACAAATCCTAAATTTATATGGATTATATTAATTTTTTCTTGAAATGAAGTGAGCGGTGGATTTGGCTACTACGGTATTATCTTCAATGGTGCAAGTGGATACCTCAGGATTTTCGACAACGGCCTGTAACACATCACGCTGACTTTCTTCATTAGATAGCTTTTGCCGGGAAACCACAGGTTTTTTAAATGATCCATATTCTATTAAATTAAAAACTAACCGTCTATAGATTGATTTACCAGGTTGTCGCCTCTCAGGATACTTATTAGAGTACGCACGTTCAGCATCAACACAATTTCTTTGGCACAAAATGTATCATGACAACATATCAAATTTTTCAGTATTCGAAAAACTGCTGTTTTCCATTTTTAACACAAATTAGGTAGGTAACGAGATGTAAAAGTAGGAACGGTAATATGTCAAAAATTCTACCAAACTACAGTATTATTATGACAACAGAATATTATGTCATTTTTTCCAGCGCCTACTATCTAAAATTGAAGAAAAACAGGTTAAATAATCACTAAATTTCATTTTGCGCGAGAAATGGTTCTGAAATCGTATTGAGTGATACCTTGCTGTATTCACAATGAAAAATGGAGTCGTATACAGGGTATACTTTAGTTTCGGCCCATATAAAAATAAAAAGTTGATGATGTTTTCTAAAAGACGAAACGTCGCAGAAAAATTCTGCTTATGTTATCAGGTAGTCCTTAAAAAGTGGCCATGACAAAGTTCTATCTGTTTTACATTTCCTTTGAAAATAAACCTAGGAGAAAATGAAAACGAAATTATCAAATTTCTGTTTTTTTCGGATATCTCCGTAACTACTAGGAATATTAGAACTTTCTAAATGACATATTGTTGTGCACATAAATCCGCTACTTTTCTCTGATTAAATCGACCCCGTATCTCTTACCGTTTCCGATATCCCCATGCTGTTCATTCTTATCTTGGAAACACTTGCAGCATACGGGAAAACATTTTATTATCACAGTTATAAAAACTGTTTTATGAGAGAACATTTCTGTATATTGGAAAACCAGATAATCGATTTTGACATCTTCACGTGACCACCACTATGTCGTCAATTTGGAAAAAATCGTTACGAATGGGAAAAAGTGGGGTTATTTGTAAAGGTACCAAAACAAGTTATTCGAAAAAGTTGTTTATAATTGAATTGTGAGCCAACATTTGAAATATCAATCTGAAAGAATTTAAAATTACTTTTTACTTACTCACCAACGCTGCATTTGTTGGTCTTGAATAACTTTTAGGGAACGTTATAAACCTATGTAATCAATGACATGAATAATTTAGGTTTGTTACTAAATGGTAGTGCCAAATTTCAAAAACTACTTTTTCTCTAACCTGTGGTAGAAGTCTAGAAGTGAAGTGGTATGATATTATGAAGTACAAAAACTAAAAGGTCACAATTTTATTTTTTATTTATATTTTTGATCTCGCGTAAAAATGATTATGTTCAAATGAAAATTTGTAGAAATATGTCCGTTTTCGTGTCGACTATTAATTCTTGAGTTATTTATATTTTTCCAAAAAAAACTACTTTTTAAGAGCGCCTGTTTTGTGCACACATGATTCAATACTTTTACGAGAAAGGCCAATCGTACTTCTAGAAAAATGTTTTTCAAAACTCACAAATTTTCCGGTTTTTCCAGTTTTTCTCCGGTACTAATAATCCGACAGGGTTGTAAAACATCTCATTTTGTTCTTATTTCAATTATGTACCATTCTTCACATTGGAGCATCCAGATTGCTTTATTAGTTAACATTTTATCGGAAAAACATTTTTTTTTAATATTCGTCTTAGAAAACATTTTTTTTAAAGATTTTTTCCTGGAAGCAATATTACTTTAAAGAAATGGCAACTTACCAACTTTGACACCCTGTATCTCGAACACTAGCCATAGGATTGAGTTAGGGCCATGGACACTTTTGAACAGTTTGACTTGAACTACATCATATCAAAAATTCATCAAATTTCACCAGGACCCATTTTCCTTTATTTCTTTGATTAAAACGAAAGCCCATTATCGTTTCCAAAAGTATATCTTCTTTTGATTGAATCAGCAGCAATTCCATAGCAATACCAAATTATCTCTCTTTCAATTTCCATTTTCATGGTATCATCCCAAGTAATCCAAATTATCTAAACTCCATCAAGAATCTGGAAAATTCCTATAATGTGGGAGAATGTGAGGCTCAAAGTTTCAAACTCTTAATAAGATAAAGCTGAAGTACTTAAGGAATGGAGTGTTATTCTAAGTTACGGCTTCAATCTCTGAAAATCCTTTTGAATTCAACTTTTGATACGGAACATGGATTTGTGCCTTGCGATCCTCGAACAGAAGAAGTAAATGTAGTCGAACTCAATGGAAAATGGTATAATTTTATTAACTATGCAATGATAAATAAAGAGGAAATAAAATCTTCCAATTTACACAAAAAATATATACTTGTAACGTGCTTACAATTGTAAATGAAATTTCCTAATTAGGAAATTTCATACCTGCAATTGTCATTAGTGAAATTTCATGCATGTTATTTTAATATTTAAGAAGGTGATTTTGACGTTTCTTTAGTTGATAACTCGCTCAGATGATGACGCCGTGTGTCGAAACAATTGTAAGCACGTTACAAGTATATATTTTTTGTGTAAATTGAAAGATTTTATTTCCTCTTTATTTATCATTCATGATGAATTTACACATATTAAATGCCACCACGATAGAACAACTATGCAAATGTTATATTAGTTGAAGAGTTTCAAAACTGAGAAATATTTTTTTCAGTAACGTTGAGAAACAACTTAATCCACATCACACAGAACATCACACAAGATTACCGAAAATCAATGATTTTTGGATTTTATCGGAATTTAATTAGTTTTATATACATATACATCTACACAAATTTAACTGTTTTTTTCTTTTTTCAAAATCTGAATACTTTTAATCAGAAGTTATTTGGTTTTCATCTGAAATATTTGTGTTTCAAACTTTTTCTCAATATCAACTTTATCTGTATAATGTTTTCGATAATTTCAATACTCTATCGAAAGAAAGAAATGTTCTACTATGTTTATGAACAAAAAAAAAATATAGAAGAAAGTGCGTTGTATTTGGAGTGAGGAAGTTGACATGTAAGTTAGTAAGTGAATTTATTTTTCAAAAGTCACGTGTGGATACGTTTCAGTTGCGAAGGTTTTGTATAATTTTGGTCCTAACTATGAAATGAATTTGTGGTTTTGGGTAAGTCTACATCGTGGTACATTTATATTCAGTTCATGGCAAATCTGAGTGTTATAAGGATTCTGACTAGTTGCACTTGTGAGCATAATTTAGAGTGGAATATGTACAGTTTTCTTACACCTAACAAACCACTTTCATTGTAGGTCGACTCTGTGGAATGACGTCTGTTTTTCCCCAACCTAATTTTCAGCAGAGTATTTTGAATTATTACTTCTAGGTTCTTTGAGAAGGCTTGAATGTTCCTCCGCACACTACGATACAATAACGCATTATAGACTCAGCCAAAGCATAATAAACCGCTATAACCTCCTATTCAATATGTTTCTGAGATGGTGGATTTGTAGATTATTTTACTAAAACTGACAATAGTGCAATCAATATGATTGTTCCATCGTAGGCATTGATCCACAATCATGCCCAAGTATCTTATTCTTGTTGTTTTATTCATGGAAGAGCAGCCATAATGGAGAACATTCTCACACGATAATTTATATATTTTCATAACATTTACATTCGGTTGGTATCTAATTCGTTGGGGAAAATGCTATATACTTAGTTTTTTTTAACGTTAACTCAGCTTGATTATTGTTCCTCTGTCTGGTGACCACATTATGTATCCCATATATCCAAGATTGATCGTGTTCAAAAAAGTTCAAAAACTTTGATCGTAGTGAGATATACTCTTGAAAAACGTTGAGACAACCCTGAGAAAGTATTGTTAGATGATGCAGCGATATTGATCGCGAAAAACAAAAATCGATCAACGGAGCATCGTGGTTATATTTACCACGACTACATAATATCGAATAACCACCCGCTGAATATTTTATACTATAATTCATTCGTGAATCTGGAATAGAAACCCCCACCTATTCAAATATTAGATTTGATCAGATAATTTTTACTAAAGTTCGCGGTATATGTTTCTTCCATCTGTAATATCAACTGTACAGTATTTTATACCACGGCTAGCTAGTAGACTGATTATCGAACAGTTTACCACACTCTCGCCCATGATATTATAACCCAGCTCAGTATACAATACCATATCAAAATGTACCATTTGCTATTTTCCATAAGAGTTTTAGTTTTATTTCAAACCACGAGAATGGCAAAATTTATGTTTTTCCTCTCAAAATTCGTGATTATTATTGCGTGGTTTCAAACAATACTAAAACTTATATGAAAAATAGCAAACGGTACATTTTTATTCTATACTGAAATATCATGGGGTTGAACAAACTAAAAAAATTTCAACAGCTAGTATTTATCATTTATTCAACAACAATCAGAATATACAGAACAAAAGTTTTTGCTAAAAATGTACTTGTCTTATATAGGCGAATAATTATAATATAAATGAAATCACAATTTAAAAAAACAGTTTATCCACAACATAATAATTAATAATAATTTGTCAGCCGGTTCGAACATCGTCTTCCTCATCAACAAAATATTGATTATGCCCAATCAATATTGGTATCGGTTGCATAGCTAATTTCAACGTTTCATATTTGTTTCATTTATAGAGCAAATTGGGCTGTATATCTGGAACAGTCTGAAAATAAAAATCCAACATATAGGAATTGAATCGAATATATCTGGATGAGAATATGGTCCAAAGATTAGGAAAAAACTTAGACGAGTCTTCTTGAAAAAACCGTTAATTTCAAAAAAAATTTCACATGCATAATAATTATGGATATTTTCAATCATTCTAAGTTTATCCTAAATTATAAGAACTTCACTCATATTTATCTTCCAAGTTTTTGTCCATAAACGTATGACGGTTAGAAAATAAATAAATGATCATATCTGAAAGTAACACTTCACGTTCTGTTTCAGATCAGGTACAGTCTGGAAGGAGAGTTTTCATTGAAATTTTCTATTACTATTGAAAATCAAATTATTTGATATTAAAATGTATACTTACCCATCTGATCTTATTTGACGAATTTTTTCATTAGTCCATAATTATGAGTTCTTCAGATTTTTTCTCTCATTACAGTTATGAGTATAACGTTTCTCTTGTTTAATTTTTCATATCGTTGACTTTTTATGATGGAATGAAACAATTCTTTTCATTAAAGAAATGTTTTCACGACTCCATTTGTCTTCAGTTTGAATTCGTCTCTCGTTTTCCTGAAAAAATCATTGTCTTTTATGGTTCATATCAGCAGCTACATGATTATATCTTTGATATCTGTTCTTATACAGGGGACAGGGGTACAGTTGAGATAGCAAAAAATGAAACTCTGAATTGAAAGGAAAGTCAAAAAGGTATACAAGGCATTTTCATTTAAAATAAAAAATGTCATTCCGATTTCATAAATATGATGAATAAAAAAATACATCAGGTGACTTGATATTGCTTTCATTACTTTCGATGAATATAAAAAATTCTATCATCATCATTAACTGAATGTCATCTTTATCAAATACATAAAGAGTTGAATTGATAAATCTATGATTCTGTGTTCGTTTACTTTATTAAAATTTCTGAATTATTCCTGAATGGTTTTTTTCACTATGAAAATTGTTGTTTGTACTTTGCATTTCTTCCTGTGAATGAATTACATTATTTATCATTTTCTGGTATAGTCGGGCAGAAAGTATGCCTAATCTTCTACCAATTTAATACCTGATAATTATCTCTGATTTTAGTTATTTCTTCACAAAATCAGTACAAAATAGAAAACCACGACAGGAACAGTACAAACAACAATCTTATCATATAGCACGACCCGTGGTAATTTGAGAAAGACGCGGAATGAATACCACTACAGGAGCAGTAAAAACATATAATTGGGCTTGCCCGGGTTTCGCTCAAGTCGAGGATGTGTAGACAATGTTTGTACTCTGAGCTCTGTATCGAATTTCCATATAAGGACATAGCAAACGAAAACTATTCGCTATTTTTTTTTTTTTATTTCAGAAGAGCTTTTGATTCATTTAACCAAACTCACTCTGGGATAAACTAATCAATATGGGAATAACAGCTAAAATTCTTCGGATAATACAAATATTGTATGCTAATGCAACAATTCAAATAAAAGGTTTTGATGGCCTCTCTAGATTATTCGAGTTAACAACTGGTGTATTTCAAGGAGAACCTCTTAGCCCCCTCCTCTTTGCTCTATTTATATCTGATATAGAAACATTCTTCTATGAGAGCCGGGCTGAGGGTGAGAACATTGATGATAGAAATGTCGTATTGGCATTATTATATGCAGATAATCTGGTGATTCTTGCCCACTCAGAAATTGATGTCGTCAAAAAAATTGAAGATTCTAGAGAAATATGCTGCATGTAATGATTTGACCGTCAATTTACAAAAAACTAAAATTATGCAGTTTGCTCGAGGCGGATATCGTAGACCTGATTCTGTTTTCTATTTTAACGGACAACCATTAGATGTAACTAATAAATATGTGTATCTGGGAGTAACTCACCTCTTCATGACTATTCAATGAAATGTTATCAGTTGCTGACGTCAAGGGAAAACAGGCTATTGGTTCAGTACTCCCTATTTTGTATAAAACTAAAATTGACACTTGGTATCCACGAATAAAATATTATTCGAGTCATTAGCACTGAGTGTTATGTTCAACTCTGTTACGGCATGGGGCATTAGATATTTGAAAGTATTAGAAAGAGTACATCTCAGTTTCTTACTTTCATAGAAAATTTGTTTTTATTTATATATTTGTAGTGTTTTCCATTACATAGTGCGATTTTGGTCTAGTGACAATTGTAAATTATCAAGAGCAATGACTGAAAGTGGTTTTCTCAAAGCACATTCGGACAATACCTGAACTGATGAGTAGTAATAATTTATCAAATGATAGTTTTCCTTTTGTTATACAAAACATTTATGCATACAAAACTTACTTCTGATCAATTCACTTCATATTAACTATCGAAATACAATGTACTCTCATTGAAATGATCTTCACAACAATGTGAATGTGATATTGGAGATACTTCGCCTCTTCTCATTACCTTACACCGTCGTTTACGTATTTTCGCATCTCTTGGAACAGAAAAAAATACTTTACTTGGTGTACTTATAGACAATACCTATAAAATGGTTTTCTAGCATTTTCCATTATAATAATAACAATTAAAACTGCAAATCCCTAACCTAATTAATAACTGTCAATAGTGTCAATGGCCATAACTATAGAAAGACTTGTTCACTGAAGACTGCTCTAGTTGATCGAGATCACTTTCACATATGTTTATCTCTTTTTAACACTTGTACTGCAGTTGTCTTACTCTTTTATAAAATATCAACTTCAAGCAAGCAGAGCAATCAGAGTACGTCTCAACGAACGACACTGTAGAAGAACAACACTGATCGCGCCATGTGACGTCATCCACAGCGCGCGAAAATGGAGGCGTTCAAATAGGTCAAATTCTGTCGGTATTTTATTTATTATTTTAAAAATTAATTCCAAGACTTTCAACCGTATTTATATTTTTTACTATGTTGTAACGAAGTAAAAAATTTATTGAACAAATAATAAAAAATTATGCATATTTCCTATTAGGCATATTGTGCAAAGATCGTTTCTGAAAATAATAAATAAAAAAACTCATTGAAAATTTGGAAACACTAAATCAAGCTAACCTAATTTCGTTGTTACTCGATATATTCAGTATATCCGAATTTTAATGTTCACGAAAAACGATAAAAATGGCGTAACGTTGAAAAATGTTGAATGTCAAGGCACAGGGATAACAGGGAATAGCTTGATTTTCCGAAATAATTCACACCAAACCAATCCCCATAATCCCTAGCGACCTCCCAAAATTAACAGCCCGATTTGCCTTCCCTCATAAATAAAACGGAATTTCACTTTGTTTCAGTCGACGTTGAACTGATGGAAGGACCTGTGGGAGAAGCCATCTCCAACATTAACCCAAATTCAACTTCTTGGCGGACTTCGCTGAACGTTTCGCTGTTCTCATTGTCAATTCTAGCGACGTGTTTGATGTGAAAAAGTTCCAACGACGCCGACGCAACGGAATAGAATATCTGGAAGAAATCATTCACGATGGTTAGACGACCTTTTCTATTTTCTAAATCTTTTTATGTAGACAAGGAGCTGCTGTAATTATATTTAAATCTATAGGTGAATGCCAACACAGGGCTGTGCCGTTTTCAGAAGGAGTAACGAGTTATTGCTATAAATCGACATTCAACAATAATAACATATTCAGATCTTCAGTGTCACAATTTTTACTCGGTGAAGGCCGTCGTTTTTTGGAATTTCTTCCTAAAGTTTCGCTAGCGCGAGTGGCTAGCTTCTTCAGAGGCTTATACATCATGAATAATCTCAGGTGACTGAAGATTCCGTCTGCGAAGATTGTATTCATGCTGATTTAGGTAGTCTTGTTCGTTCATCACCGTATCTGGATTTTTTATATTCTCACCTACCCTTTTAATTGACCCCTTTCTACCCGGCGGATTAATGTCGTTGATATCCTTTGTTATTTCAGGATTGCTTATTCTCATATCTGGGTTAAGCATATTTTCGATAACATCAATTAACATCTTTTTGCCTGCTGTCCCAATGTCGTAGTATTCTTTTGTTACTATTGAATTTTTAAAAATGAGATTCCATATTCGGTTGAGGTTAACAGCTTCTTCTTTTCTGTTGAAATTCTCCGTGTGTTTGTGGATCTCTATTGCCTCCCGTACAAGTCGGCTATGGTATCCGTAGTTGGGGGCAAGAAGTTTTACGTCATCTAACATAATCTTGTTGTTTCCTTCACGGAGCACGTGGTCTGCCACTGATTACTTGTTCGTTTGGCCTAATCTGCAGTTCCTCTGATGTTCCTTCAGCCTCGTTCCCATCGATCTTTTTGTGGTGCCGCTTTATACCTTTCCGCACGTGCATGGTATGCGATATACCCCCGCTGCAGATAGTGGGTCTCTTTTGTCTTTTGCCGACCTGAAGCTTTGTTGTATTTTCTTGGTGAGTTTGAAGACCGTTTTTATGTTGTGTTGCCCCACCAGTTTTTCTCGGTTTTATGGCACACTATATCCGTTCGATCTCAAGGTTGTTTGGAGATGTTCTAGTTCATCCTGTAAATGCTCAGGTTCACAGAACGTGCTCGGAGAATATGTGAACCGTAGCATCTATAGGATGAACTAGAACATCTCCAAACAACCTTGACATCGAACGGATATAGTGTACCCGAAATCAACAGGGCCATAAAACCGAAGACTTCCACGAGACAAAGTAGAGAGGAGGCTCAGATAGTTGCACGTGCGTATCTTTCATATTATATTCCTAAGGTCACAGACAGAATTGGAAAACTCTTGGGGTAACACAACATTCAAACGGTCTTCTAACCCACCAAGAAAATACATCAAAGCCTTAGGTCGGCAAAAGAGAAAAGAGACCCACTATCTGCAACGGGGGTATATCGCATACTATGCACTTGCGGAAAGGTATACATCGGAGCCACAAAAAGATCGATGGGAACAAGGCTGAAGGAACATCAGAGGAACTGCAGATTAGGCCAAATGGACAAGTTAGCAGTGGCAGAACACGCGCTCAGTGAAGGACACCACAAGATTTTGTTTGATGGCGTAAAACTTCTTGCCACCAACCAGGGATACCATAGCCGACTTGTACGGGAGGCAATAGAGATCCACAACCACATGGAGAATTTCAACAGAAAAGAAGAAGCTGTTAATCTCAACCGAATATGGAATCTCATTCTTAGAAATTCCAGAGTAACAAAAGAAAACTACGACATTGAGTCAGCAGGCAAAAAAGTGTCAATGTAATCGAAAATATGCTTAACCCAGATACGAGAATAAGCAATTCTGAAATAACAAAGGATATCAACGACAAAAATCCGACAGGTAGAAAAGGGTCAATTAGGGTTAGTGAGAATATATCAAATTCAGATACGGTAATTAACACACAAGACTACCTAAATCAGAATCAATACAATCTTCGCAGACGGAATCTCCAAGTCATCTGAGATTATTCATGATGTATAGGCCTCTGAAGAAGCTAGCCACTCGCGCTAGCGAAACGTTAGGAGGAAATTCCAAAACACGACGGCCTTCAAATCCGACTGAAAATTGTGACATTGAAAACTTCGGCCGCGAAAGCATTAACCATTTTGTCATATTCTCTAAGGACCAAAATGTTCGTTTTCAAAACAAAAATAATGGAAAATGTTGCCAACAGTTGAAATAGCACTTACCGCCCTTTTCCTCGGTGTAACTGCTTCTGCTGTCGGCATCAAGCGCTTGCGTAATGGACTGTAGGTCACGTAACACAGAGAGTCTATACATGTATATATAGAGAGAGAGAACCAATAACAAAATTATTGCACTTCCGTTACACTTTCATCTGACTTGGGAGAGGACGATTTCAAGGGTGCCCCTTCCTTTTCTATCCTACTGCACGTTCCCTTTCGTGTGCGGACATGCGCAGGAAGTCATAGTGCGTATTTCAACTTTATATAAATATTACCGAGAGTAAACAGAATAAACTGAATTTCCTCAATAATCCCAATGAAATGAATAATAATAAAGGAAGTAAAATAAATAGGTAAATTGTGAGCTGATACTGAACAACTCTTATAATATCATCAGTCTTTCCATAAAAGTTTACATTCAGCGGCTTACACGTCTTCAAGGTATAGATGCAAATGGTTTTAAGGAATATTTGATTTTCGCTGAAAATGGTGCTCCGTGAGGCCGTTACAGTACGGGCGCACCGCTGCAAATGACAGTATATCACAGAAAATATTTTTTTTTATAGCGATAAATTTTGATTTAAAATTTTGAATAAGTCATGGTTTCATGTGACCACTTGAAGTAATAAATCCCAATTGAAAAAAAATGTGTAAGTCTATTATTCAAAAAGTTATACTATTGTAAATTACCATATTTTTTCAGTCATCGTTTTCTCAAATAACGATATGAAAGTTTGAATAATTGACCTATATATAAATTGCTGACTTCCTGGAGCTTTTCTAATATACCTACTCAACAACATGATACGATAAAAGTAAATTAAATAAAAATTAAATATACAAAAAATTTTGTCAAAATTTTTCGAGACACTCGAGACGTGTTTTTTTGGTATCAAATAAGCATGATTTCTTTAAAATTCAGAACAAGACTAGTTATCGAGATAGCTAAGTTTATCGAAAAATATACCCTTACTAAACCGGGGGATAGTGACAGATTTTGGGACACGATTTTACTCAGTATGCCTTTTGGTGGACAGTATTGTCCGTATATCCTCATGATAATAATGCATGAATCAAAGAGTCGTCGTAGGTTCTTCATTTTGAAAAATAATAATAATGTTTTCGAAAATTTATTTGTTTCTGTACGATTCCAATCAGGCTGCCATGTGTTTTGTAATGAAATAATATACGAGAAATAATCAAAAAACCATTGTCATACCGTTAGGATGGGCGAAATTCCTCTTTTCAAATATAATTTCACGTGCCCATACCAGCCATTCGGACCCACCCTAACGGCCTGCCAATGTTTTTTCGAGTATTTTTGTTTCATTATCTCATCACGAAACACATGGCAGCCTGTTTAAAATCGAACCCGAATAATAATAATACTAATAATTATTATCATTATTATTTAATATGAAGAACCTACGACAACTTTTCGATTCATGCCTTATTATTATGAGGATATACGGACAATACTATACTCCAAAAAGCATACTGACTAAAATCGTGTCCCAAAATCTGTCACTATCCCCCGGTCTATATCTTTCACAAACAATTATTCTGGTGTTTTTTGTATTTCGAAGGTCTTCAAGTAGTCATTTTAAATGTTGAAATTTCTTTTTCCAAATGGTCTAAGTAACTTGGTGGTTTATTGATCGTTAAACCGCTTACAATTGAGGAAAACCGACAAGTCTCTCTGAATCATGACAACTGAGCATGATATTTTCTGTTTTGTTGGTTTCTTGGGACGAATCTGTCTAATCTGTATATTTGGTATCTTTAGGTTACGTAATTGATAAGTCACCACACAGTATTGGGAAATGCCTTTTGCCACAAATATCTACTAGACAAACGCTTTGCATGTGGTTGGGTTTCAAACAACCAAAGCGAGCATTCTTTTTTAAAACCGTTTCCTTTCTTTCTGATATTGGTGATCTGTGATCTGGTCTTGATACGAACTGGATAAGGTGTGACTCACTATTACAGCATTTACAAATTTGAATTTTTCCGCCATATTCATCTACAGAAAAAATCGTGGGAGCTGTGAATGAATTTAGTTCACCAGCAGTTAGATTATTTCCCCCAAAAAATTACTTACTTCTGATATACCCAATTAGCACACCTATATTGGTAAAATATTGGTACAATATTACTTGAATAATATTGGCGAAATATTCTTGAACTAATATTGGCCTCATAATGTTCGGCGATATTGGTACAATATCGCTGATACAATATTCTAACAATATTGGCACAATATTCAGAAGTTTCATTGTCGAGAAGTAAAATTTGAATATTTTGCGATATTGGTCGAATATTGTTTGAATCTTTTAGAAATAGTTTTGGTGAATATTCTTGAAGCAATAATAGCCTCAAATTATTTATCGATATTAGTACAATATCATTTAGATATATTGGTGGATGTCAATATACCTTGGTAAATTATTGAACGTCTTTAAGATGATGAAGGTGACACCAGAGTTTGCCTTTTGATCGCCATAACCACTGAGTGAGCTGTCTTCAAAACAAGTTATGAGAAGTATTTAATATATTTTCGTAGGTTTTAGAAGATGTTCTATATGTAGAGCCACCTAGCGGATTTTCATCCAGGTTTGATCATGATATAATTTCAATATGTTTCATTGAATATTCGGCCAATATTCAAATTTCATCTCAATCTAGATGTAGGAAACAATATTAAGACAATATTGTTTTAACGATATCGATAAATATTATCAAACTTATCAAACCAATATTGACCCATTATTAATTGGAGATCCAATATAGTTTTTATTCCTAGAATTGATATTAGGGGAATATTGGGATTGCGATATTTATTCTAGATGTTAATAACGATGTGAAGACAATATTGTTTTATCGATTCAACCAATATTGACTCAATATGAGTTATTACAATTTGTCAAATAAAGTGGAGATTATATTCAACCAATATTCTAACAAAGTTGGAAATACAATATAGTTATTTCCTCTATAATCGATATGACTGGAATATTTGGATTGCAATATTTATTCTAGATTTGGAAAACAATATATAACCAATATTGTATTATCGATATTGGTGGAAATTATACAACCAATATTCCACCAATATTATTAATATAATATTGTTTTTTGAATATTCACCCATATTGGACCAATATTGATATTTCATTTACAATATATCTATATTGGCCCAATATGGAACCAAGATTCAGCCGATATGATGTGCTACCTGGGTAGTTCTTCATTTTCCACTTCGGATGCAAGAAAAAGTCCACTTTATCTGCATAGGCAAAAAAGTTCGTTGCTATGCAACCTTACAAGTAATAATTTAAATCAAATTGGTTATTGAAATTGACAATGACATTAGGTAAACACAAAATACAATTCAACAAATGTCATCAGCGGGGAACATAGTAACGATGCATTCGATAAAATAATTAAATTATTTGGAAATTGATCATGAAACGCGCCTAATAAATATAAAAAAGTCGATTTTGCGTTGAATTGGAACAAATTTGAAGATAAAATCAAATGATTCACATGGAAGAATAGCAGATTTGATGCCTTGACTGGTTTCATAGCCTCGGCTATGAAACACCAGCCGAGGCACTAAATCTTGTGCTTCGATGCCTAGAAATACCAATCAATCAACTTTATTTCCCCAAGAAACATTACATGTTTATGGAAGGGATAAGGAAAAATCTTAAAAATAACATGAATAAATAAGTATACAAAGATGTGATCAATAAATATAAAAAATAATAATAATCTGACAATACACTTGCTCAAAATACAAAATACAATGTGGTGAATATAAACACAATAATAAACATCGAAATATAAATAAATTCAACAGTTTTCAACTTATATCCAAACTATTTCAAAGTTCTAGTAGTCAAATTCATTGAGTAAATCACCTCAAAATTTCTTTTTTCAATTTGATTTTGAATTTCTTCAAGGAATTATAAGATTTCATTTCATCGGGTATCGAATTGTAATTTACTATTCCCTAATAAAAAACAGATTTGTTTCCAATTTTTTTTCTAAAATTACTAGCAGCTAACAATTTTGTTTCTCTGGTATTATGAATGTGAATATTATTCACTTTAGTAAAAACTAAATTTGAGGTTTTCACTTTTTTTCTGAGTGGATGAAACAACAAATTTTCAGCTTGTAAAGGGAGTTCAGATCTAGCAAACCATTTGGTTTGTATAAATTAATTGTTGGTTCCATATAATTCAATTTAAAGATACATTTGATTGTTTTATTTTGAAGTTTCCTCAAACAATTTCAAAAGCAATTACTTGCAGTACCCCAAATAGAAACCAGGTATTGGAGATGTGAATAAATCAGAGCGAAATAGATATTTTTAAGAAATTTCAACGGGATGTAGTTTCTTATTTTAAAAAGAATTCCGATCAGTGGTGCTATTTTATTTCTGATTTTATCAATATGCTTATTCCATGATAGTCTTTCATTTATATGCAAGCCCAAAAATTCAATTGTTTGCTGATAATTTATAGTTTTACCATTTACAAATAACAATTTTCTGGTATAAGAATATTTTTTCATTGATAAGGCAGTTTCAACCCCAATTCTTTTTGTGTATCTAGTAGTAAAAGAAATACATTCCCGGACGACAATCATTGAAGTCTGGGAATGTGCTTTTACTACGAGGTACACATACTATTTTTTCTGAAATCGCAATCAGCATTATCAAAAACTAAGGAATTCTACATATTGTTTGCGTGAATTCAATAACTGTCTAAAATGTAAACAAGCCGGCAAACATTTTCTCGGATCATTTTCCGTACGGGAAAGTACTTTTTCTGAAATCGTTCAAGAATGCCCACTTTCCCGGAGCAACTGCAGGCCTCAAAATACGCTAATCCAGTATTTTAGTCCGTTGCTAAGCAACGAACAACTTTCCCGGACCGTTTAATACTTTCCCGTATCGAAAACGATACGGGAAAGTACTTTGCCGGCCTAGGCCGTCAAAATCGGTCTTTGGTTTATAGTTGTCACTTTTACGTTTCAGGAAAGCACGTAATTTCGAATCCTCAATTTATGATAATGCCGATTGCGATTTCAGAAAAAATGCTTGTTGGCCTCGGCTTCGCCTCGGCCTCAATTTACATTGTCGTCCGGGAATGTATTGCTTTTATTAGTAAATACACAATATACTTTTCCCGTACCGTTTAGGTCCGAAAACGGTCCGGGAAAGTTCGTTGCTTAGCAACGGACTAAAATACTAGATTAGCGTATTTTGAGGCCTGAAGTTGCTCCGAGAAAGTGGGCATTCTTGAACGATTTCAGAAATAGTTATTTGTATGCTAAGGCCGCGAAATACCTTTTTAACGTACCGAAAGAACAGTTATCGCCGAGGCCGCTTGCGGCCGAGGCAAGATAATCTTGAGGTCGTTAAAAAGTTTCGCGGCCATGGCATACACACTATTTTTCGTGCAATCGTTAAAATTATTAAAATAGATAGTTGTAAATAAATATATTATTGCTCTAAAATCAACAGCAGTTCAATTTAATTAACAATATCACCGTGTGCTATGGAAATGATATGTTTCAATATATACAAAATATTTTGACAGTACTTGTCAAAACGCAAAATGTCTGATACTGATAGCGATATTTCAGTACCTTCCACTCCTCCTGAACTCAAAAGCGTTGTAAATTCGGCGCTTTCCGTTTTAATACCCGAAAAATCTAAACGGCAGTACGAAAAATGTTACGGCGAGTTTAAAGATTGGTGTGACAAACAGAATGTTGAGACGATGTCTGAAAACATTTTTGAAAGTGACGTTTGGTTTCGCGGCCGTTGCTATGGGTAACGGCCGCGAAATTAAATTTCGCGGACTGTGCTGAGAACGTGAAATACTGACTTCGCGTGCGATTGCACGAAAAAGTATTTTTCTTTCTTGATACTTAGTTCTGATGATATCAGTAGTAACCGAATATATCACTTATGTTGCTTACACATTTTCCAAGAAATATCGTCATCACGAATATTTTCGTGAATTGCAAAAAAAGATGTCGAAATACCTTCACGAGACGATTATATCATAAATTAATTATAACAAGGGAATGATCCAACGCGTACCAACAATGACGGCTGCCAGCATTTCCCGTCTACGTATTCGCGGTTGGGAACAGACAATAATAATCAAATTATGTTTCAATCTGAGATTATTTATTTATAGTTCCTTGACGTATTAGTAGCTTGTTTATAGATATTTGACGTCTACGTAGCGTCACTGAAGAATTTTGAAAATTAATAATGGGAAGAGGTAAACTAAGATGTGGAACGTATTTTGCCAATTAGATACCAGCTAGGCAATGACTGAAAAGTGATTTTGATAATCAAAAACAGTTTCTATAAAATCGCTTCAATAATTCTAGTTTTCAATAATCGCACTAGTGATAACAAACGCCTAGTATTCGCGAAGTATTTCATCATAATTTTTTACTTGATATTCAAAAGTGACCAAGAACAACGGTTATACAGAACGGTTAGGCTGGAGTTAACAAAAGACCTCGTACATTTCCTTTGTAAAATGAGTTTTTCTGAAATCGTTGAAGAATGCCCACTTTCTCGGAGCAACTTCAGGCCTCAAAATACGCTAATCTAGTATTTTAGTCCGTTGCTAAGCAACGAACTTTCCCGGACCGTTTTCGGACCTAAACGGTACGGGAATAGTAATTTACGTAACTAGTCAGGAAATACTGTTTTTTGGACGAGAAGACCAAATTCTAGGACAAGCATTAGCGAGTCCTGGAAGTCTGCGAGTCCAAAAAAACTATTTTCGGACGTGTTGCGTACACTATTTTTTCGGCAACCATGTAGAATAACAAATCAATGAGACGCATTTAGTCTAAGAGACGAAGAGAGGTCGACTTTCACCCATCTGTTAACCGGATGAAACGATTCCAAATTTGAATATTTCGACCATTTCAGTTCTTATTTGTACTATATATTGAAATTCGAACAGAAGATAGGTACCAACAGAAACATTCTAATTCTTATTTATATTAATATTTGTATTAAAATTCGAGCACTTCCCGTCCTAGTCCGGGAAGTAGGTACTTCCCGGACTAGGCCGGGAAGTGCTACTTTCCCAAAGAAAAAGTGTCCGGGGAAGTGAACACTTCGCGGATGGTTGCCGAAAAAACATTTTTTTTTAATCGTGACATCCACAACTATCATCAAAATACTGCCATTTTCCCGGATTGTTTTTTTGCGTGGATTGCGTAATTATCTCAATTAACTTTAACAATTTTTTAGTTACTATTACAAAAACTAAATCAATTAATAATAATCGATCTCAAATATTTTCTTTGCACAGACTCACAGATTTCTGAAAGTATTAAGTCTCAAGTAGCACTCCATATTTTCCGAATCGTGATAATATTGGGTCAATGAAGGTATAATGTAAAGGTAAAAATAATATTGGTCCGAAATTGCTGCTCAAAAATCAATATTATATTAATATTGGTGAAATATTGGCTTAACCTATTCTGAATGTAGATTATCATAATAATGTATAATATTGGCTCAATATTAGTTGAATAATTTTAACCAATTTCAATAAACAGTATTGAATGAATATTGTTTTTAACGAACAGTCGTTACCGACCGATGATGAACCCTTTACTCCCATAAACACCTAACTATGTAGGCTTATTATGGCAAGAACCTGTCAGAAAACAACTACTCCCCTGGCTAAGACCACGACGGGTATTGAATTAAATCTAACAGCTACTTGTGCAACGTTCCTCAAAGCATCAGAGGACGCAATTGCAAGTGCCCTCTATGACCAACCAGCAGAATTAGGTTTTGATTTGGACGGGGTGACCACCTGCAGACTAGTTTCGAGGTTGTTGCCTCTCATCAGTGCAAGGGCAGGTCAACACAGACGGCACTGAAGCCATCTGTTCCTCGTCCAAACCAATACACACTCCGCTGATTAGTCAATTCTGGTTCACGAGATGAAAGCAGTTTCTAGGCCGCTCCACCTAGCGAGCAGAGGAAGACACACCGAATCTCCGGGTTGAGAGATTTAATCGAAGAAGACAGAAATCTTTGGGAGATCGTTTGCTAACGAACAGTCGTTACCGACCGATGATGAACCCTTTACTCCCATAAACACCTAACTATGTAGGCTTATTACCTAATCAGCGGAGTGTGTATTGGTTTGGACGAGGAACAGATGGCTTCAGTGCCGTCTGTGTTGACCTGCCCTTGCACTGATGAGAGGCAACAACCTCGAAACTAGTCTGCAGGTGGTCACCCCGTCCAAATCAAAACATAATTCTGCTGGTTGGTCATAGAGGGCACTTGCAATTGCGTCCTCTGATGCTTTGAGGAACGTTGCACAAGTAGCTGTTAGATTTAATTCAATACCCGTCGTGGTCTTAGCCAGGGGAGTAGTTGTTTTCTGACAGGTTCTTGCCATAATAAGCCTACATAGTTAGGTGTTTATGGGAGTAAAGGGTTCATCATCGGTCGGTAACGACTGTTCGTTAGCAAACGATCTCCCAAAGATTTCTGTCTTCTTCGATTAAATCTCTCAACCCGGAGATTCGGTGTGTCTTCCTCTGCTCGCTAGGTGGAGCGGCCTAGAAACTGCTTTCATCTCGTGAACCAGAATTGACTAATCAGCGGAGTGTGTATTGGTTTGGACGAGGAACAGATGGCTTCAGTGCCGTCTGTGTTGACCTGCCCTTGCACTGATGAGAGGCAACAACCTCGAAACTAGTCTGCAGGTGGTCACCCCGTCCAAATCAAAACATAATTCTGCTGGTTGGTCATAGAGGGCACTTGCAATTGCGTCCCCTGATATTTTGAAGAACGTTGCACAAGTAGCTGTTAGATTTAATTCAATACCCGTCGTGGTCTTAGCCAGGGGAGTAGTTGTTTTCTGACAGGTTCTTGCCATAATAAGCCTACATAGTTAGGTGTTTATGGGAGTAAAGGGTTCATCATCGGTCGGTAACGACTGTTCGTTAGCAAACGATCTCCCAAAGATTTCTGTCTTCTTCAATATTGTTTTTATTACACAGAATCAATATTGCTATTCCAATATTTCTCTCATCAATTCTAGAGATGAAAAACAATATTATACAGGGTGATTCGAAATTCGATGTAAATATTTAATGTTAAATTTAGGACTGTGGCTAGATCCTGAGCTCAGATTCACTAAACATGTCAGCCACCTCAGTCAATCCTCCTACAATGTTTTAAGGCAACTCTATCCAAACAGGGACTTACTTTCATCTGAATTAAAGCTTAAACTTTGTGAGTCACTAATATTCCCTAAAATTTCCTACTGCGACAGTATATATGGACCAGCTTTACGCCAACTTGACCGTCACCGCTTGCAACGTATACAAAATAATTGCCTGAGGTTTTCTTTCGGTGTTCGTAAATACGACCATATATCTGTGCCGATGAAGAAATCAGGTTGGCTGAATATGGAGAAACTTAGGAAATTACACCTTCTAACAAATACCCATAAAGTTCTAACTTCCCAAGTACCAGATTACCTTTTCAAAAGGCTAAAAACCTTTTCGGACCTTAACAGATTTTCCACTCGTAATAAAACTACACTTATCATTCCAAAGCACAAAACTTCATTTTTCACTCGTAGCTTCTCGTACAACGCACCGAAATAGTATAACTCACTACCCAATGAATTTAGATCCTATTCATTAAATAACTTTAAAAAAAGATTGAAAGTTCTTCTCGGTGAGTAGACTGTCTCCTTTCGAACTGACCGGCTATCAACCAAACTGATATGCATTGCTGTTCTTACTGTTTTATGTATAATATCTACTTTGTAATTCCCACAATGGGGTTAACATATTGTTCATATTGTTTATTTATTGTCCGTATTGTTCATATATTGTTCATATTGTTTATATTCTTTATATTATCTTATTTCTTTCACTTCTTTGAGTTTAAAAAGAGCTCACGCTGACACTCCGCCTTTTCACCTCCACTGTTAAATTGTACTTGTTCTGTTTGTTTTATGGTGAATAAAGACGAATTATTATTAATATTATTATCATTATTATATTTCAAGGGCGTATTGTTGGGATCTCAATAAGACTTTTTCTTCAAATCAACATGTGTCCTAAAATGCACCCCCTCCGAGCTACAGCCCCTGTAAGTTAGGAAAAAAAAACAAGATTATCTAAAACTGTGAATAAAATAACGAATGGAATCTTCTGAAAATTGGCATATCCCTATTTTTTGGGCACTCTGTTCTTTTCTTGCTTCTAAAATTATTTTAACCCAGTTTTGGGGGAGTTGGAGGGGGGTCCACACTTTTATTGGCACAATTTTTATGTACAATAAGAGAAACTCTGAAATCGAATAGCACAATCTTATTGGCCATAGAAAAATCTACGAATTCGGTCTCCTGCATTTTTGTCGTACAACCAACCGTTTGCCGGAAAATCGTAATCAACGAAAGGGGGGTATTTTCACAATATCAAACTAACAAAACATGTATTAGCTAATTTTTTCAAAATTCGATGTGAATATTTCGAAAACGTATTGTTGGAATCAAAATAAGACTTTTTCTTCAAATCAACATGTGTCCTGAAATGCACCCCCTCCGAGCTACAGTCCCTGTAATTTAGGAAAAAAAAAACGAGATTAACTAAAACTGTAGCTCGGAGGGGGTGCATTTTAGGACACATGTTGATTTGAAGAAAAAGTCTTATTTTGATCCCAACAATACGTTTTTGAAATATTCACATCGAATTTTGAATAAATTAGCTAATACATGTTTTGTTGGTTTGATATTGTGAAAATATCCCCCTTTCGTTGATTACGATTTTCCGGCAAACGGTTGGTTGTACGACAAAAATGCAGGAGACCAAATTCTTAGTTTTTTTTATGGTCAATAAGATTATGCTATTCGAATTCGGAGTTTCTCTTTTTGAACATAAAAATTGGGCCAATAAAAGTGTGGACCCCCTTCCAACTCCCCCAAAACTGGGTTAACATAATTTTTGAAGCAAGAAAAGAATAGAGTGTCAAAAAAAAATAGGTATACGCTAATTTTCAGAAGATTCGATTCGTTATTATAGTCACAGTTTTGGATAATCTTGTTTTTTTCCTAACTTACAGGGGCTGCAGCTCGGAGGGGGTGCATTTTAGGACACATGTTGATTCGAAGAAAAAGTCTTATTTTGAACCCAACAATACACCCTTGAAATATTTACATCGAATTTTGAATCACCCCGTATATCTAATTTTGATGGCACATTGGCTGAATATTATTTCACCATTATTCAACAAATCATATTAAAATTGTTTTGAAGACCTCACGCCAATTTTGAAATGAAAGTTTTGATACTATAATATTACATAGAAGACCCTTATATTCCTATTGAATAGTAGTCTAATATTCGAAAAACAATATTGAAATAAACTATGATCAAACCTGATTGAGAAGCCGCTAGGTTGCTCTACATAATAATATAGAACGTCTGATGAAACCAAAGAAAATTATATTACTTGCTTGGTTTGGTTTCCCACAAATTGTTTTGTTGTTTTCAAGACAATCTACTCAGCTCTGAACTTTCATTGACTGAAAAAGAACAACCAGACAACAACAAGAACTTTCAACAACAACAACAATAATTTTCTTTTTTCTTTTTTAGACAATGAAAGTCCAGAACAACCTTACTCAAAGTGGAACATTGTCAACCACTTTTAAACAAACAATCCACTCAGTGATCATGAAGATTAGGAAGACATTGGTGACATCTCAACTGAATTAGAACAGTATTCATAGCAGTTCCGAGTTATTCGACATTTTTCCAAAATAGTTCACCAATATTTTCAAGGCAACCTATTCACTTTGAATATTCTACCAATTTATCCAAACGATAATGTACGAAATGATTTAATGTACTGAATGATTTGAGGCCAATATTGCCTCGAAAATATTTCACCCCAATTCATTTTGAATGGACCTTTACATTTACGGAAAATTAATTACAAAACTCGTTTAAATCGATAGTTGTTAGTCTGAAAAGTCCATTTAACAAACAGTTCCATTATTTTTCTTTCACTTAAAAAAAATATCAAATTTGAAAGTGTGCCGTTGACGTCACGTTCATCGGAAATACCTCCCACCATAATCTACGTTCTGAAACAGGCAATACCGTTCTCCTTAAAAATATAACTTCTAGCATGATATAAGCCGTTGAGAAATAATCAATACATTGTCACTTGATCAACTCATAGATAAAAATCCACATATTACCTATTTTTTATTGTATTTGTAACTTTCAAATTTTCTGAACGAATCATCCTTTTGAAGAAGAACGAGCATTGACAACACAACAAATCGTAATGACAGTTCTCAATTTTCAAAAGTTATATTGAGATGTGAGGTTAATGTTTATTTTATTTACATTCAACAATCGACATTCAACTGATAAATTCGATAATAGTGTAGTGAGGTGTTATCATCGATTTGGTGTGAATTTATTTGTGTAATTGTTCACGGTCTTTCTTGCAATGACTAAAGTTTAAAATCATTCCTTGAACTCTGCTTTGAATACAATAATAACATAACGTAAAGTCCTCACTTGGAAATGTTATTCACAAAAACATATATTTCCGCTTTTCACAGAAGATTTATTCACTGTTTCGAACCACATTTTCCGACGCGCTTCATCTTTAGGTGCATAAAAAAATTGTTCATTGGAATTTGCACTGGTGTTCAGACAACCATGAACAAAGCACCTCTTCGACATGTTCAGTTATTGCAGGGATACAGGTACTGGAGATACAGGAATTAATAACAAATTTTAGAACACAAACAACAAAACCTCTCAAAACTTTCAAAACTGAATTAAGCTCAAAAAATAAATCAAGGTAGTGTTCGTTGAAGTTTAGATCTGATGGAACTGCTTCACTTGTATCAAATGGGTAGGCAAATGAGTTAGACAGAGACAAACTATTCTTATTGATCGCACCGTGAAACAGACCAAAGAACCCATCTGGTATCAAATGACAACTGTCATACGACACATTATATTTTAATGAGAATTTGGTGCACAACTTTAACAACGTTGCCAAGTTTAGTTTTGATGAACGTGACGTCACGAAACCACTTTTCTTCTGATTATAGATAAACTAGTGGTTAGAAAAAAAATTAAAAATCCCGAGTGATATTAGCGTATTTACTTTCTAATTTCAGTGTTACCTCATATTATAATTATAATGGACCAGTATCGCAATATTACGTATTAATATTTGTCAATTATTTCTATAGTACCTATATCATCGCAATGAAATTGTGCTTGTGTTTTAAGGATAACATTGCTTCGATAATATTTTACCAATTTTTTTTTTTAAATGTCCTCATAATATTGAACCCGCATCGCGAAATGTACACATTTTTTTTCTCGACATTATTTCGTATGAATACTGATTTGAAGTTTGATTTTGTCGAGCATATTAAATTTACGATATGGTCTTTTGGGTGTTTGAAATGTACACAATCAGAAAAATTATAGAAGTGTTAAAATGCAAATGTATCAATTCGTTCCAATAAGTTACTGTTGTCTTGAATTACAATATTAAGATTTGTCAGTAAATCATCATATTCTGAATTGGCCTATCTAAAAAAAAATCATTGGCTCTGCTACGCTTATATAGATTAGCTTCGAATCAAATGTTTTCCATTTTCAGGCTCTGAAAGATTAAAGACCATACGTTTACTATTTCGCCAATATTTTCGTAATATAGTACCAGTATTATCCTAATATAATTTTTCTACTTGGCCAGTGCTTCATATTGAATTATTAGTTATTACAGCCTCATTGGTCGTAATCTGGAAGTAGTTGATTCTACCTAGAGTTTCATCAACAACTGATATAAGTTATTGAGTCGGTTCTACCTCCATTTACCACATCGCCTTTGTAAATGTCTGCCGCAGTTGCCCACGAAACGACAGATGGAATCACTTGAGACCTTGGCCGATATGTCCGTAAACCACCAATAACTTAGAGGTTACTGGTCGTGAAAGCCTCCTTTCTCTGATCGTAATTTATATTGCCTACATTTCAACGGCACAGCTCTGATTGTCGATTGGTATGCGTTGAATATTTTTCATTTGCTCAAATTATTGCATACACCGCTTTCATACTTGTAAATATTCATTTTTGTGAATGTGCTCAAAAATATCCCGTGTTACCGGTAGATTTAAATATAAATCTTTAAGAGTCGGTTTTTCAATTGTCGATTAACTGCACCTTAAATTCTCTGTTGAAGTTGCCGATTTATTTTTGTGAAAATTGACGAGAAACTTTCAAACATATAATTTTTTGAATTCGAGGTCATGATCAGTGTTTGTTAACGTTAATCGTCGGTTGTACTACCGGTTCTAAATATATATTTTGCTATATTACATTGATATAAGGAAATTGTTCATTTGGAGCTTTCAAGGCCTTTTCACAGCAACTGAAATATATCTTCGAGAAAATATGAGCTGCATCTCTACGTGAGATACATGGTAATAATTTTCCACTGGTTATATTAAATTTTTTCAAATTATGTGTTTCCATATCACCTGCAATTAATACTGATTCAGTCAATTAAAAACCTTATTTTTCACTGATTCATATTCCTTTTGGCTACAGAAATTATGAGAACCAATAATACAATTTTCAAGGACGTTATTTGTGGAATTTGATGAATGATGTCGTAGTTAGTCGAAATTTCCAACGAATTTATCATCACAAAATATCGATTGAAAGTCTTTTTTCATAATTATCCACAATACTTGCACTACAATGTTTGGAATATTTGATGAATTAATGAATGCACTGGAGTTTTATCCCAATGCCACTATTTACAAAAAAATAAATCAACAGATGTTTCAGTCTTCAGAAAGAGAATTATACTAACCCTCGTAACATAGATTTGGGTTAATTTATACTGGTTCGGTATAAGCCATGTACCTAACTGGTATACAAGGTGTTTCATAATACATGCGTAGGACTTCCGGATGTGATAGCGCGTTCAAAAACATGAAAAAAATATTAACTTACCCTCTAAAATTCAACATTTTCGAGATACAGGGTGTTGAAATTTAAAACAAATTATGGTTTTTTGCGAATATCTCTGGAACCGTTTATCGCACAAAAAACAGTTTTTGAATACATTTTCTACTCATAATAAGTTATGTTTTGTGCAGATTTTTTAATTTTTTAAATTTATAATTGGTGAAGATTTTGAAGGGGTAGTGGGTGTTTTTTTTCTCCAACTTCTACGCCACTGGAAAAAGTATGATTTTGAGTCGCCTACTTGAACCGCCCATGTTTTCTTCACAAAAAATGTACTCTTGATCATAAGCTCTAAAGTTGACCGTTTTCAAGAAAAATCAACTTTCATGTTGAAAAACATGGTAATTTTTTTAAATAATTTTTTTGCTAATTATACAAAATTTATTTAAACGTTAAAACAAGTAACAAAACCGTTGACTTCTTAATTGCAAAATAAAAAAAAAATAACAATCATACTCAGTTGAATTGTTGGAAATATCCGCCGTTAGCTTCGCAGCAATTTTTCGAGGAAAAAACATTATTTAAACAACATGAAAGTTGATTTTTCTTGAAAACGGTGAACCTTAGAGCTCATTACCAAGAATACATTTTTTGTGTACATTGGCGGTTCACATAGGAAGCTCAAAACTGTACTTTTTTCAGTGGCGTAGAATTTGGAGAGAGAAACACCCACTACTCCTTCAAAATTTCCACCAATTATGAATTTGAAAACAAAAAATCGGCACAAAACATAGCATATTATTAGTAGAAAATGCCTACGAAATCTGTTTTCTGTGCGATAAACGGTTTCAGAGATATTCGCAAAAAACGATTTTTTTTTTAAATTTCAACACCCTGTATCTCGAAAATGGTGCATTTTGGAGGGTAAGTAATTAAAAACTTTTTTTCATATTTTTGGACGAGCTATCACATCCTGGAGTCCTGCGCATTTATTATGAAACACCATGTATGGTAATTGAATACCTGGGTAGTAGTGATTGAAACACGTGTTGGGGTGATAAAAATACTGGATTCATGTTGAGATAAAACTCCATAAAAGCTCCAAAAAGCCAAAGCTAGCTCTAAAAACACTACCGTCTAGCTGCTAAGATTTCTTCTGAATGGGTAATGTCTTTTTTGAATTACCCCTTTGGAATAATTTGGATTACAGCATATACGGAAGGGTACAAATTGGCAGTGTTATATTTGGGATAGCTGGATTGATAACTTTTTAAAATGAATTAGTTATTTTATTGAACAACTATTGGCGACGTCTGACATATCAAAACAAATGCTAGTGCGTGTCTAATGCATTCAATTATATTCTGTTTCCATAAAATGGTCTACAACTTTCCACAGTTTTAATACATTCCAGTTGAACTTCAGATAACTAACTGATGACTGATTTAGATGGTGAATGACATTCTTTGAATGACGTTTGAAGGATCACATTCTAACCATTAGGTAAATATTGTGGAGTTTAACTGGAACTGAAAACACTGGCCCTAAAACGTCAGTTCTTTCTTACGGGTTGTTGCTGAGTGAACGAATGGATGACAAAAATTTGAAGAAAAATTATTTGAAATTGCAGTACCCTGTATATAATATACAGGGTGGGTCACGGTCGATGGTACCTTAGACGTTTACGGAGAACGGGACATAGGATCATTCTGAAAATTTGGTTTCTCAAGTAGTTGCTTTTGCTCTATCGATCTAAAACATTTTCAGCAATGCAGCGTTGCCGCTTTTACCAGAAAGTAGCAGCATCTTTGTTATTTCAAATGGGTCACCCTTTATATTACCACATTCCTTTCTGATTATTTCTGCCTCATACGCACTTTCAACCCTTTTCGTATCTAGCAGCAAGATCATGAATTTTGAACGACCCTGTATAATGCAGAACAAACTTCTCTATACAGATTCAATGTACACGATCTTGATGAACTAAACACAAAATTGCAACTTCCTAAGAATCCAAATACCGCAGAAATAAACATTCAATTCGAGCTATGTTTTGGATAAAAAATATGGAAAATAACCAATATCTCAAAAACCGTTAAAGATATGTATAGGGGAGTATGAGGCAGAAATGATCAGAAAGAAATGACAACTTCAAAAATGCGGTAATAAACAGGGTAACCCATTTGAAATAACAAAGAAGCTGCTACTTTCTGGTATAAGCGGCAACGCTGCATTGCTGAAAATATTTTAGATCGATAGACCAAAAGCAACTATTTGAGAAACCAAATTTTCAGAATGATCCTATTTCCCGTTCTTCGTAAACGTCTAAGGTACCATCGACCGTGACCCACCCTGTATATTTTCATTTTTATTCAAACGCGGGTTGACTCAGCACATTTAAATGAAAATGTTATTTTTTATAAACTCCTGTACGGTAAAGGAATGAATAAAATTAAAGTGGTTTTTAGTCAGCTATTATGAAATGTACACTTATTTCAGGGTTTAATCTTGAAAATGCGGGTAGTGTGTCAACACATTTTCCAAGTAACCCTTGTGGAGAATGCAGCTCATGATGTAAAATTTGTAATTATATGTTGTAAATTTCTAACTGAAAACCAAGAACAGGCGCTTTTAGCAGGGTAAATTTCAAGCTCTTTTTGTTGGATTATCCTTGAAATATATAAGGGGATATTTATAATTTCACCAACAGTTTCAGTTGAAGAAAATTATAAATAATTCGCATATGTTTACTGTACATATATTTGTGTGAATTTATTGTGATAATGTATGGTGGAATGCACAATTTATTTGCGACTTGATCAATCTACTCATGGCTGGAGAAAAAATTAATCTATTCATCATGGAAAAAGACTACCTGAGTCATAACGGATTGTTTTAACATACCGGGTGTAAGAGGTTCCCCCCGTATCTTCGTTAGTTTTGAAGGTAATAGATTTAAATTTGGAATTTCCTATAAAAATAATAAGCGGAACTTTTTGACATGTAAATGATTTTTTTTACTTCTGGTTTCGCCGGAAATGATTCCAACTTTCGATTTTTAAATAGAACACCCTGTTTATTATTACATTTCTGAAATCTGTATGATTTTCTGAATCCAATGATACCACATAAGTGACATTTCAAACGTCAAAATTTTTTATAATTTAATTTTTAGTTTTCCATTTAAGTGTGCCATGATGGTTCCGATTTATTCCAATTGACCCGTCTGATACTAGAAAAATCAAAATCCCGTCAAAAATACTAAATTGCGTTTTTTATGAGCAAATAAAGTTCATCGTAATCGTTTTTGGGGTAAAACTCAATTTTTTTCAAATGAAACCATATTGGTACCGTGGTACCATTTATTAGTACTATTAATAAGGAATTAATCGATACCTGGTAATAAATTGTGCGATCAATGCAATCAAAATTACAGCTAAAAGAAAATAAGAAAATACAATTATCTTGTTCTACTTTAATACTACCTACTAAGGTGGCTTTGAAATACAAAAAATTAACACAAAACATCACAACAATTGTTCGAAATGCTGTCCATTAACGTCAATGCACTTCTGAACTCGCTTTGCTGTTTCTTGAAGAACGTTTGCTAATTGCTGGGCCGTTATACTATTAATTGCGCGTCTTACTCGCAACTCCAGGTCTTCGCGGGTTGTAACGGCGGTTGGATAGACAATGTTTATTAAATGGCCCCAAACAAAGAAATCAAGAAGTGTCAAATCAGGTGACCTTGGAGGCCATCGCACAGGACCTTACTGTTCTTGAATTATGGGGAGGAGCTCCATCTTGTTGGAAATACATTCCCTGTCGTAAATGGACAGGTAATTTAGTTAAACTGTCCTCCATTTCATTTTGCAGAAATCTAGCTCCATTCAAGGGTCCTTCAAATATTATTGGACCAATGATTCTACGACCGAGTATTCCAAGCTAAACATTGAAACCGAACCGCACTTGAAAGTTACCCTCCCTCAATAAATTTTGATTTTCTTGTGACCAATACCTTGTATTTTGTCGGTTAAATAATCCCATATTTGTAAACCTAGACTCGTCCGAAAATAAAATCCCTCCCAAAAAAGCTTTGTTTGGCTGCACATTATTCTGCAAGATCCAATTGCAATATTCCATCCTACGTTCATACACATTTTCGTACAGGTGCTGGTGCAATTGATATTTGAAAGATTTATAATTATGTTTGTGCAAGATTCGGCTTACCCATTGGTGACTAATTTCCAATTCAAACCCCAGTTTGCCTTAAAGAAACAGTCTTATCAACTTCTATTCGAGCTAAAACATTAATTTCCGTTCCTTCGTCAGTGATAACGTTTTCCTCGGGATCATGGTTAGGCTCTCTTCGGAATTGATTTTCAAGACGATTAAAATAACTTCTCGCTGGACATTGTCTATCACGATATTGGTCGGCATAAAGGTGTCTAGCCGCAACGGCATTTTTCCTACATTATCCATAAATGATTAACATGTCCACTTTTCATCCCTTGTATAAACGTGCGGCATTTTGAATAAAAATTACAACAAATTTAAAGATTTTTCCGATAGGTATACAATAAAAACACCGATTAACCAACAAATATTTATTTGACAATCTGAAGAAATAATTTCATTGTTTTCAAAGCCACCTTAGTAACTTCTTAGTATCAAAGTAGAACAAAATAATTGTATTTGTTCACGACTAATGTATAAAATATTCATAATTCATGCGTTTCTTCAAAAATAACGATATCCATTAATCACTAGTGAATAATTAAATCATTATTCACTGCCATCAATATGATAAACATGATAGAAATATTTCCGACGAGCAGTTCGATTTTGTACGTATAACGTATAGACAAATACGTTAAAAATAGAGCGTGCTATGAAACGTCAAGTCAGATTGAATTTAATTTGAAACGTCAACAATTTGTTGGTTCGACTTGTTTCAACAGCAAAGTTTATAAGTATCAAAATAATAAAATGGATACAGAGAGTGAAAATGAAATCATGTCTTGTATACCTCCAGAAATACAAGAAGCGAAAAAAATTGCATCGTTAAACTTATTACACGAAAGATCAAGAAAACTGTTTTTAACTGCATATGATTTTTTTGTACAATGGAGAATTGCCAAGAAAATCGAGTCTTTCTCAGAATCCGTCTTGTTGGTATATTTCACAGAGTTATCCACAAAGTACAAACCATCAACATTATGGACAACCTACTCAATGCTGAGAAGCACAATCAACTTGAATCATGGTATTAACATTGACGAAGTCATCTGACGATAAATATCTTGCGACAAAGGTAAGAAAAACAATTCTTCATATAATTGTGACTTGACAATAAATATTTGTTCAAGGTGGCAATGATAATGGGAGTAATGGGTGCCTGTCGGGTAAACGAAATGTATAAAATCAAACTTAGTGATTTACAAGATCTTGGATCAGCTTTCTTGGTGAAAGTACCAAATACCAAAACCAAAATTACTCGCAAATTTACAATCACCGATGAATTTTACCGAATTTGCAAAAAGTATATCAGTCTTCGTCCACCTCATGTTATGTCTGATGTATTTTTTTTGAATTATCAAAATGGCAAATGTACTTCGCAAAGAGTAGGTATTAACAAGTTTACACAAATGGGAAAACAAATAGCGACATATTTGCAATTACCCGATCCAGAGAAATACTCTGTCACAGTTTCCGAAGATCATCTGCGACTATACTTGTTGATCCGGGCGGGGATATAACAGCATTGAAAAGGCATGGTGGATGGAAATCCACAACGGTAGCAGAAAGCTACATTGATGATTCCATGAGAAATAAAATGGAAACAGCCGAGAAAATCTCCAACACGATACAGAATCCATACAAACAAAATGAAACCATATCGACAAGCTCGTTTATGGATAACAAAAACATCAATATTAGTTCAGACTTGATGCCTTCAATCAATTTTGAACATTGTGTTAATACAAATATTACTATTAATATTAACAAATAGTTGAATTTGTTTTAATTAGTTATAATACAAATTCCATGTTACTCACGAATAGAAATAAAAATTGTGATTAGTATACAAAGTATAGTATTCCACTTGCATATTATGGCTATTATTCACTTGGATGATTCACGACACTCGCCTGCGGCTCGTGCCGTAAACTTCATCCACGTGAATAATAGCCATCATAATATGCTCGTTGAATAATATACTATTTCTTATTTTCTTTTAGCTGTGATTTTGATTGTATTGATCGCACATTTTTATACCAGGTATGGATAAATTACTTATTAATAGTACTAATAAACGGTACCACGGTACCAATATGGTTCCATTTGAAATAAATGATTTTTACCCCAAAAACGATTACGATGAACTTTATTTTTCTCATAAAAAACGAAATTTAGTATTTTTGACGGGATTTCGATTTTTCTAGTATTAGACGAGTCAATTGGAATAAATCGGAACCATCATGGCACACTTAAATGGAAAACTAAAAATTAAATTATAAAAAATTTCTACGTTTGAAATGTCACTTCTGTGGTATCATTGGATTTAGAAAATTATGCAGATTTCAGAAATGTAATAATATACAGGGTGTTCTATTTAAAAATCGAAAAAAATCATTTATAGGTTGAAAAGTGCCGCTTATTATGTATATGGGATATCCCCAATTTCAATCTATTACCTTCAAAACTAACGGAGATACGGGAGGTGTACCATGATCCTGTTACACCCGGTATACAAATTGAACAAAGAAAAGCTTTCAACAAATACACTTGGGCAGGTATAGTCTTTCCAAACTCAGTTGAATATTTTCAATTTATACTAAATGTACAAGATTCGTTCGAAAAGATATATGAGAATGTGAAAATAATGAAGGAAAACAAAAATGGAATGAAGATTTTTCCGCCTATGGTCGGTGGATGAGAACAAAGCGGAAAATTCTACGATATTTCTTTCACTTTTTTTGGTTCATTAGACTTGACTTTAGAAAGACTATACCATTGATTCTTTTAAAAATAAATATTCTGTTCTCCATATTGAAAGCCTTGGCAACACTGGCTACGAACTGTAATGAGTGAAACTTTTGTCTCTACCAAATTTGCTTTTCACTTCTAATTTTAAAATAATTATTCTTCCGAGTTGGCTGAAGTGATACAGTAATATAAATATCACTATTTCTACTAAAAAAAAACACATTTTCATCTACTTCATTTGGTCAGAACTGAGAACATAGTTGAATAACTTTTAGCAAATATGTCACCTAGCCATGCGTGATTCAAGTAAGAGATCAGCCATTTAAATTCGAATTGAGTTCTCCATGCCATTGTTTTTCTCCCTCATGATCCTTTCAATACTTTTCAAAAGTCACAATACACTAACTGTTTCATTGTTGCTGTTGAAATATATTCAGATAAATATATACAATATATGTTTAATCGTTAGCATGATAGTACTTATTGATGTTTCAAGGAAATAATTATTGTTTTATTCAAAATTATTTATAGACATGTTGATGATTTCGAAACAGCGGTCAATATCCAAAACTGAAATTATTGTATTTGAAGACAGGTTATGTATACAATCATATTATATAAAACAATCATTTTAACTAAAACTTGAATGTTCACAGTTACCCTTTGACTATTCGCCTGAATGTTGATTGTGAAATGTAATTAATTGAACAATACGAATAATGCAAATTATTAATTAGAACTAATGCTTCGGAGTGTTTTTAGGAATGAAAAGTGTTCATCGACATCGGTTTCATGATGTTCACAAGCAAATATAATTGAAACTTGTAGAAATATTGGGTTCATAATAATGATAATACTCCATCAGAATATTTCACAAGGGTGTTCTCATAAGCATAGGCTCTGTGAGAGTGTGAAGGACCTCATTATTATTATTATTTATCGTTGCACCCCAGGGCGACCAAGTGATTTTGGGTGTCACATTTGCTTTTCCAGCTGTAGGAAAACTCTTTAAAATATATACAACCGTCGTAGTAAGTCAATGTAATACAAAAAAGAACACATTCATTGAACAGAGCAGGTGAGCGCCATGCGAGACTGAAAATACACAGTTCTAGAACTATCCAAAAATACTAACTAACCAAAAATACTTCTATCGATACTTGTGCGGCAAGACATCGGTTCCTTGAAAATGCATTATGATGACGAATGCCGATGTCTCCAGGAATTATGTGGAATTGTACTTTCCAAATGATTACATCTTGTGGCGTAGTTACGGCCATCACAAAAACGTTTACGAGCATATTTTTATGGCTGCTGATAAAACAAATATGTTTATCCACAATCACCTTATAATTGAAGTTTTATCCACACTTATGAACCGTATAAAGTACCACTTTATCCACTAGTGGAATAATGAAATTACTTTATTCCACTAGTGGAATATTGAAAAATACAATCTTGAATATCAATCACATTTTACTTATTTTCACCAACTTCACAAATTTTTACAAATCGATAAACAATCGAAAATACATAGCAACCATTCAACACCTCCCGATATTTTTATATGTTATTTCAATGATTTTTGAGGAGGTGACAGCAGAGCAAAGCGTCAAATCATTTTGTGATGAAAAATTTCCGCGATTCTGATTCTAAATGAATGTGATTGTGAATATAACGTTGTATTGCATGCGTTTCAGCATTCTTGCGCAAATAAAATGATATCTGAAACTATTATACACTGCGTGAGCATTGTAGATTGTAGAGGGGTCGTACAGGCTGTGCAGCCTCACAAGCACCTCGACCTATAAGTTCTTTTGTGCGTGACCCTTGGTTTATTCGAAGCCCGGGATTCCGAGACTTCTTGTGAAGTTTATCAGTTTCCTGGGAGCTAAGTTCCTGATGTCGGAGGGCGTTAAAAAGGCCCCTTCCAGGAACTTAAGCCTCTTGCAGAAAAGCGCTGGGCATTCGCAAAGCAAATGTTCTGCATTTTCCGCGAAGTTCTCGCAGTAGCGGCAACTATCACTCTCTGGTTTACCCATCTTTTTGAGGTGGTACCCCAGAGGGAAGTGTCCAGTGAGGAGTCCCGTTACCATATTCAAGTATTTCTTGTCTAACTCGAGAAGCTGTTTAGCTTTCTTTGGCGATAGGTAAATTAGTCTTTTCGCTTGTCTTTGTCCTGGCACTTTATTCCAGTGAGATTTCATTTCATCGGATTCCCAGCGGTCGGAGCTCCTCTTTCAAGTGGGCTTTGGAGAGTCCAGAGAAGGGTTCTGGGCCGGGAAATTATGTGTTTGCCCCTCCTTTGGCAAGGCAATCTGCTCCTTCGTTACCTTTAATTCCTTTGTGACCTGGCACCCACACCAGGGTGACCTGATTGTTTGTTGCCAGTTATCTCAGGGATTTTTTACAGTCTCAAGTCAGCTTAGACTCACAGGTATATGACCTCAGAGCTTTTAGTGCTGCTTGGCTATCTGATAGTATATAGAGTTCTGCCCTTCGAGTGCCTCTTTCAAGGCATTCCTAGGCACATAATACTATAGCATGTACTTCTGCTTGGAAGATGGTTGGGGTGTTACCAAGGGGTTCTGAGAGCCTAAAATTTGGTCCTATAACGCCCACTCCAACCCTTTTATCCATCTTAGATCCATCTGTATACCACACTGATGCATCCCTTCCCAGTTGAGGTCCGTTCTCTGTGCATATTTGGTGGCTGTTTAGACCACTTTAAACTGCATTTCGAAGTCGTACCTAACTGGCATGAAATCTGTCTTAGACATGGCTTCCAGGGGAATGTGTTCCAATATCTCCAAGTGTCCAATCAGATTTCCCGCTTTTAAGTTTTTTGTCTGGCTCAGTCTGAAGGCACTGTTTGCTGCTTCTTTCATTACACATAGGTGCAATGGCGGAAGGTTTAGCATTACCTCTAAGGCTGCAGTGGGCCTGTTATTCCCAGACAAGCTAGCCGCTGCTCTTTTAGCAGCTTGACTAGTGCTGAAATTTGTTGAATTTTTGGCCACCATACCAGTGATGATCGTTTGGTATGACCAATAAATCATTTTTGGTGCCTTACCAAAGACTCTGCGGCATGTCCAGCTTGCCGCGGTAGCCCTGGAAAGAATGTGGTTGATTTGGCTGTTCCAAGGCAGTTTTTGATCTATTATAACTCCCAAATATTTCACCTCTTTGGAAAATGTTAGCTGAGTTCCATTCAGCTCTAAGTTCTAAGCTCTAAGTTCTAAGCTCTAAGTTCGTACTTTCGCCTCTTGGTGAAACCAGCACTGTTTTGCTAGGATTGACGTTGAGTCCTTCCTTTGCGCACCAGCTACTGATTCTGATTAGGGCTAATTGCATGCGGTCGGAGATTACTCCGTCATGTATGCCCCTAATGGTGACGACTAGGTCATCGGCATAACCTTGAGCCGTGAAACCAGGTTCGTGTAGCTTTACTAGCAGGTCGTCGACAACCAGTAACCACAGCAAAGGCGATAGAACTCCCCCTTGTGGGCAACCTCTTTCTGCTGTCATCTTGACTGTCTCTCCCCCTAGGGTCGCCACAATGATTCTGCTTCTCAGCATTGATTGTGTCCATCTCATCAGTGAGGCATTGATATTCCTTTCCTCTAATGATCTGGTTATGGAGGCATGTGAGATGTTGTCGAAAGCACCCTCTATGTCAGTGAAGGCGCAAAGTGCCATTTCTTTTGCCACATATGTCTTTTCAATACCTTCAGTTAGGCATTGTAGAGCATTAATTGTGGATTTTCGTGCTTGGTAAGCAAACTGTTTTTTGTGAAGCGGTCTAAACTCGAGGAGTTCGCTTCTGACATAACAGTCTATCATTTTCTCCATTGCTTTCAGGAGAAAAGAGGTGAGGCTAATGGGGCGGTAAGACTTTGGTTCGTCCATTGGGCGTCTTCCAGTCTTAGGTATGAACGCCACTACAGCCTCTCTCCAGGTCTTCGGTATGTAGCCGAAGATAAAGTTGGCTTTGAATAGTCTTTTCAAGACGGGCTCTATTATTTCAAGGTCATGTTGCAGTAAGGCGGGGAATATCCCGTCCTTTCCTGGCGACTTAAATGGTTTGAAACTTTTGATAGCCCATTTGATTCTTTGGCTTGTGAAAATTTTCCCAGCTAGGCTTTTACTGGCTCTGTTGTGGTTGTGAACGACCACTTTGTTGTTCATTTTCCACAATCGCTTTAGAACCAGGAAAGTGCGTCTGCAAGAGAACACTCAGACTCTCCTTAGGGTTATCAGTGTATCCTCCGTTCGGCTTTTTGATCAGACCGATTCCGTTTGAATGTTCTTTTGAGAGAACATAACTCACTATTAGTCAGACAGACAGATAAACCTTAAGAAGAAGAAATTGGTATATTTTACTTACGAAAGGATGAGTCTTCCGCGTAATACGTATATCTATATCCTACGACCATATTAGGTCTGAATCACGTGTAACAGACAAAATAGTTCGATGTAAAAACGGGTTACAAACAAACAATACACAACACCTGACACGTTAAAATTCGAATAAAATACCACCTTACTTGGGTGCATGTCAAAATCGAAATTATAAAAGAGAAGAATGTACAAATGAAAAAGCAGCAGAGAAAGAAAAAAAAATTAATATATAAAAACAAAACACAAAACCCAATGCATATTACCAAGATATAAGTATCAGTGATTGGTTCTTATTCTCGCTATTAGATTGAAATAGGCACTGTTCAAGTTCTCCAGGTCTTTTCTGAAGTTGACCGTATTGTATTTCATTATATTATTTATCATATCAGAGAAATTTCTTTTTGACAGAGAAGATTCATACCCCAATATTTTTGTGTTGGCCAGTTCAAAGTGATGGTCGGTTTTAATACAATGTTCAACCAATGAAGTAGGGGTTTTTAATGTTAATTTATTTTTCATATCTCTTTCATGTTCTTTGAGGCGTGTTTTTAAATATCATTTAGTTTGGCCTACATAACACTTTTCGCAGTTATGGCAAGGAATTTCATAAATGACGTTTGATGTGCATTCTAGAGGGTTTTTTTTTGGTTTTGCTAAAAAAAAGGTTTATTTGTTGTATTTTCATTTTTGAATGCAATCTTTATATTTGAAGTGGAATCTTTGAGAATAGTGCTCAATTTTTCTGAGAGACCAACTACGTAAGGTATTTTGATATATTTATTATTAGCCAATGGTTTATCTCTTTTGTCGGAGTTTTCTTACAGTTGTTACAGCTTATGCTCCACCAAAATTCAGTTAGTCCCCCCGAGAACTCATTGATAACACTATATCCTAGAATGCTATTATCGTGTGTGGATTTTCAGAATGTTTCAAAGAGTGACTTTTGAGAAGAAAAAGTTTAACCAAATTTTCACATTACGAGGTTCAGATTCCAAAGTTTATTGATTTGATTACGAGTAGATGTATGATTATATTATCAATATGGCATGAATGGAGGTTTTCCCTAAATTTCTCGGATTTCTTAGTTTCACTCCGATGAAAAATATCTCAATATTCTGAAAATGATCGAGAATGTATACCTACCCTAAATCGAAACATATCAGTTAAAGCAATAAATTGATGTTTAACGATTGATTTGTAAATAATGACTAAGAAAATATATAACGAATGTAATTATGGTCAATCACTAGTCAATATATAGAATATTAAATAAATTTTTAAAAAGGTAACTGTGAACTGAGAGGTAAATGCATATTTGTCCTATTTTGTACGTGCAGTATTTTTCCCAAAATAAAATAGAATATACCAACGGCCAGTAGACGATGTCATCTTTGAGGATGTTGATGAAATTTGTTCAATTTGTGAGGGCTCACGAAGTAATAGACTTGTTTCAGATAATGAAAAAAACACTGAAATATTTATCCAATCAGATTTCAAAAAACTGATATTTCAACTGTCCACAATGAGAAACGTAGAATAAATTATATTTCATCGTGTAATTACGGAAAAATTAAACAAGTATGAGATTTTTTATATGGTTCAACTTGCATTACCGTTACACATACTTCCTGTGGAATGATTCCACTTGTCGCTAATAATAATTATTTATCTTGGTTACTATCAGATTCCCTCCTACGTCACTATGCCCGATCGATCACAGGTGCAGATTTATGACAAAGCGGGTTTGTGAACCATATCATGAAATCATGTCCGTTTCTAAAATGCAATGATTTGTATAGTATATTTATTTTTTAGTCCAGTACACTACATAATTGTAATAAAATCCCAAATGGTACATAAAGTAAGTTTCAGATAAAGAAACCAGTCAAACACAAACTAGAGTTGAGTTATGAACCTAAAAATCAAAAAGTTGGAAATGGATTAATGTATTTACCTAGAAACAAATAAACCCATTCATTTCCCTTAGTCAAGTACTTACATTACAATTTTTTATAAAATACCAAAAGGAAGTTTCAATAAAAGAATACATAAAACGTACATAAAGAAAAACATTCAAACACTCGAATATAGTTATACACCTAAAGATATCATTATTAATGCTGTAATAAATCGCTAGCGTGGTAGGCGACGATTTCTTTGGATCGGTTCCAAACTTCACCAAAGCAACCATGAACCACTCCTAAGTCGCCCACACTAGGAAATATTTTTATGAAATGGTAGCATGCTGCCACCAGGTCCGAATTGAGTTTTTAATCCGCTAAGACCATACGGATTTTAGACAGTGGATAGCTCTAAAAAATGATAATACTGCATGATGCTGAACTTTTTCAGCGCTACTGGTTTTCGTGTTTCACCATCATCTTAGAGGACAGTTGTTAATTTGCAGGTACGGCCACGGCTTCACAAATGCGTGGACTTTACATAAGGGTTGAAAAAGTAAATAATAGTCGACAAAGTTCCACGAAACATTTACTAAACAAAATGCTGGGAAATAATGAACGGTGAATAATAAAAATTGTATCAAATATAGACAGACAGTTTGAAATAATTAAACGTTTCAAATAAACCAATCCTAAAGAATAAAATGTACATTTACATCGGAACAATTCATAACTCCGTTAGTAATCAAAAATGAAAAAAAAACAAATAAAATCGGTAAATTGGAAAGTCACCCTCTCATAAAAAAAATATTAAGCTTGCTCTATTATTGAGTACACTCACCAACATAAAATTCCAGTTGTTTTTGTCCATCGGATACAACGACACTATTATAATTATGGTTATTAATAAAGAATGAAAAATGCCTCAAACATATATTTAACTATTTAGATTGAATAACTGAACACCCACTTATCCCTATTTAAATATCATCCCTTTCGCGCCCCAAAATTAGAAAACAATTTTCTCTATTATTGTTATTATTATTATTAAACGAATAGAATACCCCTAACATATATTTAATTACTTATTTTAGTTGAATAATTGAACACCCACTTATCCCTAAAAAATTAACACCCCCATCGGCCCCATTGTGGCAAAAAGCCACCCTCACCGGAAGTTCGAAATCGAACCAACTCTTGTCACTAGCACTTCAACACCGACTGTCCAGCTCCCAAAAGCTCGTTCTTCCGAAAAACCGAGAGCATTCTTCACAACCTACTCTCTGTGCTATTTTCAGATCGTGGCTTATCTTCAGACAGAGACCCACTAGAAATTGTTTAGTCTAGCGCGCCGTTTAACACCCCTTCATGAAATTTTACGATACACTTCAACCCGGAGAAGTGATATCTTGAATAAACTCAGAAAATTAAATAAGACTATTCTAATACTAATATAGGACCATCCTATACAGGGCACAACGTTATACATAAAACAGTGCACACTGTTACAATGCATTAAGAGGTAAGTAATATACCTAAAAATAAGTATCTACACAATTCCTTACAAGAAAACTATTGAACAATGGCAAGATTAAGTTGTATAACTACCATTTTTTTAAATGTAAAATGTGAAAGATGAAAAAGATCAAGTTCTGAAAAATGCATATTGAAATTTTTTTGAAGTCTACATCTAACTGCCACCGAACCATAGTTTGTTCTGTGGAACCGTATGCCAAATGAAAAAATACGATTACTTCTGAAGCTTCTGGAGTTAACAGAAAGGAAGAGCTCTCCTAGAAGAGCAGAACAATTAAAGAAGGAATGTATTATTTTGTGGAGAAATAGAACCATGGCAAGTTTACGTCTATCCTTAAGTGATAAATCAAAAACAGCAAGCATAAAGAGGACACCAAGTGACACTATTATACTCCAAAACACTCCGAAACACTCCGTATAGTATAGTATAAAGACGACACCAGATCCGGAATAAGATGTATGTTGTATGGAGAACAATTTTTGTTTTGAAGTAATTGCTAATTGATTCTGTGTCAAAAGTCTGCCGTCATCTCGAATGTACCAGTATTAATTGGTATTCAAAATTAATTCACCATTCACAGCCTTGGGACCACGTTTCATAAAAATACCAGAATATAAGAGAGGATTGCCTAATTTGAACCACTTCGGGACAGTAATGAACTCTATGCGGAAATTTTCAACTCGTACGATTGAGAGATTAACAAACTTTTATTTTTACAGAATGAAGTTAAGAATGGAACAAATTTTGTGTAATTGAGAAAACAATATCATGGAAAACGGTTCAAATTGGGTTACTGCTTGAACCTATATTAGAAGCTGATCTTCACACATGTCACATATCAAAATCTCGTCTTTTTCTATTCCTGCACACTTCTCGTGTGCCCATTCTGAGCGTTTTCGACATTTAGCCCACCCTTCTTCTGCTACACTGTTGGAATAAGAATCGTGGCAATAGAAACTCAGTGCATCGACATCTGTGCTTGACTGGTTGTTTTTTTTTTTAGTTTATATGTGTTGTGAATTTGGTTTTTTCTTTTAAATTGGTTTCTTGATAAAAAATCTGCACTGGCATTCATTTAATCCAGCTCCATTTTTTAAGCCTAGTGGCCATTTTCATGTTTTTTTCGGGCCATTTACCATAAGCGTTATTTGGTGACCTGTTCAACAAATTAAAAGACATTTTTCAATACAGCAATTTGAAATCTTGGTCAAAATGTGTGATTTGTGATTTGTGAAAATATCCTCAAGTTCAAATCATCATCTAGATTTGGATGTAAATTCTGGGCAAGCACATTCTCAGGTTGAAAATATTGGATATAAAGTGCGGCATTTTTTAGTCCCCGCCCTATTAACTTCTGAACGGTTCGACGTACAAACATTAAAAAAAAAATATTCGGAGGGTTTCACCGATACTACTTTTTGAAACAAAAAATATGGTGATTGCTCGACAGGGGGCGCTGGGGGGAGGCACATCAACTCAAAAAATTTAAATGGCATGGGGGGGTCGTTGAAAAGAGAATTCAATTCTCTTTAAAACCATCAATTTTTTTTAATTTCATCAATTTTTTTTGCAATTAAAATTTGAAATATCAAATGTAAATGCGGATCTGAAAACTAGTCATACCTCTATAAATTTGAACGGTTTGTTGTGTTGAAGGGTATTACCGATACTACTTTTTGAGAGAAGAAACATTGCAATTACTCGACAGATGGCGATGGGGGCACATCAACTCGAAAATTTCGAAAGGCATAATTTCTCGACAAAATTAAAAAATATCCAGATGGTGGTGAAGAGAATTGAATTTTCTTTTCAATGATGTGACACTTGACCCCCCATGCCATGTAAAATTTTTGATTTGATGTGCCCCCCGCACCTCCTGTCGAGCAATCACCATATTTTTTCTTTCAAAAAGTAGTATCGGTGAAACCCTCCAAACAGTTTTTCATGTTTGTACGTCGAACCATTCAAAAGTTAACGGGGGGGACTAAAAAAACCCGCACTGTATAAATTCAAAAGATATACCTACGATAATGGAGAATAATCAATGAATATATAAATGGTCTCAATATTTATCATACTACTGATCCAATGAACTTCGATTAATTCATGAATAGTACCATAAAAAAATCACACATTATTTTCTACATCTCAAAATGATTCGAACACGAAATATTTTTTATTCTGTTTCGGGAATTTCATTTTCACTTCCTTATAAGGAAATCAAACTAAAAGTATTCGAAATGTGCTAGAAATTGTTGGATAAATCCCGTCTTCGTAATTGTTCTAACATAGTGACGTGGTGAAGGGATAAGATTGTAACCACAAGGAATTTCAAGCCACACAAAGTATGTGCCGAATTGCCAGCACGTTACGTCAACGAAACATATAACTACTCAAACTCGTGGATACTGAATATAGTCGCCCGACCTCAGTTTTTTTGCGGAAAATTGTCTAAAGTTACAACTATCACAGGTGTAACTCTATTCTGTATCAAAAATGAGAATAAAACAATTTTCTTCTGATTTGACCTGTTGATGAAACATTCCCTAATGACCGGAACACTCTGTGCTAGTTTTTTCATTGAACTCTGAATCCATTAGACATAAAAAATAACGAAATTAATGAGAAATATTCTTCATGAATTTCCACATAACAAATATTGTATTGACTATTCCACTCTTCTCAAGATATTCACGTAATCTGACCAATCACAAATCAAAGTCAACTTGTATTATCGGGGGTAATACCACGAGTGGTAACACCACGAGTCCTTTGGGACGAGTGGTGTTACCTCAAAGCAATTTGATCGAGTTTAAGATTTCTGACAGAATTATCGATAATATTGTGAGCACGAGTAGTATTTATTGAGATAATTTCACGCACCAACAATAATAAGCGAATCATCACAGAAGCAAAAAATACTTGTTTGTGATAGGTATCAATTAAATTGATCTTGGTAACGACCATAGAAGCTTCAGATGCTTGTATATGGCCTGTATGTTGTTAATTAAAATAAGAGTACAGATATTGCTACTGGTAAAAATATAAAACACAGAAGTATAAATATAAAATCAGGGGTAAGAAAATATCACTTAATCTACACATATATGAATAGCCTAGGAGGTAGTAATCAATCAATAAATCAATAAAAAACAGACAAAAGTACAATTTTAGATTACACAGACTTCCTTAGTCATATGGTGATAAAGAGAATGTCCCAAAAAAGCTCTCAAGGAGCTTGTCTATGGGCAGTTTCTACCTTATGGACCAGATGGACCTGTATATATGAGTTTATGTGTAAAATTTGAGATAAAAATTCATAAAAGAGTTATAACAATAGTGATAGGAGTAAAGAATAGAGTTGTTAAGACATCGTTAATAATACATAGATTATGGAACTTTACACGCATAATATATACACATATATACAAGTAGAAAAGTTATTGGGTATAACCCTCAAAATGTTCTGCAACCGTAGACACGTGTTTCGAGCTTCAGCTCTCTTCAGTACGGTAAAATCAAGTGCGAAGATGTACAACACTTGGATGTAAAAATAGAAACAAAGGAAATCAACAACAGGAAGCCAACCACACATTTGTGGCTTCAGTTAGAAGACCTTGTGCTTACCGAAGCCACACATGTGTGGTAGGCTTCCTGTTGTTGATTTCCTTTGTTTCTATTTTTACATCCAAGTGTTGTACATCTTCGCACTTGATTTTACCGTACTGGTGAGAGCTTAAGCTCGAAACTCGTGTCTACGGTTGCAGAACATTTTGAGGGTTATACCCAATAACTTTTCTACTTATATTTTCATATATTGCCCCTCGTTATATCCATCCTTATTTACATATATACACATATATTACTTAAGTATATTTTCGATACATTTGATATAAAATTTTTAATTGTTCAGGACTGCAAGCTTAGACAAAAGTGTAAAATGATTCTTTGAAATGTGAGATATATACAGTGCGGTCCAAAGGTATGGAATAAATTCATTTTTAGCGTTATTATGTATTTTATGAAAAAATCCTGAAACAGGTCAATTTTTATTGGCAATTTGACAATTTACAGTATGAAAATATTACCCCCTTCTTGCACCCCCTCTGAATTATGAGCACCCCCTCAAAAATTTTAAATGAGAAGGGGGGTCGTGTGGCATCTTGATCGAAAGGGATTTTCATTATCTGTTCAGCAATACTAAGTTTTTCATATTTGATGCAACCATAACGAAGAAAATTTTTTATTAAAATTTAAAAATATTGACACTGTAAATTATGTATCCGTTGAAACAACCTGAAACAGGTCGATTTCTATTCTCAATTTGACAATTTATAGTATGAAAATATCACCCCCTTCTTGCACCCCTTCTGAATTATGAGTACCCCCTCAAAAAATTTGAATGAGAAAGGGGGTTGTGTTGCACCTATTTCAAAAGGGATTTTCATTCTCTGTTCAGCAATACTGAGAAAATTTATTCTGAATATGTAAAATGTTGATAGACTGAAGGAAATAATGTAACATAATGTTTAGGAAGTATATTTCAATTTGTTTTACAGTTAAATTAAATGTTCAAAATGACCACCATTCACTTCTTGACAATAAGCAAGGCGATCTTGGAATTCTCGTAGAACATTTTGTAGGACCTCAGGGGTTATGTTGTTAATTTCTTCCGATATCCTAGTTTTTAAATCTGCAATATTGTCTGGTCTATTGAAATATACTTTTGATTTTAAATAACCCCATAAAAAGTAATCGAGAGGAGTCAAATCGGGGGATCTAGGCGGCCATTCAATCGTTCCACGTCTGCCAATCCACCTATTGGGAAAAACTTCTGTCAAATAATCTCGAACAATACGTGTGTAATGCGGTGGAGCTCCGTCTTGTTGATACCAAATTAATCTATCTATTCCATTTGGATCATTAACATCGGGAAAAAGTCTTTTTAATGTAGGCACTAAAAAGTTCATCAAAAAACCTAGATAAACCTCACCATTAATTGTGCCTTCAAAAAAATAGGGGCCAATAATTTTGTTTTTAATGATACCAGCCCAAACGTTCACTTTTTTGGGATATTGTGTGTGAGCCTCACACATCCAATGAGGATTTTCTCTGCTCCAATATCTACAGTTTTGTCTATTAACCGTTCCATTTAAATAAAAAGTAGCTTCATCAGAAAACACAATTTTGTTTATGAACTGCAAATCTGCTTCGATTCTATCCATCATCAGTTCACAGAATTGTTGCCTTCTATCAGGGTCATCCTCATTTAACTCCTGAACCAACTGAACTTTATAAGGATGGTATTTTTCTTTATGTAAAGCTCTCAATATCGATGATTTACTTACATCATTGTCGGCGGCAAGTTGTCTACTTGTCATATGCGGATTTTCCTCAATCGCTAACAGTACATCTAACTTTTTCTCCTCATCCAATGCAGCAGTTCGACCTGGTTTTTTCGACCTGGTTTTTGACGAGTTTTTACATGTCCAGTTTCACGGTATTTTGTTTCTATTTTGCTAACTGTAGATTGTGATACGTGTTGACCAGGGTATTTATTATTGAACATTTCACAAACTTCCGTTTGAGTTCGTGTTTTATTACCGCATCCAAGCATAATTAAAATGTCTATTCTTTGAGTTTCGGATAAATGAGCCATAGATGAATCGAATACACACAAAAATATTTTTCAATACACCGACGTCTGCCAGCAACTCACAAATATCAAAATAACAGTAGTTTACTAGATTGACATTATATTATTTATGGGTTTTGTGAATAATTTTTTGGTGTCTTCAACGACTTTTTCCTGACTTTTTTAGCAAGACAGATAAGAAAGTATAAATTGTCAAATTGAGAATAGCAATCGACCTGTTTCAGGTTTTTTCAACGGATACATAATTTACAGTGTTAATATTTTTAAATTTTAATAAAAAAATTTCTCAGTTATGGTTGCACCAAATATGAAAAACTTAGTATTGCTGAACAGATAATGAAAATCCCTTTCGAACAAGATGCCACACGACCCCCCTTCTCATTAAAAATTTTTGAGGGGGTGCTCATAATTCAGAGGGGGTGCAAGAAGGGGGTAATATTTTCATACTGTAAATTGTCAAATTGCCAATAAAAATTGACCTGTTTCAGGATTTTTTCATAAAATACATAATAACGCTAAAAATGAATTTATTCCATACCTTTGGACCGCACTGTATGTAGTCAAGCATATAAAGAAATCAAAATCTTTGATAATAAATATAATTCTCATGAGGAGTCAATAAGATTGTGCAAATTGATCCTATTCATAGACAAAATCCAAGCCTTCACTTTCTTTTTGAATAAATTCAAGGAGTTCATTGATTTCATCCAACCTGGTACCATGTTCCTCAACCTAGGGGCAATATATGTGAAGGATCGCTGGCCTATTGATTTGAGAGCGCGAGGTAATAACTCATTCGCAGCAATTTTTCCCCGCGTACGGTATGGGTGTTCAAGTAAAGGCGTTGGGTTTTTTTATAAGTGAATGCTAGAATTTATTTACAGAAGAGCTGTCGAGGGTCCATCATTTGAGTTTCATTGAATAAGAGATCAGAAGAGTATCTGGGTGGTTTGTCGAATATGATTCTCAAGATCCGTTTTTGTACAATTTTTAGAGGTTAGTTTAGTTTTTCTCAATCCTCCCCATCCTATTATGCCAATGTAAAAAAAGTACCACTGTCGTGAATTCTTCAATAGTTATATATAATGCCTGATAAACATGACGTCTGTCAGACTGACATTCATATTAGTAGCAAGATGATATTAAGTTCTCCGTTGTTGTTTGGATACGTGGTTGCCATGATAAAGTGGTATTACCGGCTCGAAAGCTAGGAGATGCGTATTATCGAGGCATACGTCCCTTATTGGTCCTAATATTGCAGGAAAGGAGGGTTTCATACGACGCGACGAGTGGAATTATCGCGAAAACACCAGCTGTCTGTCAATTCTGATTGGTCTGTCAACGTTGGTGTTATCAACGATGTAACCATAGATGATAAAGCAAAGTTTGACATTTTGACAGATCATAATTGTAGGCGAAAGCGTCAAAATGAGTCGCATCGTAACTATATAATGAATTAATGATAGTTATAATACATTTTTTGTGATTATAGTTGATTGATTATGGTCATGATGAATTGATTGTTCATGTATATAATAATACTTTGAATGATTCGTGAAATAGTCTAATAAAATTCCACTCGTGATTGAATATATCTCATAAGTCTGTCTGTTATTTCTGAACTCAACTGAATTGTATCGAGAAAACACCACGAGTCCGCAGGACGAGAAATTGCTTGTTATGTTTGAAGATTCGTTATTTTGGACAATTTTCCAATACATAATGGAGGGTAACGGTTTTTTAAAAAGAAATTTTTTTATTCTTCCAAGTTTATTTTTGAAATACTTGTGACAATTTAAAGGAAGAAAATTCCAGAATCCCATTCTCAAACGATAACGGCGTTAGATTTTTTTAAATCAAAAAATCAAAAAGGCCCACTAATCTGCAATCAGAGGTAGCCTATGAAATCAACTGTAACAATTGTACAAAATCCTATGTTGGTCCAACAGGCAGATATTTGAAAAAACGCATATCTGAACATCACAGGGACATAAGAAAACCCTATGGTATAATCCCTCTGCTTCAGTAGAACACACTAAAGAGAAAACGGTTCTTGATAAAAAACCTCGATAAAAAATCTCGATAAAAAACTTTCTATCACAAAGACTTCTTAGAGAAATGATAGAAATTGTACACGAAGACAGCGTTAACACCAGAAAATATATTGAAGGACTAAACTCGGTCTATTTCATCTTCATTAGCCTGATTCTGAAATGACATGCTAGCGCTATATATTTTTTGACAACAATTATTTTTCTAAACTGATAGTCGGCGTATAGTCTTCGAATTTTATTCCAATATTGCTTTGTCTAGAACTAAATGCATGAAATATTGCACTGCGAAAGGTACTTTTTTTCGTTGTATCTAGTATGTCCGTGTATATTTCAATTGTGATTTTACTGAACAAAGAAAATCTACTTTTTGGTGACCCACTCCCACCATTTTTTAATTCTGTAATTTACTGTAATTAATGTTTCAATACTCGTGGCATTGTCTTTCAATATTGAGTTACAATTTTTTGACCTTTTACAACTTTTAAAATCGTTGTTACAGAGTCCCGATGAAGTATTTATTCAAATTCGAAACGTTGACAAAATACAGAATTTTTTGTTCAACACGATAAATATTTTTTATTATTCATTATTTCCCTCCTACCACTGATGTATTCGAAGTTAATTGGCGAATACTAGCACAGAGTCATCGGTGGTGTTTTTTTGCGAATTAGGCGATGCTCTTTCTTCTTATTTCTGATACTAAGGAGAAACACTACTGTGATGAAGGGTAAAGAATATTCTCGCAAATATTCTTCTTTGGTCTAATGGCGGACAATAGATCTGTGGTAATAATATGATCTTATACTTTGCTGTCTCTCTTTGTTTTCTGATTACAATACTATGATACTAATTCCTGGAAGGAAATATACTCACATGGAATGACCTATTTCACTAAATAATTTTCCACCTTGATACAATTTCCCTCGGGAAATTACATAATTTAATCCAGAAAGATCGTGACCACTATTACTACCAGTAAATAAAAAAAAATATCCTACAAAAGATGACTGCTACCGAGGTGATTTGTATATTGAAATATTTTGAGGAATATTCTGTACAATTTTGTCAGAAATGTTTAATGTTTAAGTATTCCACCTGCTGCAATTGTTCTGAATGAAAAGTGGTTTAAAATTCCGCCTCCTTGTATTCGGAGGAAAGAGTTGAACTTTCATACAATTCAACTGTGTATAGATCAAGAACGGAAAATGTGCCCTAACATCTGCTTGTTTAAACACTGTGAGAATGAAATATACAGGGTGTGAATTTTCACCTCATTTTGAAGCTATAAAATCCAATAAACATATACTCTAAGATGAATAATAACCGAGTTACAGGGTGTTGAAAATGATAAAAAAATTATGTTTTCCAGAATAACGGCTCATTTTTCCTTGATGAAAATTGGTATGTCACATGACAGCATGCAGTTCCAAATTTCAGTGTAAATCATGAGTTTGTAACTTCGAACAGAGGCGTACGGGAAGTGGGTACCCCTAATCGCCCCTCCCCAATTTTCACGCCACAGGATTAATGTCGATTTTATCTTCTTTTTCTTAATATCCAACATTTCTTATACAAAAAAAAGGATAGGTTTCATAATTGAAAATATCAACGGTTTTCAAATTTTTTTAAGTTGAATAAGTGTATGCGTATGTGATAAGGAATGGCACTGTTGATTATTTTGTTAAACGTTGCTATGTCTTTTGTATTGAAAATCATGGCCTTATGGTGAAATTTCAAATATAGTGTGCCCACAGTGGTATTTCTCGATGAATTTCAGAAGATGGGGGAAAAAATTCAAAGCATTACCTACTAACTAAGGATTAGCAAACCATAAAACTGTAGTACCACAAAATATTTAAAATTTAACAAAAATTTCCTTAGTTCTGAAAGGAACGTATAACTATTTATAACAATATAACCAACAAGGAGATTTCACATCATGCAATGAGAACAAATTCAAATATTTCGAAAATTGTTGGCATTTATGAGGGATCTTATCACTAAAATTTCCCGATATTTGAAACAAATAACATAGCAACTTCTAACAAAACAATCAACAATGAGTTTCCGAATCACATACGCACGCGCACTTACTCAACTTCGAATATCTTGGAAACCGTTGGGAGTTATTATAACGAAACCTTACCCTTTTTTGGATGGAGAATATCGAGAAGTAAGAAAGAGAAGACGAAATAGATATTAATCCAATGGCGTGAAAGTTGGGGAGGGGCGATTAGGGGTGCCCGTCTGCCGTACGCCCTGTTTAAAGTTACAAACATGTGATTTGCAATTGAAATTTGGAACTAAATACTGTCATGTGGCACATCAAATTTCATTGGGAAATTAATATTCACTTTAGAGTATATGTTTATTGGAACTTTTAGCCTTGAAATAAAGTGAGGATTTCACCGCCGGAGTTTGTCCCATTCATTCTGGGACATCCTGTATATTATGATAATAACAAACAAGGCTCGTTCATGGATTGGAACAAACATATACATATCGAGAGACTACTTCATGAAAATAAACTAGAGTTAAACTTTCAAAAGACTCCCACAAAGTTCCAAACTTCGAATTGGCTTCCAGTGGGAATTGGATAGAAACATGATACGAAGTCAATTAACCTCAAATGGAGTTTGAAAACTTCCAGCGTGAATGAATACCTTACATTATTTATGAGTTCGCCCCACTTTGATGATGTGGACCTTCGAAAATCAGCTTATGTTGGAAAAAAGTTTCATTTAAATCAACCATCAGTATATTTATATTTGAGTGGGTGTTTTTGGAATGGGCACTTTTTTTCGTATCTGATACACTTTATCTCTACTGTATTTACTATAATACAGGGTCTTTCACGACGAGCGTTCGTTAGGAATATATGGAGAACGATACAAAATAAAAACTTGAAATTTTGTGGTAGTGGGTTTTACAAAATGGCCTTCTCAATTAGAATATTTTCAACTTCCGGTCTCTTTCCGTTATACCGGAAGTTGAGAGCAACTTCCTTATTTCAAATGTAACACCCTGTATTTTATTACATTTCTGAATTTCTCAGTACATTTTAGGCCCACTTTGTATAACAATGCCTATACCCAAATTTGTTGGTTTTCGAGATATTGATTTTTTTCGGAAAAATTTGACAGTTACAGCACCACTCCGAAAAAATCATAACTCATAGACAGTAACAGTTGAAAATGTGAAATTCCACAGAATCACACCTTAAACATCGAGTCATGAACAGGTCCATCGAATATTCGAAAATAATTTACAGGGTGGTCGAAATTTCCACCTAAAACATAACATCGAGAAAACTGATGAAACACGATTTTTTCAAATGGACACCATACACTATTCTATTATTTTTGGATACTACGAAAAAAAAGATATCAAGTTCATGAAGAATGCCCTATACCTACAATACACCCCTGGCAAGATATATCCGATTTTGGGAAATATTTAAAATGTAAATCATTCCAAGCAATACCAAACCAAGCAAGCTTTGGAAACAAATGAAGTTACAACAAATATGTCAAAATTTGATGCGATATAATTGACGTGTATTCCGTAGTTTTCTATTTGTGTGCAAAATGTCTCGTTTGGGGTATTCTAATGAAGATGTCCTGAATTTAATAATCATTTATGACGAATGCAATAAGATAATGCACGTTTTTGCAGAAAGATTTCCAAATCTACACAGACCCAATAAAAATATTCTGAGAAGACTTCTAAGAAACTGCCGCGATTTCGGATCTTTTTCGTCTGTCATCAACAAAAAAACCACTCGTAAACAATGAGGACATCAAAATTGTAGTTTTGGCTTACTTCACAGCCTATCCAGAAAATTCGTTGAAAGAAGCAGAAAAGTCACTTACGATTTCATGTTCGTCAATAAACCGGATTTTAATCAAAGATAAGGGGCTTCCCTTCAAATATCACCAGGTACAAAATTTGAAACCTCACGACTTACCTGCACGAGTGGAATTCTGCGAATGGTTTCTTATCAATATACAGGAGGACCCTGAGTTCATGAAGAACATTATATGGACAGATGAAGCCAAATTTGCCAAGAAAATCCAAAGCTCGTTCGCCAGCGCAACTTCTAGGATTCATGGAATTTTTTTTTTGCGTTATAAAGGAAGACCGAATTTTATGTTTATACTTTTATGATGAGAATTTGAATAGCGACAGATATTCGCATATAATTAGGAATGTGGTTGGTGAATCCATAAGGCATGTTTCTGAACAATACCGTTCCAAGTTATGGTAACAGGTGGATGGAGCCTCTGCTACCGTTGCTGGCTTGTTGTATGGGATGTTCGAATATCAGTGGCTTTGCTACAATGGACCATTTAAATTTCCTCCTCGCTCTCCAGACCTGACGCCACAGGACTTCTTCATCTGGGGATATATCAAAGAAAATGTTCATGCGGATCCTGTGAATGATAAAGAAAACATGAAACGAAGGGTTCTGAGAGCTTTCAATAATTTGATTCCTGACTCCATACAGAAAGCTACAAATTGTGGTATGCAAAAAAGGATATATTCTTGTTTAGAACAAAACGGCAATGTCTTTGAACATCGGTTGAAATGAACCACAATATTATTTGAATTTAAAGAAATTTAGTTAAATTATAAAGATAAAGTAAAATCTAACCTTAAAAAATATTAACAAAATAAACTTACTGTATTCGATATCAATAAACAAAGATATAATTCATCTCTCTGATAGTATTTTATTTCAATCCATCCATTTTCATGTTGAGTTACCTTTTACCAACGACATTTGTTTTCAAAGCATTCTTGGTTTGGTATTGCTTCGAATGATTTACATTTCAAATATTTCCCAAAATTGGATATATCTTTTTATATCTTTTCTTTTGTAGTATCCAAAAATGATAGAATAGGGTATGGTTTCCATTTGAAAAAATCGTGTTTCATCAGTTTTCTCGACGTTATGTTTTAGGTGGAAATTTCGACCACCCTGTAAATTATTTTCGAAAATTCGATAGACCTGTTCATAACTTGATGCTTAAGGTGTGATTCTGTGGAATTTCACATTTTCAACTGTTACTGTCTATGAGTTATGATTTTTTCGGAGTGGTGCTGTAACTGTCAAATTTTTCAGAAAAAAATCAATATCTCGAAAACTAACAAATTTGGGTATAGGCATTGTCATACAAAGTGGGACTAAAATGGGATGAGAAATTCAAAAATGTAATAAAATACAGGGTGTACCATTTGAAATAAGGAAGTTGCTCTCAACTTCCGGTATAACGGAAAAAGACCAGAAGTTGAAAATATTTTAGTTGGGAAGGCCATTTTGAATCGTTCTCCATATATTCCTAACGAATGCTCGTCGTGAAAGACCCTGTAGATAAATTCCAAAATAATAAAACACAGATCAGTTCTGACAGATGAAATAAATCTTATACCTTGTCAAAAACGTGTACATGCAGAGGGATGTGATCATAATAATGGACTACATCACTCTAAAATTCAAACGACTTGAACGTGGTTCTTTTGGTAGGAACTCGTACATTTTCTATTCACAGATGATCTCATTAAATAACAAAAAAATAATCAAATGAATCCAATGAATGATACACAATAATCGAATTGATTATAGGGATATCTGAAAGATTTTTCAATTTTCCATCATTCTCTCCATCTTCATAAGTTTTTTACTATTTTCTTACTGATGTATGTGGCACATTTTCTGGATCATCATATCACCAACTTTGATGCAATTGTAGCTTCTGGTTAGTTTTTCGAGCAAAAATTGTTTGAGTAGCATTTTCCACATGTTTGGTGAAGATAATAACAATGAATTCCATTTCCATCATGTTTTGATAGAGTTTATAGAGAAAGTTTATTTAGATAACTGAAATTGAATTAGTTAGTTTAAATGATAGCTTTACAAGCTGTTGATAGAACAGTGTGCAGGCTAAAATGGCCAAAAATGTCTTCCTCAACAAAGCTATTGTCTATTGTAATATTAAGGGAGCAAAATTGTCATTTCGAGCTAGAACAGTTCTGTAAAATATACATACATAAATAAATTATGTTATGAGCAGGATAGGTACTCTTATATTGTCTAATTGTTTCTGAAGAAATTTTCATTAGTGAATTGTTTAATTCTAGTTCTCCTTTCAATTCGTTGAAGCTCGAATATCTGACAATAAATTGCTTTTATTAACTGATGATTTATATGTATGAGAATATTTTCCAAATTCTAACAATTTACAAACTTGAATTTGAAGAATATTTATGAATGACTAATGAACATTCGTGTGAGAAATATATATGTTATATCTTATGTGTTTTATGATGAAAATAAAAGAATTATGTATTTCACAGTAGTTTGAATTTTCATTTCCGATACAGAGGAAAAGTACGACATTATCCTCTTCAATTCAAAAACATGTAATTATCAAAAAAAATTTATAAAACTATCAATATCAGGCTCAAGCCGCTTCCTCATTGAGATTACATTGACCATCGACGAAGTCGACTCAGTTGGTTCCAAAGTTTTACCATTCCTTGAAAGAATGAGTCTGAGGAAAGAGATGTTCAGCATATCTCCAACGTGATGACAAAGGGATATGATTGAGCTCGACAAGTCAGAATCGATAAGGTCGCTAACGGTGGAATGATTGACGTATTTTCTGAAGAACATCGCCCATAAACACAATTATGAATCTTTCAAGACTGTTCCGAAAAAGTGAGCGAACTTGTGAGCGCAGCATCACTGACGAGAAGACTGGCATCCAAAAGTCGTATGCATAGTCAATTCCAGCGACTCGCCGAAGTTTCGCCGCTCGCTACACAAGAACTATAATGCACAGTCGGCTTCCAAAAAAGTGGTACATCGCCAGCGTTTCGCCAAAATGTGACTTATCGCGTATTTGTCACTTTTTTGGAGCTCGACTGTGCATTATAATCCTTGTGTAGCGAACGGCGAAACTCTGGCGAGTCGCTAGCGATTGGCTATGCATACGGCTGTAAAAGTTTCACTGACGTGACGAGACTGAAATAGCTCTTGGCACGATACAGAAAACCAAGTTTCTGAGAGGAACTTTTGGCAATGGACTTCTACCTTTCCCATGAAAGAGAACCGCTGATGGTAACTCCTAGCATCGATATGCAGGACTTGATTGGTATGGGTACTCCTAACATAATTACTTTGTTTACTGTGAGATCGGCTTTTACAGAGAAAAGGCATACTTTGGTTTCACCATTCAAGAATTGAACGTAAGCTCATATTCAAATCATTAACTTTCCTTTTCCTTGTTTCATAGGCTGATATTAGAACTTTGGAAGAGAAAGCGGTATGAAGGGTGCTATCATCCGTAACGCTATGTACTGCATATGAGCAAACGACTTTTGCACGTGAAAAATATGGATTTGACAAGAACAGTAATCCACAACGTTTGTCCAAAAGAAAAAGGGAATCCATGAATGCCCAATATCAATATAAATTAGCACAGTTTCGACACTACAACCGAAGACGAGTCGTTGCCCGTCAAATTTTGAACGATGATTCTCGTTCAACTTGTTGAATAGAATTGAGCAGATTACACCAGGATTTTCAAACACGCTTTGGTTTTGCGAATGATTTCGTTCGTAGTAATTACCCTCTTGTCAACCCAGAAGAGCAGAAACGAATCAACTCTGAATACGACTCAAACGTAAGCACAAAAAACCGGTTGAGATTGCAATGTCTTCCATCAAAATAGACACTGCGCCAGGCCAAGATCTTATTCATGCAAGAACAGAAAAAATTAACATTGCTCAGAAATTATTGCAACTATTGCGTTTATCATTCTCAAATGGAGCTATGTCTCAAAGCCTTTGTAAAATGCCAAGACCATACTCATTCACATAGGAAATGGGAGTAAAGAGTCCAGTAGTAGTTTGAGACCGATTTCAATATGCTCAATCATCAGACGTGTGATAGAACGAGTGTTGGATATCTAGATTGGCTGCGATATATTTTTAGTTGATGTTGATATAGTTACATATACATAAAAAAATATTCTGTACTGTCAAGTTTAATAAAACACAATTTCATTTCGAAGTATTGTTCTTTTTACTAATAAAAACAACAGGTTATGGGCCCAGACAATCCTAACTGTATTATAATTGCAACACTAACGAAGTTTGAGTAAAAGGAAATCATAGAAGTATACAGTTTAATTTCGAAGTCAAAATACGAAGCAGTTATGAGTCAAAACTCTTATAGAATACAGGTACTATCCAAAGAAAATTTTGATACCTGGAAAATCCAAGCAAAAGCTCTACTTGTGAAGAACGATGAATGGGGATACGTAGATGGAACGCTAAAAAAACCAGCCGATGAAGCTGAAACTGACATTTGGAAAAAGAATGATGCACATGCTATGTCAGATCTCATTCTAGCAATAGAACCTTCCGAACTTAGACATATCAAGAATTGTAGAACATCGAAAGAAATTTGGGACAAACTGCACGAAGTGTACCAGTCACAAGGTCCAGCAAGGAAAGCCATGTTATTGAAGAAGCTCATTCATTACAAAATGCATCAAAGTAATGACATGAGAGAGCATCTTGCCAACTTTTTCGAAATAATTGACAAACTAGAAGAGATGAATTTGAAAATCAACGAAGAGTTAGTCGCTATTTTAGTATTGTATAGTATTCCAGAATCTTATGAGTCATTCAGAATTGCGATTGAATCCCGAGAAACATTACCATCACCCGAAGCATTAAAAATAAAATTGTTGGAGGAATTCGAAGCTCGAAAAAGAAATTTTGAAGAAAGAACGTCAGAAGCAATGTTCATATCCAAAAATCAGACGAAGAAAACGCACGAGAAAAGAAACGAAGATAATCATACGAAGAAACAAGAATTTTTCAAGTATACCTGTCACCGATGTGGAAGATACGGCCACCGTATCAGAGATTGTAGATCGAAGACGTGGAATAAAAGGCCAAATAAAGATTCAACAAGCGAAACTTCAAAACTCATTAAACAAGGAAAATTCAACTTTTGGAGAAGAGTTTGCTGGTATGTTAGAGAGTTCTGATCCAATAACAGTGAGTCTTGCCCTTTCCTCTCCAGAAGCAGATGAATGGATTCGAGCAATGAGAAAAGAACACGGAGCTCTCATGAAAAATAAAACGTGGATTTTAGTTGATCGCCCAAAGAATAGAAAAGTTATTGTTTCAAAATGGGTATTCCGACGAAAATATAAATCAGATGATTCCATTGAAAGTTATAAAGCAAGATTGGTAGCCAAAGGTTTCACACAAGAAAAAGAAGTGGATTTTCACGAAACTTTTGCCCCGGTAACCAGAATGGAATCTATAAGAATCATCATGTCACTTTCAGTTCAGTTGAATTTAGCCATTCATCAACTTGATTTTGTTAGTGCATACCTGAATGGTGAACTCAAAGAGGAAATTTATATGGCACTTCCAGAAAAATACGATGAAATTTGTGATAAGACTCAGAGCAATAAGGTGTGTTTGTTAAAAAAATCTTTATATGGTCTGAAGCAGTCTGGAAGAGAATGGTATAAGAAATTGGATTCGAAGCTGAGAGAACTTGAATTAAAACCGATTAGTGTCGAACCTTGCGTATATTTTCAAATCAAGGGAAGTGAAATTTTAATAATTGCCATTTATGTTGATGATTTCATCGTTGCTTGTAATAGCGAGACAAAACTCCGAAACGTCAAAGCCGAACTGTCAAAGTCGTTCGACATGAAAGATCTTGGTGAAATTAACTATTGTTTGGGTATCGAATTCTCACAAGAAACTGATCTAAGTCGAGTTAAAATGAGTCAGAAGAGATACATCAACGAATTATTGAAAAACTTCAACATGAGTGCATGCAATCCTTGTTCTACGCCGATGAATATGTCACAAAAACTATCCAAGGAAATGTGTCCAAAAACCGAAGAAAATAAAAATGAAATGGCAATGATTCCCTACCGGAGTCTTGTTGGAAAACTGATGTACCTTGCAATTTCAACGAGACCAGATATAGCATACGCTGTGAGTGTTTTGAGTCAATTTAACGAAAACTATGGACTAGAACACTGGACAGCAGCAAAGCGAGTGTTACGCTATTTGAAGAAAACTCAAAATGTTGAACTAGTTTTCGAGCAGAGTAATGATCCTTTACTTGGCTTCGCTGATGCAGATTGGGGAGCAAATCCGGATGACAGAACAACTATTTTCAATGATAATCAAGGTGCTGGATCCATGGTGAAAAGTCCAGTTTATCATGGGCGAACAAAGCATGTGGATATAAGACACCACTTCATCAGAGAAATAGTTGAAAAACAAGAGGTACGAGTCGAATATCTTTCGACAAATGAAATGCCTGCTGACATTCTAACGAAAGCTTTATCAAACTTGAAACACCAGAAGTTCTGTTCATTACTTGGACTCAAAGCAAATTATAATGAAGATCGAAGTCAATTTTAAGGGGGCGTGTTGGATATCAAGATTGGCTGCGATATATTTTTAGTTGATGTTGATATAGTTACATATACATAATTAAGATCCAAGATCATTCGTAGAATTCAATGATAATCAACGTGGATTTACTTGTTCACCAGGTACCTATCTTAATGCAACTCTCCTTAATGGTTGTTTGACCAAAGCAAAACAGCACAAAAGTCATTGTTATTGTATTCCTTGATATTATGAAAGCTTTTGATTCCATTGGACTCCAACATATCAATAGGACATTACAATCGTTACCAATACCAACTTGTCTTCTTGAAGCTATAGTTAGTCTCCAGGAAGGAAATTCAACACGATTTAATTGAAGATAATTGAAATGAAATGTGGAGTTTTCCAAGAACTCCACTTTCTCCATCTTTATTCAACCTATCAATAGATTATGTTCTGAATGAACTTGGTGAACTAGAAATCACTGAAGAATTCGGTTTTGAAATTAGTGAAGATCTGGAAAACTTGACCGTATTTGGATTCGCCGACGATACTGTTTTGAGTGCTAATTCCTTTGACTCATGTTACTCTTGTAAAAATGGCTAAAAATCTTTTTGCACAAACAAACCTTTCCATCAACCCTGACAAGTCGAAAGCCATAATTATTAAAATTGGAGTACTCCAGGAGACAGAATTGCGAATTGAGGCGAATACAACAATTTGTGGATTGAAAAATTCTGAGAGTATTAGTACCTTGGAATGACCTTTGATGAACAATTAACGTTTGATGAATCCGCTACAATTACTACCCTCAACACAAACCTTTCCAAACTCACTTCAAGCTCCCTGCTGAACCCTGAACAAAAATGGATCATAACAAATCAATATATTTGGCCGACACTTGTTTTTCCCTTACAAACTGCCCCTTTGACGAAATTAACACGAACATTCTTGGAAGAAGTTGACAAACTGATCAGAATTGCTGTGAAAGAGATGAATCTACCAGATGACATATCTATCTCTTTCATTTACGCTTCAAGAAAATTTAGAGGCCTTGGAATCATCCGCGCAACTTGGGAAGCCTTTTTACAGCAATATAGTAAGTATATGTTGTACTCTCCTCAATACTGGAAATGATTATTTACCACATATTCGGAATTCAACTAAAGAAATTGAAACCTGTTTAAAAAAAAATTGATGTGAACGAAAACGATATTATTGATTCTCCAGAAATCAACCACAATGGAAAGAAAAATACAAGATATTTCCGAAACCTACTACGAGAACGTGAATTTGAAAACTGGAATAAACTCAAATCGAAAGGGAAAAAAGATGGATTCAGGCCACGTATCATGTTTGGGCAGGAGCTGGAGCTAGTCCAGCAAGTCAAATACCTGGGGGTGGTCCTGGACTCCAAACTTCCATGGAGGCCGCACGTAGATAGGGTTATTCAAAGGTTGGTAGCAATCCTATGGCAACTGCGGAGAATTGTAGGAAACAATTGGGGCACCAATCCAGAGATCATGCGCTGGCTGTACACGGCAGTCGTAAGACCAAAGAGCCATTATGGGTCAGCCGTGTGATGGCCAGGCGCACAGGGTAGTACAATAGGCCGAAAACTCAGCAAGGTTCAGAGCTTGGCCTGTTTGGTAATAACGGGCGCAATGAGAACGACTCCAACCGCAGTGTTGGAGGTACTGCTGAGGCTGTCATCGCTTTCAGTCTGGATCAAGAAGGAGGCAATGGCAGCCCATTTGAGGATGCGGGACTCGGGAGTCTGGGTGATCGAAGGAGCGATGATAGGTCATGCAGAAATCGCGAAGTGGGCGGAACAGGAGATCCCTATCTCTGCCCTCAGAGTGACACAAGACAGACTGCGATGAAATAGAGAGTTTACTCTTACTATTCCGGGAAGAAAACAATGGGAAGGAAACAAGGTGGAGTTTAGCACAGGAAACCTAATATGTTACACGGACGGTTTGCGTCTGACTGACAAACAGGCTTCGGGTGCCGGAATCTACATGGAGGGAAGAGAAGTACGAGAGAGCTACGCTTTGGGCAGATATACAACAGTTTTTTAAGCTGAAGTATTCGCCATCCTATCCGTAGCTACGAGAGAAGAGGTGAAAGATGGATCCGAACAGAGAATTTATATCTGCTCGGATAGTCAGGCAGCGCTCAGAGCCGTTTGCCATTCTAAACCAAGCTCAGCGCTTGTACAGGAATGCGGAGATGCGCTCGAGAAGCTAGCTGAAACGAAGAAAGTTCAGCTGGTATGGGTCCCGGGACACAGAGGGGTGCGCGGAAACGAGGTGGCAGACGGACTTGCCAGATCCGGATCCGCAGCACCATTCTGTGGACCGGAGCCTGTACTAGGCATCGCAAGAAGCCAAACCTCTTCAGCCCTCGACGAGTGGGCAGAAGAAGAGCTGAATAAACTTTGGAGGGATAATACCGGCTGCAGGCAGTCGAAAGACTTCGTAGCTGGCTCCAATAAGTCAAGGACGACATGGCTCTTAGGCAGAAATCGTCAAGCACTACGCCTCCTTATAGGAACACTAACAGGACATAACAAGTTAGGCAGACACCTATCACTTATAGGCATAGAAGACAGTCCCACTTGCCGAAAATGCGAAGAAGACGAAGAAACTTCATCTCACTTTCCCGGCGAGTGTGAGGCATACGGGAGGCTAAGATTTGGGACCTTCGGAGTTGACAAACTCCAACAAGAGGAACTAATCAACGTGGTCGGACATACTGACCTTCATCAGTAGGTCACAAAGGTTCGAAAAGTAAAACCAGGAGGATGCACGTAGATGAGTGGAGAACAGGGGATGGCAAAAAGGGTCCATGAGGGCCTACTTGCCTGGCTGTGGTTGCGGCCTCCCCAAAGAACTACTACTACTATGATGGATTCACGTCGAAGAAATTAGCAAAAAAAATAGTATAATCCCTCACTAGCACAGACTATAGCTTTGGGTAACATCAAATGTGTATAAGAAAGGAAGATTGTGATTTTTACTGAATATTTGAAAAATGTATGAAAAAAGAATGGCACTTGTAGTACTTACGGGTATACTACGGTGAGATGACATTTTACGTCCACAGAAACAAAATTACGGATGGATTATGGTCTGCACAATCAACTAACATATTTTACATTTCCAATATATAGAATTAGTATTTATATCATTTGATTCATTTTACACAAAATTACGGAAGGATGATTGTTTGCCCAATCATCCCATTTATTAAACATTTCCTGTCAGAGTCATAATATTTTCATTTTATCGCATTAAATAACGTGTGAGGTTTTAACGTTAACCACAAAAATGAACACTTAAATACTTCGATATCCTTACAGGTTTACACACTTGCATTCAGATAGTTTTCTTGTATGTGTGTGCCAGTGCCTTGCTCTCTTTATAAACCAATTATGTTTCACCAAAGAGTCCACGTAATTATAATTATGGTGATATCTGTAACCCACGTGGTAAGTTTCCCAATTAATTACGTCTGCTTTGATTTTGCGTTTTGAAGTCACTCATATTCATTTGGAGCTAAAGCATTATTTAAAATGTGATAATTCCAACATTGCATTCTATGGACTTTAATGTCGAAATTTCTAAAAAATGCATATTTCGAAAAACAGTCGAAATTAGGATGAAAAAGTTGAAATTGTGACACGAGAGGAAAAAGTCCAATTGTCGATGTTTTTCGTGACCATACGGTATTTGTGACAGATTAAAATAATAATAATAACCTTCATTACGAACCCCACGAGTATACCCAACGGTAGGTGCATGGCGGCTATTATTATTATCTTCCGTTGCGAATGTGACCAATGAATGTATTTCAACTGTCAAGTAACGATAGTCGTCTAAACACTTTTTCTCTTATTCGAAGACTGCCATTATTTATAACCATTGTTGGTAATAAGTAATTTTGCAAAGATTTTTGAACACTCGTTAAAAAATCGATTAGTTAATTTTTTCAAATTTTATCATAACAAAAATAATAATTTGGATTCATTAGTAAGTCGAACACAGAAAAAGCTTTGAATAGAAACATTCTCAATTGAAAATTGAATCAATACATGATTCCTCTGGAAATGGAAAAACCCTACGATAAAATTGAAGTTACTTTTTTGCAATATCTAATAGAAAACAACTACTTCCCCGGCTAAAGCCACGCTGGACATTGAACTACATCTGATACATATTGAGAAAGACCCTATATAACTTGAGAGAAAAAATCTGAAAGTGAAAATTTGCATTTTTATTTATTAATTGTCCAGTTTCCATTGGATATTCTTATCTATAAATGAGATAAGGGAGAATGTTCAATGGAGAATCTCCAATGGAAACTGGACAATTAATAAATAAAAATGCAAATTTTCACTTTCAGATTTCGTCTATATTTCTTCTATATAGGGTCTCTCTCAATATCTATCAGATGTAGTTCAATATCCAGCCTGGCTTTAGCCAAGGAAGTAGTTGTTTTCTGTTAGATATTACAAAAAATTGACTTCAATTTTATCGTAGGGTTTTTTCCTTTTCCAGAGGAGTTATGTATTGATTCAATTTTCAATTGAGAATGTTTCTCTTCAAAGCATGAAGCCCTTCCATGAGAGGTTATCTTGTACGATGGAAAATAGCGACTAAATTCCAACTTTTAGTCGCAGATGATTCCACAACTGACTTTATGAACATCTGTTCGTATTTTCAATGAAATAAAACAGAAAAGGCTGTTATTCATTTTGCGAAAACGATCACTGACTTTTTGGAAAATTCAGATAAGTGCTTGGCAGTTTTCTTAGACTTGGCTGAGGCCTTCGATACAGTATCACATGACGACATAATGGACAAACTCTATAGGTACGGTATTAGTGGGCCAACGTCATCAAATGAAATCACTGTTGGTGTTCCTCAAGGCACAGTATTGGGGCCTATTTCATTTTTAGTTTACATCAATAGCATAGGTTGTATAAAATCTGCTGATAAACTTATTTCATACGCTGACGACACGGCGATAATTTTTTCTGGTAAAACTGGCAGCAAGTATACCAAACGACAGAAAATGGGTTGAAAGATATCCAAATTTGTTTGAACTATAATCTCCTCAGTTTGAGTCTGCATAAGACCAAATACATTTGTTTCACACTCCTGAAAAACGACCAACCAATCGAAAATGTACTAAAATTACTTACCTTTGTATGTGCACAGATAAAACAATGTGATCGCTTTTTGGGATTTTTTAAAACAAGAAATAGTGAAAAAAATTTCAACTTTTTTGTTTTTTTTGCGAATATTTCGAAAAGTATTGGAGGAATCGTTTTACAGTCAATAGGACTTTTGTAGAAAATTATGAAACATACAAAAAGGTTTTTTTTATATGACCAGATCGGTGCATTTTCCACTGAAAAAATTCGGAAAACCTCGAAAAAGATACCTTTTTCCAAAATTCATAATTTTTATAATCTGAAGCTGGACAAACAATATTGCCGAAATTGATAGATAATAACGTGTGGCTCAATTGTACGCAAGATGGTTTCTGTCCTTGCGCAATCGCGTTATAAACAATTCAAGTGCAAATCTTCCTGAATGCGTCGATTTGAGGAAAATCATCTCATTCAAATTCTGTAAACGGCATTTGGAAGTAAAGACCAATATCTACAATTTGTATATTCTGAATTTTCTCCTGAGAGGTGGAAAATGTATTGAAAATGTCCCTGGAAGTTATAGTCTTTCCAATATCAATTGCAGAACATAAAAAATCGTTTCAAACTCTACCGACAATTTCGTTCATGCTGACACCTCATTTGAATGATGATTTATGACTCCAGCCAAATATTTTGCATTTTGCCGCACGTCAATTAAGGTCAAGTGGACCGCGACGTTTCCTTTCAATCTATAAGAGTTGTTGCAATTGATATTGGAAAGACTACACTCTAAATGCTTCAAGGTGCACCCGAAGTCGCCCGAACTCAACTCGAGTTAACTTAGGGTGACTTCGGATGCACTTTAAAGCATTTTGATCAACTTTCAGTGATTGTTCGAAAGTGGTTGACAATGTTTCACTTTGAGTAAGGTTATTCTGGACTTTCATTGCCTAAAAAAGAACAAAGAAAAATTCAATTCTCTGCAATTTTTAATCACGACGTTTCCACTGTTAAAATCTACAGTCGTTATCAAGTGAATAATGCGACAATCTCAAGGAAACTTCTTATATATGCTATGGATAATTATGTGTCATTAGCCTAGGGGTAATTTGGCGGTATTCAGGTAAGCTTGTTAATTACACTGCCAGGCCCCTCCGGTACGGCATTGTTAATTCTTATCGCAATTTCAATTGATCCATGCCACTAATTAAGGGTTTCCACACATTACGGATTTCTATGCTAGCTTGACTGAAGACTTTGTTGTTCATAATATATGCACTCTCTTTAAACTTCCTCCTATACCAGCCCTCTTCTTTATGGATGACTTCGGCTTCAGTCCATTTTATATTATATTGGGTCTTCCAGACATGATCCGCTATCCCTGATTTTGATGTTTCTCATAGTTGAGTGTTTCTCTTGTGTTCAGCGAGTCTAACGCTAAGTGGTCGCTTAGTTTCTCCAAGATAAGCTTCACCGCATCCACAAGGGATGCGGTAGATGCAGTTTTTGGAGTCAATGTCAGCGTTGAAACATGTCCTTATTTTGTATTTCGACCCAATTCGCTTTATTCTTTCCGATAGACCTCTAACATACGGAACGCACAGGGTGAACACAAGAGAAACACTCAACGAGGAGTTACTTCAAAGTCAGGGATAGCGGATCATGTCTGGACGACCCAACACAACACAAAATGGACTGAAGCCGAAGTCATCCATAAAGAAGAGGGCTGGTATAGAAGGAAGTTTAAAGAGAGTGCATATATTATGAACAACAAAGTCTTCAGTCAAGCTAGCATAGACATCCGTAATGTGTGGAAACCCTTAATTAGTGGCATGGATCAATTGAAATTGCGATAAGAATTAATAATGCTGTACCGGAGGGGCCTGGCACTGTAATTAACATGCTTACCTGAATACCGCCAAATTACCCCTAAGCTAATGACAAATAATTATCCATAGCATAATATATAAGAAGTATCCTTGAGATTGTCGCATTATACACTTGATAACGACTGTAGATTTTAACAGTTGAAACGTCGTGATTAAAAATTGCAGAGAATTGAATTTTTCTTTGTTCTTTTTTAAACAATGAAAGTCCAGAATAACCTTACTCAACTTTCAGTGACTTTTCAACACATTACCCACCTTTCAGGTGGAAAAACATAATAAACAAACTGTAGATATTTATCTCTACTTCCAGATGCAGTTTATAGAACTTGAATTCGAAAATTTCCCTTACATCGGCTCATCTTGTAAGATGTGCTCTCAAATTGTTTATAACGCGATTATGCAAAAACTATACATCGAACAGAAAATACCTTGCGAACAGTTGAACCACATATTATTATCTATCAGTGTTATATATGTTGTTTTCCCCTCTGTATATATTGAATAATTTGTATCAAGTTATATTAGAGAAGGAGGTGTTATATATGTTGTTTTCCCCTCTGTATATATTGAATAATTTGTATCAAGTTATGAGGAGTCACGAAGTGACATGCTGTATTTTTGAAGTGTTAAATAAAATAGCTCTACTTAATAATCGCTTATTTCTCAAACTAGAACAATCAGTTTCCGCAATTGTTTGTTTGTCAAGCTTCAGATTCATAAAATTTTAAAAAATTAGAAATATATGATCTCTTTTTCGAGGTTTTCCCGGATTTTATTAGTGGAAAATGCACCGTTCCGGTCGGATGAAAATCCATTTTGTTAGTTTTATAAATCTCTACAAAAGTTTCAGTAACTATAAAACGATTCCTTCAATAATCTTTGAGATATTTCTTAAAAAACAAAAAAATTCTAATTTTTTCACTATTGCTTGTTTGAAAAATTCCAGGAAGCGATTTATCGGGAGAGAACTGGAGTTTTCATCATCGAACTATTTTATGAAAATTATTATAGGCCACTTGCGTCATTCATGTTATGGGTGAAAAACCTCTATAACTCTAATTGCTTGAGTATATCGTAAAGGGATGGAGGAAAAATATAAAATTCTGTTCTTCAACGTCTAATAATATTTGGTAGTCATTTCATAATACAAGGGTTGCTATTTATGTATAGAGAATGAAGAACTGAAACATAATTGGGGTGTAGAAACTTCTTTGTTTTTCAAAATACTCTCCTTTCAAATCTACACATTTTTGCATTCGATTAAACCAACATGGTTTTTGAATGCACAAACAGCGTCTTGTGGCGTAGAACAGCGTTGACCACGTAATTTGTTCTTCACTTGAGGGGACAAATAGAAATCATTGGGTGCTAAATCAGGGCTGTACGGCGGATGACCCATCAATTCAACGTTTTGAGTGCTCAAATAGCGGGTTGTTTGAACGATGTGTGTGAGCTCGCATTGTCATGATGGAGAATTATCCTTCGTCGACGGTTCGTTTTCCTTATTTCATTAATGACTTCTGGCAATAAAATAGTAGTGTACCATTCAGAGTTTACCGTTTTACGTTGCTCTAAAGGTACGATTGCCACATGACCGTTTATACCGAAGCAACAGGCCATCATTTGCTTTGAAGTGCTGCGAGCACGAACAACTTTTGTTGGATTTGGTTCATTTTGAAAGACCCATACAGTCGACTGCTGTTTAGTTTCGAGCTCAAAACAATAAATTCAAGATTTGTCACCTGTGTATATGTTATAAACTGCATTTGATACACTGCGGTCATATTTTGAAATCATTTCCTTGCACCAATTTACACTAGTCTTTTTTTGATCGATTGTCAAATTGTGCGGAGTCCAACGAGAACAAATCTTTCTGACTACCAAATGTTCATGCAATATCTTATGTATAATACTTGTCATACTAATGCCCAGGGATGCCTCGATCTCGCGATAGGTCACACGACGATCCTGCATTATCAGTTCGGACACAGCATCAATGTTTTCTCGCACAACAACCGATTTTGGACGTCCATCTTTAACTTCGTCCGCCAGCGAGTTCAGCGAGTTCGGCGAGTTCGGCTATTATTATATTATACTTCTGTTGAGATAATCCACGTCGAAAATCTTAAAAAATAATGGCTCGAAAATGTTCACGATTTAGCTCCATTTGTTGGCCGAGATAAAATTTTCGAATGTCCATTAACAATACAAATAGCGTATGTATAACAAAAAGTTCTGGTTACGTATACTGTCAAAAATGTCAAACTTTGCGATAGCGCAGTTGGATCGCGCCTATCAACACCAGTGTTGCCAATTCTCAATACATAAATAGCAACCCTCGTATCAAATCACAACTAAATGATTATATTATGTCCAGAATATACTGACGTTATTTATTGGTCAAATTCGTATAGGCATAATAATGAAAGTAGAATTCTTCTAGACAATGGAAGTCCAGAAGAATTCTACTAACACTAATACATTGTCAACCACTTTCAAACAAATAATAATGAAAGTCTTCGTCTTCATTACTATCATTACTATCATTATTACGTCAAACTGTATGATTACGAAAGATTCAAATATTTTTTTCTCCGATTGGCAACAAATATTAATTTTGCTGACACATATCAATCAGCAAAGTATTACTTTTCCTGCCTTGGCTGCAAAGTGGGTACTTTGCTGCCTAGGCAGCAAAGTGGTTACTTTGCTGCCTAGGCAGCAAGGTGATTATACTCAATGGGAATAAAACATTTGACGTAAACATTTATTAGCAATTATTACATAACATACATTCTCCGAAAAAGTCTTCGCATTTTTCTCCATGCAATAATCCATAAATCGTTTATAATTTCCTTCATATTTCTTCCGAGACTTCTCCGGCAACAAATTCAACTCTATATTTTTTGCCACCTCCCTTATTTCTGGAGGAGTAAGTACTTCCAGGTCGCTATCACTGTCTATTATATAATAATTTAAATATACCGATATTTTTTCGCAAAACTGTCAGAAATTTCATGAATTGTCAAACTATAATTATTATGGACATTTCCATAGCAACCAACCATTCCAACAACTGCGATTTCTATCAAATTTTATTTTAATTGAACACTAAAGGAAAAATAAAGAGATTGTGGGAATTATCATTATGAACAATCGGAGAAAAAAATATATATTCAACTCGGCAGCAAAGTAGACTGACTGCCTTAGCTGAATTCCTAGCCTCGCTACGCTCGGCTATGAATTCAGCCTCGGCAGTCAATCTACTACTTTGCTGCCTAGTTAAACAAATAACTATTTCTTATAATAATAATAATAATAATAATAATAATAATAATAATAATAATAATAATAATAATAATAATAATAATAATAATAATAATAAACGCCTTTTTTATTTTCATTAATATACAAACAAAATAACAAACTAAACATTTTGATTGTGATGAAAATAATGGGCGAAGTTCAATTCAGTCAGAGAAGACTTCACTGAATGAATTGTTCTTCCACTTAACCCATAACATGTCTCCATATCTTTTAGAAATATTTGAATATTTATACATATTCTCAACCTGACAAAGAATATTTCAATAAATAAAAATATTTCAGCTTATATAGATTTAAATTAATAAATTACAAAGAGTGAAAAAAAAATGGTACAGATACACAAAAATATACAAGAAATGTATGACAAAGAAAAAAAAAAGAACGCAATTATCTGTTCCTATTGTTTTGTTTGAAATAAATACTTTTTCAATGACCTTGTAAATGTATTCACGTTATTTTTCTTTAAATGTGAGGGAATCTGATTATATAATGACGCGATTTGGTAGCTGAATGATCGTCTGAAGGTTTCAGTTTTGAACAATGGTGGCGTGAGAGTGCCCTTGAATCTAATATTCAAGTTGTGGACATCGGTTATATGGTTATTTTTCGATTCAGATAAGAAGGTTCCTTTGTAATCAGAATTTTATGAAACATGCAAGCACTGTGAAGAGTTCTCCTATTCTCCATGTTCAACCATCCAGCCTCGCGAAGTTTATAAGAAATATGTTTACCTTTACGAATCCCGTGAATGAGTCGAAGACACGAGTTCTTCACTTTTTGAATCTTGTTTTTATACGTATTCGTCAAATTAGGGCCATACAGGCTATCTAACTGTTTTAACGAAATGAGCAACTTGCATATCTTCCGAAAAAATATATATTAGTCTACATCTTGAATCTTTCATGTCTTAACAATTGTGGAAGTATATTTCGAATATTTCACCCAGTAATAAATTAAAACATGAACTAGCATTCAAATTTACACGAAAACGCGCACGATGATTTATTTGTGTTATTGTTGTCAATAGAGTCATTAGGAATTTTAGAAATTAAAGTACCAGGCTCGTTTATATTGGTCTAAACGTTCTAAAATTTAATTTGCTTGTTCTTTCTGAATGCTGGATAACTACATGTAGTGATAGAATGACAGACAAAAGCAAAGGATTTCTAAAATATTGTATTGTTCCAATGTGTAATACGTCGGTCAATAGTCCCAGTAAATTGTTTTTTTCTGTGCCAGGACACGACAAAAAACGCAGGAAATAATGAAAATATAAATAATGAAAAAGGAACCTTATAATATGAATTGGTATTTCATGCACAAATCTTTTCTTCATTCTGAAATATCTAACCTTGCATTTCAAGTTTTCTTGGGAATATCGAGAGATAACTTTTTGATTCTGCTAGGCATGAAAACACTTACCTTTCGGTAAAGGTAAACAATATGGGTCCAGCTGGGATTTTGATAAAAATTTTACAGACGTTTTAAAACATCGTAAAAACACTTGAGCAATCGAAATTTTGGCGCGGAAAGAGCATTTTCTATTTTTTTTATTGATAAAACATGTGTGGGAACTTACTTTTGAGAGACACAATTACAAACCGTTGGACGGAGTTCAAACGTATTTTTCATTTCAAACCCATTGTCTTGAACTTCAAACACTTCTATCCAACCATATGGAGTAATTCATAGTACCTAATAAACTTCAAAAATTTAAAAAATGAATAAAAATAGGCAAAAAGATTATGTTCATAAACAACCAGTTTATTTGACAGATGTGAAATGACAGGACACTTTTAACACGAAGTTAGTAATGCCACGTTGCCAATTCTATTACATGGAATAGTGACGGTTAAGTCTCGTTCATACCCTCGCGAATTTCGCAATTTTTCTATGAATAAAATGGCTGCCGACATGGTTCAGCATCAACGAGTGGTCCGGCATGACTGGCAGCCACTTCATTTGCCGAAAAATTGCGAAATTTGCGAGGATACGAACAAGTATTCATGGAAATTTAAGTTAAACTACAAGCAAATAAAAAATTTATCGAATTCTCAATTGAGTTTATTAAAGGTTTCTGTCATTAACATTCAAAATAACTTTTGATATACAGTTCTCTGTCAAATGTCAAATCCGCATGATCTAATTTGCGAAATGTTGGCCAATCGCACCCGCTTCGCTCGCATGGTCTATTTTGAGTTATAGTTCTCATTTCAAATTGTAACATACGTTTGTGGAATTGACAGAATTGTTGACTATTTAGGAAAAGCCGCGCGTTCGCATATGGTCTATTTTGTTTTATAGTTCTCATTTCAAATTGTAACATTGGTTTGTGGAATTAACAAAATTGTTGACCAGTTAGGAAAACCAGTGCGTTCGGCCGACATTCGGCAAATCCGCGAGCGCGGATTTGCCGAATGTCTACCGAACACCCTAAAATATTTTTCATAACAATCCAGATAACTAGCTACCAACAAAAACGCATATTCCTGCTAACAAACAAAAACTAATCATTATCAATGTCTTTCTTTGAATCGACAATGAATGTTGTGCGTTTATTGAAAATAGAGAAAAGTTATAAATTTTTCCATCTCTGTTGCCAGAGTACGCGCTCTGTCATTGTTCACAATGATGATAACGAGTCTTGACATTTAAAATTCCCGCCATTATAGGGACCAATCACAAGGCGAATCCCCTAGCAACAAGGGTGGAAAAAATTAAGAACTTGTGTTTTCTTATCGGAGTCTAAGAGCAAGAGTTCCAATCGACTAGACTTCATATGGCAATTTGCATGGGCTATTCAGAACGATGGTACACTGGATTTGTCTAATTTGGAATATTAATCCAAATTCGAATGGTTATTCTGTATACATAAGGTTAGGTTAGGTTAAAGTTGGATAATAATTTACGCATGTTCTAATTGGTCAATGCGGATCAGTCTGGTCGATTAGAACTTTTGCGGTAATGAGTCTCGTTCATATCCTCGCGAATTTCGCAATTTCTATACGAATGAAATGGCTGACAACAATGAATGGTCCGGCATGACTGACAGCCATTTTATTCCAAGAAAAATTGTGAAATTCGCGAGGGTATGAACAAGCCTTTAGACTAACAGAAATCTCTATTGGCAACGTCCCAGTTCCAATTTATTCACTTGTCAACAAATTATAAATTAATTAAAAGTAGCTTTTTTAACCTTTTCCATACTATTCGAAGCTTATTCTGCTAATGAATTGATACTTCTGTATATGTAGAAAGTTTCATCAATACAACACAGTTCATTAACATTGAAAAAATACGTAAAATAACCCAAGCAACAAATTGAATTTGTTTGTCTTGAAAGTGAGTATCCACATTCATTTTTTCAAAAATAAAATAGAAAAATGTGTTTCCGCGCCAAAATTTAATTTTTTTTATTCATTTTATCGTGTTTTAGAGCATCTGTAAAAAAAATTTCAAAATCCCAGCTGGACCCATATTCTTTACTTTTTCCAAGCTTTCATTCCTCTCATTTCGGCACTAATGAAGTCCGGATTACGTCCAAAAAACAGGGCCATCATAATAGAGTCAATTTTTGGTAGATTATCACTGTCTGCCTTTTGAAATCCGGGTTCCATGGTAAACCAAACACAAGATGACAATAAAACAATGAATGAATGCAATAAATATCTTTCAACAACGACCGTAATTGAATTATATCAACTGAATACAAAGTTAACGACACTAAACACACAACTTTACTGATCTGAAAACAGTGAAAACTGACAGTAATCAAAATAAAAACATAAACTTCAAACTTCAAGCCTAGACAGCCTCGACCATTTTACGTCACACCAATAGTAGGCGCGTTTGCTGTCACGTGATGACATCGGCAAATTAGGAAAATTTTAAGAGTGGATTTTACAATATTTATGAACCATATGAAACTTATTCTTTCACTAAAGACTCGTTTGCTTCTTGGTTATTCGTAATGAGGGCATAATTTGGAAATTGACTTTTATTGCAAATTGTTCATTTCGACTCTTTCCTCGAAATTTCTAATTTTTTCTCAAAATTCGACTTTTTCCTCAAAATTTCGACATCAAAGTCGAAATGATAAATAACCCTTGTGGTCCTACAGCGCATTGGTAAGTTAAACTGTGTATATTGGGGTGTATATGGGGGTGTATATGGGGGGGAGCAGCTCACACACATCTTACCAACATTCAAAAATATACAAAACTACATTATTAAAATAATATATAAAAAACCAATAACTTACCCAACAGAAAATCTATACCACGAATCAAATTTGTTTGACATCCACCAACACTATTCTAAGATAATTCTACCCAAACAGTTGCAACATAAAACAGAAATAACTCCCATTTGCTAACGAACAGTCGTTGCCGACCGATGATGAACCCTTTACTCCCATAAACACCTAGCTATGTAGGCTTATTATGGCAAGAACCTGTCAGAAAACAACTACTCCCCTGGCTAAGACCACGACGGGTATTGAATTAAATCTAACAGCTACTTGTGCAACGTTCCTCAAAACATCAGAGGACGCAATTGCAAGTGCCCTCTATGACCAACCAGCAGAATTATGTTTTGATTTGGACGGGGTGACCACCTGCAGACTAGTTTCGAAGTTGTTGCCTCTCATCAGTGCAAGGGCAGGTCAACAAAGACAGCACTGAAGCCATCTGTTCCCCGTCCAAACCAATACACACTCCGCTGATTAGTCAATTCTGGTTCACGAGATGAAAGCAGTTTCTAGGCCGCTCCACCTAGCGAGCAGAGGAAGACACTCTTTAAATTATCTAGGTCCGAAATTGTTCAACGCCATCCCGGAATTGTTAAAACTCCTCAATTCTCACAGTTTATTCAAATTTAAAATTATCCAATGGATCCGTAGACTCGAGAGAACCGATTTCCAAAAGTTTATACAGTGTGACACACTTAAGATGAAGACACCCCTGTATTTTAGTCATTTTTGAAAGCAGAGATTTGATTTTCGGTACAGACGTATACCTTCATGGGCCGCACTTTTCGCAATACTCAGCCCGAGTGACAGCCTCAAACCCAGCCTACTGCGATCCCGCGAATAGGGCAAATTCTCGATATTTTGCGTCGCGTTGGAGAAAAAAGTTATTCGAAAAAGTTGCTTACATACCGAATTTCAACGCATAATTCGAATTTTGAATTTTTTTGTAATTTTCATATTAGTGCGATTTTCAATTAATGATTCTGAATAAGAAGCTACAGAAATGATAAAATAGTCAAAATCAATGAAATTAACGTATTGAAATAAATAAAATTGAAAATTATTATTTTATCAAATGTAAGTTAATCGAATTTAATCTTCTTTACTAGCCTGTCTCTAATTTTGGGGATTTTTTCAATTTTCTGTTGAATATGATTGGTTGCGAATAATACCATTTGCCTAATTTTGGATGGAAAATCGTCATTCTCAATGTTTCAAAGAAGTCTCATATTTTGTGTTTCAACAGTTATACCAAATGTCAGTTTGAAAGTAAATGCGTCAAAAACAATAACAAAATGCCCATTGAACGTCTTAATTTACGAGAAAAAATTTAAATAATAAGGTTATTTGGTGATGGTGCTCGAAGTAGCAGACAAGTTCAACAGAAGACATCCGCAACGAAATCGTATTCGACATGGAACGGCAGCCTCCGTCAATAAACTTTTTACTCAAACCGGAAGTATATTAAAGTATCGTCCAGCTATCGACAATCCACATCGAAATCGAAGGTACCATGATGATGATAATATCTTAGCTTCAGTTCGAGCCAATCCCAAAATTAGTTTGCGTGAAAGGTCTGAGCTATTAAATTTGAGTAGAGAGAAAATCAGAAGATGTCTCGTTCGTCATAAAATCAAACCTTTTAAACAAAAGTTCTTGCACACATTGAAAGAAGGTGACGAATATAAACGATTAGATTACTGCTATTGGGCCCAAGAAAATTATTTAAATGATAGAGATTTCCTAAGAAAAATTTTGTTCACTGATGAGGCTATGTTCACTACCAATGGAATAGTATCTGATCAAAATTGCAGATACTGGTCTACCGAAAATCCCCACTGGGTTATAAACTGTAAGGACCAATACTCTCAAAAAGTTAATGTATGGTGTGGTATTTTAGGCGACAGAATAATTGGACCGTTTTTCTTCAATAATACCATTAACGCTGAACGACTATTGAATTTTTTTGATAATGAATTATGGGAAATCATTGAAAATCTTCACCTCAATGTGCGACAAGAGATGTACGTTCAGCTAGACGCAGCTTCCGTTCATAATTCTTGGATGGTTCGAGAGTGGTTAAACGAACATTTTCCATTACGTTGGATTGGTAGAAATAGCCCATATGAACAATGGCCTTCTCGCTCTCCTGACATAACACCAATGAATTTTTACTTCTGGGTTACCGTCAAGAATAAGGTTTATAAGTCTAGGCCACGAAATCGGCAAGAACTTTGTGAGAGAATAAGGCAAGCCTGCCATGAAATAAGTATTCCAGAACTTAGGAGAGTGGCCAATAATAATAGAAAAATAATTGAAAAATGTATCAGAATTGAGGGCGGGCCAGTTGAGAGAGACAATATTTAGAACTGACTTCCAATATTAGTGTTTATTTCATTTCCTGTTCGAATTCGGTTCAATAAATAGTTTCTCAATAATTGTCATTTAATTTTGACCGATTTTATCGTCTCTGGTGCTTTTTAGTAACAACTAATAAACAAAATTTGAATTTTTTCATAATGAATATTAGGTTTTTCATTCTTATTCCTACATTATGACGAATTTATTGTTTTCGTAGCTTCTTATTCAGAACCATTAATTGAAAATCGGACTTTAATATGAAAATTACAAAAAAATTCGAATTTTGCTTTGAAATTCGGTATGTAGGGTCAGAATCGATTTCTAAGCAACTTTTTCGAATAACTTTTTTCGGTATCTCCAACGCGACGCAAAATATCGAGAATTTGTCCTTTTCGCGGGATCGCAGTAGGCTGGGTTTAAGGCTGTCACTCGGGCTGAGTATTGCGAAAAGTGCGGCCCATGAAGGTCTACGGCTGTACCGAAAATCAAATCTCTGCTTTCAAAAATGACTAAAATTCAGGGGTGTCTTCATCTTAAGTGTGTCACACTGTAGATACCAGCTGAGAACCCTTTTATCTATTGTAGAACAATGAAAGAGAAATACTGCTTAATGTTATATAGGTATACTTATCATGTAATTTTATTTTGCATGTCCACTTTATATTTTATTTAATTTTACATTGTCACATTCTTATATTTTATACATTAAGGAAATGAAAATAATTCCAAATTTTGATCGAACTACACTGGCTGAAGTAAATGGAATAGTTTAACCCACGCACAAGTTTACTTTTGTGGAAAATAATTCAGTTTATTTTAGATAGATATCGTTATATACTTCTATACAATTTTTTATAATTTTGTCATTATACGTCTTTAAGCTGAATATGATTGAAGATTTTTCCTCATTTTCCCATCTTAAATTAAAAAAAAAATTGAAATAATTTGTTAACGGTGTAGAAATATTCCTAGTTATCGTTTTACAATTCGAAAATCATAGTTAAACCCTAGCCTGAACTTTTTTTGAGTACCTACCTGTTTTATTCTCTCCCATGTCTAATTGTTGAAATTGTTGAAATTGTTACTTCCATCAACCGATTGCACCCTTACGCGCAACCCTCGGAAGACTTCGAGAGACTTGTGTGAGCTAGGGAAGATGCAGCCCTTACCTTTTAACGTGTGATGCCAACTCAATTGTATGAATCAACAAGTTTTTGTTAATATAAGAAAATAACTGCAATGATAATGCTGCCCATTTCATTGATTGTAACTTTTCTCCAAAATAAAAGAAAATTGTACATGTATTAAAAATGAAAAGGAAAATTAAATTCACGAATATGTACCTATATACCATCATTTTTTCGCCAAAAATTGTGGAATCTGTGATTATATAATAGTATACTCGTTTTTCCGTTGAAATAAACTGATGAGATAATTCCATTATCTAGAACTCATTTGTAAGAAAATTGGATCGACAAAGGAGAGAAGAAATTCGTCCAAGATACCACGACGAGTACGTAACATGCCAAAATCATATCTGCGATCGAGTCAACGATTACCCAGAAATGAAAATTTTGGAGGCCATGCGTAAAAAGGAGTCATTGAAGTCAATTTTAGGAAATGTCTTGGTTTATACCTACAACGTTACCACGTTGGATAGCAGGTGAGTTTGTCATCCATTGTACGATAATTTCTTTTCTTACGAGCGTGCGGAAAAGTAACTTTTTCTGAAATCGTTCTAGAATGCCCACTTTCTCGGAGCTACTGCAGGCCTCAAAATACGCTAATCCAGTATTTTAGTCCGTTGCTAAGCAACGAACTTTCCCGGACCGTTTAATACTTTCCCGTATCGAAAACGATACGGGAAAGTACTTTGCCGGCCTAGGACGTCAAAATTGGTCTTTGGTTTATAGTTGTCACTTTGACGTTTCAGGAAAGCACGTAATTTCGAATCCTCAATTTATTTTAATGCTGAGTGCGATTTCAGAAAAAATAGTATGTGTACCTCGTAGTAAAAGCACATTCCCAGACTTCAATGCTTGTTGGCCTCTGCTTAACGCCTCTGCCAACAATTTACATTGTCGTCCGGGAATGTATTGCTTTTACTACTAGATACACAATATACTATTTCCGCACGATTTTTACTTTTCCGCACGATTTTTACTTTTCCGCACGATTTTTACTTTTCCGCACGATTTTTACTTTTACGCAAGATTTTCTCTTCAAAGCACAATATTTTAATTCAAGATTAGTATATTGTACAATGAGCATGATATGACATACATTTCCCACGAGTAGGTAGGTATATGAAATTTTGTAGTACGAGCGAATTATTTTTTTTCATAACAGATTCTATCAAAAACACTCATGTCGTCATTGAATATACAAATATTGAAAAATATAACGAAAATTGAACAGTAAGTACTCTCATCGATTTCAAAACAGAAACAAAAAAGTAATTTCCCCAGGATTCGAACCACCTACCACATAACCATTAACCAGCGTAGAACGACTGCTCCCTTACTTTGCCAAATGAGCTATTTCAGATATTAATTTAATTGCTATAATACCATATCAAACTCAGGAAGGCGTCGGAGCCGGAATATATGGGATGAACCTAGTAGTGAAACGCTCGTTCAGTATGGGCAAACTAGCAACGATATTTCAGGCAGAGGTATATGCTATTGAAATGTGTGCCAGGGAACGAAAAACAATAAAAATATTTTCAGATAGTCAAGCAGCACTTAAAGCGCTTGAATACAACTGCTTTAAATCTAGGGCAGTATGGAACTTCAGAGACACCTTAAACCGACTGGCGCAATGCAACAACGTTACCCTAGTCTAGATACCAGGTCAAACAGGCCTAGAAGGAAACGATATAGCGGACGCCCTAGCAAAAGGGGGGGACGAAACAACGTTCACTGGACCAGAACCGGTAATCGGTTTAGCATATAGCACTGCCAAGAATGTCATAACAGCTTGGGCAGACAATAAAAGACTCGAGTACTGGCGTAGTCTACCGGGCGTAGCCCAATCCAAAGCAATTATTACTTATACAAGGAAAAAACAGGACTCTGACAAACTGCTAGAACTCAGCAGAGCGCATCTCAGAGTTATAGTAGGTTTGCTTACTGGCCACTGCAAACTCAAACATCACAAGCATAAAATCGGACTTGCACAAGATGCAGAGTGCCGGCTATGCATGGAGGATGATGAAACGGCTAAACACATTCTGTGTACATGCCCTACAGCGGCCAGAACCAGATTCTCAATGTTTGGCGATACGACAGTAAGGCCAGAAAACCTGGTAAATTATTCTCCCAATGCCTTCCTCAATTTCGTCAAGAGATTGGATACACTGGGAGAAATATAACCATAGGGTGAGCCACAATAGGCCATTGGCCGCAGTGGAGGGCCTGATACGGGCCCACTCACGTTCAAACCTAACCATATCAAATCATGTCAAATTTTAAATATCACTATTTGTTTTGATAATGTCTTAATTACTTTATATTTTGAAATAACTTTTATGAAAATTACGGAATATCGGAAAGTTATTATCAAACAGTCGTTAATACACTAGACTCGATCTCATATTATTGATAATTATACAATTATTTCATTATTTTTCAGTGCATAAAAATATCTCGCGGAAAGATAAAATCATGCGGAAAAGTTACTTTTCCGCACTAGTGCTGAAAAGTTACAATTCCGCACGATATTTATATTATTGAAAATGAGGATGTTTAGGACTAACTAAATGATCTATGTAACTATTATGTCTTATGTATCATTTTGTAGCATTATTATAAAATCTTGTTTAATAAAAACCTTTTTCTTTTCATAAATAAGATGGACAAAAACACTCGTAGGAAAAACATTGTACCTAACTCTTGAGGAAAACGTCTTTTCCGCCCTTGACGACTTGCCCGATCTCCGCTCCGCGTCGTTCGTGCAACTACCGTCGCGTGCGGAAAAGTACTATTTTCCGCACTTGTTAGGTAAATAATTATTTCGTGATCCCATACTGTTATTTTGATTCCACATTCTCACGTTTCACTATTTGTGAGAAATCTTGAACAAGTTCCTTCAACACGTCATGCAGAAGTTTCTCAATTAATAACTATAAAACTAGTCATAGTAGAAAACTGAATTTTTTGGACAGTGTTGAGGAGAGAATCATGAATATATTAAATAATAATGGAGGAATTTTACTGAGTTAATAGTGAATTACAGGGTGATTTCTAAAACGTTGATATTTTGTAATTTTTATCATCAAAAATGTCCATGATCACCCTATATATCCCAACGAAATCGTGTTTATACGGTATCAGCTATCTTTGGAGGATGATAATTCACTTGAATATACAGGATATTTACGAAAGAACCGGCCATATATTTCACCAATTTTTCAAATCACCCTGTACGAAATGTATGAATTGTGATTAATGATGGAATACGAATAGTATATTGCATGCCAAAATAATTTTATAGACTTTGTGTATTTCCTAGCTGACAGGATCCAGTCTGAAATTGAAGCTACTGTTTTCTTATAGGAATAATTTCGACCTTGGAGAAGAAAAGCGACTTTGCAGTACAGTAGGTCCAACGACTCACGTACCCAAAGTAATGAGAAATGTCAATTTGGAATGGAAGTTTGTGGTCAATGTGGAAGGATTTGAGCAGATATTCACTTCTGAAACCTGCAGGTAAGCAGAGTAATGAATTTTCTTCTCCATATATCAGCAGAATTTTTCGACTGGAAACCATCCTACCAAGGACCAGGCAGCCGGCTTATGGAGAAATGGGCTTCGGTGGAATTTCATGAATTGTTAGTATATTGTAGTTGATGACTTTCTGAGCAATAGTGTCCATGGGCCCAACTCAATCCTATGACTAGTTTCAGAGATACAGGGTGTTGAAGTTGGGAAATAGCAATTTTTTAAAAGCATGTACTTCTTATTTTCTTCAATAAATCAAGATTTTTCCTGCGATAATGTTCCAATGCCATTAAATATCAGTCCCTCATGAGAATAAGTTTCATTTGCTACAGGGGTACACACAAAAAAAAAGGGAGCGTAGACTTGAAATTTAATTCAAATCTCAGGAATTTAAATATTTGGCTTGATTTGCTTCTGGTTGGTTTATAATAATGAGGTTTTCAAACATTTTTTACAGGGCGAGTCAGAAAGTTGATCGCCCCTGTATCCTATACAGGGTGTTTCATAATAAATTCGCAGGACTTCCGGGTGTGATTATTCGTTCAAAAATATGAAAAAAATTCTATTAACTTACCCTCTAAAATTCAACATTTTCGAGATACAGGGTGTTGAAATTTAAAAAAAAAATTATAGTTTTTTGCGAATATCTCTGGAACCGTTCATCTCATAAAAAAACAGATTTTGAATGCATTTTCTACTCATAGTAAGAGCTATGTTTTGTGCAGATTTTTTATTTTTTAAAATTCATAATTGGTGAAGATTTTGAAGGGGTAGTGGGTGTTTTTTTCTTCAACTTCTACGCCTTTAAAAAAAGTATGATTTTACTTAAACCGCCAATGTTTTCTACACAAAAAAGGTACTCTTGGTCATAAGCTCTAAAGTTGACCGTTTTCAAGAAAAATCAATATTCATGTTAAAAAACGTTGACTTCTTAATTGCAAATTAATTTTCACCAATTATGAATTTGAAAAAATAAAAAATCCACACAAAACATAGCTTATTATGAGTAGAAAATGCCTACGAATTCTGTTTTCTGTGCGATAAACGGTTCCAGAGATATTCGCAAAAAATGATTAATTTTTTAAAATTTCAACAAATGGTGCATTTTAGAGCTATCCTGAAGTCCTGCGCATATATTATGAAACACCCTGTATTTGATAAAATTGTATATACTTTTTGCTGCATGTTAGTAGGTGACATCAACTCATTTTGAAATATATTTAATTTATGTATGATATACAGGGCTATTCAAAAGATATGTATGGAAGAAAATCCCAAAATCGAGTTTTTTTTGGAAATCTCCCTGTAATTAAATATTTCCCTTGTGAATTTCTGTGATACTCTCATTCTACCTTCACTTTGAGTTTGTTGGTCGGATGTAGAAGTTTTGTCAACTTGCTATGATCAGTTTTTTTATCCCGACAATATGATTTTTATATAAATCATGAATTTTTGACTCTCTCACTAGTTTTTTTGTGCTATTGGTACAATTTTGCACTTTTCTAATTCATTTACTTGGTAAAATATTGTTAAATAATTATTCTACCTTCTACGTTACGACAATACTCAGAACATTTGATAAATGTTTTCATAAGAAGTTTTGGGAGTAGATTTTTTTTCAAGAAGTTTATCCCATCGTACTGAAACCAAAATGTACTGGGCTACTGCTGCACACTACATCAATAAATTGCTTTTTTATGGTGATTTCAAAATTGTATAACACAAGAGATTTGTATTCGTGAAAAAAAGATGATGGAATGAATGGAGCTAACAGTTTAGGTACATGTGCTCATGTGTTTTATGGTTTTTGGATATGCCAGATACGAACAGAATGAGAAATATCCATCTACTCATCTCCGAAATGAAGTAACTGACGCAGCTGAAAGAATGGTACCAGAAAACATAGATCATAGTCCAGATCCTGTAGACATTTAAATTCCTTCAGTAACTTCAGTTCGTTCTGACATGTTTATGTTCATTGTTTTTTCCGATATCAACATTAGCTGCGTGTATGTATTTTATTTGATTTTATGTAAATGTCGATCATGGTAAACCATAAACAACATCGAGAATACCAATATACATATATGAAGAAAATAATGAGACTTGTCATCAAATTGTCGAGATAAAAAAAACTAATCATAGCAAGTTGACAAAACTTCTACATCCGACCAACAAACTCAAAGTAAAGGTAATATGAAAGTATCACAGGAATTCACCTATGAAATATTTAATTACATGGAGATTTCCAAAAAATATCGATTCTTGGATTTTCTTCCATACATATCTTTTGAATAGCCCTGTATATAATATATAAATTATATATAAGAACTTGTTTCTATCGGGGATACGGTCAGTAGTGAAAAAGAAGTTACTCTTTTTTGCTACCCGACCTTTCGCGAACGTTTATTCGCTTTTTCGAGGGCTAAAGCGAAAGCTCGGGTAGCAAAAAAAGTAACTTCTTTTTCACCACTGACCGTATCCCCGATAGAAACAAGTTCTTATTACAAGCCGGTCGATATACTTTTCTCTCTAAATTATATATATTTCAAAATGACTTAATATCACCTGCTAACATGCAGTACAGAGTATATAAAATTTTCTTAAATATAGGATACAGGAGCGATCAACTTTCTGACCTGCCCTATACAAAATGTTTGCATATCTCATTATTATAAACAAACCAGAAGCAAATCCAGCAAGATATTGAAATTCCTGAAAGTCAAATTATATTTCAAGTCAACGCTCCGTTTTTTATAATTTTCGAGTACCCCTGTAGCAAATGAAACTTTTTCTCATGAATGACTGATATTTAGTGGCATCAGAACACTATCACAAAAAAAATTCTTGATACATTGAAGAAAATAAGAAATACATGCTTTTAAATATGCCTATGTTCCAAATTCACGTCCCTGTATCTCTGACACTATTCATTGGATCGAGTTAGGCCCTTAGACACTACTGTTCAGAAAGTCGTCAACTACAATATGCTAACAATATAGGAAATTTCACCAAAGCCCATTTCTCCATAAGCCGACTGCCAGGCGGCCTATTCTCGAATGTCGAGTGAGATTTGTCGCATTCGACATATGTCGATGGAAATTGTCGCACAACATTGGCATGTGATATTCTCAAATGGGTTCGACATATATGTCGCATGAGATGAATTTTGTCGAATAACATGAGCTGGCAACACCGAATTTTTTATTTTAGATCGTGTTCTATGCCCCTACTCTTGTAAAACGTAAATAATGATAACAAATAAAATGGCATTTGCTTTTGGAAGTAAGAAGTAAGATTACATCAGAATAAAGTAGAAACATGGAGAGTGATGCCAAAAAAAAATTATTGCATCCAAAATCAAAAGCGAACTTTAAAAAATGTAATGCAAGAAAAAGAAAATGAGCCTCTTTTATCGGAGAATTCTTTAATCAATCTGAACGTTTTAATACATTTTTCTCAGATGAGAATGTAAAAGCACTCCTGTATAATACTCGTCTCTCTTGAGGCCGCTGATAAATTTCCTGATTTTCTAAAGTTTCTATAGCTGTTACTAAAGATGCCATTCTCTCACAACAAAAATCTAAAAGTATCAAAGAATGTTTTGACATTTACTATAAACTAATGGACCCAACCTATAAATGTCGCATCTTTTGAAATTCTCGCATTCGACATAAATTGTCGACTGCCTTTGACCATTCTACAATTTGTCTATCAAAAATTTACGAATGCGACATTTGAGAATAAGACTATTCAGATTTCGTTCGACAAAGAGCATATCTCGCATGCGACAAAATATGTCACGGTTTGAGAATAGGGTCCCTGGTCCTTTTGGGATCAATAACAGCAATAACTATTTAGATAGTAGCCTTTGATTCGGTGAATTCCACTAATACGAGCAAATTGATAGGAGCAGTTGCTCTGTTCTTCCTTTCCTCAAGGAAATGATATACTTGAAAAGAAGAACTGAGAATGTTAACAGACCTTTGCTCAGTGGAGAAGGAAGTGGGTAAAAAAAAACAGTAAATAAATAGGTAGTCTCAAAGTTGAAATAGTGTATTGCTTTTCCTTTACAATTTAAATGAATATAATACAAGCCCATATAACAATTTTGGGGGTCATTTGACCCAGCATGAAACATATTCAGAACGACGCTGCTATATGAAAAAATAACTTAAGTCACTATGCCGTCAATTCTTGGTGGTGCAAATGACTGTAATAATAATAATACTAATTTTTCATCTGAACGTGAGGAACGCCGTACATGATATTTTGTCGGAAAAGTACATCTTTAGATGAAAAATTAGTATTATTATTATAACAGTCATTTGCATTACCAAGAATTATTTACTATTATATACTAAAGTTATTTTTTCATATAGCAGCATCGTTCTGAATATGTTTCATGCTGGTTCAAATGACCCCCCTAAATTGTTATATGATGACGTAGTCTATAAGTGAGGGGAGGTAATTTGTTTTTCCAACGTTCAATGTGATTATATTCTAACCATTTTTTTATTTCCCTCATGTCTTCTTCAAGTCCCACGATTTGGTTTTATAAAATATTGCCGTATCATCAGTGAAATTCAGAATGGTACCTTTTGTATTCAACTAGAGTAGACTATTTATATACAGGGTGAGTCAACAAGATTCCCGTGGCGGATTGCTCCGTTGTGAATCACTATTTTGATTTCTCATATTTTTTTGCCGAACCATTTGAGACCATCCTCCAAAATTATTCTTATTCATACAGGTGCATCATTGAAGCGTGGCTGACCAAAGTTGGTCTTTTTCAAATGAAACACCCAGTATATTTTCATATATTCCGATCCGCTGTTTCATTGGCTGCTCAACAATTTTTTCAATTTTGGATTCCGTTACGGCGTTGCCGAGTTATCTGAAAAATATCTATTTTGCAGACTTCTTTTTAAAAATTCTCCTATTTCACGTTTCGAAATATTTAGTGGAGATAACTCGGGAATCGATAGTCGAAATGGTAAAGTTAATTGTGAATATGGTGAATATTGTATAACTTATACAGGATGTTCGGTACAACAATACAAACTTGGCCATTTTCAAACATCGACATTTTGATTTTTTCAAATGGAACACCCTGTATATTATCATTCATATCAACTCCTTTTTAGTGCCTCTTCAAGTTTTATTCTTGATGTCATGTGCCTAAAACAACCCGTTTCCGAGATAGTGTGGTTTTTAAAGGAATTGTTCAATGGCAAATCAACAATCCTGCAAATTTTTCACCTACACAGAAAATACTGACACTGAATGCCCTTCTAATTATTTTATTCTTCTTCAAAAGCATTCTTGAAAAATTATGAATAACTAGCATAGCAAAAGAAATTTTGAAAAGAAACTATTTATTCTAGTTTAGTTATCCATGACTACCACTGAAAAAAATGACTATCAGCATTTGTAAATAGAGGTAACTGTCAAACTACAATCCAGTTGTGTTGACAAATGTGGCATTATGAGTTATTTTTTAGAAGATATGGTTCAAATGGTTTATGCTTTGGGGGAAAGTGACGGTAACTGCTTACTGGCATCTAGATTATACCAACAAAAGTTTCCCGAGAAAAGACATCCGGAACAGTATTTCACAAAAAGTTTGAACGTGCCCGTCCTGTAACGAATGATGAAAATACTCTTGATATTGCATTACATATTACCGAGAATCCCCATGTAAGTACACGTATTCTGGGTAGGAAGTTTGGAATATCACAAAGTAGTGTTTCTCGGATGGTGAGAAAATGCAATTTTCATCCATATCATATGTAGTTGATGTAGGAGCTAACTGAAAGAGATTTTCCAAAGAGAATGCGGTTTTGCCAATTGCGTGTGAATAAAATCAGAGAAGAACATGCATTTTTTGAGTATGTTCTATTTTCGGACGTAGCCACGTTTCACAACAGTGGCCATGTGAATCGGCATAATATGCACTATTATGCAACTGAAAATCCCCATTCCGTTAGATATGTCAATCAACAACAACGTTGGTCACTGAATGTTTCGGGAGGTATCATTTTTTTTCAATGGTCATCTTAAGAGAATATCTGAGGTTTTTGCGACAGCTATACAATTTATTAGATGATCTGCCATTGACAACAAGGCAGAGAATGTGGCTCCAACAAGATGCACATTACCAGACTGATGTACATCAACAATATATTTCGTGGAAAATGGATAGGTAGAGGAGGGCGAGTTCTGTGGCCTCCCAGGTCACCGGACCTCACAAAAATTGATTTCTTTCTATGGGGATACTTTAAAAATGGGTTGTTTATCAAACTCCGCCTACAGCTCCTGGAAATATGAAAGCAAAAATTCGGACTGCTTTCAGGAAAATTTCAAAAGACATGCAGGAAGGTGTGGAGAATAGTTTCCAGAATAGATTGAGAATGTGTATTAGTGAAAATGGCAAGCACATTGAACATTTGCTGCATTAATTATTGTAATTTTTTTTCTTTTGATTTGAATAAATATGATAATTTGTTTTATCTTTGGGTTAATATTATTTATCAAGTTAAATTCCAAATATGATATAAAATACGAATATTGTCAATATTTTTTGTGATGTCGAATATCTCGGAAACGGGTTGTTTTAGGCACATGACATTAGGGATAAAAATTGAAGACTCATCAAAAAGGAGTTGATATGAGTGATATTATACAGGGTGTTCCATTTGAAAAAATCAAAATATTGATGTTTGAAAATGGCCAATTTTGTATTGTTGTACCGAACATCCTGTATAATTTATACAATATTCTTCATATTCACAAATAACTTCACCATTTCGACTATCGATTTCCGAATTATCTCCACTAAATATTTCGAAACGTGAAATAGGAGATTCTTCAAAAAGAAGTCTGCAAAATAGATATTTTTTAGATAACTCGGCAACGCCGCAACGGAATCCAAAATTGAAAAAATTGTTGAGCAGCCAATAAAACAGCGGATCGGAATATATGAAAATATACTGGGTGTTTCATTTGAAAAAGACCAACTTTGGTCAGCCACGCTTCAATGATGCACCCTGTATGAATAAGAATAATTTTGGAAGATAGTCTTAAATGGTCCGTTTGGCAAAAAAATATAAGAAACGGAGCAATCGACCACGGGAATCTTGTTGACTCACCCTGTATATTGAGAATAAAATGAAATGGGACCCAGTACAGTTCCTTGTGGGACTCCGTACTCAACTGCTTAAGTTTCACTCATGTTATCGTCTATGCAAACTTTTTGCTTTCTATCCTACTATGTTATTTAATATTGTTGTAATATTTTCAGGTATGATTCAGGAAAAATTCTCAGGTAATCCAAAAATTTTTAACCACGGTAAAAAATGTCTAGCGTTGTATGTTTCAGGAGTGAATACCTTTGGGGCGTTGACTTCAAATGCCAGCAGATTGAACAAGAAATATACTTACTGGTTTTCGAGGACGGTATTATCGATTTCGATAAATTTAGGATACCGATAACTTGCAACAGTTTTTGTGTTTAATGTGTTTATTAACATGACCTGTTAAATTTTTTTGAAGGGCATATCTCTGGCAACCTGCGGTCCTATGAGTGGTCAGATTTTTTTTTACTTTCTTATTCATCATTCCTGTTATCGAGAGAAGAAACTCTCAGTTATAGATGTGTTTTGTGGCTCTTTAGGGTGAGCTACAGAGAAAGGCGTTGAATGTTTAATATCTATCAAGGAATTCTCTCTATACTTGCGAATTTTCCCATTATTTCTGGATATGATATTCTTCAGAAAAATCTGATCGACCTTTTCAGAGTAACTCTTTGTTCACAGGATAATCCAAAAAAACCGTTGAACGTCGAATGGTTTTTACTCCATGATGTTTTCAAAAATATTGTTTTTTTGATTACAGGAAAGTAGTATAACAATTTACATACTTCTTCAGTGTTCATTCTGAGGCTTGGTTTAAAAAAAGACTGTTTGATGTATTTGCATATTGCACTTTTCATCCAAAGAGACTAGTTGTATCTAGCGTATTCATTTGTCTAATGAATACATCGTTTCTTTTAGAATGACATTAATTTATTCATTCAAATGAGATTTGTAAAACGCCCAGTTTCATGCTCTACTCATTTTAATCTTTGGTCTCTCTTAGAACTAAGCCATTTATTTGTTATGTACTTTTTGCTTTCTGCTTTGTTTTCATGAGACGTCTCAGTAGAAGTAGAAAAAGAAAGGAATGACATGTAGAAAAATAATTAGCGGTTCCTATCCTGAAATGGTGTGAAAAACCATCATACCCTTCAGTTGAATTAGAAGATGAACAATAGAAAGACTGCCGTGCAGAAAATAATAAACCTAACTATGTAGCATTTCTAATAATATTGTAAAAAAAACATCCAAAAACTGTTTCTCTTAATTAACACATCGGCTGATCCATGGAAAGTAAATGGAACCGATGAAGGCATAAAAGTTCTTCTGACAAAGAATACATTCCCTGGTATAAAAAAAAAATCGTCAAATCTACAAAATGTCATATTTATTATTCAATAAAAAATCCACTCTAAGACAGAATTGTCCGACATAATGGGCGTCCGTCATTCAACGCTTTTTTTGGCTTACCCTGTTGATACACAAAATAATTGTTCTACAAATTTCAATGAGCTTTGGAGCTTTGTCTGAAAACTTTCATATCCAGAAATGAATAGAATATTCGCAAGTGTAGACTGAATTTCATGGGAGGTGAGGAATATTCGACGCTTTTTTAGCTCACCCTGTGGAGCTACAAAAACTATCTTATCATTCCGTTCCTCTTGTATTTATATAAGGAAATGTTTATATCATTCGGTCAACGATTTTAGCTCGTCAAGCGAATTTCAATGTCGGTCGTATATGACAATGAACTTCTATCGTGGTCAAATGAATAAATAATAAGATCAATGCACTGAAACAATTCAAAGGGCATTACTCGATATTTACGACAATATAAAAAAATCTGACGAGTCGTAGGATTGCATGTTTCCATTGCCATGTCCTTTAAACTTTTTTGATCTGCATTTATGCAGTGTGTTATTCTGTATCACCCTATACATAAATACTATTTATATACCTGATGTATCAAAGGAAAAGAGTAATCAGTCACATTAATCATACTTAGCCACAGTTATTGAAAGTAATATTCTATGGAAGACTGAATTAGAACCGTACTGGGGCCACTCTTGGGAATGAACCGAATTACAAATAATGACATATTTAGCTCCTACATTGATTGTGATAGATGTTATGATATACGGCCAATTCAATTATGATGTTTCCACAGTTCTCTTCTTTACTTCAAGGCATCAGCCGTAAGTACCAGAGCGTTTTTTAATCTCATGGGAATATTATTCGAAATATTTTGTCCTCAAATTGAGCCGATACCATTTCGCTGAAGTTCAGTTGTTAGTGGTGGGGTTGTTACTCTTAATTGACTGTTATTTTGCCTGTTATCAACTTGCTGAGGAATATATAGTCCAGGAGCCCGGTAAAAATTTGGTCAGTCATTTCCTCTCAAGCAATATTTAGTGGAATGCATCAGAGTCGTATTATAAAGATTCGTGAAAAATGTAATTTGAGAGGAAATCATAGAAGGTACAATTTGTTTGTGTTCGACCAACTAGCTGTCGTATAATACACCATGCTATAGTCAGCTGATTTTTTCTTTCTTCAAGATATTGCTTTAGCGATACTTTAACATGTTTTCAGGTAGGAAAACAAAATTGAATATATTTCTTTTTCTTTATGTGTGGGAGGCTACCACCGCTCATCCCCCCCATGGAACCGCAGCTGACGATCACGAAGCTTTATAATATAACACTCTGATGCACTCCACTAATTTTCACTTGAGAGGAACTTGGTCATGGAAATCTGTCACTGGCTCCCGGACTAATATGTTTGATATCACTCATCAAATCTTTTCAAATTGCGATTTTTTCAGCGATGAAACAATAACAGTCTTTTCCCAGTTGTTGAAGGTGGCCTTTTAGTCTGACCAACATTTGCGAATCATGTTGATCAGAAATACTGATACAAATGAAATAACAATAGTTATTTGTCATGAAGATCATAATGACGGTTCATAAGAATATTGTGCATATTTAAAAATGAGTATTTTTGAACCAACAGTGAGCAAGATGTGCCTCGCCATTTCGTTGACATTGCAACAGCAAATTATGTATTCATTGCAACACACTGCTGTCAAGTAGAATTAGATGTGCGTTGAAATCTTTCAAAATGAATTCTAATGATATTTTACCATCTACTTTGGATGAAATAGCAGAAAATGTTATTGGCAACTTTTTTCTTTATACCTGCATCTTGATTCTTGTCAAAAAGCGTGAAAACTCTTCAAGATTAAAACACTCCATGCTAGAAAAATTGTTGCTACGTGACAACGTAACGCTTTATCATATTAAATGTCAAATAAGCATCACGTGACACACGTGACATCAGATGTTCGTACATCCTTCATTGGATGTAATAAAATCATCCTGATCTAAAATTAATTTCCAGCATTATTTTTGAAGTCGCGATGTAGGCATAAAAAATAGCGAGCTCAACGAAAAAACCCACAACAATTTTCGATATAAAGCCCTCAAAGAAAAAAACATTTTATAAGAATAAGTAATCATCATTTTGTCTACTTATACTTGAGTATGTCGTTCGCCCGCTTACTTTTCTTCAAAGTACTGAAATAATTTGTGCTCGAGTCTGACTTTTCATTTATAAAACAACTGTAAGTGAACATGGCAAATTTGTGAAATAAATAATAATGGTTGATGAATTTTGCATTATATGAATTTCGGAAGTTCCAACGATAGAACTACATCCCTTTTCTCTTTATAACTTTTTTTGTTATCTTGACTTCCAGAATATTAAACTACTAACATGAATTCATCAATATTACATTTCAACATCATTTGATTCGATGTTCTGACATACTTATCCCTTCACTCACTTTATTCACCTCCATGTAGCTATTCAACTATAATTTATTTATTCTGAATAAAGTTATTATTATTATTATTAATACTTACTGTGACATACTTATGTTTATTTCGGTGTACCTCAACAGGGAATGGCTATGAGGAAGAGAATTTGGGTGATTTATTACTCTCTTGCTTTAGGACAATAGCTTGTAATTTCGATATGGCAGCAAAATTAAGTTATTTATTTATTTTGTATGAGAGATAGATTGAAATGAGTTCTGGAAATTAAAAAATAAATGAGGGATCGTACTCAATATTTTGGTATTCAAACGATTCAATGTTATATGTTATTTTTGGACTTGAAATAAATATCTGGAAATTACGCAAACGGTAATTTTGATTTTCGTAATTGTTATATCCTTCACCTTCTTTTTCCATTCTACCTCATATCGGAAAAATTGCACAATATGGTCACCAAAGCGATTTAGCTGAAAATTTCACAGATGATTCCAGATGCAACAAAAACGATAAATCTTTTGAAATTTTTCTGCGGAAATGCCTGGAAGACACTTTTTTTTTTAAATGCTCAATGGTACTGTGTACAAATGCACAAACATTAGCAATGTGATTGAACCTTTCACAACTATTTCTAACTGATACTAGAACACTATAAAAGAGCAATTTTGAACCATACCAAAAGCGATTTGCAAACAAAATCACACAGAATAATGGTTTATAATGAAATTATTGTTACATTCAAGATACAGAAAGAACCCTGGTATGATCTCTTATAGCTTTGAAACCGACATACAAAAGTGTTAAGGTACGGCCTACTTGATTCATGATATTTTTACTGCGTTGATACCGTTTCACCTCTTTAGCACACAGATGGCGGCAAAATTACAGATTCATGATGACGTTTGGACAAGTGTCATGTTATGTAATTTTCAACATTGAATTTTAATTGTTGTGATATTCATTAACCATAATTTGTAAACATTCAAATTTCAATCAAATAATTATGACTCAGTACTTCGGAATGTTGGAAACTCCGCTATTTTCGACTTATACGCCATCCCTCGACGAATGAAGCCAACGGTATCAGTGCAATTACAGTCTCAACAACTTTTTTGAAACAAAAGCGAATCAGTGATAACACCATGGTTTCTATACATCTTGGTTACATTCAATTTTAAAATCACTCATTTAGACGTCTATCTAATTTTAACGTCTAATGTCAAATATTCGGAAGAGCAAACAGCGACATTGTCAGTTTTTTTCTTAATTCCTTCAGAAGTATCAACGATTCTAAAATTTGTTATTTTTCAGATATTGATAATAAAAAAAAATGTAAAAATTACCACGACACAACATTTGAATTTCAGACATACCACTCTTATTTAATTGGTACGCCCTTGGCGTGCCTTTCAAATTACTACGTTTTCGTTGACGAACCGAATTTCTTAACGTAAAAAAGGGACTCAACCTGATATATCTAACCAAGCGAATAATATGAAGAACTGAAATCAAAGCAGATGCTTGCTCCAAGCCTGCGCAAACCCACAGACCTGCGCGAATATTATGCACAAAGCTAACCTAACCTAACGTTAACTTAGCCTAACCTAACATTTCAGCCTTTGACAGAAATTATAAACGTAGAAACAGGAACACAACCTAACCTAACTAACCCAGCTAGTAGCTATTCAAGTTGCTGGTGATTCAATCACTAATTCCACATGGGCGAAAAACGAATTTTCCATATGTTCTCTCCAGGAGCCACTCGTAAATGTTCCTACATTTTACTTAACATCCTACTGGAGGCTTGTATCATTGTTTAAATAGAACATAGTTAGTCAATGCCTGTGGAAAAGGTATTGGACACAAACGCGAGTGTTATCTAGCGTGATTAGTTACAAACATGAATATTTGACGTCATTTTAATGCAGGTTTCTTCAAAAAACCTTGATTTTAATGCTTTTCCATTGTTTTAATCAAGTTACGACATGACTTGGAGGCCAGATCACTGAAGTTACGACATGACTTGGATGCGAGCTCACTATCGCCATCTACATGTTGCATCCATTTTGATCCAATTATAATCCCATAAGGTTAACTAACTATCTTCTATATAAACAATGCTTGTATGCAAAAATGGGGCATCTAAATCTGTCACTATCTGACGGTCTAAAAAGGTGCTGCAGTATATCATGGAAAGACAATGTTTATGAAAATAGGGAAATATCAATAACAATCGTTTTGATTTTCACTTAATCCGTTGAAACTGGAAAAAACTGTTAGAATTTGCCAATTTTATGAATTTCATCAACAAAATGAGGATTAATATGTATTGCCTGCCATTATATGTTTTTTAAATATACAGGGTGGCAATTCAAATGCTCAAAACTCTTTCATCTCATAAACAAAATGATATAACCATTACAAATTGTCCATAATTAACTTTCTAGGATAGGTACGAACGGAAAACTGAAATGACTCATGAAATAATCCACCAACCCCCCTGATTTCCTGCTACAACCCACTCAAATAATTTCAATGTGTGTGATAATATCTCACTGAATAGCTTGTAAAGAATGCTATCAGGTATTATTCATATTTCGAATATGGCGTACCAACGAAAGAGATTCCTCATCAATGTCATTCTGCGGTTTAGGTGACTGTGCATGGGCTACAGTGGCGTAGCGTGGACTAATCTAGAAATAGACGACCTTCAGTAGTTATTCCGAGTATCAGTGCAAAGACACAACCATATTTTTTTGAATACAAAAGCAATTCCAGAAGAATAATGAAAGGAATATTTTTTTAAAGTTTTGATTTTCAAACCTGCGTAATCTGATCAATTACAAAAGTAGCCAAAGGGCATTTTTGGTTATTTGCTTTGGTGAATTCCTGTAATGAGGATTTGTAGTAGATTTTTGGAGCTAACTCTGCTTCGATTGATAGTATTCGTAGATAGACGGTACTGTAGGCCTAGCTGTTGATAAAAATAAGAGGCTCTTTTCACACCCAAAAAAATAAGCAAACGGCCTGTACTACTTTTTATAAGATAGTTCGTAAATGAAAACCCCGGTTAGCACCCAGCAAAATCGCTTTGTGGAATTTTTAAACAAGAAATAGTGAAAAAAAATACAACTCTTTTGCTTTTTTGTGAATATCTCACAAAAAGTATTGGATGATTGTTTTACAGCCAAGAAAACTTTTGTAGAAGATTATAAAATCTACAAAATGGTTTTTATACAACCAGATCGGTGCATTTTTCACTGAGAAAATCCGGGAAAACCTCGAATAAGAGAACATTTTTCAAAAATTCATAATTTTTACAAATTGGACAAATAATATTACGGAAACTGATGGATAATAAAAAGTGATTCGATTGTGCTCAGTGTGTTTTCTGTCCGATGTTTGGTTTTTGCCCAATCGCGTGACGAACAATTTTATGGCAAATTTTTGTAAATGCGCCGATTTAAGGGAAATCATCTTATTCAAATTCTGTTAACGACATTTGGAAGTAGAGATCAATATCTACAATTTGTATATTTTGGATTTCCATCTGAAAGGTGGGAAATGTGTTGAAAATGGCACTGGAGTCACTCTAAATGCTTCAAAGTGCACCCAAAGTTGCCCAAACTCGACTCGAGTTAACTTCAGTGCGACTTTGGGTGACTTCGGACGCACGTTGAAGCTTCTTGATCAACTTTCAGTGACATTTTCAACACGTTTTCCATGTCTAATGTGAAAATCCATGATATGCATATTGTAGATATTGATCGTTACTTCCTGATACCATTCACAGAATTTGAATACGACAATTTCCTTTGAATTGGCGCATCTTGCAAGATGTGTCCTTCATAACGCGATTGTGTAAAAACTACATATCGGACAGAAAACATCTTGCGCACTATACAGGGTGTTAATTGAGAACGTTGACAAACTTCGGGAGGTGATTCTTTGAAAGTTTTCAGGACGAAAAGTTCATATAAATATATGTCCCGAACGGCTTGGTTTTCGAGATACAGGGTGATTAAAATACATTTTTTCAAGATTTTTTATAAAAGCTTGTCTTTATATTTTTCATTTTATAATTTTTATTCATCGTAGATACTTCAAATTCTGAAAAAAAATTTCCATCAGTTTACAATAATTCAGAATGTTTAATTTTCAAATTTTCTAATGCTATGCGACACTGGAAAATGTTTAAATTAATATTTTCATTAGAGCTCCTGAACCGTACAAGTTAATAATAAAATTCAAGAGAACAAAAAGATGTTAAATGAAACAACATTGTTTATTCCTTCCTCATAATGTGTTGGTGGCGGCGGAAAAAAAAGTTCTGACGGGGCGAACAAAGCTTGACTCTGAAAAAAGGAGGACCCTGTGAATTATTTGAGAAATGCATTATTTTGCATCGTGCGTACTATTGAATGGATTGTACTTGCCTAATCTGAACTGATTATTGTCGAACATGTCGAAGTTAACTCTAAAAAATCTTGAAAAAAATGTATTTTTATCACCCTGTATCTCGAAAACCAAGCCGTTTGGGACAAATGTTTATATGAACTTTTCTTCCTGAGAACTTTCAAAGAATCACATCCCGAAGTTTGTCAACATAGTTCATAATAGGTGCTCGATATGACGACCATCCTTTTGAATTCAAAGAGCCACTCTCTGTTTGAAAGACTGCTCAACATTTAATAACATTTGAGGAGCCACTGTTCGAAAAGCAGCCTTTATTCTATACCTCATATTTTCTAGTGTGGTTGTCGGAGTGTCGTAAACATCGTTCTTCAAGTATTATAGAAAAAAATCGAGGCAAGTCAAATCTGGTGATCTCTCTGGCCAATTTGGTTGTCCTCCCCTACCAATCCATTTATTCAGAAAGCACATATTAAAAACTATCTGACACTGAATTTGAAATGTGGCGAAGCTCCCTCCAATTGGGCTTATTACTAGTCGGAAGTACAAAAAATTGCCACTAGAAGGTAAGGACATTCAAATGGCGGGAAATTATTTCTCATTAGCACAACATGTAAACATGCAAGTACTGAATTTGAAATTATATCATGAATATGCAGATATTCAGGAATTATTGAATTCCACACTAAAAACATTATATGTAGCCCTATAAATGCAATAAAAAATAATCCCATAATTACACCCATGTAAGACCATTTAAAAGTAGTATAATTTTTAGAATCTTCCAATTTTTATTATACACTGATGCCAAGTGTCGGTATCTTTCATAATATTTTGAACGATATTTAACAGATTTCCACACAGATCACTCTTTTGATGAACTTTAACAAGCCAAATAACCATGAAACCATTGGAATCACCAATTAACATTAGAAGTATCAATAGTTCATGAGCAAGGTTAATAACAAAATTATTGGTGGCGAGATGGCATGCGTACATGTTATGGACTTTTAGAGTATTAACTTGACAACACTTACAAAAGTTATTGATAGTGTGAGATGTTTTTTCGTTTTGTGGTTATAATTTGAGAACGAAAGTGGAGAATCTCATATTCTCATTAAGTTCATCAAAACAAGGAAAAAATAAAAGCAACTTAAGGACGGTATAAATAAGGTCAGGCATTATCTTTAATGAGGGAAATATAATATATGTTGTACAACTTTAAACACTTAATCAACACCCTGTATATTACTATCTATCAGTTTCCGCAATATTGTTCGAGCAGCTTCAGATTTATAAAAATTATAGATTTTGCTGGGGTTTTCATTAACTAACTATCTTATAAAAGTTAGTATTTGACATTTGCGTCTTTTATTTTCGGGGGAAAAAACCTCTAAAGCTTGGTCTACTGTTTGTTGGAATTCCGCATTCCAACTGAAACTCATTTCAATTTGGAAACGTTGCTGAAAGTATCTCATCCTTTACCGCGTACACACTTACGCACAAACAATAGATGGCGTGGCGAGAAGCGAAACGATTGTTATACAGATAAAAATATATTGACATTGACACCCGACTGTGTTTGCATAAATTTGATCTATTGTATTTAAAAAGCTCTACCGATCTGGTCTCAAATTCTCTTGGCACCGTTAAATTCACAAAATTTGTAGTTCAAAAGCCCTTAGATCACAGTGTTATGGTAAATGTATCCTTTAGATCATACTGAAGCTGTTTATGGTAAATGTATGCTGAACCTTGTCACAACGAATGTTGTTATTGTTGAATAAATACGTTTTGAAGAAAACCCCTGATGTTTTTGAGAGGTTTCCGATAGACAAAAACTTGTCCCATCTCCAACCAGCGACTTGAAAAGTATTAAAAGGATGCCGTCTCAAAACACTGTTCCTCAAATAAATTTTGATAATTTCATTCTATGAAAAAACTTTAACTGATTTTCACAAAAGATGTTTACAGAACCACGACAATTGTTTCAAGTCAAGTACACGACAATTGTTTCAAGTGAGCAAAATACTTGTGTAATAAAGAGGAAAATACTATATGTTGTCATGGTGCAGGTACTTTCACAAATGATCGAAATTCAATAGAGTGTGAACAAATCTTTCCATGATCCATATCTACCAGAGCCATTCAACCTCCTTGCCGTTTTGGTTAGGATTAGTTAATTCAATTATTAAAAAAAGTGTTCAGAAACAGTCGTTGCCGACCGATGATGAACCCTTTACACCCATATACATCTACTACATAGGCTTATTTATCATGGTAAGTACCTGACAGAAAACAACTACTCCCCTGGCTAAAACCACGACGGGTATTGAATTAAATCTAACAGCTACTTGTGCAACGTTCCTCAAAGCATCAGAGGACGCAACTGCAAGTGCCCTCTGTGACCATCCAGCAGAATAATATTTTGATTTGGACAGGGTGACCACCTGCAGACTAGTTTCGAGGTAGTTGCCCCTCATCAATGCAAGGGTAGGTCAACACAGACAGCACCGAAGTCATCTGTTCCACGTCCAAATCATTACACACTCAGCTGCTTGGTCTCCTCTTGTTCACGCGATGAAGCGGTTTCTAGGCCGCTCCACCTAGCGAGCAGAGGGAGAACACTCCGAATCTCCTGGTTAAGAGATTTATGTGAAAACAGAGTTCTTTTGGGCGATCGTGTAGTAACGAACAGTCGCTATCGACCGATGATAATAATAATAATAATAGCTTTATTGCCCAACAGTTTAACCCATTTACAGGACAATATGAGTTGAAATTCATTATAACATTTACATACATTCAACAATTTTACCAATACTGAAAAGAAACCAAATCATTATTCTAAGTCTAAGAACACAAGATTAATCTCATTCTATATGTACTCCAGCTAATTTTACTATTTTAGCAACAGAAGCAAAGTTAATATCGCAATAGTTCGATATTCTGTTAAAATTTTGGCACATAGCATAAATTGGTGCTTTGAACAATATGTTCGTTCTGGCTATCGGAAGTCTAAAGGTCTCTATATGTCTTGCATGAAAAGTAGGTACATTGAAGTTGATTTGTTCAAGTATTTCAATACTATTGATTTTGTTGTGTAATAGTTTATGCAAAAAAACAATGGATGCACATTTTCGTCGTAATTCAAGACTGGAAAATTGTAACCTGTCACATAAAATACTATATTAACTACCTCGATCTGGATAAACTCCATCAAATTTAAATGATGACCACTTTAAAAATTTTCGTTGCACTTTTTCAACAATATTAATATGGATAATGTAATACGGTGACCAAATTATAGATGCATAATCCCATTTAGAGCGAACAAATGAACAGTATAAAGTTTTCAGTGCATGAACATTTGTAAAATTTCTACAATTTCTTACGATAAAGCCATAGGTTTTCATTGCTTCAGATGCCTTAAGACATATGTGATTTTTCAAGGTTAACTTCGAGTCGAAGATTACCCCTAAATCTTTTACAGATTCACATCTTATCAGGTCGGATTGCTCAATGTTGTAGGGAAAGTAGATAGTAGACATTTTTCCAGTGTAGCTACAACCTTACATTTACTAGCATTCAAGTGCAGTCAATTAACTACACACCAAGATCGAACTAGTTCAAGTTGTTCCTGCAACTTTATGCAATCATTCATATTACCAATTGTTAAAAATATTTTCAGATCACCAGCAAATCAAAGTTTCCTACCTTGAATAGCCTCACACATCACATCATTTATAAATAATAAGAAGAGTAGTGGTCCTAGGTTTGAACCTTGGGGGACCCCGGATGTAGCATGATATGCATCAGATGTGAATCCATTGTTGCTCACATATTGCTGTCGGTGATAAGACTTTAGAAATAGTGTTACGTCACTACTAAATCCAAAATAAACTAATTTATTCAGTAGAACTTCATTGTCAATGCGATCAAAGGCCTTTGAGAAGTCTGTATAAATTACATCTACTTGACAATTTGCATCAAGATTTTCAGTTAAAAACTGTGTTATAATAATAAGTTGTAACAGTTGAACGGTTAGTGAAGAATCCATGATTAGCTACCTTCCAAGACAAGGACCCTTTACTCCTATATACACCTACTACGTAGGCTTATTATGGCCAGTACCTGTAAGAAAACAACTACTTCCCTGGCTAGGACCTCGACGGATATTGAATTAAATCTAACATACTTTTGCAACGTTCCTCAAAGCATCAGAGGACGCAATTTTAAGATAAAATATATTGTTGAATATAATATACATCCAATATGGAGTATTGCTTTATCCTAATGAAATATTTATACTGTAGTGACAAATAATGGTAAATTCATGTACATATTACGAGCTTTTTAGTAAATCCTGACAATTTAATCAAACTGGTAAGTACTTAATATTAGTTTCAAAGAATCATTACTCCAACGATTTACGAAAAACAACTTTTCTGTGTTAGGTACCTACAGTTATGCTATGGTGTGAAGTAATTCCATTTCCCTCAGAAACACAAAATTACGAAATGATTATTATCTAGTGAATCGACTTATACCATATTCTACATTTCCTGTCAGAGCTATATTTTCACATTATCGCATCAAATAACTCGGATGAGGTTTTTACAATAACCGCAAATACCTCCGTTTCTACATTTTCTCCGTTCAGGTTTATACACTTGCATTCAGATATTTTCATTTGTGTGTGCTAGTAGTTACTGCTCTTCAATAACCAAGTATGTTTCACTATACCATCAACGTCATTCTGATTATTTTCGTATTTGTTACACATGTGGTGAGTTTACCAATGAATTAATTTTGTTTTGATAAGACATTTTTTTAATCGCGCATGTGTTCAGAGTTTTAATTTTCTTTATATATTTGATTATTTCCATTTCGGTGAATAACTGATTCCAGTGGTACAAATAGCTATTACCATATTTGAAAGGATTGAATCAACTCAATAAGTTGAATACCAAGAACAAAATCTTTCCATTAAATTCATTGCCACTTTGCGCTGGTTGAAATGATTGAGTCATTTGAAATGGGAGAACAAAGGATTGTGACTAGAAATCAAATATTTCCTCCACCTAACAAATTACAGCTTTATGTCGAGCTTTTGTGTAACCTGCTAACACGTGAAAAGTATTTAAAACTTATCCAGCTTCTTCACGAAGCCGATAAGTTTATCTGGTGAATGATCTTTGAGGTCCGATGGCACGAGTGAGGCTATGTCAAACATCTAAAACCAGATTATGTCCGCGGCGGGCCATGCACAAAGTATAGGCTCTGCTGTTTCATCATCTTCAAAACGATGACGTCATTCAGGATTTTCTGACAGTACTAGTCTTGACGTGTGGTGATTCAGCCGGCGGTGGCCAGTAAGTAGGCCTATTGGGCAACGTATCTCTACTGGAGTCTAACAATTGTTTGGTGAAATTTCTCGAAGGATTTATAAATGCTTTCGAATAATAATAATAATAATAATAATAATAATAATAATAATAATAATAATAATAATAATAATAATAATAATAATAATAATAATAATAATAATAATAATAATAATAATAATAATAATAATAATAATAATAATAATAATAATAATAATAAAAACGGATATATGAGCAACGAGGGTCAAAGAAAGGGGTCGCCGGCTGCAAGGAGAACCTGCTCATCGATAGATGTATCACGCAGGACTCCGTGCAGTATAAGCGTAACCTTTCGATGGCCTGGATTGATTACCGCAAGGCATTTGATACAACATCGCATGAGTTAATCATGCATTTGCTCAGATGTCTTGAGGTACCCAATCAAACAGTGGGATGCATTGGACAACTGATGCCACTCTGGAGGACTCGCTTCACCATAAGATCTGGTAGAGACATAGTCCAAACAGAGCAGGTCATCATTAGAAGAGGCGTGTTTCAGGGAGATTCCCTCAGCCCTCTTCTCTTCTGCATCTCACTATTGCCATTGTCCGTTGTACTCAGGAATACCCGTGGGTACAACTGCGGCACCCCCAGCAACCGGAGGCATAAAGTCACCCATCTGTTTTACATGGATGACCTCAAATTATATGCCTCTGGAGAAAGGGACCTACATCAGTCCCTTAGGGTGGTGGAAGAGTACACGCATGCTATCGGAATGGAATTTGGGATCGACAAATGTGCCACGGTTCATCTCAAAAGAGGACGATGCGAGGAATACGGAGAGGATGTCCAGCTCGTAGACGGAAGCATCCTACATCATCTGGATGCCGGAGAGACGTATACTTACCTAGGGGTGGAGCAACGCCACTCCCAAGAGGTATTCACAGTTAAGAACTCTCTCCGCGGCAAGTATCAGCATAAACTCCGACAGATCTGGTCATCAGAACTGTCGGGGAAGAACAAAGTTGCTGCAACCAATATGCTTGCCGTTCCGATCCTTCTCTACTCTTTCGGAGTAATGAAGTGGACTAAGGAAGAGCTGCGACAACTCGACGTTAAAACTCGCAAAGTGATGCATCTCAATAGGTGCTTGCATCCTAAATCGTCCGTTCCACGGTTATACTTTCCCAGACAACGGGGAGGCCGTGGACTTTTGAGTTTGGAGTGTATGCATAACAGAATGGTTCTGGATGGGGCCTGTAAAGTCATCAGGAGTTCAGATCCCCTTCTCTGCATGGTCCGCGACCATGAAAAAGCAGGGATTGGAGCATTTCTTTTTAAGGCAGCAACCCGTGCGGCCGATGAACTCGGTCTCGTATTCGACACTGAACGGGCTAACCCAAACTCTGTCACCGAGTTGGGACCCGTTCAGCAAAAAGCTCACATCAAAGCTGCGGAGACAGAGGTCCTGCTACAGCTACATATGGATAAGCCAATGCATGGTGTCTTCTTTCACAACATCGAAGACCTTGGCTTATCCAAAAGCTTGACCTTTGCCTTCCTCAGGGCGAGTGAGCTAAAGTCGGAGACCGAGGGATTCATAATGGCCTGCCAGGATGGTGTCTTCAACACCCTCGTCTACCGTAGTCGCGTGATGGGTATAGACGTCCCTGACACCCGATGCAGGGCATGTCGTGGGGCACCTGAGACCGTAATGCATTTGCTATCAGCATGCCCATCTTATGCGGTCTCAGCCTATATCCACAGGCATAACGCGGCGCTACGAGTGTTATACTACCATCTACGACACTCGTACGGTATAGACGAGACACCGGTGTTGCCTTATGTTCCGGGGGATATTGAGTCCGTGGTGGAGAATGAGAGGTGCCGGATCTATTGGAACTACTCATTCCCCACCCTCAGGCAAATACAAGCCAATAAGCCTGATGTTGTCCTCCTCGACCACCAAAGTAGAACGATATTCGTCATGGAGTTTTCCGCTCCAGGCGAAATGAATATCGTTCGAAAAGAGGAGGAAAAACGGACTAAATATCGAGATCTTCTCTTTGAACTCCGCAGGTTATATCCGGACCATTCTGTCAAAATGGTGGTTCTGATCATAGGAGTCCTTGGTGGAATGATGGACACACTGCTCTCCAACTTGAAGATAATACCTGCTTGCCGTAATATGGCAGAAATCTTAGCAGCAAGAATGCAGAAGGCCGTCATCCTTGGTTCGCTCCGTCTACTCAGGGCACATGATTCTCGGACCCAATAGTCACTCACCCTACGGACGTAGGGAGTGGTTATTGGGGTTAACGACACCAGCGCGCCCTCCGGATGTATCGGAGCACCGGAGACAGGGCCTGACTGGTACATTCCCAACGGGAAAAAAAAATAAAAAATAATAATAATAATAATAATAATAATAATAATAATAATAATAATAATAATAATAATAATAATAATTACCACCTACGACACTCGTACGGTATAGACGAGACACCAGTGTTGCCTTACGCTCCGGGGGATATTGAGTCCGTGGTGGAGAATGAGAAGTGCCGGATCTACTGGAACTACTCATTTCCCACCCTCAGGCAAATACAGGCCAATAAGCCTGATGTAGTACTCCTCGACCATGGAAGTAAGACGATATTCGTCATTGAGTTTTCGGCTCCTGGCGAAACGAATATCGTCCGAAAGGAGGAGGAGAAACGGACGAAATATCGAGATTTACTCTTCGAACTCCGCAGGCTCTATCCAGACCATTCTGTAAAAATGGTTGTTCTGATAATAGGGTCCCTTGGCGGTGTGATGGATTCATTACTCTCGAACTTAAAAATCATACCGGCATGTAGAAAGATGTCAGAAATCATAGCCGGAAGAATGCAGAAGGCTGTCATCCTCGGTTCATTACGTCTGCTCAGGGCACACGATTCCCGGACCCAATAGCTGCTTACCCCATAGTTTGGGGAGTGGTTATTGGGGTAATGATGTTGCCAGCGCGCCCTCCGAATGTATCGGAGCATCGGAGACAGGGTCCGACTGGAGGATTTTAATTCAAATCAGAAATAATAATAATAATAATATTTATTTATTTCTTTGGTTTAAGAGTACAGTTTGAAAAGAAAACAGTGCACAATAAACAAAGAAAACGTCAGCAACTTCATATTGCAAACAGTCATAAGGTATAAAAGTTTTGAAAAAATACCTTTGAGCTCAAAAAATTTGATACATACATACTCATATTATACCCACATACATATAAATATACACACTTATACAAAAATAAAAACATACACAAGTAAAAGTATTATCATAAAAAGAAATCATCCAAGGAATAACAACACTTTGTGATTAAACATTTTTTTAGCCTTGATCTGAAAATATAAACGTTGTGGGATGACTTTATATAATTATCTAGAATGTTCTTGAGTTTACATCCAATACAGTAGACATTTTTTTGGTAAAGCGTTGTGCGGTGATAATCAGGCTGCAAGAGATTTCTATGACGGATATTGTAACAATGATTATTATCTATTGCAAACTTATTTTTGTTCTTGCAGACATAAGAGCGAGCTTCCAGTACGTACAACTGTAGACTATTAATATACCAAGTGATGTAAAGTACGGTCGACAGCTGGTTTTCATGTCGATACTTTCAATAATGCGAATTGCATACTTTTTGTGTGCATAAGTAGAGCGTTTGCAAGACATTTTTGCTGCAGTTATTTTTCATATATTTTATGCTGTAGCATAGCAGAACTACTCCTCAGCTTATTGGACAGCAGTTCTATATAATCTGTCCACTGCATGTGTTTGTCAAAAGTTACTCCTAAAAGTTTCACTTTATCGCCATATTTTATTTCTTTTTCAGTGTTTTCAAATAACACGGGTGAACTTTGTTTGGAGCGCCCAAAAAATACTGTGACTGTTTTTTGGTGATTCAATAATAAACAGTTTTTATCCGACCACTGTATAATATCAATATAAGTTCAGTAAATTGGTATCGTCTGCATAACACACTACTTTTATATCTTGATTAAGTTCCAAAAGACTGATCAGATCGTTGGCAAAAATGTTAAATAACAGAGGTCCCCGTACAGAGCCTTGAGGGACACCTTGATTCATTTTACGGTAACTACTCAGAACATCATTCAGTCTAACAACCTGATTTCTATCATTCAAATAGGATTCAAACAATTTCAGCGGTACCCCCCTACCTCCATATTGTTCTAATTTGTTACATAAAAGACTATGATTGACTAAGTCGAAAGCTCTTGAAAAGTTAATGAAGAGCCCAAGAGCATATTTTCCTTTGTCAAGATTGTCTACAAACATTTTTGAAAATCACATAGAGCAGATTCAGTGCTCATGTTTTTAGAGAATCCATGTTAATTACTGGATAGCAGTCTCTGACCCCTCAAAAATGATGCCAGTTGATTATTGATGTCCATTTCAATGAGTTTGGAGAGACCTGACAATAAACTAATGGCTCTATAATTGGAAATGTCATCAGAATCACCTTTTTTATATAACGGCAGAACCACTGCCAGTTTCAAACATTTCGGGAAAGTTCCTTCAGAGTAACAAAGGTTGATGAGAAAAGCCAATGGTTCACATAAATGTGCAATCGACTTTTTCAGTAGGTTATTTGATATTTCATCAAAACCACTTGAGTTGGAAGATTTCAAATTACCAATCAAAATTTTCACATCTACATGTGTAACTGGCATTAAAAAGAAGGTACTTTTTGATACTGGGACTTTTAATTTTAGATAATCCAGATCCTGTTGATTTACAGACGATGGTTCTCTAGTGAAATGGATGTTAAACTGCTCAGCCATTTCAGAGGCAGTCATCTGGTTTCCATTCTTATCGTGAATGTGAATTGACTTTTTTTGTTTACAGCCCCCTTTCAAATTATTAATAATATTCCATACAGTTTTTGATTTATTATTAGAATCCAGTATCAAATTATCATTATATTGTTTTTTAGCCTCTGTTAATGCACAGCAGTAGCGTTTCTGTAGCACTACTCTTGGTTGACCATGAAGTACAGATCGACAAGCGTAAGGATGCCTCTGAGATGCGCAAACGATAGAAAGCGTGAGTAGATGTGCGACAAAGACGTAACTGCTTGAATAAGGCAGAGCGATTGAGCTCCTGCCCCACTCCAGGGTTTTGTCTACTGCGCAACTAATTCTCGGAGGCATCCTTACGCTTGTCGATCAGTAAGTTATGCCAGAAGTCTGATACTCTTCTTGCAGTCCAGGTTGGCAACACTTGAACAAATGCCAAGTGCGGGTTCTGGCCCGCCAAAATTATTTGAGCCCCCTTGGCAATAGAGTCTACCGCTTCATTGCCCTCTGTGGCAGAGTGGCCAGCAATCCAGACCAGAGACAGTTCTTTGAATCTTATTATGAATAGAGTCTTTTTTGACAGTTCCATACTGAATTGGACGTTGATGGCACTAGCCAAGTACTTATGCTGCTTGACTGTCCAAATTTCTTTATATTGATTTGTTTGTGAGGTTAGTTTCCTCCAATATCTCTGTACATAAGTCAATGGCATGAATTTTCATCTGTAATACGGTCGCATAGGACCCTAGACAGGTCAAAATCTGTGTCCTGAGTCTACGACCCAAGCGCATGGGGGTGTTTTTGAACGATCTGTAAACCAACAGTTGACTACCCTTAGTAAGTCTTCCTTTCGAAATACCCATTCGTCTCTATCTGGAATTAGGACGGTATGGTTGATTTTTGGAGGCATTCAGTATATCGGGAGTACTTTCCAGAACTCTGTGACTTTCGATGTCAGCCAGTAGTCTGCTAAGCTCCGTACTTATAATCCTGCTGTGCACAACTACTAGCAATATGCACAATTCTGTATATCGTACTTCTAGTCTCTGTCCCCAGAAGAATATGGAGAAGTGTTAAGTCTAGAATGATTCCGTTACTGCTGACGATGTAGTGCTGTATCGAAGAGAGCTTTGCCTGGGCAGTTTGCTGTGAGGCTTTCGGCCACCAAACAATCGCTCCATAATGTAATCATCGGTCTAATGATCATTACATATATCTAGTGGATTCCTTTGGGGCCTACACTTCAAGATTCTCCACATGTCCCTTCGACATGTCCACAGGGACAATTTGGCTTTGTGGAGAACCTTGTCATGAGAGCGTTTTATCCAGGATAATACCTAAATATTTCGCTCCTGCTGCAAATATAATTGAAGTTTCCTGAACCTGTTGAAGGGTACTATTACAGTCTTGTCTTCTTTTCCCTCTGGCACCAACTGTGAACTACAACGCTTTTTGGAGGATAATAGAAGCTACTTTCTAATACATGACTCCTCTGGAGTCATTTACTGTTTCAATTTTCAATTGAGAATGTTTCTCTTCACAACATGAATCCCTTCCAAGAGAGGTTATCTTGTTCGATGGAAAATTGCGACTGAAGTTCAACTTTCAGTGGCAGATGATTCTGAAACTGACTGTATGAACACCCTGTTCTTATTTTGAATGAAATCAATAAAAAAAATCTTAAACATTATTCATATTACTACTATTATTTAATTTAATTTAGGTAATTTTATTAAATATTATGCCAGTAAATTAAGACTCATTACATGTCGATCATTAGGTTTGTTTTTTCGGAAATCGGTACAAGAATAAAAAAATTCTTCAACATTACTACTATTATTTAGTTTGATTTAGTTAATTTTATTATTTGTTGTTCTGTTATTCAACTGATTTCATAATCTAGCATTCATTTGGAAGAAAACTGAATCGACCAAAAAGAGAGGAAATTCGTCCAAGATACCATGACATGTATCGAGAATGCCGACATGAAATCTGCCATCGAGTCGATGAATACCCGGAAATGGAAATTTTGGAGGCAATGAATAACAAAGAGTCTTTAAAATCAATTTTAGGAATCGTTTTGAATTCGACCTACGACGTTACCTCAGTAGATAACAGGTGAGTTTGACATCTATTCTATTGTGCTATAGTTTTTCTAAACTATTAACAAAATAATTCATCCATCATAAGACTGAATTCCACACACCAATATTTTTGGAAGCAACAGTTTTTACTACAGATCTGCTAAAGGATCCAAATTATCAGTCTGAATACTACGACTATTATTTTGGTATTCTATTCAAAAATCAATTTCTATCCTGATTGCTCAACGATACCCCTTTGCATCAAACACAACCTGTTAGAGAGTCTACATGAAGACGTCAATATAGTAACGGAAAAGCCGATACCCATACTGCAGTCCTAAGCCCAAAGGGCGTAAGTCAATAATGACCAGAGATATTGAGGCAGTCACTTACACCTATAAAGCTTATAATTTCAGGTGTATTTTGAATATCCTTTTTTTTACTGACGTTTTGGATGGCAAAAAACAATGAAATTCTACCAAATTTATTGTTCAAGTCAACGGCTCAGTCATAGGGAACATGAAAAGAGTGAAATTTAAATTATAGAAAGAAACGAGATCCGTCCTTTGGGCTTAGGAAGGCAGCATAATGAGAGATATGTATGAGAAATTGAGTGATAGTGAGAAGGCTCAAGAGTCATGGTCAAGATACTTCGAGACGGACAATTCCAGATTTGTAGACAACTTCGTTGGTCAGTTTAAATCTACTTTGAAATGTAATATTGTGGTCACTGTTCAGTCTCTTTCGATCCACTTTGGGATCTTTCCCTCTCAATACCACAACTGAAACTTTCGGAATGTTTGGATTCATTCAAAGGGGCAGAAACTTTGGATGGTGACGAGAAGCCGACATTTGCGAAGTACAAAGGGAGAAGAAAGTGCACGACAACCCTATCAATTCATAAATTCCCGAAAATTTTATTAATTCATTTGAAGCGATTTTCTTCAACAGAAGAATTAACAGGATAATTGAATGTTACCATTGATTGGATACGAGTAATTATACAGCAGAAAACGTAACCTTTGTCGATATAGTGTATATGCATTATCTAATCATAGTGGGACTAACTATAGCGGACACTACACAGCCTACTGTAAACATCCTTATGCGAGCACGTGGCATAAATATAATGATTCACATGTGACCCCAATTTCATCTAGATCCCTGGTGAGAAGAGATGCCTATGTTCTCTTCCAGGAGCAGGAAAGCAGTAAATCTCTGTTTTCAGATCATACTTAGTTTTATTTCATGTTTCATTTGTATTTTTATTGTTTTTATATTCTATTGTGTATACCCAAATTGGAAACTATTTACTCATTTTTTCGAAGAAAACCATATTTTCATCTCAATTCAAGAAAAAAGAAACTACCCAAACACCAAAACTACGTCACAATCACACTCGACGCGCGTTTCGCCAACAAAGTTAGCATCTTCAGGAGCTAAAAGCTTTTCACACCAAAGGTTCCAAAAAATATTTATTTATTTAATCATATTTTCATCGATATTCAGTAATTTGAACTTGACATGATGAATCTAGTGGTATAAAACAATTCAGTTTAATTAAAATTTCAAATATATCAGTTATTTCATAGATATTAAAATAATGGCAGGGACTGAAAGTTTGAATGGAACTAAAATAAAATAAGCATCAACAAGAGCTCTAAGTTTTCCCGGTGAATCTTCGGAGAGAAAGTATTTTGAATGACTAGTGGAGGAGCGCTATACTTTTATCTGGGCTCTGGCCAAAACTAACCATATTTTTATGTTCTTTTTTTGAAATGTTAACGAAATATACTCCATTCTTTATAGTCCAAAAATTGAAATTCGGTTGTTTTATATTAATTCTTTTTCATTTCATCAGATATATTTCTTTGGGTGACTCACAAAATATATTCATATTTTATAGCTTGCTAAATACTACAAATACACAAAATTAATTATTTGGCGCCCTCTATCGCTGAACCTTTAGTCATGATTGAATCCTCGAGAAAGGTAATTACTTATTCAAATTGAATAGAGTCTTCCTTGTGTGAAACACTATGTATTTTCATTTGCATTTTGTTTTGAGAGATCAAATTCCATTCTAATCGAACTTAATCAACTCATAGTCTCGAAAGCGAATTCTTTCACCAAGAAATTGATTATATTGGAAACTAACCTGTGGTTGAAATCGATTATTATTGACCAAATTGGAAATGATACCTGGATCTGGCAAGATTTCAGTCTGGCCGGGATCAATACTTGTAGAAGCTACAGTAGGTAAATTGTCAATGTTATTACTACATGTCGATCGTCTAGTAGGGCTTGAGATATCAGAACGAGTGATTGAATTTGAATTTACTTCTAGTATTTTTCTCAGTTTACCAATGTTTTCATAATAATTGGTCTCAAATTCTTCTCTTTCATTTTCTTCTAATAATAGCAAATCTGAATTGTCAATAAGAAAAATTTCAATATCATTCTGAACGGTCTCAAACTCTTCTAGAATGGGTTCTAATTTCTCCAATTTGAGAGCTATCGTACTTGTGACAGAAATATCTTTCAGTATAAACTTATCATCGAATTCTAGAGCATTGATGAACGTTTTTGCTCGTGTTATTTCACTTTTAAATTGTCCTCTTTTAAATTTCAATATTTTTAATTGCTCTTCCATAGTTTATGGTCAGGAAAACAAGAGTGAAAGTATATTATGATTCGTAAGAAATTGTGATTGTTCAGATTACTAAATTGGTTGATTGTAAATAGTTTTTCAATTGAAGTATTGAAGGAATCTTATGAATTGGAATGGACTTACAGGAAAGGTAATAGGTTTGAGGTGAATATTGGCATCGGCAATTGACAATTCTTGAAGTACGCCTTCCAATTGCTGGTTTACATCCGGGATCGATGGACCATGGTAATAATTGTGCTATTTGGACTGTAGATATTGTACTTTTGGATATTTTATTGTATTGAGATAGACAAGTTTTATTCAAATCGTATTTATTTGACAATCATTTTCTGACGCTTCCTATCAACAACGTTTCCATGGTTACGATATTACAAAATCATTCACAGGATCTTAGCATGCTTGACAATATGTATATACTATAGTATTATTCCAAACACTCTGTATTCATAGCTTCATTATATTTTGGTCGATCAACAAACCATTCTGATTGATCCTCAATAAACTCAATGAACTTATAACCTCGTAGGCGAATTCATTGACTGAAGAATTGAGTATATTGTTGACAACCCTGTAGAAATACAGTGGCTTTTTTTAATCCGTATTATGGAAAAATATTTCTCGCGGACTTTAGAAATGCTCAGTCGCATACAGTATTGAATATAAATGAGATATTAATTTTTTTTAAACAACTGAATTTCTCCAAAATTACAAAACTCTCTAGCGCTGAATCTAGTCACACGATCGAGTTGGGCCAATGGACAATTTTACTCAGAATGACTTCAGCTACAACATATAAAAAATCCAGCGATTTTCACCGCAAGACTTCTTTCCATAAGATGTGTGCGTGGTACTTTACCGACTGAAGTGACAGTTTTTAATCTAAAAGTAGTTTCTATTACCGCCATATAAAAAAATCATAGAAATTGGAGTAATTTTCATCGATTTTGAGGAGGCACTATTTTTTTGTCTAACGTTCCCCTACTATACAACCTATTTGATGAGACATTTTAACATTCAGTCCACTTTTTTCATATAGGTATGATTTCTTGAATCTTGGAGAAGGAAGGCAACTCTGCAAAACAGATGGCCCAACAACTCACATGCCTCGGGTAATGAGAAATGTTAATTTGGAATGGAAGTTTGTAGTCAACGTGGAAGGATATGAGCAGATATTTACGTCCGAAATATGCAGGTATGTAGTTTAATGCAATTTTCCATACGTATATCAGTAGAATTTTTCAAAGGACTGGATACCATCTAATCAATTTTCGTGTTTTCAACAGTAGAAACAACTATTATCATTTGGATAGTTCCCTCTCATGTGGAGAATTCCACGAATACAAGCAAAATGAGATTAGTAGATGGAAAAGATAAAGTCGTAAATGCATGTGCTAAAACTGAGACTCAGGTGAAATATCAACTTCCCTGATTGTCTACATCTCAGCCTTTGCAAAACTCCATAGTTATGATGAACTATCTGGTACCAATCTCACCAAAAACAGTTTCGTCAAATATAACTCTTATGAGTTTTGCTATATAGGTATATTTAACGTAATTGAGAGTATTCATGTCTGAGCTGGGAATGGAATATCATCAAACCGGGTTAATCTCCAATGGTAGAACAACTGATCACAGCATAAGTAACAATCAGCACTGACACTCGGCCATGCCGCCTTTGATGTTGACAAGTATCTAGACGCCATTTTGGGAAGTGCTGTTGTGAGGGCAGGACTCGCGCAATGATTTCGAACAGATCCGCACTCGAAATGTTCCAGATCCGATTTGAAAAAAAAAATCGGTAAATCTCACTAAATATGTGAATGGATCCAAAATCAATAAATGTAATTCTTATATTTGTATTTAAAAACAGGTTGTTTTATTTTGCAATGGTATTCAGAGACAAGTTCATAATCAGCTTGAAGTATTCTTTGAATTAAATTTACGTATGATTGTGACTTCACTTTGAGTTCACCAAAGTCTTTTGAAATATACAGTGTGCTTCACTTCTCATGAAAACAACCTCGTATGTTCCGTAATTTTTGACGAAGAATCATGAAATCAGGATCGATACATTCACTAGAAATGAACTCACTGTACAAAAAGGGTCATCCTACGTGATATACACTGCACGTCATCAGCGATGGAACCACCTATTTTTCCGGAAATTTATAATAGGCGGCAGAAACAATAAAAGTGCATCGATATGACTGATGAAATGTATTCATTTCTAATCATAGAATATTTGAAAGAATTTCGTTTGATGTAATAATTCGTGTGATGTATTTGTATATAAGGTTTTTTCATTTAATAGATTCCCATTATTATTTCAGAAACATAAATTATCGAAACAAAACTGAACTGTATTGAATCTAAGTAGCTTTTACCCATTCTTTGTGGGGTGCTTTTTTAATATTCATAGAATCTGATCGACCCCCGAATGAAATATTTCAGTAGTAGAAATGCTTTCAGGTTTTCGAAGGTAGCCAGCTGATAGCAACTATCAAAGGAAAATAAAATATAAATAACAATAATCCGTTTTCAGATATTTATTCATGTCTCCATATCATAATTTTGTTCTTTCTTCTTTTTTTCTCAATATTTTTTTGACATTTGAAATTCCTATTAATATACTTCAATGCATAAAATAATCTTACTCTAGCACATAACCTCAAGAGGTGTGACATTGGGAAGTTTTCACGTGGGTGGGTATACATAAATTGTTCAAATACAGATACAAATCCTGCAATTACATTTTTTCCTACATTAAAATTTTCAAAATTGCTTTGAAAGCATACTTATTCCAAGGAGGAAATGAAATGAACAAAATCATTCTTGGGCATCCGTAAGTTCCCAAAGGTGTCTAAATGCTCTTAAATTACAATGCAAAGATTCATCATCTAAATCACAATGTGTTTTGGAATAGCTTAAAAAAAATTTGCAACTATGAATTTTCAATGATTTTTATATCAAATATCCGCAACTATTTTTCATAATATTTTGCTGGAGCACATCATTAGTTGATTATCAACAACTTCTTTGACTTCATTGTTCTTAGGAAAATCTGAAATTTTCAGCAATACATCATCTGTATCTCCCTCACAATATTCACTTCCAGAATTCAACAAATTCAAACACAATATTCCAGGTCGACACCTCGCAAAATGGCGGACTCATCGACGCAAAGGGTGTGCGCGAACTTTTCCCACCAGTCAGAGTGTCAGTGCTGATTGTTACTTATGCTGTGAACTGATCATTTATCCTAATACTAAATATTAGTTACTGAAATATAATCTGAGGCTAGAAACATTTGGTGGTCTTGAATTTGAAGCATAGAAATATTATATTATATAATTACTCTAGAATGCTAATCCCCGTGTCAAAAGTGTTGTAAAAAGTTCAGGCTAGCCCGCAATGCGCATGCGCGTCATTAGTGATCTTTGTAACAGGCCCGGTTTTAGTAAAATATTATGGTACTTGTGAAGATTAACAAACGTTAATTCTGAATCTCGGAGAATAAGGTTGGAAACCTCATGGTACTTATGCATGCTATTTGTATTTAGACGATTTGAATACATCTTTTCACATATTGATGATCCCAAATATTTAGCAAAGGCCAACAGAAATTAGAGCACGGATATTATTATTATTTATCGCTCTGAAGCGACTGATTTTTGGTTTCGCATTCACTTTTCAGCTGTAGTTAAATTTCAGGGAAGTACTGAATTGGAAAATGAATTGAAAGTATAGAAACTATGAACATTTATTTCAGCTAATTGGCGAAAGAAAATAAGATCGCAGCGCCACCTATAGCAAGACTTTGAACTACGAATCACGGTCTAAGGTTTTTGACTTTACACGTGTTTATATGGCGTTTTGACGATCTGTACTCCTATTTTCAAACAATTTGTGAAAATTTGTGATTTCTATAACTAAAAAGTGATTGTGTTTCTATTGAAAGACTTGAATGATAGTTTCAGTGTAGTTTACAAATATTTTACGTGTTTTTTGAAGTCATGAATTGTGAGTTATTGATCTGATTCATTCTGTTGATTAAGGATATTTCCATACTCGATTTCTGTTTCTGTTCGTATTTTTTTGGTTTATACCGTTGATAGACAGCCAAATATGGGAAAATACAATCCTAGTTGTTCAGTCCCAGGATGCAGGACATATGGCAAGAAGGAAAATGTGGGATATCACAAATTTCCCCCAAAAATAAAAGCAAGGTTAAAAAATCACCAATTGGTTCGACAAGATTGAAGAAATTGACCAAAGGAAAGCATGGATTTTGAAACCGAAAATTGGCAAGCTAAATAATATCGAAGTATATGCTTGTTTTACAAACAGACTGATGAATGAATCAGATCAATAATTGATCGCAAATCATGACCTCCAAAAACAAGTAAAATATTTGTAAACTACACTGAAACTATCGTTCAAGTCTTTTAATAGAAACACAATAACTTTTCAGTTAAAGAAATCACCAATTTTCACAAATTGTTTGAAAATAGTAGAACAGATCATCAAAACGCCATACAACCTTGAATTTCAGAAGCATTCAAAACTAATCGGAGATGAAATACCTTTGAATCACCTTACTGAAACGTTCTTTAGAGTCTTTCAATACAAACACAATCACTTTTTAGTTATAGAAATCACAAATTTTCACAAATTGTTTGAAAATAGGAGTACAGATCGTCAAAACGCCATATAAACACGTGTAAAGTCAAAAACCTTTGTCCGTGATTCGTAGTTCAAAGTCTTGCTATAGGTGGCGCTGCGATCTTATTTTCTTTCGCCAATATCATGAATAACTTCAACTTAAATTGGATTTATAAAATTGGATGCTTGAAATCTCGTCAAGGTTTTTTTTCTAAAACGATTCATGTCAAAATATGCAACTGCATTTAATTTGAATCATTTGAAGAGATTAACATGCTATTTCTACGAATATTTCTGGTTGTGCAATTTCCACAATGGGGGCTACATGAAAAAGTGAGGCAGAAGCTTTTCCTTATCATCAAAGAAAAGTACTTCCATATTGACATATTTTCTGAGGCGATTCTGTTTTATAGTACTTTTTGTAGGAATCTAGAACTCATAATATAAGCGGTGTTTGCAGAAAGTTGTATCACCGCCATGCATACGGAGACACATTATTGGTACTGCACTAGGTTTCAAATTATTTTATTGCTTCATGAGGAAAATGACTGCCACAAATTACAATTTTCTTACTCAAGCTGGGGACAATAAAGACTCCAAGAATCATGCCTTTTTTGTCAAGCTAAAATATTATTCAAGCTATTTTAAGCAAAGCATATAGGTATATAAAAAATTTCATTATCTACCAAAAGTAATTTATATCAGGTATTTTTCTTTTACTTCCATACAACATTGAACAGTTTATTGTTTATTTGAAATTGAAATTGCCTTTAAAGGAACAAGATTAATGCAAATTCACGAATGATGAAAGAGTAACCAACGACAACAAACACCACACAAAACAACAAGAGAAAATCTGAAATTCTAAAAACTGTCTCTGATCTCTGACAAGAGTGACAGATCTTAGTGACAGGTCTTCCAGTTGATGAAAAAGCACTGTTGCACGGTCATTATAATTACAGTAGCGTAGGGTACATTATTGTTTTAAATAAGTTTCTTTCGCGCCTAAAATCCGGAGTAATCTACCTCTAAAATATTCTTTTCGGTTTTTAAAATTCCTAAATGCGCTGTCAAATTTCTCTCTTTCAAATGACATGTGTTTTATTGCCTCATGATGAAAACTCTGAATTGGAACACCAAATTATTTTCAAACTTGGCAACGATGTACCCAAACTAAACTGATGACGAGCATGCGCACATCGTAAACGGGTCGCATACGAGGCATGCTTTTTCGCCGTGAAAATTGGCGGGATTAGCATTCTAGAGAAAGCATATAATATATATTTCTATGGTTCGAAGATATACTCTGACATATATTTGAATAATCTTGGAATTTTCTGTTGAATCCATCGTTTTACACTAATAGGCTACTTGGTCTTTTTAACCCAAGAATTAGACTTTGCCGCTCAAGCCTAATTTCTTAAGTTTGTGAGCGTTTCGAGAACCCCTCTTCCGCCATCAGATCCAACCGGACCTGATGGGGTTCGATGATACAAAGGGGGGCTCCATCACGTCACCACGTCAGTCTTATGAGTAAAACGGCCCCGCCTACGATAGTGAAATTCTGATAATTATTTTAATATTATGAAACCATTTTTCAGAGATGGCACAACGTTTGGAAGGAAACATGGAAGGAGAAATGTTAAGTGAGTAGTTCAGAGCTTTTAACGGTGATTTCTTTCAATGTCGAATGTTTCAGGAATGATTACTGTTCGGAATTTGGCTTCAATTGTAGGCAGAGTTCTCAAGAAATCTTTCTGTTGGTTTTTGAAGATGGTGTCATCGATTTTGATAGATTCAGGATACCGACTACTTGCAACTGTCTTTGCGGTTGATGTATCAATGAATTATATTAAAAAATATGCTGTAACTGAATAATTTTTTTTTCTCTTCAGCAATACTGCAATATACTGTTCTGTATTTGTTCCATGCCAATATTCTCAGATGGATATGATAGGTGAAGTAGAACCATAACTCTAAGAATGAGGTATCAGCAGGCTGTCAAGCAGTCGATTCTACACAGAGTTGTACTTGCCCTAGCCATGAAATTTTAGGTATTTATATTTGGTTAAAAAGCCCTCTATTATTGAAATATTTCATGAGATACTTCAATCCGGACCTGGGAATCTTTTAAGGTACACACGCTTTCATTGCTTATCTGTATCTAGAACAATAAGTAATAATGAGGGTCGTCGACTTACATTGATTTATGACCTTTTCAGATTCATAGTTCTACTATAGATGGATATGATTGCATATTTGAAAGTTATTTTCGATTCTGTACGACTTTTCATTACAACAATTTTCGGTAACTGAACTGAACAAATTGATTCATTGCCGTAATTCTACACTCGTACAGGTTTCCTTGAATAATTCAAGGAAACCTGTACGAGTGTAGAATTAGAATATACTTTCAGCGGAAGTTATGGACTTATTCTACCTGAGAGTGCTTTTACCTAGGAGTAAAATTGAACCGGGGGACGAATGCTCTCTTAGTAAAATCGTGAATTCATATCAAGAACTTATTGGATATGGTACTACATTTGCAAGTGTGAAACATGAGTTCTTATTGTAGTCTGCTAAGTGGGACAGGGTAGCGAAGAACCAAGGAAGACTGCCAGATTCAATTTTGGAAGTACTGGATAACTGTGATGTGGATATGTATCCTACTATCCATACACTTTTAACTGTTCTTGCTACCTTACCAATAAGTGCAGCTACTGCGGAGCGCAGTTTTTCTACATTGCGTCGATTGAAAACTTGGCTAAGGAATAATATGGGTGAAAGTAGACACGTGTTTCGAGCTTAAGCTCTCTTCAGCATGGTAAAATCAAGTGCGAAGATGTACAACACTTGGATGTAAAAATAGAAACAAAGGAAGTCAACGGTTGCACAACTTTTTGAGGGTTATACCCAATAACTTTTTTACTTATATTTTCATATATTGCCCCTCGCTAAATCCATCCTTATTTGTATCTTCCTGTGTAGGATTGTCACGCTGGTAGCTATAGCTACCTCCGTGGCGACGTTAGTTGTTGCCTTGTGAGTACAAGATCTTCTAACCGATGCCACAAATGTGTGGTTGGCTTCCTGTTGTTGACTTCCTTTGTTTCTATTTTTACATCCAAGTGTTGTACATCTTCGCACTTGATTTTACCGTACTGAAGAGAGCTTAAGCTCGAAACACGTGTCTACGGTTGCACAACTTTTTGAGGGTTATACCCAATAACTTTTTTACTTATATATATATATATATATATATATATATATATATATATATATATATATATATATATATATATATATATATATATATATATATATATATTATAAATAAAAGTTGGTATTATTACTTCACAATATGTACTCAATCCCCGATTTCACACAACATGTACAACTCAAGATCTATGAATGAGAGAATGAGTGAGACTCAGGTCAAAGTAAGTTAAATTAAGCAGAGGGCGGTAGGTTAAGTTGAGTGAAGTCAGGTCAGGGAAAATTGCATGACCCCACTAGGATTTCAGTCTAGATCCGCCCTTGCTTGAATTACCATTTTTTCAATTTTCATACTGTGGTAGGTTAAATTCCCAAAAAACTTTGCTAATTTTCGGATAACTGCAAATCCTTTCTACTGAAGCATTAGACAAGACGGTGATATGAGAAGCTTGCTTTCAAACAAGCGAAAAGAAGTAATGCATTGAATTATTCAATGATTTTACAATCATATGGTGACTACCAGTGTATTTTTACTAGTGATGCTCGTACTTTTATTCAGTTTATTTCTATTATAATTCAGTAACTAATGGTCTCTTCACTCATTCACGACTATTTGTGGACAAACGATAGTTTCTTACTTACTGAATCTGATAAAAAATAGATGCAAATGTTTCGACTTCAAACCAAATAAACATCACTTTTAGATTTCAGTGGGTATATAGTTTTAACGTACCTAACATAAAACTTAAAATTTATCTTTTTGTTTTGTCCAAGAAAATTCGATTCTTTTCCCAATTTTTTAAGAAATTCATTAACCATTCCTATGTGAATTCAGTCAGCAATACAAAATCCTAGATTTGTAATATAAAAACGTATTGTAAAGAAAAACATACTCAATTGAAAATTGAACCAATACATAACTCCTCTGGAAATGGAAAAAAACGTACGATAAATATAAGTTACGTTTTTGTAATATCTAACAGAAAACAACTACTTTCCCGGCGAAAGCCACGCTGAACATTGAACTACATCTGATAAATATTGAGAAAGACCCTATATAACTTGAGAGAAAAAAGTCTGGAAGTGAAAATTTGCATTTTCATTCAGATAGTTGATTATTTATTAAATGTCCAGTTTCCATTGGAGATTCTTATCTGTAAATGAGATAAGGGAGAGTGTTATTCAGAAGTATCACTCAGAGAAAATCGCTCATTTCATTGATGCATGAATTGCATCTCTTTCGCTAGGCCTCCAACACATTTTGGTCGATAAAAATCTATTTCACATTAAACCTGTCATGGGCATGGCATGTCGATTTTATGGGAAATGTGAACAGAATGTTCATAAAGTCAGTTGTGGAATCATCTGCGACTGAAAGTTGGAATTTAGTCGCTATTTTCCATCGTACAAGATAACCTCAATTGAGAATGTTTCTATTTACAACATGAATCCCTTCCAAGGGAGGTTATATCTTGTATGATGGAAAATAATAACTAAATTATAACTTTCAGTCGCAGATGCGATTCTAGAACTGACTTTATGAATAATATCCTGTTCATATTTTGAATAAAATCAATAAAAACGTATATTTCCACAAAATTCTGGGACAAACGTACAATTTTTACATAAGAAAAAAATTAAATAGGTTTTTCCGATTTTCTTGGAAAATTTGAAGTTATGTGGAAAAATATTGAAAACAAAAGTTGTAGGTATTTTTATTGTCAATAACTTTTTTTCACTGCTTCTTTTTGTCGGAGGTTAATTTTTGCTGCAAATCGTAAGAAACCATTTTTACCCCCAAAAAGTTCACCTCCTTTTGCCCTTCTATAATAATCAAATCCTTATTTGTATCCTTGTTCATTCTTTGTACCTATTGAGATGACATGAAATTAATATTGTTGAAAGGTTTCAACTGTTAATTTCAATAATGTTAATAAATAAATAAGAGAAAAATTTTAAAAATCAATTTTTTAAAACCAGTTTTTTCGCGTTTTCTAGAAATTTTGTCCATAGTAGTGCTTCTCTTCTATCACATAATCTAAAAGTAGACGCACCAACTGAGAAAATTGCGACTGGCGAGCTTGAAAAGATGAATTTTACCGGTGAAACTTTTCAGTTGAAGATGAGGTCGTTTTTTCGGAATTTGTCGAAAAAAAAACGAAAAATGTACATCCCGTTCCACCCTTCTGCATTTAGTCAGCTACAATTTATTTTTCCCGTCATTTAAACTATATTTTGCTCCTCTTCCAGTAGATCTCATGGAGTTAATTTTTTTTAATCTCAAAAATGCATCAGCACATGTCTAATCTAGCACATGCAGACGAATTATTCATTCGTTCGTGCTCGCGTAATGTAAACTAACCCTTAAAGATCTTTGCTAAGGCTTTCATCTGAATCATTTCGAAACTAGGAAACCAGAAATTGTTATAGTCAGTATAAAAACAATCGAATCGATTTTGTTTTATCAATCAAACGTGATGGAAAAATGGTGTTGATAGAAACAACTTTTAAATAATACAGAATTTAATATACATTTCAGGAATATACATAGAAGATATCTTAAAATATTGATTGTACTTGTGATATCACTGGTCAAATTTCAGAACTCATTCATGAGAACAAAAGGAATCATCAAGTTAAATGCCAAGAACATCTATTTATAATTATTCACGAACATATACAGGGTGTTTCATAATAGATGCGCAGGACTTCCGGATGTAATAGTTCGTTCGAAAATATGAAAAAAGTTTCTATTAACTTACCCTCTAAAATTCAACATTTTCGAGATACAGGGTGTTGAAATTATAGTTTTTTGCGAATATCTCTGGAATCGTTTATCGCACAAAAAACAGATTTTGAATGCATTTTCTACTCATAATAAGCTATGTTTTGTGCAGATTTTTTATTTTTTTAAATTCAAAATTGGTGAAGATTTTGAAAGGGTAGTGGGTGTTTTTTTCCTCCAACATCTACGCCACTGGAAAAAGTATAATTTTGAGACGCCCACTTAAACCGACAATGTTTTCTACACAAAAATGGTACTCCTGGTCATAAGCTCTAAAGTTGACCGTTTTCAAGAAAAATCAACTTTCATGTTGAAAAACATGGTAAATTTTTTTAAATATTTTTTATCCTAATTATTCAAAATGTATTTGAACGTTAAACAAAACCAAACGTTGACTTCTTAATTGCAAAATAAAAAAAACAATAACAATTATACTTACCTAGTTGAATTGTTGGAAATGTCCACCGTTAGCTTCAATGCACGCAGCCATTTTTCAAGGAAAAAAACATTATTTAAACAACATGAAAATTGAATTTTCTTGAAAACAGTCAACTTTAGAGCTTATGACTCAGAATACCTTTTTTTGTGTAGAAGACATTGGCGGTTCATATAGGAGGCTCAAAACTGTACTTTTTCCAGTAACGTAGAAGTTGTAGAAAAAAACACCCACTAGCTCTTCAAAATTTTCACCAATTATTTGAAAAAATGAAAAATCCACACAAAACATAGCTTATTATTAGTAGAAAATGCCTACGAAATCTGTTATCTGTGCGATAAACGGTTCCAGAGAACACCCTGTATCTCGAAAATAGTGCATTTTAGAGGGTAAGTTGATAAAAACTTTTTTTCATATTTTTGGACGAGCTATCACATCCTGAAGTCCTGCGCATTTATTATGAAACACCCTGTGTTTCATTGAACTTGATCAGACAATTACCTACAGTAATATTTCAGTAGACCAGAATGAAGATCAAAAATAAAACTAATCACATTTCTGAGCATCGCCCAGTGAATAATATACATACAATTTTATTACAGATTAGATAACATAATTATTTATAAAGAAGGGGTGTAGAATCGCTACAAGGATAAAATATAATTAGATAACTGTAAGAGAGATTAAAATATTTTTGGGAGAAAGTCATTTATTAGTCAGAAGGAGCTCATGATACAAGAAATCAGATTCGTGTCCACGTATTCATAATGGTAACAGCTTGGTATCACTTCGAGAACAAGAACATAAACAATATTGAGTTGAAGAGATAAACCGAGAGCAAGACGCATTAAACAGGTGATTTCATCAAGTTCAGTCTTCTTTTTAGTTATCTATTTGTCATTTTCATCAACTTCTTCCAATTGTTCATTCATCTTTCATTCAAAAAAATAAGGTACTGCACTAAAAAATGGTCGAGGAAGAGAAAAAATCAATGACAGAATTAAAGGCGGGTTACTATAAATTATTTTAAAGAACATCTCTTGTTTATAAACCTCGTTATTAAACGCACCAGCCAAATAGAGAAAATGACGTGAAATTGTTTAAAACTGGCCTTTTCGCTCGACACACTATCCAATTTGAAGAAATTGGTAACAAAATTGTCTGGTTGCGTGAATATTATTATCTCTGTGAAAAGTATCCAGTTACAGTTTGAATATTATTTCTGGATAATCTGAAAGATACAGGGTGTAATATAACCTCCTGTGAATGAGGGCGTTTAATGCAATTTTTCAAAAAGAAAAAAAAATAATGAAGTTTTTTTTAAAAAATTGCTGGCTTTTGGAATCTGCTGTCCTCCGAACCTCAGATGACTGGATGAGAGCCTTAAGAAGCCAGTTTTTTTTATTCAGCCCGCCGAGATTCGGCAGATAGCAGTTTACAAAATTTCAGCCAATTTAAAAAACCAAATTAGAATATTCCAATTTTTTTTCCGAAACTGTGCCACAGTACAAAACAGTAGTTCTCTTCAGAAGTTGCCTTTAGAAGTTGCTGAGGATAATTTTTTTTTGTTATCCAGAAAGTCTTGCTCTGGGATCACATCGGTTTTTCGTTTTGAATGCACGATTTGAATTCTTTCAATGATTTCTGGCCTTATTTCTGGTATTATTTTTCAGTTTCATGACAACTTTTTGGGTTTCAGTGCTTGTAGTGGAGGATTTACTGTTTGGACAAAGGGTTTGGAAAGATATATGTTAAAAGAAAAACACAGGGTGGCGCAATATTTGCCTTTCGGACACTTATGGAGGTACTCGGAAACTTTTTCATACAATGATTAGTAGGCACATTCCAATTTTTTTTTATTATTTTGTATATAATGTTGTTACAATCTATCATTCTTTGAATAAAACTGCTTTTGGAATCTTATGCCGATGATATTTTATAAAATGCCGGTTAGCAAGTACCATGCGACCCAGAACATATTACCACTATGACTACAAAATTGTTATGACACCGAGTGAATTTTGCTGAGTGAATTAAAGAAGAAAACTTTCATTTTCATGGTATTCCATTAGAGAAGATGTAATTTGGTTTGCCAAAGTTTTGTGCACATTAGATATTTATTTATTTTTTCAGAAATCTATGCGGTAATCATGTCTGTCAGGTAAGGAAACTATTTTATTGGAAAATGGGTCTCCGGACAACTGTGATGTCTCCCAATGATGAGAAATAGTATAGTTTCCGTTTACAACATACTTTTACTATACCCAATTCAGATAACGTTATCTATGCCATTAGATTCACTACAAGTGAGTTATCGCCATCAAGTGAGGTTATGGCAATTTCTGTAGATAGCAACGATTTCCAGACAATCTGATTTTCACTGATCAGCGGAATTCCTAAATAATTTTAAAATTGTTTTTGCATATGGGTTCAGCGGTTGTGACACTACTTTTGCTGTTTGTTTTCTAAGTAGGAAAAACTAAATTTGAAGTCAATGTTCCTGAGGAAAAAAGGCATTTTTGATGCTTTTTTACTGCGTTTACAAAAAAATCATAGGGCTTCCTACATCTCAAAATTTTGCATGATCCGCGACAAAGATTGAATTGTAGGTGAAGTTAAACTGGCTTAAGGTTCATGTAAAGTCAAATATTTCGCGTTTCTGAACTGTAAGATGGCACTGACAAGATTTGTTTTTCATACCATAGTTACAGCGATCTTTTATAATATTTCCATATAAATTACAGTTTTCTGCAACGGTCGACCTTACTGATAATGCATTGTTGCCAAATCTCAACATTATTCGGAGTACTGCGAAATATCTAACAGGATTATTATTATCTGGTATTAATTATGGTAATGTGGTTATGCATTATGTAGCTATATTACGGATAGCTGGATTATTGGTAATAATTATTATTACTACAATTCTTGTTCGTTGTGGCGATGATTTTGTGATTTCTTTCTCTTCAATAATGAATTATTTATTCTCTGTATTATCTACATTAGAGATAGAATATAAATGATATGTATTATAATTATTTCGGTTCAAACTTTCCTATTATATTTTTTCAAACTTGCACACATAGCTCAGTATGGGGTGTTGACTTTGAACAATGAGGTCTCCATCCAAGACAAATCTGAGGGCGCGCGCAACAAATTTCCTGAAATTTATTGACATAACACAGCAAGGGACGTTGAAACCGAATAATGAGGCCCCCGAGGTCTGCATCTAACCAAAACCAAAACCTTTCACCAAATTCACGGACAATACTCTTTTTTCTTTCCTTCTCTTTTCTTATCTTTTCCAGCTCTTCGTATAGGCTTATTATTCAGTGATTTACAAAATATTTCAGTTTTACAGTATCTCCGTCTTTTTTGTGAATGTAGACTTCGCGGGCCTCATTACTGTTGATAAGCGAACTCTACAGAGTCTTGTCAGTAAATTTGGTGAAAGCCTCTATTTTTTTGTGGGGTGAATACCTCGGGGAAATAATTTTTCGAGATCAGTTGAGTCCTGTCTGTGCATTTGGTGGAATTCACAGTGCCTCCATAATTTTGTTGGGTGGACACCTTGGGGACCTCGTTTTTCGAGTACTGTGGGCCTCTGCTGAGTCATGTCTATGAATTTGGTTGAATTTGTAGTGTCTTCGCTCTTTTGTTGGCTGGAAAACTCGGTGATCTCGTTATTCGAATTCAGTGGCCTCTGCCGAGTCTGTGAATTTGGTGAGAGTTGCAGTGCTTCTGGTTTTTGTTGGGTGGAGACCTCGGAGACTTCATTATTCGAATTCAGTGTTTCTTGCTGTGTCCTGCCTGAAAATCTCAGGAAATTTGCAGCGCCCTTAGATTTGTATTGGGTGGAGGCCTCATTTTTCGATCTTAACCCCCGTTCCGAATTATGTCTGCAAGTTTCGGAAAATTTGAGGAGTCTTCTGTTTTGTAATAAGTGTGTACTACACCACATTTTTCAGAAACAGTGATGTATTTTCCAAGTCAGCAAATTTCCATTGATTTGCAGAACATCCAGGCTTACCATGGATAGAGACCTCCTTTTGTTCTGAAAGGGGTTATCTTTTGAATCGTTTTCAGTGTTTCCAATGGTGAGGACCATTTTCTTTAAAGTTGGTTCATTATTTTTCTTACAAATTTTTTTTCAACAAATAACAACATACTTCTTAAATTGTGTCCAAGGACTCTAAGGCTTTAGGCGGACCAATCCAACATCCAACTGATGAACTGACAAACCCCTAACGAAGTAACTTTCATTTTCCAAAAATTAAACAATCGGTTACCGCTATCTATAACTATTGACAACGCTGTACAGTAAATATGACAGTGACAATAATTCTGTGAAATACCTTGTGGACAGTAGCAGAACTATTTTCGTCTTTTCGTTCATGTACTACAGAGGGTTCACTTACTGGAGCGATTTACTGTTTTTTGAAAATCATTATTAAAAATATAAATCGTTTGAATTAATGTCTGAAAACTAGTATGAATAGTTCCTCAATGTTCAGTCTTCTAAATTTCATATAAATATCACTTGCAAAAGCGATTCTTTGACTTGATTTGATTTTATAACAAGATTTTCAGAATTTTTTTAAATTGTGAGGGATCGTTGAAGTTGAAAATTCTGAAAAAAATCGTAATTATCTTTTACTCTGATATTGATATGTCATATTTGAAATGGAATCTGATGAGTGGTTTTTAGGAAAACTTAAAAAAAACCTCTAAAAATTAGGTTTTTATTTTTTTCTCGTAATCTATTCATCAGATTTTCTTCTACATCTCTCTAATTATTCAATTTGATTGCCAAAATAACCCGAATTTTTTTCAGAATTTTTAAACTTGTCGTTAATTTTTTCATGGGTTTATATGAACCTTAAAGTGTTCTGTTATCTGCACATGCTGACAGAAAGAAGCGTGTGAAAACAACGCAGATATTTTAAGACGACGGCAACGAGAATGAAGACATTATTGTTTCAAAATAATTGACACACGAAGTCGAAGAAGACAAAGCAGATGAAAACTTGGAAAAGGATGGAGGAATTCGCAAGATTTTGTCAGTAAGTCTGGACCATCGCGGGCATCAAAACGGAAGAAAAGACATCAGTAAATAACTAATCGTGGATCAGGCCCACTGGGGATATCACATGAAAAAACGCGCCTCTTTCTCTACGTCTTTGTTGTGCAAAAATACGTCAAAACGGTAGTGCGTGTTTAGTAATCGTTATTTACTGGAATCATGAGAAAAATTCAGCAATTTTGCTAATTAAAGAAATTTGTTTCATTCCACTTTAACTCCTGATCTATTCATCTGATTAAAAATAGTTTTTTGCAAAAATTACAGAAAATTTCATGTTCCATAATGTTTCAAACAACTAATTTTGACCTAGATGGTGCTGGAGAGGAATTATTGTCGAAAAACTGGTTCTGGGTACCATTTTTTCAATATGGCGGCGAGAGCGGCAGTCGATCAAGGTCAAAACTAAGAATATCATTCTTGACATTTTGTAAGTCCGAACATACTCATTGACTGGCCTTCTAATTGAACTACTATTGGTTTAGTGCAAAACTGACAGCTCTGAAGGGAAAATAACTTCTCTTTCCCATTTTTCTTGCATTTCATAACAACGCAATACATGATCATTCATGAATCAGACATTAACATAAGTAACTAACTATCAAGCAATTACTGAATTTTCAGTAGTAATATCTCGACAAAATGCTGAATTTTCAAAAAATACTTTTACCTTGCTGTCACGAAAACTGTGTTACTTAGAAACACCACGAGAGCTTGCTCGAGTGGTATTTTGTACAGCAACAGAGTTTGAGCGACTGGCAAGGTGAAAGTATTTTGAAAATTCTGTATTTTGAAGGAATATTTGATCAGACAATTTCACGAATACATTAAATTATTATGGACTATATGCGTATTGCAGGAACGGTTCTTCATGTGTCATTAATGTCAGTTGAAGAGTTGAACCGTCAAACTGACGTTTCTCTATTCACAGAAATTGTTGTAACTATGAAAACGTATAAATAAGGAAGAAGCGAAACACCGATTTGAGAATACCACGGGCTGGAGACAGTGTTTTCGAACAGAAGTGAGTTTTGTGATATGACGGTAGGTCTTACCGCCAATCATAGCCCACTACGCCCCAACACCGCTCACGGCACCTACCTTACGGTCTTTCCGCAGCGCGGCTGCGAACGCAGTGGGGATTTGGATACGCCAGATCAGCGCGCTTAGGCTGTGCAGCGACACAGTCAAGCTACCATTTGCATATTACCAATGGTGAGGCCGTATACTGTAGTATACTACTGGCTCTGCAGTGTCAGTGCCCGAGCAAATTTAGCGTTGCTCACACGCCGAGATGGGCTTTGCCACCCACCCCAACCCTAAGGGTGACGGCATCGACCACCTCTACCGAATTACGGTATTGTTTTCCATTGTCCTATCCAGCGAAACCCCCGCCCCCTAGAGGCCAACACCTTATGGAAGGGCATCAAGTTGCCTTGACGGGGCTCCCCTTCCCCCTAGGTACCCATGTTAGTCAGATTCCTCCGACAACGTTGATGGGTCACCGTCTGCAGTCGTCACCCATACTGCATACCCATGTCAGACTGGAACCCTTTTCGAACAGTCGTTTTCTCATTGGTTTGAATTAAAAAAATGATGGATTTGGTTGGTATTAATATGAGGGAAATTGTCGTGATAATTTCACTCGCCGTATGAAACACTCCTTTCGTGCAATATTAAGACCAATAAGGGAAGTATGTTTCGATAATGCGCAGTTCTTTCCTTTTGAGCCGGTAATACCACTTTGCCATGGCAACCACGTATCCAAACAACAACTGAGAATATAATATCATCTTGCTACTAATCATGTCTATGTGGCATTATCTATAACTATTAAAGAATTCGCGACAATGGAACTTTTTTTACTTTGTTGGTTCGTGAAAGTATTTCAATAAATACTACTCGTACTCACAATACTATCGATAATTCTGTCAGAAATCTTGAACTTGATCAAATTGCTTTGAGACTCGTCCTAAAAGACTCGTGGTGTTACCAAGCAATTTGATCTCGTTGATTTCTAACAGAATTACTATCGATGGTATTGCGAGTTTTCGTGGTATTACCCACGATAATACAAGTTGTCTTTGATTTGTGATTGGTGATATTACATGAATATTTTAAGAAGAGTGGAATAGTCTCTGAAATCGGAAAAAAAGTTAAACTCTCCATTGTGAACAAAGCGGAAAAGTGACCTTCTTTCTTTTTCTGAGGTTAATGGGAAAGTGACAAGTGAGATATTTTTACCTCCAGACCTGTCCATTGCACACTTAACCAATTGGGCGATTATAGAAGAACCCATAGTTATATACTCACTATCCACCGCTAAAGATGAAGATGTTATCAAAATGCGCATCTAGTGTGTATGTTTGCTCTAAACCATTCAAACGTATGCCTATAAGTGACCGAAACCAAAATTTTGCACCACCCAATATCGAATGTAGACTACACTTCGAGCACTTTCTCCACTTCAGTATTCGGGAGACTAAAAACTTTTCAACAAATTTATATACATAAATTACATAACAAGTATAAATACGTCGCATTCAGTCATTTCACTCTTCATTCGTTCATTTCGCTATGAAGGGCGAGAGATCTGGAAACCTGAACCCCCCGAAGCCGCTGTCCGACCCGTGGTTGGGGAAGCGCGGCGGCCGCCCCTGGCGCACGTTCCTCAGGGGAGGGGGGTGCAGGCCGCGGGGCACCGCCGAAGAGCCGGATCCTCTCAGCAGGAAGCCGCACTGAGCGGTGCAAACTTCGTCCTGAAGGATGGCGTCCTTTGACCACTCCCGCATCAGCTGGCGGCAGTCAGTTACTCGTAATGAAGCGCAGTTGCCCTGGAAACAAATTAGAGATTATTAGGGCAGGTGCAACGGGGTTCAATGCGGATAATAGTAAACAGCCCAGTTGGTAGAGTAAATCTTACACTGAAAGCACAAGTACTTAGCACTCTCACTGATTTTTTTTATAATTAGTTCAGAGTAGGTATACATCTTAATATAAAAAAAAGTACACTAGTCAATCGATTTCCTAAAGAAAAAAAAATTCAAAAAATATTTTTATTTTCAAAATCGTATATTTTGTGCTGGCATGAATAAAATGAAAAATAAAAAATACGATCTTGTGGGGAAAGTTTTTTTTTGTTAGAGTTATAGTTTGTCCGCAAAAAAAATCATTTAGGAACTTATGCATATTACGTACGGGATGCCTAGTCTGCCACGTGAGGACATATTTTTAGAATGAGATCTTGAATTGGAATTTCAAATACTCTATTTTCGAGTAGGAAATCTGAACGTTCTAATGGTATAGTTTATTTTTCGTTTTTAATAAAACATTGCATAGAAAAAACGCGATAAGAATCGAATATTGAGCGTTTAGATTATGAATTTTCTCAAACATAATAATTATAATTCGAAAAAAAAAATTCATTTCGGAAAATTGTTATTCAGGTGACCTAATTCACGAATAAAATTTTCCAGTCATTCATTTTGTCTTGTGATGATTTTGAAATTTTTCGGCATTTAAGGATCATTGCCTGCTCAACGATTTTTTCAATTTTGGATTCCGTTGCGGCGTTGCCGAGTTATCTAAAAAATATCTATTTTGCAGACTTCTTTTTGAAAAATCTCCTATTTCACGTTTCGAAATATATAGTGGAGATAATTCGGGAATCGATAGTCGAAATGGTGAAGTTAATTGTGAATATGGTGAATATTGTATAAATTATACAGGATGTTCGGTACAACAATACAAACTTGGCCATTTTCAAACATAAATATTTTGATTTTTTCAAATGGAACACCCTGTATGTTATCATCCATATCAACTCCTTTTTAATGACTGTTCAATTTTTATTCTTGATGTCATGTGCCTATAAAACAACCCGTTTCCGAGAAATTCGACATCCTAAAGATGAAGGTCTTATCACAGAAAATATTGACAATATTCGTATTTTGTATCATATTTGGAATTGAACTTTATAAACCATATTAACCTACTAATAAAACAAATTATCATATTTATTCAAATCAGAAGAAATAAGTAATGCAGCAAATGTTCAATGTACTTGTCATTTTGACTAATACACAGTCTTAATCTATTCTGGAACTATTCTCCACAAGTTCCAGCATGTCTTCTGAAATTTCCCTGAAAGCAGTCCGAATTCTTGCTTTCATATTTTCAAGAGATGTAGGCGGAGTTTGATAAACAACCCATAATGTATCCCCATAGAAATAAATCCATTTTTGTGAGGTCCGGTGACCTGGGAGGCCACTGAACTGGCCCTCCTCTACCTATCCATTTTCCACGAAATGTATTGTTGATGTATTCCCGTACATCAGTCTGATAATATGCCGGCGCACCATCTTGTTGGAGCCACATTCTCTGCCTTGTTGCCAATGGCAGATCATCTAATAAATTGTATAGCTGTCGCAAAAACCTTAGATATTGTTCCATTAAGATAACCATTGAAAAAAATGGCCATATCACTTGCCGTCCAATGATACCTCCCCAAACATTCAGTGACCAACGTTGTTGCTGATTGACATATCTAACGAAATGGGGATTTTCAGTTGCATAATAGTGCATATTAGGCCGATTCACATGGCCATTGTTGTGAAACGTGGCTAGGTCCGAAAATAGAACATACTCAAAAAAATCATGTTCTTCTCTGATTTTATTCACCACCATTGGCAAAACCGCATTCTCTTTGGAAAATCTCTTTCAGTTAGCTCCTGCATCAACTGCATATGATATGGATGGAGATTGCATTTTCTCACCATTCGAGAAACACTAGGTTGTGATATTCCCAACTCCCTACTCAGAATACGTGTAGTTACATGGAGATTAACGGTAAAATGTAATGCAATATCAAGAGTATTTTCATCATTCATTACAGGACGGGCACGTTCAAACTTTTTGTGAAATACTGTTCCGGTTTCCTCAAATCTTGTTTTGAGGGCTTGAAATGCTCGCATGTCTGAATGTCTTTTCTCAGGAAACTTTTGTTGGTATAATCTAGATGCCAGTAAGCAGTTACCGTCACTTTCCCTCAAAACATGAACCATTGAACCATATCCTCTGAACAATAATTCATAATCCCACATTTGTCAACACAACTGGATTGTAGTTTGACAGTTACCCCTATTCACAAATGCCGATAGTAATTTTTTTTAGCGGTAGTCATGGATAACTACACTAGAAAAAATAGTTACTTTTCTAAATTACTTTTGTTAGGTATGCTAGATTTTCATAATTTTTCATGAATGCTCTTGAAGAAGGATAAAATAATTAAAACGGCATTCAGTGTCAGTATTTTCTGTAAAGAAACGTGTAGGTGAAAAATATACGGGATTGTTGATTTGCCATTGAACAATTCCTTTAAAAATCACAATATCTCGGAAAAGGGTTGTTTTAGGCACATGACATCAGGAATAAAAATTGAAGAGTCATTAAAAAGGAGTTGATATGGATGATAATATACAGGGTTTGAAAATGGCCAAGTTTGAATTGTTGTACCGAACATCCATAATTTATACAATATTCACCATATTCACAATTGACTTCACCATTTCGACTATCGATTCCCGAATTATTTCCACTAAATATTTCGAAACGTGAAATAGGAGATTTTTCAAAAAGAAGTCTGCAAAATAGATAATTTTTAGATAACTCGGCAACGTCGCAATGGAATCCAAAATTGAAAAAATCGTTGAGTAGCCAATGAAACAGCGGATCGGAATATATGAAAATAAACTGGCTGTTTCACTTGAAAAAGACCAACTTTGGTCAGCCCCGCTTTAATGATGCACCCTGTATGAATAAGAAAAAAAATTTAAAATTTGAACTCACACATTTTTCTAACGACCCCTTCCACTATAACATAATGAAATTCTACCAATTTGACCAAAAGCCAATATATGTTTAAAATTTAAAATTGGGTTGTATGCAGAACTTTTTAAGAAAAAATTCCTTATTTCATAAACTGAAGATTAAAAAAGTTTTCCGAATGTCGCCAACCTAAGTGGAGACATACTGTAAGTTTAAATAAAATTAAAGTTTTCATTCTTAGTACTTACCCCTTCTGCAGTGCAAACACAACTCGTACAGGGTGTGGGGAAAGCAGATTCTCCCACTGAAACTTGCTTGTCCCCAATTATACATCCATGTCCGTGACCGGATTCCTTCCAAGCATTCAGGTTTATCACTGGCAGTGAGTGACAAGGAACTCTGGGGTTGAGGAAATTCGAAGGGAGATCGAAGGCTGCTCGCTGCATGTCACCCTCGATATCCAAGTTGTCGCAAATGATTTTGGCAAGAGTAGTTTTGCGCAACTGTGCTAGCTGTGCCTCGGTGAACCGTACGACAGGGTCTTCATTCTCATACCTGCAAAATTGCAATTTGAAAGTATAAATCTTCCCCTTTCCAATATGGTTCAACAGTCAGTTGACGAAACCACTTGCAGGTGGATAAAATCAATGCTCCATAATCGCCAGGCCCATACTAACATGTTTGAAGCCTTCGCGAAGCTGGAAATTGCCAAAGGAACCCCACAGGGAGGGATACTATGCCCCTACTGTGGGACATGGTAGTAGATGAACTTCTGGAATCTTTAAACAATCAGGGATACTACTCTCAAGGTTATGCGGACGACATAGTAGTCCTCGTACAGGGAAAGTATGCCCAAAAAACCTCTGAGCTAATGCAAAATGCACTGAGGACCGTAGAGGAATGGTGCAAAAGAGAAGGACTGGGGGCAAACCCCAGCAAAACCACACTCATTCCCTTCACACGCAAAAGGATTCAGGGGGACTTGAAGTTACCCAAATTCTTTGGCGCAATATTACAAGTTGCTGATCATGTCAAATATTTAAGGCTGTTCTTGGACAAGAAACTAACCTGGAACATGCATCTACAACATGTAGTCAACAAAAGCAAAGCATCGTTCATGATATGAAGAAGAGCTTTTGGATAAACATGGGGACTGAAACCGAAAGTCATGCACTGGCTTAACACTGGCTTAACACCGCTTAACACCACGACATTTGTGGTGGCCCAAGATGAAACAGAGACAGTCAAAAACCAACCTTGGTAAAATACAGAGGCTTGCCTGTCTGTGTATCACGAGTGGTATGAATAGCACCCCAACCGCTGCTATAGAAATTATCCTAAACCTCCCACCTTTAGACATCAATGTCATGAGGAAGGCGAGGATGAGTGCATACAGACTTAAACAAACAGGTAATTGAATAACCCAACCACAAACTTGGCACACCAAAATCATCCATGAAGTCAACATTACCGAACTGGAAATGATATCAGACTACATGCTACCAAAATACTAGTACGAAAAACCATTCAAAATGCTGCTTAAGTGGAACGAATGGGACTCGGGAGTACAATCACTATCATCTGGAAACATTATCTGTTACACGGATGGTTCAAAAACTGATGAAGGGACAGGAGCGGGAATATACGGGTTGAGGCCAAAAAGGAACGTAATAGTCCCACTTGGCAACAACACCACAGTATTCCAAACAGAGGCACATGCCATAAGGACAAGCATACAGATGAATCTAGACCGTGGGTATGAAAGAAAACACATCTACATTCTATCTGACACCCAGAGCGCTATTAAATTTCTGAACTCAACACAGATAAAGTCTAAACAAGTCTGGGAATTGTGAAAGGCTTTCGCGGCCATCGTTGAATGAATGATGGTTTTTCGGGTTTTTAGGCCGACGTTTATTTAGAGAAAATCTCGACGTACAGTAGTGTTCAGTGATCGAAACTGTAAACATTTCTCTTGAAAATGCCAACCACTCGTGTTGGCGAAACGTCGAGTTTTTCTCTAAATGAACGTCGGCCTAAAAACCCGAAAAACCATCATTCAAGTCTGGGAATGTTTTCAGAGCCTGGATGAACTGTTGAAACGCAACAAGGTTACACTTGTGTGGGTGCCCGGACATAGGGGAATTGAAGGCAATGAAAAAGCAGACAAACTTGCAAAGAAAGCATCAGAATCACCATTCACAGGTTCAGAACCAGCGTTTGGAATTAGCAAAACCCGATGCGGAAACCTAATCCGTGAGTGAAAGAAACACCAAACGTATTGGGACCAAATCGAAGGGCGTCGACACAGCACAGCAATGGTGAGGCATCTGAGCCAAACACTGACGGCTGACAACCTTAACAGATCTAAGATAAGCACGATCACCGGCTTACTAACCGGACACTGCGGCCTAAGGAAACACCTACACATCATGGGAATGAATAGAGAAACCGTGGACTGTAGACTCTGTGGTGACGAGTAGGAAACAGCCTCTCACATCATCTTCGAATGCGACTAGGAACATAACAATACAATAGATCCCAGCTGGTCTCAGTGTTGAAGGAATCCTCAAGGTGAACCCGGTATTTCGCTCGTCAGCCTTCAACCAACCAATCAACCAGTTGAAACAAACAACATTTGAACAGAATGAAAATTGAAAAAGAGAAGTATCATCAAAATAGAATAACAGAAGCTGACGGTGACATTGGTAAGATCTGGAAAGTGGTGAATGAATTAACTGAGCAGAAACTGGAATAGTACAGATTCGTTGAATTACTTGAAAACAACCAAATTGTTACGGGTGACTCAAAGAAAATAGAAAATATTTTTAAAGATCATTTTTGTGATGTAGGATCTGAGTTAGCTGGAAAAATTGACGAAAACAATAAATATTCATTCATCTGAAATTCTTATGACTCAGGTGGTGTATTTTGGTCGCCTATCACACAAAATGAAATAATCAACTGTACAAATGAACTTAGAAATGATTTTGCCCATGGCCAAAATAGAATTAACAAATTTCATTTATTTCCCAATATGACAGAGAAAAAAAAAACAATAAACACATTTTCAAGTAAACTAAATTGATTACCAACTAGATATTTCTACTCTCTATATTATTTATACGATGATAAATATTTTTTCAAATTTACATTGAATCTCATTTCACCATTAGATCTCAAAGATTATGGCATTTATTGAAGATTATAGTGAAATATACTTCAAATATCCTTGAACGTATTTTCAATTTATGTTTAGCCACAGGTATTTTCGCAAAATCTTTAAAAACATTATTCGTTACTTCAATATACGAGGATATATTGAAAAATTCTCAGCCTACTAAAGAACCAAACAAAATTTCAATTTCAAAATATTTTATTACTCAACATATTCTCCTCTTAATTGGATACATTTATTACAGCGAACCTGCAACGTCTCTAGTCCTTTCAAAAAATTGTTTTCTTCTTGCTCTACAAACCAGACCTCCACAGCTTTTATTACCTCCTCGTTGAAAGAAAATTTACGACCTTTTAAACTTTTTTTCAGTTGAGGAGAGAGATGATAGTCGGACGGAGCCAAATTTGGTGTATAACGGGGGTGTTCTAGTAATTCAAACCCTAACTCACGAATTTTTTGAATGGCTACATGAAATTTGTGTGCAGGGACGTTGTCCTGCAAAAACAAAACATCTTTGGATAGCTTTCCGCGTCTTTTCTCTTTAATTTTTTTCCGTAGAGTGGTCAGTAATGTCGAATAGTAAGTTATTTTTCTACCCTTATCCAAAAAATCAATCATGATTACTCCATGGCAATCCCAAAAATCTGAAGCAAGAACTTTTCCAGCAGATATTTGGACACGAAACTTCTTAGGTCTTGGAGAACCGGAGTGTCGCAATTCCATCGATTGTTGCTTTGTTTCTGCATCGTAGAAATGTACCTAAGTCTCATCCATAGTAACAATTCTGTTTAAGAAGTCTACATCGTTTTGAAATCGAGCACAGATTGAACGCGATGCTACTACCCTTGCACGCTTTTGGTCAACATTCAAACATTTGGGGATCCATTTTGCAGCAATTTTTCTCATGTACAAATTGACATGAACTATATGATGAACGCGTTTGTATTAAACATTCAGTGCTTCAGATATTCGTTTCAGCCCAATTCGACGGTCTGTTAAAATCATGTAATGAACTGCTGAATCGATATTTTCGGGGACTGACACTGGCCTTCCCGATCGGTCATCATCTTCAATGGAAAATTTACCTCTTTTGAAGCTTGCAGTTCAATTTTTCACGGTCGCATACGAAGGACATTGATCACCAAGGGTATTTAGCATATCTTCGAAATCTGCTCACCTCTTAACCCTTTTAAATACAGGTACTTGATGATGGCTCGATACTCCAATTTTTCGATTTTCACAATTTCGGTGGACACATTTTTTCTTTTAAGGTCCATTTAGTCAACATCATTTTAAAATTGTGCTTAAATATATGTTAAAAACGAAAGTTAAATCTGTTAAATCAAATGGCACCATTTATACAACAATATTAAGTTTATGCTAAAAACATGTCACTTTGCAAATCCTAATTTTGTAAGAATCTTACTTTTACGATAAAAATGTTATCCTTAACTCACGTGTACCTAAAGTTTCATGTCATAAAATGTTCCTACCATTCTTTAATGTATGCCTATATCTAAAACTCGTGTAATATTAGGTCTCATACAAAATTATTTTCAAGGTTATGTTATGTCAGTGCTTGTGCTAAAGTTACCTTTAATTTATTGCGTAACTCTGGTTTACTTTTTTTGACGTCAAACTTTACACTAACACTTCTAATAAGTTATTGTTCGTTGCTATGGTAACTCAATATTCTGTTTATGCAGGTGTAACGAATTTTTATGAAAAAGTCATCGATATAGCAAAGTACATCGACTTTCGGAATTCGTTATCATTTTTGTCGCATTCCACGGCGATAACAGCGAGTCTTGATGCCCCAGTACAGATATTTTACAGCAGACACTCAGAAGAAGCCCGCGCACACATCCCCACTCATAGCTAGAGAATAGGAGGAAGTTCTTGGTGGGGAGAACGAGTCGAAGAGGTCCCATTGAAGACGGTCGAGTGGGAGTGAAGCTCGATCACTCGAAGAAGTCAGACGTGTCTTGATAATATATAATACATTCGGTGTTCTCTGTCGTGACCCGAATTCATAGTGATACCGTTTCACTCTGACATACTAGCAACACTTTTTCGTGCGATGATGCTTAAGAGATACGTTTTTAAACGAAACTAGTATAACCCAGCATCCCGTTTCAATATATTGCGATATTATTACAATTCCGTTTATTTTTATATTTTACTAACGGCTCGACATTGATATATACGTTATTGCAACGAAGCTATCTGAGTCGAGCGTTTCGGTTCTATTCATTATCAGACACCGTGACACCGTATATTCCGTATTAGTCAATAATATTATTACAATTCCGTTTATTTTCATATTTTACTAACGGCTCGACATTGATATATGCGTTATTGCAACGAAGCTATCTGAGTCGAGCGTTTCGGTTCTATTTCATCATCAGACACCGTGACCCCGTCTATTCCGTATTAAACAATAATATTACAACTCCGTTGATTTTTATATTTTGCTAACGACTCGACATTGATATATACGTTATTGCAACGAAGCTATCTGAGTCGAGCGTTTCGGTTCTATTCATCCTCAGACACCGTGACCCCGTCTATTCCGTATTAAACAATAATATTACAACTCCGTTGATTTTTATATTTTGCTAACGACTCGACATTGATATATACGTTATTACAACGAAGCTATCTGAGTCGAGCGTTTCGGTTCTATTCATCCTCAGACACCGTGACCCCGTCTATTCCGGATTAAACAATAATATTACAACTCCGTTTATTTTCATATTTTGATAACGACTCGACATTGATATATACGTTATTGCAACGAAGCTATCTGAGTCGAGCGTTTCGGTTCCATTCATCATCAGACATCGTGACCCCGTCTATTCCGTATTAAACAATAATATTACAACTCCGTTTATCTTCAAATTTTGCTAACGACTCGACGTTGATATATACGTTATTGCAACGAAGCTATCTGAGTCGAGCGTTTCGGTTATTTCCATCTTCAGACACCGGGAACCCGTCTACTCCGTATAGATAAATAATAAATATTATTTTCTGCCACATTGAGATGCCTGAGAGGACCCTGTACGAGACTTATAGGAAGAAGAGATCCTGTTCTTGTTTTTTATTGGTTTGAGATTTTATCTCAAGTATACATTACATTTAGTTCATAACCTAGAATTGTCGTTATAGGAAATACATTGTGATTTTGTTCCGAATGCTCAGTCTTTTACTTTATTACCTGGCTAAGAGAGAGAAAGAAACCTGAACCACTGGACGTACTCAACTGCGCTAGAGCTAATCCCGTAGACAAACAAAATCGTCACAAATTGGCGACCGAGCAGGGACCTGAACCCTGGACCTAGGCTAACTAGATATCAATACATCCTCGTATAAAGTAGAAGGTGATAATTATCGACCTATTCCTTTGATTGACAATATTGCCAAAATTTTAGAGAAATGCATTAAAATTAGATCGACAGATTTTCTCGAAAAACATACATACATTTGTACATACTCTGTATCTTCATCATCATTCGTTTAGAATTTGCTTGTCCGTTAATAAATAAAATATGGCTAATGACCGTAGTAGTCGATGCTAAAATACTAAACGAAACAAAATTAAATAAAATAATAAAGAAAATGAAATTAAATCTAATGATTCTTATTACTGGGGAACTTACCAAAATCTGTCACATTTTCTCAACTGTCTGAACTGGATGGCAATAATGCATCCAAAAGTAGGTCCAATCAGCCCTCCTTGCAAAGGCCTCTCAGACATCGCTCCAGGAAAGAGATCAATGTCATCCACAGTAGCGTATATCCTCTTCAACCTCGTAATGACCTCTGGGGGAATTTCTCTCGCCAAGTCCTCGAAACTGGTAGCCCTTTTCAAATTGCACAGAGCTCTGTAGTTATTGTAGGATGGAATTCCGTGATCTCTTGCTCTTTGGATATTTAGTGCAATCAAATCAATGCCTGAAAATGGGATTCTTCTGTCTTCGAAGAGGTGGTTGGTAACTTCCCCTGTTATGAATTGGTCCAGTGTCTCCATTGGAGTAGACACTAAACCTCTAGCGATTTCGTCTACCATGTTTTCTCTCATCATGATGTCGGTTTTGAAGAATCCGTCGCGAAGCAGAATTGGGGGGTCGATGATTTGGTATGTCGGACTCAGCCTAACGAAAATTCAATACACATTTTTATACAATATACAGGTAATATCTTCGTGAGTTAACGTGATCTATACCTATATAGAAGCATGATTCTTATAATTTGTAGAAACGTTGAAGGAAACGTGGAGAATATAACCAAAATATTTTCTTTGAAACAGAGTTCTTCTAGAAAAAGTGACGAATGCAGCCTTTCGAACTAACGCCATTTTTAATATTCATCCCTCGGGCCAAAGGCACTCGGGTGAATGTTACCCTCCGGGCATTAGGATCTATATACGCACTTGGTACATAAATAGCTATTGTGCGCTCACGATCTAAATGATTCTGAATATGTGATTATGGTGAGTGATCCATTTAATTTTCTGTTTTCATAACTTTATGCTTATTTTTAATTAATCTTTGTTGGGAATAGTTCCCTTTTACCAATATGGACTGTTAAACTTTACTTTTAAATAGAATAAAAAGCCCAAGTACTTCTCAATAAAAATTATTTATTTGACACATGTCGTCAACAAAAAACTCTTGTTTTTATATACAGATGGTGAAGATACCATTTTGTACAACTTGTAGTAAAATGTTCTTAACAATCTTGGCTCTCACAAACGTATCAATAGTCCATAATTTTGGTCTTAGCTTAACATAAAAACTGAAGTGGCTAGTATACCAAAACTTTACGCATCCACAACAACTGATGGAACTTGCAAAGTCATCTCCAACTTCGTGTAATTGGTATAGCCACAATGTTGATTACATGCCTAGAAATTTCTTGACATACCTTTTTGGGAATTTTTACCTTCCACAGTCTGAAAATGAAAAAATGTTAATTCAAAGAAATCTGTACAAGTTTAGAGGGGCAATAATCAATTTGTCTCGATCAGTTACTGCGTTTAGAAGACTGTTGTCTTGAAAACAGTTTATTTATTTCGTCAGTAACGTATATGCCGAGAAAAATTTAACTTGACTTCCTCTCTTTTTCGAAAACATTGACGTTTCGGAGCCTAAATCTGTCTCCGTTATCAAAACTCGAAGTATGAAAACTTGCCAAAAGTTCTATTTTTATCAATTTGGATTTGAAAAGATTTGTTTTGACTGTGTCAAAACAAATTTAGCCTTCGAAACGTCAACGTTTTCGGAAAAGAGAAGTATTTTTAGTCGAGTTGAATTTTTCTCGTCATTATAGGCAAATTGAGTATACGATACGTTATTGACGAAATTAATAAACAACTGTTTTCAAGACAGCAGTCTTCTAAACGCAGTAACTGATCGGGGCAAATTGATTATTGCCCCTCTACACTTGTACAGATTTCTTTGAATTAACATTTTTCATTTTCAGACTGTGGAAGGTTAAAATTCCCAAAAAGGTATGTCAAGAAACGAATATACTCCACAAAAACAAACTTTCATTCAATATGTCTAGAAATATTCGACCGAAGGAATAAATTATTATAATCTACAAACCTAGGAATGTGAGGTCTCAACAGAGAATGTCCAATCCTGAAAGCTGCAGCCCCAAACTCAGTTACAATGGACGGATTACAACTTGGGTTGTATTCCTTGTAATATCCTTGAGGCAAAAGTTTCAAACCGTAAAGATTCATCGCGTTCCATCCCAAGATTCTTGGTAAGAATTCGTTGTAGGTCATATGCTGATTTTCGGCTATCACTATCCTTCTGGCATGTTCAAAAATTTTCTCTTCAGACCAGTGAGGGTTGATGTGACGCAATTCGTCTGTTATTCGGTTGTGCTCCCTGAGGAAGATGGTATGGATAGCTGTGAGAGCAGGTTGCTCTGATGCCCTGCCGTCACCTGCAAATTTCAAATTTGATAATAATTCTAACTGTTCACTTTGATATCTTGTGAAACAAAGAGTATTATGATTGAGGCACTAATTTTTGTTTTTATATACTTCATTATTCAAGAGGTGAATGATTATATGTATCTATTCATTAATTTATTTCACACATCCTTTATTTTCAGGTGTTAGGGCCAATTTATGCATCGTTGTCAATATCATAGTCCTAATCACAGTCTTGATCATAAAATCGAATTGAAAGTGTACATTTCAGTAGGAGCATTTATGCAACTGCTTTTGTTTTAGTGTCAATCCTAATCATAAGAATTTGACCTTCAAAGTTGGCAATTTTCAATTTTTATGCTTATGATTAGGACGGCATATACAACGCGCATGTGCGTCGTTACCCATTTGACGAATGACATAAATAATTATTGATTCTTGTTTTTTATCGTAGAATGCATCTCACTTTGAATTTGCGTGCGGGATATCTCGAGAAGATATTCTATCAAAAAACTCAAAGAATCAGATTAACAACAACCCATATTAGTACGAGAGCTAGCAACGTCGGGAAAACAAGAATTTCAGTAAGGCCAGTTTATAGATATGTTACCTCTCTTTTTCTCCCGGACGTCATACGGGCCATCTGGCTGGCGGTAGAGGTTGCTTTCATCAGTGCGCATCGTTCCTATACAGGTAAAATATTTATTTTTCAAATTAATTTAAGAAGGTTTCTTTTCTTATTATTATTTTAATTGAACTCTTTGACACATGAATCAATTATTGCCAGATATTTTTATCGTTGTTTAAACTGTGCCAGACGCTAATTTTGATTAAAAAATAACTTATTTTTTCAAAATATTTTAACACGTTCGCGAACAATGACGTGATATCACGTCATTGACCTTGTTTATGTCAGGTCACATAAAAAATTTGGTATGTGTCAAAAATGACACACTGACAGCATACTTATTTTTTGACATAGAAACGTGAAACTTATAGCTATGAAATTGTAATAATCAAATTAACAATGTAGCTTTGGCTAAAGTTTATGCGTCATATGACGTCATGTCCCAATAAACGCTCGTTGATTTGTAATATGACACTTGACGGCATATGCCGCTGGTGAACGAATGTTTTTTTCCAACTAACTATAAACACGAATTCGAAAAAAATATCGATATTTTTTATTAGGTACACAATAATTATTGTCAAATTGTTAAAATATTTAACATAACTAAATAAAACAATATTATTCTTTGACGCGGAATAAAACTATCAACCGGCCAAAGCTGCAAGCAGCTGTTGTGGTTTATCTCGCTTGCGCAACTAGCGCCTGACTGACTCTTCTAACATGCCCAATCATTTTTCACTTTTAAATCGGTCTGGCTGGACGTTTAACAACCGAATTATTGTTTGGCAAATTAAATTTGGGTTTGTAGATACTTAAAAAACATCATATAAAAATTTCAGCAATACTAAAATATTTTGAATTCTTTTTTGTATATTATTCAATTTTTTCTTTATTTTGTTATTGGCGTCTGGCACAGTTTAAACAACGATAAAAATATCTGGCAATAATGTATTCATGTATCAAAAAGTTAAATAAAACTAATAAAAAAAGAAACCTTCTTGAAAAATCAATATATTACCTGTACAGGACAAGTACGATGCGCACTGATTAACGCAACCTCTACCGCCAGCCAGATGGCCCGTATGACGTCCGGGAGAGTGAGAGAGATAACATTTCTAAAAACTGGCCGACCTAAAATACTCTCTCGAAAACGTTGCTAGCTCTTAGACTATATACAGTGTGTCCCACTTACCATGCTCACCATGGGTATCTTTTCAATGGTAAGAAATACGAGGTCGGTTGAATGACACCAAATGTGGAGTTTATCAAGGCCAACTATAATGTGAAAAAATATTTTGATAAAATCTATTCGTTTTTGTTTTATACACAAATAACAGATTTTGATCATTTTCATGTCTCTTGCACGTTAATGTTGACCCACTTCTGGCGGTCCTAATTACTTGAAATTTGGCAGATGTTCATAATTCAGGTGACAATGCACTACGGAATTTTTATTCTAATTAAAAATTTAATATGACGGCTCCTCCAATATGGCGGACGAGATTTGTAAATATGGTCTAATTCCATTCAAAATTGGTATGTGGGGGTTTTTGAGGTCGGAGATCATGATTTTTCTGTTAAAATTTAGAAATTCAAGATGGCGACTTCAAAATAGTAATTGTTTTTGTATAAATGACGATAACTCCGTTGTTATCAACAAAAAGCTATTACTGTGACATATCATCTGTGAGAGAAAAAAAAGTTATTCATAACTAAGTCATAGTGAGCTGATATCTCAAATTCTAGAAGAGTTGGTATGAATTTCATATTTTTTTCGAAATCTCATTAAAAAACTGCCATAAGAATGTGAAATTCCTATTCAAATATTTTCATAAATAAAGAAGTTACGGACGAGACATGAAAATGATCAAAATCTGTTTTTTGCGTATAAAACAAAAACGAATAGATTTTATCAAAATATTTTTTCACATTATAGTTGACCTTGATAAACTCCACATTTGGTGTCATTTAACCGACCTCGTATCTCACACCATTAAAAAGATAACCATGGTGAGCATGGTAAGTGGGACACACTGTATACCTATAACGGAAAAATTAAAATATCTTTTAAACTGAAGAGAGGATTTGAAAATTGAATTTTCAAAAATTCACCATACAAAACTTTGGGAGATAGTTCGTCTACAACTGAACAGAAAACGAGTTTGGAAAGTGTAGTGAACAAAAATTTTTCATACACCAGCACTAATTTACGAAAAATGAGAAATAAAATTTTCTATGTTTTTATACCACTTCTATTTGTAACCAACGTTACTGCAGTTTCGTCCTATATGGACATTATCAAACAATACAATGATTTTGATGAGTTTATGATTGTATTGTTTGATAATGTCCATATAGGACGAAACTGCAGTAACGTTGGTTACAAATAGAAGTGGTATAAAAACATAGAAAGTTTTATTTATCATTTTTCGTGATGATTTCCTACCACGTAGTAACGGCTACATCCATCAATTTAGCACTAATTTACTTGGTTGTACCTAAAAGATGATGTTTTCGATTGCAACACAAAAATTTCAACCAATCAAAAACGACGTATTTTAGCATAAGTAGAATAATCTGCGGAAAGCTTTTTCCAAATTTTGAAACTTGGAAGTAAGAATACTGCATTGTGAAACTCATGGCCTTACCTGCAATGAAGCATTGACCAGACGCTGACTTGCATTCAGGGTGTTTGTCGCTCATTGGTAGCAAATCTTTGCCTCTGACTGGATGCGAGGTGAAGTTCATTTTTCCAAGTGGTCCCTTCAGATCTCTCAGAACACAGTGATTCTCTCCGTATATTTGCGAGGCGTCCAGGAAGGCAGTATTCTGGTTGACCTGTTCTCTGGGCCCTAACTTCTGCTGACCAGGCAACGATCTCATGAATGGAAAGCACATTCTCTCACCAGAAGTAATGTTTATTTCTGGATAGTAATTGTCTCCTGTTGGCACTGTGAAGGGATTACATTCTGGATGAACGGTTCTAGGACTGTCACATGACCTGCAGTTAGGGATTGATTCGTGGAAACCCTTATGGATGGGTGTCATGGTGAGGTCGTGGTCCAAAAACTGGGCAAATTGCATCGTCATAAGAGTATATCGAGTATGGAGGTTGCTGATGTCGGGATGGATGACTCTTGATACAACTCTGGGATTTGGAAGTGGAACTCCGGTAACACCGATCGATCGAGGCTTTGAGATACCTGAAAGAGTCAGTAAATGTTAAAGTACGATCCCACCGAGTATCAGGAAATTCATGAATCAATTGACGAGTTAGACAACAAGAAAGCAGCAGGAATTGATGGAATGAATGTTAAAATTATCAAAGCAGTCAAAGATGAAATAGTACCATTATTAAACAAATTGATCAATCCATCCTTTGCCAAAGGTATATTCCCAGTTGAATTTAAAACTGTTTAAGTCAAACCAATATTTAAATTTGGAAAAAAAATACTTGGGAAATTACCGTCCAATTTCAATTCCGCCAATATTTTCAAAAATCATTGAAAAGATAATGGATAGAAGGTTAAGAGAATGTCTGTGAAAATCAAAATTTTTGTATGCAGAACAATATGGTTTTCGAAAGTCTAGTGATACCGAGTCTGCGGCAGTAGACATGATTTCAAGAATAAAACTGGATTTAGATTCGACAAAAAAATGCGAGTTAATATCACTAGATTTGCGGAAAGCCTTCGATATGGTTGACCACAACATTCTTTCAAGAATATTGGAATAAGGGGAAATATTTACATTTGGTTAAAAAATTATTTGGCTTACAGAAAACAACTAGTATACAGGGTGGGACACGGTCGATGGTACCTTAGACGTTTTCGGAGAACGGGACATAGGATCATTCTGAAAATTTGGTTTCTCAAGTAGTTGCTCTTGGTCTATCGATCTAAAATATTTTCAGTAATGCAGCGTTGCCGCTTATACCAGAAAGTATCAGCATCTTTGTTATTTCAAATGGGTCACCCTGTATATTACCGCATTTTTGAACTTGTCATTCCTTTCTGATTATTTCTGCCCCATACTCCCCTATACCTATCTCTAACGGTTTTTGAGATATCGGTTATTTTCCATATTTTTTATCCAAAACATAGCTCGAATTGAATGTTTATTTCTGCGGTATTTGAATTCATAGGAAGTTGCAATTTTGTGTTTAGTTCATCAGGATCATGTACATTGATTCTGTATAGAGAAGTTTGTTCTGCGTTATACAGGGTCGTTCAAAATTCATGATCTTACTGCTAGATACGAAAAGGGTTGAAAGTGCGTTTTTTTTAAATGGAACATCCTGTATATTATGAAATATCCTGAAAGATGACTAAATTCCCTTCGAATTGATATATCATGTTCCTATACCTAAATAGCCAGAAATCCGAGATAATAGCAATTTTCACTTGTAATCTCCCAAGTGCTTGAATTATTGCCGGAAATTTTTCGAGTACATGAATTTTCTTTGAAAATTCATGTACAAGATAAATTTACGGCAATTAATTCAAGCACGAGGTGGATTCGGTAAGAAAATTTCACACCGAGAAATGAAAATCATCCAACAATTTATAAGAAATAACTAACGATGGTTTCACCTGAACTATTTATAACCACTGAAATATTGATATGTAAAATAATAATAAAAAAATTTCATCAATAAATGTTTGACATGTGACATTTGACATGTGACAAGTTGATATTTTGCTTTAATGTACAAATGGAGGTCTAGTTTTCATATGAAAGGAGAAAATTATGTATTTACTAGATATTTGGAATATGTCTGAAAATATTTTCTCCACGATTATTGCGGCCTATGAGTCGCTAGGTCGATGGTTCAATCCACGATAGGAACATAACTTTTTTATTTTTTTTTTGTTCCAAATTTAAACACATTTATTGATGAAAATTTTGTTAAGTATTTTACATATCAATATTTCAGTGGTTATAAATAGTTCAGGTGAAACCATCGTTAGTTATTTCTTATGAATTGTTGGATGATTTTCATTTCTCGGTGTGAAATTTTCTTACCGAATCCCCCTCGTGCTTGAATCAATTGCCGTAAATTTATCTCGTACATGAATTTTCAAAGACAATTTCAAAGAAAATTCAAGTACTCGAAAAATTTTCGGCAATAATTCAATCACTTGGGAGATTACAAGTGAAAATTGCTATTATCTCGGAATTCTGGCTATTTAGGTATAGGAACATGACATGTCAATTCGAAGGGAATTTAGTCATCTTTCAGGATATTTCATAATATACAGGATGTTCAATTTAAAAAAACGCACTTTCATCCCTTTTTTTATATAGCAGTAAGATCATGAATTTTGAACGACTCTGTATAACGCAGAACAAACTTCTCTATACAGAATCAATGTACATGATCTTGATGAACTAAACACAAAATTGCAACTTCCTAAGACTCCAAATACCGCAGAAATAAACATTCAATTCGAGCTATGTTTTGGATAAAAAATATGGAAAATAACCAATATCTCAAAAACCGTTAGAGATAGGTATAGGGTAGTATGAGGCAGAAATAATAGGAAAAGAATGACAAGTTCAAAAATGCGGTAATATACAGGGTGACCCACTTGAAATAACAAAGATGCTGCTACTTTCTGGTATAAGCGGCAACGCTGCATTGCTGAAAATAATTTAGACTGATAGACGAAAAGCAACTACTTCAGAAACTAAATTTTCAGAACGATCCTATGTCCCGTTCTTCGTAAACGTCTAAGGTACCATCGACCGTGACCCACCCTGTATATCAAAAATACACTTAAATTAAAAATAAAAACTGTGGAGTGCCACAGGGATCTATACTTGCTCCGATCCTTTTTTAATATATATATATATATATATATATATATATATATATATATATATATATATATATATATATATATATATATATATATATATATATATATATATATATATATATATATATATATATATATATATATATATATATATATATAAACTCAATATCAGAACTCAAATTGACAGGTCAAATTAAACTTTTTGCTGATGATACAACTATGGTATATTTTGCAGAAAATTAATTTGAAATTCTGTCTAATATTGAACAGGATCTTCAAATCATATCCCATTGGCTACTCTCTCATAAACTATCATTGAATTTTTTGAAATTATCAATTATGTTAATTTCTGAACGAAGAATTTCAACTGATTCTCTAAGACCAATAAAATTTAAAAAATCACCAATTCAGTATACCAACAATACAAAATTTTTGGGTTTACATATCGACACAACACTCTCTTGGTTCAGTCATATCAACAATCTGAGAAACCAACTCTCACCTCTGATTGGAATACTATTTCGAATAAGGCAGTATACCCCACTAAAATATTTAAAAATCATATATATTTCAGTTTAATCTATTCAAAATTGTAATACCTCATTTCTGTTTGAGGCTCAGCCAAAATGTCTTGACCTACAAACTTTGCAGAACAAAGCTATAAAATGTTGTACAAATTGCCCTTTTTAGAACCTCCAAAAAAATTATGTAAATCTAATAACTTACTACATCTTCGTTCATTATTAAATTTCAATTTTCATCCACTATGTTGATACAGGAAAAAACATTCGGATCTTACTTTTGATCTTATTTCGAATATCCATTAACATTAAACAAGAAATGTAAATAAAATAAATGCATTACGTTTCAAATCAAACTTTGGTAAAACGTCTATTTTTTACGAGGGAATTGAGATATATAATAAAATACCACAGGCAATAAAAGAAATTAGGAGTAAAACTAAATTCAAAAATGAACTCAAAAAATGTATACTCAACAGATAATTTTCCATAATATAACAATGTTTCACCTTCGACTGTTTTTGCTTTTGTTTATTTCTGATTGATATGACTTATTTACTCATATTTCACAGATTATCTGTATCATTCCTTTTTTAAATAATTGTACCTATTGTCGTTATACAATTCATGTTAAAACTTAATCCCTCTATAAAGAGAAATATTTCTTGGGATAAATAAATAAATAAATTGCATTTCTGATTTTATAATCATGTAATTTAATTTTTTTTATAAATGGATATTATTTGTTAGTTTATATGCAAATTTTGCTCTCTCAAATTTTATTAGTTTATCTAATGTAAAAGGTTTGATATCGTTGTATAATTCTGAAGAAGGTGTATCCCAAGGTTTTTTAAAAATCACTTAAGGTGCTTTATTATTACAACTGTATTTCGAGATATTGATGAGTTGTGAGGTGAGGCGTTGTGAGAGTAGAGTTGATATTTCTGGCTTTTGGAGAGGCCATCCCCTGAGCATAAATCAGCGCGATTCAGATGAGCACATACAAAACTATATTCTGGTGGCAGCAAAAATATAGCATCATATACTTTAAAATTTAATATAGAAGATACTTTCTAGGATGGGCGGCTTACAATCGGTTATTTGTTTTGGTGTGGGTTTGGAATAGAACCGAAGGTATCGTTGACCAGCAATTTATGACAAATAATGTGAAGGACTTTAAATAAATTGATGGACCTTTTTGAAAAATTACGTCCACATTGTTTTGTGTCCACTAGTTTCCGAGTCTGAACGATACGGAAATTTTGCACTATGCAAGCAAGGGTTGGAAACTGAAATATTTGGAATCCCTAGAAATTCATAAACACAAATATTGTGGATGTAACCTACTGAATGATCAACTGGATTTGGTCTATTCACCGGTTTTTAAGGCAGCTCAGTCACATTTTCGCAAATAAACAAGGTCCAGGTAAAAGTCATTAATTGACCGTTAGTTATTACGACAGGCCTCGGGTAGAATTAAGGGTATTTAAGGAGTGTTATTTATTATTTCAGAGTATTGTATTGTTTTAATGTCCATATAGGATGAAACTGCAGTAACGTTGGTTACAAATAGAAGTGGTATAAAAATATAGAAAGTTTTATTTCTCATTTTTCGTGAAGGACTTTAAATAATGATAAAATCCATTCTATTGTATTTATTCACACCTTGTAAATGGAGTTTTTTCCATAAGTTGACTTCATGATATGAAGGGGTATTTTTATTTTGACTATGGTGTGCAAATGTACTGAATTGGTCACACTAGAATTTAATTTTGGGAATTATTTATAAAATGGTTCTTCATTTCTAGAGTTGATCCTGCAGATAACCTTGAAATTTAGTGCACCCATCAACAATCAAATAGCAACAGTTACCAATACTCACCATCATCATAAACACTAGGTAAAAGCCTATTGAAAGTAGTCAAACTCTTTCCGTAGCTAGGATTCCTCAGGTTGTTGCAATGTCCAGTCATGGTCCTGAAAGGAGTAGTGGGATCGCAAGGAGTTGTATCGTCGCACTGAAGGTCGACGTCGAAAGTTTCGCTGGGAATCAACGCCCCCAGATCAACTTGTTGGAGAGTGTCGGTGAGTTCGTCTCTGAAAATGGAAGCGACAATATTGTCGTCGAAAAGTTGTCGTTTCCTTCTGCGATGAAGCAGCGAGTTGACAATTTCGTTGGAGGCAAATTCGAAGAGTAGAGATGTATTGGCTAGTTTCAAGGCGTTTTTGTTGGCTTTACTGAAAGACGCGGCCGTTCCTAACGATGATTTTGGATTGACTCCGCCAACTGAAATGAAAAAAAAAAACTTTCAGTAAAATGATGAAAATAAAACCCAATTCTTGAATAATATTCATGCAATAAGTTCATTTGGTAAGAAGATACCAAACTGAATTTCCCATCGAGAGAAAGAACCACGAACACATCTTATGGGAAAAAGTCTTTTGGTGAAAACGGCTGGATTTTTGATATGTTATAGCTGGAGCCATCCTGAGTAAAAGTCTCCATTGGCATTTTTGGAGAAATACTTTGATGATAAGTTGGAGACACGGTTAAGATCCTTATAGTCCAAGATCCCAGGGCCGTCAGACGTTACTTATTTTCAAACCAACGAAATGTGTACGATTGAGTAGCGTTAGTATGTACTATGTTCGCATGCCTACCTACTAGCTTGGCCAGATGACCATTCTTCAGATATTAGGGAATCAAGGTGCGTAAAAACACTACTCACTTAGTTGAATTGCCAGTCTACAGATATGTTTCTGTATCCCATGGTGGGTTCGTGGACAGAGTCACTTGCTACCGCCCCGGAGATCCAATTTCAAATCTCGTCTCCAACAATTTTTTTTTTACCAGCAGACGCATTGCACTAGGGTCAGCCATCTCGGTTGGAAACGGCTTCTACTCTGGGAGGATTTTTGTTCAAAAAGAAATTTGAAAGAAAATAGAATTTTGGTAAATGAAAGATTTTGTTAAGATTTCCTTATAAGTAAAATTTCAGGGCCTTCAGACATAACTTATTTTTGAAAAGATGAAGACTTAGGTTCTGAGTGGTGTCTCATATACTTTTAATACCTGCGTGTTTGTGGAATTCGTTCTGTGACACCTGGGCAGGTACCAGATGAGAAGGGTAACTAAAATTAGGAGTTACTTAACTTTAATTTGTATGGCTGATTTTTATATGTATTTTGTAGAATATCACTCTGAAAAACGTCTGACGGCCCGGGGATCTTGCTCATTGGGGGTAACTAAGGAAAAATATGCTGCCATGCTTTTTTCGTTAGTAGAATCTTCCAATCCGGAAGAGTTGCTGAAAATTTGGCAAAGACATCGTCTCACTAAAAACAACTCTTTTTCAGTCAATGTTACAAATAATCCAGATAATACTGAAACTGATCAATTATCTTTGTTACTAGAGTTTTTGAAGAATGAAGTAGAATTGGAAGAGAGAATTGCTTTAGCCCAAACAACGTTCAATCTCAGGGATTGATCTGCTGTAGATATCAATTATTTTTAGAATTATTTAAAAATATTACGCACAATGGGATGGATTTCACGTTTTCATAACAATTCTAAGAAAACGAGTCACACTCATATGGGAGCACTGAAACAACATGAACTTCATCTTGCGGAAATTTACCTTATTGGTAATATACAGTTTGAATGCTTTGATCAATTATCGAAACAGAATTTGTAAATTTTTGCAAGATATTTTGAGGATAAAAACCAGATCAGTTTTCATTGAAGAAATATAATCTTTCAAGTATCCAATATAAACTGGTTGAAAAATTGATACGAGAAAAACATAATAAATATTTACCTGCTGGTGTATCAACGTTAGTTACGATACTAAGAGAAAAATTTTGAACATATAAATGCCGAAAAATGACCCGGGAAATTGTTTCCAAGTGTATTCGATGTGAAAGATTCAAGTCAACGTATGTCGATACGCCATTTGCACCACTCCCAAAAGAAAGAGTTGATTGTACTGCTGCATTCGCAGTAACAGGTATAGATTTTGCTGGTCCATTGTATTTAAAAGGAGGATCAAAAGTTTGGATTGCAGTTTTCACCTGTTCCATATACAAGGCTGTACATTAAGAATTAGTTGGGTCTCTATCAACGGATTCATTTATTTTGGCTTTAAGAAGATTTATTTCTAGAAGAGGAAGAATTAAGAGTATACTCTGATAACAGCATGAATTTCATTGGGTTGAATAATCACCTCAAACAAATGAATTGGGAAAAAATTCTTGAATTCTCATCCGTGAAAAGATCAAATGGCATTTAATTCCACCATCAGCAGCATGGTGAGGTGGATGGTGGGAACGGATTGTAAGAATTTTGGAGGAACTTCTTCGGCGAAACTTGTGTAACATGTGTAACGAATGAAGAGTTATCAACTATTTTGTGTGAGTGTGAAAGTATAATCAATGCCCGACCTCTTACATACATTTATGAAGATTCTGATGACTTTTTTCCATTACGCCCCTGGATGTTCATTTCGAAAGTTTAAAATGGTGAGACCACGGATTTGGATCAAATAGATAGAAATCATTCCGTTAAAAGATACAGATATTTACAAAAGCTCCGGGATAACTTACGTACTCAATTTAGGAAGGAATATTTGGCAGAACTGGTCAACTGTGGCGTTAGCAAAGGAAGTACTGGACATTTAAGTGTAGGTGATGTAGTATATGTTGGTTCAGATAACAAAAAGCGACTAGGCTGGCCCCTGGAAAAGATATTGGAAATTTACCAAGAAAAAGACAATAAACCTAGGTTGGCAAAAGTGAAAGTAGTCCAAGGAGAAATATTGCAGCCATTTCAGAGACTGTATCCGTTAGAAGTGAGATTCGAAGAAGAAAGATAGCAATTGAGAAGTTCGAAGAAAAACGGAAAGCAAAACATAAACGGGATAGAAAACTGTGACCCAGGTGAAGCTGACGAATCCAATTCAAGAACGGAAGAAGGTTCTACGAAGGAGAAAAAAGAGAATACGGAGAGAGGAGAGTCTACCAAAGGCAAAGGAGAGTCTACCAAGGAGAAAGGAGAGTCTATCAACGAAAAAGGAGAGTCTACGAAGGAGAAAGGAGAATCTACGAAGAAGAAAGTAGATAAACCAACACGGTACGGACGTACTGTGAGATCTCCCCAGCGTTATGGGATGAAATTAAATTTTTTGGTGGGGGAGGATGTTGGAAATGATAGCAGAATTGTAAAGAAAAGAAAATGAAAGTAATTGTCAACAAGAAGTATATTTTCGATACATAATAAAAATCGCCATGTTACTTCAATTCAAACACAACAGTGAGCTTGAATGGTTCCCAATACTCACAATACTCGAAATGAAAAAATAAATGTTGAGGAATCTATTTGTAATTTTCAAGGTACTTTCCGATTATTAGAAAGTGTTTGTAATTTAGAAAGTATCGAGTATGATTTCATACCTGTACTCCACACCGAATACTCCATCTTCCTCCTTTCTAACACATCCTGTTCGGCTTTTGCTAGCGCTTCCATTAGCAGAGCTTCCGATAAATCCGTCATATGGTCCATCTCCACCCATTCTGACAGCTGCGGAAGGGGATGTTGATCACAAGAAATTCTCGAATTCAAATACGTGTCTTCTTGGAAAAACGCTTTAGGTTGAATTTTCTCCAAGTCGTCCGTATTAGCGCAAAGTAGCCCTGCGAGCGTTATTTTCTTGATTTCCTTCAACTGGTTCGTCGTTAAAGAGCTGGGTGGCAGGTCGTTCTCGTACCAAAATCTGTCCGTTTGCTTCAAGAGTTGGAACTGCTCTTTTAAAAGACAATTGAATGTAGGACCAACTATCGTACCGGGAATGGGTTTTTCCAGTAATCCACCAACTAATAGATCAATATCATCAGGACTCCTGTACATGTACTTCAGAGCTTTAATGTACTCATCTTTGATGCCGAATATCTTCAAGCTCTCGAAGGACAACACTTTCTTACTCGTCGAGTTGTTGCAGTATTGCAAAAAGCTGGGGTAAGATGGTATTCCGTGGTCTCTTCCCATGTGGATGAATAGAGAAGCTGTGTCCCATTCTGGCCGAACTGGCACCATTATGTGCATGCTGGGATTGTGAGACGAAGTGGTTATCAAAAGGTCTACCATCTCAGCAAAGGATTCTACGCTCTCGTTCATCTGCAAATGTTTATTGTCAATACATCGCAGTTCACCAACAAATTTCAAGATTAAAACGATAACTGAATTAAATATACCGGGTGATTCTCCAAGGTGGCTCACCCCTATAACTTTTTTATTATTGAAGATAGAAAAACGAAATTTGGGGGTTGTGTATTATAGTTCAATTTACATTTTTTGACATATTAACTTGCTTTATCGTACTTCCGGTTCGACCGGAAATGAGCATAACTTTCGATTTTTAAATGGGACATCCTATATATTTTTACTTATTTCGATCGAGAATGACATTCTAAATCCAACAACACCTCACTTGTCAATATTTGACAAATGAAGTAATTTTTATTTCAATTTTCATTTTTTGATCTAGAATGCCATGGATCGTGTAAATCGCTTCATTCTTGATCAAGTAACATGGGAAAAATACGACTTTGAGGCTTTTGACTTCACAGTCGTTGAAAGAATTATTCAAAAGTCTCAAATATGAATTTTTCCAGTTAACGTGAATTTTTCAAATGGAAAGGGGGTGGCTCGTCGGCTTTTTGTGAAAGATCATTTTCTTACGAATAATTTGATACCACACACTTTCACTTTATTTTCACTATTTCTGTGAGCGATTGCAAGAAGCGACCATACCCAATTACAAATAATACGTATTCGGTATGCACTGAGTCCTGTTATTCTAGTTATTCGTGACAAACAATTGAAGCTGTTGGACTATACCTAAACAAATAGGCCAATGAATATGCTGTCACTTTCAAAAATTCTTTTGTTGCATAGTTCATAATTTGATATGGAAAATTATACTAGAAACGAGAAAATTGACATGTTGCTAATTTACGGAGAAGCAAAAAAGAATGCATCTGATGCAGCTCGAATTAGTGAAAATAAAGTGAAAGTGTGGGGTATCAAATTATTCGTAAGAAAATGATCTTTCACAAAAAGCCGACGAGCCACCCCCTTTCCATTTGAAAAATTCACGTTAACTGGAAAAATTCATATTTGAGACTTTTGAATAATTCTTACAGCGACTGTGAATTCAAAAGCCTCAAAGTCGTACTTTTCCCATGTTACTTGATCAAGAATGAGGCGATTCACACGATCCATGGCATTCTAGATCGAAAAATAAAAATTGAAATAAAAATTACTTCATTTGTCAAATATTGACAAGTGAGGTGTTGTTGGATTTAGAATGTCATTCTCGATCGAAATAAGTAAAAATATATAGGATGTCCCATTTAAAAATCGAAAGTTATGCTCATTTCCGGTCGAACCGGAAGTACGATAAAGCAAGTTAATATGTCAAAAAATGTAAATTGAACTATAATACACAACCCCCAAATTTCGTTTTTCTATCTTCAATAATAAAAAAGTTATAGGGGTGAGCCACCTTGGAGAATCACCCGGTAGAATTCAGGTCTGAAGCTCCCAAAAAAAATATCATTGAATCTACAAGAAATGATCATACAGACAGAAAATGAAAATATACAGTGTTTCTCGCTTTTCATGTTTCTTTTTGATGGATCTTTCAATTCTGCAAATTTCACAGGAAAATATTTCGAATGTTACAGGGGTTTTTCCATGAAAAGTGAGACACAGTGAGCTACGATTGAATAAATGATTGTTGCAAAAGAAACTAAATGTTGCAGAAACTCAATATTTTGGGAGAGTTTCATTCAATTTATAACTTAGAACTTTAAGTTTAAGGGTCATATAGATGCAAAATATCGTCGGCCTTGAACTGATAAGACTAAGTGGCCAGTATGTTGCAAAAAGGGCTTTTAAAATAGTAGAATCAGAAATTGTTTGCTCCGCTAGTCGTGCCAACTGATTTTTTTAACATGATTAGATTTCATCTTTTCCGCTTCATATGTGTGACTGTGTGTTGAATACTAAGGTGAATGAAGAATTCATTTACACTATCTCAGAAGTCTCCAGAAAGGGCACTTTCGTCCACGATAAAGACCTCTCGACCTCCAAGGTAAGATTCTTGGTGCTGTCGTTTAATGAAATCATTTATTTTTTGTACATGTCAAAATTCAGACCGCTAGTAAAAATAGCGAGATATAAAAGTCCATTTAATCTCTACAGAATTTTGAGTCTATCGATCTGCAACACTAAATAATAAATTTAATTTCAAATAGCATCATGATACAATAACTGAAAAATGTCTCTGTATTATTCTGTGTTGATTTTCATATGAAAATCATCAATTATGTAGAATTTGGTTTCAGTTTTCTAATGTACTATACTATAAGTTTTTGCTTTCGAAGATAATGAAATAAAATTTGGAGGGTATGTATACGACATAAAACTGCATTTTTGACCACTGACTCAGCTTTATACAACTACGGGTTTCACCTAGAGTGACATAAACTCTCGATTTTTAAATGGAACACATATTAAATTTACACTTCTTTTGTCTCTATATGACATTCTGAATAAAACCATTTATAACTTTCCACTTTTGGTAGAAAAACATTTTTTAATCTTGGGCAATGAAATTTCAGTCATAAAATTTTGGAAAAAATCAAACTTCACTGTCAAAATGTATCTGCTATGTAAAATTTTATTTTTAAATTTGTTTCACTAATTTTTTTCAAGTGGAAACATGGTGCCTGGACGGATCAGATAAATAGAGCATTTTATTACGACCAGTTTGATACCGCACACTATCAGGTTCTCAACTAACAAACTTCCTCAAAACTTAACGTTAAAATATTACTCGAGATCTTTTTCGAAAGCCTATTTTGAGATAAGGATAATATTCAAATGCATCTAGTAACCTGTGACAACTGATGAAACAATATCATTTATCCAATCTCTCCTCGGCAAATATTATTAACATATTTTTTTGAATAAAATACACAATAAGTAACTATTGTGTATACCCTATGATTTTGCAGAAACGAAGTAAAATTTGTTTTAGTAGTTTTAAACCAATAATGTGCGGTATCAAATTAATTCTAATAGAATGCCCTTTTTCTGTTCTGACCACCATGTTGCCATTTGAAAAATGCTTGTAATAGAAATTTTAAAATCAAATTTCAAATGGCAGATACATTTTGACCGAAAACAGTGAATCTGTATTTATGCCGAAATTTTAGGACTGAAATCTGTGATTTGAAAGTTCCCATGGCACTCTAGACTAAAAGACAAATTCCAAAATAAAATGAAGTTATTTACAAAAAGTGACCAGTGATACACGGTTGCATTCGGAATGTCATATAGAGACAAAAGAAGTGAAAATATACCAGATGTCTCAGTTAAAAATCGAAAGTTTATGTAACTCCCGTTAAAACCAGAAGTTGCATGAAACTGAGTCAATTGTCAAAAACCTTAGTTTTATGTCGTATCCACACCCGGTATATATGTATGTTTTGGTCTTAACTGGAGAGAATAAATGACTTATACATCGGGTGTCATCCTAGGTTATCAGGTTTTTTGTGAAGATCAAAATCGTTTGAAAATAAGTTTTGAAACAAGGATATTCCTTCTGAAGAAATATTCTGGTTTTCCGTAATACATTTATTGACCAAGTCGTGACTTACCAAGTTACCCGGCAAGGTAGATAGTAGAACAGGCAAAGCACTCATTGCCACTTCGTTGAAAATACCCGTTCTTTTGGCACTGGAGTATTTTGAGAATCGGCCATGAGACTTCAACTCAAGTTCGGAATGGACTATGGCTTCCTGTAAAAACATTTTGTCCATTAAATGTCTGCGAAACATTCGCAAAGAGTGAGAATTGGACCTTTCCAAGAGATATGAGGTAACACTGAAATTAGAAAGTAAATACGCTAATATCACTCGAGATTTTTTTTTCTGACCGCTAGTTTATCTATAATCAAAAGAAAAGTGGTTTCGTGACGTCACGTTCATCAAAACTAAACATGGCAACGTTGTTAAAGTTGTGCACCAAATTCAAGGAGGGTTTGATAAGCTCTAGCCAATCAGAAACTTGTAGCGTCAACGCGTCATAGTGACGTACTTGGATATGAGTACAGAGACGAACTCGAACCAAGCAACAAAACTGTTAGCAGTAACTCTCATATACCAACAGGGATAGTCCGTCACTGTCTATAGAGAACAGCGGCCATGACACGTCCTACTACGTCACATTTCGTCACAAATTTTCTTTCATCTCTTTCAACTAGTATCCCCATTGTCTTATGGAAATCAAACACTCCTTGTTAAATTTTAGTCTCCTTGCACCAAATTCTCCTACAAATATGTGTCGTATGACAGTTGTCATTTGATACCAGATGGGTTCTTTCATCTGTTTCACGGTGCGATCAATAAGAATAGTTTGTCTCTGTCTAACTCATTTGCCTACCCATTTGGTACAAGTGAAGCAGTTCCATCAGATCTAAACTTCAACGAACACTACCTTGATTTATTTTTTGAGGTTAATGCAGTTTTGAAAGTTTTGAGAGCTTTTGTTGAAATTTATTATTAATTCCTGTATCTCCAGTACCTGTATCCCTGCAATAACTGAACATGTCGAAAAGGTGCTTTGTACCCGGTGGTCTGAACACCAGTGCAAATTCCAATAATCAATTTTTTTATGCATCTAAAGATGAAGCGCGTCGGAAAATGTAGTTCGAAACAGTGAATAAACCTTTTGTGAAAAGCGGAAATATATGTTTTTATGAAGAACATTTCCAAGTGAGTACTTTACGTTATGGTATTATTGTATTCAAAGCAGAGTTCAAGGAATGATTTTAAATTTTAGTCATTGTGTTTATGATAACACCTCACTACACAATTATCGAATTTATTAGTTGAATGTTGATTGTTGAATGTAAATAAAATAAACATTAACCTCACATCTCCTTATAACATTTGAGAAATGAGAACTGTCATTACGATTCGCTGCGTTGTCAATGCTTGTTCAGCCTTCAGAAAATTTGAAAGTTACAAATACAATTCATTCATCCATTCATTTATTTATGCACTAGCGGGCGGTAAAGTACACTTTACCGCCCGGTTCGCCGAGCGTAAAGTGGCACTTTACCGCCCGTGGGCGCATTATGGCCCGGCGTGCCGTAAAGTAGACAAAATTCTCAAATTGTCTATACTCACACATCATTTCATGCAATTCCTAACACGAATTAGAATCATTTCAGTTCAATAGAGCAATACCCTTTCTAACATTTGTTCATAATCGTTGGAATTTTTTTCGGTGATGATCTATTTATTTGAAATAGATTCTCCAATATAGCACTCAGCTACTATAGTTTCACATTCCTCATATTATGTTACCCTTAATTATTGTATGCATAATGAATGAAACGTGTAGACCATTGCAATTCAAGTCAGTATTTGTGATTCGCGCTATAAAACCGCTAGTGCATAAAATTTTGTATTTACTCAAATTTAGTCAATTAAGAAACATAAAAACTTTTAGCATTAGCGAGATACATTTAGGATTGAAAGAGTGATGCCCCTAAATGTAGACAGCACGTTATGCAATTTCTTCAAAAATAGGACACGTTTTCTTAAGCAGCATGCTATGAAAATAAATGTCATGTCATTCATATTATCAATTTCTTGAACAAAATATAATTGTATCCGAACATTTCCTCAACTTCATCTACGAATATGTCTGATAGTAGTGAAAGTGATGAAATTATGAGCACTCCACCGAAGATTTTAGAAAAAGCTCGAGCTGCCACACATAATTTGTTACCGCTAAAATCCAAAGAAAGGTTCGAAATTACCTATCAAAAATTTATGGATTGGCGACACACGCATAACGTTAAAATGAATGGGCGTAGAAAAAGTATATTACGTTACACGAGTTGTAAGCCCATTACGCATGAAATTTATGCACTCGCCGCTGCGCGGCTTCGTGCATAAACTTTTTCATTTCGTGCGTAATGGGTTACTTACAACTTTTGTTACGTAATATACTATTATGGCCTTCAGCGTGTAATGGCCCTCGGCTGACGCCATCGGGCCATTATTTTTGCCTCAGGCCATTAACGCCTACTTTACGCCCTTGATACATAAATAACTATCATATAACATGAACTTAGAAGAAAGTACTGAAATTCCTGATAACACCTTCTTGTGTTATGTTTTGTTTTCATGTGTTTAATTTCTAAGAAGTATAAAAATGAATATCATTCTTTATATACGTCCAGAATAGATTTTCTGTGCTTGCTCATTCGCCTCTTACGGGAATTTTTCACACGCGCACAGAAAAATCGCCATTTCCAGACTCGTAATGAAATATACCATTTAAAGACGATTTAGCTTTGGATCCATTTTTTGGTGTCTTGCCCATGGCGGATGTTCCTAGCACTTTCACCGTGTTTCATTTACACCAAAACTCAAATGGTTCAATAATCGTATTTCTATATAAAACCTACCTCTCCAAGAACAATTGGCAGGTACTCGCCGTACGTGATATGCTGAATTTCGGCGATTACAATCCTGCGACTTTCCAAAAACAGTACTTCGTCAGACCAATGTCTGTTGAGTTGTGCAAGATTCACGGCAACTCGATTGTGTTCCTTCAATATAGCGGAATACAGTGCGTTCGACTGGCAGGAAGCACAAGCGGAAACGTTGACCAAACCGGCGTCATACGTCCGTAGTTTTTCCAGCTGTCGGTCAGTATTTCCGTAGATAGCAGAAGCATCTAAGTAGGATGTGGCAAGGTTCATTTGATCACGGTGTTCTGGAAAAAAGAAATGAATACATTATTGATTACTAATAGGTACATTTATCAGTTGTTATCAGTTGATAGGTATATTTAAGAAAATAAGTGCTACAGTCAGAGCTGGGCAGTACTCTAATAAATTCCACTCAGTACTCAGTAATCGGTACTCGTGAGTACTTCAATTTTGACGTACTCAGTACTCGAGTACTTTACATTTTAGATTACTGAGTATTTCTGATTCCTACATCTGACGAGTAGGTATCGAGTACGAGTACCGATGCGCGCACACTCGCAGTGTCAACAAGATAGACGGTTCGTAGCGGTCTTACTTCATTCCTGCTTTGAATCTCAATGGTTTGATACCACTAAGAAAGCTTGCAAATCTGAAATGAACATTAATTACATTCAAAAGTTCAAAATCATTGATGAAGGTACCAAATTCGTTGGTCTATCCGAAGGTTCGGTCGAAAACGATTATAAGTGGGACTTTTTTTTATTTCATAGTGTAGAAAGTGCGAGCGTAAGTCACTCTCAGCTCTCAGCAGTGTCAGCCTCAGCCTCAGTCGAACATGAATGAGAAAAACAGAATAGAACTTGAGTTTCTGCGATACCTAAATGATCCAAGAAGCAATCAATGCTGGAAGACTATTCAGATCTAAAGAAAATTTTTATGTATACAAATACGACATTGCCTTCGTCCGAACCAGTTGAAAGACTCTGCTCTGTTCTGCTCGAATGCAACGATAATATAATAAATGCTCCAAAGCGTAATGACCTAAGCAATAGGAATTTTGAAAACTTGGTTCTTTTAGTCATTTTGAAAAATGAGAAATAAAACTTTCTATGTTTTTATACCACTTCTATTTGTAACCAACGTTACTGCAGTTTCGTCCTATATGGACATTAAAACTGATAAAGTCCATATAGGACGAAACTGCGGTAACGTTGGTTACAAATAGAAGTGGTATAAAAACATAGAAAGTTTTATTTCTCATTTTTCGTGATGATTTCCTACCACGTAGTAACGGCTACATCCATCAATTTATTTTTAGTCGTTTGTTGTTTTTGTTACCTACCTATACCAATCAACCTATCAATCACTTGAATAACCATGTGATACTGATATTCTCGTTTTTTGTCTCCTTATATGAGTACTCATACTCAATCACACATGTGTACTATTTGAAATTACTTGTGAATTAATCATGAATACTTTAGAGCAGTATTCTGCCCAGCTCTGGGTACAATAATAGGCACTTTCTTCGTCAATTTCGCCAATGAATGCAAATTTCATCACCTTGCACCATGTCCAAAATTGTCCGGGACGTTCAAAGTCCAGAGTTGAGTTTGGAATATCAACTAGACTCGTTCCGAAGTCAGTTGAATGAACTAAAAAAAATATATAATACAACTTGTCGCTTTGTTCTTTACACCGACCATAGGCGGAAAATATTTACAACTGTTAGAAAAAGGTGGTTACAAGAAATATTCTATGGCACACGGCACTGTTCTTCTCGAGATCGTCCAACCAGACACGTGCCAACAGCAATGAAAATAATTCATGGCTAATGCAGTTGGTAAGCTGAGTAACTGATATATATTTATGCTGAATACTTGTTTCAAGGAGCAATAAATGTTCCAGTGACTGTAAAACAGTCGAAAACAATCCTTTAGGAACTCACTATACCTTTGTATAGATTGTATGGCATATGTCCGACAGAAAACAACTACTTCTGTGGTTAATACCTCGACAGATATTGAATTATATCTGTCAGACATATGTGCAAAGATCCTTTGCATTATATGTCAGACAGATATAATTCAATATCTGTCGAGGTATTAGCCAGAGAAGTAGTTGTTTTCTGTCGGACATATGCCATACAATCTATACAAAGGTATAGTGAGTTCCTAAAGGATTGTTTTCGACTGTTTTACAGTCACTGGAACATTTATTGCTCCTTGAAACAAGTATTCAGCATATACCATTTCGCATCCGAAATGTCCTTCTGGAGCGCTCTCCAATCTGTTGCCGTGGTGGATCCTGTAAGCGATTGCAGTGTTCATCCCGGCGAACGATGACGGGCACCGGGCCCCCGCGTGTATAGAACCGTGATAACCAGGACTGCACTGATGAGGGACTTCATCCCGAAACCGGTCTGCAGTTGGTTCCTTGTTTCGATCAGGCGGTGTCCTGCTGTCTGTCTCTGAGAGCTCTTGCAAAGTTGTTCCTTCAAAGTAAGGATCTTTGCACATATGTCTGACAGATATAATTCAATATCTGTCGAGGTATTAGCCAGAGAAGTAGTTGTTTTCTGTCGGACATATGTCATACAATCTATACAAAGGTATAGTGAGTTCCTAAAGGATTGTTTTCGACTGTTTTACAGTCACTGGAACATATATCTATATATATATATATATATATATATATATATTTTAACCAGAGTTCAGCTCAATTTGATCTAGATTATTCTATATATACCGGAAACAATTTTCATTTGATTTCTAAGTATTCCTTCACTATCCACACATTTTCATGTGCCAATTCGAACGAACCTTTTAAATTTGAATAGTAGTACGCTAATGATATTTTTGAAAATTGAGATGAATCCGTAGAGTGCGAAATTCCTCAACCTAGAAAAAATATATCTGCAGGAAGTGGCAAAAAATATTGGTACGATGTTGTTTCATACCGCTCATACAGAAAAAAATAATCAATGTGATATTGCTATATAAGTTTTTCCTCCCGATCTCAAAATTGTTTGGTAACGAATGTTTAAAGTAAAACTATTTCAGTCACAATCTATTTTTCTTAACTAGAAAAAATATTTTGTACTCAAACGTCTTTCAGGTAGCACCCTAACCACCCACCCTAAATCAAGACTTCATAACTGTTGTTAGAAGCTGTAGGTCTTAAATTTATAAATCTGGCAATGCCGAAAACCCACCCCTCGCTGAGACAGAGACAAATTCAGTTGATCAGTAGTTTCCATAATAACCTGTCAACATCCTGGATTAGAAGATAGAATATGCGAATATTTGTTACTTCGCTTTTTGTTCATGTAAAATTAATGTTTACCGTATTAGCATTTCATGCTAAGCGATACGCACTCTGGTGGCTTTAATGTAAACTAGTTTCTGCGACATTGTTTTCTAACCACACTTTCGTATCGTTTGTTTACCATTGATTTTTTATGAATATAGAGCCTTTCTTTGAACCATTTTTATTTTATCTTAATTTAGTGTTGAGAAATTGCCTTTTTACAAGTAAAGCGACCCTTCCGGTCTTATAATGGCGTCTTACAATGGTTAACAAGGTAACTATTAACACATTAACACTAATCATTACACCAATAATCATTTATTTAAATGAACATTAATAAAAGGTAAAAATCATCGTAATCACAGTTTTAACAATGTTTAAAGGGCCTAAACCACACTTCAAATACTCAATACACGAAATAAACAAAGTAAACAATGAAATCTATATGGAAGAAAAAGTAAGGTTATAAATCAATGTCGTAGAAAGTACTTCATCGTCCGCCGCCAGTAGCGCTACAATCTTAATTTGAAATCCCAATAGGTTTGGTTGAGAGTACTTCGGCTTTCATTAAACAAGTAAATTGATAGCGGGTTAAAACCCCTAACAACTGTTTTCTTGACCTCTTTCTCATGAATGGATGAAAAAAACTATTCCAAAATAAAATCATTTACTTTGTTGGATGAAACAACAAATCGAATAAACTACAGAATATGAACAAATATTTTTTTATTCATCTCTGGTGGAAAATTACGAAACAGTTGCTGTCCTTCTGCAGGCAGAGATGTACTTTGCATTTTGAGCACATCCACCTTGATTTTCCCGAACAACCAATACGTTTGCAATGTACAGTGACCGGCAGATTTATGGCAACAAATGGAAAAAAAGTTTATTTCAAATTTCACAGAAAATTTTGTTCTTCATAGATGACTGGGCGAAACTTAAGTTTATCCGGTCGTCTAAATAATATTCAATGATGAGTCTACTCTGATATTACAAATCCTCATAATACATAGGGCGGGTGAGTTAAAAAAAGGAGAAAATCAGTGAAAACTTGTTTTTGGAATAGGAGGCTGTGAATTCAAATTTGGAACACTCTCTAAATTATAAGTCTTTGCTTTGAATAACTTTTTTGTGTTTTTCGAAAAATAAAGGTATTTTAATACTCTTGGGCAACTTTAAATTTTTTTCACCTCCCTCGTATACGAAAGGATATAATTGAAATATGGATAGTGCAATTTGAGTTTGGAAGGATGCTGGTACCTTTATGAGGAATAAAATTTTCTGTGAAATTTGAAATAAACTTTTTTTCCATTTGGTGCCATAAATCTGCCGGTCACTGTATTGTCGAGATGAACTTAAACCAATGGACGTCTTCTCTTCAGACGAAGGTCTGCCTCTTTTTCGTTTTGGCTGCTCTGATGCCATTTTCACTGGTTATTCTCCTACTGTCATTCTGAAGTGTGAAAAATCTAGAACTTTATTTCGAGAAATAACTAGAGACCTCACTACTTTTTTATACTCTAACCATGATTTTACGAGCGCAAATCCTCTGCGTGGAATATCATGCGGATGGTTCACTTTTCGAGCAAGGTATGATTCTATATGAGGGCATCAGCAAACTATTTCACCATCCAAACTATTTTGATCATCACTGCCTCACCACTCGAAATCACACAAACCCTTTTCTAACTCCTCAAGAAGTTCAGCTTCTGTTAGATCTCGACGTGCAGACATTATCGACAGTTTTCTGTTTAAAAAGCAGATGAATGGTATTGAAAAGGCGTATTTTTGTAGGAATTAGTCAAGACAGTCATGTATTGAAAACGCGTATTTTTATGGGAAATTAGTCAAGACAGTCATGTATTGAAAACGCGTACTTTTATGGGAAATTATTCAAGACAGTCATGTATTGAAAACGCGTACTTTTATGGGAAATTATTCAAGACAGTCATGTATTGAAAACGCGTATTTTTATGGGAAATTAGTCAAGACAGTCATGTATTGAAAACGCGTTTTTTATGGGAAATTAGTCCACAGAGTCAAGCATTGAAAACACGTATTTTTGTAGGAAATCAGTCCACAGAGTCAAGTATTGAAAACAAGGAATTTTTGTAGAAAATTAGTCCACAAAGTCAAGCATTGAAAACACGTATTTTTGTAGAAAATTAGTTCACAGGTCAAGCATTGAAAACGCGTATTTTTGTGGGAAATTATTCAAGACAGTCCTGTATTGAAAACGCGTATTTTTGTGTGAAATTAGTCAAGACAGTCATGTATTGAAAACACGTATTTTTGTTGAAAATCAGTCAAGACAGTCATGTCTTGAAAAATATACTTGGATTTTTTCCCAGGTCTCGCATTAGTCGTTGTATTCAAATTATTGGTGTCCAGTTATAGTTTTAAAAATTAAGTTAACAGAGTCATGCATTGATAACGCGAATTTTTGTGGGAAATCAGTCAAGACATTCATGTCTTGAAAAATATTCTGGATTTTTTCCCAAGTCTCGCATTAGTCGTTGTATTCAAATTATTGGTGTCCAATTATAGTTTCAAATTACAGTAGTTGTATTCATATTATTGGTGTCCACTTATGGTTTCAAAGGCATTAGGGTAGTTGTATTCATATTATTGGTATCCAATTATAGTTTTAAAGGCATAAAGGTCGTTGTATTCATATTATTGGTGTCCAATTATAGGTAAAAAAACAAGACTACACATTGAGGTCGTTGTATTAAAAAAAATCTACAACTTCTAGGCATTTCAACTTCCGAGCTTTCGTAAAGTGCTCGCGCGAAGCGCGAGAGTTAACCGCCGGAGGCCAAGTCTGAGCGTTAGGTGGATCCTAGCGTAGGCGGATCCCACGCCCAGACTTGGTTTACTAGTGACGAAAAAATGTATACATGACTTTTTTGTAGGTTTTTTTAAGGAAAATAAATTTGTTCCTATACAATTTTTGGATATCTCGTTTAGTTTTCGAGTTGTTGGCGATTTCAAAGATAGTCCAAATTTTTTGTTTTTTTTTTTTTTCAAATTTTTTGTCATTTTTCCACTTTATAATCAAGATGGAGAAAAACTGATTTGGTGCATTGAAAGGGCTCGTAGTGCGAACTGAATGCGATTTAAAAAATTTCATTACCTCTGTTAGTACGGTCAATATTCCGATTTTCCGATTTTTTCAAATATCTCCCGGACTATTGATACTATTGATACGAGAAGAAAATAATTCCATTTTCCTGAAGGCGGTCAGAAAAGATATCTTTATAAATTTGGAAAATATTGAGCGTTTCCGAGATATTTCGTATTTTCCTAAATTCAAATTTTTTATTTAAACTTTTTTAAGTTTTCTCAGATTTCCGGTCATTTTAGTGGAAATTCAGAAGAGATATGATTTGTTGCCCTATTCAAGCTCTACCAACTGCATTATTTGAAATTCAGATTCAATCAATGATTCGATTGTTTTTTGTGGTTCAAAATATCGACATTTTTCGGAAAATTGCACGGAAAACCTGGTTATCATTTTCCGATCCTTTTCAAAAACTGCAGTCTTCTGTAAGACATATTAGAGTATATCTACAAGGATTATGATATGAATCAAATCAATTCCTGAACCTGTGTATTGAGAGAAGTAGAAACTTGAAAAAAAAGTTAGAAAAACCTGTACAAATTTTCCGGGTTTTCAGATCGCCGACTTAAAACAACTGACAAATACTGTTGTTGAATTATTAAAATGATTCAAATTTCAAAGCGATATCTCATATGGTTCTGAAAATATAGCGTTTTGAAGCACCACGACAGAGGTCGGGACATTTTTTTTTTCATTATTATTATTATTATTATTTTGTTTTTCCTATTTTTATATAGAGGTAATTTATCTTCAGGAACCATTTCTCTATCTCTTGAGATAAAAAAGTTAGGGCCCTCCAGTAGATGAAGATATTATTATTATTATCATTCTTTTTTCGTTTTTTTCTAAATTTTTGATAAGGAACATTGTCCCGTTGGATTCATCACTCTATCTCTTCAAATAAAAAATTTAGGTCCGCTGTGTATTTCGATTTCTGGGCAATCGTAGGAAATACAACTTCCTAAGAGGTCGTTGTATAAAAATACACGGATCACCTTATATCTTATCTTGCTTGTTCACAGATCCACATGCGCCATCTTAGAATCTTTGATTCGGATATGGAACTAAGGTGGTTCCTGTTATTGAAGTCACTCAAGATGGATTAAATTTTTACTTGACATCCAAATGGCGGTAGTCTGAGCTTACGTGTTACAATTGTAGGTACACAAGTACATGTGTTATGAAGTTTTAATAGTGTATAGATGATTTTATTGAAAATATGAACAGGATGTTCATAAAGTCAGTTGTGGAATCATCTGCGACTGAAAGTTGGAATTTAGTCGCTGTTTTCCATCGTACAAGATAACCTCTCTTGGAAGGGATTCATGTTTTAAAGAGAAACATTCTCAATTGAAAATTGAATCAATACATGACTCCTCTGGAAATGGAAAAGCCTTACGATAAAATTGAAGTTACTTTTTTGTAATATCTAACAGAAAACAACTACTTCCCCGGAGGAGTCATATATTGGTACAATTTTCAATTGAGAATGTTTCTCTTTACAAAGTGTATAGATATTGGAACATCTGAGAGAATAACTGATTATTGTAGACAACATTCTGAAAACAACAAGTTATACGGAAAATTACACTTATTCAAACCTCCATACGACCCTCTTATCTCTGGACTGCAAAGACATTTCTCCTTTCACCTAGTACTCACAGATCTCTGTGTCATTTCAACCACGATCCATAAGCAATCGAAAGCAATGAGTCGCTTTTTTCTGTCGACACTGGTGTTTTATTCGAGTTTAATGAACCGTGTATTGAACATGAATAAATAGCTCTTGATGAAACTCGCATTGGGTAAAATTGACGTAATTTCGTGTCTGGGAAGTGTTTTATGATTTTGAATGTTCCACTATTCGAAGAATGTCCTCAATGCACAGATATTCCATCAGAAATAACATTTGATAAAATTCTTTTCTAAAGGTGACTAGTTAGAACCCTGTTCTGAAAGAACTCTAACTAAACTTTTTTATATTCAATTTGGCTTGTTTTCCGAGATAGTGGTTAATCAAAGAATCATAATACAGCTACTAAACTATCTCGTAAATTGTATATGAATCGATGAAAGTAATTGGAATTCTTTCTACTGTTTCCCATTCTCTCTGACTATTGTTCAATCAGCTTTTCAGTTTAGTGCCAATGTTATACCATTCGAACATAAACATACTTTAAAGTGAATGGGAGATATGAAAGAGAAAATGGGTGAATGTGGTCTTCATACAATGCGAAAAAATATATCGACATGCACAGATGTAGAAATAGACATCGAGTTGGTGTCGATTCATTTCTCAAACGTTCTATGATAAATGAGATAAGTTTTCACCAGAATTATTTTCATAATCCATTTCAGAATTCTTGTACAGAGTCTTCGAATTCATATCAAGAACTAATTTTGACTATTTTGAAAACTGCGATTTCCAAGGTCAATAAAACCTGTCCGCCAATATACTTGACCTTTTTGTCGTTATCAAGCATGACCCATACAAAATAGAAGTTCTTAACTTAGGAACTCTGATTAGACCGTCATCCCCACTTCTTATTTTTTTTTCTTCTTATTCTTCTGCACCATCTCATATGGCTTTAAAATTCAGCGAGTGCCTCCACATGTTTTTATACATACTCCTTTGAAAAATAGTTTCTCCTGGAGATCCAACTGTCTACAATCAGATCTGTCTACAATCAGATCTGTCTACAATCAGATCTGTCTAAAATCAGATATCCACTGTTATAACACCCGTAATGCATCAATGGTCAGACCTCCAAGGTTTAGACTTGATAGTGAAAAAAACTGTCTCAATTATAACCTATATAATGTCCTTCCTGCTACAGTGAGGCGCGCAACGCTTGATCCATTTAAGACTTTCACCAAAGAGTTTTTAACAAAAAATTGCTTTTATAATACTGATTAATATATTGCAGCTGCCAGTGAAGTTATAGTGTAACATTTTGCATTGTAGTGTATTATTTATACATTGTTATAAAATGGGTCCTTTAAATTCTGTTATGAATTGTGTCCATTTGGTATTTTAACTTTTGAACTGTAATTTGAAGCAATCTCCTCATCAACATTCCTACTATGACTTGTCACAAACATTATAAAATTGTAACGTGTTCAAATGAAATTTAATCTAATCTGATCTAATCTAATCTATGTCCCGAAATAGTTTTTGATATAGTCGTATCGGGGATTCAAACAAATATACCAAACACGGCAAAATCTCTACAGATGTCGGCTCTAAAGAGGCATCATACTATCTATGGCTCAAAAATTCCAGGTACTGAGACCCTAACTGGTTTTGGTGAGACTAGAAACATATGAAAGAAACAAACTAATAAAAGTAAAAAAAAATCAGGAGAATTTTGTTTGGTTTCAACACCAACCCTTCTTTTGATTTAGGGTTTTTCATTCCAACTGGAAAATTGGAAGACTACAATCAAACAGAAAAACATCACCATCTAAGTTGAGTAACATACTCGGAGCTTGAAATTTTTTATATATTTTTTCCCAAATCGAGATTGAACATTCAATATTTTTCATCAATAATAATAATAATAATCTTTATTAATCCTTTCAGACAATGGATGTATAGGACAGGTTAATAAATAGGTACGACAGTAACAACAAATAAAATAAAATAAAAATTACAATTTACCAAAATGTGGTATGCTAGCTTTAACCTAGTTCCCTGTCTGCCATAAAATATCCTATGCTGTAGTAGCATTTGGACGTTAGTAAAGACTTAACTTTATTCTTGAATAAATTCACGTCAAGCTGCTGAATGCTTTCAGGCAAATGATTGTAAAACATCATTCCTTGATAAGTAGGGCACCCTTCAAATTTAGCAGTCCTATGTGATGGAATGCTTAAAAGGTTTCTGTTTCTAGTGGGATAGTCATGGTAGTGAGAGTTTGTTTTGAGTTTTCTAATGTTTTCTTCAACATATAGCAAGCACTTCAATACAAATAGACAAGGAAATGTTAATATTCCGTAGGCGACCAAATGATGCTTACAACATTCATTAGGAGGCAAGTTGAACATGGTGCGAATTATTCTTTTTTGCGTTACGAAGATTCTATGATTATTGACAGAGTTTCCCCAGAGGATAACATTTTATGACATATGACTATAAACAAGTGAATAATAAACTGTCAGCAATGACTCCACTGACAGAGATGATCTTAAACGCATTATTGCGAATCTAGCTTTGTTCAGTTTCTTACTCAGTATATCAATATGGTCTGTCCATCGAAGGGACTGATCGACATATATACCTAGAAATTTGGTACATTCCGTAGATTTTACAGTTGCTCCATTCAAGTGAAACTGTAGTACTTTTGTATTTGTGTGGGAAGTGAAATATATGCAGTCAGTTTCAGGGATATTCGCCATTAGACCATTTTGCGCACACCAACTGTTGAAACATATCATTATTTGTTTGGTTGATTCCTCGTATGTACATGCTGTGACCGCTAAGGAAGTGTTATCTGCAAAAATAGTCGAAAGTTTGGCATTGATATGCTGAGGCATGTCGTTAATAATTAATACAAATATTAGCGGCCCCAGCACTGAACCCTGTGGAACACCAATGACTTTTTTTTCTGAAAAACAGTGTTCCACCCTTATCATTATCTCTCTGTCTCAGATAATCGTCAATCCAATCTAGAATCGTGACAGCAAGGTGAAAGTATTTTTTGAAAATTCAGCATTTTGTCGATATATTACTACTGAAAATTCTCCATATTATAATAATAATAATAATAATAATAATAATAATAATAATAATAATAATAATAATAATAATAATAATAATAATAATAATAATAATAATAATAATAATAATAATAATAATAATAATAATAATAATAATAATAATAATAATAATAATAATAATAATAATAATAATAATAATAATAATAATAATAATAATAATAATACTTTATTCATCTTTAGGATCACAATAGTGATATAAGACAAGTCAAAAGTACAGACTCCATAAATGAGTGGGACATTTACATCACATCAACATGTTAAAATTATTTGGGGTATTATCGAGACATATATTCATCTAGATTATAGAAACAACCTTCAACAAGAAACATCCTCAGTTTTCTTTTGAACGTATTAAAATTATTTTCATTTTTTATAATTATCGGTAGATTGTTATAAAACTTAATTCCCATATAATTGGGGTTTTTCTCATACAATTTAGAGGTATGCTTTGGTATCTGTAGCATATCACCGTGTCTAGTGAGGTAATCGTGGTTATCACAATTCTTAGAAAATTTACTGATATTTTTTCTCACATAGAGAACACAGTGGTATATATAGATCGAGTAGAGTGTCATGATATCATTTTGTAAGAAGTAAGGCCTACATGTTTCAGAAGGTTTCAAGTTGAAAATCAGTCTTATAATTCTCTTTTGAGAGATAAAAATTCGGTTTACATTTGTGGCGCAACCCCATAAAATTATATTATATGATAAGTGGGAATACACAATTTCATAATATACATTCATTAGTTGATGTAGACTTAGTACGTTTTTTAGTTGAAGAAGTGCATAGTAACCACTATTGATTTTTTTACAAACATGATCAATATGGAGTTTCCAAGTCATGTCAGAGTTGATGTAGGTGCCTAAGAATTTTGTTGCGTCAGACTTTTCAATAAGATTACCATTTACATTGACATGAATTGGAAAATCGATTTTCAACCTCGAGTGGAAAAGCATGAATACAGTTTTATTTGGGTTTACAATCATAAGGTTTTTGGAGCACCAGTTTGTGAATTCCAATGATACAGTACTGAGTTTTTCTTCCATACCCTCGGGCTTTTCAGCGTTCACAGCAAAAGAACAGTCATCAGCAAATATAATAGTACATTCTGTGCTCATGTATGCAGGCATGTCATTTATAAATAACAGGAAAATCAATGGGCCAAGTATGGAACCTTGGGGGACTCCTAGGTCAATATCATAAAAACTTGATCGCTCATTTGCAACTTTCACATATATTTGTCTGTTTTCAAGATAGGACATTAGCCAGTATAAGAAATTATCTCTAAAGCCCAGATTGTATAATTTTTCTTTCATAATGTAAAGATTCAAGGTGTCGAATGCTTTCGATAGATCGAAGAAGAGTGCTCCAACATACCTTTTCTTCTCGATATTTGTATAAACATACTCAAAAAAGTCACAGGAAGCACTCTCCGTAGATCTACCCAGACAGAATCCATTCTGGTGTTTTGTGATCATATCATATTTCGATAGAAATAATAGAATTTTATTGTAAACTATTTTTTCTATTACTTTGCTCATTACTGGTGGTACAGTAATGGGTCTATAGTTCTGGATATCAGTGGAGTCTTTGCCTTTGTACACGGGAGTAACAGTGACAATTTTTAAATCTTTGGGAAAATCCCCAAGATGAACAGACAAATTGATTATATGACTCAGTGGTTCTGCAATAAACATGCCAATTGTTTTTATAATTTCTGTTGTCAAGCAATCTATTCCTACTGAGTTTGTATTTTTTAAACTATTAATAGCCGCAATGACATCATTTTGTTCAACAGCGGTCCAGTAGAAAGTGTTACAAGAGAGAATCGAGTGAGTAATATTTTCAATGGTGTTCCCTCCAAATGGGGATTTAATGGCTGATCTAGGATTTGTTGAAAAATATTTTCCAAAAGCATCAGATATTATTTTTTCATTCTTAATCATTTCGTTCTCCATTTTCAGCTCTATATTTTTTGAATTTTTTATTTTCCCCGTTGTTTTTCTCACAAGTTTCCATACTTCCCTGGGTTTCTCTGTTATTGACCTGTTATCTATAGATTTCTGAAAAAATGCTTTTTTTGATTTTGATATCTGTTATTACTTTACCTGTAATATTATTAGGTTTATTGGAAATATCCGGTCTCGAAGAACGAAAATAAAAATTCCAGTTCAACTTGTCAAATTAATGTCAATATATTTCTTGCTATTTTTTAAACAAACTTTGGTAACTATTCAAAATTGAAAATGTATACAACGTGTTCAAATACATGTAACATGAATAAAACTTTCTTAATAAAACTCCAACAATATCTCTTGAGTATACATTTTTTTTACCCGCCTGTATTCATTTATATACTCCCCACAATCGAAAGTTTTTATGATCCAGTGCATGTCTTTCAGTTGAATACCCATCAGAACAATCTCATCAGTAATCCATGCAACGTTATGTTTTGATTTCGCATCGTCAAACACAGTTTTTTTAACCAAAGGACAGAATAGGTCTATACCATAAGTAATAATATCTAAAAAAGTTTTGTATACATTATTTACATTATTATAACTATCATATATATCTGAGAAATTTTCGCCAGAAAAATAATGAATCAGTTGATGTACAGTAAGTTCATTTATGTTTCTATATTTTATTATTTTTTGCATGTTATGTGTCTGTGTAGTGTTTTCAATACTGAAAGTAAGGATCAGACTTAGATGATCTCCTATATTAAAGTTCTCAACTCGTTCACTATATTTGTTTTATATTTGTTATATATGTTTTATATTTGTGAAGAAATAGTCAATTTTGGAAATGGATGTGACATTGTTTTGTTAGTGAATACCCTCGTGGGTTCTGAGTTTTGACATAACAGTTCAAAACTCAGCATAAGATCCAAGAACATATCCTTGATATTGGAAGGTTTGAGGTAATCAATATTGATATCACCACAGAGAATTATTTTGTCAAATTTACTAGAGCATATTTCAAGAATGTTAGCTATCCTGTTGAGGAACAACTCATTGTCTCCATTTGGAGGTCTGTAAATATTGATAATACAATACTTCAATTTATTGATGATTATTGAAATAGCACAGCATTCAACATGTAGTTTAGAAGATAAATCATTCACGTTATCTAGTTTCTTATAATTTAAATTTGTGTTAATAAATATAAGGACACCACCGTGTATATGGTTTTGTCTGACGAAATAAGAAGCTACAGAGTAATTTTGTAAAGTAATTGAATCTATACTTAGATTATTACACCATGTTTCTGAGATACAGAGTATGTCTGGTGCTTCGTCTTTAATAAGAATTTCAAGTTGATTTATTTTGTTAATAATCGATTGGCAGTTCAAGTGAACAATTTTGAACGAACTATTAAATGTGCTTTTATTTGGGTTTGATTGTGCTTCAGTATCTTCAGAAATTATTCTCGTTTTTTTCACTATGTTGGTTTCGAAAATTTTTCCGAAATTGAAATCGCTTCACAATTACTTTTTCAGGCCAATGCGAGGGTTGATAGAGTACATCTTGTAAGTCCAAGTTGGCTCCTACCCTAAAGGCGTTATATCTACCTACAGTATTTAGTTGCGTAACTTCAAATTCATAACCGGGGGAACTTTTTTTTAGATATGCTTCCACTTTTTCAGATGTAGCTTGCGATTTACAGTGTCCTACGTAGATCCAAAGCATAGGATCGCCGCCACTGAATTCTTCCTCTTGCTCACATGTATTTGTCCCCACAATTCTTTTTTCCGCTGTTTTATTTGCAGGTATTCTTCGGTTTGGATCTGGATCTGGGTTACTTTTCCCTTTGTTTTGTTTCGATTTCTTATGGGAAACGTACGTCCACTTACCATCTCTAGTCGAGGCTGGATTTTGTTCCATTTGTTGTTGGGTTTTATCTATGACGGTATCAGTCGATGAATACGATAAGAAGGAACTATTTAAGTCGTTTTTGGGTACAGGAACTTCGGATATCTCTGAATGATTCGATAATAGCCTAACTATATCCAAATTTGTAGATTTCAATATAAGTATTTCTTCTTTTAATTTAATAATTTCAGAGGTTAGGATTTGAGTATGCTTCACAAGTTCGGCACTAAAAAACTTAATCAGTTCGTGCATTGCCATGTCACAGTATCCTTTGCAATTTTTTTCATCACTACTTGAAGTGCGGGTATTAACCATTTTGCAGTTACTTTTAATTTCTGTGTGTCAACTAGACAGTATGCGGAGCTCAAACAGAAACACGTCTACTCACAACGACGTTCAACTCACCAAACTCAGGGAGCAAAATTAAATAATCACTTACCTGATGATTTGAAAAATCTAGACATGGAAAATCTTTTTAAAACAAAGCTGAAACAGTTTTTGATTAATGGTTGCTTTTATAGTACTACTGAGTATTACAATCAATGATGTGGTTATATATTGTATATATTTATATATTTTTGTGGAAATGTTACAATTTTATGTATATGAATGTAGATTGTACGTATGTATGTATATTTGTTGTCTGACGTATCCTATATCATTTTTTATGATCGTAAAGGATTTAATGAATTTTATTATTATTATTATTATTTATTATTATGAAGAAGGGTTCTATAATTGACCCTTCAGGTACACCAGAAGTACTATGTCTTTATTATAACATAATATTTGACAGCGATTTTCCACATGTTGAAGATTGACAACTTTGTTGTTTCTTTCATGTTATTACTCACCAAATTTGCAACTATCCGCATCGACTGCAGGCAAGGTCCTCATGTATTCCCTGCACTGTCCATGTCCCAACTTTCCATAGCACTCTCCATGTTTCTTGGCGTTCTCACTGCAGCAGTCTTGGCTTTTCAAGTTTCCGGTATTTGCGAGATCATGGAGCAGAAGTTCGCTCCAAGCTCCTAGTAGAGCAGTGACAGACTCGTGTTTAGTGGCAGCGTTGTTCTGGAGGGTGGAAGCGATGTCAATCGGGCTAGGGAGGGAATGGGAGCTAACCGATTGCTTGGGCTGAGATTTTCCTGCAACGGCAAAATAATCGAATGATAACAGTAATTTATTGTTGGTACAATAAGGTACACTATGGTAGAGAAAGGTTCAATAGTATATAAAGAGTATATAAATAGAAATATACAGTGTGACTCACTTAAGACCGGAGCACCCTTATAAAATCTACATTTTCCAACCGATTGGAATGATTTTTTTTTCATTGGATAGACATTAAAAAAATCTACTATGGCACCAAATTTCATGAATAAATTTCCATTTTCAGGGCCAACTAATATGATTTCTCAAGGTCAAAAATCTAAAAAAATTAATTGCGATTAAAAAAAATTCTAACTACACCACAGGATTTGCCACATTTTCAAATTGTTCTAATGTAAATAACGTTGGAATGCATCAATCAATAAAAAAGTCATGAGGGAATGAAACGACCAGGCAGCCGGCTTATGTCACTAAAAAAAAAAGACTAGCTTCAGGCTGCTATGCAATTAGAATGGTGTCAAACGAACTTGGCCCAGTCATTGCTAGAAACACCTATTTTTCCCTCATTGAATCTCATATTAGGTATGGCACAGCTTTCTGGGGTTTATGTAGCTAGAATCTATTACAATCTGTTTTTGTCCAACAAAGGGGGGCCATTAGGTACTTGTGTAGGGCTAAAGCAAGAGACCACTATAGACCACTGTTTATATCCCAAAAAATTCTTACTATAACTAATATTTTCATTTTGGAAACAGTCTGTTTGATTCATAACAAACAGTCTCCAAGTATAAATACGACTCGCTCTTACGTACCCACCCGAAGTAACAACCTTTGTATGCCAATAACTAAATCAACTCTAACAAAAAATTCAATTATATATGAAAGTAAAAAAATATATAATCATCTGCCGAAATATTTAAAAGACTTAAAAAATCTGAATCACTTCAGAAAGGCAGTAAAAGACTTCCTCATCCCAAAAGTATACTACGACCTGCAGGAATACTATAATGAAAACTTCAGACCTCGATAAACCTATCTACTGTATTATTATTTTATCAATTTTAATTTTCAAAATTTTGTAGGTGTTATAATGATCTAACCCAACCTGATTGTTTTGTAATGCACTGAATTCATTGTTTTCCTTTTTTAACCATTATATCATGAATAATTATATTACAATATTCATTTTTACATACCGGGTGGCTACGGAAGTATTGCCTACGGAATATCTCAGTTATTGTATGAAGTAGGTTTATGAAATTTGGAGCGTCGATATAATGACATAAGAGCTAGAATTTGAGCATATTGACATTTCGAAGTTTACTTCCGGTCTGACCGGAAGTAACATCAACTTTCTTATTTTAAATGAAAACCCTATTTTTTTTTCTTTTCGCTTTATTCAGCATTCAATTCCCTTTCTAATGACATATCACAAGTTGGTATCTAACCAGAAACTAGATCAGAAAAAAATTATTATTGAAATTCTCCGAGTAGGCCGTGGAAGCAAAATGAAAGCCAAAAATTGAAAAGTTGGCTATGGAAACCATACGTCACTTGATAATAGTTGCTACTACTGTGATATTTTATTTTCATTCGTCGGCGTCATAAAAAGCCGCCAAAAAAAATATTGGAAAAATTGGGAAAAAAACAATACTCTGTAGGTCCATAACTTAAATAGGAACATACAACTTTTTCTTGCCTGTACTATTCAGCATAACCATTCCTTTCTAATGATATAATAGAAAATAATTTTTTGAACTGAGATACCGAAAAATCCAATTATTATTCTTCAAATAACGAAAAAACAGATTTATCGAAAAAAAAAATTCAAATTGATAGGATTAAAGATTAAATAAATTCAAAACAAATGTTCGAAATGCATTCCCTCAGCGTCAATACATTTATTGACTCTGGTGATATTTTCATGTAAAACGTTTCTCAACATTTGGGGCGTGATATCTTGGAAAGCTCTACGAATTTTTACTTCTAGCTCATGTAGAGTTGTAGGCTGTGTGGAATACACCCTATTTTTAAGATGCCCCCATAGAAAAAAGTCGCAAGGAGTAAGATCAGGTGACCTTGGTGGCCACCTGACTGGACCATGGGTTGTTATAAGTCTCTCTTGAAAGCGATTTTGAAGATAATTTCTCGCTATTCTTGAATTATGCGGAGGGGCACCATCTTGCTGGAAGTACATTCTCTCAGTTATTTCCGCTGGTAGGTTGTTAATGAATTCCGAAATTTCATTCGTTAAAAAATTAAAGTATCTCTCTCCGGTTAGTTGGCCTTGAAAAAGAACGGGGCCAACAATATGAGTTCCAACTATTCCTGCCTAAACATTCACACCAAATCTCTCCTGGAAGCCGCCTTATCGAAACCGGTGCTCGTTTGCTATCGCCCAGTTCCTGGAACAAAAGACCGTTCACACTTTTAGCACTTTACACTTCGACTATCGACAATAATCCAAATAAAGTACAGTACCTACCTTGTATTATTCCTGTTAAATAATCCATTGTTGGTAAATCTTGACTCGTCCGTAAACAAGATATAATAGTTAAATAGGTGATTCTCAGCATTTTGTCGAAGAAACCAATTACAATATTCCAGGCGCCTTTCACCGTCATTTTCATACAAATGTTGATGCAACAGATACTTGAAGGATTTCAATCGATGTTTTTTTCAAAATTTTCCTAGCAGAGTCCTTACTTATAGCTAATTCGGCGCCAATCTGCCTTGAGGAAATTGTGCTATCATATTGTACTAAAGCTAATACATTAATTTCAGTTTCCTCATTAATAACAAATGCTTCTTGGTCTTCGTGAACATCAGGCTCAGTTCTTAATTTTTCTTCTATCCACTGGAAATACCTTCTTGACGGTTGCTGCTTCTCTGGATATCGCTCTAAATACAATCGTTCAGCGGCAGAAGAATTTTTTAAACATTCACCATAAATGAGAAGCATGTCAATTTGTTCGGTTCGTGAATAACGGGGCATTTTTTTAATATTCCACTAACTGATTTCGATTTCCAAACCCTTTTAAAATGGCAGAATCAAAAACACTACTTCGAACGTCAAAATAATATGGATAGCAGCGTTCGTGACAGCTCTCATTTCTTTTTTGTTTCATTCCAAAATACATCTTAATCAGCCTACTTGTTAATATTTTGGTTCGAATGATTATTGCAATGGAATGATTATTCTGAATAGCACAAACATCGTCCATAGGTAGATATTAGAATATCTATGGACGATGGCACAGACCAAGTACGTTTATGTTCCTATTTAACCTAGAACCTACAGGATATAATTTATCATTCCACATTATTTTTGATTTTATTTTTGCGTATGGCGATAATCTGTTTTGTTATTTGAAGAATAATAATTGGATTTTTCGGTATCTCAGTTCAAAAATTATTTTCTATTATATCATTAGAAAGGAATGGTTATGCTGAATAGTACAGGCAAAAAAAAGTTGTATGTTCCTATTTAAGTTATGGACCTACAGAGTATTTTTTTTTCCCAATTTTTCCAATATTTTTTTTGTCGGCTTTTTATAACGCCGACGAATGAAAATAAAATATCACAGTAGTAGCAACAGTTATCAAGTGACGTATGGTTTCCATAGCCAACTTTTCAATTTTTGGCTTTCATTTTGCTTCCACGGCCTACTCGGTGAATTTCAATAATAATTTTTTTCTGATCTAGTTTCTGGTTAGATACCAACTTGTGATATGTCATTAGAAAGGGAATTGAATGCTGAATGAAGCGAAAAGAAAAAAAAATAGGGTTTCCATTTAAAATAAGAAAGTTGATGTTACTTCCGGTCAGACCGGAAGTTAACTTCGATATGTCAATATACTCAAATTTTAGCTCTTATGTCATTTTATCGACGCTCCAAATTTCACAAACCTACTTCATACAATAACTGAGATATTCCGTAGGCAATACTTCCGTAGCCACCCGGTATACATTACATTTTATACTTTGAATTATATACTTACATATTTACCTATACAGTGCGGCTTTTAATAGTCCCCCCTTGTTAACCTTTGAACGGTTCGACGTAGAAACATGAAAAAAAACCGTTTCGAGGGTTTCACCAATACTACTTTTTGAAATAAAAAAAATAGTTATTGCACGATAGGGGGCGCAACTCAAAATTTTTAAATGGCATGTGGGGACAAATGTCAGTTCGTTGAAAAGAGAATTCAATTCATTTTACAACCATCTGAATATTTTTGAATTTCGGTAATATATTTTTGTAATTCAAAATCGAAATATGTTCATTCATCTCCTTATCTTATGGAACAAAAGGAATTACATAAAGGGAAACTACATTTGATGAATATAATGCATCGGACACAGAACTGTCTTCTGTCTTCTGATGATACTAATTTGGTTGTCGACACAAGATCCGAATAAACTTGAATTGGTGCTGGTAGATTGTGAAAAGAGTTCAATTCTTTGAAAAACTGTTTTTTCAGAAACCCCCCCATGCGTCTACGTAATCAGGTTTATGCATAATGTGCAGTGTTTCTATTCTGCAACCAGAAACATTAGTGCCACTTCAATGACTTTACTTCTATTACACAATACCTAGACATCTTGATACTCCGATCGACCGTGCGGACTCAGGAATCATCTTGTATAATCGAAGGTGAAACCAATTGACGATGTGAGATGTGATGCGGTGACGTCATACTTGGGAATGCCGGTCATGTGAGGTTCACTTTCTCCTGGTCTGCTGTCCGCGAGCCTCGAGGAGAAATTACAATAATATTTTATCGTTCGCTTTTTAAAAGCCACTTGGGTCATTTCCTCAGTAGTTGTTTGTGATGAAAGTAAATGGTTTCAGGGTCGTAATGAGCACAGCAGATACACGCATATTTCGGAGATATCAACTAGATGGATATCCTTTATTCGTTCATTTGTATACAATAGATAGTACCCAAACGGGTGTAGAACACGTCAATAATATAAATAAAAAGGACAGATAAAGGAAGAGAAACCTGAATGAGGAAAATGATTAGACAACATGTGGGGACTACTAACTCTAGACAGAGTAGAGACCCACACGAACCCGCTGCTCACGGAGCTCCACGAGAACAGACGTGAGCAAGACGACAGAGACAGAGATAATACAGACGTCCAGTAAACCAAGAAGACAAAGACACCCCTGAAGAAGTACGGCGGAAGCGAGACCTTCGGCGACGCCAACGTCTACTTCAACAGGCACCAATTTTCGATTAATCATGCTTTTATGTTTCAGATACCAAGAAGAACCGACCAAGAAGTAATTTTTAATTTTCAATTCACTTAAATTAATACACAGCACTCGGCCCTCAGTCGAGAGTTTTTTCAGGCCTTCAGCCAGTTTCAGGGGGGCACCATGCACATAAAGTAAAGTCATTGTTTTAAATGTCAACTCATGTCAGATATAAGGGAGCTTCAAGCCGAGAATGGGCTGGGCACTCCATATCAAACGGTCAGATTTTATTCTGCTGATCGCCAGTCATCAGGATGAGGAACCGCTTTAACGAGCGGGGGTGGCGGATAGGGGGGGTGAGCTTTCGAGTACATACGAGTGCTGGGGAGTTCATCCTTCCGGGCCTCAACCTTAGGGGGTGCATGTTGGGTGGAAAGAGAAAATACAGAAGCTTATGAACTAAAATTACACATTAAAAAGATATTTTATACCATGGTACATAACATTTTATGAAAATGATTATACAATTAGTTGAAAATACTAAAATTATATAGGACTACCTCCAAAATATTCCCCCAATGTAAGCCTTTTGCATTGAAGACTGAGCTTCTATTTATTTATTGGCATTTTTTGAGATTATCGGATAATCTTGGTGTAATATCTTTTATATATATGGAAGTGAAGTAAATGTAGGAATTGTAGGATTTGTAGGATTGTTAGATATCTGTTAGATATCTGTTTCAATATTTAATGATGTGCTGAACTGAATACTTCTCAGTAATTTAGGTGGATAAGCATTGTCTGAAAAGAGTTTGTAAAGAATATCTAGGTTTTTTTTTATAAAAGAATTTATCTGAGATTTTGAGTACTCTTGCTTTCATCTGTTTCACAAGGTTTATTTTCATTGAACGCTTGTGATAAGACTCGAAGTTAATATATCTTCAAGAACTGCATGGTTTCCTGTACCAGTCTATAAGTATTTTGTTACAAAGATTACAAATGAATCTTGTATTTAAGAAAGGTACGGAAAATCATCATCCTCAGTTTCTATTGTAAACTGAAAATATGGGCCAAAGCTGTTGAAAGTACTAAGAATCTCAGTAATGCCATCTTTTGGTAAAGCGACAATGATATCATCAACATATTTTTTGATGAAAACAGATTTAAATGATATTACTGGAATTACTGTGTCCAACACATCATCCATCACATATGAAGCTAATATAGGGGAGATTGAAGCTCCCATTGGAGTTCCAAAAATTTGTTTATAAATTTTGTTGTTAAAAGAGAAAAATGTGTTATTGAACAAGAAAGTGGATTTGAATATAATCGAGCAGTCGTTAGCATATTGAACCATATACTCACTAATCACTTCAGAAACATTATTGTTATAGAGTATATACAACAGGGGGCCCAGCACTGATCCTTGAGGTACACCACGAGAAATCAGTAGTTTTTCAGATATGAAATGACCATCAGAATTCAATTCAGTTACACATTGATACCTGTTTTTGAGATAGGAAGTGATTAAGTCGATTGCTAGCCCTCTAATGCCATAAAGTGACAATTTTTTGGCCAACAGGAGGTGATCTACATCAGATTGCTCATGCTTAGAATCTATTGGTAAACGGGAAAACGCATCTGCATTTGCAAGACCTTCTGTAGAACAGTAAACAATTTGATAATTGAAACCTTAAAGAAATTGGACCTAATGAAGCATTCCTGTAGCAATCATACTTGGTAATTTTTATATGGTCTGTGACGAGTTTGAAATTTCGACTGTAACAGTTTTGAAGAAAATTATTTAGGGACCAGTATACTGTCAAATCTTCTTTGTCTATTTGGCTATAATTCTTTTCTAAATTTGTCAGTGATTTAGATGTGAAAGCAATTGGGTTTTCACTACCATGCGGAAATTTATGTGACAGAACTATTAACGCATATGGATTTTCCGTCATCCCCTTTTTATTAGTTCTTGGTTTTATGAAATATGGAAAAAAGTTCTTTTAGGTTTTGTTCTGACTTTGTGTCTGTGCTTTCCTTAGTTTCTTCTCCTTTCAGGAACATTTGCATTTCATGGTAATTTCTTCCGTCAATTATATTCGGATATTTTTTGGAGCCAGTAGAAAAACATTGAGATACGTGATCATCTGTAAAAGATCACAGAGTAAGAGGTTGAACTAATCAGATACTAATCCATAATTTGTTGTCCATACAATGTTGAAGTAATATGTCTTTCTGGTAGTAGGTCACCCAGTATAAGTCTAGTCGTTTATTATGACATTCATTATGGCAAATTAATAAAATTCCTTTCGACGAAACTAATGACATACGTTGAATAATTCATCCCAATCAAGGAAGTATTTAACTCAGCTTTCTGTTGCCTCAACGAATGTCAAAGTACCTCTAGAGAATTCCGAACACATTCATAGCAGCCTAAAGCTATTTTCGAACAAAATACCACTACTAATTCGATTAGTAATTAGTCTACCCCGTCTCAATAAACAGCGGGTTTGCGAGTAAAAAAACAGTAAATTATCAACTGATAAAAGAGAGATTAATTCAGAACCGTACTGGAGTGTTGAGTCCTTTGGACTCTGGTAAAAGAGAAATTTTCTAAATGTAGTGCGAGTTGATATCCTTAACACAGCTTTCTGATGGCAACAAACTCCGCAAGAACCTGTGTCAATAATATACAGTACAGATCAACAAGCGTAAGGATGCCTCCGAGATGCGCAAACGATAGAAAGCGTGAGTAGATGAGCGACAAAGATCGACTACTGTTTAATAAGGCAGAGCGATTGAGCTCCCGCCCCACTCCAGGGTTTTGTCTACTGCGCAACCAATTCTCCGAGGCATCCTTACGCTTGTCGATCAGTACATTTGAAAATTTCCAATCGACTAAATCTGAAGAACGAAAGAAGATAATTATGAAGAAAAGATATTGTTATCCTATTTTGTGTTTTGGCAGGTATTTGATGAAAAATTGTTCACGTGTACACTACGTTCCTGGTTAGGATAGAAGAAAACGAAGAGTCTGGGATTTGAGAAATTATCTGTCAGGACTGCTGGAAGATGTATATGGGTCAAACTAGACGGGCCATGAAAGTACGGTTCAAAGACCACATTGATCATGACTGGTTTTCGAGACCGCTGAAAAATCGAGGGTGGCTCAACATGCTTTGGATCACGACCACTGATTTGATGACACAAGTATGACATTAATGAGATAGGTTCATGGCCACAGAGTTCTAGATGCGCTGGAAATTGCTAATTGTAAAAATAGTAAGGAAGCTAATAGAGGCCCTATTCCATACAGCCCATAGTTCAAATTCATAGAATAAAGAAGCTTTGTCCTCTTCAAAATGAAGACATAACTTATCAATTTACAAGGAATGTATCTCATTAATTTCCATGATTTGTATGCCACCAAATCCAAAACAGGTAAGTATGAAATTAGGTTAGAGCATATTATTTCCGAGAATCAAGTAAAGAGTAGGCTGAATCACTCAGATAAATATAGTAGATCAGGTAAATTTGAAAAATCAGGCAATCAATTACATTAGATAATTTGATACAGGTGGGGATAATGAGTGCGCTTAACTATTCATATAAGCAGTATAAATAGGATTATGATAAAACAAGTAAGCTTTTAGCTCGTGAAGATGCTATCTATGTTGGCAAAGCGAACGTCAATAGTCTAGATAGATAGAACAAGGTATGAGGGCGGACGAAGCCTCTCAATCGGGCCAATTATGCACCCACTACTGCTGGGAGATGATTCAGTTTTGAAGGTAGCGTATCTCGAGAGCGAAAGAGGCCAGCCTTCTGACCAATACCACCCTCACACTCTCCGGGTTCAGTACGATGCTCCCGAGGTGTGCTTCCCGTATTGCTGCCACTGCCGGGCATTCCGTGAGGATGTGAGTGGCTGACTCCTCATCCTCCAATCACCACCTGCATTCGGTATCGTCCGAGAAACCTAAAATGTTGAGGTGCCTGTTGAGGTGGTAGTGTCCCGTCAGGAGCCCTGTAACTAATCTGATTTCCTTTCTACTCAGTGTGAGCAGAGTCTTGGTCCTCCTGGTAGAAGGGCCTCCGATGTGGAGTTTCGATTGCCTCATGCCTGGTGTATCTTTCCTTGTATCCTGGAATTTTACTTCCAGAATTTCCTTCATGGTTGAGACGCACCATGATCTTGAAACTCCTATGATAGGTTCTGGTCCCATCGCTGGGCTTTTGGCACCTTGTCTGGCCAAATAATCAGCCCGTTCGTTTCCAGGTACTCCGGTATGACCAGGGCCCAAGATAGCTTCACTTTATCGGCGGAAGATAGCCTTTGCAGATCATCGATGCATTCAGACACCAGCAACGAAGTGACTCCATATGATGTGAGAGCCTTGATCGCCGCTTGGCTGTCGTAGCCTCTGTTGAGATTTTCTCTTACACAGGCGAGTATGGCAAACATTTCTGCCTGAAATACAGTAGCAAAAGTTCCTAGAGCGTAACAAAGTTCCGCTTTCGGAGACTGCCCGTATACCCCGGCGCCGGCTGCCTTACCCATTCTGGAGCCATCTGTGTACCAAATGATCCCCTTGTTGAGAAGCAGGCGGTGCCCGATCCGCTCCCAGTCTTCCCTTTTGGGAATTACTGTCAGCGGCCTTTTACTGAATCGTATGGCAGGTAACGAACTGTCACCCGGCATTTCAAGAAGGGGACAATCCCTTACCGTCTGATTCCATAATCGAGAATGTCCATACATTCCCTCGCTCCGCCATTGGTTAGAACTTCTTTGGCGAGCTGCGGCTTTGCGTGCCTCATGTTCGAAAAGGAGGTACAAGGGGGACAGTCCTACGAGCGTCTCCAGCACCCTGGTAGGTGCCGTCCTCATTGCACTTGTTATCGCAAGGCAGGCAAGCCTTTGTACCCTATCTAATTGGGTTCTCGGCTTGACGGATGTTGCACCTTGCCACCACACGATGGCTCCGTACGTAATAATTGAGCGTATGAGAGTTGTGTAGATCCAATATAGAATCTTGGGGCCGAGCCCCCACGTACTGCCAAATACCCTTCTACATTCCCAGAAAGCCGCTGTGGCTTCCTGAACTTTATGATCAATATGCTCGTTCCAGTTCCATGTTGCAGGGACCTTCCAGTGAGTTGAACATCTAGGAGGTCCCCTGGTTTGCGTTTTCTGGTAAAGAGAACCAGTTCAGCCTTTTCAGGGTTCACACTGAGTCCCACCGAACGGCACCATTCATCCACCCCGCTGAGAGCACTTTGTATCGTGCCCCTCACGAGGCCGGACCCCCGGTCATCGACCAGAATAACAATGTCGTCAGCATAGGCCTGAGTGTAGTAACCCAGATCTTTTATTTTTACTAGGAGGTCATCCACCACGAGGCACTAAAGTAGAGGGGACAAGAACTCCTCCCTGTGGACAGCCCCTCATGGGTATGGCCTCGCTGGAGCTACTTCTAAGAGTTGCTCTGGCTAGTATTTGGGACAGCATGGCGTGAATCCATGCTATTACGGTTGGGTTCACGCCCCTTTCCCTTGTTGCCTGACATATGGATTCGAATGACGTGTTGTCAAATGCCCCTTCAACGTCGATAAATATACCTAAGATGGCGCCTCCACGATCTAACCTTCCCTCAACTCTATGAACAAGCCGATGGAGGGCAGTCTCCGTGCCCTTGCCAGTCTGGTACGCGTGCTGGAGGTCGCTAAGCGGGTTTAGCTTCAGCACCTCCTTTCTTATGTATCTGTCCACCAGTATTTCAGTTGTCTTCAGGAGAAACGACGTGAGGCTGATGGCTCTAAACGCTTTTGCCTGAGTGTAATCACTTCTACCAGGCTTGGGGATGAAGATAACTTTAGCTGTCCTCCATACCTTGGGAACGTATCCGTATGCGAGGCAACTGCGGAATATCTTCAGAAGATGGGGGATTAAGATTCCTTTGCCCTTTTGTAGTAGGGCTGGAAAAATACCATCTTCCCCCGGAGATTTGAAAGGTGAAAAAGGCTCAATGGCTCAGTCCACTCTTTCATAAGTTACAATCCCAGCAGCCGTCTTGTAGTCGACCTTTGTTTTGGACGGTACAGTTGGCTCCGGCATGGGTGTCGCAGTGTCACTGCCCGGAAAATGGATTGAGAGCATGTGTTGGAGTGTTTCCCCGTCCGATGCAGTGTATTTGCCTCCGGGCAGGGCCAGCACTTCCAGCCTCGCTCCAGGATCTTTGGAAAGGACCTTGTTGAGTCTCGCTGCCTCTGGTAAGGTGCTCATACCTTGGCAGTAGTCTCTCCAAGTATCCCTCTGTGCTACTCGAATACTTCTTTTGTATTCCCTTTGTGCTGACTTATAGTCTTCCCAGTGTGCGGGTTGCTTGTTCCTGGTCCGTTTGGCTTTATTAAGACGCTTTCGGACTTCCTTGCAGTGGGTCTCTATTGATGAGTTCCATCATGGGGTCTTGCCTGCCTTGTCTACCTTTTTCAAGAGACAGATGGCTTCGTATGATGATATGATAGTGGAATTGAGACAGTCTGCAAACGACTCGATTTCCGCCTCCGATCCGTTCGCGTCTCGATTCCCCCACAATGTATGGTGAGAGTTTGCATCGCAACCCAAAAGGAGGGGCAGTGTCGCTCCTCGCAGTGCCCAATCAATGATACTACCTCTCGTGGAGGGTTCTCTGTCTCATATGGGAAGTACGCAGAGCCTACTATGACTTCGCGTACGTTCCCCTTTGTATCGTCGGCTACTTTAATCTTTATGGCTACCAGGTCCCTGTGGCAGAATCCTGGCAGCGGAGTGGCGTCGACATTTTTTGCATGAATGCCTTGCTTCGGTGGTGCAATAGTCAATAGTCTATTGACGTAGGTTAGGATAATGATTAGTTTTTATTTCTTGAATCTTACAAATGTAATTTAAACATTGAAAAAAAAAAGATCCAGTAATGCCTAGTGAATATTCAAAAACTTACCATCACCATAGGTAGGAGGCAGTAGCCTGAGGAATTTCTCCCCCCTGTTTCCCCATCTCGGATGCCGCACATTGTTGCACTCTCCCGACGGTTTCCTGAACTTCATCGGCGGACACGCAATTGTTTCTTCCTGCGAACACAGATCGCTAGACCAGGGTTGATCGCTCGTTACATGTCTTTCAATGAACAAAGCTCTGCGCACGATGGGTCTGAGTTCTTTAGGTAGAGTCCTGGTGTATTGAGTGATATTGTATTCGTACGGTTTCTGGCTGGACTGAGAAACTACGAAAAGTGGAAGGGTGCAGAGAAAAGCACATAATGGTAACCTGCAACAAAGAAAAAACGAGTGTTACAATTCAGGTTGGCTCAAATCTTGAATAGGCTAGTTGTTCGAAAAATTTAATTAATACTCTGAAGGTGGAAGAATTATGTTAAATATTCAGTCAATCACTTTCCAATAAAACATTAATTTATAACTTTCACGTTACTTACTAATTCATTCGGAATAAATTTTCTCACGCCCCAGGTCTCCAAGAATCTCATTAGAATTAAATGATTTGAATGAACGTTATTAATAATTGAAGGTACAGATGTAAATAACAGTGTTTTTTGATTGTGGAACTTTTCGTAATGTTGAAATTCAGTGATAGATACTATAGTAGAATGACAAGATAGATAACGGGCTTGAAGTTTTTCGTTTTTCTGAAACTTTCTCGTAAATAAAATGAAAATCGGATATCCTTACAAAACTAAATGCAGCTAAGATCAAATACTCCATTTCATCACCCACAAAGGGCACTCTTGAATATTTTTTTCTAGTTTTAGATGCACAAAAAAAATTCCTGACATAAGTCTTTGAGAATTCTCATCCGATTGAAAAAAGCTAACTTCACAGCAAAATGTCGAATTTCGTAACCTTAAATTTCTTGTGTTCTGCGCATCGTTGTTCCGTGGATCTGTGGTTTTCATTTGAACCCTAATCCTTTTCCCATCCATGAGTCCCAAAATGTTTTTCCTTAATCAGCTGAATGAAAAAACTGCTCTCTTCTTTGGACCATACGTTTCTTTTCTTCATTATTATTTTGCTCTAATCTGAATTTGGCTACTTTTACCTGTCATTCGTCAATTTCAAACTCGTTTATCTCGTAATATCACTTCTCTTCAAGGCGATCGGTTGGGTCCAATCCTATATTTTATGGAACTGACTTGAGTGATTCAATTCAATCCGAACACTGTATATATCGATTAGGTGTATCGGATCCAGTCAAGTCAAACCCATTTTGAGCGGATCCAAAGTTGTGAGATAAATGTAGTCATAATCATGTTTTTTCCCCTAGTTTCAATTTTGAATGTTTCTGTGTCTTTTGGTAAAATATTTGGTAATAATATTTTTATATTACGGTGTGTACTCATTTTTTGGTGAATCAAATAGGGTAACATCTAAATCAATATTCGTGAAAACTAGATCTATCATTGGCCCTCCTGTAGCAGTTAAATGTGTGATCTCATCAACTAAGTTCAAAAAACCCATGTCATTTACAAAGTTTTTTAGTCTTATAGTATTTGTATTTGATTCTAAACAATTCAAATTAAAATCACCACAAATTATTATTATATAATTTCTTTCAGTGACATTTTCTTCGCATCAATCTTCAAACAATTGCAAAAATCGTACTATGCTACTACTGGGAGACCTGCATAAAACATAAACAATATAAGTTTTTTTTTGGAATAACACCGATACTCCCGTTGACCAAAACACTTCATCAATATATGCCTTGAACATTTAACTATCGTTAAACTTTTTTCAGTCAATATTGCAGTTCCACCTGTATGTCTACTACTACTATCGGTTCTAGTCAATGTATAGTTCTCTATATTAATTTCTGAATTGAATAAAGCTTCAGTAACATGCGTTTCAGACAGACATACTATTGAGGGTATTTTTATACCCACAAACGTCCTAATTTCATCAATACGTGCAGGTACACTTTGAGCATTGAAATATGAAATGAAATTATAAATCTAAATTGAAATTATTGTCTATACAGGATGCTTTCGGAAATCTGTCATTTCTAAAAAAGAATCATCGTGAATGACAGTGGGACATTAATCCCGCATTTAGTTCTGAAATTATGCAACTAACAAAACACTTACTTGATATTTCAAACATCCCTCTATTTCAGTTACCAATGACAGAGCGCGTCATTCGTAGTTTCGTCATTGCATGTCTAGTCTACTGCTTCTCGCTCGAGGTTATGTTTTGATAACATTTTGATTTAGTGATTTGATTAATCAAAGAGTATGCAAAATTTGTCGAAAATTGTGAAGTTGATATGAATTAATAGTGAGTGCTCATTTAGTTTTGGTCAAAGTTTGGTGTTGTGTCATTATAGCAGCTTGCTAGTGGTGAGTTTGTGTTTTGATAATCACCAATCAGGAATCGAACTACAAAATCGAAAACACATCATATACATATCCAGTAGCCAATCAAGAGCCGAACTACAAAATCGAAAACATGATGTCATTTATCAACACAAAAATTTCAACCAATCATAACACGCTATTTTAGCATAAGTGAAATAATCACTATTGTTATCTAATTTTGCCTGACTAGGAAGAAGAAAATTAGTACATTCAATATTACTAGTTTTTTTATGATTTTTTTTTTTTTTTCAAGGCGTTTGATCGCTTTTGGCTCCACGGGCTCCTCGCCAAGCTTCAATCTTATAGCTTGCCCTTCCCACAGTGGACCAATCTTGAGAACGATCGAAGACATTACAACAGGTCCATTGGCTTTGTTCACACAACAGCATCCGTCTGATACTGCATTCGCATGTTTTTCATAGTTCTAGGAATCATTATTGTGAAGATGACTAAACAGTTAAAAAAGTGAGCAGTCGGTTTTTCTCAAATTTCAAACAATGTCACCACGTAGAACGAATTAAAAATGGCAAATAGATGGACATTAATTCGCGGAATGCTGTGTATCATAATAAAAAATGAGTAATTATAGAAGAGTCAACTAAGTAATTGATGATATCCGTATGATAAATGAAATGCAAATACGGAAAATTATTATCGCAAAGATTTTCCGTGATTTACTCTCGTGGAATGATTGTATTCAAACATTCACAACTGATTGTCCACACGTGCCCAGAAATAAAATATGGAAATTTTATACTCAAGGAGGTGTTTTCGAATTCACTTCATTTTCCCGGTATTGACTAGGTCTGCATAAAAAATGTTCGTAATCTCTGAAATTGGAACAACTTCAAATCTAGATTGGTTCTATTTGTTTGGATCAAGATTCATCTGTTCAGTCCTGTCGCTCAGAATGACGAAAAAATAGCATGTACAGTGAAAACAGGAACATATCATCCAGGTAGAAAGAATTGAGTGGGCGACGTCTTCAACGCCATTGGAAACTTACATAGTATTAACGTTAATAGTTCAACTAGATGTTCAACTAACCACATCAGACGACCCTTGATTATATCACATAAGAATAAAAACGAAGCAGAGTGGTTATATCTTTACATATTGATGAAAATAAACATCCAACGTTCAAACAATATCGGGAATACCAGGAGAGAGAATGTAGGAATTATCATTGTCATAGGTTTCATTCTCAGTAAAAAAAACAATAAGTAACCATACAAGGTTCAGGAAAAATGACGAGGTGTCATATGAGTATGCTTGATGCTCACTCTAGCCTAACCTAACTCTATCCAAATGATTTCTAATAAAAAGACCATCAAGAGGAGGTGGTTCCGATTCCGATTTTACTCACTCGAATTACAAAACCTCACAAGACGTAGATTACTTTAATAGATTTGGACCAACAGGTCCAATGGGACCCAATAGGGCTGGAGGACACTCTGGTGAAAAGAGAGATAGTACTTTTCTAGATATAGTCAGAATTGAAAAACTCTTGGAGCAACACAACATAAAAACGGTCTTCAAACCCACCAAGAAAATACAACAAAGCCGTAGGTCGACAAAAGACAAAAGAGACCCACTATCTACAGCGGGGATATATCGCATACCATGCACTTGCGGAAAGGTGTACATCGGAACCACATAAAAATCGATGAGAACAAGGCTGAAGGAACATCAGAGGGAATGCAGATTAGGCCAAACACAAAAGTCGGCAGTGGCAGAACACGCGCTCAGTGAAGGGAACCACAAGATTCTGTTTGAGGACGTAAAACTTCTTGCCCCTAACCAGGGATACCATAGCCGACTTGTACGGGAGGCAATAGAGATCCACAAACACACGAAGAATTTCAACAGAAAAGAAGAAGCTGTTAACCTCAACCGAATATGGAATCCTATTTTCAGAAATTCCGAAATAACAAAAGAAAATTACGACATTAAGACAGCAGGCAAAGAGGTGTCAGATACGGTAATTAACGCACAAGAATACCTAAATCAGAATAAATACAATCTTCGCAGACGGAATCTTCAATCATCTGAGATTATTCATGATGTATAAGCTTCTGAAGAAGCTAGCCACTCGTGCTAGCGAAACGTTAGGAAGAAATTTCAAAAATCGATAGCCTTCAACCCGAGTGAAAATTGTGACACTATTGACAGTACGAGGATGTATTGATTTCTAGTTAGCCTAGACCAGTTCCCTGCATAAACAAAATATTGCGTTACCATAGCAACGAACAATAACTTATTAGAAGTGTCAGTGTAAAGTTTGACGTCAAAAAAAATAAACCAGAGTTACGCAATATATTAAAAGAAAAAATATGTCGACCGAAATTGTGAAAATCGAAAAATTGGAGTATCGAGCTATCATATTTAAAAGGGTTAAGAGGTAAGCAGATTTACGAAGATATGCTTAATACCCTTGGTGATCAATGTCCTTCGTATGCGACCGTGAAAAATTGGACTGCAAGCTTCCAAAGAGGTAAATTTTCCATTGAAGATGATGACCGATCGGGAAGGCCAGTTTCTGTGTCAGTCCCCGAAAATATCGATGCAGTTCATGACATGATTTTAACAGACCGTCGAAATGGGCTAAAACGGATATCTGAAGCACTGAATATTTCATACGAACGCGTTCATCATATAGTTCACGTCAATTTGGACATGAGAAAAATTGCTGCAAAATGGATCCCCAAATGTTTGAATGTTGGCCAAAAGCGTGCAAGGGTAGTAGCATCGCGTTCGATCTGTTCTCGATTTGAAAACGATGTAGACTTCTTAAACCGAATTGTTACTATGGACGAGACTTGGGTACATTTCTACGATCCAGAAACAAAGCAACAATCGATGGAATGACGACACTGCGGTTCTCCAAGACCCTTGGTGATCAATGTCCTTCTTATGCAAGCTTCAAAAGAGCTAAATTTTCTATTGAAGATGATGACCGATCAGGAAGACATGATTTTAACAGTCCGTCGAATTGGGCTAAAACAAATATCTGAAGCACTGAATACTTCATACAAACACGTTCATCATATAGTTGACGTCAATTTGGACATGAGAAAAATTGCTGCAAAATGGATCCCCAAATGTTTGAATGTTTACCAAAAGCGTGCAAGGGTTGCAGCATCGCGTTCGATTTGTGCTCGATTTGAAAACGATGTAAATTTCATAAACCGAATTGAATGGCGACACTCCGGTTCTCCAAGACCTGAGAAGTTTCGTGTCCAAAAATCTCCTGGAAAAGTTCTTGCTTCAGTTTTTTGGGATTGCCATGGAGTAATCATGATTGATTTTTTGGTTAAGGGTAGAACAATCACTGGAGATTACTATTTGACTTTACTGGCCACTATACGGGAAAAAATTAAAGAGAAAAGAAGCTATCTAACGGTGTTTTGTTTTTGCGGGACAATGCCCTTGCATGCAAATCTCATGTTGCCATGCAAAACATTCGTGAGTTAGGGTTTGAATCTGAGGTAATAAAAGCTGTGGAGGTCTGGTTTGTAGAGCAAGAAGAAACATTTTTTTTGAAAGGTCTAGAGACGTTGCAGGTTCGCTGTAATAAATGTATCCAATTAAGAGGAGAATATGTTGAGTAATAAAATATTTTGACATTGAAATTTTGTTTGGTTCTATAGTAGGCTAAAAATTTTTCAATATATCCTCGTATATGTCCTTTTTCATTGAACCACTATGCTGGTCGTGTTTAGTTTTACTATGTTCTAACTATTTATCTCCCATATAACGATCTGCCTTTCTTCAATTAGTATTGTTGTGAAGGAGATATATGGCCATTAATACAAACATATGTATTCAGACTTTCGCAAATGAGAATGATATAACATAATTATTCGATGTTTATCCAACTGACCTACGCACAAATCAGCACGATGAATCCTTAGCGAGTTACCTCGACTTAAATAGAGAACGACCAGTATTTCGCAGTAATATACTACAAGAAAATTAATCAGAATAGTTACAAAATAAAAAATATTTTGGTAGGTATACGAGGATATATTGAAAAATTCTTAGCCTACTGTAGAACCAAGCAAAATTTCAATGTCAAAATGTTTTATTACTCAACATATTCTCCACTAAATTGGATACATTTATTACAGCGAACCTGCAACGTCTCTAGACCTTTCAAAAAAAATGTTTCATCTTGCTCTGAAAACCAGACCTCAACAGCTTTTATTACCTCCTCGTTGCAAGAAAATTTACGATATTCTAAACTTTTTTTCAGTTGAGGAAAGAGATGATAGTCGGACGGTGTCAAATCTGGTGAATAAGTGGGGTGTTCTATTTATTCAAACCCCAAATCACGAATTTTTTGCATGGCAACATGAGATTTGTGTGCAGGGGCGTTGTCCTGGAAAAACAAAACAACTTTGGATAGCTTTCCGCGTCATTTCTCTTCAATTTTTTCCAGTAGAGTGGTCAGTAATGTCGAATAGTAATCTCCAGTTATTGTTCTCCCCTTATCAAAAAAATCAATCATGATTACTCCATGGCAATCCCAAAAAACTGAAGCAAGAACTTTTCCAGCAGATTTTTGGACACGAAACATCTTAGGACTTGGAGAACCGGAGCCATTCTATCGATTGTTGCTTTGTTTCTGGATCGTAGAAATGTACCCAAGTCTCATCCATAGTAACAATTCGGTTTAAGAAGTCTACATCGTTTTCAAATCGGGCACAGATCGAACGCGATGCTACTACCCTTGCACGCTGTTGGTAAACATTCAAACATTTGGGGATCCATTTTGCAGCAATTTTTCTCATGTTCAAATTGACGTGAACTATATGATGAACGCGTTCGTATGAAATATTCAGTGCTTCAGATATCCGTTTTATCCCAATTCGACGGTCTGTTGAAATCATGTCATGAACTGCATCGATATTTTCGGGGACTGACACAGAAACTGGCCTTTCCGATCGGTCATCATCTTCAATGGAAAATTTACCTCTTTTGAAGCTTGCAGTCCAATTTTTCACGGTCGCATACGAAGGACATTGATCACCAAGGCTATTAAGCATATCTTCGTAAATCTGCTTACCTCTCATCCCTTTTAAATACAGGTACTTGATGATGGCTCGATATTCCAATTTCTCGATTTTCACAATTTCGGTGGACACATTTTTTCTTTTATTTATTGCGTAACTCTGGTATACTTTTTTGACGTCAAACTTTACTCTGACACTTCTAATAAGTTATTGTTCATTGCTATGGTAACGCAATATTTTGTTTATGCAGCGAACTGGTCTAGGCTAACTAGATATCAATACATCCTCGTATGTAAAAATTGGTATCCCATTCTGGGAATCGTTTTATGAGAAATTCTCATACTTTCCAATCCGCTTCTTCAATAGCTAAGAAGGGGTTAATACCATCCCAGATATTTCAAATGACGAAGGAGCCTAAAGTGTGTTGGTTCTCTTGTCGATGGCAGTTTTGTATTAGCCACGTAGCAAGAGTAGCAAATTTCCTTTTCCATTTCGCGCCTCAATGAAAAACGCTGAAAAATACCACCGAACGAAATCATTTGCAATATCGAAAGATGCAAATACTTTTCAGTATCATTGGATTCTACTCCAGATATGTTGCATGATTCTGAAAGTACGTTATGTTCTGGAAACTGGACCAATGGAAAGATTTGGTAGTTTCTTGGACATGAAAGGCCATACTTCTGAACAACTTGCCCAAAGTTTACTATATTTCTTAAGTAAGAACGACATTGATCTCGAAAATTGTAGTGGACAAACTTACGATAAAGCCATTAACACAAGCGGGAAAGACATTGGCCTACAAGCACGAATTAAGGAAATAAATAAGTCCCTGTTTTTCACATTTATTGAGATTAAAAATTAAAAATTGTTTTTTCCGTCAATCAGCTGTCGTCTCCTTGCGAACGAGGTCTAACCTTGTTACGTGCCATTCCTAGCACAATACGGGGAGAATCTCATAAGGATGCTTGTTAGTCACCCATCTGAAACCCGACCTCGCCCAGCGTTGCTTGACTTCAGATATCGGTGACCCGGCGCTCTCCGTTTGAGCCATCCTCTCGGATTTGGTTGCTGAGATTTTGTTGAAAAGCTCTAAAAATTCTTGCTGCTTTTATCTATTGATGGGGTCTTCTTATGAAATCACTTAAATGTACTTCTTAGAAAATTGAAACGCTTGTCAGACATAGGTATGGTCGGCCCAAGCTGATGCTGCGAAGCCACTTTTCTGTTGTTTTACCACAATCAAGCAAGTATTGGATGACATTTCCAATAACATGGATCAAAAGGCAGAATGTCGTAATCAAGTTTGAACAGAATAGGTAGTTCCAAAAATGAATGAGTGAGTAAGCAAATCAAGAGCCTCTTTATAGAATTTTCTACGGGACACGCGCTGGCTTAATCCAGCTCTGATCAACGGCGTTCCACTTGTTGAGTTTGCATTATTAGGTAGATCCAACTGAAATATTACTTAAGTGCAATTTTCTCAACTGTTTGAAGTGACTACCACCGGTTTTCTGAATATTTTGGTAAAAGCGTTTGCGGGTTGCAATGCTTGCTAAGAGTCAGGTTACGTTGCATACAGTTCAGTTTTCAATAGAGGACTTCAGATAAGGCTGCAGTCATGCCACCACAAAACTTTTGGCTTTAAAACTACCGGAACGTTTTTCAGCAACTTTTCTTCATGTCAGGGTTCCTGACAGCCTCAGGAACCCCGTAATATGATTGAAATTGTTCATAACGACGTGAATATTGAGATTTTCCATAAAATACAATACCCTAGGGACTTTAATTTTGTTTAGGGATTTTCCTGAATTAAAAAAAAATGCGTATTTCACTTTTCCTAGTTGCTAAGTAATTAATCGATCTAGAAAATATTCTCAGCTTGGTGAATTTCATGGATAAACAAACCATAGTACCTTTTTGATTGAAATGCTCTCGGCCTTTGATTCAATAACTTAACTTTGAGGTTATATTACAGAACTTGTGTCAGTTTTGTGGGTACTCTACCCACAAATTCTTCTAAATGTTTTTCGATATTAGTTGACGAAACTACTGATGTTTCGCCTCAGGAACATATGTCCTATTTCCGAAATACAAACGGTACTATAAAATCAGTGGGGAATTTCTTCTGAGCATCGACAAAATGAACGAAAAACTTGAAAGAAAATTGAAAGAAAACCTAAACCGAAGTGAGAGGGTAAGATCTTACAGCAATATGCGAAACTTGTGTTGAGAATCATGATGGTTCAATTAGATTCAAGGAAATGCTGAAGGTTATCTTAGAAACTCTTGAAGAACTAACTAACTAACTAAGTGAAGAAAGGGATTTTGAAACTTCATCAGGAGCGACCTCCTGTCAAAGGTCTATAATGGACCTTTACAAGAGATATGAGGTAACACTGAAATTAGAAAATAAATACGCTAATAGCACTCTGGATCAATCTGGTGACCGTACCGACCAAAAATTGTTTCAACTAAATATTATCGAAAAGATAATTTTAATTTGGAAAAAGTCCACCCTATGGGACAAAAGAAGAAAATAGATGGATAGGAATTCGCGGAATGCTGTGCATCATAATCAAAACAATAATTATAATTATCGAAGAGACAAGTAATTGATGATATCCGTATGATAAATGAAATGCAAATAGTGAAAATTAATAACGCTGGGATTTTCCGTGATTTACTCTCAAGGCATGATTGTATTTATACGCAATCAGAAATGACTGCTTTTTTTTGCCGTTCCTGTCTTTCAAAATTTGTCACTATTTTTTTCAGTGCAGTACCAATTTCAAGATACCTATCATTATATGGATTTGGATGTTATATCGTTACCAGGTGACTTGCTATTTGCTATTGTTCATGAAAAAAATAATAGTTGTTCTATCATTATCAATGGACCTTTCCACGAGAAATGAGAAAACACTGCAATGAGAAAGGATATACGCTAATATTACTCGGGATTTTTTTCTTTTTTTTTCTGAACGCTAGTTTCTCTATAATCAGAAGAAAAGTGATTCGAGACGTCACGTTCATCAAAACTAGACTTGGCAACGTTGTTAAAGTTGTGCACCAAATACTCATTCAAATATAATGTGCCGTATGACAGTTGTCATTTGATACCAGATGGGTTCGTTCGTCTGTTTCACGGAGCAAACCAATAAGAATCGTTTGTCTCTGTTTAACTCGTTAGCTTACATTAAAATTGGACACAAGTAAAGCAGTTACATCAAATATTTATGTTGCACACGAACAGGCACTACGTGATTTCTTATTTGAGGTTATAATGCGGTTAATGCGGTATTCAAATTCTCTTTCATGGAGATAAGTACTTTGTATGTGTATATGCAGGGAAAAGTTAATATTTCGTGTTGCAGAAATATGGGTTTACAACTATTTCCGAACTTGACGTCGAATATGAGCCTCAGAATACGCTTCTGTTCAACAAAAATTCTTTCAGAATTAACGCAATCTCCCCATAGAGTGACATTGTAGGAAATATAACAATATTGCAAAGATATAATACAATATACATTCATTGTCAATCTGTACGTAGGCTTGTCTATGCGTGACGTTGATTCTAAGAGATCGAAGAATTTTCCTCTAATTCCATTTGAGTTTAGTTTTTTTAAGATGAAATGTTTTAGCAAACTGTCGAAGGAATGAATGGAGTGCAGCCCCTAAACACATACTGTCCAAAAAGGAGCCTTTCGTCTCGTTTTTTATGCTGAGCTCACTTAAGTGTCTCTGTTTTACAAATGTTTTCATGGACGATGCTTTTCTAAAGTATCATCAATCGTTCCACAGTTAGCAGTTCCATCGAGACTGGCCCGTCGAGATCGGTCTTTACATCCCTTTGTCGTCACTTTGTAGACATGCCGACTATTTAATTCACAGGGCTTGTTCTTCCAACGAACGGCAAAGCTTTGGCACTGACTGCCTCGAGAGGTAATCCCTGAGGCATACAGTCTGCAAAATTCAAGACAAACACCAATTCAGAAAAAAAGAAGGTGCCGATATTTTGAAAAGACCAAATTCAGAGGGATGGATGGGATGGTAGATCTCCAATAGAGTGTTCATATTTGACTAATTTGTTCTTGAAAAGTGGATGAATTAAACTGCTTTTATGAAATTAAGGACGCTAGCGCCAGCCCAGAACTACCTGGCCTGACCTAGAGATGGCGGTACTTGCTTGAAGACGCCACGTTGTTTAGTATTTGTTTGGCAGCCATCAATAGTAAACGTTTTCAGTGAATTTGTAAACATGGAAAAAATTGGTCATCGTTATGTGATACTTTAATTTGAAAGGCCTAAGCCAAACCAATATAGAAGCTGAACTAGATTCTACTCTGGGTGAGACTGATCCTTCGTTATCAACAGTAAAATATTGGGTAGCAGAGTTTACACGAGGCCGTACGACCTGCGAAGACGAGCATCGCAGTGGTCGATCAAATGAGGTGACGACTCCAGAAATGTAGAAAATCCACAAAGTGGTACTGGATGATCGTCGACTGAAAGTGCGCGAGCTAGCAGACATAGTGAGCATTTCAAAAAGTGCGTATATCCCATATTAACTGAAAATTTGGACATGAGAAAGCTGTGCGCAAGATGAGTGCCGCGTTTGTTCACAATGGAACAAAAACAACGTCGTAAAGATGTTTCCATCGAGTGTTTGGCAAGGTTTCACAGAAAAAAATCCGAATTTTTGCGCCGTTTCATAACCATGGATGAAACATGGGTCCATCACTTCACACCCGAAACAAAAGAACAATCAAAACAGTGGACTGAAAAGGGAGAATCGGCTCCAAAGAAGGCAAAGACCGTTCCATCTGCAGGCCAGGTCATGGCGTCGGTTTTTTGGGATGCACGAGAGATAATTTTCATTGACTATCTTGCAAAAGGAAAAATTATCAACGGCGAGTATTATGCGAACTTATTGCAACGTTTGAGCGAAGAAATCTAACAGAAACGGCCGCATTTGGCTAAGAAGAAAGTGTTGTTTCATCAAGACTATGCACCAGCTCACACATCCGTTATTGCAGTGGCCAAAATTAATGAGTTAAAGTTCGAATCGCTACCTCATGCACCCTATTCGCCAGATTTAGCCCCCTCGTATTATTCTCTGTTTCCAGACTTGAATAAATGGCTCGGAGGTCAAAGATTTTCCAATAATGAAGAGGTTACGTCGGCAGTTAATGGCTATTTTGAGGAGCTTGACGATTCTTATTATAAAAAGGGTATCGAACTCATTGAACATCGCTGGGAAAAGTATGTGGAGCTAAAAAGAGCGAAAAATAAATATATTTTTTCCAAAATTTTTGTGTTTTCTTTGTTGGGCCAGGTACTTCTGGGACCACCCTCGTACTATTGATTTCGTTAGTGTGAACTGGACTTGGTGGTGGAGGTTAGGTGCTGGGTGCTGACTTTGGGCGCTAACTTCACGTATGTAGATTATATTAGTGACCGAATACAGTAAATCGCCTTCTTCCTGCAATATAGACCATTCATGGTTTTTTTCATTTCAACTCCATAATTATCAAAGTAAGGTTATGTAAAACAAGTATATATTACTCGAGAACATCTGAACAATAATATCATTAAAATCAAACAGCGTGTTGTTACGTCTAGCGTAACGCGTAGCGTAAAGCATTTTAATTCAACGAAAGCAAAAGTGATTACGTTGGTTCCGCTAAACGATATAGACTATGTTAGAACAGCGTTGTCAGTTATAACATAAATCCTTCTGAAATGATGCTCTTTCACGAAATCGTAATGATACCGCGTAATTATAATTGGTGGGTATGGACTGTGTAATTAGCTTTCCAAAATCCAATTCTATTACTTTCAACTATGTAATATAATTAAAAATTTAAAGAAAGCTTGTTTATTTATCTTCCTCTGTACAAAATTTTGTGAATTAGTTGGGAAATAGTTGACTATAATTCAGAAACTACCCAAACACCAAAACTATATCAACTTCATTCGACAAGCGTTTCGCGTTTCGAGAGAGTCTACTACTAACTAGATTACTTATATTTCGGAAGTCCATCATCTTAATGGTTGAAAGATTTCTATCTCTTTCAAACTTTTCACTACGTCTACTACTAACTACACCTAAGACAAATAACTAAGAGGTCATCATTACAACGTTTAACTTTATAACTACAAAGCTTTGGTAAAAACTCACTGCGCACGAACATTGACTGAAGGAGTATGGTAATTGACAGTTATCAAATATTTAAATTAAATTTTTCCTCCGACGAGTTAAATCCAAAACTGGTAGAAAGTGTGGTTATGTTCTATTTCAATAAGCTTGTTTTTTTCAAATTCAATTATTATTCAAATCAACTCAAATATGCTTTATTATCGAAAGAACTGAATCCTCATTGATAAAGCGAGGAGAAGGTAATTATAAAATACATATAAATATAGCTGTATAAACATGAATAAACATATACAGGGTGTCAATTTGAAAACTTCCCACCCTTAATATCTTCCTTCCAGTAAACAATATGAGTAATCGAAAAAACAGGTCAATTTTATTGTCAAGTGGGACACTTTCAAGGACTATTTGTAGCCCTCGTGGTTCAACCCCCTAGGAGGGGTAGATGTAACCCTTCGAATTTTAAATGGGAAGGGGGGTCAAGTGGCACATCATTTTGATGGGCGTTCAATTCTTGTTGCAATGGTACCCTGACTTATTATTTTTTGATGAGCATTTTCCGAAAAATTGCGTTCTAAACTAACAGAAGTAATTATTAGAACGCCTATACTGAGATGCATGGTTTGGCCAGAACTGGTTAGAATATTAGGTGGTACCGTTCCAACCCTTTATTAGGGGTAACATTAGCCATTAGCTCCAAACACTTTACATAAAAAAGTAGTCTAATAGTAAAACGTAGATGGTAGTAAAGTTGTGTTTATTAAATGCTGAATTTTTAAGTGTCATCGCAGAAATTGTACAGATAGCCTTCCTTTTTTGCTACTTCTGCTGTAAAAAGTTTCTGTTTTCCGGCAAAAAATTGGTTAGCAAATTTGAACTATGTGGTAGTATTGTGAATACCGTTGTACCTGTTGGGCTGTTTAGGAATTACTTTAATAAGTGTATAAAAGTGTAAAAATGGTTTACATTCTTCAAGACAGAATTGAAATGATTGTAATTTATGGAGAAGTTGGAAAGTGCGCACGAAGGGCGGCATGTCTTTTTAACGAAAGACATCCAAATTGTAATGTAAGTCACCGGTATATGCTTGATTTGGTGAATAAGTTTTACGAAACTGGTTCAGTGACAAATAAAAAAAGAAATAACCCCAGAGTACTAAATGAAGCAGCTCAAATTGAAGTTTTGGGAACATATGCTGCAGAGCCCACGAGCTCCTTACGATCAGTATCAGAACAGACGGGAATGTCACGCGAGACTATAAGAAAAGCATTGAAAATGCATAAATTTCATCCATATAAAATGCAGATTCTTCAAGAGCTCCACGAGGATGATTATGATAGAAGAATAGAGTTTTGTGAAATCATGTCTCATCGAGTCAATACCATCCCTAATCTTCTGTTAAACATCTGTTTCAGCGATGAGTGTTCATTTTTTCTTAATGGCAATGTTAATAGACAAAATTGTCGCTATTGGAGTGACGAAAACCCACATATTTTTCGGGAAGGGCATACACAACACCCACAAAAAGTTAATGTTTGGGCTGGTATTCTTGGAAATGCCATTCTTGGTCCATTATTTCTGGAAGAAAACTTGACTGGCAATCTGTACCTTGATATGCTTGAAGAGACTATCGATCCTCTTATAACTCACGAGCTAGAAACTCAAATTGATGCAGAAGGTAATGAACTTTTGCAGGAGGATCTGTTACATTACCAGCAGGACGGTGCTCCACCTCATTATTTTCTTCCCGTCCGACAGTGGTTAAACGAGAGATTTCCGGGTAGATGGATTGGCAGAAGGGGAGCAGTTGAATGGCCTCCGAGATCACCGGATTTAACACCCTTAGATTTCTTTCTTTGGGTGCATCTTAAATCCGTTGTTTATAAAACACAACCTTCTGATATTGACGAACTTAAAAGACGAATTACAGCAGCATGCCGGTCAATTCCTAGTGAAGTTTTCCGTAATGTTAGAGGGGAGTTCGAAAACAGACTGTATTACTGTTTAGAGCAAAATGGACAACATTTCGAACAGCTAATAAGATAAGCGTAAGTAGATTTTATGTTGGAAATGTCTTTCTCGCAAATTAAATTTTATTGTGTAGAAGGAAAATAACCACCAAATAAAAAATCCCATGCGTAATAAATTTATTCCTGTCATTCAAGGGTTGGAGCGGTGCCACCTACTCTTCTAACCATTTTTATTAAAGGGAGTCAATACAATAATGCATCTCAGTATAGGCGTTCTAATAATTACTTCTGTTAGTTTAGAACGCAATTTTTCGGAAAATGCTCATCAAAAAATAATAAGTCAGGGTACCATTGGAACAAGAATTGAACGCCCATCAAAATGATGTGCCACTTGACCCCCCTTCCCATTTAAAATTCTAAGGGTAACATCTACCCCTCCTAGGGGGTTGAACCACGAGGGCTACAAATAGTCCGTGAAAGTGTCCCCCTTGACAATAAAATTGACCTGTTTTTTCGATTACTCATATTGTTTACTGGAAGGAAGATATTAAGGGTGGGAAGTTTTCAAATTGACACCCTGTATATAAAGACACAAAGAGACACATATACATATATATGAAAAGTCACAATTATATCAAGATCAATGAAATAGTCCTAATCACATAATAAAAATTTGTATATAACATACACAACGTCAAATATAAACCGATACACTAAAGCGAAATTAACAATACAAATCGATATCAAAACTCAATTACTTGAAATACATCATCATAGAATTCTTTCAAATTATAATATGCTCTATCTAGCAGTAACTCCTTGACAGCCTTCGTGAATCTATTATGTGCCACCAAGGATCTAATATGTGAAGGCAGGTGGTTAAACATTTTTTTAGCATTATAAATTATTGGCCCCTTTATCAAGGAGCTTCTGGGAATTGGTAGAGACACCGTGAAGTTGTCACTTCTCGTCTTGTAAGTTGACAAAGATTGGATATTACTGTAATATTTTTATGGTTTAAACATACACTTTCCAGAATAAAGATACATGTCAATATCTTTTTAGCAATAAATAAGGGTTTGCATGAATCTCTAGGTTTCGCATCACAAAGGTATCTCACAGCCCTCTTTTGTAATACGAACACCGAGTTCAATAAAAATTTAAAGCTATTCCCTCAAAAACAAATTCCATATCTCAATAGTGAGTCAATCAGAGCAAAATATGCTACTCTTGCTACAGATGAGATGGCCCTTACTTCATAGCACCCTGATGACAATTTTTTACCAAAGTACTGATATGAGTATTGAAAGACAGACTGTTATCCACATGGAGTTCCAAAAACTTGGCTGATAGTTCAGTACTTATTATCGAGTTCCCTAAGACTATCTCGTTCAGAGTGCATCTGAAGGTTACAATGCATGTTTTTGAGACATTGAATGATAACTTATTGGCATCACACCAGTTTTTCACCAAGGATATGTCTGTAGCTATGTGTTCATTCAGTTCATCACTGATCGTGCCGTGATATTGATGCTTGCCAGATCATTGATATACACCAAGAACAAAAGGATGCCAAGCACTGATCCTTGTGGTACCCCACAACTCACCAGATGAGATTTCGAACGTTCTCTGTTAAGCGATACCATTTGTGTGCGTTCCGTTAGGTATGATTGAAACCGTCTAAATGCCACTTCTCTAAAACCATAAATTTCTAATTTTTGAAGGAGTATCTTATGTTCAACACAGTCGAAAGCTTTTGAAAGGTCGCAAAAGATTGTTGCAACTGCACTCTTGCACCCTTTCACGGCGGTGTCTATTGGATTTAGCAACATTATTTCCATGTGGTGCATATACACTAATATACCTCTTTTTAAAGTTAAATATCAAGTTCCTAGTTTTTATGCAACTCTATGCATGAACTAACCATTCGTATAATCATCACTTTTGGAAGAACAAAAATTTGGTTTACCCAAATCAAGACCTATGTTTAGTGAAGGCATCGGCTTCTTCAAAGTGAAAGTAGCCTATAATCCATATTTCGATGAGGTTGTTCAAATACTTTGGAACAATATATGGCATGAGATATTATATTCAATTAAGTGTTCAACAATTATAATTATGAGAATGGAAATAGTTTGATCATTCAAAGATTCATTAATTTTGAAACTATCGATGAAAATCATTATCGGTCCTTCTTTTCATCATGTAAATTATCAAAACCAGATCAAATTAGTGATTTGCAGCCAATGACTTCATTCTACCCTTACTTATATTTCTTCTTCCTTCACGACTTATTTTTCAAAGGTTCTACCAGTCTGGTCAATATGGGAAAATGATGGCAACTCCTTGCTTTTCTTGATAAAACAGCCTGGGGCATTAACTCTTTGAAACCAATTTCAACGATATTTTGTTGAATTGAGTAGCAATTCATGTTTGTTCTTTTATTATTTCATTTTGTTATGAGGGATTTTTATCAAGTATAAACCGATTCAATTCAAGTTTTTACCTTTTTTCTGAACACCTAATGTTTCTTCGTTCGTTCTGAAGCAAAATTCTTCCACGAAATCTTATTGAAAGTGTGATATCCATCACTGGATAGTAAATTAAATCGGGAACGCGTATTGCTTCCTCATCAACAAAGAGTCACCAAACATCATTCACTACACTCTCTTATTTATTCATATGAGGAATCAATAATATTGGCAACACCGGCTGACGGAAGATTTCGCTATCTATAACGAATAGAAAAGAAAAGTATTGCGTTGTTGAAAGTTTATTTGTTATTTCATAATGTTTGATGCATTGCAATAGTATAGTAATCTAGTTCACAGGACTATGGGTCTCGAGTTTTTTCGAAATACGTCATGACTTCAGTGACTCAATGCCCTTCTCCCACACATCGAGAGGTACACTGTTTCTGTCTATTTCTCTCTGCCTGGCTCTCTATAGAATTGTGATAATAAACACATTTATTCATTTAGTTGCCAGTCTTGATTTCGCAATCGTTTTATTTTTTTATGTGTGTGATAAAGATTTTTCCTCACGTTTCGCTCATCTCGAACTTGTGAATTTGTAGCTAAAAAATGATATCTGTCAGTTCTTTTGACTTAACAGTATCACGTTATGTCGATGTGAATAGATCTTTTGCCACAGTCTGTCCTATCAGAGAACAGGTTTCAGTATCTGGGGTTTGAGATATTATGTTCATCTGGGAGAGATATATCTATCAACCCTTATAGTGTGTTTATAGCAATGGAAATATGGTAGTATTATGATAAACATCACATCTAATAAAAATGCTTGTTCAATTATGCTTTGTGCATACAGAAATAATAAATACAGCACTTCAATTCACATGCTATCATTTAGTTAGCACATCACACAAATGACTGTACCTACCAAAATAAATAATTAGGCCAATCAACAGGGCTATCAACCTCAACATAAATTGCTCCGCAGATAATTTTTTTTTTAATTGTAGAACACAGTGTGCACATTACTTCTGAGAAAAGTTATCACCTCCAGGGGGGGTGGAACCCCCCCAAAAAACGCGTTGAAATTAATTTTTGAGGTAATTTCGAAATATCTCAAAATTTTTACTTTTAATCAAAAAAATAACTTGATATTCAGAAAGAGCACAAATTTTTACAAAAAAACTTCCTTACCAAAATTTTGAGAAATCACACGGTATTCTTGAAAAAAATTGTTGAAGTTATATGCTTTCGCAATGGGGCAGGTGCTGCGCCGGCTCCCGCGAACGTGTATTTTTTCAACCAGCGCGTGAAGTAAAGTTCTGTAACTCCTCGCATAAATGTTCAATTTGGATAAATTTTACGTCGTTTTGAAGATGAAGATAGCAGGTTTCTATTCTGATATTATTTATATTTATACGCGCAGTTGCCAGCTGCAAAATTGCAATTGAAAATCTTATAATATCAAAGTTCCTGACTTCGTGAAATAATACTTGTGATTACTGAAATAACGTCTTATCAATTGTAGCAAGTAAAATGAACAGTTGAGGAATACTTCATTGTCAAATTGCATAACGTTTAACCGGTCCAAATAATGTTGGTTTTAAATACGAGTGTTTTCAATTCTTCGCATATTTTAGGTTACAAAATCTTGAGGGGGTTTATAAATTCAAATGCTAATAACTCAGAGATAAAAGCACGTATCAACACGAATGAAAAGCCAGTTTACAGAAAAAACCCTGCTCTTATTGAAAATATTCATACAAATTTGGTTACTTGTACAAATTTCAAATGCAATTCAGCCAATCTTTTAAGTACTTAAAATAGAGGTTACTCGGCATTTGATCGCATTATTGTTCTATGGAAAGAAAAATAAAATCAGTCCTTGATGGAATATAAGGATTCGAGACCGAGGAAGACAGTGCACCAAAGGAAACTGTCCCGAAGTGTACCTGCTTTAAACTCATTGAGATTCTAAAACCAAAAAAATATCGGCTTGGACCTTGTCAATGCGGCAGTTAGCGCGCCGCTGTATAGTTTACAGCGGCGCGGTTCTGTCGGTGAGCAGTGGACAGCGGTCAACGTTGCTCTATGTGAACGTCAAATATAAAAGTTCCTGTGCAGAAAACACTGGATACTGGGATAACATCGATAGTCGGAGACGAGGAAACATCTCTTAGTGCTTTGTCACTGTTTTCAATTGAAAATGGTTAATTTATTTTTTTAATATTTGTTTCACGTTCAACTCAGCTCTGTTTCAAAATATCGCAATGTCAGATATGACCTATATTTCCAAAATTCCAAAGGTCCACTTAGGAATTCAGGAGAAAATGCCAGTATGTTATTAACATTTTATTGAATGGAAGGTGCTTAAAATGTCCAGAGAAGGTTGTCATATGAGATACATCCTGAAAACTGGGGATGGGAAAAGAGTACAACTTTGAAACCAATCGAAATGACAAGAAATTTTCATTGGCTAATGACCATAGCAGTCGATGCCAAAACACCAAGGAAAAAAAAAAAAAAAAAGAAATGTTCATAACAATACTTCTAAATCTCAATAACAACAGTTCTCAACCATTATTTACCCACATTTATTCAAGAGTAGTAGTTTGAGAATATTTTCAAATATTCTCCCCCTTCCCTCTCACCTCAATGTTTCCGCGATTCGGGGGATATGCCCCAAATGCGGGGGCGGGAAAATCGTTTCTAATAATTTATAACTATTATTTTTACAAATTTTCGCTCAGTTTCATTACTCAGGACTGACAATTTTACATATTCATAGAAAATACCCCAAAAAACACGATTTCGGGAAGGGGTTGATGCCCCAAGAGGGGGTTCAATTGTTGAAAATAATTCGCCTCCATTATTAGTACCGATTTTCACTCATATTTATTGCCTAGAGCTGAAATGTCAAGAAAATACCTTCCAGAAAAAAGTTTTTGTGATTTTGGGGGGGTTGCACCCCCCAGGGGGTGATAACTTTATGGATAATTATTCAACCCTCCGTGACGACCGAATTGCAAAAAAGAAATCGGCGGAGCAATTGAAGTTGAACTTTTATGAGAAAAATTGCTCTGTTTATTGGCCATTACGAACATGGCAATATATCTAAACATTCTTTTTAATGAACAACTAGACAAATGAAAAATTAAACAATGGGGAAAGATTTACAATGGAATTTCTCTCTATTTTAACCGGAGAATACTAGTAATCAGATGTGAACGTCAAACGTCTACAACATAATCTTCTGTCACCTTCAACCATAAAGTACACCCACCTCGATAAATAATGTTTAAAAATAGAACCTGCCATTGACATAAAATCGCATTGTTTGTTACCCAACGACGACTGTCATTTTGGCCAATTGTTTGCAGCTTATTATATACGCAGGTATTGAGGTTAGTTGCAGAGATGTTAGTTCATGTAAGGAATCATACATACAAGTGAGTTATTACGCTACCCACGTACCAATTCTATAATCACGAACAGTGTTTGAATGAATAATGAGAGTATAAAGGATTTGATCTGCAGTTCTATGCACATTGCATAAAATGTAAATGGAGAAGATTGAATTTTTCAAATGAAATTTACCTATAACAAAATAAAATCATTGAAGTTTGCACAAATACCAGTAAACAAATAAATATCTCTGCAAAAGACAGTTTTATGAATGAAATTGAAATCGGTAAAATATTGATTACTTATATTTCGGACGTCCATCATCTTAATGGTTGAAAAATTTCTATCTCTTTCAAATTTTTTCACAACGTTTCAATTGCTTGAATCCGCAATCGTCTTCTGGTGAATAGTGACAAAATCAGATGCTACGCGACCTTTTATAGGTCTATAATTAAAGTGTAATTACGCGCGGTCTTGTGGCGCGTGTGGTTTCGCGCTTTTTCTCCCTCCAAAACGGTCCATGAGCGGTTTCCATACGTTTTTAATTTCCACGCTTGGTTGACTGAAGGCACCATTAGTTTCTATGTAGGTGGTTTCCATAAATTTCCGTTTGAACCAATGTTCCTCTCTATGAAGAACACTAGCTTCGTCCCAGAGAATTCGGTGGAGTTTTGTTCAGGCGTGGTCAGCAATTCCCGATTTTGATGTTTCCCCTCGTTGAGTCCACTTTTTGTGTTCGGCTATTCTTACTGATAATGGCCTCTTGGTCTCTCCGATATAGGAATCTCCACATTCACATGGGACTTTGTAAATACAGTTTTTACTGGATTCTGTTGTGTTCTCTGGTTTCGTCTTGGTGAGGAAGCTTTGTAAGGTACTGCCGGATTGAAAGCAACTCTTGATGTTGTATTTATTTCCGATCCTTCTGATCTTCTCGGAGATACCCCTGATATAGGGAAGAATGAGAACGGGGTTTTGTGGTCTTTCTTCGGTTGTCTTGGTCTTTTCGAGTTGTTTCCGGACTTCTCCTATGAGCTTCTCGGAGTATCCGTTTCGGCGTAGGTCCTTTTTGATGTGGTTAATTTCCGCCTCCAATGACTCCTGGTTGTTGCAAATAGACATTGCTCTCTCCACCAACGATTCCCTTCTTTGTGGAGTTTGGGTGATTAGAGCCCTAGTTGAGGTACTGTCCTGTGTGTGTCTTCTTCCTGTAAACAGAGGTGAGGATTCCAGTGTCTGTTCTTTCAGCTTTCACATCGAGAAACGATAGGGTACTGTTAGTTTCCTTTTCCATTGTGAATTTGATTGAATCCCTCATGTTATTCATTCTGGCGAAGAATTCCCCAAGGTGTTCATCTCCATGGTTCCAAATGATAAAGGTGTCGTCTACGTATCTTAGCCATAGTTTTGGTTTGTATTTTGCCTCTCTGATAGCCAATTCCTCGAACCACTCCATGTATATGTTGGCGATTACTGGAGAGAGAGAAGATCCCATCGGCAGTCCATCAACTTGGGAGAAGAAACGGCTCTTTTCTTGAAAGTATGAGTTGTGTAGGCAGCACTGCAGTAGTTCCAATATCGCTTGTACGGGGAGGTCAGTCCTTTCATGAAGCTGGATGTCTTCATTGGTGTAAAGGCTCTCCACGTCAAAGCTGATGAAACGATCTTCAGGCCCTAGTTCAACATCTTTGATAATGTCCACGAAGTGTTTAGAAATATAAGTAATCAAGTTACTACATCGTCTAAAACATTCAAACAAACGGTAAAATATTAGTTAGCATCCGAAAACTCTATGAAGAATAAAATACACGTAAAAATCATTTTTAAAACAAAAGCTTTCATTCAAAAACTAGTTTACTAAAACCTGATAAATAATATATTTATGTATGAAAACAAGGAAAATTTCATGCGAGAAACGTCGCGTCGTTCCACTTGAAATAATAACTCAAGCTTTTAAGATTTCAGTTTTGTTCATAGTTTGAATGTTATATTTTACTTTTCATCTCAATATTTCATTTAAAAAAAAAGTTTCACATTTATTTTATTTTCTACTTTTCATCATTAGAATTTGTTCACTTATCGTCTTAAAAGATGCCCAGAGATTGGTACGTTATATTTGCTACCCCTTGCCATCCCTCGGTTCGTTCCCAACCTCAATGTATACTTACATATATTTACAACAATCAGTCGACTTTCCGATGTTTTCACAATTCTTACTGTTTTTCCAATTCTCTTCTCATGGGGTTGTCATTCTTTTTGGAGAATGAGAGTCCGGACATTTTCTTGCCGTAATTTTCCACGTCTGAAACTGTCGAAAAATTTCCAAATTTCTACGCGTTCTCTATCTAGCCTTCAGGTAGGATGTTTTTCAATATTTTCACAGAATTTTTCGATTATTTTTGCAAATTTTTGCAGCAGTTTTTCACGCCTTTTGCGCTCTATATCTAGCCTGCAGGTGGGCAGGGAAAGGTAACATTTTTGTTATTGAATTATGAGACTGTCCGATGTTTCCACAAAAATGATTATTCGAAAGTGAATCAAAATTAATGAAGTAAGTGTTCGAAATGTCCACCATTTTGTAAAATGCACTTTGCGGTTCTGGAACCCATACTTCTTATACATTTGCTAAATTCGTCTCCTTGAATACCTTCTCAATCTTCTCGAGAGGAATCACTATTGTTGGATTTGTCATTTGTTCCGTTGAAACAGATTACAGAATTGAACTTTATTTTTAAGATCATTACGATATAATTCTTGCAAGGCTTGGTGTTCAAATTTAAAATCATTGTATTCGCGTCTCTTGACTATTTTATTAACAGCTTTCGATTTTATTTTTTTATGGATTCAATTGAATTTGTGCAGAATATTGATATCTTTAATAGACTTGTTTTTTCTTACATACACAAAACTCTAGGTTTATTGAATATATTATTTTCAAGTAGTAGGCCGTGGATAAAAAAGAACATAACAAGAAATGTCATATTATTTGTCACTTCGTTTATTATTGTGTCACAAGAACTTGTCATTAATTACTTTTCTGTGTAATTTCAATTTAACTTATTCGGTATGGTAAGATACACAAATGAAGAAAAGAGAGATATGTACGAAGTGTACATAAAACTAGATAGGAATTCGTTCAAAGCACAACAAAGTTATGGTGAATTATATCCTGAAAGAACAACACCAAATATTAAAATATTTCGACGTTTATCTACAACGTTACTTGAACATAATTCATTCATCAAACCTAGAGGTCCTTATGTGAGACGAAACGAGCCCATCAATGACATCAATGTTCTAGCCCAAATTCGAATGAATCCAGGAATAGGATCGAGAACTATGGCCAGTGAATGCAATTTATCAAAAGGTGCTGTTAATAAAATAGTCAAGAGGCACGGATACCATGACTACAAATACCAAGCCGTGCAAAAACTATATCGTAATGATCCTGAGAGAAGGTTGCAATTCTGCAATTGGTTTCAACGGAAGGTGCGGAATAACAACAATTTTGCGCACAATATTATTTGGGGAGACGAAACGACATTCACAACTTCTGGCATGTTCAATCGAAGGAACAAACATTTTTATGCCACAGAAAATCCTTACTTAATTCATGACGTTAGACATCAATATCGTTTTTCTTTGAACATATGGTGCGGTTTGTTGAATAATAAATTACTGGGACCCTATTTTATTGATGGCAACCTAACCGGAGAAAAATATGTAGAAATTATAGAAGAAATGTTGGATGATCTTCCTATACGGTATCGGCGTAATAGTCCATGGTTCCAACAAGACGAATGTGGTCCACACAACTCAAGAATAGTCACAGATTATCTAAATCGAACTTTTCCCGATTCATGGATTGGAACAAGAGGCCTAGTAGCATGGCCTGCAAGATCTCCGGATTTGAATCCGCTGGATTTTTATTTGTGGGGATATCTCAAAAATAAAATTTATGATACTACGAACCCGACAATATAGATTCTTCGCGAGATGATTGAGAATGTATTGGAAGGTATTCAAGGAGACGAAATAAGCAAATGTATAAGAAGTATGGGTTCCAGAACCGCAAAGTGCATTTTACATAATGGTGGACATTTCGAACACTTACTTCATTAATTTTGATTCACTTTCGAATAATCATTTAATTTTTCTTTCATATAAATGATAGTTTCGTTTAATGATTCTGCATTAGGTTTTTCTTCGCTTGAAATATTATGTAAATAAATATTACTTGTTTCTTGCTTTGATTCTGATACGTTCCATTCAGTTTAAGATTACTGAGTTGTTTTTCTAATCGAAATGTATTGCTTGTTGTTAATTAAACTAAAGGTAAATGCAATACAGATCCGACCCAGAGAAATTTGGATAAGGGTCAAAATCACCCGAAAATCAACTTTGAATGACATTGTATGATATATTGTTGAATTCAGCGTTAAAAGTTATTTCGAAATGTGTCATAAAATATGCAGGTTCGTATTGAAAAAAATGAGGTTGAGGGTGGCCCAGAGAGTACGAAACGTTGGATACGAAATCTGATTAGGTCAAATTAAGGATAATTCACTATCGAATAAAAAATTTCCTTATCATTTTTTGATAATATTTGAAATAAAGTGGGAAAAAAAGAAAAATCAAATTGACAGAATTTACTTTTCTTATGATATCTCAATAACCGGTCCTGATAATCTCGATTTGTTTGAACCACTTGACAATGCTTCTATGAATGCAACTTTTTCTCCATCTGACCGACCTTCTAACTCTTATGGTTTAAAAGTTACCAATACAATCCCATTAAAAAAGTGGCCACTCTGTATACAGAATTTCCGTCCTGGAAAATATCAGTAATCATTCAAATCAAAGCAGGTTCATTACTTGTGTAATTTGATACCATCATTATTACAATCCAAGGCATGCTTGCAATTTTGAAATATTTCAGTTCGAACGGTGTATTACTTATAAAGTGGATCGTATTGCATAACGTGAATGGAGGTGCCTGCATTATTTATTTCCATTCGGTAATTTGTTTATCCATTATCTCTCCGAACTGAGTTTCAAGTTATGCAAATTCTGCGTTGCGAAATTACCAGCTAATTAAAAATATCACTTCAGAAACAACAATTTCTCTGAAAGAGATTGATGCAGGTATGCACATTATCACATTTTATAAAAAAATCGTTAAGAAATCCTCGTATTATTTATAATGTTATAAAGCATCAGTTTTCAGGTCACTGTCATTGAGACCAATTATTCCATTATTAATAATCAATTCACTGTCACGCGAGATACATCAATCAAAGCTGTAGAAACAAAGAATGACGCTTCTATGTAGGAGCAGCACGAACATATTTTCCGACGACCTCCTTGAAATACGTATAATTTCGCACTGTAAACTAGTACAAAAAATTAGATATTTCGCACTAGGGCGAAATATTTCACTAGTGTGAAATTAAATATTGCGCACGGTCTCCTCGCTCGGCGATTGGTGCGATTACCAAATATAGTTAACTATACTCTAATTATCACTCATAGGTACCTGTGACAATGACATATCTACAAACGAATTCATAACATTATAGTGTCAGTATCAATGTGATTTCAAAAAAAATATCCCTGTGAATCATCTCTACAACTCACGCTTTGTAAATTTAAAAAAGAGTTGGACAATAACAAATATGTTGTCAGTGTTTTCCTGGACTTGAAAAGAGTCTTTGAAACCATCGATCGAAAAATATTATTGAAAAAATGATCAAGGTATGGAATCGAGGGTAGGGTATATCACTGGCTAAATAACTATCTCAGTAATCGTAAACAAAGAGTACGTTTCAACGGGTTTGTATCACAAGAACTCAATATAGATGTTGGAGTTCCCCAAGGAAGTGTCATAGGCCCTCTACTTTTCATTTTATATTTGAATGATATAGAATGTAGTGATAGTAGTTTAGATGGAGCAATTAAAAAATGAATTCAGTGCTGAAAGACGTTCATGAGTATTTATTGATGAATAAACTTGAACTGAATGTTTCGAAAACCAAAGGAATGATCTTAACATCAAAACATAAATATAAAACTCTGAATATCAATAATATAAATTTGATCATAAATAATGGAAAAATTGAAATAGTATCAACAGTTAAGTATTTGGGATTTCATTTAGATACACTGATAAAAATACCCGACTAGAGACAAAAGAATCATGCTTTTGGATTATTTTCTCTTCTAACAAAGAAATTGTCTTCGTCCCAAATATTTTGCTCTGGAATGAAAATCATTGTTGCATTTGTAATAAATTTTCTATTCTTTTGGCTTCAAATGCTTTTGAGAGAACATTATTAACTTTGTCTCCAGTCCTGCTTGGTTGACTCTTGTCTCAAAACCATATTGAAAAACTGTCATTGGACAGATGGACTAATTCAGGATGATATCTCTAACCCATGACATCAGTCAAATCAATCAATACTCCATATTGGTATATTTGGTCATGCGTAGTCATTGCTTTATAATTTGTTGTACTACAGATTCGGCCCTGTAATGATTTCTAAATGATTTTTTACCTTAATGTTGGGTAATAACTCAATACCCGTATGGGTTATGTAAAGTAAATAGTCACATCAAATGAAAAGTTTATGTTTGTTAATTTTGTGTCTCATTTTCAAAACTGAAATTTGTAATTTTGTATTTAGTTGAAAGCAGTATGGGAAAATCACTGACTTTCCTAAAATTGATTACCATTCGAATGCAGATAGAGATTTCAAACATACATTATTTTAACGAAAGCCAAAAGCAACACACAAAAACATTTAGGTAATTGAACAATTGTCAAGTCGTAATAAAATCATTACCAGAATCGAAACAACTCTTACAAGTTTTCAAATAGTTAGGTATATACTTTCTTTCGAAATGAATTGGGAAGACTAATTATGAGCGTTTCGCATTTTAGTGTTTGAAATATCTAGTTTCAATCAAAATAGCATATGACACCTTTATTCTCTCACCTTTCTGAGTCATTGTATAGATAAATAAAAATCGAATTCGATTTTATGTGGAGCAGTATAAAAAGATTCATGTGTCAAGCAGTGTATAAAAACCCCAGGAAGACGTCGCCATATTTGCGCGTGGGATCAAGCGCAGTAAAAACTTCATACCATCAACATCAAAGTGCCGACACCAAAGTGCAACTACTGTTTCTTTTAAGCACTGTACTGTGGTCTGGGTCTCTCTCGTTGTTTGTCTTCAAGTCGTGTGGTGTATGGTGCCATTTGTGAATGTTGTGTACGTTAGGTCGCGTGTTATTTTAATGTGATTGAAGTGTAACTAAAAAGACTAGAAGACTATAACACTTATAATAATTATATGCGTGGTTTGTGCATCTGATCTACAATAAGACATCTGTTGGAAAAATCACAAGTACCTACTTAATAACGCAGTTCATCAAGGCGGTCTCGCGTCATAAGCATGGATCAGGTTCAGGAGCTGGAAAAGTTTCTGAATGATAACAGTTTTGTTGATTTGATAAATATTGATTTGATTCCAATTTCTTCCATATTGAATTTTGTTTATTGTTTGTTATGTACAAACGTTTATTTTTAATGAATAAAACATATTAATAATGAAAATGTGTTTATTGAATGGTAATGAAATATTGGTTATTAATAAATATTCTTTATTTATTATAAATAATGTTTTATTTACAGTTGATAAATCTATAGTTTATTGAAAGTTGATTTGAATTAATTATTAATGAGGAATATTTAAATAATTTAAATGCATTATTTGTTTCTAATAAATAAACGTTTATTCCGCAATATTCGAATAAATGATTTATTAGATGTTAATTAATTTCGTTAACTATGAATACACTGTTTTTTCAGTGTATTGACCAAAATTAATTTACATACATTGTTATGTGAACAATTAACAAATCCACTAAGGCAAAGCCAGGACGTGGATTGTTGACATATAAACAAACTTGTACGGTTACATTATGGATAGGATAAATAGCGTATGATATTCATAAAAATATAGATAAGTTTGATACTACAACAATAATGTGAAGGCAGTAAAATAGATAATAATAATAAGAGAAGTAACAAATACTTATGTAATTTTATGATTCTAGGTTGCTTTAGCATTCGCTATAAGCTGAATTGGCCAATGTGAAAATGAACGATCTGAATGATGCAACAACTGCATTAATTGTAAAGGTTCCGGACACCAAAAATAAAGTACCACAGACTTTTACATCAACAGGAACATTTTATGGAATATATAAAAAGTACGCTGATCTACGTCTCAAAACCAAGGTGGATAAAAATTATAGATTCTTCATTAATTACCAGAAAGGCAAATGTACCTCTCAGTTTGTGGAAATTAACAAGTTTGGTGCAATGGTCAAAGAAATCGCTACATTTTTTAAATTACCAAACCCAGAAAACTACACTGGCCATTCATTTAGGCGTTCTTCAGCCACAATATTAGTAGATAGTGGCAGTGATTTATTGATTCTGAGAAGGCATGGCGGCTGGAAAAGCAGCTCAGTTGCAGAGGGTTATATTAATGAATCAATCAATAAAAAAATGGAAATATCCAATCAAATAACCCCATCTATTGAACATGCAAAAACCTTCTCAACAGAATTATCTGGAACTAGCTCGGTATCACAATGAGTCCCTATTGCAAGACCATCAACCTCCACTACAGTTTTGGAAACTAATAAAAATATGACAGGAATTAATAATCAAGCCATTCAAGGTTTAATAAAAGAAAATAATAGTATTCCGTTGGTACTGAACAATTGTTCAAATATTACCATCAATAACTATTTTTCTAATATTTCATAAATACAGACCAAAATGTACCCAAATATTTTTGTTGAATGTTCAATAAAATGTGTTCTCTTTGTGCGATACATCTTTCTTATATGCTTCTTCAGGCTATTGAATTGGTTTCCTCTAAAAATGATTTGTAAGTAAGTGTAATACAGTCATGCGAAATTAAAATCCGACATACCTATATTTTTGATGTAGGTCGTCGAAAAGTATAGTGTACAACTCGTGCGGAAATTGGATATTTCATTCGAGTTTGACAAGATTATGAGCGAGTGGTTCATAATCAATATACTATTGTGGAACATTTTCCTTTTTTCTAATGAATTCTTCACCATCTATTTTTTGATGCATTCATCTTGGAATGCGTCATGTGGTCATGAGTGTGGAATTCACTGAAAATTTGTTTCTCATTCTCCAAAGTACTCATATTCCAACAACATCAACGATCACTAGAAACCTTCCCTTAACATTTTCTCACGATCTCAGTCGTGCATCTCTCTTGTTCTTTGTTGGATAACTGGATCGAAATTGAGCACGAATTATGTTAAAGCTGTTATAACAATCTTTATTTATAATCCAAATCTGCTCGCTTTGAGATTTTTTCTCTGAATTAGTTCACGATCGTGGTGTTTAGTGAATGACTTATTATTTCCTTTTGAAACTTATGAAATATCATGACGATTATTCTTTGACAATATATCTCCTTGCTTAACAACCAATCAGTCTATTTCAAATTTTGAAATTCAGCCAATAGAATCGGAATTACAGTGAAAATATAGCTTGTCGCTGTATTTTCAAGGTGATAAACCTGCTTAGTTTTTGTTTTACTAGCTGTCAAGTGAAAATAATGATTTAAATTATAAACGTCAGATTTTGTGTTTTGACTAGTTATTCTTAATCAATATGAGCGATCGTTGGGGACATATGGCTATTGGTATCATAGATGAAGCAGTGGAAAAGAGTATTCCGTTGAATACGGCCAGAAATAAAGAATCAGTTACCAGGCAATTCAACAATTTTCAAATCGATATATTGTCGTCCTAAATATAATTCGTGGTATGATTAATAACCTATAATTTTTTGGAATATCAATTCATTGGCAATCCCAATGCAAGAAAATACAACTCGTCGTGCATACTCGTTGTATTTTCAGCTTTGGGATTGCAATTCATTAATATTCCAAAAAATTATCGGTAATATCGGTGAAAAAAGAAAAGAACAGAATAAATCGAGGAACCAAAGAAGGTCAAAACTGAATCGTAGACATAAAAAATGAAGCCAAAGTGGACATAAGCTAAGAACATGTTGAAATATGGTCTAATAAAACTAAAAAAACTGCACATTGGTGTCTTATTAGGAATTTAAAAGAAGGAAAAAAGTACGAATACCGGGAATTAAATTATGATTCAGAATTCTGAAGTTTTTAGGAATAGGAATATGTTGTAAGGAATCTGAAATTTAAAAAAAAACAGTTTCTCAAAAGTGTAGAAATACGGAGGAATATTTCGGAAGAAGAATTATTCCTTAAAAGACAGCTGATTTAATTCAAAATTAAGCTGATGAAATATGCATCATTATACAGTGTAAGGAATAAAATCATAATCTAGAAAAGGAAAAGTTTTTAAAAAAAATCCGCAGGTACATCAACTTTTATTCAAAGATGTGCATCTTTTTACGTTTTAGTCGCTTTGATAACGTCATTAATGTTTCAGCTATGCCGTCTTGACATTTTTTTCAAATTGCAAACTCTATTTTTGATAGTGCCAATTGAAAGAGAATATTTCTCTGCACAGGATTAACCAAAAGTTTCCTCATGTTATATAAGGAAATTTTCGAGAAAAAAGGCAGTAAGTATTTTACCGAACAGAAAGCAGTATACAGTGTCCGGCATAAAGTTCGAAGTATATGGAAAACTTGTTTAGTATTGATTTCTCAAAAAAATTATTCCCGATGAAAACCTCTGCTTCATCCAAAACTTAAATTGCAAATACCAAAATTGAATCTTATACTACCATATTCGAGCGATATTGAAAAACATGCCTTTTTTTCAAAAAAATGGATCCCGTCACTTTATTTTTCACGGTAGAATTAAAAGTATGGGGAAAATATTGTTCAAAATCGAATGTTGATTCAGAAATTCAAATCACATCCACCTATGATCGATTTAATTTTTCCACTTTTTTTGCAATTATCCGGAGAGAAAGGCGGCCAGTTCATTCGCTCAATACCGTGATCCCTCAAAAACTCGTTGACAATGTGAGCCCTATGCGGTCTCGCATTGTCATCAACGAGAAGAAAGTTACAAATTGTGAAAGGCTTTCGCGGCCATCGTTGAATGAATGATGGTTTTTCGGGTGAAAATGCCAACCACTCGTGTTGGCGAAACGTCGAGATTTTCTCTAAACAAACGTCGGCCTAAAAACCCGAAAAACCATCTTTATTCGAGAAGAAAGTTGTTGCCGATATTTGCGGTGTAATGGACCACGATTTCTCTCATACATAAATCTCTATACCTCTCACCGTTCATACTCTCTCCTCTCAGAATCACCAATTCACTCCTCCCATTCATCGATATTCCACCCCACACAGTCACTCCTCCACCTCCAAAAGCCACCCTCGCCTCCGTATTTCCTTCCAAAAACCTTTCATTCCTCCCTCTCCAAACCAACACACGACCATCCTTTCGAAACAAGTTGAACCTACTCTCATCCGTAAACATACACCTATTTCACTCTGCTATTCCCCAGTTTTGATATTTTTCCCTCCATAATCGTCTCGTTGCTCGATGTACAGGTTTCAGTAAGGTGCAAGCAGCTCGTCTCCTTACGTGTAATCCAAGATCTTGGATCCGGCGTCGGATTGTCTGACTTGAAACCTGAATTCCCGTAGTATCGATCAATTAACGACGAATGTTGGTGGTCTTGAGGGGGGGGGGGTCTTGGGAGTTGTTCTTCTTTTTGTACCCCTTCTTGGCCCCCTAGGTCGATACTGAATATCCCCAGCGTAAGCTCGGACGTGGGCCCTTTGGAAGGATCTAACTGTTGTTCCAATCAGATTGGCAATTTGGAGGGTAGATAATCCTTGTTCCGTCATTCGTGGAATCAGTTCCAGCTGGACGGGCGTTAGATGCGGCATCGATATGATATTTTTTTTTTGCAAACGAATCAAAATTGACGTCTAACCTAGCTTGTCAGTCATTGATTGTGATTCTTGTTACCTTGGTTACGGGCCATGCATTTCAGGTGAACAATGGGTTGATTTTTTTTTCAAAATCCTGCCGTTTTTTCATTTTCATTTAATTCTCCTCCCAACCGGATTTTGAGGGTGTTTCAGATTTAGGTCACCTTTGAGGAAACCCTTGATCTTCAATCTTCATCGTGAGTAAATTCCGATCTTCATATCTCTTCATCTAACGTTTCAGCTTCAAAATGAGCCGGAGATTTTGAAAATCGGTTGACGAGGAAAAAAGTTATGACTGCAAAACCAAAAAGTTAATTTTTTGAGATCACCCTGTAATCAATAGAAATAATAAGACAATTCGAAAAATATCTTGAGGTAATGAGTTTATCTTCATGCCACTGCTGTTAAATTTGAAAAATAAAAATTTCTTCATTTGGGATCCTTTTGAAAATTCAGAAATTTTGCACAGTTTCAGATAATACCCTGTAGCGATTTTATGCGGAAAACCTTATGTTTTGAAGAAGTACGACATTATAGCTGAAGAACTAGGCTAGCGAACAGTATTTACAGAATTCAAATTGTTCAATGCAGAAAAAAGTTATTCAAATTTCAATATGGTCAAAATTTTGGGGTGCGACGAAATTAGTGTTGAGTAGTTTATTTGCGAACTTCCGTCACATATTTCAATAAATGAGATTTTCTGATAGAAGCGAGGAAGGTGAGGATATCCAGGGAGTGATATCGTCATATCTAATAATATGCCATTCATCTAGCATAGTATTCCTCATATCATACAGGGCGATGAGGAGAAAATGGGAAAAGAGTGGAAAAATTATATTGATCATAGCTATGATTTGAATTTCTGGATCAACATTCGATTCTGAACAATATTTTTCCCGAACTTTTAATTCTACCGTGAAAAATAAAGTGATGGGATCAAAATATGGGCATAGACCAGTAAACAGCCCTTGCCTCTTTTGATGCTTGAATAACTAATCAACACACTTGTAGGAATATCGGTCAATATTATTCCAATTAGAGAAAGTTCTGAATGAGTTTTTACTATGCGTGGCATGCTGTGGTTATTATAATCAATTAGGTAAAATAGTTTCACAAATAATCAATATGACACTTTAATAACATATATTTCAAAAACTAGTCGGGTTTCGTATCAATTCTACTATATTCGATAGACCGAACAGTTATTTAAATAATTCATTATTAGTTCTTGTTCCTTTCTTCTCTAATAAATGTTTTATGCATCTAGTAAATATAATATCTGTTTGAGGGTGAGCCATCAACGTGTTTCGAATTATCATTTCAAAATCATGGCAATTTAGGTACTGTACACTTATCGAACACAGTCGGCAGCACACAGAGGCGGCTTCTTCTCAAAAAAAATTATTAAAATGGTGAGAAATTCATTAAATTTGATTATTTTGGATAACCCATGTAATATTTTTTCATAAATCTCTACTGGTCTATCGCTCCAGCACCTACCCGCGAAGCAAGAAAGTACCAGGTTCGATTCTGCTTTTGGACTTTTAATTCAAATATAACTAAAGATTATTCTATTATTTGGTACTCTTCCTTACATTTTTCGCAGTTAACCAGTTAACTTGTATTGTTAATATTGTTTTTTCCATTGACCAGCTGTCGTCTCCTTACGAACGGCAGCCCTCAGAAGTCGAAACTTGTGCGAGCCAAGGATTAACGTGGTCTAACCTCTTTACGTGCGATTCCCAGCACATTCTTGGGCCATCAGAAAAAGTTCTGTAGTCGCCATGATTTGAACCATCACCGACTGGTAGCCAAAGTGATTTCCTTGAGAGATAAAAGTTGGTTATGTCTTAAATAATAGGTAAAGAAAGATGGAAATTGGATGAATAAATGGTACCATGAAAATACATAGTTTGAACATCTTAGTGACAGGGCTTGATGAAAGAGAAGATACAAATCAAAGAAAAAGGGTTTATTATTTTTAAATTCACATGAGTTATTCAAATTGAGTGAATCTTATTTCTTACCATTTTAATATATTTTTCAGAAGAACCCGGCCGCTGTATATTGAGTGATACATATTTAAAACTGTATATATCAAGAGCTAAGTTGATTACTTATATTTCGGACGTCCATCATCTTAATGGTTGAAAGATTTCTATCTCTTTCAAATTTTTTTCCACAACGTTTCAATTGCTTGAATCCGCAATCGTCTTCTGGTGAATAGTGACAAAATCAGATGCTACGCGACCTTTTATAGGTCTATAATTAAGTGTAATTACGCGCGGTCCTGTGGCGCGCGTGGTTTCGCGCTTTTTCTCCCTCCAAAACGGTCCATGAGCGGTTTCCATACGTTTTTAATTTCCACGCTTGGTTGACTAAAGGCACCATTGGCTTCTATGTAGGTACCTTCAGTCAACCAAGCGTGGAAATTAAAAACGTATGGAAACCGCTCATGGACCGTTTTGGAGGGAGAAAAAGCGCGAAACCACGCGCGCCACAAGACCGCGCGTAATTATACTTAATTATAGACCTATAAAAGGTCGCGTAGCATCTGATTTTGTCACTATTCACCAGAAGACGATTGCGGATTCAAGTAATTGAAACGTTGTGGAAAAAAATTTGAAAGAGATAGAAATCTTTCAACCATTAAGATGAAGGACGTCAGAAATATAATCAAGTTATTACATCGTCTAAAACATTCAAACAAGAGGTAAGTTGATTGATAACGAAACGTATGATAATCAAACTGATATTATCTGTAGAAAGCTTGCTACAAAGTGTTTCTTATTTTGATCCTGCTCTGACAATAATAAAATAATTAAATCAAAACATAGAAAAATATAAAATTTCTGAAATAACTTCAGAGGCTTTTGGATTTTTTTTCTGCTATATGAATGGTCCTCCTATAATCTTTTCATTGTATCTTTTACTTTTCTGGTATCATCATCCTTATATTGGACTCACTGTGTATCGTTCTAACACCGCTCTATTCTGCAAAGCTAAAAATAGTAACGGCAATTCGTCTCGTTCTCCACCGTTACCCAAATTATCGCAACGAGAATCATCTAACCCTTTCTTTTCGTATTTATTAAAAGAATAAAAAGCAAGAGATAAGTGGTTACCCAATGTGATAAATAATAATAGCCATCTATGTAATTTATCAGTGAGTACGAAACGTCATTCTTGGTTGTATCAAAAATGTTTAATGATACTTTCTCTGAAGGTTACTTTCCATTCGGCATTCTCAATATTAATTCAATCCTGCATCAATTCCATTGGCGTACGAGAGTGTAGTTTGGAACCACTGAAATTTCGAAAATGTTTCAGTAAAATAAGAGATAGAATAATCATCATAGATAGAAAAGCATTACGAAGAATCTAAAAAAATTCATAGTAGGTACCTGTGTAGGATTTCCGTTACCTTGTAAACAGACAAGGCTTTATTTATTTACATAACAAAAGTTGACAAGATCCATTGTTTTCACTTGAATTGAGTTTAAGTTACACATTAATTTTTAAAAGTAGCCTTGCTACTGAAAACAGTTTAGAAAATACGAGGATGTATTGATATCTAGTTAGCCTAGACCAGTTCCCTGCATAAACAAAATATTGCGTTACCATAGCAACGAACAATAACTTATTAGAAGTGTCAGTGTAAAGTTTGACGTCAAAAAAGTAAACCAGAGTTACGCAATAAATTAAAAGAATAAATATGTCCACCGAAATTGTGAAAATCGAAAAATTGGAGTATCGAGCCATCATCAAGTACCTGTATTTGAAAGGGTTAAGAGGTAAGCAGATTTACGAAGATGTGCTTAATATCCTTGGTGATCAATGTCCTTCGTATGCGACCGTGAAAAATTGGACTGCAAGCTTCAAAAGAGGTAAATTTTCCATTGAAGATGATAACCGATCGGGAAGGCCAGTTTCTGTGTCAGTCCCCGAAAATATCGATGCAGTTCATGACATGATTTTAACAGACCGTCGAATTGGGCTAAAACGGATATCTGAAGCACTGAATATTTCATACGAACGCGTTCATCATATAGTTCACGTCAATTTGGACATGAGAAAAATTGCTGCAAAATGGATCCCCAAATGTTTGAATGTTGACCAAATGCCTGCAAGGGTAGTAGCATCGCGTTCGATCTGTGCTCGATTTAAAAACGATGTAGACTTCTTAAACCGAATTGTTACTATGGATGAGACTTGGGTACATTTCTACTATCCAGAAACAAAGCAACAGTCGATGGAATGGCGACACTCCGGTTCTAAAAGACCTAAGAAGTTTCGTGTCCGAAAATCTGCTGGAAAAGTTCTTGCTTCAGTTTTTTGGGATTGCCATGGAGTAATCATGATTGATTTTTTGGATAAGGGTAGAACAATACCTGGAGATTACTATTCGACATTACTGATCAGTCTACGGGAAAAAATTAAAGAGAAAATAAGCGGAAAGCTATCCAAAGGTGTTTTGTTTTTGCAGGACAACGCCCCTGCACACTAATCTCATGTTGCCATGCAAAAAATTCGGGATTCAGGGTCTAAATTAGTAGAACACTCCCCTTATTCACCAGATTTGACTCCGTCCGACTATCATCTCCTTCCTCAACTGAAAAAATGTTTAAAAGGTCGTAAATTTTCTTCCAACGACGAGGTATTAAAAGCTGTGGAGGTCTGGTTTGCAGAGCAATAAGAAACTTTTTTTTTGAAAGGTCTAGAGACGTTGCAGGTTCGCTGTAATAAATGTATCCAATTAAGAGGAGAATATGTTGAGTATTAAAATATTTTGACATTGAAATTTTGTTTGGTTCTATAGTAGGATAAGAGTTTTTCAATATATCCTCGTATGTACATTTTTCTTTATAGACATGGATAAAAATCGCAGTCGCATCATATTTATCATAAACCCTATTCAAATCGGCGTCATTTGATATTATTTATAAACGGTGATTTTCTGATTATTCTTAATGTTACTGTCCAATCATGAGAAATGTCTCAAAACATATGATTTGAAGTAAATGAACAAGAAATTTGCTCTGAGGGGCAAACAAACATCATCAGAACTTAAAATTTCACCCTATTTTTATTTTATAGGTATTTTAAAGATTTGGCGAAAACGCTAGTGGGTTGGCTATCAAAAAATCTGTATCAAGTTTTACATTTAATAATCAGTTTTTCGCTTGAAATAATAATAATAAAATGAAGAAGATCACGTTCCGAACTAAAAAACAGTATTCTCTTTCTGATAAGGAAGAAATAATAACATGTAACAAGTAATAATGAAATATTTAAAAACTATGACATGTTAACAGAATTGGGTAGGTATCTTCAGAAGGTGGATCAGGAAATATTTCTACTTGTGAATGGCTATTTCCAAAAATCAGCAGCTAAGTTAAAATAAGTATGGCAGAAAAAGATATGAACGATGATATACATACCGATTCGGATGGTAACAAAAAATTGATGTATCTATTCTTTTCAATAATCGATTTCATGTACGTTTCGTGGATTTAAATTTAGCATTGGAGATTGCCATTTTTTCTAACTCTATTCGTTTCAAGTTCTTGGTGTAATTCTAATATATCGTATCTTATGCTCATAATTATTCAAATAACACTCATTTCAATAAAAAATTCTGGTTTCTTGTTCATTCACCAAAACAGTACCGATTTAAAACTGTATTATTTCGCATTGATAAAATAATGTTCCACCAAAAATAGCTCTTGTATGGCCTTTGGTTCGGACCAATCCTGAGAAATGCCTATACCCGAATCCTTCTTGAAGTTGGATTATATATACAGGCCGTTTCTTTTATCATGTGGTAACATTGCTATATTCTAAACCGTAACAGATACGAAGACGATTAAATGGGAGAAAAGGTAACTATTGTGGAGAACAGTACAATGGTCAAAGAAAATTTACAGGGAGTCTCGCCCTTCCCGAGTTATACAGGGAAAACTAAAAATGCTGTTATTTGTTTTTTACGAATAGAACTGTTATTTCTGAAAATATAAAAAAAATTTATAAGGAAAGTTTTAATGTATTTAAAATGTACTATAAAAATGTATCAATTAATTTTTGATTAAACGTTTCGTGTCAACACGGCCACCATTAACATTTCTTTTTCAAATACGGACCTGTCTATTTTAGTACGAATATTGATAAAGCGATAAAATCACAATTCAGTGGTATATCACACTTGATATTTTTATAACGTTTCATTTAAAATAACTAGCATCCTCAGTGACAACAATTTTTAATTATGTTCCTGTCTTTAGTTCTTTTGTAAATTATTTTGATTTCTTCAAAACCTATTCAACTATTGGCATACTTCAGACTTCACCCAATAATTTCGATAAAAAGATACCCCAACACAACGAACATTCGTATTTTTCCTTCTTGGGCATTTTTGTAATACAGAAATCCTTGTTTCAAGGCTGATTTCTTCTGAATCAATTATCATACTGAATATTTCTATAATTCTCAATCCTGAAAGTAACGAAAATATTAGTTTTTGGTCAAAATACGACTATTGTGTGATATGGTACAATTAAATAGCATCTCACTTCATTTAACATTTTTAAACAAGTAGGCTTTGCTTGGTTTCTATGACAGGACAAATAAATGAGTTGTTGATACGTGTTAAGAACTGTCAGTCGTTTATACACTCAGTCATATCAAAGATGTATTAAAATGACGAATGGACTGATATGCTATTTGCTTATGCAAAATCAAATAGAAATCCTCTTTTGGCAAAAAATATGTATGGTGAGCTATACCCAAATCGTCGTATTCCAAACATTCAAATGTTTAGACGATTAGAAAGAAATTTGAGAGACTGGTGCATTTGATAGAAATAAAACTAGAAAATGTGTTGTTACTGGACGTATGCGGAACCAAATAAATGTGTTAGGTAAGCAAATATTACTTCATAAAGATTAACAAAGTGACGAAAATATTTTTTTTCAATTTAGGATTGGTCAGTTACAAAAATATTTCTAATCAAGATTGTTCTTTACGAGAAATTGCCCACGAACTAGGGATTTCTGTAAAATCTACCAGAAATATTTTGAAAAAGAACAAATACAAATGCTACAGGATACGTAAAGTTCATCACCTCAATGAAAGGGATTACGGAAGGAGAGTACGATTTGCGATGTGGTTGAGACGTAGAAATAGGGAAGTTGGAAATATTTGTAATAAAATAATATGGACGGACGAATCAAAATTCACCAACAATGGTTGGTTTAACAGAAACATCCATTATAGGTGGAATAATACAAATGAACATTTACATAGAGAAACCAATTTCCAGGAAAGGTTCGGAATAAATGTTTGGTTGGGAATTTTGGGAACAAACATACTAGGTCCTTTCTTTTACGACGAGCAATTGAATGGTGGAATGTATTTACATTTTTCATCCAATGAGTTTGATGGCTACTTAGATGAATTGCCACTGAACATCCGCCGTTAAATACAATATTTTCAACAAGACGGTGCCCCTCCCCATAATGCAGCAATAGTAAGGGAACATTTAGATGCAATATTCCCAAGAAAATGGATTGGAAACAATGGACCAATTGCCTGGCCAGCTCGATCCCCAGACCTGACTCCTTTAGATTTTTTTGTCTGGGGATACATAAAGGATAAAGTTTTTTCGAAAACTAGTACAGATATCGACCATCTCAAACAAAAAATAAGAGATGCATGTAATAGCATTACACCCATCATGCTAGAAAATTGCCACAGAAATTGTATGGTCAGACAACTTATGTGCATACAACAAAGAGGTCGGCAATTCGAGCATTTAATGTAGGTTATCATGAAGAATTCATTTTCTGTATTGGTTTTATTTTCACTCAAAAATTCAATATGAAATAAATTGTTTTCTGTTTGTTTGATTTCTTCTACTCTTAAGTAAGTTTATTTCCGAAGTAAATTGCTATCGTTCGTCTCTGAAACTACAGATATATTTCATTATAGTGTAAACATAATTTTAAAAGATACATTTATTCAAAGCATCACTGATAATTTTTATATCGGAGAGTTAGGTTTTGTGGAATCCATAAACGACCTAACGACAGGACCGTAATTAAAAAATTGTTGTCACTGATGATGTTAGTTATTTTAAATGAAACGTTATAAAAATATCAAGTGTGATGTACCACTGAATTGTGATTTTATCGCTTTATCAATATTTGTACTAAAACAGACAGGTCCGTATTTGAAAAGAAATGTTGATGGTGGCCGTGTTGACACGAAACGTTTAATCAAAGATTCATTGTTACATTTTTATAGTACATTTTAAATACATTAAAACTTTCCTTATAAATTTTTTTATATTTTCAGAAATAACAGTTCTATTCGTAAAAAACAAATAACAGCATTTTTGGTTTTCCCTGTATAACTCGGGAAGGGCGAGACTCCCTGTAAATTTTCTTTGACCATTGTACTGTTCTCCACAATAGTTACCTTTTCTCCCATTTAATCGTCTTCGTATCTGTTACGGTTTAGAATATAGCAATGTTACCACATGATAAAAGAAACGGCCTGTATATACAGCGTGTCCCTAAAAGTATGCAACAATGAAAACCTTTCTTATTATTGATATCATAAAAAAGGTATTCATGATAAAAATTGGTGCATATGGAGAAACCTATAATGGGTGATCAAAAAGTTTTATAAAGTTCCTGGTTCGTGAAAAAAAAATTTCGAAAAGACATCTCGAATATTGTGCCTCTATTTTGCAGTGCACTACTCATATTTTGAACAAAAAAGAAGCCGTTGAATTGATTTGTCATTTTTTTTCATTCACTTCCCATGTTGATTAAAGGCGAATCTGAATGGTTCCTGAGATGGCAATGAAATATTCTCATTGAACTATTCTGTTTTGTTTTTTTGGGAAATAGTGGTACTGACATTTCTTTCCGAATAGAAAATATTTTCTTCACAAAACAAAGACTTAACATAACTTTTCGATCACCCATTATGAGTTCCTCGATAAGCACCAACTTCTATCACAAATGTTTTTTTGTGAAGTCACTTATAAAAGCGTTTTCTATTTGTTACATACTTTGTGAGAAACACTATATATATATAAAACTTTATGGTTATTCCTGAAAACATTCTTAGTAAGTAGTTGTAATTGTAATTACGGTACTAAATTCACTGAACGCTATTTTTGCAATCGCCAACACTTCTTGTTTACGCTTACATAAATACCTGACATTGCGTGGATTGCGAAATATGGAGAACTTGACATGATTGGGGGATCTATGATTAAAAATGTCATTATTGCACAAGTGGAATACCTAAGTAATGAATATCGTTGAGCGTATAATTGAGAGGATTTATAGATGATAGTATTGAGTAACTTTTGATGTGAATGAGTTAACGATATATTGTCATTTTATAATTTTCCAAAATACATTGTGAAGCGAAGACCTGAATTTGACCAAACAATCTCCAGAAACACCCAATAAATAGGATCTACGATAAGCTAGAAGTTCACTGATAATAATTATAACATAGCTCAAATATAATACTTACAGACATACTCAAATATAATATCTAACGATATCCAATGAGATATTTTAATAAGTTTTGTTAGACTGTCCCGTTGTTTGCTACCTTCTTCTCTGAGCCACTCTACATGTATGTAGTCTTCCACTTTCAGTCTGCTTCTGTCTATAACTTCCTCTATATATAGTAGCCACCCCAATGGCAACTTTTTCTTTTACCATTGGAGTCTTATTGCCTTCGCCTCACTCATTCTATATTTCCAATTTTCTCCTAAACACAAATATTTCTTTCACCGTTTCAGAACCATATAGCAAAGTTCTCTGAATCTGGGTTCGTTTTCATCATTACTTTCTACCAAAAGATATATTTTGGTTCGGTAATGACTAATTTGTCTTGACCCATTCGGCTTGTTATCTCCACACTAAGCATTCATCAAACATATTCACAATTAGATATCTGGGATACTTCCAGAAAGTATCCAATCAGTTTCAAATGAAGCGCCCTCACTGAGAGATAGTTCGTTTTGAGAAATTTATTATCACATCATCTGCATTATAATAATCTGATATGGCGATACAGAAAGTAAAGGGGATGGAGAAAGCTTATCAATATCCACACCTATACACTGTAAGTGATGTAAAATTATTAGAAGTTCAACTAGATCCACTCACCTATTATTCTTATAAACGACTTAAGCCTGATTCACATAATGGCAGTAGCAGTGGCGTCACCCCCCTCTATTGATAAGATAACCAATGGCAAACATGTTTCGACGACGCTGAAAATTCAAGGTCACGCTGCTGAAAGTTTGATTCATTTAAACTTTTTGCAGTAAAATCTAGCAGTGTTCGCATTTCTAACCTTAAAATTATCATGAAATCGAGATTGCTGTTATGATTCCTTTCTACTGCTTTTAACAAACAATCAGTTGAAAATTTTCATCCCAATGTCACTCATTCGGATAACAGCGTCAAAAGGGGCGGAGTCACTGCCTTTAGTGCCACTGCTACTGCCATTAGGTGAATTAGGCTTTACAATGTATGCTGGAATTAACCGTGTAGATGATAAAACACTGGTTCTCAGCTCATTAACATTTTCAGTATTCGATTCCCAATGGTAAATCATTAGTTTGGTCAATCGTGATCAAACAGATAAAGTAGTAGTAGATTTCTGTCTTCTTCGATTAAATCTCTCAACCCGGAGACTCGGAGTGTCTTCCTCTGCTCGCTAGGTGGAGCGGCCTAGAAACTGCTTTCATCTCGTGAACCAGAATTGACTAATCAGCGGAGTGTTATCTTCGTCCAGAAATACAAAATAAAAATTTCAAAGTTGGAGTATATCCAAGTGTGGAGCTCAGTTAGGCTCCGCCCACCAGTGTCTTTGCTTCGACATTGGCCGGAGCAAATGTACACATTTTGTATTTAAGAAGCCCGTTTTGGCTGGAATAACCAGTCATCCGGGAGCCACTGAAGTGCTCAGTTGTTGTTTTGAGAGTACTTCTCAAGTGTGGTAGGCCGGGTGGCTCACACAATTACCTATTTATAGTTGGTAAAAGTATTTCTGGCCTTGGACTTGAGGAATCTACAAGCCTGGTATAGTGTATGGAACCTTGTAGGGAACACCAGCACTATACAAAAGAATTCGTAACAACGTAACAACACCTACGATGCTGTTCCTGACTGCCATAATCCAAAGAAGAGTTCCGGAGTTGCTGGACAACTGCGACGAAGCTGTACTTGTGGTGTAGAGCTAGCCGGATGAGGCGAAACATCCAAATTCCGATGCCCAAGTACACGCATTTAGTTGTCAGGAGTGTGTATTGGTTTGGACGGGGAACAGATGGCTTCAGTGCTGTCTGTGTTGACCTGCCCTTGCACTGATGAGAGGCAACAACCTCGAAACTAGTCTGCAGGTGGTCACCCCGTCCAAATCAAAACACAATTCTGCTGGTTGGTCATAGAGGGCACTTGCAATTGCGTCCTCTGATGTTTTGAGGAACGTTGCACAAGTAGCTGTTAGATTTAATTCAATACCCGTCGTGGTCTTAGCCAGGGGAGTAGTTGTTTTCTGACAGGTTCTTGCCATAATAAGCCTACATAGTTAGGTGTTTATGGGAGTAAAGGGTTCATCATCGGTCGGTAACGACTGTTCGTTAGATATAGTAATGTTGATTTTATTGAAAATATGAACAGGATGTTCATAAAGTCAGTTGTAGAATCATCTGCGACTGAAAGTTGGAATTTAGTCGCTATTTTCCATCATACAAGATAACCTCTCTTGGAAGGGATTCATATTTTAAAGAGAAACATTCTCAATTGAAAATTGAATCAATACATGACTCCTCTGGAAATGGAAAAACCCTACGATAAAATTGAAGTTACTTTTTTGTAACATCTAACAGAAAACAACAACTTCCCCGGCTAAAGCCACGCTGGACATTGAACTACATCTATCTCAATATCTATCAGTGAAGTCCAACTACCTTCTAAGATCCCTAATAGAGAGATATTTTAGCCAAAATACCGTCTCCTAGTGCAGACGGCCCGGTTGGACGTTCAAGAGACAAAAAAGCCTTAAACAAACAGATAGCTGGTTTCCCTTAGCCAGCAGTATTCTTTTAGCTCGGATATAACAATACCAATAATCGAAAATAGGAGTGGCGAGAGCATTTCTCTTCTTATTTATCCTGAATAATCTTCTAGTATTGTTGAATTGAGTGGTTTCAACGGCTTCACCCTGATTGAGTCAGAAGAATCAAAAGCGAGAAAGACTCTGTTAAGCTTCAAGATGATCTCGATACTCTTTCGAATTACTTTTCAGTATCTGACTTATCTCTCAACGAAGCTAAATGCAAAATAATGAGTTTCACACGATGACATTAAAGGCACCAGTCTGCGAAGAATCCATGAGATGAAAGATCTTGGTATCTTTTTCTCTGGTGTGTTAAATTTCTCTAGGCATATTGAATACTTAGTGTCTGAATGTTCTAGGAAATTGAGCTTTGTTTCGAGATAATAATAATAATATTACATTTATTATTCACCATAAATACAGAGACACCAAGAAAAGAAATGTACAATGGTAAATAATAGAAGAACTGTTAGCCCAAGTGGCCGATTCTTCCACAGCTTCCATCTAGCCGTGAATTCAGTCACGACACTTTTCAATTCCATTATTCGATCTAAACTAGAATATGGATCTGTCATTTGGAATCCAAAGACTTTTTATATTCTGATATGATAGAAAAAAATCCAAAAACGATTACCAAGAACTTTTTCCTTATATCTTACTCTAGCCATCTATTAGGATTTAATGTTTCATTATTGAAAGATCGACGTGAGTCTTCGGAAGTAATTTTTGTTTTTAACGTTCTTAGACCATTGAAAGCACCTGAAATTCTCCTATCCATTGATTTTATCGTACCTGACATACGACATAGGAGAAGAGACAATCTATATCGTGTCTCGAACAGTTTGTCTCCTTTTCAACAATGTCTTGCGACCGTTAACGAAATGGTGAAAGACTGTGATCTGGATATATTTAATATTACAGAGGGACAACTCCTTCGAATGCTCAAATGTACCTGAATCTTCTCTGGCATATTTAATTTTATTGTTCCCAATTGATTCATGGTATTCCTAACTATATTATCTTATCTCTATCTGTAGTAATGTATTTTGTATTTTTATTGTATCTTCTACTTTATAATTGTATTTTTTAAATGTACCATTGTATTTAATGAATTTTATGTAAACTACTCAACACTAATTTCGTCGCACCCCAAAATTTTGACCATATTAAAATCTGAATAACTTTTTTCTTCATTGAACAATTTGAATTCTGTAAATACTGTTCGCTAGCCCAGTCCTTCAGCTATAATCTCGTACTTCTTCAAAACATAAGGTTTTCCGCATAAAATCGCTACAGGGTATTATCTGAAACTGTGCAAAATTTCTGTATTTTCAAAAGGATCCCAAATGAAGAAAACATTTTTTTTCTTCAAATTTGACAGCAGTGGCATGAAGATGAATTCATTACCTCAAGATATTTTTCGAATTGTCTCATTATCTCTTTTGTTTACAGGGTGATCTCAAAAAATTAACTTTTTGGTTTTGCAGTCATAACTTTTTTCCTCGTCAACCGATTTTCAAAATCTCCGGCTCATTTCGAAGCTGAAACTTTAGATGAAGAGATAAGAAGATCAGAATAGACTCAAGATGAAGAATGAAAATCAAGGGTTTCCTCAAAGGTGACCTAAATCTGAAACACCCTCAAAATCCAGTTGGGAGGAGAATTAAATGAAAATCAACTTGTTTTCGGAATGATCATCCATTCTGAATACGTCCAGATCTTTCTTGCTGTCAGTAGTCAAGAATTGTGCATGAAAAAACCCAATTGTGATGGCAAGATTTTGAAAAAAAAATTAATAAAATCAACCCATTGTTCGCCTGAAATGCATGGCCCGTAACCAAGGTAACAAGAATCACAATCAGTGACTGGCAAGCCTGACCAGCTGAGGCTCATTCCACAATAGCGTTTTTTTTTTCTCAATCGTGAAGCATTCATCGTGTTAGTAAGCAAGAACAAGAAAACAAGTTTTATTGAGTTTTTATTGAACAACAACAAAGAGAAAATAACTTGGATAACATTAGAATTGAAAAATATTTATGATATTCAGTATTAAGTGGGCCCTCCCCTTTTGGCAATTACTTCATTGACCCTTTCCGGTATGCTGTCTATCAGACTATCAATGAACTCCTGTGGTACAGCTGTCCATTCTTGCTGTACCGCATTCACCAAGTCATCCAAATTTTCCATTCACCTTTCCCTTTCTTTCAATTTCAATTTCATACGACTCCAGACATGTTCCATCGGATTCATATCCGGAGAGAAAGGCGGCTAGTTCATTCGCTCAATACCTTGATCCCTCATAAACTCGTTGACAATGTGAGCCCTACGCGGTCTCGCATTGTCATCAACGAGAAGAAAGTTGTTGCCGATATTTGCGGCGTAAGGAACCACGATTTCTCTCATATATAAATCTCTATACCTCTCACCATTCATACTATCTCCTTTCAGAATCACCAATTCACTCCTCCCATTCATCGATATTCCACCCCTCACAGTCACTCCTCCACCTCCAAAAGCCACCCTCGCCTCCATATGTCCTTCCAAAAACCTTTCATTCCTCCCTCTCCAAACCAACACACGACCATCCTTTCGAAACAAGTTGAACCTACTCTCATCAGTAAACATACACCTATTCCACTCTGCTATTCCCCAGTTTTGATGTTCTTCCCCCCATAATCGTCTTGCTGCTCGATGTACAGGTTTCAGTAAGGGGCAGGCAGCTCATCTCCTTGCGTGTAATCCAAGATGGTGGGTTGTCGGATTGTCTGACTTGAAACCTGAATTCCCTTAGCATCGATCAATTCACGACGAATTTTGGGGACGGTTGAAGTCCGAGTCCGCCGTACCAATCTTCCAATAAGGCGGTCTTGAGCGGGAGTTGTTCTTCTTCTTGTACCCCTTCTTGGCCCCCTGGTGCGATACTGAATGTCCCCAGCGTAAGCTCGGACGTGAGCCCTTTGGACGGACCTAACTGTTGTTCCAAGCAGATTGGCAATTTGGAGGGTAGATAATCCTTGTTCCGTCATTCGTGGAATCAGTTCCAGCTGGTCGGGAGTTAGATGCGGCATCGATATGATAATTTTGTTTTGCAAACGAATCAAAATTGACGTCTAACCTAGCTTGTCAGTCATTGATTGTGATTCTTGTTATCTTGGTTACGGGCCATGCATTTCAGGCGAACAATGGGTTGATTTTATTATTTTTTTTTCAAAATCCTGCCGTTACAATTGGGGTTTTTCATATACAATTCTTGACTACTGACAGCAAGAAAGATCTGGACGTATTCAGAATGGATGATCATTCCGAAAACAAGTTGATTTTCATTTAATTCTCCTCCCAACCGGATTTCGAGGGTGTTTCAGATTTAGGTCACCTTTGAAGAAACCCTTGATCTTCAATCTTCATCTTGAGTCTATTCTGATCTTCATATCTCTTCATCTAAAGTTTCAGCTTCAAAATGAGCCGGAGATTTTGAAAATCGGTTGACGAGGAAAAAAGTTATGACTGCAAAACCAAAAATTTAATTTTTTGAGATCACCCTGTAAACAAAAGAGATAATAAGACAATTCGAAAAATATCTCGAGGTAATGAGTTCATCTTCATGCCACTGCTGTCAAATTTGAAAAAAAAAATGTTTTCTTCATTTGGGATCTTTTTGAAAATTTAGAAATTTTGCACAGTTTCAGATAATACCCTGTAGCGATTTTATGCGGAAAACCTTATGTTTTGAAGAATTACGACATTATAGCTGAAAGACTAGGCTAGCGAACAGTGTTTACAGAATTCAAATTGTTCAATGCAGAAAAAAGTTATTCAAATTTCAATATGGTCAAAATTTTGGGGTGCGACGAAATTAGTGTTGAGTAGTTTATTAAGAAACTCTTAACAACTATGTAACATGTATGTGGAAATCATTCTGTTTGTTGCTGAGTATAAATACATTACTATTCTTTATATTTCAGGAATCAATTACACTGGAAACTAATAACTTCAAACACAACCGTGACATTTCATGTCCCGCTTATCAATTCTTCACCTTTATTAGGGTAATTTGATCCTAAAGAAAATATACTTTGTCTTATTTCCCAATTAAATAGTATCAGAGCAGGAAATATTTGAATCACTATTCCTTCCGGCACGAGTAATGTCATTGCTGAAAGATTAAAAGTGATATAATTCGACGTTTGGAGTGAAAGGAAATGGGCCGGACCTAAACTGATTTACAGGATAATTTGATAGCATGCATGGCGGAAACTGTCCACAGGCGACTATAACAGAAACGAACAATAATTAGGATATTTCGTGTATATAATTTCGTCCTTTCACTGAGATTACACGGTGTTTGAAGCCCGGTAAGTAGCAATTATCTCCGGTGATTACCTCTTCTTCTTTCAATTTGAAATTTTGAATGCACCTCTTTTAAAACTTGCCTTGTCTTATACCTTGTCGCACGACTAGACTATGTTTTCAACTAGTATTGCTGGTTCCTATGCCCACTCAAGCTTGCTCTTCATTTTTGCCCACATTTTGATTTATGTACTTGAACATGAAAACCAGTTACTGTAGGGGAGACCGGGGCAAAATGATCCCTTTAAGGTTTAAATGTTCATAATTAAGGGTGTATGTAATTTGGAGATTTGGTACAGCAGGTGTAGGTAAAGTCATCATTTATGAATAAAACCACGGCACGGCCATTCTTGTAATCGAAGTATAATGTAAGATATTCACGGATTATGACGTGTTGACCTAAGGATCAATTTGCCCCTCCTAGTGGGGCATAATGATCCCATAAAAAGAAAATCGAAAAACAATGCGGTAACTGTTTATTTATGAAAAAATCACAAATAAAGCAACCATTGTTGAAAACAAAAGATATAATTGCAATGATCCCTAAACATAAACAATATACATATTGATAAACCAAACAAAAATTATTTATTCATACATCGTATACCTTAATCTAGCACTCTACGACGTATTTTTTTTGCTAACGGATTATACGCACAGTGATCACATACGAAGACGTCATCAATTTCCTCCGCCCCTGAACAGGCGTCATGGGCCCACAGATGACACTGGCTGCATTGAATCCAACCCTCTCCACTTGCAGACCTCGAATACGACTCACCACAGATCAAACATTCTGGATCATTGTCTGACTCAGAATCAGATTCTAACTCGGCTTCTTCATTTTCTTTTCTCTTCGGCATCTTTTTTTCTAAATTCTGAGATTTCCCCTCTTTACTCTTTCTTTTTTCTTGTATCTTGTTTTCAGCTTCTTCTTTTTTTTTTATTTGTTCCTGCAGCTCATTTTTATAGGGACTACTGGTAAAATAGCGGTTTTTCCTTTCTGTCTATTGGTCTTTTTTATAGAGGTTGTTTTTTTTGGTAATGGTCGAATATCTATAGCAGATATTTTAAAAGGTAAATTGGCAATAGTGGGGCAAAATGATCCAAGACCATTTTGCTCTTGTAAACTAAGTCACGTGCATTAACTATAGTATATCAAGTTGAAGTTTTAAAACAACGTAAATCTAGCGAAATACGTAGAGTTCAATACCTGCCATTCAAACATATCATTAAAATAACTAGTACAGAATTATAGACCTTATAGTGAGATGCATACCTTAGATCAACAGCGACAAAAACAATGTTTTATGCTACAAACTTATAACACGTGCACGCAAATGGACGGTGATAGTGAAACTGACCGAATGAAAGATTGCTCGATTAGTTGGAGACGTTGCCATTTACTAAAATGAAATACACCGTCAGAAATTTGGGAAGGATCGTTTTGCCCGACTGGATCATTTTGCCCCGGTCTCCCCTACTGGTGTTCCAAGTGTTAACGAAGATCAGATTGAACCAAGATGCTACTACTGCAGTATGTACATTAAATACATTTTCATCTGACCAATCTTTATTTGAATTAGGAACAATTTTCCACCACGTTATTGGTGGAGTAAGTGTCAAATGATTCCCAAAAAAGAACATTGGAAATGGGCTTTTGATGTAAGAGACATAACAAATGAAACAAAAGATGTCTTAATATTGTGTATATATGCAAAAGTACGATGTTGGGAATCGTTCAAAAAATTAAATATCCGAATTTATTGGATATACAGTACCCTTCAAAGAGTTTACAACATATGGGAAAAACTAATAATAATTTATTTTGAAATTCGTCGTGTGTTCACCCAAACGGTTTTCTACCACTACTTTAAACACGCCACTGAGTGTTAGATACAGAATGCCGGAATTTCATTCCAAATATCTGCAATAGTATATTCTACAATGAGCATGAAATGACATACAAAATTTCATATACCTACGAGTGGGAAATGAGTCATTTCATGCTCATTGTACACTATAGTTTTTCTATGACAATCTGAATCATTAACAAATCTGTAATATTTTTAATAATCCTTTTTGTCATTAACTCTCCTGCCGTCATTTTTACATGGTTTAGATAATTTTTTCTTTCTTCACCCGTTGAATGAAACATCTATTTTTTCTTTTTGTATACAAACCTTTTTACATAATCTGATAATAGACGCTTCAACGAAGAAACTGGCAGCTGGCGAGCTTGAAAAGACGAACTTCATTGGTGAAACTTTTCAGATAAAAATGAGATCGTTTTTTTCGGAATTTGTCAAAAAAAAGGAAAAATCTGTATTCCGCTACAAAAAATACAGATTACTTGAAACATGTTAAGTTATATTTCCACCGAATTAAGTGAAAAAAAAAAAAATTTACGCGAGACAAAAATTTAAACCGTAAAATAGATTTTTTCAATTTTCCCGGAAAATTTGAGGTAATGTGGAAAAATGTTTGAAACAAAAGTTGTAGATCTTTTTATTTCGAAGATTTTTGCAATCCAACGTTTTTTTATAGGAGGCCAACTTTCGTTGTCAATCGCGAAATACCGTTAAATATCGATTTCAACCCCTAAAAGTTCACCCCGTTCCACCCTTCTCCATTTTTTCGATTCCGAATTATTTTTCCCGAACAACAATCGAACAACATTCTGCTCCTCTTCCAGTAGGTCTCATGCTGTCAATAATTTTTTCCGCTTTTATATTTTTTGTCGTCCATCAGCACTAGTCTACAGACGAAACATGGTTTCAAAATCAATGAATGAATATGATCGTACAATCTAAACTTGTTTAGGTGGGTAGCGTATCACGGAATGTAATAAAAAATTGGGTTAGCCTCATTTATTGACTAAAATTTCACAATTTGGTGTACCTATAATCTCAAGCGGGCCTTGTATCTCTGAGACCGGTATAATTTCTCAATTGAGTATCATGTCACACTCAAATCCATTAAAATATCCAAATCTGAGAACCTGCAATCTGATATTCTGTATGATGAATGTCAACAGTGAACGTCACGCTTCCAATTGTGGTTGGTGTAAGTCTGGTTATAGTAATTCAAAATGTATTGGAGGCCTGGCGAAAGAGATGCAATTCACGCAGCAATGAAATGAGCAATTTTCTGTGAGTGATACTCCTGAATAACATTCTCCCTTATGTCATTTATAGATAAGAATCTCCAATGGAAACTGGCCATTTAATAAATAATCAACTATCTGAATGAAAATGCAAATTTTCACGTTCAGATTTTTTCTCTCAAGTTATATAGAGCCTTTTTCAATATCTATCAGATGTAGTTCAATGTCCAGCGTGGCTTTAGACGGGGAAGTAGTTGTTTACTGTTAGATATCACTAAAAATATACTTCAATTTTATCGCAGATTTTTTCCGTTTCCGTATTGGTTCAATTTTCAATTTGGAATGTTTCTCTTTATAACATGAATCCCTTCCAGGAGAGGTTATCTTGCACAATGGAAAATAGCGACTAAATTCCAACTTTCAGTCGCAGATGATTCCACAACGGACCTTATGAACATCCTGTTCATATTTTCAATAAAATCTAAAGAGGTGTTTATTATTATTATTATTTTCAACAAAATTTCATCTTTTACCATCCATATCATACAAATTATTAATTTGTTAAATCTAGTCAGTGTCAATTCAACTACACCCTGTAAATCATCATGTGCAATAACGTCGCGTATTATGGACTGACTACATCACCTTTGTTTGTTCATGCTAACGATCATATTATTTTGAGAATATCCTGAATGTGTTTCAGCAAGGAATGTTGTTAGACATAAATTGGGATCCTGAAGGTCAGTCTACTAGAATAGAAGAACAAAGAGGCGAGACACTGGTTTACGTAGAAAATGTTTACGATTTCGACCTTCATTATTTTTTCTATTACTATTGAATTACATTAGCGACATAATAACGAGATTCCTTATGTTGTTTTGAATCGATATCATCTTGATACGTCTGCACTCTCCTATTGGCCAAAACGAAAATGAAATTTCACAAACACTTATATATTATGTGGAATTCAAGCTCTATGGGATACCAGAATGATATCTCAACACAGTTTTTTGGGAATTTTAACCGCCCACAGTCTGAAAATGAGAAAACATTAATTCAAGGGAATTATTTAATTCAGCCAGTAACGTATCGTATTCTGTTTGTTATCTGAAAAACTAAATTTAAATCAAATAAAAAATATTTCTCTTCTTCCCAATGCGATGACGTTTCGGAGACCGTTATCAAAACTAGCTGAAAACTCAATATTTCATTAGATTTGGAGACAAAATCAAATGAAATCTGTCAAGAAATACTTTACGATGACATTTGTTATCTCGATCCTTCATTCTTCCCTGAGAAGAGGTAACCACATGTGGTCCATTTCGACTGGGTTGATAATAGAATGCAGTCAGTTTCTATCAATTTTTTTTCTTACTTTGATCCTCTCTTTAAAATTTTTGTGTCATTCCATTCCATCACATATGATCGCCATCAGATGTGAGAATATGTTCGGATATTTTGGAATCAGTTATTTTTCGATTTCTTATATAACTTTTATGTTCTTCCTGGCTCATAGTCAATGATATCGTCTTGATGTTTTACCTATTGAACTTTCACCAACAAAATTTTTTGAACATTCTTCGGTGTTTTTTTGGATTCATGTGGGTAGGTATTGATATCAATGTATTGGTTGACTCAAATGTTGTTCTTACATCATACGTATAACCAATCCGTTTCATCTTTCCAGACAATCCGGGGACAGTTTTTCTGGAAAGATATTTTTAAATATCAACTAAAAAATTCCAGGGCACACAGAAATGTTCTAAAATAGCGATCAAGTTACCATGTTTCACAGTATTATATTTGAAATTCAAACTCTATGGGGAACCAGAATAATAATCTCAATATTTTGGAAATTTTAACCTGCCTCAGAAAATTAAAAACTATTTATTTGAAGAACTTATTTCATTTTAACACCAACGTATCAACATCCAACAACCAACATGTATTGAATGGACGCATAGAAATGTCATCGTAAAAAATTTCTTGTCCGGTTTCATTCGACTTTGCCAAAAACAGAAATAACCATCTTCAAACATAACAAAAAATTGAGTTTTCATCTAGTTCTGATAACGGAGACAGACATATCTGTGGCTTTTGACTAAAAGGGCCAATGTCAAGATTTTGCAGTTTAGAGTTAAGCATTGTAAGAGGTTACTTTTCCGATTTCTTTGATGTGCTAAAACGGCCAATGTCTAGGTCCACCTATGGTGGATCTGTGAGGTTCTTGACTGTCAATGTCGCTGCGAATGCAGCACAATTAGTAATAGCGTAAAGGCACAATGTGTATATTGGTACTTGTAACAGAACTTCAGTTTATTCAAATCAGGTTTAAAGACGTATTGTGTACATTGCCCATGAGAACATCTCAAATTAACCTATTCAATAGCTGAAAATTATATGGATGTCATATACAACCAATACTAACAATATTTTGTATAAATACTAATTTGAAGAGAATTTCAAATTTTCAATATATCGACAGGCTTATGATTCCACACTTCAATCAATGAACTACTTGTATTGAGTAGGGATAAATTACAAGACTTATACTCTTATGTAAATTAATGAAAATAGCCATTCATATGACAATCACTTTATTGGGAAAATAATCGCAAAATGGCAATACCGTGAATAACTTTCTAGATTAGATGAAGCTATTGAGGAATACTGAAGACTTTTCAGATTACCATTTTCAAAATCCTATCATTTCTATACTTCATATACTTCAGTAATATATTTTTAAATATTTTTCACATTGTTCTTTTTTACTATTGTGATAATAAACTGTTAGAAATAATGACTGAATCCTATTACTTCCATTACTGTGTGCCAATTTCAGAAATATAATAACTATTTTGTAAAGAGTTTTTTCGGAACACAAAATATACAAATTTGATGATATACAAGTATATCGAAAGGGTAGTCGTTGCTGACTAGTTAAGAATAAAACCAGTTAACATTGGGGATTGCAGCAAAGTCAAAAGTGTACTCTTTTATAGAGTTTATTTCAAGGTTTCGTAAATTTTATTTACATCTTCAGGGAACTACAAAGAATTATTATGTCAATTTTACATTTTTACAGTTTAAAATTGTAAATAATATGAAAAAAGACTTTACGAATATAAATAAACAGAAAATTTCAGTCGAAAAACAAAAGACTTGTTGATTGTATCTAAGGGATATACATCAGGTGTCAATAGAAAAGAAATCTGTTACAAATTGTGAAAGGCTTTCGCGGCCATCGTTGAATGCATGATGGTTTTTCGGGTTTTTAGGACGACGTTTATTTAGAGAAAAACTCGACGTTTCGCCAACACGAGTGGTTGGCATTTTCAAGAGAAATGTTTACAGTTTCGATCACTGAACACTACTGGTTTCAAACCAGTAGTGTTCAGTGATCGAAACTGTAAACATTTCTCTTGAAAATGCCAACCACTCGTGTTGGCGAAACGTCGAGTTTTTCTCTAAATAAACGTCGGCCTAAAAACCCGAAAAACCATCATTCAGAAATCTGTTATTTTCAAGTCAATGTTACCAACTGTTGAAAATTGAAATATACGACTGTTGTTTTGTAAGTTAGGAAAAAATTACATTTCCAATTGAGTAGTTAAGGATATATTATTGTTCATAGGCAGAGTGTGGTCTAACGACAGTAAGAAGGAATAAATCTCACTCAAATGATTTATATCAGTTCTTTTATTCAAGATAAAAAATGTATAAATAAAAGAACTGATATAAATCATTTGAGTGAGATTTATTCCTTCTTACTGTCGTTAGAACACCCTATGAACAATAATATCTCCATAACTACTCAATTGGAAATGTAATTTTTTCCTACCTCACAAAACAACAGTCGTATATTTCAATTTTCAACAGTTGGTACAAGATTACAGTTGGTAACATTGACTTGAAAATTACAGATTTCTTTTCTATTGACACCTGATTTTTATCCCTTACATACAATCAACAAGACTTTTGTTTTTTGAAATTTTAAAATTTTCTGTTTATTTATATTCGTAAAGTCTTTTTTAATATTATTTACAATTTTAATCTGTAATGTCACTATTCAAAGAACTAAGAACATGTCAACCAACCTCACTATAGTTGTAAGTAAAATTTAATAACATCAAAACGTAAAAAGCTTGGAATAAACTCTATAAAAGAGTACACTTTTGACTTTGCTGCAATCCCCAATATTAACTGGTTTTATACAAGAAAATCTATATCGATGCCAAAGAGACTATATCAAACTTGTACCATGTAATATATACAAATAAAATGATTTGTAGGAAATACTTCTAACTCGCTAATCTCATATGTGGCATATTCGACATTGGCCCTTTTAGCACCAAGCCCCAGATATAGTTTCCAAAACCTCAATAATTTTTTTTTTTTAAGAGGAGGATTTTTTAGTTGATTTTAATTTATTTTTTCAGATAGGCAAATTTCAGAATCCGAAACGTTACTGACGAAATTAAATAATCGTATCCAAGACAACAGTCTTCTAAACGCAGTAACTTATCAGGGCAAATTGATTCTTTGCACTTCTACACATATGCAGTGTGTACATAAAGTAAGGAATAAATTCATTATTAGAAATGGAAAACCTTTTCGGAAAAATCGTTGGACACGTCAACTTTTGTTTCAAGAAGCGCATCTTTTGGAGTCCTAGTCGGAATCGTGACGTCATTACTCTTCCGGAAATGTCATCATCGATTTTTTTTCAAATGGCAACCTATATTTTTGACAGTGTCATTTGAAAGCGCATATTTTTCTCCACACAGCACATCAAATGTTTTGTCATGTTACATAAGGAAATTTTCGAGAAAATTAATGTTATCATGATTTTATAGTAATTTATTTTACACAGTTGATTGCACAAACTATCTGATCAAATGTTCAAACTGAAGTCCTTCCTGAGCCTGGCAGTATCCAAGACGGTCAATAAATTCTCGATGGACCTTCGTGATAGTTCGTGGAGTAATATTGTTACTTTCATTTGTAATTCTAGTTTTCAATTCCTCGATATTATCTGGTCTAGTTTTGTACACGACATTCTTTAGATGGCCCCAAAGAAACAAATCTAATGGAGTAAGGTGCGGAGATCTTGGGGGCCATTCAATAGCACCACGCCTGCCTATCCATCTATTGGCAAAGACTTGGTCAAGAAACCTTCTAACATCAGCTGCGTAATGCGGCGGTGCACCATCCTGCTGGTACCATAAGATTTCATTTGGTATAGCAGGGTTATTTGCGTTAGGAAATAAGATCACCAGACTGGGTATAACATAATCCTGTAGGAATTGAAGGTATCTTGGACCATTTAAGGACTCTTCGAAATAGTGGGGTCCAATAATTCTGTTTTCTACAATCGCCGCTCAAACATTTATTTTCTCAGAATACTGTGTGTGATGTTCTCTCATCCATTTTGGATTCTCCTTAGCCCAGTACCTGCAATTCTGCCGATTCACTGTTCCTGTTAGTGTAAAGGTAGCTTCATCAGAAAATGCAATGTTTTTTACTAGCAAAGGGTCGGTACTGCACAAATCCATTAACGTTTGGCAGAATTGCATCCGTCGGTCTGGATCGTCCTCGGAAAGTTCTTGGATCAGAGTCATCTTATAGGGATGCCACTTTTCCACCAATTTTAAAAGTTTATGTGTAGTTGTAACTGGGATATCTAGATTTTGGCTCAGGCTTCTTAGGCTGTTGTGTGGATTTTCCTCCATTGCTAATAAAACATTTAATTTGACCTCATCATTGATTTTAGGACGCCCAGCTTTAGGGAGATCATCAACACTACCAGCGTCTCAACTTCGCTCACTGCCGATTGAGTTATGGGCCTATCCGGATATTTAGTATTAAACAGTCTAACTACTTCTTGTTGCGTTCGTATTCTATCACCGTATCTAATCATCATCAGAATTTCGATTATCTGAGTAACAGAAAGGCGCATTTTATTCTTAATTATTTCGAAAAGAAGTGAATCAATGAAACATGAACTTTCAAACTGTGGCATACGTCAACCAAACGTCTAAATCAGCAAGGTATCACAAACAGTAACATGTCTTTTTACGACAATAAAAAGGATGATTTTTTTAGGGCTCAGCAAAAACGAACACACCAGTGGCGTGCGGACAGAAAACTTTACAACGCTACGAAGGACTTTATTTTGAACCCTTCCTGAGGGATTTTTTAAAAATGTATTTATGGTAATTGTATAAAAAATCTGAGACATGATGTTTCCAGAGGACGCAGAGAAAATATACTTGCAAATTGTGAGCAGAATATGCACAACTGGTTTTACAAATGAATTGGAAATATGAATAGTGTCAATGTTACCCCTAATAAAGGGTTGGAACGGTACCACCTAATATTCTAACGAGTTCTGGCCAAACCATGCATCTCAGTATAGGCGTTCTAATAATTACTTCTGTTAGTTTAGAACGCAATTTTTCGGAAAATGTTCATTAAAAAATAATAAGTCAGGGTACCATTGGAACAAGAATTGAACGCCCATCAAAATGATGTGCCACTTGACCCCCCTTCCCATTTAAAATTCTAAGGGTAACATCTACCCCTCCTAGGGGGTTGAACCACGAGGGCTACAAATAGTCCTTGAAAGTGTCCCCCTTGACAATAAAATTGACCTGTTTTTTCGATTACTCATATTGTTTACTGGAAGGAAGATATTAAGGGTGGGAAGTTTTCAAATTGACACCCTGTATATCATTTTTATTATTCGTTTCTGTATGATTTCAATTTTTTGAGGTGTACAGTCATTCCAGCTCCCCATCCGATGATTCCATAGATAGATAGATAGATTATTTATTAGATCATGTTATGTAGCAAGTACATTTATGACAAGTCAAAACAAACAGTAGTATATAAACAATATGCAATTTAAGTGGAAATGTCGAGAATATTATATCAACACCAACGTCAATGACATCAGGGAACAATACAGAAATAATGTTAATACATGTGTATAAATAAAATTGTCATTAAAATAACAAACATCATTATGTATAAGTATAATGGAATAGAGTCTAACTATGCACCGATACAAACACTTTCGATGGTGTGAACACTTTCCATTATTGGAACAACGACCATCAAAGTTCTACGAGCCCCTTTCCATTTCAGTTGGCCCAAGTATCGAAATCCTGATTTTTCAGCTAAATAATTCATAATATTTTAGGTCATAATGGAATAAAAGGGTATATTTTCAATAGTATCTAATAGAAAAACTCGCACTTTATTATTTCCTTTTAGAATTTATAGCGAAAATCAAAAATGTTCCGAAATAGAAATTTTTTATTAGTTTTTAACACAACGGTCTTGTAAACGCAATATATATATATATATATATATATATATATATATATATATATATATATATATAAATGGAAAAGTTATTGGGTATAGCCCTCAAATTGTTGTGCAACCGTAGACACGTGTTTCGAGCTTAAGCTCTCATCAGTACGGTAAAATCAAGTGCGAAGATATACAGCACTTGGATGTAAAAATAGAAACAAAGGAAGTCAACGTACTGATGAGAGCTTAAGCTCGAAACACGTGTCTACGGTTGCACAACAATTTGAGGGCTATCCCCTCGATAAATCCATCCTGATTTATATATATTTATATTTATATATATATATATATATATATATATATATATATATATATATATATATATATATATATATATATATCTATATATAAATAAATTATAATGGGGGTGGTTTTTGGAATAATAATTGGGCACTTCGATAACATTGGACTTTCTGGAAGAGAAACTGAAACATTCCATATGCCAAACTTTCTATAATATAAAATTTCAGCTAGGACAAAATAATACGTTTCCGCTCTACCACACACTCTTATTTGTATATATTTCTAATTCAAGTTTCTTATTATTTATAATTCTTTAGACATTCTATAGACAATTTTCGTAAAGGAAAAAGTTGGGCGTCAGGGCAAACTGAAGCTACTCAGGAAGATTCAGCCTGTTATTATTCATTTTTGAAAATAGGCGAGGGATCCTGGTTTATAAGGATGAGAAAACAGAAATCATATTTAAACATTTTTCATTGAGAAGAAGTGAAAATTCAATGGAATGCAGTGTGTGAAGAACTATTAAAGTCAAGTAAAACTATGACCTCTAGTAGATAGGCAATTAGGATTAGATTTTCAAGGAAATTATTAGTGTGATGTAATTCCTGTTGTCACGTACACACAGCTTCTAACTTCTGTTATTAAAGTAATGAAAACGTCTGCCGTGAAAAAATTATAACCATACAAAGGTCAACGAACATAGCGCTATAATGAGCAGTTGTTACACACGTAACTCTTTTGTTATATATGACAAGACTTGCCAACGGTGATTTATGGGATTAAATGGCACTGCTGGAGTAAATTAACTCTCAGAAGGCAATTAAACCTAAGTCAAATACCAAGAAAATTTCAATAATTCTATGATGATATCTGAAAACGACAGGTATCCGGTGATTCGAGTCACTGGTTGTAGTGAATAAAATCTAGCAAATGCTTATACTATATATTTATCCCTTTCATTTATGTATGGAATGAATAAGTTTTTCTCAAGAAAGTATAAGCATTTACTTAAAATTTGTTTTATTCAACTCCACCATACGTAAATTCAAAAATGAAAGAACTTTTTGCTTTCGATTTCTTCATCCGCTATAATTGGACGAGTGTATCTTGATGTTGTGGTTGACAGAGCTCTGATTCATCGCAAGATATATTTCTGATCCTCATTGATATTATTTATTTTCGCTTGTCATATCTTCTGGGTTTTGAGTTCCTTTCAATCGTCAGTTGAACATTTTTTAGCAGAAATAGAGACATTCGATCTCGTGGGAATTTTAAATGATCTATTTTTGGTGTGCTACTTCATAAGTCTTCTGCAAGTTTTGGTGGCCGCGAATCTGAATAAAACGAAGATCCTCTAGGTCTCATTTCTCAAGCATTATTGCAATCCAGCAGACTGAGACTTATGGTGTATTTATGCAGTAGTTTCAAGTCATAAGAACGTTTGTCGATGATTGAATAAGCGACCCAACCAATCATTGACGAATATTCTTACTTGTGACTGAAAACTCATGACTTAAAACTACTGCATAAATCCTCCATTATTTACTTTCTGTCCCTGGAATACCTTGATAGATGAGCGCTCCCATGCCTTGTTCAAATCAAGTCTATAATGTGAATTTCTCAGATAATATAATTTCTCAGTGTGTAGTTCTTACTCGGAATACACCGGCACCCTGGAGTTGATGTTGGTTTTTCCAGCTTCCACTAATGTGAAAACGACATTTATAACTAATAGTAATGACCACGTTTATTATAATAGAGTCCACGGCCACCACAGACGATTTAGGATGCAAGTTTTTCAGAAGATGCATCATTTTGAGAGTTGTTATATACATATAAAAGATCTGAAATGTTCCCGGTGTAGAAGATCTGATCAAAAAAATAATAGAAGAATGAGAAATGTACATGTTACCCCAGAGACCTAAATAAATATAGGTACAATACTATGACCCAGGCGTACTTGTGAAACTACTTGTATGAAAAAGTCAAAGTCAATTTTATGAAGTTAAACTCAACAGTATCAAAAAAGTCATTATAACACAATATAAATCAACACCCTCCGTTGAAACAAAATACTGTGGAATCCAAATCAATCAATGAACAATAATCAGAATATGCATCTCCATATGATTGAATTAACATATTAGCAATAACCATCATATCGCTGTTGCTATAATGTCATTTCAACATCAAGAGAATTCCACAGAAACTGGAAAGATGGAAATGTAACAATTCCAGAAGGACAACATCCATGGGAATATGCAGTTCCATATAATCAATGATCCAGAAGATTGCAAAATTATTCAAAAGCAAAATATCACAGTATAATAAAAAATCAATACACTACAATTGTTTCGCAAACGGTACATGTTCGAGTTGACTTGAACAGGATATTTGTTTCATTTTGTTTTAAATAAGGAGAAATGGTAGTATTGGAGGAAAAAGTACTATAATAATTCTCAACACATTTTCTTTTGTAATGTTACAAACTTAATCCTATCAAACGAAAATTTTGTTTCTAAATCTATTGATGGGAAGATATCATAAATTTTGTAAGTGTTCTTCACTTCAATTCACCTGTAATTTTCTCAGTTTGCGACATTGCAATATTGAAAAATCTAATTCTGGTGTGAATTCTTGTTATTGCTTTTATCATTTTCAATTTGTGACTCACCTCATAGGGAGATAATATATCGAAAATGTGGTTTATTATGGAGCTGAATAATTTTTCATCCTGAAATAATATTAATGAAGTTTGGTGTATGAAAGTTTCATTTGGCATAAAATTATCAGTAATTGCAAGAACCTGCCGGATTTTTCTCTCATAGAAAATACAAATATCTCTAATAGTTTGTGATGGCATCTTGAGAACACCTTTCTTTCTAATCAATAATTCAAAGTTTTCTTCATCTGCAGAAGATTCGGTAATGTCTTCAAATGTAGACAAACATACTCTACATTTGATAAATTTTCTTATACAGTGAGTCTGCTTAAGTTGGCTACATATGGGAAACTTTTTTATTATTGATTTTACGAAAAAAACGTCATTTTTCATAAAAAGTTGTGCATTGTCTGAAACTCATGATGCAACCATCAGATATTGAATTTTATCAATCTTATACGAGGTATATAAAAAAATATGAATTTTACCCAAGAGTAAAGTAACTTTATATTTCACAATATCGAAAATTGTTACAATAAAAAGTTGTTCGGAATCAAAAACTATGTTTCAATATGCAATTACATCCTGCTAATTGTAAAAATTTTTTTTTTCACAAATTTTTCTCAAATTATCAATACCGAACATTATCATTTATAAAATTTTGTTTCATAAAATTCTGCTTATTAATTTCTAATTTCGAAAAGGTTAACATGTTTGTAATAAATAAAAATGATAAATGTAATATTGATAATTTTCTAAAAAATTGTAAATTTCTTTTTTCCCAATTGGGAGGATGTAATTGCATATTGAAACATAGTTTTCAATTCCGAACAACTTTTCAAAATAATAATTTTCGATATTGTGAAATAAAAAGTTACTTTACTCTTGGGTAAAATTCATATATTTTGACATACCTCGTACAATATTGATAAAATACAATATCTGATGGTTGCATCATGAGTTTTAGACTATGCAAAACTTTTCATCAGGAATATTTTTTTTTGTAAAATCAATAATAAAAAAGTTTCCCATATGTAGCCAACTTAAGCAGACTCACTGTATATTCAACAACAAATCCTAATATATAATATGTGTAACTACCTTTTCAGTAAGAGTACTCAAAGAAAAGGGAGAAATTAAATGATAAAATGCCCCATCTTTGATTAACATGTCGTTGACATCAATGTCAATTTTTTTATTATGGACTTATCATTCAAATTCAACTACTGCATAATTTTTTTTTGCCTGTGTCGTTGCCAATAAATAGGTGTTATACAGATTCACACAGTTTCCCTGATCAACTGCTAAAACCTAACAATGCCAAAACTCAGAAGCCGACACTGTTATCTTTCTACGCTTGATACTCCACGATAGGATATTAAGGCGGTGTTGCCAAGTTCACTGGACTTCCCACAATTACCTGCCCTAACCACAGATGTAATTCAGAACCTCAGTTGGAACACGAATTAAAAAAAAGAGAACTTGGCAACGACGTGCCCAGAAACAAAAATAATGCGCAAGCGTAAAGGTCGGTGATCACTCCCTATGAAGGGTCATTTAGCTGAATCTCGGACAGCGGGTTTGGCGTTCTAGTGATTATTATATTTCTATGGGTTGAACTGATATAAAGTATTTCAGGTCTTTCCTGTCGTAAGTGGTAGTGTATATATTTCAACTGTTTTCGCATAATTCATCGTCAATAATAGTACTGAAGACAAAGTTTCTCAACATAATTTTTCAGTCAAAGACAAAGAGTTGTGCAAGATGTGGCAATGCCTGCGTAGGTGAAAATGTCTGATAAACGTATTTCAGCTTTCGACATCTTCAGTAATTTATTCGAATTTGAATGAGATTAACATTAAACACCATAATCTCCTATGGAATGTGGCAGCTGATCACCACTAATAATAATAATAATAAATATGCTTTATTATCATAAGACAGGGTCTTGTTGACAAAGTTTAGGAAATTGTCTTAAATATTAAAAATGGTAAATCATAAAAATGTTAATTCGTCACAAACAATAGTTAAAATTACAAATGGCGTGAGGTTATAAACAGATATAAAATAGACAATCACAATTATAAAATAGACAATCACAATTATAATAGTTCGGCTAAAAATTATCATTGAAATATTCCTGCAAACTATAATAGGGTCTATCGGATAGGAATCTTTTGACTGCCTGCCTAAATTGGGAAACACTCAGCTCAGCAGATCTTATATACAGGGGTACATGATTGTACACTTTCCCAACATTGTAGAATATAGAGTCCTTTGTGATATTTTTGGACGGCAACGGTAGTTTTAAAGTATGGCTGCTGTTCCGGGTGTTATAGGGAGATGTGGATGCAGCGAGGTTCAAAATATGTTTATTCATCAAACAAACGGATTCTAGTATAAATAGTGCAGTTATCGTCAGAATTTTATTGTTTTTAAAGTGGAGTCTACAAGATTCTCTTGGTTTTAGGTTACAAATATACCTCGTAGCTCTTTTTTGTAGAATCAGTAGAGGTTTGAATAATGTTTGACTGCACGCTTCCCAAAACAGTATTCCATAGCGTAGCTGGGAGTCCATACGCCATTCTGGCTGTGCTGAACCCTAATTCATTGGAAAGTTTACCTGTAAGTTGCCTAACATGATTCTCGAATTTAAGATTCTGATCGATGAACACTCCTAGAAATTTCGTGTGATTTATATTTTCCAATGATTTGTCTTCCAAGAGAAGTTCATCTAGCGAACATCTAAATTAAATCAAATTTGTTTTTTTTTTCAAATTAAAAGATAAGACGTTTGCATCGCACCAGTTTTTTACTTTTTTTAGATCGGTAGTTTTTATGTTGTGCGGGTCACCGGTGTTTTTACTATTCCAGAGAATAGTTGTATCGTCTGCAAAAATGGTGAATTTTCCAGAAATATTTATAGTGGTGATGTCATTTATATACAATAAAAACAATATGGGGCCCAACACAGACCCTTGTGGAACTCCCGAATCGATTCCTTCCTTTTTGAAAACTCCGCTGTTTTTACTATTTGATTTCGCCCTGTGAGGTAAGATTTGAACCATTCAAAAGTCAGTCCTCTGCATCCACTATACTGTTTCGCTCATAATTTCTGAGCGCCTCCTAGCGGGAATGCATTTCGAAAATTGCTCTCCAGAAATTGATTCTCGACAGTTGTGTGTAGTAGCGTAGGGTATTCCGACTATTCCGTGAATTAGATATCAAATAACAATAACATTTAAAACGTTTATCACATACAGAGTGACCCATTTGAAAGCGGAGCACCCCTCTAAAATCCGTATTGAAAGTTCTTTCTTTCAATGGATCGAGCATCAATAGTTTTAGTTCTTTGCCATGAATTTGATATGAAATTCAAATTTCAAGACTCTCGAATTTGTTTTATCACCAAAAATCTTAAAAATGTATGATTTTCAATGATTTTTTGTGTCTACTCCTCTGGATTTGTAATAATTTCAAAACGGTACCAGAAGAAAAAAACAAACTACCACATGTGTGATAGAAATAGTGGCATTTACAATGCTCCATTACACCGCTATCAGTTTGCATAGTAAACATTTCTGACCAACAGTTGTTACTAGTATTGTCAATCTTTGTTAAATCTAAACACGCTTCGGATACAATTTCATGTTTAAAAAACAATTTCAATAGAAGAGTCCGAAACTGATATATCCGCAAGTACATAATATCACCTATCACAAATCCCATGGCATATTCAAATTCAATTTTTAAAAAATGGTAGAGTGTTTTTCAAATATTTATCTATGAAAAAAATTCGAAAGAGTCCTTGACGTTTCGAATTTTATTTCAAAGTTATGGCGGTATAATAGAGCTATTGAAGCTCTATTCTTCCCAAAAAATAAAAAAGTTACAGTGGTTTCCTGCTCCTAAATGGCCCACTCTGTATAAACAGTTGGCGGTTTCCGATGAAACGAATGAAAGAAATATCTGTAGCCTGAGTTTGCAGGTGATCCTCCGTTCTAAATTAGATTGAATTGAATATTCTACTAATGCTAATGCGTGTTTGATTGGTTGAAATTTTCAACCGCTGCTATGGAAATTATCCTAAACCTCCCACCTTAAGACATGACAGTCATGGGGAAGGCGAGGATGAGTGCATACAGACTTAAACAAACAGGTAATTGGATAACCTAACCACAAACTCGGCACACCAACATCATCCATGAAGTCAACATTACCGAACTGGAAATGATATCAGAGTACATGCTACCATAATACTCGTACGAAAAACCATTCAAAACGCAGCTCAAGTGGAACTAATGGGAATCGGGAGTAGAATCACTATCATCTGGAAAGATTATCTGGTACACAGATGGTTCAAAAACAGATGAAGGAACAGGAGCAGGAATATACGGGGTGGGGCCAAAAAGGAACGTAATAGTCCCACTTAGTAACAACACCACAGTATTCCAAGTAGACACATGCCATAAGGACATGCATACAGATGAATCTAGACCATATGTGTAAAAGAAAACACATATACATTCTATCTGACAGCCAGAGCGCTATAAAAGCTCTGAACTCAATACAGATAAAGTCTAAGCAAGTCTGGGAATGTCTTCAGAACCTCAATGAAGTGTCGAAACGCAACAAGGTTACACTTGTGTGGGTGCCCGGACATAGGGAAATTGAAGGCAATTAAAAAGCAGACCAACTTGCAAAGAAAGCATCTGAATCACTATTCACAGGTTTAGAACCAGCGTTTGGAATTAGCAAAACCCGATGCGGAAACCTAATCAATGAGTGGAAGAAATCAAAACACCAAACGCATTGGGACCAAATCTAAGGGCATCGACACAGCATAGCAATGGTGAGGCATCTGAGCCAAACACTGACGGCTGGCAACCTTAACAGATCTAAGATACGCACGATCACCGGCTTACTAACTGGACACTGCGGCCTTAGGAAACACCTACACACCATGGGAATAAATTGAGAAACCGTGGACTGTAGACTCTGTGGTGACGAGGAGGAAACAGTCTCTCACATCATCTCCGAATTCGACGAGCTGCTCAACAAGCTCAAAAAAATATTTCGACAGATCAACCTAGAAACAGGCTTGAATTCAAAACACCTAGTAAATAGACAGTCTCTAGTATAAATATTGAGGTACAGAAACATTCATTTCACAGAAGACTGTAAAACCTACACTGCAACACGTTTTTTCCTAATTACTGATAGGTAATAGTTTTTAAGGTCGACAAAGTTTTTTCCAGATTTCAACAAATAGTGCATTTTTGTCTCAAAATCTGGATTTTGCCCATGGTTTGATTTGACAACAAATGACGACAAATGAGTCGTAAACGGACATAAACAAACATGATCGCCAAGTTAAGAGTGAATATAATATGGAATTCCAACCTGATAACCGAGTGCAAACGTATATATCCGACAATGCCCATTTTTAACATGATTCGGGCTGAGATGTTTATAAACAACGTCGGGTATGTTGCTTTCAAGAAAGAGACAGAAAAGCCCTCTCTATATCTTTTATTGCTAGGAGGAAGTAATCGATTTTAATAAGCAGTGGCCAATTTATTCTCATAGGGCATTAACACGGATTTCTTCAAAGAGATGATTCAATGGTGGTAGAGGATGGTAGTTATTTCTTATGAGAAACGTACAGTTGTGATGACTATAGAATTATGCTGAATCCGTTTGTTCAGTAGTTATCAACCGCGTGCAAAATCTCATAAAGAGAATAAGTAGTATATGCAAATTCTATTTTAAGTACCGCGTGGAATATTCAATTAATTATTGTTGATTCCAAAACTACTTGATAGTCGTATCTCGTGTTTGTTTCTCGGATGACTTCAAATACAATAAGGATACAACTTCAAACATCGAATCGTGTATTCCAATGAGTTTGTGGCTGATCATGGTTTTGAGAAACGTGTCGGTTTGGAAGAATATTGAATGGGACTTGTACAGGGTTGGTTATCAGAAAATATTTGAGGATTTTTCCAATTGATGATGCACCATTATACTCGGGCTCACCCAAGTCGATGACGGTAGCAATGCTTTCATTATAAAGTTTTAAAAACTTGACAATGCCCAATGCTAAAATAAATTTAATTACCTATCCATCTTATTTGTGAGGTGCGATTGAGGTGTGCATTGATGGTCCTTGTCGTCATACTTCAGTTCTTATGTTTTTTATGTTCACATCGATGACTAGAAGATTGCTTCATTTCAATCTGTACTTACTTAATTTAATTACACAATTTTCTCATTATCTCTAAACAGTTGACTTTTGCCAAATTTACTTCTTGACAATAATCACTATAAAATGACGAAACTTCAGGATTTGTGTTTTTTAGAAGGCCTTCCCAAGAAATAATTTGGCTACCAATTATCAATCAATCTATTGGTATTTGTATTTAACTACTTCAAATACAAAGAGAACTTGTAGCAAGTCATATATCCATGTACAGAAATACCAGGATACACTGAAAAATTTTTAGCCTACTATAGAACCAAACAGAATTTCAATGTCAAAATATTTTATTACTCAACATATTCTCCTCTTAATTGGATACATTTATTACAGCGAACCTGCAACGTCTCTAGACATTTTGAACAAAAATGTTTCTTCTTGCTTTGCAAACCAGAACTCCACAGCTTTTATTACATCCTCGTTGGAAGAAAATTTACGACCTTTTAAACTTTTTTTCAGTTGAGGAAAGAGATGATAGTCGGACGGAGCCAAATCTGGTGAATAAGGGGATGTTCTAGTAATTCAAACCCTATATCACGAATTTTTTGCATGTCAACATGAGATTTGTGTGCAGGGGCGTTGTCCTACAAAAACAATATAACTTTGGATAGCTTTCCGCGTCTTTTCTCTTCAATGTTTTCCCGAGTTGTCAGTAATGTCGAATAGAAATCTCCAGTTATTATTCCACCCTTATCCAAAAAATCAATCACGATTACTCCATGGCAATCCCAAAAAACTGAAGCAAGATCTTTTCCAGCAGATTTTTTGACACGAAACTTCTTAGGACTTGGAGAACCGGCGTGTCGCCATTCCATCGATTGTTGCTTTGTTTCTGGATGGTAGAAATGTACCCAAGTCTCATCCATAGTAACAATTCGGTTTAAGAAGTCTTCATCGTTTTCAAATCGAGCACAGATCGAACGCGATGCTACTACCCTTGCACGCTTTTGGTCAACATTCAAACATTTAGGGATCCATTTTGCAGCAATTTTTCTCGTGTCCAAATTAACGTGAACTATATGATGAACGCAATCGTATGAAATATTCAATGCTTCAGATATCCGTTTTAGCCCAATTCGACGGTCTGTTAAAATCATGTCATGAACTGCATTGATATTTTCGGGGACTGACACAGAAACTGGCCTTCTCGATCGGTCATCATCTTCAATGGAAAATTTACCTTTTTTGAAGCTTGCAGTCCAATTTTTCACGGTCGCATATGAAGGACATTGATCACCAAGTGTATTAATTAAGCATATACCTATATTTAAAGTAAACCTACCTATAATTAAAGTAAAATTAAATTTAAAGTAAAATTAAAGAACATCATGCTGAATGAGTGCAAGCCTTGACTTTGATATTTATTTATCGTTCTTTTATTTTATTTGTTTACTGATATGTTTCTTGCTGTCTGTTTTTATTTTAATTGTATTTTTATCTAATTAAGTGACTTATATTCTATTTTATTTATTTATACATGTACATTAGTCTTAGACTAAATAAAGGATTAATATATATCTTCGTAAATCTGCTTACGTCTTAACCCTTTTAAATACAGGTACTTGATGATGGCTCGATACTCCAATTTTTCGATTTTCACAATTTCGGTGGACATATTTTTTCTTTTTATTTATTGCGTAACTCTGGTTTACTTTTTTGACGTCAGACTTCACACTGGCACTTCTGATAAGTCATTGTTCGTTGCTATGGTAACGCAATATTCTGTTTATGCAGGGAACTGGTCTAGGCTAACTAGATATCAATACATCCTCGTATATTATAGAAATGCCTGGTCCTGAAAATTCTTCTTCTTCTAGTAAGAGAGTCGTTTTCGGGAGATTTCGTCTGACCAAATCATAAAAAAAAAACATTATTACAATTGTGTTTTGAAGGAGGTGATTCCTATTTTTGTGCATTATGTATTGTCGTTGATACATCCTGCATAAAACACTGGAACTTTTCAATTATTGGATGAATTTCTGTCTACTCAAAATTTTTTCATGACACTTTTTCTCGTGAAGTTACTGATTTGCAAAATTATATAGGTGAAAATAGAAATGTATCCGATAAAAAAATCTTGTGTTTTTACTTTTGAAAAAATATCAGCATATATTTACATAATTTCTCAATTTGTGTGGACAACGATTTCTGGTGTATTCAGTTCAGTGACCGAAAAATGTTCATCCTTCGACTCCTTTTCTCCCTTTCATATATTTAACGATCAGCCAGATGTTCCACGTATAAATCATATATTAAAACGGACAACCCGACTTTTCCAAACCGGTCAAAAGAAAGTAAGATGATACGTACTTGACGAGATGTTACCGAATTATCCACTTTTGTTTTCAATGTGTGCTCGTTTCAATTCACATTTAATTAATTATTTTTGGAGAAGATCACTTTCTAAGCAATTCGCCAACTGAGAGACTCGTGCGTAGTCATCACACCGTAAAATTGGTCATTTGTTATGCTAATATTTACCTTCAATTAGTACTTTTTACGGAAAACACTTTCATTTTGGTGCGTCTTCTAAATTACGCAATGATTGCACGATGACTACGGAAGGTGTGATGAACTTGAGAGATTTCGTTTTCAAAATATATCTCCTAAATGAGGGGCCTAATTCCAAAGTGTACAATCTCCACCTTGAACAAATTTCCAGAAAATAGAAAAACCTCGCAATTGAGACTATACGAGGATATATTGAAAAAATCTTAGCCTACTATAGAACCAAACAAAATTTCAATGTCAAAATATTTTATTACTCTTCGTTTCTGGATCGTAGAAATGTACCCAAGTCCCATCCATAGTAACAATTCGGTTTAAGAAGTCTACATCGTTTTCAAATCGAGCACAGATCGAACGCGATGCTACTACCCTTGCACGCTTTTGGTCAACATTCAAACATTTGGGGATCCATTTTGCAGCAATTTTTCTCATGTCCAAATTGACGTGAACTATATGATGAACGCGTTCGTATGAAATATTCAGTGCTTCAGATATCCGTTTTAGCCCAATTCGACGGTCTGTTAAAATCATGTCATGAACTGCATCAATATTTTCGGGGACTGACACAGAAACTGGCCTTCTCGATCGGTCATCATCTTCAATGGAAAATTTACCTTTTTTGAAGCTTGCAGTCCAATTGTTCACGGTCGCATACGAAGGACATTGATCCCCAAGGGTATTGAGCATATCTTTGTAAATCTGCTTACCTCTTAACCCTTTTAAATACAGGTACTTGATGATGGCTCGATACTCCAATTTTTCGATTTTCACAATTTCGGTGGACATATTTTTTCTTTTAATTTATTGCGTAACTCTGGTTTACTTTTTTGACGTCAAACTTTACACTGACAGTTCTAATAAGTTGATGTTCGTTGCTATGGTATCGCAATAATTTGTTTATGCAGGGAACTGGTCTAGGCTAACTAGATATCAATACATCCTCGTATGTACTCGTAAAACCTTCAAATATCATTTGTTCTGATTGCGTGAATCAAATCCCATTACCGGAGCTGTAAGCATTTTAAAACCTTGAAAATAGAAATCGGTATTACCTTTGAAGATTCAACAAAGAAAGATCTTTGTGAGTTCATAATAGGGAAGTTGAAGGACGAACACTTGTCTTCCTGGTTTAAGTGGTTTGTATCTTCTTTAGCTACGCGATACTATTTCGAATAGTAAACTTATATCTATTCTGGAATAATTTGATCAATTATCGTTGATATATCTGAAAAGCATTCCGTTTCATGATTATACAGGGTATTCTCGTAGGTGAGTAAGCTTTTTAACATGATACGGAACACATCAAAATAAGTGATCTTGAGAAAAGCCACTTCTAGGTAAGTTACCTTAAAGTTAATGATGATAATAGCGTTTACTGCCAACCGCTTTTCGTTTCCAGGACTATTTTACAATATTGATGGAAATGTTGTTCAGTAGGAAGCACCAGTGTCTAAATATGAATAACAATTACAAGTCCTATTTGAATAACTACAAAAACGAAAACGTGATGTCTAGTATCAGCATGAGCGGGATGATCATGTAAACTTGATTTGATCAGGAAAACATTTGCAACCATTTAACTACTGTGCATTCGGTGTATTGTTCTTGTGAAAACAAATCGCTCAAAATCTTAAAACTTGGTGAAGTATTTGTAAAGGAACGTAGATGTAGTGTAGTTAGATATCTATAACTGTTAGTGTTTTCAAACAATTGTTCAATAATTTTAAATAAGGTAACCCAAAACCTTGAAAACGTGCAAAACCGACTGTTATACACACTATTGTGGGCGTTACTGCTGTAGATGTGATTAAAACACTCTTTAAAAATGATGATTCATTCAAATGTCATAAAGCCAACACCATCGTCTTCCAAATATCTCACAAAGAAAATTGGTCAAGTGCCGTTTGTCACAAGAATTGGTGGACGAAGAAACAATGTTATGATTCCACAAAGAGTGTGTAGGATTAATCAAAGAGAATATTGATTTTGCATGTACTTTTTAGATATACCGGGTGATTCTCCAAGGTGGCTCACCCCTATAACTTTTTTATTATTGAAGATAGAAAAACGAAATTTGGGGATTGTGTATTATAGTTCAATTTACATTTTTTGACATATTAACTTGCTTTATCGTACTTCCGGTTCGACCGGAAATGAGCATAACTTTCGATTTTTAAATGGGACATCCTATATATTTTTACTTATTTCGATCGAGAATGACATTCTAAATCCAACAACACCTCACTTGTCAATATTTGACAAATGAAGTAATTTTTATTTCAATTTTCATTTTTTTATCTAGAATGCCATGGATCGTGTAAATCGCTTCATTCTTGATCAAGTAACATGGGAAAAATACGACTTTGAGGCTTTTGACTTCACAGTCGTTGAAAGAATTATTCAAAAGTCTCAAATATGAATTTTTCCAGTTAACGTGAATTTTTCAAATGGAAAGGGGGTGGCTCGTCGGCTTTTTGTGAAAGATCATTTTCTTACGAATAATTTGATACCACACACTTTCACTTTATTTTCACTATTTCTGTGAGCGATTGCAAGAAGCGACCATACCCAATTACAAATAATACGTATTCGGTATGCACTGAGTCCTGTTATTCTAGTTATTCGTGACAAACAATTGAAGCTGTTGCTAGGACTATACCTAAACAAATAGGCCAATGAATATGCTGTCACTTTCAAAAATTCTTTTGTTGCATAGTTCATAATTTGATATGGAAAATTATACTAGAAACGAGAAAATTGACATGTTGCTAATTTACGGAGAAGCAAAAAAGAATGCATCTGATGCAGCTCGAATTTATGCTCAGAGATTCCCTAATCGTCGCCATCCCACTCGGCACTATTTTCCAAAACTGGAAAAGAAAATGCGAAATGAACCAGAAGAAAATGCCAATAAATTCATCGTCAGTGAAGAAAAAGAAGTAGACGTGTTGGCCTATGTTGAAGTGAATTGTACGGCGTCAATTCGCCAAATTGTTTCTGAGTGTGATATAAGTTATTCGTCCGTTTGGAGAATTCTCCACAAATATAATTATCGATCATTCAAGTACCAACTACACCAACATCTTTACGATAACGATCACAACCGAAGATTAACTTATTGCAACTGGTTTTTGACTAAATACAGAGAAGATGTACGTTTTCCATTTAAAATTATTTATTCAGATGAAACTCGATTCACCAACTTGGGTCTGTTTAATCGGAATAATAAAAGGTACTGGTCACAAACAAATTTACATCTCATGCAAGAAGGAAATTTTCAAGAGCGATTTGGTTTCAATTGCTGGATGGGTATTATCGGAGGAAAACTTTTAGGCCCAATAATTTTCGACGGACAACTTACTGGGGAAAAATATCTGCAGTTCCTTAGAAATCAAATAAATGATTTCATTGAAGATTTGCCACTAGCTACCCAAGTTGATATCTATTTTCAACAAGATGGAGCGCCACCTCACAATTCCCAAATCGTAAGAGAACATCTGAATGACACCTTCCCAGAAAAGTGGATTGGCACCAATGGACCTATTCAGTGGCCTGCGAGGTACATTCTTGAGATGTCATATTTTTTTATAATGTATTATTTCTTTTTCATATTCTAGATCACCAGATCTCACTCCACTAGATTTTTTTCTCTGGGGAACAATTAAAAATCAGGTTTATAATACAACATCAGCTACTCGTGAAGAACTGGAGTATAAAGTAAGGGTGGCATTCCAGAACGTTACTGCGGAACAGCTAAACAATGTGGTGCGCGCAACAATTGATAAAGTTGAACTTTGCCGTGATCAAGGAGGGGGTCATTTTGAAAATTTAGAAACTTAATGGACTAATGGTGATATTTGCGTCTTTTAAACAATTCTTAAAACGACTGTGAATTCAATTGTTTGTCACGAATAACTAGAATAACAGGACTTAGTGCATAAGTATACCGAATACGTATTATTTGTTATTGGGTATGATCGCTTCTTGCAATCGTTCACAGATATAGTGAAAATAAAGTGAAAGTGTGGGGTATCAAATTATTCGTAAGAAAATGATCTTTCACAAAAAGCCGACGAGCCACCCCCTTTCCATTTGAAAAATTCACGTTAACTGGAAAAATTCATATTTGAGACTTTTGAATAATTCTTACAGCGACTGTGAATTCAAAAGCCTCAAAGTCGTACTTTTCCCATGTTACTTGATCAAGAATGAGGCGATTCACACGATCCATGGCATTCTAGATCGAAAAATAAAAATTGAAATAAAAATTACTTCATTTGTCAAATATTGACAAGTGAGGTGTTGTTGGATTTAGAATGTCATTCTCGATCGAAATAAGTAAAAATATATAGGATGTCCCATTTAAAAATCGAAAGTTATGCTCATTTCCGGTCGAACCGGAAGTACGATAAAGCAAGTTAATATGTCAAAAAATGTAAATTGAACTATAATACACAACCCCCAAATTTCCTGACCACATTTCAAATTCGCTATTATTACCTATTTATAAATTCCAAATATTGGAACAGTACCTACATCAGCATTATCAAAAGTCTCTGATGATGATTTCATTGAAAATATGAACAGGATGTTCATAAAGTCAGTTGTGGAATCATCTGCGACTGAAAGTTGGAATTTAGTCGCTGTTTTCCATCGTACAAGATAACCTCTCTTGGAAGGGATTCATGTTTTAAAGAGAAACATTCTCAATTGAAAATTGAATCAATACCTACATGACTCCTCTGGAAATGGAAAAAACCTACGATGAAATTGAAGTTACTTTTTTGTAATATCCAACAGAAAATAACTACTTCCCCGGCTAAAGCCACACTGGACATTGAACTACATCTGATAGATATTGAGAAAGACCCTATATAACTTGAAGAAAAAAATCTGAAATTGAAAATTTGCATTTTCATTCAGATAGTTGATTATTAATTAAATCATTGTTTACAACTAAATGCATCGAAAACTTATGAAGTTATTTTTGTAAATAAAGTTGATTCGCAGGTGTTTAAACAAGAATTAATGATCATACCATACGATTTAACGAGAAGGTAAAAAACCTGGGGGTGTGGATTGATGAAAACTTAAGATTTTCGCACCATATTAGTACCTATTTACAAAAAGCATTTGCAGTTCTAAAACTTATATTTCAATCTCGTCATGTGTTAGATAGATCGATAAAAATCCTACTATGTGAGTCATTAGTATTATCTAAATTAAATTTCTGTGACATTTTATATAATTCTTGTTTAAATTCATTTGATATAAATGGAATAAAAAAATTGCAAAATTCATGGCTACGGCTCATTTTTGGTATTCGCAAATTTGAGCACATTAGTCACACATTCAAAACAACTGAATAGTTACGCATGAAAAATCGTCGTGAAATGCATTCTACCATGTTTTATATTGAGCAACTAAAAGAAAACTCTCCATCATATCTGTGTCATAAAATAAAATACAGAACTGATGTACATTCTCTTCGAAGATATAGAAATACTCTTACTGTACCTCGTCACCATACTGAGTTTTTCAAACGATCATTTTCTTATTGTATTGTAAACCGTCTCAATAACTTATCTCACGATTTTAGTTACTCATCACTACATAATCTCAAACGAGTTCATTTTGATTTTTATTTTGTTCAACAATAAATGCGTTATTAGGATTAAAATATCTTCCCTTAGCCAACTAATCGCTAAACTTTAATTCCTTCTTTTTTAATTTAATTTAATCATTTATTATTCTATTTGCTGTCTTTTACTTCTTTTTTGGGGTTAGATGGAAGAGCAGATGTATGTTAACTACTGAATTTATTCGAAGAAGACATAAATCTTTGGGAGATCGTTTGCTAACGAACAGTCGTTACCGACCGATGATGAACCCTTTACTCCCATAAACACCTAACTATGTAGGCTTACATAGTTAGGTGTTTATGGGAGTAAAGGGTTCATCATCGGTCGGTAACGACTGTTCGTTACTGAATTTATGTTTAAAATTGTACTCTAAACATTCTTTTTCACATGCAAACTGAATCTCGCCCTAACTGGATAAACAAAATGTAACTCCATTTCTATTGATTGGTAATAAAGACATTTATTATTATTATTTCATAGTCTTGCTCTTGAAACCAGCACTAATCGAAGAAAGGACCAGAGAATTCTGAATTGGGGATCCAATAACTTGGTGAAATAAAATGCAAATGAACTCCAACGCGATATTTTTCCATGCTCGATATAATTCAATCAAGAACAAAACCGAAACTTTGTGCTCGATGAAAACTTTTACCAAAGCTCATTTGTTCTAATCTGATCGCGTGAACGAAATCACATCAACCGAGCCAAAGAACAATTTTCAAATGCGTGTTCGTGAGTTCGTTGAAATAAAGATGAAGGACGAATACTTACCTTCCAAATATAATTGAAGTAGTTTGGATCATCTTCAGCAAGAGTAATGTGTATAGTAATTTATATCTTTTGCGAAATTGTGTTTTCAATTATTGTTTATGATTCAAGGAAGATTTATATTGATAGGTGATTATATACAGGGTGTCAATTTGAAAACTTCCCACCCTTAATATCTTCCTTCCAGTAAACAATATGAGTAATCGAAAAAACAGGTCAATTTTATTGTCAAGGGGGACACTTTCAAGGACCATTTGTAGCCCTCGTGGTTCAACCCCCTAGGAGGGGTAGATGTTACCCTTACAATTTTAAATGGGAAGGGGCGTCAAGTGGCACATCATTTTGATGGGCGTTCAATTCTTGTTCCAATGGTACCCTGACTTATTATTTTTTGATGAGCATTTTCCGAAAAATTGCGTTCTAAACTAACAGAAGTAGTTATTAGAACGCCTATACTGAGATGCATGGTTTGGCCAGAACTGGTTAGAATATTAGGTGGTACCATTCCAACCCTTTATTAGGGGTAACATTAGCCATTAGCTCCAAACACTTTACATAAATAAGTAGTCTAATAGTAAAACGTAGATGGTAGTAAAGTTGTGTTTATTAAATGCTGAATTTTTAAGTGTCATCGCAGAAATTGTACAGATAGCCTTCCTTTTTTGCTACTTCTGCTGTAAAAAGTTTCTGTTTTCCGACAAAAAATTGGTTAGCAAATTTGAACTATGTGGTAGTATTGTGAATACCGTTGTACCTGTTGGGCTGTTTAGGAATTACTTTAATAAGTGTATAAAAGTGTAAAAATGGTTTACATTCTTCAAGACAGAATTGAAATGATTGTAATTTATGGCGAAGTTGGAAAGTGCGCACGAAGGGCGGCATGTCTTTTTAACGAAAGACATCCAAATTGTAATGTAAGTCACCGGTATGTGCTTGATTTGGTGAATAAGTTTTACGAAACTGGTTCAGTGACAAATAAAAAAAGAAATAACCCCAGAGTACTAAATGAAGCAGCTCAAATTGAAGTTTTGGGAACATTTGCTGCAGAGCCCACGAGCTCCTTACGATCAGTATCAGAACAGACGGGAATGTCACGCGAGACTATAAGAAAAGCATTGAAAATGCATAAATTTCATCCATATAAAATGCAGATTCTTCAAGAGCTCCACGAGGATGATTATGATAGAAGAATAGAGTTTTGTGAAATCATGTCTCATCGAGTCAATACCATCCCTAATCTTCTGTTAAACATCTGTTTCAGCGATGAGTGTTCATTTTTTCTGAATGGCAATGTTAATAGACAAAATTGTCGCTATTGGAGTGACGAAAACCCACATATTTTTCGGGAAGGGCATACACAACACCCACAAAAAGTTAATGTTTGGGCTGGTATTCTTGGAAATGCCATTCTTGGTCCATTATTTCTGGAAGAAAACTTGACTGGCAATCTGTACCTTGATATGCTTGAAGAGACTATCGATCCTCTTATAACTCACGAGCTAGAAACTCAAATTGATGCAGAAGGTAATGAACTTTTGCAGGAGGATCTGTTACATTTCCAGCAGGACGGTGCTCCACCTCATTATTTTCTTCCCGTCCGACAGTGGTTAAACGAGAGATTTCCGGGTAGATGGATTGGCAGAAGGGGAGCAGTTGAATGTCCTCCGAGATCACCGGATTTAACACCCTTAGATTTCTTTCTTTTGGGGCATCTTAAATCCGTTGTTTATAAAACACAACCTTCTGATATTGACGAACTTAAAAGACGAATTACAGCAGCATGCCTGTCAATTCCTAGTGAAGTTTTCCGTAATGTTAGAGGGGAGTTCGAAAACAGACTGTATTACTGTTTAGAGCAAAATGGACAACATTTCGAACAGCTAATAAGATAAGCGTAAGTAGATTTTATGTTGGAAATGTCTTTCTCGCAAATTAAATTTTATTATGTAGAAGGAAAATAACCACCAAATAAAAAATCCCATGCGTAATAAATTTATTCCTGTCATTCAAGGGTTGGAGCGGTGCCACCTACTCTTCTAACCATTTTTATTAAAGGGAGTCAATACAATAATGCATCTCAGTATAGGCGTTCTAATAATTACTTCTGTTAGTTTAGAACGCAATTTTTCGGAAAATGCTCATCACAAAATAATAAGTCAGGGTACCATTGGAACAAGAATTGAACGCCCATCAAAATGATGTGCCACTTGACCCCCCTTCCCATTTAAAATTCTAAGGGTAACATCTACCCCTCCTAGGGGGTTGAACCACGAGGGCTACAAATAGTCCGTGAAAGTGTCCCCCTTGACAATAAAATTGACCTGTTTTTTCGATTACTCATATTGTTTACTGGAAGGAAGATATTAAGGGTGGGAAGTTTTCAAATTGACACCCTGTATAGAAAGGATAGTCTTTGCTGACTAGTTAAAAATAAAACCAGTTAATATTGGATATTGCAGCAAAGTCAAAAGTGAACTCTTTTATAGAGTTTATTCCAAGCTTTCGTAAATTTTACTTACAACTATAGTGAGGTTGGTTGACATGTTCTTAATTCGTTCAATAGTGACATTACAGTTTGAAATTGTAAATAATATATGAAAAAAGGCTTTACGAATATAAATAAACAGAAAATTTTAAAATTTCAGTCGAAAAACAAAAGACTTGTTGATTGTATGTAAGGGATACAAATCAGGTGTCAATAGAAAAGAAATCTGTAATTTTCAAGTCAATGTTACCAACTATAATCTTGTACCAACTGTTGAAAATTGATATATACGACTGTTGTTTTGTAAGTTAGGAAAAAATTACATTTCCAATTGAGTATTTATAGAAATATTATTGTTCATAGGGAGAGTGTGGTCCAACGACAGTAAGAAGGAATAAATCTCACTCAAATGATTCATATCAGTTATTTTATTCATACATTTTTTATCTTGAGATATGAAGGCCTGTACCAAAATCCATTGTAGAGTTCCCTAACACCAATATCAGTGCAGGATTCGGCTATTCGTGGGCAGAGGGCGCACTAAGTACGACATCCGCGCTTTAAAATTACGAGTGTTTTGTAGCTAGTTTCTTGAAAAAAAAGGCAGACATTCTTTTTCTTTCGATTTGAAGTCATTTTGTTGGTTAGAGTTGGCGTTTTGTCTAATAGCCTTTTCGGGCAAATTTCTGAACCATATTATTTTTAATAATAGAGGCTGAAAACCCTGGTATTAGGTAAGTTGGTAAATCACCACGTGTAGTGGTACATTTTGTAAATGATTATTATTAGTTTTCAGAACTGCTTCCCAGCCACAAAATAATGTGTAATAAATTTTTCTACACTGCTCGAACCTACTTATTTTATTTAAACAATCCGGACATTGTCCCACTCCGGTACAGGCCATTTCCAAAAATGTTCTCTTAGTCTTTGGCTAATATTTTTGTTGAATTATAATTTATTCGATGGTCAAATTTGTTTACATGATCAGCAAGAGCACATCTTTCAGGATGAAGTCTACAATCACTTTCATGTGAGGAAATTCTATTTTTCAGGCCAATATAATTTTTATAACAATCCTGACAAGGAATGCTATATATAGGGATTATCGAATTGGATTTGTTAGAAACAATCTGAAGGTAATAGCATTTAACAGAAAACGAATACTTTCACGACTTTCAGAACACTTCAAATTCTAAGGATATTTTCAATAAGCCAGAAAATAAGATCATCTTCAAATGAATGAATGTGGACCCAAGTTTATCATAAAAATATAAAGTGTTCAGTGTTTTTGGTGAACAACTGGCAAAATCTTGGACAAGAAATATGGCTGTCAAGCCAGTGATATTTCCATTCATCAATCTCAAAGCTAGTTGCTTATGAGTAAGATATTTCCAAAACACGATGTTTTTTGTCATAGTATCATGTCAAAATGCAAGCATCTGATTCGCTAAAATTAACAAGTAAGTATAACATTTTCAGAATTTTATCTCTTCTTTTTCTAACCTGCACATTTGTTGGTGATCTGTGTTTCCGTTTTCTCTAATTATAGTACCATTTTCTTCCAGAATGACCTTGTCTTCAAATTGCGTTCTCTTCATTTTCTTATTGCCTTATGATAGTGTGTGTTTTAGACCACTGTTCAATAGGTGTTTACCTAAATGCCACTGTGTAGATTTAAAACGATCTTGAAGATCGGAATAAGAACGTTAATGTTACTTGGGCCGCTAGGGGCCCTGTTAAGAACAAATATACTGGATTATTAATCTTTTAGTCAAGGGAACTACACATGAACGTATAATATCGTATAAATACAGATGGACTCAGCATGTTCACTTAAATAGCCGCTCATATCACACATCATGTGACTTCAATAATGAAATTTCATTGGTGTAGCAATGTGTGAATGAAATAATCAGTAAAATACAGAATTATCAGTGTGACGATGTGGTTTTCACATCTAAAAACAAATTTTACCTCTTTAAAATATTTGAACATGCTTCGTTATATAATAGATCAAATTTGAACATCAGTTTTTTCACTCACTAATAGGCACAAACGACGAGAAACAATACAGGTGCGAAACTCAAACTAGTCACTGAAAAAAACAAACAATTATTGTTATTTTCTGAACCGTAATTTTCATTTCCTGTCTAAATAACTTACTTAGTCATATTGAGTCCAACAAGCACCTAATTTAACGAGATATGATTTTATTCATCTAATCGTTGAATTATTCAAATAATGCAAAAATAATTGTTTATTACAGAATAATATTCTTTTCAGTTGAGAGGAATTAACATACGGTTCATTTTTAAATCTAGTATCATCTGGTAAAAGTCTCGCAAATAAGGTAAGTCAAATATTTTCTTCCAGACTGGTGAATTTGTTAACTTTACATGTATTAGAGTCTCAATACACTATTGTTAGTGTGAAAAGATGCTGAGGATTGTTTCGATGAATGCGAGTAAATTTAATTTTCAAGTTAGATATTCCATATCAATAATATTGAAATGAAAATATTTGTATAGCTCCATCGGAGTTTGTGGCCTAGAACATAACTTTTTCGATATCTGGCCACGTAACCCCACCGTTTGCCTCTTCATATTAACTCTTTTTTCAGTTTGCCGATATATTGACGGTGTCAAAATGATTTTTTTTGTATCCGACATGGACAATCGTGCACCAAATATATTTTTTCTCGATGCTTCAATGATGAACTGTTCTATTTGATACACACTTCATGGCGAGCACTGTATTTCAAGTATTGTTTCCTTTTCTATTAATTTTTTTAGTTCTATTCAACAGGATTTAAAACAAAAATTTTGAATAGAATGCAATGAACATAACGCTATTACAATTTCATTTTTGTTCCATTATGGTTGTGGTGCAATGGGTACTTATTTGAAGTTAAAAAACTTATTCAAATCATAACAAATTTTTTCTCGATGCTTCAATGATGAACTGTTCTATTTGATACACACTTCATGGCGAGCACTGTATTTCAAGTATTGTTTCCTTTTCTATTAATTTTTTTAGTTCTATTCAACAGGATTTAAAACAAAAATTTTGAATAGAATGCAATGAACATAACGCTATTACAATTTCATTTTTGTTCCATTATGGTTGTGGTGCAATGGGTACTTATTTGAAGTTAAAAAACTTATTCAAATCATAACAATGGTTTTCATCACCGAGTAATTGCAAATAATATTCAATTAGAACAAAGGGTTTGGGTAACATTCAGGTTCATAATGACGATGGTGAAACTCAACGCCATCATTGTTTCATTATTGTACATACAGGGTGTTTCATAATTGAATGATGATCCTGAAGGGCGATAATCCTTGTTAACATACCCTGTCATATTTTTCAAAATAATGATACGCACTGTCTTTTTTCCAAATAAATGTAATTTTTGCAATTGTCCTTTATCTTTTCATAAAAAAGGTCTCTTGTCTTTTTTTCGTCTGGAGGACGGTTTTCGATTTAGAAAATAAAATACATTCATTTGCTTGTCCCTATTCGATTTTTTCTCTTAGTCTTAATTTCAGAATTGTGGTACCCAAAAAATCTAAGCAAAATTTTTTTAATTTTATGGTAACTATTATTAAGTTTTTTTAATGAGTATGCATACATAAAAATACATTTTTATTTTTAAAAACACAAATAATTATGAACAAAAAATACCAAAATCAAATTAAGTATTCAACATGTCCGCCTCCTGCAAGTATGCACGTTTCAGCCCTCCTTCTCATGGACTCGCGTTCTCTTTGGAAGATCCCTGGAGTATTCCTTATGGCTTCACAGGAAACTATTACGCGGTTTCGCAATTCTTCCTCCGTTTGAATTGGTTGACTGTACACCCAGGTTTTAAGATGTTCCCAAAGAAAATAATCGAGACTGTTTAAGTCTAGGGATCTAGCTGGCCATGACTCTGTTCCCCCACGACCTATCCAGCGATGGAAGTTTTGGTTGAAATATTCGCGTGCCAGAGCACTAAAATGAGCAGGTGCACCATCGTGCATAAACCACATGCGATTTCGCATTAAAATAGGAACATCTTCCAACAGAATTGGCAAATTATCTTCAAGAAATCGGCGATAATTATGTCCATTCAATCTCCGTGGTAAAAAAGGTCCATTTAGGTAATCTTCAATAATTCCAGTCCAGACATTCAATGAGAACTGCTCCTAGTGATGAGATTCCACGATTGCAAGCGGATTTTGCTCGGCCCAAAAATGATTACCTATTGTGAAAATTTCTGATCCTGTTTTTGGTAAAAGTAGCTTCGTTCGTGAATAAAATTTCTCTGTCAAATAAAGGATTTTCAGAACTTTCTGGAGAAACCATTGGCAGAAATTCACTCGTAATGGAAATTTTCGAGGAAGTAGAGCCTGAACCTATTGAATGTGATAGTGATATAATAAATAATCTTGAAGAATCCTCAATACCAGACTATGGGCAATATTCAAATTATTGGCAACTTGCCTCGTACCTATTTTAGGATTTTCGTCAACTGAATTTAAAACAGCTACCTCAATTGCTGGAGTTCTTGCAGTCCGATGTGCTCCTTACAAGTGATGCATTGGCTCAAAACTTCCTGTTTCACATAACCTTCTGTGGGTATTTGAAATCGTTCGAGCATCAGGAACCATACTATTTGATAAAGTTCCCGTCAGCAAATAATGCATGTCTGCTAATTCGGTAATTGTAAAATTTACCATGTTTTTTTAAAATAAACAAGTTTTTATAAAGTGAATAATATCACGTATCTCGCTAAAGAAGTGTCAAAAATTTGTATGTTGAAAACAACGAAAGGTGTTCTTAGCATACTGGATATTGCTAGCCCACAAGATAATCCTAATACTCTTCAGCGTCTGATTTCGCCTAGTGACAAGCAAATGGATGCATTTTATTTTCTAACTCAAAAACCGTTCGCCGGACGAAAAAAAGGCAGGAGAAAATTTTTATGAGAAGATAAAGGAAAATTGTAAAAATAACATTTATTTGCAAAAAAGAAAGTGGCGTATAATTATTTTGATGAAAAATATGACAGGTTATGTTAATAGGGACGCCACTGATGAAAATTAAGAAATCCTTCATCATGGAAAAAATGTATTTTTATGCATACTTGCTAATGAAATGAAATATACTATTTCCGTTTGACGCAAGAGGTTGCAAATTGAATCACTTCTCAAGAACAATATTTAGGTTATTTCATCAAGTTTGCAGAACTTTTGGAATATTCTTCGAAAAATCTGGATTAAAAACACATTATTTTTCTTGATTAAACAAACATTTCTGTTTTGTTTGAATGGTTTCAAATTCATCAGAAGATATACAGGCTGATTCACGGTGGATGGCACATTAGACGTTTCTGGTGAACCAGACAACGGATCACTTTGAAAATTTAATGGAGGGCATATTCGGACATTCTCTAGCCAACTAAAATATTTTCGACAATGCGGTGTTGCCGCTTCTATTAGAAAGCAGTAGCAACTTTGATTTTTCAAATGGAACACTCTGTATATAATATCATTTTTGGAATCTCCAACAATTGCCCGACAACTTTTCTTGATATTTCCCTATACCTATCTGTTACCGTTTTCGAAATAAAAATTAATTTCAATTTTTTTCTTCTATGACTTCTAAAAATGCCGATATCTTTTAGTTAAGAAGTACTATGATATCGAAATTTGGTTTGGAGTTAGGTGATACTTGGACACTTCCCACACGTCAGCTTAATCTCCGTTACTTCAATACAGGGTGGTAAAAAAATACAGTTTTTTCGTTTGCTTGAAAAAGTTGATGAAATTTGATTATTTTAAATGGAACACCCTGAATATTATTAAAAATTCGGAAAGCTGCTGAAAGTTACTTTCTTTCTATGTATATCATACCTATACCTAACTAGTCAAGTTTCGGACTTATGAGCATTTATTTGTGAAAATGTCCCTTCAGAATGGTATTTCCATTCGGTATTTGGTAAGCAGGCCATGATTACTATTTGACAGTAGCGTTGTGACATTCTCCTAATAATATCGACATTTTCGTCACTTCAGAAGTTGCAAATACCTTCAAAACGATGGAACAAAACTATTCAAACGAAGTTCTTATGAATTTGTTTATTATTTTTGGACAGTGTGATAAAATTATCAGCAGAATATGTAGAAAGTTCAATGAAATGTATCCGAATCTACTGCCAATGAACCTCAAGAAATTTATACGAATTCAGAACAATTTCAATGCATTTGGATCAACTTTAAAAGCACCAAGAAACTTGCCTCGACCCGTAACTTCTGAAGACAACCAGATTAATGTCTTAGCATATTTTCACGCATTTCCCGAGTCATCGATAAGAAGTGCTGAAGAAGATTTGGGTATAAAATATTCATCGGTTCAAAGAATCTTGCGAAGACATAAAATGCATGATTATAAATTCACCAAAATTCAAGCAATGAAGCCTCAAGACCCTCAACAGAGAGTAGAATTTTGTGAAATGTTGTTGACACGCATTCAAGAAGATCCACTTTTTTTAAATAAAATTATTTGGACTGATGAATCGAAATTTTCGAGAGAAGGGATTTTCAATAGAAAAAATCGTCATTATTGGTCCAGTGAAAATCCTCACGTCACAAAAGAAGCCGGATTTCAAGAAAAATTCAGTTTTAATGTCTTCTGCATGTTGATGGACAACAAATTGAGGTACGTGATATACGAGGAGTCATTAACATCCAAAAGCTACCTGAATATTTTGGAGAATACTGTAGAGAGTTTCGTGGATAATCTGCCACTCGAAGAATATCGAAACTGTTGGTACCAACTAGACGGAGCTCCTGCACATTGCACAAGAGAAGTGAGCGCAGAACTGGAAAGACTTTTGACGATCGGTGGATAAGGCGCTTGGGACCATGGAATTGGCCAGCGAGATCACCCGATCTTAATCCATTAGATTTTTATTTGTGGGGAATGTTTAAAGAAAAAGTTTACAAAATACCCGTGCGTTCGAGAGATGAATTGTTAGAAAGAATTGCCCAAACAATTGAAGATTTGGATCCCAATGAAATCAGATCTGCCACCACGAAAGCAGTCAACACCCGCATTTTAAAGTGCTTGGAAGTGAACGGCCAGCGATTCGAACATATTTTGAAATATTCCACATGATTGTTTTACTTTTTTATAATTATTCATATCAATATTTCCAATTTCAAGTTTCTTGGTGCTTTTTTAAAGTTTATCCAAACATATTGAAATTGTTGTTTCATTGAAGTTTCTACATGTTCTGCTGATAATTTTGTCACACTGTCCAAAAATAGTAAACAAATTCATAAGAACTTCGTTTGAATAGTTTTGTTCCATCGTTTTGAAGGTATTTGCAACTTCTGAAGTGACGAAAATGTCGATATTATTAGGAGAATGTCACAACGCTACTGTCAAATAGTAATCATGGCCTGCTTACCAAATACCGAATGGAAATACCATTCTGAAGGGACATTTTCACAAATAAATGCTCATAAGTCCGAAACTTGACTAGTTAGGTATAGGTATGAACATAGAAAGAAAGCAAATTTCAGCAGCTTTCCGAATTTTCAATAATATACAGGGTGTTCCATTTAAAATAATCAAATTTCAGCAACTTTTTCAAGCAAACGAAAAAACTGTATTTTTTTACCACCATGTATTGAAGTAACGGAGATTAGGCTGACGTGTGGGAAGTGTCCAAGTATCACCTAACTCCAAACCAAATTTCGATATCATAGTACTTCTTAACTAAAAGATATCGGCATTTTTAGAAGTCATGATTTTCGAAGAAAAAATTTAAATTAATTTTTATTTCGAAAACGGTAACAGATAGGTATAGGGAAATATCAAGAAAAGTTGTCGGGTAACTGTTGGAGATTCCAAAAATAATATTATATACAGAGTGTTCCATTTGAAACATCAAAGTTGCTACTGCTTTCTAATAGAAGCGGCAACACCGCATTGTCGAAAATATTTTAGTTGGCTAGAGAATGTCCGAATATGCCCTCCATTAAATTTTCAAAGTGATCCGTTGTCTGGTTCACCAGAAACGTCTAATGTGCCATCCACCGTGAATCAGCCTGTAGATAAACTATTATTCGTAAACACTTTGAATGTTTGCAGAACTTTTACAATTTTTTACGCGCCATTAATGCGAAAATTCAGTAAATCTTGGTTTTCAACATTTTTCGTTCAGAAAAACAGGTTGCAAATTCTGACTTAAAATAATTTGAATATACTCTTCATTCTACTGAAGTTTTAAAACATTTGTAATCACTATTAAATTTTGAAAAATTCCCATGTATATCTACTGGCCTATTAGGTTATAAGTTTTTCTCAAAAATTATCGTTTTCCAATTCAAATCCAACAATCATATGCTAAGTAATCAAACACTCTTTCCTCACCAGTACTCTCAGTCTGTGATTACTTCTTTGATGAGACTGATAAGTATTGTTACATGTTGGCACACAGGTCAGATTTCACAAGGTGTATGCGGAATACCCATAGGTTATGACCTACATTTTTGTTGTAGCGTTTTGAATTGTGAGTGGGTGTTACCTCCGATATTATTCAGTAAACTCGGAACGGTGTTAATGAAACAATATTTCGTTATTTGTTTATAAGAAGAATGTAAAGTTGATTCGTTTCTCTTGCGAAGAGAAAGAAAATAAAACATTCTTCAAATCAAAACAGATTTCAAATCCGCTCTTGCCGATGGCTTTCAAAAAGTATGTTAAAATAAGTTTGGCAATATTTACTCTTCACTGAAAGTGAAAATCCCAATGTGGAAGTCTCGAAAACACTTTCACGAAACATAAGGATAGTCAGTCGATAGTGAGTAAACAAACAACGGAATTTATATTGAATACATGTTTTTTTATGTTTGCTTTGAACTAGGAACCCATAACACTTAATAATATAATATAATAATAATATAGTGATGAAGTTTAGACCATCTACGAGGATATATTGAAAAATGTTTAGCATACTATAGAACCAAACAAAATTTCAATGTCAAAATATTTTATTACTCAACATATTCTCCTCTTAATTGGATACATTTATTACAGCGAACCTGCAACGTCTCTAGACCTTTCAAAAAAAATGTTTCTTCTTGCTTTGCAAACCAGACCTCCACAGCTTTTATTACCTCCTCGTTGGAAGAAAATTTACGACCATTTAAACTTTTTTTCAGTTGAGGAAAGAGATGATAGTCGGACGGAGCCAAATCTGGTGAATAAGGGGGGTGCTCTAGTAATTCAAACCCTAAATCACGAATTTTTTGCATGGCAACATGAGATTTGTGTGCAGGGGCGTTGTCCTGCAAAAACAAAACACCTTTGGATGGCTTTCCGCGTCTTTTCTCTTTAATTTTTTTCCGTAAAGTGGTCAGTAATGTCGAAAAGTAATCTCCAGTTATTGTTCTACCCTTACTCAAAAAATCAATCATGATTACTCCATGGCAATCCCAAAAAACTGAAGCAAGAACTTTTCTAGCAGATTTTTGGACACGAAACTTCTTAGGTCTTCGAGAAACGGAGTGTCGCCATTCCATCGATTGTTGCTTTGTTTCTGGATCGTAGAAATCAACCCAAGTCTGATCCATAGTACAATTCGGTTTAAGAAGTCTACATCGTTTTTAAATCGAGCACAGATCGAACGCGATGCTACTACCCTTGCACGCTTTTGGTCAACGTTCAAACATTTGGAGATCCATTTTACAGCAATTTTTCTCATGTTCAAATTGACGTGAACTATATCATGAACGCGTTCGTATGAAATATTCAGTGCTTCAGATATCCGTTTTAGCCCAATTTGACGGTCTGTTAGAATCATGTCATGAACTGCATCGATATTTTCGGGGCTGACACAGAAACTGGCTTTCCCGATCGGTCATCATCTTCAATGGAAAATTTACCTCTTTTGAAGCTTGCAGTCCAATTTTTCACGGTCGTATAAGAAGAACATTGATCACCAAGGGTATTAAGCATATCTTCGTAAATCTGCTTACCTCTTAACCCTTTTAAATGCAGGTACTTGATGATGGCTCGATAATCCAATTTTTCGATTTATTGGGTGACTCTGGTTTACTTTTTTGACGTCAAACTTTACACTGACACTTCTAATAAGTTATTGTTCATTGCTATGGTAACGCAATATTTTGTTTATGCTGGGAACTGATCTAGGCTACCTAGATATCAATACATCCTCGTATGTCGGTGTTTTTCAACCTATTGGTCGCGATCCCCAGGGGGGTCGCCAAGCCTTACGCGAGGGGTCCGGGTAAAAGAAAAAGGCAACTGTTTGTAGATCTTACACTACAAAAAAAACTTCAGTTTTAGTGACAAGGCTGTGCCTGTTTATTCTTTATTAATTTGTCGAAACGTGGTTCTATTTTTGAGACACAAATAATCAAATCATTTTCTAATTGAAGTCTATTTATCTTTTTAGTTTTGATGTCTACCGTTGAAGAGAACAATAATTCACAAAGGTAAGAAGTGGCGAATGGTACTAATAATTTTAAAGCGTCTCTTGCCAATTCTGGATATTCTTGTTTTCTCTTTAACCAGAAAACGTCAATATTTTGCGAATTAAATTCCACTTCAAGCATGCCGTCAGCAGATAAATCTATAAGTTTTTCTTTCATCTTCATGGTTAGATCAGCCAGTTCTACAGACTAATCCAAGAAAGGATTTAGTTTTCATCTATATCCATTGTCAGCTTCAGAGTCCAGTTCTGGAAAGTCTCTCTTCCAAATTATGCAAGTTCTCTATCATGCAAGGAATATGAGAACCTACTACCAACGATTGGTCCATTGCAGTTTCTCTGACTATTTTCTGAACACAAGGAAAAGACATATATATATATATATATATATATATATATATATATATATATATATATATATATATATATAGCGAGGGGCAATATATGAAAATATAAGTAGAAAAGTTATTGGGTGTAACCCTCAAAATGTTCTGCAACAGTAGACACGTGTTTCGAGCTTAAGCTCTCATCAGTACGGTAAAATCAAGTGCGAAGATGTACAACACTTGGATGTAAAAATAGAAACAAAGGAAGTCAACAACAGGAAGCCAACCACACATTATGATAAAGTAATGCACAAAATTTATAAAACGTACAACGATCACTTTTGAAAAAAAATGTAAAAACATGTCAAACTGTTTTTTTTATTCCGCATATTTTGACATAAGTTACAAAAATAACACGTCAAAGTTGGTTTAATGGACTGTTTAGTTAATTGAGAAGTTATTATGAAACTTACGTTTATTTCGTTTTTTATTCATTTTCTCGTTTTTTTTCTTATGTGAGCTCTACTACAACTGCTCTATCACATAATGTAATAAAAATCTTAGCTTCCCATTAAAAAAATTTCTTGATTACGTCATAACTTTGACAACTTTGACGTGTTATTTTTGTAACTTATGTCAAAAGATGCGGAATAAAATATATATATATATATATATATATATTTGCAAAGACTTTGACCACAATCGAAGTTTCCCTAAAAATTCTCTGATTTTATCCTTGGCTTTTAAAATGTTTTCTTCCTTCCTTTGAAAGTTCTTGTTTAAAAAATTTAGGTGGCTAAAAAGATCGGCAAGAAATGCTAATTTCTGGAGCCAAACAGGGTCACATAAATAATTCGCATATTCAGATTTAGAATCTTGTAAATACATTAACAATTCAGCTTTCAGTTCTAGAACTGTTGTTAATACATTTCCTTTGGATAGCCACCTGACATCTGTGTGATAAAGGAGATTTTGATGGAGCGAACCCATGTCTTCACAAATTATTCTGAACAGTTGAGTTTGCAAGGCTTTACCTTTGATAGAGTTCACAATTTTGATGACATTTTCAATCACGTCATTTAAACCAGAAGGTAAAAACTTGGCTGCCAGAGCTTGTCGATGCAGAAAGCAGTGTATCCATGAGGCATTTGGCATTATTGATTTCAATTTCGCCACTAGTCGCTTTTATGTCCAGTCATAGCTTTAGCGCCATCAATACAAATGGCGATACATTTCGTCCAATCAATCTCGTATTTAGGAGTGCTTTCTAAAAACATGTTGTAAATACACTGACCTGTAGTGTTCGCAGGAAGTGCTTTGCAAAATAAAACGTCTCCGATGATACTTTCATCTGCTTCAAAGCCCACAAATACCACGAACTGTGCACAATCTGACACATCAGTAGATTCTTCAAACTGCAAAGCAAAATTTGGGCTCTTCTTCAATATCTCGACTACTTGATACGATAAAATGGTGAAGTTTCAGTTGTTTCACCACTTAATCGCGAATATGAATTTATGAATGGGTATTCTAACCTTCCACAGTCTGAAAATATAAAAATGTAAATTCAAAGTTATCTACACAGGAAAAGAAAAATGAATAAATCAATTTTTCCTGATACGTTATTGCGTTTACAAAATTATTTAATATAGTCAGTAATATATCGTATCGTGGCCGAGAGTGGACCAGATAACAACAACCAACATGCTGGGAAAAATTCAAAGACTAGCTCGTAGGGGAATTACCGGCACGATGAGGAAGACCCCCTCGGCAGCCCTAGAAGCCCTGAGGGGTCTGCCGTCGCTTCCAACTTGTATAAAGAAGAAAGCGATGGCGTCCTATCTGAGAATGCGGGACCTATAGAGGGTTGAAATGAAATAAACCATGAAATCTGAGTAAAAGGTTGAATAGGATGAAATAGAAATATTTGAAACATATTTCTCACTCGAATATTCTTTTCAATTTCTAGAATGTTAGAATAAATCACATTTAAATTTAGGATATCTATTTTCTTGTTCATGGATAATTTTTCATTTTTGATATAAACCATTTCCAAATGCTTGTGCTTTATCTCAACATGTTAACGCTACTGGGCATCCTATGGATTTTAACAATATTTCAATATTAACAACAGAGAGTAATACCTTCAAAAGATGTTTTTTAGAAATGGTTTATATCAGCGTAACTAATGATGTTTCCGCAGGTTTGCAAGGTGAGTAAGCTGTTTATGTAAATCACAAAGAGGAGTGGCCCCAGAACTGTTCCTTGCGGAACTCCGCAAAGTCCGCCAACAACTGTGAATGGTCCACAGTGTCAAACGCTTTGGCTAAGTCGAGAAACAAACAAAGTGACACCCCTCTTTTATCAAGTGCATCATACATTTGTTTTGTTAAGGTAGAGATAGCATCCTGAGTTGATTTATTATTTCGGATGCCAAATTGTTTGCAGAAAGAATATTACTTTGTGTTAAAAACAGTCTAGTCTGATTTTCAAGATTTTTTCTAATATCTTAGCAAAATTTGTTATCAATGATATTGGTCTGTAATTTGACGGATTTTTTTTGTCTCCCTTTTTGTGGATGGGCTTTATAGTGGCAGTTTTGAATTGTGAAGTAAATATTCACCCGTACTATGAATGAATAGTTTTTAAGACACAGTCCAACAACTGAAAGTTATTATGAAGCTTATTGTTTAGCAAAGTGGTTTAACTATACCATTGTATCTCAACTGACATACTTTCGAAGGCAGATATTTAGTGAGTGTGTTCGGCAACGAAAGAGAAATTTTGAAAACCGCGTACCTTCAGAATTTATTGAGCAGGATCATTTTTCAGCATGCTTGGTTTGAACTGATACCAATGATACCAATGAATCAACCACTTTCTATCGCAAATCTTTAGAAACCATCATCCTATCTACATTCTCGATAACGATGAGATCATATTTTATTAAAGAAGCGATGTTGTATTCGGAACAGTCGGTCAATCTAGTAATAATTTCCAATGCAGATAAATAATCGATATAACACAGTGTTGGGACGGGATTTTTCTCCTCAATGATGATGTTATATGCAGTGGGTAAATCAGGTGTTCTGAAATGATAATATAATTAGTGACATTCGAAAAACCCATTTCACGTAGTGGGTAATTTCATGCCTCTTATTTTGCTTGGTACCTTTTTAAAAACTAATTATGAAAACGGGATATTGCATTTACAGTAAAAAATATCCGTTGACATTGTCATTTGACAAAGTCGATCGACACTACACTATAGTCGCGTTCGGTTTTTACGTCGGACTGGTCAGATAAATCTGGATCGTTCGTTTATTGCAAGCGATTGTAGGGGAGGTAAATCTTGATCGTTCGGTTATTCAAATCCGATCAGTCTTAGATTGATCTGTTTGCTCGGAGAATTTTGGCAGACGAGTAAGATTAATTTGAAAGAGTGAGGTTATGTTCATCATCATTAAAATTAATGATTTGATTTTCCCAAACAGAAACCAGCAGGAATTTTTTGTATATTCGTTATTGCAATATTCAAAACGTTTAAATTTTAAACTTGAAGATTCTTTACGAAAAAAAAGATGCGAATTTGGATGCGGTTATTGGTGAATAGCATGTCAAAGTCAAGCCAACGTCCGTTTCGTTCGTTTATTAGGTACCGATTGATTCGATTAATTTGTGGCCACGTGACTAAAATCTGCTCCACTCTGAGATCATAATACCGAACTCGATTTTATATTCGACAAATATGGGTTCAGTCGAATGAAACCGCTGTATTTGTCGTTATATCTGCAAACCGGATTTGAAGATTCTTAATTTTATTCTCCACACTAACTTTTTCTATCATGTCTCATATTTCGTTTTTTATATTCTCCATTTTTACTATCCCATAAATTTGTTTTTGATCTGTATGCCAGAATCTGTCCAATCCATACAAAAATGATGCAGTATGTTGAACCATAAATTGTCGAATACAAACGGATTTATCCACACTTGGCTATCAACAATGCCGACTCGACCCAATTTTTTTTTTATTTTTTTTTAAATCTAGGTCTAAAATGTACGGTTTTCTAGATTTTTTATTATATTTTCTACACAGTTGCAGACCCTCAGAATTATAGCTTTCAAGCATACAGCAAATGCTTTACTTGAGCTACATTGTTTAAAATCAACAAACCACTATTTTTACCACTTCGACACGAGTTTTCAATGGACCTTTCCAAGAGATATGAGGTAACACTGAAATTGGAAAGTAAATACGCTAATATCACTCGGGTTTTTTTTTCTGACCGCTAGTTTATCTATAATCAGAAGAAAAGTGGTTTCGTGACGTAGCGTTCATCAAAACTAAACTTGGCAACGTTGTTAAAGTTGTGCACCAAATTCTCATCCAAATATAATGTGTAGTATGACAGTTGTCATTTGATACCAGATGAGTTCTTTCGTCTGTTTCTCGGTGCGATCAATAAAAATAGTTTGTCTCTGTCTAACCCATTTGCCTACCCATTTGATACAAGTGAAGCAGTTCCATCAGATCTAAACTTCAACGAACACTACCTTGATTTATTTTTTGAGGTTAATGGGTTTTCTAAGTTTTGAGAGCTTTTGTTGTTTGTGTTCTAAAATTTGTTATTAATTCCTGTATCTCCAGTACCTGTATCCCTGCAATAACTGAACATGTCGAAAAGGTGCTTTGTACCTCGGTAAATTATCCGAACTTCCCTTCACGAAGCCTTGTTCCATATTTTTAATACACAATTACACAAATAAATTCACACCAAATCGTTTATAATAACACGTCACTACACTATTATCGAATTTATCAGTTGAATGTTGAATGTAAATAAAATAAACATTGACCTCACATCTCCATATAACTTTTGACAGTTGAGAACTGTCATTACGATTTGCTGTGTTGTCAATGCTCGTTCTTCATCAAAAGGATGGTCTGTTCAGAAAATTTGAAAGTTACAAATACAATAAAAAATAGCTAATATGTGGATTTTTATCTATGAGTTGATCAAGTGACAATATATTGATTATTTCTCAACGGCTTATATCATGCTAGAAGTTATATTTTTAAGTAGAACGGTATTGCCTGTTTCTGAACGTGGATTAAGGTGGGAGATATTTCTGATGAACGTGACGTCAGCGGCACACTTTCAAATGTGATATTTCTTTAAAATGAAAGAAAAATAATGGAACTTTTTGTTAAAAGGACTTTTCAGACTAACAACTATCGATTTGAAAGAGTTTTGTAATTTATTTTCCGTAAATGTAAAGGTCCATTATCAAGTGGCCATTTTCTAGAGAAAGTCTGATCTTTCTTCTTTCTCCTTCATCCTCTGGCGCATCATTTGAGCTAAGTGCATACATATTAATGTACAGTCAAGAACGTAAATTAAATATATAAAAATATGCTGTGGTCATAGTCATTCATTGAAATTTGAGACGACTTTCGAATATTTGAAGCATATGTCAATCCAGAGTTGTTGCGAAAGTCGGCGCCCAACGTGGGGTAAGAAACGGCGTACCAATTTTTTTTTAATTGTTCCTGCTACGTAATTCATCAATTCATCACTTCAAATTTTCCATTTGACAGTTTTGTACGAGCCTGGTATCAGCGATCAATATACGACACAAACGAAATATTTGATTCGAGCAAAAAGCAGCAAAAAAATGTGCAGCAACTTCATTTCTGATTAATTTCAATTATTGATTATGACAACTGTTTCATTGCCATGAAAAAATTAAATGAAGAGTTAAACAAAATCTCATTTGAAATAACTATGAAACAGGAGAGGTTTTGAAATCTACAGAAACATGTAATGGTATAAATTCATTCAAGCGTTTTACATAAACATTTTTTATTATTAACGACCATTCTTAAGGATGGTGTATTGCCAGAAAGTAATACCTTTCACACCCAAACAGGGCAATAAAAACAGTTATGAGTAGAAAAATGTAATTTTATCAAAAATATTTTTTTGGGTGATAGATCAAAAATGGTCCCAGGTGAATGTGTAATCAAACATAAAAAGGCATTTTATGACCGGAAATCAGACCCAACCCAGGGTTGAAATATCTCAAATATCCTCTCAGGTCAGGAAACCGTCGAACACTTGTGTAGAAATAACGTTATTCTAACAAAAATTCTCAGAAATATATTGGTTACGAAGGATCATCTCAAAATAAACGAATGTATCATATTACTTTTAAGAGTCAGTATGCTAGAATGGGATATTTCCAATGGTATATTTCAGAGTAACAGGGAACAAACAACAATTTTTTAATATTCGAATAGTTTGCACGTGTTTATTTCAGGTGAAAGGAACAAGTTTTTATGATACCCCGATAGGCCACCCAGATTGCACTTCGCAGAGAGGGTAGATGATCGAACTATGAAATTGGACATAATTTCGAAAATTAGTCTTTTGTTTCGATAATTGAAGTTAACATGTTGTCGCGCAGTTATTTTATTAGTTCGCTTGAATTATTGTAATTGTCATAATTCATCTCTGTTCAACTCAATGTTCAATTAGGGTAACATCGTTTCTTTTCATTCTCTGAATATATAGAAAGTCGATCTTCTCCATCTCTCTCTAAAAAATTGATTCTTTTATTCAACTGTTAGTATTGATTGTATTTGGAGTAGTTCAATTATTAGTCAATTATCTGACCTCATTCATCTTTTACCAGATTAAGTAATATCATTAGTCAAAATTAGGAGTTGCTCTATCAATTAATTCAATGAATGTCCCTATTATCTTTGGTTGTTATTCCTTATTGTTTTGTTCAATGGAGATATAAGTGTTATGAATTCAGGCTTTTTATCCACAGAAGTTCACATTACAGTCTAAAAATCCTGTTGAGTTGTAAGAAATGAATTTAATTAACAGAGTTGAACAGAGTAAGTAAATCTGAGCTATGGAATTGCATTTTGGGTAGTGTGTAGTACATATCTGTTGCATAATATATTTATATTACAAAAAAGAGCTTTGCGATATATCTGTAAAATAAGACCTAGAGAGTCTTGTAGAGAGCTATTCAAAGAACACATAATTCTAACAGTTGTCTCTTCACACATTCTGGAATCTGTCAGTCTGATCCACAAGAATAAACCTACTTTAGATAGAGTCGACTCACAATACAACACGCGTCAGAACAACTCCTCAAACTACCAATACCTAGCAACACAGCTGTGAAGGATTTTATAATTCACAATGGTATTGAAATGTACAATCACCTGCCAATCAATATAAGGAATATAACATTATCAGACAGTTCAGGAAAAATCTTAAAAATATATTGATTCAGCAAGCTTTCTACGATATTGAAGATTACTTCACCACCACTTTATAGATTTATTTTTATCTAGCTATTATTGTATTTGTATGTATGTATATATATATATATATATATATATATATATATATATATATATATATATATATATATATATAGAGTAAAACTGTTTGTAGGGCCTGCAGCGATGTAAAAGGAAACTCTTTTAAGTTTTTTCCAAGCTTTCGGAATCTTTTATTCCATCATCAGGGAGACTACAATTGGAAATGTCATATAAGATTGTAAATTCAAAATTATAAGTATTCACATCTTATTTGAGGATGCTTACATATATGTTCATAAAAGTTATTTATAAGAACCATTTATGTTTACAAGATTAAGTTTCTGCTAAATAAACATATCAGTGATGCAGAATTTTCAGTTCTTTTTTAAAAAATACAAAACTGAGAAACTGGACAAAATGACAAATTAGTTGTACATAGAGACTACTTCATTTGTTTATTTTCAAATGTGACAGTTATTAATTTGACAAGTGACATTATTTTGTTCTGACAAATAAACTTTAGTGTAGGTTAGAATTTCTGCGTTCGGTTACTCTGATTTCATGGTGTTTCATGTCAAGAGAAAGTAAAAAAGAATAAATTTCACTCAAATGGCTTATATCTGATCGTTTACTGATGGAGTTATTCTCTTGAGAGATAAAGGCCGTTTCTAAGAAAGATCTTTTTGAAAGATGTGATTCTCTTGCAAGAACTTTTGTTGAAGAGTAGTTCATTCGGTGGTCAAGGTCATTGACATGTTTTGCTAAAGCACATCTTTCAGGATGTAGTCTACTATCACTTTTATGACAAGTGATTCTATAATTTAGTAATCTTTTAGTTTGGCCAATGTAATTTTTTTCACAATCAAGACAAGGGATACTATAAACAACATTTGAAAGAGAGAAAATATCATTTTTGTCCTTTACTTTTGAATATATTTGTCTTATTGAAGTAACTGTTCTATTTGCAATTTTGATATTATCAAATGGTTGTAAAATTCTGGTTAGTTTGGGTGTTATTTCCTTGATGTAAGGTAATGAAGCATAGAAAATTGAATTTTGATTCAAATCTGCAACTGGTTGTTCATTATGAGAATTCATATTTTGTCTTACTCAACTTCTGTTAAAAATGAGCTAAACACGATGTTATTAAGTAAAGATGGTGGATAAGAATTTTGTATGAAAAGTTCTTGAAGTATTTTCAAATTTTCAGAAATTTTGAGTACTCTGTCTTTCATTTGTTTCAACAAATTCACTTTCATCGAAAATTTGTGATAAGAAAAGAAATTCAAATACCTTCCTGAACTGCATGGTTTTCTATACCAATCAATTAATATTGTGTTATCAATCGATCGTATAAGTTTTGTATCAAGGAAAGGTACTGAGAGATCTGAATATTCTGTTTCGATTGTGAATTGTATGTATGGGTCATAACTATTGAAAGTATCCAAAATTTCAGTTATACCATTTTTAGGTAATGCTAAAATTATATCATCCACATATTTTTTGATGAAAAATAAGTTAAAAGAGAGAACTGGTAACACTGTTTCCAGCAATTTATCCATAACATAAGCTGCAAGAATTGGTGAGATTGAAGATCCCATTGGAGTTCCAAAAGTTTGTCTGTAATATTTTCCATTAAATGAAAAATAGTTATTTTCGAAAAGAAATGTTATTGAAAAAGATTGTTTTTCCAACTTAATAACATTTCAGATTCATCGGAATCCTATGACGGGTTCTTCAGATACAAGACGAAAAATATGTGAAAAAATCTAAGATCTGTACATTTCCCTATTGCTATATTTTCAGTCCAGTTTTTGGCGGGTTTGCTATAGTTCTTCCTCATCGGGCCTCTTTTATTCGAGATTTTGATTCTCCAATAAAATGTTGTGATCAGTAATAATACCATACAATAGCGTACTGTATCCCTCTAAAAAAAGCCATGACTCTAATTATTATCTCCAGCATCATCTAGTAGGCGATTCAATGTAGAAGTTATTTTTTCATGCTCGGTGTTTCTCAAGAGTCATACTTGTTTCATTCGCAGAAATTCCTTTTTTCGAATTTTCACTCTATAAAACAATAAAACTGTGAAAGTCTCAAAATTGCATTATTATCGCCCTGTACTACAAAAAGATTTGGGCATGAATATCTCATGAATTCGTCATACATAGTTAGGGAGGCGAGGTAGCTAAATGGCGTAATTCAACGGCGCCGTCGAGACCTATCACAATCGAAAGATAAAATAATTTCGAAAAGAAAAGCTCGTATGGTAAAAACCATTTTAGCGGTGGGTTTCGCGTGTACGGTTTTTCAAAAATGTTAAAAAGAACCGTTACTTGGGCATTCTCGAGCGCGTCAGATATTCATACTACGTATGCCCCAAGTGCATCTGATAACAACGGTATACTAATCTGCCGGTTTGCGTGGTGGGGGTAGGCATATAAAGTAGTCAAAAATGCAAAAAAAAAAAATTTACCCGAGCGCGTCAGATTTTCGCAAGGGGTGTTAAGTAGGCCCCAAGGAAGCTCCCTTTAAAAAAACTGACGATTTCGGCGTGACCATAAGTTACAATGAATTTTTGAAAATGCAAAAAAAAAAGTTTTTTTGAAATACTCGAGCGCGTCAGATTTTCATAGGGGAGGTTTATCTCGGTATCCTGAAAGCATATTTTCTCAATCTGACAAAAATGTTGGTGGGTTCTCTTAATCTGACCGGAAAGGTTTTTTGGTTTCTTTTTCTTTTCTTTCTCCTTGATAAAACGGGGAATTTAAGAATGACAAAGCGATAGTTATAACCAACGTAAATGAAGATGAAATGTAGTACGAATTGTGTTATTTATTGTTTGCTCCGTCTGTATTACAAGTTTATGGCAAATTCCTCTTTTTTGCTTCAATTCTTCACTTCGTTTTGCTTACGGTACGTTCAAAAAACAATTTGAGGATCAACAGGCTATTGAATAATATACATACATGAAACTGTACATGTTAATAATACTTTTGTATACAGATACGCGTAACTTTTTCCGAGTCCACGAAAATTGTCGAGAAGCTTTAGAAAAAAAATTTTTTTTGAGATATAATAATCAATTTAATCATCGTTATTTCATATCCATTTTTTTTAACACCCTCAGTTTTCGAGATATACTCAAAAAACCGGGAGTTTGAGTTTTTATGATGCTTCAATTCAAAAAGTTTTAACTTTGGACAAAAATGTAAAGAGACCTTTTTTGTGTAAAATAAAATTACCTTTTTTGTTTATTTAAACTTTTTTTTTGGAAAATGTATCGTTCGCGACTTATATGCCGCAACGCGTTTTTCGGAAGACGAAATGGCTCCTCCACACTTCCGGTCACGCGGAAACCGGCAGATTTGATTTTGTATTTTTAGTAAGTTAGTAAGTTTTAGATTATATTCTTCAAAAAAAAAAAAAAAAACGCTCTCGAGAATGCCGGATTAACGTTTTTTTTTACAAGTTCGCGACCCTATAACTCGGTGGCGTCAATCACTTATCGTCAGATTAGTTAAATTTAGTCTTAAAACACTAAAATCAACCCCCAATATCTTAATCTGACGCGCTCGAGTATTTCAGACTATCGATTTTTTTTACTAATCTGATCGTCTATCCTAGGCGCGCGTCACTACATATAGAGCTAAATACTTTACAAGGCTGTTCTATTAAGTCCAAGGTATCTCTCATATCTTAAACTGCTACGCTCGAGTATTACCGAAAATTCCCCTATTCGCCTCCCTAACTAACTAACAGGGATGTGATGATAAAACCACAATAGATAAATCCGAACTAAATCATAACTTGGGAGATACGGAGTGATGAAAAGTGAATATTTCTCATATTCAACACCCTGTATCTCAAAAACTAGTCATAGGATGGTGTTGCGCCCATTGAAACATTTCATCAGAATGATCAATTAATTCTACAACATATTAAAAATTCAAGAAATTACACGGAGAGCCATTTTCCCATATAAGGAGTACGGGGTCTTTGTCCTAAATAGCGAAAATGGATACTAATAGCGGAAAATAACAATGAAGGAAGTACGCAGCAAACGAAGAAAATAGACATAACTGTTTTGCTCTAATATGTCTCAGCCGACAGTAGATATCTCCAGAAGTTATTATTTTATTCACTAAATCACTATAAAACTGAAGTATTTCCCTAATTAATACCCCTAGATTATAGAACCAATCAACAATACTCTGTATTTCATAATCATAAAAAAACTAGGGCTCGCAAAATAAAAGCAAGTAGATACTGATAGCCATAAAAGGAGAAATAATGAGATAGTTTGGCATTGAACCAGATAATATGTGGGATAATATAGTGGAATGAATGGTATGAAAAGAATTGGTGATGAACAAAATTGAAAGGAGAAAAAAACTGATTAGCTAGAGTGGAAATATGTCATAGAAAGTAGAAGGAACAAAAATGTCTATTTCATTTCCTTGCTTTGAACTCTGCATGGATAACGTATTTCCAAAATCCAGTTTTATCAATTCATTCTTACTGAAAACGTTTGTTTCTACGACATATCCATGATCTTACATATTCTGTCAAATACGTTTGGAAATCGTAAAGAGAACAAAATTGTTATTTAGCTGTCAGGCGCGTGCTGGCATCTACTGTCTGGAACATTTCATTACTGAACAACTCAAACGAATAGAAACCAATTTTTTCGCAACAAAGTGATAAATATTTTTGTCATGGTCACATTCTCTCACGATTCTCTTTGAAGTTTCTTTATTACCCTTGAGGTTTGAAATTACATCAACTTTCTGGAAATTCTCTTCCTGGTTAAAACAAATTATATCGAGTTACTTGGCCATAAGTACTTGCAGCTCGTTTGAAGAAATATTAGTTTCCTACCTCAAATGTTTTTTGAACTGCAGTTCTCAAAAGTCGAAACTTGTGCGAGCCAAGGATTAACGAGGTCTTACCTTTTAGCGTTGCTACGAATAATGGTCTACATGGTGACATTTATGTTATGGTTACATGGGTTTGGTTTCTGTATTCAAATTTAAATACTCTTTATACTTTTATGTAGATTCTGTTCAAGCTTCTTTTCTGAATCCACCCATATAAAACAGCAAAGTTTTGTTGAAACTAATTCTAGAAAAATAATAACCAAAAAAATACGAATATGACGGAAAACAGCGATATCACTAGCAGCTATCTATAATCCTTTGATATTCAAGATAATAAACTCGATACAGTTACTTTACGTAGACGTCTACATAGGACATTTTGACTCCTTTGCTGTTTTTTTGGGCTTTCTGTTTATCTCAAAGTGACACCAATTCTTAATTTTCATGGAATACCCTGTATATTTTTATATTTTCAACTTCCTGAGAAATGTCTACAAAGTTTCAATGACTGAGTGAATTTTAATCTTCTGAAATTACTTCATTCCAAAAATGTCTTCTTTGTTTGAAATGTCGACACCCTCAGCACATTCAATGAATTTTTTTCTAAATTGTTGAACATTTTCATTGCTTACTTTGAAAATTATGGAATGTTCAAAGATTTTAGGTTTGAGAAAACTGTTGGATTAGTTGCAAAAAGTTGTGTTCAACTTGAAGGATGCTGCGGAGTGGTACCATTTTAAAATAACGATATTTTTACAATAAACTAATATTAACTTTTCGATCATTTACTATGAGTTTCCTCATAAACACCAACTTTTTAAACGATTTTTTTGTGAAATCAATAATAAAAAAGTTAGCCATTTGTTGCATTCTTTTTTGAGACACTTTGTATATTTTGTTTCTCATTCCTATATCCATGATAATGCTCTGAAGGTTGAGAGTAACATTATTCTTCAAATCTTTTTTATTCTAAGAAGATGAACTTGGCAGACTTCACTCAAACGAAATTTTATAGTTACCAATTATATAAAATTAGTATGCTGAATTTATTGTTACACATGGAAGGTTAGTCTGAAATGTAGGAAATGAAAGAATGTCAGTAATTATAAATGGAATACACTTGTTATATTTGAAAACCTATATTATGTTGTTATATAAACACTCATTGTTTTAATTTGTTGGGAAACGGTTTCAGACTCTCAATCAATACAATACCTTCCACATTAGTTAATTGATAAAAATCTGAGAATAATAATTGTAACTAACAAGTGAACGATCTCACAAGGGAATCTGGGAGTTTCTGCTAAAGTTGTTGATACAAATGAATAAATACCTGAGAATTAGATATTTGTTATTGAATTGAGTGAACGTTGATAGTAAGAGAATAATAATAAAATAAAGAACAGCAGTTTCAAAATAAAGTTTATGTAATAAGTTGTCCACCTTGAAAGTATTTCACATGTATTGATCAATAATAATAAACTGAGTGTGATCCGAAATTCCAGTGGAACTGGAGTCCCATGAATTTTTATATCAACATGATTTTATATAAGATGATCACTCCGAACTTTAGGAAGAAATATTCAATAGGATTACCAAAATAGACAATCTCCAGTCGGGTGCACAGAATTTTCATTTTTATAGAATTTATCGAAACTGACGAATTTTAATCGGAATATATATACTTTCAGTATGGTGATACATTTACTAAATGGATATTTCAAAATGTTGTTCGCAATTTTGAAGATTTCGTTTATGGTAGAAACATAGACAAGAATGGAAGAGCTAACGATTTGGAATAATGTATGAAACATTTCCTTTAGGAGCAGATTTTTTTTCAGGTCTTATTCTGTATGAAGAAGTATTTTTCATTATTTCCTCCTCATTTACATCTTATTTCTGTATAGTGGTGGATGACTCAAGAAATGTATTGGGGGCAGAAGGATTCACTATAGCAATAATTGTTTTTGATAATTTATGACTCCTGAAGGTTATCCCCAATTACAACGAAATTAAAAACTTAATTACAATTTATAGCTGTTCATTCATTGAAATTCGGAGGTCACAGACGCATATACAAATATTTCTTTCAACATAATATTAATATAGCAAGGGCATAAGATGCAGTGTATAACCCTAGTTAGGTACAAGGTATATATCTATTTAAGTTATTTTGTTTTAGAAATATAAATTCAAAGTGAATCGAAAAACAAATTGATTAACGAAAGATCTGTGGCAGGTTCAAAATCAAGTAGTAGCGAACAAATAACGAAATCCACCTCTGATGAAAAATCACAACTTTAACTGTGGGATATACAGGGTGGCCCATTAGTGTGAGGAAGTACAGTATCTCGCTTATCATGAGGAGTATGGAAAAAATTTCCAGATCAAAGTTATATGGTTTACTTTGTTGCTTGTTATAAAAATATTTCTGAATATACAGAGTGTTTCTTTGAAACGGGGCAATACAAACAATCAATTTTTTAAATGGACCACCCTTCAAATTTTCTCACTATTAAACTGAGCAAAATGGTTTAAATACGGAGGTATTTCCTTTATCAAAAATTTTTCAATTCTTCAGTGGAGAAATTCATTTCAAATGCTATATCTTGTATAAAACGAAAAGTACAAAATTGGATAAGAGTAAGTAATTTTTGTTTTATGTTATTAGTTATAGATCATTGAATGTCAAATTCATAGCCCACCTGATAACAGTTTCATTGCAGATGACGCATTTATTTGCGCGCCATGAACCAGTTTACAAGCAACCAATCAGTATCATTTTAGAATTGTCGATACTTGACTGTGATTGAGTGAGCGTTTTGTATGGATCATAACCTATAAAAACGTGTTAGTTCTGGAATTTGGTGTCAAAGTGATAAACACGCAATTTTTTGTGTCTAAATTAAAATGAAATTGCAAATATCACAAAATCTGTCAATTTTAGGGGCACTTCCGCAAAATTTGTAGGAATAAAGTAATTCTACAAAATGGTAGAATAACATACTGGGTTTTTGGAAGAATTCCACACCACTCCACTTCGAGACACCATGGACTTCTACCCCAGGTTAATATACTGGGTGTTTCATTTAAAAAATCCAAGTTTTTTATATTCGAAGTTTGTCAAGTTTATGCCTCTGTAAAAAATCTCTTGTTTTAGAATTACAACTTTCAGTCCATTCTGACATTTCAACTCACTCTTGGTGTTGCATATCTAAAATATTTTTGATTAATTTCTATTCATAGAGTTTTTATGGTGGCATTTGTGTGTTTTTCCGAAGATTTTCCTTCTTTCGGCAAAAACTTGACAACACCGCAAAATTTTCGTAAAAAGAAAATACCTCCGTATGTAAAACATTTTGCTCAGTTTAATGGTGAGAAAACTTACAGGGGGGTCCATTGAAAAAATTGATGCTTTGTGTTGCCCCACTCTAAAGAACCACTCTATATTTCGAAATATTTTTGAAATAAGCAACAAAGTAAACCGTACAACTTTTATCTGAAACATTTTTTCATACTCTTTATGATAAAATGGATACTGTACTTCCTCACACTAATGTATATTAGTATTGACATGCGCTCAATGATTTAATAATTGTTGAAATTAGTGAAATTTGACACAAAACTATAAATAAAAGGTTCAACTGGAAATCTACGATATTTTTTTATTCGATTCCAATGAGCATCAAAAGGTCGTTAACTAGTACTCACTGTCCTCAGTTTACATGAAATCATGAATTATCCGTTTCAGTATTAGGCTTTTTTATAACAAAAACCTATGAATATAATGGTCACAGTGTTCATTATTAACCGGCTTTCATTAATATAGAAAATGGGTCATATTAGCAAATATCGTTCAATATGGATTTGGATATTACACAACGAATTGTAGAAAGCAGTGCACAGTTTGCATATAATGAGTGAGACTTCCGTAAAGTTCATACATACGAGTATATAAAACGGTATACGTGCTAAAACAGCACTACACCAAACCGCTCACAAAATTTCCCACTGCAATAATTAGTAACCACTAAGTTTATACTTTCGTGATCCGATAAAAAAAAATAGATTTCAGCAAAAGTCACAGTCACACTTGTTTTCTGTCAGCCATTTGGAGAATGGGTAGAAAAGTGCATCTTATTGAATTTGGCAATGAAAACCTATTCATAATGAATTATAATTTCTCATTGTTGAAATAGTTATTTTTGTATTAAGTGCGAGTGTTTTTTTTAATGGCACATGAGAGTGTTAATATTTTCGAGGGTGCCATGAAAACACGAATTTTATACACTAAATACAAACAACATTTTTTGTACAACTGTGAATGTGAATTTACATCGTCTCTCATATATTGAAAGCAAATACTAATACATCTTTACGTGGTTTTTTGTCCCGAGAAGTTATCGCTTTCAAACGACTGTTGTCTTGAAAATATTGTTCAATGTTTTCAGTAAAATCGTATTAAATTTTTTTACCTGTCTGAATAAAATAAGTCCAAAATAACTAAATAATACTTCTCTTTCCCGTACATGTTATCTTTAATGTTATCGATACTTCTAAGATTTATAAAAACCCTGGTGTGTCGAGTGATTCGATTTTGTTTTCATTTTTCAGAAGACAAATAAACAAATGAAATAGTGGTATGCTTCTTCAGTCGGTCCCAGAGATGGCGCCTTCATAGAATTTTAGTCCTGTCAATATTCCAGGGATATGATGATTGACGACTGTTGTCAATTTTATGGAATTTCAACAAACTTCAAATACTGTTCAAAAATGAATAGTTGTGACGGAATCTAAATTTCATAGTACAATTTCCTTGTATTGATGACTAATGTGTTGTCCATTTTGCTGCATATATTTTCTTAGAAATCATTCATTCAATGATAATTCAATTTGTCTGATTGACTCGGCTGTTACTTGATGAAGATCCATGGTAATTGTATAAAATACACAGAAAACGATTCGATCTCCACAAACTTTATTCAATCAGACAGTGAAAAAGCTATGCTGTGTTGGCGAAACATTGAATAAAATTTGTGAATATCTAATCGTTTTCTGTGTAGTCTTTACAATAATAATTTGATCATGTTCCGTTTTGTATCATTTGTGGGCACTCCAGAGAGATGAACAAAATAATTCATCTATATCCAGTACCGAAAGTGAGTACCACCATATTATGAAGATTATCGCATATAGTATCTTGTATTATTAGAAAACATTTTAATGAAAATAATGGCACGAATATATCTCACGGAATCCCGCCATTCATGATTATATTAGCACAAGATTGACAGGTTCTAATGGTGAATTTTCATGAAGCTTAATTTCGATACTTCCAAATGAAATGCGTGGTTATTATTGTAGTTAATTGCATTTCAGTAAAAAATTATAAAAATAAATCGAAAATGGAACATATAAAACTGATTGGTGATAGTGATTTAATAAATTTCAATAATTAGGTTTCTTTATTCAGTTCATCCGTCGACAATACTTGAAAACTTCTGTGCTTGTAAATTTACCCTAACAGGAAAACCGACCGTGGCAGTACACGCAAATACGGAATATTTGGGAAACAGGTCACGATTTCATTTGTTTTCTCTTAATCAAGCTGGCGAATTGTCTCCCGTTTTATCCCACAGTTTTGCAGGAATGAGTCGACACACCATGGTTTTTAGGCATCTTACCAAGATGCATATAACTCCTGGTGGAATTACTTATAGCTGTAAAATTGTCATCCAAAACTGTTGATGTACGGCCTGCTTGATTCATGACATTTTTATTGCGTCAAGAGAGTTTACTCAATTTTAACATAGATGACAGGCAAATCATTACCGATCATGATGACTTGACATGTCGTTTTGACAAACGCATGCTGCGTCATCGACATAACCTCAAATTGAACCATGTCATCATGTCGAAGTCGAGACTCACAAAAAAATGCTATACACTACCCTAACTTTTACGAATGACAGAAAAACACAAGAACAAATAAATAACAATAACCCAACAACTAAAAACGTCGCAAAACTACCGAACTGAGCGAAAAGTATTAAAAGAACAGAAAAATCACACGATAAATACCAATTAGGCTATCCAGAACACGTGACCACGGCTCTTCAAAAATGGCCGGCTGTAGGCACACATGAATGGTGTTTGTGTTTGGCACTAGCTTCTACTGCTAATAGTTTTGTTTAGTTGTGATTTGAAATGTTATTATGGCTGTTTTAACTAAAAGTGATTTATTTATTATCATTAGAACGAGTAAACAAAGACACTGCATCGATCTATAGAGACAAAAGGAGAGTGATAAAGTGCATGGATCCTTTTACTTTCACTCCTTGTGAAATGGACATATCTCTAGATCTTTTCACAACAGTAACGGCATTCGACATTATTACATATCTGCTGTTGACTCATAAACAAGAAAACCAATGAAGGCCTACAAAAGTTTAACAGGCTATAAATATCTTGAAGCTGGATTTGCCCATGATTGTGAAGCAAGAAAAATGGATGAACATACTGTTGTTGTTGCCAAGGTAGGTACTGATTTTTCGTAATTTATGAACTGTTTATTAATGTTTCCAATTAATTTTCAGATGAGGCATTCACAGCGAATGGATATTCCTTTGATGCGATGATGTCTGTGGCTGCTATGGAAGTGAAATGTCCATATTCATTAAGGAATATTGATATGGGGCAGTATTCAAATTTAAAAACCTCAACTATAATAAGCGGTGGAATTGCAATTACCCTAAAACGTAACCATGCTTATTATTACCAAACTCATTTACAAATGAAACTAACTGAATGAAAATACTGTGATTTTGTGATTTGGTCACCCAAAGGATATATGTTCATGAGTAAATTTTCCCAGATGAATAATTCTGGATAGTTGATTTCCCAAAAGCGTACAATTTTCGTAAAGTAGTTGTGCTACCTAAGTTTCATAAAAGGAAGACATTTTTTAGAGTAAAGATGGTGTCTTTGTGAAAAGGTGAGGATGGCCGAGTTGTGCTGCAGTGTGAAAATGATATCTGTGAAATTCTATTGGACCTTATAGGACTGTCCGATGTACCAAAAAAACCCTGGATTGGTTCTCAGTGCATGAAGTTATGACTGTTTCCTCAACACTATTATTTGTAATATATGATTGCCTACACATTTATCTATTTTTATTTTCAAATCTTCATTGGATTGGTCGTTTTTTTACACACCGAGTGTCAGATATCGCAAAGTAATTTATTTTCACTTGTTACATATTTTTACATACTAATTTGTTATTTTGTAACACGGAACTATGTATATTAGGGTATCCTACTTAATAAACATCTATCTATCTAGTCTTTGATTTAATATACCACATTATCAAAATGTAGCTAGCTAGGAATTTTTAAAAACTTCACTAAGTCGCGATCTCCACGGCTTCCACAATTTACAACATAACACTTTGTAGGCATGTTTTTTATTCGGCAAAGTTTCATACAAAAATTTCACTCCAATAGATGAAAATTAACAATAATCAGTCTCGTTCAAACAATAACAAATACAATGTGTGCCTTCAGGCGGCCATCTTGATTTTAGTTTGACAGCATCTTGGATAGCCTAGCCTAATATGCAATGTAATTGACATATAACCTCAAAATAATGTTAACGTTCAAAAACTCAAAAAATGTATCTAGTAGGCACTTTGGATTGTTGGAAACTCCACTATATTCGACTTAAAGCGTCATCCATTGACGAATGGAACAAACTCTATTGACGCAATTACAGGATCAAGAACTTTAGTTGAAACAAAAGCGAATCAGTAAACGCACCAGGAGTTATATGCATCTTGCATCTTACATACTTCCAATACATCACAGCATCCAGTGGTCTTTCTGTGTCGTTACTATAGAAACGATTTGTTGGCACTCCGCGTGTTTGCCTGTCTGCTCGTAGTTGCTTCAATTTCAAGTTATTTTTAAGAAGATGGATGTAGATTATGATAGTGGTAGTGATACCCCATAAGATATATCTGAGAAATCAAATGCAATACCGTATCTAGGTAAAAGTTAAGAAAACGGTAACGTCACCGATTTTGATGAAACTTTCACAGATGAGTCAAAATACAATAAAAACACGATAGCAAACCTGTACCTCAGAGGCAAACTATGTTAAGTTAAAAATTTGCATTTCACATTTTTCTTTAAAGTGACAACATGATTTGGCTAAGATAAAAATATTGTTATTCGGACTCAACTGCAAGTTAGGTTCAGTAAAGGAAAATAACACTAATGCAAAACAATGTTCAGTTTAAAGTTTAAAGTATTTTCAAGAAATGGAGGAATATTTTCAACACAATTTCGACATGTTTGGACTTAAAATAGTTTGCCTTTGAGGTACAGAAACGAAATTTTGATGCGGACATTATAACTATGGAAGATATGACCTTTTCAAGTACCAAAAAAGGAGTTAACTGGTAATTCCACTCTAGGAAAGTTAAATGACTAAAAATTTCCTCTATCTCTCAGCAACACACTAACTACACATTTATCCAGCTATTATTGTCACTATTTTTCTCTCAAATTACAATTAAAAATTCAAAAAAGGCACAAACATTTTTTATTATGAATTTTTCTATACACACAATAGTCAAACTTCAATATGAAACATCGTAGGTGGTTGAGATATCTGTGCTTGAGTACTTCTACAGCGTTGCCAAATGACCTGAGATTTTTCAGAATTTATCAAATGTTAGTTTAGAAAATATGAGTGAGTGTGACATTTCGCAACAGACTTGGGCTTCCTTCATGAAGATCAATGGAATCTTGGCCTACATTGGCGAAATATCGGAAATGCGCGCTCTAAACGCGCTCTCATTTACCAACTGTTGGCCGAGTGCAAAGCGTTTGCACATTTTTCAAGAAAACACAACCGACTCAAGCTTCCTACATGAAGATCACAAAAATGGACAAACGGGAAATGCGCGCCCTATGCTCGCGCTTTTCTGCCAATATCAAAGCCTTTGCAATTTTTATAAGACGTAATCGCAACAAACTTAGTCTTCCTATATGAAGATCGAGAAAATATACATGAAAACGAAAAGGCGCATGCGCTCGGCCGACATTTCGCAAATCCGCGAGCATAGTTTGCCTCTGAGGTACAGGTTTGCTATCGTGTTTTTATTGTATTCTGACTCATCTGTGAAAGATTCTTCAAAATCGGTGAGGTCACCGTTTTCTTAACTTTTACCTAGATTCGGTATTGCATTTGATTTCTCAGATATATCTGATGGGGTATCACTACCACTATCATAATTTACATCCATCTTCTTAAAAATAACTTGAAATTGAAGCAACTACGAGCAAACAGGCAAACACGCGGAGTGCCAACAAATCGTTTCTATAGTAACGACACAGAAAGACCACTGGATGCTGTGATGTATTGGAAGTATGTAAGATGTCTAAAAACCATGGTGTGTCGACTCATTCCTGCAAAACTGTGGGATAAAACGGGAGACAATTCGCCAGCTTGATTAAGAGAAAACAAATGAAATCGTGACCTGTTTCCCAAATATTCCGTATTTGCGTGTATTGCCACGGTCGGTTTTCTGTTAGGGTAAATTTACAAGCACAGAAGTTTTCAAGTATTGTCGACGGATGAACTGAATAAAGAAACCTAATTATTGAAATTTACTAAATCACTATCACCAATCAGTTTTATATGTTACATTTTCGACTTATTTTTATAATTTTTTACTGAAATGCAATTATAATAACCACGCATTTCATTTGGAAGTATCGAAATTAAGCTTCTTGAAAATTCACCATAGAACCTGTCAATCTAATATAATCATGAATGGCGGGATTCCGTGAGATATATTCGTGCCATTATTTTCATTAAAATGTTTTCTAATACTACAAGATACTATATGCGATAATCTTCATAATATGGTGGTACTCACTTTCGGTACTGGATATAGATGAATTATTTTGTTCATCTCTCTGGAGTGCCCACAAATGATACAAAACGGAACATGATCAAATTATTATTGTAAAGACTACACAGAAAACGATTAGATATTCACAAATTTTATTCAATGTTTCGCCAACACAGCATAGCTTTTTCACTGTCTGATTGAATAAAGTTTGTGGAGATCGAATCGTTTTCTGTGTATTTTATACAATTACCATGGATCTTCATCAAGTAACAGCCGAGTCAATCAGACAAATTGAATTATCATTGAATGAATGATTTCTAAGAAAATATATGCAGCAAAATGGACAACACATTAGTCATCAATACAAGGAAATTGTACTATGAAATTTAGATTCCGTCACAACTATTCATTTTTGAACAGTATTTGAAGTTTGTTGAAATTCCATAAAATTGACAACAGTCGTCAATCACCATATCCCTGGAATATTGACAGGACTAAAATTCTATGAAGGCGCCATCTCTGGGACCGACTGAAGAAGCATACCACTATTTCATTTGTTTATTTGTCTTCTGAAAAATCAAAACAAAATCGAATCACTCGACACACCAGGGTTTTTATAAATCTTAGTATCGATAACATTAAAGATAACATGTACGGGAAAGAGAAGTATTATTTAGTTATTTTGGACTTATTTTATTCAGACAGGTAAAAAAATTTAATACGATTTTACTGAAAACATTGAACAATATTTTCAAGACAACAGTCGTTTGAAAGCGATAACTTCTCGGGACAAAAAACCACGTAAAGATGTATTAGTATTTGCTTTCAATATATGAGAGACGATGTAAATTCACATTCACAGTTGTACAAAAAATGTTGTTTGTATTTCGTGTATAAAATTCGTGTTTTCATGGCTCCCTCGAAAATATTAACACTCTCATGTGCCATTAAAAAAAACACTCGCACTTAATACAAAAATAACTATTTCAACAATGAGAAATTATAATTCATTATAAATAGGTTTTCATTGCCAAATTCAATAAGATGCACTTTTCTACCCATTCTCCAAATGGCTGACAGAAAACAAGTGTGACTGTGACTTTTGCTGAAATCTATTTTTTTTATCGGATCTCGAAAGTATAAACTTAGTGGTTAGGACGAGGTTAGGCCGAGCGCGCGCTACGCGCGAGTTTCTCAGCCAAGATCAAAGCCTTTGCAGTTTCTTATATGTAATCGCAACAGACTTAGTCTTCCTACATGACGATCAAGAAAATGTTCATGAAAAAGGAAATGTCGGCCGAGCGCGCGCCGCAGGCGCGCTTCTCTGCCAAGATCAAAACCTTCGCAGTTCTTATTTGTAATCGCAACAAAGTTAGTCATCCTACATGACGATCAAGAAAATGTACATGAAAAAGGAAATGCGCGCGAATTTGCGAAATGTCGGCAGAGGGTGCGCTACGCGCGCTCTTTTCTGCCAAGATAAAAGCATATGCAATTTTTATATCTAATCGGAACAGACTTGTCTTCCTACATGAAGATCAAGAAGCTGGCAACTTGTACCAATAGAAGGGGAATATTTTTGTCCCAAATGTGGTGGACCTTTCACACTTGTTCACGATTCATCAAGGTATGAGATATTTGCATTCTATAAGCAGATCTTTTTTAGACTTCTCCATACAATTCGTTCACATTTTCACGTACAACGATCAGATTCTTTTCCACTTAAATTCGACTAGATTCACTTTTCAGAATTAAAATTTTTGGTAGTCTCATTTAGGTACTAATTTTGGTTTTCTACAATATAGTTATCAACTATAATAGCGTCAAAACTCATACAAAAGGAATTTTCTATCAATTTTCGACAAATCAGTAAGTACTTCGTACTTAATTTGCTGGAATTTGAGAAATTTGACAACATCGCAACATTCTTTCTTGTTCATATTTGACGTTGACAATATTATTTCAGTCAGAATTCAATGATTTTTTAAGTAAAATCACCAATGATTTATGAGTATTCTGTATATTTTGGGTGTGCCAATCGGTTTTCTGTGGCTTAAAATTATTTTTTCTACAAACGTCAAAAAATGACAAGGTTCGCGCATTGACAACAGTATGCGAAGTGGCACTTTTTTTCATTTTCATTCGTTACCATGACACCGTGCGCGAAGTAATGTGCGAAATATATTTCGCACACTGCATGTAAACTATATGGGATTTTCATATTCTAACCTATATGGTCCTCAACTCCTCAATCAAGCAAAAAACAAGAAATCGTTTATTTATTAATGTAGAACAATAATTAAGGTTTTCAAATTGTGAGAAAATTTTATACTACCTAATTTTATTTATTATTTACAATGTTAACATTAATGGTGCAGCCAGTGCACGAACCAATATTTATTCCTAAACCAGATAAAATTGCTGATATGCATTTTCATACTGCCGCCTCGATTTCTCCGGTAAAAGGTTGGAAATTACGGAATTGGACGCATCTATCAAGTTAGGTGGGGTGCTTAGTTCATCGTCGCTCGAAATTTCCATTCTTTTACAATAATAAATATCACGCACGAAATTGACGCGAATAAAAAGTCACTCCAAAATAATTATCAAGAACTGTCACTTTGAAATAATTGTCAACAAATGCCATTTTATTTCCTTAGTTACAGTAATTACTTGATTTGGAAAAATTATTTAAGCCAGTTCAATACTATTTTTCATAGTTATTACTCATTTTAGAACAATATTTCTGACGTTTTTAGAAAAAATTTTGTTTGCATCTCATGCGCGAAATACTTTGGTAATCTCGACTATTTTTTTAACTCGGCTGCGCCTCGTTAAAAAAAATCAATTCTCGATCACCAAAGTAGCATTTCGCGCACTAGATATAAAAATAACTATTTTCTGTCTTCCGATATGTGTTGCAGATTAAAATGTAGGTAAAAAGTTTGATTAAAGTGCATTTGTTTGTGCACTTTTACGTACCACTATTCAACATTTATTGCGAAAATAAATGTCTACCAGGCATTTCCGCAATTTTTTTTTTGTTTTTTATCGTTTATAATATACCCTGAATAATCAGAAAAAAATTCATCAAAATCTGAGAGGTTACCGTTTTCTTTACTTTTTCCTAGTATCTAATATGTAACCGGCCAAATCCAAGTTAATATATGAGAAAACTCATGACCAATTTCGTAAATGGTGCGATAAGAAACATATAAAAAAGGTTTCTAAAAATGTGCTTATATGCTATTTTCTGGAAAAATCCAAAATTATTAAACCTCCTACAATATGGAGTGTCTACTCAATGTTAAAAGGTACATTGAATGTTAAAGAAAATATTGATATAAGGAAGTTTTCAAAATTGGTACCGCTCATTAAAAACAAAAGCGTCGGATACCGGGATAGAAATCTAAGTTTTATAAAGGAATGATATCAATACATTTATTCAAGATGCTGATACCGAAAAAGTAACTTCAGAAGGTACAGATATAATCATAAGATTAGTAGTGATTTCAACATTTTCTATTTGTAGGTTGTACTAATTCTTAGTATCAGCGGTGTTTGTCGACGTCAAGAATTATTACATTCAACTATTGATGCCATTGAAGATGCTGGATCTATAAATATTGATTCTTAAAATACCTGATACGAAGACCTATTGCGTAAGATCGTTTACTGTTTCAAATTCTGATTATATTGAGATATACCGCAAGTATAGAGCAGTACGGCCGCCTCATACAAAAAGTAACAGATTAGTTTTGAAATATTCGAGAGGAAAATGTGAACATGTGGGGATAAATAAAATAAGAGAAATTCCCAGCTTGATTGCAAAATGGCTTGGAAAAGACATGTATAAGAGCTACACAGGTCACTGTTTCAGGAGAAGCTCTGTAACTCTTCTGGCAAATTCAGGGGGCAACATTACATCCATAAAACTTCACGGTGCGGTGGCTGGAAATCTGCATATATAGAAGATAGTTTGAATAACAAATTTGAGATTTGTAACAAAATATTGAATTGTCTCTTCTTGTCTTCTTCTATCAAACAAACTGAAATATCTACTAAAATTGTAGAATCAACAAATATCTAACGTTTTTGATCAGCAGCAACATGGAACATCTTTGGGAATTTATGTTGGAAGTAATTGTTCAAACTTCACTATCAATTATTATTCAAATAAATGAAATTGTTTATTTTGTGAATTATTTTGGCAGTGAAAAAAGTAAACATTTACGCATACAAAGAGATGCAGAAATGTCAACTTTTTTGACAGTTGAACAATAAAGGGATTTGTGATTATTAGTTAATTTTCTAGTTCAATTCGAAAGTAGGTATCACGAAATGTATATGACATCGAATTTAAAATTCAAACTAAGTATTCCTTTGTTATAAAAACTGAGAATAGATAATCTAATCTGCGGTGGACACTTTTCCTTTTCATTTTAATATTCCTAGAAAAACCCTAATCATATCTTAATATGCAAATTCTCTTTCTTCGGTTAATGAGACAAGAAATAAAAATTATGAATAATAATTCAATTTGCGGCGAAGTACTAGAAAAATTTGTACAATGGAAAAGTTGTAAAGAATAAAAATATCAAAAACTTCTTCATTCAACATTTTATTGCTTGGAATCGAGAAAAATATCTTTCAGAATCATGATTTTCTCAGTGATTTTCAACTTCATTGTTTTTATAACAAAAAGTACTTTATATTAAATTCCTTTCATTTGAATATTTCAAAACATAATTAACATAATTGCACTGAAAAATATATTTATCAATATCATTTTCATCCTATTTAACATCTATTGAAAATATTGAGAAAATTATGATTCAGAGAGACTTTTTTCTCAATTTTAAGCGGTTTAACGATCACTAACCAAATAAGTTACAAGAGACTGTTAGATTAGACATTTCACCAATTGAAATGATCACTTATTGACCTACGAAATACAAAAAACACCAGAACAATTGTGGAAGATAAGGGTTTTTTATCGAATAATGTACTTAACTAGAAAACCAGTTGCATAAGAATCATGCCCATTCAACACCAGAAAAGACGTATGCCCACGACTTTTCATGTAAACTAAATAAGTTATACGCAATTAAATAAAAAGAAATACTGAAAAATCGGTTTTTCGCCATTTTGACGGTTAATTTGAGGTTATGTCGAGAAGTGGTGAAAACAAAAGTTTTTAATTTTCTAATTATCTACAACTTTGCTATTGAACATTCGCCGTAAATCGCAAAAAAGCGTTTTCAACCCCGAAACTGCATCCCCATTCCACCATTTTGAGTGTTTTTGTGTTTAATTTTATTTTTCCTTCAAAGTTGGAACCTCAACAACATTTTCCACCTGGTCCTTGCCTGTTTCTTTTTTTTTTCTTATTTTCAGCGTTTAAAATTCGTATTGGTACCAACCTAAAAATGGTTTTCAGGGTCGCTGATAACGAATTTGGCGTCATAATTGAAAAATTCACGGGGCTGAGGTCGGCTATCTCCTTAAAACCTCCTAGAAGATGCTGATTTATCAGGAAAAATTGATAAATGGTCCTATTTTGGGGGAATTGGGATCACACGTCGATTATCAAATGCTCTCTACATATTCGTGGTCAGAGACACCGAAAAACCCCTGGGTCAAGATTTCGTCCAGTTCTGGTGAAGTAAAAAATTGAGTCATATTGGAGGAGCTCCAAGTTCGAGATAAGGGACCCAAAATTTCCTTGGTTACGTGTTGCGTGGTGGTATTTTGAAATATATTTTAGTAGGGGTTGAAACTACCAATATCATGATAAAGGTTTATTGGACGTTATAAACGATGCTAATGTGGAACTGGACCAAGAACCCCCAGTTGAGGAATAATAATTAAATAATATAGCTTCATCCGATTATCTTTAAAGTGATTTACAAAATCTGTCTGATTAAGAACTAGAAACAAGATTAGTTCAAAGTATTGTCGATGGCTGACCTAACTTAATTATTCATAGGGCTTCTGGTGATAACCAACCCTGAAAACTCTTGACCCATGTTTCCGTCAAATTCGAGAATTCCGAAAAACGAACCGTTTTTGGAGGGCCATACTGAGACCACTGATTTAAATTTTTCAATTATGGCCACAGTTTCTTCATCAGCAACCCTGAGAATCCCTTGGTTCAAGTTTTCGTCTGGTTGAAAATAAAAAAAATTACGTTTTTTGGGGGGGTGTGGGGGTTTATTGGAACCAATGATGTGAGCTTTCCACTTTTGACACAAGATTCGTTATCAGCTACCCTGAAAACTTCCGGATCCAAGTTTCCATCAATTTTCGGGAATATTGAAAAATGGACCTTATTTGGGAGCACATTGGGACCATTGATGTGAATTTTTCAAGTCTGACCCCAGATTCGTTATCAGTGATCCTGAAAACTTTCTGCGCGAAGTTTTCATCAGTTTTTGGGACAATGTAGTTGTTGGAACGAGCGATCTATTCAAGGTGTACGTAACTAGCACTGATAGCAGAACACGTCAATTTGACAGCTTTTGACTTTGATCATCTCAAAAACTGTCCATTTTTTGACATTGCACCCATCTGCAGACGAAATCATTGATGCAGTACGTAACTTGAAGAATTCGAAGTGTACTGACGTATATATGGGATGAACAGTGAACTTCTGAAACAAACTTTGGACCTGATTATCGATCCTCTTGTTACTCTTTTCAATGCATGCATTTCAAAAGGAGAATTTCCTGATATATTAAAAGTAGCGAAAGTAATACCGATATTCAGAAAATGGGGATGCTACACAACTATCAAACTACCGCCCAATATCTATAATTCCCCTTTATTCCAATTTTTTTGAGATTATACTGAAGCAGAGAATTATGAAATATTTTGAATCTAATAAATTTTCCAACTGCTGTCAATTTGGTTTTAGAACAAAATGCAGCACCACATATGCTGTTTTCAAAATCGTGAGTGAGATAGTCGAAGGCTTGGAAGAAGGCAAGAATACTTCCATTACTCTATCTGATCTATCAAGGGCCTTCGACTGTGTCTGTCATTCCACTCTAGTTGATAAAATGCAGTTTTATGGCGTCAGAGGTGTATCTCTCGATTTGATACAGTCCTACCTGAGTGACAGAAAACAAGCAGTATCTATATATAAATGAGACATGTTCTGACTTTCAAACTATTTCACATTGGGTACCTCAGGGATCAGTTCTTGGCCCGTCGCTCTTCATTATCTATGTGAACAATCTCTTTCACTTCATGTACCCTAATAAATGCATTGCTTACGCCGATGACACGACATCAATACACTTTTTCACTCATGCAGATAGCCTTTTGAACACCATGGCTGATTCTTTGAATAGGACACAGAACTGGTTTAATGCAAATAACCTAAAATTGAAAAACAATAAAACGCAAAAACTGATTTTCAATATAGACTATCATGGTCATCTCATATAGAACAGTTATGTCATGAATTATCAGTTGTAATACCACAAGAGATTGAGAATAAAGTGAAAATATTTCGACAGATTTTCCGAAAATTTGTTGCCACAAGTTGCAACAAGTTTGAGAAAAAATGTGGAGAATTATTTTCCACTTTATCGAACTCTCGTGTGGTATTCGATAGATTATTTTTTGATGCCCCAATCATAGACACATTCTCTATGTAACATTTTTATTCATTACGGTAATCTAAATTCATTTTTCAAACATGCAAACTGATGACAGACGTCAAATTAAAAGTATCAGTAGTTGTCACACGATAAAAACAAAATACCACGAATATTCCCGAGGCAATAATCTAAGTAGAAAATTCCCACTAAAATAATGTTGTTATTGGTTTGAAAGTACATCATAGCTTTAAATTGATGGTTTTTATTGGTTGCAAGATATGTCGAAAAATAATCAAGTTCAATATTTCTTTCACGCAATTTGAAAAATCAACTCTGCGACAACATTGTACGGTCGTGTTATTTCTCTTTCTTCCTCACACATATTAATTACGGCATACTGTTATGGGGAAACTCTGTTCACTTATGTAAAGTCTTTAAAATGCAGAAAAGAGCAATAACAATCACTGCTGGTGCTGGTTACAGGGACCATTGTCAACAATTATTCAATGATCTCGCTATTATGCCTGTTCCTTCCTTATTTATTTATAATACAAATAGTTTTTGTTCCAATTCTGATTTTCACGATTATCAAACTCGTGCAGCGCACGACATAAGACCTTCCCGATATAGGCTCAACAAATCTCAGATGAATTCTCTGAATGTTAGACTCCACAACTTTTTGCCTCAAGAGTTCAAAATGCACAATTACAATTGTTTCAAATTAAAACTAAAACGAAACTTACTGGTCCACTGTTTTTACTCTATCGACGAATATCTGAGAGCGCCCCCACTTCTCAATCTTGTGTCCTGACTCTAAATTCGACAAAAAGTCATGTTTTCGTTTCGATTTTGAATATTGTTATGTCTTACATGGTGGTTCTTCGGGTTGTAAGGCCGACGTATGTTTTGAGAAGCATTTGACAGCGACTTAAGAAACCAGAAACTTTGAAAATATCTCTTGAAAATGCTAACCACTCGTGTTGGCGAAACGTCGAGATCTTCTATAAACAAACGTCGGCCTTACAACCCGAAGAACCACCATGTAAGTGACGATGGCCGCGAAAGCCTTTCACAATTTATTGTTATGTCTGTTTGTGATATTTTAGGTGTATTTTTTAATGACTTTTGATTACCGTTTTGTACCTGATTGACTTGCCAAAAATATAATTGTAACTTGGTCTAATAAATTCTATTCTGTTCTATTCTATTCTATTCCATTGAGACATTCGATTAGGACATCGATATCTACAATATCTCAAGGTTCCAGCCAATTTCACCCTGAGCCATTTTCCATAAACTTTGTTGCGGGGTCCTTTGCTGTATACATTGTGAATAACAAAGGGCCGAGAATGGATCCTTGAGGTACTCCTACTTTTAGCGTCAAATTCGTATCTATATTAACCTTTCGTTGTCTATTGTGGAGATAGGACTAAATTTATGGAATTGCATGAAGTCTCGAGTGGTGACATATTTCTAGCATCAATTCATAATTAATTTTGTCGCGACTGAAATTGAGAAAATCAAGTCATATATGATGAGGAACTCACCTAAATATCACGTGCATCATGATGTAACGTCGAAAGAATAGTCTTAAAAAGTCAAGAAGGTCACTACCTACACTCCACCATAATCACAACAAACGCGAATTTTAACCCGGATCTAGCGAGCGGCGAAATCCTACCTCTCGGAGATGATCACCAAGTATCCCGTTTAGCGGCGGCAACAATAGTGACGAGAGATCGATCGACGGATTGTTCACCGGAGAAAGTGAAAGAGTTTGATGGAGGAGGTACAGACCACTGCGAACGGTCAGTGGATCCAAAACTATGGGAGCAATGAGCATCTGCTAGTTTTAATACTCACTCCCCCTTTCGGTCGAGGAGAGTGACGAAAAGTTGTATTTCCGTTAATTCGTATAATAATCAATTTCTATGAATGCTTATTGATGGAACCTTGACCAAGGAGCTAACAAAGAAGACGATCCTTCTCGATTATTTACTATACTGTTGTGAAAATAATTAGCGATCGATTTATCCGCATCACATGAGCCTTTTTCTATTATTCGTTTATTGCAAATTTAGATTTCGTGAAAGTTTGTTCTTTGAAAATTATTTTCAGTGACGTTTACGATTTTCTACTATCGATCTTCCTCAATCTTCCGAACTCTCTAACAATGCTGTGTTGAAGGTCCTCAATAATTTGATATTTCCTCTAACCATAAACTCTATTTTTCAGTGTACCCAATAAGAATGTTTCCATAACATTTAAGTCTGGAGACCTTGCTGGCCACCTCACCGGCCCATTATTCCCTATCTATTTATCACCATACCTTTCAGTCAGGTAATTAGACACTAGTCTGGTAGTGTGCGGTGGAGCACCATCATGTTGAAACCAGATGTTGTTATAGTTGGCCAAAGGTAGGTCATCCAAATAGTCTTCGAAAATCGACATTAAAACTGGTGATAGGTTTCTTCATTCAGAGTTCCGTCAAAGAAATGAGGACCCAAAATTTTATCTTTGTAAATTCCTGCCCACACGTTAATACTAAATCGCACTTGAGGTCGAATTTCTCGGAACTGCCTGGGGTTGTTTATGCTCCAAATGTGTTCGTTATTTTGGTTGAATATCCCATAATTCGTCGCAATTCGTAAAAGTGCTTTCTTCTGTCCAAAATATATTTTCCAGGAAAACAGGAAAATCTCTCCTTATTAGCCAACTACAAAATTCTAATCGCCTTTCGGGATCACCTGGATGCAATTTTTGAGATATGTGTATTTTGTAACATTTTAAACCGCTTTTTTGAGATGCCTCCAAGCACTTGTATGACAAATATTCATATCGGAGGAAATTTGATTCATGTTTATCTGCCAATTATTAATTTTTATTGAAAAGGACACAATGTCTAATTTACCTCATACCTACCTCATTTATCAAATTTTCTTAAGTTTCCTGGTCCATTCTGTCTGCGTATTTCTTCCTCGGCTTTTCAAATGAACCAAACTAGGTGAGATTTTGATCCAATAACTTGAACATAGTTTGATACAAGTTTAAATCCATTTCCGATATCCTAATACTGTTTTTATTGTATTTGTAATAAATTTGTATCATATCTCTTTTTTCTTCATTCGTGAAAGCCATTTCTCGCCAAAAATTCAATGACTTGTACAATAACAAAATGTTATTGACTGTAACAAATTGAAAGTCAAATTTAGAAACATCAAAGTCAAAGCCTATTATGATAAGAATCAATTTTTTTCAATATCTCCAATTTTATAAATAATAGCACCATGAAGTCCGATATTAATCCATAGGACATCCTCTCAGGACGTTCGGGATGTACCGCGGACGTCCATTGGACTTCCGTGGGAAGCACCAATGTCTCGACTTCTCACCAAAATTGGACGTTCTATAAGGATATCCAGTGGACATCCACCTGGGATATCAATTGAATTACATCAATCAAAAGTACATCTGGACGTGCAATAATATGGGTACGTCCTTAGGACGTGCAGAATTGGTACCGCGGACGTCCATTGGACATCCGTGGGAAGCACCAATGTCTCGACTTCTCACCAAAATTGGACGTTCTATAAGGATATCCAGCGGACATTCACCTGGGATATCAATTGAATTACATCAATCGAAATTACATCTGGAAAGGACGTGTAGTATTGGTACCGCGAACGTTCATTGGACATCCGTGGGAAGTACCAATGTTTCGACTTCTCACCAAAGTTGGACGTTCTGTAAAGATATTCAATCGACATCCACCTGAGATGTTTATTGGACGTCCCCCAATTTCACCAATCGAAAGTACATCTGAGACTTTTTTGAGTAAATCAACGACAACTACGAATATACTTCATAGTGCAGGGATTTGTCGAAAGTAGGAGTATATTACAAGGGTTTTATGTTCAATTAACAATTGGTATACCAGGCAACTCATTTCTGAATCTTCGAAGGGAAATATCAAAAAAACAAGTTTCATGCTTCCAGCATATTTGTTACACAAAGAGAGTATGTCACCAATAAGAGTAGCTTCTTTGGTAATCTGGAAGAGAGTCGATTTAGGGCGAAGTCCTAAGTCCTTGTGTCAACAAGTACTCACATTCAATATAGTTGTTGAGGAGTTTATACAGAAATGTTATTTTATTGATACATCTTAGATGTTCCAGCCGAACTATGCCAAATTCATCACGGATTGGTGGAGCTGAGTCAAATCCAAAATTAATATTATATTTTTATAATAGATCCATTTGAGAAATTGATTATGAACAGTTTCTTTTCAAGACCTTTCTCATATTTTTTTTGAGGGGTCCCAAATGATTGAAGCGCATTCCATACCACTCCGAACTAGGGAAAAATAAAGATACTTGACTGAATCAATGTTAGTGAAGTCAGTCGTTGATCTTTTGAGAAAACCCATCATCTTCATTGATTCATTACCAATTTTATTAATAAGATTACTTAATTTGCAATTGCTTTAAAAATTAACACCCAAGTCTTCAACTCCATCGACTCTGGAAATTACTATACCATTCATTGTTTAATAATAATAATAATAATTTATTCATCAAAGCAAAGATACAGAGTTGACATCAACGCATACATTTACTATTGGACTGTAACACTTCTTACGCTTGAAATAAATTTCCAGTAAATTCGCGCTATTTATTTCATACAATAATGGGAGACGCAGCTCCGCTTGTTAACAAATTCGATATGACAGCTATATTTTTCGTAGTGTCAAAGTCTGACATAATAGACAAAAATGCAAGGGTGTTTACGGCATTGCCAGTTGGAACAAAAAGTCAAATAAAACGGAAAACTGAACAGGTTATGAATAAATAATATACCACGAAGCATTTAATACTGCTTGTTTGTGGACGTATTCAACAGAGGTTAATATGTAAACTATGTGTAAAATATGTGATGAACCAATATAAGGATATAAAAATATAAATATATAATAAATACAAGTACAAGTAGTGTTCAGTGATCGAAACTATAAACATTTCTCTTGAAAATGCCAACCACTCGTGTTGGCGAAACGTCGAGTTTTTCTCTAAATAAACGTCGGCCTAAAAACCCGAAAAACCATCATTTAAATAAAAATTACTGTTTTTTAACTTGAACGCCCTGTATTTCAAAACCTATTTATCAACGAACTTTGCGATTCTGCACGTTCAATCAGTAAGTACATCGAAAACTACAATATACTAAAAATTCAGACAATTTCACCAAGAACCATTTTACCTATAAAAAGTACGGAGTCCTTTCCTACCGTATTCTTTGTGAAAATATATCCTTCCAAAATTGTAACAAGACTTTTCAAAAATGTTCAGTACCTATCATTATATAAAATTACTACAATAATTTCAATCCAATTACCACAATTAAATCAAATATATGAATATAAATTGAGCTCTCTGCCATAATCACCGCGCTTTATAGCACAACAATTATTATTTTTTTCCATTAGTGTATAAGAACTGAAGCAGTATGGAGTTGGAGTTGAAACAATCAAGTAGGAAATGGTATAATCTTTTTTCTATAATATTTTATTCATAATGTGCAACTGTGCAAGAAGATCAACAAAGCGCATTAAAATTCACTTTTAAACTTCTTCATTCGAAACCACAAACCACTTCTCTTATTTCTTCAAAAGCATCTTTTACTACCGGTATTACGTCATAAAATCGTAGCGCACTTCGGTTATGGATTGTGCCAAAGATCTTCGCTGGAAAAAAATACAGAGTGGACCATTAAAAACTGAACAGATATCTCTTCGCTCAAACAGATTGACATTATGCTGGGACCCCTATTATTTTTGATGTACATCAATGATTTGCCAGGGGTGGTACAATATAATGCAATAGAATAATTTATTCATCCTTTGAGATCACATTACATGATATAGGATATGTCATAGTGTACAAATACAACATTGAATTAAAATTAGGTTCCATACAAATACTCCTCTATGCTATAAAAGCATGATTCAATAAGGTAATTCCTTACTTTAAGTTTGAAAGTTTAGGTGAGAGCTCAGTTCATCTCTTTGCAGATGATACACTAATTTATTTTTCGTGTAATGATCACACGAAACTGACAGAAACCATCAACAGAACCTTAAAATCTACTTGCAGCTGGTGTGGAGCTGATTATTTAAAGGTCAATGTTGAGAAAACCAAGTACATGGTAATAAGTACAGAAAAACGGTTTCGAAGCTTTTGTAACCAAAATTTTGAGATAATGCTAGGACCTGATAATGTGGAACGTGTCAACCAATTCAAATATCTCGGGGTTCATGTGGATTGGGGATTGCAGTTTAAAGATCATGCCAACTTCATTATGAAAACGATATCATTTAGAACATATTTTTTATCTTGATGTGCCCCATATTTGACAAGGTGGGCAAAAATTTTACTATACAATTAATTAGTTCTTCCTCATTTTACTTATTGTTCTACAATTATGTATCTGCTGAAACAGAATGATTTAGCTCGTTTACAGAAACTCCAAAACAGAGCTATGCGCATAATTTAGAATTGCAGAAGATTAACACCCATAAGAGAGATGTTGAAGCAACTAGAATGGTTACCAATTAAGTCTTTTCTTGTTTACCAAACATCAATCTTAATTTTCAAAATAAAAAATTAAATTTCCCCATCATATTTATGAGAAAAAGTTATGTACAATGACCAAATCCATGGATACAAAACATTGATACAATACAAGATCCAGAACTGACTTTCACATTCAACAAGTCTCATTAACACATACACAAAATTCCGTTTTTTTCAAGGCACTTGATAGCTACAATAATCTGTCAGAAGAGATCAAACGTATAACATCCTTCAAGGCAAAGTTAAAATCATATTTTCTTGATTAACAAAATACCTACTAGCCACTTCCTCATTTTGTTAAGTTCGTTTCAACATTTAGCTATGACTGGAGTACATATTATGTTTTAGTATGTTTAACGTATTTTGTGTATTTATCAAATATTTTTTAGAATGTGTATAGGTGTATAGATGTATGTGTGTGCTTATACAGGGTGTATCTAAATAACACCGAAAAAATTAAAGGGGTGATTCTGTGATGAAAATTAATGTGAGTGTTTGGTATAAATTTTTTTGAAAAAACCCTCCCCGGAAATGTTACACCCCTTCGAAAATAAAAAAAAATGGTTTTTCTTTTTTATTTTCCCTGTATATCAAGCTAAAGACACGAAACTTGGTAAACATTATCTGTCAATAAGAGTACACTTTTTGAAATTTTTTCAACCCTGAAGTATGCTTAGAAGGGGTTGATTATTTCAACCCCTAAGATATTTTTTCTTACAACTTTTTTTTAGATGAAAATTTTTTCTTTAAAATAGTATGACTGAAAAGCCCAATTCATTGACTAACTTTTTTAACTCTACAAGTTTTTTCTAAAACTTGAGCATTTACGGGAAAAAAAATCTAATGCAATGCATTTTCAAAAAGATGAGCTACGCGAGTGTATTTTGCGTCAAGTCTAGTGGCCTGTGCTTTGCATAAAAACATTAATACTGACACTAGGATTGTGTAGTATCATTTTCTATCACCCATCTTATTGTTTCACAACTTTTATGATTGTGTATTGTAGGAAATATTAGTTGATCGAAAATATGAATGCATATTCGAATTTGGAAATGGCAGATATGCATTTTACATACGGTCGTGCTAACGGTAATTCATTGGAAGCGCAAAGACTTTATGCTGAACAGTACCCACAGCGTAGACTACCACATCATACTACGTTCACAACTATTCACCGACGCTTGCGGGAACGTGGTAATTTTGAAAAAAGAAGTTATGATTATGGTCGTACTAGAGAAGTTAGAACTGCAGCTATAGAAGAAGCCGTACTTAATTCAATTGAAGAATTCCCAGAAACTAGTACCAGGAGAATAGCTCGTGTCCTACATGTAAGCCATTCCGTTGTTTTTAGAATTTTAAAAGAACAAATGTTGTATCCCTATCATCTTCAACGGGTGCAGGCGTTAATAATTCGAGATTTTTTACCCCGTGTGATTTTTTGTCAGTGGCTTATTAATATGATTGGCCAAGCACCACAGTTCTTAGGTAATATTTTATTTACTGACGAGGCGAGTTTCTCAAGAGACTGTATTAGAAATTTTCACAACAATCAACTTCGGGCTAACGAAAATCTTCATGGCTTTTTTGAAGGAAATCATCAGTATCAATTTTCATTAAACGTGTAGCTCGGAATTATTGATAATCATTTAATTGGTCCCCATTTTCTTCCGCTACGATTAAATGGTGAAGCATATTGTCATCTCCTTGAAGAATTACCTGTTCTTCTTGAAGAGGTTCCCATTCAAATTAGGCAACACTCATGGTTTATGCACGATGGTGCACCAGCTCATTTTAGTATACGTGCAAGAACTCACCTGGATGAGGTGTATGCCAATCAATGGATAGGTCGAGGAGGACCTGTAAACTGGCCAGCCCGCTCCCCTGACCTTAATGCTTTGAATTTTTGCATATGGGGATATCTGAAATCTTTGATATACACAAACCCAGTTGAAAATATCGATGATCTGCGAAACCGCATTGTAGCAGGGTGTGAAACTATAAGAAATTCTCCAGGAATATTTCATCGTATACGCAATTCTATGAGGAAAAGGGTAGATGCTTGTATTGAAGCTGAAGGCGGTCATTTTCAACATTTATTATAATAGTATTGTCGATATTCGACAGGTTCTTGTTCATTGTTTGTTCACTTTTGTTTTTAGTTGTAGAAGTCTCATAATCATAATTTGGTTGGCTGTTGTTTAATAAAATGCTATTTTACATGAGCTTATTTTTTTTTCTCATAAATGCTTAAGTTTTCGAAAAAAACTTGTAGAGTTAAAAAAGTTAGTCAATGAATTGGGCTTTTCAGTCATACTTTTTTAAAGATAATATTTTCATCTAAAAAAAAGTTGTAAGAAAAAATATCTTAGGGGTTGAAATAATCAACCCCTTCTAAGCATACTTCAGGGTTGAAAAAATTTCAAAAGGTGTACTCTTATTGACAGATAATGTTTACCAAGTTTCGTGTCTTTAGCTTGATATACAGGGAAAATAAAAAAGAAAAACCATTTTTTTTTTAATTTTTGAAGGGGTGTAACTTTTCCGGGGAGGGTTTTTTCAAAAAATTTTATACCAAACACTCACATTAATTTTCATCACAGAATCACCCCTTTAATTTTTCCGGTGTTATTTAGATACACCCTGTAGATGTAGGTGTGTATAAATATGTGTATCTGTATTGTATACAGGTGTATAATATCTAAATCAAGATGGATTTATCGAGGGGCAGTATATGAAAATATAATTGTTATGCAACCGTAGACACGTGTTTCGAGCTTAACCTCTCATCAGTACGGTAAAATCAAGTGCAAAGATGTACAACACTTGGATGTAAAAATAGATACAAAGGAAGTCAACAACAGGAAGCCAACCACACATTTGTGGCATCGGTTAGAAGACCTTGTACTCACAGGGCAACAACTAACGTCGCCACGGAGGCAGCTATAGCTACCAGCGTGACAATCCTACCCAGGAAAATACAAATCAAGATGGATTTATCAAGGGGCAGTATATATAAATATAATTAGAAAAGTTTGGGTATAGCCCTCAAATTGTTGTGCAACAGTAGACACGTGTTTCGAGCTTAAGCTCTCATCAGTACGGTAAAATCAAGTGCGAAGATGTACAACACTTGGATGTAAAAATAGAAACAAAGGAAGTCAACAACAGGAAGCCAACCACACATTTGTGGCATCGGTTAGAAGACCTTGTACTCACAGGGCAACAACTAACGTCGCCACGGAGGCAGCTATAGCTACCAGCGTGACAATCCTACCCAGGAAAATACAAATCAAGATGGATTTATCGAGGGGCAGTATATAAAAATATAATTAGAAAAGTTATTGGGTATAGCCCTCAAATTGTTGTGTAGACACGTGTTTCGAGCTTAAGTTCTCATCAGTACGGTAAAATCAAGTGCGAAGATGTACAACACTTGGATGTAAAAATAGAAACAAAGAAAGTCAACAACAGGGAGACAACCACAAGACCACAAGACAAATTTAAGTAAAATGACATTAAAATCAATTTTGATGAGGTTAGTTTATTTCCGAATGTAACTGTCAAAAATTCTTGGAAAATAAGACAAAAGGCTTGAAATGATCATTTACTCACCGCCAAATCCAAAATGAATATAGGTAAATAACAACAGAAATGTCCTAAAGTTGGTGCAGAGATATTTCGCCACATGGCAGACAAAAATTAGCAACTACCTTCAGGTATATTAATATATTATTAAAATGGAACTGACGATCAAATTCTCCAATGAAATAAAAGAAATCCGCAGGAAAATCTATGCACTCAATAAAATAAAGAAATTGTAAATTTTTTTCTGTACACGTTAGTATCACTCATTACATTGATTGTGGAACACCCAGTACAATTCATGGATTCTGATGAGTGCACATCGATTCCTGGTTCACCTGGCACCTGATTTTCTATTGAGGCGGATCCGCCATTTTTTCGGATGACTTTTGTGTCCAAACTGTGCGTGCCACACTTTTAGGCCAATAGTAACTTTCAATTAACTTTCCATCCTACATCAAGGAGATCCAACATTATTTAACAGGAGAGTCTAATCCCCATAAGACAATGGGGATACTGATAGAAAGAGATGAAAGAACATTTGTGACGAAATGTGACGTAGTTGGACGTATCATGACCGCCGTTTTTTGGGTCGAAAGGTCCGGAGTTCGAGCCCCAGTTGCGGCTGGGATTTTTTAATTTAATTTGACCGATTAAATTATTCAAATCTCGTGGATGGACTGGGGTGAGTCCTGCACGATTCAATGTTGCGTTCCAATTAACAGTGCTGCTCCTAAGGTGGCGTATGGATTTAGTAACAAGGTCTACCAGAACACATGGCTAATGACCATAGCAGTCGGTGCCAAGACACCAAAAAAAAACAACAGAAATGTCCTAAAGTTGGTGCAGATGTATTTGGCCTCATGGTAGACAAGAATTAGCAACTACCTTCAGTTATATTATTGAAATGGAACCGATGATCAAATTCACCAATGAAATAAAAGAGAGCCGCTGGAAAATATATGCACTCAATAAAAAAAAGAAATTGTTAATTTTTTTGTGTAAACTTATTACATTGAACTCAATACATTGATTGTGGAACACTCAGTACACTACATGTATTTCCATAGGTGCACATCGATTCCTGGTTCACCTGACACCAGAGAAAATTTCCCCTCCACTTGCTGAAACTGAAATATGAGTTGAATTCAAAATGAATATTTTCTATTGAAGCGAGTCCGCCATTTTATCGGATCACTTTTGTGGTCAAACCATGTGTGCCACACGTTTAGGCCAATGGTAACTTTTTCACCTTCCCATCCTACATCACATATCAAAAATAAAACGGAATTTGTAGAACCCCAGAAACAAACCCATATAATCCGTGCCATGTAATTTTTTGTAAAATTTGTTTTTACGAATCTCCCATCTTTGAAAACCCCTCAAAAGCCCTTTGGTCGTGTTCCTACCTAAATAGGGGAGATTCAGCGGCAAAATTCGGTTTTGATGCCATTTCGAAGGTCATCTTGAATATCTCACTTCCGGTTGCGATTTCGCTTTGACAACCGGCATTTTCGAATTCAGCGGGATCAAATTAGTAGAAAAACATCTTTTTCCAAGAGAGAAATGGAGGCTTTTTTCGATCTTTGACTGGACTATTTAGTCATTTCCATAAAAGTGCTACTTAGTATAGTAGCTTCCGGAAAAATCTATGTTGTTCCTCCTTAGTTTTAAAGTATGTACCATGTAGAAAATGCTAATACTTCTAGCATTAGCATGTACAAGCATGTACTTCATTTTTATTCATACCGGCCATTGTCTATACGCTCACTCTTGATTCCGCAATCATCGGACTGTGAGATGTTCAAAAATGTTCCTCCAAAAATTGCTGCACCACTGTTGGTTTTACTGAAGCAGACCCTTCCCGCTCAGTTGAAATTGTTCTTCTGTTCGTGTTGCATATTGTAGGTGCCCTAAAGACTCACTCGAACTGTCCGGGACCATAATCCAATATGTGTTATTGTTATTGTAGTAAATTAGCACAAATTCACTCTAAAATAATTTATTTGACGAAATAAAGTGCTTCAGTAATTTCAACACAATACTCTAATTTATATAAAAATCACTGGACTGTTTATGTTCGATTCCCCTTCTAACTGCCTATCTGCTTCACTGACTCACTCCTTCTTCACGATACATAGCGCCTCGAAAGTCATTCGCGCTCACACGCTGTTTGCGTGAGCGTTCAGGTCCGGCTTCGCCCGCAGCATCGCCACATTATTATTGTCCTTGTCGGTGGAACCAGCTGCAAATTAATTTACAATCGGTCTGCTGCAAATAGATTTTGAAGGAGACATTAGAAAATTGGTGATTTTTGAAGAAGGTGAATATGAATGTCGAGGATAAATGAATATTTCATCTTGGAAGGTAGGAACAGTATTCAATGTTTTAATTTCATATGATAATACTGCGAACTAGCATGGCATTTTTCAATCTTGAAGATTTCACACGCTTTCAGTGCAGGATTGTGACGCAGGTATGAATAATGTCTAAGTCAAAGTCAAAATATACTTTAAAGTCAGAAATTTTTCAAACTTATCCACAAAACTTTCAAGTATAAATAAAAATTTAAATTGAAATAAGTATGTATTATAATTAGACTATAACGGTGATAACCACCATATGCGCTCCGGAGAGCCTTAACAGATAAAGGTGGCACATTTGCTATTCCAGCTGCAGGAAAAACCCGGAAAAACCTGCAGTACCACCCGAGGAGTCACTGAGGCGAGAATGAGCGCAAGTAACTAAATGCGAATAAAAATACAGCACTAACGCTCATCACATCAATGACCCCTTTGCTCGCTTTGATTGCATATTTCTTGCTGAATATCTTCACTAAGAATGGTTCACTCTTCGAGTGTTTATTAGGAACTATTATTATTATTATTGATGAAAAAATTGCCAGTCTCTAGGGCGCCAATACTTCCGAAAACTATTCACTACAAACATTTCATATTCATGAGTATTCAGTATGCAGGAGTTTTAGGGAATCTGACAACGTCGCATTGTACTCTTATAAAGTTATTAAGACTCATTGTTGATGTTGAGTCAGTAAAAGACATTGATACTGCATACTTTGTTATGAAAGAAGCCATGTCGTTGGCAGATAACTGGATTGGAAAAAAAATATTGGTATTAATATTTTGAATGCACAAAAGATATTTTTAAATAGGCAAAGCATGTAGCAGGCATTTTTTGCGAACAAATAATTACCTAAATAAACGTGTCGGATCACAAACAATCATTTTTGGTATATGCGCATGCGTAAACAGATATAAAAGACTCAACCTATCCGTATCGTATAGTCGGGTAAGCTCGGTTAGATTTGCATGAGATCGGGTCTGTCGGGTTGATTTATATTCATTAAGGAAGGTTATTTTATGTGAAAAGTGTTCTTTATTTTTTTGTGCGCATGTATATTCATATTTGTTTGCGCGCATTTCCGTGATCTGTCTCGTTCTTTTGAATTTTGCTAGTCATTTAGAAACAGTATGAGTGCCATTGTTTCCAATGTGCAGTCAGAGTGTTGATGGGAAAATGTTGTGGTTATATCAACTCATTTTTCATACTCAATCACTATAATATTCTATGTGATACGTGAATTGAATGTTTCTGGAATCACATTGGCAATGTCGCAAAATTAGAATCGCCTTTCCGTCAATTCCATTGTTACCAACCTGACAACTGAAATTACAGATATTCAGTAAACAAAACAGCATGAATTTGTTGATTTTGTATTTGCTAGAAAAAGCTACAATTTGTTGATAAAAAACTGTTTTCAATGAAAAAAAAGTGTAAAACTGTGTGTAAAACTGGTGTATATTGTGCTGGTGAAAATAAGGAGGCATTTGAGTGTGTTTTTCGAAGAAGAAACGTGTACCAGAAAATGCAAATTACTTGAGACCGCCAAAAATTTCATTTGGATTTTTTGTTCAGGAGGTCAAACTACGTAAGTCCCAAAAAAAATTTTTTTGTAGCTTGTAGCGCCCGGTTAACGGAATTTTACCTTTTTTTCTTGCAGTTTGCCTGGATGCTCTAGTGTTTTCAATTTCTAAAACAGATTTTGAAAGTAGAAGTACAGTATCACAAAACGTATATTCTCGTTTTGCGCTAAAGTTGCGAAATGGGTGAAAAAAGCTTGCAAACATGACTGAAACCGGCCGAGCTGGCGTAAGTGGTCGAGTGGTAGGAGAGAGCGGGAGGTGAGAGAAAGCGTATTATCATTTTTATAAGCAAACCAATAAAAAACACTTTTTTGTTATTTAAATGTTTATAACAAATTAAAAAATGACAGTTGCGAGTCAAAAACATAACAGAATATAATTGCGGGCTGTCTTTCATGTGATGGCAGTGATATGGGGCCTTGAACATGAATTTTCTTTGGCGACAGGTATAGGCTTGGAATCTACACACCTACCTATATAAACATTCTAGTTGGATTTATATACGCAATGATTTCCTCAAAAGGAATCGAATGGAATAATTACCAGTAAATATTTATAGTCTCGGCGTTGCACCACGCCCATTACGCACATGCCACCTAACAGGCAAAAGTTGGCAGAACTATCTACTCGCTCATCACTTTCTCCGGTTGTACTCGATTCCTTCTTCTATACAGGATGATACTAGTGACTGAGGAGGACAGAGTGTTAACTTTCATGAATTATTTTTGGATTCATTTCCTTTTCTGCTTCGCAATCATCATATTGTTCATCATTGCAGTTTAAGGTATGCCAAATAGCATTCTAAACGACGCGACGATTAAATTCAAGTCACCGTCTGAATTTTTTAAATTTCATAAAAAAATTCCACTTCAGAAAACTTCACTTCATAATCGGAACACTTTGTTTTCAGTTCTGTCACATACTGATTTCCAATATAAAAGTGCTAGTATCAGTCTAAGAGCTGGAGACGAAATTTGGGAAAGTCCTTTTGGCAAATGGAAATTGCGGAAAAATATAATTTTGTCAATTGGCGAATCCAGACTCGCGAGTCTGGGATAGCGTCTGCGGTTATTTCGTTACTGCGCAGCAGTTTAGTTTTTATATAATTCAGAACAAAAAATGACCAGATCCCTCCACAAACATTTTATAAATATTCCTAAAAAATATACTATTAGAATGGTGCCTATAATTTTTGTGAAAAAGAAGAAGAAGAATGTTTGGTGAGGTTCCAACTTTGGGAGAATAAAAATTTAAACACCAAAACACTCAAATTGGTGAAATGGGGATGCAGTTTAGGGGTTGAAATCAGTTTTTTGCGATTTGCGGCGAAACGTCACCTCGTAGCGGAAAAATTTTCCGTCAAATTGGTGAAAACCCGATTTTATATTCACTGTTCATTCCTTGGTACGCTCCTGATATTTCTAGAAAGCCCGAGGAACGTTCTCCTATTCAACCAGATTCTTCTCAAAGCAAAGCGCCTCGGAAACAATTCGCGCTCACACGCAGTCTACGTGAGCGTTCAGGCCCGGCATCGACCACAACTTCGCCACATTCCCCCCTTCTTAGAGATATTTCGTCTCATAATGTCATCCTTGGAGTGTGTCGATATTTGCAGGATTCCCCATATCTGCATCATGAAATTCGATGGAAATAACACTCCACAGTCTTCATATTAGGTCGTGGAATAGGATTACAGCAAACCAAAATCTAACTCTCCAATCCAGCCCATCACTACCACAGGATAATTTTGGGATTGCTAAATCCACCCGATTCTGGTCCACCACCATCTCAGTTGGGTGAGGCTCCTCCGGACATCTTCATAGGACGGTTTATCTTGGGAATGCTTCTTGGTCACCAGGTAGTAAATGTTCCTCTGGCCCTCCTTCAGCTGTAGCACACCTCCAATTTCTGGATTCTGTTTCCGTAGTGTTTGAAGTTGATCAAATTTCTTGGAGAACACCACAGCAATGCCCCTGGACATTCGAAGATCTTCTGCGACGCAGTGTTCTAGGGCGTAATCAGCTGACACTTTGAAAAGGTCCCGTGGCTCCTCTCGAGTTACCCCGTGTGACATTCGAGTATAAGGACATTAATTTCTAGAACGTCATCGCATCCTCTGGTGGTCTGAGGGTGTGGACTTGGTCATGGTTTCCAGCGTAAGGGGCCAACCTGTTGAAATGAACGACCCTGGGTTTACCTCTGGGTGGCTTGTGGATTCGGTAAAGCAGGTCGTTTATCCTCTTGACGATCTTGTACGGACCTTCCCATGAATTCCGTAATTTCGGTGACAGGCCCCAGCGACGCTTCGGATTGTACAGCCAAACTAGGTCACCAACCTGAAATCCTCCAACATCGGCATTGATGTCATAAGTCGCTTTCATTCGGTCGCTGACACTCTGGATGTTCAAACGGACTCGTTCGTGGATGTCCTCCATTCGCTGCCGGAGTTTGCTGATATCTTGTCCTGGTGGCGTCCCAAACTTTAGGTCACAGGGAAGTCGCAGCTCTCGGCCCATTATAATAATGTGACCCTGCTACAGCAGGGGTTTAGCCGGTCGGCTTGTGTACTGCGGAACGGTAGGCCATCAGGAACAAATGGAGATACTGGTCCCAGTCTCTTTGATGGTCAGAGTCTACCTTGGACAAGTAGCGATTGATAGTCCTGTTCATCCGCTCAACCATTCCATCGGACTGTGGATGTAGAGCCGTGGTTCTCGTCTTGCGGATGTTCAGTAGTTGGCACATTTCTTGGAACAGGTTGGATTCGAAATTTCTGCCTTGGTCCGAGCGCAGCTCTACCACCGAATCGACATATCCACTCTTTCACCAAGACATCCGCGACGGTGATGGCTTCCTGGTTGGGCAAGGCATAGGCTTCGGCCCACTTGCTGAAATAGTCCTATGCCACAAGGATGTATTTATTTCCGTGATCTGATACGGGGAATGGACCGGCGATGTCAATGGCAATTCTCTAGAATGGCCTACCTACGTTATACTGACGCATCGGGGCCTTAGGTCTTGTCCGAGGTCCATTGCTGGCAGCGTAAACAGCACACTTTCTGCACCAGTCATTGACATCAACTTGACAATTGACCCAGTAAAACCGTTGCCTTACTTCCTGCAGGGTCTTCGTCACACCCAGATGTCCTCCAGCAACTCCATCATGGATCTCTTGGAGTACTTCCTGTCTTCTGTTCTTGGGCACCACTATCTGACGTCTGTCCTCCCCACCATCTTCGGACTCCAATTCACGTTTCAAGACCCCATTGTCCAGGGTAAGGGAATTCCATTGGGCCCAGTAGAATTTGACTGCTGGGGAATATCTTGCGATTTCCTGCCATGTCGGTCTTTGATTACTCTTTTTCCAACCGATGACTGAACCAAGATCTGGATCTCTTTCGTGATCTTTCTGGACCTCGTTGTCATTCCAGTTGTTGTCAACTGCCGTGGTTCTACAAATCGCTGCTTCCTTCTCTTCTGCTCGTCGGCAATGTGAGCAGTCGTCTGGGCATGGTGTCCTTGACAGGGCATCTGCGTTCTTGTGGCCACTCTCTGCTCGATGTTCCATCTCGAAGTCGAATTCTTGGAGTCTTTCGATCCAACGTGCTCATTGTAGTCGAGGACATCACGGAGCAAAAGGGACTTTAATAAGACGTCATTAGGACGTCATTCTACTAACCCTAATAGCACCATGAAGTCCGATGGTAATCCTTAGGACATCCTATCAGGACGTTCGGAACGTCCTTAGGACGTGCAGAATTGGTACCGCGGACGTCCATTGGACATCCGTGGGAAGCACCAATGTCTCGACTTCTCACCAAAATTGGACGTGCCATGAGGATGTTCAGTGGACATCCACATGGGATGTTAATTGGACGTCCCCGAATTACATCATTCGGAAGTACATCTGGGACGTCCTTAGGACGTGCAGATTTGGTGCCGCGGGGAAGCACCAATGTCTCGACTTCTTGCCAAAATTGGACGTTCTATAAGGATATTCAGTGGACATCCACGTGGGATGTTAATTGGACGTCTCCGAATTATATCGATCGGAAGTACTTCTGGGACGTCCTCAGGACGTGCAATATTGGTACGTCCTTAGGACGAGCAGAATTGGCATCTCTTTTCAGGACTGAGATTAAGATATTGTTGTGGATTACTGGAGATACCAATTTGGATGGAACCAGATGTACTAGGTAAGCTCAGCACTCTCTCAGTCATTCAATTCGGATTTGGAAACATCAGATACATCTGAATCGGTTGAGAATTCTTTATTCAAAGCTTCTGACAATCGTTTAGCGATTCTATTGTGCTGGCATTTTGATATATATATATATATATATATATATATATATCGTTTTCGTTTGTACATGTTTAAAGGATACACACAACTCTAATTACTAATAACTATATATTGAATAGTAGAACAAAACTTATATTTTCATTTATAGATACAACTATACTGAATGAACACAAAATAACTTCCACAAGAGTCTCTAAACTAACTAATCACAAAAGACAATAAAAGAAAAAGCTGCCAAAGCACGTGAAATGCTCAAAAATGTTCTTTCAATTTGTCAACATTTATAGTACACTTCACTCGAACACAGAACACCAAACACAGAAAACAACTTTATGCACGGAATCCATACATAGGGGAATCGTTCGGTTTCAATTCGTATACGAACAATAGAGACGAACACACATTTTTCATGTTCATTGGTGTGAAACAGTAAATCAAATTAGCATACGTACCAACTCGAGAATATGGCCCCTGATGACCCTATTGATAGTGAAGTGGGTTTCATCTCAGATGGGTTGTTTTCGCTATAATGTTTAGTCCCTATTGTAAATGCAATTCATTTTATACTACCTTTTCCGTAAAACCACAACTGTTTCCGAATTTTGTTTTATTTTTTATGATCATCCATCCTTGATCTTTGGATGGATGCACCTACGAAACATTCCGGAAAATTTTCAATCCAGGACATCCCAAAGAAGTCCTCGTAGGGACATTTTCTAAAATTCACTGATTGGGACGTCCAGAATGTCCCCATACCAAGACAATATTGGAAGTCCTTTCGAAGACATGCCAAATACATGCCAACAAGGACATCCAATGGATATCCTAGGAAATTCTAGAAGATATATTCAAAACCAGGACATTCCAAGGAAGTCCTCGCAGGGACATATTCTAAGATTACCCGATTGGGACGTCCAATATTTATCCATGCGGGATGTTCCTGAATATCCTGTACCAGGACAACCATGGGACGTCCTTTCGAAGACATGCCAGAATACTCACTAACAAGGACATCCGATGGATGTCCTAGGAAACACTACAAAATATATCCGACCCAGAACGTCCCAAAGACGTCCTTGCAGAGACGTTTTATGTGATGTACCGATTGGGACATCATTGGGACATCCATAGGAATTCCTTTGAGAGAATTCATGAAAATGCAATGAATCGGACGTCCCAAGGACAATGATTTCAAGTCCCGTACATTCGGCCATGATTTGAACCAAATAGGGACATCCCTGGGACATGGTGTGCTATTAGGGAACCTGTGCTATACCTGGGTGGTGATGCTTATTTGACCTTTGTGATCAACACTTCGATGATATACCTTTGGCCCGGTCAATACGAATGTGGTTCATTCACGATGGTGCATTTTAGTTATGTGTTGAGAAACTTTATTGGCAATAATTACAGCATTGCTATTAATATATTAACTTATAAGATGTGATTGTATGTTTGTAATTATTGTATTTAAAATAAACTGTTGATTTTTGGATAATGTTATTACGCTGCAAAAACCTGTCCAGTAAAAAAATATTACTAGGCTAGTCAGGTACAAATTTTCACTACGGGACTCAGTACCTTAAAAAGGTATTTTCCGGACTATAATCAAGAATGTAAAAGTATGTTTTACGATACAGTATGAGATAAATACTAATGCTAAGAAATCGAAGTGTACGCCTTCAAACAATTACTCCCCAGCAACTACTATAAGTCTATAAGAGTGGACAACAATAAACAATGGTTCACTGTTTGCCATGTAAAATAAGTTGTTTTCATTTCTTAAATTGGTTAAAATGAGAATATTGAGCTTTCTCTCTAAACATAAAATTTTAAGTGATAACCAATTTGGATTTCAATCCAATAAAAACTCAAATGATGCTATCTTTGATCTCCTGTTTAATATATATACTGTGATAAACAAGGGCAAGGCTGTGGCGACAGTGTTCTGTGACCTGTCGAAAGCTTTCGACTGCGTTGATCACGGAATATTGCTTAAAAAGATTCAATACTATGGTTTCAGGGGTATGTCTTACAAATGGATAGAATCATATTTACACGGTAGAGAGCAAATTGTCAAGACTAATATCCATTCGTCACTGGGGCAGATAACATTCGGGGTTCCTCAGGGCTCGGTCCTTGGACCAGTTCTGTTTTTACTATATTTTAATGATATAACTAATATCAAAATCTCAGGTAGATTCACATTATTTGCTGATGACACTGCTATTACATGGTACAACAAAAACATTGACGAATTAAACGAAGCTGTTAACGAAGATTTAACGAAGGTAACTAATTGGTGTGACTCCAATAAACATTCAACATCGATAAAACAAATTTGATTACGTTTAAATGTGAGCTTGATGACTTAAACCTAGAATCAGGAATCATTGAAAATAAAAACAACACAAAATATTTGGGTATTCACATAGATAATAAATTAAAATTTGTTGATCATGTGATCGCAATGAGAAAAAAACTGTCTTCTGGGTGTTATGCAGTGAAGCTAACTGCACAAGAAATAAATTTCTCAGCTGCAAGGATGGTTTATCACTCCCTAGTCGAATCTCATATCCGTTACGGCATTGCATTTTGGGGAAGTTGCAACAACTACTTATTGAACAGTGTACTCATCCTACAGAAACGAGCCTTAAGACACTTGTGCAAAGCAAAACCTCGAGACTCCTGCAAAGAGTTGTTCAAATCCAACAAAATATTAACAGTAATTGCCCTGTTTATCCTGGAAACAGCATCGATAATAAAAAAACATAAAACTAAGTTCGGCTCTCACTCATCTACGCACAATACTCGACAAAACAGAGATGTAGGACTTCTGCTACCCTCGTCAAGTCTCATTAAAGACTCATTTATTTACAATGGCTGTAAAATCTACAATCATCTTCCCAATGATTTGAAAGAAATTGAACCACCAACTAAATTCAGAAAAGAGCTAAAATATAGATTAATGGAAAAAACCTATTATAGTTTGGATGAGTTTTTTATTGACTCAATAATTTAGTTATATACACTTAAATCTTTTGGAATTAATTGTCTCTACTCGTTTGAATTTTTAACCTTAGATGTTTTTATACTAAATTTTGTTGTACGTTTATCCTTATGACCATGATTTATTGACGCAATATTTTAGTGATGTATTGACCTGAGTGTTATTTGTAGATTAATTGTCTCTACTCGGTTAAAATATTTTATTGTTGTACCTTATATGTTTATACTGATTTTTATTGTAAGTTTACCTTTACATTGTACTGCTTTGTAACCATGATTTCTTCATGAATACAATAAAGTATATATTGATTGATTGATTGATAGATTTCAAGATTTTATGATCTGATAAAACCTAATAGTGCTTGGTTAATATAAACATGCAGAATATTCATAAAAACCGTACCTACCACATCGCGTACATTTTTTTCTGTACCCCAGTGTTCATCTTATTGCACTTCAGATGGCAGTCTTCATAAAATTCCTCTTGGTGGTAGAAAACTTTGTGTATCTCAAATGGAAAACGTGTACGGTGCTCAAGATTGGAAAATCTATTACAAAAAATATTCATGTTTGCAGTCTCCACTTCCATGAACAGGCCGACGATTGTTCACATGGGAAATGCCTAAATCGTTTTATTTTCAACCTTTTAACTTAATAATGATGACTTGTTACAGATATACCTATAATAGGAGAAAACTCAAAAAAGAAGTAAGTCATTCCGAGTCAAAAGATTTCATTATCGGAATATCGAAAGACACATCAGTCAAAGGTTAACAGAAGTTAATGAAAATGGTGAGTCAAAAAATAGAATGTGAAAATAGATTTAGTCAGATATCTTTTATTTCAATGGTGTATTATTCGTAACCTTTAAGTTTCATGTACGATATACAAACCTCATTACTCCTTTTGAATAGAGCTGATTGTGAATAAGGTATTTGTTCGCATTGTTCTTTGGAAAAATTACTTTGCTCACTCAAGAGACCTTATTATATTCATAAAAATGTGATTGGAGTTTTATTTGGAATTTTATGTTGAAAAAAGAACACGCAATAGAGGAAGAATCTGGAAACCAAGTGAACGACTAATTGAGATTGAAAATGATGAGGAGGAGTAAAACACAAGTAGAAACTCGTAATTATTCTATAATTCATACAACTGAAGAATCCATAACTGCAATTAACAATAGTCTACAAAATCCACCAAATTTAAAAATTTCACCACAGAGCTCTCTTAAAAAACATAGTTCTGTTAGCGACATCTAGCGGTTGCCTTTTTTCGCCTACTGCAGTGCGTGAAAAAGAGAGAAACACGCCACTGATTTTCCGAAAATTTGGCAGCTAACTTCACATTGGTGTTTTGTTTGTTGTTTTTATGATTCTGACAGTGGAATGTAAGGTTATGAGACTATTAGGATATTTCAATTCAAATTATGGATCAAGAAGAAAACTCAGATAGTGTTTTCGGTTTAATAACAAGTCTTTGTGAAAAATTCCAAACCGACCCCAAAGAAATTAAATCATCGAGATCAAAATGCTATGAAATCTTGCTAGGAAAAAGAACACCAGTATTTAGAAAAAGTAAGCTATGTTCATTTTGATGATATTGCCATCTTCAGGAACGTTTTTTCAGGATTTCAAAAAACTATAGGAACTGAAGATCCTTATTGTAATCTATTGTGTTGGCAGTTTACCCTTGTTCATGAATATAATTTGAAGGATCACGCTGAAAATTTGCAAACTTGTTTGGACAGTATTGAATCCAATTTTGAAGACTACAGGAGTATCATAACTTTTTTATTCAGTTTAAGAAACGTACCAACAAAAAATGAAAAAATTTTGGTGAATATTGAAACCTAATTGTTGTTGCAATCAAATAATATTTGCCATTTTCAGGATCTTGCTTCCTTGCCATCTCTGAATGAATTGGCAAATTTCAGTAATCTCTTCAAACTCCCTCAATCTTATTTCAGTGAAGCAGAACGACTGAGTTGTAAAAGTTCTACCTCACTGGCAATTGAATCAAATGTATTCGAAAGAGTATCTCGGGATTGCAAATCCATTGAAAGTTCTACCATACTGGCAACAAATGGATCAAAAGTTATTCGAAAAGAATCGTTTCTACCCAAGTACTCGCTTGAAAACAAATTCACTGATTTATTCAAAGATGAAGGGTACCACTCACCGTCAAAAAGTTCAGATGATAATATTTGGGAGTTAGCTTCCAAGCTCAAGTACTGTGATCGAAAAAATTGGGAGAGCTATGGATATCCAGAACCAGATAAAGAAAACCCCTTTTTATCAGAACTTGGTGCTTTATCCTCATTGTGGGTTGAAAACTTGGAATCTTTATACATGTTCAAATTATTTAAAGATGGTTCAGTTTTCAATTCTAAAATGGTATCAAGAAAATGCTTCATCAGTGACTTGAAGTATTTACTAGGTATGTTATATTTCATAGTCAAATAATATGATTTTTAGTATTTAAGAAACTGTTTTACACATTCAACTTTTTCATTTTATTATTGGAGTTTCATGTCAGTATTATTTGTTGTAAAGTGTCACTGTTGTAGCAACTTCAAGTGGACTGTATAATAATAGTAATAATAATTGTTGATAGTTTTTGGGTTATTATAATTTCCAATAATTCTTGTGGAGAAAATTTGAGAAAAATATGATACGATAAACGATACTGTGGTTCTTACCTGTTTTTAAGTGTTGAGTCTCGATTGTGTATTTAGCAGGATCACATCTTCTGCCCATGTAAGAGGCAGGCTACATATATTTCACAGCATATGAATCACAGACACTCTCGTTAATAATAATAGAAGAGAAAAAAAGAAAATATATAATTATACAAACAAAAAATTATGAAGATGTAACAACTGTCTCCCCATATGTTCAGTTTCATTATTTTTGTCCTGTCAAGTTTAAGGAGGGGGGTTAACTCATGTCGATCATCTCAAGTATCTGAGCTATTTATGTTTCAAGTACTTAGGAATTATATTAAACACACTTCTAGTAGCTTATGACCGATTCAGGGTGTTCCTTAAAGACATGCTAATATTTAAGGGGGTATTCTTTAGCTCATTGAAAAAAAAAAACGTCCAATGAACGTATGTACTGAAAGTCTTGACTTTTGATATACAGGGTGATAAAATTTTGAAAAAAAATCAGTTTTTTCAATAATAACTCAGATAATATTGTAGACATCTTTATAAAATTTGTTACATGTCTTCTATGCATCAAGATGCATTTTGTGATGTATGAAAATTTTCATTTTCTGTACCGGTGGCGTCCATACGGGTTTTGCATTGAATATTTTTTGAGAAAAAAATAGTACGCCACTCTTGAAATAAAGATTACTTTTGAGATCCTCATACATTTATGAGCAAATTTGATCTCATGAGTTTGCGTGGTTTTCGCTTTAAAAAAATGAAAATTGTTTTACTTCAATCAATTCCTCAAAAATCTGATGCGGTGTGGAAATGTTTGTGAATCGACTGAAAGCAAATTAAGAGATTCCAAAATGAATTAGAATCCAAAAAATATGGATTTCAGCTTGTACAAAATCAAGTTTCATTTAATAATTTCAAAAATTTGTGTCTTTAACAGATGTTTATCATAACAAATGTTGAAGATTGAAATTGAATCATCCCCAAATATCAAGAAGATATAGAGAAATTTAAGCTTCGCCCAACTTTCAACTACAAAATTCGGTAACTGAGTAGGTGGATAAATTAGAGTTTTGCGTTACATCTTTTTTTTTGTGTTATTTAAAACATTACTTTTATTTCAAATAATAATAATAATATTTATTGTTGTCATTGGATCCAATTTGGACATTGACATTATTAAAAACAATTTGAGTAAATTAATTAAAAAAACTTTCAACATCAAACAACAAACAGCACAAACGTTATTTATATTAACATGTCAAAAGTTAGGTGTAACTAAGGTACTCTTCAACAGTGTAGAAGCAGTGTTCAAGCAAATATTCCTTAATTTTATGTTTAAATAAATTTATACCCTTGATTGATTGGAGGTTGGCAGGTAAGGAATTGAAAATTTTTATTCCCCTATACTCTGCCCCCCTTTCGAATAGGGCTGTACTGTGTGCTGGAATTCTCAGACTGTCGGAATAACGTAGCACTCTATTACTATTAGTACGTCCATTTACATTTGTCATGAATAGATTTGGGTTACTTTTAACAAAAATAAGTAGCCTATATATGTAAAGAGAGGGAAGTGGTAGTACACCGAGTTTTTTGAAAAGTGGTCTGCACGGTTCTAAAAAGTGTGTTTTCAGTATACACCGTATTACACGCTTTTGTGCCAAGAAAACTCTATCAGCCAATTGGGATCCTCCCCAAAAAATCAAGCCATAGGTTAAGATTGATTGAGCATGAGCAAAGTAGTAGGTTTTCAACACAGCAAAGTCCACGGAATCGTTTAGTTTACATATGGCATAACACATTTTATTCAGGTTCTTCACAGTTTGGGAGATATGATTACCAAATGACAGGTTACAATCAATTTCCACACCAAGGAACTTAGTATCAGAATATACAGGAACTGATTTATTATTGAGTTTTATTAAAACACTTCTGTTTGGTTTGAAGCGGTTACTAAACTGCACTGACACTTTTTTTTTGTGTTTAGGTATAGCTTATTATTGTTACACCAGGTCAACATTTCATGTGTCACCTGTGTTGCCTTTTTTGCGAGGTTTACGAGATTTTTGTCCATTAATAAACATGAGGTGTCATCGGCATATTGGAAGACAGCTGGAGTTGATAGGCAGTCAGGTAGGTCGTTCACATACATAATGAACAATAGGGGTCCCAGGAGGGATCCCTGAGGAACACCAGTGCTGATATTTCTAGTGGAGGAATTCAATGCCTGAATTCTGCCATTGACTTCAAACCTCAAACCAACATATTGAGTTCTTCCTGTCAAGAAGGATTTTAACAACTGCAAAGGTATACCTCTAATGCCAAAGCATTGGAGTTTTCCCAGAAGAATATCATGGTCGAGAGAATCAAAAGCCTTGGAGAGGTCGAAGTATATACCTGTTAATAGCTCTCCTTTATGAATATGATCAACTAAGTATTTCAGTGAATGATAAATGGCCTTTTCGGATGACTCTCCTGGTAAAAAACCAAATTGACACGAGCTGAGAATGTTGTGTTCTTTCAAGAAATCAAGCAGTCTTGCATAAATCAGTCTTTCTAAGACCTTTGAAAATGCTGGTAACATCGATATAGGTCTATAGTTTGAGAAGTCACTTTTTAGACCATTTTTATAGACTGGCGTAATTTTAGCATGTTTCAGGTCATCTGGGAAGATACCTGTTGAGAAACATATATTGGCCAATTTTGAAAGTGGTTCCGATATTTCACGTGCAACAGTTTTCATAACCATACTCGGTATTCCGTCGGTACCACTCGAGAATTTGGTTGCCAGGTTTTTTATAACACTTTCAACCTCTTGGCTGTCCGTTGGTCTCAGAAAGAAAGAGAAAGGGATCGGCCTACTGAGATCAGCGACTTTATTTGTATTCAAGTTGAAATTTTTAGACTGTAGGGTGAATTGTTCCAGAAAAATTTCTGTTATTTCCTGTGGGTCACAAACAACTTGTTTTTGACTGTCAATCATTTCGAGTGGCACCGATGAACTCAGGGAGCCGATTTCCCGCTTAATTAATTTCCAAATTGTCTTCGTTTTATTGTTAGAATTCAGTATTAACCCATTATTGAAAGATCTTTTACTTTGATTGACAAATTTTTTATAGTCATCTTTCCTTTTTTTATACAATGTTTGAAGATCTTGATTATTACCATTATGAAGTGTGATGACATATAGGTCCCTTAAATCTTGCGACATTTTTTTGACTTCTGGGGTAACCCACAGCTTTTTTTAATCATTTTTTATTAAATGTTGTTGTTCGGGAAATGCTATGTAAATAATATTTATATTTTCTTATGTTCTTGTACAAATTCAAATCATTTATATCTGAAAAACGTAATTAATAATAATGATAAACGACTTTATTATTCCCAAAATAAAATAAATCAACATTTAGTGTTACAAGCATTTGGAAATAAATGGCAAAGTTCATATTGATAAAGGTACAGATATCTCATCAACGTGATCTTCCACTTGATCATAAAAAACAATATAAATTAAAATCCTTTTAAAAATGTTATAATTGAACATAATTGAAAGACAATGTTTCGCCTAGCCCTCTGCTAGGTGTCTATGTTTAATTGTATGTGATAAACCATTGTTTACCAAAACATCCCACGTTTAAACTCAAAACTTTAAACATGATCACCCATGTTCGTTTCTAAGCAGTGCTCTTTTATAAACATATTTAAATTGTTGACCAATTAGGTTTTTAGATCCATTTTAAACAGAAAAATGAGATGTAGAGGCTCTTATGAGAAATAAATATTCCAGAGAAACTTTAAAAAAAGTTATTTTCATTTCCATCCAATATAAGTTTCTAACAGAAAATTACATCATATTTCCTTTTCAGTTGGAATGGCGTCTGATTCATTCAATTTTGATAAAAATGGGCAATTCTATTTAGTACCAGGTATCAGTGTAGATGGTATTACTCCTGATACTTTAAACAGTTTTTGCAGAGATATTTTGTTCTGTGGTACATGCTACAAGGCTCTGAACAAAATGAGTACACCAAATCCAGAAACTGGAAAGTATAAATATCAAGGATTTATATTTACAGTAAGTTGATGAAATTATATCCGAAAATGTATTTAAATACGTGAATACAATGATTGTCTAACCACAAAGATATAATGAAATAATTTACTATCACAGCTCAAAATTATACAAACTTCTTTACTTTGATAGTGATAGTATCTAATAAAGGTTTTTGTTTTAAATTAATAGTATATTGTGTATCTAGTAGTAAAAGCAATACATTCCCGGACGACAATGTAAATTGAATTGAAGTCTAGGAATGTGCTTTTACTACAAGGTACACATACTATTTTTTTCTATCGCAATCAGCATTATCAAAAACTAAGGATTTCTACATGTTTGCGTGAATTCAATAACTGTCTAAAACGTAAACAAGCCGGCAAAAATTTTCTCGGATCGTTTTTTGTACGGGAATAGTAATTTACATAACAAGTCCGGAAAATACTGTTTTTTTGGACGAGTAGACCAAATTCCAGGACGAGCGTTAGGGAGTCCTGGAAGTCTGCGAGTCCAAAAAAACTGTTTTCGGACGAGTTGCGTACACTATTTTTTCGGCAATAATGTAGAATAACAAATCAATGAGACGCATTTAGTCTAAGAGACGAAGAGAGGTCGACTTTCACCCATCTGTTAACCGGATGAAACGATTCCAAATTTGAACATTTCACTTCTTATTTGTATTATATATTGAAATTCGAACAGAAGATAGGTACCAACAGAAACATTCTAATTCTATTTATATTAATATTTGTATTAAAATTCGAGCACTTCCCGGCCTAGTCCTGCAAGTACGTACTTCCCGGACTATATATATATATATATATATATATATATATATATATATATATATATATATAAGTGAAAATAGAGTATATTTCGTTTTAATTCCGAGAGTTCCAACCTTTGACAGCTGTTTCGTGCTCACGCACTCATCAGAAAGGATTTATGGAGCTCTCGAAATCAAAACGAATCCACTCAAGAATTAGTACCGTGAAGGCAAGACAGATATAACAGGAAGTTACTTATGACATCTACAGTCACTAGTTGAAACTTGATTTGACACGAACCAAGGAATCCAAAAGTGGATATATATATTCGTATGTTTGTTGTTCTCAAAAGGTATCGTTCAAAATATGTCAACTATTTTTTAAAGTTGAAAATAATTTTAAAGATTTCCATTGTAAAGTGATATTTTTAATAAATAATAAATGAAAATTATAATAATTATATAAATAATATTACAAGTTTGCTTTTGTGGATGACATTAGTTTTTTGACATAGCTATTTGGATCTTTTAAACTTCCACAGTCTGAAAATGAATAAAATTATAACTCGAGGAAATCTGTACATACAAGTGTTGAAGGGCAATTATAATTTTGCCCTGATAAGTTACTGCGTTTAGAAGACTGTCTTGAATGGAATTATTTTTATGCACTAGCGGGCGGTAAAGTACACTTTACCGCCCGGTTCAGCAAGCCCGCGGGCGCATTATGGCCCGGCAGGCCGTAAAGTAGACAAAATTCTCAAATTGTCTATACTCACATCATTTCATGCAATTCCTAACACGAATTAGAATCATTTCAGTTCAATAGAGCAATACTCTTTCTAACATTTGTTCATAATCGTTGGCAATTTTTTCGGTGATGATCTATTTATTTGAAATAGATTCTCCAATATAGCACTCAGCTACTATAGTTTCACATTCCTCATATTATGTTACCCTTAATTATTGTATGCATAACGTATGAAACGTGTAGACCATTGCAATTCAAGTCAGTACCTATTTGTGATTCGCGCTATAAAACCGCTAGTGCATAAAATTTTGTATGTATCACGTGCGTAAAATGCGTTTAAGGCCTTCGGCCGCAGGCCATAAACGCCTACTTTACGCCCTTGATACATAAATAACTATATTTCATCACTAACTTATCTTATCCTGATATTTGCCTATCTGAAAAAATAAGTTTAAATTAACTCAAAAACACTTCTCTTTTTTTAAAATCGTCGAAGTTTCGGAACTATATCTGCCTCCGAGAAAATAAGATCGATTTTTGGCAAAGTAACGAATTGCTTGGCAGATTTTTTTTTGCATTTTGAAAAGTATTATTTTTTTGTGATCAAACCAAATTGTTGGCGTTCTTTCCTAAGCACTCTGCGCAAAAATGATGTTTTACTAATCAGCATGTATATAGGATTCGATCATATCGTGTAATACATTGTTGTAAGAAACACCAAAGTTGAGAGTTGTAACTCTGGCATCAAGAACGCCTTGGAAAATAGGATGACAGATTTAGATTCCTTGTAAAAAAGTGTAATGAGAACGTACTAGTTAAAAACGTTTAGTTTTTTGGTTATCGATTGAAAAAATAAAGACAAAAAATACAATTTTCCGTTTTTTTTTTCAAAAACTGAAAATGACATCAAATTTTCTTTCTGATAATTGTTCAGCATGGAAACGCGCAACTTTGCCCCATGACTTCGTATCTCTTATAATAACTGAGATCCTAATAGTGGAGCTCAAAATACTTTGTTATAATGTTTACATAATATGTACGTACCTATTTTTTTAACTACACTGGCATGCAAAATTAACCGGACAAACAAAGTTTTGTTCAAATTCAATCTTAAATAACTTTTAAACCTTTTCATCAATTTCGATAATTTTTTTGCCAAGTTGTAGGTACTTTCATTGTTATCATTCTCTACTATCGATTTTGCAGAAAGTTCTTAAAGATTTGTCGTTATACAGGTTATGATAAAAGGTGCACTTTACCCCAACATTTCTGAACACCCTGTGGAAAAATTTGACTACTGAATGATAGGTCTTCGTACGAGATTTTAAAGCCTGATCTTTCGTCAACAGTTCTTTTTTTGATTCATATCAATAACTGCATTCTTAAAGAAAAAACGCATTTTTAAAGAAAACCATGCGATTCGTAACCATAAAAAAATGTTATTAAAAAAATAACAGTGACAACAATGGTAATTAATTGGTATCAAAATCGAGTGTTTCCTCCCCGGGCTTGAACAACAGCTCTCATCCTTTCTGGCATAGACTGAATTAAACCAGCAACTGCGTCTTGGGGTATTTGCTCCCACTCGTTTACCAGCGCCTGTTCCAACGCAACCACAGTTTGAAATTCTCCATAGTTCTGCCTAAGCCTTCGTCCTAATTTGTCCCACATATGCTCTATGGGGTTGAGATCCGGACTCCTTGGCGGCGAGTCGAGTACTTGGATCCCAACATCATTGAGGTATTGCCTAGTCATTCTGGCTATGTGCGGCCGAGCATTATCTTGCATTAGGAGAAAATTTTGTCCTATAAAGGGCATATAAGGGACTACATGTTGTTCCAAACACTCCATGATGTATCTGTCAGCATTGAGGCTCCCTCCCCGTAGCGAAACAAGAGCTGTGCGGGCTTCCAAGGAAATACCGCCCCATATCATCACTCCTCCACCACCAAATTGAACTCTAGGAGAGAAACAACATTGAGCATAGCGTTCTCCAGGCCTTCTCCACACTCTTTGACGACCATCAGGTGAATATCTCGTAAAACGAGACTCGTCTGTGAAAAGAACATTTCGCCAATCGTCCATATCCCAATCTGCATGAGTTCGAGAAAATTCCAAGCGCTGCCTTCGATGACCTGCATCCAATAGGGGACCTGTAGCAGGTACAAAAGATGATAGGTTTTGTTCCTTCAACCTTCGCCGTACTGTGTAAGGTGAAACTACGGTACCATGAACATCTTCCAATCTTCGAGCCAAAGCTGTAGCAGGAATTGTTCTTTCTCGAAGAACTTGGAGTCTCAAAAACCGATCTTCAACTGCGTATGTTGCTTTCCGTCTTCCCTGCCCAGGTCTTCTTAAGTACGAACCAGTTTCTCTGAATCTTTCTATCGCATCGGATACTGTACTGCGTGGAACAGCAAGTCTATCTGCGATATATCGAATGGCACGACCATCATCTTGTAAAGCTACAGCTTGCGCTACTTGTTCCGGTCTCATTTTTTTAAAACTTTCTCGTTAGCGGTATACCTCCGAAACACCTAGAGACACAACCACCTTAACATACACTATAAAGCAAATAAATCTGTGAATAATTGTTGACTACTGCTTAGCAAAAATCTTTTTGACAAGCCATAAAAAATGCTTAACTGAAACTTGTCATAACAAGCAAAGCCAACTTAAAAAAATCGCTTGTTTATGGTTACGAATCGCATGGTTTTCTTTAAAAATGCGTTTTTTCTTTAAGAATGCAGTTATTGATATGAATCAAAAAAAGAACTGTTGACGAAAGATCAGGCTTTAAAATCTCGTATGAAGACCTATCATTCAGTAGTCAAATTTTTCCACAGAGTGTTCAGAAATGTTGGGGTTTAAAGTGCACCTTTTATCATGACCTGTATAACGACAAATCTTTAAGAACTTTCTACAAAATCGATAGTAGATAATGATAACAATGAAAGTACCTACAACTTGGCAAAAAAATTATCGAAATTGATGAAAAGGTTAAAAAGTTATTTAAGATTGAATTTGAACAAAATTTTGTTTGTCCGGTTAATTTTGCATGCCAGTGTATTTATTTTATATATTGTAACTACTTGTATTTCCTATTCCTAGACATGTGATCGTTTATTTCGATTGTGCTCTGTGTCTTTGTGTCATTCTTAAATTTGTTATACAAACTTTATTTACAAGTTTTGTCAATAAGAAAGAGTTCTTTCTCAGACAATAAAGTATATTTCTTTCTTGCTTTCTAATTAATTTTGATATATTATCATTTAGTTATTGAAGATTTGTCTGGAGGTTTAATAGCGTCTGGCAATAAAGTATTTTATTGATGAATAGAACTTAAATTTTACTGTTATTCCAGGAATTTTGCGAAAATATCAATCGTTATCTCAAATTTTACCAAACAGCTACTTTCAATATTCCCAATTCTATAAATTTCTTGGAATTTCATGAAAAAACTCACCAACTGCAGCTGCAGATATTTACGTTGACATCAATCTGCAAAGTTGGACCCTATACGAAAATGGAAGAAATACCCCATGGTGTAGCTCTGCTCAACTATCTCTATCAAAAAGTGCTGAGCTTGACTGAACGAAAAATGATCAGTGTTTTCTATTCAATTTTATATCCTTGCTGTCAGGTTTATTTCAGGTGAGTCGATGTCCAATTTCAGCAAAATTGCATTTTAATTTATTGTTTCAAAATATCATTATATTTTTGAGTAAGGTTATTCTGGACTTTCATTGTCTAAAAAATAACAAAGAATAATTCAAGTCTCTGCAATTTTTATTCACGACGTTTCAACGGTTGAAATCTACAGTCGTTATCAAGTGTATAAATGCGACAATCTCAAGGATACTTCCTATATATGCTATGGCTAATTTTGTGTCATTAGCCTGGGGGTAATTTGCCGGTGTTCAGGTAAGCTTGTTAATTACAGGGCCCTCCGGTACAGCATTGTTAATTCTTATCGCAATTTCAATTGATCCATGCCATACTAATTAAGGGTTTCCACACATTACGGATTTCTATGCTAGCTTGACTGAAGACTTTGTTGTTCATAATATATGCACTCTCTTTAAACTTCCTTCTATACCAGCCCTCTTCTTTATGGATGACTTTGGCTTCAGTCCATTTTTTGGGTCGTCCAGACATGATCCGCTATCTGTCATAACCTGCCAGCAAAAGGCAGGTTTTCATAAAATAATAACTGGAAGAAACCATCATTCGAAACATACTCACTAATACCATCCCTGAAAAACATAAAAATAGCCTGAAAATAAAAATTAGTCATTTGTCCTCTGGTCGATCCAAGACAGACTGAAAGCTCGCCGCGAAAATGCGGCGAGACTATATCCCCTTGGGGATTTCTATTAGGTCACGCCCACCGCGCGCCAGAAGGCGTTCGGCGTGCGATTGGTCAGAGGTTATCTATAAAGGTAGACCTTGTTTTCAGTGAATTCAGTATTCTGCCGTGCTTCAGTGGAAGCGTATAGCATTTGTGCATTTTTGCAACTTTCCGATCAGTAAGATCTCATCTTTGCCGCACTTATTATTATACCAAGCTGTATAATTCGAGTTTTACAAGTAAAACTTGTAAAACAAGTAAAAGGTTTTACAAGTGAATTCAACGCCAGTAAAGTAAAGCAATAGGCTTCACTGGATACTTAGGAATAACCAGAGCTGGTTATTTCCACGAGTGCGAGTATATGGTTTTCCTTCCTGTTATTGGGCATCGAAAGAAATCTACAGCCAGCTTCGAAACGAGAACGACTTTTGTTCAGAGCGCGTGGTATTCACGAAACCCTCTGCATTTCATTACTGACACCCGTTCCTGAAAGTTCCTGATCTTCGAGTCCAGCAGGCAGTTGGAGAAAGACACGTCAAAGCCGGCAAGGCGAAGTGAAGACTAAAAGTAAGAAACTGTGGGGCCTGTACTTCAGCTAGCAAGCTTTGCACCTTTTGTGCGGTGACTTTTTAGTGAAATAAACTTCGGTATAATCCTGTTTATATCAGACTACATTAGACTATCCTCGAATAGTCAAGTTAACTGGGGAGAATTCTAGTATTGAACTTTTATCTAATAAACTATAAGTGCCCTCAGCACCACTGTTGATTTTTACTAGTGTTATAAGTATACTGCTATTTATGTGACTTGTTAACGGTGGGCTAACGATCCATCATACCTTTATTTCAGTCGTCGGCCAGGTGGGTGCCACAGTAGCTGCCATCATTTATGTTCTTTTTAGAACTGGTGCTCTTATTAGGGCACTATTGAAAGAATTCGTTCCAGTGGCACTCTGGCAGACGTGAAACTTTACAACTATCTTAGACACTGTGTATTTCTATATAACCACTTTAATATTCATCAACGATAAATACTCGCTCCAAGCCGTTTAGAAGGAATTTAATTTCCTTACTCCGGCTATTTTAAATAATTCAACAATCCTTTTCATATTCGCAACTAGTTGTCATTCAGCCTCTCTCTGGAGAAATTGCTTGGCAGTATCTCCTAGATTGGCAGTCAATTACCTTCAGGGCATTTCCGCGTATTTCTATTCCTTTTTTGGGTAACTCGGTTATTCCAAAAATGGATTTTTTTTCATCGCGTAAAGGCGGATCCTCCGAACCTAGAGCTAGCCGGTCCGAAGATTCTCAAAAAAATCTCAAACCTATAGTTCCACCTTTACGACATATCCCTGACTTTGATGTTTCTCCTCGTTGAGCGTTTCTCTTGTGTTCAGCGAGTCTAACGCTAAGTGGTATCTTAGTTTCTCCAAGATAAGCTTCACCGCATTCACAAGGGATGCGGTAGGTGCAGTTTTTGGAGTCAATGTCAGCGTTACGTGGTCTCGTCTTTGTGATATGGCTGCGGGTAGTGTTACCTGACTTGAAACATGTCCGTATTTTGTATTTCGACCCAATTCGCTTTATTCTTTCCGATAGACCTCTAACATACGGAATGCAGAGGGTGGCTTGTGTCGGCTCGTCTGGTTTCTTGTTCTTATTCCCCCTGCGGGCTAGAAACTCTTCTATATGTTTTTTTCTACGTTCATGCAAAAAGCAAAACTTTATTGAACTATATTCAATGGAAAAAGAAGTTCTTTATTGCACTAGTGCAATAAAGTTTTTATTGCACTCATCTGTCATTCTACTTCAACGTGCTGTCATCATGACAAACATAAATGTTTAAACCTACTACATATTTAGCAGATATTCTGTGAGATTGGCAATAGGTACTTCACTACGAAATATTCATATTAAAAATTGCACCAATTGTTCATTCACTTTCAACATTGAGGGTAAAAATAAAATTTGAGTTAAATTGTTCGTAACGTATTAGTTCCTGTTTCAATGCAAATCGATATTAATAATAAAGTATTCAAGTTGCGCTTTTCATTTTCCTACACCTAGTGCCGCACCTCAATAAATCATTTTTTGCTTTTTGCATGAACGTAGAAAAAATGTTGTATGCAACTCGTGCAAAAATTGTTTATTGCACTCGACGTGTTGTCCAACTCGGCCTAACGGCCTCGTCGGACAATTTCACGTCGAGTGCAATAAACATTCACTTTTTGCACTTGTTGCATAAATAACTATTTTTTAAACGTCGTAAATAAAAATTGCAGATAATTGAATTTTTCTTTGTTTTTTTTAGGCAATGAAAGTCCAAAATAACCTTACTCAAAGTGAAACATTGTCAACCACTTTCAAACAAACATTATATTTTTGGTTTAAAACATTTTACATTGGTCATGTTTCAGCCGTTTCCTTAAACAGTGGATTCTTGATGGAATCATTAATGATCCTTACGAAGAATTTTTCATCAAGCTCAATTCAAAATTCATCACATCCAGAGGACGAACATATTGGACAAGAAGTTATAGTGTGCGAGAAGATATTGTCCCTGACTTTCTTGTAGATTTGAAAATGGAAATTCTCTCATGTGGGAAATCTATGAGCTTACTCAAGTTTTGTGAACATGCTGTGAGTTGGATTTTATAATCAGTGTCCATCACAGCAGGAAAAATGATTTTTGATTTTTTTTTGTTTTCAATTTCTTGTCTATGAACTGTCAAGCTGGATTACAAATTTCTGCATTTTTCATACAGTGTGACCCATTTTTAATGGAAACACTCCCCTAAAATTTGAAGTTGTAAACCGATTATAATAATTTCTTTTGAAATGTCACGTACTAAAGGTCTACCTTGGGACAAAATTTGAAATGTTTATTCCAATTTTCAGGGCATACTACGATATTTTTTCTTAGTCGAAAATCGGAAATTTTTACTAGCGATTTTTTTATTGAAAAAATCACTACGCCACTGGATTCAGAGTGCCTCTAAACAGGTGTGACCAAATTTTCATGAAAGAATATTCATTTATAACAAAAGTTATGACAATTCAAAAATTCGAAAACTCACACAGCTAACAGTCTCAAAAAACACCCTATATCAACAGATATAGCCATGAGAATATTTTTTTATGATTTCAACAATAAAGTGCCACCAGATGAAAAAAAAATTGATTGCGTAAATTTTTTTAATGAAAATAACTGAATTACATTCACACAATTCAACTAATAATGAAGCAAAAAATGTTAATAAACGTAACTATGATAACTAATTATTGAAATGTTTCGATTCAGTGCAACAATTAATTCTAACTCATATTCTAGTAGGCTCTACTAATCCACCATGTATTTCGATACATTTGTCATAGTGCTTACGAATGTTTCTGATACCTGTCGAATTCTTGCACAAAATTCATTTCTATCTCTTGAGCGGTTTTTGTAAATCTTTTGTGTGAGAAGTTCCCAGAGAAAAAAATCCAAAACTGTGAGGTCTGGAGATCTGGGTGGCCACTATATAAACGGACTTCCACGGCCTATCTATGTTCCAAAATGTTCGTTAAGCCATTGCATCACAGCTCTGGCATAATGAACTGAACATCCATCTAACTGGACAATTGAATTTGATCGTTCAATGATTGGCAGTTCGTGAAAAGCATCCCAAAACTCTATGTTTAAAAATTCTAGAAACCTCTGCGCATTAATGTTTTCCTCAAAAAAGAAAGGACCAATAAATCGTTTGTTCAATATCCCACACCAGACGTTGATTTTTTGGCAATACTGGCTTTTACAGTTTATTACCCAGTTAGGATTATCCGCTGCCCAATAGCGACTATTCTGTGATGACACTACTCCATTTGTAGTGAAAGTGGCTTCGTCGGTATATAAAATACTTTGTAGGAAATTTCTATTGGGCCCATAAACAATATTCCAGACGTCTTGCTTTGTCGCCGTCTTGCAATGTGTGTAAAAATTTTGGCTTGAAAGGTTCAATATTCTTCGCCTTGAGACATCTCCGAATAGTTTCTCGTGGAATATTCAAATCTAAAGTGGCATTCCTCATACTGGCATTAGGATTATTTCCGAAATAATCTAAAATGATTCGATCATTCCTGTTTCGTCTTTGTACAGGATTACATTTTAACATCATTTTTGATACTGCACCAGTTTCATTGAATATTTTATTTACCGTACCGCAGCTAATACGAGGACGATCTGGATGTCTCTCATCAAATACTCTACAAACCTCTCTAGTACTTCTAACGTCATCTCCCGAAAGGCGTACAATTTCAACTTTCTCTCTTACGCTCAAACTGTAAGGAGAATATTGTTGACAATAGTACACTAAAATCTTTCACAAGTGTCAAACTGTAATATCATTTCCATGGTAACTAAGATTTAAATTGAAAAATCTATTAGGTCTCAGTTTTAAGTTAATTTGCGTGAAAACTTGAATGTAATTCCGTTATTTTCATTAAAAATATTTACGCTATTTGTTTTTTTTTTCATCTGGCGGCACTTTACTGTTGAAATCATAAAAATAATATTCTCTGATGATATAGGGTGTTTTTTGTGACCTGTGTGAGTTTTCGAATTTTTGAGTTGTCATAACTTTGTTATTAATGAATATTTTTTCATGAAATTTTGGTCACACCTGTTTAGAGGCACTCTGAATCCAGTGGAGTAGTGATTTTTGCAATAAAAAAATCGCTAATAAAAAATCCCGATTTTCGACTAAGAAAAAATATCGTAGTATGCCCTTAAAATTGGAATAAACATTTCAAATTTTGTCCCAAGGTAGACTTTTTAGTACCTGACATTCAAAAAAATTATTTAAATCGATTTACAACTTCAAATTTTAGGGTGTTTCCATTAAAAATGGGTCACACTGTATATTAAAGAGTCTGATTGGTCACACATTCCATTTTTGGAATTTTTCAAGAGTACCCATCATTCCCAACAGTATATGCAGTTGTGACTTGATATTTGTTGTGATAAATCTATTTCAATTCACGACTTTTTGCAGAGCAAGCTGCGTTTATACTTGATGGGGAAGAAACCGCAAATAGTCTCTTGTTGTCTCACATTGGACCAACTTGCTAATCTACAACAAAATGCTACCAATTATTATTTGGATGTTCATGAAGAATGCGGTCCTCGATTCAGCATGAAAAAAGTTCTGTTGCGATCACACCAAGTGAATGATGTTTTATTGGGTTTGATTGCTAAGAAAAGAGCAACAACCTTGAAAAAACTGGAATGTAAGTGATACATAATAATATATTATGATTTATGATACAAGTACAAGTGTGTCTTTAAAGCACACGCAACGAGTTTAATTCAGAAGAAAATATTTGATGACACTACTTGGCAGAAGCCCATTAAACTAATAATAAAATGGATTAAGCAATCCAGACTTCTGCATTTAACCTATACAATAGGTATAATCGTCGGCAAGTCTCCAACAGAAAACAACTACTGCCCCCTACGACCATTGAATTATATCTGTTAGATTCTTGGCAAAGTATTCTACAAGAACTACTTTGCAATGTTCTCCCAATCTCAACGCCAAAACATGTCTCAACCCACACGAGGGAACACCTACGGACCGGTTTCATGGTTCCTTGCCAATCATCAGCGCAGGGTAGCTCACCCAGCGCAATCGAAAGGTAGGTGTTCCCTCGTGTGGATTGAGACATGTTTTGGCGTTGAGATTGGGAGAACATTGCAAAGTAGTTCTTGTAGAATACTTTGCCAAGAATCTAACAGATATAATTCAATGGTCGTAGGGGGCAGTAGTTGTTTTCTGTTGGAGACTTGCCGACGATTATACCTATTGTATAGGTTAAATGCAGAAGTCTGGATTGCTTAATCCATTTTATTATTAGTACAACGAGTTTAAGGGCACGACGCAAAGTTTTTGTTTATTAAAGTATAACTAATTTTCCATATTGACATCATTCGGCTCTGTATACGATGAAACACATCATTAAACATTCATCACGAGAATTTTGTCATTTTAGGTGGGTCTATTACTACAAGGTGTCCCAAAAACCAAAATTCGTTATTTTTCCATATTCGTATATCACCTTGTATAAATTGTATCAACTGTGATAATAGATTAAATGAATTTATAATATTATGTGATAATTCCACCTTTTTCGCATTTTCTCTTCTTAAAACAACAGAATTATGAAAGTCTTAAAATAGCATTAGTATCAAGTGAAATCGTCCTGTATTACGAAAAGATTTGGAAATGAGTTTCTCATGAATTTGTCATACAAGGATGTGATGATAATACCACAAAAGATAAATCCGAACTGAATCATAACTTGGAAGATACGCAGTGATGAAAAGTGGATATTTCTCATATTCAACACCCTGTATCTCGAAAACTAGTCGTAGGATGGTGTTGCGCCCATTGAAACACTTTATCAGAATGATCAATTCTACAAAATATAAAAAATTCAAGTAATTACACGGAGAGCCATTTTTCCATTCAAGGTGTGCGGGGTCCTTTATATGTACAAGGATGTATTGTTATCTAGTTAGCCTAGACCAGTTCCCTGCATAAACAAAATATTGCGTTACCATAGCAACGAACAATAACTTATTACAAGTGTCAGTGTAAAGTTTGATGTCAAAAAAGTAAACCAGAATTACGCAATAAATTAAAAGAAAAAATATGTCCACCGAAATTGTGAAAATCGAAAAATTGGAGTATCGAGCCATCATCAAGTACCTGTATTTAAAAGGGTTGAGAGGTGAGCAGATTTACGAAGATATGCTTAGTACCCTTGGGGATCAATGTCCTTCGTATGCGACCGTGAACAATAATAATAATAATAATAATATAATTTATTTCGTTTGTTGAAAGGTACAGTTGTACAATAACAAAGAAAACGTCTAGAATATAGAATAAAATAAATGTAAATTAAATTTAAAACAAAAATACCAGTAGAGACATTGATCAAGTGAAAATAAACGATTAAGTTTTTACATACGGATTATGAGAGAAATTCGTCTACAGAGTAGATATTCTTATTTATTAAATGGGTTTTCAATGATTTCTTGAATAAACTTATTTTAGAGGCACTTTTAATCTTCTGATCTAATTTATTGTAGACCTTGCAGCCAAGAAACAGGTGGCTTCTCTGAAACTTTTTTGTACGGTGTTGGCCTGGAACAAGCATATTTCTAGATCTTGTTTCATGCAGATGATTTTCTCCATTACGAGCAAACTTATCTCTGTTCTGATAGACAAAAATACACAGCTCATATACATACAGGCCTGCTACAGTCAAAATTTTTAAACTTTTGAAAGTGTCTCTACATGAGACCCTCCATCCTAGACCTTCCAATATCCTAATTGCCATTTTTTGTAAAACAAAAACTCTTTCCCATGAAGCAGATGAACCCCAGTTAAGTATCCCATACCTCAAATGGCTATTGATGTTGGCATAATATAGACTTAACAATATAGATTTGCTACAGTGATTGGACATAAATCGCAATGCATAGCAGTTCTTACGTAGTTTTGCACAGAGACTATCAATATGTCTTTCCCAGCTCCATTTATTATCAATATTGACACCCAGTAATTTAGTTGTCTCTGATGCATCTACTCTTATATCCTCATTTTCAAAGATAGAGAGGGTTTCGGTTTGATTGCTCAGGGAAAAATTAACTAACACTGTTTTTTGTACATTTAAAGTTACGTGGTTTTTTGCCGACCACAAAATAACTTTTTTATAGGCAGTTTCAGTTGATTCCACAAGACTTTCGACATCCTTTTGTGATACTATAATATTTGTATCGTCAGCATACGTGATCACATGGATCGTTGACAGGTTCTGTAAAAAGTGAATGAGATCATTTGCATATATGAGAAACAGAAGGGGGCCCAATATGGAACCTTTGGACTGCAAGCTTCAAAAGAGGTAAATTTTCCATTGAAGATGATGACCGATCGGGAAGGCCAGTTTCTGTGTTAGTCCCCGAAAATATCGATGCAGTTCATGACATGATTTTAACAGACCGTCGAATTGGGCTAAAACGAATATCTGAAGCACTGAATATTTCATACGAACGAGTTCATCATATAGTTCAAGTCAATTTGGACATGAGAAAAATTGCTGCAAATTGGAACCCCAAATGTTTGAATGTTGACCAAAATCGTGCAAGGGTAGTAGCATCGCGTTCGATCTGTGCTCGATTTGAAAACGATGTAGACTTCTTAAACCGAATTGTTATTATGGATGAGACTTGGGTACATTTCTACGATCCAGAAACAAAGCAACAATCGATGGAATGGCGACACTCCGGTTCTCCAAGACCTGAGAAGTTTCGTGTCCAAAAATCTGCTGGAAAAGTTCTTGCTTCAGTTTTTTGGGATTGCCATGGAGTAATCGTGATTGATTTTTTGGATAAGGGTAGAACAATAACTGCAGATTACTATTCGATATTACTGACCACTCTACGGGAAAAAATTAAAGAGAAAATACGCGGAAAGCTATCCAAAGGTGTTTTGTTTTGCAGGACAACGCCCCTGCACACAAATCTCATGTTGCCATGCAAAAACTTCGTGATTTAGGGTTTGAATTACTAGAACACCCCCCATATTCACCAGATTTGGTTCCGTCCGACTATCATCTCTTATCTCAACTGAAAAAAAGTTCAAAAGGTCGTAAATTTTCTTCCAACGAGGAGGTAATAAAAGCTGTGGAGGTCTGGTTTGCAGAGCAAGATGAAACATTTTTTTTAAAGGTCTAGAGACGTTGCAGGTTGGCTGTAATAAATGTATCCAATTAAGAGGAGAATATGTTGAGTAATAAAATATTTTGACATTGAAATTTTGTTTGGTTCTATAGTAGGCTAAAAATTTTTCAATATATCCTCGTATTGTTGTTTTGAATATGTTGATAAATCCACATTAATGTGGTGCAGACTCTCTTCCTAATTAGTTAGAGCTCCACCTGGAACTACTTTAAAAAATGCTTGATAAATTTGTAAAAAATCTGATAAATGGTAGTTATAAACCAGAATGAATATACTAGAATAATCGCTTTCTCCGTTGTCGGTTTGTCCATTCACAAAGTTTATTTTGTTCTTTTTAGTGTTTTCAACTGTTTCATACAAGTGCATTTTTTAGTAGAGAGGCAGAAGATGACAATGGAGCAAAATGAGAAGAAATTTGAGGAAATTAACATGTTAAAAGAGCAATATGAAGCCGCTTTAGAACAAAAACACTTGAGAATTGCTAGGGAAATTCAGAAAGAATTCACACAATTCGAAGAAAATCTCGGAACTGAACTGAAAAGACAAAAACTTATTCAAGAAGAGGCGTAAGTACACTCTGAACTGTTTGGATTTTACATAAAAATTTAAATTTTTACTGTATAAAATAATATGATTTTTATGTTAAGACGATATTAATAAATTGATACAAAAAGTTGTGTCCTTAGGCCAATAAACAGAGCAATTTTTCTCATAAAAGTTCAACGTAAATTGCTCCGGCGATTTCTTTTTTGCAATTCAGTCGTCACGGAGGGTTGAATAATTAGCAATAAAGTTATCACCCCCTGGGGGGAGGGGGGGTGCAATCTCCCCAAAATCGTTAAAACTTTTTTCTGGAAGGTATTTTCTTGACTTTTCAGCTCTGGGCAATAAATATTAGTGAAAATCGGTATTAATAATGGGGGCGAATTATTTTCAACAATTAAACCACCTCCCGGGGCATCAACCCCTTCCCGAAATCGTGGTTTTTGTATGAATATGTAAAATTGTCAGTCCTGAGTAATGAAACTGAGCGAAAATTTGTAAAAATAATAGTTATAAATTATTAGAAACGATTTTCCCGCCCCCGCATTCGGGGCATATCCACCGCGTCGCGAAAACGTTGGGGTGAGAGGGAAGGGAGAGAATATTTGAAAAAACTCTCAAACTACTACTCTTAGATATAAATGTGGGTAAATAATCGTTGAGAACTGTCGTTATTGAGATTTAGAAGTATGGTTATGAAAATTATTCGCAAATTCGAGAGAAGATCAACTTATTGTATAAGTCAAACGCGGATCGGAGGTAACGAAATATGACAGTGTTTTTCAATGATATCGAGAAAGGGTATGGAGAAATGAATCCACAAGTAATCACCATCAAGAAATGTATAGGAAAATATATTTATTCACTCATACTACTCATCATCTACTTCATCTTCAGTCTCCTCGTCTTCATCTTCACAATCCGGAACAATCACTGCCAAGTTTCGACAGATATCTGACAATGCGATATTTTGAAACAGAGCTGAGATGAACATGAAACAAATATTTCACAAATAAACTCACCATTTTCAATTAATAACAGTGACAAAGCACTAAGAGATGTTTCCTCGTCTCCGACTATCGATGTTATCCCAGTATCCTGAACTTTTATATTATCTAACGTTTACATAGAACAACGTTGACTGCTGCCCACTGCGCACCGACAGAACCGCGCCGCTGTATACTATACAGCGGCGCGCCAGCTGCCGCATTGACAAGGTCCCAGATATTTTTCAGGTTTTATAATCTCAATGAGTTTAAAGCAGGTACACTTCGGGACAGTTTCCTTTGGTGCACTGTCTTCCTCGATCTCGAATCCCCATATTTCATCAAGGACTGATTTTATTTTTCTTTCCATAGAGCAATAATGCGATCAAATGCCGAGTAACCTCTATTTTAAGTACTTAAAAGATTGGCTGAATTGCATTTAATATTTGTACAAGTAACCAAATTTGTATGAATATTTTCAATAAGAGCAGGGTTTTTTCTGCAAACTGGCTTTTCATTCATGTTGATACGTGCTTTTATCTCTGAGTTATTAGCATTTGAATTCATAAACTCCCTCAGGATTTTGTAACCTAAAATATGCGAAGAATTGAAAACACTCGTATTTAAAACCAACATTATTTGGACCATTTAAACGTTATGCAATTTGACAATGAAGTATTCCTCAACTGTTCATTTTACTTGCTACAAGTGATAAGACATTATTTCAGTAATCACAAGCATTATTTCACGAAGTCGGGAACTTTAATATTATAAGATTTTCAATTGCAATTTTGCAGCTGGCAACTATGCATATAAATATAAATAATATCAGAATACAAAGCTGCGATCTTTATCTTCAAAATGACGTAAGATTTATCCGAATTGAACATTTATGTGAGAAGTTATAGAACTTTACTTCACGCGCTGGTTGAAAAAATGCACGTTGGCGGGAGCCGGCGCAACACCTGCCCCATTGCGAAAGCATATAACTTCAACAATTTTTTTCAAGAATACCGTACGATTTCTCAAAATTTGGGTAAGGACAGTTTTTTTGTAAAAATTTGTGCTCTTTCTGAATATCAAGTTATTTTTTTGATTTGAACTAAATTTTTTGAGATATTTCGAAATCACCTCAAAAATTAATTTCAACGCGTTTTTTGGTGGGGTTCCACCCCCCTGGAGGTGATAATTTTTCTCAGAAGTAATGTGCACACTGTGTTCTACAATTTAAAAAAAAATATCGGCGGAGCACTTTAAGTTGAGGTTGATAGCCCTGTTGATTGGTTGATACCACGATTTTCATTGACAACAGGCAAATATGGAGTTGAATATTTTTCATCATTTCCAATTCCAAATTATATTTGTGTTTGATTGATGTCCTACATTTCATCACATCTTTTCATAATTCAATATACTTCACTATTTTCCTTGCAGTAATTTTATTATTGACTTTTTTGTTTCAGTGATATCATGATTGATTATTATTCAAAATTGATAGAAGTTTCTGAAAGTCGAAAGTCAAAAATTGAAACACATGTTAAGAAAATAAAAAGCATCCATATGGAACAAAACTTATTGCCTGGAGATAAGGAACATTTCAAATCAGCGGAGAATTTGGGAGAAAAATCAAACAGTTCCACTGAAAGTTTCTATTCAATACCTGATGATAAGAATGAACATAAAGTTGAAGAGGAAAACATGGAAACTGAATGTGATCAACTAGAAATTAAATCTATAGATTCTTTGGATATCATTAATGCCAATGCAGAATCTTTAAAGTGCACCAATGAAATCAGTGACAAAATTGACAACACGAATCATTCAAAAAATATCCAAGAAGCTATAAACAACTTCGAGATGGCGAGAAAAATCAAATACAAGGTCATGACTCAAGAAATGGGTATTGATTACATGCCCAGAAAGGAGAAGACTACAAGTGCCCCCAACCCAGACAATCTCACGGATGCTCAAAGAAACAAACTCAAAATTTTATCTACCGAGTTTGGAATCGACATCAAACCTGAGAACGAAAGAATAAACAAAATGTCTAGCATTTCTATGTTCAATAGAAATAAAGTAATGGGTTCTAGTGATTGTTTCGCAGAAAAATACTTGGATAATGAAAATTTTGTTAATCGAAATTTGGAAAATATTGAAGAGAGTAAGAGAGAAAGTAGTTTCATGAAAAAATCTAAGTCGTTGATGTTGGATTTTGATAAGGTAAATACTAAACACTGCTGCAGTCAGAACGAGAAAAAATTCAGTTTTTGTATTTTGGTTTTTCTTTCTTTCTTCGCAAACACCAAAACTACCTCAATTTTTTGTAAGGCTATTCTGGACTTTCATTGCCTAAAAAAGAACAAAGAAAAATTCAATTCTCTGCAATTTTTATTTAGTGTATAAATGCGACAATCTCAAGGATACTTCTTATATATGCTATGGCTAATTTTGTGTCATTACCCTAGGGGTAATTTGCCGGTGTTCAGGTAAGCTTGTTAATTACAGTGCCGGGCCCCTCTGGTACAGCATTGTTAATTCTTATCGCAATTTCAATTGATCCATGCCACTAATTAAGGGTTTCCACACATTACGGATTTCTATGCTAGCTTGACTGAAGACTTTGTTGTTCATAATATATGCACTCTCTTTATACTTTCTTCTATACCATTCCTCTTCTTTATGGATGACTTCAGCTTCAGTCCGTTTTATATTGTGTTGGTTCGTCCAGACATGATCCGCTATCCCTGACTCTGATGTTTCTCCTCGTTGAGTGTTTCTCTTGTGTTCAGCGAGTCTAACGTTAAGTCTCTTAGTTTTTCCAAGATAAGCTTCACCGCATTCACAAGGGATGCGGTAGATGCAGTTTTTGGAGTCAATGTCAGCGATACGTGGTCTCGTCTTTGTGAGATGGCTGCGAATAGTGTTACCTGACTTGAAACATGTCCGTATTTTTGTATTTCGCCTTATTCTTTTCTATAGACCTCTAACATACGGAACGCACAGGGTGGCTTGTGTCGGCTCGTCTGGTTTCTTGTTCTTATCCTCCCTGCGGGCTAGAACCTCTTCTATATGTTTTTTTGAGTACCCATTACGTCGCAGATCTTTCTTGATATTGTTCAATTAGATGGTAAGACTTTTATCTGTGTTACACAGGTTGTAGGCACGGTCCACCAACGATCGAACAACCTCTCTCTTTGTAGCACCATGATATGATGGTTCGATTCGAAGTTCAGGTATTGTCCAGTGTGAGTCGGCTTTCTGTACACTGATGTTTGGCACTTATCATTGTTCTTTTGAACTTTCACGTCTGGAAAAGGTAGACTTTCTGATGTTATTCAGATGTTCCAGAAAGACGTCAAGTTCCTCGTCTCCGTGGTTCCATATGACAAATGTGTCGTCAACATATCTCAACCACATCTGAGGTTTCTCATGGGCTGTCTCTGTAGCAAAAGCTTCAACCCATTCCATATAGATGTTTGCTACTAAGGGCGATAATGGGGATCCCATCGGTAGTCCGTCCTCCTGGGAGAAAAAGCGGTCTTTTCCTTGAAAGTAGCAATTTCGAAGGCAGCATTCTAGCAGGTCTATAATGCCCAGTACTGGTAGGTTCGTCCTGTTCTTCAGCTCTGTGTCTTCTTGCAGATTTTTCCGAATAATTTGTAAGGCCTCTTCTACCGGGACGTTAGTGTAGAGACTTTCCACGTCAAAACTGACGAATTGGTCTCCTGGCTCCTTCCAGGATCTCTACGAAGTGCCTGGAGTTCTTCACAAACGTCGAGGTATTGCCTTGTAGTGGTTGGATAATCGGCAGTAGGAACTTGGCTAGATTGTAGGTAGCCGAGTCTCTAGAGCCGGTTATCGGTCTCAAAGGAACTTCTGCCTTGTGGATTTTTGGTAGTCCATAAAGGTGCAGTGGCTTGCTGTGGTGTGGTGTCAGCATTGATCTTTCTCTATCTGAGAAGAATTATTCGTTCTTTTTTAGCGTCTGGTACACCTTTCTTTCTATCGTTATTTTTTTTAATAATAATAATATAATAACATGACTTTATTCATCATAGTAAATGTTATACAAATAAAGGTTTAACACGAATGATGAATGGGCGGGAATGATGAATGCAGTGGGATCTTTAGCCAATCGTTTGTATTCACCTTTACCGAGTACCTCCTCCATTCTTCTCTCTTAGAGGTCGCTGTCCGGCAAAATTACCTCCAGGCTGATGACACAAAATTAGCCATATCATATATAAGAAGTATCCTTGAGATTGTCGCATTTATACACTTGATAACGACTGTAGATTTTAACAGTTGAAACGTCGTGAATAAAAATTGCAGAGAATTGAATTTTTCTTTGCTCTTTTTTAGACAATGAAAGTCCCGAATAACCTTACTCGAAGTGAAACATTGTCAACCACTTTCAAACATACCTCAATTTTACTCGACATTTTGCTGTAATCTCTCTAATTGGTATGAAAAAAGTGGAATAACGGGTATCTTCGGTGAGCAAACATAGTCAAAATATACTTTTTGCCAGAAAAACTTCTCATTACAATGGACCAAGCCTTTGCCTCAATTTACTTGTTGCGCTTCATATGTTGGCTGAAGAAAATCACCGTTATTTTTCATATACAGTGCCCGTCTAAAGTCCGTTCCCCCTACTAATTTTTGAACCACCTCGTATAACGCAACGAAATTGGAGGGCTGTAATGGGAGATAAAAACCTACTTTTTCATGAAAAAATTAAAGCCAAAAGTTTTAAAATGGCGGCTGAGTGCCATCTTCAATATCGTTTTTAAATAGAACACCACGTATATTATTCAATTTTCAAAATTTGCTCATAATTCTCAACAGTTTCCTCTGATACACTTTACTCTTAAATTCAATTCTTTTCGAAATATTAACGTTTGAAAGGTGAAATTTTGTTCATTTCAAACCCAACCAAAAACACTTATGTTGCTTTCATTCAAGTTTGCATTGGAGAAAATCGTCGCGGTAACGTCTTCTTTACTGCCAAATTAACTGTTACTGTCAAATAGTCCGTTGATCGCCTCAATCATTTTATGAAAAGTGTGATCATGGCCCGTAGTTTAGACGATAAATTTGAAGCAGTTTTGATATTTGGAGAAGCTGGAAGAAATTATCATCTAGCAGTCCGTATGTTTAATGATAGATTTCACGAGAATCCTATTTCGAGGATATATTTGCGCAAACTTTTAAATGCGCTCCAAGCAACTGGTACGCTGAAAGATGCTCCAAGATCAGGAAGACCGCCTTTTTCAGAAGAAAAAAAGGTAGAAATTGTTTCTGAAATGGTAATAAATCCGACTCAGTCGACGTCTGCAGTTGCTGAATCCTGTGGAGTAAGTTCAAAAAGTGTCCAAAGAGTCCTAAAAAAAGAAAAGTTTCATCCCTATAAAATGAAAATCCTCCATGCTCTCACGGAGGATGATCCAGACCGGTGAGTGGTTAACAAGAACAATTGAAGGAGAACGGGGCTTCCTAAAACGTGTGTGTTTCTCAGAAAAATGCACGTTTTTTCTTAATGCAAAAGTCAATAAACAGAATGTACGATACTGGAGCGATACTAATCCGCATATTTTCAGAGAGGGACATACCCAGCAATCTTACAGGAGTTCTTTACAAAAATCTTTTAGAAACTGAAATTGAACCTCGAATAAGGCAAATTGTATTGAACAATCAGGAAGAGTTTAAAAATCATGAAATCATATTTCAGCAGGATGGAGCACCTCACCATTTCGATCGCAAGGCTAGAGACTTCCTCGATACTAACTTTCGCAGGGGAAGTACAGAGTGGCCACCAAGATCTCCGGATCTCACACCTCTAGATTTTTTCCTTTGGGGGTATCGACAGACGACTTCAAATTTTTCAAATGCATCGAAGACATTAACGATTATTTCGATTTGCAGTCTGATATTGATAAGATACACAGTTGGTCAGTTACTAATAAATTATATTTTAACTTGGATACATGTAATGTTATGACATACTGTCCTCATCGAAATCCAAATAATTATATGTACACTATGAACAATCGTCAAATTAGTCGTACAACCGATATGAAAAATTTAGGAGTAAATTTCACGACTGACCTTAAATTTAGGAATCATGTGAACATAGTATGTAACGAGGCCATGAAATTGCTAGGATTCGTCAAGCGGAATACTTCAAAGTTTAAATCCGTAAACGCAATAAGGATGTTATATTATACTATAGTACGAAGTCGTCTCGAATTTGCATCTGTCATTTGGGATCGCAGTCAACAAAATCAGAAGAGAGCGCTCGAAACTATACAGAATAAATTTCTGAAATACATTTATTTTATGAAATTCAATACCAATCCGGGTTACGAATCAGTTCAGCCAATCCGCGAACAGTTCAAAATTTGTCGACTAGAGCAGAGGAGAATCATTAACATAATTTTGTTTATTTTCAAACTTCTGAATAATCAACTTGGTTGTGAATGAATGATGGTTTTTCGGGTTTTTAAGCCGACGTTTATTTAGAGAAAATCTCGACGTTTCGCCAACACGAGTGGTTGGCATTTTCAAGAGAAATGTTTACAGTTTCGATCACTGAACACTACTTGTTTGGTATGCGTTGTCTCAGCCAGTATTTATGGGTCGACGTACTCGTACCTGCGTCCGGTGCCATCGTCCCTGCGTCGGGTATCCCCTCGGATTCATTAATTTCCCGGTATGGTGTTATTACCGTTTTCTTGAGAACAGGTAGCCATGCTTTATCCAATTGTAACCCTTCTTCAATTCTGTTGAAATTGTTGGGATGTTTTTTGATTTCGATTGCTTCTCGGAAGAGTCTTGGATAATATGCATGTGTTGTGGCAATTACTTGGGTTCCACAACACATGCATATTATCCAAGACTCTTCCGAGAAGCAATCGAAATCAAAAAACATCCCAACAACTTCAACAGAATTGAAGAAGGGTTACAATTGAATAAAGCATGGCTACCTGTTCTCAAGAAAACGGTAATAACACCATACCGGGAAATTAATGAATCCGAGGGGGTACCCGACGCAGGGACGATGGCACCGGACGCAGGTACGAGTACGTCGACCCATAAATACTGGCTGAGACAACGCATACCAAACAAGTAGTGTTCAGTGATCGAAACTGTAAACATTTCTCTTGAAAATGCCAACCACTCGTGTTGGCGAAACGTCGAGATTTTCTCTAAATAAACGTCGGCCTAAAAACCCGAAAAACCATCATTCATTCAACGATGGCCGCGAAAGCCTTTTACAAGTTGGTTGTGAATACCTGCTATCTGAAATTAGATTTTCTGTTCCTCTGACTAGATTACGGCCTAGGCCGATGCTGTTCAACGTTGAAAACAATAGCATCATTATGAATCGCTTTCTTTCCGATGCAATTTTTCTTCCAACGACCTGTCTGATGGATTTTTTGGTATCAGTTTAGCCAAGTTCAAAAACCAGTTGACGCTATCGATTATATAATACAACAATAAGTGCAGTAAACCTCATGCAAGTGTATATTCAACAATAGAATTTTTATCAGTGTCGCAATTTTCACTCGGGTTTGAAAGCCCTCGTTTTTTGGAATTCCTTCCTAACGTTTCGCTAGCGCGAGTGGCTAGCTTCTTCAGAGGCTTATACATCATGAATAATCTCAGATGACTGGAGATTCCGTCTGCGAAGATTGTATTTATTCTGATTTAGGTAGTCTTGTGTGTTAATTACCGTATCTGAATTTGGTACATTCTCACTGTAGATGCTCAGGTTCACATATTTTCCTAGCACGTTCTGCTAGTGTGGAGATAATTCATCGCTTCTGACTAGGATGGTGGTTTGATAAAGCATGCAGATACCTATCCATGTGCGTAGGTTTTCGGAATAGTGTGTCAGTCTTGCGCCACATCTTTCGATTAGTACATCTAGAAATGCTATCCGCTATTCCTGTTCAGTCTCCATGGTGAACTTGATGCTGGGGCAGTTCAGTGGGACACACTGAACCACCATCCTAGTCAGAAGCGAGGAATTATCTCCACACTAGCAGAACGTGCTGGGAGAATATGTGAACCTGCGCATCTATAGGATGAACTAGTACATCTTCAAACAACCTTGAGATCGAACGGATATAGTGTACCCGAAATCAACAGGGCCATAAAACCGAGGACTTCCTCGAGACAAAGTAGGGAGGAGACTCACATAGTAGCACGTGCGTATCTTCCATATATTCCTAAAGTCACCGACAGAATTGGAAAACTCTTGGGGCAACACAACATAAAAACGGTCTTCAAACCCACCAAGAAAATACAACAAAGCCTTAGGTCGGCAAAAGACAAAAGAGACCCACTATCTGCAGCGGGGGTGGATCGCATACCATGCACTTGTGGAAAGGAATACATCGGAACCACAAAAAGATCGATGGGAACAAGGCTGAAGGAACATCAGAAGAACTGCAGATTATAATAATAATAATAATACTTTATTAGTCCTTTATGATCACAGTTTCTATGATATAGGATAAGTCGTATGGAGGAAGTGCATAGCTGTAATGTATAGTTACAGCAAGTCACTAATCTGTCACATGTGATAAAATTACCTACGTAAATTTTTTGTTCAAAAATTCTGATATGTCATAGTAACATTCATTACCTAAAAATATTTTTTGATTTCGTTTAAATACGTTAGATATTTTCCAATCTCAGACAGGAAGGCAAATGATTCAGAAATTGGATTCCTTTATACATTGGGCTTTTTTCGTACAGTGCAGTTACATGTTTGGGAGGCCTAATAAGTTTAGAGGAACGAGTTGGATAATCATGGTAATCAGAATTGGTAGAAACATTATGATAATTGCTTTTAGCATAGAGAATGCATTTGTAGATGTATATAGAGTAAAATGTGAAAATTAGGCCAAACGGACAAGTCAGCAGTGGCAGAACACGCGCTCAGTGAAGGAAACCACAAGATTCTATTTGAGGACGTAAAACTTCTTGCCCCCAACCAGGGATAGCAGACTTGTACGGGAGGCAATAGAGATCCACAAACACACGGAGAATTTCAACAGAAAAGAAGAAGCTGTTAACCTCAACCGAATATGGAATCCCATTCTTAGAAATTCCAGAGTAACAAAAGAAAACTACGACATTGAGACAGCAGTCAAAAAGGTGTAAATTAATGTTATCGAAAATATGCTTAACCCAGATACAAGAATAAGTACTTCTGAAATAACAAAGGATATCAACGAGATTAAGCCGGCTGGTAGAAAGGGGTCAATTAGGGTTAGTGGGAATGTATCAAATTCAGATACAATTTTTTTCAATTTATTTTTTTTTTTCCCAAGAAACATACAGTTTATAAGAGGGAAAAATATCACATAATGCAAATAACATGAAGGTAAATACAACAATACGAATAAATTAATGAATAAAAATCATGAAATCAGAATTAGAATAGATTCAATGGAGCAAGTACTTCTTTAAATTATTTTTGAATCGCAATTTACCATACGTTTTTAAACAATTTGGATACGGTAATTAACACACAAGACTACCTAAATCAGAATAAATACAATCTTCGCAGACGGAATCTCCAATCATCTGAGATCGTTCATGATGTATAAGCGTCTGAAGAAGCTAGCCACTCGTCTAGCGAAACGTTAGGAAGAAATTCCAAAAAACGACGGCCTTGAAACCCGAGTGAAAATTGTGACACTGAAAACTTCGGCCGCGAAAGCCTTAACAATTTTGTCAATAGAATTGTTATTCACCAATTTTATATTATTTACCTCTTCATGTTCTCATTTTTGCCGTGCTAGTATCTCTACTGTTTTATAGAACATATTGATCATATTTAATTTCTTAAGTTATCGTCAAATTCCTCTTGATTTCTATTTTACGTTTCTTACTCTGTACTTTAAATCACGAAATGTTACATGTATTGTAGGATATAATGAAAACATATAATTAGGTGTGAACCTGTTTGTTTTCTGTGTAATAAATAAGTAAATAAATAATTATTAGAAAAAATTATAAATAAAAAATCATTTCCTTCTTTTTTTAGTGCCTGCAAATAATTCGATTTTAATTTTTAGGTTAGGATAAACTCCACCAAATTGGACTCTGACAAGCAAATTCCAATGTCTGTCGATTCAACGCCATTAAGTGAGCTCCCACATAGTGTAGGAACACCAAGCACAATGTTCCTCAGTATTGACACAAATCATCTAGAAAGTATCCCGAATACAGCAGAAACTCAGCAGACTGATGAAGGTTTCAAATTCCATTCAATCAAAGAACATCCCATCGACCCGGTTTATTATAACCGCAAAGATAACGGTTTGCAGAAAAGTGTCTTTTCTAAAAGAGTTACCAAGAAACAAGCTTCGGGAGTTTCTACAAACTGCCTGAGGTTATTTTTACACGAGTGTGTACAAATACCTCTCATGACTCAAACCAAGCTAATCAATGAGGAACTGTTGAGGTACTACGTCACTGACCTCCAGTACTTGCAACATCTCATGAGTTTAAGGGACTATTTCTTCATGCAAGATGGCGAATTTGCAAGAAACATCACCGAAAATTTGTTCACCAAGCTGTACGATGCGAATTTCCCAGCCGAATTAATAAATTGTCGCATTTTACAAGATTTAGTCTTTGGTGCACTGGATATGTCATACAAAAATCAGAGTAACTCGCAGTGTTTGTCTTTCAAGATTAATAGCATGCCGAAATGTTTCGATTTGGGTAATCCTGATGTGTTAGATTGTTTATCTCTGTCTTACAAAGTGAAATGGCCGTTAAATATTCTTTTGCCGACTGATACCATAGCCAAATACGATGAGGTGTTCAAATTCCTACTGAAGTTGAACAGGGTTTCCTGGGTCCTTAAAAAAACTTTTTTGGTAAGCTCTTAACTGTTATTAATTTCATAACTTCATTCTTATCTAGTTCTCTCCAGAAGTAAATATTTTATGAATTGTTGAATTGTCTAAATTTAACGCTGATCATCCGGAAATGTACAGTTGTGTGCATAAAAACGTCGTACAAGATACGGACATTTCCACGACATATGAGAGAACACCGTAATTAGAAAGTGTATACGCTAATATCACTCGGGAATTTTTATTTATTTTTTCTGACCGCTAGTTTCTCTATAATCAGAAGAAAAGTGGTTTCGTGACGTCACGTTCACCAAAACTAGACTTGACAACGTTGTAAAAGTTGTGCACCGTGGAATCTCAAATTCTCATTTGAATATAATGTGTCGTATGACCGTTGTCATTTGATAGCAGATGGGTTCGTTCATCTGTTTAACTTGTTTGCCTACTTTAATATTTTATACAAGTAAAGCAGTTCCACCAAATATGTATGCTGCAAACGAACAGGCCCTACTTGATTTATTTTTTGAAGTTATTGCGGTTTTCAAAGTTTTGAAATGTTTTTGTTGTTTGTTCTCTAATTTTTTTCCTAATTCCGGTATCTGTATCCCTGCAATAACTGAACATGTCGAAAAGGTGCTTCGTACCTGGTTGTCTGAACACCAGTCAATATTCTAATAAACCTATGCTCCTAAAAACCTTTTTCCATCGCTGGTGGACCGTGCCTACAACCTGTATAACACAGATGAAAGTCTTACCATCGAATGGGACAATATCAAGAAAGATCTGCGACGAAATGGGTAACCCAAAAAACATATAGAAGAGGTTCTAGCCCGCAGGGGGAATAAGAACAAGAAACCAGACGAGCCGACACAAGCAACGCTGTGCGTTCCGTATGTAATACGGACATGTTTCAAGTCAGGTAACACTATTCGCAGCCATCTCACAAAGACGAGACTACGTAACGCTGACATTGACTCCAAAAACTGCATCTACCGCATCCCTTGTGAATGTGGTGAAGCTTATCTTGGAGAAACTAAGAGACCACTTAGCGTTAGACTCGCTGAACACAACAGAAACACTCAACGAGGAAAAACATCAAAGTCAGGGATAGCGGATCATGTCTGGACGACCCAACACAACATAAAATGGACTGGAGCCGAAGTCATCCATAAAGAAGAGGGCTGGTATAGAAGGAAGTTCAAAGAGAGTGCATATATTATGAACAACAAAGTCTTCAGTCAAGCTAGCATAGATATCCGTAATGTGTGGAAACCCTTAATTAGTGGCATGGATCAGTTGAAATTGCGATAAGAATTAACAATGTTGTACCAGAGGAGCCCGGCACTGTAATTAACAAGCTTACCTGAACACCGGCAAATTACCCCTAGGTTAATGATACAAAATTATCCAAAGCATATACAGTGACCGCTAAAAAGTATGTACCATATGGGAAACATTTTTATTATTGGAGTATTGGAAAAAATATTGTGGGGAAAAGTTTGTGCATGTCCGATAACCTAAAAATCGATTTTGACACATGTCACGTGATCGCTAGAATGGCGTAAAATGAAAAAAATTGTAATGCAAAGGCAAAAAAGGGGTAAGATGGCAAGGTATCAAAAAAAGTTATTTGAAAAAGTCACTTAGAATTCAATTTTATACACATAAACGAAGTTTCAAGAAACAATTCAAAAAAATTGAAAATAGAAATTTTTTAAAAATATTTTCCCATCTATTTAAAAATATTTTTTTTTTATGAATAGCTGAAACATTTGCATTTTAATGATAATGACATAACTTTCTGGTGTGGAGAAAATGAGAAAGTTTTGTCATTGTCATTAAAATGCAAATGTTTCAGTATAGTCAAGCTATTCATAAGAAAAAAAATAATATTTTTAAATAGATGGGAAAATATTTTTAAAAAATTGCTATTTTCAATTTTTTTGAATTATCTCTTGAAACTTCGTTTATGTGTATAAAATTGAATTCTAAGTGACTTTTTCAAATAACTTTTTTTGATATCTTGCCATCTTACCCCTTTTTTTGCCTTTGCATTGCAATTTTTTTCATTTTGCCGCCATTCTAGCGATCACGTGACATGTGTCAAAATCGATTTTTAGGTTATCGGACATGCACAAACTTTTCCCCAGAATATTTTTTCCAAAACTCCAATAATAAAAAATTTTCCCATACGGTACATACTTTTTGGCGGTCACTGGGTAAAAAAGTATCCTTGAGATTGTCGCATTATACACTTGATAACGACTGTAGATTTTAACAGTTGAAACGTCGTGATAAAAAATTAAAGAGAATTGAATTTTTCTTTGTTCTTTTTTAGACAATCTAGAATAACCTTACTATATGCTCAGTGTTCCAATTTTAATGCATACCCTACGCCTTATGACGAAAAACTTGAAGGCGTAATAATATTTTGATACTTATTTTCAGGAATTGAAAGTGTTAGCCAAAGAAACAGGCAATAAAGAAATTTATCTCATGGCATCACCACAATACAGGAAACTACACCAATGCCGACATATAATGACCCAGTTTGTTCAAACTTTGCAAAATTATGTCGTGGGTGAGGTGCTGCAATCTAGTTGGGCAATTTTTGAAAAGAATCTAGAGTGCGTTTCCAGTATAGATGAGCTCTATTCGGCACACACAACATATATAAAAAACATTCTATTTATGTAAGTAAAAACTGAGTGTGAAAAATTTATTTGTCAATAATGTCTAAATAGAATTCATATATTTTGTATTTTGGTTTTGTTTGGGTTATTTACTTGAAAAAAAATAATGCATTCAATCAGTGTTAATCAATTGATTAATTGATTTTAGGTCATCTTTTATGATATCAAATAAATCTATCAGTAGCAGATTTAAAAAAATACATTTTCGAAATTACCAGCTTTGGAAGTTTATGATTTCCACAACATTTATCTAAGCAAACTACTGATCGACAAGCGTAAGGATGCCTCCTCAGATCAATAAGTAAACATAGATTGGCCCGATGCTACGTAAACATAATATTCACTGAACCGAAGATAATTCTTGCGGAAACTGTTTTGTTTCGGGTTTTTGACATTCGAACCAAAACACAACACCTCTAGCACAGTGCCGTGCTTTTTTAAGGGGGTCAAAATAACTTATGCAAATGCAGTACCTGTGAGCTGCAACAAGTTATGTCACGGTTTTGTCTTAAAATTCCTAGGGTCAATAAAAAGCCGGGGGTTGGCAGCAAATAACTTTTTATCAAAATTTGGGGATTCAAGATAGCGGATTAGTTTTGTGATTTATGATGATATTCTTTCCTTAGTTGGATTCTAGGAGTTTTCAGCTATCAAAAATAAAGCATTATTTATGGTCTAAATTCGAGAGATCTAACAAGTTCCTTGACTATATTTCAAGTTTGGTGCCTGGGGGTTTATGTTGTGTAGATCAAGTTTCAACGAATCAATACGAATATTTCAATAAATATGGACCAGTTGCATAAAGCTTTCTGTTAACGTAGGTAACATAACTGGTGAGCTTAGACATGCGTTGCCATAGTAATCATCAAATCAAATATTTATTTGTCTGTTAAATTCTTTATGCAACTGGCCCTATGAGTTAAGAAACCTTCTCCAACATCTATAAATAAATTGTTCATTCTGTTGGGTATTATCTTTCCTAAATTTTGGACCAGTTCATTCATATGGCAAGTACCTGTCAGAAAACAACTACTCTCCTGGCTAAGACCATGACGGGGATTGAATTAAATATAACAGATACTTGTGCAACGTTCCTCAAAGCATCAGAGAACGCAAGTGCCAGTGTTTTGTGTTGATGAAGTGTTGTTTAAATTTTCCTGTGTATTTTCGTGGCTTTTGTCCTGCTTATACAACTTAAAGTTACATTTGGAATATTTTTCAAAATAGTGCAGTGGTTCAGTGAGACACAATGTCGAAATACTGCTTTGTTTTCAAAACAAATGATAGTAAACAAACATTCCACATGCGAGGTTCCAGTGGCGTCAAATGCACGATACAAATCATGCAATCAAACGTATTCGTCAAATATAATATTGGAGGGCAAAGAAACTCATTCAAAATTACAGATGAGAAAAGCCCATGGAAAAGTGGTGAATGCCTCAATGTTTGTTATAAATATCTGTAAGCAGGGGGAAAAAACATTTAAGTTTATGACAGGAAAATTGAATTAATTTTCCAATAATATTGATATTGTTAAAATTCTAACAGATTGAATGAAATATATGCTTATCCACACGTTATTATAACAAATTGGCAAACATCACTATTATTTATTTAATTTTAAGCCTAACATATACAATATTACAAATGTATAAATATAAAGTGTCAAAGTGTATGTGAAAGAATGATTCTCAAGAAAGCTCAGTACGTGAGGATTTCAACACTTGGTATTTATTGATTTTTAAATAGAACTGTCTTTGTCAAAAGAGACCTGACCCTTTCTACTTTGTCAGTTCCGCTTATTGACAATTCAAGGTATAATCAGATTTTGAAAAAAATTTGAAGTATTTATTACCTTTACCAATGCAAAACTATGGTTTGATAAAGGCTCCTCCTCAAAGAAATGATTTCCAAAAATTTAAAGCAAGTCCTTTGGTATATCATTAATTGTCCTCACTGTTAGAATTTTAACAATGTCAATATTATTGGAAAATAAATTCAATTTTTCTTTCATCTCAATGTTTTTCTCCCTGCTCACAGATATTTATAACAAACATTGAGGAATTCACCACTTTGCCATAGGCTTTTCGTATCTGCAATTTTGAATGAGTTTCTTTGTCCTCCAATATTATATTTGACGAATACGTTTGATTGCATGATTTGCATCGTGCATTCGACGACACTGCAACCTCACCTGTGGAATGTTTGTTTACTATCATTTATTTTGCAAACAAAGCAGTATTTCGACATTGTGACTCGCTAAACCACTGCACTATTTTGAAAAATATTCCAAATGTAACTTTAAGTTGTTTAAGCAGGACAAAAACCACGAAAACACACAGGAAAATTTCTAACAACACTTCATCAACACAAAACGACAACGTACAATGGCCGCCACGGCCGGTGTCACAAGCGGTGTTGCCAAGAGTAAAATAATTCTAGTAACCGCTCGAAGTGCCTAAAATTTCATCAGTTCAAAACGACATATATCTTCCTTTTTGGTAATTTTTTAACACCTTTCTGGACATAAACATTTCTCTGGAATTTTTAAAATAATACATCTGAATATAAAATATGATTGATTATGCATTTATTGGTAGGTTCCTACCAAAATCATATTTTTTACCAATTTGACAACAGGGCGTCAATGTTTGAAAACATTAGGGATGAGAGGTATACGTAAATAAACAAAGTTGTCTTCGGTTCAGTGAATATGATGTTTACGTAGCATCGGGCCGATCTATGTTTACTTATTGATCTGAGGATGCCACCGAGAATTGGTTGCGCAGTGGACAAAACCCTGGAGTGGGGCAGGAGCTCAATCGCTCTGCCTTATTAAACAGTAGTCGATCTTTGTCGCACATCTCAGAGGCATCCTTACGCTTGTTGATCTGTACATATTTTTTGTGATCCCTGTGATTCTTCACCATCAAATAATTTTTGTTTGTTTTTTTAGGTGCTTATTGAATCAGAAAACGGCAGTCCTAAGAAACGTTATTCACAAAACATTCATGGTGATTTTAAAATTCTTTGATTATTTGAGATCAAGGAGTTGGATTTGTGAAAATGGCTCGTACGTTCACCCCAATTTCAACAGACTAGAAAGTATTTTCAAGAACTTTCAGGAGTTTGTTTTGTATTTGTTTAAAGTTGGGCGTAAAGTAGCAAAATGCGGATACCAACCTCACTTACTGCTGTTGTTAGAAATGCTGGATATAAATGAATATTTTTCGGAATCTCTCAAACGTTCGTCTAGTTGAAATCATCGTTTTGTTGTTTTTTGCATTGTTGGCACAAAATTTTGACTTAATGTGATAGCTATTTATTGTTAATGAATAACAAATGTTTATAATTCAACAAATGAAAGTTTTTTAACCATATGAATGTTGTTTTGATCAGCTTATTTTTATTTTGCATTTATTTTTTATTTAAGATTGCTTCTATAATCAGGTACACACAAATAATAGTTCTTAGAAATTTAACTCGTTAGTAGTCGATATAATATGGTGGAGTTAGATGAAAGCATATTAACGTGTAATGATCTCGGGGCATTTTCATTCAAGTCACTCGAATAAAACAATTTGACTCCATTTTTTTTTGTGTGTCTCCCACCTACTGGGCACGAGAGAAGAATCGATTATATATTGTCAACAAGTTCGGTACGCAAAGAATCGGTACTTATTAACTTTGTTGTGTTATGCAAAATCGTTGTGTGGTACAAAAAGACAAGAAATTGGATTCGAATATTGAGCAGTTCTGGCAGGCCTGCCCATCATCACTTGGAAGGACTACGCCGACGCCCATTAGACAAGTCGTAAGATTCCAAATACTTCATTTTTTCGTTCGTTTTATAATTATTGTCTAATTCGATTGATTTTCGTTTCGATTATAAGTACAGTCCATTTTGGTTCAATCATAAAATTAACACTCTCTTATAAAGCGTGTTCCGTTTCATGCATTGAGGACATAATGCGCATACGACCGTTCCGTTTCCTACATTGGGAGCGCATTGACACGCCCACTTTTATATTCCCCTCTTTGGCCTTGAGACATCGCAAGTGCATGAACTACTGCCCGTTCGTCTAGCAGCGATGAATGCGATCCAAGTTAGATCTGTCAAACTCAAAAGTCAAAACAAAGAATTTCTTGTCAGTGATTTCACGTTCAAACAGAAACCGAATTAAAAGTTTAATTTTGATATTTTATGAAGTGTCAAGTATCGTGCATTATCACATGTACCTGACTTACCGTACAATGGAAGAAAAAATCGTCAATTCATTCAACATCATATCGTCGGTCTCATGCCAAAACCACGAATGTGCAATTTGTCATTTCGAATGAGAAGAGTTTTAAGAATATTCGTGCTTCTTGCTTTGAAAACCTAGGTAAGTTTTCACATTCGCGAATTCACTCTCGTTCATAGTAGACAACCTGATAGCACTTTCGTAAGTTTGACATTGAAAATGTTGGTAGAAAATTAATATTTTACATATTGAAGTCAGAATCCTGGAATTAGCATATTCGCGGTTTTGGCGTGGGACAGACGATATACAGTGCGGTCCAAAGGTATGGAATAAATTCATTTTTAGCGTTATTATGTATTTTATGAAAAAATCCTGAAATAGGTCAATTTTTATTGGCAATTTGACAAGTTACAGTATGAAAATATTACCCCCTTCTTGCACCCCCTCTGAATTATGAGCACCCCTCAAAAATTTTAAATGAGAAGGGGGGTCGTGTGGCATCTTGTTCGAAAGGGATTTTCATTATCTGTTCAGCAATACTAAGTTTTTCATATTTGGTGCAACCATAACTGAGAAATTTTTTTATTAAAATTTAAAAATATTGACACTGTAAATTATGTATCCGTTGAAAAAACCTGAAACAGGTCGATTGCTATTCTCAATTTGACAATTTATACTTTCTTATCTGTCTTGCTAAAAAAGTCAGGAAAAAGTCGTTGAAGACACCAAAAAATTATTCACAAAACCCATAAATAATATAATTTCAATCTAGTAAACTACTGTTATTTTGATATTTGTGAGTTGCTGGCAGACGTCGGTGTATTGAAAAATATTTTTGTGTGTATTCGATTCATCTATGGCTCAGTTATCCGAAACTCAAAGAATAGACATTTTAATTATGCTTGGATGCGGTAATAAAACACGAACTCAAACGGAAGTTTGTGAAATGTTCAATAATAAATACCCTGGTCAACACGTATCACAATCTACAGTTAGCAAAATAGAAACAAAATACCGTGAAACTGGACATGTAAAAACTCGTCAAAAACCAGGTCGAAATGCTGCATTGGATGAGGAGAAAAAGTTAGATGTACTGTTAGCGATTGAGGAAAATCCGCATATGACAAGTAGACAACTTGCCGCCGACAATGATGTAAGTAAATCATCGATATTGAGAGCTTTACATAAAGAAAAATACCATCCTTATAAAGTTCAGTTGGTTCAGGAGTTAAATGAGGATGACCCTGATAGAAGGCAACAATTCTGTGAACTGATGATGGATAGAATCGAAGCAAATTTGCAGTTCATAAACAAAATTGTGTTTTCTGATGAAGCTACTTTTTATTTAAATGGAACGGTTAATAGACAAAACTGTAGATATTGGAGCAGAGAAAATCCTCATTGGATGTGTGAGGCTCACACACAATATCCCAAAAAAGTGAACGTTTGGGCTGGTATCATTAAAAACAAAATTATTGGCCCCTATTTTTTTGAAGGCACAATTAATGGTGAGGTTTATCTAGGTTTTTTGATGAACTTTTTAGTGCCTACATTAAAAAGACTTTTTCCCGATGTTAATGATCCAAATGGAATAGATAGATCAATTTGGTATCAACAAGACGGAGCTCCACCGCATTACACACGTATTGTTCGAGATGATTTGACAGAAGTTTTTCCCAATAGGTGGATTGGCAGACGTGGAACGATTGAATGGCCGCCTAGATCCCCCGATTTGACTCCTCTCGATTACTTTTTATGGGGTTATTTAAAATCAAAAGTATATTTCAATAGACCAGACAATATTGCAGATTTAAAAACTAGGATATCGGAAGAAATTAACAACATAACCCCTGAGGTCCTACAAAATGTTCTACGAGAATTCCAAGATCGCCTTGCTTATTGTCAAGAAGTGAATGGTGGTCATTTTGAACATTTAATTTAACTGTAAAACAAATTGAAATATACTTCCTAAACATTATGTTACATTATTTCCTTCAGTCTATCAACATTTTACATATTCAGAATAAATTTTCTCAGTATTGCTGAACAGAGAATGAAAATCCCTTTTGAAAAAGGTGCAACACAACCCCCTTTCTCATTCAAATTTTTTGAGGGGGTACTCATAATTCAGAAGGGGTGCAAGAAGGGGGTGATATTTTCATACTATAAATTGTCACATTGAGAATAGAAATCGAACTGTTTCAGGTTGTTTCAACGGATACATAATTTACAGTGTCAATATTTTTAAATTTTAATAAAAAAATTTCTCAGTTATGGTTGCACCAAATATGAAAAACTTAGTATTGCTGAACAGATAATGAAAATCCCTTTCGAACAAGATGCCACACGACCCCCCTTCTCATTTAAAATTTTTGAGGGGGTGCTCATAATTCAGAGGGGGTGCAAGAAGGGGGTAATATTTTCATACTGTAAATTGTCAAATTGCCAATAAAAATTGACCTGTTTCAGGATTTTTTCATAAAATACATAATAACGATAAAAATGAATTTATTCCATACCTTTGGACCGCACTGTATATTATCCGCATAACTATCACTTGTATCACAAAGCTCGCTTCCTACTCTTGCCATTAACACTTTCGTTACTCCCATATTAATTTATTTACTAGATTAACAGATTTGTTTTTGTTACATAAGAATTTGGTTAACTGATAAAGTGATAAATGTCAACATCTGCGGGAAATGGCATGCACCACGCGCAAACAAAAATTGTTCCGATTCAACACACCATCGTCAATGTTAGTTGAAACGGAACGCTTGATTATGTCTGCAACAGTGATGCGATGAATGCATGAAACGGAACACGCTTATACTGTATTTATAACAACTGACAATACGCACGGTTTGTCAAAAAAAGGATAAACACGTAATGGACCTTTCCATGAGATATGAAAAAACACTGTAATGAGAAAGTATATACGCCAATTAATAGTGAGATGTCATTATGGTTGAATTCACGGGTGAGACAGAGACATAACTGTCGACTATAGAATTCTATGGCTCACGTAATCCCACCCCAGAGGAGCTACCCGGAGTTACTCATTGGGACAATAGGGAACACGCATGATTTTGGTTTTTGGGTTTTCTGCATAGACTTGGGTCTCATAAATCACATGTAGTAAAAATAATTCCATAAATCCCATTTGTTTCCGAAATATTAAGATTTGAAATTGCTCTTCGATTCAAACCAAATTTGACCTTGATTCGAATAACTTCCCCCAAACACTAGCGCTCCTTGTGGTTGTTTCTGGAACATTGAGTGATTTTGACAGTTTCAGAGAAATATTACACATGATTACACATCCTTTAAGAGCCCTCTAACAGTGAAAGTTTGAACTGTGTGAAGTAACGATGCATTTGTCCGTCAGAGTCGCTAAGGGTACGTTTTCGAATGGGATGAAAAAAGTAGCATTTTCAATTACGAATTAGAGAAAAGAAAACAATCAATCAATTTCTGAGTATTTACTTAGTTTCTCGGGTGTAAATGTTTGTGTGCAAAGAATAATATTTCAGAACGGGGACACATGCCTGTTCCCTATTGAAAAGCGGCTAAGGACGCTGAACAAACACTGTTTGTAGAGAATGGCCCAATCTCCATGACGTCACCGCGATACCTTCCGTATGTTCTTATATATCTACAGTGTCCGCCAAAATTTTGGAAACATGGGAAACTTGATTATGAATAGTTTCTCAGAAAATTTCAATCTTCATTGAAGTTGGTGAATTCAATTAGGCCAATCAAAGGCTTTCTTTTGGCATTTCGCCCGCCCATTTTATGTGACAGAATACATCATGTCCACGTGGACTGCCAATCGAGTTTAGACGAGGAGCGTTAGAGAATAACGTGTTATTTATACCTATGCAAATTATCAACGGCAATTTGTATATTGATATAACCTCGTATCATCGCTTGGTTGTTTGCTGTCTCAATAGACTACCTAAGTCCTGACGTCACAAGTGGGCGGAGCTTATAAAACCTTTCCAAACAAACTGGTAATACGTGTTAAAACCCCATAGGAAATTATTGATTTGATGATTTTGCATAATTCCGTCGGGAATAAGGATAATCGATATTATTTTCAATAGACTCAGTTGAAACCTTTTGCTGAAAAAAAAAATTTCAATGTTTGGAAAGGTTTACCAAGTTTCGTTCGTTCGTTCGTTCGTAAAGACTATACCCAACTATACGCGGATACCTCTAAAAACATTTACACTGGCTTGTAAAATACATAAAATGAAACAAAAAATGAAAATAAATAAAAAGTACAATATATTTCCACTCCTTACAAAACTACATTTGGTGATTGTCTACTGTTCTTAATTTCCGATTTTTGCCTTTTGATCATCAATCTTTCCCTTGCAGCATACTCCAACCTACGTCTAATCTTTTCCTGAGTTTCTGGGGAAGGTTCTGCTTTGACTACCAAAGAACTTCGCACGGAATTTCTGATCTTCTCTAAACAATCTGCTAAATTCAACTGCTGTGACCTTGTTAGATCAGACCTGAATATTAAGTAACCCTCTTTTGTCAACTTTTGTCCTAACTGAAACATAAATTGATCATGTCAATATTAATTCATTAAGGCGTCCTGATATTATAGGGGCCTGATTTTTACTCCTCTTTGCACATAAGTTGCAACTAAGATGTCTAAAAAATACTGGTGTAGCGAATCATACCTGAAAAACTTGTGGGTTCAAACGTGAGTCATTCGCCAACTTGATAAACAAATCGCGGACTGTTTATCAAGTATCCAGCGATTAGGCCAAGGTATAGATAAAAATAAGAGGCCCTTTTCACACAATACGTAACAAGTCCGGAAAATACTGTTTTTTTGGACGAGTAGACCAAATTCTAGGACGAGCGTTAGCGAGTCCTGGAAGTCTGCGAGTCCAAAAAAACTATTTTCGGACGTGTTACGTACACTATTTTTCGGCAACCATGTAGAATAACAAATCATTTAGTCTAAGAGACAAAGAGAGGTCGACTTTCACCCATCTGTTAACCGGATGAAACGATTCCAAATTTGAATATTTCGAACATTTCAGTTCTTATTTGTATTATATATTGAAATTCGAACAGAAGATAGGTACCAACAGAAACATTCTAATTCTTATTTATATTAATATTTGTATTAAAATTCGAGCACTTCTCGGCCTAGTCCGGGAAGTACGTACTTCCCGGACTAGGCCGGGAAGTGCTACTTTCCCAAAGAAAAAGTGTCCGGGAAGTGAACACTTCCCGAATGGTTGCCGAAAAAATAAAAAACGCAAACTTTTTAAAAGATAGTTCGTGAACGAAAACCCCGGTATTCGCCCCAGCAAAATCGCTTTGTGGAATTTTTTAAACAAGTAATGAAAAAAATTACAACTTATTATGGTTATACGGTTATTTGAAATAGAACTATATCACAAGACACGTGAGCGAAGCGAGCGGGTCCGGCCAACATTTCGCAAATCCGCGCGGCCGACATTTCGCAAATCCGCGCGCGCGGATTTGCGAAATGTCGGCCGGACCCGCTCGCCTTCATGTTACTACTTTGTCCAAATTCTCAAAATTTATGGAAAAGTTTTTGATCATTTACCAGTGGGGCAAGCGATTACTTTGCTCATTTGTGATGAAAGTAAGATTGACAGTAAATAATTGCATAATTAATCTGAACGATGCACCTTCAGAGTTCCAGTGGTGTCGAGTCTAACGAGCCAACTCAACCTTAATAAATTTTCGTAAAATTGAAATTATAAATGCCAACTGATTAGGATGAATATTTATTCTAATTTTATTTACCGGTTTTTCCATAACCGATTTCTGCTAAACTATAACTTTCCCCACTTGACAATCTCGCATTTCCGCTAAACACTCTGTTCACTCTTGACCATAACGACTACCATGGCAACATTTTTTGCATAACAAATTAGAGCTGAAGTAAAGCAAATAATTTGGCAACCATGCACCATGGGAATTGGGTTTTTGTTTACTTCTGATCATAGCAACGGTTTCTATGGCAACAGTTTTTCCATAACTGATTTTAGCTGAAATATAACTGGCCCAATTTGGCAACCATGCATTTCCGCAAAACGGGAATGGCATTTTTGTTTAGTTTCCACCCTGACAATGGTCATCATGGTAAACTTTTTTCCATAACTGATTTCAGCTAAACTAAAGTAGACAACTTGGCAACCACGCATTTCCGCACCATTCTCCTTCACCTAGCAATGGTTGCCATGGCAACAGTTTTTCTGTAACTGATATCAGCTAAACGAAAGTTGAGCCTTAATGGTTACCAATATCCATTTTCTACATGTAACATATCAATTTTATGTGGCTGTTCGCTTTAAAAGATATGTGATATGATGATTCCTGTGAATATACAATTTTTTATTCCATGCCCATCTTTGTGTGATAAAAACTATCAACTATGCTGAGGAGCAAAAACTAATCTTCTATCTTACCTTTTCGGATATTTTTTGTTTTGCCTCTTCGCTGAGCCACTTAGCAGATTCTAGGTGAAAGCGAACATCCACTTTCGTATTGACCTTATTTACATTTTGGCCACCAGGCCCAGTACTCCGACTGTATGTTATTTCAAGCTCCTCAACTGGAATATAACCACTGAAGGTTTCATTTTTTGGTGGCTGGAATGAATTTATGAAGAATTTGTGAATGAAGATATTACAAAACTCACCTCAGGAGTAGTTAGTTTCAAACTGCTGTTAGGGTACAGTTTTTCTAAATTAATTGAACTTTTATAAACAGAAGAGTTTTTAGTGAAGTTACTAAGCAATGATTTATGGTTATGAATAGCCTTGAAGACACCTTGGCAATTTTTGTAAAGGATATTCATTTTATATTTTGCACGGATTTTCCTATTTTTAATTTAAAAATCTTCGCTCTAACCTCACATTTACCTTTTGCTTTTGGCAGTGACTAGTGACCGGTCCGAGTGGTCCGACCGTCATCTAATATTTCGTTCGCTACCGGTCCGACCGGTTACTCGGGTTACTACTACGGGAACGGTCCGTAGAAATATAAGTATTATATTTCTATGGAACGGTCCGACACTTTTTAAAAATATGATCGATCGATCACTGTAATAGAGGGAAATTTAAATGACAAGAAAGCAAACTAAGTTGAAAATGCGTAAATTACTAGCTAACCTAATCAACCTTACCGTAAACCGAATAATCATACAAAATTGTGATGATGAAGACTATCCAAAATTATGCTGTATTCCATTGATAAATGCTTGAGAAGTTTAAATGACAAGACACGAAGGCAAACTAAATTGAAAATGCATATAAATTACTAGCCCATCTATTCTCAACTAACTAACCTTAACCTTACGTTAACAGAATAAACATACAAAATTAAGGACTATTTATCAAAAATTATGCTGTATTCGTATTCCATAGATAAATGTTGGACCGTTCCAGTACTCCAGTATAGTTGTAACCGGTCACAGACCTCATGAGGTCTGTGTAACCGGTAGCGAACAAGATATTGGAGAATGGTCGGACCGGTCATTGGTCACTTTCTTTGCTTTTAAACCATTTTGAAATCAAGGAGACTGAGTTCTTCTATGAGGTCTGTGGACAAAGGACACTATCTAATGTTCAATGTCCTTGGTCTGTGGGCTGAACTCACAGAACAGTTCTGGGGTGCAATTACGAACACTCGATCCGTAGTTTGTTTGACATATGTCAGATTTTAGCAATTATGAAAACCAATACAATTCAAAATATATTGCAACTTGAGTCGATATCAATGGTCCATATGGTTGATATAATTCCATTCTATCTCTAATCAAAGAAATGTCATAATTTCGATTTCGTTTCGGATCGAAAACATACATCGTTCTAGCCTACTTATCGTGACAGCTCTCGTATCGAGTGTTCATAATCCTATTCCTACCCCTGTAGCTGAACCCCATTTGTAATTTTGAAATGACATTTGGCGTTGCACCTGAACGTACGGAATTGACACTATTGGCAGTGGTTAGAACACTGGTACCGGTATACTAATAAAATTGCCAACAGGAATGAATTCAAATTTCAAAAATATATATATATATTCAGTTTTTAACGATTTAGATTGCATTCCAACTTAATCTCGAGGTTTTTTTTCTAGAACGAGTCATGTCAAAATATGCAACTGCACTTAATTTAAATCATTTGAAGAGATTAACATGCTATTTCTACAAGTATTTCTGGTTGTATAGCCTTAGTACAATTTCCACATTGGGGGTGCATGAAAAAGTGAGGTCAGAAGCATTTTCCTTACCATCAAAGAAAAGCACTTCCACATTAATTTTCTGAGGCGATTCTGTGTATGTTTACTACTTTTTGTAGGAATCTAGAACAAATAATATAAGCGGTGTGGAAGAAAGTTGTATCACTCGCCATGCATGATTATGCAGACACAGTATTGGTACTGCACTAGGTTTCAGATTATTCTGTTGTCGTTTGCACATGAATCTTCATGAGGAAAATGTCTGCCACAAATTACAATTTTCTCAATTAAATGTTCTGCTGGGGTCTCTTCTTAAAAACAATAACCAAAAATCATGCCTTTTTTTGTCAAGCTAAAATAATATTAAAGAGCTTTTTGAGCTAAGCATATAGATACATAAAAAAAATTTCATTATCTACCAAAAATGATTTATTTCAGGTATTTTTCCTTTACACAACACTAAACAGTTCATTGTTTATTTGTAGGAAGAAACGGCTTCATTAGAAATTGTCTTTAAAGGAACAAGATTAATGCAAATTCACGAATGATGAAAGGATAACCAACGACAACAAACACCACACAAAACGACAAGAGAAAATCTGAAATTCTGAAAACCGTCTCTGATCTCTGACAAGTGTGACAGATCTTAGTGACAAGTCTTCCTGTTGATGAAAAAGCACTGTTGCACGGTCATTATAATAACAGTATCATAGGGTACATTAATAGTTTTAAATAAGTTCCTTTCGCGCCTAAAATTCGGAGTAATCTATCTCTAAAAGGTTCTTTTCGGTTTTGAAAAGTCCTAAATGCGCTGTCAAATTTATCTCTTTCAAATGGCATGCGTTTTATTGCCTCATAACAAAAAACTCTGAATTGAAACAGCAAATTATTTTCAAACTTGGCAACGATCTTCTCAAACTACACTGATGACGCACATCCGCACATCGTAAACGGGTCGCATACGCGGCATGCTTTACGCCGTGAAAATTGGTGGGATTAGCATTCTAGAGTAAGTATATAATATATTTTTCTATGGTTCAAACTGCCTTGAAGTAACGTCATTTTTACTCTGACCATGAGCCACGGGCTAAAGGTGGAGTTGTATGAGTAACATCAGTGTTTATAGAGATCTTCTTTCTCTATAAACAATGGTAATATCAGTGTTTATTCTCTATAAACAATGGTAATATTGTATCGATACTATGGGTAATCGCTATCGATAGTTTCCTATAGCCAAAAACTATCGATAGTCGTAATCGATGATCAGTGAACACAACTGCTCAGCTCAAGTGCTCAGTCCTCAGTCTCAGCATGATTACTCGATTCGAAACGAAATCGAAATTATGAAATTTCTTTGAATCGAGAATGAAATAGTTTCAAATTGAGTTGAGGTAGCGAAGAGACGATGAAGAGAAAGGACAAGCCGTCGCCGTCGTTTAATCTTTTTGGGACGTGGCGGGCACATAATCAACTGTCGAACGTTAGGTCCAATGTTAGAACAAAAGTTGGACGTTCGTTGGACGCCTCGTGTAGCTCGAGCTTCAGGTGAACGACAACGAACGCAACACGAGGCGCTTTCCAATCAAGGAGAATAAAATTTAACATTAGTCTCTTTGCTTTCCAATGAGAGTTTGTTACCCATGAACTAACCTGAAATCACTTCAGGGTCAGTTCAACTGACAGGAATACATGTTATTTAATAGAAACATGTTCTTTCGTGGTCTGTGAGATCACTTCAGGAGCTACTCGGAGCTACCCACTGGATCATTGGAAAGCGGCTACTGAAACAGAAGAAAATTAAATGCTTGATTGTGATTGTGTCGAAATCAAAAACCAAAGACAAATTTGGTGAACTCCAAAAAAAATGATGCTTGAAAATTGAAAATAAATAGAACGAGGACACAACTAAACGACATTCTACCCTTGCCGCTTCTCTGTGAATTTATTTTCAGGTTACCTAAAATGGGCGAAGCTGTTGTAGAATCAAGTTATGTGCCATATACTTCAACTTTTGAGTGTGCTGAATTTAATTTTGAAAAATCAGCTCTGGAATTAGGTAGATCTCAGTGGCCAAATTATGGTGACCAACATTACCTGCGTGGGTGCAAGTGGTCTCCTGATGGAACATGCCTGCTTACGGTGGTTAGAGGGGCAGGCATGCATGTTATGGAACTACCCAGTGACTTATATAATGGTTTGAGTGTTCAGACAAGTAGACCGATAGTGCCTTTGGCACCTGCAGTTAGTGTTCCAGAGGGAGGACTAATTTATGATTATTGTTGGTACCCTGGAATGAACAGTAGTAACGCAGCCACTTGTTGGTGAGTTATCAGCGTTTGTATATGTACATGAACAAGGAGGTGAACTGATTGTACTCATGTCTTCATATTTCCATACATGTCAAAACATAATTTGAAATTGGACCCTAATGATCATGATGACATGATATAGAAAATGTCCGATTTACATAATTAAAAACTATAAAACTGATACTAATATACGTCAGTTTTACATAAATAGAAAACTTACATAACCCTTATATGAAAATAAAATACGAACGACAGTTTTACATAAACAGGAACTTTAGAATGTTTAGAATAAAATATCTAAACTTTGACAAATTCATGTGATAAAGAGTCTCTTGAGATGCATTCAAGTAAGATTAGCAAAGTAGTTGAAAAGTTCTGTTCTTGGGTAAATAAAAAAAAAAACAATTTGAAACTTCTATTTTATTTTCTCCTGATTTGAAATTTTATTGAAATTCGAATGATATTGACTGTACTCCCTCTCAGAACACAGCTTGTTTAGCTGCGCTAAGAATATGTCCTTCCGTCATAAATTTCAATAATTTTCAATGGTGGCAAAGTGGGAATTTTACTAATTTCAACTGATATTTTTCTCTGGGATTTGGGAATGTCACTCGTTGAGGGTGAATTGGATTCTAAAAAACCACCTTCAATGTAGTAAGCAAATGATTAGGAGAAAGTATTGACTTAAATTTTTTTCAGGATTTTGGCGAATTGTTCATCATCAAACTTCACCATATTATGTAAAAAATAAAGTTGTTGATGGTTATAGTAAAACAAGACTTCAAATTTTATTTCTAATGAGATCTCAATGAAGTACATGATCATTCTATTTCTAATATCAAAATAAAAATCTCAAAATCATCTTTCTCATGCAACTTTGCCTGAATCAAACCATCGCTCTACGAGTTTTACAGTTTTCAAGGTCCTGAAGCAGAAACCCCAATTTGAATCACCTTATTGAAAACTATAACAATCAACATTGAACAGAATAAATACAAAACTATCTCAAGTTAGACTGGAATGATTGTGTTAATTTTCCAATGTTTGCACTGATTTCATAAGTGAAAACACTTTGTACATTGAAATGATAAATTACAGTTGGTTATCTAGTGGCCATGGAGGCCCAATTCATCTGTGGGATGCCTTCACAGGAGACTTGAGATGTACATACAGAGGCTACAACAGTCAAGATGAGGTGGAACCAGCCATGAGTGTAACATTTTCAGCAGACGGTCAAAGTATATTTTGTGGTTACAAGAAGAACGTTAAAATTTTCAGCACTGGGCGACCGGGAAGGGAATACGTTGAATATCCATCATCCCACCAGGTATCATGTCTTGTGGCTAGTCAAGCGCAACCTGGGGTAGTGGCAATAGGTAAGAAATGTTTGAAAGAATAAAGTTGTCCCAGCATAATGTTGCTATAAATTTTCTGTGGGTTCAACAAAATAATTTCTCTTCATGAAAAAACTCAGCAACTACAATTACAATATACAGTTTAGGGTGGATTTAGTCAACTTTAGCACAAGCATTATCATAAACATAGCGGTAACATCAAAGGCTCTTAGCATAAACTTAACATTGTTGTATAAATGGCGCCATTTGATATAGCAGATTCAACTTTCATTTTTAATATATATTTAAGCACAATTTTAAATTTATGTTGACAAATCTTTTTTAATTAATTTATTTAACGGGAACTAGTCCAATTCAGATAAAATAAAATAGAATATTACAGTTAAGTTGATAAAGATAAAATAAAATGTACAATAATTTATAATAAAATGTGACAAAATATGCAATTGAGTAAATAAACAGATGGGATCGCACGTTATAAAGATCAGGCCCTCGTCATTCCTAGTCTCCTGGAGACTTCTGACGGTTGCTCTTAAGGGCGTGGCCGGATTACGTAAAGAACAAATTTTTAAACTTATTTAAATTCAGTTATACTAGATCTTATTTAAATTTATAGAAACAATAATAGCTTCATGATCTGTCAAGTTAACATGATCGACTTCATTACTTTCCTTTTTGATCAAATTGTTTAACGTCAGGCAGGGGTTTCAAAATAATAATAGTAATAAAAGTACAAATTGTGAAAGGCTTTCGCGGCCATCGTTGAATGAATGATGGTTTTTCGGGTTTTTAGGCCGACGTTTATTTAGAGAAAAACTCGACGTTTCGCCAACACGAGTGGTTGGCATTTTCAAGAGAAATGTTTACAGTTTCGATCACTGAACACTACTTGTTTGGTATGCGTTGTCTCAGCCAGTATTGATGGGTCGACGTACTCGTACCTGCGTCCGGTGCCATCGTCCCTGCGTCGGGTACCCCCTCGGATTCATTAATTTCCCGGTATGGTGTTATTACCGTTTTCTTGAGAACAGGTATACCATATATAAACCTTCAAAGAAACTGAAGGATCACGTGAGATCGGCGAAGGATAAACGTGATGAACTAAGCTCATCTGGGGTGTACCGCATTCCATGCACCTGTGGCAACGTTTATATCGGAACCACGAAGCGTTCCACAAATACCAGAATAAAGGAACACAAGGCCAATTGCAGGTTAAGACACTCAGAAAAATCCGCTGTCGCAGAACATGCGCTTAACAATAACAATCACAGAGTGAAGTTCGAAGAAACCCAAGTAATTGCCACAACACATGCATATTATCCAAGACTCCTCCGAGAAGCAATCGAAATCAAAAAACATCCCAACAATTTCAACAGAATTGAAGAAGGGTTACAATTGAATAAAGCATGGCTACCTGTTCTCAAGAAAACGGTAATAACACCATACCGGGAAATTAATGAATCCGAGGGGGTACCCGACGCAGGGACGATGGCACCGGACGCAGGTACGAGTACGTCGACCCATAAATACTGGCTGAGACAACGCATACCAAACAAGTAGTGTTCAGTGATCGAAACTGTAAACATTTCTCTTGAAAATGCCAACCACTCGTGTTGGCGAAACGTCGAGTTTTTCTCCAAATAAACGTCGGCCTAAAAACCCGAAAAACCATCATTCAGTAATAAAAGTACTTTATTGGTTACCCAATAGGCTACCGACTGAAGTCCTTCATCCTGTAATACATTACATTACTTGATATTTACATTATTTTATGTTATATAAAATAACATTGTTAATTTTCTGCCATTTCTGCTAAAGCGGTGAGGCATTCCACCAAGGTGTTTGCTGGAAACTTAAATCTTGGGTTCACTGTCAGGTCTCTTTGAATGGATTGGGTTTGGATAATTTGAATATTGTTGTCATTGTTAGCAAACTTCTGGGATAATTTTTTCAGTCTCTCGACGATTGGTTGTACATTAGTGTGTTGATAAAGGTGATTTGGAGGATTATGGAGGGGGTTTTGTGGGTGTCGTATTTTGATAATTGTCCGCAGGCTGGATCTTTCAGCAACTTCCAAGTTTTTCAAAGGTGGGTTTCTGACGTTGAGGTATATTGGGTGAGCATATTCAAGGATTGGGCGGCATATGGTTTTATAAATGTGTGCAGCTGTTTTACTGCTAATTCCTCTGTTCTTATATGCAAGGTTCCGGAAATGTTTGGCTCTTGTAACACACTTTCTTTTTATCAGCTGACTATGATGATTAAAGTTCATTTTTGGGTCTATGTGAACTCCTAAGTACTTAACCACTGTGCTATTTCTTACTGTATGATTATTTACAGTTACTGTTGGTGAATCATCTGATATTTTGTGATTGAAGATTATCAGTTGAGATTTTTCGGGGTTTGGCTTCAGCCTCCATTTGTCACACCATCTCATAGTGCCTTCAATCGATTCTTGTAACTTCCTTACTGTTTGCTCCAGCATTTTGTTGTGGCTAAATATGGCAGTGTCGTCTGCAAATTGCATTCCATAGGATGATGTGAAATGTTCTTGGTGGTCTGGGTTGTTCTCTATGAATAGGTCGCAACAGTAGATATTATACAAGAATGGGGATAGAGGTGAACGCTGAGGGAGACCTTGTTTTGGATGAAAGAAGGCAGATGTCTGGTGATTTACTTTCACTTGAAGGGACCGTCTTAGTAGGTAGTCTTTTACTAGATGTATCATATATTTGAGACAGTCTAATGTGAACAGTCTGTATAGAATTCCTTCGTGCCAAACACTGTCAAAAGCTTTGTTGATATCTGATTTGAGATCAGAACTGATATAGGGTGAGTTGTTCAGCATTTATGGCGAAATCCATATTGGTGAGTTGGAATCGCATTTCCTATTTTCTCTTCCATACATGATTTCATCAGTTTTTCGAGGTTTTTGCCCAATACTGGAAGAAGAGTGATTGGTCTGTAGTTTTTCGGTTGACTCTTATAGTCTAATTTGATGTTGAAAAGTACTTTTAATTTCCTATCGATTATTGAGCGTGAGTTATGCTGGGACAACTATTTCATCAATTGGATATATAGATTATTTTATAATGTCTTTTTTGACATGTCCAATGATGTGTAATAATGGACTAAACTGGATTAAACGAATTATTATTATTATTCACTATATCAATAAATATTATAGGTTCATGGAAAAACACAATCGAACTAGTGTCCCAAAGTGATGGTTCATTTAGGCATTTGTGTAAACTCAGTGGTCATAAGGGTGGAATAACAACATTAGCCTTCTCTCTGGATGGATCCAGACTCTATAGTGGCGCTAGAAAAGACAAGGAAGTCATTTGCTGGGATCTACGAGTAAGAGAAAAACTCTTCATTGTTACAAGATCAAAGGAAAATTTTTTGTCTTCTCATTGACAACGTTTCTCATCAACTTTCTTTTTCAGGTACCTGGGCGACCATTGTTTTGTGTTTCGAGAGAAGTTAATACTAACCAGAAAATAAACATTGACTTATCTGTGGATGGTAAATGGTTGGTTTCTGGAGGTACCGATGGTAAAGTACAGGTTTGGAATGTTGCTGAACAAACTTGTCCTACTGTTCATTTGCAGGTGAGTTTTTTTATCTATTAGCGTGGTGCGAGATTTAGAGTGAGCGAAAGGTTTTGGTTGTCTGAATGTCGGAGTCTGGAGACGTGAAACATAATGTGTGGTAAAATTATAAATATGTAGATTAGAGAATCTCACAATATTTTTCAGACATAACTGTGAAGTTATAATAAAGAGCACATGTTTACTGCTTGAAATCTCAAACAGACCTACATCAAGCCTACATAATATCAAAAAAGCGGTTAATTTTTTAGTTACTAGAAAAGAAGTATTCTGTAAAAATGTCAACTAAAAGAAACGAGGTAGATTCAACCTCCTTCCCGTCTAGCTAGATTCTCTAGTATTATGATAGTTGAAGAGTAAAATAAAGTTGTATTGATTTAATGTATTCATATAATGGACCTTTCCACGAGATATGAGAAAACACTGTAATGAGAAAGGATATATGCTAATATCACTCGGGTTTTTTTTTTCTTACCGCTAATTTCTCTATAATCAGAAGAAAAGTGATTCGTGACGTCACGTTCATCAAAACTAGACTTGGCAACGTTGTTAAAGTTGTGCACCAAATACTCGTTCAAATATAATGTGTCATATGACAGTTGTCGTTTGGTACCAGACGGGTTCGTCCGTCTGTTCCACCGTATTCACCAGATTTGGCCCCCTGCGACTTTTTTCTGTTCCCAAGATTGAAGAGACCCATGAAAGGACGGCGTTTTGAGACGATTGAGGAGATACAAACCGAATCGCTGAGAGAGCTCTAGGATTGGAAAAAACGCTGGCACAAGTGTATTATATCTACGTAAACTCATCTTCCGGTTTTTTTTAGAAATTACTCAAACTTTTTATTTGAAATGGTACTACCCTCTCTATATTATTACATTTTTGAAATGTACATAATTTTCTCAATTCAATGATACCTCGTGGTCGATATTCCAACCCTTATTTTATTTTTTATTTAGCTCATATGAAAAAGTCTTGAGGTTCCACAGTGGTACTCTGCCATCGTTTGAAAGTACCACCAAAGGAAAATCCATCCATGTAAACTTTTTAGTGTGTAACCAATAAGAATAAGATCTCCAAATACATGTTTCTATCTTGTTATTCTCATGAACCTCAATGTTATATTCTAAGATATTAAAAATCCTGTATTATATTCAGTAAGATGCTCGTAATCCACCAATATTCAAGACTGTTAATAGATGTGACAGAGATTTTTGGCGAGATCTTCAGAAACTTAAATTTGGGTTGGTTTTGAACGTGAGTGGGCACATATCAGACCCTCCACTGCGGCCAATGGTCTATTGTGGCTCTTTGGGTTAGTAATTTAGATTTACTACCCCATGAAGCCATTCAGAGCTTGAAAAATTATCCAAACGCCAAGACAGTGTCTGTTATACGAGGGTGGTTTGACAAGTCCGTGCAAAAATAAAAACTACTAACGTATTTGGGGTAAATCTTTTTTATTTTCCAACATAGTCTCCTTTTAGGTTTATACACTTCGACGATGTTCCAGCTTGTTTATCCCTTCTGAATGATAGGATTTGTCCATGTCTGCAAAATATCCATTAGTGTCTGCAATCACCTCCTCGTTTGAATGAAATCTTTGTCCAGCCAGCCATTTCTTAAAATTGAGGAACAAATAGTAGTCCGAAGGAGCCAAGTCTGGAGAATTGGGGGGATGTGAAACGAGTTGGAATCCTACTTCAATTGATTTTGTGACCGCAACTGCTGAGGTGTGTGCTGATGCGTTGTGATGGAAAAGGACTTTCTGGAGGGCCAATCGCGGGCGTTTTTCTTGCAGCTCGGTTTTGAAACGGTCCAATAGCGGTGAATAATATTTACCTGTAATAGTTTCACCCTTTTCCAGATATTCGATGAGGATTATCCCTTGGTTAGATAATATTGGTGGATCGGCTCTGAAACAGGGTATACACTGTCGGAGTACATTTCGTACTGCTTCGCGACCATTCAATGGCCAAAACCTTCTTCGGATAAAAGAGAGTGTTGCTTGGCAACCAGAATGAAAATTAAGTTCATGAAAATGCCGTATCAACAGAACCGTAAAAGGACGTTTTTTAGGAATCAGGATAGGATGTTTGGCATTAAGACTAATGTTTGCATGTTTCAACCTACCTCCTACTCGAATTATGCCATCGATATCAAGATAGGGGTTTAGGGATTTCAGACAACTATTGAATCTGACTGAATTTGTAGAGGCTAAACTCTTGAAATCATGGGCAAAGCACGGAGCTTGAATAAGTTTTATCATTTGCTTCAATGCTATTTTTTTTTTTTTTTTTGGAAGTGGATACTTTCAAGGCCGCCGGTATGTTTAGTAGTGATAAGGACAAATCTGAGACGTTACCAAGGCAACGAGATTATTATTATGACAACTGTTATTTGCTGTAAATAACAGTATTAGTGAAAGCTTTAAGTTTCACTTTCAAAAGTTGTCATAATAATAATCTCGTTGCCTTGGTAACGTCTCAGATTTGTCCATATCACTACTAAACACCCATTGTTTAGATTGTTGTTTGGTCTCAGGAGTATAATAATGTATCCATGTTTCATTCACAGTGACGAAACCACGCTTAAAGTCCACCGGATTCTTCTGGAACAGCTGTAAACCATCCTGGCAACACTTTACAAGATTCCGTTTTTGATCAAGCGTGAGCAATCGCGGTACTCATCTTGCGGATAGCTTTCTCGTGTCCAAATGTTTTTTCAAAATATTTTGTACCCGTTCAGTCGAGATGCCCACAGCAGCAGCAATCTCACGCACCTTAACTCTTCTGTCATCCATCACCATATCATGGATATCATGGATCAATGATTCCTGGAGTCGTAACCTCCACAGGCTGTTCAGAAAGTTCCGCGACACTTGTGCTCATATGGCCAGTCCGAAAGTTTTGAAACCACTTATAAACGGTTCTAATCGAAGGATAAGAGTCACCATAATGTTTTTCATGCTTCTCTTCAGTCTCCTGAGGCGTTTTGCCTTTCATTAAGTAATATTTAATTACCACACGAAATTCTTTTTCGTCCATTTCTTAAAAATCACTCGACTTCCTTGATTTACACGAATGCCACGCACAAAGAAATGGACCGATATAGCTGAAACTTGGGGTGCGTTCTTTCAAGAGATGATACTAACCAAACATGACCTCGATACGCGCCGGTGGTACCATCTATCGGACTTTGCACGGACTTGTCAAACCAACGTTGTATGTTTAGGATTCCAAGCATACCTATAAATATCACTCTTCTGCCTATCATTATACTATTTCATTCTCACAAATTGTTAAACCATCGATGAATAAAGTAAAATAAACAAGTGAATGTAGACAACGATAAGGGGAAGTTATACTACTGAAACAAAGTCTTTTTATCATAATTAGTCACAATTTATTCACTATCAACTAATTAGCAAATGTGTCTCTAAATTGACAAGATAGCCAAATAATAATTAGTTTTTAAAAAGAGGATAAAACTATAATGAATGCCTCAAATTTATCCTCAGTGTGAATGATCCAGCAAATCGCCAGTGTTCTCTGGAGACAAAAATTATATTTTCCATCATTCTGGAGTTTTACCATGGTTATTTTGATAAGGGATGCCACTGATTTATAAATAGATACATAGACAGGTTTATTCACATGAGACATAAGATTCACAAAGTTTCATCCCAGAAACATCGGTGCTACGTGTCGAGTCGAGAAAATAAAAAAAAAACTACCTCAGTTTGAGTCAAGTGTACTATTCTCGATTTTATGATTGATTGGCAGGTAGATATCCATGCAAAAGATTTGGTATCTTATTCATGTGTGATTTTTACCAACACACTGACTTTAGTTTCCTTTGCAAGAACTATATCAGTACTGGTCTGTGGTGGTCGTGCTGGTAGAGCGTTCGCCTCTCAAGTATAGGGTCGTGGGTTTCATTCCCTGCATGGTTATCAGACTCGTGCATAGCAGCACACGTTAAAAGGTGAGGGCAGCGTCTTCCCTAGCTCACACAAGTCTCTCGAAGACTGCTTGGAGTTGCGCTTAGGGGTGCAACAGGTTGGCGGAAATTGAAAAAATTTTAACTACAATATTTCCTAAGGATTCTGAAAAATATTTATATATTTATATATATAGTATATCAGCTCGATTGGATGTGTTACAAATCTTTTTTGGTGTGGGTATCATAATTTTGACGTTTTTAAATATAGCTATATAAGTGAAAATAGAGTATTTTTCGTTTTAATTCCGAGAGTTCCAACCTTTGACAGCTGTTTCGTGGTCACCCACTCATCAGAAAGGATTTATGGAGCTCTCGAAATCAAAACGAATCAACTCAAGAATTAGTACCGTGAAGGCAAGACAGATATAACAGAAAGTTACTTATGACATCTACAGTCACTAGTTGAAACTTAATTTGACACGAACCAAGGAATCCAAAGTAGAGGTTTGTCTACAAATTGACAGGCAGCCTACACTTCGTTGTTCTGACCAACCCAAGGTTCTATCAAGTTTCTAGTACGTTATGAGGAACACAAGCAGAATCTAAGTGAAAATAGAGTATTTTTCGTTTTAATTCCGAGAGTTCCAACCTTTGACTGCTGTTTCGTGGTCACCCACTCATCAGAAAGGATTTATGGAGCTCTCGAAATCAAAACGAATCAACTCAAGAATTAGTACCGTGAAGGCAAGACAGATATAACAGAAAGTTACTTATGACATCTACAGTCACTAGTTGAAACTTAATTTGACACGAACCAAGGAATCCAAAGTAGAGGTTTGTCTACAAATTGACAGGCAGCCTACACTTCGTTGTTCTGACCAACCCAAGGTTCTATCAAGTTTCTAGTACGTTATGAGGAACACAAGCAGAATCTAAGTGAAAATAGAGTATTTTTCGTTTTAATTCCGAGAGTTCCAACCTTTGACTGCTGTTTCGTGGTCACCCACTCATCAGAAAGGATGTCATAAGTAACTTTCTGTTACAGCTATATAGTTATGTTAAGTATAATTGTGTAGATGACTGAAGAATGTTGTGCTCTGAAAAGAAAATGAATCATTCTGTTTTATCATGGTTTAAAATAATATAACTCAAATATTTTTTCGGTGTTAAAAAAAATTGTATTTGTCTTGTGATTATTCTCAAGTATTTTCTTTTCTTGTTCATTAATTCAGAACAAGTAGAGAGATTTTTGTGGAATTTTTCATGATCGTAAGCATTTGAGAATAAATTTTTAATTTCAGATATCATTAATGTTTATTGTTCTCAGATTTGTTTTAACACCGAGTTTTTATTGTGTCAAATAATTTTAATGGAGTGATTCTTTTTTTTTGTTGAACTGTTTAGATATTTTTGTTTTGTAATAAGTAAGCAATATTTACAGGATGTGTTAATACTATGTCACCATTTCTTGACAGAGGATTTAAAACCAGGATAACTTTTTTTCATTCCTACATAACAATCGTTTTTTCCTAAATTCAAATTTAGACTAAATAAATTCGTAGACAAGACCAGAGGAACAGTGACATTTTCCTCAATACTCAGCTATTGGTAAATGTTGTTCTCATACTTGATTCTTCATCTTTAACCAATTCAATATTTCACAGATGGGTTTGCACAATGATTGTTGCAATGGGGTGAGTCTGCATCCCTTCAGACCAATTCTGGCGACGGCGTCAGGGCAGCATCACACGATGGATCCCATGCACCACAGCAGAAATACCACCCAGTATGAAAACGCTCTGTGTATATGGTGGATTGGGGTTCAAGAGGAAGATCCCGATCTGTTAACTGCCATAATAAAGGCTGCGACTAATTCTTAGTTTTAATTTGAATAGCTCTTGATTGATTTGTATTGTGAAAATTATTTATAATGTTTATAATAAAATTTTGATTCAAGTATTGCTCCATTTCATTTGGGTGTATAAATGATTCATAACATCAAATTTCAATTCGCATTCTGAGCAGCCTTACAAAATTCTATAGTTTTTTTTTCGGACAAAAATTGATTTAGGCACACAAGTGTTACTGTTCCCTACATTTGGATAGTTTGTAAAAAAGATTTCCAGAATGTTCAATGCCTTTTCTACTCTCTCACAAATTATAATTTTATCCTAAAAAGTGATTAGACACAAAAATTGTAGATTTTAATGTTGTAATTTTCGATGTACAACCATGACATTTTCAGGATCGATAGAAATTAACTCACTGCACAAATGAGGTCATCCTACGTGAAATACACTGCACACCTGCAGCGATGGAACCACCTTTTTTTCCGGAAAGTTATATTAGCATCCCAGAATTGCTACTAATACATCTGGAAAATATGAGTTCTGTTTTAAATATTACAAATATTTCGCAATGGGGGATTCGGTTAACGTATCATGTGTCAACATCTGCCGACGCTCGGGTTCCGGAAATAATAACGGTTTTCGTTCTTTCTTCCGACTAGCTCAGTCTTTGACCTTGAAGCGCCGGCATTGAAGCAAATATTTATCGTTCCTCTTTAGCAGCCTCGGATTGTCCTTGGATTCAGACTATAGTTGAGGAGTGGTAGCAGCAACACTATGCACTAGAGTCCTGAAAAGAACTCAGGCATAGTTCGTAGTGGAGTTTCTTTATGAAATCCGAATTCTTTTATAATCTCGTTGTTCCCAACGAATTTCCAAACCAATTCAATCAGGGCAGGCCGGAGATTCCTATATTAGCCGAAAATGAACTGTCTACCGTGAGACTAGCTCGGAGCTCAAATTGATTGCTTACAAAAGCATTGAATATAACTTATACAGTCGGGTGAGTCACCCGGGTAGGGTGCACTCACCAGGTATACACATACCTCCTCGGAAGCTCCCGAGTGACTGGTTATTCCAGCCAAAACGGGTGTTCCTTCTCCCAGAAATCCTCTCAAAATGAGACAAAAATAATTTCGAGCTGGACTATATCCAGCTCGAAACGTCCAATAGGCCCCGCCCACCGGCGCTCTGGAGCACCATTGGCCGGGACAAATTCGCCTCTCGGCTATTTAATAACGCTGAGTTGGCCACAAAAGTTAGTTGTCCGGTAGGTGCCTGACAAGCAACGTCTGGGAAAAGTCTTCCCAGACAGTCGGCCCTCCGGGCGACTCAGCAGCTAGTTGCAATTTTCCAGTTTTCTTTGATACCTCGAGTATTTCTGTGGTATTGAAATCTACGGCCTGGCATGGTGATGGGAAGTCGTTGGGAACACCACGACTTTTCAAAAAGAATTCGGATAATGATTTAAAGATAGAATTCGCAAACAAATAGTCTTTTTCAAGACTATTGCTGCTGCTGTTCCGAAAGAAGAAAGAAGATAAGTTCCGGAGTTGCTGGATCTGCGACAATGCTGTACTGGGAAGGAAACCTAGCCGGACGGGGCAAATACTTCGTTATTTCCCGATATCCCAGTGCACGCATCTGTTGTCATGGCGCCCAACGTGGGGCTCAGCATTTGTATTTTACATTTGCGTTGCACTCCAGTGGGAGGCAGGGCCCCGAAAAATTCCAGTAACCCGGACTTACACTTATCGGAAAGTTTTTCTGGATGCACTTTCGAGACGATTCTGAAGCGAGTTATGCCAGTGGAACCGAGTGCCCATATCCTTCGTGGGTTCGTGTGGTAGGGCACCACTCCTGCAGCCAGCCATTGTTCCCTTGCCAGGAGGCTTGGGTATTTGACTCAGTGGAGTCAACAGTGGTTGGTTGTCCTTAGCCAGTGGGCAAGGCCGAGGCGATTATGTGGTATCTCCGTAGAAGCTGGATAACGAGCGTATGTGGAAATATGTAACACTCCGTTACATAAAAGTCTCGTAAAGGAGTATCCAGGAATTCCTACGATAAGTAATAAGAAAGAAGACCGTTTCAAGAAGGACAGTAGCAGTAATAATTTATTTTATTTTTAGGTACACCTGTAAATATGTAAATAACAAGGCCGACTGCCCATGTAAATATGTATAATGAAGAAAAAAATGATTAAATGAAAAAAAAAGGGTCCTTTTCAGGACAATTCCCAACGACGTTCCATCTACCATGCCAAGCGATTCCTTGATGGGGGGAGTGTTCCTTCTCCCAGAAATCCTCTCAAAATTAGACAAAAATAATTTCGAGCTGGACTATATCCAGCTCGAAACGTCCAATAGGCCCCGCCCACCGGCGCTCTGGAGCACCATTGGCCGGGAGAAATTCGCCTCTCGGCTATTTAATAACGCTGAGTTGGCCACAAAAGTTCTTTTTCCTGACCACCACCCAACGGTGGCAATAGGAGATTTCAACGCGAAATCTAGAGATTGGAACTGCCGCAACACCAACCCACGTGGCAGAGACCTATCTGACAACTTACTACCAGACTTTGACGACATTGCAGTGACGGCGACACACGAACCAACTCACTATCCTGGGAGGGAAGACCAACACCCGGACATTCTGGACATAGCCCTCATACAGAGTATTCCAACTCTGGTGGACATCTCTGTACTGGACGAGGGATCATCAGACCACAACCCAATCCTACTAACAATAGGGGAGGGAGAAGCGGAAATCGTGCACACGACAAAGCGGATAGTGGACTGGTCACGATTCCAAAGGGCAGTCCACAACGAAATAAACATCCCCAGGATCGACACATCACGACAACTAGAGGCGGCGGTGACCGAACTCAGACAAGGAATACTGACAGCAATGGAACGGTGCTCAAGAGACATACAGACGACAAACTTTGACTTTCAAGGAGGGATCCCACCTGAGGTCAGGGAGTTGATCAGGCTGAGACGACGTCAGAAAAAACGTTACCAGAGAACGTTGACGCCCGATGACAAGCGACAGCTCAACCACGTGTCTCGACGGTTGAGAGAAGAGCTGAAGCAACTCAGAGAGCGACAATGGTCTGAACGTTTGGACGAACTCGACGCCGAAGACAACTCCCTATGGAGGACTCAGAAAGTCCTCAGACACGGCCGAAGGAAACCGTGCCCCCCACTTCATGGTGAGATGGGCATCGTTTTCACGGAGACGGACAAGGCAGAAGCTTTTGCGGACTCCTTCGAACGTCAGTGCCGTGAGAACGAGGTCGATTACACCGATGAGGTCGAGGACACGGAAACGCACGTAGACCAGACGATCCGACGACTCAGAAGGACTGACGACTCAGACATTCTCCTAGAGCCGACATCTCCAGAGGAAATCAAGGCCATACTTAGACACGCCAAGACCAGGAAAGCACCGGGCCCAGACGACATACCAGTCAGGGCACTAAAAGCCTTACCTAGGAAAGGACTAGCAGCCCTGACAAACATCATAAACGCTGTACTCAGACTTAGACACTTTCCATCCAGCTGGAAAGAAGCTACGGTCATCATGATTCCGAAGCCCAACAAGAACCACACGTTCCCGCAAAACCACCGCCCCATCAGCCTAACACCTGCCATGAGTAAGGTCGCAGAAAGGGTGATCAGGACTCGACTTGAGACAATGTCTGAAGAATTGAACATCCTACCAGATGAGCAATTCGGTTTCAGACAGGAACACTCAACAGAACTCCAGGTCACCCGGATAGTGGACGCCACCATCCAGAGCTGGAACCGCACGAGAAGAGGACATCTTACAGGAGCAGTCTTCCTTGACGTCTCCAAGGCCTTCGATAGAGTTTGGCACGATGGGCTGATCGCAAAACTGGTTGATGCCGGATACTCCATACCAATGGTCAAGCTGATAGACTCCTTCCTAAGGAGTAGACATTACCGATGCAAAGTCGGAAATGCTCTCTCTTCACGAAGGAGGCTAGAAGCAGGAGTACCACAGGGAGCAGTACTGTCGCCACACCTGTTTTCGATCTACACTGCAGACATGCCTATGTCGGACAACCCCATGACCAAACTTGCTCTCTATGCAGATGACACGGCAATCTTTGCTGAGTCATCTCATGAGAGAGGAGTAACATCGAAGCTGCAACTTCAGATAAACAAGCTGGAACCGTGGTTCAATCGTTGGAAGATCGGAATCAATGCAGACAAAAGCAAGGCCATACTGTTCACGAGGCGACGTAGGACACCCGAGGGCCATGTTACTATGAACGACGAGAGAATTCCATGGGTAGACGAAGCCGTTTACCTAGGAGTAACCCTGGACAAGAAACTCACGTTTCAGAGGCACGTCTCCCACAGATTAGCTATAGCGAAAGCCGCAAGGCATAAGCTGTACCCACTCATCGGACGTAGGAGCAACATGGCACTCGAGTTGAAACTACGCCTCATCAAGACAATTCTTCTGCCTATCATATTGTACGCATCCACTGCTTGGGGGCAGTGCGCGAACAGTTATAGGCAGAAGATACAGGCCTTCTTCAACGTCTGCCTGAGGACGGCAACAGACGCACCACAATATATGCCCAACAGGTTCATATATCGAGACTTAGACATCCACCCGGACTATATCGACAGACTGATCAGACAACATGTGGGGACTATTCTAGACAGAGTAGAGACCCACACGAACCCGCTGCTCACGGAGCTCCACGAGAACAGACGTGAGCAAGACGACAGAGACAGAGACAAATACAGACGTCCAGTAAACCAAGGAGACAACGACACCCCTGAAGAAGTACGGCGGAGGCGAGACCTTCGGCGACGCCAACGTCTACTTCAACAGGCACCAAATCACGATTAATCATGCTTTTATGTTTCAGATCCACGAAGAACCGACCAAGTAGAATTTCAATTTCAATTAACTCAGCACACAGCACTCGGCCCTCAGCCGAGAGTTTTTTCAGGCCTTCAGCCAGTTTCAGGGGGGCACCATGCACAGTAAAGTAAAGTAAAGTCATTGTTTAAAAGTCAACTCATGTCAGATATAAGGGAGCTTCAAGCCGAGAATTGGCTGGGCACTCCATATCAAACGGTCAGATTTTATTCTGCTGATCGCCAGTCATCAGGATGAGGAACCGCTTTAACGAGCGGGGGTGGTGGATAGGGGGGGTGAGCTTTCGAGTACGTACGAGTGCTGGGAAGTTCATCCTTCCGGGCCTCAACCTTAGGGGGTGCATGGTGGCCACAAAAGTTAGTTGTCCGGTAGGTGCCTGACAAGCAACGTCTGGGAAAAGTCTTCCCAGACAGTCGGCCCTCCGGGCGACTCAGCAGCTAGTTGCAATTTTCCAGTTTTCTTTGATACCTCGAGTATTTCTGTGGTATTGAAATCTACGGCCTGGCATGGTGATGGGAAGTCGTTGGGAACACCACGACTTTTCAAAAAGAATTCGGATAATGATTTAAAGATAGAATTCGCAAACAAATAGTCTTTTTCAAGACTATTGCTGCTGCTGTTCCGAAAGAAAAAAGAAGATAAGTTCCGGAGTTGCTGGATCTGCGACAATGCTGTACTGGGAAGGAAACCTAGCCGGACGGGGCAAATACTTCGTTATTTCCCGATATCCCAGTGCACGCTTCTGTTGTCACGGGCTTCTTAAATAGGAAAAGCTGACATTTGCTCCGGCCAATGCCGAAGCAAAGCCGCGGTGGGCGGAGCCTACTGGAGTCTTCCCTCCAGATATGGTCTCGCCAAATAATTTTTCAATCTTCATTTTTGTACATTTGTCGGCAAAAGATAACACATGGGTGATACATTGGGTCTCACTGCCTACAAAATTTAATTTCAATGTAAAAATCAGATTTTCACGAGGAAACAAATATAGTTTACTTTTTATTTGAATTATTATTTTTTTATGGTCTTTGACCGCGTTGGAGCTCGAAGAGATAGCTCTCAACTTAGACTTCGATCAGTTGGACCTCGATGATCTTTCTTCGGACGATGATGAGGACGAGGTTGATCTAGGTTTGGAAAATGTGATTCCCGATCCTCAGAAATCGCAGACAACATGAGCGATTCATCGAATGAGGAGCCTCTTGCCCACTACCTACCAGGTTACCAGAAAAAATGGTCACGTACTCGTCAGTTTGAACCAAGTCATTTCAATTTTCAAGAAGAAAACAGACACTGAGTTAGAAAAACCAATTGCCTACCTAAATAAATATTTTCCGGATAAGTTTTTCGAAGACGTTGCCCTTCTCACAAACATGCGCGAAGTTGCTGATTAAGGTCATTCCCTTGATACATCCGAATCGGTATTTCAAACTCCGATCGCGCCTATAACTTGTGGAAGATCAGAAAATTTCCAAAGAAGAAAGGAACCTTGGGCAAGTTTTGGAAAATAAAGTCAATGTTAGACACGGTGCAAAATGGATGCCGCAATAATAAATGGACTCGATATAATAATAATAATATTTATTTCTCATCGTTTTACAATAGTTGTAGAAAAGAAAGGAATCAAATATAGTGAACCCATAAAAGGTTGCCCTCGAGCATTGGTATGGGGAAAAATAGAATGAATAAATACATCAGTTGTTTTAAAAACAACGATGATACATGACATAACATATGGGGGATAAGATAAATTACTAATTATATAATAAAATACAAAAATATTAAAGATAAATGAAATGTTTTTTTTTTCTCATTATGGAGAAAACGCTTATTTTAAAATCGATAATGATATAGTAATAAAAACAGGAAAAATTATAATATTAATATCAATACTGATAAATAGGGAGGAAATAAATACTTCCAAATAGAAGATGATAACAGTTCGATTAACTTTCTAGATTTAACTATCTCTCGCAAAAATAACACACACAACTTCTCTATATACCACAAACCCACTCATACAGACACTACAATACACAAACACTCTATGCACCAACAATCACACAAACTTGCAGCATATCATTCTATGGTTCACAGACTGGTGAATATACCACAAAGCGATTCTGATTTCAGGTGTGAATTGAATAGAATTAAACAGATCGCCGTGAATAATGGGTATAAAACATCGATCATAGATAGAATGCTCAAACAAAAACAAAATAGGAAAACGTTAAATTTAATATACCCCCACATCAGAGAAAAATCCGATCAATGTTTTGCATGTCTAACATATCTCGGTCACCATACGAATAAGATTTCTCGTTTCCTTCAGAAACGTAATATAAATGTTGCATTCATTACTAACATTAATCTATATTCATTCATCAATATCGCAAAATCTGTACGGGATAAATTCAAGAAATCAGGAGTTTACAAACTTGAGTGTGAGGACTGTAATGCAATATATATAGGCCAGACTGGCCGTAGTTTTGATCAAAGGCTCGGTGAACATTGGAGGAGCTCTCAGATCAATAAGTAAACATAGATCGGCCCGATGCTACGTAAACATCATATTCACTGAACCGAAGACAACTTTGTTTATTTACGTACACCTCTCATCCCTGTTTTCAAACATTGATGCCCTGTTGTCAAATTGGTAAAAAAATATGATTTTGGTAGGAACCTACTAATAAATGCACAATCAATCATATTTTATATTCAGATGTATTATTCTAAAAATTCTAGAGAAATGTTTATGTCCAGAAAGGTGTGAAAAAATTACCAAAAAGGAAGATATATGTCGTTTTGAACTGATGAAATTTTAGGCACTTCGAGCGGTTACTAGAATTATTTTACTCTTGGCAACACCGCTTGTGACACTGGCCGTGGCGGCCATTGTACGTTGTCGTTTTGTGTTGAAGTGTTGTTAGAAATTCACCTGTGTGTTTTCGTGGTTTTTGTCCTGCTTAAACAACTTAAAGTTACATTTGGAATATCTTTCAAAATAGTGCAGTGGTTTAGCGATTCACAATGTCGAAATACTGCTTTGTTTGCAAAACAAATGATAGTAAACAAACATTCCACAGGTGAGGTTCAGTGGCGTCGAATGCACGATGCAAATCATGCAATCAAACGTATTCGTCAAATATAATATTGGAGGACAAATAAACTCATTCAAAATTACAGATACGAAAAGCCTATGGCAAAGTGGTGAATTCCTCAATGTTTGTTATAAATATCTGTGAACAGGGGAAAAACATTTAGATGAAAGGAAAATTGAATTTATTTTCCAATAATATTGACATTGTTAAAATTCTAACAGTGCATGAGGACAATTAATGATATACCAAAGGACTTGCTTTAAATTTTTGGAAATCATTTCTATGAGGAAGAGCCTTTATCAAACCATAGTTTTGCATTGGTAAAGGTAATAAGTACTTCAAATTTTTTTCAAAATCTGATTATACCTTGAATTGTCAATAAGCGGAACTGACAAAGTAGAAAGGGTCAATTCTCTTTTGACAAAGACAGTTCTATTTAAAAATCAATAAATACCAAGTGTTGAAATCCTCATGTACTGAGCTTTCTTGAGAATCATTCTTTCACATACACTTTGACACTTTATATTTATACATTTGTAATATTGTATATGTTAGGCTTAAAATTAAATAAATAATAGTGATATTTGCCAATTTGTTATAATAACGTGTGGATAAGCATATATTTCATTCAATCTGTTAGAATTTTAACAATATCAATATTATTGGAAAATAAATTCAATTTTCCTGTCATAAGCTTCAATGTTTTTCCCCCTGCTTACAGATATTTATAACAAACATTGAGGCATTCACCATTTTGCCATATTTTCTTATCTGTAATTTTGAATGAGTTTCTTTGTCCTCCAATATTATATTTGACGAATACGTTTGATTGCATGATTTGTATCGTGCATTTGACGCCACTGGAACCTCGCCTGTGGAATGTTTGTTTACTATCATTTGTTTTGAAAACAAAGCAGTATTTCGACATTGTGTCTCACTGAACCACTGCACTATTTTGAAAAATATTCCAAATGTAACTTTAAGTTGTATAAGCAGGACAAAAACCACGAAAACACACAGGAAAATTTAAACAACATATCACAACACATCAACACAAAACACTGGCACTTGCGTTCTCTGATGGTTTGAGGAACGTTGCACAAGTATCTGTTAGATTTAATTCAATCCCCGTCGTGGTCTTAGCCAGGAGAGTAGTTGTTTTCTGACAGGTACTTGCCATATGAATGAACTGGTCCAAAATATAGGAAGGATAATACTCAACAGAATGAACAATTTATTTATAGCTGTTGGAGAAGGTTTCTTAACTCATAGGGCCAGTTGCCTAAAGAATTTTAACAAACAAATAAATATTTGATTTGATGATTACTATGGCAACGCATGTCTAAGCTCACCAGTTATGTTACCTACGTTAACAGAAGGCTTTATGCAACTGGTCCATATTTATTCAAATATTCGTATTGATTCGTTGAAACTTGATCTACACAACATAAACCCCCAGGCTCCAAACTTGAAATATAGTCAAGGAACTTGTTAAATCTCTCGAATTAATTACTTTAGACCATAAATAATGCTTTATTTTTGATAGCTGAAAACTCCTAGAATCCAACTAAGGAAAGAATATCATCATAAATCACAAAACTAATCCGCTATCTTGAATCCCCAAATTTTGATAAAAAGTTATCTGCTGCCAACCCCCGGCTTTTTATTGACCCTAGGAATTTTAAGACAAAACCGTGACATAACTTGTTGCAGCTCACAGGTACTGCATTTGCATGAGTAATTACCCCCTTAAAAAAGCACGGCACTGTGCTAGAGGTGTTGTGTTTTGGTTCGAATGTCAAAAACCCGAAACAAAACAGTTTCCGCAAGAATTATCTTCGGTTCAATGAATATGATGTTTACGTAGCATCGGGCCGATCTATGTTTACTTATTGATCTGAGGAGGAGCTACAGATTGAATAAGCAGGATTCAAACTACGCCAAACATCTCATTGAAAGTAAACATAACTTCACACAGAATCCCGAAATTTTGCATATTCAACCTAAAGGTCTGAAATTAAACATATTGGAATCCTTAGAAATTAAGAAGCACCTGCATAACAATAATAATTTAGTACTTAACGACCAGGTAAATCTGTACAGCTCCCCAATAATTAACTACCTTATTTCTAACAACCCTATTGTTCCCTGATTTTAATTATTCGACATCAACAATATTTGTACCTGAATTTATATTTAAGAAGAGGAAGTGTCGAAGAATAGCAGTTTATAACTCGCTCAGAAGATGACACTGTGTGTCGAAACAATATTGTCAGCATATATATTCACATATATTTTTTCAAGAGTAAATTATTGGAAGTATTTATTTCCTCCCTATTTATCAGTCATGATGAATTTACACATATTTAGATGCCAACACCATAGAACATAATATCAATAGATAATATAATGAACATCACAAATATTTAGAAACATTAGTACATGGATACATAAATATACACATACATTCACAGGCGTTTACACATATAACATTGTATCTAGAAAACTGCAATTTCTCATCAGAAATGTAGCCTTACAGTCGGATCAACAAGTATGTGAATTTTGAATCTTTCTATTTCTGTCATCCAAGTCCTTAGATGTCTCTTGAAGAGTGAAATAGAGAGAGAGATTTCCTTCAATTCTGGAGGTATTGCATTATACAGTTTTGGTCCCAAGTAAACATAAGATCTCCGTAAAGTATTTTTTTCTGGTTTTGGTACACATACTGACTTATTTCTGTACCGAGTAGCATGTGTGTGGTCAACTGGCGTTAATTCATGTTTAGTAAGGTGTTGTCTAGTTACTGTTTGAAAAAAATACAGCTGTCTGATATCCATGATTTTGGTTTCCTTATGTAGGTCTTCTGTGCGGTAAGTATATGGTTTTCGATAGATGCTTTTGATTGCCATCCTCTGGATAATCTCTAGCTGTGAAATATGATTGTTGTAGCTCCCCACGCGATTATCCCATAATTGAGGTGGGTTTCAAGGAGTGCAGAGTAAAGAATCCGTAAGTATTTGATAACGAATATTTTGCAAAAATATCTCATTTTATATAGTACAAACCTGGCTTTTTTCACAACGTAATTGACATGAATGTCCCATTTTAAATTGCAGTCAACATAAATACCTAGATATTTTACACTTGCATTTGATTGTATCTTGAAATTTCCATATCTAGTAGAAATGTTTAGGCTGTTATAAGTAGGTAAATACTTTGTGTACGAGGTGAATGGAACGTAAACAGTTTTATCAACATTAATGGAAAGCAAACGACTATCGAACCATTCCATAATAATTTTGAAATCTAGTTCTGAAGAGGTTTTGAGCGTTTCCCAGGAATCAGCTTTGTATATAATTGCAGTGTCGTCTGCGAAACTAATCACGTCTCCTTCCATCTGTAGTTTAAAGAGATCGTTCAGATATATATTGAAGAGAATGGGACCCAGAACAGTACCTTGGGGAACACCATACTTTACGTATCAATAGATGTATCAATAGATGAACAGATGATATCATTTCATGGGCAAGTTAAAATGCGTCAACGTGTTAGAGGCGAACCCAATCCCATAGGATTGAAGAATTTCGTCAAGACAACGCCAAAAGGGGTCCCATGCATTAGACTTTTATCTTTACGAAGGAAAGGGATCGTCTGTGGACTCGTTCTTGGTGAAAATGCCCGAAAAACTTGATGTAGGTGGTAGAGTACTGAAACTCACAGAGACCCTGCCAATAGGAGTTTCAGTCTCCATAGTCTTCATGGGCCGTGGTGGCCGTGCTAGTAGAACGTTAGTCTTTGGAGCGAAGGGTCGAGGGTTCAAAGCCTCGCATGGTCATCGGTCTCGTGCATGGCATCACACGTTAAAAGGTAAGGGCTGCGTCTTCCCTAGCTCACACAAGTCTCTCGAAGACTTCCGAAGGTTGCGCGTAGGAGTGCAATCGGTTGACAGAAATAACAATTATAACACCGACCGATACTTTACCTCAATTTCGTTGATCGACTTACTCGTAAAAAAAATAGAATAGATATTATCGCAGGCTAGCAACATTCATTTCATTCGGCGAATATTCATGAAGATATGGAAAGTAATCGAATTATCCATATTATTTGATGAACGAAATTTAGTAAGAACCGTCTTCTCCAATTCGAATTAAAGTGGAAATATCTTAAAAAAAAGTGGAAAAGTTTAACTTTTTTCTAAAATCGCCGAAATCTCGAAAACCAAGAGAGATATCAAATGCTTCCTCTAAAATGGGATTGTCTATGAACAGTTCTTCAAAAAGTTCCCATGAAATTTTTTCATATAATGTAAAACATTTGAGGTATTATACCTCAATAGATTCGAGAAATTTACTGTTTTTTGCATAAAAGCTCCAAGAATAAACGAGATAACGTAAAAAACTCATATGAACAGTTTTATAGTTCCCAATCAGTTCTACAAAAAGTTCCTATGGAATTTTTTCATATCTTGAAAAAATTGCGATACCTCAAAAACTAAACGTTATATCGAGAAAATGTATAGGTATGGACAGTTCTATTGAACTCAAACATTTCTACAAAAAATATATATAAATAGTTTGTTTATTTTCCAAAATATGAAAACAATTCATCAATATTTTTTTTGTAGAAATGTTTCAGTTCAATAGAACTGTCCATACCTATACATTTTCTCGATATAACGTTTAGTTTTTGAGGTATCGCAATTTTTTCAAGATACTCTCCTCGAGACAAATAACTCTAGCTGGTACAATTATGGCTTCTAGTATTCCGAAAAACGCAGAATTTTTAAATGATAATCATTTGAAAAAACCAGGTCGTGATTCACATGATGGTTGAGTTAGAGAAGATGGAAAGATTATTCTGACGAAATGGTTCGATTCTAGGCCAGTGCATTTTGCTTCCTCTTCCTCTGGCATTGAACCTTCAGGTGGTTGTATTAGATGGTCTAAGACTGAAAATAAGTACATTACAATCAAACAACCAGCAATTGTACATTGCTAAAATGGGAGGTGTTGATTTACTAGACAGGGTGATTGGAAAATATGCAATGCGTGGACGTACCAAAAAATGGACAGTACGTGCAATCTACCGCACTTTGTGGATTTCGCAGTAGCTGCATGTTGGCTCAAATATCATCGAAATGCCAGTACAGGAGGCTTGAGGAGAAAAGACACTTTGGATATGTGTATTTTACAGTAACTGGTTCTAATAAAAAAGTTTTATTATTTTCGGTGTTAGTGGTTGAAAATATCTACTTCTAATGGTGTGTGCAAATATCTGTGGGATAAGTTCGAAACCATCACATTTCAAATTCGTGTGCAGGTGTCTAAATACACAAAGAGAAATTGATTTTTTCTTCAAATTATTAAAAATTCGAATATAGGTACTTCAGTGAATGGACAGTTTAATGGAGAAATCAAACGCAAATATTCTAAAGTTCAATCTATATTTTGCCCTAGCAGAAGCATTGTACAATAATTAATAGTATAATATCAAATGAAAAATACATATTTGAACCAAATAAATCTTATAAGGTTTCGCAGCCAATAGGAAATATGGTCCAGAACATCTGTAATTTATCTCAAGTGTTTATGTAGACTAAAAATATTTGCAGGATTCAGTTATATTGTTGTAGGGATTGGGATAGGTAGTCATATCGAAAAAGTATATGTGCGTAGCTATCGAAAAAGTATATGTGTGCTACTAAAAATGTATTTGAACAAATAATCAAAGTAGTGAATATATCATAATATATGTATCTAATACACAGCTACATCGATCTGTACGAGAGCAATTATCCAAAATTTCTGGATTCATTTTGATATGGTGATATTAAATTACTACAATTTCAAATGAAATATGAATATTTTGTTGTCAGACTGTTTCTAAATTATCCATTTTTCATATATTTCTACCTCATATTGTATCAAAGTTATTAAATTAAATTGCAATGAAATAATTATCTCATAAGATCGATGGTATTTCATATTATCAAATTGATAAGTAAAATTACAATAGCTTCACAAACAATATTACTGAAAGATGTACATTCCACTGTTAGAGAAATATAGAATTAAAGAAAAAAGTATTTACTGTATTGGAATTGGAGTGCTAAAGCAAACAGTATTTTGTTTATACCGGGTTTCAAAGAAAATTAATGCAGAAGCTCATATAGCAATGACTTACTGAAGCGTTCAACTAACAGATCAAATTAGATGATTAGGAAACAGAAATTTTCAAATAGGAATCAAGTATTCAAATTTTTCACTATTGCATTCATAGCCAGGAGTTTGGTAATTCCTTCGTAAAAAAAAACATAAAAATTGAAGGTATCTGCTTAGTATGAGGCGCCGTTTGGGTTAAAAGTGTTTTTGCTAATATGTAAAATTTTCTGTCAATATATTTATTAGTTGTAGCAATATATTTTATTCTGCTTTCCGATATATTTATTTTTCATCAAGCACAATATATTTACGTTTTAAGCGTTTCAAATATATAAAAACGTGAATTCCCATATATTTATAAATTCGATCTATTTTATGTTGTCAAGAGATGGCGCAGCCTACGCGACTTGTTACAATCTCGAGAATATAGCGGCCGAATAATATCGCAGCTGCCAGAAAACATTCTCAGAATATTTTTCCATTCGTTTTTCTGACTAATCATTGGATTACATGAAGTTAAATACCTTAAATTTTTAAAATTCAAAGCGTGGATTAAATCGCTTCGGCAGCGCCATCTCTTGACGATGTAAAATAGATCGAATTTATAAATATATGGGCATTCACGTTTTCATATATTTGCAACGCTTGAAGTAAATATATTGTGTTTGGTAGAAAATAAATATAACGGAGAGCAAAATAAAAAATATTGCTACAACTAATAAATATATTGACACAGAATTTTACATATTTGCAAAACCACTTTTTACCCAAACGGCACCTCATACAATATTTACCTTTCAAGTGTTGGAAATATATTAAAACGTGAATGCCCTTATATTTATAAATTCGATCTATTTTATGTCGTCAAGAGATGGCGTAGCCGACGCGATCCAATACACTCATTAATTTATTCAGTTCCAAGGTATTTGACTTTAAATAATCCAATGATTATTAAAAAAAAACTAATGAAAAGGTATTCTGTTGATATATTCTGGCGGCTGCGATACCATTCGGCCGCTTTATTCTCGAGAGTGTAATAAATCGCGTAGGTAGCGCCATCTCTTGACAACATGAAATAAATCGAATTTATAAATATATGGGAATTCACATTTTTATATACAGGGGTCGGCATAAGTCAGGCAACGCTCTCGAAATTTCGACATATGTCCGGCAACGCTCATAAGTCTGATAGTTGTGTCTGTGTGCTCGTCGAATAGACACGTTTTCAAAATGAATAACCGATACAAGTTTACGCTTCAAGAAAGAATTTTTTTGTTACCTCGTATCTGCGTACGAACGCGGATTACGACACTATGTTTACCGAATTTCAACAACAATGTCCGAACTCGCCGCTACCAAATCGTACAACAGTGTGGAAGACGTACCAGAAATTCTTAAGAACGGGCTCCGTTGCCGACGCCCCGCATTCTGGACGACCGGTATCTGTAACAACTAACGAAAATATGGGAACAGTGGCGCTAGCGTTAGTTGAGCAGCCGAACCAATCGGCAGTGCGGCTATCGGGAGAACTTCAGATATCCGATCGTTCTTTACGACGAATGCTGAAACGCATGCACTATAGAGTTTACCGTCCGCGTCTCGTCCACGCACTTCACGAAGATGATTTCGATCGCAGATTGGAATTTTGCGAGTGGTACCTCGGATGCAGTCAGGATGATAGGCGGTTCCAGCATTCCATTTTATGGTCGGATGAAGCAACTTTCAAGCTGAACGGTACGTTCAATAGGCATAACTGCGTGTACTGGAACGACCAGAATCCTCACGTCTTCATGGAAAAAGAATTAAACTTGCCTGGGGTGTGTGTGTGGGCAGGTATCCATGCTGGAGGTCTCGTGGGTCCATACTTTTTTGAGGGTCACGTGACGGGACAAAGTTATCTGGAAATGCTCGAAGATTTACGTGGACAAATGGACAACGATCCAACACTGGCGAACATCCGTCATTTCATGCAGGATGGAGCTCCGCCGCACTACGCGTTATGTGTGCGGGAGTACCTTAATGTTCATTTTGGAGAATGGATGGGCAGACGAGGATTCATTGAGTGGCCCGCACGATCATGTGACCTAACACCCTGTGATTTTTTTCTGTGGGGCCTTCTCAAGGACCACGTTTTCGCAACAGGACCACGCACCCTTCCCGACCTCCGAACCGCAATTGAAGAAGAATTTGAAACTCTTCGCAGACAGCTTGAAATGCTTCGCCGGACCTGCCTCTCCGTTGAGGAACGTTGCCGTAAATGCATCGATCAGGATGGGCATCAATTTGAACACTTACAGTAACCCTTTTTCGAATACCTTTTGTATTTTTTTTTTAATAAATATATTTTGACGCTGCATTTATTTATCTTAATGCAAATTGGTTGCCTGATGCAAATTGGTTGCCTGACTTATGCCGACCCCTGTATTTGGAACGCTTGAAACGTAAATATATTGTTTTTGATCAAAAATAAATATATCGGAAAGTAAAATAACAAATATTGCCACAACTAATAAATATATTGACACAAAATTTTATATATTTGCAAAAACACTTTTTACGCAAACGGCGCCTAATAGTTTATCCTGATTGAATGGACATGTTTTTCTCGAAATGTTCAAAAGTATATGAAGGAATGCAGTATCCAAAAAAAACATAATATATGCGTATAATATAATATACGCATTGCTTGGGAGCAATCAGCACTTGCAATAGTGTCCTCCTATGAGGAACATTGCACGAGTAAATGTCGGATGTAATTCAATATTCGTAGGGGGAAGTAGTTGTTTTCTGACAGATACTTGCCTCACGTTTTCCCACTGTGTGGGAACTGTGGAGAGAGAGTATTTCGACTTGGTCGAAATTTTTCATTTGATATGGAACTCTCCTTTGAGATGAGCACACCTTTCGAACTTTGTTCGAACTTGGATTGTTTTATTTGTCTGAACTTCAACAAAACCTTGTAATGCATTATTGCAGTTAAATTTTCTTTTTTGGATTGCAAATGTTGAAAGTTATTGTATTACTATATGCGAGTCCACTCAATATAGTTGTCATTCATTTATTTCTTGTATGTAATATTAATATTGAAAAGAATGTAAGTTGCAGCCATTGTAGAAAAAGTAAAATTTTTGTTAGTCAACCACTGTAACGTCAGTACATTAGGCTTGATCTTTAAATGAAGAAAGGAATTACTTCTATTGACCATGAATCTCATCAATTTCCAGTTTTTCTAACGCCACTACATAAAGCAAAGTGTCAATTGAATTGAAATAAACTGATGTTCATATGATCTTAGTGAAATAAGAAAGAATAAGCAATCGAATGTTTTTACTGTTACAATGCTACATGAACATATTAATCAATTTATAACTCGGGGATTAGTGATAATTTATTAGTAAAATTAATATTAGGAAACTAAGAATAAATAGGCAACAGCTGAACCAACAAAAATAAACTACAATTCCTTAGTTGTTTTCAGATAGAAGATTAATACATCTGTCAATCTCTTGAAGTTGTTGAAGGAAAGCAGTGTCGTGAAGGATCGTTCCAGATGTTCTGATTATATCCAGTAGTTTGAGATGTGGCAAATTCAACTGATCATTACAAATAGACAGTTTTTCCAGCAAATCGTTTTCAACCTACAAGAAAAAGAACGTGTTAATATTCTCAATGTTAAAGAAAGAAAAAAAGTTGTTACCTCTGTTTTCATACAATCTGAAAACTTCAGTTTTATCCGCTGTTTGCCCATATTCTGGTAGAATATGGTGAACTCATCGCAATTTAACATCACCTTGAAGTATATCCCTGCAATCAGATCCCCCTTCTGATCTCTTGAAAGTAAACTCTTGAAATTGTACACAATATTCCTCCTTTCAGTAACATCCACAGCTGTCAGATACGGCTTTCCCACGAATATCGCACCATTGAAAATTTTTTCAGTGCCATTTCTAGTGGCTCTTTCAGTCCATTCAACAAAATTGCCATTGTGTGGCGACAGTTGATAGTGATACTCTTTCAGAATGTTGTTTTCCTGAGACTGAATGAACCAACCTACAAAAGAAAAAAGTTGTCAATCCGGAGTTGAAATAAAGGTCAAAATGAATGGTCAATTCAATTCAATTCAATTTTTATTTCATCCATTGAGCTGTGAAGCTATCAGACAAGTCAGGTATAACAAATATGTATAATACACGTACAACATAAAAGATGAAAGACAAACCAAGTTCGAGTTTATCGAAAATTATCATAAAACTCATTTATATTATAGGAAAAGAGGTCAAGGAGAAGTAATTTTGTTCTTTCCTTGAATTTATGTTGGCTATCCAACAATTTAAAGTCATCGGGAAGGGCATTGTATAGTTTGAGTCCTAATATGTCCGGTGATTTTTGGGACATTGTTAGGCGAACATAGGAGGATGTATTGATATCGAGTTAGCCTAGACCAGTTCCCTGCATAAACAAAATATTGCGTTACCATAGCAACGAACAATAACTTATTAGAAGTGTCAGTGTAAAGTTTGACGTCAAAAAAGTAAACCAGAGTTATGCAATAAATTAAAAGAAAAAATTTGTCCACCGAAATTATGAAAATCGAAAAATTGGAGTATCGAGCCATCATCAAGTACCTGTATTTAAAAGGGTTAAGAGGTAAGCAGAATTACGAAGATATGCTTAATACCCTTGGTGATCAATGCCCTTCGTATGCGACCGTGAAAAATTGGACTGCAAGCTTCAAAAGAGGTAAATTTTCCATTGAAGATGATGACCGATCGGGAAGGCCAGTTTCTATGCCAGTCCCCGAAAATATCGATGCAGTTCATGACATGATTTTAACAGACCGTCGAATTGGACTAAAGCGGATATCTGAAGCACTGAATATTTCATACGAACGCGTTTATCATACAGTTCACGTCAATTTGGACATGAGAAAAATTGCTGCAAGATGGATCCCCAAATGTTTGAATGTTGACCAAAAGCATGCAAGGGTAGTAGCATCGCGTTCGATCTGTGCTCGATTTGAAAACGATGTAGACTTCTTAAACCGAATTGTTGCTATGGATGAGACTTGGGTACATTTCTACGATCCAGAAACAAAGGAAGAAATATGGTCATAATACCGCAAAAATCAGTTGAAAAGGACCTGTTGTCTGAAGAAAGAGAAAAAAAAATGGAAAGAATGTATGCATAACCACTGAGTTAGAAGAATCCTGTAATGAAGACAGCACCATGGAACTCACCCAAATTGATTACAAAAAAAATTGAAGATGTGAAAATCTTAACACATTTGCAAGAAGAAAACATGTTATTGAGAAAAATAATTTCTGACAAAGAATCATTTAATTCGGAATTGGCAAGAAATATAAAATTATTAACGGAAGAAAATAGTTCCTTACAAGAAAATTATGACCTGATCATTTCTAATATTGTAGAAAAGGATACGATTATGGAAAGCGTAAATGAAAGAATGGATGTTTTGGAAAAGAACAATGGCAGTATAACAACACAATCGTATTCTGAAATCCTACAGTCAAAAAAATATACCAACAAGGTCAATAAAACTGAAACGTTAATAGTGAAACCAAAATTCTCTCAAGAAGCTAGAAAAACACAAAATGATTTAGAAAAAAATGTTCGTGTGAGTCGGTTAACATTGGCATTAAATCTTTGAGGAAAACCAGGGATGGTGGAGTAGAAATTCAATGTAAGAATAAAGAAGGTTGTCAGAAAATCACAGAAGTAATCAAGGACAAATTACCACAGCAATATACATCAGAAATTAAACAACTCATGAGACCAAACATTAAAATTCCAAATTTGAAGATGGTCGTTCAAAAACAAAGGAAGAATTAGGAAAAAATGCTCTATTGATTGGCCTACAAATATGGTCATAATACCGCAAAAAATCAGTTGAGAAGGACCTGTTGTCAAACAGCTGAAAATCTTGATTTACCATTTTCTGATTTCAATTATAGCCTGACTGTGTTGAAATATAAAATATCATACCTGTATGAGGGTAAGTACCATCCGCCATGACTGTCACAACTCTGGAAACATGGTAACCGGGATCACAAAGCATTACTGCCGTACGGCCAGAAAATTCAACTTTCAAGCACATCAACACATGTTCTTTTTCTAGAGTGTGACGTGCAGACATGTGAGTGTCCAGGCGATATGAAGAAGTGTACACAGACATGCTGTCTATGTCCTCTTCACAAGACACAACGCAGATGTGATCTCCGATTCCAGGGTATTTCTCTTCCATTTTGATACTGAGGCGATTCCAAAGCTCGAAAGCAAGTCCAACGCAGGTGTGATGATCTGGGGTGATTGGCGGGTTATACCTTGAATATAAATGTTAATTTTAAATATAGTTGTCTGAATTTGGTTAATCAATAAAGATTACAAGATACTTTCGAATAAAAACAGGCTAGTGAACACATACGTGAAGAAGTTATGGTTAGTGGCAGCAGTAAAAAAGGCCTTCCAAGTTTTATAAAAAGGGGACAATCTCAGCATAAATACAAAAATATAAATGGAGTAAATTGATATTAAGAACAAAAGTGGAAGATAAACCCTGTTCCGAACATTTTGGAAAAGTAGTTTCCTTTATAATCAGGCTCACTAGTCAGATAGAACACCTTCACTGTGGATAGGTGTATTTTTCTTCAGAAACTTTTAAACCGAAAATTCAAAGCTATATTTCCAAATGACGTCTATTTATAAAAGTCCTATTGAGAGACATGGAATGAGAAACTGCCAAAACTGGAAAGAAATTAAGTAAAATAATTGTTGACAACGCCAAAACCCACAGAGGGTTGTGTTAGTGAAAGCAGCTTGAAAACGACTTATTTTGATTTTCATTCAAATTTGACATTAGCAGTGTTCTCGGAAGAAATTATTATTCTCAAAATATTTTTTTGCAATTTCGTTTCAATACGGCGACTTTTTGTCGCTGCTGTGAAGATGAAGTGAACACATTCGAAATTGTCCCCTCTATGAAAGCTTCAATATAGGAACATATTCATCAGTATTTGTTTTATTTTTCCTAAAGATTTTGGAGGTGACAACTTGTCAACTGAGACGAGTTTTTTGCACACTGCTTGTTGGACCACTCATTTTGCAACGTTATATAAATAACTATTTTTCAGTTGGTGATCCATTTTGGTATTGACTGACACTAAAATCTTACAATTAATAGTAATAAAAATTTAAATCATAAATGATCAGAAGGTGTCTTGAGTTGAAAATCCAAATCCTGAAAGTAATTTTTATTTACTTAATGCATGGTCTCTGACTCATTTTTTATCTGATTTAAATTACTACCTATTTGGCATATTTTCTGAATAGAATAAATGCTATTTTCCTATACAAATAATCTTGACTTTTTTAGCAAAACCAATAGACCTAAGCATTCACTCATTAATTATTCTGCTACCTGATGATGTGAAATTTAATACCTAATAATTATTACATATTATCAAATTACAAGCTTTGTCTTCAAAGCAAATTTTAATCGAATGATTTATTTACGCTGGTGTTATTCAGAGATCATTGAATCCCAGGTAGCACAGGTTAGTGAAATGAAAATGTATTGAAATGAGCGATTTTCTGTTGAAGAAGTTGGGAATTATATTTTTTCTAAATTTAATTTCAAGAAAATATACTTACAAATGGAAGAACTCAAGTACGCTATCACACTCGCTTTCCTTGAAACTCTTATAGAACTTCAGCAAATTTCCGATAGTATCATAGTTGTGTTCTTCCAAAACTTTGCGCAGGTGCATCTCGATTTCACAGGCCAACGACTCATACTCCCTTATGGATTTCAATTTGTAAGGTTTAATAGGGTCGTCTTCCCAGTTGGGAAGAGGTAGTGGATGTTCGATGGGCCATGGTCCGTTTTCTTGCTCAAATTCGATGAGTTGTGCTAAGCTATCGTTACCGGCGCTGTTGTTGTTGTTTGTATCCCCAGAAGCCCCATGAGAGGGGTCGGTTAACCCTAGGAGGGTGCCATTTGAACAGGAGTCATTTCTGTGTTCGAGTCAACTTGGCCATTCACAGCCCCAACGGCCCACGGTTGGTTCCAGCGATCTAAAAAAAGTAATTTTTAACGTACTATGCCCAATAAGTACTCTACTATTACAATAAATAGTTTTATCATATTTTTTTTTAATGTCTTCTCAATGACACAGAAAACTGCGCGGGAGAATTAAGTAAATTAAACTATTGCAATTTTTTTCCGAAGTCAAATCCCGTCACGTGATTGGTTGATTAATCTTCCAGTAATGCTGTCGGCATAGTATAGTCCTAACTATGGAACTTAATGGTTTCTATAAATTTATAAAAATCTTTTTTTTTGAGTTTTTGTTTTAATTTCATGAGAAATCATTGAGAACTGTGTATTTGTCATTCTCTTGCACGCCAAATTATGATTAAGTGAAAGTTTATTAAAAACAATAAATACAGTCCAAGCATTGTAGGTATTCATTCAAGTTTTTACTATTGATAAAGTTTTATTAGTAACTTGATCTTATACAAAGAAAATGTAATTCTTTAATAAGAATTATACTAGACATGCTAAAAATATTCTATAATTTTTCATTGTTCCAACCATCAAATAGTTCTAATCTCTCTAGTTTGAATAAATATAAGAAGAGTTTCTAGTTGCCAAATATCATACATAGAAAATTTTTTATAGGTTTATTTATGGTCAAATTCAAAATATTCCACGTAGTACACCTTTATTGGGATAATTAATATTGGTATAGTATTATTAAAATAATGGAAAAATATAAGAAATATTGGCATGAAAAAAATTGATTGATTTCGAGAGCTCCATAAATCATTTCTGATAAGTGGGTTACCACGAAACAGCTGTGAAAGGTTGGAACTCTCGGAATTTAAACGAAAAATGCTCTATTTTCACTATAGATAGATAGATACATATTTGTATTCAGAATGTCATATGGAGACATATATCTATGGGAGTAAATAGTCTGGCTCATTGAAGAATATAACCCAGGAATCACACTGATCGACCAGGACCGACCGTCCGCAACCGTCCACCGACGCCCAAAATTTCCAACACGTATATTCTTATCGCGCAACTCACGCTGTTCGACCATTCTCGACCGTCCAAGACCGGTTTTCAAAAACCATGTTTGAAATTACTGACTTGCTGAAAATTTTGGTCGGCCAGACTACTGTGATGCAATATCCATAGGCTTAATTATTATTTGGGCACATGTTTGTCATAAACTTTGAATAGTTTTTCACCAAAACGAAAATTTTAATATTCGTGTGAACTGTTATTGAAAAAATAAAGGATCTGTCAGAAATTCTTGAGTATTATATCTACAAATTTTAGAACATCCAAATTTTTTATGTTTTTAAAGCAGCGGAACTATACAGGAACCTTGTGGACTGCCGCAGAGATGAATATTTTAATAACAGCGATGAGGAGCCACGTTAAATCAGAGTAATCCTAATTACAGCAATAGAGAAGTCAACGATGGAATTTATTAACGCAAGAGAATAATTGTTAAGTACCAGTAATGTTCAACTAACAGTTACTTACATATTTTTTATAGTTGAAGAATTAACGTGCTGGATATAGAAAAAGGAGACATTCCTTGGTGCTCCATCGGCAAGTAATGCCCAACAAATAAAAAATTGGCCTTTTTTTGATTGGGAATTTCTGTTGGTGTAATTTTTGGACATTCAATAGTAGGTAGTTTGGAACTGTATTGATATTTCAGTAATTGGGGATAATTAGTTCAAAATTTCCCCTCTTGTTCCCTACATAAATGAAGTTCTCTATTCCAGACACTTTTTTATTTTAGGTACTTTATTAATCGTTTATAAAAATCAAACACTATCATAATTATTTCTTCTTCACTATCACTCTCACTCATTATTTACAACAAAAGCATTAACATTATGATTTTAACTTTTTTTCGTTAATGGTGGATTTATAAACTCAACTAAACTAAGAATTAAATTAACAACTTAGAATTAAGAAAGATGAATACACGGAAACCCTATCAGTGATTTATATACTTTCAACTGTCAATTAAATTAAGAATTAGCAACTAAGAAGATGGTTATCTTTTATCATTGTTTATATAGAAGATAGTTAGTCAACCTTATGGGATTATAATTGGATCAAAATGGATGCGACATGTAGATGGCGATAGTGAGCTCGCATCCAAGTCATGTCGTAACTTCAGTGATCAGGCCTCCAAGTCATGTCGTAACTTGATTAAAACAATGGAAAAGCATTAAAATCAGGGTTTTTTTGAAGAAACCTGCATTAAAATGACGTCAAATATTCATGTTTGTAACTAATCACGCTAGATGACACTCGCGTTTGTGTCCAATACCTTTTCCACAGGCATTGACTAACTATGTTCTATTTAAACAATGCTTTTATCTTTTCAACTAAGAATGTATTGTCTTAGTTGAAAATGGAAGCAGGCATGCGCAAAATCGGCGAATTAATGTTTGAATATAAATTTGTTTATATTTTGCAGTGATTTGTTTACATAATTTCTTGCAATAACAAAACAATGGATCATGAAGAAATGTTGACCATGATGGCTTTTCTTATAGCTGTAACCATTGTTTAAATAGAACATAGTCAATCCCTGTGGAAAAGGTATTGGACACAAACGCGAGTGTCATCTAGCGTGATTAGTTACAAACATGAATATTTGACGTCATTTTAATGCAGGTTTCTTCAAAAAACCCTGATTTTAATGCTTTTCCATTGTTTTAATCAAGTTACGACATGACTTGGATGCGAGCTCACTATCGCCATCTACATGTCGCATCCATTTTGATTCAATTATAATCCCATAAGGTTGACTAACTAAATTCTATATAAACAATGCTGTAACTATCTTCCCCACATGACATAATTCTTAATTTCTTAGTTGACGTTTATAAACACCTTCTTAGTTGCTAATTGTTCATTCCTAATTGATAATTTTAAATTCTTAGTTTAGTTGAGTTTATAAATCCACCATAAATAAATAGAAAATTGACATAACCTTTTGAATGTCAGATCAATGTCAGATTGACAAAATTATTCTAGCGGTCGGTCGTAGATGGTCGATCAGTGTTTGTTTGAAAGTTTTCATTGATCTAATTCAATTTTTGGTCGTAGGTGGACGGTCACGGACGGTCGGTCCTGGTCGATCAGTGTGATCCCTGGCTAACTCTTCCACGATTCATGGTTGACCAAATTACACGAGCCACAATAGGCGACCACTTTTGTTAATGTTCACAAAGAAAGCTACATTCATCTATCCATAAAGTTTATAGGTTAGGCCGGCCATCTTGATTATCAAGATGGCGACCACTTTTGTTAATGCACACATAGAAAACTACATTCATCTATCAAACGAGCTGACACTGACATAAATCAAGAAACAAGAAAGTTATAACAAAATCAATTTTATTCAGTTTTTTGTGGATCGGAGAAGAAATCTGTAGTTCCATACAATGAGCTTATGACTTGAGGCATAAGATGTCCGGAGTACTGCCATTGCTAATATCTTATACAATAGGAAAAGTTGGGTCGAAAATCCATCAGAAAACAACTACTTTCCTGGCTAATGCCACGACGAACATTGAATTACATCTGATGAAATTTCCGTGCAGAGTTCCTACAAGGTTATCTCTGCAATTGCTTGTTGCATGGGAATGTTCATCGAAACATTCGGACCACCTATATATCGATTTCGGGGTGTTGCCCTTCATCAGTATAGGGTAGGTCTAGCAGTCAATAACTAATGACTGCAACGAATCCGGACATCTTATGCCTCAAGTCATAAGCTCATTGTTCCAACTACAGATTTCTTCTCCGTTTTATACGGTCTTGACGATCGTGGTTCATGGGTATTGCTTAGTTGGGTGGCCGGCGCTGGGATGGCGCTCGCAGTTTTGGAGTTATCCACTGTGCGGGCGCGATCTCAGTTTCGGTCTTGAAATGGATTTGGTTATCGATTCATTCGTTGCAGTCATTAGTTATTGACTGCTAGACCTACCCTATACTGATGAGGGGCAACACCCCGAAATCGATATATAGGTGGTCCGAATGTTTCGATGAACATTTCCATGCAACAAGCAATTGCAAGATAACCTTGTAGGAACTCTGCACGGAAATTTCTTCAAATGTAATTCAATGTTCGACGTGGCATTAGCCAGGAAAGCAGTTGTTTTCTGATGGATTTCCGATCCAACTTTTCCTATTGTATAGGATATTAGCAATGAGCAGTCCTCCGGACATCTTATGCCTTTTTGTGGATCACTTGGCGAATACAGTTTTACTAAATGCGATCCTATAGGATAAAACATGTTTCACAGAGGACTTGTGCTAAAAGACAAATGCTAAGATTTTGCAATATTTCTTATTCAATTAAATTCTAATAAGAAATAAAAAAATTATGGACTTGAGAAAAAAGTGTCATTGTTTATTTGGCACCTATACTAAATACGGCCTTGATCAGAAACTCGCTACCGCAATAATGAGTATTGGAACATATATTTGACTCGTTTGCTATGGGATGTTATATTTATCCATCAAACGACTTACCTCTCGGAGCTGATTTCTCCAGTTGGGAGGACCGGTCCAGTAGATGCTCCATGAGACAAAGACTCGTGCACAGCATTTTGATGGGCTGTACACAAAGACTTTAACGGCTGTATATCACGCTCTGAAATAAAAAAAAAACTTTGTTAAGCATATCATAATCATAATTCTTTTGTTTTTAGCTACTTTAATGGTTTGTAAACGTTACATAAATCAATGTTTGTGGATATGGTAAATTGAGGATTATTAAAGAAAATACCTAATTATAGTCCGTATATCTTGTGATTATTTTCCTAAACATAAACAGAAGTAACCATTTTAATTCATGATTTCAAGCTAAATAATTTATAAAAAGGTTGATTTTGAAAACCAAGTTAGGCTGAATTCCCACAGATCCGACGTCCGATGATACGATGGTACGAAAATGTTCTGATTGGTTGGAAAAATGTCCTGATTGGTTGATTTGTTGTCACACCTACCAATTCAACCAATCAGAACATTTTCGTACCATCGGATCATCGGACATCGGATCTGTGGGAATCCAGCATTAGTCGTAACAATTTGAGTACTGTTTTTTGTAACTGAACGAATGGTGACGTCATTACTCTTCCGGAAATGTCATCATCGATTTTTTTTCATATGGCAACCTATATTTTTGACAGTGTCATTTGAAAGCGCATATTTTTCTCCACACAGCACATCAAAAGTTTTGTCATGTTACATTAGGAAATTTTCGAGAAAATTAATGTTATCATGATTTTATAGTAATTTATTTTACACAGTTGATTGCACAAACTAATTAATCAAATGTTCAAACTAAAGTCCTTCAGTATCCAAGACGGTCAATAAATTCTCGTTGGACCTTCGTGATCGTTCGTGGAGTAATATTGTTACATTCATTTGTAATTCTAGTTTTCAATTCCTCGATATTATCTGGTCTAGTTTTGTACACGACATTCTTTAGATGGCCCCAAAGAAAAAAATCTAATGGAGTAAGGTCCAGAGATCTTGGGGGCCATTCAATAGCACCACGCCTACCTATCCATCTATTGGCAAAGACTTGGTCAAGATACCTTCTAACATCAGCTGCGTAATGCTGCGGTGCACCATCCTGCTGGTACCATAAGTTTTCATTTGGTATAGCAGGGTTATTTGCGTTAGGAAATAAGATCACCAGACTGGGTATAACATAATCCTGTAGGAATTGAAGGTATCTTGGACCATTTAAGGTCTCTTAGAAATAGTGGGGTCCAATAATTCGGTTTTCTACAATCGCCGCCCAAACATTTATTTTCTGAGAATACTGTGTGTGATGTTCTCTCATCCATTTTGGATTCTCCTTAGCCCAGTACCTGCAATTCTGCCGATTCACTGTTCCTGTTAAGGTACGGTTCCTTCCATGCGGCCGTCGTACACGGCGGCCGCAGTGCGTCGACCGGATGCGTCAGCCGGTCGATCTCATAGTTTCTTCCATGCGGATGTCGTGTACGGCGGACGGAGCCGGTTTTCTGCCGATGGTGCTAGTAATGCTAGTTCACAGAAGATGAAGTGAAGATGGATTATCTTTTCGACCTTATTTGTTATTGGAACTAAATGACGATGAGGAAATCCTGCAGTTAATCGACTTGGAAAAGAGGAATGCGGATATAGATCCAATATTTAAAAAAAGGCGTGAGGAGGGGTGTTCTGTTACATTAATTAATCGACATCTACTCGGGAATAAAGTAAAATTTAGGGAATACTTCAGATTGAACAAGGTGCAGTTTGAGTACATCTTCAACTTGATGAAAGATTATGTAAAATCAGAGTCATACAACCGAGTTTGTTACGTTATAACCCCAGAGGAATACAAAAACTCTCTTGCGGCTGCGACTACACTGCTTCTGGAGCAGTACCGTCGCAACGATCGCAGTTGTTCACGGCTGACGTGTCCGGCCGCCGCTTGGAAGGAAACATGTACATTCAAAAACACGTGTAGCAGTAGATTACGGCCGCCGCACTGCGGCCGCCGTGCGCGGCGGCCGCATGGAAGGAACCATACCTTTAGTGTAAAGGTAGCTTCATCAGAAAAAGCAATATTTTTTACTAGCAAAGGGTCGGCATTGCACAAATCCATTAACGTTTGGCAGAATTGCGTCCGTCGGTCTGGATCGTCCTCGGAAAGTTCTTGGGTCAGAGTCATCTTATAGGGATGCCACTTTTCCAATTTTAAAAGTTTATCAGCCGTATGCATAGTCAATTCCAGCGACTCGCCAGAGTTTCGCCGCTCGCTACACAAGAACTATAATGCACAGTCGGGCTCCAAAAAAGTGGTACATCGCCAGCGTTTCGCCAAAATGTGACTTATCGCGTAGTTGTCACTTTTTTGAAGCTCGACTGTGCATTATTATCCTTGTGTAGCGAACGGCGAAAATCTGGCGGGTCGCTGGCGATTGACTATGCATACGGCTGTTTGTGTAGTTGTAACTGGGATATCTAGATTTTGGCTCAGGCTTCTTAGGCTGTTGTGTGGATTTTCCTCCATTGCTAATAAAACATTCAATTTGACCTCCTCATTGATTTTAGGACGCCCAGCTTTAGGGAGATCATCAACACTACCAGTGTCTCGAAATTTTGTCTCAACTTTGCTTACTGCCGATTGAGTTATAGGCCTATCCGGATATTTAGTATTAAACAGTCTAACTACTTCTTGTTGCGTTCGTACTCTATCACCGTATCTAATCATCATCAGAATTTCGATTCTCTGAGTAACAGAAAGGCGCATTTTATTCACAATTATTTCGAAAAGAAGTGAATCAATGAAATATGAACTTTCAAACTGTGGCATACGTCAACCAAACGTCTTAATCAGCAAGGTGTCACAAACAGTAACATGTCTTTTTACGGCAATAAAAAGGGTGATTTTTTTAGGGCTCAGCAAAAACGAACACACCAGTGGTGTGCGGACAGAGAACTTTACAAAGCTACGAAGGACTTTATTTTGAACCCTTCATTAATTAGTTTGTTCAACTAACCGAATAAAGTAAGTTAACTTAAAATCATTCATTTTCTCGAAAATTTCCTTATGTAACATGACAAAACTTTTGATGTGCTGTGTGGAGAAAAATATGCTCTTTCAAATGGCACTGTCAAAACTATAGGTTGCCATTTGGAAAAAAATCGATGTTGACATTTCTGGAAGAGTAATGACGTCACCATTTCGACCAGGACGCCAAAAAATCTTGAAACAAAAGTTGACGTGTCCAAGGATTTTTCCGAAAAACTTTTCCTTTTCTAGATAATGAATTTATTCCTTGCTTTATGTACACACTGTATAGGCGTGAGTTCGAATCATACTCTTGGAAGTTTTTTAAAATTATTTTCAATTAAGGCATTTATTCATTCATGGATGAACACCGATTATTCATGTATAATTGTTATTCTACCTTATATTACTTTGTAATATATACTTATTTTCATAAATAATATTTAGATTCCATTAAAATTCTGACTATCGTATAGTCGTAGAGAAAGTATAGTCTTCTACTCGCGTATAATAGCTATTATTTTCTAGGGCAAATTTTTTATCCTCGAGAATAATAGCTATCATTATACGCTCGTTGAAGAATATACTATTCTTTTGTTTGTATGGTCTAAGGAATTTCATTATCTACGCAAACGATTTAGTTTTTTTAACAGAATATCTAAAAAATCAATAAACATCTAGAGATTTGCTCACCTAGAAATGAAATACTAAAATCTCATTGACGTGTACATACGTATTTACATTTTCATACTCAACAACAATAGCAATCGCCTGAATTATCTCAAAAGATAACCTTGAAGTTATTTCACTGTCACGATTATGTGGCATAGTTTGGATAAAAATACCTGAAAAGTAGTGCAAGGTGTTCTGCACCAGTTTACTATTGCCACCGTACTAAATATATACCGCCAATCGTTCCCAAGATTACGATTTCAATATATCTAGATGAATGTTCAATTTTTGGTGCTCTACCGGATCTGTATCAGCTTTCGAATTTCGTCATCGTCCGATATTTCTGAATTCGATTGAAGTTTGCCAGGAATAAAAATGAGTAATGTTTTCGTAACATCAAAGTATGTGCTTAATGATTACTTCGAAACTGTGAATCCATTCAATTTAGCACGAACTAATCGAACCGTAAACATTAAAATTAAACCTCTCCGGCTCACTAACTCTTGAAATTAGACACGGAGACAAGGACAACTTATTTCAGTTAGAAAATGTAGTACCTAATGTTATTTATTCACCTAGTAACAGATGAATAACAAAATGAATACAAGTATTTCGTAATTCACTTTTATTTTCAGATAAGATAGCATTTGAATTGTGTTGTTTCCATATCAACAATAGTATTAACCTATTTGCACAAATACTTATAGAATTTTATAGAACTCATATTAGTAATATACAGGGTGTTTCATAATAAATGCGCAGGACTTCAGCATGTGATAGCTAGTCCAAAAATATGAAAAAAAAGTTTCTATTAACTTACCATGCACAATTTTCGAGATACAGGGTGTTGAAATTTTAATAAGATAATCGTTTTTTGCGAATATCTCTGGAACCGTTTATCGCACAGAAAACAGATTTCGTAGGCATTTTCTACTCATAATAAGCTATGTTTTGTGCGGATTTTTTATTTTTTCAAATTCATAACTGGTGAAAGTTTTGAAGGGGTAGTCGGTGTTTTTTTCTTCTACTCCTCTAGAAAAAGTAGTTTTTTTCTTCGAAAAATTGCTGCGTGCATTGAAGCTAACGGCGGAAATTTCCAACAATTCAACTGAGTATGATCGTTATTGTTTTTTTTATTTTGCAATTAAGAAGTCAACGTTTGGTTTTGTTACTTGTTTTAACGTTTAAATAAATTTTGTATAATTAGGAAAAAAATTATTTAAAAAAATTTACCATGTTTTTCAACATGAAAGTTGATTTTTCTTGAAAACGGTCAACTTTAGAGCTTATGACCAAGAGTACCCTTTTTGTGTAGAAAACATTGGCGGTTCAAGTAGGCGGCTCAAAATCATGATTTACATTGACACAAAAACGCTCGATACTTTATTCAACATAGGCACACATAATTTTTCCTACGAGCGTGCGGAAAAGTAACTTTTCCGCACCATTTTTATTTTTACGCAAGATTTTCTCTTTAAAGCACAATATTTCAATTCAAGATTAGTATATTGTACAATGAGCATGAAATGACATACATTTCCCACGAATAATTTTTTTCATAACAGATTCTATCAAAAACGCTCATGTCGTCATTGAACATACAAATATTGAAAAATATAACGAAAATTGAACAGTAAGTACTCTCATCGATTTCAAAAACAAAAAAAAGCTAACTTCCTCAAGATTCGAACCACCTACCCATTAACCAGCCTAGAACGACTGCTTCCTTACTTTGCCAACTGAGCTATTTCAGGTAATAATTTAATTGCTATAATACCATATCAAATCCTGTCAAATTTTAAATATCACTATTTATTTTGATAATGTCTTAATTACTTTATATTTTGAAATTAATTTTATGAAAATTACGGAATATCGGAAAGTTATTATCAAACAGTCGTTAATAGACTAGATTCGATCTCATATTATTTATAATCATACAATTGTTTCATTACTTTTCAGTGCATAAAAAAATCTCGCGGAAAGATAAAATCATGCGGAAAAGTTACTTTTCCGCACGATTTTTATATTGTTGAAAATGAGAATATTTAGGACTAACTAAATGATCTTTGTAACTATTCTGTCTTATGAGTCATTTTGTAGCATTATTATAAAATCTTGTTTAATAAAAACCTTTTTTTTTCATAAATAAGATGGACAAAAACACTCGTAGGAAAAACATTGTACCTAACTATTGCGGAAAACGTCTTTTCCGCCCTTGACTTTCCGCACTTGTTGGGTAAATAACTATTACCTATTGGAAAATTCATTGTTACTATTTTCCACCGTGCAAGAATATTATCGTTTTCAATAATTGTTTAAAAGCAGTGGAAATTGAGCGATGTTTTCAATAGTGCCGCTCTAGAACGGAAATTCTGTCATAAAATGACATTTTTTATCGTCAACTTTATGTTGAGATCTGAAAGCGTCAAATGCTGCTTTGGTAAGCGGTTCTATAGAAGATAGTTATTTCTGATACAAGTTCGTAAATTGGGACTTTTTTGTATTTATATTGACAAATTGTTGCAATTGTTCAATTTTTCATCTTATGAAGTTTTCCAATTTTGTCGTATTATTAAATGATAACTTCCAGTTCAGTTTTTGTTCGGTAATTTATATTTTTAATACTGGATCGAATACTAGTTTATTTAAACCCGCATCAAACTCTTGTTTTGGCAAGTTAGCAGCATACCTATTATAAACATTTACTTCGTGGTATGAAGGTTATACATTATAGTTTGTGTATTTCACACTTAGATATAGTGAGTTACTCACTTTGAACACTCACTCCAACTGATAGGGAAACAATACCACAATATAGGTAATTAACTTGAACAAAGGCCAATAAATGGTGGAAGATTTGAAGTAAAAAACAAATTGTGACGAAGATTGATAGTGAAATCAAATGGTCTTGCAAAACAAAGTGCCTATAGTAATAAATCAGCAAATCCCTGAAAACAGTTGTAGGAAACGTGCGAGATGTAAAAACGGTGTTATCTTTTAAAGAGAAACATTCTCAATTGAAAATTGAATCAATACATGACTCCTCTGGAAATGGAAAAACCCTACGATAAAATTGAAGTTACTTTTTTGTAATATCTAACAGAAAACAACTACTTTATCTTGTTTTGTACACTCGCGTTTCGTACATCTCAAAAAATTTCCAGAAATATTCTTGTTTGGTACACTGAATTGATTAATTAATTTTCCGGTTCTCGTTCTGTACATTGGACATCGACAACCGGCAATTGCGATGGTCCAAATTTCCACGCACGGAAATTTTTGAGGTGAACAAACCTAGAAAACTGCTTGTTTGATTTAGGCCAAAAAAACAGTCAAAGGTTACTTTTGCATTCCTGATCAATATGACACTTTAGCTCCAAAGAAAAAATCTGGATGAAAATGCTAATGTTTCCGCTTCATATGAATACGTGTTTCCCCAATATTTTATTATTATTACATTTTCATACTTCAACACAACTGGCGGATCCTTTTACTTCAAATTTAACTTGCGACCTATTGCGAGAAATAGCATATATAGTGCGCGTCAAAATTATGGAACAAATTTATTATTTCTGAATATAAAGATATTTCGGAAAAATCCTCGGACAGGTCGATTTTCTTTTCCGATGGGCCAATTTTTGAACTTCACCCAAAATATATAGGGTTATCCGCATTCGAGGAAAAGCGACTTTGGTGATATTTTCAAATGGGACACCCAGTATATTCGTCCATATTTGGTTAGGGATCGTCATTACAAATCCAGTGATACCAAGTTTGATGGGATTATGTCAACGGCTACGGAAATATGGGCAAAAAACTTCTCCATATACCCAATGAGTGCGACAGAGACTTTTAACCTTCTGAATCGTGGGAGTCTCGCAGTCATACTCATTAGACATACGAGGAGGTTTTTTGGCCATATCTCCGCAGTCGTTTGACATAATCCCATCAAACTTGGTATCACTGGATTCGTAATGACGATCCCTAACCAACTATGGAAAAATATGCTGGATGTCCAATTTAAAAATATCACCAAAGTCATTTTTACTCAATTGCGGATAACCCTATATAATTTGGGTGGGGTTCAAAAATTGGCCCATCGGAAAGAAAATCGACCTGTCCGAGGATTTTTCCGAAATATCTTTATATTCAGAAATAATGAATTTGTTCCATAATTTTGACGCGCACTGTATATTAGAATTCATTACATTTGGTATGACTGTGATAATATTTTGAAGAGAAAATTAAAAGAAAGGAGTACAGGGATAGTAAAGTATTTTGTAACTATAAACGGTAACGGTTGTAACGGTTGTAACGGTTGTAACGGGATGAGTTCATCATTATATAATTATATTATAATATTCTTACTTCGCAGGAATCGCAGGTAACATTGAGTATTCCAGGGATAATCCTCGAACAGTTTAAAATGAAGAATCTTCAGAATATAAAGGGCTTATTTTTATTGCCATGATTATTGAAGAAATATTTGAAGGTATAAGTACCTATATCCATACCGAAATATGTCATTTGGAAGGTATTATTCGATTGAAGTTAATTTTTCTAAGTATTAAGTATTCTTGGATTCTATTTTTTAAACATTACTTCGAAACAATATTCTACTGAGACTAATCTGAATGATTTCTAGAATAATCCTTGTATTATTCCTGAAATAGGTATCTACGGTTACATTTCAAACCTTTTTATGAAACATTCTTAAAAATATCTCAAAATGAGTGTGTGGTAATGATAAAACTGTGATATATTGGAATCAGATACCTACTTTCCACCTTCGACGAACATTGTTTGTAGGTCTACAAAACATTTACTCGCCACAATTATTTAATAAATTATGATGAAATGGAAATTAGCAATGACTCATAGAAAACATTGAATCATATTACGTAAAAAATATAAGCATATTGTAGGTAGATATACAGTCGGCTTTTTTTAGTCCCTCCCCTGTTAACTTTTGAACGGTTCGACGTAGAAACATGAATAAAAAACCATTTGGAGGGTTTCACCGATACTACTTTTTGAAACAAAAAATACGGTGATTGCTCGAAAGGGGGCGCGGGGGGACACATCAACTCAAAAATTTTAAATTGCATAGGGGGTCAAGTGTCACATCGTTAAAAAGATAATTCAATTCTTTTCACAACCATCTGAATATTTTTGAATTTTGTTGAGAAATTTTTTCTCAATATCGATTTATATGCCTTTCGAAATTCTCAATTCGATCTGTCCCTAGCGCCATCTGTCGAGTAATTTCAATGTTTCTTCTCTCAAAAAGTAGTATCGGTAATACCCTTCAAAAAATTTTTGGTTTCATAATTCCACAACAAACCGTTCAAATTTATCGAGGTACGAGTAATTTTCAGATCCGCATTTATTTTTGATATTTCGAATTTGGATTGTAAAAAAAAAATCAACTAAATTGAAAAAAATTAGATGGTTGTGAAAAGAATTGAATTATATTTTCAACGATGTGACACTTGACCCCCCATGCCATTTAAAAATTTTGAGTTGATGTGCCCCCCCGCGCCCCCTGTCGAGCAATCACCGTATTTTTTATTTCAAAAATTAGTATCGGTGAAACCCTCCAAACGGTTTTTTATTCATGTTTCTACGTCGAACCGTTCAAAAGTTAACAGGGGGGGGACTAAAAAAGCCGCACTGTATAACTATAAAGAGCTTAGGTGGGATCACAAAATGTGTTCAAAAATGTATTGTCAACATAGAAATTGAAGAAAAATCTACAAAAATAACATCTGCAATAGTTAAGAACTTACCGTTTGATTTGATAGTGGGAAAACATACTTTAAAGAGGCCGAATATTTTCAAAAGAAATTTTACGAAGAATAATGTATATGGGAAAATTGACAATAATTAATCGCCGCCAGATTGAAAATGGTCGCGGAACTACGTAACCCTATATATAATAAGTAACTGTGATCCTGTACGATGCATTGCTATAGAAATGTATCAGTTTTATTTAATTCGTAATAAACATTATAGTTCCTTGAGATAAACTAAGATTCTTTAATAGTAGATATTCACTCTATTACATAGATATGCCGACATGAGCTCTTCTGGTGGCAAATTTGGTGAATCAAACTACCCTTATGCCAGAGTTTATTGAATTTCTGTATTATACAGGGTGTTTCATAATAAATGCGCAGGACTTCCGGATGTGATAGCTCGTTCAAAAATATGAAAAAAAGTTTCTATTAACTTACCCTCTAAAATTCAACATTTTCGAGATACAGGGTGTTGAAATTTTAAAAACAATATAGTTTTTTGCGAATATCTCTGGAACCGTTTATAGCACAAAAAATAGATTTTGAATGCATTATCTACTCATAATAAGCTATGTTTTGTGCGGATTCTTTATTTTTTCAAATTCATAATTGGTGATAATTTTGAAGGGGTTGTGGGTGTTTTTTGGTCCAATTTCTAAGCCACTAAAAAAATTATGACTTGAACCGCCAATATTTTCTACACAAAAAGTTACTCTTGGTCATAAGCTCTAAAGTTGACCGTTTTCAGGAATAATCAACTTTCATGTTGAAAAACATGGTAAATTTTTTTAAATAATTTTTTTCCTAATTATACAAAATTTATTTAAACGTTAAAACAAGTAACAAAACCAAACGTTGACTTCTTAATTGCAAAATAAAAAAAAAACAATAACAATCATACTCAGTTGAATTGTTGGAAATGTCCGCCGTTAGCTTCAATGCACGCAGCAATTTTTCGAGAAATAAACATTATTTAATGATACAACGTACAACAGAGTCCTGCCGGCAGTACGAAAACACCTCATTTGAGTACGCAAGAAATCGCTTAATATTAGGACTATGAAACCAACCTGAAGGACAATTTGTACTCATTTCAGAAGCCAATGAAATGCTCTATAAGCGCATTTTTGTCCGAGGGCGCTATCTTTATTGGTTTCAAAGTTATGCTAGCTTGAACTTGTCAGTCAGTTACTCTGAAATGATGAATCCAGGCACGCGTATTTCCACGCCAGCAACGGCTTTTGATACGAAAAATGACCATTCGTGGAGTACATCGCAATTTGGCGAAGACTGGAATACCGCCAGGTTTTTTGGAATAATAAAAAAGTATTTAAAGCGAAAAATCTGGCAAGTGTCGAGTGGGACATTGATGGAAGCTCCGCGAAAATTAATTCTCTCACAATGAGAAGGATGGTATGCCAGCAGTTATACAAATTAAAAGAAAGCCAAAAGGCGTTGGCTGCGAATGCAAAACCATTGCCGATGTGCAGTCTGGCATAATGATACGGTTAGAGATAAATGAAGGGAAGCAGGCTATGGAGAGCAAGCAAAAGCAAAAAGAATTAGGTGCCGGAACCGCCACAACACTTAGATTAACTAGATAAGTGGTTCTGGTCGTATTGTAATTGGTGACTCCTGGTTTGCCTCAGTTAAAGCAGCAGTGGAATTTCATAAGAGGGGTCTTTATTTTCTAGGAATTGTGAAAACGGCAACCTGACATTATCCAATACAAGAAGCAAGGCAACGTTGTCCATTGGAAAGAGGTAAATGTGCCATAGCAACCACCGTGATTACAGGACCGCTTGTTGATAAAAAGAAAACAAAACGACGTCGTCAACAAGAAAGTGATTAATCTATTTCAGCACCCACTGTAACTACACCATCAGTCAAATTAACATGTATAGCTTGGCGTGACAAAAAAGTACACATATTCATAGGTACCTGCAGTATAACCCTGCAGGGCGAACCCGCGAGAAAAAAAGAAAAGATTCAAGGGGAACACGGTTATCAAACAAGTGGAAAGATTAAAACTTATTGAGGAGTACTTCAATGGTGCCCCAGCGATCGATATTCACAACCATATTCGTCAAAGTGGTTTAGCCCTTGAGGCAGCATGGAATACCCAGAAGTGGCAGCTTTGGACGTTTGCTAGCATGTTTGGTATAATAGAAGCAAATGCTTTTTTGGCCTATACATATTTTAAAAAAGATTTTACAAAGAAGCATACTGATTTTACTACATCTCTAACTTTGCAACTGATAAATAATCAATCAATCAGAAAATCCTTCAGTTCTGCATGAACTGGAGAATATACCTCCTAGGCATGATTGGTTACCAGGAGTACACACACTTATCGCTCTAAGCAGTGAAGATGTTCGTCAAAGAGTGCAGAGATTATTTGTAGTCAAATAAGACATTTACAACAAAAGTCCAGTTATAGGTGCAGTGCTTGTGGCGTACGTGCTGTCATGTGTTCCCCAACAACAGGAAGAAATTGTTTCACCTACCATATTCAGCATGGTATTCCAGCCTAAAGGACTGAAAATGTATTTTTGTAACGTTTGATTTCGTTTTCTCCTCTAGTTTGAAATTCAAAAATAACATTTTTTAAATTTTATCTTGCTCAATAGAATACGAATTTATTTGTATTAATAAAGATATTTGAATTCATATCGAATTATTTCAATTACATAACTAAACATATCTTTCCGTTTGAGGCAATGGAGGTACTTCTGGCAGCACAATTTGAGATTAAGGTGAGTCCTGCCAGCAGGTCTTCGATTTATGGAAGTTATATTTTATTCACATTTCGCTGAATGTACAGCTGGTAGTAAGTTACGCCCTGCATGCAGGTTAACTTTATGAGCGGAATAATGTCCTGCTAGTAGGACAGGGCTCTCTGTACAAAAGTCATTCCGGAAGCGCTTCCAGCAGGACAAAGCTCTGTACACTCTATCAATTTAAACAACATGAAAGTTGATTTTTCTTGAAAACGGTCAACTTTAGAGCTTATGACCAAGAATACCCTTTTTGCGTGGAAAAAATTGGCGGTTCAAAACTATACTTTTTCCAGTGGCGTAGAAGTTGGAAAAAAAAACACCAATTAACAACACCAAACTGATCATACGCATCCGGTTCCAACAAATAATAATGATGATCAGCTTGCCCCTGATAAGATTGAGGCTCTGATGGTTCCCATTTGTTGGGAATTTTTTCATACTTGGCACAATCAGTGAACAAGTTTACTTGGAAGGTGTGCTGCTTATCAAGTTTGAAATTATTGCTAAGTTTCACAGCCTCTGCAGCATGGACAGGCGAAGAAAATTCAATAAAATATGTAACCCTTGTTATGACCTTCAAAAAATCCACACAAAACATAGCTTATTATGAGTAGAAAATGCCTACGAAATCTGTTTTCTGTGCGATAAACGGTTCCAGAGATATTCGCAAAAAACAATTATTTTTTTAAAAATTTCAACACCCTGTATCTCGAAAATGGTGCATTTTAGAGGGTAAGTTAATAGAAACTTTTTTCATATTTTTGGACGAGCTAGCACATCCTGAAGTCCTGTGCATTTATTTTGAAACACCCTGTATATAAGTTGCAGATTAATCTTCTCCATAATGAAATTACAAAAGTCTTCATTATATTTTTCTGCGAAATATCCTCTCTTTAATTTCACTCATTCGACAAATTTTTAAATCCTCATCCTATAATATAGCGTCACTGACCTCTGAGATATACCACACACACACTGTGAAGCGACCTATATTATGTTCAACTTGATAACTTACTTAGAACTATATGAAATTTGAAAAACCACTTACCCATACAATGGTGACGATACCAAAACAAAAAGAAAGAACTCTCTTTTCAGCAAGCTGCTTGAACCAACTGCCAGCCAGATTCTAACTGATTCTATTGGGCTGGAATTGTATTATTATAGCCGAACGGTAAGTATGCTCAGTCTCGTCCCCCACTTCTGTGACGTGACTTAAGTGGCCTGACGTCAACGATAACTTGATTGGTGAACGTTCGGAATTCACGCGCGCCTTCTCCCGGATTCGGGGAACTCTAGTCCACCTCGACACAGGAAACTTAACACTCTGTATTTAACCGGTACACAGTCTGGTAATGATAACTCGAATTCACTAAATGTTTATAAGAACACCAATTCAGGGAAGAGATTAATCTCATTATGAACAACATCTGAAAAGAAAACAATGGTTAGAAAGGTATACTAAGAATTGAGTGAATCATTTTGAAAGGGAAAAGTAAGTGCGTGAATTGTATGAAGACAAAGTTCAAATATAGTAATGTCTTAAGGTGAATTCATATGCAAGCTTTCACTTTCCGCGGGAAGCTTAAATATTAAGCGCGTTGCCCTGTTCAAATGAGATCTATCATAAATTACTTTTTAGTTTGATATTAATGTTTTTTTCAAATGGAGTTCACTAATGGCTTAAACTTTCGAAAACGACAACAGAAGTTTATGGGTGAGGAGAATTAATGAGGAGAAATAAGCCAATAAGGTATTGCAGCAAACTTGATGGTACAGATACGGTTGATGCATGATACCCATAGTTACAAAAATTTCTTTAGGGTAAATAGACATCAATTTGAGTATCTCCCATGGATATTTATTATATACCTATATACTTACTCTCATATATCTTATGATTTCTATATCACCTGCTGTTTATAATTCCTAATTCTGATTAGAAACGTATACAGTGACCGGCAGAAAGTACGCATCATATGGGAATTTTTTTTATTAATAAATTTTGACAAATATTGATATTTGCAATCGCTTCTGCATCAAAAGAAACCCCAAAAGACGTTGTACAGTGCCGTTCGTCTTTTCGAGGTTGGCGGGAAATTTAAAAAATTTGTAAATTATTTCTCAAAACACGCTTGTTTGTGAAAATATTGAGAAATATTAATGAGAAAAGTTGTTCAGATTGACATTTTATAGCTATGTACAAGTTTTGAAAAAGATCTGAGATAAAAAAATAAAAATCAATTTTTTGCCACAAAAAAAAATCTTTTTGGAAACATACATTTCTGACGAAGAAACTCATTAGTAAAGCCAACACTAATATTTCAAATAATGTTTTGTGAAGATTCGCAAGCTATTCCTATTTTATTCGGAGAAAATTTGAAATCTGTGATTTTGCAGTGTGATCAGCTGCTTCATAAGAAGTCACTGAAATATCTACAGGACATATTAAGAATTTCAAATTGAAATTGTGTAGATACTTGGTTCTTAATTAATAATAAAAAGTATCGGAATTATAATGTCCTGTAGATATTTCAGTGACTTCTTATGAAGCAGCTGATCACACTGCAAAATCACAGATTTCAAATTTTCTCCGAATAAAATAGGAATAGCTTGCGAATCTTCACAAAACATTATTTGAAATATTAGTGTTGGCTTTACTAATGAGTTTCTTCGTCAAAAATGTATGTTTCCAAAAAGATTTTTTTTTTGTGGCAAAAAATTGATTTTTATTTTTTTATCTCAGATCTTTTTCAAAACTTGTACATAGCTATAAAATGTCAATCTGAACAACTTTTCTCATCAACATTTCTCGATATTTTCACAAACAAGTGTGTTTTGAGAAATAATTTTCAATTTTTTTAAATTTCCCGCCAACCTCGAAAAGACGAACGGCACTGTACAACGTCTTTTGGGGTTTCTTTTGATGCAGAAGCGATTGCAAGTATCAATATTTGTCAAAATTTATTAATAAAAAAAATTCCCATATGATGCGTACTTTCTGCCGGTCACTGTATAACACAAAAAACAGAAAAGAGCTGTCACAAAATATGAAACTCTGACAAAATCGGCGCCTTTCTACAATAAAAATTCAAACTGAGTAAAAGGTTATTCTGGACATTCATTGTCTAAAAAAGAACAAGAAAATATTCAATTCTCTGCAATTTTTAATCACGACGTTTCAACTGTTAAAACCTACAGTCGTTATCAGGAGTATAAATGCGACAATCTCAAGGATACTTGCTATGGATAATTTTGTGTCATTAGCCTAGGGGTATTTGCCGGTGTTCTGGTGAGCTTGTTAATTACAGTGCCGGGCCCCTCCGGTACGGCATTGTTAATTCTTATCGCAATTTCAATTGATCCATGCCACTAATTAAGGGTTTCCACACATTACGGATTTCTATGCTAGCTTGACTGAAGACTTTGTTGTTCATAATAAATGCACTCTCTTTAAACTTCCTTCTATTATTCTCTTCTTTATGGATGACTTCGGCTTCAGTCCATTTTATGTTGTGTTGGGTTGTCCAGACATGATCCGCTATCACTGACTTTGATGTTTCTCCTCGTTGAGTGTTTCTCTTGTGTTCAACGAGTCTAACGCTAAGTGGGCTCTTAGTTTCTCCACGATAAGCTTCACCGCATTCACAAGGGATGCGGTAGATGCAGTTTTTGGAGTCAATGTCAGCGTTACGTGGTCTCGTCGTTGTGAGATGGCTGCGAATAGTGTTACCTGACTTGAAACATGACCGTATTTTGTATTTCGACCCAATTCGCCTTATTCTTTCCGATAGACCTCTAACATACGGAACGCACAGGGTGGCTTGTGTCGGCTCGTCTGGTTTCCTGTTCTTATCCCCCCTGCGGGCTAGAACCTCTTCTATATGTTTGGGTTTGGGGTACCCATTTCGTCGCAAATCTTTCTTGATATTGTCCAATTCACTGGTAAGACTTTCATCTGTGTTGCACAGGTTGTAGACACGGGCCACCTCTCTTTGTAGCACCATGATGGTTCGATTCGAAGTTCAGGTATTGTCAAGTGTGAGTCGGCTTTCTGTACACTGATGTTTGGCACTTATCATTGTTCTTTTGAACTTTCACGTCTAGAAAAGGTAAACCGTCTTGGGCCTCCTTTTAGACCGGGGGATAGTGACAGATTTTGGGACACGATTTTATTCAGTATGCCTTTTGGAGGACAGTTTTGTCCGTATATCCTCATGATAATGATGCATGAATCAAAGAGTCGTCGTAGGTTCTTCATATTAAAAAATAATAATAATATTTTCGAAAAATTATGTGTTTCGGTACGATTCCAATCAGGCTGCCATGTGTTTTGTAATAAAATAATAGACGTAAAATACTTGAAAAACCATTGGCATGCCATTAGGATAGGCGGAGAATTCTTTTTTCAAATACAATTTCACGTGACCATACTAGCCATTTGGACCCACCCTAACGGCCTGCCAATGGTTTTTTGAGTATTTTAGTTTTATTATATCATCACGAAACACATGGCAGCCTGATTAAAATCGTACCCGAATAATAATAATTATTATTATTATTTTTCAATATGAAGAACTTACAACGATCATTTGATTCATGCATTATTATCATGGGGATATACGGACAATACTGTCCTCCAAAAGGCATACTGAGTAAAATCGTGTCCCAAAATCTGTCACTATCCCCCGGTCTATTTTCCATCGTGGAGTTTATGGACTTTCTGATGTTATTCAGATGTTCCAGAAAGACGTCAAATTCCTCGTCTCCGGGGTTCCATATGACGAACGTGTCGTCAACACGTGCAGATCGCACAATCGAAGATGCTAAGTCAGAATCCCTACTTACGATCTCAGAATTATAAAAATCTCGGAATCAACTAATTTTGAGATAATAAAGTTCTGAAGAAAATTCCGAAGTCATTGTTTTTTAAATTTTAAAAATATACTGCCCCGATCATCTTCATGTAAAATGAGAATCACAGTCAAACAATTTGTTAACTACTCATCTGGATACACTTCTCAAACACGTTGTAGTTTGATAAATTGTGAAAGGCCATCGTCACTCACATGGTGGTTCTTTGGGTTGTAAGGCCGACGTGTGTTCAGAGAAGATCTCGACGTTTCGCCAACACGAGTGGTTAGCATTTTCAAGAGTCAAATGCTTAAGAAAATGTCAAGCATTCGACAGCGACTTAAGAAAGCAGAAACTTTAAAATAACTCTTGAAAATGCTAACCACTCGTGTTGGCGAAACGTCGAGATCTTCTCTGAACACACGTCGGCCTTACAACCCGAAGATCCACCATGTACGTTGTAGTTTCTTCAAAAAAAATTACTTGGCAAATCTCAAACTATTGTACCTTCAACTTCAGCTTTTACCATTCATGGACTAGTCAGCTAGAGCTCGATCGAGCTAGCAAACCGATGGGGAGTTATACAAACAAAGGTTTCAACGATGATTATGTGGCAAGTTAGTGTCTTACCTCCTATAAGCGCATTTACTTCGAAGTAAAGAGGTTATTAATTATAGTTTGCGTACGTATGGTTATATATCCACAATATATGAGTGCTTATAATTCTTGATAGTGTCTCTGACTCATTCCACGTGATAGGGAAACAATACTCGCTAAGTAATTAACCTGAACAAAGGCCAATAAACAATGGAATGCTTAAAAGTGGAAATAACGAGTTTTGAGGAAGATTAAAAGTGAAAACAAATGGTCTTGCATAAAATAAAAGGAAGGTGTCGGTGAATAAATAAGAAAAAAGAAGAGAAGAAAAATGAAACTACTCTGCATATAAACGAACAGTCGTTTCTAAACGATCTCCCAAGAACTCTGTTTACTCAGCATATGTTTCTCAACACGAGGTTGTCATATAGAATTTTTAGTTCAATATTGTAGACAATGATATCATTTGATTCATCTCAAATCTCAGGCTTTCTTAGTTACTTAAAATAAAACGTTTATTCTAATCAGTTTCACTACTTTTTCACTCGATTTAACCGCAAAGGAAACGAGGATCAAATTTGTAGATCATTGAAGTTATTCAAATTCTGATGGATATAAAAAATCGATGAATATCACACGAAATGAAAATTCATGTTTAGATAAAAATAAATTGTAATGTAATATTACTCATCTAGTATCAGACGAATTTCATAATATACTCAAGTATTTCTCTTGATATGATAGCATTTGAATTGTTTTGTTTTCATTTCATCAACAGTAGGTAGGTATTAACCTGATATCTAATTGCACAAATACAAGGTGTTTCATAATAAATGCGCAGGACTTTCGGATGTGATAGCTCTTTCAAAAATATGAAAAAAGTTTTTATTAACTTACCCTCTAAAATTCAACATTTTCGAGATACAGGGTGTTGAAATTAAAAAAAATATATAATTTTTTGCGAATATCTCTGGAACCGTTTATCGCACAAAAAACAGATTTTGAATGCATTTTCTACTCATAATAAGCTATGTTTTGTGCAGATTTTTTATTTTTTAAAATTCATAATTGTGAAGATTTTGAAGGGGTAGTGGGTGTTTTTTTCTCCAACTTCTACGCCACTGGAAAAAGTATGATTTTGAGCCGCCACTTGAACCGCTAATGTTTTCTACACAAAAAAGGTTCTCTTGGTCATAAGCTCTAAAAGTGGCCGTTTTCAAGAAAAATCAACTTTCATGTTGAAAAACATGGTAATTTTTTTTAAATATTTTTTTTCCTAATTATACAAATTTTATTTAAACGTTAAAACAAGTAACAAAACCAAACGTTGACTCCTTAATTGCAAAATAAAAAACAATCATACTCAGTTGAATTGTTGGAAATGTCCGCCGTTAGCTTCAATGCACGAAGCAATTTTTCGAGGAAAAAACATTATTAAGCAACATGAAAGTTGATTTTTCTTGAAAACGGTCAATTTTAGAGGTTATGACCAACAATACCTTTTTCGTGTAAAAAACATTGGCGGTTCATATAGGAGGCTCAAAACTGTACTTTTTCCAGTGGCGTAGAACTTGGAGATAAAAACACCCACTACCCCTTCAAAATTTTCACCAATTATGAATTTGAAAAAATGAAAAATCTGCACAAAATATAGCTTATTATGAGTAGAAAATGCCTACGGAATTTGTTTTCTGTGCGATAAACGGTTCCAGAGATATTCGCAAAAAATGATTATTTTTTTAAAATTACAACACCCTGTATCTCGAAAATGGTGCATTTTTGAGGGTAAATTAATGGAAACTTTTTTTCATATTTTTGGACGAGCTATCACATCCTGAAGTCCTGCGCATTTATTATGAAACACCCTGTATATTTTATTTAAGTAACTTTTAGGTGAAATTCAAAACCACAATAGCTAACGTATCGAGTACATAATAAAGTTTAACTCTGTTCCATAGTTACAAAGCTTCATGAAATGTTATGTTATGCTAAAATTTATTCATGTTGGATGTTCGCGAATCGCTAAGCGATGACTGCCAATTATTTTAAATAAGAATGTACTACAAATCAGAAGGACATTCGGTGAAGCATTGAAATATTAACGATCAACTACATTCTTGATTAAGAGAATTAGTATTGACAAAATGGTTAAGACTTCCACGGGACAAAGTAGGGAGGAGGCTCAGATAGTTGCACGTGCGTATCTTCCATATATTCCTTAGGTCACAGACAGAATTGGAAAATTCTTGGGGCAACACAACATTCAAACGGTCTTCAAACCCACCAAGAAAAACAACAAAGCCTTAGGTCGGCAAAAGACAAAAGAGACCCACTATCTGCAGCGGGGGTATATCGCATACCATGCACTTGCTGAAAGGTATACATCGGAACCACAAAAAGATCGACGGGAACAAGGTAAAGGAACATCAGAGGAACTGCAGATTAGGCCAAACGGACAAGTCAGCAGTGGCAGAACACGCGCTCAGTGAAGGAAACCACAAGATTCTGTTTGAGGACGTAAAACTTCTCGCCCCCAACCAGGGATACCATAGCCGACTTGTACGGGAGGCAATAGAGATCCACAAGCACACGGAGAATTTCAACAGAAAAGAAGAAGCTGTTAATCTCAACCGAATATGGAATCCCATTCTTAGAAATTCAAGAGTAACAAAAGAAAACTACGACATTGAGACAGCAGGCAAAAAGGTGTCAATTAATGTTATGGAAAATATGCTTAACCCAGATACGAGAATAAGCAATTCTGAAATAACAAAGGATATCGAGCACATTAAGCCGACAGGTAGAAAGGGGTCAATTAGGGTTGGTGAGAATGTACCAAATCCAGATACGGTAATTAACGAACAAGACTACCTAAATCAGATTAAATACAATCTTCGCAGACGGAATCTGCAGTCATCTGAGATTATTCATGAGGTATAAGCCTCTGAAGAACCTAGCCACTCGCGCTAGCGAAACGTTAGGAAACATTTCCAAAAAAAGACGGCCTTCAAACCCGAGTGAAAATTGTGACACTGAGAATTAGTATTGCCATCGTCCATAGATATACTAATAAGTCTGGTAACTCCTTTGATGTGGTCAAAAAATGCCGCTCTTTTTGTGAGCGGTCGTAAATCATACGGACATCGTTGCGGCGATGCGAACTGTATATATATATATATATATATATATATATATATATATATATATATAAAAATATATATTTATATATATAGCCCACCAGGCCGGCGCTCAAGCAAAACAGACAGGGCAAGGGACGCGGGAGGACCGGAGGGGATGAATTGGGTCGCTTGCGAGAGTGAGCGGACTTATTAGTATCTATGGACGATGGTATTGCTATGCAACGAGGCAATGTTGCTTCGATTTGTAGAACTATTCTTCCATCTCATTGTTTGACAATATTCCCCCCATTTCGGTATAAAACACAAATCTCTTTAGTTGTTTTGTTGTTGTTGGTTTGTCGGTCTCCTGGTAATAATATACAGGCAAATGATCCACCTTCTTGCTTTTCAGAGCTATTCTCCCACAGGCACAACCTAATGAGTAGGTGCACCAGTATTATTGCCTTCAAGTAGCAGGTTACCTTGTTGATTCAAATGTGAAATGTGCTTTAGAGTGTCAACAATTAATGGTTCAATAAAAATGCCTGAAAGTTCCAATTATTTTGCGCCTGTCTAATTTTCAAACAGATCCAATTATAGCATTCAAAATTCCAGCCCACACTTTTGATTTTGGAATCTTTTGTGAATGAAAATTTGTAAAATTCGTAAATTTCAGAAGGGGTCTGTCATAACAAACACAGAAATTGCAAAACGTTAAGGAATATCTGAAAGACTAGCCCATCATTATGGATATATCGCAGAATATGTGGCAGAACTGTAGAACATGGGGCTTGTCACCGAAACAAGTAAATATTGAAATAATGAAAAATGTACCTAGTATACAATAGGTATATTTTTCGGCAAGTCTCTAACAGAAAATAACTACTGCCCCCTACGACCGTTGAATTACATCTGTTAGATTCTTGGCAAAGTTTTTTACAAGACTTCACTTTGCAGTGCTCTTTAAATACCGTAGCTGAAATTATTTTTCGATTTCATGGTTATTGCCAATCATCAGCGAAGGCTAATTCTTCCAATTAAATCGAAAAACTACTTCAGCATTTGTTGGGAGTTTCTGAGATAAACACTGAAGTATGTATTTCTCTGCTGAGTGCTGAGCACTCCGACTATAGCATCTACTTCTTCCGAAGAATGCTCTCTGGAACTTAGAGATGGCGCTGATGGCCGTGGTGGTGGTAGAGCGTTCGCCTCTCAAGCATGGGGTCGTGGGTTCAAATCCACGCATGATCATCGATCTCGTGCATTGCATCACACGTTAACAGGTAAAGCGCACGTAAAAAGGTAAGACCTCGTTAATCCTTGGCTCACACAAGTTTCGACTTTTGAGGGCTGCCGTTCGTTAGGAGACGACATCTGGTTAAGGGAAAAAACATTAAGCCGACAGGTAGAAAGGGGTCAATTAGGGTTGGTGAGAATGTACCAAATCCAGATACGGTAATTAACGAACAAGACTACCTAAATCAGATTAAATACAATCTTCGCAGACGGAATCTGCAGTCATCTGAGATTATTCATGAGGTATAAGCCTCTGAAGAACCTAGCCACTCGCGCTAGCGAAACGTTAGGAAACATTTCCAAAAAAAGACGGCCTTCAAACCCGAGTGAAAATTGTGACACTGAGAATTAGTATTGCCATCGTCCATAGATATACTAATAAGTCTGGTAACTCCTTTGATGTGGTCAAAAAATGCCGCTCTTTTTGTGAGCGGTCGTAAATCATACGGACATCGTTGCGGCGATGCGAACTGTATATATATATATATATATATATATATATATATATATATATATATATAAAAATATATATTTATATATATAGCCCACCAGGCCGGCGCTCAAGCAAAACAGACAGGGCAAGGGACGCGGGAGGACCGGAGGGGATGAATTGGGTCGCTTGCGAGAGTGAGCGGACTTATTAGTATCTATGGACGATGGTATTGCTATGCAACGAGGCAATGTTGCTTCGATTTGTAGAACTATTCTTCCATCTCATTGTTTGACAATATTCCCCCCATTTCGGTATAAAACACAAATCTCTTTAGTTGTTTTGTTGTTGTTGGTTTGTCGGTCTCCTGGTAATAATATACAGGCAAATGATCCACCTTCTTGCTTTTCAGAGCTATTCTCCCACAGGCACAACCTAATGAGTAGGTGCACCAGTATTATTGCCTTCAAGTAGCAGGTTACCTTGTTGATTCAAATGTGAAATGTGCTTTAGAGTGTCAACAATTAATGGTTCAATAAAAATGCCTGAAAGTTCCAATTATTTTGCGCCTGTCTAATTTTCAAACAGATCCAATTATAGCATTCAAAATTCCAGCCCACACTTTTGATTTTGGAATCTTTTGTGAATGAAAATTTGTAAAATTCGTAAATTTCAGAAGGGGTCTGTCATAACAAACACAGAAATTGCAAAACGTTAAGGAATATCTGAAAGACTAGCCCATCATTATGGATATATCGCAGAATATGTGGCAGAACTGTAGAACATGGGGCTTGTCACCGAAACAAGTAAATATTGAAATAATGAAAAATGTACCTAGTATACAATAGGTATATTTTTCGGCAAGTCTCTAACAGAAAATAACTACTGCCCCCTACGACCGTTGAATTACATCTGTTAGATTCTTGGCAAAGTTTTTTACAAGACTTCACTTTGCAGTGCTCTTTAAATACCGTAGCTGAAATTATTTTTCGATTTCATGGTTATTGCCAATCATCAGCGAAGGCTAATTCTTCCAATTAAATCGAAAAACTACTTCAGCATTTGTTGGGAGTTTCTGAGATAAACACTGAAGTATGTATTTCTCTGCTGAGTGCTGAGCACTCCGACTATAGCATCTACTTCTTCCGAAGAATGCTCTCTGGAACTTAGAGATGGCGCTGATGGCCGTGGTGGTGGTAGAGCGTTCGCCTCTCAAGCATGGGGTCGTGGGTTCAAATCCACGCATGATCATCGATCTCGTGCATTGCATCACACGTTAACAGGTAAAGCGCACGTAAAAAGGTAAGACCTCGTTAATCCTTGGCTCACACAAGTTTCGACTTTTGAGGGCTGCCGTTCGTTAGGAGACGACATCTGGTTAAGGGAAAAAACAGTTTTAAGCTTTTTTTTTTAATAATTAAATAAACCAATGGACTTGTCACAGACCGTATGTTAAAACAGTATTCTTGTTGGTAATTTTCTATAGCCTGGAACATTCAGTGCTGCTAGAACTCTATCTGAGTCATTCTAGCCAATCCTTCATTTTGAACATTGATATATTTCTCACTTGCTTCCTCAAAGTGGCAAGGCTTTCGATTTCAGCAGGGGACGTTTCTGGTGATGCTCCTTTGCCATTGGAGGAAACGATCGTGGTCTGCATTTGTCCTTCCACCATCTTCACCTCAACTGAATTGACATCCTCATGTTCGGAATAATGTCTTCCAAATTTGTTTTTTTTTACCATTTATTCTCCATTAAGACAATTACTACTATATAGGAGTCGTCATATAAGAAAAAACTTAACCTAGATCTCAACCTAATATCACAATGTTACAATATTATGTTACAGTGTTATTCAGAAAAATTCTTTCATTGAATAATAACTCTGACGGACAAGCAGATCCTTCAGACCTTTTTTGAAATGTATTTCCGAAGAACAAGACTTTATTTCGGGAGGTAGTCTATTAAATATGAGAATACCCAAGTTATCCTTTATTCTCGTGTTCAAATTGTGTATTCCACAATTTGTCGTGAAATGATCAAGGTTTTTGAACATATGTGTACATGTTTCAAGGATAAATAAACCTGTGAGCGTTAAAATACCCAGTTCCTTGAAAATGTTTCGGCAACTGACATCACTTGGAACACCAGCAATCGTCCTGATTATTCTCTTTTGAGCCAAGAACACATCTCCCGAGTTTGAAGACCCCAGAAACCAATGCCGGACCTCAACTTGACCATAATAAACATTGATCAACTGTTTTGTGGTTAGAACTGTTTTTAGATTCTTCATCATAAAATTTAGTGAGTAGTTTCGATACTAGAGAGTCGCAATGTGTTTTCCAATTTAGACAGCAATCTATATGGAGACTTAGAAATTTAACACAAGATGTATGGAGAAGGCATGATACGTCCTCGTTATCGGTAGTAATCTGTAAATTATCATATGTTTTCTGGTGGATTCTAAACCTCATATACTGTGTGTTTGTATTGTTTAACTAAAGGTGGTTAGAAGAAAACCATGCCGAGATTTCACTGAAAGTTTTGTTAGCTTTGTGTTCAAGAATAGTGTCAGATTTATCAGAAATGATCACTGATGTGTCATCGGCATAAAAGGTGAATGAACATCATCAATAGACTTTTCTAAGTCGTTAATATAGATCAGGAAGAGTATTGGACCCAGAACAGATTCTTGTGGTACCCCAGTCGAAGTGTTAATCAACAACGATTTCACGTCTTTAAATGCTGCTAGGTAGGCGTACCTGTTTATTTTTGTGGGATTTTAAAAAGTCTCCTAGGTTAGCTTAGGTTATGATCATTCCATTCGTGTTGCTTCAGTCTCCACGTCGTCCAAGAATGTCAGCTTTTTCTACTAGGTAGGACAAAATACTATCGTGATCAGAGCAGCAATCCTTATCAGACACACCGCAATTCGCCGTAGGTTAATTCCAGTAGCATTATGACGGTGTAACGGATCTTTGAAATGAGATTTTATAGAATACGGAATCCTTAGAATGTAAATTTTTTATTGAATCATAACTTTATGTATTCTGAAATCATGTCTTTACTTTGTAGATAACCATAATCTGATATAATCTCTTCCACCGATACTTCATTTTATGATGCGTAGTTTCATTTCCACGAGGTCAGATATGACTATGATGCAGCTGATGATAATATAAATTCTGATAGGTTGTTTGTTTGATGTTAATTATTAATTTTTTGTTTCTCTGAAATACATTTCTATGAATTAGAGATATGCTTTAATGATGGTGTACCCTTCATTGCGTAACGTTATGATTTGGTTTATTTTGAAGTATTTTTCAATGAAAAATCAATAATATTCATACTATCAGAAAATAGGATGTAAATCAAGGCCAGATTCAGACTACTTTTCGTACTTGGATTTATTATGTAACAGGAGGCATAAGATGTCCGGAGGACTGCTCACTGCTAATATCCTATACAATAGGAAAAGTTTAAATGGGTTTGGCTGTCGATTCATTCGTTGCAGTCATTATTTATTAACTGCTAGACCTACCCTATACTGATGAGGAGCAACACTCCGAAATCGATATATAGGTGGTCCGAATGTTTCGATGAACATTCCCATGCAACCAAGCAATTGCAGAGATAACCTTGTAGGAACTCTGCACGGAAATTTCATCAGATGTAATTCAATGTTCGTCGTGGCATTAGCCAGGAAAGTAGTTGTTTTCTGATGGATTTTCGACCAACTTTTCCTATTGTATAGGATATTAGCAGTGAGCAGTCCTCCGGACATCTTAGGCCTTTTGTCATAAGCTCATTGTGACCTACAGTTTTCTTTTTCGTTTTATATACGGTCTTGACGATCGTGGTCATGGTATTGCTTGGTTGGGCTTCCGGCGCTGAGATGGCGCTCGCAGTTGAGATAATCCACTGTGCGGGCGCGATCTCAGTTTCGGTCTTTAAATGGGTTTGGCTGTCGATTCATTCGTTGCAGTAATTAGTTATTGACTGCTAGACCTACTAGACTGCTAGAACATGATCAAATTATTATTGTACAAACTACACAGGAAACGATTAGATATTCACAAATTTTATTTAATCAGACTTGTTTCGCCTGCACACTAACTTCTTGGCTGTCTGATTAAATACATTTTGTGGAGATCAAATCGTTTCCAGTGTAGTTTTTACAATTACTATGGATCTTCTTCAAGTAAAAGCCGGGTCAATCAGAAAAATTAAATATTTATTGGATGAATGTTTAAGAAAATATACAGCAAAATGAAGAAACACATTAATAATGGTCATCAATACAAGTAAATTGCACTACGAAATTTAGATTCCGTCACAATCATTCACTTTTGAATTAATTGTATTAAAAGTTTGTTGAAATTTCATAAAATTGACAACATTCATCAATCACCATATCCCTGGAATATTGACAAGGCTAAAATTCTGTAAGGGCGCCATCTCTGGAACCAACTAAAGGAGCACACCACCATTTCATTTGTTTATTTGTCTTCTGAAAAATCTAAACAAAATCGAATCACCCGACATACCAGGGTTTTTAGGCTTCTTAGGAGCCACAAAATTACCCTTGTCATACCTCAAAATAACACTTCTTCGACAAGCGATACCAGTTCTTACTAAATGAAATCTGTTCTCTAGGAAATTATACCTGAACATGAAATATATTCCAAGAAACCAATTACGAAAACTGATGGTTACGAATTGTTCAATTTTTTATTTCAAATAATGCATCTATCTATGAATAATAATCTGAATATAAAATAATATTGATTGTTTTATCGTTGAATTGGGCAGCTATTGTCTCTAAATGTTTCAAACCCGACTTATATCGTATATCGTTTTGCAATATTTTTGTAATTATTTTTGAATTTCACCGAGTTAATCGTGAATTACAGGGTGATTTCTGAAACGTTGATATTTTGTTATTTTTATCATCGAAAATTTTCATGATCACCCTATATACCCCAATGAAATCATGTTTATGCGGTATCAGCTATCTTCGGAGGATGATAATTCACTTGAATATACGGGATATGTACGAAAGACCGGCCATATATTTCACCAATTTTTCAAATCACCCTGTACGGAATGTATGAGTTGTGTTTAATGATGGAATAAGAATAGTATATTGCATGCCAAAATAAGTAGATAGATAGATAGATTCTTTATTGCCTGATTTTCTATTATACAACAGATGAGACATTGTCGAAATAAATAAATATATAAATGGGAGTGGTTACTTACATAAAATATACAGACGTATAAATACATAATATATACCTAATAATAAAAACAATACACAGTTAATAATAAAAATAGCATTTAAATATTGCTAGAAGAGTGCATCTCCTAATTGTTACCAACGTAACTTTCAAACTCTTTCAAATTATAAAAACATTCGTCATGAAGGATCTTCTTTAATCGTCTCTTGAATATACTATATGATTCACTATCCCTAATGATAGATACCCGGAAGTTTATTATAATATCGAATGCCACAATTAATGGGAGCTCTTTGACTAAACGAATGATACCTTCTTTCTAAAACAATAGTTATTTATGTACCAAGGACGAAAAACTGTCTATCATAGTCGAGCCTGCAAATTGATAGCCGAGGCGCAGCCGAGGATAGCAAGCAGGCGAGACAGTAGACAGTTTTTCGCCGAGGTGCATATTACATTTTTTCGTCGACCTCTACATACCTTTATGAAAGTAAGTACTCGCATGTTTGCTGGCCTCAGCTACGTCCAACTCTTCGAACTGCAGACTCGATCAATTCTTGATTATTATGAACACTAATATTCACACCACGGTCTAAATTCACACGTAAAATCTAGCGGATTTCGTAAATAATTAATTTGACAACAGCAAATGACAGTTATTGTCACAGGCGCCTATGTATTAATTAAAACGTGGATTTACAAAAATGACTCAATCGCCGCTCTCGTACCGTGCCGTATCATAGTGACCACAGCGGACAAAAGAGTTTGCGGACGAAAAGTGTTTGCGGACGAAAAGTACTTGCCTTCAAAAATAGTCGATTTTTCGTCCGGAACCCCAGATTATTACACTGTAGGTGATAGCAGAGTAAGCATAAGCATAGTATACGTTCAAGAGGGTGTTTCTGTCTAGCATGGATTTGAGTACGGTCAATAAATAATAACATTGATTAATTTTTTTACAGACACCATCAATTTGTTTCTCCCATGTAAAATTACTGTCAAACGTTGTTCCCAAAAATTTCACCGATTTAGAGGTTTCAATAATGGACTCATTGAATACAATTAGACATTTCAAAGGTGTTTTATACAAGCTGCAATATTCTATACATACAGTATTTTTCAAATTTATAATGAGCCTATTTCTAGAACACCAGTTTTCAAATTCAATAAAAGTATTGTCAATTTTTTTAGAAGATTCTGTTCCGAATGATCAGTTATAACCATGCATGTATCATCTGCATACATAAAGACTTCAGCTTGTGTTATATAATGAGGTAAGTCATTAGTATAATAAAAAAATTAGGGGCCCAAGAACACTGCCCTGTGGGGTATCAATATCAATATCATATTCTTTGGAGATAACGTCGTCAATTTTCACGACAATTTTTCTGTTTTCTAGGTAGGAGAGAAACCAATCATTAAGACAACCACGTATGCCTAATGCATTCAACTTATCAGAAACAAAAGATTCATCAACCGTATCGAAAGCTTTGGTCAAATCAAATAAAACAGACACAACGTGATTACCACTATCTAATTGTTTGTTAATATATTCGGTATAATCAACTAGACTAGTTTCAGTTGAAAACCCTTTTCTGAAACCGTGTTGGCAATTTGTAAGTAGTTTGAATGAACTCAAGTAATACTCAACTCTTTTAAAAACGAGTTTTTCTATAATTTTGGAAAAAATACTCAATAATGCTATTGGTCTGTAGTTTTCTATGTTACTAGGGTCATCCTTTTTATAAATAATAAAATTATGGGGGCTATTTTAAGGCTTGTTGGAAATGTGCCTTGTGTGATAGAACTATTTATAATATAAGTCAGTATTGGAGCGATTATCTCTTTACATTGCTTGATAACGTTAATTGGAGTTTCATCTAAACCAGTAGATTTTTTATTTGGTAAAAGTTGAATTGCGTCGATGACTTCTAGTTCCGAAACGGGAGCAAAAAACATTGTTTGGGGGGCCAGACTACTTTTGGTACAATTGGTGCTGGCATTTTCACCAAAGTGATCAGAAATCTTTTTATGAATGTCTGAAGACAGAAACTCGCCAAAAGCTGCTGCTTGATCTTTTGGATTACTTGAATGTTCATCGTTTCTGGACCTATCCAAGGCCTTTGACTACATTGATCATGATTTGCTATTACATAAACTCTATAAATATGGAGTACGAGGCAAGGGATATGACTGGTTAGAGTCATATTTGAAAAAAAGGCAACAACTCGTGGAACTCAAGCATGAGTATGGTACGGTGAGGTCGGAGGTCTTGGAGACTTCTGTGGGGGTTCCACAGGGGAGTATTCTTGGCCCCATACTCTTCATTATATTTGTGAATGATATACAGAACACAGTAACTGATAAAACTACCACTCATTTGATAAATTATGCGGATGATTCAAATTTTTTAATATCAGGCCCAGATTTTAAAGATATTATGGAATTAGGCAGTCAAATGCTAGAAAGAACAAAAAATTATTTTGAGGAAAATAAGCTTGTTCTGAACAACGACAAAACAAATTGTATACTATTCAAGGTAAATAATAGCATTGAGACCCCCAACAACATACACTTCGGTAACAGCAAAATAGCCTGCGAATCCACAGTAAAATTTTTAGGAGTACACGTAAACGAAACGATGAACTGGGCAGGACACATAGACAATTTGTGTAAGAGATTGTCATCAATAATATATGCACTGAGAGTTCTGAAAAATCATATTTACCATGATGCACTTATGATGGTTTATGGAAGCTTTTACTCCGCCGTTAAGTTTGGAATATCCATTTGGGGTTCCAGCTCGGACTTAAAGAGAGTTTTTTTATGTCAAAAAAAATCTATTAAAATAATTTTCAACATGAAAATGACAGACACATGCAGAGGAGTCTTTAGAGCTAATAAATTACTGACAGTGCCTGGAATTTATATCTATGAATGTATACAATTTTTAACTAAACAACCAAAGATTTTCGAAGCTTTTAAAAAAAATCACACATACGAAACCAGACATAAAGACGATTTTAATTATCCGCTACACAAAAAATCACTTTATGAAAAGAACACACACTATAAAGCAATGAAATTCTATAATAAACTTCCATATGAAGTGAAGAGCATTGAAGCTGCGGGTGCCTTCCTGAAATCTTGTAAAACCTTTTTATGCAACTTAGAGCCTTATACGCTGGAAGAATTTCTGCAGGAGTAATACTTGACTTTGGATCCATTGTGTCTATTATTGATGTATTTTATGTATATGTATATGTATATATATATATATATATATATATATATATATATATATATATATATATATATATATATATATATATATATATATATATATATATATATATATATATTGATTTTTATCGAAATGTTTTTACTGTTTTTACTTGACGTATTTCTTAGACTATGTGTATATAGAATGTGCTTTGTGTATGTTGTATGTAGACTACTCTACTGAAATAAATATATATCTATCTATCTATCTATCTATAAATAATTTCTGATATATTGGCACTTTTTCGTTTACCCTTAACTTCATTTACTAAGTTCCAAACTGTTCTGTTTTTGTTTTTCAGTATTTCAAAATCCATCCATCAACGAACTTCGCGATTCTGCGCACGTTCAATCAGTACATCGAATACTACAATATACTAAAGATTCAGACAATTTCACTCAGAACCATTTTACCCATAAAAAGTGCGGGGTCCTTTATGGACATTAATTGTTACCTGTCGGCAAGGACCGCACATTACCCAAATTGACGCAAAATTTTCTTCTTTGGTATTTCTAGACTACGAAAATGAAGTAATTTCTCTTGTAATATAGAAATTGGTGTAGTTGGTAATGACAACTGATAACCTATATGCCAAATTGAAATATTTTTTCTATCACTATAGAGCATTACAAACACCGTTTCATCCGTTCATATTGACACCTGAGTATCATTTTCATGAAATAAGTTATACATGCCAATCACCGATACCCCTTTGTATATTCGTTTTGGGAATTTTCAACAAATAAAATCTTCGAGTGAATTTTCCAATTTTTGCACATCAAAAACTACCCACTAAACATACCAGAAACCAAAATATATTTCTCACCTGACAGTAGTTATTGTGCAGTATTGAAGGGCACACTGATCATTTTCGGCAACTTGTATATGAGTAGTAAGACAGACTACGCTGTAGTAAAAGGCGCCGGGACGCTTATATGTTTCCAGAAAAATCGATAGCGTTACGTCTGCGACCCGGGTCACGTGTACAGTCGCACGCTGGAGTTATGAGTGGGTTTTACCGCATTTTCAGAAATGAACTTGAACCTATTAGAGTATCGAACGACAATCATTTCAAAGAATGACAAACACGTGCATAGCGCCGATGTAATCACAGGAAATATTTTCTTTAAAGAATAATAACGGCTGTCGTAAAATACCTCGTCTTTGGTGAAATTACAATACTTGAAGATACTGACAGCAAGTCAAATTATTTATTTTTTCTCATACATCACATCACTTTTTCGTGACAAAGTCAAAATATATAAAAACATACAAAGTGATATGAAAATAAAATATAAATTCTTGCTTTATGCAACAACAGCTAACCAATTATAATATGAACTATGCCCATATCTTTTGTCAGTCTATACCGAAATAAAAACAGTACAAAAACTCACTACAATTTTTAAATTTCAACGATTATAGGCAATAACCTTGAAACATACATGTATACAGTTGGTCATTTCCAAGCATGATATTGGGTTGCCCTTATCTACTATACAGGGTGTTTCATAATAAATGCGCTGGACTTCAGGATGTGATAGCTCGTCCAAAAATATGAAAAAAAGTTTCTATTAACTTACCTTCTAAAATGCACCATTTTCGAGATACAGAGTGTTGACATTTTAAAAAAATAATCGTTTTTTGCGAATATCTCTGGAACCGTTTATCGCACAGAAAACAGATTTCGTAGGCATTTTCTACTCGTAATAAGCTATGTTCTGTGCAGATTTTTTATTTTTTTAAATTCATAATTGGTGAAGATTTTGAAGGGGTAGTGGGTGTTTTTTTCTCCAACTTCTATGCCACTGGAAAAAGTACAGTTTTGAGCCTCCTATATTAACCGCCAATGTTTCTTACACAAAAAAGGTATTCTAGGTCATAAGCTCTAAAGTTGACCGTTTTCAAGAAAAATCAACTTTCATGTTATTTAAATAAAGTTTTCCTCGAAAAATTGCTGCGTGCATTGAAGCTAACGGCGGACATTTCCAACAATGGACCTTTCCAAGAGATATGAGGTAACACTGAAATTAGAAAGTAAATATGCTAATATCACTCGGGATTTTTTATTTATTTTTTCTGACCGCTAGTTTATCTATAATTAGAAGAAAAGTGGTTTCGTGACGTCACGCTCATCAAAACTAAATTTGGCAACGTTGTTAAAGTTGTGCACCAAATTCTCATTCAAATATAATGTGTCGTATGACGGTTGTCATTTGATACCAGATGGGTTCTTTCGTCTGTTTCACGGTGCGATCAATAAGAATAGTTTGTCTCTGTCTAACTCATTTGCCTACCCATTTGATACAAGTGAAGCAGTTCCATCAGATCTAAACTTCAACGAACACTACCTTGATTTATTTTTTGAGGTTAACGCAGTTTTGAAAGTTTTGAGAGCTTTTGTTGTTTGTGTTCTAAAATTTGTTATTAATTCCTGTGTCTCCAGTACCTGTATCCCTGCAATAACTGAACATGTCGAAAAGGTGCTCTGTACCCGGTTGTCTGAACACCAGTGCGAATTCCAATTTTTCATGCACCTAAAGATTAAGCGCGTCGGAAAATGTGGTTCGAAACAGTGAATAAACCTTTTGTGAAAAGCGGAAATATATGTTTTTGTGAAGAACATTTCCAAGTGAGTACTTAACGTTATGTTATTATTGTATTCAAAGCAGAGTTCAAGGAATGATTTTAAATTTGTCATTGCAAGTAAGACCGTGAACAATTACACAAATAAATTCACAACAAATCGTTTATGATAACACCTCACTACACTATTATCGAATTTATCAGTTGAATGTTGATTGTTGAATGTAAATAAAATACATTAACCTCACATCTCCATATAACTTTTGAGAATTGAGAACTGTCATTACGATTTTCTGTGTTGTCAATGCTCGTTCTTCATCAAAAGGATGATCCGTTCAGAAAATTTGAAAGTTACAAATACAATAAAAAATAGCTAATATGTGGATTTTTATCTATGAGTAGATCAAGTGACAATATATTGATTATTTCTCAACGGCTTATATCATGCTAGAAGTTATATTTTTAAGGAGAACGGTATTGCCTGTTTCGGAACGTGGATTATGGTGGGAGGTATTTTCGATGAACGTGACGTCAGCGGCACACTTTCAAATGTGATATTTTTTCAAAATGAAAGAAAAATAATGGAACTTTTTGTTAAATGGACTTTTCAGACTAACAACTATCGATTTAAACGAGTTTTGTAATTTATTTTCCGTAAATGTAAAGGTCCATTTGAGTATGATTGTTATTGTTTTTTTTTATTTTGCAATTAAGAAGTCAACGTTTGGTTTTGCTACTTGTTCTAACGTTTAAATAAATTTTGTATAATTAGGAAAAAAATTATTTAAAAAAATTTACCATGTTTTTCAACATGAAAGTTGATTTTTCTTGAAAACGGTCAACTTTAGAGCTTATGACCAAGAGTACCTTTTTTGTGTAGAAAACATTGGCAGTTCAAGTAGTTGGCTCAAAATTATACTTTTTCCAGTAGCGTAGAAGATGGAGAAAAAAACACCCACTACCCCTTCAAAATCTTCACCAATTATGAATTTGAAAAAATAAAAATCCGCACAAAACATAGCTTATTATGAGTAGAAAATGCCTACGAAATCTGTTTTCTGTGCGATAAACGGTTCCAGAGATATTCGCAAAAAACGATTTTTTTTAAATTTCAACACCCTGTATCTCGAAAATGGTGCATTTTAGAGGGTAAGTTAATATAAACTTTTTTCATATTTTTGGACGAGCTATCACATCCAGCGCATTTATTATGAAACACCCTGTATTTTATCATACATATTTTTAACTATTGCATAAATAATTCTGTTTATTCCTCTGCTTGAAAAACTGCCAATGTTATACCCTTACCTACAACGGCAGAGTACAAGGATCTTCGTCCGATAAGTCTACTACCCACTTTATTCAAAGTCTTTGACAAAACGATTGATAAACAAATTCGCGCATTATTATTATTATTCAAAAATTTTGAGGTGTTTACGAATAAAGCATATCTTTCAGTTAACGAATATCTGACGAATCGCTGTCGAAGAGTAATCCTTAAAAAAGCACAATCTGGGTGGATTAAAATAGAAAAGGGGGTTCCGCAGAGGTCCATTCTGGGTCCCTCACTTTTCATTCTTTACACATGTCAACTCGCTAAATCCCTAGAATATTGCTCTAGCCACTTCTACGCTGATAACCTGATATCTACGCTGATTATCAGGTAGATAATAGAGGTTTTCAAATGCCAAATTAAAAAACGTCTTATAAAAGAATGCTTTTACTCTGCAGAAGAGTTCGAAAGTTATATCAACGCCCATTAGCTATCACTGCGTACTTACTCTATAATTTAAACTTACCTCGCTCAGCGCCGCATGATTCGTTTACATATTTAATTCTTGTCTATGTTCAGTATTGTCTTTTTACTCTGTTAAATCTTTTATATACCCCTTACATCTTTATCCAAGAAGTTTTTATGACCCGTCCAATCTGTTTTTTGTGAATAGGAAACGGACTCAATAAAATTTGATTTGATTTGATTTGATTTGATTTGATTTGATTTGATTATCTTTTACTTTGATATTGATATGACATGAGATTTGAAGTGGAATCTGATGAATGGTTTTTGGAAAAACTTAAAAAAAAACTCTAAAAATTAGGTTTTTATTTTTCTCCTCGTAAACTGTTCATCAGATTTTCTTCTACATTTCCCTAATTATTCAATTTGAATGCCAAAATAACTCGAAGTTTTAACCTTGCCGTTAAATGTTTCATGGGTTTCATGGGTATGAACCTTAATAAAAGCTTGTAATGATAAGAATGAAGTGATTCTTGAAAAAACTTTCTTACATCCTGGAACAAGGTGGTGGTTTTCATTCAGACCACGCTTCATTATATCGTTAATTGAAATACATAAAAGAACTGAGAATATTTATGAAATCCACGTCAGGTTCGTAAGCGTTTCTTTTTCGTGTGACGTCTTTTAATTCAGGTTAAGGGTAATCGATCAGTCCGAGGGAAATAATCAATAACAGAAGCGTTCTTTTTCAAGAAACAACTGAATAATACTGGAACGGGTGGGAGATCGTATTTTGTAAAATTCCATAATGGAGTGACTCTATTTTAAACATAGCCAAAAGATTAAACTGAATGATTACATCCATATCAATGGCAGCTGATATTCGAGGGTAATACAACAAGTGTATAATTTATTATCTAAACACAAATTTATAACGATTTCCATCAGAAACAAATGATGCTTGGAAATCAGACGAGGGCTTTAGTGCGAGCATGCTTTCCAATTTTCAATATGACAATATACCTATTTAAGATAACCACTGAATACATGTAAAGATTTGTTTAATAACTGCTCATACAAATACATAAATATAATATCTTTCTAAACAAACATCACATTCTTCAGTCTTCATAAATTGAGTTTACAATCAATGTTAGTTCTTTTCATTGTTTGTCATTTCCTTCTTCCTAACAAAAAAATAGTTCTTTATTATTACACCAAATTCATTCACCAGTCACAAAATGTCCTAATGAAAACTTAAGAAAACGTGTTTTTAATTAGAGACCATGTTTTGATTTGCTTTAATCTGAGTTGATTATTATATCATCAATATCATACATCTCTGGGACAGATTTGATATCAAATGGTTCAGAAAGTACAGAGATTCTAATTATTTTCCTTATCCAACGAATTGGAATCTGAAAATAACATATAATCACCAAACAACACAAAATTTAAAAGGAACAATGAAGAAAACGGCGCACACTGGGGCAACAGGCCTTAAAATGTGGCAAAAAATCAAAAAATTAATTAGCATGTACACTTGGCTCTATATTATTTTTCTATGTACCAATTTCCCCTACATAATAAAACGAGCAGATACTGTCATTAATCTCACGCCTGTCATCGCCACAATCCTCTGTCGAAGTGAACCTATGGTTATTGCCATTGCGTAGCTTTTAACCGGTTTTTGTACTGTTTTTGAAGCTGTATTTTGAATTTATTTGTCAATCTTTGCTATGGAACTTTCAAGTTCAGGTATGTATTGCCATTTAAATGAGTATAGAAAAGTTTATGTAATTTTATCAAAACGGTGTAAAGTGAAATTGTTAAAAAATTGTTAAAATTGTTTTTTCTGTTAACCAGCTGTCGTCCCCTTACGAACGGCAGCCCTCAAAAGTCGAAACTTGTGCGAGCCAAGGATTAACGAGGTCTTACCTTTTTACGTGCGATTCCTAGCACGAAATGAAGGTTAAATGTCAAAATTTTAAACTATTCTCAGAAACATGAAGGCTATTAGTTGTGTTTCGAGGCAGATCAAGCTTCAATTTTGAATTTTTCATAATGAATATTGTTTGTACTTTTTAAAATCGTTCAGATTTTTACACTTTCTTGTACTCTTCGTCGCAATTTGAGTTACTTCAAAATAAAACATGATAATTTTTTTTAAAGAGTATAACAATATTCGCATTTTAATACTCATAAGCCTATACAGTGCGGCTTTTTTTGCCCCCCCCCCCCCCCCATGTTAACTTTTGAACGGTTCGACGTAGAAACTTGAATAAAAAATCGTTTGGAGGGTTTCACCGATACTACTTTTTGAAACAAAAAATATGATGATTGCTCGAAAAGGGGCGCGGGGGGCACATCAACTCAAACATTTTAAATGGCATGGAGGGCCAAGTGTCACATCGTTGAAAAGAGAATTCAATTTTCTTCACAACCATCTAAATATTTTTGAACTTTGTTGTGAAATTTTTTTCTCAATATCGATTTATATGCCTTTCGAAATTTTCAAGTTGATCTGTCCCTAGCGCTATCTGTCGAGTAATTTCAATGTTTCTTCTCTCAAAAAGTAGTATCGGTAATACCCTTCAAAATATTTTTGGTATCATTATTCCGTAACAAACCGTTCAAATTTATCGAGGCATGAGTAGTTTTCAGATACGCATTCATTTTTGATATTTCGAATTTAATTTGTGAAAAAAATTTCAACTAAATAAAAAAAAATTAGATGGTTGTAAAGAGAATTGAATTATCTTTTCAACGATGTGACCCCCCCCGCGCCCCCTGTCGAGCAATCACCATATTTTTTATTTCAAAAAGTAGTACCGGTGAAACCCTCCAAACGGTTTTTTATTCATGTTTCTACGTCGAACCGTTAACAGGGGGGGGGACTAAAAAAAGCCGCACTGTATATAAAGACTACGGCGGATCCTGGTATATAAATAATACAAATCAGGATGGATTTATCGAGGGGCAATATATAAAAATGTGTGGTTTGCTTCCTGTTGTTGACTTCATTTGTTTCTATTTTTACATCTAAGTGTTGTACATCTTCGCAATTGATTTTACCGTACTGAAGAGAGCTTAAGCTCGAAACACGTGTCTACGGTTGCACAACAATTTGAAGGCTATACCCAATAACTTTTCTACTTATATTTTTAAATAATACATATTTATTTTTATTTTATTTCAGGAACGAGTTCGAACACGATGTTCATAATGAGAAGGGAACTTCTTGAAATTATGAAAAGTTCTGAAAAAAAAGTGGATTTAATGAGCAATTTGATTTTTTGAGAAAAGATATCAAGAAACGTACAAGATGTGATGAAAAAAGTTTTTGAAAGGTTTAACTAAAAAATTGGCATATTTCAAATCACAGTACAAATCGCGTTGGATATAGGCATTCAGGATGGAAGAATTAAAGGTTTAGCAAAAATAATTCTGAATGGCTGATACTTCAATTTCATTTCAAACCAGAGAAGACATGAAGACACCAGAAAAAAAAACTGGGTTGCCCAAATATTTATTTTGAATCGAGTTCTGACTGAACTAAAAGACCAAAAACCAAGGAGTTGGGGATTCAACACCGGTGGCTATATTGCCTAAGAGCTTGAGAGCAACAGGACAAACATAGGCCTAAAATGTGTACAAGACTTAAAATATTCAAAAGACCTACGTTGCACAAATATTTTATACATGGGCCGGAAATCATATGCGTTACCTATAGGCCAATCAACGAAAGAAGCGCAAGGAGCCCGCAACAAGGATTTCAAAAAAATTCGAGAGCTTTAATCGCGGAAATGTAGTCGGGGGAAAACGAATGAGGATATCTTCAATTAATTTTTTTTCAGAAGTGCAAATCATAACAAATTATACATCAATGAAATCAGAATGAGAATCACAATTTTTCTGTATAAAAAACAATATGGCGCCCATAACAGAAAAAAAAGTTGATGATGAATGCCAGAAGACGAAACGTCGGATAGTAAATCTGAACATGAAAACGTGTAGCTGAAAGAAAGTATCAATAAAAAAGTACTTTTGGTTTTGAGCTATGTTGTCAAATAACAATAGAAAAAAATAAAAACGAAAATTCCGATTTTCAGTTTTTTTCCCGATATTTCCGGAAATACTCGGAATTTTCCAAGTTTCAAAACAGTATTTTGTTAAGCACCAGAATACGCAACTTTGCCCCAATTTAAACTTCGAGATCCCAATGGTGGGGGTCGAATTTGAATTGCCCTGTATAAGTATTTAAATTTTAATTTAACACGTTCACGACCGCTATTCCTAAAGTTGACGACGCTATAAACCAACTATTTTTATTATCGTATAACATAACTCTCGATACAACTATTTACTTTTTAAAATATTTTTTATGCGTTCTTCATTTAGGTTTTAAGTTTTAAGCTATTATGTAATGTCACAAATATGTGACGTTGGTTTAAGGTAATTATAATATTAGAATAAAACACATGTCACAATAATGTGACAATATTTTCAATAAAATGCTACTCATTTCAGGATTTTATGTTAAAATTAAACAGAAGATATGTTTATTGTGAAAACGAGCAAACGAAAGTTGCAGAAGAAGAAATTACATCTTCCTAAAGAGGCAATAGATTCATTACAATCTCAACTGCGACCCGTACAGCTCTTCAGCCATGATGATGATGGCGCTGATGATGACAAAGATAACGATGACAGTGAAGATAAATATGACAGTGGAGACAACGATGAAAATGAAAATGTCTTATCATAGTCTGAAGAGGATGAAATAGGATAAAAGTTATAACAACACTCCTAAAGTAAGTTATTGTAATATTATGTTTCATAAGTTTCCGAAATATTTTTTCAAGTAAATCAGAACTTAAGGAGGCATCTATGTATTTTATCTTGAACCACTAACACCTCTTCAAAGCAATATTTAACTTAGAAATGCATTTGTAGAGTCTGTGATTTATTGCCAACTTTGAGGGCATGTTGCCCCAGTGTGCGGCGTTTTGAAATATGTTCAATACTCACAAGTATTTTACTGTTTTTTAATGTGAATCTCAACTATGGAATTTTGATTCATACATTGTATATTGTTCGGGCTACTAGTTAGACATACAGACCTGCAGTAATTTGATATGTAGTCTTCGGTGATTATTTCATCAAATGTAGGCGTTATTCAGTGCACTCGAATTACTTATAATTTTAAATAATCCTCAGTTCGTGGGGTTATATCGTGTGAGTCAGTGAAAATGTACGATAAATCGGTAAAAAGTGAATCTGCCAAGAAACAGAAAAACGCCCAGTCAAAGAGAAAGAGAAAGACGCGCCGACTCAACCCTTCTAACATAGTGCTGAAAAAGGTAAGTTTGATATTCTTGTCCAGACCAGTACGTATTTCAATAACTTAACAATCGGACTTTGTGATGTAATTTAATGTTTGGATCAAACCAGAGGAGGGCAAAGCATAAAGCAAAAAAGGTTTATTCATTGAATAGGCCGTGCAGGATCATAATCTCCACACCTACAGTGAAGTAAAGGACTTGGGAGTCATTTTTGATTAACATTTTTCAATAAACATATTTCCTACATCTCTAAGAAAGCGAACAAAATGCTAGGTTTTATTTTAAGAACAACCTATCCTTTCAAAGATTATAATACCTTGCGTACTCTTTTCATGTCATACGTAAATAGTCTGCTAGGCTTTGCCTCAACAATTTGGAACCCGCACTATATAATATACATAAAACAAATTGAAAGCTTCCAAAACAAATTTATTTACTATATCAATAACAAATATTTCGGAAACATGTCACAAAATCACTTCGTAAGTCGAAAGCTCAATTTGATTAATCTTGCTGACAGAAGAGCTGTAGCCGACATTAAATTTTCTTTTAAAATGATAAATGGTATAATTCATTCCCCAGCAATAAATAACTTGATTCAATACAATGTTCCACTCGAAACTTTAATTTGTTTCAAACATCCACACCAAACACGAACTTCTATTTAAACTCCCCTTTACATCGACTCCATCTCAAACATACTAGACATTGATATTTTTCTGACTTCGAGCGCGCTCGCCCCACATTTCGCAAATCAGCGCGCGCGTATTTCTTACTGAATATCTTCACTAAGAATGGTTCATTCTTCGAGTGTTTATGGGGAACTATTATTATTATTATTGATGAAAAAATTACCAGTCTCAAGGGCGCCAATACTTCTGAAAACTATTCACTACAAACATTTTATATTCATGAGTATTCAGTATGCTGGAATTTTAGGGAATCTGACAATGTCGCATTGTACTCTTATAAAGTTTTTAAGACTCATTGTTGTTGTGGATTCAATAAAAGACATTGATACTGGCTACTTTGTTATGAAAGACGCCATTTCGTTGTGAGATAACTGGATTTGAAAAAAATATCTTGGTATTAATATTTTGAATACACAATAGTTATTTGTTTTACTAGGCATAAAAGCACAAGATTTAATGCCGCGGCTGGTGTTTCATAGCCGAGCGTAGCGAGGCTATGAAACCAGCCAAGGCATTAAATATGCTTTTCTGCCGTGTGAAACATATATTTTTTTCTTCAAATTTGTTCCAATTCCACGCAAAATCGACTTTTTCATATTTAAATTGCGTTTCATTATCAATATCCAAATAACTAAATTATTTTATCAAAGGTAACTGGGCCCTGCGTTACTATGTTTACCGCTGATGACGTTTGTTGAATATGTTTGTTTACTGTTTACTTTGTCATTGTCAATTTTTAAAAGTTGTCTCGTTAGAAATGGATTTACTGCAAAGTGAGGATGAATTGATGCAATTAACACCACCTGAGATAAGAGACCAGGCGCGAGATGTGGAATTTAACCTTTTACCGGAAAAATCAAGAACTGTATATGAACTCACATACAGCAGATTCATGGAATATAGACAGAAGAAAAATATAGGATCTTTCTCTGAAAATATGCTGATTGTCTATTTTTCCGATCTTTCAAAGAAATTGAACGAACATTAAAAGAACAACTTCTAAGCCTGCCAAGTGTCATTAAAAGGCCGCTTTTAATGTCATTTGGAGAAAAAGGATATTTTTTGCTAACAATAATAATTACTTAAATAAACGTGTCGGATCACAATCATTTTTGGTATGTGCGCATGCGCACACAGATACAAAAGACGCAACCTAACCGTATTTTATAGTCGGGTAAGCTCGGTTAGGTTTGCATAAGATCGGGTCTGTCGGGTTAAGTTATAGTCATTAAAGTAGGTTATTTTATAAGAAAAGTGCTCTTTATTTTTTTGTGCGCATGTGTATTCATATTATGTTTGCGCACATTTCCGTGATCTGTCTCGTCCTTTGAATTTTGCTAGTCATTTAGAAAAAGTATTAGTACCTACCATTGTTTCAAATGTGCAGTTAAAGTGTTGATTGGAAAATGTTGTTGTTATATCAACTAATTTTTCATATCTACTCATTCACTAAAATATTCCGTGTGATACGTGAATTGAATATTTCTGGAATTACATTGGCAATGTCGCAAAATTAGCTACGCTTTTCCCTCTCTGTCTCTTCATTTCTTGGATGCAGCTTCCTTTCGGCAATATTATCCAGCTCTCCTCCCTTAGGTAAACAGGAATCCGTCCCGTCCCGGCCTGGTTACCGGCGTAATTACCGGGAGCTTCGTCCGAAGGATGGAAAGGGTCTTGCTCGAAGCAATCACTCCACCCACAAATTTTTTTACTGTTTTTCTATGATTTTTGCAATGCACGTGTTACCACGACATGTGGTATTACGGCGAACTTCACAAACATTTAATAAAGTTTTTTCAATGCACGTACTGATTCAATGACGGCAGACATCACAACACATACTACTTTTCAAGAACTATTCAAAATTGAAACTATATAACCTGACTTCCAGCACGAGGCCGCCATCCGACCTCTACCGCTGCCGGAAGTCGAATCCCTAGCTTCGCTTTTACATTATTTCCATTGTTATCAACCTACGAAGGCGTAGAAGGGCCAACAAAAAAATATTTTTCAAAACATTTGGAATTGCCACTTCAAAGTGACAATTGCCAGTTCAAAGTGGCAATTGCCAGTTCAAAGTGACAATTGCCACTTCAAAGTGACAATTGTCACTTCAAAGTGACAATTGTCAGTTCAAAGTGACAATTGTCAGTTCAAAGTGACAATTGTCAGTTCAAAGTGACAATTGTCACTTCAAAGTGACAATTGTCAGTTCAAAGTGACAATTGTCACTTGAAAGTGACAATTGTCACTTCAAAGTGGCAATTGCCAGTTCAAAGTGACAATTGTCATTTCAAAGTGACAATTGTCACTTTGAAGTGGCAATTCCAAATGTTTTGAAAAATATTTTCTTGTTGGCCCTTCTACGCCTTCGTATCAACCTGATATCTCACATGACAGATATTCACTAAACAAAACCTCATGAATTTGTTGATTTTGTTGTTGTTAAAAAAGCTAGAATTTGTTGATAAAAAACTGTTTTCAATGAATAAAAAAGTGTGAAACTGGTGAAGTAGGGTGTGTATATTGTGCTGGTGAAAATAAGGAGGCATTTGAGTGTGTTTTTCATTCAAAAAAGGCTCGTATCTCCGAAATCAGTTGAGACCACCAAAAATTTCATTGGGATATTTTGTTCAGGAGGTCAAACTGCATAAGTCCCAAAAATTTTTGAAAGCTTGTAGCGCCCGGTTAACGGAATTTTACCTAAATTTATAATCGGATGTTACAGAATAGACCCCATAGGCAGCTCTCTAACTAAAAGGGTCGTAGTATAAAAAACACAGGAAAAGTTACTATTTTATGGTTCTTTCTTGAAAAAGAATAATTAGTATACATACCTACCTACCCTTGTTTAAGAATAGTATTGCACATTCTCTTGACAAAATTGAAATTTCCTCTTTCGCTACTGCTGCAATCGGTATGTATAATGGAAGTATTATGATCATTTTGAACCGATATAAATAATTCCGAAGATGCATTCTCGCCTAAACCAGCTTTGACGTTTGAGTGATCTATTTTGAGTTAAACAGCGACCGCCTTCATTGCCCGTTCTATAAGCTGACGGTGACTAATCGAATAACAATACCTACATCAATGTCATCAATTAGACAATTCAATTGTTACTGCAACTAAAATAGATTGATAAATCCGTATCTGGCAGTAGGTAGGTATAGGTATTTGTGCACAAAGTTGGAAATCAAAGAATTCTTATAATGCAGCAGGTATCCCACAAATAAACGCACCAATGAAGTTTTTCTCATGATCGATAAATAGAAATTCAGCTGCGTGCATGTCCAAAGTCTAAAGAAGTTACTGCAAGTAATAATGATGTATCGTTATTGTTACGAACTTACCCGATGCTTAACGATCATTCCAAATAACGTCAGAATCGGAAAAGTGAGCGCCAATACGTCAGTCAAATCCTCGTACCTACCACAACAAATTCCAAGTTTCGAAAAGTGTTTGAAAGCGTGAAAAATGGTGAAACCTCCAGCAATCGGCATCGATCTTGGCACAACTTACTCTTGCGTCGGAGTTTGGCAGAGCGGTAAGGTGGAAATCATCGCCAACGACCAAGGAAACAGAACGACCCCCAGCTATGTGGCTTTCACCGACACGGAAAGGCTCATTGGGGATGCCGCCAAGAACCAAGTGGCCATGAACCCTAGCAACTCGGTTTTCGACGCTAAGAGATTGATAGGGCGCAAATTTGACGATCCGAAGATACAGCAAGATTTGAAACATTGGCCATTCAAAGTGATCAGCGACGATGGGAAGCCCAAGATACAGGTGGAATTCAAGGGGGAAATCAAGAGATTCGCTCCTGAAGAGGTCAGTTCCATGATTCTCACTAAAATGAAGGAAACTGCCGGTGCGTATCTTGGACAAGATGTCAAAGACGCAGTCATTACTGTTCCGGCATATTTTAACGATTCCCAAAGACAGGCTACCAAAGACGCAGGAACTATTGCAGGTTGGTACACAATATTGATTATTATTTATTTCTGGCAAGTCCTTGAGTGTTCTTCGGGTCATGCTGTGATTTATTTGAATGAAATGGCAGTGTTTATTTTATGCACGAGTAGTTTCCCTTTCATGATTAGCTCTTTAGTCCAGTAACCACAGTCAAATTTGTGCCAAAACGGAAGGATAAATTGTAGCAATGTGGAACTCGGCAGGTGATTTCTTGACATCATCAGTGCGTTCCACTTAGGGCCCACAACGATTATAATGCCATTTTTCCTGAGTAGCACACCCATATTCGTACAATATTTGAACATATTGGCGAAATATTTTAAATGCAATATTGACGAGAAAAACATATGAACATTCGGCGATATTGGTCCAATATTAATTGAATAATATTGGCGAAATATTCTTGAAGCAATATTGGACTCAAAATATTCGGCAATATTGGTACAATATTCTGACAATAATGGCAAAATATTCAAATGTTATATTGAAGAGAAATAAAATGTGAACATTTTGCGATATTGGTCGAATATTGCTCAGACATCTGAAAATACTATTGGTAAAATATTCTTGAATCAATAATGGCCTCAAAACATTTATCAATAATGGTACAATATCATTTGCATATTATATCGGTGGAGGTTTGGTGAATTATTTCTTATCTTTTAGTTGATGAAGGTAACACCACAGTCTGCCTTTTGATCGCCATAACCACTGAGTAAGCTGTCTTGAAAACAAGTTATGTGAGGTATTTAATATATTTTCGTAGGTTTTAGTAGATGTTTTGGCTCAACTTTCGTTTAGCTGAAATCAGTTACAGAAAAACTATTGCCATTGCAATCGTTGCTGGAGTAACGACAATACAAAAACCCGATTCCCATGGTGCGGAAATGCGTGGTTGCCAAGTTGTCCACTTTAGTTTAGCTGAAATCAGTTATGTAAAAAAGGTCAAATTATTGTTGTTACCAAGTTAGGGGCGCTTGAAAAAGATTTATGGAAATTACTGTTGAATAATATCAAAATTGAAACTCATTCATCTAAAGGCGCATCGTTCAAAAAGATTATTTACATAAGTATTTATATTTGTCAATCTTACTTTGATCACAAATGAGCAAAGCAATCGCTTGCCCCACAGGCCACAACTATAAACGATCAAGAGCTTTTTCATAAATTTGAGAAAATGGACAAAGTAGTAACATGAAGGCGAGGAGGTGCGGCCGACATTTTGCGAAATGTCGGATGGACCCGCCCGCTTCGCTCGCTTGTCCTGTGATATAGTCCTAATATCTCAAATTACTGTATGGGTTCACAATGAATTCAACATAAATGACCGAATTATGAATATATTATTCTCCACCGTGAACTCGTCTCATCCGAAACAATTTCAAGGTTAAGTTTAGTTAGTTCAGGCATTGTTTATATAAGGCGTGTTCCGTTTCATGCATTGAGGACATAATGCGCATATGACCGTTCCGTTTCCTACATTGGGAGCGCATTGACACGCCCACTTTTATATTCCCCTCTTTGGCCTTGAGACATCGAAAGTGCATGAACTACTGCCCGTTCGTCTAGCAGCGATGAATGCGATCCAAGTTAGATCTGTCAAACTCAAAAGTCAAAACAAAGAGTTTCTTGTCTGTGCTTCCACGTTCAAACAGAAACGTCAAAAACCGAATTAAAAGTTTAAATTTGATATTTGATGAAGTTTCAAGTATCGTGCATTATCACATTTACCTGATTTACCGTACAATGGAAGAAAAAATCGTCATTCATTTAACATCATATCATCGGTATCATGCCAAAACCACGAATGTGCAATTTGTCATTTCGGATGAGAAGAGTTTTAAGAATATTCGTGCTTCTTGCTTTGAAAACCTAGGTAAGTTTTCACATTCGCAAATTCACTCTTATTCACAGTAGACAACCTGATAGCACTTTCGTGAGTTTGGCATTGAAAATTTTGGTAGAAAATTAGTATTTTACATATTGAAGTCAGAACCCTGGAACTGGAATTAGCATATTCGCGGTTTTGGCGTGGGACAGACGATATTATCCTCATAACTAGGTATCACTTGTATCAGAATCTTATAGCTACTCTCATTTTCACAAAGCTCGCTTCCTACTCTTGCCATCAACACTTTCGTTCTACCCATATTAATTTATTTACTAGATTAACAGATTTGTTTTTGTTACATCAGAATTTGGCTGATAAAGTGATAAATGTCAACATCTGCGGGAAACTGCATGCACCACGCAAGCAAAAATCGTTCCGATTCAACCCACCAACGTCAATGTTAGTTGAAACGGAACGCTTGATTATGTCTGCAACAGTGATGCGATGAATGCATGAAACGGAACACGCTTATAGAAGTAAGATAGTTAGTCAATGCCTGTGTAATTGGTGTTGGACGCAAACGCGAGTGTCATCTAGCGTGATTAGTTACAAACATGAATATTTGACGTCATTTTAATGCAGGTTCCTTCAAAAAACCCAGATTTTAATGCTGTCCCATTATTTCAATCAAGTTACGACATGACTTGAATGCGAGCTCACTACCGCCATCTACATGTCGCATCCATTTCGATCCAATTATAATCCCATAAGATTGACCAACTATATTCTATATAAACAATGGTTCAGGACAGTTTCGGTTGGGAAAGAGTTTTTCTATCACCTGGAGGAAATTTACAAAGTATTGATATTAACGCAAGTGCGTCCGGCCGACATTTCGCAAATCCATGCTCGCGGATTTGCGAAATGTCGGCCGGAAGCGCTCGCTTCGCTTGCGTTTGGTGTGTTCTGAAACTGATATTTTAAATTAATCTGTTATTTTGCAGTGAATGAATTCTTGATCTATTCCTAAATCAACGACCCGCAAATGGTGTAAACAGTGAATTTGCCTCTTCCGAAGCAATAAGGATCAGTTTGGTTAGTTGAAATAGTTCAATGTCTAGCGTGGCTTTAGCCGAGAAAGTAGTTGTTTTCTGTTAGATATTACGAAAAAGTAGCTTCATTCAATTTGAACTATCTGAATGAGCATGCGATTTTCAGTTTTGGATATTTTTTGTAGTTATAGGGTCCTTTCACAATATCTATATCAGATGTAGTTCAATGTCTATCGTGGCCTCAGCCGGGGAAATAATTGTTTTCTATTAGATATTAAAAAAAAAACTTAATTTTTACCGTAAGTTGTACCCAGTTCCAGTGGAGTCATGTTTATTTCTATTGAGAAAATTTCCCCTTTCAAGTTTCAATTTATTTTCAAGTTGATAATTTGGCAACCGCGTATTTTTCCAAAACGGAAATTGGGTTTTTCTTTTCACTCATCCTAGCAACGGTTGCCACGGCATCAACTTTTTCTTAACTGATTTGAGCTAAAATAAAGCAGAAAATTTGTCAACCTCGCATTACCGCACCATGAGAATTGGGTTTTTGTTTACTTGTAATCAAAGAAACTGTTGTTATGGCAACAGTTTTTCCATAACTGAATTCAGCTAAACTATAACTGGTCCAATGTGGCAACCATGCATTTCCGCAGAAAGGGAATAGTATCTCATGATTCACACAATCAAAAACTTTGGGAAAATTACAAAACACTGCAGCCGCCACTTGATTAAATTATGACATCTTAAAAATTCCATAATAATTCTCGAATGAATCAGAATAAGGTCCACTTCGATCCATCTCCATATCAGATTTGCAGTAATCCGAAGTGACCAACTTGGCAACAGAGCAGTTCCGCAAAACAAAATTGGTACCATTAGAATCGCCTGATGGCACAGAATCGCGACGTTCAATTGTTTTTTCCATACCAGATTTTCAGTAATCCCTAGTGACCAAAACTTGGCAACGGCGTATTTCCTCAAAACGAAAAGAGTAACGAAAAGGTTGAGGGTCTATAATCGAGCCGTTCATCTGTTTTTTTCATATAGTCTAGTCAACATGTACCATTTTTCCTAAAATTTTTGTATAGTCTCCGAAAATTACGACCATGGTCTCATTCGATTCGAAAAATTATCTAGAAAGTTTAAGGAAAAGTTCCAAACGGGGCAGAAAAAAATTGCAAAAGTTATAATTAATTAAGTGGAAAAAAAGTAGGGGATTTATTTTTTTCGAAAAGATCAGCAAATTTGCTATAAAAGAGTCCCGACTCACGTAACTGTACCTCCAATATTTATAATTTTTAGCAACAAATAATTTTTTTAAGGAACCCTTTTTTCTCTAAAAATCATAATTTGTATTGATAAATACATGACAATTTTTTTTTATTTGCTCATAAACAATGTATTTGTTTATAACAATTTCTAAAACAATGGTAGTAACAAATTTTGAAAAATTATTTTTATGTAGCTTTCAACCATCAGAAATCGAAACATTCAAGATATCAACAAAAAAAAATTTATCAACTTTTTTTACTTTTCAATTGTTAATAAAAAAGCGAAAAAATAAAATTTTTGAAATTTTTGCTACGGTGATCTATTTGTGAGCCTAATACAAATAACTATAGTGAAAAAAATCTTAAGGCTTTTGTTCAATAGTTATCGTGGTTTTTATCTTAACATTCAATTTGGAAAGATTACTTAATAAACAAATCCATAATTTATGAAAAAATTGGGATAAAAATTTTTTGACCACGGATTATTGTTTATTTATGTATCCCAATGCTACATTAATTTTTTTATTCCTTAATATTCATATTTAATATGTTTAAATAATTTTTTTTTGTTGCCTCGCGGAAGCCAGATCACCCGTTTTTCGCTCATTTTTTAAGGCTCTGTAAAAATTATAAATATTGGAGGCACAGTTACGGGAGTCGGAACTCTTTTATAGCAAATTTGCTGATCTTTTCAGATCTTTTTTCAAATTTTAAAAATTTTCATTATTTTTCGAGATGTTCGAAAAAACAAAACCCCTACTTTTTTTTACTTAATTGTTTAAAACTTTTGCAATTTTTTTCGGCCCCTTTTGCAACTTTTCCTTAAACTTTCTAGATAATTTTCCGGTCGTAATTTTCCGAGGCTATACATGTTTAGGAAAAATGGTATATGTTGACTAGACTAATATCAGATTTCCAGTAATCCGAAGAGGTCAACTTCTCAACAGGGCATTTCTGACGTTCAATTTTTTTTTTCATAACAGATTTCCAGTAAACTAAATCCGAAAAAAAAATGTTTACCAAAACATTTGTGTGAAACCCAAAAAAATTTAGAAACAATAATTTAAATATTTAGTGCATGGTACCTAAAAGTGTTACTTATTCCGCTATCCTTGACTTTCAGGAATAAATGTGCTTCGTATCATAAATGAACCGACAGCAGCGGCTCTGGCTTACGGTCTCGACAAAAACTTGAAAGGAGAAAAAATTGTGCTGATCTTCGATCTAGGCGGCGGTACTTTCGACGTGTCCATCCTAGCCATTTCTGAGGGGTCTCTTTTCGAAGTTAAATCAACTGCTGGTGATACTCATTTGGGTGGAGAAGATTTCGATAATCGTTTGGTCAACCACTTTGCGGAGGAATTCAAGAGAAAATTCAGAAAAGATTTAACGAAGAATCCTAGGGCACTACGGAGATTAAGGACTGCAGCTGAGAGGTTAGTTTCCAAACTGCATCGATCCTCCACACTGAGTGTATGAAGTTGATGTCCCCATTGATTACTATTGAGCTATACCTTGAGACTTGTTACTCGATTACTTTGAAACATTTCAAATTATTTTTCGATTATTGATCTATTGATCTTGTCTATTCATCTGAAGAAAAGGTTATCATCATCTGAATTTCAGATATTTACTAATTATTTAATATAATAATATAATAATAATATTTATTCATCGCCAACAAACAGTACATCTTAATCACAAAACACAAAGTGTCTATAATTATATATAAAAAATAGAATCTGATGAATAAATCATAGTTCCACTGAGGGTAAAACCCTGTGTGTGGTAAAATAAACAAGTCACTATATGTATAAATAAATTTAAAGTTAAAATTATTGTGTACACAGATAAAACATGTATAAAGATATAAATCTTAAATACTAGTAAGGATACATGTGAATTAGAGTTTCCTTTGATTTATTTATTTTTTTTTCAATTAACTTTAAGGATCGAAATCACACAACAGACATATCACACTTGCTAACATAAATATATAGAAATTAAAAATTTTATGCTATGCTTCAATAATCTTATGGAGATCTTTCCTTGGTGTAGCTCGTATAAAATTTTTCAATTGTTTTTTGAATATAAAAATGGAAGATTGGGCACTCAAATCGTGAGGAAGAAAGTTGTATACTTTGGGTGATAAATAATTATAACATCTTTGTCCTATTGCCTTATTCATTAAAGGTGTAACAAAATCATGTTTTCTTCTTGTGCTATATGAATGTGTTAATGTTCTTAGATCTTTTTTGCTTGAATATTGCCTAGTGGCTATTTGTATAATATATAATTGTCTAATATCTAGGGTGTTGGTTTCAGTGTAAAGTAAGTCACTTGAATATCTAGCATCTTTTTGAAGTATCAGCCTGAGAAATCTCCTTTGGGAGATTTCAAGGGCGTTGAGGTAAGTTCGTGAAACTCCTCCCCATCCAATGATTCCATATGACAAGTGCGACTCCACTAAACTCTGGTAAACCATCACTTTTTGTTTGAAATCAAGATGCCCAATCACTTGCTTGAACCTATACAAGATACATCGTAACTTTTTCACCAAATAATCAACATGATGGTTCCATCGGAGATGAGGATCCAAAATAATTCCTAGATATTTCATTTTTTCTACAGGCTTTATAAAAAAGTTGTTTTCAATTGACAGGTTATAATTTGGAAGGGAGTTCTCAAAGCTACTGAATGGCAGATAGTGGGTTTTACTAAAATTGATTGATAATAGTCTACTATCAAACCAGTCTTTGATGTGGGCCAGATTGTTTTCAGCTTTTATTTTAAGATCGTACCAATTTTGTTCTTTGTATACTATGATCGTATCATCAGCGAAACTGATGATTTCACCATCCCTTTGTTGTTCGAATAAATTATTTAAGTAAATAGTAAATAAAACAGGCCCTAACACTGTGCCTTGGGGTACCCCGCATTTAACAGTTTCTTCTGAACTCATTTCATTTGATATTCTCACTATTTGTTTCCTTTCGGTTAAATAATGTTTGAATAGATTGTGGGCTGTACCTCTAATTCCAATGTCGTCTAGTGTATCAAGAAGTATAGAATGATCAACTGTGTCAAAAGCTTTTGACAGGTCTAAAAAAACTCCTATTGATGGAACACTTTTATCAATACTTTCATATATGATGTTAGTTAATACATGTATTGCGTCTTGAGTGGATTTTCCTTCTTGGAAACCGTACTGTGATTTTGACAATATGCTATATTTATTTAAAAAATTATTTAACCTTATTTTGATGATTTTTTCGAATACTTTACTCAGAGAAGTGATGAGAGAGATTGGTCTATAGTTACCAACATTATTTTTATCCCCGCTCTTGTAAATAGGGGAGACTATCGATAACTTGAATACAGAGGGAAAAACTCCTAGCTCAAAAGATTGATTAATAATATATGTTAGAGGCATACTAATATGAATCGATATTTTCTTCAGAATTTCTGCTTTTAAACCATCATATCCAGGAGTCTTTTTATTTTTTAAATGAAGAATAGTATTAATAACTTCCCGTTCATTTGTTGGTGCAAGAAATAACGAATTTACGGTTTTATTTGTTTTATGATTATAATTTGGTTTCCTGTTTATTTTTCGTACCAAGTCTTTCCCAATATTAACGAAAAAGGAGTTGAACATTTCTGCAATTTCTTTAGGATTGCTTGTCAAATCACCATTTTGTTTTTTAATACTACATATTTCTTTTTTTTCTGTGGTTTTGAGGATTTCATTTACTGTTTGCCATAATTTTTTGGAATCATTTTGTTCTTTCTCAACGCGTTTTCTATAATAATCAATTTTTGTCTGATTAATGGTGCGTTCAACTTTTAATTTCATTTCCATATACTCATTTTTTAGTAAAATATTTGTTGGCGTAGATTTCCACTTACGGTACATATCATTTTTTTTATTAACGAGTTTGATCAGAGATTTTGTTATCCATTTCTTTCTTTTATGTTCTCTATTTCTTATTTTAATTATTTTTTTAGATCTCTGTACACATCCGTTCAAAGTGTCAATGAATTCTTCAGCAAAAGTTTCTAACTCTAGCTCTTGATCGAAAAGTTCATCCCACTTGATCGCCTGTACTAAGTCCAGTAGTTTGTTATCATCGATTATTTCAAATGAGTTTTTAGTCTTTAATTTTTCAGTTTTTTGTTTTATCTCCAGTACTATTTGTAGTATAGTTGTATAATGATCTGTTATTGATGTAGCTACAGTCATAGGCAAAATTGATTCCAATTTATTGTTTTTAACATGAATGAAAATATGGTCTAAACATGTTTTTGAGTTTTTTTGAACTCTTGTAGGGGTATTTATTGCAGACTGGTAACCATGTTCGCTCATCAGATCTAGGTAGTTTTTTGAGTCGTCGCTATCATTCATCAGGTCAATGTTTATGTCCCCGATAAATAATTTGTATTGACAACTTTCTTTTTCTCCACTTAAGATATTGTTTAGTTGATGCAAGAATGAGTTTACATTCTAATTTTGAAGGTTTCTGCTCATAAAATTCATCCATCAATATTCAACTGATGAAAATTACAAAGGACCTCGCACATTTAGTACGTAAAAGGGCTTTCGGCTAATTTTGCTCAAATTTTGATATATTGTAGATCTTGGCGTCGTCATTACGTAGTCCAATACACAAATCGATCCTATGACCAGTTTTCGAGGTACAGGGTGTCAAAAATTCGATTTTCGCTATGTTGGGTATTATGCATCGATTTGATTTTTGTGCTCTAATTCGAAATTGAACTGTCTTGAAAAGAACTTAATGTATCTAAGTTGTAGCTCATGAGTCCCTCCATACGAATGAAAAATAATATCTAACAAAGGAAGTTGCATTACAGCATGACAAGACAATGTTCATAGAAATAGATAAAAATCAATACCATAATCGGTTTGATTTTCACTCAATCCGTTAAAATTAGAAAACAAACGGCTAGAATTTGACAATTTTTTTTATATTTATGGGTCTTGATCAACTACGTGAGGATTCATATGATTGCTTGTCCAACAGTATATAGTTTTCCAGGTACAGGGTGCAGGGTAACAATTTGATTGCGTTCAAATGCTACATCTCTTGAATAAAATTATATAATCATTACGAATTGTCCATAACTGTTACTAGGATATGAAAGTTAAACTGACTCATGAAATAATCCTTCCTATCATTCCCCCCTTTATAGACAACCCCATCACCCCCTTGATATACAGCCACCTGCATTTCAATACTTTCAATAGAAATCTCTACTTGTGATACCTCATTGAATAGCTGGTAAAAAATGCTCTCCCCTTCCTTCCTTCTTCCTCTTCATCAAACATCAAATCAAACATAGTCCTTGAGCCCAGTTGTCCCTGCGCCCAGTTGTCCTCGCGCCCAGTTGTCCCTGCGCCCAGTTGGCCGCGCCCAAATGTCCTAATACCGTCTTACAGAATCCAAGTTACCAGTGGCGGATTTACCAGCAGGCTGAGTAGGCTGGAGCCTAGGGCGGCAAATTTAGTTCATAAATTTATTATTTCGGTTTACAAATTAAAAAAAAAAAATATTATACACACACACATAATACGAATTTCGAAAATTGGAAAGAAATTGAAATATTTAACAAAAATCGAAATATTCTCATATACAGTGCTAATTAATAAATATTTCAACATCTCTGCATGAACAATTCCTAAACGCTTTACTAATTATACTTTAATGATTATGAACTTTTAGAATATCGCGATTCGATATTATAATCGAAATTTAGTAATTTTTACATATATTCTTCACTGATAACTGCTATAATTTTTTCTCCTTGTACCTAATAATTATGAGATCTGCTTACCCAATTCAATCGATATAATATCGATGGTCTAATAAAAATACTGACTAAAATTGACTAATTTTTATTAAATAAAAAACTAGTTCAATATCTTATAGAGATCATATTAATCAAATAACTGATAGTTAAACGACTGTGACTTGACAATAAAAAAATTCCCTCCACAAAATATGAAGTGAGACAATTTGCTCATTAGAAAATTGATACATTTTATCAGTTAATTATTTTATTTGCAGTAAGAAAAAGTTTGGAAAATCCAAATGAGCAGGCCTTAAGCGCTCATGTCGTACACGAATTATTTAAATTAAATGTTTACATCAGTATATTTGATAACTTTTTCGCAAAGCCAACTTTTTCAGAAAATGCCAATCGGAATGAATTAATTATAATAAGATAAAACAATACTCAGCTGCAATTTTTTATTCAACGGCTTCTCTCCAGTTAAACAAGTATATTAAAAAAAAATTGAAGTGTCAGAGCAGAGAAGAGCAGAGAAGAGTCAGAGCTAATGAACAAGATTTCGTACGACGATATAATAAATGATTTTGCGAATTCAAAGTCTCGCAAAAAAGTATTGTAATGCTTTTATAATTTAACTTAAATCATAATGCTAACAAATAATAAAGAAAAGATATATTTATTGTATTGTTTTTAAACTGTGAGTGTAATAATAAATGTTAATCAACGTTCGCCAAATGTATGTTTTTTACGTAAGCTTAATTCATATTTTGTAAGTATTGTATAATTTTAAGACATACCTTACCTTGCTTTAAAAGTGGTATACGATTGAGATATTTTTTCCTTAAAATAATGTTTTTTGATAATTCTTTGCTGTAAAAATAATCAAGGATCTAACACGGTACCATAGTTCTCAATAAAAATAACTATATGGGAAAAGTTGATGTAACGAGGATGATGGAGCACAAATTATAAAGTTGGAATTTTATTGATAGAAAATTGATATGATTGTGGACTAAGATATCAAAATTTAGAGGCGGCAAAAATTGAATAGTCTACGGGCGGCAAATCTATAAATCCGCCACTGCAAGTTACAATAAATTGTGATACGGCCAATAATACCTCAAATGAATAACACTAAACTTTCCGCAGAGCCAAACGAACCCTGAGCTCGAGCACCGAAGCTTCCTTAGAAATAGACGCCCTCTTCGATGGAGTCGACTTCTACACGAAAATATCCAGAGCAAGATTCGAAGAACTCAACTCGGACCTCTTCAAATCGACTCTGCAACCCGTCGAGAAGGCTTTGAACGACGCCCAAATCTCCAAGGGCGACGTTAACGACGTCGTGCTCGTTGGGGGGTCCACGCGCATCCCCAAAATCCAGTCTCTGCTCCAGAACTACTTCAACGGAAAGAGCTTGAACCTCAGCATCAACCCTGACGAAGCCGTCGCTTATGGGGCCGCCGTCCAAGCGGCCATCCTGAGCGGGGACACCAGCTCGAAGATACAAGACGTTCTTCTGGTGGACGTCACCCCGTTATCGTTGGGAATCGAGACCGCCGGCGGGGTGATGTCGAAGATTATCGACAGGAACACGAGGATACCTTGCAAGCAAAGTCAGACTTTCACGACGTATTCCGATAAGCAACCGGCCGTCACCATTCAAGTGTTTGAAGGGGAGAGGGCTATGACGAAGGACAATAATTTGCTTGGTGAGTTACTATACTCTATTCCAAATAAGAATACAGTGCTGGAAGCTCGAGCTTTACGCTAATTGGTTGAAATCCAAGCCAGTATCACATTCTCTATTCCAAATAAGAATACAGTGCTGGAAGCTCGAGCTTTACGATAATTGGTTGAAATCCAAGCCAGTATCACATAGAGCAATACCATATAAGATGCTGTCTGAAAGTATAGTGACCTTTTCAAATTTGGCGCTTTCCTTGGCTGCAACAAAAATCTAGCTGAGTGAGTTTTTCTCACTGATCACGGCGCCACCTACTGTATTCTTATTTGGAACGGAGTTTAAGATCCCTGGTTATCATCAGCCAATTGAAATCACAAGCCAGGTGAAATTATGAACAAATTGTTATTAGAAAAACAAAGGAATGACTGTTTGAAAGTGTTAGTAGAATTCTTCTGGTCTTCCATTGTCTAGAAACAAAGAAAATAAATTATTTGCATGTGTTTTGAGTCATGACGTTCAATAGTCAACATCTATTGTCGTTATCAAGTGTGATGTATTGATATCTAGTTAGCCTAGACCAGTTCCCTGCATAAACAAAATATTGTATTACCATAGCAACGAACAATAACTTATTAGAAGTGTCAGTGTGAAGTTTGACGACAAAAAAGTAATCCAGAGTTACGCAATAAATTAAAAGAATAAATATGTCCACCGAAATTGTGAAAATCGAAAAATTGGAGTATCGAGCCATCATCAAGTACCTGTATTTAAAAGGGTTAACAGGTAAGCAGATTTACGAAGATATGATTAATACCCTTAGTGAAAAGAGGTAAATTTTCCATTGAAGATGATGACCGATCGGGAAGGCCAGTTTCTGTGTCAGTCCCCGAAAATATCGATGCAGTTCATATGTCATGACATGACAGACATGACATGACAGACCGTCGAATTGGGCTAAAACGGATATCTGAAGCACTGAATATTTCATACGAACGCGTTCATCATATTGTTCACGACAATTTGGACATGAGAAAAATTGCTGCATAATGGATCCCGAAATGTTTGAATGTTGACCAAAAGCGTGCAAGGGTAGTAGCATCGCATTCGATCTGTGCTCGATTTGAAGACGATGTGGACTTCTTAAACCGAATTGTTACTATGGATGAGACTTGGGTACATTTCTACGATCCAGAAACAAAGCAACAATCGATGGAATGGCGACACTCCGGTTCTCCAAGACCTAAGAAGTTTCGTGTCCAAAAATCTGCTGAAAAAGTTCTTTCTTCAGTTTTTTGGGATTGCCATGGAGTAATCATGATTGATTTTTTGGATAAGGGTAGAACAATAACTGGAGATTACTATTCAACATTACTGACCACTCTACGGAAAAAAATTAAAGCGAAAAGACGCGGAAAGCTATCCAAAGGTGTTTTGTTTTTGCAGGACAACGCCCCTGCACACAAATCTCATGTTGCCATGCAAAAAAATCGTGATTTAGGGTTTGTATTACTAGAACACCCCCCTTATTTACCAGATTTGGCTCCGTCCGACTATCATCTCTTTCCTCAACTGAAAAAAAGTTTAAAAGGTCGTAAATTCTCTTCCAACGAGGAGGTAATGAAAGCTGTGGAGGTCTGGTTTGGGTTTGCAGAGCAAGATGAAACATTTTTTATGAAAGGTCTAGAGACGTTGCAGGTTCGCTGTAATGAATGTATACAATTAAGGGGAGAATATTAGTCCAGGAGCCCGGTAAAAATTTGGTCAGTCATTTCCTCTCAAGCGATATTTAGTGGAATGCATCAGAGAGTCGTATTATAAAGATTCGTGAACGTCAGCTGCGATTCCGTTGGTGGAGGGGGGGGGGGGGATGATCAGCACAGTAGCTTCCTACGTACGAAGAAAAAAAATATATTCAATTATGTCCTCCTTCCGGAAACATGTTAAATTGACGCAATCCGAATATAAGGTAAAATTTTATTTGAGAGGAAATCATAGAAGGCACAATTTTTTTTGTGTTCGACCAACTAGCTGTCGTATAATACACGCATAATACATTTTTTCTTTCTTCAAGATATTGCTTTAGCGATAATTTAACAAGTATTCAGATAGGAAAACAAAATTGAATACATTTCTTTTTCTTTGTGCGTGGGAGGCTACCACCGCTCATCCCCCCCACGGAACCGCAGCTGACGTTCACGAAGCTTTATAATATAACTCTCTGATGCGTTCCACTAATTTTCGCTTGAGAGGAACTTTGTCATGGAAATCTGTCACTGGCTCCCGGACTATATGTTGAGTAATAAAATATTTTGACATTGAAATTTTGTTTGGTTCTTTAGTAGGCTAAGAGTTTTTCAATATATCCTCGTATGGATGCATCGAATTATTATGAATGGTGATGTCAGTACGGGACCCAGGTAGCACATCATATCGGCCGAATCTTGGTTCCATATTGGGCCAATATAGGTATATTGTAAATGAAAAAGCAATATTGGTCGAATATGGGTGATTATTCAAAAAACAATATTATATTAATAATATTGGTGGAATATTGGTTGAACTAGTTTTGAATGTAGATTGTCACATGTGATATTGGGTCAATATTGGTTGAATAATTTCAACTAATATCGATAACACAATATTGGTTATATATTGTTTTCCACATCTGGAATAAATATTGCAATCCAAATATTCCAGTCATATCGATTATAGGGGAAAAATATTGTATTTCCAAGTTTGTTAGAATATTGGTTGAATATCATTTCCACTTTATTTGACAAATTTTAATAACTCATATTGAGTCAATATTGGTTGAATAGTATTTACCAATATCGATAAAACAATATTGTCTTCACGTCGTTTTTACATCTAGAATAAATATCGCAATCCCAATATTCCCCTAATATCGATTATAGGAATAAAAACTATATTGTATCTCCAAGTGTGATTACACATTGGTTGAATATCATTTCGCCAATATTTAACAAATCTTATTAATTAATATTGGGTCAATATTGTTTCAATAATATTTATCGATATCGTTATAAAAATATTGTCTTCATATAGTTTCCTACATCTAGATTGAGATGAAATTTGAATATTGGCCGAATATTCAATGATAAATATTGAAATTATATCATGATCAAACCTGGATAAAATTCCGCTAGATGGCTCTACATATAGAACGTCTTCTAAAACCTACGAAAGTATATTAATTACTTCCCATAACTTGTTTTCAAGACAACTCACTCAGTGGTTATGGCGATCATAAGGCAGACTCTGGTGTCACCTTCATCAACTAAAAGACATTTAATAATTTACCAGGTATATTAACATCCACCAATATATCCAAATGATATTGTACCAATATCGATAAATATTGTACCAATATAGATTAATATTGTACCAATATCGATAAATATTTTGAGGCCATTATTGTTTAAAGAATATGTCACCAAAACTATTTCTAAAATATTCAAACAGTATTCGACCAATATCGCAAAATGTTGACATTTTCCATTTTGAATATTGTGCCAATATTTTCAGAATATTGTATCAGCGATATTTTACCAATATCGCCGAACATTTTGAGGCCAATATTAGATAAAGAATATTTCGCCAATATTATTCAAGTAATATTGGACCAATATCGCCGAATGTTCACATTTTTTTTCTCGCCAATATTGCATTTAAAATATTTCGCCAATATGTTCACAATATTGTACCAATATTTTACCAATATAGGTGTGCTACTTGGGGAAGGTTTATGAAAAACAGAAAAATGGTGTTTGTTGTTGGTTTTTGCTATTGTCAAATCTAAAACATTTAATGATTTTTCAACTTCCATTTCTATTGTGAATTTAATGTTTGGGTTAATAGTGTTAATATATTTATGAAAAGTGTCTAACTGTCTGTTGGTACCTTCAAAACAAACAATAATGTTATCCACATATCTGTACCAATACAAAGACTGTTGCGAGAGTGGGTGCTTGTGAATTATTCCTTCAAGGTTGTCCATGATCCAACTTTCAGATGAAGAATATGTTTTATTGTCAAATTGAAAGTAATTTTGTTCAACTCAGTTATTTAGAATTCTTTGAAATTAATAAATTGAAAAATTCGAATCGTTTACTAAATGATCAATTGGACCTTAATAGTTCCCCTTTGTTAAACCTTTTCAATTAATTAAGTAGTAGCTATGTTTTGAGATTTAAAGGTACCTACATTGTATTTTCAGTTTTTATTTTTATTATAGGTAGGTCCTAATTGCCTCAATTGATAAGAAGAGTATTTAAGTAATGTTTAACGTAGAATATTTTTTTAGAAAGGTACTGTGTATCGAAACATGTCGCGTAGACAATAAATCTGTGGAAATTTAGTCGTGGTTACCTTAGTGTCATATCAGTTATAAGAGACTAACAGCCGTATGCATAGTCAATCGCCAGCGACTCGCCAGAGTTTCGCCGTTCGCTACACAAGGATTATAATGCACAGTCGAGATCCAAAATAGTGACAACCACGCGATAAGTCACATTTTGCCGAAACGCTGGCGATGTACCACTTTTTTGGAGCTCGACTGTGCATTATAGTTCTTGTGTAGCGAGCGGTGAAACTCTGGCGAGTCGCTGGCGATTGACTATGCATACGGCTGTAAATGTAGTGGTGATGGTCCCTCTCATCAGGAATGATCTGCCGATGGTAGGGGATTATACTTTTCAAGTATTAATTTAATTTCCATAAATTTCTCAACATTATCTTGACTACAATAATAATAATAATAATAATAATAATAATAATAATAATAATAATAATAATAATAATAATAATAATAATAATAATAATAATAATAATAATAATAATAATAATAAGCCACGTGATGGGTATAGAGGTCCCTGATATTAGATGCAGGGCCTGCCGTCAGGCGTCTGAGACCATTATGCATTTGCTGTCAGCATGTCCAGCATATGCGGTCTCAGCCTATATCCACAGACATAACGCGGCTCTACGAGTGTTATATTACCACCTACGACACTCGTACGGTATAGACGAGACACCAGTGTTGCCTTACGCTCCGGGGGATATTGAGTCCGTGGTGGAGAATGAGAAGTGCCGGATCTACTGGAACTACTCATTTCCCACCCTCAGGCAAATACAGGCCAATAAGCCTGATGTAGTACTCCTCGACCATGGAAGTAAGACGATATTCGTCATTGAGTTTTCGGCTCCTGGCGAAACGAATATCGTCCGAAAGGAGGAGGAGAAACGGACGAAATATCGAGATTTACTCTTCGAACTCCGCAGGCTCTATCCAGACCATTCTGTAAAAATGGTTGTTCTGATAATAGGGTCCCTTGGCGGTGTGATGGATTCATTACTCTCGAACTTAAAAATCATACCGGCATGTAGAAAGATGTCAGAAATCATAGCCGGAAGAATGCAGAAGGCTGTCATCCTCGGTTCATTACGTCTGCTCAGGGCACACGATTCCTGGACCCAATAGCTGCTTACCCCATAGTTTGGGGAGTGGTTATTGGGGTAATGATGTTGCCAGCGCGCCCTCCGAATGTATCGGAGCATCGGAGACAGGGTCCGACTGGAGAATTTTAATTCAAAATAGATGATAATAATAATAATAATAATAATAATAATAATAATAATAATAATAATAATAATAATAATAATAATAATAATAATAATAATAATAATAATAATAATAATAATAATAATAATAATAATAATAATAATAATAATAATAATAATAATAATAATAATAATAATAATAATAATAATAATAATAATAATAATAATAATAATAATAATAATATTTATTGATCCTTTAGACATTCCTTAGAACGTGTGGATAAGTCGAGAATTACAAAATGTCACATATATATATATAAACATACATATACATATACACACATACACGAATGCAGACATATATTGTTAACAATAGTTCAGTCAGATATTCATTAATATTGTAGTAGGCCTAGCTTTTCAGTATGCTCGTTACAGTGTTTGTGAGTGATTTTATATATAAGTACAGGCATTTACTGTTTAAAAATGTTCAGTCAGATATTCATTAATATTGTAGTAAGCCTTGCTTTTCAATATGTTAGCTACAGTATTTTTGAATAGTTTTATACATGATATACTCTTTATATGGTCTGGTAAATGGTTAAATAATGTAATACCCATATATCTAAAGCTGTGTTCGTATTTGGAACTCTTGTGGTTAGGGGCACACAATAGATTATTTTGTCTTGTATTATATGTATGATAAGAAGCGGTCGTATTGAATGAGGATAAGTTTTCTTTTGTATATATCAAATAGTAATAAATGTATATACAGGGAAAGGTCATTATTTTATTGTGTATGAATTCTTGTTTGCATGGAGAACCCCATTTGCAATCAAAGATCTTTCGGACTATTTTCTTCTGTGTAATCAATATTTTATTGTTATTTGTTGAATTTCCCCAAATTATAACATTATAGCATAAGTGTGTAAAAACAAGGCTATATATAGTATATATTTATTAAAACTGATTGTGGTAACGAATATTTGATTCTGGATATTGCAAAAAATGATTTATTAAGTTTTTTGTTTACCATCTCTACATGTTCTGTCCATTTTAGAGAATTATCAACTTCTAATCCCAGAAATCTAGTTGTAAGGCTAGTGTTAACTGAAATGTTATCATAGCTCAGTATAAGATGTTCTGTATCTGGATTACGATTAATGAAATATATACATACTGTTTTAGCTATATTAACTATTAAACCGTTGGTTCTACACCATGAAACATATTTTGCCAATATTTCATTCAAAGAACATGTGAGCTCCTCCGTGTTCTGTGCTGAGACAGCCAATGACGTATCGTCTGCATATATAGTTAGAACGTGACTCCTGAGTGTTTCAGGCAAGTCATTGATAAAGAGTAAAAAAATAAGCGGTCCCAACACAGAACCCTGTGGCACACCCATATCGATTTTGTTCCCATTAGAGTAGTTTTGTTTGATTTTAACAAATATTTCTCTGTTGTTGAGGTAGTCCATTATCCAATCCAGAAAAATTCCCCTGAAACCGATATTGTATAAATTCCCTGAAATAAAGTTGAAGTTTAAGCAGTCGAACGCACGCGATAGGTCGAAAAAAAGACCAGCAACGTGTTGGCCTTTGTCTACAGATATATACACAAATTCAAAAAATTGACAAGCTGCTGTTAATGTCGATCTTTCAGATCTAAAACCGTGTTGAATGTCGGTCATGATATCATTCTTGTTGATGAAATCCCACATTCTGGTACAAATAAGTTTTTCTATAATTTTTGAGACGTCGCTCAATATTGATATCGGACGATAGTTGATGATGTCATGAGGGTAATTTTTTTGTGTATAGGTATCACTAAAGCCTTTTTAAGCGCATTAGGAAATTTGCCAGTAGTAACGGATAGATTTACCAAGTAGGCCAGACACGGAGCAATATTTGCGGCCCCTGCTTTTAAAATTTTAGAAGAAATTTCATCCAGCCCTGTGCTGGATTTGTTTTTTAAGGAATATATGATATTTATTACTTCCGAGTCGGTGACTGGAGCAAAGAAGAATGTTTGATTTAAGATTCTTGACGCTGTACATAGGGTTGGGATATAATGTCCATAGTACTTAATTAAGTTATCCTTTGTTACATTGGCAAAATAATTACCGAAGGTATTGGTGAGTTCTTCTGGGTCCGAAATGGTAACTCCGTTTATGATAAGACTTATATTATGTACACTTTTCTTCCTACCTACTTCTCTATTAACAAGATTCCATACAGTTTTGTTTATATTAGTTGATTTATCCACAATGTATTTATTATAAGTAATTTTGGCATACAATGAGGCTTTGTCAATAACTTTATCATTAACTTCTGACAATAAAGCATATTTTGACTTTGACTTTGACATCTTCAAATGTAGACGTTTGCTGTCGAATATACAAATAAAATCTTTGTCGGTGTTTCTAGCTGCAGTGTGAACAGTTATATCAGTTCGCTCATTTGACAATATGATTTTCAGGAACTTTCGACTTATGCGGCATTCCCCCTGCACCACGTGGCGTTCCCAAAATAGACGTAACTTTCGATCTGGACGCAAACGGTATCCTGAATGTATCGGCTCTGGAATCGAGCACAGGAAAAACCAAAAAGATCACTATCAAGAACGACAAAGGTCGACTTTCGCAAAAAGATATACAACGCATGTTGGCCGAAGCTGAACAGTATAAAGACGAGGACGATAAGCAGAGGGATAGGGTGGCTAGCAGGAACAACCTAGAGAGCTACGTTTTCAACGTCAAGCAAGCCTTGGACGAAGCTGGAAATAAACTGAGCAGCGCGGACAAAAGAAAAGCGCAAAACGAATGTGACAATTGCATGCGCTGGCTGGACAACAATGTGACGGCCGAGAAGGACGAGTTTGAGTATAAGCTGAAGGAGCTGACGACAGTGTGTGGACCCATCATGACCAAGTTGCATCAGGGTCATCGAGAAGGTAGCAGATCTGGTGATCAGGATGGTGGACCAACTATTGAAGAAGTTGACTAGACGACTGTTATTCAGTAGTAACACACGTAGATTACCTTCAGTTAACGGAAGTTTCATAGAGTGAAGTATTCAGAATACTTTTATCACCATGCAACTGTTGGAAACTTTTTTTCGACACCCATCTACAATTCGGCGCATTTTCATTCATTGTGTTTTTTTATTGAAAAATTAATGATTACATTTGCAATTTCAAAATTAAATACAATTATTTCAATTGTTTTATTGAATGGAAGCTCACGCATTTCGTAGCTGCTAGATTTAATCGAATCTATTCAAATCTACATTAACTAGTTCCAGTTCATCATCAGCTGTTTCAATCGGAAAACTGTAGAACAGCTGGGTATCATCAGCATATAAATGGGCTTGGCATAACTGAAGCTTAGACAGAAGTTGACAGGTATGCAAAGAAAACAATAAAGGACCAAGTATAGAGCCCTGTGGTCCTCCAGACGTAAGGTTTAGGAATTCTGAAAAATAATCACCTATACATACTCTTTGTTGCCTACCTTTCAAGTACTCACCTATCAATACCAACGTATTGTAGGAAAACCCAAACTATTTCAAGATACCTAGCATCAAATCATAATTGATGGACCTTTCCAAGAGATATGAGGTAACACTGAAATTAGAAAGTAAATACGCTAATATCACTCGGGATTTTTTATTTATTTTTTCTGACCGCTAGTTTCTCTATAATCAGAAGAAAAGTGATTTCGTGACGTCACGTTCATCAAAACTAAACTTGGCAACGTTGTTTAAGTTGTGCACCAAATTTTCATTCAAATATAATGTGTCGTATGACAGTTGTCATTTGATACCAGATGGGTTCTTTCGTCTGTTTCACGGTGCGATCAATAAGAATAGTTTGTCTCTGTCTAACTCATTTGCCTACCCATTTGATACAAGTGAAGCAGTTCCATCAGATCTAAACTTCAACGAACACTACCTTGATTTATTTTTGAGGTTAATGCGGTTGTCTGAGTTTTCAGAGCTTTTGTTGTTTGTGTTCTAAAATTTGTTATTAATTCCTGTATCTCCAGTACCTGTATCCCTGCAATAACTGAACATGTCGAAAAGGTGCTTTGTACCTCGGTAAATTATCCGAACTTCCTTTCACGAAGCCTTGTTCCATATTTTTAATACACAATTACACAAATAAATTCATACCAAATCGTTTACGATAACACCTCACTACACTATTATCGAATTTATCAGTTGAATGTTGATTGTTGAATGTAAATAAAATAAACATTAACCTCACATCTCCATATAACTTTTGACAGTTGAGAACTGTCATTACGATTTGCTGTGTTGTCAATGTTCGTTCTTCATCAAAAGGATGGTCTGTTCAGAAAATTGGAAAGTTACAAATACAATAAAAAATAGCTAATATGTGGATTTTTATCTACGAGTTGATCAAGTGACAATGTATTGATTATTTCTCAACGGCTTATATCATGCTAGAAGTTATATTTTTAAGGAGAACGGTATTGCCTGTTTCGGAACGTGGATTATGGTGGGAGGTATTTCCGATGAACGTGACGTCAGCGGCACACTTTCAAATGTGATATTTTTTTAAAATGAAAGAAGAATGATGGAACTTTTTGTTAAATGGACATTTCAGACTAACAACTATCGATTTAACCGAGTTTTGTAATTTATTTTCCGTAAATGTAAAGGTCCATTGTATCAAAGGCTCGGCTGAAATCTAATAAAATTAATATGGTATGAAAAAAACAATTGAACGTCGCTATTGCGGACCCTCAGCCAATAAAAATGTTACCATTTTTGTTTTGCGGATATGCCCTGTTGCCAAGTTGGTCACTTCGGATTACTGGAAATACGCCGATGCCAAATTTTGGTCTGTTTGGGTAACTGGAAATCTGGAATGGGGATAGTTAGATCTAAGTGGATACCATATATACAATTCAATTAGATGAATTGCCTTATGGAATTTGAACCTTGCAGAAATTCGCCAATGTTGCCAAGTCGTGGGAGCTGGAAATCATTAAAAATTATTTGAAGAAATTTTGCTAAACAAATATCATTATAAATATTCATCCTTATTGAATAATTAAAATCCAATGTTGTTTCATTTAGTTTCTCACTTTAAGTTCAAATTATATATACTTTAGAAATTATTGAAATAACTAAATGACGCGAAACAACGTTGAAATGCTCAAGTTCTAGATTCTCAGTCACAAATTATCATACTACAGCTTGTTTTCATCTACCGCTTTTAATTTGGGCCGTATTCTCTCGCATTCATAATATTCGGAGTAAAACCTTATACTTATAGAGTATGAGCATATCCTCCACAAAAAGTATTTGGTTATTCATAAACGTTACCTTTCACTCGGAATAAAAAGGATATCCTTCAAAAATTTTGAGTGTGGTCAGTAGCAGACTAAGTCGCGTAGTGATCAGTTGTAGTGATGGCAGATGTTGTGGAACTGAGAAAGATTAAACATTACAAGTAGCGTTTATCAACACCTGTTCGTTATTACAAGGAATTATACCAGTTTGAAGAGGAAAATGTACAGTAGCTTGCCAACAGATTTTTGGGAATAAATAATGCTGACACTCGAGGAGGTGCGTTATCATCCATCCTAAAAATGCAGATATGTTTACTCGATCTCAGTGATCCTGGGTATCAGAAAGGCATTGATCACAAACTGGGTGTAAGTCAATCTACAGTATCTCGTACAGTGACGCGGTAATTGACAACATAGTGGCGCAATCAAATTACTAAATAAAGGTTCCGTTTACCAACAAGTAACTTATGGATGCGAGTTATGACAAAGCAAGTTTAGGTTTCCGACAGCAATTGGCGTAGTTGACTGTATAAACGTAGGAATACTGAAACCAAATCGCCATGGTGATGAGTATATCAACCGAAAAGGTCATCCCACACTGGATGTGCAAGACCCTTTTGGAATGCAATAGAAATGATCACTAGTTAGTTGGCATGAATCGGTCCACGATTCAATAATATGGAGAATTTCATAAATTACGGTTCTTTTACAAAATAAAAACAATGTCGTGCTACTTGCTGATGATGGATATGGTATAGAGCCTTGGCTCATGACTCCATGCAGAAATCCCCCTCCAGGTGATGAACTAAATTATAATAAACTTTTCAAAAAAGAGAGATTGATAATTAAATGTTGTTTTGGTCAACTGAAAAGTCGATTTCCTAATTTGCTACATGTTTATCCTAGTGAAATTAAAGAATGTGCAAAAAATATTTGTTGCCTGTATTGTGCTTTATAACGTGGCAAAAATTTCGAAATACATCGATTTTAAAGCACCTGAAGAAGAAGTGCCAGAAGAAGATGAAAATGATAATAATGACATAGTTGATCGACCTCTTCGCCAGCGTAGTAGAAGCTTCACTCACTCTGTGCTGAGTAGATCCATCTTCAATACCAAGTTGCAGTGCGCCTCCGATTCTTCCAATTGTAGGATTACTGTCGCCTTTCATAGCCTTCAATAACTTTTTCTTCCGTTCCAAAAGTTTGCTTGCTTTATTTCCAGTTTCATCTTCAACATTCCTTTCATATTGTTTATTTCCTTTAAAAAGCCTTTCGCATGCAGTGCTTTGCCAAATGTCACCTCGTATATCCCACCGACTTAACCTTTAAACTAAGTCGGTGGTATTTCCTGGTGACATTTCTAGTAGCCTCATCCTTTCTAGCTTTTATTTTCGGTGTTTGGGATTTTTCCAAAATCACGTTGGCATTGGCAATTTCATCTACTCTGACATGCAGTTCGGTCGTAGCTTTATCTTTTTCTTTACTTTCACTATCGCTGCTTGACAAATACATCTTATCTGATCGAAGTACTGTACTCAAATAACACCAATAAGAAAGAAATACCATCGCAAAAGGTTGGAACCTGCCGTGGCACAGTCACAAGCCAACATGCACCATCATCTTAATGGTTGAAAGATATCTATCTCTTTCAAATTTTTCACAACGTTTCAATTGCTTGAATCCGCAATCGTCTTCTGGTGAATAATGACAAAATCAGATGCTATGCGACCTTTTATAGGTCTATAATTAAAGTGTAATTACGGTGTAATTACGCGCGGTCTTGTGGCGCGCTAGGTTTCGCGCTTTTTCTCCCTTCAAAACGGTCCATGAGCGGTTTCCATACGTTTTTAATTTCCACGCTTGGTTGACTGAAGGCACTATTGGCTTCTATATAGGTGGTTTCTATAAATTTCCGTTTGAACCAATGTTCCTCTCTATGAAGAACACTATAGCTTCGTCCCAAAGAGTTCGGTGGTGTTTTATCCAGGCGTGGTCAGCAATTCCCGATTTTGATGTTTCCCCTCGTTGAGTCCACTTTTTGTGTTTGGCTGTTCTTACTGATAATGCCCTCTTGGTCTCTCCGATATAGGAATCTCCACATTCATATGGGACTTTGTAAATACAGTTTTTGCTGGATTCTGTTGTGTTCTCTGGTTTCGTCTTGGTGAGAAAGCTTCGTAAGGTACTGCCGGATTGAAAGCAACTCTTGATGTATTTATTTCCGATCCTTCTAATCTTCTCGGAGATACCCCTGATATAGGGAAGAATGAGAACGGGGTTTTGTGGTCTTTCTTCGGTTGATTTGGTCTTTTCGAGATGTTTCCGATGGACCGTTTTGGAGGGAGAAAAAGCACAAAACCAAGCGCGCCACAAGACCGCGCGTAATTACACCGTAATTACACTTTAATTATAGACCTATAAAAGGTCGCGTAGCATCTGATTATGTCATTATTCGCCAGAAGACGATTGCGGATTCAAGCAATTGAAACGTTGTGAAAAATTTAAAAGAGATAGAAATCTTTCAACCATTAAGATGATGGACGTCCGAAATATAAGTAATCAAGTTACCATCGTCTAAAACATTCAAACACAGCTTTTACTTATTCTTGGAGGATGTTCTTGCAAGTATAAGGTAATCATTATTAATACGATTAAAAGGAAATGCTTATACTCCTACCTTTTTCTTCAACTCAAAACCTTATACTTCTTTCTACCTTATTCTTACAAGGATATACTTCAGTTTTATGAATACAGCCCATATGTCATCGGTAGTATAGTATGAAATAGTGCTCCTGTACAGCTATATCTTTTTCGGAATTCCGATTGTACATATGGTAGGTATCAAGGAAAAGCGCTGTGCATAGGCCTTTATTTGTACCTCCATATCCTTCTTAAGAATTTACCTAATTGAAGTAGGTACCTAATAGTATATTACGTAACAGGAGTTGTAACCCATTACGCACGAAATGGAAGTTTTTGCACGAAGCCGCGCAGCGGCGAATGCACACATTTCATGGTGCCTAATGGGCTTACAACTCGTGTAACGTACTATACTTTTTCTACGCCCATTCATTTTAACGTTATGCTTGTATACATTTTTTATAGGTAATTTCGTACCTTTCTTTGGATTTTAGCGGTAACAAATTATGTGTGGCAGCTCGAGCTTTTTCTAAAATCTTCGGTGGAGTGCTCATAATTTCATCACTTTCACTACTATCAGATATATTCGTAGACAAAGTTGGGAAAATGTTCGGATTCAATTATATTTTGTTCAAGAAATTGACAATATAATTGACATGACATTTATTTTCATAGCATGCTACCTACTTAAGAAAACGTGTCCTATTTTTAAAGAAATTGCATGACGTGCTGTCTACATTTAGGGGCATCACTCTTTCAATCCCAAATATATCTCGCTAATGCTAAAAGTTTTTATGTTTTTTAATCGACTAAATTTGTGTAAATACGTAAATAAAAATTTGATTGTAATTTAATTAAATCAAGAAGTTTAAGTTTTCTTCTCAAAACGCACGTCTATGTTATGAGATCTCATTACGTGCATATTATTGTTATATGTCATTTACAAGGAATGTTGACAGTGCGATTTTTGACGTTTACAGACATGGGCGTAGAAAAACATAATTACCTACTATATCATTCAAACAGATTGGCGAAGTAGAAAATCTGTACACTACAGGTAGGAGAAAAGTCATGGGGTAATTAATGAAGCTGGAGGTTCTAGATGAAATATGGGTTGTATAACTTCAGTAGTTACAGCAATAGTTGTTGCTGGCATCAGCGCACTATGCGATATTCAAAATTAAATGCCTTGTCGCAATCCATCGTGACTCATCGGTCAACACCGTCCGGTTTCCACTTCCAAGAATATTCAATTCGAATGTTGAATATTTTTGAACAGTTGGTTACAACTATTCTCTCTCTCTCCTCCAATCCCAATTCCTCCGCTGTCTTCTCCGTACGACTGTATGTACTTGGACTTTAAAGGCTCCCAACAAAAAATGTTCTTGCGTAGCGGCTGTGTGCTAACAAACCCAAACACTTGTTGCATGATGAAAGCGCACGGTTTCGAATAATTAAACAAACATGAGAAAGTGAATATGTAAACAAGTGAAATGACATATGAGATTGCTTCAGGCGATTTGATCTTCACACGGAAGTCTGACTCAATTCGTTCAGGTGGAGGGTTATTACAATAATAGGTAGATATCTATACAGGGTAAAATACGACCGACCAATTAAGGAAAATCATCCAGTGTGCTTGATCTCCTCACCAAAAGAAGTGGAAAACTAAGTGATATTTGTAAATTTCGACCAAAAAAATTACCTTTTTTATGTGTAGGAAAGCGCCGCATCTGAGTCAAAACACGTTGGCAGACGCGAACAATGTTAGGTATTCCTCCTTCATCAAACATGGAACCGAAGCTGTTGGTTTTAAATAATGACCCAATAAGAAATGTTCAAAATGATCTCAAAAACTTATTTTCACCGAATTCGATAAACGAAGAACTACCAATATGAACCCCTCCTGTTTAAAATGTTACAAAATACACATAGGTAGGTATATCTCAAAAATTGCATCCAGGTGATCCCAAAAGACCTGATTTTTCTGTCTTCCTGGAAAATGTAATATGGACAGATGAAAGCACTTTTACGAATTGTGGGATATTCAACCAAAAAAACGAACAGATTTGGAGCATAAATAACCTCAGGCAGTTCCGAGATATTCAACCTCAAGTGCGATTTGGTATTAACGTGTGGGCAGGAATTTACAAAGATAGCATTTTGGGTCCTCATTTATTTGACGGAATTCTGGAATGGAGAAACCTCTATCACTAGTTTTTAACGTCGATTTTCGAAGACTATTTGGATGATCTACCGTTGGCTAACTATGACATCATCTGGTTTCAACCGAACACTGCCAGACGAGCAGGGCCGGATTCCCACCTATTTACGACCTAGGTCAAACTTCGAAAGTACCTACGCCCTACGGGAAAAGGTCTAGGGAGTCATATACTTGTAATGTAACATGGATAGATCCAATAACTGTCAGATGATAATAAAGAAAGGATGTTGAGCAATAAATTAAGAAGGTCTACTTGTTAAAATTAGTTATATATTTATAAATATTACGATCGAAATATATAATATGTACAAAAACACTTTCAACTTCTTCTTTCTGGCCTTGGCCCAAGCAAATAACTTATCAAAGTCCAAAAATCTAGTATATCACTTTCAATGTTCAGAAGAGCAAGAGCGTTGAGTTTTGTTTGATCCTTTTCAAACAGGAAAATGACCTTAAATAAGAATACAACAAAAATAATTCATACTTCACTTGTTACTTGAAAATTTACAGCAATTTTATTAATTGATAACTTTTACTTCTAACTTATAAAAACTTCTGTCATTAGATAATTTATTTTTATAACAATGTTGATAAAAATATCGATGACAGGCGTTAGTTAGTTGTTCAAACTTAACCCACAATTTTTAGGTGTTCATGCGCGTCTGCCACTCATTTACTCACGTGCGAAATGTATGCCTGTGGAATATTTTTATTACTCTACAGAACTAATCTACTGAAATGTCAATTGGCAGACACATGTCTATTGTTAATTGTTACTTGAAAATTTTGTGCAATTTTATTAATTCATAATTTATACTGGTAATATATGAAAACGTCTGCCATTAAAGAAAGTGTTCATTTTTATCACAATTTTGATGAAAAAATATCGATGGCAGGCGTTAGTCAGTTGTACAAACTCAACCCACATTTTCACGAGTTCATGCGCGTCTGCCACTAATTTACACACGTGCGGGATGTCTGCCTTATTCTGATTTACTTTACAGAACTCTACTGAAATGTCAATTGGCAGACGTATTATTGTTAATTGTTACTTGAAAACTTACATTTGAAATAATTATAATTGAAAATGATAATTTTTCAACCGGTTACCCTACATGAAAGTGATAGTTTTTCACTCTAGAGATGAAAATGAAAGAAATGAATATCATCAAGTGACCCGAAGGGAATATACTAAAAACAAATTGATGGATTTTTGACACTAATGACATTCAATCTCACTACTTGACACGTGAATCAGTACCCAGTATTATTATTATCAAGTCTGTGTTATATATAAATGAAGATCTAAAAATTGTAATCCAGTATTTCATAAACACCTTTCTATCGTAGAAAAAATAGCATTACCTACTCGAGATAAAATACGTTTTTTTCGTTCGTGAGATTACCACACTCGCTCCACTCCGCTTCGCTTGTGGACAAAATCTTACCTTACGAAAAAACAGTATTTTCATCTCTTGTTAAATGACTCGTGAGACTATAGAGAGAAAACGTAACAATACTAACGGCGGTAGAAGAGAAGGGACGGCGTGGACGTTTCATTGCTTAAGCGCGTCGTGTTTTCGGTTTTACCCGAGGGGGAAGTAACTCTTTCATTAGGTGTACATCATAACATTTTCATTACTTCATTAATCATTTCATATTCAACTTAAAATCGAAATTTATGTTTCTGGGGATCCGTGATATGATTTTTTTCGGTTCCAAGTTGGCAAATTTATGCCGTCTGACAATCGGTGAGTGATCGCCTCGGTGCGATCGCTGAGCAGACGCGGATTTTAATCAGTGATTTTCCGATGAATAGTATAACATCATTAATGGTAATTATTTTTCATTTCAGTTAATTACTGCATTATTTTCATTAGGTGTACAAAAAATGGCTAGTTACTTCCCCCTCGGTTTTACCATTGAATTCTTGAAAAAAACTTTTTAATTTTTCTCCGTTATCTGCGCCCCCTCTAGCCTGCGCTCTAGGCCACGGCCTAGGTTGGCCTTATGGGTAATCCGGGCCTGCCGACGAGTATCTAATTACCTGACTGAAAGGTATGGTGATAAATAGATAGGGAATAATGGGCCGGTGAGGTGGCCAGCAAGGTCATCAGACTTAAATGTTATGGATACATTCTTATGGGGTACACTGAAAAATAGAGTTTATTGTCAGAGGGGATATCAAAATATTGAGGACCTTCAACACAGCATTGTTAGAGAGTTCGGAAGATTGAGGAGGAGGGAAATTAACCGTGCAGTGAAGAAGGGCTCAGTTGTGTTATCATGAACAAGGCCAGCATTTTGAGCATTTGCTGTGATTTACTTTTGTCTCTACATTTCAGTTAATTATTGTTATTTGTTCAAAGTTCTAATTTACCTCATACACACAAATTTTGATTGTTGATTCTGTCTCCGTATTCTTTCATTGGCTTTCCAAATGAACCAAACTCGGTGAGATTTCGATCTAATACCATGAACATAGTTCAATGTGGTTGTCGTCTTTCGGGATTTTTATTGTATTTGTAATATATTTGTATAATATCTCTTTTTTCTTCATTCGTGAAAGCCATTTTTCAATGAACAAAATGTCATTGAGTGTAACATATTGAAGGTCAAATTTGGAAACATCAAAGTCAAAGCCTATTATGATAAGAATATATTTTTTTCAATATCTCCAATTTTTCGAAAAAGAATGATAACTTATGATACATCATCGAAAAGGTAAAATCTGGTTCTATTCAAAACAGAAAGAATCCAATATGTAGTGCCCCTGACAAAAATAAAGTTGATGATGGTGGCCGGAAGACGATACGTCGGATAGCAAATCTGAAAACACTATTATGTAGCAGGGAAAAAGTGGCAATGTGGAAGTACATTTTATTTTCGAATCCTTCGAAAACTAAAGCCAGAAAAAAATAAAAAACATTTTCCGAAATTTCTGTTTTTTCCGGATGTCTCCGGATATACTCGGAATTTCAGATCTTTCTCAACGACATATTGTTATAATAATATAGTAATAATATATTTATTTGTCATTTTAGATACACAAAAGGTACATATGGTATCTCTGTATAAAAGAAAGGATAAGTATAAATAAACTATCTAGAAAATAATGTAAATATACAAATTGTAAACATTATGGTGATCGGACATAGAATATACAGGGTGTCAATTTGAAAACTTCCCACCCTTATTATCTTCCTTCCAGTAAACAATATGAGTAATCGAAAAAACAGGTCAATTTTATTGTCAAGGGGGACACTTTCACGGACTATTTGTAGCCCTCGTGGTTCAACCCCCTAGGAGGGGTAGATGTAACCCTTAGAATTTTAAATGGGGAGGGGGGTCAAGTGGCACATCATTTTGATGGGCGTTCAATTCTTGTTCCAATGGTACCCTGACTTATTATTTTGTGATGAGCATTTTCCGAAAAATTGCGTTCTAAACTAACAGAAGTAATTATTAGAACGCCTATACTGAGATGCATGGTTTGGCCAGAACTGGTTAGAATATTAGGTGGTACCGTTCCAACCCTTTATTAGGGGTAACATTAGCCATTAGCTCCAAACACTTTTCATAAAAAAGTAGTCTAATAGTAAAACGTAGATGGTAGTAAAGTTGTGTTTATTAAATGCTGAAATTTTTAAGTGTCATCGCAGAAATTGTACAGATAGCCTTCCTTTTTTGCTACTTCTGCTGTAAAAAGTTTCTGTTTTCCGGCAAAAAATTGGTTAGCAAATTTGAACTATGTGGTAGTATTGTGAATACCGTTGTACCTGTTGGGCTGTTTAGGAATTACTTTAATAAGTGTATAAAAGTGTGAAAATGGTTTACATTCTTCAAGACAGAATTGAAATGATTGTAATTTATGGCGAAGTTGGAAAGTGCGCACGAAGGGCGGCATGTCTTTTTAACGAAAGACATCCAAATTGTAATGTAAGTCACCGGTATGTGCTTGATTTGGTGAATAAGTTTTACGAAACTGGTTCAGTGACAAATAAAAAAAGAAATAACCCCAGAGTACTAAATGAAGCAGCTCAAATTGAAGTTTTGGGAACATTTGCTGCAGAGCCCACGAGCTCCTTACGATCAGTATCAGAACAGACGGGAATGTCACGCGAGACTATAAGAAAAGCATTGAAAATGCATAAATTTCATCCATATAAAATGCAGATTCTTCAAGAGCTCCACGAGGATGATTATGATAGAAGAATAGAGTTTTGTGAAATCATGTCTCATCGAGTCAATACCATCCCTGATCTTCTGTTAAACATCTGTTTCAGCGATGAGTGTTCATTTTTTCTGAATGGCAATGTTAATAGACAAAATTGTCCATATTGGAGTGACGAAAACCCACATATTTTTCGGGAAGGGCATACACAACACCCACAAAAAGTTAATGTTTGGGCTGGTATTCTTGGAAATGCCATTCTTGGTCCATTATTTCTGGAAGAAAACTTGACTGGCAATCTGTACCTTGATATGCTTGAAGAGACTATCGATCCTCTTATAACTCACGAGCTAGAAACTCAAATTGATGCAGAAGGTAGTGAACTTTTGCAGGAGGATCTGTTACATTTCCAGCAGGACGGTGCTCCACCTCATTATTTTCTTCCCGTCCGACAGTGGTTAAACGAGAGATTTCCGGGTAGATGGATTGGCAGAAGGGGAGCAGTTGAATGGCCTCCGAGATCACCGGATTTAACACCCTTAGATTTCTTTCTTTGGGGGCATCTTAAATCCGTTGTTTATAAAACACAACCTTCTGATATTGACGAACTTAAAAGACGAATTACAGCAGCATGCCGGTCAATTCCTAGTGAAGTTTTCCGTAATGTTAGAGGGGAGTTCGAAAACAGACTGTATTACTGTTTAGAGCAAAATGGACAACATTTCGAACAGCTAATAAGATAAGCGTAAGTAGATTTTATGTTGGAAATGTCTTTCTCGCAAATTAAATTTTATTGTGTAGAAGGAAAATAACCACCAAATAAAAAATCCCATTCGTAATAAATTTATTCCTGTCATTCAAGGGTTGGAGCGGTGCCACCTACTCTTCTAACCATTTTTATTAAAGGGAGTCAATACAATAATGCATCTCAGTATAGGCGTTCTAATAATTACTTCTGTTAGTTTAGAACGCAATTTTTCGGAAAATGCTCATCACAAAATAATAAGTCAGGGTACCATTGGAACAAGAATTGAACGCCCATCAAAATGATGTGCCACTTGACCCCCCTTCCCATTTAAAATTCTAAGGGTAACATCTACCCCTCCTAGGGGGTTGAACCACGAGGGCTACAAATAGTCCGTGAAAGTGTCCCCCTTGACAATAAAATTGACCTGTTTTTTCGATTACTCATATTGTTTACTGGAAGGAAGATATTAAGGGTGGGAAGTTTTCAAATTGACACCCTGTATAGCAAGACAGCACATACGATGAAAAACATTATAAGACTTATAATATGGGTTGAAGCGTATTTGTACCGAGCACACCGGATTTAAGATATGTTTGCCAAGTTGTCATTCAGGTACTCTTGGAGAGTGTAATAGCATTTCTCTAGTAAAAACGTTTTAATTTGATTCTGAAATAATTTATCACTTTGAACTCTTTTGACTGTATCAGGTAGTTTGTTGTAGCAAGTTATTGCACAGTAGTGAGGAGAGTTTATGAAGTGTGACAACCGGTGTTTTGGGATTATCAAAAGTTCGCCGTTTCGTGTATTGTGTTCGTGCTCTGATGCACTTTTCGAATAGATTCCGGAGTTTTTTCTAACAAACATAACACATTTGAGGATACAAATTGAAGATGCTGTCAATATTTTTTCCCTTATGAAAGTAGGTCGACAGCTTTCTCGAAAATCCATATTGAATAAAAGTATTAAAGTCCTTTTCTGAGCTATAAAGACCCTTGTAAAATCTCTTGCTTTTCCCCAAGCCATAATGTTCAAGCTGTTGTGGGAGTAGACCATTGCATAGTAAATGCTTAGTGTTCCAGATTTGTCGAGATTTGGATTCATTTGCTTTATGGCATAATAAGCTTTGTTTAAGTGTGCACAAGTTTGATCCACTTGTTTTTCCCAGTTTAAATTGGAATCTAGAATTTAACTTCTTGTGAAAGTTGAATTTCGTCTATTTTGAATAGGCTGAATGGGCTGGGGAACTTTTCCTGAAGTGGAATCGCACAGAATTAGATTTTGAAGTGTTCAGAATCAATTTATTTTTTTGACACCATATACTGAACTGTTCAATGATACTTTCAGATTTATTGACGAGTTGCTCTGCATTTTGCCCAGATATGGTTATGGTAGTATCGCCTGCAAACAATATATTGTGGTAGATCATTTACATATAGGTACTAAAAATAGTAGCGGTCCCAGGACTGATCCTTGCGGCACGGCTAGTTTTATATTTTTTGGCTCTGAGGATGACCCGTTACATATTACGATCATATTTCTATTTCTCATGTAAGATTCAATCCATTTTACTATGTTATTCCGGTAAATGTGCAACTTTGCCCCAATTTAATCATCGTAACTCTCATAGTTTCCGACATCCCAATGGTGAGGATCGAATTTGAAACACCCTGTATAAACATAATATGATATTTGTCGTTGTTTGTGCAAAATTTGTTTTTTCCGTCAGCTGGCTGCGCTCCTACGAGCAACCTTCATAAGTCTCCGGGAAACTTGTGTGAGCTAGGAGAGACCAGGTCCTTAACTTTTGACGTGTGATTCCCTTATGGTTGTCAAGCGAATGTTCGACCATCACTACCACCATGAACAGATGTTTTGATTCGCTTTTCGACTGAAATCCCGAGATAAAAGTCGGGGGTCCGACTTTTAATCTCGGGTCCGAGATTAACGTCGGGGGTCCGAGTCGGGGGAGATTGAAGTCGGACCCCCGAGATTAAAGTTGGGGGTCTGAGATTGAAGTCGGGGGTCCGAGATTAAAGTCGGGGGAGATTAAAGTCGGACCCCCGAGATTAAAGTCAGGGGTGCGGGATTAAAGTCGGGGGTCCAAGATTAAAGTCGGGGGTCCAAGATTAAAGTCGGGGGTCCGAGATTAAAGTCGGGGGAGATTGAAGTCGGACCCCCGAGATTAAAGTTGGGGGTCTGAGATTGAAGCCGGGGGTCCGAGATTAAAGTCGGTGGAGATTAAAGTTGGACCCCCGAGATTAAAGTCAGGGGTTCGGGATTAAAGTCGGGGGTCCAAGATTAAAGTCGGGGGTCCAAGATTAAAGTCGGGGGTCCGAGATTAAAGTCGGGGGAGATTGAAGTCGGACCCCCGAGATTAAAGTTGGGGGTCTGAGATTGAAGTCGGGGGTCCGAGATTAAAGTCGGTGGAGATTAAAGTTGGACCCCCGAGATTAAAGTCAGGGGTTCGGGATTAAAGTCGGGGGTCCAAGATTAAAGTCGGGGGTCCAAGATAAAAGTCGGGGGTACAAGATTAAAGTCGGGGTCCGATATTAAAGTCGGGGATCCGAGACTAAAGTCGGGGGTCCGAGATTAAAGTCGGGTGTCCGAGATTAAAGTCGGGGGTCCGAGATTAAAGTCGGGGGTCCAAGATTAAAGTCGGGGGTCCGAGATTAAAGTCGGAGGTCCGAGATAGAAGTCAGGGGTCTGAAATCAAAGTCAGGGGTCCGAGATTAAAGTCGGGGTCCGATATTAAGTCGAGGATCCGAGATTAAAGTCGGGGGTCCGAGATTAAAGTCGGGTGTCCGAGATTAAAGTCGGAGGTCCGAGATAGAAGTCAGGGGTCTGAAATCAAAGTCAGGGGTCCGAGATTAAAGTTGGGGTCCGATATTAAAGTCGAGGATCCGAGATTAAAGTCGGGGGTCCGAGATTAAAGTCGGGTGTCCGAGATTAAAGTCGGGGGACCGAGATTAAAGTCGGGGTCCAATATTAAAGTCGGGGATCCGAGATTAAAGTCGGGGGTCCGAGATTAAAGTCGGGGTCCGATATTAAAGTCGGGGATCCGAGAATAAAGTCGGTGGTCCGAGATAGAAGTCAGGGGTCTGAAATCAAAGTCAGGGGTCCGAGATTAAAGTCGGAGTCCGATATTAAAGTCGAGGATCCGAGATTAAAGTCGGGGGTCCGAGATTAAAGTCGGGTGTACGAGATTAAAGTCGGGGGTCCGAGATTAAAGTCGGGGGTACAAGATTAAAGTCGGAGGTCCGAGATTAAAGTCGGGGGTCCGAGATTAAAGTCGGGGGTCCAAGATTAAAGTCGGGGGTCCGAGATTAAAGTCGGAGGTCCGAGATAGAAGTCAGGGGTCTGAAATCAAAGTCAGGGGTCCGAGATTAAAGTCGGGGTCCGATATTAAAGTCGAGGATCCGAGATTAAAGTCGGGGGTCCGAGATTAAAGTCGGGTGTCCGAGATTAAAGTCGGGGGACCGAGATTAAAGTCGGGGTCCAATATTAAAGTCGGGGATCCGAAATTAAAGTCGGGGGTCCGAGATTAAAGTCGGGGTCCGATATTAAAGTCGAGGATCCGAGATTAAAGTCGGGGGTCCGAGATTAAAGTCGGGTGTCCGAGATTAAAGTCGGGGAACCGAGATTAAAGTCGGGGTCCAATATTAAAGTCGGGGATCCGAGATTAAAGTCGGGGGTCCGAGATTAAAGTCGGATATCCGAGATTAAAGTCGGGGGTCCGAGATTAAAGTCGGGGTCCGATATTAAAGTGGGATGTCCGAGATTAAATTCGGGGGTCCAAGATTGAAGTCGGGGGTCCGAGATTAAAGTCGGGGGTCCAAGATTAAAGTCGGGGGTCCAAGATTAAAGTCGGGGGTCCAAGATAAAAGTCGGGGGTACAAGATTAAAGTCGGGGTCCGATATTAAAGTCGGGGATCCGAGACTAAAGTCGGGGGTCCGAGATTAAAGTCGGGTGTCCGAGATTAAAGTCGGGGGTCCGAGATTAAAGTCGGGGGTCCAAGATTAAAGTCGGGGGTCCGAGATTAAAGTCGGAGGTCCGAGATAGAAGTCAGGGGTCTGAAATCAAAGTCAGGGGTCCGAGATTAAAGTCGGGGTCCGATATTAAAGTCGAGGATCCGAGATTAAAGTCGAGGATCCGAGATTAAATTCGGGGGTCCGAGATTAAAGTCGGGTGTCCGAGATTAAAGTCGGAGGTCCGAGATAGAAGTCAGGGGTCTGAAATCAAAGTCAGGGGTCCGAGATTAAAGTTGGGGTCCGATATTAAAGTCGAGGATCCGAGTTTAATTCGGGGGTCCCAGATTAAAGTCGGGTGTCCGAGATTAAAGTCGGGGGACCGAGATTAAAGTCGGGGTCCAATATTAAAGTCGGGGATCCGAGATTAAAGTCGGGGGTCCGAGATTAAAGTCGGGGTCCGATATTAAAGTCGAGGATCCGAGATTAAAGTCGGGGTCCGAGATTAAAGTCGGGTGTCCGAGATTAAAGTCGGGGGACCGAGATTAAAGTCGGGGTCCAATATTAAAGTCGGGGATCCGAGATTAAAGGCGGGGGTCCGAAATTAAAGTCGGGGTCCGATATTAAAGTCGAGGATCCGAGATTAAAGTCGGGGGTCCGAGATTAAAGTCGGGTGTCCGAGATTAAAGTCGGGGGACCGAGATTAAAGTCGGGGTCCAATATTAAAGTCGGGGATCCGAGAATAAAGTCGGTGGTCCGAGATAGAAGTCAGGGGTCTGAAATCAAAGTCAGGTGTCCGAGATTAAAGTCGGGGTCCGATATTAAAGTCGAGGATCCGAGATTAAAGTCGGGGGTCCGAGATTAAAGTCGGGTGTCCGAGATTAAAGTCGGGGTCCGAGATTAAAGTCGGGGGTACAAGATTAAAGTCGGAGGTCCGAGATTAAAGTCGGGGGTCCGAGATTAAAGTCGGGGGTCCAAGATTAAAGTCGGGGGTCCGAGATTAAAGTCGGAGGTCCGAGATAGAAGTCAGGGGTCTGAAATCAAAGTCAGGGGTCCGAGATTAAAGTCGGGGTCCGATATTAAAGTCGAGGATCCGAGATTAAAGTCGGGGGTCCGAGATTAAAGTCGGGTGTCCGAGATTAAAGTCGGGGGACCGAGATTAAAGTCGGGGTCCAATATTAAAGTCGGGGATCCGAAATTAAAGTCGGGGGTCCGAGATTAAAGTCGGGGTCCGATATTAAAGTCGAGGATCCGAGATTAAAGTCGGGGGTCCGAGATTAAAGTCGGGTGTCCGAGATTAAAGTCGGGGGACCGAGATTAAAGTCGGGGTCCAATATTAAAGTCGGGGATCCGAGATTAAAGTCGGGGGTCCGAGATTAAAGTCGGATATCCGAGATTAAAGTCGGGGGTCCGAGATTAAAGTCGGGGTCCGATATTAAAGTCGGATGTCCGAGATTAAATTCGGGGGTCCAAGATTGAAGTCAGGGGTCCGAGATTAAAGTCGGGGGTCCAAGATTAAAGTCGGGGGTCCAAGATTAAAGTCGGGGGTCCGAGATTAAAGTCGGGGGTCCGAGATTAAAGTCGGGTGTCCGAGATTAAAGTCGGGGTCCGAGATTAAAGTCGGGGGTCCAAGATTAAAGTCGGGGGTCCAAGATTAAAGTCGGGGGTCCGAGATTAAAGTCGGGGGTCCGAGATTAAAGTCGGGTGTCCGAGATTAAAGTCGTGGGTCCGAGATTAAAGTCGGGGGTCCGAGATTAAAGTCGGGAGTACAAGATTAAAGTCGGGGGTCCAAGATTAAAGTCGGGGGTCCGAGATTAAAGTCGGGGGTCCGAGATTAAAGTCGAACCCCCGAGATTAAAGTCGGGGGTCCGAGATTAAAGTCGGGTGTCCGATATTAAAGTCGGGGGTCCGAGATTAAAGTCGGGGATCCGAGATAAAAGTCGGGGGTCCGAGATTAAAGTCGGGGGTCCGAGATTAAAGTTGGACCCCCGAGAATAAAGTCGAGGGTCCGAGATTAAAGTTGGGGGTCCGAGATTAAAGTCGGGGGTCCGAGATTAAAGTCGGGTGTCCGAGATTAAAGTCGGGGGTCCGAGATTAAAGTCGGGGGTACAAGATTAAAGTCGGGATTCCAAAAAAAAATGCTGTGGCCCTTCTACGCCTTCGTATGAAAGAAACTGCGACATCGTCCTCCAAGCGTACACTCACCCATCTGAAATCAACGCACCGAAACGTTATTTGTAAACAGCCATTTTCTGGCAAGAGGCAGCAGAAACTCTTGTCAGCGGAGAAGGGATCGCGTACTTTCTTAAGTCAGGTTAGCGTCGGATACACGAGAACGTGGTTGTCATTGGTAACGCTATTGACGCATAACAAATAGGTTAAGAAAATAATGCGGAAACTTTACTTAAAACTTGAAAATATTTATGTTTCATTGTTTATTCAATGGAAAAGTGCTAACGTGATAGTTCTGAGTGCAACGTAAATCTTAAGGAAAACTATCTGGATTTTATTCGACTGTTTTGTACGTGAAATCGCAGTGACTGTCAGTGATTGTTTTAGTTATGAGTTCTGTTTTTATTTGGTATTTTATACAGACCTTAAGTGAGTTGTAGAAATGCTTTGATGGTTTATCCGAACCGACCATGGATAATCTCACGAATAATATTGTTCTTACTTTACCTGAGGTGAGTGTTAAAGAATTCACATTCTTTGTTGGTACGTGAATTTTAGCGAGGACGTTAGGTCATTGCTTGGATTATTTTCAAAGCTGTAAAGCAGGTAGTAGTTATACCTAGTCGTCGCAGGTTGGATTTTATAATTCTTTACTTTATCGATTTTAAACATTTTGTTCGAGCAGGCGATAAAGTGAAAGGCAACTGTCTCTTTACTGGCGTATCTAGCCGCGTGCTGTCCTTTTAATTTTTTTCTTCAATGCGACGGTGTTTAGAAGGTCTACCAGTGTTACAGTTTCATTAAAAAATACTGGTTGTCGAACGACTAGCTGTACTTTTATTTCGTTTGTTATTACTGGCCTTCAAATTAACAACTAAGAGAAAAGTTACCTACAATGTCTTTCGACCCAAGAAAGGTTTGTAAGTACGTTTTCAAACCAGAATTTGTGGATTCCATTGATTGGAGGCAAATTGAACATTGATAGTTTCTCAGATCATCTGAGAGGTTGAGAAAGGAACATTTCAAAAGAGCACAACTACTTTAATACTACATCGCTTTGTACGTTTTGTATATCTATCTGGTATCTGCTTATAACAAGGTTAATGATATTTTCACTACTTCAATAGCAACTTTTCAGCACGATCAAAGAGTGGAAGAAGGACGAGAAAGTGGAATAATTTCCACAATTTTTGCCCGTAAAACATTTGAGTAATATCCCCGTGAACATTTTGTTCTAATCAATCATCAGCGGTAAAAAAACTGTAAAACCATGGAATTTTGAGAATCAACACCGATTTCAAGCTATACTGGCCCTCTTCTTCAAAATCTACCCTTTGCCGAAGTGGGCTTTTTATTTTTTAGGGGTGAAAACCTCTTATTGCAAAAAAACGTAGTTTTTACCATATATTTGGTTAAAATAAAGTTTAAATTAATTATTTGTAGACTACTTGACATTCTTAAATGAGTTTATAATTAATCGTATAGGTAGATGCAACCCCTGTGAATCCTCCCCTAAGGGGTAGGTACCTATAGTAATTTTCAAAACTAGTATCAAAGATGTTTATTATAATTTGAAAAGATTGAAAATTGCGTCATTAAATTTGAATTATTGTTAGAATGAAATTATTATTTGCCTGAGAATATGAATTCTCAAAAAATAATTCTCTTTTAAAAATTTTTTTTCATAATTAGAAATAATTTCAAACTGCATTTATGTTAAAATGAGACTAATTCAATAATGATATAAAATTAATTCCCTCAACCCTTATAAAAGCTACCCCTCAAGACCGAAATTTTAAACTTGCGGTTATAATTGGTTATAATTTTTTTTTGCAGTAATAATGAAAGAAATTGTTAAAAATTTATTTTTCTACTACCGCTTACCAAAGTAGCTTTTGACGCTTTCAGATCTCAACGCAAAGTTGACATTTCCGAGAAATGTCATTTTGTGACAGCTTTTACGCTCTATAGCGAGAATCGGGGTTCGCCTGATTTAAATCACGATTTAAATCAGTGATTTAAATCAATTGATTTTTTTATTTTATTGAATAAATAAAATAAAAAATGTGAAATTAGAAATAACATTTATTTATTTTATAAAATATACTCAAAATACAAATTAAACTGATACAAACTGCAAATAAAACTATATTCTTAATATTGAAAAAAAATAATAATAGATATTTTCAAAAAAATGCAACGTTAATTTTCATTTTCATTAAGTATAGTATTTGTACAGAAATACTAATTTTCCCGCTTTCCCCGCTCCTAATTCATTTCGTAAATTGGAGTGAACCGCTCCAAATGTGAAAATACTCTCTCCACCGAAGCGGACGAGGAGACAGCACATAAAAATTGTTTCAGAATAGGAAGAAGTTTAGCAACTTCAGGAATATTCTTTTGTGAAACCCACCACTGTAAGGCACCAACACTGGATAATACCTCTTCTGAAAACCTAACTGTTGAAAATGGTTCAGTTTTGGCTTCAAGTTTTATAATGAGTGGTAGGAATCCACTATTTCCATACATTTCTTGTATATTTAATGCTGAATTTTTTTCTGCACTAGTCAATTTAAATTTGGTTCTGGTTGTATTCATAATGTAAGCCACAAAATGATAGGACGTTAGTGCCTGTTTATATCGGTGTTCAAAAATTTGCATTAAATTTCTTCCATACTTCTACTCGCTTCTACTGTTTCAGACAGGAAACCCTTTTTTTGTAATTTATCAAGTCCAATGTTTGAAACTTTTTCATATATTGTTGAGTCTATTTCTTTTTTATTCTCTTCGCATACTTTTAACAATCTGACATACTATTCCATCTTACGTCACTCGGAAGCACTAATGTTTTTTCACCTGCCTGCATGTATTTTTCCACCCCCGTAAAGCTAGCAGAACCACTTTGGAATTTTCAAATTTTTTTTAGGCCATAATTTTAGGCTAATTTTAGGCTAATTTATTACCCTATTCCCAAATTTTTTGCTCTTAAATTGTGAGAGATATCGCGGGTTCTGCTAGCTTTTTCTAACTCATGTTTATAACCACAGTCTTTACACAAATTCAATTATACCGAACACTACAACAAACTGTTGGATAGTTGAATAATGAATACTGGATTTCCCTCACTTTTCCAAAATGTATAAACAATAAACGAAATCGTCAAATATTTGTGTTGTTTTATGTTGCCACTAATGAATTTTTAGTACACTGTTGCCAAATGCCAAATAAAAAAATCCTACAATATTTCAACAAACCCGAAATTTGGATGGAATCACAATACTTTTATCAATATACCAAATATACCAAATATACCAAAATGGAGTATTGATTGATTTGACTGATGTCATGGGTTAAAGATATCCTGAATTAGTCCATCTGTCCAATGACAGTTTTTCAATATGGTGATTTATAATACTCGAATCTTTGGTGATGCGCCGGCAACTCTGCATCATCTCTGACATTTTACTGCGCAACTGTAATGCTGATCCCACCAGTTGGTCACGCCCCTAAATGCAAAAAATAAAATCCAAACCAAGATTTGATTGAAATGATCTTACTGGTTCTTTAGCACTGTACTGTGGCTGGACTATATTATCATTCATGTACCTATTGGCGCAGAAACGGTACCCTGCGATACAAAATGTAAGTAAATCAATTGATGTGAAATTGTAATTGGATCCCACACTTTAGTGACGGTAGTAGCATATTCATCGAAAACTCTCAAAACTTTCGTACTGTTATAAATAATTCATCATCGGCATTGTAAAAGAGAATATCTGATTCGCACACACCTCAGTATAAATTGTACATCTGCAATGGCTTTGAAAATATTCAGCGAACAGGTGTCGACTTACGTAATACTAAATGTCGATAGCAGTTGTAAACATCGCAATGTTTTTCAAACTTGAAACAATCTACCTACACCGCGTAGTTCTATGTGGGATGCGTTGATGTGCAATTTTAACCAACACATTTGACATTTCAGAGAAATACCTCGACGACTCATTCGTTTGCGATTTTTTAATTGTGCAACAGTCCGGAAGTATGAGGTTACGTGGATAACATCTAAGTAACTCTCGATGTTATCCACAACCTCCAAGTTGTATACGGAGATGCAAAAATTTAAATGCACATTCTCGTTAACGGTTAGATTTGAAATGTTGCATTTACTGTGAGTTTCAAAAAGTTTGCACCAGATGGGTAACATTTTTATATCCATTTTTCACAAAATTTTATTTTTTTTAACAAATTGGTGCATTGCAAAAAAATCCCTATGGAGGCATCAAAGGACCCCGCAAAATCCTTATGGAAAATGGCTCTCAGCTAAATTCGCTCAAACTTTGCAGAAAGATAGTATTCGGTATGCTGATCAAAAGTCTCAATGGGCACAACCCTCCATTTTCAACCCCAGACCCCCTATAGCCCCCCAAAAAGCCTCCAATGTACACTTTCTGGTGTTGATGCATAAGTTTCAATTCTACTTCGAAGCGTTTCTTTTCACTGCCCACCCCTTTCTCCAACCGAATCCTACATTCTACCCTCACCACACCTCGCCCCCACCCCTGCACCCCTACCCAACCCTTCATTAATGCCCCATTTCTTACTTTCAAGGTTAAAGATTCTTTAATTGTTTTATTTCTTTTAAAGCTTTTATTATACATATGGATAATGGATATAAACATTACACCACACCCCTCCCTCGCTCCTGCACCCCCACCCTTCATTGATGCACCATTAATAATATATGCTTAAATTGACTGCTACTGTAGCTATAACATAACAATTTGGTAGGTACCCATAGTGTATAATTATTTAACACAGGCAGTCAAATGGCAGAGTTAACGCTTACTGGAATACCTGGGTAGTCGGATTAAGTATTATTATATACAGTTTGTCTCATATGGAAAACTTTTTTATTATTAATTTTAGGAAAAAAAGTCTGCATTTTTCATGTAAGTGGATGCAGTTGCATATTTGAACGTAATATTCAGTTGTGAACAACTTTTTCTAATAAGAATTTTCGATATTTTCAAATATAAAGGTACTTTTTCTCCAAATGACATTAAAAGCGGCCTTTTAATGACACTTGGCAGGCTTAGAAGTTGTACTTTTAATGCCTAGGCAGAAAAAGTCCACTTTTACTGCCTAGGCAGAAAAAGTTCTTTCAATTTCTTTGAAAGATCGGAAAAATAGACAATCAGCACATTTTCAGAGAAAGATCGTATATTTTTCTTCTGTCTATATTCCATGAATCTGTTGTATGTGAGTTCATATACAGTTCTTGATTTTTCCGGTAAAAGGTTAAATTTCACATCTCGCGCCTGGTCTCTTATCTCAGGTGGTGTTAATTGCATCAATTCATCCTCACTTTGCAGTAAATCCATTTCTAACATGACAACTTTTCAAAATTGACAATGACAAAGTAAACAGTAAACAAACATATTCAACAAACGTCATCAGCGGTAAACATAGTAACGCAGGGCCCAGTTACCTTTGATAAAATAATTTAGTTATTTGGATATTGATAATGAAACGCAATTTAAAAAACGTCGATTTTGCGTGGAATTGGAACAAATTTGAAGAAAAATTTATATGTTTCACACGGCTACGCTTGGCTATGAAACACCAGCCGCGGCATTAAATCTTGTGCTTTTATGCCTAGTAAAATAAATAACTATTACTCTTAAGTAAAATTCATATTTTTTGTCAGACTGAACTTTTTTTCCTAAAATAAATAATAAAAAAGTTTTCCATATGTTTCCAACTTAGTGAGACAAACTGTATATTGCTTGAGTGGAAGAGAATACTTACTCCGACTACCCAGGTATTCGAGTAAGCGTTAACTCTGCCATTTAACTGCCTATTTTAAATATTTATTCACTATGGGTAACTACCCAATTGTTATGTTATAGCTACAGTAGCAGTCAATAAAAGATATTATTAATGGTGCATCAATGATGGGTGGGGGTGCAGGGGCGAGGGAGGGGTGTGGTGTGATGTTTATATCCATATGGGCCGTGGTGGCCGTGCTGGTAGAACGTTCGCCTTTGGAGCGAAAGATCGAGGGTTCAAAGCCTCGCATGGTCATCGGTCTCGTGCATGGCATCACACGTTAAAAGGTAAGGGCTGCGTCTTCCCTAGCTCACACAAGTCTCTCGAAGACTTCCGAGGTTTGCGCGTAGGGGTGCAATCGTTTAACGGAAATAACAATTTTTTAATAATATGTGTAATAAAAGCTTCAAAAGATTGAAATAAAACAATTAAAAAATCTTTAACCTTGAAAGTGAGTAATGGAGCGTTAATGAAGGGTTGTGCAGGGGTGGGGGCGAGGTGTGGTGAGGGTAGAATGTAGGATTCGGTTGGAGAGAAGGGTGGGCAGTGAAAAGAAACGCTTTGAAGATGAATTGAAACTCATGCATTAACACACCGGAAAGTGAACATTGGAGACTTTGGGGGGCTATAGGGGGTCTGGGGTTGAAAATGGAGGGTTGTGCCCATTGAGACTTTTAATCAGCCTACCGAATGCTATCTTTCTGCAAAGTTTCATCGAATTTAGCCGAGAGCCATAAGGATTTTGCGGGGTCCTTTCTTAATTTCCAAACATAATACAGGGGATAACAAAAAATAGGAATTTTGGTCATGAGTAGGAGATTTGAGCCGGTTCTGGGCCTCCCCCCACCACTATGACGTCATCGTTGACCTTGTGGTGACCTTCAGGGATGACCTTGGTGCATAGGTACCTTTGTGTAGGTCTATGACCTAGGCATGCCCTAGAGATGCCTTTGAAATTTTGTGTTTGACCTTGATTTATATTGTTGGGAGAGGTGTTCAGGGTTTGTGTTTGACCTTGAGATGACATTGTGATGACTTGGAATTTTTTTCATACACGGACAAGTACTTTTTGTAAGTACACATATTTTTTTTTGCCTCCATGTCTTGCATGACCTGCATGTATACCTACTACAGCTACTGTGTATGATTCTCATTTGTGGAGTACACATGAAAATCTATACCAGAGTATGGAGAAGGTACACGTCTGCACACCACGGAGATCCAGCCGGATATGTTAGCTCTGATTCCTCTCCTGTGATGTATACCTTGCAATGGTGGTGGGGGGAGAGGTCGCGTGACGTCAGCGCTATGCGCACGACGATTCACTGATGTGTGTCAGGTTCTCGCTCTCGACACGATGGAGTAGGTCCGCTGACGTCACACACCCATACGTTGCGGCTATGTAGCGACTACCATTTACTCTCTGTCATCTATCGATGCAATGCAAACTCACGCATGGTGGGTGCTTTGCATCGCACACGCGGTGCATAAGTCTGTTGTGGGGGTGGTTCACTATCTATTATAAAAGAAGTGGGTATGGTGATATGAAATCAGAAGTTGTATACCTAGCAGTCGAGCAGTCAGCAAGAGAAGTTAATCCGTGCCTATACTTCATCTTCATGTGTGACTTCCGTGTGTAGTTACTATAAACTGTCTAGTTTGTAAGAGTACATGGGACAATCATGTGTCTTTTACAGATATTTGCAGAGATAATTCACGTCTGTACACCGCAGAAAACCAGCGACGAATTTAAACTCTTATTTCTGTCTGGCTTGAGATCCATCTTTTGACCATGTGGGTGGTTGGTGTGAGGGTGTCTACTGGGTATACTGATCAAAGTTTCCCTTACTTTTGAAACTATTGAAGATTAATTATCAACACATGTAGGCTTTTATTTTACCACTCTTTTAACGTTTCGAGTAGTGGTGGAGATGGGCGCTACTGTGTGGCAATGATCTCGAGATGTCATTGAAATTACTTTATAATTTGGTAGTTGTTTGACCTTGATGTAGATTTTTTGTAGTGTTCAGGGTTTGAGTTTGACCTTGGCGTGACATTGGGATTTTGTTCATACACGGTAATGATGATGAGGCATATTTCAAGTACCTCCAAGTGTTGCTACTGCGTATGACCTGTGTACTGTAATTGTGATCGAGTACTTGAGTACTTATTACCTTCATGTCTTGCAACTGTGTACGACCATATGTACTCCAGACTTGCTACTGTGTATGACCTTCATGTGTACATACAAGTACACATAAAAATCTGAAGTAGCGAGTCCGAGAATGCACACGTCCGTATACCACGGAGCTCCAGTCAGATATATGAACTCTGATATGTTCAGTCTCAGCCCTCACTGTATCGATGCGGTGTTGGTGCGAACTTGCGCATGGTGGGGGCTTAGTGACGTAGGTGTTCGACCTTGAGATGAAATTTTGGTAATAGTTGGGAGAGATTTCATACACGGTAATGAAGATCTTGGTAGGGAACCTCTAGATGTCCTTGGTGGACTCTTGGTAGGGAACTTCCAGATGTCCTTGGCGGACTTTGAAATTTTTCTTGTCGTATGACGTTGTGTTTGAACTCAGGGTACGTTTTTGACCTTGAGATGACATTAATAATGCTCACAAGGTAGTGAAGATCTTTTGGTTGGGTACTGTTTCCAGTGTTTGTCGTATGACTTTCACGTATACTCATCCCTACAATCAAGTTTGTAAAAAGTACACACAACATTCATTGAAGACTAGTGTAGCATTCATGTGTACCTACTCATTACAAACAACTCGATACAAGATTTGTAGAGACAACACACGTCTGTACACCACAGAAATCCATTGACGAATAGGATAAGCTCTCATTTGCCTCTGGCTTAGGATCGCTCTTCTGGCGTTGCTGGTGGGTGGGGGGTATGTGTCTACTCAAGAATAATAATCAACATGTGTTACTTCACTTGTTCTTCAAGCTCGAAGACTTTTTTTTGTATGAACTTTATGTGTATACTCTCAACAAACTATTGAAACAGTACATAAAAAAACATTCAAGACAAATTCACTTTGATGTCATCATCATCAGTGACCTTCAACTTTATGTCTGGTGCATGGATGCCACTGTGTCAATGACCTCCAAATGTCCTTTTCGGATTCGAAAAATTTTCATGTTGTTTGACCTTGATGAAGGTAAAGTGTTTTTGTTTTTTCATCAGTATTCATGAGTGACCTTCATGTTTGACTTCCATATGTACTCTCACTACAAACTGTCTAGTTTCTAGAGAGTATGTACAAAAATTATTGACACTATACTTAGAATTATGTGTACTCGCAACAAACTCTTTTGTGAAACAGAACAAATGATAAATCATTGTAAACTGATGAATAGTACATTCACGTCTCATATTTGCGTCACACATCTCCACTCCATGAAACTCCAGCGATGAATGTAAGATTCAGTTCCTATTCCTGGTGCCGTTCCCTCTCTGGCTTGGCGCCCCTCTTCTAACGTAGCGAGTGCTGTGGTGAGATTATGAACACTCGACTCGTTGCGAGTTTGACGTGACTCGTAGTGAAATGAACGTCGAGTCATAAGGAAACCACAGCGATTTTACTACGTATCGTGACAGCTCACGTATCGAGTGTTCATTATCCCACCTCTAGGTCGAATGTGACGTCACACTTGATCAAGTGCCACTGAGAGGTTTCGACTTCGTCGACTTTTTCTGTCTCTCAACAAACAGTTGATCAAGTCGTAGCGAGTGCTGGTGGGGTCGAATGTGACGTCACACTTGATCAAGTGCCACTGAGAGGTTCGTTTTCTGTCTCTCAACAAACAGTTGATCAAGTATGTAGGTACATAAAAACCTATTGAAGACTAATTCATCCACCTTGACGTCATCATTAGTGACCTAGAGGTGTGTTTTTTTTCGTCTATGTGTACTCTCAATAACAGTAAAAGTATGTGAAACAGTACATAAAAAATCCATAGAAGACTAATTCACTATGACGTCATCATCAGTGACCTTCAGATTGGTAATTGCATATTGCCTTTATGTGTACTCTCAACATCTCAAATAGAGACCAAACCCATTATAATATAATTCAGAGATGATCTATGAATATGATCAAAATCAGTAGAAAAATAAATCATTCCCCTCTCTGTACTACCAATGGCAAATTCCCCTCTCTGTACTACCAATGGTAATTTTTTACTAAGTTTCAAGTGCCCTTAGAGAATACCATCGTCCACTTAGACACACCTCTGAGCGCCAGTGGGTGTCATTCTTTCTCCTGTCTTCATATCATAAGTGCTGATTTGATTTCTGACCCCCCCTCCCCCTCCAACCCCAAAGTAAATACTGTTACATCTTTCACTTTATATTAAATAACGATATTCGAACTGAATAGATATATTCGTCGAAATCAGAACTCAATTACGTAAATTTCTGACAGAAACAATGATAATGTTTGAGACCTCCACAATTCTAACCTACAGTCTACATTATGTTTGGATTGACGTAACCGAAAAGAAGAGATAGTATTAAAGGTTCACGATGGAACACACACGAGTTAAGCTCAGTAACGCCATCTTCCGACAGACTATGCTAACTATGCAGTAAAATCATTTCACGACTCCATAGTTTATGATGGGAATGTTGGTACCGTATCATGGGACACATAACGATCTGACCATATATGTATCCTGATCGACTGAGATTTTTATGAATATGATTGCGAAAGCACTTAGTCTGAGAAGAAGAAGAGTATTTACAGTTGATTGAGCAATTTGCGAAATGCGTTCCCAATAGATGACGCTCAGAATTTAGGCGTGAATCAGCAGAAGAAATAAGTTTATCAGACATTTTTATCTAGTCAGGCATTACAACCTTTTGCATGAGGGCTCGTTCATACCCTTTCGAATATTCACAATTTTTCTGCGAATCGACGCTTTTAAGGCGAAAATATTGCGGAGAATGATGAACCAGCGTGTAATTTTTTTGGTAATGTAGTAATATTTAATCCCGATTACTGAAAAATTACAATATGTAATTCATAATTCATTAAAAAAATTCGGATATTCGTAGGGGTATAAACGAGCCTTTACTCTCTGTTTTCGAATGGGAAATTATGTAAAGGAACTGTCTGTGGTACCATTGTTTAAATAGAAGTGAGATAGTAAGCCAACCCTATGTGATTAATATTAATGGATTCAAATGAAGGCGACATGTAGATGGCGTCAGTGGTCTGTCCTCCAAGTCATGTCGTAACTTCAATGATCTCACCTCCAAGTCATGTCGTAACTTGATTGAAACAATGGTACAACATTAAAATCAGGGTAGCCTGAAGAACCTGCATCAAAATGACGTCAAATATTCATGTTTGTAACTAATCATGCCAGATGACACTTGAGTTTGGGTCCAATACCGATTCCACAGGTACTAACTATCTAACTTCTATTTAAACAATGGTGTAACTATAGATGAATCATTCAGTATTGGAGCACTGATCGAATACTTTTGATAATGGAACTTTTGACTTCTCTGTTGCCATTTGCAGTTATCTGATTCTGAATGTATGAACACTAGAAAATATCACTAAACCCCATTTGTTGCCAAGAATAGCAATAAATAATTCGAAAACAGTTCAAATAAATACATTACCGCTTAAGGCAAAATAGCTCGAATACTTTATATCAGTTCATTGAAATAATTATTGATGGCGCACCCTTTTTGCGAAATGCGTTCCCGCTAGATGACGCTCAGAGTTTAGGCGCAAATCCCATGAGAGACCATAGTATTTCATTTAATTTTCTTTCAAATTTGAATTGATTACGGAAGATGTCGAAAGTTGAAGTAAATTTGTCAGACATTTTCACATACGTAGGTATTCGTCAAAGGCCACATAAAGAAGGCAACTCTTTGTTTTTTATCGGAAAATGATGGAAAGAAACTTTGCCTGCTGAACGATTGAAGCATTGGGGCACTGCACAAATACGCCTATTGTTTGGATGAGTGCTTAATTCTGACGCCATTTCGGTTATTATATTCTAAAACTATGAACATGAAGGAATATCACCAAACTCAATTTTATGTCCAAAATTCGATTAATTGTGAGAAAATAGATAAAATAGATACACTAGCTCTTATGGCAAAACAAGACCTTGCAACATTACATCAGTTCAACGAAATAATTATAGGTGTCGCACCCTTCGCGCAGGTCACGAAAACGAATTGGTTTATGGGCGTTACCTGTTGCTGTTAGTAAAATTAAAAAACTTTTAAATATTTTCGTAAAGAATTGTCCAGCAGAAAGTCAATTTGTAATTATTAAAGTGTTTTGTAAGTCAATGATGCAAAAGTCACCCTTGTGATAAAAATCATAAAATGGTATGGACAACTTGAAAGGTAACTATTGAATTGTTCTTTGCATTTGAGTATTCATAATAATAATAGTGTTTTATAGGGTCATGGAACTGAATGGTATAGAAGTTTTTAGTCATAGAGAAATGGTCCGACTGAAAACCGACCACAGAAGCCGCTTTCCATTTAACATAAGAAGATCCTCAGAGCTATCCGGAGCGTATAATATGACCATGCCTTCTATTTAGTGAGGCTGCAAGCACCGGTTTACATGGCCCTTGCCCCTCGAGCACCACCCGTTTTATACGTGCATGAAGCACAAGTAGACAAAAGTCAAAACCACGAAAACACAGTTGTTGTGGAAAAGTCAGTGATAAAGTGTTGCTCCGATCTCAGAGGATTGCAGCTCTAGGGCTCAACACCCCTAAATGGAAAACGCCTAAAGAGTAGTACAAATATTAATAGCCCTAGTAAACTATACAGGAAGCTATTAGGAATTAATGTGAAAACGTGAATCTGATAGGTAGTATGAAGTGAATAAATTAAAATGAACATATATTTTTGTTTTTAATGAATCTTCCAGGTTTTCGGAGAAACCCCCTGAGAAGCAGAGCTTGTGCGAGCAAGGGTGACCCAGGGCCTACATCTTACGTAAAAGTGAATTCCGAACCACTTTGGCTCCATGACAGATAGACCTGGGCTGTCTGGGTTCGGAGGAAAACTCTTTATGTTCACATACAAAGATAAAAAGTAAGCATTTCACAAAATTTCACCTAAGGAAAGGAGAGGTTTTAATACAATCTTGGAATATTTTATCACTTCCGACATTTATTTATTTACGGTTGGCTCCATGACAGATGGACCTGGGCTGTCTGGGTTCGGAGGAAAACTGTTTATGTTCACATACAAAGATAAAAAGTAAGCATTTCACAAAATTTCACCTAAGGAAAGGAGAGGTTTTAATTTAATACAATTTTGGAATATTTTATCACTTCCAACATTTATTTATTTACGGGCAAGCCCAATTGAAGTATAAATTACAATTTTAAATTATAATTAACAAAAAATGAAATGTAAGGCTGAAATGCAAATTACAATATGCTGGACTTCATTTAGTAACTTATTGTAGAAAGTAATAGCATTGTCCTATGGGGAGTTTTTTATAATTTGTCATTTGGTGTAGTGGGACTATCGGAAAATCACAATTTCTTGAATTATGGTTGTGTTGCTGTGTTCACAAATAATTTGGGGTATTGCTATTGTCTTTGGGAACTTAGAGAGAAAAACATGAAAAGAGACAGTGTTGACATAATTTGAACACATTGAAATGTATAAAATTTGTTGAAACTCACAGATTTCGGTACTGCCAGGTAATCAATTGAAAAACTTCTATGTGTGTGGTTTACACTACATGCCACCACTTGTAATATTCATATTCTTAAAATTCTTTGGAGATTCTATGTGATATACAAATATGAACAACATAAAATGTTTTTTAACAAACCCTGAAATCAGATAAAAAGAGAGCTGATGCAGGTTTTCAAATAATTTTTCGAAGAATCTCATGTTATTGTCAAACTTGTGATATTAGCCTTCTGACAGATGTTTAATTGACTTGTTTCCATTATTTGATAGTTGAAATATATTGTAAAATTCTATCTGGGGTTAATGCTAAGTATTGGTTCGCTATTTTACAGCAACTTACAATGCCTAATTTGAATATTTAATCTAAAATTGGAACATTATATTGTTATAATAATAATAATAGGTTTTTTTCTTGCAAACTCTTCATTTCAATGTAACAAATATACTATACCGATAGGATTGAGAGTTGTATCGAATGACTCAGTTTTTTCAGTTTCCAAACCTGTGAAATATCTGATATATGGGATAGTATTTTGGAGAGTTTTCTGTAGTCATAATTTGCAGACTATTCTAATTCTACAGTATGCTCTATGTTATTTATACAAAAGTATTTGAATGCCAAAATTTTATAACACAAATCGAAAACAATCACGTTTTCACTAATTTTTTTCTTTCATTTCATGTGGCCTACTCTTCACTGATGAAAGAATTGATTCTCAGGAGTACTCAGGCTGGGATGCCCTGGAGCACAAATAAACGTGCATGGTGTCCACTTTCATCTTGGCTGATGTATAATATGTAAATTATATTTTGAATATGCTGCATTTTTTTGTTATTACATGTAATACTGGTTGCCTAATCTCAGTATAGTAAATTTCAATACAAGCTTTGATTACATTAGAATGTGAAAAAATGTTAAATTAGAAATATACACGTTATTTGGTTCAATGATGTGCATTTATTATTATTATTACAAGTTATTGAGAATTTGAAGACTATTGTCTATGGGTAGATGTAGTGTGTAATTCTTAAAGAGTAGTTGGTACTGTCGTGGGGTTTTCCTTTAGTTGAAATAGCAAATACATTACCTTTTTTTTTTTGTTAAGTAGACTGTGAAAAAATTAGAAAGATAAAAATTATTGGGGATTGTAACTACCATTTATTCTGAAATTTAACCACCTGCGAGAAAACTGTATTAAATTCTCTATGAGATTGTATATTTATTAAGCAGTGATTTTTGAAGGAAACATAATAATTATACTAGACTGAATCAAAGATATACCGAATTTTTTTGTGGATTTTAATACGTCGAAAACATGTCACAATGAAAAACAACTTGCTTCAGTATTTTTAATCAAAATGTAAAAAATTTAAATATACAAGTCATTGAGGATTCAGATATGAGAACTATTGTCTATGGGTATAGAAATGAGTTACCTACTTGGATTTAAAGCTTCTTTTGATTGAAAATTATTGAATAAAATGTAAATTCAAGGAAATCTATACGAGTATATGAGGGTCAATTTATCAATTTTACTTGACAAGTCACTACCAATAAAATTGTGGAATATTTTACCATTCTACACTTGTATAGATTTCATTTTCATACTCTAGAAGATTAGAACATCCAATAGACTTTGTCAAGTAGGAAATGGATTTCGAAATGACAAGTAGATCTCTTACTAGGATTAGTTGAATTGTTCTTTGCTTTTCGCCTAGCCTTGGGAAATTATTCGATTAAATCCTTTATTAATTTATACTTTTTGAGATGTGTCGATTAGACAGAGGCGGGTGAAAATATAGAATAAAATAACGACTTGAGATCAACCAACTACAAAGAACTATAAGAACATGATTATTCCCCTGAAACCATTTCTAATTGTGGATTGTTCAAAAAAATTGTGCAAGCCTGATTGTGTGATCATAGCGTATTGCCTATAGAATGTTTCATAGGCCGGTTGATTATTTCTTCTTTGGATAGTCAAGGTTCGCGACAGATGCCGCAACTATCAGGCACAATAGCCAAAATCATAGGAATTTTAATGTGAACGGTTTTTGACGAAATAAATGAGAGTAGTTCGAATTTCACTACTTTTGCGATGGCATTTGATTTTGAGTAGCACAAGAATACAATTCATTTTAAATCGTTAGGTGGCGCCACTTGTAAAGACATTTGAACAAGTTTATTTGGTTTCAAAAGTTTTGTTGTGGTTTGCAAATTCGTTACTAGTTGGAAACCGCACTGAACAGTCTATGAGGAGATGCAAACTAATCTTGGACACATGATTGAACAAGAAATATTTTGCGACCTCATTACGCAATCTTTCGTAGAATACACTGAATTATTCCAGTTGAGTAGAAATCTACCACATGTGGTTACCTTGCTAGTGAATGCTACGAATAGTTCGATTTATTGCCACAGATGGCATATGTATGGCTGTATGTACTCACGGTAGACAGTATAGTTATCCATTATAAGGCTTCTGGAAAAAACATGTATGTTTGTATAAGACACGAATGGAAGCTTGTACAGTGGTACTCACCATATCAGATTGATATAAAGAGTTATTACTCCTCGGCTCATTGCTTAGGATTAGCTCTCCATTTATTCGTTGTCTATCATACAGGATCAGAATTTCAATTAGCATGTGATTGTTGAATTTATTGACCTAAGTGACATGAGTGCTAGGCATGCGCAGCCAGCTGATGACACTTTGTGTTGTAAATCAACTATTCATATCGCTTTTTCCTATTTTTCACTGGTGGTGGTAGATGGTTGTTAATGCATGGTTATTTTGTAGGTAATTGTATTTGTAGGTAATTTTAATTGGATCAGCATGGCCATGAAGTAGTATGGTAGGTGGTATTGAATGTTAGTGGAGTATTGTCAAACATTCAAGTCACTACGAAATTCAAGAACCTTCAACAATTGTTTAAATAGAAGTAACTACTACAATTTCAATTATTATTGGATTCAAATGAAGGCGACATGTAGATGGTGTTAGTAGTATGGCCTCCAAATCATGTCATAACTCGATTGAAACAATAGTACAGCATTTAATAATATTAATTGAAATTATAGTAGTTACTTCTATTTAAACAATTGTTGAAGGTTCTTGAATTTCATATAAGTTATCCATAATCAAAAGTGCGCTTTCCTTCAGCAGAGTAGCGCATAAAGAGTCGGGTGCCATCTATGACACTTTTATTGAAACTTTTTCCGCACGTTCACAAAAGTTTTTTTTGATTATGGATAACTTATATGAAATTCAAGAACCTTCAACAATTGTTTAAATAGAAGTAACTACTATAATTTCAATTAATATTATTAAATGCTGTACTATTGTTTCAATCGAGTTATGACATGATTTGGAGGCCATACTACTAACACCATCTACATGTCGCCTTCATTTGAATCCAATAATAATTGAAATTGTAGTAGTTACTTCTATTTAAACAATTGTTGAAGGTTCTTGAATTTCGTAGTGACTTGAATGTTTGACAATACTCCACTAACATTCAATACCACCTACCATACTACTTCATGGCCATGCTGATCCAATTAAAATTACCTACAAATACAATTACCTACAAAATAACCATGCATTAACAACCATCTACCACCACCAGTGAAAAATAGGAAAAAGCGATATGAATAGTTGATTTACAACACAAAGTGTCATCAGCTGGCTGCGCATGCCTAGCACTCATGTCACTTAGGTCAATAAATTCAACAATCACATGCTAATTGAAATTCTGATCCTGTATGATAGACAACGAATAAATGGAGAGCTAATCCTAAGCAATGAGCCGAGGAGTAATAACTCTTTATATCAATCTGATATGGTGAGTACCACTGTACAAGCTTCCATTCGTGTCTTATACAAACATACATGTTTTTTCCAGAAGCCTTATAATGGATAACTATACTGTCTACCGTGAGTACATACAGCCATACATATGCCATCTGTGGCAATAAATCGAACTATTCGTAGCATTCACTAGCAAGGTAACCACATGTGGTAGATTTCTACTCAACTGGAATAATTCAGTGTATTCTACGAAAGATTGCGTAATGAGGTCGCAAAATATTTCTTGTTCAATCATGTGTCCAAGATTAGTTTGCATCTCCTCATAGACTGTTCAGTGCGGTTTCCAACTAGTAACGAATTTGCAAACCACAACAAAACTTTTGAAACCAAATAAACTTGTTCAAATGTCTTTACAAGTGGCGCCACCTAACGATTTAAAATGAATTGTATTCTTGTGCTACTCAAAATCAGATGCCATCGCAAAAGTAGTGAAATTCGAACTACTCTCATTTATTTCGTCAAAAACCGTTCACATTAAAATTCCTATGATTTTGGCTATTGTGCCTGATAGTTGCGGCATCTGTCGCGAACCTTGACTATCCAAATAAGAAATAATCAACCGGCCTATGAAACATTCTATAGGCAATACGCTATGATCACACAATCAGGCTTGCACAATTTTTTTGAACAATCCACAATTAGAAATGGTTTCAGGGGAATAATCATGTTCTTATAGTTCTTTGTAGTTGGTTGATCTCAAGTCGTTATTTTATTCTATATTTTCACCCGCCTCTGTCTAATCGACACATCTCAAAAAGTATAAATTAATAAAGGATTTAATCGAATAATTTCCCAAGGCTAGGCGAAAAGCAAAGAACAATTCAACTAATCCTAGTAAGAGATCTACTTGTCATTTCGAAATCCATTTCCTACTTGACAAAGTCTATTGGATGTTCTAATCTTCTAGAGTATGAAAATGAAATCTATACAAGTGTAGAATGGTAAAATATTCCACAATTTTATTGGTAGTGACTTGTCAAGTAAAATTGATAAATTGACCCTCATATACTCGTATAGATTTCCTTGAATTTACATTTTATTCAATAATTTTCAATCAAAAGAAGCTTTAAATCCAAGTAGGTAACTCATTTCTATACCCATAGACAATAGTTCTCATATCTGAATCCTCAATGACTTGTATATTTAAATTTTTTACATTTTGATTAAAAATACTGAAGCAAGTTGTTTTTCATTGTGACATGTTTTCGACGTATTAAAATCCACAAAAAAATTCGGTATATCTTTGATTCAGTCTAGTATAATTATTATGTTTCCTTCAAAAATCACTGCTTAATAAATATACAATCTCATAGAGAATTTAATACAGTTTTCTCGCAGGTGGTTAAATTTCAGAATAAATGGTAGTTACAATCCCCAATAATTTTTATCTTTCTAATTTTTTCACAGTCTACTTAACAAAAAAAAAAAGGTAATGTATTTGCTATTTCAACTAAAGGAAAACCCCACGACAGTACCAACTACTCTTTAAGAATTACACACTACATCTACCCATAGACAATAGTCTTCAAATTCTCAATAACTTGTAATAATAATAATAAATGCACATCATTGAACCAAATAACGTGTATATTTCTAATTTAACATTTTTTCACATTCTAATGTAATCAAAGCTTGTATTGAAATTTACTATACTGAGATTAGGCAACCAGTATTACATGTAATAACAAAAAAATGCAGCATATTCAAAATATAATTTACATATTATACATCAGCCAAGATGAAAGTGGACACCATGCACGTTTATTTGTGCTCCAGGGCATCCCAGCCTGAGTACTCCTGAGAATCAATTCTTTCATCAGTGAAGAGTAGGCCACATGAAATGAAAGAAAAAAATTAGTGAAAACGTGATTGTTTTCGATTTGTGTTATAAAATTTTGGCATTCAAATACTTTTGTATAAATAACATAGAGCATACTGTAGAATTAGAATAGTCTGCAAATTATGACTACAGAAAACTCTCCAAAATACTATCCCATATATCAGATATTTCACAGGTTTGGAAACTGAAAAAACTGAGTCATTCGATACAACTCTCAATCCTATCGGTATAGTATATTTGTTACATTGAAATGAAGAGTTTGCAAGAAAAAAACCTATTATTATTATTATAACAATATAATGTTCCAATTTTAGATTAAATATTCAAATTAGGCATTGTAAGTTGCTGTAAAATAGCGAACCAATACTTAGCATTAACCCCAGATAGAATTTTACAATATATTTCAACTATCAAATAATGGAAACAAGTCAATTAAACATCTGTCAGAAGGCTAATATCACAAGTTTGACAATAACATGAGATTCTTCGAAAAATTATTTGAAAACCTGCATCAGCTCTCTTTTTATCTGATTTCAGGGTTTGTTAAAAAACATTTTATGTTGTTCATATTTGTATATCACATAGAATCTCCAAAGAATTTTAAGAATATGAATATTACAAGTGGTGGCATGTAGTGTAAACCACACACATAGAAGTTTTTCAATTGATTACCTGGCAGTACCGAAATCTGTGAGTTTCAACAAATTTTATACATTTCAATGTGTTCAAATTATGTCAACACTGTCTCTTTTCATGTTTTTCTCTCTAAGTTCCCAAAGACAATAGCAATACCCCAAATTATTTGTGAACACAGCAACACAACCATAATTCAAGAAATTGTGATTTTCCGATAGTCCCACTACACCAAATGACAAATTATAAAAAACTCCCCATAGGACAATGCTATTACTTTCTACAATAAGTTACTAAATGAAGTCCAGCATATTGTAATTTGCATTTCAGCCTTACATTTCATTTTTTGTTAATTATAATTTAAAATTGTAATTTATACTTCAATTGGGCTTGCCCGTAAATAAATAAATGTTGGAAGTGATAAAATATTCCAAAATTGTATTAAATTAAAACCTCTCCTTTCCTTAGGTGAAATTTTGTGAAATGCTTACTTTTTATCTTTGTATGTGAACATAAACAGTTTTCCTCCGAACCCAGACAGCCCAGGTCCATCTGTCATGGAGCCAACCGTAAATAAATAAATGTCGGAAGTGATAAAATATTCCAAGATTGTATTAAAACCTCTCCTTTCCTTAGGTGAAATTTTGTGAAATGCTTACTTTTTATCTTTGTATGTGAACATAAAGAGTTTTCCTCCGAACCCAGACAGCCCAGGTCTATCTGTCATGGAGCCAAAGTGGTTCGGAATTCACTTTTACGTAAGATGTAGGCCCTGGGTCACCCTTGCTCGCACAAGCTCTGCTTCTCAGGGGGTTTCTCCGAAAACCTGGAAGATTCATTAAAAACAAAAATATATGTTCATTTTAATTTATTCACTTCATACTACCTATCAGATTCACGTTTTCACATTAATTCCTAATAGCTTCCTGTATAGTTTACTAGGGCTATTAATATTTGTACTACTCTTTAGGCGTTTTCCATTTAGGGGTGTTGAGCCCTAGAGCTGCAATCCTCTGAGATCGGAGCAACACTTTATCACTGACTTTTCCACAACAACTGTGTTTTCGTGGTTTTGACTTTTGTCTACTTGTGCTTCATGCACGTATAAAACGGGTGGTGCTCGAGGGGCAAGGGCCATGTAAACCGGTGCTTGCAGCCTCACTAAATAGAAGGCATGGTCATATTATACGCTCCGGATAGCTCTGAGGATCTTCTTATGTTAAATGGAAAGCGGCTTCTGTGGTCGGTTTTCAGTTGGACCATTTCTCTATGACTAAAAACTTCTATACCATTCAGTTCCATGACCCTATAAAACACTATTATTATTATGAATACTCAAATGCAAAGAACAATTCAATAGTTACCTTTCAAGTTGTCCATACCATTTTATGATTTTTATCACAAGGGTGACTTTTGCATCATTGACTTACAAAACACTTTAATAATTACAAATTGACTTTCTGCTGGACAATTCTTTACGAAAATATTTAAAAGTTTTTTAATTTTACTAACAGCAACAGGTAACGCCCATAAACCAATTCGTTTTCGTGACCTGCGCGAAGGGTGCGACACCTATAATTATTTCGTTGAACTGATGTAATGTTGCAAGGTCTTGTTTTGCCATAAGAGCTAGTGTATCTATTTTATCTATTTTCTCACAATTAATCGAATTTTGGACATAAAATTGAGTTTGGTGATATTCCTTCATGTTCATAGTTTTAGAATATAATAACCGAAATGGCGTCAGAATTAAGCACTCATCCAAACAATAGGCGTATTTGTGCAGTGCCCCAATGCTTCAATCGTTCAGCAGGCAAAGTTTCTTTCCATCATTTTCCGATAAAAAACAAAGAGTTGCCTTCTTTATGTGGCCTTTGACGAATACCTACGTATGTGAAAATGTCTGACAAATTTACTTCAACTTTCGACATCTTCCGTAATCAATTCAAATTTGAAAGAAAATTAAATGAAATACTATGGTCTCTCATGGGATTTGCGCCTAAACTCTGAGCGTCATCTAGCGGGAACGCATTTCGCAAAAAGGGTGCGCCATCAATAATTATTTCAATGAACTGATATAAAGTATTCGAGCTATTTTGCCTTAAGCGGTAATGTATTTATTTGAACTGTTTTCGAATTATTTATTGCTATTCTTGGCAACAAATGGGGTTTAGTGATATTTTCTAGTGTTCATACATTCAGAATCAGATAACTGCAAATGGCAACAGAGAAGTCAAAAGTTCCATTATCAAAAGTATTCGATCAGTGCTCCAATACTGAATGATTCATCTATAGTTACACCATTGTTTAAATAGAAGTTAGATAGTTAGTACCTGTGGAATCGGTATTGGACCCAAACTCAAGTGTCATCTGGCATGATTAGTTACAAACATGAATATTTGACGTCATTTTGATGCAGGTTCTTCAGGCTACCCTGATTTTAATGTTGTACCATTGTTTCAATCAAGTTACGACATGACTTGGAGGTGAGATCATTGAAGTTACGACATGACTTGGAGGACAGACCACTGACGCCATCTACATGTCGCCTTCATTTGAATCCATTAATATTAATCACATAGGGTTGGCTTACTATCTCACTTCTATTTAAACAATGGTACCACAGACAGTTCCTTTACATAATTTCCCATTCGAAAACAGAGAGTAAAGGCTCGTTTATACCCCTACGAATATCCGAATTTTTTTAATGAATTATGAATTACATATTGTAATTTTTCAGTAATCGGGATTAAATATTACTACATTACCAAAAAAATTACACGCTGGTTCATCATTCTCCGCAATATTTTCGCCTTAAAAGCGTCGATTCGCAGAAAAATTGTGAATATTCGAAAGGGTATGAACGAGCCCTCATGCAAAAGGTTGTAATGCCTGACTAGATAAAAATGTCTGATAAACTTATTTCTTCTGCTGATTCACGCCTAAATTCTGAGCGTCATCTATTGGGAACGCATTTCGCAAATTGCTCAATCAACTGTAAATACTCTTCTTCTTCTCAGACTAAGTGCTTTCGCAATCATATTCATAAAAATCTCAGTCGATCAGGATACATATATGGTCAGATCGTTATGTGTCCCATGATACGGTACCAACATTCCCATCATAAACTATGGAGTCGTGAAATGATTTTACTGCATAGTTAGCATAGTCTGTCGGAAGATGGCGTTACTGAGCTTAACTCGTGTGTGTTCCATCGTGAACCTTTAATACTATCTCTTCTTTTCGGTTACGTCAATCCAAACATAATGTAGACTGTAGGTTAGAATTGTGGAGGTCTCAAACATTATCATTGTTTCTGTCAGAAATTTACGTAATTGAGTTCTGATTTCGACGAATATATCTATTCAGTTCGAATATCGTTATTTAATATAAAGTGAAAGATGTAACAGTATTTACTTTGGGGTTGGAGGGGGAGGGGGGGTCAGAAATCAAATCAGCACTTATGATATGAAGACAGGAGAAAGAATGACACCCACTGGCGCTCAGAGGTGTGTCTAAGTGGACGATGGTATTCTCTAAGGGCACTTGAAACTTAGTAAAAAATTACCATTGGTAGTACAGAGAGGGGAATTTGCCATTGGTAGTACAGAGAGGGGAATGATTTATTTTTCTACTGATTTTGATCATATTCATAGATCATCTCTGAATTATATTATAATGGGTTTGGTCTCTATTTGAGATGTTGAGAGTACACATAAAGGCAATATGCAATTACCAATCTGAAGGTCACTGATGATGACGTCATAGTGAATTAGTCTTCTATGGATTTTTTATGTACTGTTTCACATACTTTTACTGTTATTGAGAGTACACATAGACGAAAAAAAACACACCTCTAGGTCACTAATGATGACGTCAAGGTGGATGAATTAGTCTTCAATAGGTTTTTATGTACCTACATACTTGATCAACTGTTTGTTGAGAGACAGAAAACGAACCTCTCAGTGGCACTTGATCAAGTGTGACGTCACATTCGACCCCACCAGCACTCGCTACGACTTGATCAACTGTTTGTTGAGAGACAGAAAAAGTCGACGAAGTCGAAACCTCTCAGTGGCACTTGATCAAGTGTGACGTCACATTCGACCTAGAGGTGGGATAATGAACACTCGATACGTGAGCTGTCACGATACGTAGTAAAATCGCTGTGGTTTCCTTATGACTCGACGTTCATTTCACTACGAGTCACGTCAAACTCGCAACGAGTCGAGTGTTCATAATCTCACCACAGCACTCGCTACGTTAGAAGAGGGGCGCCAAGCCAGAGAGGGAACGGCACCAGGAATAGGAACTGAATCTTACATTCATCGCTGGAGTTTCATGGAGTGGAGATGTGTGACGCAAATATGAGACGTGAATGTACTATTCATCAGTTTACAATGATTTATCATTTGTTCTGTTTCACAAAAGAGTTTGTTGCGAGTACACATAATTCTAAGTATAGTGTCAATAATTTTTGTACATACTCTCTAGAAACTAGACAGTTTGTAGTGAGAGTACATATGGAAGTCAAACATGAAGGTCACTCATGAATACTGATGAAAAAACAAAAACACTTTACCTTCATCAAGGTCAAACAACATGAAAATTTTTCGAATCCGAAAAGGACATTTGGAGGTCATTGACACAGTGGCATCCATGCACCAGACATAAAGTTGAAGGTCACTGATGATGATGACATCAAAGTGAATTTGTCTTGAATGTTTTTTTATGTACTGTTTCAATAGTTTGTTGAGAGTATACACATAAAGTTCATACAAAAAAAAGTCTTCGAGCTTGAAGAACAAGTGAAGTAACACATGTTGATTATTATTCTTGAGTAGACACATACCCCCCACCCACCAGCAACGCCAGAAGAGCGATCCTAAGCCAGAGGCAAATGAGAGCTTATCCTATTCGTCAATGGATTTCTGTGGTGTACAGACGTGTGTTGTCTCTACAAATCTTGTATCGAGTTGTTTGTAATGAGTAGGTACACATGAATGCTACACTAGTCTTCAATGAATGTTGTGTGTACTTTTTACAAACTTGATTGTAGGGATGAGTATACGTGAAAGTCATACGACAAACACTGGAAACAGTACCCAACCAAAAGATCTTCACTACCTTGTGAGCATTATTAATGTCATCTCAAGGTCAAAAACGTACCCTGAGTTCAAACACAACGTCATACGACAAGAAAAATTTCAAAGTCCGCCAAGGACATCTGGAAGTTCCCTACCAAGAGTCCACCAAGGACATCTAGAGGTTCCCTACCAAGATCTTCATTACCGTGTATGAAATCTCTCCCAACTATTACCAAAATTTCATCTCAAGGTCGAACACCTACGTCACTAAGCCCCCACCATGCGCAAGTTCGCACCAACACCGCATCGATACAGTGAGGGCTGAGACTGAACATATCAGAGTTCATATATCTGACTGGAGCTCCGTGGTATACGGACGTGTGCATTCTCGGACTCGCTACTTCAGATTTTTATGTGTACTTGTATGTACACATGAAGGTCATACACAGTAGCAAGTCTGGAGTACATATGGTCGTACACAGTTGCAAGACATGAAGGTAATAAGTACTCAAGTACTCGATCACAATTACAGTACACAGGTCATACGCAGTAGCAACACTTGGAGGTACTTGAAATATGCCTCATCATCATTACCGTGTATGAACAAAATCCCAATGTCACGCCAAGGTCAAACTCAAACCCTGAACACTACAAAAAATCTACATCAAGGTCAAACAACTACCAAATTATAAAGTAATTTCAATGACATCTCGAGATCATTGCCACACAGTAGCGCCCATCTCCACCACTACTCGAAACGTTAAAAGAGTGGTAAAATAAAAGCCTACATGTGTTGATAATTAATCTTCAATAGTTTCAAAAGTAAGGGAAACTTTGATCAGTATACCCAGTAGACACCCTCACACCAACCACCCACATGGTCAAAAGATGGATCTCAAGCCAGACAGAAATAAGAGTTTAAATTCGTCGCTGGTTTTCTGCGGTGTACAGACGTGAATTATCTCTGCAAATATCTGTAAAAGACACATGATTGTCCCATGTACTCTTACAAACTAGACAGTTTATAGTAACTACACACGGAAGTCACACATGAAGATGAAGTATAGGCACGGATTAACTTCTCTTGCTGACTGCTCGACTGCTAGGTATACAACTTCTGATTTCATATCACCATACCCACTTCTTTTATAATAGATAGTGAACCACCCCCACAACAGACTTATGCACCGCGTGTGCGATGCAAAGCACCCACCATGCGTGAGTTTGCATTGCATCGATAGATGACAGAGAGTAAATGGTAGTCGCTACATAGCCGCAACGTATGGGTGTGTGACGTCAGCGGACCTACTCCATCGTGTCGAGAGCGAGAACCTGACACACATCAGTGAATCGTCGTGCGCATAGCGCTGACGTCACGCGACCTCTCCCCCCACCACCATTGCAAGGTATACATCACAGGAGAGGAATCAGAGCTAACATATCCGGCTGGATCTCCGTGGTGTGCAGACGTGTACCTTCTCCATACTCTGGTATAGATTTTCATGTGTACTCCACAAATGAGAATCATACACAGTAGCTGTAGTAGGTATACATGCAGGTCATGCAAGACATGGAGGCAAAAAAAAATATGTGTACTTACAAAAAGTACTTGTCCGTGTATGAAAAAAATTCCAAGTCATCACAATGTCATCTCAAGGTCAAACACAAACCCTGAACACCTCTCCCAACAATATAAATCAAGGTCAAACACAAAATTTCAAAGGCATCTCTAGGGCATGCCTAGGTCATAGACCTACACAAAGGTACCTATGCACCAAGGTCATCCCTGAAGGTCACCACAAGGTCAACGATGACGTCATAGTGGTGGGGGGAGGCCCAGAACCGGCTCAAATCTCCTACTGTCATGAGTTAAGTACCTACCCCTATTTTCGATAATATTGTAGTATATTTAAACAAATTCACTATAAAATAATTTATTTGACGAGATACAATGCTTCAGTAACTTCAACACAATACTCTAATTTATATAACAATCACTGAACTATTTATGACTTCTGCTTCACTGACTGTCCAACTCTGCTGCGTGATTCTTTTTATATACACCGTTCATTTCCTGGAATGGTCTTGATATTTCTAGAAAGCCTTAGGAACGTTGTCCGATTAGAACAGATTCTTCTAGAAACAAAGCGCTTCGGAAGTAATTCGCGGTCAGGCGCTGTCTACGTGAGCGTTCAGGTCCGGCATCGCCCGCAGCTTCGCCACAATATTTAAGAAGTTTATTTGGGCAAAGTTGTTAACAAAACCACACCAAAACTTGAAATTACAACCCCCTGAACAGCAAACTTTTTTTCCCTTACAAAGACTACTAGTAACGCAAATATACCTTAGGGATCTCCCTCTCATCACTTTAAAAACATTTCCATGCAAAATTTGGTCTTATTTATTATTTGGGCAAGATTATCGACGTTTGTTGAAAGAAGTTGTGATATTTATGATGGTTTTTTTTTATGAAAATTTGATATTTCACTCTGAATGCATATACAGGGTGTCCGGTAAACCTTGTACAATATTGAAACTGGTGACAAACCAGGTCATGACTGTTCAGAATATCGGAATTTCACCTCAAGTAAAAATATCACCGTTATCGAGATAATGGGCATTTTAAGAATTTCTGGAAAATCGCTACCTAACCTTGGATTTTTGAGTGCCATGTATACAAATTAAGACTTATTCAAATATCTTTGCTACTGAAGATTTCTGATGAGTGATGCTTTTAGACGTACAAAACAGTTATTCAGAAAGTGAAAAAAAAATTTCAAGAAATGAGGGTAAAATGACAGATTTGAGTTTCATCAACTTTTTTTAAAAAAGTTTGACATTATTGTCTGAAAAAAACGTAACCAATTAGAAGTGGACATTTCAAAAGAATGCTTATTTTGTCCAGACTCTACCATGGCTTAAAACAAACTATAATTATTTTTGGAGGAAGTGATTTCCATTGAATTAGGCGTGGTTTTATTCTAGGCTTCCATCAACTTTTATACTTACGCCCAAAAATTATTTTATTTCTATTTTATCAAGATAAAATGTGGAAATGATTATTAATAATAAAGAATAGACTGCTTGATAGCATTAAATAGTATAAGTCAGTATAAGTGTACACAAATATCAACGATGGGGTTGATCATCAAATACTACTGGCTAAGCTTCACCACTATGGCTTCAGAGGAGTAGTAAACAAATGGAGGGAGTCTTACCTAACTAACCGCAAGCAAATGGTAAAAACATTGGCTCTATCTGATAAAGTACTAGTTAAATGTGAGGTTCCACAAGGGTCCATACTTGGCCCCACTCTCTTTCTGTTGTCTATCAATGATATGATGAAAATAGATATCTCAGGGAAATTCACAATTTTCGCAGATGACACCACGATCCTATGGCACGAATAGAATACAATTTACCTGGAAAGGAAAATAAACAGCGCCATGATGAAAGTAAAAACTTGGTGTGACTCAAATCGTCTTGCCTCAAATCGTCTTGCATCAAAATAATAATAATAAAACCAGTATAATTTATTTTAAGTGCGATCTCGGTAATATTGTTGTTTTGTTTTTACAAAAAATCTATAAGATATATATCGAAAGCAAAGGCACGTGATCCATGCAAACCACTCTTTGTCTTACATTAATTACATACCGTTGTGGCCATATTCATAGCAGAGACGGTTGGTTAGCTTTATTAAAAAACACTTAAATAAATTCAATATGGCTATCCGCTATCCTACACGCAAAAGAACAGTATTAACTTACCCAAACCAAACTCTACGTTAGTGAAGGACTCTATCATTCACAATGGTTGCAAGATGTTCAATCACTTGCCAGACAATATAAGAGAGATTAACACTGTTCGTAATTTCAAAAAGTCTATGTAGCCGATCTTATTATACATTGGAAGAGTATTATGCTGACACCTTTTAATTCAAATAAGTATTTTAAGCTATTTTATTCTTAATCTTAATTTTTCGTGTAGACTAATAATCCCTACTTTTATATTGTTATTTTATGTGTTTGTAAACTGACTAGTTGCAGTAGTACAGTAGTTTATTAACATAAGTACTTTGTCTATAAGAATTTAAATGTTCTTCGTGATAATAAAGTATATTGATTGATTGATTGATTGATGTTCTTTGAATGATGTTCTTCTTATAAACACAAAAAAAGTTTATTAGTCGAATCCCATTGGCGCGTCAGAATAGTCGTGTATCAATGCAAATTCACTCACACCGTAACTACATCCTTTTTCATAAAAATAGATTAAATCTAGTTGTTTATTTGTTATAAGGTTGAGAAAAAGTGCATATTTTGAACTCATCAATCATCAGAGAGTTAACGGAACTCAAAATAGGTACCTGCAAATAGTACCATGCTCTTTGTTGCGCTCCGGGATGGGAGTTCTGTTCAGATATTTTTGCTTCTCGTCTACACATTGCTACAAAGCAATTAACTACATGAAAAGTTGATCGTGCGAACGAATGTACAGCAATAATTTCCACTCGTTGGGTTTTCTTCGCATCATTCAGTAACGAGGAAGTAATTTCAACAGTAATAATTGTAGGTACCTAATTGTACACACCAATATGAATTACAAGTATATTAGTATGTACTATGCAGTAGCTCCATTGTAATATACCGAGTGGGCCACTTTCAACCCTCAATATCTCCAAAAACATGATTTTAATGAAAAGTTTCACACCTCACTTTCTTGCCAATCAGATGTTTGTTTTTTAGTTTCGTTAAAATGGCAAGCCAAAAAATTACTTGAAATGAAAGATAATATTCCATAATTATTCATTAACTGAATATTTCAAGTGTGTTTAAGAATCTTTTGAGAACTCGATGATACTCATGTGAAGTTGGCGTCAACTTTTTGCAAAAACACAATTTTTTTGGAGTTCTGGTAGATTTGACAGAGTTCTGGAGTTCATGATACGAATTTTGAATACTTTCAGATAACTGTGGATTTTACTTGATGGATCTTCGGGTTGTAAGGCCGACGTATGTTTATAGAAGTTCTCGACGTTTCGCCAACACGAGTGGTTAGCATTTTCAAGAGATATTTTCAAGTTTCTGATTTCTTAATTCGCTGTCAAATGCTTGATAACAAATGTCAAGCATTTGACAGCGAATTAAGAAATCAGAAACTTGAAAATATCTCTTGAAAATGCTAACCACTCGTGTTGGCGAAACGTCGAGATCTTCTATACACATACGTCGGTCTTACCCCAAAGAACCACCATGTAAGTGACGATGGCCGCGAAAGCCTTTCACAACTGTGGATTTTGATGAGAAAAACAAATCAGTGGCGGTAACTTCACGCGGCGCCATCTTTTTAGAAAAAATGAGTTCTGGTGGTATTTTTCGATGAAGATGGAAGAGTTCTGAAGTTCTTTCGAAAACCATCTTTTTGAAAGAAAAATTACAGATATTTCAGTTTTGATGGAAGTTCTGAGTAGTACTTACTCAGCGAGAGAGGAAAGTCTAAGTGGCCCACCTGGAATACGTAAGAGTATAAACGGGTCTAATGAATATTCTACAAGGATTTTGATTTGGTTTCAAAAATTACGTTTCAATTTGAAATTCTAATCTCAGTGTATTTCTTCTTAATTGAAATTATCACTTGTGATGCGAACTGAATACTGGAACAGGTCAATGTTTTATTAGCTCTGAAACCTCATTACCTTGTTTTTTAAATTTCTGCTTCAAGTCCATGAATGAAATCGTTCTTGAATGTGCTAAACAGAGCTGATGTGACAAAAATATTATATTCATCGATAATTAGGATATGTTATGTTTTAGCAGTAAAATTTGTTTTGTGTGTATGTGATATCAATTTTTAAATCGACCCACCTAGTACTAGTCGATAAAGTTCACTTTGCACAGCGCCAGCGGTAGGATTTATAAGATTGTGAGTCTCACTTTTTTTCGGAATGAATCTTCCTATGGCATTGTTTTGAAAAAAGTCATAACTTTCCAGTGGTTTGGAAATAGTCCATAATATTGGAGGGATGGATGGAGGTCACTTGATTGCTTGAAAAAAAAATACTAATATACATGGAATACCATTAAAAAAAAGCATTCGACTCTGTAGATTTTACTCCATGCGCCCTGTATATTCGGCAATAGTTTTCGGTTATAGACTCTGTCGTCTAGTTTACTTTGGTTTATGAATCATCTTCCTACCTCCCTATTAAAATATTTTTTGCTTGATTGTGCTCTTTGATAAATAATTTCATGCTCAATAATTTCCGCTTCGCAGTCTCGGGATTTTATTAAAATATTGTGCATTCAACTATTTTCCAAGCAAATTCATGCTCAAAATATTTTGATAGTTTGATCGATTAAATTCATATCTTGTGATATAACAGAGTACTTTTATCTCGAACTTCTACACTAACAATCAATCAATCAAAATATACTTTATTATCGAAAGATTTGAATCTCATTGATAAAGTCACAATAAAATATAAATATATATATATATATATATATAAATCAGGATGGATTTATCGAGGGGCAATATATAAAAATATAAATAGAAAAGTTATTGGGTATAGCCCTCAAACTGTTGTGCAACCGTAGACACGTGTTTCGAGCTTAAGCTCTCATCAGTACGGTAAAATCAAGTGCGAAGATGTACAACACTTGGATGTAAAAATAGATACAAAGGAAGTCAACAACAGGAAGCCAACCACACATTTGTGGCATCGGTTAGAAGACCTTGTACTCACAAGGCAACAACTAACGTCGCCACGGAGGTAGCTATAGCTACCAGCGTGACAATCCTACCCAGGAGAATATAAATCAGGATGGATTTATCGAGGGGCAATATATAAAAATATAAATAGAAAAGTTATTGGGTATAGCCATCAAATTGTTATACTGATGAGAGCTTAAGCTCGAAACACGTGTCTACGGTTGCATAACAATTTGAGGGTTATACCCAATAACTTTTCTATTTATATTTATATATATATATATATATATATATATATATATATATATATATATATATATTTAGAGGTGAAAATTCGTGACTGGCTGTATATTAGTTTGTAGTATTTGTGGGGTTGCAGTCAGGGTTGCGGGCTATTTCAAAGAAAACTCTTTGATACTGTCAAGCTTTCGGTATAATTCGATACCTTCCTCAGGACAACTGAAAATACTTTATCTTTAGTTAATAATTTACTCTATTGTGAAAGAATCGTCACTGCAACTTTACCCACACCATCTCAAAATTCAGACCAACAAGAAAATACTCTACCAATCTACAGATCTCTGCCATATATACAAGAATTGACTCCAAAATTGATAAACGTTTTTAAAGTTGACAATATTAGAATCTCCAAAAAAAATATTACTACAATATCAAAATTACATAGTAAAGTGAAAACACCCATTTCAAAATTACAAAAATCAAATGTTATTTATAAAATTCCTTGCATGGACTGTCCTAAGTCATATATTGGTCAGACGTCTAGAACACTGAATGGTCGCATTATTTCACATAAAAGCGACTGTAGACGAAATGTTGATTCATGTGCTTTGGCGGGACACGTTATCTCTAGAGACCACAGGATGGATTATAATAATACCGAAATTTTGAATAGTGAAACTAATCTGTCTAAAAGAATTTTCATGGAAATGGTTCAAATTAATAATGAAGAACAGTCGATGAACAAAAGAACTGACCTGAGTAATCTCAGCAAAATTTATACGTATCTACTTAATTTTGAGAAACATAGGATAAAATCACCCTCTAATCAGAATCTTCCAACTTGATTACTGAAATAAATTAAGTCACTGTCATTCCTACATCAGTCATTACATTTCACTTCATGTATATTCTATTTTCGTTTTTTGCCAATTTCATCATTCATTCTCAAGTACTCCATTTATTCTTTCCTACATTTATTGTACAATGCGTATTTTCAGTTGTCCTGAGGAAGGTATCGAATTATACCGAAAGCTTGACAGTATCAAAGAGTTTTCTTTGAAATATATATATATATATATATATATATATATATATATATATATATATATATATATATATAAAACCAGTTAATATTGGGGATTGCAGCAAAGTCAAAAGTGTACTCTTTTATAGAGATTATTCCAAGCTTTCGTAAATTTTATTTACATCTTCAGGGAACTACAAAGAATTATTATGTCAATTATACATTTTGATGTTATTAAAATTTTACTTACAACTATAGTGAGGTTAGTTGACATGTTCTTAGTTCTTTGTATAGTGACATTACAGCTTAAAATTGTAAATAATAAGGAAAAAAGACTTTACGAATATAAATAACAGAAAATTTTGAAATTTCAGTCGAAAAACAAAAGACTTGTTGATTGTATCCAAGGGACACAAATCAGTTGTCAATAGAAAAGAAATCTGTAATTTTCAAGTCAATGTTACCAATTGTAATCTTGTACCAACTGTAATCTTGTACCAACTGTAATGTAGTACCAACTGTTGAAATATACGACTGTTGTTTTGTAAGTTAGGAAAAAATTACATTTCCAATTGAGTAGTTATGGAGATATTATTATTCATATGGAAAGTGTGGTCTAACGACAATAAGAAGGAATAAATCTCACTCAAATGATTTATATCAGTTCTTTTATTCATACATTTTTTGTCTTGATATATGAAGGCCATTTCCAAAAAAGTTCTCTTAGTCATATGTGTCTCTTTAGCTAATATTTTAGTTGAGTTATAATTTATTCGATGGTCAAATTTGTTTACATGATCAGCAAGAGCACATCTTTCAGGATGAAGTCTACAATCACTTTTATGTGAGGAGATTCTACTTTTCAGGCTTCTAGAAGTCTGGCCAATATAATTTTTATCACAGTCCTGACAAGGAATGCTATATACTACATTTGAAGTGGAAGTTAATGGAATTTTATCCTTCACTTTTGAATAAATTGATCTTATTGGTAAAATAGTTTTATTTGCTATTTTGACATTACATACTGAATGAAAGAGCCTGGACAATCTTGGTGTAATATCTTTTATATATGGAAGTGAAGTGAATGTAGGAATTGTAGGATTTGTAGGATTAGTATTAGCAACATTGCTATTAATGGATATGTTCAGATTGTTAGATATAATATCTGTTTCAATATTTAATGGTGTGCTGAACAGAATACTTCTCAGTAATTTTGGTGGATAAGCATTGTCAGAAAAGAGTTTGAAAAGAATATCTAGGTTTTTTTTATGAAAGGATCTATCTGAGATTTTGAGTACTCTAGCTTTCATCTGTTTCACAAGGTTTATTTTCATTGACCGCTTGTGATAAGACTCGAAGTTAATATATCTTCCAGAACTGCATGGTTTCCTGTACCAGTCTATAAGAATTTTGTTATTAAGACCACGTATGAATCTTGTATCTAAGAAAGGTACGGAAAAATCATCATCCTCAGTTTCTATTGATTGACATGAGAAGTCTTTGAATGGAAAACTAGCATCTGTACAAAGAACTAAGAACATGTCAACTAACCTCACTATAGTTGTAAGTAAAATTTTAATAACATCAAAATGTATAATTGACATAATAATTCTTTGTAGTTCCCTGAAGATGTAAATAAAATTTACGAAAGCTTGGAATAATCTCTATAAAAGAGTACACTTTTGACTTTGCTGCAATCCCCAATATTAACTGGTTTTATTCTTAACTAGTCAGCAACGACTACCCTTTCTATATATATATATATATATATATATATATATATATATATATATATATATATATATAATAGGTAGAATAAAACAGGCATGAAATATATAAAAATAAATGGTAAGGAACAGGTACTATAACATTGTCACAATTATAAAAAATACATATTTACGAAAACAGAACAACAATAACAAAAGGGAACAACATTTATCAAAACAATTAAACAATAAATATAATAACATTTTCAAAGGAACAAATAATCAAATATAAGTCTTTACAAATATATACATATATACATAAATATTACCTATTCCAATCTTTCTCAAGAAACTATAAAACACCTCATCGACAAGTAATCTTTTGACAGATCTGAAATGAGAAAGCAATGTCTTTGGAGGTAGCAGGGAGATGATTATATAATTTAATTGCACCATAGATCAGGGAATTCTCAAATTGTAATTTTGGCGAGTGATTCCCACGTTTGCATCGTATGATGCTTTGTTTTTGTGTACCAGACATATCGTTTCCAGAATGAATAATGACGGAAGGGTGAGGATTTTTATTTGACCAAACAGTGGTTTACAAGATTCTCTGGGTCCAACTTTGCAAATGTATCGAACTGCACATTTTTGTAGAACAAATATTCTATAGAAATTTTGTTGGCTGCAGATACCACAAAATGGTATACCAAATCTGATATGTGATTCTATCAGAACGTGGCTGTTCCCAGTTCTCTTGAGACCATTCGGACAGCATAACACCCAGATGCTAGTTTTCCATTCAAAGACTTCCCATGTCAATCAATCAATGTACACATTCCAGATTGTTCACAATCATTCTGAGATATCAGTATTCCAGAATATTTTCTTGCACTATTACATTTTCTGAATGTATCGAAATGTATAGAAGTTTCTAAAGATTTCTAGAACATATTTGGAGCATTCTAAATCACCCTGCAACATCATGTAAAACATTCTTTAACTGGAGCTTCTAGACCAATCTGGAATTTTCGAAATGATTGATGGATAGGTAATTCAGTTAAAGTTGAGATGACGAAATGGTTGAAATTAACTTGATGAGTTTTCGTACATCGAGTATTAATTATTATTATGGAGAACCCACTGAAAATGTTTAGCATTGTCCACATATCATTACTTCAAAAGAATCATCGTAACTATGTACCTAAATTTATTTTGAGTAGTGCCGCAGGTGATATATACTCCTAAGTAAGTGTCATGCTGACTCAACTGAAAACCTCTTAGACCGAATAGAATTGTTTTTATTTACTAGGTATTATTTATGATCTCTCGCGATTGAAGCGGATCATTTAACACAATAAGCATTGTTTGATACGGACACCGATTTTGAAATCTTCCCTGATAGCATTTTCCAATCAGAATTTCAAATTGAATTGTGTCTGGGGTGAGGTTTGAATGGTATTCAAATTGAAAGGTGTTTTTTTTCAGAGTCCCTTCGGTTATCAAGGTCAAGTTCTTTCAAATGAACTCACGACCGTAAAATACATTCATCATTTCTAATTCCTTTTCTACATTTTTTTAACATCACTATATGATACTGTGGAAATCGGAAAAAAGTAGGAAAGCTTGACTCGAAACATCATGAGAGGAATTGATATTCTATATTCTATAATGTTTGAATATGAACGTCACCAGAGACGAGGCTGGTACACAGAGAGATAAGACTGCAGTATGTTCATGCACAACGTTGTGTAAGACACAGTTGTGTACATATTTTACACAATTGTCCATTCTTACATCATACGCGTTTTGTGAAATTCAATAATTATCTGTGCGAGTCAATTTGTATGGTATCCATGCGCTTCCACATTGCCTTATAAATACACAAAAATATGCTACCATAACACAACTTGTACGGAAAACATCTACAACGCATTGAACTCATCTTACACCCGTTGTGCACTTTCTATTTGATATGCACAATTTGTATACTATTTCAACACAATTGTGTAATTTGTATTCAATTTGGATGTTATGTGCCTCAAGTGTATCCTTTCTTAAAATTATAAAAATTCGCCTTGATTTGTTCACAAATATGTACAATATACCTACACAATTAATGTATGCCGTGTACACAAATTTGTAACATTTTTTGCATCCTATATATAAGAAACCTACACAATTTGTACAAACTAGGTACACAAATTGTTGTCATTCATTACAATGTTTGCATAAACAGTACACAAGTTGTTGACATTCGGCTCACAACATACCGATTAATTTTGTATGTTTTGTGTACACCACAAGTAATAATGCACAAGGTTGTGCAACAATAGAACATAAGTTGTGTTTATTTGTTAAACAAAACGTTTACTTTTCATTAATTCCTTGTATACGGTAAGTACATAATATTGGTTGATAAAATTAAACAAAACTTATTCAGAATAATACAACACTGAAGTGTATCGTTTATACACAATATCTCTAATACAATATTATAGATGAAAAATGAACAAATTGATGCTGTCATCTTTTTAGAAACAAATTGTGCTGAAATTATTTACGATTGTGTAGAAAACATACATTTATTTCTCTCTGTGTAGCAAAAGAAAATATCTCTGTTTTTCTTTTTTTATTCCCACGAAAAGGAAAATCCTCGAATGTTCAGAGAAAACCCGGAAAACCAAGGGAAAGAAGATAGGAATAGTATATTACATTCCTCGTGTGGAAAGTGACTCATTTCACACGAGTGGAAGAATGTTACCGCACAAGCACAAGTATGAATTGGCACTTTCCACACGAGTACTTCATGTACACTATTTTTCCAACACCACAGAGAATCGCAGAATCTCAAAAATAAATACATGGATTCTTTTATTACTTTAGTTTTAAAATTTTACAAAGAAAGCTAATGACTGAATACGAAAAACTTGGAATAACAGCTTAGAATTGTAGAAACTGAAAGTAATATTATTATTATTACAATTCGTAAATTGTAATGGAGTTTGCAATAGAGAGTTAGAGAGATTTCTCTCTTTTATTTGTTCATTATGTAAAGTAGCAAAGTCGATGACAGTTTCTGGAAGAGATGAAGTTAAAGCTTTCGAAGTACTGCTGATGGCATAATGTTGTTGGCAATATTTAATCTATTACTAGCAGAATCATCAATATGATTTCCAATCCCCATGCCTTTTCAGAGAGGTTACATCTCCTCCTTCATCTTCTATACCAGCAGCGAGGGAACCATCCATTTAGACCGTCAGATAGTGACAGATTTAGGTGCCCCACTTTCGCATACAAGCCTCGAATAGGGTTGAAAAGTACATCGATGTTGAGTAAAATGGAGGGAAAGGATCCCGCAAAATCCTTATGGAAAATGGCTCTCGGCTAAATTCGCTGAAACTTTGCAGAAAGATAGTATTCGGAATGCTGATCAAAAATCTCAATGGGCACAACCCTCCATTTTCAACCCCAGACCCCCTCTAGCCCCCAATGAACAATTAACGTGCTACTATGCTGAAGTGAGGTGGAGCCCCATCGTGCATGAACCACATTGCTCCTCTTACTGCCAGTGGGACATTTTCTAGTAGTACAGGTAATACAAATTCCAAAAAATGACGATACTCTTGACCATTTATTTCGGGGGTAAAAAATGAGGTCCAATGAGATAATCGCCAACAATACCAACCCAGACATTCACGGAAAACTGCTGTTGATAATTATTTTCTATAACCGCATGGGGATTTTCTTCTGCCCAGATATGGTTGTTATGAAAGTTCATAATTGAATTGTGGGAAAAACATGCTTCATCAATAAATAATATACTGGATAAAAATGTCGGAGATGCAACCTGTTGTTGCAAAAGCCACGTAGTATAAACAACTCGCTTGAGAAAATCCGCAGGAAATAACGCTTGAACACGCTGTATGTGGCAAGGATACAGTTGGTACTCTTTCAAAATCTTCCATACAGTAAAGTGAGAAATGTTTAATTGTTGTGCAATTTTGCGTGTGCTTATATCGGGGCAACGCTCAACTTCATGTAAAACTTCTTCCTCCAGCGCCACTGTTCTTACCGTTGCAGGTCTCCCAATAAGAGCAGCCGACCTTTGAAAGGTGCCTGATTCGTACAGCCTTTCATGTATTCTCACAAATGTTTGCCTATTTGGAACATTTCGATGAGGATATCTTTCTTGGTAAATGCGTCTAGCCGCTCTGGAATTGCCTTGGGCCATATTCCATAGACAAAATGCATATCGGCCATTTCCGAGTTTGTAAACCGAACCATTTTCAGATATCAGTAACAAATTTTCTATCTCAAAACTCTTGAAAACACTTCAAATAATTACTATCAAATAATTACGTATGTACCGTTTCAATTTGTGACAGTTATGAAGTTAAATTTGTTTGAACATTTGTTGTTCCTTCCATGGCCCTCTTACTTTAGTTTCAAAACACTGCAGTAATACATAACAACATTATTTGTTTAATCGAAAACAGGTAATATGAGCGAAAAAAATTAAAAGATGACTTCCATGTAATATTAATTGTTTAATCATAAATAAAAATGTCTTTATTGCATGTCCATGGACAACAATGAGCCCATTTTGCAGCACGAGCCGAAGGCAAGTGCTGCAATTCATACATACATTTTTTTTTTTCATTGCATTCATTTTGATAGAAAATTCTAAGACTAGAATAGAGTATTGGTATGAAAAAATAGTAGTAAGACCCCAGTTTTTGATGGTTTAGTAGTTCAAATGTTTTATTGTGTTGTCACTGGGATGTGCAATGAAGTGATTTTTATGTTTTTTCTCAAAAACAAAGCAAGATACGAAAAAAATTCTAGATATATAAAAAAGTTGTAATTTCAGTTGCTCAATGTGAAACAAATACAAAAATTGCAAAAAAATTAATGGCGCACATGTTTTCTGTCAAAAATATTGGTTACAGTGCCTTCCGGGACGCCACTGGACGTGATAATTTTGATATAGTTAGGGTTAAATTCGCCCTTTACGACTTTCAATAACACTGCCAAATTTCAATAAAATCGGTTGAAGGGTTATTAAGATATTTACGACAAAAACGATTTCTTTTAAAAATTTTGACACCCTGTATCTTGAAAACGAAGCATTACCGGACCTATGTTTATATGAACTTTTCGTCTTAGAATCACTCAAAGAATCACCCCTTTAAGTTTGGCCACGTACTTAAATAACACCCTGTATACATACACATACTGAGTCAGCAGTGATGAGACAAAGAAGGATTAATTTTTGTCAATATTCCAACATCTTTAACCTTGAAAGTAAGTTATGGGGCGTTAATGAAGGGTTGGGTAGGGGTGCAGGGGTGGGGGCGAGGTATGGTGAGGTTAGAATGTTGGATTCGGTTGGTTGGTTGCTTGTTCTGTATACAGTAATGACAAATATACAGTTTTTATTTGAAGTTATGCATTTCTGGAGAACGAGAATTTCAGAATTGTTCCTGGTTTTTCATTGTCAGAACGAGTTAAATACAAGAATAATAGTCAATATACGAAAAATATTGAAGAAATACATTTCTTTATCTAATGAGATATAAATATTGATTCGTTGTATTCTTACCGCAAAAAAAAGTTTTTAAAATATTAAAGTTTGTCTAACTAATACAGATTTTGATCATTTGTCATTCAATTCTTCTTTGTTCAGAATTGTTTCGGAGTAACCCGTGAGCCAAAGACGATTCTTCATGAAAGTGGATCTCTTGTGATAAATAGTCGTTATCCTTTAAAGAAAACCAGTTGTCGAGTGATTTTTCGACAGAAACTTGATCTGGTGGGAATGCCGATCTAATTAGCAACAAATACCAGAAAAATATCATAGGTATGAGTTGGTAATTAACATAAATATTCAAATAACACGTATTCCCAGCGCGTTTGTTGATAATTTAGTGAAGTAGCGCTCTGGGCAATCGACATGTAGGTACTCTATGGAAATTAGACATTTTGGTGGAATTGTTGAAGGTACGATATCGTTCGCTGTAATTTTTTCAAGTTTTTTCTTTCTGAAGCAAATTGTGTGATAGCGTTTACTTCCTTATTAAAATTTAATGTATTAAGAGGAATATTGAGTAATCTCCAAACTATTATTATAAGCTGGTACTTTATGTTGGCGTGGGTGGGTTGAGTTAGTATGAGTTGTGATATTTGTTTGTATGTGTTGCTTTATGGAAAAAAAAAAGTATGAGACTGATGCTTTTCATTATCAATATTATCGTAATCTATACCAGACGGTTGCGAAATATGTAATCAAACAGTATTATAGCCAACACCAGCTTGGTATTACTTTACATCCATTTCGAAATCACACGATTCACATGGAAATGCTAAGAGATAACACCAAACACCGGTGCTCTACTGTCAGCGCGATATAATATTTGAGAAAATATTCGTAGTTTGTTATGGTTTCAGATAAAACACTCGAAATACTTAAGGGAATTTGTTTAGAAATAAGGAATGTGAGATAACGACATCACTTAAGAAGGTTGAACTCACTTGTGTGAAATAGATTTTTAAGCATTCAATATTAGAGCTCCAAGGCGTTTAAACGTATGTACATATTTTGTAATTGTTTTTCCAAAGATGTCAATATATAGTGAAAGTTACAGTCCACTTATTTAAGAGAAAATACCTAGTGAGATTGCACAGTAAAAAGTGGGTGGAAAAATACATGCCAAGATGTAATATACAGTGACCGCCAAAAAGTATGTACCATATCGGAAAAATTTTTATTATTGGAGTATTGGAAAAAATATTCTGGGGAAAAGTTTGTGCATGTCCGATAACCTAAAAATCAATTTTGACACATGTCACGTGATCGCTAGAATGGCGGCAAAATGAAAAAATTGCAATGCAAAGGCAAAAATAGGGGTAAGATGGCAAGTTATCAAAAAAAGTTATTAGAAAAAGTCACTTAGAATTCAATTTTATACACTTAAATGAAGTTTCAAGAGATAATTCAAAAAAAATTTAAAATAGCAATTTTTTAAAAACATTTTCCCATCTATTTAAAAATATTATTTTTTTTTCTTATGAATAGCTTGACTATACTGAAACATTTGCATTTTAATGATAATGACAAAACTTTCTCATTTTCTCCACACCAGAGGGCACTAAATTAAAAAAATTGGTTTTTGCCAGAACCCTCGCTGTTACATTGGTTCTTATCTAACAGTTATATCAGAATTCCAAGACTATTGTGTTGATATGGCAATCTAGAAACACCTTGTTTCCTGATTTTAATCAAGTTTCAATAATAATGCTGTATGAGAGTTTTACTTTGCACATAAACTTTAAGAATCTTTAATTTGACTCACTATTTTCAAGTTTATGTGCGAAGTGAAACGCTCATGCACGAATATCATCGGAACTTGATTATAATTTGGAAATTACCATGTTTTTGGAGTGTCATGTCATCACAATGGTCGTGGAATTCGGATATAACTGTTAGATATGAACCGATGTAACAGCAAGGGTTCTGACAAATTCCCATTTTTTCAATTTAGTGCCCCCTGGTGTGGAGAAAATGAGAAAGTTTTGTCATTATCATTAAAATGCAAATGTTTCAGTATAGTCAAGCTATTCATAAGAAAAAAAATTTTTTTTTAAATAGATGGGAAAATATTTTTAAAAAATTTCTATTTTCAATTTTTTTGAATTATCTCTTGAAACTTCGTTTATGTGTATAAAATTGAATTCTAAGTGACTTTTTCAAATAACTTTTTTTGATATCTTGCCATCTTACCCTTTTTTGTCTTTGCATTGCAATTTTTTCATTTTGCCGCCATTCTAGCGATCACGTGACATGTGTCAAAATCGATTTTTAGGTTATCGGACATGCACAAACTTTTTCCCAGAATATTTTTTCCAATACTCCAATGATAAATTTTTTTCCCATATGGTACATACTTTTTGGCGGTCACTGTATACATAATCCTCCTAGTTTTATAACTTGATTGCACAGGTAATTTAAAATTTTAATGTAAAATTAGGTAATTGTCCTCCATTTCTCCCGTGTTTTACAGTAAGCATGTAATTCAATGCTTTATTACATGTAATTTCCGCTGGTTTACATGATGACTGTAAATGAATGTGATAATGACGCCAATTTACAGAATATTACAGGTAAAGTGTAAATTCTCCTTTGTTTAAAAGTAATTCTCCATAACGCTATCGCCATGCGCACCTACCGGCATTCGGCCCAATCCTCATTCACAGTTCATATTGGTAGAATGAACATCGTTGGGCATCTGGCGAAGGTAGGTTTTAAAAACAAACAAGCCGTCTTTTGTGCTTTATGTAAGTGAGTACGTGGGTACCAAATTGTCATCGGATTATATATCAGGTGAGTAATAGGTACAGCGAAATGGTCAAGGTGTTAGAGCGTTTGGCTTCCACCCAGACGGTCCGGGTTCGATCCCCGGACCGCTTTTATTTAAACTGTAGGTCCCGGATCTCCCTTGCTCGCACAAGTTCTGCTTTTGAGGGGTTTTCTCCGAAAACCTGAGAGTTTCGTAAAAACAATTTTTTTTTTACTGAGAAAAAAATATGAAACATTCAACATGACATTATAGTCATTTGTTCTTTTTGTCATCGTTCGCTCCATATTATTACAATAATACCAGTACTCTCATAGGAAATCGAATTGAAACTGTCGTTGTCGCAGATCCAACTGTGAGATAACTTTGAGAATTTATTCGACATTCAAATCTCAATTCGAACATGAACTCGGTGAGTGGGCAGTCTTATTAGAGTAAGACATTTTGTTAAATAATTGTTTTTGTTACAACATTCAAATGATTTGAGAGTTTGAGTTATTTTCCTTCAATATATTATAATGTTATGATGAATAAAATATCATTGATACTGATTTTATGTCTTTTTTGCAGATTCCCCCTCCCCCTTTTGATATTAAGGAATTATAAGCCTATATGCAAAGTTAATTGACATTTACTAAATATGTGATTAGGGAAAAAATTACTAGAAAATACAATTGATTATCGGGGAATATATGGAAAAGCACATTTGATGTATGTAAACATTGTATTTTTCCACACAAATACTTGAATATGTATCTAATAATACATACTAAAGCATGTATGTCAATTGTCACTACTTGAATATAATGGTAAAAACACCTAATCAAACATGTAGAAATCGCCATCAAATCTGGAATAATGGAGAAAATTACATAAGTATACAAGTGATAATCCATGGAATATGTATATTGCAAATTCACATTTAAAGTCAAGTTATGACTTCACATTATGTTACATGAGGTATGTAACTTTACATGTATATGCATGGCAACGCATTACCCATATGGGATCATGTAATCTGATGGAAACAATATTTACAGTGTGCTCACACGATCAGTTCAGTAATCAATCATCTACAAATAGGTATGAAGTATCACCAAAATATGCAGGACCTCTAAGGAAATCAGTCGGTGTGAGCTGGTGTCAGCTGGTGTTACAATATTTCTTAGAGTGTAGCTTTTGTAACACGAGAATTCTATTATTCTTGAGTCCTAGACACTAAACTTGATCTCAGGCGTATTTTTTGCCTAATTTTCTTGGATTATCACACGTCCCTCGCAAATTTCGATTGCATTTATGCCATTATGCATGCAAGCACACACAACACAATCGCCGTTCGCAGTTTTAAGAGACACTCCCAGAAAGTGCACGTTATTATTTGCCTCCACATTATATTCAATTCATGCCAACCGATCGAAGTAGACAAGAATGGAATAATCAAAAGCTTCTTCAAGAAAACCCATAGAATATGTCCTCCACAAGAACCGCTTCTTATACACCAAATCAATTTTACATTGTGGCAGAATTCATAACGGCCAGGGTCATTCCATTTAAGTTTTATTCTACTCTCAGTTTCTAGAACGTGTCCCTTATCCAAACCTCGTTCAGTTTGGGGTAAAATCCCCCTTCTGATACCTGTACTTACTGCGGTTTTCGTCTAAAGTGAATGATTTTTTTTCATCACCAGAAACCTCCAAGCGTAGCAACAGACTTTTGTTAGATTTATGGTATTTTTTAGTGAGTACCTACGCTTCCCTATCTACTTAATCAATGGTTTGTATATAAATTTGTAAGCAGAAAGTTGGTAGGTAAACGTTGACACAAGACTCACTTTTACCGTGTTTGTTTTGATAATTTATGGCAGTTCATTCCTCTCATTATGAACTTTCACCAGTTATACAAGCAGAGTTTATCTATCTTCACCGGCTTACTGACTTTTTGATACGTTTTAAGGACAAAGTTCCATATTTTGACACCCAATAACTAGAACATTAAACCCAAACCTCTCTCAAAGGATCTCTCATAAGTTTTAATATTTTTTTTATTGAACTTTGTTATTTATCAAATGAAAAGCACAACATTTTTCAAAGAGCAATACTCGGTACTTCCACCGGTTGTGACACTAATATAAAGTAGAACCCTGATAATAAAAATCAATGATGAAGAATGCAAGTTCACTCAGGAAATTTTTCAAATTAATCACAGTTAAAAATGAAACTACAATAAAAATAAATACACAGAGTAATATCAAAAATATAAAGAGAAAAAACGAATGGCAGTGTGATGGCAATATCGAGATTGTCATGATTTCACTTTTCTACATTTTCATAATCACAACGTTCTCGTATAGCTATAAAAATAAGAAAAATTTAAGGTAAATATGTAAAACACCCCATGATTTTTTAACATTCTTTTTCATACCATGATTTCTGCATGTACGAGGATGTATTGATATTTAATTAGCCTAGACCACTTCCCTGCATAAACAAAATATTGCGTTACCATAGCAACGAACAATAACTTATTAGAAGTGTCAGTGTAAAGTTTGACGTAGAATATTGGTTGAATTCATAAGAAAAAAAAAATTCTTAAATAGATGGGAAAATATTTTTAAAAAATTGCTATTTTCAATTTTTTTTTTAATTATCTCTTGAAACTTCGTTTATGTGTATAAAATTGAATTCTAAGTGACTTTTTCAAATAACTTTTTTTGATATCTTGCCATCTTACCCCTTTTTGCCTTTGCATTGCAATTTTTTTCATTTTGCCGCCATTCTAGCGATCACGTGACTTGTGTCAAAATCGATTTTTAGGTTATCGGACATGCACAAACTTTTCCCCAGAATATTTTTTCCAATACTCCAATAATAAATTTTTTTCCCATATGGTACATACTTTTTGGCGGTCACTGTATATTTATGACTTTTTTTCATACTGTCAAATTAACGTACCATATGATTGTTTTTATTTATACATTTAAGTAGTTTTTTTGCATATGACTGTTTAGTAGCTGTTTATACATGTGTGTGTATTTATGTGAATTATTTTAACTTTCTGTATCTGACGTTGCTGATGTTTCATAGGAAATGTATGAAAATAAAAATTATTATTATTATTATGGGCCGTTTGCGTCTTTCATTTTGTGTGACAAGGTTCTCTTATTTTTATCTACAGCTTGCCCTATTGTGTGGACAAATAAATAAATAAATAACAAAATCAAAGTTGGATGACAAGGCCCTAAGACAAGAAATATACGTTTACCTGATTAATGATAAATAAAGAGGAAATAAAATCTTCCAATTTACACAAAAATATATACTTGTAACGTGCTTACAATTGTTTCGACACACGGTGTCATCATCTGAGCGAGTTATCAACTAAAGAAACTCAAAATCACCTTCTTAAATATCAAAATAACATGCATGAAATTTCACTAATGACAATTGCAGGTATGAAATTTCCTAATGACATATAGCTTGGATTAGGGAGCATTTCAGTAGTTACTAGTGAGATAATTAATTATAGGTGAATTGTACAGGTCAATTTGGTCATTGAGAACTAAATTGCTATTGTTACGTAAATGTTTCTTGATTTCTATGGATTCTAATATGTTTAATTTTTGACCTTTAGGTTGAAATCCTGAAATTTTGCATATTCAACCTAAAGGTCAAAAATTAAACATATTAGAATCCATAGAAATCAAGAAACATTTACGTAACAATAGCAATTTAGTTCTCAATGACCAAATTGACCTGTACAATTCACCTATAATTAATTATCTCACTAGTAACTACTCAAATGCTCCCTAATCCAAGCTATATGTCATTAGGAAATTTCATACCTGCAATTGTCATTAGTGAAATTTCATGCATGTTATTTTAATATTTAAGAAGGTGATTTTGACGTTTCTTTAGTTGATAACTCGCTCAGATGATGACACCGTGTGTCGAAACAATTGTAAGCACGTTACAAGTATATATTTTTTGTGTAAATTGGAAGATTTTATTTCCTCTTTATTTATCATTCATGATGAATTTACACATATTAAATGCCACCACGATAGAACATTTACCTGATTAGTATCTACATTTTATATTGATGGAAATAATACCTAATTTTTCGTTTATCCTCTTAGGATCGATAACCCTGATAATATCGAGTATAATATATGTGTTGAGAATAAATCTTTTTAAGTGATACATGTGTTAATTCCCCTTTCCCAATCAACAGACTCGGCCATACAATACTTTCCAAGGCCAGACAACTCTTCAAGACCCTCATCATACATGGCCCAATTTTAAATGGGTAGGAAACGAAACTAATTTGGCTTTGAAACGCTTTCTGTCGAACATTACGAAAACCTGCTAGACTGCAAGTTTATATTTATAAACAAAGTGAATAAGAAACTGAAGGACATCATTAAATATCATCTGCGCCGTTCTTAGCCAGACCGTATTTGTAATGTGAATATTATGCAGATCAGATCGTTCCAAGAATTTTCTTCATAACGCTCGATTTGATAACCAGAGTTGAAAGAAGTTTATCGACAATTTATGTATCTAATATTAATCGTATATCTGGCGTCTACGATTATTTTGAAAAAGGTTCTCCACTAATCTGGTGGAAAAAGTTACAGCTTGGCAAACATAGCTGGAATTGTGAAAATATTCACGTCCATGATGCGCATCAGTCGTACGACGGACTATACAGTGATATTCACGTGATTGTTCTCGCAAGAAGTGGGAATTTCACAATCAGCTATGTTTGCCAAACGTACAGTGTAATTTGCTGAACTCTTCCTATGATGTTGTCAATAATTCCTCATCAAAAGTTACCTTTGCGCCACCAATCCTTTTGCCATGTTATCCAGTCAAAATAGACAAAAACAATCACAATAATTCGCATAGAACTGAAAATTGGTTCAGGTCTTTGCTACACTATCATGAATAAAATATCAAAAATCTCCTTCGATCAAGTCAGCTAAAAAAATTCTTGGTCAAAGTTCAACAGTATCGGTTTTTTGCAGACGTAGGATCGATAGGGATTTTTGATATTTTATTTGTAATAGTATACTTAATACAGGTAACAATTTTCAGCTCTATGCGAATAATTATACACGCAGAAAAAAAAACAAGGTTGAATCAACAAAATTTCATTCTACCCGATTAAATAAAAGTATCCCTCTATAAAATATTAATTCGAATGAATTAAATATTGTCATCGATTCGCTTCTCTGCAATCCTTTCAGATTGAATGCAATTTGCTTCCAATTGATTATATGTTTTGTTCTTATAAAATCTCGTTTTTTCTTCTTAAAAACATGAGATGTTTCAGTCGATCATATGATTTGAAATTTCAAAATTACCTTTCGGTATTTTGATTTGAGTTTGATTCCAACCAAAAATTCACCAGAAATCAAGACCTGCACCTCGAAAAGTTTCACCATTGTTGAAGAAAGCGAAATAGGAGTCTTGAACTTGGTTAAAAAGTAAATTGCACTACGACCAAATGGATGTAAACAACGTAGTTTTTTTTTAACCTACAGAAATAATAAATGCATTGAGTTGCCTGTAGGTAAAAATACTTTAGGAAGTGTTTCTCCTATCATAGCGAAATACCTTAATTTGGAAAACCCGAAAGGTTACACTGGAAATTGTCTACGCCGAACGTCGTCAACGCTTCTTGTTGAAGGATGTGTTTCCATTAAAACACTAAAATTACATAGATAATGGAAGAATAGTACGGTAGCGGAGACCTATATTGAAGAAAGTATCTCCTCGAAGAACAAAATTGCTCCAATGATAGCCCATTCCGTTTCCGAAAAAGAAAATAACGTTCATCGGTCAACTCACAGAACTTTAAACTTGTTACTAATTTTTCAGGAACATTTGAAAATTGTAATTTCTATTTGAGAGAAAATAATTAATCCTTTTTTTATGTACACGGTGTCTCAAATTCGAGCCTCATCATTGGGATCTCAGAAACCAGAAGAGATACGAGGTCGATTAAATGGAGGCAAAGTTGCGCAATTTGGTGCTCATTGAAACGCCGCTTTCATATTTGAAAAATTCCGAATACTTCCGAAGATTTTTGGAAAAAACCGATTATTCGCGATTTCATTTTTATTTTTTTGTGACTTTATTTGAATAGATATAACAAAACAAATTTCACATTCTTATTGCTACTTTTTCTTTTCTACAAGATGGTGTTATCAGATTTTTAAACAGACGTTTCGTATTTGAGCTGCCATCATCAACTTTGTTTTTTTTAAATACGGCCCTGGATTTTTTATTATGGATTTTAAAATCTTCTAATGTCCCAAAACAAATGACGCATCGCACTTATTTTAAAAGTTTATATTAATAGCATTTTCCATAAGAACTCATGTGTTAGAGAGAGACAGAATATATTTTTGGTAAGATCTTAGCAGGACATCGTTAAAATAATTTTTCGAAAAAGAACGATACATCATTGTTTTAAGGACATCAGAAGCTCCTAAAAATTGATATAAAACAATGTGTGATGTTCAACAATAGGCATGATGTTTTAATTATTCCAAAAAAAGTCAAACAAAAACTATAAAATTGAATACCCAATGAAAGTTAAAGCAATTATTCAAATTGTAATCCACCTGCTTGAATGCATTTTCGTGTCAGTCTGTGAAATTTATGGATGGCACGCTGAATGGTCCTTGCAGGAATAGCCCTGATCTCCCTTATTAGGTCTTGTCGTAATACTTCAAGATTTTGTGGCGTGTTTCGATAAAGACGGTTTTTGAGAAATCTCCAAAGAAAGTAGTCAGAGGGTTTTTAGGTCGGGGCTTCTAGCTGGCCAACGTACGGGACCTTGGTTTCCAATCCATTTATTAGGGAATAATTCATTTAATAATTTTTTAACACATCTCCCATTATGAGGTGGTGCACCGTCTTGTTGCCACCATAGTTGACGTAATACGCCCAATGGTTCTTCCATTAAGGAATCCAATATATTGGTCCTTATTAATTCTGCATATCTATCGGAATTTAATTTACCTTGAATAAAAAACGGGCCGATAATTATATTGTGCCACATACCGACCCATACGTTAAATGATTGTCGTCCCTGAGGTCTTACTTCTTGATTCTGCCTTCGGTTTTCTATTGACCAATAGTGTTCGTTATGTCTGTTAAATAGTCCATCTGTTGAAAAACTGCATTCATCTGTCCATATAGTTTTATTTAGGAAGTCATCATTAATTTTATTTTGCAACCAGTTACAAAATTCTAATCATCTCTCAGCATCGCCAGGTCTTAGTGTTTGACTAATATGGATTTTGTAAGGTTTATATCCACGTTTATTTAAAGTCCTCCAAACTCTCATTCGCGGTAATCCTACTTCTTCTGAGAAAACTCTAACTGAAGCTCGAGGATTATTATTGGCCTTAAAAAATAATTTAAAATTGTTCATTTTACTTTCTACTTTGTAACAGTTTTCAAACTTACAGTGTTCAAGATAATTTGTTCCTCTTCTGGATCGATTCGTGTTCCATATTCAACCCTTGGCTTAACAAAACTTCCGTACTGAGCTAAATTATTATCAATATTAGCAAAATAACTATAATGCGGCTGCCGTCTTTCTGGATATTCCAACAAATAGCGCTGTAGGGGTTTTACCAACAATAAATCTCCGACACAAGCCGTTTTTGAATTTTGATTCGAAATATAATAAATCCTTATCATGTCTCGTTTTTCTTCGTTAGAAAAAGTCATTTTCGTTTAATAGGCGTTAACGATTAGTGAAAGAACAGTGAACTGTCAAAATATTGGATAATTTAAACATTAACAAATGAACTAAGATAGCCAGAATGCACGATGCACAGCCACTTTGATAAAATGCAATTATTGTTGTAAATATAGCCTAGGGCCTAGAGTTTGAGGGATGACACTTCAATTATATTATTTATTAACCACCCACTTTATTGCAAAAAAGTTTGTTTTAACTCTATTTTCTGAGTAATTAATTTATTGAACTATACAGAAAAAAACATTTATCGGGCGTTATGATTCTAATGCAGTCAGTCCATAACGTTATGGGTCTGTTAATAGCAACCGTTTATATTAAAATCAAATAACTAGTTTTTTCATGATTTGATTTATAAACCCACCTATTATCACTCTACATATATCTTTTAAATTAATTCAAATAAAGGATTGATTTCTGCTTTTTCACCAAAAGAAGCACTTGTAATAGTAGTGTCTTCACGAACTACATCTGTCACATATAGTCAATGTCCGTCATGATATTATTCTGGGAAGTAGATGCTTGTTGTCAGATTTTTGCCTCGCATTCCCACCATATTCCACTTTGTGGGAATACCTGTAGGTAGGGGTAGTTTGAACTCGTTGATATTATTCGTTATAGCTACTGATGATGATGACGAAGCAGCTTGCAGAATGATAATACCAAAGTACCGTCTAAACCAGCCAATTCCAACATGCATCAGCACCGTCAATCTACTACCCAATATCTATAAAAAAATCAATACAAATTCCTGTGATATTCTAAAGGCGCCAGCAGAAACAAGTCTTGCCATTCCATTCGTGTACAAACTGAGAGTCAGTCCTAAAGTATTTTTGACCGATGTTGGTCCCTTTATGGCCTTCAGAATTCGAAGGGGCACCCAGAGGGTTGTCGTCACTACTTGATGACCTTGCGTATACGTCCACCTGCCTGTCAAGGTATATTTCGAAAGAACGGGATTTAAATTTGCCTTCGCCCAGTTGCATTTGTAGTCGCAGAGCACTAGCGTTCTTCTTGCAATTGGTGCAGGGTAGGAACTTCCAAGGAACAATTTATCGGGAGAAGTAAGTAAGGTTATTGGAAAATATTTCCGGTTTTTACAGCTTTGACGTCTTTCTTGTAGAGTACAGAAAATAATGTAGGGGAAAGTGGTACAGGAACACTTTTTTTCATTTACATCTGCAGTACGCTGTATTTGTTCCAAAATATTATGGTTGTGTAGAATATACAAAATGCCATATCATGCATACACACTTTTGAAGACAAAAACTTGAAATAAGATTGCCAGTGTACGAGAATATACCACCTGTCCAAGTGTATACCACCCCATCCCATGGTATTTAGTAGGGGGAAGCTAAATCATGCTAGTAACTATTGGGAAAGTAAGCTTACATTTTACTTAAGGAACCATTAGAACAAAATTTTCACATTTATTAATGTAACATTTTTTTATTATACAAAATATTTCCCTCCTATATAAAATTTGTCGTAAGAGGAATGCAATTATCGAAAAATTACAGCGGAAATTTCCCTCACGTGTAAAAACGTCCATAAGAGGAATGCAATTACCGCTGGCTCACAGCGATAATTGCACTGTAGTGACGCGTTTCGCGTCACGGCAGTGCAATTATCGCATTAGATGTCAATTCAAGTGAAGTCGCGCGATTTTAATGTCAGAAGTGAGACTTCAAATGTGTCATCTACCTACAAGTGTTCATATAAGAGTGAGGTGTGAAATTTCCTACCGAATACCACTCGTGCATTGAAAATTAACCAGATAATTCTGAAAAAAACGTGTTTTTTTTTATAAAAAACCGCACTCGGTTATTTTTTTCGTTGTTTCAAAAAATTGCCCTCCTCCTTTGAAACAACGAAAAAAATAAACTCGTACAGTTTAAAAAAAAATACGTTTTTTTCAGAATTATCGTTAATTTTCAATGCACTTGTGGTATTACCCCCGGTAATTGCACTGCAGAGCGATAATTGCACTGCGAACATCCCGTCGGCATGACACCAATAAAAAACACTGACTGACAATACTGATAAATGTCAGATATACTTCAAAAATTGAAAAAATATCGCGTTTTGCTGTGTGGTCCATACAATCTACAGGGTGTTTCATAATAAATGTGCTGGACTTCAGGATGTGATAGCTCGTCCAAAAATATGAAAAAAAGTTTTTATTAACTTACCCTCTAAAATGCACCATTTTCGAGATACAGGGTGTTGAAATTTTTAAAAAATAATCGTTTTTTGCGAATATCTCTGGAACCGTTTATCGCACAAAAAACAGATTTCGTAGGCATTTTCTACTCATAATAAGCTATGTTTTGTGAGGATTTTTTATTTTTTCAAATTCATAATTGGTGAAAATTTTGAAGGGGTAGTGGGTGTTTTTTCTCCAACTTCGACGCCACTTGAACCGCCATATTTTCTACACAAAAAAGGTACTCTTGGTCATAAGCTCTAAAGTTGACCGTTTTCAAGAAAAATCAACTTTCATGTTGAAAAACATGGTAAATTTTTTTAAATAATTTTTTTCGTAATTATACAAAATTTATTTAAACGTTAGAACAAGTAGCAAAACCAAACGTTGACTTCTTAATTGTAAAATAAAAAAAAACAATAACAATCATACTCAGTTGAATTGTTGGAAATGTCCGCCGTTAGCTTCAATGCACGCAGCAATTTTTCGAGGAAAAAACTTTATTAAATAACAGGAAAGTTGATTTTTCTTGAAAACGGTCAAGTTCAGAGCTTATGAATAAGAATACCTTTTTTGTGTAGAAAACATTGGCGGTTCATATAGGAAGCTCAAAACTGTACTTTTTCCAGTGGCGTAGAAGTTGGACTACCCCTTCAAAATCATCACCAATTATGAATTTAAAAAAATAAAAATCTGCACAAAACATAGCTTATTATGAGTAGAAAATGCCTACGAAATCTGTTTTCTGTGCGATAAACGGTTCCAGAGATATTCGCAAAAAACGATTATTATTTTTTAATTTCAACACCCTGTATCTCGAAAATGGTGCATTTTAGAGGGTAAGTTAAAAGAAACTTTTTTTCATATTTTTGGACGAGCTATCACATCCTGAAGTCCAGCGCATTTATTATGAAACACCCTGTATTGAGGAAAATGTAGTTGAAAGTGAAATAGCAGCGCATGTATTTTTCTTTCACCTCCGGATATATTCTACCGAATTACACTCGTGCATCACAATAAACCTGATAAGTTTCCATTCAAGCATGTAGTCAGTAAAAAACTGCATTCGGTTATTTTCATATTTTGTAAATATGAAAATAAACTCCTGCAGTTCATGCTTTCATGGAAAATTATCGGTAATTTTGATGCACTTTTGTAATTACTTCCGATAATTAGTATTTCAGACATTAAAATTAAAAAATTCGAAGTCAAATTTCAAATAGGTGATAGCCTCTATTTTACAGACGTCTTCATCTTTCTTATCTGGGAAAAAATGTTGCGTCACCCCTTTTTAGGAAATGTGAGTCATAATTTTTCTTTTCTATTTTATCAATTGATGCTAAAAATCTTTGTTGCACAAAATCTGTAATTAAGCTCATCACAGTTATTGCTGTTTGCTTGGTTCAATGTAACTTTTTTTTTATTTTATAGAATAATATTTCACATATTTAAAACTAGGAATATTTAAATCAAATTTCAAATAGGTGATGGCTCCTTCACTCCTCTATTTTACAGAAGGCTTCATCTTTCTTATCTGTTTAAAAATGTTGCTTCGCCCGTTTTTAGGAAATTTTTGTTATACCTAATTTTCTTTTTCTATTTCACCAATTCGTACTACAAAATCTTTGACGCTCGAGATCTGTAATGACAAGCTCATAATAGTTATTCTTCTTTGCTTCTTCCCTACACTTGACCGGAAGAAACACGGCACCTATAATAAATTTACTTTCCATTATGGCTTGATTTTAAAACCTCAAAAGCAATTCAAAGCAGAAAAGTTATCCAGATTTTAACAGGAGCAAAATTTTGGGGTGCGACGAAATTAGCGTTGAATAGTTTATTTCGAAAGATGGTTTCAGAATTAGTTTGGAATATTTGAACCAATAACAAATTGAAAATTGTCTGAAATTTTGCATCAATAGTTAAACATTGAATTGTAAAGCTCTAAAAGTCTTGGTGATTGTTTTTATTTTAGGAGGTGATCAGTCTGAAAGTATGCATTCTGTTCAACATTCAGTTGAACTCTACGAGGGTTGCTATTAATGTATTGAGAATTGGCAACACTGGTGTTGCTAGGCGCGATCCAACTGCGCTGTCGCAAAGTTGACATTTTTGAAAGTATACGTAATCAGAACTTTTTGTCATACATAAGCTATTTGTATTGTAAAATAGACATTTGAAAATTTTATATCGGCCAAAAAATGGAGCTAAATCGTGAACATTTTCGTGCCATGATTTTTTACGATTTTCGACGTGGATTATCTCAACAGCAGTGTGCCGATCAACTTACTGCAATTTTTGCTGATGAAGCACCATCCAATACCACAGTATATCGATGGTTCAGTGAATATAATCGTAGCCGTACTTCACTGACGGTCGAAGTTAAAGATGGACGTCCAAAATCGGTTGTTGTGCGAGAAAACATTGATGCTGTGTCCGAACTGATAATGCAGGATCGTCATGTGACATATCGCGAGATCGAGGCATCCCTGGGCATTAGTATGACAAGTATACATAAGATATTGCAAGAACATTTGGCAGTCAGAAAGATTTGTTCTCGTTGGATCCCGCACAATCGATCAAAAAAAGACTCGTGTAAACTGGTGCAAGGAAATGATTACAAAATATGACCGCGGTGCATCAAATGCAGTTTATAACATATACACAGGTGACGAATCTTGGATTTATTGTTGAAACTAACAGCAGTCGACTATATGGGTCTTTCAAAATGAACCAAATCCAACAAAAGTTGTTCGTGCAAATGGTGCCCTGTTTCTTCGGTATAAACGGTCATGTGGTAACCGTGCCTTTAGAGCAACGTAGAACGGTGAATTCTGAATGGTACACTACTATTTGTTTGCCAGAAGTCATCAATGAAATAAGGAAAACGAACCGTCGACGAAGGATAATTCTCCATCATGACAATGCGAGCTCACACTCATCGGCTTAAACAACCCGCTATTTGAGCACTCAAAACGTTGAATTGATGGGTCATTCGCCGTACAGCCCTGATTTAGCACCCAATGATTGCTATTTGTTCCCTCAAGTGAAGAACAAATTACGTAGTCAACGCTTTTCTACGCCACAAAACGCTGTTTACTGTTTATGCATTCAAAAACCATGTTTTGGAGATACCTACTTCGGAGTGGAAAAACTGCTTTGCCAATTGGTTTAATCGAATGCAAAAATGTGTAGATTTGAAAGGAGAGTATTTTGAAAAACTGCAATAAAAAAGTTTATACACCCCAATTATTGTTTTTTTTTAGTTCTTCATTCTCAATACATAAATAGCAACCGTCGTATATGGATATTTGTAGATCATTCAAAAAAACTATTTTCTCACCTAAAATAAAATCCCTTGAAATCTTATCTCAGTTTGTATTTTATACAGGTTAATTTGGTAAGATAAATGTGGTCTGTGCTGGTTTTAGTGTTATTTCTATAAGGTCACTTTTAATTTTAACCCAACGGAGAGTTCTAGGCAATCCATTGATTTGAAGACGAGTTTCTGGAAATAACATGCATCTCAAAGTGTCCCAAGGTGATGCGGATAACAACTATCATTTCTCCCGTAAAAAAAATACGGTTTCGCCACTGCCCTACATGCAGTCTATAAAGAAAGGCGGATGATATAAATAAATAGATGAATTTGAGTCGAAATAAGGTCGTTAACCACCTCAGTCTGGTTTATTGAAGAACTTTTTCAAAGGCTTAGCGACCATAAATCCGATTACGCTTTGGTGGCCACACATAAATAATAAATATTCGAGTTAGGGAATTTGAGATTTTCTTATCCTTTGAATCGGATTCGATAGGATCAACTGAATAATAGGCTTAAATGCCACTCACATACAACTTTCAGAAACTCGTTTATTCAAGTTTGCCGTTTTTAAATTTTCAGTCATAAATTTCGGATAGTTGGTAACCATTAAGTAACTAATTTTTGTTCAAGAGAGCGGGATTTCTTCGAATCACGATACCATATTTTCGTCTTCCTAGTTCGACTCTGTATCATAATGTTAATAGTATATTGTGTATCTAGTAGTAAAAGCAATACATTCCCGGAGGACAATGTAAATTGAAGTCTGGGAATGTGCTTTTACTACGAGGTACTCATACTATTTTTTCTGAAATCGCAATCAGCATTATCAAAATATCAAAAACTAAGGAATTCTACATATTGTTTGCGTGAATTCAATAACTGTCTAAAATGTAAACAAGCCGGCAAAAATTTTCTCGGATCGTTTTCTGTACGGGAAAGTACTTTCCCGTACCGTTTAGGTCCGAAAACGGTCCGGGAAAGTTCGTTGCTTAGCAACGGACTAAAATACTAGATTATCGTATTTTGAGGCCTGAAGTTGCTCCGAGAAAGTGGGCATTCTTGAACGATTTCAGAAAAAAGTACTTTTATTTCCCGTGTTCAAGCATTCTCTATCACTTCGGAATTAACTAACAGTATCTCAGAATAAGCTAATTCGTAATCACTGAGTCCAAAAAATCTAAAAATAAGGACCCCGCTTGGTTCTTATGGGAAATGGGTCCCAGTCGAATTGGCTGAAAATTTAGTATAGTGTAGTTTATGATGTCCTGATCAAATGTCTCCATGGGCACAACGAGATCTAATGGACAGTTTTTGAGATACAGGGTGTCAAACATGAAGAGGCAGCGTTGTTACTTTAGAAAATCAATAATGTGGCGATTATTTTGTTACAAACAGTTAAGAATAATGATTGCAATCTTAATATTGTCGACACTAGTTATGATGAAAAGTTCCAAGACTCCGTATACAGGGTTACATAATGTTTATGTAATTCTTTGAACAAAATCAGTCAAATGCGAAAGCTCGTAGACCTGCAAAATAGGTAAATATCATTTGATTTTGATATTGGGTGAGCTGAGATTACTATTACAAAGGGTCACCCAAAATTTTCCTTTTCAGATGTATTTTTTAAAAATTTTTTAGGAACACGTGTAGGGTAATTCGAGGATAGATGGCCCAGGTTTTGAAATTTCATGTTAGAATGTTCAAACATTGAATTGGAATTGCTGTTACTTTATATAACGAATCTTTATTGAGTTTATAAAAATGTCCTGAACACTAAAATTCATAAAAAAATTAAACTTATGTTTCATAAAAAAATTAAAATAGTTAACAAAAACCATCTCCCCCACAGTGCTGAGGTGAGATGGCGCAACTGAAAACAATAGATATTTCAACCAAATGTCACTTTGTTTTACATACAACAACACCACAGTCATGGCAAAAGTTAACAAACTTGGAGCAAGACTCGTGAAACCATTTGGAGCAACGTAAGCAATTTATCCAGTCGTCAGATTTTGTGGTACATACTGACAGTTTCGGGTTTCTTTGCAGAAATAACTTAAGCCATGGAAAACCAGGTAATCGTGATTCCTTATTAAAAGTTAAAACGATGTTTAATGCCTAGCTGTTCGGCCAATTTGAAAGCCATACTTCGCACGTCAGTTCGAATAGGAGCAAAACCGTTTTATGGGAAGTTTGGTATATGTTTGGCCAATTTTGCCTCAGCAGCTTCGCCTAATGTAGAGAAGGGTCCAAGAGGAACTTTCTTTACATTTTTCTTCAGATTTCTTCTTCGTAGAGTGGTTGCCGGTACCCCAAAGTTTCGAGCAGCATCATTCACTCCCAATATATTTTTATTAACGGCTTCAATGGCTGCGGTTAATTGTTGTTTGGTCTAACTTGCCCTGGAACAACTTCCAGTGCGTTTGTATATTGTAGGCATACTGAAAAAAATTGAATGAGCCATCTCACCTCAAAAATATGTGAGCCATCTATCCTCGTTGTGAGAGGAGAGATGGCGCACATCACAAACCAAACACGTTTTGAAATATGCGGAATTTTAATGTTATGCAACAAAGCTTGAATGTTTTCACTTACCTGAAACGATGAAGTGAATGAAATTATTAAATAATTTAAAGTTCACTAACGCGAAAACAAATATTTTTGTCTCCACCGGATCACGTATAAAAATATTTTTCAATATGCCTTCAACCGGTAAATTCAAACTTTGTGGCAGCTTGTTTACAATGAACTGAAACTGAAGAACTGAAAACTGAAGTACATCAGATCGCAACCGTTCATCTTCAACACTAGCGGTGGCGCTGTGAAACCATTGCGCCTAGGGTCACTGAATCTAGAAGGTCGTGCCGTCCTTACGGGTATGGCCAATGGGCGTGGTCTAGTACTTGAAATAGATCCAGTGTTCAAATAACCCACAAAACTTGCTCTCTAATTGGTGATTTTGTGGGTTATTTGAATACTGGAACTATTTCAAGTATTGGACCACGCCCATTGGCCATACCCGTAAGGACGGCCTTCTAGATTCAGAAATGGTCAATATTGGTCTATTTGTTGCATCTTATACGGATCCTGGTCAACGGCATGATGATGCAGCTTTCGCTTTCACATGGGAGACGACTGCATTAAAAATGTTGATGCACACCATAAAAAGCATGCGAAATTATCGTTATGTGAAAGGTATCGACACTTCCGAGCATCAGATTTACAAGTGGAGTAATATCGATCTAGGGCATTTTATTAGTCATCAAGCAGTTATAATATGTGTATAAACATTCAAATTCATTGTCACTCAAACTACTCTCGTGGTATATTCTCGTCAGATTTATTGCTATATCTTTATAAGAATGACAAGATTCCTCATTTTATGATCGGTTAATGTTATGTTATCCAATAATTATTACCTAATGGACGGTTCTGAAATATATCCTTGCCTATCTAAATGATGTGCACTGATTTAATCCTTTCGGAAATATAGCCCCACATTCGACTGATAATGAAGTTCTTCATCACCGGTACATACCGTGTGAGTCACTAATTATTTGACATTTTGAGCATTTGTTCCATCTTTGTACAGCATTTACTCCTGTTCTATGGTTTTAGCATCTAATATGTGTAAATTCATCATGACTGATAAATAGGGAGGAAATAAATACTTCCAATAATTTACACTTGAAAAAATATATGTAAATATATATGCTGACAATATTGTTCAGGGAATCAGGGAACAATAGGGTTGTTAGAAATAAGGTAGTTAATTATTGGGGAGCTGTACAGATTTACCTGGTCGTTAAGTACTAAATTATTATTGTTATGCAGGTGCTTCTTAATTTCTAAGGATTCCAATATGTTTAATTTCAGACCTTTAGGTTGAATAAGCAAAATTTCGGGATTCTGTGTGAAGTTATGTTTACTTTCAATGAGATGTTTGGGGTAGTTTGAATCCTGCTTATTCAATCTGTAGCTCCTCCAATGTTCACCGAGCCTTTGATCAAAACTACGGCCAGTCTGGCCTATATATATTGCATTACAGTCCTCACACTCAAGTTTGTAAACTCCTGATTTCTTGAATTTATCCCGTACAGATTTTGCGATATTGATGAATGAATATAGATTGTTGTTAGTTCTGAATGCAACATTTATATTACGTTTCTAAAGGAAACGAGAAATCTTATTTGTATGGTGACCGAGATATGTTAGACATGCAAAACGTTGATCGGATTTTTCTCTGATGTGGGGGTATATTAAATTTGACGTTTTCCTATTTTGTTTTTGTTTGAGCATTCTATCTATGATCGATGTTTTATACCCATTATTCACGGCGATCTGTTTAATTCTATTCAATTCACACCTGAAATCAGAATCGCTTTGTGGTATATTCACCAGTCTGTGAACCATAGAATGATATGCTGCAAGTTTGTGTGATTGTGGGTGCATAGAGTGTTTGTGTATTGTAGTGTCTGTATGAGTGGGTTTGTGGTATATAGAGAAGTTGTGTGTGTTATATTTGCGAGAGATAGTTAAATCTAGAAAGTTAATCGAATTGTTATCATCTTCTATTTCTGATGTGAATTCTATGTTAGTATGGGTATAAAACATCTATCATAGATAGAATGGTCAAACAAAAACAAAATAGGAAAACGTTAAATTTAATATACCCCCACATCAGAGAAAAATCCTATCAACGTTTTGCATGTCTAACATATCTCGGTCACCATACGAATAAGATTTCTCGTTTCCTTCAGAAACGTAATATAAATGTTGCATTCAGAACTAACAACAATCTATATTCATTCATCAATATCGCAAAATCTGTACGGGATAAATTCAAGAAATCAGGAGTTTACAAACTTGAGTGTGAGGACTGTAATGCAATATATATATATATATATATATATATATATATATATATATATATATATATATATATATATATATAGGCCAGACTGGCCGTGGTTTTGATCAAAGGCTCGGTGAACATTGGAGGAGCTACAGATTGAATAAGCAGGATTCAAACTAAGTACGCCAAACATCTCATTGAAAGTAAACTTAACTTCACACAGAATTCTGAAATTTTGCATATTCAACCTAAAGGTCTGAAATTAAACATATTGGAATCCTTAGAAATTAAGAAGCACCTGCATAACAATAATAATTTAGTACTTAACGAACAGGTAAATCTGTACAGCTCCCCAATAATTAACTACCTTATTTCTAACAACCCTATTGTTCCCTGATTTTGATTATACGACATCAACAATATTTGTACCTGAAGAAGAGGAAGTGTCGAAGAATGGCAGTTTATAACTCGCTCAGAAGATGACACTGTGTGTCGAAACAATATTGTCAGCATATATATTTACATATATTTTTTCAAGTGTAAATTATTGGAAGTATTTATTTCCTCCCTATTTATCAGTCATTTACTCTTGTGGCAATATTCGTCCCAATTCTGTTATCCCGAGCCTTTTAGCTGATGTAACAGTTTCAATATTATTATTTTAAACTTCAAGAGTTTGTTTTAGATAATTGCCAAAACTGCTAATCAGCATAACTGTACAGGGAGTTGTACTATAATAAATAAATTATATTTGTCTCGTAATTGCCTGTATGTTTAATCTGAAAACATATTTAAATCAAATATATTGAGTTTAAAGGTGAATTTGTTATAATTATTTGATTTAACTATTTTTTGATAACTTTTATTATATCTGATAATAAAGCCGGTCGTCAAATTTAATGAACCACTCTTTAAATTACAACGAATCAATGTACAACCGGTGTCCAACCTTAATTCAATACCCTTTACAGGAAATTAAAATATGAAGTGCTCGAATTTAAAATGTTCAGTAATATTCTATGCTGCTGGTAACATTTAATATTAATTAATTCTTCAATAAATTAAATGATAAATCAGAGTTTTTTTAAGAATGCACCTTGATGGTCAAACTATTTGTTCTCTACGGAAAAATGCACGAAATCAAATTAGTTTTTTGCATTCAATTTAAATATCCTTGTGTTCACACAATAAATTGTAACTAATGCAAGCTTGCATTGTCTTGGTGCTAAAAACATATGTTTAAATGGTAATATACCTCATTTCCGACTACAGGTATTCTTTTGTTTGCAATATATTGTATATGATTCTCAAGAGTTACCATCTGATTCATTTTTAACGAGAAATCATTAGGTGTGGTATGCCATGGTTCGTTCTACCACAGTATCCATAGACGTGCATATTGAAGTAATTGAGGCCTCCAAGCAACTCGACTAATTTTTAGAATGCCTTCAAGTTCAAATTGATTTAATTATGTGATGATGGATACTAACTTTGGCAAAATTGCAGCTTGGTGAAACGGTAGACCAGTGACGAATGTTAGCAGAGTACGAAGGTAAAATCAGACTGTTAGTTTTACTCTCAGTAATCCCTTCAAGTCGACGTAGTTGGAATATTTGAATTGTTATAGAGTTCAAGGAAAGTGGTTGAGTTTTTATGAAGATAGTTATTATCTGGAGGACCCGTAAAAATATCGTAATGATATACAGGGTGTACTGATCGACAAGCGTAAGGATGCCTCCGAGAATTGGTTACGCAGTAGACAAAACCCTGGAGTCGAACTTTGTCGCACATCTACTCACGCTTTCTATCGTTTGCGCATCTCAGAGGCATCCTTAAGCTTGTCGATCTGTAAATTTGAAAACTTTCAATGCGAGTATCTCGCGAAATAAAAAAGTTGGAAAAACGCCGTTTGGCACAAATGCTAAAGAGTTAGTGGGAACTAGAACCACCATATTTCAGTGAAGGGACTAGTCACCCCGTCGGCCCGACACACCCCAACTTTAAAATGTCAAATGGCACTACCTCTTTTGTGATACCTCAAATGAACGGTCTCAGTCAGTAGTATTCACCTGTACAAGATTTTATTTCCACCCACTACAGGGTGTGAGAAAAACAAAATGTATTGTGTTAACCCTTTCACTGCTCAGCATAAAGTAAGCACTTCGCCCATACCCTAAACGAATATTAATTTTCAATCAACTAAAGATATGTGTAGATTGCTGTTGGAGTATAATTTTTTTGTTTCCCATAATGTTTTTATTAAAAATGTAGAAACGTGTATACACGTCTTGAGCACCCCACTTTTTGGCTTGGTGCTCAGAATCGTGTTCACACGTCTCGTGGTCTTTGTGGAATAATGCAGAAGCCGTATATACACGTCCGGCGCACTGGGCGTGGCATGCGCAAAGGCGTGTAAACACGTCCTGAGCAGTGAACGTGTTAAAAGGATATTTTATTCCATTCTGTTGTAAGCAATAGTATAATCGATGTTCAAATGCCATTCTAACATTTTGGAACACATCTCTTGGAATAGATCTGCATTCTGCAATAATGCGTTGTCGAAGATCTTCTATTGAAGTAGGTTTTGTTTTAAATACGACGGATTTAAAATGTCCCCAGAGAAAAAAATCGAGGGGTGTCAGATCGGGAGATCTCGCTGGCCATTCGATTGAACCTCTCCGTCCAATCCACTGACCTGGAAAAGCATAATTCAAAAATTGCCTGACTGGCAAAAAGTAGTGGGGTGGTGCGCCATCGTGCTGAAAATGTATTAAATCTTCATTCAGGTTCCTATTTCCGTCAATGTCCAACTGATTTTCTATTTCGGCAACAATTAAAGGCTAACATTTCGAAATAAGTATCGCCATTAAGATTGCCATTAATAAATAATGGCCCAATCACTGTGTCACCTAAAATTCCCGCCCAGACATTTAATTTTTCTGGATACTGCGTGTGTCCTTCCCTGAAGACATGCGGATTTTGTCACTCCAGTACCTACGGTTGTGTTTGTTCACTGCACCATTTGAAAAAAAAAGTGGATTCGTCGGTAAAACAAATATTTTTTAGCAACTGGGGATGAGTAATACGTAACATTTCGGTCATATTCTCGCAAAATTGAATTATTCGATCAGGGTCGTCCTCCCGCAACTCCTGAAGAATGTGCATTTTGTATGGGTGAAACTTATGAAGTTTGAGTACTCGACGGATAGCTTGATGAGAAATTCCTGTTATCGCTGAACCTTCGCGTAGAGACATTGTAGGATTCATAGCAAAATGTCCTAAAACTTCCACTTGTGCCGCTTCATTAAGTATTCTTGGATTGGTCCTTTTTTTGTTTGCCACTGATCCTGTTTCTTCAAATTTAAGAATCAGTTGTCTGATGTAAGTATGACTTACATTTTTTCCGGGGTTTCTTTCGTTAAATGCTCCAGCAGTGTTTAAGGCACAACGATTTTCAAAACCATCTGAATTCTTTCCGGCAAACTGTAAACCATGATGAACAGAAAATAACAGTTCGCAATTCGTTTGAGATAATTTCAATTCGACGGTTTCCTGACTCTTAGTAAAACCTTGCACAAAGGACTAAAGTTTTACCAACATTGATAGGTAGGTACGAACCCGATAAAACCAATGCTACTTTTTCGAGTACTTTTTATTTAATCTGAAGGAATGCTCCAACATGATTTTGTTTACAACAAACTGGAATACATGGTGACCATCTAACGAAATGAAATATCCTCTTAATAATAAGAATGGAATTTGAAAATCGATTGTACTATTGTTTAGAACTGAATGGGCTGCATTTTGAACACCTGAATAAACTATCATTTTAACACAATACAATTTATTTATTCGAAAATGTTTTTGTGTCACCCAGTGTTGGATGAAAATGAAAATTCTTGTACAGGGAAATACTACTAAATGAGACCTTTCATTTGAGGTATTACAAAAGAGGTAGTGCCATTTGACATTTTACAGTTGGGGTGTGTCGCGCCTAAGGGGTGACTCGTGCCTTCACTGAAATATGGTGGTTTTAGTTCCCCCTAACTCGTTAGCCTTTGTGCCGAATGGCGTTTTTCTAACTTTTTTATTTCGCGAGATATTCGCATTGAAAGTTTTCAAATTTACACCCTGTATGTAAAGAATTCACAGATCTCCAACTGTTCTTGGCTGTTCCAGAAAACTAGACGAGTTTGTCAGCCAGGTATTACCAACAAGAGGATTCAAATTACTGCCTGAAACAATCATTAAAAATGCATGGTGTAATAGTGCCAGTCATTTCGGGAAATTCAGCTAACAAATAGCCATGAAAAAGGCACAAAAATAGACATGAAAAGAGGCATTGTGTAATGTCAGTCTAATTTTTGATAAATCTAGACGGGCGCCTTCGAAAAATGTCTCTGTATATTCTCACTCACGTCGATGAAATCACATTATTCTCTCATATAATGCATATTTCGAAATCATTTTCTTACAAATAAAATTGAATTCAATAACTCATGTGGTAATACAACATGATTCAAAGCATTGATATTTCAGCTCCAGGCTAAATAACAACAAAAGAATCGTTTCATTGATATCCAACTACAGCAATTATTATAAACCATGCAAGACGTAATACGGGGTGTTGTTCAATTATAATCACGTTGGGCTTTATGTAGTGTTATGCTACAATCCAAAAACGTAACGCTGATATAAACTGATAAAAAAGATAATGTGAAATCACATAATTTTACGTTGGCCTTTTTGTAACCAACGTAAAATCATGTGAAATTGCAGTTAGTTATGTATTAGTAAGAGTATATTATGAGTACTGTAAAAACGCCATAGCAAATAACTGGATATGTAATGGAAAATCTATGAAATGATTATAAATAATAACTCGATTCGTTATGGAGAATAACCAGAATTTTTTATGGAAAATTACTTGATCTGCTGTATAAATCTACTATGCTGTTTCTGTAATTTGAAGTAAATTTTGTGATTTCCAGAAGTAAAATTACATGAAATATGGCACAACGATTTTCAAAACCATCTGAATTCTTTCCGGCAAACTGTAAACCATGATGAACAGAAAATAACAGTTCGCAATTCGTTTGAGATAATTTCAATTCGACGGTTTCCTGACTCTTCAGTAAAACCTTGCACAAAGGACTAAAGTTTTACCAACATTGATAGGTAGGTACGAACCCGATAACACATGATCTGTACTATATATATTACACAGTCAACAATGTAGAATTCAAATGTACTTTGGTAATTCTTCGGTGAAATATCACTTTGAATTTCAGAATGAAATGTGAATTCACACTGTAATGTAAAATCTTCCTGTGATTCGGCTTGTTGTACTCATAAATCTATTCAGTTTCATACAAACATTCAGTGAGAATGAAATCTATACAACATCAGTTTTATCAAAGATAGACCTCTAAAGAAAGAATAAAGCGAATTGGGTCGAAATACAAAATATGGACATGTTTCAAGTCAGGTAACACTATTCGCAGCCATCTCACAAAGACCAGACCACGTAACGCAGACATTGACTCCAAAAACTGCATCTACCGCATCCCTTGTGAATGCGGCGAAGCTTATCTTGCAGAAACTAAGAGACCACTTAGCGTTAGACTCGCTGAACACAAGAGAAACACTCAACGAGGAGAAACATCAAAGTCAGGAATAGCGGATCATGTCTGGACGACCCAACACAACATAAAATGGACTGAAGCCGAAGTCATCCATAAAGAAGAGGGCTGGTAAAGAAGGAAGTTTAAAGAGAGTGCATATATTATGAACAACAAAGTCTTTAGTCAGGCTAGCATAGAAATCCGTAATGTGTGGAAACCCTTAATTAGTGGCATGGATCAATTGAAATTGCGATAAGAATTAACAATGCTGTACCGGAGGGACCTGGCACTGTAATTAACAAGCTTACCTGAATACCGCCAAATTACCCCTAGCCTAATGACACAAAATTATCCACAGCATATACAAGAAGTATCCTTGAGATGAGATAACGACTGTAGATTGTAACAGTTGAAACGTCGTGATTAAAAATTGCAGAGAATTGAATTTTTCTTTGTTCATTTTTAGACAATGAAAGTCCAGAATAACCTTACTCAAAGTGAAACATTGTCAACCACTTTCAAACAAATAATTAAAATCAACTGATCTATACGATTCAACTAATTTTTCTGTTAAATGATCCTTCAATCTAAAATGTATTATAGTATATAACAATGTGACTAGTTCCAAGTGTATCTGTATAATTCAATTGATTCTTCGGAGGTAGTTTTATTTCACTCAATTTTTCAGGCTTTTCCATTCATCTTCCCGAAAGTCCTGAAAGCACCTATAGTTTGTATTTATATCACTCAGTAGTTATATTCAGAAACCAGAAAACTATTTTTAACTGTGAATGTGGAAGTGTATTATTGTTTTACTTAATTTTGACTGACATACGAGTTCATAGAACATCAGTACTAAATAAAACTTGATGTCATATTACAGAGTGATTATACAGTGTGACCCATTCAAGATGGAAGCGCCCTTATAAAACTTACATTTTTCAATCGATTGGAATGTTTTTTTTTGGTTAGGTAGATATTCAAAAAGTCTATTAGAACACCAAATTTCATGAATAAATCTCAATTTCCAAGGCCAACTAATCTTATTTTTCAAGGTCAAAAATCTAAAAAAAATACTAGCAATTTTTTTAGAAAAAATCTGACTACACCACTGGATTCGCGATATTTTCAAATGATTTATATGTAAATTACGTTGGAATGCGTCAATCAATAAAAAAGTTATAAAGGAATGAAATTCGGAAAATATGCCGTTTAATCGACCCATCAATTCAAGTTCATGAATTTTATGAAAATTCAGTTAGATTTTTAATAAGATGGTTGTTCCATACATAATGCGGGAATTGAATCAGAATTACCCTAATCGTTGGATAGGAAGGGGGAGTACATTAATTGGATGGCCACCAAGATTGCCTGACCTTACTTCACTCGATTTTTTCCTTTGGGGTTATGTTACACAAAAGGTTTAAAAATCACAACCAAGGAATCGAATGGAACTGTGCACCAGAATTCAGCAAGCTTGCGATGCAATTACTCCACAACAATTGAGGAATAAATTCGTAAGCGATATGATAAATGCATTGAATCGAATGGGAGTTTGGTGGAGGCCACCAGAATATGAATTGCACTCATTTATGTTTCAATTCGGTATCTTCTTGGCTTCTATTTTTACATTGATTGTGAATAAAAGATTGTTTTCCGCTAGTTTGTAGCAATTAGAAAAATGTACTTACAGTTATTTTTTTGTAAATTTATTTGAATTTATTGACACTAAAGTTTGTTGTGATCAAGGTTCGTAAATATCATGATATTTATATAAATATCAAAATATCGGATATATATTGATATACAGTGACCGCCAAAAAGTATGTACCATATGGGAAAAATTTTTATTATTGGAGTATTGGAAAAAATATTCTGGGGAAAAGTTTGTGCATGTCCGATAACCTAAAAATCGATTTTGACACATGTCACGTGATCGCTAGAATGGCGGCAAAATGAAAAAAATTGTAATGCAAAGGCAAAAAAGGGGTAAGATGGCAAGATATCAAAAAAAGTTATTTGAAAAAGTCACTTAGAATTCAATTTTATACATATAAACGAAGTTTCAAGAGATAATTCAAAAAAATTGAAAATAGCAATTTTTTAAAAATATTTTCCCATCTATTTAAAAATATTTTTTTTTTCTTATGAATAGTTTGACTATACTGAAACATTTGCATTTTAATGATAATGACAAAACTTTCTCATTTTCTCCACACCAGAGGGCACTAAATTGAAAAAATGGGAATTTGTCAGAACCCTTGCTGTTACATCGGTTCGTATCTAACAGTTATATCCGAATTCCACGACCATTGTGATGACATGACACTCCAAAAATATGGTAATTTCCAGATTATAATCAATTTCCGATGATAATCGTGCATGAGCGTTTCACTTCGCACATAAACTTGAAAATAGTGCGTCAAATTAAAGATTCTTAAAGTTTATGTGCAAAGTAAAACGCTCATACAGCATTATTATTGAAACTTGATTAAAATCAGGAAACATGGTGTTTCTAGATTGCCATATCAACACAATAGTCTTGGAATTCTGATATAACTGTTAGATAAGAACCAATGTAACAGCGAGGGTTCTGGCAAAAACCAATTTTTTTTAATTTAGTGCCCTCTGGTGTGGAGAAAATGAGAAAGTTTTGTCATTATCATTAAAATGCAAATGTTTCAGTATAGTCAAGCTATTCATAAGAAAAAAAATAATATTTTTAAATAGATGGGAAAATATTTTTAAAAAATTGCTATTTTCAATTTTTTTGAATTATCTCTTGAAACTTCGTGTATAAAATTGAATTCTAAGTGACTTTTTCAAATAACTTTTTTTGATATCTTGCCATCTTACCCCTTTTTTGCCTTTGCATTGCAATTTTTTTCATTTTGCCGCCATTCTAGCGATCACGTGACATGTGTCAAAATCGATTTTTAGGTTATCGGACATGCACAAACTTTTCCCCAGAATATTTTTTCCAATACTCCAATAATAAAAATTTTTCCCATATGGTACATACTTTTTGGCGGTCACTGTATATCCATGATATCAACGAATAAATATCACGATATATATCAATGATATTTATATGATATATATCGAACCCTGGTTGTGATAAACTGATTGATTGATATAGTTCGACATACATAAAGAAAGGAAATTGATTCTCTCGTAAATGTTTCATGAATACATTTATTTGAATAATATTTTGTTGAATATTGCCCCTAATCCAGTGGTGTAGTAAGGACGTTGCTAAAATTCCATTGAACAACATATTTTTCAAATTTGATTCCTTTATAACTTTCCTATTACCGAACAGATTTCGATGAAACTGTGATCAGTAATATTTCAAGACATCCTGAATCCAGTGGTGTATTCAGAATTTCCATTAAATTCCTGAACTTGAATTGGTGGGTTGATTAAACGGCATATTTTTCAAATTTACTTCCTTTATAACTTTTTTATTGATTGACGCATTCCAATGTAATTTACATGTTAACCATTCAACAAATCCAGTGGTGTAGACAGATTTTTTCTTAAATAATCGCTAGTATTTTTTTTTTAGATTTTCTTGACATTGAAAAATAAGATTAGTTGGCCCTGGAAATTGAAAAATATTCAAGAAGTTTGGTGTCCTAATAGATTTTCTGAATGACTACCTACTGAAAAAAAATCATTCCAATCGGTTGAAAAATGTACGTTTTAAATGGGTCACACTGTATATCATATTATCTAGTGAGTACATGTGTCAGCTTATATTTCATGGACGTTCAAAAGTAGGAGATTGTTAAGAGCAGAAAATGAACAAGTCGTTCCTTCCAAAAATAGACCAAGTGTTGTCAGGTTGTTTTGAAGATTTAAAAATATCACAGGAAACATAACACTTGAAAGGATTTTCATTTCTTTATACTTCCTGTGATATTTGTTATAATTAGTAATAGACCGATTGTTTTTTGATTCAGGACCTGTATAACTGAGGGTTAATTTACAGTGTGTCCAATATAAGAATGAACAGCATGGGGATATCGGAAACGGTAAGAGATACGGGGTCGATTAAATTAGAGAAAAGTAGCGCATTTATGTGCCCAACAATATGCCATTCAGAAACTTTTAATATTCCGAGTAGTTACGGACATATCCGAGAAAAACCGAAATTTGAGAATTTCCTATTTATTTTCTCCTAGGTTTATTTTCAAAGGAAATGTAAAACAAATAGCACTTTGCCATGGCCACTTTTTAAGGACTACACGATAACGTAAGCTGAATTTTTCTGCGACGTTTCGTCTTTTAGAAAACATCATCAACTTTTTATTTTTATATGGGCCGAAACTAAAGTATACCCTGTATACGACTCCATTTTTCATTGTGAATACAGCAACGTATGAAATTTAGTGATAACTTAACCTGTTTTTCTTCAATTTTGGATAGTAGGCGCTGGAAAAAATGTCATATTTTGATACATGAAGTAAATTAATTAGTCTTATTTATACAAGTATAAATTTTAACTTACTACTTGCCGGAATTTTTGCGTTGTTGAATACAAAGATAAGTCGCAATATCAAAAGTTTAGTTTATAAATGTAATTGTGATGTAATAACAAGGAGCTAATATGTATTACAGGAAAATAAACAGAAACTTATAACAAGTGTTCAAATAACTCGCCGTTATTTTCTAAGCACAAGTACGCTCTTCTCACAGACGAATTTAAAACTTGAGTTAACATATTAGGAAAAATATTGTTAAAGGATGCAGTAATCGATCTTAGCATATCTTCTTCATTTTGAAAATTATGATTAGAGTACACTTGATTCTTGATATATCCCCAAAGGAAAAAGTCTAGTGGGGTTAGGTCGGGGGACCTTGCAGGCCAGGATGTAGCACAATGAGAACCAATCCACTGTCGTGGGAAGCGACGGTTCAAATAATCACGAGTTATGTGCTGGAGCACCATCTTGTTGAAACCAGCAGCTGTGAGTAACCGCTAATGGCAAATTATCTAGAGCGTCTTCCATATCATTTACTAACAAATTTATGTACCGCTCTGCTGTTAAATTGTTTTGGTAGATAAAAGGCCCAATTATATTCGTACCGAGAATTCTAACCCACATGTTGAAACCGAAACGATGTTGATGTCTGGACACTTTGTGTACACGCGGATTTTGTTCTGACCAATAATGAACATTCCGCCTATTAAAAATACCATTGTTGGTGATCATACTTTCATCAGACCAAATTATTTTGAAAGGGAAATTTTCATCGTCTTGGCATTTTCTAGTGTACCATTCACAAAAGGTTCTTCGCCTTGCATCGTCACCTGGTCTGAGTCCATGACAAATCCTAAATTTATATGGATAATATTAATTTTTTCTTAAAATGAAGTGAGCGGTGGATTTGGCTACTACGGTATTATCTTCAATGGTGCGAGTGGATACCTCAGGATTTTCGACAACGGCCTGTAACACATCACGCTGACTTTCTTCATTAGATAGCTTTTGCCGGGAAACTACAGGTTTTTTAAATATTCCGTATTCTTTCAAATTAAAAACTAACCGTCTAAATATTGATTTACCAGGTTGTCGCTTCTCAGGATACTTATTATAGTACGCACGTTCAGCATCAACACAATTTCTTTGGCACAAAATGTATCATGACAACATATCAAATTTTTCAGTATTCGAAAAACTGCTGTTTTCCATTTTCAACACAAATTAGGTAGGTAACGAGATGTAAAAGTAGGAACGGTAATATGTCAAAAATTCTACCAAACTACAGTATTATCATGACAACAGAACATTATGTGTCATTTTTTCCAGCGCCTACTATCTAAAATTGGAGAAAAACAGGCTAAATAATCACTAAATTTCATGAGAATGAGAATGGTTCTGAAATCGTATTGAGTGATACGTTGCTGTATTCACACTGAAAAATGGAGTCGTATACAGAGTATACTTTAGTTTCGGCCCATATAAAAATAAAAAGTTGATGATGTTTTCTAAAAGACGAAACGTCGCAGAAAAATTCTGCTTACGTTATCAGGTAGTCCTTAAAAAGTGGCCATGACAAAGTGCTAGTTGTTTTACATTTCCTTTGAAAATAAACCTAGGAGAAAATAAAAAGGAAATTCTCAAATTTCGGTTTTTCTCGGATATCTCCGTAACTACTCGGAATATTAAAACTTTCTGAATGGCATATTGTCGGGCACATAAATGCGCTACTTTTCTCTAATTCAATCGACCCCGTATCTCTTACCGTTTCCGATATCCCCATGCTGTTCATTCTTATCTTGGACACACTGTATTGTGCAACAAGTTGGGAAAGTTCAACTTTTCTCACGAGTGTGGAAGTTTGTGGAACGAGCCTGAAGGGCGAGTGCCGCAAACACACGAGTGAGAAAAAGTACTTTCCCCACATGTTTCCCCCTATACTTTTTCTATAACTGCAAAAGTTTTAAAAATACAAGTAATGTACCTCAATAGAACAGAACAGATGTGATTCATCTCCGTATCACTATTTTAGATGATTGTGCTGGAGTTAGAAAATCAGAGGACACAGTAATGAAAAAATTGTAATGATATCGGTCTCATCACGTTTTGAAGCCGTTTAAAAATATTTTCTCAGCTGATTTTTCTTGCTGCTCAGATCACATGGGTAGAAAATTGTGCTTGAGTTAGAAAATGGGATCTTAATTGAAAAATTGCTATATTTCAAAGTTAATCAATCTTTTCGTATTACGTAGACAATTGAAGCGAATTTCAAGGCTTTATGGCTTCAGAAATCAGAGCCTTAGTTGGATTGAATCCTATCTGAGTGAACGTACACAATTCGTCAGAACAAGCACCAATTCATAAACTAGATCGGTCAAACATGGTGTGCCTCAGGGCTCTGTACTGGGACCCATTCTTTTCTTATTGTATTTCAACGATTTGGCTGATCTCAAGATTGATGGCAGTTTTACTATATTTGCAGACGACGCGACCATCTTGTGGCATGCAGCCGACATCAACAGCCTACATTCTAGTATTATTAATGATATATCCAGCGTAAAAAGGTGGTTCAACTCCAATTTGCTGTCGTTAAATATAGATAAAACGAAGCTCCTATCTAAGTGTAATTTACCATATATCCCTTTAAGTAACGAAGTTGCCATTGAGCATAGGTATACAAGTAAATTCCTTGGAATCCATCTGGATAACAATCTTAATTTTGAGAACCATGTGAAGTCTTTGAATGGAAAACTAGCATCTGGGTGTTATGCTGTGCGAATGGTCTCAAGAGAACTGGGAACAGCCACTGCGAAGGTGGTATACCACGCTCTGATAGAATCACATATCAGATATGGTATACCATTTTAGGATGTCTGCAGCCAACAAAATTTCTATAGTATATTTGTTCTACAAAAACGTGCAGTTCGATACCTTTGCAAGGTTGGACCCAGAGAATCTTGTAAACCACTGTTCGGTCAAATAAAAATCCTCACCCTTCCGTCATTATTCATTCTGGAAACGGTGTGTCTATATGAGGCGCCGTTTGGGTAAAAAGTCTCTTTGCAAATATAAAAATGTTGTGTCAATATATTTATTAGTTGGAGCATTATTTATTATTTTGCTTGCCGATATATTTATTTTTGATCGAACAAAATATATTTACGTTTCAAGTGTTTCAAATATATAAAAACGTGAGTTCCCATATATTTATAAATTGTATCTATTTTATGTCCTCAAGAGATGGCGCTACCTACGCGATTTGTTACAGCTGGAGGATATGGCAACCGGGAGAAGTCATTAGTACCTAAAGTGGATAACAGATGTCAGTAGCACAGCAGCTATCTACTTTTCAGTTGTGTTCTGTTCTGTGACTGGGATTCAGACATTCCGAGTTGTCAGCTCCGAGTAACCCGGGGTAGCTCCTGATGTGATCTTAGATCTCTATTTAGTTTAGTTCAGGGGCAACAAGTGGGTAAAACAAGCTCTCAATTGGAAAGGTGTTAGGGTAGTTTCATGTTTATTTTTACTGAAATCATCATTAATTTATGTATTTTTCATAAAAATTAACCATAAAAAATTGTCTCTGAGAGTACAATATAATTTATGACTTTTGTCCGTATTCTTGCAGTTTTTCACTGCACACTAGGTACTTCACTTTCAGAAGAAAGGAATATTTGTATCAGTAAAAAAAGTAACCAAGATATTCCTAAGTTGCATCAGTGACAGCAGGGCTCATCAGAAGATTTTGGGACTTCTGCTTTCTTTTCTGTGAATCTGCTAAACTAAATCTATGTTTGAAACTTTGAAAACATTACCAATGATGGCAATTACATAAAAATTTACTTTTGACATGTGTCACTAGTTCAACAAACATCGGACCTAATTTTTGTGGAGTTTTTGGAATATTGTAACTATTTAGACTCCACCTATTGGCCATACCCGTAAGAAGGCCAAAGCCTTCTAGGATTCAATCAAGGAGACTAAAATTTAACAAGGAGGGTTTAATAAGCTCTATTCAATCAGAAACTTGTAGCATCAACGCGTCATAGTGACGTACTTGGATATGAGTACAGAGTCGAACTCGAACCAAGCAACAAAACTGTCAGCAGTAAGTCTCATATACCAAGAGCTAGTCCGTCACTGTCTATAGAGAACGGCGGCCAAGACACGTCCTACTACGTCACATTTCGTCACAAATGTTCTTTCATCTCTTTCTACTAGTGTCCCCATTGTCTTATGGGAATCAAACACTCCTTGTTAACTTTTAGTCTCGTAGGGATTCAGTTACATTCGGCCGCCATCTATTAGCTAATTTATGTACTTGACTTCGCCCTGTTGCCAAATACTGTACCAAATCACGTTGGTGCGCCATCTCTTGACGATATAAAATAGATCGAATTTATAAATATATGGGAATTCACGTTTTTGTATATTTGGAATACACCTGAAACGTAAATATATTGTGTTTGATCAAAAATAAATATATTGACAAGCAAAATAAAAAATATTGCTCCAACTAATAAATATATTGACACAAAATTTTATATATTTGCAAAAAGACTTTTTACCCAAACGGCGCCTCATATGTCTAGTACACAAAAACAAATCTTCATACGATGCAAATGTGGGTATCACTCGCCAAAATAACAATTTGAGACTTCCAATTCCGTCTTCAAATATGACGAAGAATTCCCTGATCTATGGTGCAATTAAACTATATAATCATCTCCCTCATACCTCCAAAGACATCGTTTCGCTTTCTCATTTTAGGAGATCTGTCAAAAGATTACTTGTTGATGAGGTGTTTTATAGTGTTCAAGAGTTTCTTGAGAAAGATTGGAATAGGTAATATGTATATATTTGTAAAGACTTATATTTGATTATTTGATCCATTGAAAATTTTATTATATTTATTGTTTAATTGTTTTGATATAATATGTTTGTTCCCTTTTGTTATTGTTGTTCTGTTTTCATAAATACGTATTTTTTATAATTGTGACAATGTTATAGTACCTGTTCCTTACCATTTATTTTTATATATTTTATACCTTTTATCCAATTTTATATATATATATATATTTTTATTTTATTGTGACTCAAATTATTGAGATTCAAATCTTCCGATAATAAAGTATATTTTGATTGATTGATTGATTGAAGGAGTTTTTCATCCCGATCAGTTCACATCGTTTGAGTGTGATGACTGTGATGTAATAAATTTCTGAATCACAATTTCCAATAATTATGCTGGAGTTAGAAAATCAGAAGGTGAATGAATGTTGAAATTTCAATACTTTCGGTCTGTCTCATCACGTTTTGAAGCCTGAAGATGAAATTTTATTTTTCATAAAGGGGTGTAGGTATGTTATTAGGGGAGAAGGGGGAGTAGTCAGAGATGGGGCGGAAAGAGTGGGAGGAGAAATAGTGAAAATTATGTTTTTCAGTGATATTATACATATCCATTTAATCTTTCTCGGCACATTTATTGGCATGGTTATTTTTGATTTCAAAATGAACTTGAAATTCATACAAAATAATGACTAGCTTGTCAATAAATTTCAAAAGGTATGGCAAAACAACTGAATAAATAACTGTATTTTTGTTGGAAAGATTATCTACTGGAATACAAATTTATATTTTGTTTTAACAAGACCGTTGACCTCCGAACTTCTTCCAAATCAAACAAAGTTTCTACAATAATAATAGTGCCAACAACATCATTCAACCACAATGGGAACGTATAATGTCTTCAGTTAGTAGCTGTGTCTACAAAAGCGTACACATAATTAAAATTACAAACAAATGCGGTGTTCACTTGTTTTATGACATGAGACGAAAGCGCGTGTTATGAAATTTAATATAAATTATGACTAGACTATCTTCACCGCAGGAATACCGGATAAACTAAGTTGGCGCTGAGCGATTCGAGAAAATATTTCTTCAGACAGAATTCTTTCAGAATTATGATGACCTTTAAATGACCTTGTTCTGGGTGATTATGCAACCTAGTCGAAATGCACATGCGTTTTTTTGTTTTTCGTGTCACCTTTACAGGCTGGTGTCAATACGAATTTTAAACGCTTAAAATGAGAAACAAAGTAACAGGATAGGACCAGGTGGAAAATATTGTTAAGGTTTCAACTACAAGAAAAAAAAAAATTAAACACGAAAACACTCAAAATGGGGATGCAGTTTAGGGTTTTTTTGCGATTTGCGGTGAAACGTGACCTCTTAGCGGAGAATGTTCAATGGGAAAATTGTAGATAATAAAATCATCGAAAACTTTTTTATTCAACACTTTTTGACATAACCTCAAATTAACCGTCAAAATGGCGAAAAACCTATTTTTCAGTATTTAATTTTTTTCTCGCGTATAAATGATTTAATTTATATGAAAATTCTTTGAAATATGCCTTTTTTGGTGTTGAATAACCATGATTTTTTCGCAGTTGAGAAGACGACTAGTTTTCAAGTTATGTACATTTTTCGAAAAAATTACCCGTATCTTCCACCAACATTTGTCTTGAAATTTTTCGAAGGTCTTTAAGTGATCATTTCAAATGTTAAAATGTCTACTTTAAAATGGTGTATGTAACTTGGTGGTTTAACTAACTCCGAAATTCTCGCTAAATAGCCCTGACGAAGTGGAGAGTGTATTTCCTGATAAATATGAATGGAAAAATGGTTTTAAGACAAGATTTCATTCAAATGCACTGAAAACGGTTATTTTCTTTAGATCATTCGTAAAATATGTCATATTGAATTATTTAGTTTTGAAAAACTCATCTCCTATTCCAAAAACTCCTAGATACAAATTTTGAATAGAATCTGATCTCAAATCTCGCCATCTTGAATTTTATGATTTTGACAAAAAAAGTCGAAATCACCGATCCAAAGAACCCCTACATTCTAATTTTGAACGGACTCGGACAATAATTATTCGTTCACCGTTTTGTAGCTGTCATTTCGAATTATCAAACATTGACAAAAAAATCATGTTATCCGACCACAAAAATCCCTATACCTATACCAACTCAAAATAGAAACAGACCAAGAATCAGAAATTTCGTCCGATAGTCTGGAGCCGCTACGTTGAATTATTAAAAAAAATTATGACTTCCCAAACCCAAAAGCTTCTATATAACAATTTTGAATGGAATTGTATCGGAAATCACGAAACTCGTCCAACATTCTGGAGCCGCCTCTTGGTTTTTTCTAATATAAAAATGTCATGGAGTATTGTCCCTCAAGTGATGAACACATGTTGTTGAAAAAAGCTATTAATTGTAAAAGTTATAATATTCCATAGTTTCGATCGACCAGAATGAGTTTTATTTTTTCCCATTCCCGATCCGACCCTGTGCCAGATGTCATACTGGCTATATGATACTCTCTTTTCCTCACCAGTCGTGTGGGAGGAGCAACCTGGGGGGCGTGTTATTTAAAAGAAATTCAGTTCTATTTCTGAATCCAGAATTGTAAGTAATAATTAGTTTTCACTGGTCGACGGCTGAACCAAACCTTTTTTAGTTGACTTTGACATTTGAAGCTGAAGATTTCTCATTTCAAATGGAATAAAGCAACGACATTTCGCGAAAACAACATATTTTTGTGAAATTATTCACAAAAAAATTAAATATTTAGGAGAAAAATAAGAAAATCGTTTAACTAAGTGAATGATAGACTTCGATACTGAAATGAAACAACACCAAAATATTCGTTCGTTTTGATGGTGGAACTGAACGAAAATGCCCAAAAATGGGGGAAAATATCCTTTTCATTCATTTAAAACTCGAAGAATTTTTTTTCGTTATTTTTATCTTTATACCCTTCACCACTCAGAAAAAAAATCCTTTCTGACTCCCCTTTTTTCAGGGATAAAGACCCTTGAACCGCTATAAAAGAAAAATAATGTTGAAATTTATTTCTAGATTTTTTTAATTTGTTCTTTCCCACCCTATCATCCCACACGCCTAAATCCAACTAGTACATGAAGAATTATGAATTATGGTTTTCGTCAAAACAATTGGGGGGGGGGGGGGTATTAAAGGTTCTGTCGGAGTACAGGGGTGACGGGTGAGTTGTTGGAATCAAATAACGGACACAGCAGCTAATAAGTAACCATGACGATATATTTACACATGTTAAATGAAATCACTTAACAATTAAACGTATATACAGTTGCTAAAGAATGACTATCAAGCTCGGCCAGGTGAAAGCTAGTCGTGGAGCTCGAAAAACGGAGAACTTCGCGGATTGAAAACTGAAGTCCAACTAACTATCTTTTCTCATCTTTTAAACTCCATCTTTTCATTGCAGGTCAGAAATAAAGAAAAACCCAGCCTACGTCATTCCAAATTTCCAAATTTTCCGGCTAACGAAAGCGTCGTCATAAAACTAATTGCTGGCTGGCAAGATTCGCATCGTAGGTAATCCGATCACCACATTCTGTTACAAAAGCTGCATTTCTACGGTGTGAGACATACCTAACAGATCGTTTTCACAGTGTATGTTACAAAAATGAGATATCCGACTTCAAAGGAATACATCACGGAGTGCCTCAGGGCTCTGTACTGGGACCGCTTTTATTCATCATTTACATAAACGACCTTGCCAATTTGATGTCACCGTACAGATGTGTTCTTTTTGCTGATGATACGACATTTATCTTTTCAAATACAGATTACGAATTACTGTCAGACCAATCTAGAGAAATTGAAAAAAAAGCAGAAAAATGGTTTACATCACATAATCACAAATTGAATAACGACAAGTCTGAAAGATTAAACATAACTACATATCAAAGCAGACAACATGAAGGAACTGTCAAGCTACTAGGTATCACCTTAGATCGTAGGCTAAACTGGAATGTTCATACAGAACAACTAAAGCATAAGCTATCCAGTTTCTTTTACGACGTTAAGGCATATTTCAAATAGTGATGCTCAAAGAACAGCATATTTTTCACTCTTCCATTCCAACATGAGTTACTCCATCTCTCTCTGGGACAACTCATCAGCAGCGAGTGCAATTTTTACTATGCAAAAAAAAGCTATTAGAATTTTGGCAAATGTCGGCTCGAGAGAAACTTGCCGACCATTATTCTTGAGATCTAAAATTATGACCGATCCGTCCTTATATCTATATAACGTAATTACTGAAATTCATACGAGAGCAAGTAATCTCATAGTACAGAGTGATATTCACAATTATAACAATAGAAATGCTGATAACATCAGACAGAATCTCACGACATAGGCTTTCGATATCTCAGAAAAATTCTCCGGATTATAAATTATAGAATGTACTTTCTCATCATGTTAAAATACTGAATTTGAAAAAGTTCCAAAAAGTTATGAAAACATACTTTACAAATAACTGTTTTTATTCTGTCAGTGAATACTCTGAGGACATTTCTAAAAGTTCTTCAAATTCTTTTGTTGATATAAACTTACTCACTGAATTTTAAATTGTGAGCTCTGTTTTTTAAATTGTAAATATACATTTTTAATATTTGAAACATTTCAGATGTTGACATGTTCTGTGTTGTCTTGTGTTTTTACTTGTGTGTTTTTACTTGAAATGTATATTGTATTTGTTTTTGAAGGATTACCTTATGGAAAATTAGTATATTTTTATGTATGACTTTTTTATGTAACTTTTTATTTATACGTGTGAATTTTTAATCAGACTGTTTTTTCATGTTAATTTTATTTTATTTATAAGGTAACATTGTATTTACTACTGTAAATGAATTAGTCTTTCAACTAAATAAAGAGATATGTATATATATATGTATATATATATATATATATATATAAATAAGGATGGATTTAGCGAGGGGCAATATATAAAAATATAAGTAGAAAAGTTATTGGGTATAACCCTCAAAATGTTCTGCAACCGTAGACACGTGTTTCGAGCTTAAGCTCTCATCAGTACGGTAAAATCAAGTGTTGTACATCTTCGCACTTGATTTTACCGTACTGATGAGAGCTTAAGCTCGAAACACGTGTCTACGGTTGCAGAACATTTTGAGGGTTATACCCAATAACTTTTCTACTTATATTTTTATATATATATATATATATATATATATATATATATATATATATATATATTGCTATTACTATTACTACTACCCTTGACCTGCTATAAATATACATCTGTAGTTAAATATTCTATTCTACCAGAAATCTAACTTCTGAAACTATTTTACCGGCTTTAAATATTTCCCAATAAAAACATTTATAGTCGGACAAATGACCTTTGAATTTAAGAAGGAAAGAGAAATTGTTATGAATGTGATAAAAACTTCCAAAAAAATCAACGATTTGATCTGGAAGCTCGATAAAAGCTCGTTGATTTAATGGACTGTAATTTCGCGGGTGTTGAAAGGGGAATGAAAAAATGGATGAACTAACCCGAAGACCTCAAGATCTTAACTTGTAGTTTCTTCCAGAACAATTCGAGATGACGGAACTGGAGTTTCTTCGGAGAGTCTGGAATGTTGTCAGATAACGCCTGGCCTTTTTTCTTTGGCTAGAGATCTCTAGTAGTTCACTTTTCACTACCGGGGATATTATTCACCGGGAAGCAAAATATATGAAATATGCGGTTTTACTAATTGTTGAAAATTGCGGGAGATGCTAAGAAAGCTTGTGTGCGCTTCGAACGATGTCGAAAATCGCAGTCATTTTCTGTTCTTTTCTTCTCGGGCAGAGAAGATCGGATCTCGAGGTTTTTTATATTGAACGAAATAAATGAATGTACACGGGGAGCAAAAGAAAGGTTTCGGTTGCCGGTGAACACTCAATATGTTTGAAATTGTGTGGAAATAAAAGTAAGTGAAGGGTGAATGATTGGTAATAAATTAATTAAACATATAAAGACAAACACATGAACGTGTGGACGCAACAGAAATAATTATGAAATATTTAGAAATGTTGTAAAAGATTATTTTCTTCGGAAAATTGTTGGTAAAACCCCTACAGTTCTTTTGGCCCTGAGGAAATAAATTCCACAGGATTGCTATTACATAGGAGAATGCACTGGTGATGTTCGGCAAGTTCCTAGCTTGTAGGCAAAGGAGGGGCTGATCGGGTACGTAAAACTCGTCTGGTAGGAATCAATCGTGATGTAACGATAGAACGACTCTTACTGATTTTTTATGAGTTATCAGTTGTAGAAGATTTGATGGTCATGTCTTGCAACATCGTGTAGATTATATTCTATAAATCACAGCATTCAGTATAAGTCTTATGACCCATTGCAATATCAAAAGCCTATCTCACGATCTTTCCTAATTTTTGACTTGCTTATTATTAAATATCAGTCTTTTACTTTTCGTCTCGTGGAGTTACTCACTCTTTATCGGATTATCGTTGAATGATCGGCTAACTGAGCATTTCGTTGAATTCGGATCAATTGATCGGTAAATCAAGCGAAAACCTATAAATCGTTTCTCATAATTCATTAATAACTATTATTATAGCTGGCGTATCTATCGGACCGTCACGTACGGAAGGAGCAATCTGGGATGTCATCATGCATGCAGAATACTCGGATGAAATTAGTATATTTCTGAGAAGTTTTTTTAAATAATAATAATAATATGTTTATTTTTCATCAATACAGTAATATAGATACATTTTAGAAAATGATCATGAAATAAACAATGAAGAAAGCCGCTAAAGTAGACAAGTACTTGTTAGCGGTGACATTAATAAATTGAATTAATTTGTGGAGACGTAAAGTGAAATAAAATTAAATAAAAATAGAATTTTATGAAAATGTGCTCATTTAACTAGACTTATGAGGTGGCTAATTTTCAGGACAAATACTATTTTTTTTTAATTAGTTGTGTTTATTGATGGTCAGTCGTACGATTTATTTTTGTGCTTATGTTGATTAACCAATAGAGAATGACAAAAGAGCTGCCTGATTTCAAAGATCTTGCACTGATTGTACAGGGATTCTGTGGAGTACCTGTAAAAATGATTTTGGGTATCCAATTTTGGGTCATCCAAGGATACCATTTTCAGTTGATTCACGTTAAAATTTTGTTTCAGATAACAATGATCTGATGTTTATACAGCTTTATTTATATGTATTTTATAATTATCTTCTTTTAGCTTTATCAATGAGACAGTTCTTTCGATAATGAAGCATATTTGATTTGATTTGATATGTTATGTATACTAGATGGACCAGCGGTTTCAAATTTTATATTTTTGACGTTGACAAATGTACAGTTTTAGAGATATACGAACATTATGTTTATTTTTAAATGGGACAACCCGTATATTTTACAATTTTTTGTTACAGTTTTTTAGTGCCGCTGCAGCATACAAACTGTTGATGGCCAATATTTATAATTAGTTTTAAGAAATTAGCAAAAACATTTTAATTTTGTAATTATTATTGCAGTATTAACAGCAAACAATACCTAAAGAAAAAAATTAAAGATGTTCAATATGACCTCCTTGTCTTTGGAAACATTCTGAATGAAAATCCACCCAAGACTTTTCTAATCGTTTCCGGAGAAATTAGTGCGATCTCCTCTGTAATTCTGTCTTTCAGTTCAGCCCTTGGATAGTCTGTGGCCTATTCACATGCTCTTTGCTTTTTAAATAACCCTACAAAAAGTCTAGAGGTTTCAAATCCGGAGAACTTGCTGGCCATTCCAATCCAACCATTTGGAAATGTAATGTCGAGAAGCTCACGAACGCCTAGAAGTCAATGAGGAGGCGCTCCATATTCCTCTGTATTCCGTGCAGGGTCCTTTGACAGCTAATTCTATCTTCCGAAACGCAAACCTTCAGATTGTACATAGCCCGAAAGACAAAATCTCTACTTTAGATAGATCGAAAATGTACGAAAATTGTGATAATAGTAAATTATTTTATTAGGAGTAAAAGTGATAGTTTATGTGACGAAGCTGAACGTTTATTTGCCGAATGCAGTGAGTCAAATAATTCAGCGCTGAGTCACATAAACTCACTTCCTCTTCGAATAAAATATACAGTATTATCTGCAAACTTATTCAAATAAATGAAAAATTGGTAAAGAACACCACTAATTAGCAAGTAACAAAATAATCAGGAATCTTTGCAAGTGACCAAATTATAGCAACGCTTATAAACAAACTTCACGCGTCAGTATCGGTATTTGTGTTGAGATTTTCAAAAGTATTTATTAATTTGACTAGTAGCAGTCCGTGCGAAGCTGACTTGAAATGTCAAACTCAATTCAGATAGCACTTTTGTTACGAGGGTTGCTATTTATGTATTGAGAATTGACAACACTGGTGTTGCTAGGCGCGATCCAACTGCGCTATCGCAAAATTTGACATTTTTGACAGTATATGTAATCAGAACTTTTTGTCATACATACGCTATTTGTATTGCTAATAGACATCTGAAACTTTTATCTCGGCCAAAAAATGGAGCTGAATCGTGAACATTTTCGTGCCATGATTTTTTACGATTTTCGACGTAGATTATCTCAACAGCAGTGTGCCGATCAACTTACTGCGATTTTTGCTGATGAAGCACCATCCAAGGCCACAGTATATCGATAGTTTAGTGAATTTAAACGTAGCCGTACTTCGCTCGCGGACGAAGTTAAAGATTGACGTCCAAAATTGGTTGTTGTGCGAGAAAACATTGATGCTGTGTCCGAACTGATGATGCAGGATCGTCATGTGACATATTGCGTGATCGAGGCATCCCTGGGCATTAGTATGACAAGTATACATAAGATTCTGCATGAACATTTGGCAGTCAGAAAGATTTGTTCTCGTTGGATTCCGCACAATTTGACAATCGATCAAAAAAAGACTCGTGCAAATTGGTGCAAGGAAATGATTACAAAATATGACCGCGGTGCATCAAATGCAGTTTATAACATACAGGGTGTTAATTAAGTACGTTGACAAACTTCGGGAGATGATTCTTTGAAGGTTTTCAGGACGAAAAGTTCATATAAACATATGTCCCAAACGGCTTGGTTTTCGAGATACAGGGCGATAAAAATACATTTTTTTCAAGATTTTTTAGAGTTAACTTCGACATTTTCGACAATAATCAGTTCAAATTAGGCAAGTACAATCCATTCAATAGGGCGCACGATACAAAATAATGCATTTCTTAAATAATTCACAGGGTCCTCCTTTTTTCAGAGTCAAGCTTTGTTCAACCCTTCAGAATTTTTTTTTCCTCCGCCACTGACATATTATGAGAAAAGAACTACTATTTGTTTGCCAGAAATTATTAATGAAATAAGGAAAACGAACCGTCGACGAAGGATAATTCTCCATCATGACAATGCGAGCTCACACACATCGGCTCAAACAACCCGCTATTTGAGCACTGAAAACGTTGAATTGATGGGTCATCCGCCGTACAGCCCTGATTTAGCACCCAATGATTTCTATTTGTTCCTTCAAGTGAAGAACAAATTACGTGGTCAACGCTTTTCGACGTCACAAGACGCTGTTTATGCATTCAAAAACCATGTTTTGGAGATACCTACTTCGGAGTGGAAAAACTGCTTTGCCAATTGGTTTAATCGAATGCAAAAATGTGTAGATTTGAAAGGAGAGTATTTTGAAAAACAATAAAGAAGTTTCTAAACCCCAATTATTGTTTTAGTTCTTCATTCTCAATACATATACCCTCGTATAGCGTTCAATTGATGTATAAAATTCTCGACTGTTTATGAAAAGTTGTGATAAATATCGTGTTCTTTCCGAGAATGCGTGTTACTGTGTTTATGTAGTGGAACTAAAAACCGTACATGAACCATAAAATTAAAAAAGTATTGACCCTTAAATTCTCTCCAAGCCTTCTTTAATTATTCTCCCGTCGCGTCGTTAAAATTTATTCCACTCCAGAGGACGTTCTAAGTACATAGCAGCGATATATTCGAATGTCTGACAACTTTAATGTCTTTGTCCAGGAATTGTGACTATTTTCGGGCGGAAATTGAATTTGCCATGACACAGCATGAAGATGTCTGGTTCCGCGTAACGTATTATTAGTTATACAGGGTGTTTCGAATTCGATCATCACCATTAGGATCTCGGAAACTATGAGAGATACGAAGATGGTTGAATTGGGGCAAAGTTGCGCATTTACCTGACTAACAATATGCCGTTGAGGAAGTTCTGAAATTCCAAGTATATCCGGAGATATCCTGAAAAAACAGAAATTTCGAAAAATGGTTTTTATTTTTTTCTTTCTGGCTTTATTTTTCGAAAGATTCGAAAATAAATTGCACTTCCACATTGCCACTTTTTCCCTGCTACATATTGGTGTTTTCAGATTTGCTATGCGACGTTTCGTCTTCCGGCCACCATCATCAACTTTATTTTCTCTTATTGGCGCTACATTGGATTCTTTGTTTTGAATAGAACCAGATTTTACGTTTTTAAAATGATGTATCATAAGTTATCATTCTTTCTCGAAATAGTGGAGATATTGAAAAAAATTAGTTTTTATCATAATAGGCTTTGACTTTGATGTTTCCAAATTTGACTTTCAATTTGTTACACTCAATGACATTTTGTTATTGTCATTGAATTTTTGGTTTTCACGAATGAAGAAAAAAGAGATATGATACAAATTTATTACAAATACCATAGAAACAGTGTTAGGACATCGGAATGTATTCAAACTTGTATTTCGAAAGACGACAACCACACTGAACTGTGTTCAAGTTGTTAGATCAAAATCTCACCGAGTTTGGTTCATTTGAAAAGCCAATGAAAAAATACGGAGACAGAAACAATCAAATCAAATCAAAATTTGGTAAATGAGGTGTGTGTATGAGGTAAATTAGACATTGTGTCCTTTTCAATGAAAATAGCACTTTGAACAAATAACAATAATCAACAAAAAATGTAAAGACAAAAGTAAATCACAGCAAATGCCCAAAATGCCTTGTTCATGATAACACAACTGTGCCCTTTTTGTACGTTTACAATCTATTGAATATGTCCACAACTACAAGCACATACCTCCTGCTAAAACTACCCATCCAGGTCACACGCACTCTCGCTCAGTTACGCATGGCCAATCATTTCAAAATCATATTTACTCTGTATGGAATCTCCTACTCTATTGATCCTGAACTAACACTTTTTCATATTATACTTCTTGGCTACGGAGTTTGGAAACGTTGATGGCTGCTTTACAAAATATTTCATCAACTGATGCCAAGAAAATATCAGAATGTATTTGGAATATTCTTAGATTAAGATCATTTAACTTAAGCGAGTAACTATTAGTATAACTATTATCATAATTCAAACTGTAACATTTTGATTTCTTTGTCTTTTTATCATTGTAAAACTCACATACATTATTATCATTTTCCTTTTATTTGTTAACCCCATACACTTCTTGCTGTAAACTTGTTTTAGAAGCAATAAAGTATTATTATTATTATTATTGTGTCCTTTTTCGAAAATTATTCACTGCACGATTGATTTCCTTCCTCCTCAAACTTTCGAACTCTCTAACAATGCTGTGTTGAAGATGAGGAACGAATATTATGTATACAAACCTCATTTTTCCTAAATCCCAAAAATTTAAATGTAGGGGTGTTATGTCTGGTGAACGAGGGGGCCACTAACAAAACCATCATTTGTAGTAATCCATCTGTTTTCAAAACAGCGTCTTTTTACGCCACTGAAATTATGTGCTGGTGATCCATCCTGCTGAAAATATATCGTCTGACGAGCCTCCAGATCAAGATCATCGAAAAACGTGGGACTTCCACCAGTCGTGTTGATAAATTAATGTAATGGGGTCCGGTCAAAAAACTATGGTAGAAAATTGGACCGATAATTCTGCCTCAGAATAAACCAAACTTTGATACTACATATGCTTTGCGGATTGTGGGGATGGATCAGAAATGGATTATCAATAATAACGGGGTAGTGGTACCGACTTAATTTGGAACACTTTGTATATCCTGATATTCTTTATGTCTTTCTTTTTGACGTGTAGCAATTGAACATTTCACCTTCGAAAAAGTCTTGATAACAACATGAACGAAATGATAAACAATTTGTAGTAGACCACATCAAATCGTAATTATCTTTTTAATCAATGGAATTCAAAAAACCTTTGTTTTTCGCGAAGTAAACATACCGCACATTATTTTCAAATTTTGGATAATCCCGAACAAATTTTCCAAATAAAATCCGTTGAAAAAATTGTTAACATGATTAGTGATGTAGTGTTTGTAGCATAAGGTGAATTAATATAAAAAATTAGAACGTGCCAATCAAAATTTGAAATTTTATACAGAGTGGTCCAACGAAAAGTATGCACCTAGCTTTTCTCCTTTTTGTGGAATTGCAAGCAATAATGCTCGGACACGTGGAGTTTGCTTTTGAGGGGGACACATTTTAGATATATTTTGCAACTTGTGCCTTCAACCCCCTAGCGAGGGGGTGTCACAACCCTAAATTTTTAAATGGAACGTGGGGTCGAGTGATATATCATTTGAACGGGCACAAAATTATCTTTCCAATGATACCCTATTTGTTGATATTTACTGAAACAGTTAATGCGAAAACGGCTTTAAGAACATTAACCTGATAATTTTGGTATTAATGAAAAATACAAATCAGTTTTGGATACTAGGAATCAGGATAACGACAATCATTTCTAAATTACTTCATTTTACCGAAAGCAACATTTCAACGATAATTTTTTTTATCACAACTTAATTCCCCATTTATCGTTTGCGTGTTTTTGTCGAAAACGACTGCAGATAAGTGTAGGAAAAAAACTGCAGATATGTGTACGAAAATAGTTTAGGCAAACGTTTATTGTAGTCCCTTCATTGATTCACTGTGGTTGCTGTTGAAGTTATCTCAATTTCACTGTACAAAATGGTTTATTCCATTCCAGAACGAGTTGAAATTGTGAAACTGTATTTTCAAAACAATAGTTGTGCTAGACGTACAGCTCGCTTGTTTAAGGACAGTCATCCCGATACAAATGTGAATGATTCGTATGTTACCAAGTTAGTTAGAAAGTTTATCGATACCGGGTCTGTTTGTAATGTGAAACACCAGCCGCAGAACCCCATCATAAATGAAGCTGTGGAAGTCGCTGTTTTGGGGCATGTTCAGTTGGATCATACTCAAAGTACCCGTCAACTAGCTGAAGCCTCAGGGGTCTCCCGTTCGTCCATAATACGGATTTTAAAAGCGTACAAATTTCATCCGTACAAAATTAAATTAGTATACGAACTAAATGAGGATGATCCTGATCGAAGGCTGCAATTTGGTGAACAAATGAGTCAGCGTTTAAGTGTGGATTCATGCAGCACCAATTAACAATTATCAAGTAACAATTATCAATTAACAATTAGCAAGTATAAGTTGAACTTCTTTTTTAAAGAGGAACATTCTCAATTGAAAATTGAATCAATACATTGAGAATGTTTCTCTTTAAAACATGAATCCCTTCCAAGAGAGGTTATCTTGTACGATGGAAAACAGCGACTAAATTCCAACTTTCAGTCGCAGATGATTCCACAACTGACTTCATGAACATCCTGTCCATATTTTCAATGAAATCAACTTGAACTTCTTGGTTTACAATGAATGCATTCATGCAGACAATTAACAATTATCAATTAACAAGTAACAAAGTAACAAGTGGAAGTTGGCCAACTTTTAACTTTTTCCTCTAATTGAACAATATTTTCTTCTAGTGTGCAACTAGTACGCAGATGACCGCGGATTGGTCAGTATAATGACGAAAATGAATCTCTTTCAAATATTTGTGGGGCAGTTTGTATTATTGTGTTGTGTTTTCGGTTTTCGTTCATATCGAAATGGAAATTGATGATGCTATTTTGGCTGATTTTGTACAGCAATTTCCCAAATTGTATATGATAAGGGCATAATTACGATCTTCAAAGATAAAAATATCAGAGATAATGCTTGAAACAATAGCAGGGACCCTCTCAGTGTTGATAGTTTGTATTCACATTGCAATTTTTGGTCTTGCAGGCCATACATTTGATGTTGTCATTCGGGGTATAAAAAACCGCCTCATGCATGTGGTCATGCAAGATGCAATCACACTGATATTATGAGATTTTCAAACATTCTTTTCTCCGTCTATTTAGTGACAATCATGAGTACACAAAACTGGTCATTTATTTTCGAAGAACAAATAGAATCTGAATTTTCAAACAGTATCCACGAAAAAGTAAGGTTAACTTGGTAATTGTTAATTTGGGCGCATGAATGCTATATTTTCAATACTTGTTAATTGATAATTGTTAATTGATAATTGCTACTTGATAATTGTTACTTGGTGCTGCATGAATCCACACTAAGTGAAGATCCGCACTTATTATTTAACATTTGTTTTACAGATGAGTGTACATTTTATTTGAATGGAGCTTTGAATAGGCATAATTGCCGTTACTGGGATGACAGTAACCCACATTTATTCCGTGAGGTTCATACCCAGGCCCCTCAAAAAATAAACGTCTGGTGTGGCATATCATAGGACCTCTTTTCATTCCTGGAAATTTAAATGGTGAAATCTACCTAAACATGCTTCAAGACGCATTTGATCCTTTCATCACACAAATAATAGACGATGACCCAAATCATAATGCTGATCGGCTTCATTTCCAGCAAGATGGAGCACCTCCGCACTATGTTGTTCCTGTAGAGAATTTTTAGATAACCGGTTCCCCGGACAGTGGATTGGCAGGAGAGGCCCAATGGAATGGCCTGCCAGGTCACCTGATTTATCGCCTTTGGACTTTTTTCTATGGGGACACTTGAGAAATAAATGTTTTGCTACGAAGCCCGAGTCCGATCTTCGCCAACGGATTATAGCAGAGTGCAGAAGCATAACACCTGATGCTACAAAATGTTAGACATAGATTTGAACACAATCTGTATTATTGTATGGAAGCAAATGGGTCACAATTTGAACACTTGTTGAAGTAACGTTTTAATAAATCAATTTAACAGCTTGTTAATTTGTTTTCCAAAGCACTATTACAAGTAACAAATATTGAAACGTACTACTACTTGTAAATGTTTTAATCCTTGTAACCAAAACTTATTTGTATTTTTCATTATTACCAAAATTATCGGGTTCATGTTCTTGAAGCCGTTTTCGCATTAACTGTTTCAGTAAATTTCAACACATAGGGAATCATTGGAAAGATAATTTTGGGGCCGTTCAAATGATATATTACTCGACCCCACGTTCCATTTAAAATTATAGGGTTGTGACACCCCCTCGCTAGAGGGTTAAAGGCACAAGTTGCAAAATATATCTAAAATGTGCCCACCTCAAAAGCAAACTCCACTTGTCCGAGCATTTTTGCTTGCAATTCCACAAAAAGGATAAAAGCTCGGTGCATACTTTTCGAGGACCACTCTGTATTTTATCACTTTTACTTCTATTTCATTTATGTGTGAACTTGTTATGGGTATTGTTTTATCTTTTCAGGTAATTTTTTATCATAATCATAAAAAGCTTGCAAAATCTTCAATTTAAAGCTCACTCGTACACTTGTACCGGGTGACCCGGAACCAATTTACCCCCCTGTATCTTCGTTATTATTTTATATGGATATTTGAAATTCGTTATGAATGTACAATTTAGCAAGTATCAATCCAAATATGACACTTCCGGTTTGACCGGAAGCGCATCCAATTTTTATATTTCAGATGGGAAGTATATATTTTTTTGAAAATTACAATTCGGTATAGAATTACCTTTACAATGATATATCACAATCATACTTTTAATTCACAATCTGCTGATATACTTAAGTGACATTTTATTAAAAAATAACTTTTTGTGTTCCCCTCGTAACGGAACATTTTCATGAAAGTATGCTGTGGAAGATTGAACAATATCATATAAGTAACAATAACTTATGACCAAACTTTTTACACAATAAGTTTTATGCAGACTAATCATTTTTATAATTTTAGTTTTACTTCATTTTTCAACATCAATACATTAAAAATTCCTATGTATTGATGTTGAAAAATTGAGTAAAACTAAAATTATAAAAATAATTAGTCTGCATAAAACTTATTGTGTATTATTGTTACTTATATGATATTGTTCAATCTTCCACAGCATACTTTCATGAAAATGTTCCGTTACGAGGGGAACACAAAAAGTAATTTTTTTATAAAATGTCACTTATATCAGCAGATTGTGAATTGAAAGTATGATTGTGATATATCATTGTAAAGGTAATTCTATACCGAATTGTAATTTTCAAAAAAAACATATACTTCCCATTTGAAATATAAAAATTGGATGCGCATCCGGTCAAACCGGAAGTGTCATATTTGGATTGATACTTGCTAAATTGTACATTCATAACATCAAATCGAAGTACCGAATTTCAAACATCCATACAAAATAACAACGAAGATTCAGGGGGGTAAATTGGTTCTGGGTCACCCGGTATAATAATATATACTATTGTTTTATTTCTTATTTACGTGGTGTATGAACCTTCTTTAAGATACCGTAGATACATGAATCATAGTGAGAAGCTTTGGCTCCGATCCAGTTTGTTAATAATTTTCCCATCACTTCGCCATTTTTATATTTCGATTTAGTTTCTAAATATACGAGAATCGGGGTCGGTTAAATCTTTCCACCTGTCGTAGAAGTTTATTTTTGAAAATTACTGTTTTGTTGTGATACGACAACCAAGTGAAGCAATTCTGATGAAATTTTTATGAGGGAAATTATAACTACTTGTAAACATAATTTTGGTAGGTTGATTTCATTGAAAATATGAACAGGATGTTCATAAAGTCAGTTGTGGAATCATCTGCGACTGAAAGTTGGAATTTAGTCGCTATTAATTTTCCATCGTACAAGACAACCTCTCTTGGAAGGGATTCATGTTTTAAAATATGAACGGGATGTTCATAAAGTCAATGAAATCATCATGCCAAACCCATGACAGGTTTTATGCCAGAAAAATATTTTCAAAGTTTAACCGCACAAGAAATAGTCCAACAATTCCTCATTACAGTGTAAAATTGCTTCTGAAGAGTATGTTTTCCAATTCTTCCGACCTCCGTGATGATCTTAGAAGACTGAAATAGATTTTTGTCGACCAAAATGTATTGGAAGCCTAGCGAAAGGGATGCAATTCTCGCATCAATGAAATGAGCGATTTTCTGTGAGTGATACTTCTGAATAACATTTTCCCTTATCTCATTTATAGATAAGAATCTCCAATGGAAACTGGACACACAATAAAATGCAAATTTTCACTTTCAGATTTTTTCTTCAAGTTATATAGGGTCTTTCTCAATGTCTATCAGATGTAGTTCAATGTCCAGCGTGGCTTTAGCCGGGGAAGTAGTTGTTTTCTGTTAGATATTACAAAAAAGTAACTTCAATTTTATAGTAGGGTTTTTTTCCATTTCCAGAGTCATGTATTGATTCAATTTTCAATTGAGAATATTTCTCTTAAAAACATAATTTTGGTACTTGCAACGCACTGTTTAGGACCATTGGTGTTGTCCCAGCAACAAATCAGCAATTTTAGCAATTTGACACGTGTTTCAACCAAGCGACCATCTTCTGGGGGGAGATTAACCTAAACTCAGTTACCGAATTTGCCTTAATGTATATATCGCTAATTTTAATTTATATACAAATTTATCCCCATAAACCCAGCAGAACCATTTCGGAATTTTGAATTTCTGATTATGCTGTAATTTGTTGCTAATTTGTTACTCCAATTAAGCTCGTCTTTTTCAATCCGTGGTTCTGCTAGGTTACAAAGCTAATAACGATTATTAAAAAAATCGATTCCACTGTTTTTGGTTTTTTCTATACATCACCCGGTTTTAAAAATGTTGTAGTTGACCTCTTTCTACTCGTACACTACACCCGTTCTAAAATATCTTTTAACAACATCTACATAAATGATTACCTAACTCATTGTAAATTTTAATACAATAATCGATGAAGCTAGTAGTTGTCTTTTATATCTCTTTTATCTTGTCAGAACAAACGAAAACGATTTTTCAATGTTAGATGGTATCACTTACAGTCGTTCAGTCATTCAATTTGAAACCTTAAATGGTCATTAATTAATTAATTACTTTCATTGTCGATGTCTGACTCGGCTTTTATATCACCGAAAGACTACTTTTTTGAACACAGGTGACCGCAAAAACATTGATTAATGATCGAAATCATATCAATTCTAATTTTTGTGGCATTGATTTAATTATCAATTGAAATATAACAATTTCAAAATGACAAACCATATTTAGAGAAGGTGCAAATATGACAGTTAACATGAGTTGGTATGGGTCTGTATTAGTGAAAATTCGGAAATTGGGATTTCAAATTAAGATTGTAGCGCTACTGGCGGCGCACGATGAAGTACTTTCTACGACATTGATTTATAACCTTACTTTTTCTTCCATATAGATTTCATTGTTTACTTTGTTTATTTCGTGTATTGAGTATTTGAAGCGTGGTTTAGGCCCTTTAAACATTGTTAAAACTGTGATTTCGATGATTTTTACCTTTTATTAATGTTCATTTAAATAAATGATTATTGGTGTAAGGATTAGTGTTAAGGTGTTAATAGTTACCTTGTTAGAAAAAAGCCAGTGATAAAATACTTCAATGGTCTTCTTATAAACAAAGACAAATGGCCCAATTAAAAATTAAAATTAAGTTTATTGGACTTTCTGAGGTATGTTGAAGTGACCGAAAGTTCTCGGTGTGTAGTAGAAGGTGAAGAAGTCCTCAATGCAGACCATATAATATTATATGGAAAAAATAAATGGAACTCTTCAGTGACAAAAGTGTGTGCCCTCTGTCTCCAGACAAGCGCTCTGCAATCCGAGTGGAGTGAGTGGAGAACTCATAATTATAGACGGTTATATTAAAATTATGCAAATGTAAATAAGTCAATAAAAACAAGATACCTACCTACCTTTGTTAATATAATCTTCTTGCTTAAAATAGAGCGAACACACTTTCATAAATTTGCTTATTGGTTTGGCAATCCGAACCTTTAATATCCAGGCTTCTCTTCTTGAGATTAATTCTCGTCCCATCTCCGTTTCAAAATAAACCTTTGGGTCATTTTCCTCGGGATATCTTTGAAAAATTAATTTCTTTTGGCGTAGGAATTGCAATGTGGCACAGAACAATAACCATTGTAAGACGCCATTATAAGACCGGAAGGGTCGCTTTACTTGTAAAAATGCAATTTCTCATCACTAAATTAAGATGAAATAAAAACGGTTCAAAGAAAGGCTCTATATTCTTAAAAAATCGATGGTAAACAAACGATACGAAAGTGTGGTTAGAAAACAATGTCGCAGAAACTAGTTACATTAAAGCCACCAGAGTGCGTATCGCTTAGCATGAAATGCCAATAGTTTCATACAAATGTGTGCATGTTACCAATGACAGTTGAACAAATAAATGTATACCTACCTCAATCGCTTTATTATTGTAGCAAAATTTTCAAGGCTGCGAAAGATAGAATAAAGAGCACTGTTAAAATTGTTATTTCCGTCAACCTTTTGTACCCCTATCCGCAACGCTCAGAAGTCTTCGAGAGACTTGTACGAGCTAGGCAAGACGCAGCCTTACCGTTTAGCGTGTGATGCCATGCATGAAACCGATTACTATGCTGGAAATCGAAACCACCACCCTACGATTGAGAGGCGAACGCTCTACCAGCTGACCACCACGGTCCATATGTGATGTCACATAAAGCGTGTTCCGTTTCATGCATTCATCGCATCACTGTTGCAGACATAATCATGCGTTCCGTTTCAACTAACATTGACGTTGGTGTGTTGAATCGGAACAATTTTTGCTTGCGTGGTGCGTGCCGTTTCCCGCAGATGTTGACATTTATCACTTTATCAAATTCTTATGTAACAAAAACAAATCTGTTGATCTAGTAAATGAAATAATATGGGTAGAACGAAAGTGTTTATGGCAAGAGTAGGAATTAAGCGAGCTTTGTTTGAATGAGAGTAGCTCAGATTCTGATACAATATGATAGATAGATAGTTATGAGGATAATATCGTCTGTCCCACGCCAAAACCGCTAAAAAATCCGGCTCCAGTGTTCTGACTTCAATATGTAAAATACTAATTTACTACAAAAATTTTCAATGCCAAGCTTACAAAAGTGCTACCAGGTTGTCTACTGTGAACGAGAGTAAATTCGCGAATGTGAAAACTTACCTAGGTTTTCAAAGCAAGAAGCACGAATATTCTTAAAACTCTTCTCATTCGAAATGACAAATTGCATATTCGTGGTTTTGGCATGAGACTGACGATATGATGTTGAATGAATTGACGATTTTTGCTTCCATTGTACGGTAAATCAGGTAAATGTGATAAATACACGATACTGGACACTTCATCAAATATCAAATGTAAACTTTTAATCCGGTTTCTGAAAACTCTTTGTTTTGACTTTTGAGTTTGACAGAACTAACTTGGATCGCATTCATCGCTGCTAGACGAACGGGCAGTAGTTCATGCACTTTCGATGTCTCAAGGCCAAAGAGGGGAATATAAAAGTGGGCGTGTCAATGCGCTCCCAATGTAAGAAACGGAACGGTCAAATGCGCATTATGTCCTCAATGCATGAAACGGAACACGCCTATAATGTTTCCCATTTTTGTACATATTGAAGCGATCTTTTTTTCTTACTGTCCAAAAGCAGACGTCACCTATGGCGCGGCGGATATGCAACTTATTTTCCTTCCGATGCTGGTCCTGTCACCAGCTGCACCTCAGCCTCTTGGGCTCTTTGTGCTTTCCAATTATTGGTTTCACAGCACCCACTCCGTAACTCTGGTCCCCTGTACCAGTCTGTACAGGTTCTTCACCGGTTGACTGTTGTATTCTTCGGGACTTAGCCTGGGTTTCCCGAATATTGCCTGTCTCTTGCGGTCTAATGCCTCGCATTCTGACAATACGTGTTTGGCTGTTTCTGCCCCTTTACCACATTGTCTGCAGGAAAGTTCTCCGTTGTACAGCCCCATTTTGTGCAGGTGTTCTCTCATTGGGTTGTGACCAGTGAGAAGGCCCCGTATCGTTCTAACATGATTCCTGCTCAGCTTGAGTAGTTCTTCAGTTTTGTGTTTTGACGGTTTTTTAATGTATGTTTTCCTGTGATGCATGAGATGGGCTTCGTTCCACCTCTCCCTTTGTTTTTGTTTGATCCAGTGCCGAATGTATCCTCGATTGTCGGATATAGTAATCCCGATATGCAACTTTAGTATTCCCAGAATAAACTAAGGTGCAATATATACGGTGACAAGTTGTGAATTTATTCTTATTGTCTTCACCTTGACACTCAACTAAAATGTATCTAACTGAATGATAAATTGGTAGACCCCTGAATTTTAAAATAAAATAAGTTAAACTACTAGTCGGGGAATCTAGTTATCCACGGTAAGCGGGTTTCCGATACTTTCAGAAAGTAAGAGAGGTTGTATGTGTGTTCTGATCAATTTGATTCGTACCCGGAGTGATTTAACCTATTTAGCAAACACACAGTATATCTCTTTAGGTTCGTCGGATCTGTGACTTGGTTGGATGTGCTCTAATTCCCGGAAATTTTATTACAGTCAACTCCCGATAACGTAACCGTAAATTGTATTTTGCCACCATCAACGGTTTCATTCACGGAAAGTTTGGCACTTCGACTAGTCATGGCAAACTGGGAAATACAATTTTTGAGGTACTTAGCTTGCGAAATCTACTCTTTAATAGAGAAAAACGAAAACTTAGGGTCTTCCAAACACAAGGAATTCACGAGTGTTCAGCCAGCAGCAACTTTAACAACACTGTATGAACACTATGCAGGGCACTAAACTTCGAGCGAAACCTGGTCCCACCAGTGACATATAGTCAAAATCGGTCTTATCGTGCGGGTTCAAAGGTCAGCGTGCATATGAATCAAATTGAAAAACCTAGTGGTTACCAAAATGTTTTGTAATTATTTATCAAGGTATCATTCATATTTAGCACTAAAATCGTTTGTGCAATGTTATTGGTACAGTTGCGAAAGCAGTTACTCGCAGCGATACCTTTTGAACTGCCATAGCACCTTTCTAAAAGACTATGTGGATGAGAATAATTGTTTAATGAAGAGAAAAAATATTAATAGAATTCATTTCAACAAGATAATCTCAGAAACACTCAATGTCACAAATAAAATCATCACTTTCGGAATCGTTTTCAAATGGAACTATGATCACAGTGGTGCTACTTCGACATCGAGTAAGCGTTCTCGATCTCACCAATCCCTTATTAATTTTTCCGTATTTTCAACCGATTTCTTCCAATGTTTCTCCGTAATGTGGTCCAGTGCAGCTTCCCAAACCATCTCCACCTCATCGGATTTAAGTCCATTACCCACATGTTTCTCATAGTATGATTTAGCCCCAGCCCATATTAGTTCTATTGCATTGAACTGGCAATGGTATGGTGGTAGCCGTAATACCTCATGACCATGCTCACGTAATATCTCATCTACGGCATACATTGTAGGTTTTTTTATGGATTTTGCAATCGACAGAAGTTCTGATTTCAACATATTTTGTAACACATTTTACTTATGTGATTCTAACCACTCATAAATGTCACTTTTTCACCAAGAAGAATTAGGCTGTTTATTTAATATTCTTGAATGATAAGAAGCATTGTCCAAAATAATTAAAGACGGTTCTTCTAAATTTGGTATCAACGGTTCTCTAAGCCACTTTTCGAACATGTCACAATTCATGTTATCATGATAATCCAAACTTTTTGACTTTGAAGGAAAAATCAAACTTGCTTCTGGAACGAAGCCTTCTGAAGAACCGGCATGTAATATAATGTACCGTTTTCCCGGACCGCATCCTCTTTTTCTTTTAACGCTCTTTACGCACTCATCCTGCCACGATTTTGACCCACTCCCATTCGAAAATAATTAATTTTGAATTGTAATTTTCTGTATATTTTTTCAAAAACAGGTTGACTTACAATTTGAGGCATTTCACATAAATATTTTCGGTTACATTTCTTTTAAAGCGAAAACCCAAGTTTTTAATCAATTTTGACAATGCAGTAAGTCCAATTTCTAAAACACCCCGCTTTTTCAGAGCATCCTTCAAAACTGGAAACGTAACGTTTGTTTTCAATTTATATAAATCATAAATTACTTTGCGTACTTCTATTTTGATACCATCTCTCAAATCTTCAGTCTTTGGTGGTTTTTTCTTTTACATTTTTGGGAAATTTTAGGGATTACATTATTCTTTTTCTCGTACACAATTTTCTGCACAGATCTCAAACTTACTCCCAGTGCTCTTGCTACTGTTTCCTGTATATTATTATTAGACGAACCTTCATTTCGTTTTTCAGTTTCAAAATAACTCAAAAGATTCAGTACCATTTTTTTTGCTTGCGGATGTAAGAAACCGGAGAATTGATTTTTATTCTCCATTTCACAAACTTCAAACTGTCAAATATACAGAACTGTCATCCATTAATCAAAACAAAGCCGGTGAGTCTAAACGTTTAGAGCCGCTGAAAAATATCAACACATCTTCTTTTCGCAGGTGAAAATCGTATATGTCTGTCTCATTTATCGTTGGGATTTTATTTAAAAGTGTATGATTTAACACAATGGAAAAAGATAAAACTAGAAAGTTAGTTGGTGATTAAGGGGTCTATTCTCGAGTTTCAACGTGTACGAATTCAATGTTGTATCTCTTTCCACTGCGCGGTGTTTGCATCGCTCTATGTTACTTCAAACGTTTGAAAATGATTTCGCATGAACTCGAGAATAGACCCCTAAGTGTCACACCCGTACGTTAAGACCGATTTTTACTATAGTACTCCTTAGGGATACCATTAACACACAGCACATCTGACGGTCGATGGATGGTCTCTAGAACGACGGTTTGAGGAATCAATTCTGATGTACCATCCGGATTCATTGATAGAATAGAATATTTATTCGTCCTTTATGATCAATTACATGATATAGGATAGGTCACAATGGTCAGACAGAACTATACAAATGAATTTACAATATATCCAAGTTCGGAGGTTCAATAATAGTGAACCGCATATATGTACATATACAAACACATACATACATACACCTATACACACCCATACATATATAAACATATTATACATATAGGTAGATAAAATCTATAAATATAACAGTACATCTTAGCGACTTAGAAATACACATTAAAATATAAATAGAGGTTAAAAATATAAAAATACAAAAATCCAAGCGCACACAAAGTAAAATGATATCTGCAATTTTTAGTTCACCTGAAATTGAGGTATTCAGTGGTGGAATAGAAACAATTGTTAGTTAAAAATAACCTGAGTTTTTTTTTTGAATAACTTTAAAGGCTGGGTATCTTTAATGTCAGAAGGTAGGTGGTTGAAAAATTTTGCTCCTGCCAGGGAAGGGGTGTTTTCATATAAACTTGTGGAGTGTTGTTCAATTCTAATTAAATCACCGTATCTGGTTACATATCGATGTATGTAGGAGTTCTTCGCTGAATCTCTCAAATTGCGTTTAATATGGCAAATGCAACCGTATATATACACAGGGTACTGTCAAAATATGGTTTTCCCGAAAATATGTCTAATTTCTTCATGTTGAATATAAGCCTCATTACTCTTTTTTGAGCCACAAATGCTCTATTGATTTCTGAGGCGCCCCCCCCCCCCCACAGAATTATATTGTACGACTAATGAGAGTGAATGAGAACGTAGTAAACATTTAAAAGAGTTGGTCGATCAAGTTCATTCTTCAACTGGAGAATAGCATAGTTACCCACAGTTACGAAAATTAATGAAAATCTTATTAGCCATATCATGCCTGATTGTAACACAGTAACTAGCAAACGGCCAGAATAATAAAAAAAAATGTTTGGGATGCTTACGGTTATTTTCCTCTTTCACGGTTGCAGGACGCTTCAATAAATGAGAAACGGCTACAAAATTATGCAAATTTCACTCGGCAAAAGCCCTTTCTGAAAAGATGTTTTCCTAGTTACGAGGATATATTGAAAAATTCTCTAGACATTTCAAAAAAAATGTTTCTTCTTGCTCTTCAAACCAGACCTCCACAGCTTTTATTACCTCCTCGTTGGAAGAAAATTTACGGCATTTTAAACTTTTTTTCAGTTGAGGAAAGAGATGATAGTCGGACTGAGCCAAATCTGATGAATAAGGGGGGTGTTCTAGTAATTCAAACCCTAAATCACGAATTTTTTGCATGGCAACATGAGATTTGTGTGCAGGGGCGTTGTCCTGCAAAAACAAAACACCTTTGGATAGCTTTCCGCGTCTTTTCTCTTTAATTTTTTCCCGTAGAGTGGTCAGTAATGTCGAATCGTAATCTCCAGTTATTGTTCTACTCTTATCCAAAAAATCAATCATGATTACTCCATGGCAATCCCAAAAAACTGATGCAAGAACTTTTCCAGCAGATTTTTGGACACGAAACTTCTTAGGTCTTGGAGAACCGGAGTGTCGCCATTCCATCGATTGTTGCTTTGTTTCTGGATCGTAGAAAAGTACCCAAGTCTCATCCATAGTAACAATTCGGTTTAAGAAGTCTACATCGTTTTCAAATCGAGCACAGATCGAACGCGATGCTGCTACCCTTGCACGCTTTTGGTCAACATTCAAACATTTGGGGATCCATTTTGCAGCAATTTTTCTTATGTCCAAATTGACGTGAACTATATGATGAACGCGTTCGTATGAAATATTCAGTTCTTCAGATATCCGTTTTAGCCCAATTCGACGGTCTGTTAAAATCATGTCATGAACTGCATCGATATTTTCGGGGACTGACACAGAAACTGGCCTTCTGCTTTGACGTTTCAAGGTATCAGAAACCTTCGAATGATAGACTGAAATCGGAAACCTATATAAAACTAAATAGGGACAACGTCGTACAGTATGGAAAGATTTGAACTGGTGTTGCATATAAATGACACGGATTAAATTTGTAAACAAACCGAAAATAATTAGTGATGCAACAACAGGCAACAGAAGCGCAATAAGAGAGTATAATTTAGGGTCACTGAATCTAGAAGGCCGTGCTGTCCTTACGGGTATGGCCAATGGGCGTGGTCCAATACTTGAAATAGTTCCAGTATTCCAATAACCCACAAAATCACCAATTAGAGAGCAAGTTTTGAGGGTTATTTGAACACTGGAACTATTTCAAGTACTAGACCACGCCCATTGGCCATACCCGTAAGGACGGCACGACCTTCTAGATTCAGTGACCCTATTATAATTGATTTGATTCTTCATTAGTTTTGGTCGCAAAAAAAAGGTTGGCAGTTTCTCTGGTCATTCGCCCATCTCTGCGCTTGCCACAAAAACGGACACTTACCTAGGTACCACTTCACATTCGATTGTAACATCTTCTTCAGAAAAATGCACGATTCACTCACTCTTAAGTACAATACAAAATGCATTACCTACCAACAGCATTTGAAAAAAAACATAATATTACGTCACATTTGGAAGACATCATTGCCTTTCCGGGACTTCAAAACAAAAGGGTAGCCCGTTTTCTAACCTTCTCAATTTATTTTTAAGACTTTTTTAAAAGCCAGAGATATAATTAATATACGAGGGCTGACAATAAAGTAAGGTCTCCAACGCTGCAACTTCGCCGGATCACGCGCTAGGCGAAATCTGGCAACACCGCCGTGTTCCTTGGTTCCCCCACTACCACTTTGCTGCTGGGTGAGGCTTCCCCGACCGCTCAGTCTTGGCTGAGCAGCCGTCAACGATGGAGGTACCACTCGCGTCAGCGTCCAAGTGCGAATTGCGTTCTGTAATACGTTTTTTGAGTGCGAAAAAGGTGACACCTATTGAAATCCATCGTCAACTAGTTGAAGTTTACGGGGAAAAGTGTATGGACATAAAAAACGTGCGTAAGTGGAGCCGCGAGTTCAATTCCGGGCGCACTAATGTTCACGACGAGGAGAGAAGTGGCCGACCGTCGGTCTCGGATGCGATTGTTCAAGCAGTGGAGGCAGAAATGCTCAAAAACCGCCGTGCGACAATTAGGGACTTGGAAGAGAAGCTTGGAGGAGTGTGTAGCAGCGAAACAATCCGTCATATCCTTGTGAACAAGTTGCAGTACCACAAAGTTTCTGCCCGATGGGTGCCGAAACAGCTGACCGAAGACCACATGAAGCGGCGCGTGGAATGTGCGACCAAAGTTGTGGCCCGTTTTGAAGAGGAAGGCGATGATTTTTTGGAAGGGTTTGTTACGGGGGATGAAACGTGGGCTCATCACTACACACCCGAAACAAAGGAGTCGTCCAAACAATGGCGCCATAGCGATTCTCCGAAACCCAAAAAGTTTAAGGCGACACTGTCAGCCGGCAAGGTGATGGCTACGGTGTTTTGGGATCGCCACGGGGTATTGTTGGTGGATTTCATGCCAAGGGGAACCACTATCAATGCAGCAAGGTACTGTGAGACCCTGGAAAAGCTTCGTCGTGCCATAAAAAACAAACGCCCGGGATTGCTGAGCAAAGGAGTGAAATTTCACCACGACAACGCGCGCCCGCACACAGCCAACGTTACCCTTGACCTGCTCAAGACATTTGGCTGGGAAATCATCGATCACCCTCCCTATAGTCCCGACGTGGCCCCCAGTGACTACCACATGTTCCCCGCCCTGAAAAAACATCTCGGAGGGAAGAAGTTTGATAGTGACGCGGAGGTTCAGAAAGAGGTCAACACCTGGCTGCGCGAGGCGGACGGAGAGTGGTATTCTGCCGGCATAGACAAGTTCATCGTGCGGATGCGCAAGGTGTTGGAAAAAAATGGCGATTATGTAGAAAAGTAGCCAAGACCTTGGCCTTTCCAACGGTGTATCGCTTTTTGTAAATAAATGTCATTTTCTATGAAAAAAAAATTGGAGACCTTACTTTATTGTCAGCCCTCGTATTCTTATCGAATACCTTGTTCATAAAGCGGAAAAATATTCGTAGAATATTTAATGAAATTGCAGGTGGTGGTAAAATCCTTTTAAACAACTTATTGGTGATCAATTTCAACTAATTTTCTATATATAGATGAATGACTTAATGGGTCCACTTCTTGCCCAGTCCAAGAAGATGTATGTATGGTCAGATTCACTTTTAAAACCGAAGAAATAAGTTGTTGTAAGTCCTTGTCTTGACCTTGGATTTTATAGCCTTTATTTGTCTTCTGTGCCGTGAATAACTGCATGGTGTACATTTGGTATTCGATGGTTCGTCGTTGCCAATTCTTTCGGAATCTCAGTAAATATGACACTTGTAACGTTGGTGCCACAAAATAAGAGTAAGAAAGAAGTTCGTCTATTTATTAGGCTGGTGCCAAAATAACGCTTAAAATTAAAATAAAAGTGACAGGTAAGGGCCAGGTGGAGAATGTTGAGGTTCCAACTTTGGGGGGAAAATATTTAAACACGAAAACACTCAAAATGGTGAAATGGGGATGCAGTTTAGGGGAAACACCAACACTAACGTGTGATGCCAAGCACGAGGCCGGTGACCATGCTGGGAATCGAATCCACGACCCTACGCTTGAGAGGCGAACGCTCTACCAGCCGACCACCACGTCCCAAATGAAAACTTTTACCTAGTTATAGTCAAAATCGGTCTTAACGTGCGGGTGTGAGACTTAATCACCGACTAAGTTTTATCTTTTTCCATTGTGTTAAATCATACACTTTCAACGGTAAATGAGACAGACATATACGATTTTCACATGCGAAAAGATTTTTCAGCGGCTCTAAACTTTCAGACTCACCGGCTTTGTTTTGATTAATGGGTGACAGTTCTGTTTATTTGACAGTTTGAAGTTTGTGCAATGGAGAAAAAAAATCAATTCTCCGGTTTCTTATATCCGCAAGCAAAAAAAAATGGTACTGAATCTTTTGAGTTATTTCGAAACTGAAAAACGAAATGAAGGTTCTTCTAATAATAATATACAGGAAACAGTAGCAAGAGCACTGGGAGTAAGTTTGAGATCTGTGCAGAACATTGTGTACGAGAAAAAGAATAATATAATCCCCAAAATTTCCCAAAAATGTAAAAGAAAAAAAACCAAAGACTGAAGATTTAAGAGATGGTATCAGAATGGAAGTACGCAATGTAATTTATGATTAATATACATTTTAAATAAACGTGACGCTTCCAGTTTTGAAGGATGCTCTGAAAAAGCGAGATGTTTTAGAAATTGGACTTACTGCGTTGTCAAAATTGATTAAAAACTTGTGTTTTTGCTTTAAAAAAGATTGTAACCGAAGATATCCATGTGAAATGTCTCAAATTGTAAGTCAACGTATTCAGTTTTTGAAAAAATATACAGAAAATTACAATTTAAAATTAAGACAAATTGTGTTTTTAGACGAAACGTGGATATTTTCGAATGGGAGCGGGTCAAAATGAGTCCGTAGAGAGCGTTAAAAGAAAAAGAGGATGCGGTCCGGGAAAACGATACATTATATTACATGCCGGTTCTTCAGAAGGCTTCGTTCTAGAAGCAAGTTTGATTTTTTCTTCAAAGTCAAAGTCAAAAGTCAAAAGTCAAAAGTCAAAGATAACATGAATTGTGACATGTTCGAAAAGTAGCTTAGAGAACGGTTGATACCAAATTTAGAAGAACCGTCTTTAATTATTTTAGACAATACCTCTTATCATTCAAGAATATTAAATATACTTATATATTCTCATTTCTTAATATAACATACAGGGAGTTGTTAAATTCATGCGAAAAATTCAGGAGATTCCTAGTTGTAAATTATAGGGGGTCTGCTGTGAATTTACCGAAAGAACTAAGAGTTAATTCAAATTATTGTCACTTAAATTACTGCATTCATAAGATTTTCATTTCCTACTTCCCTGCTAAAATGAAAACATCTCCGATACCATCTTTAATTATGAAATAAGATGCAGATATCCATATATATATATATATATATATATATATATATATATATATATATAAAGAAAATAAACATTTTCGAAAGCTCGACTGAAAAAACGAAGAATATTCATTTAATTGGCCATCCCAGACTGCTGCCCAAATAAAACCCCTTACCTATATATATATATATATATATATATATATATATATATATAAGTAGAAAAGTTATTGGGTATAACCCTCAAAATGTTCTGCAACCGTAGACATATATATGTACATTACTAAGTTCATGGGTTGAACCGCGTTGAGAGTTTATAACTCGACGTTTCGGCTCCTGCTTTGGAGCCATTTTCAAGAGTGTGACTGCGAGGCCTCTATCTGCCTACTCCTCGAGTCGTGGTCTTGAGAGATATCAAGGTCTCAACCTGCCTACTCCTTGATCTCAAAAGACGATCCGATGTTGGTTGCACTGTAGTATTTATAGGTGGTTGGCTACCTGGAGGTGGGCGGGTCTTACGGGTTTTCTCGTTTGTCTTGTCTGCTGGTGCCTGCTGTGTAGTTGGAGTTAATGGGATAATAATTGATTGCGGATAAGTTTCACGTGGCTTGGTAATTACGGTTGGAAGAAGGGGCTTCCAAATGGGGTTCAATTTACGGCTATCATCTTTAATATTCAGGCAATCAGGCCGTTTTTCGATTTCGATGGCTTCTCTGATAAAACGAGAAGTTCTTGAACGTACTGGGGCGATGGTTTTCGTTTTCTCGAAATCTATGGGGTGACCCGTTTGGATGAAATGAAGAGCTAATGCGGAGCTGGTGTCTCGATTTCTAACTGAAAGGGAGTGTTGATAGGATCGAAAATGGATCTGTTTCGAAGTTTCTCCTATATAAGAGTGGGGGCAGATAGAACAGGGAATTTCGTAAATACCATGGTCTTCGTTGGGAATTTTGTCTTTTGTTGGTCTGATGAGGTGTGATAGTTTTTGTGTTCTGTGGTAAAGATGGTTTTGATATTTGCTTTTCTGAAAAGTCGACTGATTTTGTCCGTCACCCCTTTGATGTAAGGGAAGAAGACTTTGGATGGACGGTCAACTTGTGGTTCGTTTTTGGTTACTAATGGTTTCTGAAGCTGTTTTTGGATGTTTCTGTCTATGTGGTCTGGTCTGTATCCGTTTTGTAGGAGAGCTTGTTTTACGTTGTGAAGTTCGGATTGTCTGTTGTGGTCGTCGGTTAGTCGGATGGAGCGAGATATCAGCTTCTGACCGCGGAAACCTTTCCGAACATATATATATATATATATATATATATATATATATATATATACACTGCCATTTACGCTTTGTAGTTACAAATGATTTTATATGATTTTCTTCATTACAGGAAAGAGGATGGGAATACAAGCAGATATGCGTCACAAGGGTTCCAGGGTATGGCTTTGGAATAGCTGTTTCAGGAGGTCGAGACAACCCACATTTTGCCTCTGGCGACCCTAGTATAGCTGTGAGTGACGTTTTAGCATCTGGACCAGCTGAACGGCTTCTTCAGTAAGTTTAAAGTTACATTTTCAAAAAACTTGAAGATAATCGAAAATAACATTTTCTGCATGTTGTCAAGAATTGTTGTTATTTCCGACAACCCATTGCACCCCTACGTGCAACCCTCAGAAGTCTTCGAGAGACTTGTGCGAGTTAGGGATGACGCAGTTCTCACATTTTATGCACAATAAAATGTGAGAGAACAGTTCTCGTACTTCCAAAAATTATTATTTACGGGGAAAACACTACACTTTTTCAGCTACGTTTTTGTCATGCAGATAAATTTGGATATGGGCAGAAATCGTATAAATTCAAAATAGGTAACCAATATAAAAGAAAAGATTTAAATTTTTTCAGCTGTCAACAAAACTTTGGTCTGATGTAGTATACGAGGATGTATTGATATCTATAGACTAGTTCCCTGCATAAACAAAATGTTGCGTTACCATAGCAACGAACAATAACTCATTAGAAGTGTTAGTGTAAAGTTTGACGTCTAAAAAGTAAACCAGAGTTATGCAATAAATTAAAATAAAAAATATTTCCACCGAAATTGAAAAAATGGAAGTACCTGTACTTAAAAGGGTTAAGAGGTAAGCAGATGTACGAAGACATGCTTAATACCCTTGGTGATCAATGTCCTTCGTATGCGACCGTGAAAAATTGGACTGCAAGCTTCAAATGAGGTAAATTTTCCATTGAAGATGATGACCGATCGGGAAGGCCAGTTTCTGTGTCAGTCCCCGAAAATATCGATGCAGTTCATGACATGATTTTAACAGACCGTCGAATTGGGCTAAAACGGATATCTGAAGCACTGAATATTTCATACGAACGCGTTCATCATATAGTTCACGTCAATTTGGACATGAGAAAAATTGCTGCAAAATGGATCCCCAAATGTTTGAATGTTGTCCAAAAGCGTGCAAGGGTAGTAGCATTGCGTTCGATCTGTGCTCGATTTGAAAACGATATAAACTTCTTAAACCGAATTGTTACTATGGATGAGACTTGGTTACATTTCGACGATCCAAAAACAAAGCAACAATCGATAGAATGGCGACACTCCGATTTTCCAAGACCTAAGAAGTTTCGTGTCCAAAAATCTGCTGGAAAAGTTCTTGCTTCAGTTTTTTGGGATTGCCATGGAGTAATCATGATTGATTTTTTGGATAAGAGTAGAACAATAATAACTGGAGATTACTATTCGACATTACTGACCACTCTACGGGAAAAAATTAAAGAGAAAAGACGCGGAAAGCTATCCAAAGGTGTTTTGTTTTTGCAGGACAACGGCCCTGCACACAAATCTCATGTTGCCATGCAAAAAAATCGTGATTTAGGGTTTGAATTACTAGAACACCCCCCTTATTCACCAGATTTGGCTCCGTCCGACTATCATCTCTTTCCTCAACTGAAAAAACGTTCAAAAGGTCGTAAATTTTCTTCCAACGAGGAGGTAATAAAAGCTGTGGGGGTGTGGTTTGCAGAGCAAGAAGAAATATTTTTTTTGAAAGGTCTAGAGACGTTGCAGGTTCGCTGTAATAAATGTATCCAATTAAGAGGAGCATGTGTTGAGGAATAAAATATTTTGACATTGAAATTTTGCTTGGTACTATAGTAGGCTATGAATTTTTCAATATATCCTCGTAATACCTCCTGCAAGTCATATTTTGCAAATCATGGGTTATTAACAGTACCCTCTTTATACTTTTTATCTCTGGTTATTTTCGTGAATAAACACAATACTTGTTCTCTACAAATGCAGATAAATATTCAACTGAGATGAATATGTTAACTCGTAACCGGACTGATCTCAGGATTCCACATCACAAAACTGCCTTTTTTAAACTAGAGTACTGGATACAGAGCAAGGAAGGCTTATAACAGGCTGCCAACTCAGTTGAAAGATATTAGCAATATTCAGACATTCAGAAGTTCAGTCATTGATTACAAGAAGGAAGAAGTATTCTATAAGTTTGATTTTTGTGAATGATTAATATTGTCTCCTCTCTATTGAGCAAAGTTTTATATTTACAACATGTTGAGTCCGTGAGGTGTTTTTTTGTAATGTTTTACTCATTATGTAACGTGATCTTTTTTGTCATTGGTCATGTCCTTGATGACAATAAAGATATTATTATTATTATTATGTATATTAAATATAAATATATTGTTTTCAGGGTTAACGATCGGATAATATCAGTCAATGGTATATCTCTGCAGAACGTTGATTATGCCACTGCCGTGCAAGTTCTCAGAGACTCAGGCGATACGGTAACATTAGTCATCAAAAGAAGAACCATACAACATAGCCATAGTCACAGTCATAGTGCCTCATTCAATGGACCCCCCTTGCCTGCGATAGGTGTCAACAACTCGCTACCTACCAAAGTTACACTCACCAAAAATTCGAAGAAGGAAGGTAAATAGTCATGATTTTTTCTGTACAAACAGCATTTAGAACCAACTCAGATATTAGTGCCCTCTGTGACCAAACAGCAGAATTATGTCTTGATTTGGACAGGGTGACCACCTGCAAACTAGTTTCGAGGTTGTTGCCTCTCATCAGTGCAACGGGCAGGTCAACACAGACAGCACTGAAGCCATCCGTTCCCCGTCCAAATCAAGACACACTTCGTTGCTCGGTCAACTCTGGTTCACGCGATAAAGCGGTTTCTAGGCCGCTCCACCTAGCGAGCAGAGGAAGAACACTCCGAATCTCCGGGTTGAGAGATTTATGTAACGAAAACAGAATTCTTTGGGAGATCGTTTAATAACGAACAGTCGTTGCCGACCGATGATGAACACTTTACTCCCATATACACCTACTAAGTAGGCTTATTAAGGCAAGTACCTGACAGAAAACACTACTCCCCTGGCTAAGACCACGACGGGTATTGAAATAAATCTAACAGTTACTTGTGCAACGTTCCTCAAAATATCAGAGGACGCAATGGACCTTTACATTTACGGAAAATAAATTACAAAACTCGTTTAAATCGATAGTTGTTAGTCTGAAAAGTCCATGTAACAAAAAGTTCCATTATTTTTCTTTCATTTAAAAAAAATATCACATTTGAAAGTGTGCCGCTGACGTCACGTTCATCGGAAATGTCTCCCACCATAATACACGTTCCGAAACAGGCAATACCGTTCTCCTTAAAAATATAACTTCTAGCATGATATAAGCCATTGAGAAATAATCAATACATTGTCACTTGATCAACTCATAGATAAAAGTCCACATATTAGCTATTGTTTATTGTATTTGTAACTTTCCAATTTTCTGAACAGACCATCCTTTTGATGGAGAACGAGCATTGACAACACAGCAAATCGTAATGACAGTTCTCAACTGTCAAAAGTTATATGGAGATGTGAGGTTAATGTTTATTTTATTTACATTCAGCAATCAACATTCAACTGATAAATTCGATAATAGTGTAGTTTACGTGTTATCATAAACGATTTGGTGTGAATTTATTTGTGTAATTGTGTATTAAAAATATGGATCAAGGCTTCGGGAAGGGAAGTTCGGATAATTTACCGAGGTACAAAGCACCTTTTCGACATGTTCAGTTATTGCAGGGATACAGGTACTGGAGATACAGGAATTAATAACAAATTTAAGAACACAAACAACAAAAGCTCTCAAAACTTAGAAAACCGCATTAACCTCAAAAAATAAATCAATGTAGTGTTCGTTGAAGTTTAGATCTGATAGAACTGCTTCATTTGTATCAAATGGGTAGGCAAATGAGTTAGACAGAGACAAACTATTCTTATTGGTCGCACCGTGAAACAGACCAAAGAACCCATCTGGTATCAAATGACAACTGTCATTCGACACATTATCTTTGAATGAGAATTTGGTGCACAACTTTAACAACGTTGCCAAGTTTAGTTTTGATGAACGTGACGTCACGAAACCACTTTTCTTCTGATTATAGATAAACTAGCGGTCAGAAAAAATGAATAAAAAATCCCGAGTGATATTAGCGTATTTGCTTTCTTATTTCAGTGTTACCTCATATCTCTTGGAGAGGTCCATTGCAAGTGTCCTCTGTGACCAAATCAAGACATAATTCTGCTGTTTGGTCACATAATGCTAACTCTGGTTTCCTTCCTGGCGATTTCAGAAAGATCTGACAAGTGGAAATAAAAGAAAAATTGCCGATTTCTGACACTTAACAACGACGAAATGTATATCTGAAAATTGCTCGAAATGCATTGTCAATTACTCCATTCAAACTAGTATATTTTTTTCAGATTTTGGAATCGTTCTAGGATGCAAACTATTTATAAAAGAAATTTCACCGAAAGCGAGGGATCAGCTACTAAACACCAACCAAGCACTGGAAGTGGGAGATTTTGTGACGAAACTAAATAATACTAATTGCACTGATATGATGTCATTGAAAGAGGCCAAGAAAATCATAGATGGTTCAAAGGATAAACTTCACATTACGGTCGCTAGGGAATTTGGATATAACTCCAATGTTTCTCATCAACCACAAAGTTCTATCAGTACCACAGGAGCTGTTAACAATTTTTATAAAGGTGAGTTGGCTGGATATAAAAAAAACCGCTTTCACCAATCAGAATCCAATGAATATTGCAAAGTTTCATTGAAAAAGAGTATGCTAATATTGACATTGCTCCTCGCCTTACGCCAGCAAGAGTAGAAGTTACTATACTCTTTCCAATATCAATTATGGCAGTTCATAAAAACTCGTTTCAAAGCCTTACCGACAATTTCGTTTGATATGCCGACACCTCATTCACATGATGATTTATGACTTTCCAGCCAAATATTTTGCATTTTGCTGCAATTCAATTAAGGTCACGTGGACCGCGGCGTTTTCTTTGAACCTATACGAGTTGTTGCAATTGGTATTGGAAAGACTATATATACATAGACTGGTGCCTATAATTTTTGTGAAAAAAAAGAACAGGCAAGGACCAGGTGGGAAATGTTGTTGAGGTTCCAACTTTAGGAAAAAAAAATTAAACACGAGACCACACAAAATGGTGAAATGGGGATGCAGTTTAGGGGTTGGCGGCGAAACTGACATCTTAGCGGAAAATGTTAAATGGCAAAGTTGTAGATAATAAAAAAATCGAAAACTTTTGCATTTAACACTTTTTGACATAGGTTCAAATTAACCATCAAAATGATGAAAACCCGATTTTTCAGTATTTAATTTTTTTCTCGCGTATAAATTATTATCTATTATATTATATTATCTGCGGATATAGCTCGAACGGAGAGCGCCGTTTCACCGATATCCAAATCCAAGCAACGCTAGGCGAGGTCAGGGTTTGGATGGGTGACCGACGGACCTCATTTCGAAATTCTCCCCGGATTGTGCTAGGAATCGCACGTAAAAAGGTAAGTGCTTTTGCTCCGAATGAAACATGCTATTTTTTCCGCAAACGGCATCCAGACTATAGAACTAATTAATATTTAAATAAAAATTCAAAATGATTGCAACGAAGTTGATAAATTCAGAGAATAATAATTATAAAACTGCGCACTACATTTCCGTGGTTACTGGTTTTGTGATTGCCAAGTCAAAAACAAATTTGACAGTTCAATAATATTTTATAATGTCAGAAATATTGTAAGTGATTTAAAGCAACAATTGGACTGTGCATTTTTGGTAAGTACTTGAGCATCAAAATTTCGTTTGTTGTATATTATCGTTAATAAAGTTTAAAAGTTCAACTAATAATTATTTTCCCTGTTAAAAATTCTACTTTTTTGTACGGCCGTCAGCGTACAAAAAAGTACTTTTTTGTCCGCTCACGGCCGTACAAAAAAGTGGCGTCTGTGAAATCATACTTCAACATCATGAATTGACGTTAATAATGTCTACTTTTTTTGACGTTTGCGGAAAAAATCATTTTTGGTAGATAATGAAATTTTTATGTACTTATATGCTTTGCTCAAAATAGCTTAAATATTATTTAAGCTTGACAAAAAAGGCATGATTTTTGGTTATTGTTCGTAAGAAGAGACCCCAGCAGAACATTTGAGTGAGAAAATTGTAATTTGTGGCAGACATTTTCCTCATGGAGATTCATGTGAAAAAAATTGTTTCGACAATAGAATAATTTGAAACCTAGTGCAGTACCAATACTGTACTTTTTCATGCACCCCAATTGTGGAAATTGCACTGAGGTAATACAACCACAAATACTCGTAGAAATACCATGTTAATCTCTTCAAATGATTTAATTAAATTAAATACGGCTGCATATTTTGACATGCATCGTTCTAGAAAAAACAACCTCGAGCTTCCAAGCATCCAATTTTATAAATCTAATTTGAGTTAAAATTATTCATGGTATTAGCTGAAATAAATTTTCAGTTTTTTGTACTTTCAATTCATTTTCCAATCCAGTGCTTCCTTGAAATTCGCACCGACGATTTGGGGTGTTTCCGTAGGTTTTTGTTGGTTAACAACAGCTGAAAGGTGAATGTGATACCAAAAATCAGCCGCTTCAGAGCGATAAATAATAATAATAACCGTACTCTACTTTCTGATGACCTTTGCTCAATATTTGGGATCATAAATATGAGAAAATATGCATTCAAATCGTCTAAATACAAATAACAGGTATAAGTACAATGAGGTTTTCAACCTTTTTCTCCGAGATTCAGAATTAACGTTTGTTAATCTTCACAAGTACCATAATATTTCACTAAAATCACTAATGACGCGCATGCGCATTGCGAACTAGCCTGAACTTTTTACAACACTTTTGACATGGGGATTAACATTCTAGAGGAAGTATATATTTCTATGAATAACACCCAAACTACTTCCTGTAAGATTGATTTGTATCTTGATGAGAAATAAATGTTTATTATTATTATTTTTTCAAGTAAACAATTTTCATGTACGAGAGAAAGTTATTTGAGCGGTTATATCGTATGGAACGTCTCATTTTGCGATTCACCAAATCATGTAAACCTCGGCGAATGGGTCCATTACCAGATTAGTCCAGTTGGCGGAGGTCACTGGAACAAGTAATTAGCAATCTCGCTGATTTTTTTTATAATTAGTTTAGAGTATATTGGTTGTTATAAGAAAAAGTTCATTGGTCAATCGACTTCCTAAAGTCAAAAAACATTTCGAAAAACATTTTTATTTTCAAAATCCTAGAATATTTTGGTCTGGGATGGATATATGGAAAAATAAAATATACCATCTTGTTGGGGAAGTTTTTTCTACAAAAGAAAGAAGGCAGAATCTCTTTTTGGTAGAAAACAACTTTCCCTACAAGATGGCATTTTTTATTTTTCATTATATTCATCCCAGCCCAAAATATTCTAGGATTTTGAAAATAAAAATATTTTTCGGATTTTTTTTTACTTTAGGAAATCGATTGACCAATGAACTTTTCTTATACCAACCACTATACTCTAAACTGATTATTAAAAAAAATCAGCGAGAGTAATGGGTGTACCTGAATGTTATTTTTTTCTCTCTAAAAAATCACTTCAATAATGATTTTACAGTCTTAGCCCTTCTTAAAAAACATGAATAATTAATATATCTTGTGACACTAATAATAAATCAAATCATGAATTGGAACCTCCAGCGCGCACACGCTCTACCAGCCGACCACCACGGCCCAAGTAGGAATAATACAGGGTAGCGTGAAATTTCAAGGACTCTTGGTGGTAGGAAGAATTAGGAAAAGAGTTTATGATTTCTATTTGAAGTATAGTAGGAAAATAAAGAGAGATAAATCGCCAAAAATACGTTTAATCCATATATAATATGTTATAATTGTTGTTGAATGTCCCTCATGACCGAACTATTATGTTATAGTAATTTTATTTTGATTCATTGCTGGGAAATCAAAATGGACTTGTTGTAATACTGTTTGCGTAGACTTGACATTATCAAGTATCTCATCTTTTTGCTCTCCTGAAAAATTGATTTTTGCATTATTGAGAAAAAAGTAACCAAGTGTTTTTAGCAGAATGTTGTATGCTCATGCCAGCTAAAATAGTATTCAATAAATAATGGAAAATGGATTTAAAATCCAACCATCCGCTACATCCAATACAATAGACCTAACTTGTTCTGATAATAGGAATGTAATACCCATGACACCAGTCTGCAGGTGGTCCCCAGTTTGAATTGGACTTTTGGTATTGGTATTGGTAGGTATGGATGGTGACTGATGCGCTGCAAAGTTAGATCTATTGTGCCCCATCTTCTTCTGCTATCTCAAGGTGTTCTCGTTTACAGCAGCCCCTCAAGCCTCAATTCCTTCAGGAATTTTAGGATTTTGAGGGGGTCCATTTGTGGTATTTGTTCCACAGTCAGCTGGTGTGATCCCAGTATATTTAATCTTTTGTGGTGTACAGCATAACACTCCATCAATATGTGGTGTTTCTGGATGTTCCCCACAGAATCTGCAGGTGTTGTCCTCCTCTAAGCCTAGCTTCCTTAGGTGTTCTTTGAGTCTGCAATGCCCCGTTAAAAATCCTGTGATTGTCTTTAGACTAATTTTGCTGAGGTTGATCAGTGTTTTCGATCTTGCTCGGTTGAAATTGCCGAGGAGATCTTTGGCCTGCTTTAGCCCTGGAAGTCTTTGCCAGTATGTTGCTCTCATTGCTTCTTCAGTTTTATTGAGTTCTTCTTGGAAGTGAGATTTTCCAAGTCCGCAGAATGGTTCTGGCCCGATCAGTGGCGTTGATGCCCCTTTTCGTGCCAGGGTGTCTGCTTGTTCATTGCCCTCTACTCCGACGTGCCCAGGCACCCAGAGGAGGATCACCTTGTTGTTCCTGCCTACAAATTGGACTTTTACTTCATGCTGCTTTTTCAAGAATTTAACGGGTATAATTCTACAATCATGGAGAACAGTAGTTGTTTTTTGTTGGACACTTGCTGACGAAATTCTTGTTCTATAGAATGTAGCAGAAGGTTAGATTTTATATCAATTTTTCTTCATTTGTTCAATGACCTTCTGTCAAACATTGACAAATAATCTGTCCACTGCGAAACGAGTTGAAGATATTTCAAAATATTTTTTAAAAATGTTTACATGTGTAGGAATTTAAAGTATTCCACAATGAATATTCAACAAATCACCTCTTCCAGGGAATATGGTCATTTGTTTAAATTTCTTATTCTTTTTCCAAAAAACAAAAACTAAAAGAAAGGCTAAATAAGTACGAATATAGAAAACACATATAGGAACAAAAAAATATCTCAATATCTTTCACTTGGGCAATGAAAATTGTTTGAAATGCTTACCCTCAGTATTTTTATGTAGTTCATCATATTGCCTCAAAAATAGGATACAAAATGGACGAAATATAAGCTGTAATGAGGCGAAAACTACAGACACAGTGTCTCTGTTTTCTGAAAATAAAAAATTGTCATCAGGAAAACAAAATTTATAGATGATTTTTCATACAAGAATGTTTATTATGGATAAGTAGAGTGCCCATGGTGCTAGAGCATTCGCCTTTTACTATTTTCTAAACTCCTTCATTTTCATTGAAAACTTGATAACTTACCCATAAACATTGAACCCTCAAAAACTAGAGCGATATACACTGCATCCACAATGATATAACACATATTGAAAATGATTGCCTGAAAACAAAAACAGCGTGAAAGCCTTCCAAGATGAGTCAAGCCATTACTTCGGGAGTGACTACCGCTTCTATACAGGGGCAACAGGCGAACGCCAACGGTCATCTTCGAAGTACAGCTTGGCAAATCTAGCTGTGAATGTGAAATCGCCACGCCTATCGATGCGCAGTAGCAGAAGATCTCAGTACAGTCCGAAACAAGAAACAAGTATGTGTTACTAGAAGCGGCTAGGTAAACCCATACCAAGGAGACTAAACTATCTACTAAGGAGAGTCTAATCCCTATAAGAAAATGGGGGCAGTGATAGAAAAAGATGAAAGAACATTTGTGACGAAATGTGACGTAGTTGGACATGTCATGGCCGCCAATCTCCATAGACAGTGACGGACTAGCTCTTGTTATATGAGAGTTACATGTGACAGTTTTGTTTCTTGGTTCGAATTCGACTCTGTACTCATATCCAAGTACGTCACTATGACGCGTCGATGCTACAAGATTCTGATTGGCTAGAGCTTATTAAACCCTCCTGTTAGTTTAGTCTAGGGCAGTGTGGAACTGCAGAGACACCTTAAACCGACTGGCGCAACGCAATAACGCTACCCTAGTCTGGATACCAGGTCACACAGGCATAGAAGGAAACGAAATAGCGGACGCCCTAGCAAAAGGGGGGGCTGAAACAACGTTCACTGGACCAGAACCGGTAATCGGGTTAGCATATAGCACTGCCAAGAATGTCATAACAGCTTTGGCAGACAATAAAAGACTCGAGTACTGGCGTAGTCTACCGGGCGTAGCCCAATCCAAAGCAATTATTACTTGTACTAGGAAAAAACAGGACTCTGACAAACTGCTAGAACTCAGCAGAGCGCATCTCAGAGTTATAGTAGGTTTGCTTACTGGCCACTGCAAACTCAAACATCACAATCATAAAATCGGACTTGCACAAGATGCAGAGTGCCGGCTATGCATGGAGGATGATGAAACGGCTAAACACATTCTGTGTACAGCGGCCAGAACCAGATTCTCAATATTTGGCGATACGACAGTAAGGCCAGAAAACCTGGTAAATTATTCTCCCAATGCCTTCCTCAATTTCGTCAAGAGATTGGATATACTGGGAGAAATATAACCATAGGGTGAGCCACAATAGGCCATTGGCCGCAGTGGAGGGCCTGATACGGGCCCACTCACGATTAAACCTAACCTAACCTAGTTTAGTCTCTTTGAATCCATACGACTTTATTGGAATCTAGTAAGCATGCTCGGTAGATTCCTGAATATGGCTGCTCCATAGCTGATCTCTCTGAATTTTGGATAAAATTTTCGTTATAATGTAAAAAAATTATTTTGTTATTATGTCTAGGTAAGGTTAGTCAGGTCAGGTATGGTCGGCTAGTAATTTAAGCAATTTCAACTCGGTTTGCATGCATCTGTTCGTTTAGGTAGGTTAGCTTGCTCAGGTTAGGTTTGTGTGTAAATTGCGAGCGAAAAACTAATGCACGCATTTTCGAGTCTCACAAGCTAGATTAGCTTGCTCAGGTTAGGTTTGTGTGTCAATAAACCATTCTAGAATGACGTCACTGACATTTGCTGGAGGGCACATATTCTATTCAGTTTTCATTGTTTACTGGTAAACAACTGTCAATAGTTAGACTTTAATAAGTAATTATTTCTTAAATGTATCAATATTTCATCGTTTTGTAGTGTTGTTGACTATGGAATGCGGGGAAAAAGGGACGAGGAATCTTTTTTCCAATTTTCGATAGTTTTAACGAAGCATGGTGACTATTTAAATGATCTATTTGCACAACGCCGCGATGCTTGGATTAATGCTTTAAAACGGGACCCCCTCAGTAAATCACAACTTAAAACTTGACGTGTGTGTTCTCGACATATTATCGAAAATTAGTTAGTGTATATCAGTTAATTTTTGTACATAAATGAGTTTCAAAAATAATTTTAGGAAAACCTAATGCCTTAAAGGAAAACAACATGCATCCTGGCAGGATTTCAAGGGTTACACCACAAGTGGGAAACCAGATGAGTCTGCAGCTTCTTGTTCTCAGCTTTTTATAGAAAGTTAGTGTATATCAGTTAATTTTGGTACGAATCGCGTATTGTCTATAATTCGAATTTTTCATCGTACCGGCACTTGATATCACTGCTAAAGGACTTTGAGGCATATTTGTTACAATTTTATCAAAATAACACCAGAAAAATAAACTTTTAAACACACACACAAGGTTAAACGCCAATTAATCGATAGTGTGCCCTCCAGCAAATATGGCCTACCTTTCAAAGTGACGTGTTCTGGAATGGTCTATTACGAGCGAAAAAACAAATTCCCGCATTTTTCAATTCAGGTTGCCTTCTTGTTTGGTCACCTAAACACCCCTCCATGTTGAATTACAATATTTCAATTCGAGTTTGGCGCATGCTCGGTAGATTCCAACAAAGTTGTATGGGTTGACCTAGCCGCATGTCCTAACAAGCCCTTTGTCACTAAGTAAGCGAAGCCCCCCGTGTATATCAAGAAATAAAGCAGACATCATAACCAAAACTTATGTATGTGCGTCATATCTCACCATGTTAAGAAATCCCTTGTAAGATTCATTATATATAGTCCAAAATAAGGGCAATATCACACACATATTGTAGAACAAGTAAACAAGGGGACAGAAACTTCCCATGGCTCCTAAAATGGTGAGTAGGAAGTGTATCATCAGGATAACCTAAAAACGATTCACATGAACATGAGTATATTCCAAAATACCTTTTTCTACGACCATTAAGAAAAATGAACATTTCAATTGCGTCTTCGATTAAGAAACCTACCACGTTGTAACACCGATTTTCATTTCCCACGGGCTAGCTGTATCGACATGTTTCATTTCTTACGACTTTCATGAACTACTAGACTGTCATTATAGGTAGGTATTAACGAATTTTCATCCAAGCAAATCCAAAACATTTTCTACAGATCAAATTAATAAATTTATATCAGAAGCTCCTGATAATGCCTATCTTCTGACAAAGGTATGATTTTCTTTTCATAAAACCAGAATAATTTCAATAAAAATATTGATTACAATCGGATTCTATATTTTTGAATAGTTGACAGATACTTTCTAGATAGCAGTTAATTTGAACAAATTATTATGTGCTCTAGTAACGACGAGTGTTGATTCAGATGACACATGGACTTTGGATGGTGGGAGCGAGGGTTCAAATCCCACGCAGCCACATTTTTTTATTCATTTTATGAAATCGATTAGTGTTTGATTTTTATAATAATTTTCACGACGTAGGTAGGTACGTGTCCAAAAAGAAAAAATAGATGTTTCATTCAACGGGTGAAGAAAGAAAAAATTATCTAAACCATGTAAAAATGACGGCAGGAGAGTTTATGATAAAAAGGATTATTAAAAATATTACAGATTTGTTAATAATTCAGATGGTCGTAGAAAAAGTATAGTGTACAACACGGGCGTAGCTAGGGGGGGGGGTTTGGGGGTTCAAACCCCCCCGAAAAGTTAAGATATTAGCAATAATAAATGAATGAACCTTCTGTTTTTTTTTTCATCTTCAATTTTTATTTCATACTTATCTTGAACCCCCCCCCCGATACTAAAACCTGGCTACGCCCGTGGTGTACGATGAGCATGAAATGACATACATTTCCCACGAGTAGGTATATGAAATTTTGTAGTACTCGCTACGCTCGTACTACAAAATTTCATATACCTACTCGTGGGAAATGTATGTCATTTCATGCTCATTGTACAATATACTATTATACTTAATCCCAAATTGTTTCAAGTAGTAGTTCAAAAATGATTCGCATACTTTTATCGACTTACTTTCAATCCTAAGTCCGGATCTTGGAACATACTTTTCTTCAATTCTATCCATAAAGGCATTTTCAACTAATGATACTCGTTCTACTAATTTCCTCAATGCAAATTATTGGATATAGTTTTTTATTTATGTTTACATTCACTATCTTGTTTATAAGTCACGAGACGCACACCGTATTATCTTACAGGATAATATATTGTTGCGTTAAATTAAACTCTGAACAGTGAAATCCACGTAGAATATTGGAGGAGAGGCTAACGATTATAAATAGACGTTAAGTACCCATGTGATGTAAGCTGAGATTGAATAAAATCATTAGCACAATTGGACGCCGTTGAGCAAAAAGGAATCCAGTGATCATCGAAACTGAGTTCTATGCAAGAATCGATAGCTAAATATTCATTTTTTTAGCAACTAAAGAACCGAGTTGTAGATTTCATATATTTGCTTTCTATGTGAGAACCAATGACATATTACCGTTAGACTTCGTTTGTTTACATTTTGAGCTGCGGTCAACAGTCACATCATAAGCACACTTTTTACTGTCGCTTGTTTCGCGGCAATTATCTGGTTAAATACATTGTACCGGGATGTATTGATATCTAGTTAGCCTAGAGCAGTTCCCTGCATAAACAAAATATTGCGTTACCATAGCAACGAACAATAACTTATTAGAAGTATCAGTGTAAAGTTTGACGTAAAACAAGTGAACCAGAGTTACACAATAAATTAAGAGTATCGAGCCATCATCAAGTACCTGTATTTAAAAGGGTTAAGAGGTAAGCAGATTTACGAAGATATGCTTAATACCCTTGGTGATCAATATCCTTCGTATGCGACCGTGAAAAATTGGACTGCAATCTTCAAAAGAGGTAAATTTTCCATTGAAGATGATGACCGATCGGGAAGGCCAGTTTCTGTGTCAGTCCCGGAAAATATCGATGCAGTTCATGACATGATTTTAACAGGCCGTCAAATTGGGCTAAAACGGATATCTGAAGCACTGAATATTTCATACGAACGCGTTCATCATATAGTTCACGTCAATTTGGACATGAGAAAAATTGCTGCAAAATGGATCCCCAAATGTTTGAATGTTGACCAAAAGCGTGCAAGGGTAGTAGCACCGCGTTCGATCTGTGCTCGATTTGAAAACAATGTAGACTTCTTAAACCGAATTATTACTATGGATGAGACTTGGGTACATTTCTACGATCCAGAAACAAAGCAACAATCGATGGAATAGCGACACTCCGGTTCTCTAAGACCTAAGAAGTTTCGTATCAAAAAATCTGCTGGAAAGGTTCTTGCTTCAGCTTTTTGGGATTGCCATGGAGTAATCATGATTGATTTTTTGGATAACGGTAGAACAATAACTGGAGATTACTATTCCACATTACTGACCACTCTACGGAAAAAATTAAAGCGAAAAGACGCGGAAAGCTATCCAAAGGTGTTTTGTTTTTGCAGGACAACGCCCCTGCACACAAATCTCATGTTGTCATGCAAAAAATTAGTGATTTTGGGTTTGAATTACTAGAACACCACCCTTATTCACCATTTTTTGCTCCGTCCGACTATCACTCGAGGTTGAAAATCGATTTTCCAATTCATGTCAATGTAAATGGTAATCTTATTGAAAAGTCTGAAGCAACAAAATTCTTAGGCACCTACATCAACTCTGTCATGACTTGGAAACTCCATATTGATCATGTTTGTAAAAAAAACAATAGTGGTTACTATGCACTTCTTCAACTAAAAAACGTACTAAGTCTACATCAACTAATGAATGTATATTATGCAATTGTGTATTCCCACTTATCATATAATATAATTTTATGGGGTTGTGCCACTAATGTAAACCGAATCTTTATCTCTCAAAAGAGAATTATAAGACTGATTTTCAACTTGAAACCTTCTGAAACATGTAGGCCTTACTTCTTACAAAATGATATCATGACACTCTACTCGATCTATATATACCACTGTGTTCTCTATATGAGAAAAAATATCAGTAAATTTTCTAAGAATTGTGATAACCACGATTACCTCACTAGACACGGTGATATTTATTTATTTATTTATTTATTTATTTATTTATTTATTTATTTATTTATTTATTTATTTATTTATTTATTTATTTATTTATTTATTTATTTATTTATTTATTTATTTATTTATTTATTTATTTATTTATTTATTTATTTATTTATTTATTTATTTATTTATTTATTTATTTATTTATTTATTTATTTATTTATTTATTTATTTATTTATTTATTTATTTATTTATTTATTTATTTATTTATTTATTTATTTATTTATTTATTTATTTATTTATTTATTTATTTATTTATTTATTTATTTATTTATTTATTTATTTATTTATTTATTTATTTATTTATTTATTTATTTATTTATTTATTTATTTATTTATTTATTTATTTATTTATTTATTTATTTATTTATTTATTTATTTATTTATTTATTTATTTATTTATTTATTTATTTATTTATTTATTTATTTATTTATGTTTGGGATACAACAGGCAAAAGCCCAAAACAGTATCCACTTAATATTCATTTACAGATTTCACATTCTGAATAAACATCAATTTTGAAATAAAAATAATATTCATTTCACTTCATAAAGGAACTGCAAAAGTCAGTAAAATTTTTAACATTAAACAATTAACAATAAGCTTAACAGAGTTCACAAGTTTCACATCACATTAGGATCAACATTCAGGAAAAACCGTTTGATACATTTTTTGAATATTGTGAATGATGTACTGAATATGTCATATTCATTGAAATAAATATTGAAAATTTTAGTCATTCTGCAGATTGGTGAGTTATTTGCAGAGTTCGTATTTTTGAAAGGGATATCAAACAAATTTGGATTTCTTAATGATCGTAATGGCACAGACAAGTTTATTTTATTCAAAATATCGGGGCTATCCATTTTTTCATTCAGAATTTTATGCAAATTCAATACATCGTTCATAATTCTACGATTTTCTAACGACAATATTTCATACTTGTTACGAATAGTGGTGAGGGATGTAGAAGGAGTGTGTGTTTTGAAAGACAAGTATTTCAGAAACTTATTCTGGACATTCTCGAGTCGTTCAACGTAAATATTATACTGAGGATTCCAAATAGAAGAGGCAAAATTGAGCTTACTAAAGACGTATGCATAATATAGAGCTAAAATAGCCTGAGGGTTAAATATAAATTTAGTTTATGACACTAAGGTAAACACGATTAAATTTCCACAGATTTATTGTCTTCGCGACATGTTTCGATACACTGTATCTTTTTCAAGCGAATGTAATACATGTATTACATTCGCTTGAAAAAGATACAGTGTATCGAAACATGTCGCGAAGACAATAAATCTGTGGAAATTTAATCGTGTTTACCTTAGTGTCATATACTATGAATTTCCATCAAGTAAAGGCCACGTCAATCCAAAATAAATTTAGTTTGTCTCATGATATAACCTAACATCCTAAGAGAGTTTTTTATTACATTATTGATATGAATATCGAATATAAGTTTGCTATCATACGTAACTCCTAAGTCTCTTATCTGGCTGCATCGCTTCAAGAAAACTCCATTGAGAGTATATTGACCATCAAATACGTTCTTATTTCTTGTAAATGTAATGTAATGGCATTTGTCAGAGTTCAAGAATAAATTGTTTTCCTTACAGTAAGTCTCAAACCTATTCAGATCACTTTGCAATTTGGCGCAATCAGAAATGTTTCTTATTTCTAGGAATATTTTAAAATCATCTGCATATGCTAGATATTTGCAGTACTCAAAACTAACAGATATGTTATTGATGTAAATTAAAAACATGAGGGGGCCTAAGTGCGATCCTTGTGGCACCCCTGATGTAATGTTTGTGACTTCAGAGGTATAGCCTTGAAGAGATACGCATTGGGTTCTTCCGGATAAATATGACACGATCCAGGTTAACAGGACACCGTCCACACCCACCTCAGCAAGTCTTTCGATTAAGATACCGTGATCTATTTTATTAAAAGCCTTGCTGAAGTCGGTGTAAATAGCATCCACTTGTATCTGATTGTCAGTCGCATTCAATATATAGTCAGAGTAGCACATGAGATTAGATTCGATGGATCTATTTTTGAAAAAACCGTGCTGTTCTGGCATTATCTGTCGCAACACTAACTGGTAGAGTGATTTGTAAACAAATGTTTCGAACAATTTGGCAAAAATGCACAATTTACTAATAGGCCTATAGTTATTTATCAAGTTTTTTTGTCCGGATTTGTGGACTGGGATTATACACGCTGATTTCCAAAAATCTGGGAATTTTCCAGTGGCCAGAGATTGATTGTATAATAATGTTAAGGGTAATGTTAGACTGGAGCGACAATTTTTAACGAATATTGAGGGTATTTTATCAGAACCTGCTCCTTTATTCGGATCCAAATCGCGCATACCATCCATTACTTCTCTTTCTGTGAGCTGTAGTTCGCATAAATGCAAGTTGTTTAAGTAGAAAGAATGATGTGGACCATCTAAATTCTTTGGTACAAAAACGCTTGCAAAGTAGGATCCGAACGAGTTGCTGATACTTTGACCACCTGAGGCAACTGTGTCTCCCAACTTCATTTCTGAGGGGATTTGATTGGCTTTATTGATTTTAACAAGTTGCCAAAATTTTTTAACATTGGAAGGTATGTTACTTTCGATATTTTTAACGTACTTCTGATAGTCTACTCTGATGAGAATTTTTGAACGACTTCTGAGAAGCGAGAAAGTCTGATAATCTATATGCTATATATGCTACAGATACCAAAGCATACCTCTAAATTGTATGAGAAAAACCCCAATTATATGGGAATTAAGTTTTATAACAATCTACCGATAATTATAAAAAATGAAAATAATGTTAATACGTTCAAAAGAAAACTGAGGATGTTTCTTGTTGAAGGTTGTTTCTATAATCTAGATGAATATATGTCTCGATAATACCCCAAATAATTTTAACATGTTGATGTGATGTAAATGTCCCACTCATTTATGGCCTCTGTACTTTTGACTTGTCTTATATCACTATTGTGATCCTAAAGATGAATAAAGTATTATTATTATTATATTATTATTATTATCCTTAGGAGTGTACCAGTCAGGCCCTGTCTCCGGTGCTCCGACCCATCCGGAGGGCGCGCTGGTGTCGTTAACCCCAATAACCACTCCCTACGTCCGTAGGGTGAGTGATTATTGGGTCCGAGAATCGTGTGCCCTGAGTAGACGGAGCGAACCAAGTATAACGGCCTTCTGCATTCTTGCTGCTAAGATATCTGCCATATTACGGCAAGCCGGTATTATCTTCAAGTTAGAGAGCAGTGTGTCCATCATTCCACCAAGGACTCCTATAATCAGAACCACCATTTTGACAGAATGGTCCGGATATAACCTGCGGAGTTCAAAGAGAAGATCTCGATATTTAGTCCGTTTTTCCTCCTCTTTTCGAACGATATTCATTTCGCCTGGAGCGGAAAACTCCATGACGAATATCGTTCTACTTTGGTGGTCGAGGAGGACAACATCAGGCTTATTGGCTTGTATTTGCCTCTCCTTAGTCCACTTCATCACTCCGAAAGAGTAAAGAAGGATCGGAACGGCAAGCATATTAGTTGCAGCAACTTTGTTCTTCCCCGACAGTTCTGATGACCAGATCTGTCGGAGGTTATGCTGATACTTGCCGCGGAGAGAGTTTTTAACTGCAAATACCTCTTGGGAGCGGCGTTGTTCCACCCCAAGGTAGGTATAAGTCTTTCCGGCATCCAGATGATGTAGGATGCCTCCGTCTACGAGCTGGACATCCTCTCCGTATTCCTCGCATCGTCCTCTTTTGAGATGAACCGTGGCACATTTGTCGATCTCAAATTCCATACCGATAGCATGCGTATATTCTTCCACCACCCTAAGGGACTGATGTAGGTCCCTTTCTCCAGAGGCATACAATTTGAGGTCATCCATATAAAATAGATGGGTGACATTATGCCTCCGGTTGCTGGGGGTGCCGCAGTTGTACCCACGGGTATTCCTTAGTGCAACGGACAATGGCAATAGTGAGATGCAGAAGAGAAGAGGGCTAAGGGAGTCTCCCTGAAACACACCTCTTCTAATGATGACCTGCTCTGTTTGGACTATGTCTCTACCTGATCTTATGGTGAAGCGAGTCCTCCAGAGCGGCATCAGTTGTCCAATGCATCCCACTATTTGACCGGGTACCTCAAGGCATCTGAGCAAATGCATGATTAACTCATGTGATGTTGTATCAAATGCCTTGCGGTAATCGATCCAGGCCATCGAAAGGTTACGCTTATACTGCACGGAGTCCTGCGTGATACATCTATCGATGAGCAGGTTCTCCTTGCACCCGGCGACCCCTTTCTTTGACCCTCTTTGCTCATATATCCGTTCATACACCGGATCAACTGCGGAGAGAATGCGCGTGTATAAGATGCGCGTAAACACCTTACAACACGCATTTAAGCATGTTATCGGCCTGTAATTCTTTGGATCAGACAAATCTCCGTTTTTGGGGATGAGCACGGTTCGCCCCTCGACAAACCACTCTGGAATCTGCTGCTCCCCATCTAGCCATGAGTTGAAAACTCTGGCCAGATGGCGGTGGGTTGTTGGAAACTTTTTCCACCAATAGTTATTCAACCCATCAGGGCCTGGAGCAGCGAAATTCTTAGAGCCTTTTAGGGCCCCTCGTACTTCTTCCGTGGTTATCGGAATGCGCAGATCATTGAGCTCAGGCTGCCGAAGCCCCCTGCAAAATGCTTCGAACTGCGCTAGGGCTGGAGTATCTACGTTGAGTGGTTGCGGATACTCATAGATATTCTTCCAGAATGTTTCCACCCGATCTGCAGCCGGCGGGTTATTGACAACACGTGGAGGCTCTTGGAATAAGCGAGAAGGTTTATCGCGGAACTTTATGTTTTCCGCGATACCTCTCGCCTGCCTCACTAGTGACTTCTTTGCAGCCACTAGCATTCGTATCCTATCAGTGCTGTTTGATGGCGAACAGCACACCTTGATTTAATGTGTGGTGAGCTCGTCTCAATTTTGCGGCAATTCGCCGCACTGCGGTAGTGAAAGGCCTATTGGCCGCCACGAAGTCCACCACACACTGGATACGAGACGCGTGTTGTCTCGCCGACTTGATCTTGGCTTCCATCTTGTGTACACGTCGTTCATGCCTCCCTACCAGAGCGGTGGTGTCCCTCCTCTCCGTTTGGGATAGAGCATGAGCGGCGTCGTACACGACAGAATTGATCTGCCAGATGTCAGCCTCTTCTGGAAGAACATCGCCAATCTCCGCATCCACCCGTGCCAGTTCTTGCGGCTTCAGGGGCTTCATATTGTGAAGCGCCCTGCGGGTTCTGATATCCTCCATCAGTGGAACAATGCGATTCTGCTCCACAGCCAAACCGACACGTGGCATATCTGCCACCTCGATAACTGGCTGAGGAGGAGCTCTAACGTAGCCTCGAGCCCGGAGATGGGATACATAATCCCTAAGATTTTGTGCGGAAAACGCTGCATGCTCTGGGTGTCTGTCACACCACAGAGCATGCATTCTCGCCATGTATCCTCTCCGGGCAGGCTCACTGCTCTCGTAGCAATGCAGAAGTCCGTCTCTTAATTCGTCCGTCCACTCAAAGCGTCCGTTGTTAGCGCGGTCGTCATCGTTTGGCAAATCATCGTTGGCCCCACCACCTTGCCTATGACCCCTAATCCGAGGGGGTCGGTTGTGGGGGCCTCTTCCCCGATTATTTGGAACCGAGTAAAAGGGTTTACTGGGGGGTTAACCCAGTAAACCCACGGCCGACACCGGAGGGAAAGATGCCTTTTCCCTCCCGGATGCGCATGAGCTGCCGGTCCGATTTTGCATCCTTTGCTCGGGTAGGTGATGTCGCAACTCACCAGGGCCTCAGGTGTTGGTTGACCTCCCTGCCTATTATTATTATTATTATTATTATTATTATTATTATTATTATTATTATTATTATTATTATTATTATCATCTATTTTGAATTAAAATTCTCCAGTCGGACCCTGTCTCCGATGCTCCGATACATTCGGAGGGCGCGCTGGCAACATCATTACCCCAATAACCACTCCCCAAACTATGGGGTAAGCAGCTATTGGGTCCGGGAATCGTGTGCCCTGAGCAGACGTAATGAACCGAGGATGACAGCCTTCTGCATTCTTCCGGCTATGATTTCTGACATCTTTCTACATGCCGGTATGATTTTTAAGTTCGAGAGTAATGAATCCATCACACCGCCAAGGGACCCTATTATCAAAACAACCATTTTTACAGAATGGTCTGGATAGAGCCTGCGGAGTTCGAAGAGTATTATTATTATTATTATTATTATTATTATTATTATTGTGATATATTGATATCCTAATATATGATCACTCAGTATATCATTTATTAATACGATTGTCCAGTCTCTGTACTTTATCGCAGATAGAAATACCTACCATTGTTTTTGTATTACTGTCGACTGGTTTTTATGTTGTCTTCTTTTTACATCTATCGGAGCTCGATATGAATATATTTCTCACGACATTATTATTGGAAATTTGAAAGTGAATAGAAGTTTTATATTTTCATTTACAAGTCTCGTTATTTTTACCCAAATTACCCCAGTATGCAACAATTATTATTATTATTATTATCATCTCTTTCCTCAACTGAAAAAAAGTTTAAAAGGTCGTAAATTTTCTTCCAACGAGGAGGTAATAAAAGCTGTGGAGGTCTGGTTTGCAAAGCAAGAAGAAACATTTTTTAATTTGAAAGGTTTAGAGACGTTGCAGGTTCGCTGTAATAAATGTATCCAATCAAGAGAATATGTTGAGTAATAAAATATTTTGACATTGAAATTTTGTTTGGTTCTATAGTAGGCTAACAATTTTTCAATATATTCTCGTATATAAGCAGACAATTCAGCAGAAACTCGGCTTTGCCGACTTTTGGCTTGATTGGCAACTATGGTCCGCGAAACAAGCGGCAATAAAAATTGTGCTTAGAATGTGACACAGTTTCTACTGAGCTAGAAATGTACATAACGGAGTCTAGCCGTAATATGTCATTGGTGAGAACCATCTCAAATCGTGGGGATGTACTGAGTTGTTATGCAAAAAGAATCTCGTGAGTGGGTTCTTTTTTGTCTGTTATAGAAATACAAGGTTAGCATTACACTCACAGAAAATGAATATTGTCAATATACATATAGAAAACAATGAATTAGAAATTAAACTTCGTGCTAAATGTTGTTGGAATTAATGAAAATATAGATTTACAAACTCAAAAATTTAAATTTTTCATTTCATAAAAAAATAAATAATTGTTCCAATTTTGGTACAGTGGTCTATACATCTAAATATGAAATTCGGCAAAACAATTTCTTTTCTTATTAATACAAAGATGTGAGTCACATTTCATGAGTCACATTTTATGAAATAAAAAAATGTTTTCAATCCTCAGGTTGGTTTTTTACACCTCTGACTTTGTTCTTTCTCGCTTGGGAAGTGGACTACTTTGTCTGTACGGACGTCAAACTGAGGTATTGGCTTTGTTCGACTTCTCTTGGAACTCTTTTTTGATGCTCCCACTTGGTCTCACCCTCTTTCTTGAATTTAAATCGTTTCCTAAATGTGGACTTCTGCCACCTCGTCACGAAAACTAAAAGAATCTAGAATGTCTTTTTTTGCAATCCTGTTTTCCCTGTCGATCTTGTACCGTATCCAAGCTGTGACTATAACCAAGTCAATGAAATGTAAAAAAATCTTCAAATACCACTTTTAACTCCTCAGGCCTATTCTATAATAGGATATAAGTCCATCTAGCAAATCGACCCCACCCACTTCAGTCCACTTATACTTTTGTATTCCTCTAGCAGATACATTGCTTAGTGGCTCCTCATCTTCTGAATCAGAAACAGAAATATCTCCTTCATCACTGGAAACAGCGTCATTGGTATTTGGGTTAGGTACATAATCATCATCAGAATCGCTTAGATTTTCATCTTCGCTACCGCTTGGTAGATCAGCCATATCTTTACTGAAAGAGAGAATTCATTGACAGTTTATTGAATGATCAAAATGCTCATTGTTCCAAATCAGGAACTAACTGATTTTTCCCCAATGACTGTTGTGTCTGATTTGGAACAATGAAATTTTCTCTGGTGGAGATCTAAATAATAAGAAACTTCTTTCAAATTTAGCTTAAAACTGTTCTTATACAACCAACCAACATACCTGAATTTTATTATCAATTAATGTTCACGAGAAAAAACAACAAACACTGCAAGAAACAAGCTACGTGCCGAAGAAACAGACCTGTTGAAATAAATATTACTGTTTCGACTACTGTACTTAGATGGCGCGAGATGTCTGTCCAATGCATATTATTCGTTGTTCCAAATCGGAGACAGTGGTCCACTAAGGTAAACGAGAAAATTTTAGTTTTATCAATTAGATTTATGTTTATGCGTCTTTTTCCAGTGTTCCTGTTTAGGAACATGAGACCTTAAGAGGTTAATCCTTGGTTATAATCTATACCATTACTGGGATTTGTCCCACCGATATGGGATAGCGATATTAAATAAATAAATAATAACTATTTTGTGACTGATAAAGTCACTAAAATACTTTTGGTCACTCATACAGTAGTAACACCTCACATTTTCACAGCTTTGGAGGCTCATATTGTACGAATGATGTCACCAGAAGATGTCCCAGATGAATATGTTACATAATGTTTGATTTTGATTGCATTTTTGTAATAACTATTTCTATTTCAGGGGATGATTTCCTAACTTCAGGCCATCAAAGTTACTCCAACCAGAACCTCTATGTCCAGCCTCCAACCAGAAATCCAAATTTGAACCAAAATGGTAGCTTTGAAGAGAAACTCGATCAGAATAGTGGACCAAATTCGTTGCCGGATGAGAAAAGCAACCTGGCGCCGCGTGGGAGATCCAGAGGGCCTCTTTTAGATTCTAACGTCGGTCAGCTGGAAGGTAACAGAAATAGCATCGCTGGTTATGGACTGTCGAAAGGGAGAGAAGATCCTCCAAGGCCGCCGCCTCCAAGAGCAGAAGGTGAGTCGGATGTGATATTTTTGGTTTCAAACATAAAAAACAGAACACTCAAATTATTTTATCAAAGAAAATGTTTCATAAGTGAACCGTAAACAATAATATCGTTTTTTCTCCAAGCATACCTCATGAAGAAACTTGAACCACCCATGGACGTATAATATCGTATAAATGAACCACCCTAAAACAACTCTGTTCAAAATTATTGTTAGCCTTCAACCTAATTTTCAGGATAAAGCAATTGTTGTGTTACTACGACGGCGTACTAGTGCCACTGCAGAAATAAAAATTCTTCTAATTGACACATTTATTCTGTCAATTGAGGCATTTAATTTGTCAATTGACATATTTGATCTGTCAATTGACACATTTGATCTGTCAATTGACACATTTGATCTGTCAATTTACACATTTAATCTGTCAATTGACACATTTAGTTTGTCAAGTGGCCGATTTTTTTCAATCCCCTATTTATGTTCATACGCTGTTTCTCAAGACTAAACTTACTTTTTCTTGTGTGACAAATAATTCAGCTTGCGAGCATTTCGAATGCATCCATTTATATCTTTGAAACTGTCCTGATTTATAGATTTCATTATTTACAAACAATAGTGTTTCAGTATCTGCATTGTTTCCCCACCCGAACAAATTTAACAATTTCAATCATCGTTTCAGAGTTCTTTTACGAATCAAATCACTATCACGTAATTCCAAAAATACTAAAATTTCTATTGCTCAACCCAATTGAAAAGTACCTTCGGATAAGTTGGTTCATGGCTATTCACTGGTCATGTTCAAACTACCCACTCCGTGGTGGTCGTGCTGGTAGAGCATTCGCATCTCTAGCAAAGGGTCTTGTGTTCGATTCCCAACAAGGTCATCGGTCACGTGCACGACATCACATGTTAAAAGGTAAGGGTTGCGTCTTGCCTAGCTTGCTTCCTTATTAAAATTAGATTTTGGTTTACTTTCTGTGCAAATCATAATTAAACAAGTAAAACACCCTTTCTTCTGTGTTTTCTAAATTTATTCATTATCAGTTACATCTCCTGAGTATTTTTGAAAACCCATTGAAAAGTCTTGTTTTTTCAGCGGTGAGTATAAGAAACTACAAAAGTAATATCTATGCACAAGTAAATAAATATATTTAACACGTAAGATATAACTGCAATTTTATTTAGATCATTTGTACTTGAAGTTATAACACTTGAAGATATATAATGTAAAATAAAAATTATTTTATTTAAAAACAATTGTAAAAAGTGAAAAATAATATTTAGAGAATAAAAGTCAAAGAAATTTTATAAATTCAAGAATTGCCTCAATGGCTTGAGGCTTTATTTCAAGTGAAATGACGTTTCGCATCAAGCTTTTGAAAAAATGTTTATCATTATTCTCTAAATATTATTTTTAAATTTTTAGGTCAATAGTTTTTAAATGGGAGCTTGTTTTGAAAAATACTTTTTTCCCTAACCGACATTTTTTTTAACTTTTATTTTCGACGTCCGAGACCGTCGTAATTTTTTTCGAATTCTTACTCGTTCCTTATCTTGCTTTCAGGGGAGAGGCAGGGGGTTATTTTTTCAGATTATTGTATTGTCATCGGTTCCTAATACCTACGTGTGCAAAACTTCAACCAGAGGCTTAAATGGATTGCATGTTTCGAATCGGAAAGACAGACGTACTAACAACAGACATACTAACAAAGCTAATAATAATGCTTGTAAAATCAACGTTCCACCTATGTTAGTAAACAAGACTAAAGGTTATAAATGTAAAATAGATTTATTTTAAACAATTCTTGTTAATTTTCTTAAACTAAAATCGTTTTTACTATAACCATGCGTTTTAGCCTGGTTTAAGCGTTAGATGGTTGTGATACAAATCAACTAAATTTTCATATTTTCAGCAGATTTATCCTGAATTTGTTTAATTCTTTTATTTTCAATTTCAGATTATTATAGTAGTAGAAGACAAATATATGAAGATGATCCAATTATCCAAAAAACAAAACAACCGATGTAAGTATTTGTATAGTGTTATTTATTACCTCGGATATATAGTCTTTCCAATATCAATTGCACCAACTCGTATAGATTCAAAGGAAACGCCTCGGTTCACGTGACCTTAATTGACGTGCCGCAAAATGCAAAATATTTGGTGGGAGAGTCATAAATCATCATTTAAATGAGGTGTCGGCATATCAAACGAAATTGTCGGTAAGGCTTTGAAACGAGTTTTTATACAACGACCTCTTAGGAAGTTGTATTTCCTACAGTCTTCCTAGACGGACATCAACTTTTTTATTTGAAGAGATAGACCCATGGTTACTTCTACGAAAATGATCCCCGTCGAAAAAAATTTTTTTTTTCTGTCTGTCTGTCTGTCTGTAGCTCTGTCTGTTTATAATTCAAACCGTTATATTTTCCGAACCCCTGGAGATATCGCTTTGAAATTTGAATCATTTTAATAACTCAAAAACAATATTTCTCAAATTTTTTTTTTTCGATCGGAAAATCCGGAAAATTTTTACAAGGTTTTTCCGTTTTTTTTTGACGTTTGTACTTCCCTTGATACAGGTTCAAGAAGTGATTTTTTTTCTTCCATATTCCTCCAACATATACTCCAATAATCCCTACAGAAGTGTATAGTTTTTGAGCAGGATCGGAAAATGCCTACATTTTTTTTTCTGCGACTTTCCAAAACATGTCCATTTTTTCGAAAATTCATATAAGCCAAACCGTTCATTTAAACTGAATTTCAAAAAATGCGAAGAGTAGAACTTGACTAGAGGAACAAACCGTTATACTTTGAAATTTTCACAAAAATGATCGGAAAACCGAGAAAACTTGAGAAAACTGAAAAAAAAAATATTGCAATTTGGAAAATACGAAATATCTCAGAAACGGTTCATATTTTCACAATTTATCAAGATATCTTTTTTGACCGCCTTTATGAAATCTACAAAAAATATTTTTATGTTTTTTCCGTAAAATCAATAGTGCAGGAAATATTTCAAAAAAACAGAAAATCGAGATATTGACCGTACTGATGAAAAAAATGAAAATCTTAAAAATTCTTCTGGTAGGTCTTTACAAACCACATCGATATTTCCAAACCGTTTTTTCCCAACTCTAATAAAAAGTTGAAAAATAATTGAATTAAAAAAAAAAGTTGAAAATTTGTACTTTTTTTATATAATCGCCAAAATCTCGAAAACCAAACAAGATATCGAAAAGTTGTATACCAATAATTTTGTTGTCCTTAAAATTTTCTATGAAAAGTTTCAACAACATTTTTCCATATCTAGACAAACAATAGAGATATGGACTTGGAAATATTGGCCCTTTTTTGTCTAAAAACACCAAAAACTCGAAGAATATACGAGATACCGAAAAAATCTATATGAACAATTTTATAGTTCGTATAAAGTTCTACAAAAAGTTTCCATGAAATTTTTCTGTATCTTGAAAAAAAAAATTGCGATTTTGAAAAATTCGGGACTTAGAAAAAATTTCACATTTTTTCTTAAAATCACCAAAAACTCGAAAAGTAAACGAGATATCGAAAAAATGTACATCATCAATTTCATTTAACTCAAAGATGTCTACCAAAAGTTTCAATGGCATTTTTTCATATCTTGAAAAATAAAAAGAATGTTGATTTTTTTTTTTTATAAAAACACCAATTACTCAAATATAGCGACAGTTTTGCAAGTTTTACAATCAACCTTTTTTGATCATCTCATGAAAGTCTACAAAAAATGTAAAAAGATTTTTTCCGTTAAATGAATAGCCTGGGAAATATTTCCTAAAAACGAAAAATTTGGTACTTTCGGATTTTTGAATATACACTTACCCCCTCCCCTTCGAATTTTCCCGGGCGCCAAGCACCCGGATTTTTTAATATCCACTCAGCCCCCCCCCCCCTTCGAATTTAACCGGGCGCAAAGCGCCCGGATTACCGAAAATCCACTTCCCTCCCTCCTCCTTCGAATTTTCCCGGGCGCAAGGCGCCCGGATCTTTGAATATTTACTACCCTCTTCTTCATTCGAATTTTTCCGGGCGCGCAGCGCCCGGATTTTTGAATATTCACTTCTCCCTCCTTTGAATTTTCCCGGGCGCGAAGCGCCGGGATTTTCAAAAATCCATTTGCTCCTCCCCTCCTTCGAATTTTCCCGGGCGCGAAGTGCCTGGATTTGTGGGAAATTAGTCAAGGCAGTCATGTTTTGAAAACGCTTTTTTTTTTGTGGGAAATTATTCAAGACAGTCATGTATTGAAAACGCGTGTTTTTGTGGAAAATTATTCAAGACAGTCATGTTTTGAAAACGCGTTTTTTTGTGGGAAATTATTCAAGACAGTCATGTTTTGAAAACGCGTTTTTTTTTTGTGGGAAATTATTCAAGACAGTCATGTATTGAAAACGCGTATTTTTGTGGGAAATTATTTAAGACAGTCATGTTTTGAAAACGCGTTTTTTTGTGGGAAATTATTCAAGACAGTCATGTATTGAAAACGCGTATTTTTGCGGGAAATTATTCAAGACAGTCATGTATTGAAAACGCGTATTTTTGTGGGAAATTATTTAAGACAGTCATGTTTTGAAAACGCGTTTTTTTTTTTGTGGGAAATTATTCAAGACAGTCATGTATTGAAAACGCGTATTTTTGTGGGAAATTATTTAAGACAGTCATGTTTTGAAAACGCGTTTTTTTGTGGGAAATTATTCAAGACAGTCATGTATTGAAAACGCGTATTTTTGCGGGAAATTATTCAAGACAGTCATGTATTGAAAACGCGTATTTTTGCGGGAAATTATTCAAGACAGTCATGTTTTGAAAACGTGTTTTTTTTTTGTGGGAAATTATTCAAGACAGTCATGTATTGAAAACGCGTATTTTTGTGGGAAATTATTTAAGACAGTCATGTTTTGAAGACACGTTTTTTTTGTGGAAAATTATTCAAGACATTCATGTATTGAAAACGCGTATTTTTGTGAGAAATTATTTAAGACAGTCATGTTTTGAAAACGCGTTTTTTTTGGTGGGAAATTATTCAAGACAGTCATGTATTGAAAACGCGTATTTTTGTGGGAAATTATTTAAGACAGTCACGTTTTGAAAACACGTTTTTTTGTGGGAAATTATTAAAGACAGTCATGTATTGAAAACGCGTATTTTTATGGGAAATTATTCAAGACAGTCATGTATTGAAAACGCGTACTTTTGTGGGAAATTATTCAAGACAGTCATGTATTGAAAACGCGTTTTTTTATGGGAAATTATTCAAGACAGTCATGTATTGAAAACGCCTACTTTTATGGGAAATTATTCAAGACAGTCATGTAATGAAAACGCGTATGTTTGTGGGAAATTATTCAAGACAGTCATGTATTGAAAACGCGTATTTTTGTGGGAAATCAGTCAAGACAGTCATGTATTGAAAACGCGTATTTTTGTGGGAAATTATTCAAGACAGTCATGTCTTGAAAAATATACTGGGATTTTTTCTCAAGTCTCGCATTAGTCGTTGTATTCAAATTATTGGTGTCCAATTATAGTTTCAAATTACAGTAGTTGTATTCATATTATCGTTATCCATTTATAGTTGTGAACGCATTAAAGTCGTTTTATTCATATTATTGGTGTCCAATTATAGTTTCAAAGGCATTAAGGTAGTTGTATTCATATTATTGGTATCCAATTATAGTTTTGAAGGCATTAAGGTCGTTGTATTCATATTATTGGTATCCAATTATAGTTTTAAAGGCATTAAGGTCGTTGTATTCATATTATTGGTGTCCAATTATAGGTAAAAAACAAGGCTACACAATGAGGTCGTTGTATTAAAACATTTCTACAATTTCTAGGCATTTCAACTTCCGAGCTTTCGAAAAGTACTCGCGCGAAGCGCGAGGTCGAGCGCTTGCGCGAGAGTTAACCGCCGGAGGCCAAGTCTGAGCGTTAGGTGGATCCTAGCGTAGGCGGATCCCACGCCCAGACTTGTTATGTTCTGCAATTGATATTGGATAGACTATACCATAAAAATCACTAATGGGAATATATTTTTCAGACCTGATGCAAGATTCATCACATTCCACAAAGAAGGATCAGTAGGAATAAGACTGACAGGTGGAAATTTCGCGGGAATATTCGTAACCGCAGTTCAACCTGGAAGTCCTGCCTCTCTTCAAGGATTGCAACCTGGAGATAAAATTTTGAAGGTAACAAGTTCATTCAAAACTTTGCTTTGTTCCATCACTCATCAATTTGTCCATTGTAGGTAAACGACATGGATATGACAGGAGTGACTAGAGAAGAAGCTGTACTTTTTCTTCTCAGTTTGCAGGACAGGATTGAACTGATTGTACAGTTTTGCAAAGAAGAATACGACAGTATAGTGGCCTCTCAAAAGGGTGATAGTTTCTATATAAAAACACATTTCCATTATGATAGCCCCCCCAAGGGGGAAATGTCTTTCCGATCTGGTGATATTTTTCACGTTATCGATACGTTATACAATGGTGTAGTTGGATGTTGGCAAGTTTTCAGAATAGGTAAGAACTTTTCCATAGTAAAATATCTATCACAAAAATATGACATTATTACTTACTCGAAAAGCCGTATCTATGAAAGAAATAAAATTTACTTTTATGGTTGTATTTAAAAGGTCAAATTATTGAATTATAAACAGCTTACCAAACTTTATATATGTCCTCCAAGAAGTGGATTCCAAATGTGATACAGATCTAGATTTCAATTGAATTCACAATTCTTCAAATAACTCAAAACTCTTGCGAAACTAGTTGCGACCTTTTGTCCTAATACGGCAGAGTACCTGTAAGATGCAATTTAATATCCGTCGTGGTATTAGCCAAAAAATTAGTTTTGTCTGGATATTTGCCTGATATACTGATTTGTAGTATTACTGAAAGGAAGAGTACTTAATAATTATAATAATGTATTCATAATATCCGAAGAAACAGGTTTGTTTATGGTAGAGATACAAAATAATGATAATAGAAGAAGACATAAATCTTTGGGAGATCGTTTAATAACGAACAGTCGTTACCGACCGATGATGAACCAACCCTTTACTCCCATAAACACCTACTACGTAGGCTTATTATGGCAAGTACCTGTCAGAAAACAACTACTCCCTGGCTAAGACCACGACGGGTATTGAATTACATCTAACAGTTACTTGTGCAACGTTCCTCAAAGCATCAGAGGACGCAATTGCAAGTGCCCTCTGTGACCAACCAGCAGAATTATGTTTTGATTTGGACGGGGTGACCACCTGCAGACTAGGTTCGAGGTTGTTGCCTCTCATCAGTGCAAGGGCAGGTCAACACAGACAGCACTGAAGCCATCTGTTCCCCGTCCGAACCAATACACACTCCGCTGATTAGTCAATTCTCGTTCACGAGATGGAAGCAGTTTCTAGGCCGCTCCACCTAGCGAGCAGAGGAAGAACACTCCGAATCTCCGGGTTAAGAGATTTAATCGAAGAAGACAGAAATCTTTGGGAGATCGTTTAATAACGAACAGTCGTTACCGACCGATGATGAACCCTTTACTCCCATAATAACAATGCCTTACAAATTTACAGAAAAAATAATATACAATTGATATAAATACAATTCATAAACAACTTAAAAAAAAAGAAAAAGTTATCCATGTCAATTCAAAATAGTTGGACAGAAAAATAAAATAAATTATGGAAAAAACATAATTTTAGACTAATTTACGAAGAAACTGGGTTTTTCTTCTATTTTTTAAAATCTTCAATTTTGTATTTTTTTTTACTTCATTTGGTAGTGAATTGTAGATATCTATACCATCATGGTATATCGATGTTTTTCCAAAATTACTTCTGAAATTGCTGAGGCTTAAACAGTTTGCTTGTCTTGTTTTGTATGTTATTGATTTCAATGAAATTTAAATTAGAAACTGTTTCAATCGAATAAAGTGAAAAAATGAACAAATTTTTACTTTATAAAGGGAATTCAAATTTAGTAAACTCTTAGGTTTATATAAGTTTGCTGTTGGTTCTAAAAACGGTTAGTTGTAATTACATTTCAAAGATTTATTTTGTAATTTTTTTTAGAGGTGTCAAAACTGAATTATTATCGGTTCCCCAGATTGATATCAAATACTGTAGGTTAGAATAGATAAGACAAAAGTAAATATTTTTAAGGTATTTGATCGGCACACATTTTCTTATTTTGAAACAGTAGACCAATGACTGGTTTGATTTTTTTTCTCAATTTATAAATCTGATTGTTCCATGATAGTTTTTCGTCAATAAGAAGACCTAAAAATTTGGTAACTTTAGTAAATTTTATAGAGTTAGATCCAAATAATAGCGGATGAATGAAATTGTTTGTGGTTTTTTTAGAAACAAACATAAATGTTGATTTATCAATTTCAAATTTGTATTATAAATCAAAAATAAAACAGGTCTTAAAATTGGTCCTTGTGGTATCCCACATTTGATATCCATCCAGCTGCTAACACCATTAACTAACACGTACTGCTTCCTATTCATCAGATAATTTTGAAACCATTCATGAATTTTTCCTCTTATACCTATTGAGTATAATTTCGCAAATAAAATTTCGTGGTCAACCGTATGCCTTACACAAGTCAAGAGAGAGAAGGCCACATTTCTTGTTGCTGTCTATCTGAATCTGGATATGCGAAACAACATGCCGCCTTTGTCTCTCAACCTGTGAAAACCATATTGATTATGACTTAATGAATTGTTTTTCTGAAGAAAATTAAAAAGTCTGACATTTACTATTTTTTCCAAAATTTTAGAAAATGCTGGTAAAACTGATATAGGTCGGTAATTATTTACGTTATCTTTCCGACCGCTTTTAAATATTGGTGAAACTTTGGCAATCTTAATTTTTTCTGGGACACATCCTGTTTTTATTGACTGGATATTATATCAAGTAAAATGGGCCCATTTTTTATAACTTTCACAATTCCAGCAGTAATTTCATCAAATCCAGAAGATTTATGGATATCAATAATTTCCTCAATTTCATTAATATTGTTGAAAACATAGACGGAACACTTGATTTATCTCCAATAACATCATTTTGAGTTTTGATTGCTGAAGATAGTTTTGGTCCAATGGTTACAAAATGCTTATTAATTTCCTCACATATTTCCTGAGGATCACTAACTTTTACTTTATGCGATAATGTGTTTAATTTCTTTTTTGGTGCTATTTGAACTATATAATAAGGCATTTATGCCCTTCCAAATTTTTTTTGGGTTAGAGTCGACGAATTTATTCTCATAGAATTTTTTCTTTGTTTCTTCAATTGATTTTTTTATTAATCTGTTATGACGATCATACTCTTTTTTGTAGAAAATATGGATTCTATTTTTTTTATAAAAGAACTTATCACGAATTTTAATAAGGTTTGCAACACGTTCATTGAACCAAGGTTTAGAATCATGTTTGGATGTTTCTGTTACCAAACACATACAGATGAGGTGAATGAAAATCTGACAACACCATCTTTCAAAATATTTTTTTATCAATAATTGTTTTATGTGATTGTCGAATTATGTGTTATTAAATTCAAAATACTACTAAGAACAGTTTTGTATGCCTTAAAATATTTGTATCGTTATTGAGTTTTGTTGAATTGTTTAAATCCAATAACCGTCCACATTGGCTATGCCTTTGGTTATACTCATGTGACTAAAGGAGGAGATTATTATAATTTTTTTTAGGTCGCAACAACCAGGAAGTTCAAAAGGGCATTATACCAAATAAATCTCGAGCAGAAGAACTAGCGACGGCTCAATTTAATGCGACGAAGAAGGAAATGTCGGCTAACGAATCTAGAGGAAGTTTCTTCAAAAGACGGAGAAGTTCAAATAGGAGATCAAAAAGTTTGGGAAAAGAACATTGGGATGATATATTGTTTTCAGACACGGTTTCCAAGTTCCCTGCTTATGAAAGGGTGTTGCTCAAGCATCCTGGTTTTACTCGACCTGTGATATTGTTTGGTCCAATTGCGGACGTGGCCAGAGAGAAACTGCTCAAAGATTTTCCAGATAAATTCATTTCTCCACGTTAGTTTTTCTGTATACCCAGTTTCATCTGATTATATATCTTTTTTTTTTTGTAGAGTTGGATGCCTCTACCGATGATCCTGCTAGTAAATCGCACAAAACCTCAACGAATTCAAATATCATTAGATTATCTGCCATACGAGACGTGATATCAACTGGAAAGCATGCTTTATTAGACATAACTCCAAATGCAGTTGAAAGATTGAATTATGCTCAAATGTACCCAATAGTTGTTTTCTTTAAGGCTGAAACGAAAATTGTGATAAAACAACTTAGGCAAGGTCTACCAAAGTAAGTGTATTATTTATGATCTTATTGACGACCCTTGAGAAGTTGGGAAAATGCTGGGTTCTAGCCACCGATCTGTAATATAACTGGATTAGCATTCCGATATAAGAAAATTTCGTCAACTAGTGTATGACATTTTGGAGCAATACACATGCGCGTTGTTGATATGTCAAACAGTGGCGTCGCCTAAAGGTTGAGTTGAGGGATTTTCTTAATCTCATTGAAAATTATTCATTATAAATTTTGTGAAGTAGGTACTTTAAAAAAATATATTACAACGTGGACTCACAAATTAGACTCGTTTTGAATAAGTTAATATTTCAGTTTTGATGCATTTCATAGGAATAGACGAGGAAAGTGTGTCGTCACAAATGTCATTCTTGTCAAAAACTGATTCCAAACAAAGAATTTTAGGTGACATCCTCTGTTGATTATTTGCTGCTTTGCTTTTAGTTTGTGTTTAGTTGTTTGGATTTTTTTTTCTCTAGTAGAAGAAGTTGAAAAACTTTAACGGAAACAATATCGGACAAGCTGATTTAAATTCGATGGAGGTTTGTTTGGAATCAGTTTTGGACAAGAATGACATTTGTGACGTCATCACTTTCCTTTTCTATTCTGAACAAAAGGATAGACTTTGCTGATGCCAGATGAATCCAAAACTGAAATACCATTAATAGTTAGCACAAAACCAAAACTTTGTAATCATAAGATAGATCAAGATCAAGTGAATGGTTGATTTTTATCCAATTTATGACCAGAAAACATGAACCCGCGTATGAATATGAAATACCTTATATTTACTCACCACAACTCTAATTGCCAGACAAGTTTCAATTATAAATGCTGAATATTATTTTAGTCAAAAGTATTTGGAAAGTTATGTTTCCACATAATACCAAAAGCATATACTTTCATCAATCAAGTGGATAACCTGGTAGACTAAAATAGGAGAAAAAAATCAGTATAAAATACCTGCTAAGTAACAGACTTGAAACCAGTCACAACCTGGATTTGAAATCAATAATAAAGCTTTAATAAAAATCATTATTTACTGGTGATTATTAAAAAAAAACAGTAATTTTTTTAAATATTTATTCATATTTCTTAACAATAAATATACTCCAAGAATTGGTAAAATTTATATACTTTAAAATCAAAAGTTTTATTTTCCTGGAGACTACACAAGAATAGGATTAAGTCAGACAGTCGGTCACCACAGAATGGTGCCAATGAGTACATAAATATAGATGAAAGTCTAAATATAAATAAGTATATGAATAAAAAAAAATAAGGACATCAATAAAATTCGCTACAATACATATATAACATTTGGGGGACCTTCGTTCATTGAGATGTGAAGTATTCATCAAGTGAATAATAGCAATGTTCAGTGAGGAAGCTGTTTTTGAAAAAGGATTGCATTTTTCGCAGATTTTAAATTATTGTGTAGTAAATTATATAGTCTGGGACCTAGTATATTTGGAGCATTACTGTGTATTTTTGTGTAACTATATGGCATAAGCAGATAATTTTTCGATCTAATTTCATGTTATGAATATCACTAGGTATTACAAAAAAAAAGGAAGACTGATTTATAAAGACATATATACATAGCTCAAAAATAAAGAATCCAGGTAGTGTTAATTTTTTCATTTCTTTTAATATACTTTCACAGCATCCCCTTTTTGATATGCCAGTCTAATTACTCTTTTTTGTGCTCAAAAAATATCCTCTGCTGATACAGATGCTCCCCAAAAACAGATACCATATCTGATGTCTGAGTCTACTTGGGCAAAATACTATTGATTCTATTTGATATTATTGATTCTGAAATAATACAAGTCTACTCAACTTCTTGCGTATGACTGAACCTCTTTCCACTTCAGTTGGCATAGAACCTTAGCTTGTATAACGTGTGCTAATTAATTTTATCAATCGTGATACGTGATTTTCTGGAAAAGTTGTACAGTCAAGGTGGTGATTTTCTAAGGATCTGAATACTGGTTTTCCATCAGCTACGAAGTCTAGGTAACATATCAACACATCATCACAAATATATCAAAAAAAAAAATAATTTGTCTTGGAAGTTTATTGTCCGTTTTGGAAACAAATAAAAAATCACTGAGAACACAAAAAAGAAACTAAAAACACTTGAACTATAATAAACACACGCCACTGATAAAATTGACGCTCTGACGTAATGACATTGACATTTTGGAGCAATGCACATGCGCACTTGCAATCTGAGAGGGTTCAATTTGGCGTATTTTTTTTCATGGAACGAAACGGGCTCTGCTCATCCAGTTATTTTACAGATCGGTGATTCTGGCACTGTGTTTATCATGTTGCCACAGATTTTATTTTGGGGTTAGTTCTTTCGAAACATGTATAATATTCATTATTTAACAAACCAACATTTATTGATGTCAATCACAAGATTTTAAATCAGATGGTTCAGTATTTCTACTTACAATTCATATGTTTTCTTAACACTGGGACCCGACAAGGCTCAAAGGATACATAGCTGCTTTAAATTCGCGAATAATTTGGTTACTTTTAAAGTTGATCACCATATCGAGACAAACTGATTTCTAAAGAATTCAATTAATTGTTTAAATAATTTACAAACTAACGATTATCTACTTGCATTATGTTCCAGGATTTCATTGTAATACTAAATTATAACTGCATCTAAATGGCATATCTGAATTTCTAGACCAGAATAACTACAAACTGGTTAATACCTAGATTCATTTAGAACTTATTTCCAACTGATAACTTCATTGTCTCTAAAACTACATTTATATTCTATTTGTCAACAGCTAAGTGAACTGTTTCAACTGTATCAGTTGTATAAACAATATTCCGCAATTGGAAAGTATTTAGAAGTTATAAAGTTACTCACTGGTTTTTAAATTTGTCATTCTTAGTAATAATAATATAATTTATATCGTTTGTTAAAAGGTACAGTTGTACAATAACAAAGGAAACGTCTAGAATATAAAATAAATGTAAATTAAAAACAAAAATACCTGTTAGGCCGTTAGCTCGCTGCCAAATTGTGCAATGATTGTATAATTGTATGTACGACAACATGATACATATCCCTATATTATTATGATCTCATATAGGAGTATGCTAGACAGTTTCCATATGGTAACCCTATACTCCATTCCAACCAAGAATACAGTAGGTGGCGCCGTGATCAGTGAGGAAAACTCACACAGCTAGATTTTTGTTGCGGCTAAGGAAAGCGCCAAATTTGAAAAAGTTACTATACTTTCAGACAGCAGCTTATATGGTATTGCTTAATGTGGCTTGGATTTCAACCAATTAGCGTGAAGCTCGAGCTTCCAGCACTGTATTCTTATTTGGAATAGAGAATAGAACAGAGACGTTCATTACATGCTGTGGTATTTTCTGATTCTCCTGTATGTCAAGAATAGAACACAGCTCAACATGTTTCGACATTTAAAGAAATTATACTTACTATTAAATTACGGTTCATATGGAATGGAATGCTAGAAAACAAATGCGTGAGTTGATTCTGTAGTGTAAACTTTTCACAAACAAAAAAAAATATCAGACTCTGTCTGAATCATAAAAAAATATATACAGAATGTTGATAAACACATTTGATTTAAGTATTGAAATGTAAAGAATCAAACACACTATCAGTAGTACCTATAGAATATTTCAAGGATGGCGTCAACCAAATACAGATTCTACTTAACTCTCGACTTGACAAACAACTCTGGCCATTTTGTGTCGTGATGGTGATGTCATGCTCAATTTTGTTACCAATCTAATTTCTTCTATACCGACAAAATCACATTTTGTGCTCAAAGCAACACTAACGAGAAGAAAATTGTGAACAATTCGGCATCACTAAGTGGTAGCTGTGATGTCTAAATGCAACTCATTTTGTTACCATAATTATCATGAAAGCAACATCTCCTAGATGTTTGTGTTAACTGGGACGGTTCGCGTCTGACTGACAAACAGGCATCGGGTGCCGGAATCTACCTGGAGGGAAGAGAAGTACGAGAGAGCTAGGCTTTGGGCAGATATACAACAGTTTTTCAAGCTGAAGTGTTCGCCATCCTATCCGTAGCTACGAGAGAAGAGGTGAAAGATGGATCCGAACAGAGAATTTATATCTGTTCAGATAGTCAGGCAGCGCTCAGAGCCATCTGCCATCCTAAACCAAGCTCACCGCTTGTACAGGAATGCGGAGATACGCTCGAGAAGCTAGCTGAAACGAAGGAAGTTCAGCTGGTATGGGTCCCGGGACACAAAGGGGTGCGCTGAAACGAGGTGGCAGACGGACTTGCCAGATCCGGATCCGCAACGCCATTCTGTGGGCCGGAGCCTGTACTGGGCATCGCAAGAAGCCAAACCTCTTCAGCCCTCGACGAGTGAGTAGAAGAAGAGCTGAATAAACTTTGGAGGGATAACACCGGCTGCAGGCAGTCGAAAGACTCCAATAAGCCAAGGACGACATGGCTCTTAGGCAGAAATCGCCAAGCACTGCGCCTCCTTATAGAAATACTAACAGGACATAACAAGTTAGGCAGACACCTATCACTTATAAGTATAGAAGACAGTCCCACTTGCCGGAAATGCGAAGAAGACGAAGAAACTTCATCTCACTTCCTCGGCGAGTGTGAGGCATACGGGAGGCTAAGATTTGGAACCTTCGAAGTTGACAAACTCCAACAAGAACTAATCGACTTGGAGTAGTCGGACATACTGACCTTCATTAGGAGGTCACAAAGGTTCGATAAGAAAAACTAAGAGGATGAATGTAGATAAGTGGAGAACAGGGGATGGCAAAAAGGGTCCATGAGGGCCTACTTGCCTCGCTGCGGTTGCGGCCTCCCCAAAGAACTACTACTACTACTACCTTATTTCATGTTTGATACTGTCCGTTATTCGGAGTCTGTAATAAATCAGTAACATGTTGCCTACGTAATTTTACCGAGTTAGAAGTTGCGTGATACAACCCTCTTCAAATTTTATGAGCAGCGAGTAGTTTGATTATTCATATGCGTGAGCCTACCAACCTTCCAAATATTGTTTGAGGAGAACCAGTTCTGTGATATCTTTATATCGTTGTTTGTGTCATATATGTATTTGTGTGAGCATTATTAAGTTACATCTGGCAACGCTGCAAAATCAGTCACTATAATAATCTCAAGTATACCGCATGGTGTTCCATCTAATGTCAGATACTGTTGTTAGGTTGCATTCTTATTATATTAAATTAAATACATACCTAAGTGTTAACTAAATTACGTCTATTATTTTGTGAACAACAAAAACACAAACATTACTGTTTGCTTAAGATATTATTAAAATAGGTTACTGTAAGTAGTAGTACAGAATAGTAAAGGTTCAAGACTATTACTTTGTGATCCCCCATATTTCAAACATAATCACTAATAATTATTCATATAGTCTCCTTACAGTATATTGTCGCGACTAGGGCTACTAGGGTAGCATCCTGAGCCGTATGAGGGGTTGTTTCCCTTATACTAAATGCGACTTGGGGTGTAGCTACAGATGGTAGCTATTGAAACTCAAGGGGTAGCAAAGGAATATAAACATTTATTATACAACAACAGGGATACTTGAGAAAGTTATATACACATTGTAAAATAAGGGACATTCAATAATATAATAGGGAACAAATAAAACTCTTACCTAAAACCATCACTAAAGCAATACTTACAGCTAAGGCCAAAATAAGGGCCTAGCCTATAAGGCTAACAGAGCGCTAGGGCTCTCTCATCTACAGGAGTCTATTACTAACTATCTCATCGTTCCATTCCTCTTGTATTTATATAAGGAAATATGTTTATATCATTCGGTCAACGATTTTAGCTCGTCACGCGACTTCGCTAGTTTCAGTGTTGGTCGTATATGACAATGAACTTCTATATCGTGGACGAATTAATAAACAATAAGATGAATGGATCAATGCACTAAAACAATTCAATGGGCATTACTCGATATTTACGACAATATTTTGAAATTACACTTGTTATTTCAAATTATCTTTTTCAGATCTGCCCATAAGAGTTCTAAAAAGCTACTCGAACAGTGCCAAAAACTGGACAAAGTCTGGAGCCATGTTTTCGGTGCCATGATAACTTTGAATGATAATACTGACACTTGGTACAGAAAAGTCAGGGAAATAATAGATAAACAGCAAAGTGGAGCACTGTGGATGTCTGAAAGCAAGGTAGAGTTATGCAGTTATAGATTTAAAATATTTCAAGAATAACTTTTCCTGAATTATACAAATAGATTCTGGCCAGTATGAAAAACTGCAATTTACAGCCTAGAATGATGAATTATTCCATTAATTTGAATTATATTTGTTGGACAATTTGAAAACTAAATTTTTCTAATCTTGAATCAAGTTGTAGTTGTAGTCGTTATGGTATAACTTTTATATTATTTCAAAATTTTGCATAAGCATATATTTGTAGAAAAAATAGAAATGCAATTTTTTAAAACCGTTTTTGATCTAAAACAGTCTCAGTAATTTTCAAGCTCAGTAAAATCCATAACACTAAATAATGGAAAGATTTCATCATAAATAACTAGTCATACCTATCTAAACTACTCAACACTAATTTCGTCGCACACCAAAATTTTGACCCTATTAAAAATCTGAATAACTTTTTTCTGCATTGAACAATTTGAATTCTGTAAACACTGTTCGCTAGCCCAGTCCTTCAGTCCTTCAAAACATAAGGTTTTCCGCATAAAATCGCTACAGGGTATTATCTGAAACTGTGCAAAATTTCCGAATTTTCAAAAGGATCCCAAATGAAGATTTTTTTTTCAAATTTGACAGCAGTGGCATGAAGATAAACTCATTACTTCAAGACATTTTTCGAATTGTCTTATTATCTCTTTTGTTTACAGGGTGATCTCAAAAAATTAACATTTTGGTTTTGCAGTCATAACTTTTTTCCTCGTCAACCGAATTTCAAAATCTCCGGCTCATTTTGAAGCTGAAACTTTAGATGAAGAGATAAGAAGATCAGAATAGACTCAAGATGAAGATTGAAGATCAAGGGTTTCCTCAAAGGTGACCTGAATCTGAAACAACCTCAAAATCCGGTTGGGAGGAGAATTAAATGAAAATCAACTTGTTTTCGGAATGATCATCCATTCTAAATACGTCCAGATCTTTCTTGCTGTCAGTAGTCAAGAATTGTGCATGAAAAAATCGAAAACAAGTTGATTTTCATTTAATTCTCCTCCCAACCGGATTTTGAGGGTGTTTCAGATTCAGGTCACCTTTGAGGAAGGAAACCCTTGATGTTCAATCTTCATCTTGAGTCTATTCTGATCTTCTTATCTCTTCATCTAAAGTTTCAGCTTCAAAATGAGACGGAGATTTTGAAAATCGGTTGACGAGGAAAAAAGTTATGACTGCAAAACCAAAAAGTTAATTTTTTGAGATCACCCTGTAAACAAAACAGATAATAAGACAATTCGAAAAATGTCTTGAGGTAATGAGTACATCTTCATGCCACTTCTGTCAAACTTGAAAAAAAATTTTTTTCTTCATTTGGGATCCTTTTGAAAATTCAGAAATTTTGCACAGTTTCAGATAATACCCTGTAGCGATTTTATGCGGAAAACCTTATGTTTTGAAGAAGTACGAGATTGTAGCTGAAGGACTGGGCTAGCGAACAGTGTTTACAGAATTCAAATTGTTCAATGCAGAAAAAAGTTATTCAGATTTTAATATGGTCAAAATTTTGGGGCGCGACGAAATTAGTCTACTATTCAAGATCAAATATGGTGGTGGACTGCTTCAACTCTCCTTTCTGATTTTCTTTGCAGGGACACAACTTCTTCTCTGACATTTACTTTCCTCCAATCTTCCTCCAACCCCGATCGACCAACTCTCTTCCTCAAAGAAATCGTCCTTCGAGAAGTCGCACAAGAAAAGCTGCTCTTTCGATGTACAGCTCTCCCCAGTTCATACACCGCACTTCCCCCTTCATGTATCCCTACGTATCATACGAACAACATTATCCCTTCTTAACGCCAGTACCCAGTCAGAGTAGTATTTTTTCCGAAAATCATCCAAATGCAAGTAGTGTGTGTAATTATGATGTTTTCGCTAGCGATATCAAAAATAGAAGTGCTTCCACTAACCTGAGTGTGCATGATGGAACTAAATATCTAGGAGGTGGTTATGCGCAGCATGCTTTCGATGATAATAATAACAATACGCTCAGAAATGGTGAACAAAAACTAGGCGAACCAATTTATTATGATGTTCAACAGAATTTCGAAACAAGTGATATCAATATGTATAGTAGCAAGATAGACCTCAGATACTTGACTATAAAAGAGGAGGTTTTCGGAGAGGTGTAAGATATGTTAAAATTTTGAATACATTCGCTTTCCATTTTCACAATTTTAGGTAGTTACATTCTGCATCACAATTTCAAGTACATTTATCAGTACCTGAAATAATATGTTAATAATGAGAGTACTTTCAAATCAAAACATTCTAAAACAAAGCGGTCATTTCAAAAATAGGTAATAATAGATAGATTAGATAGATTTTTTATTGAAGCTTTCAATTTGAAACTTGAAAAACTCAAGTCATAAGTACAAATTACAAATTAGTATAGTAAATTATATAATGAGTTTGCTAAATATTTGGGATATGCAGCAGGCCAATAAGAGTACTCTATTACACAGATTCCAAGCTTTCGATAATCTTTATCAATCAATATGAGAAAGACACCTAAAATACCCATGAAGAAACAGTCAGGTTGTAACTTACAGTGTAGTGAGGTTATGCGGCGTTAATGTTAAAATTATACATGAAACTTGGACGAGACTGGAGATAAAAATTCATTACTCCATTTACCAACAATATTGTGGTTTGTGCTAAAATTAAATCTAATCTAAGCAAGATCAAGGACGGACTGACTATATCTATAACAAACCCATGGGCACTGCAACCCCGAATATCAGAAAAACAAATGAAATGAATAAAATAAATGATATACAAGTGAACCGGAAAAAAGCGGAAATACCAAAGATTCTCAAGATCTCCTCCCACAGGAAAACCGACTGCACAGGCATCATCAATTAACCAAAATGTAAGAAAAAGAATGAACCAACTTCAAAGAAAATGGTCCCCACTTTTGGAAACACTGAAAACGATTCAAAAGATAAACCCTTTTAGAACAAAAGGAGGTCTCTATCCATGGTAAGCCAGGATGTTCTGCAAATAAACGGAAATTTGAAGACAAGGAAAATACATCACTGTTTCTGAAAAATGTGGTGTACACCCATTACAAAACTGAAGACTACGCAAATTTTCAGAAACTTGCAGACATGATTCGGCACGGGGGTTAAGTTCGAAAAACGAGGTCTCCACCCAATACAAATATGAGGGCGCTGCAAATTTCCTGAAATTTTCAAACAGGACACAGCAAGGGACACTGAATTCGAATAATGAAGTCTCCGAGGTCTCCACCCAATAAAAACCAGAGGCACTGCAACTCTCACCAAATTCACCAGACGGTGCGATCTTTTTTCATTTTCCGATGTGAAAGTGTGAATGATTGAGGCTCGTGTCGGCTGGTAATAATCCTCCACGATTCACTGTTGCATTAAAAATTAATAGTGCTGCTCCTAAAGTGGCGTATGGAGTTGGTAACAAGGCTTATCCAGAACACTTGGCTAATGACCGTAGCAGTCGATGCCAAGAAAAAAAATCCTGTGAGCTATTTCGCAGTACTCCGAATAATGTTGAGATTTGGCAATATTGCATTAGCAGTAGGGTTGAGCGTTACAGAAAACTGTAATTTATATGGAAATATTATAAAAGATCGCTGTAACTATGGTATGAAAAACATATCATGTCACTGCCATCTTGCAGTTCAGAAACGCGAAATATTTATATGAACCTTAATCATTTTTGAAAATAGGCGTGGGATCCCGGTCTATATTTTGTTCTCAGAGTGTACAAGAAAGAAACAATTCAAAATAATAAGTTATCTCTGTATATGTTTCACACTAACTTAATTACTTTTCTCACCGTTATGGCTTAACACCAGAACTCTTAATCTCATTTTGCTAGTCGTTCGACTAACCAGCTTATTCAGCTCATTGTTTTTGTCTGCACCATCTTGTCAATAAAGTGTTCATTACAGCCTGAAGAATCATTGTCAGACGATTTCCTTTTCCCAATGTCATCTCTGAGACTGTCTTATGCCAGCTCGCCAGAAAGTGATTTGGAACACAGTCCTGGCCCACCGACTTCTCCAACGCTAAATGGAAATGGAGGAAATGGTGGAAGGTTGACCAAAGCAAGTTCCGATCCAAGTGTTGTCATGCCTGACAGCAGTACTACTGACGTTTTGCCCCCGTATCAGGTGAGTATTCATTATTATTATTATTTAACGGAGAAGATTTCTCCTAGATGAATTTTCATAAAATAATATTTAAACTACCTAGGTAGTATTATGTAGAATTAATTAAATTCAAGTCAGTTCTATTTTTAAAACGAAGTAATTCATAATATTTCAGGCGGCCTACAATATTTATGTATTCATTTATTCAATTAATTAAAGAGGTCACCCAACAGATGCACAAAGAGCACATCCTATTACAGGGTGATACAAAGTGAAATAATGTATTTTCACAATTCATGTTATGCTGGTCATTAGAGAACATAATACAGTTCCCGTCTAAAATCCGTTCCCCCCTACTAATTTTTGAACCACCCGGTATATCGCAACTAAATTTGGAGGGCTTTACAGGAGATAAAAACCAACTTTTTCATGAAAAAATCAAAGCTTAAAGTTTTTAAATGGCGGCTGAGCGCCATCTTCAATATTTTTTTTATTCCATTTTCGAAATTTGCTCATAATTCTCGACAGTTTTCTCTAATACACTTTACTCCTAAATTCAATTGTTTCCGAAATATTAATGTTTGAAAAGTGACATTCCGGTGTGAAATGAAGTATGGATTTGGTCACTTCCTGTGAAACATTTTGCTAACTACACGTTGTTATTAATTTGTAGTTAAATCTCTTAATTATTTCGACTGATAAGAGGCGTAAAGAGAGTTTATTAAGGATAAACAGCACCGCTTACCGGAAAATCTCGAAGCCTACGAATGTGTTCTGTAAATTCACAATCAAAACAAATTAGTTGGCTAAAAAATTATATTTTATTTTTGAATAACTCTTTTATTTAACCACAACAATTATTTTATCAAGTGTTCAAAGTGACCCACTCCGAAATCTTGACAATAAAGTGCCCTAAGTCGGGGCGTGGCGCAGTGGTTAGAGCGTCCGACTCTGAGTCGAAAGGTCCGGAGTTCGAACCCTGGTTGGGCTGGGATTTTTAAATTTAATTTAACAGATTAAATTATTAAAATCTCATGGCTTGACTAGGGTGAGTCTTGCACGATTCACTGTTGCGTTCCAATTAACAGTGCTGCTCCTAAAGTGGCGTATGAAGTTAGTAACAAGGCCTATAAAGAACACATAGCTAATGACCATAGCAGTCGATGCCAAAACACCAAAGAAAAAAAAAAGAAAAAAAATAAAGTGCCCTTTTATAAATAGCTTCTCTCACGTTGATGAAAGTCTGTTCATCTATTTCTTCACATGTATCTATTATCCTGCGTTCCAACTCTTCTATTGTTTGGCATATATTTTCGACTTCAGATACCCCCAAAGGAAAAAATCTAGAGGTGTAAGATCCAGAGATCTTGGTGTCCACTCTGTACTTCCCCTGCGACCTATCCATCGCCCAGGAAAGTTAGTATCGACGAAGTCTCTAGCCATGCGATCGAAATGGGGAGGTGCCCCATCCTGCTGAAATATAATTTCACCATTTTCAAACTCTTCCTGATTTCCTGATTGTTAATACAATTTGCCTTATTCGTGGTTCAATTTCAGTTTCTAAAAGATTTTTGTAAAGAACTCCTGTAAGATTGCCTCTGATGAAAATCGGCCCAACAACGCGATTGCCTAAAATCCCCGCCCAAACATTCACCTTTTCAGGAAACTGGGTATGTCCCTCTCTGAAAATATGCAGATTAGTATCGCTCAAACATTCTGTTTGTTGACTTTTCCATTAAGAAAAAACGTGCATTCGTCTGAGAAACATACACTTTTTAGGAAGCCCCGTTCACCTTCAATTGTTCTTGTTAACCACTCACAAAATTCAACCCTCCGGTCTTGATCATCCTCCGTGAGAGCATGCAGGATTTTCATTCTATAGGGATGAAACTTTTCTTTTTTTAGGACTATTTGGACACTTTTTGAACTTACTCCACAGGATTCAGGAACTGCAGACGTCGACTGAGTCGGATTGATTACCATTTCAGTAACAATTTCTACCTTTTTTTCTTCTGAAAGAGGCGGTCTTCCTGATTTTGGAGCATCTTTCAGCGTACCAGTTGCTTGGAGCGTATTTAAAAGTTTGCGCAAATATATCCTCAAAATAGGATTCTCGGGAAATCTATCATTAAACATACGGACTGCTAGATGATAATTTCTTCCAGCTTCTTCAAATATCAAAATTGCTTCAAATTTATCGTCTAAACTATTTATTTATTTATTGAGTGAATACCTTCCAGACAGAACAAGTTCTGGTATGAGGAAGTTGTACATATAATAATAATGATGAAACCATAATAAAATCATGATCACACTTTTCATAAAATGATTGAGGTGGTCAACGGACTATTTGACAGTTACAGTTAATTTGACAGTAAACAAGACGTTACCGCGACGATTTTCTCTAATGCAAACTTGATTGAAACCAAAATTAGTGGTTTTGGTTGGGTTTGAAATGAACAAAATTTCACCTTTCAAACGTTAATATTTCGAAAAGAATTGAATTTAGTAGTAAAGTGTATTAGAGGAAACTGTTGAGAATTATGAGCAAATTTTGAAAATGGAATAATATATGGGGTGTTCTGTTTATAAAAAATATTAAAGATGGCGCTCAGCCGCCATTTTAAAACTTTTGACTTTAAATTAAAAAAGTAGGTTTTCATCTCCCATTGAAGCCCTCCAAATTTCGTTGCGATATACCAGGTGGTTCAAAAATTAGTATGGGGGGAACGGACTTTAGACGGATAATTATACAGGGTCCTGCAACTGCGCTCTGGTGGTCCATAGCTTCTAAACGGCGCCGCAACTTAAAAATTTCTTTCGAATACAAGCATGTTTCCTTCTTGGGAGAGTATCTTTGGAAAATATTCCGGAAGTGTGCATGATGTACAGTAAGTTATATTATAAAATCTACGAAACGAAATTATTAAACAAAAAGTGAAAAGTAAAAGTAACTATTGGGTGTTCCAATTTCTGAGTTTCAACTATTTATCCCAATCTTATTGCTTTTTTTTCAGCCCACATACGACTCGAGATATGGCTTCAACCCAGACCAGCAACAATTACCCATTGACTCTCAGCTGACCCCTACCGACTCTCCTGTTGTAAAAGATCCTCCTTATACTCTTTCCAATCCCGACATTCCATCTTCCATCGAACCTCAAAGTATTTACGGGAAAACTCCCAATTACAATGACAAGTCTCCGATGTACTCCTCAGAATCCTACCAGAAGGTAGACCCCAGGATCGACTTCGGCACAAGAAATGAGTTCAATTCGCCGGACAGAAGAGTCGAATTCAACAGTGCGGAGAAGAATATGCAGCACAAAAGACAAACTAGTACGCTTCACGGAGGGTATAACCACGTTAAGGGGCAAGGTGGGGTCGAGCAGAGTCCTTCGAAGGAGGGTATTTACGGGCAAGTGCCGGATTTGCCACCTAGGATCGATAGAGCAGCTAAACCTATGGGTTTGTTGACTACTCCTAATAAAATTCCAAATGGGTGAGTAGGCTTTCCATCGCTACATTTTCTTTGCCTGTCTACCCAAAACGTTCGCATGAAAATGTATTGCTTAAAGAAACATCCTATGAAATTTGTCTATTTCCAGTCATGTGTGTCGAAATGACCAATGAAATCAACATTACACTGATACCCATGGATAGTTTTCACGGTTAGTTATCACTAATTTCACGAGGTTGACCCAAAGTCTTTGACATTTTATTATACAGGGTGGGGCACCGAAAACGAAACAGATCGAATATCTTCAAAACACATGTGTTGTGAAAAAAATGCAAAAACACGTCCATTTTTAATCCGAATCTTCCTATAATAACCTCAACTGTCATACCCCTGCCCCCGCCCCTTGGTCACTATCACCCAAACAATTTCAATAGGGAAAGTAGTGAGTGTGACACATCATTCAAAACATAATTTCATAAGGAATTCAGCCATGTCAATTTTCGCTACCTTTTTATTTTGGCGCCCTCTTGCGGGAAAAATCTGTTCTGTATTCCAAATTTTGATACTTCATTTCCATGCTAATTTGACATAGATTCGTTGACAATGCATTATGGAATTTTTCTAAGGGAAAAATAAAATGGCGGCTCCAAAATGGAGGACAAGATTAGCAATTATGGTCCGATTCGATTCAAAATTTAAATGTGGTGGTTTTAAGGGTCGAAAATTATAATTTGTTTGTCAATGCAAAAAAAACAAGATGGTGGCTTCAAGATTGCTGACGAAATTTGTGATTATGTTCCGATTTGAATAAAAATTTGTATGTGGGGATTTTCAGGTTCGGAATTTATGATTTTTTTGTCGGTGGAAAAAACAAGATGGCGGGCAAAATTTGTAGTTATGGTTCGATTCGATCCGGCACCGTAAACGAATTCTTCAAGATACATGTGTTGTGGAAAAAATGCAAAAACACGTTGATTTTAAATCAAATTGGGACATCTTCGTATCATAACCTCAACTGTCATACCACTCTCCCCACCCCTTGGTCACTCATACAATTTGAATAGAGAAAATACTAAGTGTGATACATCATTGAAAAGGTAATTTCATAAGGAATTCAGACATGTGAGTGTTCGCTACCTAACTTTTCATTTTGGCGCCCTATTGCTGGAAAAACAACTGTTTCATATTCCTTATGAAATTTGATTTGAAAGCTAATGTGAACGATTCACAAAAACAACAAAAATTGAAAAAATTTACATTGTACGAACTTACAAATTGTAAAATTTTGCATAAATGGCTCAAAAAACGTCTGACAGCGTTTCGAGACTAACTTATACTCATGTATGGCAGTTCATGGCGAACACTTTGAGCATCTACTGTGAACTAATGTCGTTTGGAATAATTGGATTTGAATTTAAGCAAGGTTTTCTAATTTTGCATTGCATAAACCTATGCAATGTCCAATTTTTTTATCAAATGCTATTATTCACCTTGCCCTGTTAGTTAGTATGTATGTATATGTGGGACATATCTAGCTGAATTTTGACCCACTTCTAGTTGTCCGATCAACTTGAACTTTGGTAGGTTTCCATAATTGCGATGACAATGTATTATGGAATTTTTGTTGGAAAAAAACAAAAAAAAAAAAACAACAAAATGGCAACTCCAGTATGGCAGTATATTTGTAGTTATAGTCCGATTCGTTCAAAATTGGTTTGTGGGGATTTTAGGTACAGATTTTCAGCATGGCTAAAAATAATTGAGTAAAATTGATCAAAAAGCTTTTATACAAATGCGATGAAAAGTAAAATATATTTTTTTTAGATGTGGACGTAGGTTATTCTGTGCGTAACAGATTCAAAAGCTTGCCGCTAGTACAAAATAGGTATTTTTGCGCGGTAAAATTCTGATTCTGTTCGTCACACATATAAAAATAATACTATTTCCTTTTTAGTGCATCTGTATAAAAGCTTTTCGCATCAATTCAATTGATTCATTTTAGTCATACTGGAAACTTGTAAAACCCCCATATACCAATTTTGAATCGAACTGAACCACAATTACAAATTTCGTCCACCATCTTGATTTTTTGCATTGACAAAGAAACCCTGAAAATCCCCACAAACTAATTGATTCGAATCGGAACATAATTACAATTTTTTTTTGCATTGACATTTAATCATAATTTCCGACCCTGAAAACCACCATATATCAATTTTGAATCAAATCGGACCATAATTGCTAATCTTTACCGTCATTTTGGAGCCGCCACTTTGTTGTTTCCTTCAGAAAAAGTCTATAATGCGTTGTCACCGAATTTATATCAAATTGGCTTGCAAATGAACTATCATAATTTGGAATACGGAACAGTTGTTTTTCCCGCAAGAGGGCGCCAAAATAAAAAGTTAGGTAGCAAAAATTGACATTTATGAATTCCTTATGAAATTACCTTTTTAATGATGTGTCACACTTACTTCTTTCCCTATTCAAATTGTTTGGTTGATGGTGGCCAAGGGGTGGGGGATTAGATATGACAGTTGAGGTTATGATTAAAAATCGACGTGTTTTTGCATTTTTTTCAAAACACATGCGTTTTGAAGATACTCGATCTGTTTCGTTTTCGGTGCCCCACCCTGTATACCAAGTAATAGAGCATAAAATGAGTGAGTTTTTAACAAAAATACTAGTAGGAAACCGACTATGCCATCACATATAAAAGACAGTTCTTAGTTATATTATGTTATGTTTTCGACTCGTAACTGTCATTTATTAATTTGTTATAAACATTTGAATAACAAAAAACGTGTTTTTTGGCAGTTTTCTTTTAATTTGTGTTTGAATTGCAGCTTAATATAGTTATTATTTTAGTCGTATATTTATTGTCACAGGCGATCAGCTCACGAGCGACTGTTTGGTTCAAAAACAATTCCTCAGGGGGATAATAACGATCCCAACTCCAACGAGAATCCAAATTTCAACACCAAAGCTAGTTCTCTTGAAAGAAGTCAGAACTCCAAGTCGGTAAGCATACTACTAATTCATTTCACTATTATTCGAACAATTTCATCCTGGGAGACTTTCACTATATTGGATCGTGGAGAATGGAAAGTCTTCACATATTCAGAACTGACAGAGGAACGGGTTCTGGAATATAAAGGGTGTTTCATAATAAATGCGCAGGACTTCAGGATGTGATAGCTCGTCCAAAAATATGAAAAAAGTCTCCATTAACTTACCCTCTAAAATGCACCATTTTCGAGATACAGGGTGTTGAAATTAAAAAAAAAATATCGCTTTTTGCTGATATCTCTGGAACCGTTTATCGCACAGAAAACAGATTTCGTAGGCATTTTCTACTCATAATAAGCTATGTTTTTTTGCGGATTTGTTATTTTTTCAAATTCATAATTGGTGAAAATTTTGAAGGGGTAGTGGGTGTTTTTTTCTCTCCAACTTCTACGCCACTGGAAAAGGTACAGTTTTGAGCCTCCTATATGAACCGCCAATGTTTTCTACACAAAAAAGGTATTCTTGGTCATAAGCTCTAAAGTTGACCGTTTTCAAGAAAAATCAACTTTCATGTTGAACAATCATAAAATGAATGAATATTGATAAATCTTCCTTCATGTTTTTGTCAAAAAGAAAATCTAGACATATTGCAAATTCATTAGCTTTCAACGGAAAAAATATAAAATATTCAGAAATAACAAAATTTTTGGGATTATACATTGATGAAAACCTTTCTTGGAAAAGCCATACCTATTGAAAATCTTAGAAAAAAATATCTCCTATAATTGGTATTTTGTTCAAAATTCGATATTACATTCCTTTGAAATATCTAAAAATGATTTACTTCAGTTTAATTTATTCAAAATTACAGTATTTAATATCAGTATGGGGAAGTGCCAATTGTACTTGCGTCCACTCAAATCTTTGCAAAACAAAAGTATCAAATGCATTTTTAAGTTACCATTCCTTGAATCTACATTACATTTATATGCTCCAAAAAATCTTTTGGATATCAATTCTTTGTACAAATTGAAAATATATATATTCATCCATTCTGTCATCAATAATAGGAAACATTCATCTCTGGAATTTAATTCAACTGATACCATACACAATCACCAAACTAGACAATCAAATAGTCTCATCACGCATAGAATAAAGACAAACATTGGGAAAAAATCAATTTTATATAATGGAATTTTGATATTCAATAATATACCCAATAAATTAAAAAATATCGTACAAAAAGATCGTTTCAAATTTCATTTAAAGAAGTACTTATTACAATGATACTTAAAAAAAAAATTGATGCAAACATTTTCAACTTGAAATTTTGTTGTTTATTGTATTAGTTATAGATTTAGGTCCCTATTATAAACATTTATGTTTCTTGGGGTCAATAAAGATTATTATTATTATTATGTTGTTTAAATAATGTTTTTTCCTCGAAAAATGGCTGCGTGCATTGAAGCTAACGGCGGACATTTTCAACAATTCAACTGAGTATGATTGTTATTGTTTTTTTTTATTTTGCAATTAAGAAGTCAACGTTTGATTTTGTTACTTGTTTTAACGTTTAAATAAATTTTGTATAATTATGATAAACATTATTTTAAAAAAAAATACCATGTTTTTCAACATGAAAGTTGATTTTTCTTGAAAACGGTCAACTTTAGAGCTTATGACCAGTAACTATTTTGTGAAGAAAACATTGGCGGTTCAAGTAGATGGCTCAAACTTCGCGACTCGGGATAATTTTCAAAACATTCGTGCCCTCAAAAAAATTTCCAGAAATAGTTTAAGCTCTTGTGATATTATAAGTGATAATTTTCCATTTTCTGATGTAATAGAGATTCTGGCGCATTTTTCCTCATGGTGATTTTTCAAGTTATTGTTGTGTACATCCCACGTTTGTTTGACAGCATACAACTGTAGGGTGCATTCTTAATTTGAACCAATTGAGTTTCTTATTGCACAAGTTCATTTAAATCAAATGGCGCTCCTGTCTTTGAATAGTGTCTTGTATGTAAGATGCCGCAAAAATAAATCTGTTGGCGATCCATCAACTTTGGTAAATAGTCGGTTTTTCAAGTGATTCCGCTTGTAATTCTACCCACAAACGATTCTAATTCCAAGCAAGATTGTGGGCCCCATTACTTCGTGCAGTTTGTCCAGGCATTGTTTATATAGAAGTAAGATAGTTAGTCAATGCCTGTGTAATTGGTGTTGGACGCAAACGCGAGTGTCATCTAGCGTGATTAGTTACAAACATGAATATTTGACGTCATTTTAATGCAGGTTTCTTCAAAAAACCCTGATTTTACTGCTGTCCCATTGTTTCAATCAAGTTACGACATGACTTGGAGGCCAGATCACTGAAGTTGCGACATGACTTGGATGCGAGCTCACTATCGCCATCTACATGTCGCATCCATTTCGATCCAATTATAATCCCATAAGGTTGACTAACTATGTTCTATATAAACAATGGTCCAGGATTTGTTTTTATTCAAATGTTTTTCAAATATATTTCATCTAGAAACATACTAAATACAAATCTCCGTGGCGCAAATGTTGACTTATTGAGTATTTGAAAAACATATTGTGAATCATTCGTGAATCACCTTGTAGCAGTATATATTTTTTTCTACGCTCATGTCTGTAAATCTCAAAAATCGCACTGTCAACATTCCTTGTAAATGACATATAACAATAACATGCACGTAATGAGATCTTTATTTGGTCTATTTACACAAATTTAGTCAATTAAAAAACATATAAACTTTTAACATTAGCGAGATATATTTAGGCTTGAAAGAGTGTTGCCCCTAAATGTATACAGCACGTTATGCAATTTCTTTAAAAATAGGACACGTTTTCTTAAGTAATTATGAAAATAAATGTCATGTCATTTATATTGTCAATTTCTTGAACAAAATATAATTGTATCCGAACATTTTCCCAACTTTATCTACGAATATGTCTGATAGTAGTGAAAGTGATGAAATTATGAGCACTCCACCGATGATTTTAGAAAAAGCTCAAGTTGCCACACATAATTTGTTACCGCTAAAATCCAAAGAAAGGTACGAAATTACCTATCAAAAATTTATTTATTGGCGACACAAGCATAACGTTAAAATGAATGGGCGTAGAAAAAGTATAGTACGTTACAGGAGTTGTAAACCCATTACGCACTCATGAAATTTATGCTCTCGCCGCTGCGCGGCTTCGCGCATAAATTTTTCATTTCGTGCGTGATAGGTTTACTTACTACTCTTGTTACGCAATATACTATTAGCTGTACCTTTCAATGTACATGTGACCAAAAACTTATATTTGAATAACATTCGCAATATGGGCCGTGGTGGTCGGCTGGTAAAAGCGTACGCCTCGCAAGCGTGGGGCGTGGGTTCGATCCACCGATTCACCGGTCTCGTGCGTGGCATCACACGTTAAAAGGTAATGGCTGCGTCTTCCCTAGCTCACACAAGTCTCGCGAAGACTTCCGAGGGTTGCGCGTAGGGGTGCAATCGGTTGACGGAAATTACAATTTTTTTTTAACAATATAAGTCAATACAGTTTTTCAATTTGAGGAAAAAACTTATGAACTTGACGTTTCTCCTCTTGAACGCCCTGTATCTAGAAGAAAACTGGTTATAGGATCGGATGCAAAAATCATACCTCTCAAGAAGTTACTAATAAAATAATTATATACTGAGAAAATGGTTACATTTAACCGGGGATATTTTAGAATACAGAGTGTTCATGGTTTTTGTTTTTAGACAAGTGGAATTGTATAGCAACATTTTGAGAGTTTCTCTTGCTCAGTGCGAATTGAACTCTCGAAAAGACAGTCAAGTTTGAATATTTTAGGATTCTTTATCGAGCTATGATTCTTTCAACAAACAGTCAAACGCTAGAATCGGCCCAAATGCTCATGATGATCTCAAGACGACTCTCTCCAAAATCGATCCTGTTTCAACAAGTTTACCAAACAGTGCATCCAAGTACAACGTAGGACCGAGGTGGGATCAAAACTCTCATAGACACGGATCAAAAATGGATCTCAAGTTTGGTTTGCCAGGTGCAGAGCAACATCTCGACAACGGTTCAAGGAATTCAAGAGAAATGGAGAAAGATGGTACTCCTATGGACCCCGCAAGTCCTAGAGATTCTGTAGACAGAGAAATGTACAGGTAGGTTAATGTAACATGCTTAATATTAAATTTTCTTGAATTCTATAACCGCTTTCCAATTGTTCCAGGGCTTCGTTTAAGGTTCATATAAAGTCAAAAATTTCGCGTTTCTGAACTGTAAGTTGGCACTGACTGGCATAGTTACAGCGATATTTTATAATATTTCCATATAAATTAGTTTTTTGCAACGGTCAACCCTACTGCTAATGCATTGTTGCCAAATCTCAACATTATTCGGAGTACTGCGAAATTGCTCACATGATTATTAATTATTATCTGGTATTAATTGTGGTAATGTGGTTCAATGCATTATGTAGCTATATTACGGATAGCCGGATTACTAGTAATAATAATCATTATTACAATTCTTGTTCGTTGTGGAGATGATTTTGTGATTTCTTTCTCTTCAATAATGAATTATTTATTTACTGTATTATCTAAATTAGAGATATAGAATATAAATAATATGTATAAGGCGAAGGGTAGTCTTGACTGACTAGTTGAGGAAAAATGCGGATGACTGCATCCTCAGTGCAGTCAAAATACTGGGCTGTTTAAAATAATACTCTTTGTTATTTGGTCGAGCTTTCGGAAATGTTTATTTTCTTTATCTAGCCATTAAACATGAGGTTTATAGTAACAAGTCAACATTGATGAGACACATACAAAGTTATGATTCATGATGGTGGAAAACATCCAATTCCTTTTTTAATAATTATTGTAATAATTGCGGTTTAAACTTTCCTATGATATTTTTTGAAACTTGCACACATAACTCAGTACAGGCGGGTGTTGAGTTGGAACAATGAAGTCTGTATCCAAGACAAATCTAAGGGCTCGCGCAACAAATTTCCTGAAATTTGTTGACAGAACACAGCAAGGGACATTGAAACCGAATAATGAGGACCCCGAGGTCTGCATCCAACCAAAACCGAAAGCACTACACCTTTCACCAAATTCACGGACAATACCCTTTTTTCTTATCTTTTCCAGCTCTTCGTCTATGCTTATTGTTCAGTGGTTTACAAAATATTTCAGTTTTACAGTATCTCCGTCTTTTTTTGTGAATGTAGACTTCACGGTCCTCATTACTGTTGATTAGCGACCTCTACAGAGCCTTTTCAGTGAATTCAGTGAAACTAATAGAGCCTCTAGTTTTTTGTTGGATGGAAACCTCGGGGAAATAATTTTTCGATCAGTTGAGTCCTGTCTGTGAATTTGTTGGAATTCACAGTGCCTTCATAATTTTGATGGATGGACACCTCGGGGACCTCGTTTTTCGAATACTGTGGGCCTCTGCTGAGTCATGTCTACGAATTTGGTTGAATTTGTAGTGTCTTCGCTCTTTTGTTGGCTCGGTGACCTCGTTAAACGAATTCGGTGGCCTCTGTCGAGTCTGTGAATTTGGTGAGAGTTGCAGTGCCTCTGGTTTTGTTGGGTGGAGACCTCGGAGACTTCATTATTCAAATTCAGTGTTCCTTGCTGTGTCCTGTCTGAAAATTTCAGGCAATTTGCAGCGCCCTCAGATTTGTATTGGGTGGAGGCCTATTTTTTCAAACTTAACCCCCGTGCCGAATCATGTCTGCAAGTTTCGGAAAATTTGCAGTCTTCAGTTTTGTAATGGGTGTACACCACATTTTTCAGAAACAGTGATGTATTTTACTTGTCTGCAAATTTCCGTTTATTTGCAGAACCTCCTTTTGTTCTAAAATGGGTTATCTTTTAAATCGTTTTTAGTGTTTCCAAAGGTGGGGACCATTTTCTTTAAAGTTGGTTTATTCTTTTTCTTAGATTTTGGTTTATTGATGATGCCTGTGCCGTCGGTTTTCCTGTGGGAGGAGATCTTGGGAATCTTTGCTATTGTCCTTTTTTCCGGTTCACCTGTTTATTATTTATTGTATTCATTTCGTTTGTTTTTCTGATATTCGGGGTTGCAGTGCCCATGGGTTTGTTATTTATAGATATAGTCCGTCCGTCCTTGATCTTGCTTAGATTAGATATACTTTTAGCACAAACAACAATATTGTTGGTAAAATTCAGAAAGAGCAGCTAATATGAACAATTCACTATAATTTATTTTTATCATTATTTTTCAACTTTGTAAGCAGAACTCCGCCTGTTATGCCGTTATTTTTTATGTATATAATACAATGTTATTTAAAAACAACTGGGATGGACAATAAAGACGCTATTACGATTATTATTATTTTTCAATTGTGTTTTGCGTCATGTTTTATTTCCAAAACTGATATTTTAAATCGCAAAACATTATTACTTACTTACTTATATACTTACTTATATATTACTTATATACTTCTTCAATTGAGTCCAAGGACTCCAAGGCTTTAGGCGGACCAGTCCAACATCCAACTGATGAACTGACAAACCCCTATCGAAATAACTTTCATTTTCCAAAAATTAGACAAATAACATCGGTTCCAGCTGTCTAGAACTATTGGCAACGCTGTACAGTAAATATGACAGTGACAATAATTCTGTGCAATACCTTGTGGACAGTGGCAGAACTATTTTTGTATTTCCGTTCATGTACTACAGAGGAATCACTTACTGGAGCGATTTACCGTTTTTTGTCCGAGGTTTTAAAAATCATTATTAAAAATATAAATCATTTGATTTTATGTCTGAAAACTAGTAATAGTTCCTCAATGTTCAGTCTTTTGAATTTCATATAAATATCACTTGCAAAACCGATTCTTCTCAACTGTCTTTGACTTTATAACAAGATTTTCAGAATTTTTTTAAATTGTGAGGGAACGTTGAAGTTGAAAATTCTGAAAAAAATCATGATTAACTTTTACTTTGACATTGATATGTCATGATATTTGAAATGGAATCTGATAAGTGGTTTTTGGGAAAACTTAAAAAAAAACTCTAAAAATTTGATTTTCTTCTACTTCTCTATAATTATTCAATTTGAATGCCAAAATAACTCGAATTTTTTTCAGAATTTTTAAGCTTGCCGTTAATTTCTTCATGGGTTTATATGAACCTTAACTCCGAGTTGATCCTGAACTGATTGTCCAGTGAGGTGAAGTTTAGTTAAGGTTCAGTTCAGGAGTCAAAAACTTTCAATTGGAAAGCGGCTCGTATGTTATAGCAAAATTTCATTGGTTCATGATTTCAATAAAGTGCAAATTTCATTAATATTCTTAGGTATTCCAGGTCTTCAGCAAAACAGAACATTCCAGGAAAACCCCATATAGAGACTAAGACAGACTATGGAAAATACAGGTTAGTTTCAATGAATTATTTCACCGTCAGCTTTTTCGAAGAGATTGTATTGTAACATTTTACTCCATCAAATTGAAGAGCAATGAGAGTGTCAAATTGAAATGACAAGATAACAACAATTCCCTCTCTCCCAATCGTTCTACAAATTAGGAAAGTATGCAAATATCTGTGAACACAAAGACTCCTTTTCCACGACGGACATTTAGTTATATCTGATAGATACTTGTGCAATATTGCAAGGGCTCCATCATGTTCATAATCAGCATAATTTTGGTTTACCGGATGAATGTACGAAATCGAATACAACATACGCGAGATTTACAAGATGAAAATGGAATTTCACTCTGTTCTGCCAGAGGTGTCAGGTCTCCCAGGGTTTCCCACACTAGTCTGGATAGACTGGAGGTCTCTTCTTGGCATATCAGGAGCCTTCATTGCTGCTAACATTATTGATAAACTTATTGACATTAGCTCAACACATATTTTTCGGTTTAAAAAGGACGTAAAGTGTTTGTTGTCTGAAAGGGTGTTAAACAGATTGCAAGAGTTCTATAATGTTGGGATCTGAAACTCATAATTCAGGGCCAGTTTTTTGAGTTCCAGTTAAGCTCCACATAACTAATAGTTAGAGATGGTTAATGACATTTATTAAATGACGTTTAAAGGATCACGATTCAACCATTAGTTAATTAACATGGAGTTTAACTGGAACTCAAAAACTGACCCTCAAGCATGAATCGAACATACTTGAATTCAAATATACGAGGATATAATGAAAAATTCTTAGCCTACATAGAACAAAACAAAATTTCAATGTCAAAATATTTTATTACTCAACATATTCTCCTCTTAATTGGATACATTTATTACAGTGAACCTGCAACGTCTCTAGACCTTTCAAAAAAAAATGTTTCTTCTTGCTTTGCAAACCAGACCTCCACAGCATTTATTACCTCCTCGTTGGAAGAAAATTTACAACCTTTTAAACTTTTTTTCAGTTGAGGAAAGATATGATAGTCGGACGGAGCCAAATCTGGTGAAAAAGGGGGGTGTTCTAGTAATTCAAACCCTAAATCACGAATTTTTTGGATGGCAACATGAGATTTGTGTGCAGGGGCGTTGTCCTGCAAAAACAAAACACCCTTGGATAGCTTTCCGCTATCTTTTCTCTTTAATTTTTTCCCGTAGAGTGGTCAGTAATGTCGAATAGTAATCTCCAGTTATTGTTCTACCCTTATCCAAAAAATCAATCACGATTACTCCATGGCAATCCCAAAAAACTGAAGCAAGAACTTTTCCAGCAGATTTTGTGACACGAAACTTCTTAGGTCTTGGAGAACCGGAGTGTCGCCATTCCATCGATTGTTGCTTTGTTTCTGGATCGTAGAAATGTACCCAAGTCTCATCCATAGTAACAATTCGGTTTAAGAAGTCTACATCGTTTTCAAATCGAGCACAGATCGAACGCGATGCTACTACCCTTGCATGCTTTTGGTCAACATTCAAACATTTGGGGATCCATTTTGCAGCAATTTTTCTCATGTCCAAATTGACGTGAACTATATGATGAACGCGTTCGTATGAAATATTCAGTGCTTCAAATATCCGTTTAGCCCAATTCGACGGTCTGTTAAAATCATGTCATGAACTGCATCGATATTTTCGGGGACTGACACAGAAACTGGCCTTCCCGATCGGTCATCATCTTCAATGGAAAATTTACCTCTTTTGAAGCTTGTAGTCCAATTTTTCACGGTCGCCTTTATGGTTCGAATGAAATGAGGACTTTATCCAACAGGTGAAAATCATATGATAACCAACATAAATTAATTCGATTTGCACTATATAACGACTTACCAAAGTTGTGTTCATCGGGTTGATGCTATGTTCCGGCTCATCTAACTTCTCAAAGGGCCCTTTTGGTCAGGAAAGCTATTGCGATGTCGGGAGAACGAGATTGTTTCGGACAAACACCTATCCGCACATGGGTTAATTGTACGGCACTTTATAGCGGAATGGAACTATTAAATATATGATAATAGCAACAACAATTAATAATTATAGTAATAAGTAAGAAGTCAAAACTCCAACCGGGTGTTTCGACAACCGAGCAGAACGATCAATTTTCAAGACTATATTTTAAAGTACTCATTTCTTCGTATCGTGATTTTGCACGTTTTTTACCGGTGGCTCCAGGGACGGACAAGGCCACGCGATTAAGGGGTCGTTTTAGTGCAAATCTTCATTGATATAAAGATATTCAATTAATAATAAAATCAAACTCGGACCAGAAAGGCATTCCGAAACAACCCTTCTTAACAATTGAGGTAATTAGGAACTACCTATAATAAAAATAAAAATTGACAATACAATGTAGGTACCTGTAAATCTCAAAACAAAGCTACTACTCAATTAGTTGAAAAGGTTTAACAAAGGGGAACTATTAATGTCCAATTGATCATTTAGTAAACAATTCGAATTCAAAACCTACAAATTAAAATTTGGTCCAATAAACAGATTCATATCAACAGATACCGATACAACACAGATAAAAATAACACAAAATCATTTGGAAAAGAAAACATTACCAATGCAGAATAATATAACAATAAAATTAAATTTTTTGCCTCAAACTACATTCCTAGAATAGTTGTTTGAATAGAAGTGAGATAGTCAATGTCTATGGAAAAGGTATAGGACCCAAACGCGAGTGTCATCTAGCGTGATTAGCTACAAACATGAATATTTGACGTCATTTTTTTAATGCAGGTTTCTTCAAAAAACTCTGATTTTAATGCTGTGTCATTGTTTCAATCAAGTTACGACATGACTTGGAGGCCAGATCACTAAGTTACGACAGGACTTGGATGCGAGATCACTGTCGCCATATACATGACGCATCCATTTGAATCCAATATAAATCCCATATGGTTGGCTAACTATCTTACTTCTATATAAACAATAGTTACACTGATTTACTATAAGAAATGTACTAGTACTAACATCGTTTATATAGAAGTAAGATAGTTAGTCAATGCCTGTGTAATTGGTGTTGGACGCAAACGCGAGTGTCATCTAGCGTGATTAGTTACAAACATGAATATTTGACGTCATTTTAATGCAGGTTTCTTCAAAAAACCATGATTTTAATGCTGTCCCATTGTTTCAATCAAGTTACGACATGACTTGGAGGCCAGATCACTGAAGTTACGACATGACTTGGATGCGAGCTCACTATCGCCATCTACATGTCGCATCCATTTTGATCCAATTATAATCCCATAAGGTTGACTAACTATGTTCTATATAAACAATGGTACTACTAAATTCTTTTTTATTTCAGTCGAAACAACAACTCGTCTCAACCACTTCACCAACCCCCTCCGGAATATACCCGTAGCTCTCATCAGGACCTCAGAGAATCCACGCTGAGCATCCATCAACAGTCACCACTTAGAAGTCCGCCCATGCATCACAATGGCTATGACGGAGGACCTCCGAACCACGTGGGACCTCCGAATGGTAACGGATACAAACCTGTTCCTCCGCCCAAACCGAAGAACTATAAACCGCCCTACAAACAACAGGGTTATGGAGGAGGAGAGGCGATGGTTCAGGCCCCGCCGGTTTACCAACATGGAAAGAGCCATAGTAATCCAGTGGTGGGTCCTTCTTGATAATAATATTCTATAGAATGTTTTGTGATCTCGCTGATTATTATTTAAATTTTGGTTATGTGTGGTCAAATCAGCAGAAATCACTATTGATTTAGTCAGTTAGAATTTTTGCCCTACAAAAGGTGGTGTAGTAACAATTTTGAAATAAGTCGATATGACAAAAAAGTCAAATTCTCCACATTACAATTTTGAACGGTATCGAACCATAATTAAGGTTCATATTCGCGGTCACCATTGGCACCAGGTGGCGCACCAAAACTCCGGGAAAACAAAGCAAACGTCATTTATCTATGAGTTGACAGTTGTTGACGTGAATTCTATTATTGAATTTTTACTTCAAACTTTCAACTTTCGAGTGCTTCTTTAGAACCGCCTGGGGTGAACATTTATTTTGCTGATATTTCAGTAGTTGAGAGAAAATAGTAGTCAAACGGGAGGCAGTAATCATGTTTTATTTTGTGAGGAAGAGAATGTTGAGCAAAGGAATTCTTGACCTTTGTCTAAAAAATACACTTGGTTTCCTTAATGAACTAGTTTCTGGAATTTTTTGGTATGGAATGACCCCTTTCAATCAATCGATTTAATGTCTTGCCTCTTGAGCGTAGAAGATGATTAGATTTAAGCAAATTGTGGAAACCTGTTATAGTTACAACACTAGATGACTCAATGGATATATGAGAATGAAACCGGACAGTATTATTGTGAGTCGGGCAAAGAGAGCGGTACTTTTGAATATACGGAAAGTGTTACCAATTTACTATTGTAAATTATAAATAATATAAAGTTTGTTGTGTTAAACATAAACTAGTGTTTTTTAAATATAAATGTGGAGTAACACACAAATTACAAACAAAAATTCTCTTACTAGTTGTGAAATATTCTAAAATTTAGTTTGTTTACCAATTGGCAATTCCTCATGTTTTTTACTAGTTTCTGGTTTCTGGGAAAAGAGAGCATGGACACATTTGCAGATGAATAACTTTTGCACTGCGGCACTGAACGAAATTGTTTTGACTTACCAGTCATATCAAAGCTATGCTTTTTGCATTGAATCAGAGAAATCAAACCAAATATAGAACAACCAAGAAATAATCAACAATTTATTAACACTAGATCTTACGGCAAAATGTTTGTTTTCCCGGAGTTTTACATACAAATTTCAAAATGTAGATGTCGCCCACTCCGTGGTGATCGCGAATAAAGTCAAATATTTCGCGTTTCTGAACTGTGAGATGGCACTGACAAGATATGTTTTTCATACCATAGTTACAGCGATCTTTTATATTTCCATATAAATTACAGTTTTCTGCAACGGTCAACCCTACTGCAATATTGCCAAATCTCAACATTATTCGGAGTACTGCGAAATAGCTCACAGGATTTTTTTTCTTGGTGTTTTGGCATCGACTGCTACGGTCATTAGCCATGTGTTCTGGATAGGCCTTGTTACCAATTCCATACGCCACTTTAGGAGCAGCACTGTTAATTTTTAACGCAACTGTGAATCGTGGAGGATTATTCCCAGCCGACACGAGCCTCAGTCATTCAGACTTTCACATCTGAAAATGAAAAAAGATCGCACCGTCTGGTGAATTTGGTGAGAGTTGCAGTGCCTCTGGTTTTTGTTGGGTGGAGACCTCGGAGACTTCATTATTCGAATTCAGTGTTCCTTGCTGTGTCCTGTTTGAAAATTTCAGGAAATTTGTAGCGCCCTCAGATTCGTATTTGGTGGAGGCCTCATTTTTCGAACTTACCCCCGGCCCCGTTCCGAATCATGTCTACAAGTTTCGGAAAATGTTTGTAGTTTTGTAATAGGTGTACTACACCACATTTTTAAGGAACAGTGATGTATTTTCCTTGTCTGCAAATTTTCTGGCTTACCATGGATAGAGGAGACCTTCTTTTGTTCTAAAAGGGGTTATCTTTTGAATCGTTTTCAGAGTTTCCAAAGGTGGAGACCATTTTCTTTGAAGTTGGTTCATTCTTTACATTTGTGGCTGCGATTAGAAGACTTTGAGATATCAAGGCAACAACTAACGTCGCCACGGAGGCAACTATAGCTACCAGCGTGACAATCCTACCCAGGAAAATATAAATCAGGATGGATTTATCGAGGGGCAATATATAAAAATATAAACAGAATGTGTGGTTGGCTTTCTGTTGTTGACTTCCTTTGTATCTATTTCTACATCCATTTTACAATTTTCCATTGAAGATGATGACCGATCGGGAAGGCCAGTTTCTGTGTCAGTCCCCGAAAATATCGATGCAGTTCATGACACGATTTTAACAGACCGTCGAATTGGGCTAAAACGGATATCTGAAGCACTGAATATTTTATGACACTAAGGTAAACACGATTAAATTTCCACAGATTTATTGTCTTCGCGACATCTGTGGAAATTTAATCGTGTTTACCTTAGTGTCATATACTATGAATTTCCATCAAGTAAAGGCCACGTCAATCCAAAACACTGAATATTTCATACGAACGCGTTCATCATATAGTTCACGTCAATTGAGGATCCAATGGAAATATGTGAGAAATTTAATGAATACTTTTTGAATGTTGGACCAAATTTAGCATCTGCTATTTTGTTTGAACCATCTAACACCTATGACAATGTATCATTGAGTGAGTCCATGTTCTTAGAAGAGACAACTTGTGAGGAAGTAAAGGAAACTATAAAAAATCTTGACAACAAAAAAGCGGCTGGTTTCGATAATATTAGTGTTAAAATTGTAAAAATGGTTGCATCAGAATTATCCCCTTGCATAAGCGCATTGATCAATAAATCATTTGACAGTGGCTATGTTCCCAATAATATGAAAATTGCTAGGGTAACACCTATTTTTAAAAGTGGGAAAAAAGAAATTTTAAGTAACCATCGACCTATATCAGTATTACCTGTTTTATCCAAAATTATTGAGAAAATCATGAACCGAAGAGTAATGGATTACCTTGATAAAATAAATTTTTTGTATAATGGGCAATATGGTTTCCGAAGATCTAGTGACACTGAGTCTGCCGTGTTGGATTTGATTACAAAAATTCAAGTAAACCTAGATAACAACTTCCAATGTTGTTTAGTGTCACTGGATCTATCAAAAGCATTCGACACGGTAGATCACGAAATTTTATTATGTAAATTATTCAATATCGGGATTAGAGGTCATGTACATGAATGGTTCCAAAATTATTTATCTGGGAGAAAACAATATGTTTGTATGGGGAATGGACAAAGTTTGATGGGGAATATAACATGTGGTGTACCACAAGGTTCAATTCTTGGACCTTTATTATTTCTTATATATTTCAATTCAATATCCAATCTTAGTTTGCATGGCGAGCTCAAATTATTTGCGGATGACACATCATTAATTTATTTTGGGAAAAATGACAATGAATTAATCGAAAATATTCAAGCTGATTTAAAAATAATTTCGATTTGGTTGAACAATCATAAAATGACTTTGAATATTGATAAATCTTCCTTCATGTTTTTGTCAAAAAGAAAATCTAGACATATTGCAAATTCATTAGCTTTCAACGGAAAAAATATAAAATATTCAGAAACAACAAAATTTTTGGGATTATACATTGATGAAAACCTTTCTTGGAAAAGCCATATTGAAAATCTTAGAAAAAAAATATCTCCTATAATTGGTATTTTGTTCAAAATTCGATATTACATTCCTTTGAAATATCTAAAAATGATTTACTTCAGTTTAATTTATTCAAAATTACAGTATTTAATATCAGTATGGGGAAGTGCCAATTGTACTATCTTGCGTCCACTCAAATCTTTGCAAAACAAAAGTATCAAATGTATTTTTAAGTTACCATTCCTTGAATCTACATCACATTTATATGCTCCAAAAAATCTTTTGGATATCAATTCTTTGTACAAATTGAAAATATGTATATTCATCCATTCTGTCATCAATAATAGGAAACATTCATCTCTGGAATTTAATTCAACTGATACCATACACAATCACCAAACTAGACAATCAAATAGTCTCATCACGCATAGAATAAAGACAAACATTGGGAAAAAATCAATTTTATATAATGGAATTTTGATATTCAATAATATACCCAATAAATTAAAAAATATCGAACAAAAAGATCGTTTCAAATTTCATTTAAAGAAGTACTTATTACAATGATACTTGAAAAAAAAAACTGATGCAAACATTTTCAACTTGAAATTTTGTTGTTTATTGTATTAGTTATAGATTTAGGTCCCTATTATAAACATTTATGTTTCTTGGGGTCAATAAAGATTATTATTAATTTGGACATGAGAAAAATTGCTGCAAAATGGATCCCCAAATGTTTGACCAAAAGCATGCAAGGGTAGTAGCATCGCGTTCGATCTGTGCTCGATTTGAAAACGATGTGGACTTCTTAAACCGAATTGTTACTATGGATGAGACTTGGGTACATTTCTACGATCCAGAAACAAAGCAACAATCGATGGAATGGTGACACTCCGGTTCTCCAAGACCTAACAAGTTTCGTGTCGAAAAATCTGCTGGAAAAATTCTTGCTTCAGTTTTTTGGGATTGCCATGGAGTAATCATGATTGATTTTTTGGATAAGGGTAGAACAATAACTGGAGATTACTATTCGACATAACTGACCACTGTACGGGAAAAAATTAAAGAGAAAAGACGCGGAAAGCTATCCAAAGGTGTTTTGTTTTGCAGGACAACGCCCCTGCACACAAATCTCATGTTGCCATGCAAAAACTTCGTGATTTAGGGTTTGAATTACTAGAACACCTCCCTTATTCACCAGATTTGGCTCCGTCCGACTATCAGCTCTTTCCTCAACTGAAAAAAAGTTTGAAAGGTCGTAAATTTTCTTCCAACGAGGAGGTAATAAAAGCTGTGGAGGTCTGGTTTGCAGAGCAAGATGAAACATTTTTTTTAAAGGTCTAGAGACGTTGCAGGTTGGCTGTAATAAATGTATCCAATTAAGAGGAGAATATGTTGAGTAATACAATATTTTGACATTGAAATTTTGTTTGGTTTTATAGTATGCTAAAAATTTTTCAATATATCCTCATAACATTAATTCATTCTGAATAAAATAATGGTTTCTGTCTTTCTTTCAGGACCAACGCAACCAAAATATGAACCTCTCACCACGTCCTAACTATTATTACAACACCCCACCCAATCACAACACCCCACCCAATCACAACGCATATCACATGGAAACGGCGATGCGTTACCAAGGGGGCCATTACGATATGGCACCTCCTTATCAGGAATCTCCTAGGAGACACACTAGCATATCTTATGCTAGCAGGAGCGAAATCACCCCAATCGCACATCAACACGAGAATCCTTACGGAATGGAGCATCATCCAGGAGAAATCTTGGAAACGAGACCGCCTGTGGTCGACTTGCAGGGGTCCAGGGAGCAAAGAGGTTCGGCGTTTGAGTTGTATCGGAAGCCTGTAGGCCATAATATGAGGTAAGTTTTGGGACTGCTGTGTGGGAATTTTTCTGCTTCATTTTTATTCATTCTGCATCTCTGCTGGTATAATTTTTGTAGGAAAGCACAGTTTTTCTAATAAAAGACAGTAACTACCGTGGAAACGTTCGTGAAAATTAAAATTCGGCTTTCAGTTCAGAATGGACCTTTACATTTACGGAAAATAAATTACAAAACTCGTTTAAATCGATAGTTGTTAGTCCATTTAACAAAAAGTTCCATTATTTTTCTTTCATTTTGAAAAAATATCACATTTGAAAGTGTGCCGCTGACGTCACGTTCATCAGAAATATCTCCCACCATAATCCACGTTCCGAAACAGGCAATGCCGTTTTCCTTAAAAATATAACTTCTAGCATGATATAAGAGAAATAATCAATACATTGTCACTTGATCAACTCATAGATGAACATCCACATATTAGCTATTTTTTAGTGTATTTGTAACTTTCAAATTTTCCGAACAGACCATCCTTTTGATGAAGAACGAGCATTGACAACACAGCAAATCGTAATGACAGTTCTCAACTGTCAAAAGTTATATGGAGATGTGAGGTTAATGTTTATTTTATTTACATTCAACAATCAACATTCAACTGATAAATTCGATAATAGTGTAGTGAGGTGTTATAAACGATTTGGTGTGAATTTATTTGTGTAATTGTGTATTAAAAATATGGAACAAGGCTTCGTGAAGGAAAGTTCAGATAATTTACCGAGGTACAAAGCACCTTTTCGACATGTTCAGTTATTGCAGGGATACAGGTACTGGAGATACAGGAATTAATAACAAATTTTAGAACACAAACAACAAAAGCTCTCAAAACTCAGAAAATCGCATTAACCTCAAAAAATAAATCAAGGTAGTGTTCGTTGAAGTTTTGATCTGATGGAACTGCTTCACTTGTATCAAATGGGTAGGCAAATGAGTTAGACAGAGACAAACTATTCTAATTGATCGCACCGTGAAACAGACGAAAAAACCCAGCTGGTATCAAATGACAACTGTCATACGACACATTATATTTGAATGAAAATTTGGTGCACAACTTTAACAACGTTTCCAAGTTTAGTTTTGATAAACGTGACGTCACGAAACCACTTTTCTTCTGATTACAGATAAACTAGGGCAAAAAAAAAATCCCGAGTGATATTAGCGTATTTACTTTCTAATTTCGGTGTTACCACATATCTCTTGGAAAGGTCCATTATCATTGGAATATTTTTTAAAAAATTAGTTTGAATATTAATTATTACTATTGGTAATTTTATACAGTGTCCGCCATAAGTTATGTAACGTATGAGTAAAAAGTTCATTATTATAGCATTGGACAAAAAATTGTATGTGATGGATTGTGCATGTCCAACAACCTGAAAATCAAATTTGACACATGTGATAAGGCAGCGGTGATGATAAGGCAGCGTTTTATTTTCATGGTGTTCGTGAACTCCATCGCTTTCTGTAATGCATACAGTGCCCGTCTAAAGTCCGTTCCCCCCCTTAATTTTTGAACCACCTGGTATATCGCAACTAAATTTGGAGGGCTTCAATAGGAGATAGAAACCAACTTTTACATGAAGAGATCAAAGCCAAAAGTTTTAAAATGTAGGCTGAGCGCCATCTTCAATATTTTTTTAAATAGAATTCCCCGTATATTATTCCATTTTCGAAATTTACTCATAATTCTCAACACTTTTCTCTAATACACTTTACTCCTAAATTCAATTCTTTTCGAAATATTAACGTCTGAAAGGTGAAATTTTGTTCATTTCAAACCCAACCAAAACCACTAATTTTGTTTTCAATTAAGTTTGCATTGGAGAAAATCGTCGCAATAACGTCTTGTTTACTGTCAAATTAACTGTAACTGTCAAATAGTCCGTTGACCGCCTCAATCATTTTATGAAAAGTGTGATCATGGCTCGTAGTTTAGACGATAAATTTGAAGCAGTTTTGATATTTGGAGAAGCTGGAAGAAATTATCATCTAGCAGTCCTTATGTTTAATGATAGATTTCCCGAGAATCCTATTTCGAGGATATATTTGCGCAAACTTTTAAATAAGCTCCAAGCAACTGGTACGCTGAAAGATGGTCCAAGATCAGGAAGACCGCATCTTTCAGAAGAAAAAAAGATAGAAATCGTTGCAGAAATGGTAATCAATCCGACTCAGTCGCCGTCTGCAGTTGCTAAATCCTGTGGAGTAAGTTCAAAAAGACTCCTAAATTCAATTGTTTTGGAAATATTAACGTTTGAAAAGTGACATTCCGGTGTGATATGAAGTATGGATTTTGATCAATTCCTGTGAAACATTTTGCTAACTACACGTTGTTATTAATTTGTAGTTGAATCTCTTAATTATTTCGACTGATAAGAGGCGCAAAGAGAGTTTATTAAGGATAAACAGCACCGCTTACCGGAAAATCTCGAAGCCTACGAATGTGTTCTGTAAATTCACAATCAAAACAAATTAGTTGGCTAAAAAATTATATTTTATTTTTGAATATCTCTTTTATTTTACCCCAACAATTATTTTATCAAGTGTTCAAAGTGGACCCCTCCTAAATCTTAACAATAAAGTGCCGTATTATAAATTGCTTCTCTCGCGTTGATGAAAGTCTGTTCATCTATTTCTTCACATGTATCTATTATTCTGCGTTCCAACTCTCCTATTGTTTGGCATTCATTGGCGTAGATTTTTGACTCCAGATACCCTCAAAGGAAAAAATCTAGAGGTGTAAGATCCGGAGATCTTGGTGGCCACTCTGTATTTCCCTTGCGACCTATCCATTGCCCAGGAAAGTTAGTATCGACGAGGTCTCTAGCCATGCGATCGAAATGGGGAGGTGCCTCATCCTGCTGAAATATGATTTCACGATTTTCAAACTCTTCCTGATTGTTCAATACAATTTGCCTTATTCGAGGTTCAATTTCAGTTTCTAAAAGATTTTTGTAAAGAACTCCTGTAAGATTGCCTCTGATGAAAATCGGCCCAACAACGCGATTGCCTAATATCCCCGCCCAAACATTCACCTTTTCAGGAAACTGGGTATATCCCTCTCTGAAAATATGCGGATTGGTATCGCTACAGTATCGTACATTCTGTTTGTTGACTTTTCCATTAAGAAAAAAAGTGCATTCGTCTGAGAGCATGCAAGATTTTCATTTTATAGGGATGAAACTTTTCTTTTTTTAGACGTCGATTGAGTCGAATTGATTACCATTTCTGCAACGATTTCTACCTTTTTTTCTTCTGAAAGAGGCGGTCTTCCTGATCTTGGAGCATCTTTCAGCGTACCAGTTGCCTGGAGCGTATTTAAAAGTTTGCGCAAATATATCCTCGAAATAGGATTCTCGGGAAATCTATCATTAAACATAAGGACTGCTAGATGATAATTTCTTCCAGCTTCTCCAAATATCAAAACTGCTTCAAATTTATCGTCTAAACTACGAGCCATGATCACACTTTTCATAAAATGATTGAGGCGGTCAACGGACTATTTGACAGTTACAGTTAATTTGACAGTAAACAAGACGTTACCGCGACGATTTTCTCCAATGCAAACTTGAATGAAAGCAACATTAGTGTATTTGGTTGGGTTTGAAATGAACAAAATTTCACCTTTCGGACGTTAATATTTCGAAAAGAATTGAATTTAGGAGTAAAGTGTATTAGAAGAAACTGTTGAGAATTATGAGCTAATTTCGAAAATGAAATAACATATGGGGTGTTCTATTTTAAAAAAATATTGAAGATGACGCTCAGCAGCCATTTTGAAACTTTTGGCTTTAATTTTTTCATGAAAAAGTAGGTTTTTATCTCCCATTAAAGCCCTCCAAATTTCGTTGCGATATACCAGGTGGTTCAAAAATTAGTAGTGGGGGAACGGACTTTAGACGGGCACTGTATAATTCACCTGTGTAATCTGTGGTAATATATTACATCAATTGATAAGAAGGATATTTAAGTAATGTTCAACGTAGAATAATTTAATGTATTACATTCGCTTGAAAAAGATACAGTGTATCGAAACATGTCGCGTAGACAATAAATCTGTGGAAATATAATCGTGTTTACCTTAGTGTCATATACTATGAATTTCCATCAAGAAACGGCCACGTCAATTCATAAAAATTTTATTTACACTTGAAAGCTTTGTCGATGAGTTGAAAAACTTCTGACATTAAAGTATATTTCGACTTTGACTAACAATTCATCACTATCAAATTTCCAAATCGAGAAGTTTTGAATAGTTTAAATAAAATATGTGGTGAGAAATACAATGAACTTTGGAACTTGAACATTGAGATCTGCTTACTCTTTATTGTGCCGGTTTTTTATGCATTTCGTTGTATCTGTTTCTGAGTAGCAGATAATTGAACCTTACTTCCTACAAAAATTTTTACCTTCCTTTTCATTCGATTGTACAAATTTGTATGCTAAGCTGCTAGGTGCTTTATGTTTATAATTGCAAGAGTGTACACTGGTTGCCTTTTTTCATTTATGTTATCTAATTTTCACATTTTGCAGATATGTCACTTATATATACACATCTCTCTGCACAGGATACATTATAGGTTGGATTTCTAACTATTATCTTTGGTACGTCGAACGTTGTTTGTTTTTCTATTATTTCGTGAGTGAATTGCTCGATGACAGCCTAAGATGTTAGCTAATATTGTACAAGTCTAGTTAGTGTTTCATGAAGTAGAATATTTGTTTTTGAATTCGTGTTTTTGTTGTAAAATCGGCACATGAAAACTTATTGAATAATAATAACTTCTTTGAAAGAAAAAAATATTTCTGTTCAATATTGTCTTGTTCAGTACATTCATCAGAAACCGCACTTTCTCATATAACCGAGCACTTCTCTGAAGAATTTCGAACAAAATGTCTGAGATGGAAATAGTGAATTGACATTTTTATACTTTATAGTCGTTTATCTTCTATCTGCTGTATCTTTTGAAACTTTATTTGCCTAATCGTCACTGTCGGTACCTACTATAAATTGTTTAATATTTTTATGTTATATTCATGTAATGTTCAGACTGCATAATAACACGATTTTTCAATACACCACAAGTTGTACAATATTAGATAACATCATGTTTGTTTTTTTGATTTTTTTATGTAAATAATAATTCTTTTTGTACTAATTGCACAAACATTTTGCTTCCAGGGTGTTTTATTTTAAATATTAATAAATGCATAAAGAAGGACTAGCACCATGTGCAATGGAATGTAACAATCATAATTCAATTGCCATTCTAAAAATGAAAACTTCATTTATGGAAAAGAAATGGTAAACGAATTAATAAAACAAACATATCAAGTATGTCAGTCACCCATCCAAAATAAGATAAATATTAAGTGTAATACAAAATAGATCTAGAACAAAATTTACTAACAGAAATAAATTATTTCAAAGTAAGAATTGAAGCCAACATAATTTTGTATTCCTAGACAATAAAAGAAATAGAAACCAAAGAAATTCAGTTTGTATTCCTAATCTAACAATAAAAGAAATTGCGACCAAAAATAATGGATATGGTGCTGTTGTATGCGTTTTTTGAAAATTTTCTGCCGAAACTGCAGACTAAATTTAGTTGTACTTTTTCATGTATCAATTTTTTTACATTTTATACACGGTGTTCCAAACTCGATGGACTATGTTGTTGATTTAGGGGTTCCTCAAGGATCAGTTTTAGGTCCATTGATTTTCCTTCTGTATGTCAATGATTTAGCAAATCATTTGAGCACTGCATTTTTTTGTATGCAGATGATACGACAATCGCCACTGATGCTGAAACCCCAGAAGAACTTGTGCAGAAAATGAATAATTTGTCGAAAGAATTTACTGATTGGTGTAGTAACAATTCTTTGATTGTCAATCCTGACAAAACAGTATGTTTACAATTTTATTCTCGTACAAAAATTTCAAATAATTATTTTGTTCGTGTCAACAAAAAAAATATATATTTTCCGGATTCAATAAAATTTCTGGGCACATATTTAGATGCAAATTTGAAGTGGAATACACATGTTGATCAGGTGTGTAAAAGACTGAATAGTAGTTATTATGCAATTTTGCAGCTGAAAAATATATTCACACTAGAGCAATTAATCAATGTGTACTATGCTCTCTCATATCCACATATTTCTTATAATATTGTCTTTCGGGGAAATACGGCCAATGCTCGCAGAGTTTTTATCAGTCAAAAAATACTTATTCGCCTAATCTTCGGCTTAGATTACCGAATGACGTGTAGGAATCATTTCAAAAAGTTTAAATTACTGACTGTACCATCGATTTATATTTATAAAATTGTAACATATGTTAAACTCAACATCAAGAGCTTCTCAAAAAATGCTGACTCTCATGACTATGCTACGAGGCATGGTGATTTATTTAGAAGTACAAAGCACCGTACTTCACTTTACGAACGTTGTCCTAAGTATAATGGAATACGATTTTTCAATCATCTCCCCAGTGAAAATGAAAAAAGTATTAATAAATTCAAAACAAGATTAAAAAAATATTTAGTGGAATCCTGCTTTTATGAACTTAGTGAATATTTTGATAATTCATAATTTTTTTGTTTGCTAGTTTGTATATATATATATATATATATATATATATATATATATATTATATATGTCTGTGTATACAGGGTGTTATTTAAGTACGTGGCCAAACTTAAAGGGGTGATTCTTTGAGTGATTCTAAGACGAAAAGTTCATATAAACATAGGTCGTTTTCAAGATACAGGTTGTCAAAATTTTTAAAAGAAATCGTTTTTGTCGTAAATATCTTAATAACCCTTCAACCGATTTTATTGAAATTTGGCAGTGTTATTGAAGGTCGTAAAGGGCGAATTTAACCCTAACTATATCAAAATTATCATGTCCAGTGGCGTCCCGGAAGGCACTGTAACCAATATTTTTGACAGAAAACATGTGCGCCACTGATTTTTTTGCAATTTTTCTATTTGTTTCACATTGAGCAACTGAAATTACAACTTTTTTATATCCAGAATTTTTTTCGTATCTTGCTTTGTTTTTGAGAAAAAACATAAAAATCACTTCATTGCACGTCCCTGGCACAACACAATAAAAAATTATTTTTATAGGGTTTTTAATGATTACAGGTGAATCTGTTATGCTTAAAAATTGTTTGTTTCATTTGGCCAGTGCGTGCATAGTGGTAACGCCGGAAATGCCAAAGCAACATCAAACAAGAAACACCCTTTATTAAAACCACACTGAAACAAAAATGATACCTAGGCAATTTGTTTCTGTAAGAATACACATTCAATAATAACTAACACCAAACTTATAATAGTTGCTCAAAATGTCCTCCTTCAACTTCAATGCAAGCATTAACTCGTCTTAACATCGATTCCCGAACACGTTGAAATATTTCCGGCGTATGTCTTATCTGATCACATGAATCCCGTATTCGTTGGATTAATTCTTCTTCAGTGTTGACTGGAGTTTTATAAACGAGGGACTTTACATGTCCCCAAAGGAAAAAATCCAAGGGATTTAAATCCGGTGACCTGGGCGGCCATGACTGTGGACCTGCGCGACCGATCCAGTTTTCTCCATAAGTTTCACCCAGAAATTGACGTGCTACTATGCTGAAGTGAGGTGGAGCCCCATCGTGCATGAACCACATTGCTCCTCTTACTGCCAGTGGGACATTTTCTAGTAGTACAGGTAATACAAATTCCAAAAAATGACGATACTCTTGACCATTTAATCTCGGGGGTAAAAAATGAGGTCCAATGAGATAATCGCCAACAATACCAACCCAGACATTCACGGAAAACTGCTGTTGATAATTATTTTCTATAACCGCATGGGGATTTTCTTCTGCCCAGATATGGTTGTTATGAAAGTTCATAATTGAATTGTGGGAAAAACACGCTTCATCGGTAAATAATATACTGGATAAAAATGTCGGAGATGCAACCTGTTGTTGCAAAAGCCACGTAGTATAAACAACTCGCTTGGGAAAATCCGCAGGAAATAACGCTTGAACACGCTGTATGTGGTAAGGATACAGTTGGTACTCTTTCAAAATCTTCCATACAGTAAAGTGAGAAATGTTTAATTGTTGTGCAATTTTGCGTGTGCTTGTATCGGGGCAACGCTCAACTTCATGTAAAACTTCTTCCTCCAGCGCCACTGTTCTTACCTTTGCAGATCTCCCAATAAGAGCAGCCGACCTTTGAAAGGTGCCTGATTCGCACAGCCTTTCATGTATTCTCACAAATATTTGCCCATTTGGAACATTTCGATAAGGATATCTTTCTTGATAAATGCGTCTAGCCACTCTGGAATTGCCTTGGGCCATTCCATAGACAAAATGCATATCGGCCATTTCCGAGTTTGTAAACCGAACCATTTTCAGATATCAGTAACAAATTTTATATTTCAAAACTCTTGAAAACACTTCAAATAATGACTATCAAATAATTACGTATGTACCGTTTCAATTTGTGACAGTTATGAAGTTAAATTTGTTTGAACATTTGTTGTTCCTTCCATGGCCCTCTTACTTTAGTTTCAAAACACTGCAGTAATACATAACAACATTATTTGTTTAATCGAAAACAGGTAATATGAGCGAAAAAAATTAAAAGATGACTTCCATGTAATATTAATTGTTTAATCATAAATAAAAATGTCTTTATTGCATGTCCATGGACAACAATGAGCCCATTTTGCAGCACGAGCCGAAGGCAAGTGCTGCAATTCATACATACATATTTTTTTTTTTCATTGCATTAATTTTGATAGAAAATTCTAAGACTAGAATAGAGTATTGATATGAAAAAATAGTAGTAAGACCCCAGTTTTTGATGGTTTAGTAGTTGAAATGTTTTATTGTTTTGTCACAGGGATGTGCAATGAAGTGATTTTTATGTTTTTTCTCAAAAACAAAGCAAGATACGAAAAAAATTCTAGATATAAAAAAGTTTTAATTTCAGTTGCTCAATGTGAAACAAATACAAAAATTGCAAAAAAATCAGTGGCGCACATGTTTTCTGTCAAAAATATTGGTTACAGTGCCTTCCGGGACGCCACTGGACATGATAATTTTGATATAGTTAGGGTTAAATTCGCCCTTTACGACCTTCAATAACACTGCCAAATTTCAATAAAATTGGTTGAAGGGTTATTAAGATATTTACGACAAAAACGATTTCTTTTAAAAATTTTGACACCCTGTATCTTGAAAACGAAGCAATCGAAGCAATCGGTGGGTCCCACCGATTGTATGAACCCCTATTAGATAAATTAAATTGACTCATCAGGTAGATTCTAGGTATTTCCCAACTTGTTTTGAAACATCAGTTAGGTAATTTAAACCCAACCTTTCTTAATTACTTTCTTATGTATAAATATTCACGAACTTGATGAAATCTGTAGTTACTTGAAAATGGTGTAAAAGCCGAAACCGGTCGTAATAAAGTAGTAAAGTGTTAGTGGAAACTGGACAAAAGTTATATTTTTTTCTTCCTTTTCTTATTTCATCATGAACTTCCACAAAATAAATAGATCATCAATCAAACAAATTATTAAATATCCTGAAAGAAAATTGAATTTTCTCTCAAATGATGTATCATGTTCCTATACCTAAAGAGTCAGGTTTCCGAAATAAAAGCAAGTTTTCTATAAAAATTGGATTATTTTGCCACATTTTGTATTGGGTAGATATGAAATGTCATGGAACATGTCATTATGAAGATTCGAAAATTAGTACATTAATAATAAAACGTTTACGAGTTCATTAACGTAAATTTAAAAGAATCAAAATGGAAGACAATAATTATTCAAATGTAGGTAAATCTTGTAACAGCAAAACATGTATTCAATTTCTTGTTTCGAAATTTTGTTGAGCGATCAAGTAATTAAGTAAATGTCAGGTTGACGTTTCTCAAAATTTGATCACTACTGAATTAATTTCTATCAGAAGTTCAGGAGAAAAAGTTAAAGATTCACATAACCACGGTGAGTAATATTACTTTAACTGTATGAAAACATATGCAATATTTTATATCAGATTTATCCCTTTTAGCGGAGACGTGGTTCAAATCTTAAACTAAAGTTAACCAACTGAAAATTTTCAAATCAGCAATAAAACGTAACTGGTGAAAGCAGTTCAGTCCAGTTTGTGGGAGGAATTGGGGTAAAGGTAAAGTTATCGGGCTCATTCTCCAAAAAAAAAAAAGTGAAACTTACGTAGTTTTGTCTCCTGAACACGAATCTGAATTTTGTGGGGGTCTCAATTACTTTAGGAGTTATAGCCATTTTAAAGTCGAAAATTGTAGATTTTCAGACACGAATTTTGCAGTCAAAATTTGCACAAAATGCCTCCTTCTTTTTGTTGACACTGTCATTAAACACTAATCTATCCATATTTCACAAATACAAACACCAAAAATTAAAATTATACTCAAAAACTTGACCTTCTTTTACTAGCGATTCTAACCCAACTTTTGTTTGGTTTTTAGTAATTTTCATGATTGCAGTAGGTTGGTTACCTGAGATTTGCGCCGCCAACTATTCAAAACATAAGAATGAAGGGGAAGTTATTGCTCATATTTGAATAGTTGGCGGCGCAGATTCAGTGATACCAATTTCTTATGAGCATGTAAATAACTAACAAATAGGTTAGAATCACTAGTAAAAGAAGTTCAATTTTTTGTGTGAAAAAATTAGTTTTTGTGTTTAAAAACGTGAAATATGGATAGATTAGTGTTTAATGACAGTGTCAACAAAAAGAAGGGGGCATTTTGTGCAAATTTTGACTGCAAAATTCGTGTCTGGCTATAACTCCTAAAGTAATTGAGACCCCCACAAAATTCTTTCAGATTCGTGTTCAGGAGACAAAACTACGTAAGTTTCACTTTTTTTTTTTTGGAGAATGAGCCCGATAACTTTACCTTTACCGGAATTGGAAATTCCTTGTTGTTTCTTGGTGTCTCTATACAGAGGGTCTTTCTACACATTGCCCTAACTGAAAGCTGGTGAGATCTTTCTATGTACTAATAGACTTAAGCAAGTGAACCTAGGAAGGTTACTATTTATGGAGAACTTCAACTACCTTATTTGTCAGTTTCAACCGGGATTCGCATAGTTATCTAGATAATGAATAATAGTGGACTTTAAGAAAAATAACTTAGATATTAGTCAGATCTATGTACTTAGAAATAATCAATTATTCATCATTCGCTTCATTTCCCCTCATCTTTCATTAATTATAAGTATTGTTAGGCCTTAGGTTGAGGCAATGTTAATTTGTACTAAATGTTCGATATTTAAGTGAATATCAACAGTTCTTTTTCAATAAGTAATATTTTCTTTTGTTCTGAAACTCCTAAAATCCCACGACTTCCTTCTTATTGAGTATTTATACTAAACATTTATATATATCGTAAGAGATATTACATTGGCGCCCAGCTTGACTATTGATTCAATAAATTCAGAATTGAATACACATCGTTACAATCTGATTTTTGTCGTATTTTTTCCACAACAGCCTTCTACAAAACTAATATTGCATTAACAGAGAAATACAGTAACTTGAAATTTAAATTCAGATTTGAACAAAGTATGCTTGGTTCGGTTTTTCATCCCCATGAAAATTTTATCTCCCATTTGAAAAACGCCCAAAAAATAAGGAAATTATTGATTTTCTCAAAAACCACTGGAGATAGGTACAGGGAAGTATTATGAAAATGATCAAAAAACAATAGCAAAGCGAAAATGCAATAATATACAGGGAATTCCATTTAAAATATCAAAGTTGTTGCTACTTTTCGATAGAAGCGGCAACGCCGCAGCGCTGAAAATATTTTCGATCGATAGAGCAGAACTGATTTTCCAAGAAACCAAATTTTCAAAATAATCCTATGTCCCGTTTTCCAGAAACGTCTAATAGGCCATCGAGTTTAGAACCTCCTGTATATACAGTGCCCGCCATTAAGTATGTAACAAGTTTATTGTTAATATCTCCTATGTGATCGATTGTGCATGTCCGATAAAAATCGATGTCGTAACCTCTGGCGGAGATTACAAAAAAATACTATAAAATCACAGAAATTGTGCTCAAATGCAAGATACCAAAAAATATTATTTAAAAATATGTATTCAATATTTTTTCAGTAGTAAATAAAAGTAGGTTTTTGTTCTCTTGAATAGATTGAATGACAACTCAAAACAATCAATTCTTTTTCCTACAACAAACAATTGTTAGAAAAGTTGGTTTTCCGTCGACTTTCAGAAAAAAACATATTACTTCTCAATGTAAACTAGCACAGAAAATTACGTATTTTGCACTCCTTAGTGTAAATATATTTCATTTCGTAGTAGTGCGGAATTAAATATTAAATAAAGTAGTTTCTAAACAGACAAATATACATAGTATTGTAAACATTTCATAAAATTCGTTCTCTTCGTGTAATTCTTATTACTAATATGCTTCTTTAGTCAATTCATTTGATATTATAGTGGTATAAAGCACACTTAATCCTAAAACGTTTTTCTGTAAAAATTGAGTTTTTCCTTGGTACTAGTGACTTTTGCACCTCTGCGTTTGAGCTGAATCGTTAGTTCAGCTACTTTTCTTTGTTGGTAATCCATATTTACATTGTAAAACAGTGCAAATACGACTAATTTTCAGTAAAAAGTTTCACTGGCATAAAATTCTGTACAATTTAACAGTTGTTTAGACCAGACGCCTACGTTGCGACATCTGGTGTCAGAAAAAATCGAAAACCTTCATTGAATCACATGAACGATTGCGTGCATTATAACACGCAAGTGTATACTCCTTTGTAAGAAACAATTGACTGTTGATAATATCCTAATCATATTTTTTATCATTCAAGGCCCATGGTGGATCAACCAGCTTTTTACGGATCGCAACCTAATATTGCTCAAAATCTTAATACATCATCTGCTACTAACTCGCCAAAAATAACCCCCAAACTAACAAAAACTCAATCGTTCAAACATCAGAAGAGCGAAGGCTTTACTCCGAAACTCTTCCGCAAACTGTCCTTCACAAGGAAGAACAGAGAAGGAACTCCTAAGATGAACAAAAAACTTTCTCTTCAACCCGAGAGGATTAACGAAAATCAAGTTCTTCAAGACATCACCAAGAATACTCAGAATATGTCTAGACCCAGCAAGAGAGACATCACTGCTGCCACCGTTACTCACAACGGAACCACTTTAGTTAACGAGTACTGGGGGGTCTCTTTGGAAGTACCTCCTGGGGCTATACCTAAAGGAGAGGAGCGCCACATTTATTTCGTAATTTCTGATCCAAGATTGTGTGACAACGCCCCTCCATTAGATCTCGATAATGGTAATTGAAAGAAGGACGTTTAAGCATGATTTTTTGGAAACTTGTTATATATCTAAAATCTGGTAGTGTAGTATTTAGAGTAACTGAATTGTAATTTGCCACTAATATCCTAGGTGTTGTTTTGATTTGTCTAATTATGCAAACCAGTGTACATTCTTTTGCGCTATTTGTCTGATGTAGTTTATCTCATTCACAGGTGAAACTATGCTGTCACCTTTGGTAATGTGTGGACCGCAAGGTAAGTCTTCGTTCTCTACAGTTGCAACAATCTTTTGCGACCTTACAAAAGCTTTCGACTGTGTTGATCATAAGATACTTCTTCAAAAATTAGAAATTTATGGTTTTAGAGACTTAGATGATTTCAATCATACCTAACGGAACGCATACAAATGGTCTCGCTTAACGGAGAAAGTTAGAAATCTCAACTGGTGAGTTGTGGGGTACCACAAGGATCAGTGCTTGGCCCCCTTTTGTTCTTGGTGTATATTAGAGTCGGGACACTCTTTGACAGGACATCGAAAAAACGCGTTTTAGGTTATATCAGAAATTATGATTAAACCAAATATTTTTTAAATGGCGAATTCTATCAATCAAACAAGAACAGAAAATATGTCTATACCGTTGATGTGACAACGGTCGAACGATAGCATTGACAGTACAAAATATATATCCCTCTCTCTAAACAGTGGCGTTTTGTAAAAAGTGTGAGAAAAATCTTACAGCCGTATGCATAGTCAATTCCAGCGACTCGCCAGAGTTTCGCCGCTCGCTACACAAGAACTATAATGCACAGTCGAGCTCCAAAAAATTGGTACATCGCCAGCGTTTCGCCAAAATGTGACTTATCGCGTATTTGTCACTTTTTTGGAGCTCGACTGTGCATTATAATCCTTGTGTAGCGAACGGCGAAACTCTGGCGAGTCGCTGGCGATTGACTATGCATACGGCTGTTATTGTTCTAAACACGCAAGAAGAATATCTGCAAAGGGGGATTTTTCAACAGAGCCATCAGTACATTCATTGCGCAGAATTATAGAATTTTATCGAGAGCTTTCGTGGAAAATAAATAAGGCACTCATACCTGCATTTTGCCTGATTTCATACTGACGACCATTATCATATGCCTGGAAAAAATTGAATGTGATTTATTTTACGATTCAACGTTTTTATACTAGGTAACGCATAATTTAGTTTTAATAAGGTTTCATAGCCAGAAGTACCACAGGCGAATCTAATAATTAATGCTTCCTCCACAGTATCAGGTCGCCAACTTTTTCCATTACGGATTCTATTTTTATTTGTAAGTTGATCTGAGTTGAAGCTAAATTTTCCGTAAACATTCAACTTTGTTTGCAAATTTTCATTTCTGATTTGAACTCGTTACCATTTGTTCCAAAAAAATAGCTATAAGATTTTTTTTGTATGAAAACTTCATACTGGACCAATTTTAACTTTAACTCGTCGTTTTCTTTCAAAACATTAAAAAATACATCTTCCTCCATGCAGAGAAAATGTTGAAATGATCTATTACCAAGTGATTCAGTCTCTCCAATCATTCTTGAAACAGGAATAGCATCAGTTTACAATTTCTTTGTGACATACCACTCAAAATTTTCTCTATTGGAGTGTACGTTTATAGAAATTATTATTTAAACTCTGAATAACCTTGTATCGAGTTTTTCAATCGAGTTTTTCTCGATCGGAGGAAACTCTTCTGCCCAAAAGTTTTACCAATTCAATATACTTATATTACTCTTGACCTACAAATTCGTGCTTTTGATGTTATATTCCACGCGGCTTTCCCCAGGAAAATGATATAAATCATTGGAATCGCTCTTATGTATTTCGTTTCGGAAGCTTCAGTTGACAAATATTCGATTTTGAAAGATATCGTCACAGTTACTCGGGTTACGTGTACCTCAAAACATATTTTCACATATTCCCTCCCTGACGATACGCCCTTGTGCTTATTCGTCCTCACAATGTAGACATAACCTAAAACGCGTTCTTTCAATGTCCTGTCAAAGAGTGTCCCAACTCTACTATACGATCTAATGTCAAATTGCATACAGGGACTCTAGTGTATATCAATGATCTGGCAAGCATCAATATCAGAGGTAAATTCACTCTGTTCGCAGATGATACTACACTACTGTGGCACGGCACCAACAGTTTTGAACTGAATGAACACATAGCTACAGACATATCCTTGGTGAAAAACTGGTGTGATGCCAATAAGTTATCATCCAATGTCCCAAAAACATGCATTGTAATCCTTAGATGCACTCTGAACTAGATAGTCTTAGGGAACTCGATAATAAGTACTGAACCATCAGCCAAGTTTTTGGGACTCCATGTGGATAACAGTCTGTCTTTCAATACTCATATCAGTACTTTATGTAAAAAATTGTCATCAGGGTGCTTTGCAGTAAGGGCCATCTCATCAGAATTAAATACATCTGTAGCAAGAGCAGCTTATTTTGCTCTGATTGACTCACTATTGAGATATGGAATTTGTTTTTGAGGGAATAGCTTTAAATTTTTATTGAACTCGGTGTTCGTATTACAAAAGAGGGCTGTGAGATGCCTTTGTGAGGCAAAACCTAGAGATTCATGCAAACCCTTATTTATTAAAAAGATATTGACATTGACATGTATCTTTATTCTGGAAAATGTATGTTTAATCCATAAAAAATATTACAATAATATCCAATCTTTGTCAATTTATAAGACGAGAAGTGATAACTTCACGGTGTCCCTACCAATTCCCAGAAGCTCCTTGATAAAGGGGTCAATAATCTATAATGCTAAAAAAATGTTTAACCACCTGCCTTCATATATTAGATCCTTGGTGGCACATAATAGATTCAGGAAGGCTGTCAAGGAGTTACTGCTAGATAGAGCATATTATAATTTGAAAGAATTATATGATGATGTATTTTAAGTAATTGAGTTTGGATATCGATTTGTATTGTTGATTTCGCTTTAGTGTATCGGTTTATATATGACGTTTTATATGTTATATACAAATTTTTATTATGTCATTAGGACTATTTCATGTGTCTCTGTGTGTTTATATATAGGTTTATTTATGTTTATACAGCTATATTTATATGTATTTCATAATTACCTTCTTCTCGCTTTATCAATGAGAATTCAGTTCTTTCGATAATAAAGCATATTTGATTTGATCTAAATAGTCAAAACTTTCGCTTCGTCAGATATTGAACAAACTAAACACCCTTGAAACAAATGGATTCTAGCGAGAATAGCATAATAGAAGAGCTGACATTCATGGATGACGTGAAGATTGCTTATCGAGGCGTCTGCTGATATAAAAGTGAGACTGGTAGTTCATTGCCGAGCTTAGCGAGACTAGGAATTCAACCAAGGCAGTCACTTTGCTTCGTTGCCTCCTTCCAGAAAGTAAGATTTCGTGTTTCTCGTTGCATATTCGTCAATAAAAGAATTTGCAAAAAAATACGCACCTACACTGGCTTTTCCACTCTTCTCAAGATATTCACGTAATCTGACCAATCACAAATCAAAGACAACTTGTATTATCGCGGAAACACCAGCTATCTCTCAATTCTGATTGGTCTATCAGCGTTGGTGTTTTTAACGATGTAACCATAGATGACAAAGCAAAGTGTTAGGGGTGAAATTTAGGAAAGGAGAGCAGTGAATGTGCAATGATGTTTCACGCCTCTAACATACCCAGTAGCTCAGTAGGCGTGGATTCGACAATAAAAATTGATTTCGAAAAGATTGAAATGTGGGGTTAATTTTCCGGAGCGCCACGGATTTATCGCTAGTGAAAAATCCGAAACCACCCTGATGGAATGTGACAACCCACTGCACTAATATTACTAAAATATTAAACTATAGATACCTGTAAATGGTATAAAAATAAAATATAAATACGTAGAGGTTTTGTCTTCCCTTACGCTTGGATAACTTGGACCAGAATAAAAGAAATAGTCATGTCCCTTACTAATAAAATATATTGATTTATGTTACACCCACTGTATGTGCACAGTTCGGCACACATTAACAAAAAGAAATGAATGAAATTACTGTAAATATGGTACCACCAAGATGGATTCAATAGATTGAGTGTGGTGTACTGTTTAAATAAATAAAATATTGAACCTCCAGTGAGGGCTATGCCTGTGACGTCACGATAGCTTACAATTATGAATACTGATGCCTTAGGGGCAAACTCTTATGCTAAACTTATCTGCTCGTAAGTAGGTTTTCTCAGTAAGACCAGTTCACAAGTTGTAGGTTATGAATCCAGTGCATTGGTGAGAACGTGTGCACAGTGGGTACGGCTCAATTGACATTTTGACAGATCATAATTGTAGGCGAAAACGTCAAAATAAAATTCCACTCGTGATTGAATTTATCTCATAATTCTGTCTTATTTATCGCGAAAATTCAATCACTTGTGGTATTACTACTGACTACTCCACTCTTCTCAAGATATTCACGTAATCTGAACAGACACAAATCAAAGACAACTTGTATCATCGCGAAAACACCAGCTGTCTCTCAATTTTGATTGGTCTGTTAGCGTTGGTGTTTTCAACGATGTAACCATAGATCACAAAGCAAAGTTTGACATTTTGACAGATCATAATTGTAGGCGAAAGCGTCAAAATGAGTAGCATCGTAACTATATAATATGTTATTGATAGTTATAATACATTTTTTGTGATTATAGTTGATTGATTATGGTTATGATGAATTGATTGTTCATGTTTATAATAATACCTTCAATGCTTCGTGAAATAGTCTAATAAAATTTCACTCGTGATTGAATTCATCTCATAAGTCCGTCTTTTATTTCTGAACTCAACTGAATCGACAGACTTGTCGCGAAAATTCAATCACTTGTGGTATTACTACTGACACTATGCATTTGTACTAATGGTGGATTTATGCAGCAATCATAAGTCATAAGTTTTAAGTCATAAGGAAGAATATTCGTCAATGATTGGTTGGTCCGTTTATTCCAACCAATCATTGCCGAATATTCTTCCTTATGACTTATGATTGCTGCATAAATCCACCATAAGATGTCTAGATACATCCTTCTACTTACGTGCTGATAATGCTAATTCAATAAAATCATGTCATGCTATAAAATGGTGTTTCTCGAGTAATAGGAAAGATAATGAAGTGAATCAAAAAAGAAAATGTTTTAAAAATATAAGGCTAAAGTGTTAGTTTAATTCTAACTTGATAATGTAACACTCTACAGGGTGTTACAAATTTTATGAAAAAAAACGCTATAATTGCTACACCCGGTATTTATAAAATAGAGGTTTTTATGCGCATACAGTTTACACACCAATGTTCAGAAGAAAATAACATGCTTAAAAAAACGTCCAAATCGGACAGGTAGTTTTGACGAAAACTTATCTTAAATTTTTGCCTAATTTTTGGTGGTGCGTTTCTTGGGGAAGATATGACTCCAAAAAAATATAGTTGCCACAGCTTTAACAAATTGAAAACGTTTCAGGTACCGAATTTCTGAAGCCTGTGATTCTAAATATTCCCCATTATGCCAACACGCTCCCTAGCCTAGGAATTAGTTTAAAAGCGACAGACTCTGAGCAGGACATTCATACAGATTGGGACAATATTTTGCTGCCCAGTAATCACGCTGCTAATAGTGTAGCTGTAAAAGTTGACCATTTTTGAAACTACTTATATAACTTGTCAATTCAACCAATTTATTGATATTGAAATTTGACTGATTTGAAGACAATTTTCAGAATATATTATATGTTATCTTAAGTGATTGAAAATTGAATTTAAAATTTTTGTAAAACTTGTGATTGTTTTTTGTTTTAATTATGGCATTTTTATTGTTAATAGCTAGTTTATAGGACCAAGATCGTATTGAAAGCGATTTTACACCTTGAATTATATAATCCAAACTATATTAAGTTTAACTCGTTTTATAGATTATATGAAATAAAAGAGTATTTTAATATAAAATGTGTCTATACTTTGTGGTGATATGTCATTTGAAATTCCTTACCAAGGTTTGTATAATTAAAGACCAGTTTTCCACGAATACTTTACGCTATTATTTTATTGATACCCTTTTAAATCACAAATACTCGCAAAAATCTAATGATGCGTTTGAAAAAGAGAATATGAGAAGTTCATCAAATGGATGGAAAAGGTAACCAGATATAAATGAACGAGTTGTGCTGTCTTGCAATTGTTAGTAATATTTTATTTGACGTTACCAGGTACTCCTGTCAGATCAATAATAAAAAAATTGTCATTTAGACTAGAGCAGTCTTCAATGAACAAGCCTATTTTCTTTCCAAATCAGCTAAAACGTTTCATTTCCAATTTTGATTATGAATTTCCGTTTATCCTATTCAGTTGACTTATTTATAAGTAGATGAAACAAACATCATTTCAAAACCATTTTAATCAAAATTGATACAAAACAAATATTCATTCGTACATCATCTGCAACTGAAAATCTAACCGTTTTCAAAATAAAACCCAATTTCTTACATATTTTGACTCACTCATTCATAATTCACTGAAATATTTGTGAATAGAATAAATGGTTATGTACAAGATCAATTTTTAAGAAAAATCATCAATCTATAACAATGAGTTGATTAAGCACAATAATTCATTTGCATTTTTACTAGTTAATTCTTTCAAATAAAAATTAAGCACAACGAATTCCATTGGTATAAAAAATATTGGTATCAAATCACATTTTTATCCCTACGAATTAATTTACTAGGTACACACATATCCCAAAATAAGGAAAAATAAGAAAATATCGACTTTGACAATAAGCTAATTACTTCAATATCAATGAAAGTATTTCAAATGTGGGTATCGCCTGCAATTCTGAAAAAAATGTTCAACCAAGTATTTTTAAATAGCAGGAGTTCAAAACGAACTCCTACCAACAAAATCATATTCTATCGTATGTCTCCGCTGATGTGACAAACGTGGGTTTACAGCCAGAGAGTAAAAATATGGCACCGTCCTGAAAAAAAAATACTGGTCATGAAAGTGGTAATTTTGTATTCAGAAAACATTCAAATACTAAATAAATAGATTTAAAATACAACCCACTTGAAATGACCACTTTTAGGTACGAGGGATGCTATTTATGTATTGAGAATGAAGAACTAAAACAATAATAATAATAATAAACTTCTTTATTGTTTTTCAAAATACTCTCCTTTCAAATCTAAACATTTTTGCATTCGATTAAACCAATTAGCAAAGCAGTTTTTCCACTCTGAAGTAGGTATCTCCAAAACATGGTTTTTGAATGCATAAACAGCGTCTTGTGACGTCGAAAAGCGTTGACCACGTAATTTTTTCTTCACTTGAGGGAACAAATAGAAATCATTGGGTGCTAAATCATTGCTGTACGGCGGATGACCAATCAATTCAACGTTTTGAGTGCTCAAATAGCGGGTTGTTTGAGCCGATGTGTGTGAGCTCGCATTGTCATGATGGAGAATTATCCTTCGTCGACGGTTCGTTTTCCTTATTTTCATTGATAACTTCTGGCAAACAAATAGTAGTGTACCATTCAGAGTTTACCGTTCTATGTTGCTCTAAAGGCACGGTTGCCACATGACCGTTTATACCGAAGAAACAGGCCACCATTTGCTTCGAAGTGCTGCGAGCCTGAACAACTTTTGTTGGATTTGGTTCATTTTGAAAGACCCATACAGTCGACTGCTGTTTAGTTTCGGGCTCATAACAATAAATCCAAAATTCGTCACCTGTGTATATGTTATAAACTGCATTTGATGCACCGCGGTCTTATTTTTTTTTGTTAGGTTCAGGAACTTCATATTGATAATGCACCTAGTTCTGAAAAATGGATTCATTTATTGAAACAATAGTGGCTACGAATTTATTTACACACATATACATAAATCAGGACATGGTTTTCTCCCAGCGTAATGATCAAATATCATTAATCCAAAGAATTATTGGATAGGCTTCAAAAAGGCTGATATCATGAGCCAAAACACAATGGATTGTCTTTAACAATGCTAGAGCTTTTTTTTTCAAATCAAGCAAATCTCATTTTCAATAAACTCATAAAACTAAACTGATGAGTCATCACTTTGACTTGCAACTTCTCACACAGGCACGTTGCAAGTCAATGTACCTCATCTCAGTACGTTACAGTCCTTCGCTTCTCGAAAATCCAACAAAAGCAGGCAACTTTTCACAAAGACACGTTGCAAGCCAATAAACACTCAAATCAGCCCAATAATAGGTAACTTCACACACAGGCACGTTACAAATCACCAGGCTGAAATGAATACAACGGTGATATGCACCTTCTCACACAGGCACATTGCAAATCATCGAATGACATGTAACTTCACACACAGGCAAGTTACAAGTCCTTGGATTTTCGATAGCTAAACTAAATATATTCACTAAATTCCAATGTGCTGAGACTCATGTACAAGCAATAAATACCCAAATAAAACACCTTTTCAAAACACTACTTTTGTAATCATCAATACAAATATCAACAAGTATTAAATATTCAATATTGAAGAAAAGCTCCGTACTAATGATCGTAAGAGCAAAACACAAATTCTTCAAAATGTTTATGCTGCCACGAACGGAACTATCAACAAGCAATGGAAAGTACATCCAAGAAAAATATAATGAAACATACTGATTTTGAATAACAACCTGCTTTTCTTTTATTGAAAGTAAACTCCAACAATTACTCACTCAAAGGTATTATAGCCATTTGTCGAAGATAATTCCAAGCAATTTCAAACAAATATAACTCCTACCTTTTATTCCAACCATAGGTATCACTTCAACACAAATGAATATATTTAAACAATCACCCCAAGAACAATGATTTCAGAAACTCAATACCAACTCTCGAGTCAACACCAACTTACTTCGCATTCCAATGCTACTATTTTTCTCGCCTCTCGCCAGCCAAACGTTTTGTTGGAGATCCCTAAAAACCGGCATATGACTATGCGTGACACATGACTGATATATACTGGGCGTACCATCATAGAGATTAACTCTTAACATACTTGTCATACTAATGCACAGGGATGCCTCGATCTCGCGATATGTCACATGACGATCTTGCATTATCAGTTCGGACACAGCATCAATGTTTTCTCGCGCAACAACCGATTTTGGACGTCCATCTTTAACTTCGTCCGCCAGCGAAGTACGGCTACGTTTGAATTCACTAAACTATCGATATACTGTGGCCTTGGATGGTGCTTCATCAGCAAAATCGCAGTAAGTTGATCGGCACACTGCTGTTGAGATAATCCGCGTCGAAAATCGTAAAAAATCATGACAGGAAAATGTTCACGATTTAGCTCAATTTTTTGGCCGAGATAAAAGTTTCAAATGACTATTAATAATACCAATAGCGTATGTATGACAAAAAGTTATGTGTATGTATGCTGTCAAAAATGTCAAACTTTGCGAAAGCGCAGTTGAATCTCGCCTAGCAAAACCAGTGTTGCCAATTCTCAATACATAAATAGCAAACCTCGTAATTCAGGTAATTTTTGATGTATTTATCTATTCTTCAAATTTCATAATAATTCTGCTTCAAAAATTACGGAAGCTACATTGGTGTTTCCATGAGAAGTGGGAAACATTGTAAATTAAAACTACAGTTGAAAACTGGTATAACCAAGACCGGGTATTTCAAGAAGATTTGGAAGGAGCATAGGAAAATACACTGTTCTTACCTTCACTAAACCTGGTAAATTTCGCCAAAAATCAACATTTGGAATAATTTCCATTCCTCTTGCTCCTCTTATGAAATACAAGAGGAGAGCACCTGCCACAAGATAAACTGTTGTTACTACAATAAGGATTATCAAAAATACTGATCCACCACTCAATCCCTCATGTTCTTTGATTATGCATACTTTTGGAGATGAAACAACAAACTCCTGAAAAAAAATTAAATAGGCTCTGTAAAATATTGATCATTTAATTCCAAAATAGTTATTTATGCAACAAGTGCAAAAAGTGAATGTTTATTGCACTCGACGTGAAATTGTCCGACGAGGCCGTTAGGCCGAAATGGACAACATTTTTTCTACGTTCATGCAAAAAGCAAAAAATGATTTATTGAGGTGCGGTATTTTCCCATTAATATTACTCATTTTGAAACTTTCAATTCTGTTAATTGTCAGAATTAATTTTTGACTGACAATTGCATTATAAAAATCAAAATCATAGTAGCCGTGAGCACGTATGTTATCACTAGGTGTGGTCATAGTACAGACAGTGTGCTCTATGCAGGTAGACGGTTTAGATTTTAGAACAAAGCCGATCTGATTTGATTATGGAGTTATTCTCGGGAAGGCATTGTTTGTTTAACTCTTGCTGCTAACAATAATACAAAATAATATAAAATATGTAACTGTTTGAAACCTATTGCCAATCTCACAGAATATCTGCTAAATATGTAGTAGGTTTAAACGTTTATGTTTGTCATGATGACAGCACGTTGAAGTAGAATGACAGATGAGTGCAATAAAAACTTTTTGTAATTTCGTTTCAATATGGCGACTTTTTGTTTACAATTTGAATGTCAAAATGACGGTCATATTTGCACAAGTGCGAATATGAGAGTTCATATTCACACTAGTGTGAATATGGAAATCAGTTTTGATGTTCATTTGGAAGTATGAATGGGATGCTCATAATTTCAGTAAATTCAGTCAACTCAGTAGATTCATTCCTTATTCGATTATCAACAATATAGGTAAATGCCTCCTCCGCGGCAGCTTCAATATTACTTAGCACATTATTTTCTGTATCAGAATCACTCATTTTCGTTTGAATTTAATCAGACAGTCCGTCAGATAATTCAATATGTTTGACAACTGTCAACTGACGGCTATATATCCGGCAGTGTCTCCGCTACCGACTTCCCGGCAACCGAATCGCAACCATCATTCTAGACTCGTGCTATGTAAAGTACTAAGCAATATTAAAATAGTTATTGACCGATGCCCGTATTCAGTGTAATCCATGATTGTATATGAATAAATATTCCAACGAAATTACAAAAAGCCATGTATATAACACATTGCAAAATAGCGGGTTTTTTGCACACGACGTGTTGGACCACTCGCTACGCTCGTGTTCCAATGTTCACGTCTGATGCAAAAAACACGCTCATTTTGCAACTTGTTATATAAATAGCTATTACTGCACTAGTGCAATAAAGAACTTCTTTTTCCACTGAATATAGTTCAATAAAGTTTTGCTTTTTGCATGATGCATGAATGTAGAAAAAATAATAAATGGCTCACACACAGCTGACAAGTTTTCAGCTATAAGCTACTTAGGTATTACAAATGGATCATATGCTATGCTAAAGGATGTTTGAGATAATTTTTTTTAGCAAACAGAAACTATAAATGATTATTTTCCTCTTCTGACAAACATTGCTAATAAACTGCTTCAACCTTCTTGACAATTTTTTAATCGAAACATTGATCAAACTCTTCACAAATCTTGGCGCTACTAGGAGACCAAAATCTGATAATTTTTAACGCAATATTTCTACTAGAAAACGGAAGTTTTTGAAGTTATTTGTTTGGCAGCCATCAAATCTGTGTCAATAGTAAACGTTTTCAGTGAATTTGTGAACACGGAAAAAATTGGTCATCGTTATGTGATACAATACTTTTATTTGAAAGGCCTTAGCCCAACCAATATAAAAGCTGAACTAGATTCTACTCTGGGTGAGACTGCTCCTTCGTTATCAACAGTAAAATATTGGGTAGCAGAGTTTAAACGAGGCCGTACGACCTGCGAAGACGAGCATCGCAGTGGTCGACCAAATGAGGTGACGACTCCAGAAATGTTGAAGAAAATCCACAAATCGTCGACTGAAAGTGCGCGAGCTAGCAGACATAGTAGGTATTTCAAAAAGTGCGGTACATCGCATATTAACTGAAAATTTGAACATGAGAAAGCTGTGCGCAAGATGGGTGCCGCGTTTGCTAACAATGGAACAAAAACAGCGTCGTGAAGATGTTTCCATCGAGTGTTTGGCAAGGTTTCACAGAAATAAAGCCGATTTTTTGCGCCGTTTCATAACCGTGGATGAAACATGGGTCCATTACTTCACACCCGAAACAAAAGAACAATCAAAACAATGGACTGAAAAGGGAGAACCGGCTCCAAAGAAGGCAAATACCGTTCCATCTGCAGGCAATGTCATGGCGTCGGTTTTTTGGGATGCGCGTGGGATAATTTTCATTGACTATCTTGCAAAAGGAAAAACTATCAACGGCGAGTATCATGCGAACTTATTGCAACGTTTGAGCGAAGGAATCAAGCAAAAACGGTAGCATTTGGCTAAGAAGAAAGTGTTGTTCCATCAAGACAATGCATCAGCTCACACAATCGTTATTGCAATGGCCAAAATTAATGAATTAAAGTTTGAATTGCTAGCTCATGCACCCTATTCGCCAGATTTAGCCCCCTCGGATTATTTTCTATTCCGAGACTCGAAACAATGTCTCTATGGTCAAATATTTTCCAACTATGAAGAGGTTACGTCGGCAGTTAATGGCTATTTTGAGGAGCTTGACGATTCTTATTATAAAAAGGGTATCGAACCTATTGAACATCGCTGGGAAGAGTATGTGGAACTAAAAGGAGATTACGTTGAAAAATAAATATATTTTTTCCAAATTTTTTATTTTGCTGTGTTTAGCCAGGTACTTCTAGGACCACCCTCGTATTATATTAAATTACTTTAATTTATGCATCACATCCTGCGTTCTTTTTGAAATACAATGCAGTAAATGAAGAATATCAACTGAAACCGAAATGAAGACAAAGACAATTACAATATTAAGGTTTTATGAGAAGTCATATTGTGACAGCATTTCCGCTCTAGAGCGGAAATATTGAGAAAGCGCTCAATCTCCACCACTTTTTTGAAAACGAACCTATTCTTGCATGATGGAAAATAGCGACAGTGAATTTATAGCATTCTAAGTAACCATCATTTTTTAGAGGATCGATCTTGGGGGTCAAAGATCTGCGTTTGTAGAAAAAATCTTGTGTGTATTTCGAGCACAAAGTGCCATTACCGCTCTTCGAAGACTACTCTCTTTATCGAGCGGCAATCTACCACTTTGCGCTCTAAATACACAAATAGCTATTTCGTGATAGAAGGATTTGACAAAGCTTGACGAAAAATCATAAACTAATGACGACAGACAGATTGTGAACAATCAAAACTGTCCGCATAAACTCAAACAATAGGTCACTTCAGTGTGCAGGTTCTAACAGAAAACAACTGCTGCCCTCGACGACTTTTGTATTCCATCTGTTAGATTTTTGGCCGGTTTTGTGGTGCTCTATAAAACTAATAGCCAAACTTATTATTAGATTCGAAACAGGAGAACACCTACATACTAGTGCATGGTTATTGCTAATCATCAGTGTAAGCTAGTTCACCCAATTAAATTGAAAAATATCTTTGGCTCAAGATAGGAATTCCTAGCATAAACACTGTTACATAATTAATGATCCTCCTTCAAGCAATGTCAGGGATTCTTTTTCAAATAACCTTATAGATAATAAACACACAACAGTTAATTTAAATTACTTACTTTAGATGTTTCGCTGAGAACTTTGAAAAAAGATTGTTTGAAGTGGTCACACACTAGGTAAACTGTGGCGATTATGCTGAAAAATGGAATCTTTTAATGTTAGAAAAAGACTGCTGCAAATCCAAAAATAAAATGCAGATTTCGTCGCTGTTGCAGATTCTGTATCCAGTAAATGGAAAACACCGTAAATTTTAAATGTATTTATATTTATTCAACTTTACAGTAGTCATTTATTGCCATCAAAGCTATTCCAATGATTTCTGGTACCGGGACCCAATTTTTGAAATCGTAGGAATTGATTCTCTCATGAAATATTTCTCTAGATTAAATTCCCACATGAAACAATGAAACGAGAGAACCGCTATTTTTGAACACCGTAGGAAGTCACTTCCTAGGAGCTTAGTTTAAAGACGTATGTCTTGCATGCGTTAAAATAGGAATTTTGTTTGACCAATTAAAAAATATGATTTTCAAGGACACACATTTGAATTTGACGATTTTTGCTAGGTTTATAACTTCCTGGAAATAGACGTCGAAAGAAGATTCATAGCAGCGCTCAAAAAAATGCATTAGAACTGCAGAACTAAGAATTGGTAAAATTACGAAAACTTTTACTCGTAATGCAAAAGAAAGGTGGGATAGTATTGCCATTAAATTGAATGCCATTCCTGGGGAACATAAAACTGGCGTTTGTTGGAAAGAGGTGTGTGGTGGAATCATACATAAGAGATAAAGTAAAGCAAAATTTTCCTATCATAGAGTTGACAAGAACTGAAAAATCATGCAAATAAAAAGAAAAGAGACGCAAAAAATTATAACAAAATGAACCGGCGGAGGGCCACCAAAAACGTTAACACTGATAATGAATGAATAATGAATTGAAAAAACACAGCGGTCTATAATTTCGGATCTGCATGGGATATTCAAGGCTATTAAAAGTTTAGTTTATTTTTTCATTGCGAAAACTCGACAGGGAGGTTTCAGCTTTTCGTCGATTTCTAACAATAACTTCTGAAAAGTGTCCTTCCAAAATCTGAAGTGTTTCACAATCTGTCGTTCACTTGAATTGTGGAACGAATTTTGGTCTCGCAAAAAATTGTGTCATGCTTTAGCCATTGCAGCCTCCAAATTGTTCAAAACCATCCATTGTACAGTATCCATACCTATACCTACCTGAATAATAATTTCATCAATACATAGAAAAAATCTTCGAGTTTCTTTAACCTGAAAACTAAATTCTTAGGAGAATTTCAGAATTCTCCTACTAGGAATTTCATCTGTCAATATCAAGAGAAATATTTCTCTCGTGATATTTCAAAAATAGGTATTGCTTAAAATTGAGAGGAAATGACGTCATATTTCTCTAGAGAACCAATTCCGACAATTAAAAAATTGGGTCACAGGTAGGCATGCGATCATGGTACATAGTAACACTACTTAATCGTACACATTTATTTTGTTTAAAAATAAGTAACTTCTGGCGGCCCTGGGATCTTGCTCTAATCTATCAAAAATTCACATTCAGCTCAAGTCTCAACTAGGCATAATTCTTCCTAATGCAGCTGCCAGTGAAGTTCTAGTGTAACATTTTGCATTGTAGTGTATTATTTATATTGTTTTTATGGTTTTTAAACTCTATGTTATAAAATGGGCCTTTTAAATTCTATGTTATGAATTGTGTCCATTGGGATTTTAACTCTAAAACTTTAATTTTTAAACTGTAATTTGAAGCAATCTATTGCTCCTCATCAACATTCCTACTATGACTTGTCACAAACATTATAAAATTGTAACGTGATCAAATAAAATCTAATCTAATGTATGGATGCCTGAACTTGTGTAGGGGTTAAACAATATTAGGTTGTTAAATAACAAATACAACCTGGGGAATTGAAAACTGTAGAGATCAGACTTTTGGAAGCTGTTGGAATTCTTTGATCCAGGAGTATAGCTGATCTATGGCTTTTTTCTCTTATGTACCAGTACAATAATAATAATATTCCCTCATAAACACTCGTAGAGTGTACTCAAACATAGCCTGTGCAAGTAGGGAACTGCTATTGCCTATAGTAATTATTTGCCATGGTGCTCCAGGTTGACTTACTGATTTTTGGTAGCATATCAACTTTTCAGCTGTAGGGAAACCCGGAAAACCTACAGCAACCATTATTATTATAAGGTGAGGACTCCTCACGAAGATTCAGACAGTCTGAAAAGTTGGCAGAGTAGGTAACAAATAATATTGTATAATATTTTCCACTTATTGGGAATGTTTGGAGAAAACAATATTTAACGAAATTATTCTCATTTCTCATTCTTACTTCTAAGTTTATCTTTTCTTGATCAATGAAATTTTTTACTTGTAGATTGTAGGGACAGGCTATTGAGCACTTTGACCTATCAGATCTTTGGTGCATCAAAATTATTTACTTACTCTGAACCATTTCGATAAAGTATTTGATAACCATCTTCATTGTCGAAATTGAACTGTATGTATTCCGCCATCCCCATTATGGTGTGACTAGTGGAATTCCTCCGGAGGAGCTGAAAATTCCAATAAATACTTTTCTGAAACTGTCCCGGCTATATTCATACATACAGAGGCCTTCACTGAAGAAGTTTCATTTTTGTAAGTGATCTGATATTCGTGATTTTGACAACCAGAGAAACTATATGTATATGTTGTCCCATTTCTGTCAACAGAATCTTCAAGATAGCCAGCTTTCTCACCATCTAGAAGGTTTGATATGTCTATTTTGGTGTTACTTGTAATCCGACATAAACATGGGCTTTTCTCAATACATACATCAGTATGACAACTTTTGAATAGAAACGTAGCACTAAAATATATCAGTATCAAAATATTCTTTAAATCAGTCATTTTAATTCATATCTTCTAGACAAACGTTATTTTATTTTTATCACATAATTTAGTATGTATGTAGTATTTCCCAATAACCAACAGTATACTGTTCTATCTCGTAGCAATCACTCACTATCTGGTGGTTGCATTAACTTGCACTTGGTTATTTGGTATCATATAATCACATAGTCATTATTATTAGTTTGGTTCTGGTACTTATTTATAATAATAATAGTGATTAGTGATAATTCAAATAGAGATTACGACGTTACCGTCACAACACAAAACTGTCAGCAGTGTCAACTGTCACGTCTGTAGTACCAAAGAGTAGGAGTCATGACCCCTACTCTTTGGTAGTACCACAGTTTATAAAGAATCAGTTAGGTCAGTTGGCGTCGGCACTTTGATCTTTTTGTTCCCGTTTGTCCACTGCGCAACCTGTAATTGTATCCTTCGCGCACATAGCCGCTGGCAATTTATACAATGCTCAACATATAAATGTATACACTGCTTGAAATAAAAATGGGACTCTGAACGGTGAATCTTCTGACGTTGAGGTCTTATTTTTTTATTTCAAATTATTGTCTTTCAATATTTTTTGGAGTTAATATAATATTTAAATTATGGACCGACTATAAAGTATTGCTTAAAAATCTAGAGGCGGTTTTGTAGAGAAAGATTACGAATTTTGTGACAAAATCTGAAAATGGCGGACAAGTGGATCATTATTGATCTGACTCCTTTCAAAATTTGGTTGAAATCAATGCGTTCTGATGTCTTGAAAAAAATATCCAGCTTTTGAGGTAGGATATAATTTGAATAGTATAATGAATTTAAGCAAGATGAGAAATGTCATGTGACACGTTTCCTTCCAATATCAGTGATTACCACACTCCTTCGAAAGACCTTGGATAATGCATTTTTTTCAATGACTTGTAGCGAATCCCTGTTATTGTTTAATACCACCATTTTTTGTTTATAAAGTTTCCTGAATAAGGAAATTTATGAGTCATCTTGAAAAAGGTTCCTGTTTAGTCTGTAACTTCAAAACTCAGAAGTTCAACTATTGGAACATAGATGGCGCTAATTTTATAGGTTTCGGTTACTTTTTGTGATGTAAAAAAAATGAGTTCCTTGTTCTTCTGAAGCGTAGAGGCCTCGTTCATTATGTAATCAGTTTCGGTTTGAGATCGATGTTCAAGTGTATTATTCAAATGACAATTTCATATAGTCATAGCATTGTTTGAATGGGTTTAACATAGGTTTAACAACGTTGCCAGATGTAGATTTCACAGAGAAAGTTTATGTTATGGAATATGTTGTATTTTCTTTTCAGGGCGCATTTTTTCGAATAAAATACACTTTAATAACTAAAAGAGTACAATGATGAATGTGAAACCACAGGATACATTATAGGAGCATTGTAGGTGGGTATTCTGTGGTGCACAAAACATCCATTTTTCGGATACTTCGAAGGCTTGACACAAAATGCGACAACAGCGTACATTCAAACAGCAGTCTTCTGCGCATCCTAAATTTGTTTCCTTGGAGTGGATGTAACCTTGGAACATGCAATTGGTCTGAGAGAGCCAACTGATTCTTTATAAACTGTGGTAGTACTGTCACTGTCAGTTATACCAATGGACGATTCGAGTACCCCAATTCAGTGTTGCCACAATTGATTTTCTGGTTGATTCGACTGACATTTTTTAGACCTCTTCTGATATGAGGTGGTTTCCAATGGGCGATTCCAGGGGTGCTATTCTCGAGTTTGTGTATACGAATCCGATTTCCTGTTTCACACTGATACACATGAAATATGTATATTTGTCTCTTTTATTCGTATACGAATTGGATGTCGAATGATTCAAGAATAGCACCCCAGTACCCCTATTCAGTGTTGCCACAAATGATTTTCAGGTGGAAACTTCTGACATTTTTTAGACCTTTTCTGATATGGTTCAGGGTCGAAACGGATACAATTTTCAATGATAAAGAATCACGAGTGTTCCCGGATACACGAATCGAAGTAACTTTGATGAAATGGACAAAATAAAAATATCCTAGGGAATTTTATCTGTCATATTGAAAAACGTACTAGCGTGAAGTTCCCTAGAATATTTTATTTTCGGCAATATCATCATTAGAACTTTGATTCGCACATCCGGGAACATCCAGGAATCTTTTCAATTGAAAATTGTATCTATTCCAACCCTGAACCATATTAGAAATGCCTGGAAAATGTCAGTCAATTCAACCAGAAAATCAATTCTGGCAACACTGAATATGGGTACTGGAATCGTCCATTGAGAGCTTGTTACCCCTGAACTATTCCTGGGATCACTTCAGGATCAGTTCAATTGACAGAAATACATGTAATTTAATAGGAACATATTCTTTCGTGGTTTGTGGGATCACTTAGTTGTGCATTGTAGTTGTGCAGTTGTAGGAAAAAATAAATATTGAGGTATATCACTTGTATTTTTTTAATTTTTGCAGTTGTAGGAAAAGTATGGTGTGAAACATGTAGGGAAAGTAATTTTTCTCACTCGTGTTTGCGGCACTCGCCCATCAGGCTCGTGCCACAAACTTCCATACTCGTGAGAAAAGTTGAACTTTCCCCACTCGTTGCACAATATACTATTTTGTGTATGATTTGGCAACGTTGGATTTCAATTTTGAAGACAAACTTGACAGTGACACTAGTCCACTAGTGACAGATGATAGTCATATAAATAAATAACAATATGACAAGGTGCTGTCCATAGAGAAACTTTTTTATTTGTCTATGGTACTGTCACAGTTTAGAGGTATAATGTGCTGTTTGCTGATGAGTTGTTTGTAATTTATGATAATTATTATAAATGAAAGGAGTGTAAATAGAGAAATTATGTTAATTTTAGGAAAAAGTTGACGGGATTTAAAATTTAGGAGTTATTAGTGCCACTATGGATTTGAGCGAGATGAGCTGCGTACAGTGGTTTGAGGGCACCGAAAAACACCGATGTGGATATTGCAAAAAAGAAGACTCTAGTATATCACATGGTATGAATTCAGGAACCACTTATGAAGTATTCTTTGAAGAAGTATGAGATCTTTGAAAGTTTGTTATTTAAAAAAAAATCAATTGATTGAAAATTCTCCCATTATTACAATGTTGCTGAGAGAATTATAATTCCTCTACTTGCGGTCAGTAATGAAAGATATCTATAGCAAAACTGAAATTGAGGAATCACTGCTAAAAGATACTGGTATTTTCACTTTGCTGACTTGCATTCAATTCAAAGAAAAATGTGGCGAGACGATTTCCTTGACATAGCTTTTTGGAAATTTTATCTTTCCACATTCTGGAAATGGTTAGTGTCTGTTTGAAGTAATCCACGATTTCCTAGCCACGGTTTATGACATTTACGTGCGCTGTTGCCAAACTTCCACATATTTCCTAGCCACGCTTTTTACACATTTTCTCGTTTAGCCACGCTTTTTACACATTTTCGCATTTATCTTCGTTATTATTATTTCTCAACTGAAATACTCCCTATAGAGTACCCGATACACACAAGGCCTCAAAATAATTGAAGGTTCCAATAGATATTTGGAGAAAAAAAACATAATGTTCAACGAAAATGTGTTGAACATTATGTTTTTTTTAATAATTTAATTTTATAAGTATGATAATTTTTCATTGAAATACTATTGAAGTACATATTGAAATACTGAAAAAAGCGCACCACCATGTCAAGCAGGGTGGATATGGACAACTAAATATTACAAATTTATTCAATTTCAGTCTATGTCATTATGGAGTGTGCGTGTTCGTTGATGTTTTTTTTTTGCAGAAGTGTTGAAAATCACAAGAGGAATCGAGCAAAAAAAAATGATCGAATATGTATCACCGAAGAGAAGACTGCTGGAGAAATTAAATTCGTCATTTTTTTATATTTCACCCTGTATCTCACTTGATTTTGCGTGTTCGTTGATGAATTTTTCACCGAAATAAAGTAAATGACAATAGTAATCCGAAAAAAAATGTTATCGAATATGTATCACCGTGGGGGAGACTGGAGAAATTAAATTCGTCATTTTTTTATATTTCACCCTGTATCTCACTTGATTTTGCGTGTTCGTTGATGAATTTTTCACCGAAATAAAGTAAATGACAATAGTAATCCGAAAAAAAATGTTATCGAATATGTATCACCGTGGGGGAGACTGGAGAAATTAAATTCGCCATTTTTTTATATTTCACCCTGTATCTCACTTGATTTTGCGTGTTCGTTGATACATTTTTCACCGAAATGAAGTAAATGACAACAGCAATCCAAAAAAGAAAGTTATAGAATATGTATCACCGTGGGGGAGACTGGATAAATTGAATTCATGAATTTTTTCAATATTTGACCCTGTGTCTCACTTGGTTTTGCGTGTTCGTTGATTAATTTTTCACCGAAACGAAGTAAATGACAACAGCAATCCGAAAATAAATGTTATCGAATATGTATCACCGTGGGGGAGACTGGAGAAATTACATTCATCAATTTTTTCATTATTCGACCCCTGTATCTCACTTGATTTTGCGAGTTCGTTGATGAATTTTTCGCCGAAATGAAGTGAATGATAACAGCAATCCGAAAAAAAATGTTATTGGATATGTATCACCGTAGGGGAGACTGGAGAAATTAAATTCGCCATTTTTTTATATTTCACCCTGTATCTCACTTGATTTTGTGTGTTCGTTGTTGAATTTTTCACCGAAATGAAGTCAATGACAATAGTAATCCGAAAAAAAATGTTATCGAATATGTATCACCGTGGGGGAGACTGGAGAAATTAAATTCGCCATATTTTTATATTTCACCCTATATCTCACTTGATTTTGCGTGTTCGTTGATGATTTTTTCACGGAAATGAAGAAAATTACAAGAGTAATCGGGAAGAAATGTTATAGAATGTGTATCACCGTGGGGGAGACTGGAGAAATTAAATACATCAATTTTTTTAATATTCCACCCTGTATCTCACTTGGTTTTGCGCGTTCGTTGATGAGTTATCCACAGAAATGAAGTAAAAGACAACAGGAATACGAAAAAAAAATATTATCGAATATGTATCACCGTAGGGGAGACTGGAGAAATGAAATTTGTAATTTTTTTATATTTCACCCTGTATCTCACTTGATTTTGCGTGTTCGTTGATGCATTTTTCACCGAAATGAAGAAAATTACAAGAGTGATTGGGAAAAAATTGTATCGAATGTGTATCACCGTGGGGGAGACTGGAGAAATTAAATTTATCAATTTTTTTTTTATATTCCACCATGTATCTCACTTGGTTTTGCGTGTTCGTTGATGAATTATCGACAGAAATGAGGTAAATAACAACAGGAATGCGAAAAAAAATATTATCGAATATGTATCACCTTAGGGGAGACTGGAGAAATAAAATTCGCCATTTTTTATACTTCACCCTGTATCTCACTTGAGTTTGCGTGTTCGTTGATGAATTTTTCACTGAAATGAAGTAAATGACAACAGCAATCCGAAAAAAAATGTTATCGAATATGTATCACCGTAGGGGAGACTGGAGCAATTAAATTCGCCATTTTTTATATTTCACCCAATATCTCACTTGATTTTGCGTGTTCGTTGATGATTTTTTTCACAGAAATGAAGAAAATTACAAGAGTAATCGGAAAACAATGTTATCGAATGTGTATCACCGTGGGGGAGACTGGAGAAATTAAATTCATAATTTTTTTTAATATTCCACCCTGAATCTCACTTGGTTTTGCGTGTTCGTTGATGAATTATCCACAGAAATGAAGTAAATGACAACAGGAATACGAAAAAAAATATTATCGAATATGTATCACCGTAGGGGAGACTGGAGAAATAAAATTTCACCAAAATGAAGTACAACAGCAATCCGAAAAAATGTTATTGAATATGTATCGCACCCTCCATAATGACATAGACTGAAAATGCAAGTAGAATCTAAATTTTTTCTATCAATGAGCTCTGTGGATACTAGTAAACGAGACCTATACCAGAGAGTATTTTGCCGGGAACGATCATAAAATCATAAAATCCCGAACTTGGAAAAATCCTCAACAACCTAAATGCAGTCAGAACGAATGTTTTTCTCTCAATGGTCTCTGTATATACTAGTGAACGAGACCTATACCAGAGACTATTTTGCCGGGCACGATATCACCCTAAACTACCCCTCAAACACGTCCAAAAAATCGCAAAATCGCGAACTTTGGAAAATCATCAAAAAGCTGAATGGAGATAAATCCATGACTTCTTCTATTAATGGACTCTGAATCCAGCTGAACAAGATCTATACCTGAGAGTATTTTACCCGGCACGACTTCACCCTTAAACTACCCCTCAAACAAGTCCGAAAAATTGTAAATTCCCGAACTTGGAAAAATCCTCAACCTAAATGCAGATAGAATCAATATCAATGGGAATCAGAATCAATGGGCTCTGTGGATACTAGTGAACGAGACCTATACCAGATATTATTTTACCGGGCACGATTCCACCCTCAAACTACCCCTCAAACACGTTAAAAAAATCGTAAAAGCCCGAACTTTGAAAAATTCAACGCTGAATGAAGTGATGAAATGTACCAAAACGGGCACGGCTTTATCGAAATGTAGCTCTGAATTGTACTCTTTGCTAGTTTTACTCCCGTTCTTCCAATTTTAATTCGCAAATAAAAATATTCACAACTTTACGACAAAATTACATAAACACATCCTTAGAAATCTGAAATATGATGTGATTTGTGATAAAAAGTGTAATCCTCCTGTACCTATTCAGTCATATTCGCCTAAACGGTATTCGAAATCCACAATAAAAGTAGAACCTACATGTAACACGTGGTGAAACAGTCTTTTGTCTATTTTGAATATCAAAAGTACATACCTTATGGTGAATATGCAGATATAACTTTGGGTAATTGCATATCAATGTTGCTCGAAAGAACCATTAACTGAAAATGAATGAAGGGCGGAAAACCTCACCTAGTCCACACGTACTTTACCGCTTAAAACAATTAAATCTCCTATATGGTCCCTTTATTTCATGTTCCGAGGTGGCATTCACTCCCACTCCACGGAAAGAAATTGAGGGAGCTCAGAAGTCATATGGTTGAACTTACACAGTTGTCGGATGTGGTAATAAGTATCCAGATCGTCCTAGCTATTTGTGTATTTAGAGCGCAAAGTGATTGATTGCCGCTCGACAAAGCGAAGCGCGGTAATCTTTGGAGAGCGGCAATTACACTTTGTGCTCGAAATACACACATGATTTTTTCTACAAACGCAGCTCTTAGACATAGAAACGATAGACACTTCATTCAACATAGGCACATGATACTACCTATGAGAAAATTTACATTCAATAGTAATCCCAAATAATAATAATAATAATAATGGGTCTTTATTTTTTCTTTACAAATACAATATTTAACAAGACGATTACTCTTGGGAGGCGATGTTCAACATAGTTGTTCTACTATGTATAAGCTATCCAAATATCCAAGAAGTTACATCTCTAACAAAAGAAAAAAAGTGAAAAAACTTGCCTAAAAAAAAATTACCGAAGCCCGAGATCGAACTCACGCCAAGATAGAAAACCCTGATTAGTAGGAAGCATCTCTAACTCTAACACCGTCGCAGTTCCTTAGAGTGCTTTGAATTTTTTGTGAATTTCTTTCCATCGTGCAAGAATAGGTTCGTTTTCAACAAAAGCTATGGAGATGATCGAGCGTTTTTTTTCAATATTCTCGCTCTAGAGCGTAAAATCTATCACAAAATGACATTTCTCAGAAAACGTCAACTTTGCGTTGAGATCTGAAAGCGTCAAAAGCTACTTTGGTAAGCGGTAGTAGAAAAAATATATTGTCCTTTCATTGAAATATTTTTGATGGTGAAATCGTGCCCGTCAAAATACTCTCTGATATAGGACTTGTTCACCAGTATCCACAGAGCCAATTAATAGAAAAAATTATGGATTTTATCTCCATTTAGCGTGTTGAGGATTTTTCAAAGTTCGGGATTGTATGATTTTTTACCTATTTGAGGGTTTGCTTGATGGTGGATTTATAAACTCAACTAAACTAAGAATTTAAAATTATCAATTAAGAATCAACAATAAGCAATTAAGAAGGTGTTTATAAACGTCAACTAAGAAATTAAGAATTATGTCATGTGGAGAAAATCGTTACAACTATAATGAAAGCCGTCTTGGTCAAAATTTCTTCTCGATCCATTGTATTGTTATTGCAAGAAAATATTCGACCAAATCACTGCAAAATATAAACAAATTCATTTTCAAACATTCATTCACAGATTTTGCGCATGCCCGTTTCCATTTTCAACTAAGACATGTAACGAAGCATTTCTGAGACTAATTATTAAGTCCTAAACAATAACTCAGAAATGATCCGTACGCCTTTCTAAACCATTTTACTGTAATTTCAAAATTTATTGTAAACGGAAAGCAATCTTTCAAGTCAGAAAATGGTAGATGAGTCCATCCACATTTCCTTATTTTGAAACCGACCACTTTTGCTCGTCTTGACTTCTTGCGCCTAAAATATTTACTTATACATAGAGTTTGGGTCTCAGTTAACTTTTTATGATAGGGAATATTTTTTGCTGAAATTGAATAGTTTTTGTGCCTTCTGCTACGACGGCCACCGTTTTTCATGTGTTTTGCTACGAAGGTCAACCGATGGTATAAATAGTGGAAGCACATGAAAATCTGCCTCTTTTGGTGCCGGCAACTTGAATAGTACAGATCGTAAAAATATTTGAAAATTAAATTCCGTTTAGTGAAGTTCCGAGGGTAAGCTTAAGTTATATTATATATGAATAGGTGATTTGAAATTCCCGAATCGCGATTAGTTTATTTATTTAGAAACCGCAATTCAACAACCACATACGTGATTATCAAAGTACCACGTTATTTATCCTAGAAGGTTAGGTCTTACAGCCGGAAAGGGTAATTGCGTTCAAATTCAGGTACCAGAACGTTACAGTTAAATTACTGATTCCAAAAGGGTCTGGCAGATACGACCTTTTGGAATTAGTTTGTGTATTAGAATCGAACAAGTTGTTAAGGTGGAAAATTAAATTGCGAGTCGAGTCAACCGAATAAAAGTTTCGAGCACCTTGGATACCCTCTATCCCAGTCAATATAGTGCCACGTCATACAGTTACCCACAAATGTGCTTTCACAGGAGTGGAGAAAAGTACGGTCTTTCTGCTTATCGGAACTAGCTGAACTCAACGAGCATATTTGTTGGAGGAGGCGTACTCAAGTTTTTGTCCTTCAGACATCCGGTATCGCGTATCCACTCTCCTGTATCTCTACCCAAGACGTATTGCGAAGTTTCTCCCGAAAGGATCGGTGTTACGGCCCGAAGGGACAGACTTCGTTTACAACTAGTACGTAGATCGCGATAAGTAAATTACGCATTCCGAAGGGACTGGCCGATACGTCTCTCCAGAATTCGTTTGGCATTTTTATTCGATAAATAATAGTCGGTGAGCCAGGAGTGGATAAAATTAATATCGCGAAATCCTAGTTCCCTGAAAGCTGATCTCAGTAATTCGGGACTAGCCGTTAAAATTGATATACTTCGTCGTACCTAAGTTTCATAGCGCGACCGTTATATACAGGGAAACCTATTCACCTGCAACGATTCCGTAAAATCAATTCTCAGTGGCCGTATATACTTTATATTCAATTCATTCCGCTGTGTACTGAAACGATTGCTCTTTTGTACCCCTGTCAAGTTTGATTTTCTTCAGTGTACCGAGTGTTCATTATTTTGGGAAATAAATTAATTCTATACTATTAATTCCCATACTTTCATTCCGGGTATAGGGGAAAGTAGGGTTTTACTCTGAAAACCTTTCATAGAAGGGTGAGAAGGTACAGCCGGTATTCTGACAGTGGTGAGGGCAATTAAAGCCTGCCGCTTGCCATAATACGAAACGTGGTCGTAACAACTGACCCCTGGAATACCATTTCTTCACTGTAGCTGTCCTGGGCCTCCCAAAAGTGTCATCTGGGAGAAAGTGGGGCATACCACTATAATCTTACTGGCGCCCGAGGGTAGTATTGGGTGTTATAGCGAGTGTACCGTTGTCTGATACACCCAGTACCCGTAAGCGTCATTGTAACGTCCGAATAGGGGAGAAAAACACGTTACAGACAATTCATTCTTAGTTGAAAAGATAAAAGATAACCATCTTCTTAGTTGCTAATTCTTAATTTAATTGACAGCTGAAAGTTTATAAAACACTGATGGGGTTTCCTTGTATTCATCTTTCTTAATTCTTAGTTGTTAATTTAATTCTTAGTTTAGTTGAGTTTATAAATCCACCTGAGGTTGAAATCGTACCCGGCAAAATATTCTCTGGTATAGATCTTGTTCACCAATATCCACAGAGTCAATTGATAGAAAAAATTGTGAATTTTATCTACATTTAGTGCGTTGAGGATTTTTCAAAGTTCGGAATTGTTCGCTGTTTTATCTGTTTGAGGGGTTGCTTGAGAGTGAAATCGTGCCCGGCAAAATACTCTTAGCTATAGATCTTGTTCAGTTGGATCCACAGAGTACATTAATAGAAACGAGAGTAGGGTAGTCGTAATTCATTACCTCTTCTAGTATTGTAGCTGTGAATATTATTTTTGGTGTGGTGTGTTTCATTTTTTTTATGTTGATAGTTATTATATAAATGTAGAGGCACTTTTTTTGCACTCTAAAAACTTTTATTGCATGGGCCGAGTTACCCCAGAACTGCAGTCCATAAGATAAAATGGATTACAAATTGTGAAAGGCTTTCGCGGCCATCATTGAATGAATGATTGTTTTTCGGGTTTTTACGCCGACGTTTATTTAGAGAAAAACTCGACGTTTCGTCAACACGAGTGGTTGGCATTTTCAAGAGAAATGTTTACAGTTTCGATCACTGAACACTACTGGTCAGCTTAAATACATGTAGCGAGACTGTTCCTCGTAGTTGCTTTATTACAAAACATATACTGCTCATTTTTGATACAAGGTTTTCTATGTGTATTTCCCATGTTAATTTTTTATCTATAGTCAGACCTAGATACTTGAACTCACTTACTTGCTCTATGGATTTGTGATTAACTTTTATTAGGGGACAGTGATCGTAAGAAATGTTTTTTTGTTGGAAAACCATGAAGACTGTGTTACTGATATTTATTACTAAGCCATTATTTTCACACCATCTGGCGAATTCTTCCGCAGCTGAGTTTGCTGCTGTTATGGAGAGCGGGAGCTCATTCTGTGCCAATATTTTACTTGTATCATCTGCATAGATGATTTGATAGAATCAACCCCTCTGATTCCAATTCGGTTTATATTTCCAGAAGTAAACTATGGTTCACTGTATCGAAAGCTCTAGTTAGGTCAAAAAACAGAACAGCAGGAAATTGTTTGTTGTTGAGGTGCATATATAAGTCATTGCATAGTTCTTCTATTGCGGTTGAAGTTGATCTTTGTTGTCTAAAGCCATTTTGGCAGTTGGGAATGAGTTTGTGATGTTCAACAAAATTAACTAGTCTCTGGTAGTAGCTAAAATCTATAATTTTTGCTACCTGTGATTGTAGGCATACATCTCGGTAGTTGGCCACCTCACTTTTGGATCCCTTTTTCTTATATATATCAAATCAAAAAATACTTTATTGTCTAAGAATGTTTCTTGTTGACAAAGCTTTGTGAAAAGACATAATCAATGAATCAATTATTGATAATAAATAATAAAATTATTTACACATACATAAAATATATACATATACGCACATAATACAAACACAACTGATAACACTTCCAAAACATGGTAAGATGTTATTAGTTGATTGTCATAATAACATTACTAACACATTAAAAATTTTAACAGTACTCAACAATTAAAATTTATACATTTAGTAGTCAGAAGAATTAAAATATAATAAAATAAACGGGTTTACAGTGTTAGTCATATATAATGATCTAACTTAGGTTGTCACTAAAGAACTCATGCAGGTTGTAATATGCCTTTTTCAGAAGAATGTTCTTAATTGAATTCCGAAATAGTGCTGCATAGACCGTGTTCTTGTGGTGGCCAGGTAGGTGGTTATAAATCTTCCTACTCTCGAATATAAGGCAATTTTTTGTCAAGGATGATGTTGGTATGGGCATACTAATATTATTGTGTTGACGGGTAGTATAATAGGGTCTATTATTCGGCTCTTTTGATTTCGTTTTATGTATTAAGCACACTGTTTCGAGAATAAATATACAAATTACCGTCAAAACTCGATATTCAATAAAAAGAGGCTTACAATGAACCCTTGAACGACATTTACTAAAGTACCTCAATGCTCTCTTTTGTAGTACAAATATTGAGTTCAACAACTGGTTAGAGCAGTAACCCCAGAAGGAGATGCCATATCTTATGTGCGATTCAATCAGTGAGAAATACGCTATTCTGCCTGAATTGAGGCCAAGTTCATTGGTAATGACTCGAACAGCATAACAGCCTGATGCTAAAGTTTTACTAAGTTTTTTTATGTGCGCTTCAAATTTCAATTTGTCATCTAGGTATAAACCTAGAAATTTGGTGTGGGGTTGGTTAGTTACCCTATGGTTGCCTAAAGCTAGGTTGTCAAAGTTGAATTTGAAGGTTAGTATGCTTGTTTTCTCAATGTTGAAGCACAGCAAGTTGGAGTCACACCATCGTTTAACTTTTTCCAAATCAGAAGCGATATTTTCTTTCAAGCGTTCTACATTTTTTCCGTGCCACATTATTGTGGTGTCGTCTGCAAACATGGTGAAGTTTCCGGAAATGTTGACTTTACTAAGATCATTTAAATAAATAAGAAAAAGAATTGGTCCCAAGACCGAGCCCTGAGGAACACCACAATCGATGTTTGAGGGGTTCGACAATTCATTTTTACATTTTACCATCTGGATTCGGTTAGAGAGATAAGATTCCAGCCAGTTATAAGCTACACCTCTGATTCCATAGCAATCCAGCTTTTGGAGCAGTATTCTGTGATTAACACAATCGAATGCTTTGGAAAAATCACAAAACACCGCTCCCACAGCTTCACCTCCATTCAATTCTGTGTAAACTGCCTTCAACAGGTTGAATATAGCATCATTGGTGCTTTTATTAGATTGGAACCCAAATTGAGTGGACGAAAGTATATTATGTCTATTTAAGAATGATAATAGTCTTTTCTTAACTAGCTTCTCAATTATTTTCGATAGGGTTGACAGTAGTGCGATTGGTCTAAAATTCGAGGGTTCGTCGAGTTGACCACCTTTATGCAGTGGAATTATAATAGCAGTTTTTAAGCAAGTGGGGAATTTACCTGTCATAAATGAAATATTAATTGCTTCTACTAATACATGCAACGCCTCATCAGGCAAGTGTTGTAATATTTTCACCGATATTTCATCCAACCCACAAGATGTTTTATTTTTCATTTGGTTAAAGATCGATTTAAGTTCGTCCATGTCTGTGTTATATAAGTAAAAGCTATCTGATATGGATATATGTTTGAGATAGTGCAGGGGATCAGTCGTTGGTACTATGTCTAGGGTAAGTTTTTTAGCTACTGTACAAAAAAATTCATTAAGTTTGTTAGGTTCAATGTTCATATGGGAGGGGAGATGAGTACTTTTGCCCCTTAGGTTGTTTATTATAGACCAGTTTTCGCGCATTTTGTTTTTTGCATTAATTATTCTGTTTTTGTAATAATTTTCCTTGGCAGCTTTTATTACGACTTTGTAGGTGCGTCTGTACTTATAGAAATAGAGTAAAAACCACTCATTAGTGGTGTGTTTTCTTATTATGTTCAATGACCTAAGGTTTGCAGCTGATTTTTTTATACCTAAGGATATCCATGTTTTTTTCTTCTTATCCTTTATTTTCTGAAAAGGAAAACAATTTTGAAAGGCAAGCAGAAGAGTTTTGTGAAATGTATTGAAGGGTTCAGCGGAATTCAGAATTGGCACCCAGTTTGTTGAAGAAGATAATTCCTTGAATTTGTCAAAATTCACTCTACTGAAGATTCTTCCAAACCTGTGATTCTTTTTCTTCGGGTCATCATTTATTAGGAAGGAGGTGTATATTGCCTCATGGTCAGAGAGTCCTGCAGGAATGACAGTGCAATCAATACTATTATTATCAAGATTGGTACAGACATAGTCTATGATAGTTGATGAGTGTGAAGAGATTCGAGTATGATTTGATACATGCATAGTCTGATTGAAAGAAGTTAACAGATAACAGAAGATAACAGATATAGGTATCGATTTTGAAACTTTCAGTACTTATAGGTCCCGTTCACTGGTAAAGATGACACAAGCTTAAAATTAATCATACAGGTTCATGACCATAGACTTCTCGATGCATTCGAGAGTCTGGAAATTGCCAAATGTAAAATATATATAGTATGAATGCTGATAAGGGTCCTATCCCTTACAGCCAATTATTATTGATAATAAATTATTGAAATACAGAATTCCAAACTTTGCCAGTCATAAAAAGAACAAGTCTTGAGGGATATGTATTTGTCAAAGGAGTAAAGACTATAAACTCGATATCAATGATACTGCCAAAAGTGATCTACTCATTATTGTGATCAGCACCAATGTATGAATTTTCTTTGTAGGTATGTGGGCAGAAACCCTCACAGTTCAAGATTACCAAGATTTGATTGATAGAGGGTGGCGTAGATCTGGAAAATATTGCTACAAACCTGTTATGGATAAAACGTGTTGCCCTCAATATACTATAAAGTGAGTGAAAATAAAAATTGTTTCTACACTCTTCACTGCTGAATAATAGTAAAAAAGATGATGATGTCATATAAACTGATTCTGACTATTCGTTATAGTGTAGAACGGTTTTTACGCCATGCGTAAATAGTTATTTATGCAACAAGTGCAAAAAGTGAATGTTTATTGCACTCGACGTGAAATTGTCCGACGAGGCCGTTAGGCCGAGTTGGACAACACGTCGAGTGCAATAAACAATTTTTGCACGAGTTGCATCCAACATTTTTTCTACGTTCATGCAAAAAGAAAAAAATTTGTTTATTGAGGTGCGGCACTAGGTGTAGGAAAATGAAAAGCACAACTTGAATACTTTATTATTAATATCGATTTGCATTGAAACAGGAACTAATACGTTACGAACAATTTAAGTCAAACTTTATTTTTACCCTCAATGTTGAAAGTGAAGTACTTTTTAAATCCACTTCTTGATTTGTTACTGCTGTAAACGTACTAGTACTTGGTAACTGTACATCGTTATTTCCTTCAGGCTGAAATATTTGTTTTGCAACACTGAGTTTGTTTGCATGTGATTTCTCTACGTATCCCTCCGCTACTGTCGACGATTTCCATCCGCCTCCGCCGTGTCGTTTGAGCTCTAGTATATCTGATTACGTAGACGGTTTAGAACAAAGCGGATCGGATTTGATTATGGAGTTATTCTCGGGAGGCATTGTTTGTTTAACTCTTGCTGCTAACAGTAATACAAAATAATATAAAATATGTAACTATTTGAAACCTATTGCCAATCTCACAGAATATCTGCTAAATATGTAGTAGGTTTAAACGTTTATGTTTGTCATGATGACAGCACGTTGAAGTAGAATGACAGATGAGTGCAATAAAAACTTTATTGCACTAGTGCAATAAAGAACTTGTTTTTCCACTGAATATAGTTCAATAAAGTTTTGCTTTTTGCATGAATGTAGAAAAAACTTTTTACGCCAAGCGTAAAAATATTTTACATCAAGCATAAAAACATTTTACACCAAGCGGAAAAACATACTTTGAATAGAGAGGTTCAGTAAAAGTCACCAATCGTTTGTCATTAATTAAATTTTCTCCCGATTCTTGACTTTCCTAAGGACAAAAATATCTCAGAACTAATTATTCATTATTTACTAATACCTACAGTTTTTGAATTGTAGGTGCGATATTTCGAAGTTTTCTTTGAGTAAGTCTCAAAAGAAGGTTATAAAGAAATTCAACAAGTTTTTAAATGAAGATAAGTTGAACAAAAATGACACATCTGCTGAAGAGCAATTTGCAGATGGGTATGAAGATTCAACCGTATTTATGAAAGATGAACCTAATATAAAATTTGCCAATATAAATTCTGTAATGTCTAGCAGTATTACACAGACACTAAACAGTACTACCAAGGGGTCGCAGAATGAGAACCACGATGGTATGCAAAGAAAAGAAGAAATATGTGGTAAGATTTTTCAACATTCTGTTCCATTTCACTATTATAGGCTATAGCCTTCTAATAGGTTCGTGTTGTTTTGCGTTGAATACCCACTGAAGCCTTTCGTCTTATCTGCAATGAGCAAACATGTCATTGTGCCAACTAATCTAATTCTGTGTTACACATTGACTGACTCTGCATTTATATAACAAACTACCCTCCAACATGAAAAAATTGAATCTAAACAAATTTAAAATCACTCTGAAGAAACACGTCCCCTTATATCATTTGAAAATATAGTAGACCGTTATATTATACAGGGTGGGTCACGGTCGATGGTACCTTAGACGTTTACGAAGAACGGGAAATAGGATCATTCTGAAAATTTGGTTTCTCAAGTAGTTGCTCTTGGTCTATCGATCTAAAATATTTACAGCAATGCAGCGTTGCCGCTTATACCAGAAAGTAGCAGCATCTTTGTTATTTCGAATGGGTCACCGCAATTTTGAACTTGTCATTCCTTTTTGATTATTTCTGCCTCATACTCCCCTATACCTATCTCTAACGGTTTTTGAGATATTGGTTATTTTCCATATTTTTCATTCAAAACATAGCTCGAATTGAATGTTTATTTCTGCGGTATTTAGATTCTTAGGAAGTTGCAATTTTGTGTTTAGTTCATCAAAATCATGTACATTGATTCCGTATAGAGAAGTTTGTTCTGCGTTATACAGGGTCGTTCAAAATTCATGATCTTACTGCTAGATGCAAAAAGGGTTGAAAGTGCGTTTTTTTAAATGGAACATCCTGTATATTATGGAATATCCTGAAAGATGACTAAATTCCCTTCGAATTGATATATCATGTTCCTATACCTAAATAGCAAGAATTCCGAGATAATAGCAATTTTCACTTGTAATCTCCGAAGTGCTTGAATTATTGCCGGAAATTTTTCGAGTACATGAATTTTTTTTGAAAACTCATGTACGAGATAAATTTACGGCAATTAATTCAAGCACGAGGGGGATTCGGTAAGAAAATTTCACACCGAGAAATGAAAATCATCCAACAATTCATAAGAAATAACTAACGATGGTTTCACCTGAACTATTTATAACCACTGAAATATTGATATGTAAAATACTTAACAAAATTTTCATCAATAAATGTGTTAAAATTTGGAACAGAAAAAATAAATAAGTTATGTTCCTATCGTGGATTGAACCATCGACCTAGCGACTCATAGGCCGCAATAATCGTGGAGAAAATATTTTCAGACACATTCCAAATATCTAGTAAATACATAATTTATCTCCTTTCATATGAAAACTAGACCTCCATTTGTACATTAAAGCAAAATATCAACTTGTCACATGTCAAAAATTTATTGATGAAGTATTTTACATATCAATATTTCAGTGGTTATAAATAGTTCAGGTGAAACCATCGTTAGTTATTTCTTATGAATTGTTGGATGATTTTCATTTCTCGGTGTGAAATTTTCTTACCGAATCCCCCTCGTGCTTGAATTAATTGCAGTAAATTTATCTCGTACTCGAAAAATTTCCGGCAATAATTCAAGCACTTGGGAGATTACAAGTGAAAATTGCTATTATCTCGGAATTCTGGCTATTTAGGTATAGGAACATCATATATCAATTCGAAGGAAATTTAGTCATCTTTCAGGATATTTGATAATATACAGGATGTTCCATTTAAAAAAACGCACTCTCAACCCTTTTCGTATCTAGCAGTAAGATCATGAATTTTGAACGACCCTGTATAACGCAGAACAAACTTCTCTATACAGAATCAATGTACATGATCCTGATGAACAAAACACAAAATTGCAACTTCCTAAGAATTCAAATACCGCAGAAATAAACATTCAATTCGAGCTATGTTTTGGATAAAAAATATGGAAAATAACCAATATCTCAAAAACCATTAGAGATAGGTATAGGGGAGTATGAGGCAGAAATAATCAGAAAGGAATGACAAGTTCAAAATTGCGGTAATATACAGGGTGACCCATTTGAAATAACAAAGATGCTGCTACTTTCTGGTATAAGCGGCAACGCTGCATTGCTGAAAATATTTTAGATCGATAGACCACGAGCAACTACTTGAGAAACCAAATTTTCAGAATGATCCTATGTCCCGTTCTCCGTAAACGTCTAAGGTACCATCGACCGTGACCCACCCTGTATATAGTCATCAACTGAAACGTAATAAGGGATTTCTACTACTGTGATATTTCTAACCAACTATTATATTGTGATACATTTAACTAATTAAGTGTGATACATATATTTAACTATTTTATTGTGTCGAGTGATTAGTGAAGAATCGGAATTAAAAAAAAAAATCAAAATTTCACAGTGGATAGAGCTCAACGCGCAGATTCCAAATATACAGGGTGTCCCAGAATAAAGGAGACAAACTCCGGCGGTGAAATTCTCACTTCATTTCAAGGCTAAAAGTTCCAATAAACATATACTCTAAAGTGAATATTAACTGAGATACAGGGTGTTGAAAGTGACAAAAAAAGATGTTTTCAAGAATAACTCCATAATAGCTCAACTTTTCCTAATGAAATTTGGTGTGTCAAATGACAGCATTCAGTTTCAAATTTCAATGCAAATCACATGTTTGTAACTCTAAACAGGGGCGTACGGCAGACGGGTACCCCTAATCGCGCCTTCCCAACTTTCACGCCACTGGATTAATATCTATTTCGTAATCTTTTTCTTAATTCTCGATATTTTATATACAAGAAAGGATTGGGTTTCGTTATAAAAATTGTCAACGGTTTTCAAGATATTCGAAGTTGAATAAATGCGTGCGTATGTGATTCGGAAAGTCATTGTTGATTGTTTTGTTAGAAGTTGCTATGTAATTTGTTTCAAATATCGGGAAATTTTTGTGAAAAGATCCCTCATAAATACCAACAATTTTCGAAATATTTGAATTTGTACACATTGCATGGTGTGAAATATCTTTGTTGGTTATATTGTCATAAATAGTTATACATTCCTTTCAGAAATGAGGATATTTTTGTTAAATTTTAAATGTTTTTCGGTACTACAGTTTTATGGGTTGCAAATCCTTAGTAAGTAGGTTATGCTTTAAATTTCTACCATCTTCTGAAATTCATATCGAGAAATACCACTGTAGGAACAATATATTTGAAATTTTACCATAATGCCATGATTTTCAATACAAAAGACATAGCAAAGTTTAACAAAATAATCAACAGTGACTTTCCTTGTCACACATGCACGCACTTATTCAACTTAAAAAATCTTGAAAACCGTTGATATTTTTAATAATGACACCTATCCCTTTTTTGTATAGGAAATGTTGGGGATTAAGAAAAAGAAGATAAAATCGACATTATTCCAGTGGCGTGAAAATTGGGGAGGGGCGATTAGGGGCACCCACCACCCGTACGCCTCTGTTCGATTTACACTGAAATTTGGAACTGCATGCTGTCATGTGACATACCAAATTTCATCAAGGAAAAATGAGCCGTTATTCTGGAAAACAATTTTTTTGTCATTTGCAACACCCTGTAACTCGGTTATTATTCATCTTAATGTACCTATATGTTTATTGGAAAATGAAGTGAAAATTATACCATCGGAGTTTGTTCCCTTTATTCTGGGACACCCTGTATATAATCTTTTTGAAACAGAGCCAAAAAAATCTGATTTTGCGCGGAAAACACAGAATCCTGATAGGAAATTGTTTTCTTTTTGTATTGTTTTCTCCTATCAATAAAATCTATTATCATTATAATAAATAACAATTTTAGAGGTGCCCCACTTCCAAATGGGTACTCTGTATGTACAGGGTGTCCCAAATTCGAGCCTCATCATTGGGATCTCGGAAACCAGAAGAGATACGAGGTAGGTTAAATGGAGACAAAGTTGCGCAATTTGGTGCTCATTGTAACGCCGCTTTCATATTTGAAAAATTCCGAATACTTCCGAAGATTTTTGGAAAAAAACGATTATTCGCGATTTTATTTTTATTTTTTTGTGACTCTATTTGAATAGATTTAACAAAATAAATTTCACATTCTCATTGCCACTTTTTCTGTTCTACAAGATGGTGTTATCAGATTTTCAAACAGACGTTTCGTATTTGAGCTGCCATCATCAACTTTGTTTTTTTAAATACGGCCTTGGATTTTTTATTATAGATTTTAAAAGTTTCTAATGTCCCAAAACAAATGATGTATCGCACTTATTCTAAAAGTTTATATTAATAGCATTTTTCATTAGAACTTATGAGTTAGAGAGAGACAAAAATTAGATTTTTAATAGAGTTAAAACAATTTTTTTTGCAATAACGCACTGCATAAAATTCAAAAACTAACATAAAAGTGGGTGGTTAATAAATAATATAATAGAAGTGTCCATCCCTCAAACTCTAGGCCCTAGGCTATATTTACAAAAATAATTGCATTTTATCAAAATGGCTGTGCATCGTGCATTCTGGCTATCTTGGTTCATTTGTTAATGTTTAAATTATCCAATATTTTGACAGTTCACTGTTCGTTCACTAATCATTAACGCTTATTAAACGAAAATGACTTTTTCTTACGAAGAAAAACGAGACATGATAAGGATTTATTATATTTCGAATCGAAATTCAAAAACGGCTTGTGAGCGCTATTTGTTGGAATACCCAGAAAGACGGCAGTCGCATTATAGTTATAGTTATTTTGCTAATATTGATAATAATTTAGCTCAGTACGGAAGTTTTGTTAAGCCAAGGGTTGAATATGGAACACGAATCGATCCAGAAGAGGAACAAATTATCTTGAACACTGTAAGTTTGAAAACTGTTACAAAGTAGAAAGTAAAATGAATAATTTTAAATAATTTTTTAAGGCCAATAATAATCCTCGAGCTTCAGTTAGAGTTTTCTCAGAAGAAGTAGGATTACCGCGAATGAGAGTTTGGAGAACTTTAAATAAGCGTAGATATAAACCTTACAAAATCCATATTAGTCAAACACTAAGACCTGGCGATGTTGAGAGACGATTAGAATTTTGTAACTGGTTGCAAAATAAAATTAATGAAAATGATGACTTCCTAAATAAAACTATATGGACAGATGAATGCAGTTTTTCAACAGATGGACTATTTAACAGACATAACGAACACTATTTATATTTTATGTGTGAATCTTAATCCAAAAATGCAAATGTGTTATACTTTTATCATGTATAGATCTTAATCTTAATTTTAAATGTCTCAGCTTATGCTGCATATTTGATTGTACTTATTTTAAACTGACGTGTATATCCATCTACGGATGGCTGCTGTATGCTAATACGAATAAATTATTATTATTATTATTATTATTATTATTATTATTATTATTATTATTATTATTATTATTATTATTATTATTATTATTATTATTATTATTATTATTATTATTATTATTATTATTATTATTATTATTATTATTATTATTATTATTATTATTATTATTATTATTATTATTATTATTATTATTATTGGTCAATAGAAAACCCAATGCAGAATCAAGAAGTAAGACCTCAGGGATGACAATCATTTAACGTATGGGTCGGTATGTGGCACAATAAAATTATCGGCCCATTTTTTATTCAAGGAAAATTAAATTCCGATAGATATGCAGAATTAATAAGGACCAATATATTGGATTCCTTAATGGAAGAACTTTGGGCGTATTACGTCAACTATGGTGGCAACAAGACGGTGCACCACCTCATAATGGGAGATGTGTTAAAAATTTATTAAATGAATTATTCCCTAATAAAAGGATTGGAATCCAAGGTCCCGTACGTTGGCCAGCTAGAAGCCCAGACCTAAACCCTCTAGACTACTTTCTTTGGGGATTTCTCAAAAACCGTCTTTATCGAAACACGCCACAAAATCTTGAAGTATTACGACAAGACCTAATAATGGAGATCAGGGCTATCCCTACAAGGACCATTCAACGTACCATCCATAAACTTCACAGACTGACGCGAAAATGCATTCAAGCAGGTGGATTACAATTTGAATATTTGCTTTAACTTTCATTGGGTATTCAATTTTATAGTTTTTGTTTGACTTTTTTTGGAATAATTATAACATCATGCCTATTGTTGAACATCACACATTGTTTTATATCAATTTTTAGGAGCTTCTGAGGTCCTTAAAACAATGATGTACCGTTCTTTTTCGAAAAAATTATTTTAACGATGTCCTGCTAAGATCTTACCAAAAATCTATTCTCTGCCTCTCTCTAACACATTAGTTCTTATGGAAAATGCTATTAATATAAACTTTTCGAATAAGTGCGATATACCATTTGTTTTCGGACATTAGAAGATTTTAAAATCCATAATAAAAAATCCAGGGCCGTATTTAAAAAAACAAAGTTGATGATGTCAGCTCAAATACAAAACGTCTGTTTGAAAATCTGATAACAGCATCTTGTAGAACAGAAAAAGTAGCAATGAGAATGTGAAATGTGTTTTGTTATATCTATTCAAATAAAGTCACAAAAAAATAAAAATGAAATCGCGAATAATCGGTTTTTTCCAAAAATCTTCGGAAGTATTCGGAATCTTTCAAATATGAAAGCGGCGTTTCAATGAGCACCAAATTGCGCAACTTTGCCTCCATTTAACCGACCTCGTATCTCTTCTGGTTTCCGAGATCCCAATGATAAGGCTCGAATTTGGGACTCCCTGTACATGCCCTGCAGCAGGAACCAAGTTCTCTATATTTGGCGGACTGACAGTACAGTAGTAGTAATGCCAGAAAATCTGGTAAAGTGTTCTCCCAATATACTCCAATATATCTCTCCAATATACTCTCTCAATATAATTCGTTAAGAGATTGGAAATAATTGAAAAAATATAAATATAGGGTGTGCCCCGTTGGAGTACCTTGTACAACTTACATTTAAACCTAAACCTCAACATTTCTCTCATTTACTTTTATTCATATTACATAACATGAAATTGTTGAATTTGTGTTTGTTCTTGCAGATAAATCTGAAATCAATTCTAGTCTACCTGTGAAATCTGTGAAAGCAAAAACCTCTTTTTGTGGAGGTAAAGGAGCTGATTTAAGTAAACCCCCTCCCAAGAAAGCAAAGCTTCTTAGGATCGAAAGAAAGAAAGAAAAATTACTGAAAAGGGGTATGACTATGGAAAAAAATGAATCTGAAGTTAAGAAAACCCTTGAGCAATTTCTGGAGGATATAAGTACCGATTCGAAGAACAAATTGCAGGTAATGAGTTTTTGATGATATGTTTTATTCATTCTGGAAATATGGCAGAGAAAGAAATTATTCTTTTTTTTTGTCTACAGTGGTTGAAATTCTCTTTTATTTGAATTGCTCAAGGTTTCTATAACCTAGAAAATGTAGGGGGGCGACGAAATTTGAAACAACACTTCTAATATAAAATTCTATATAATCCAATTCCGTTTAAAATGCCTCAGAAATATTACAGTATATACAGTGTGTCTGACTTCTCATGGAAACACCCCCGTATCTTCCGTAACAATAGAGGTAAAATGATGAAACTCTCAGGACTGATGGAAATGCTCAAAATGCACCTACCACCTGAATGGGGTTGGCCTAAGTGATATACACTGCCTGCCACTCGCGATGGAACAACCCATTTTTACGGTAAAACATACTAGGGGGCAGAATAGGCTCAAAATTCCTACAGATTCGTGATCAGGACCACCAACTTACTACAGAGACACGTTTTCCCTGAAAAAATTTCAGTCCTGAAAAATCCGAATTTGTCTCACTTCTCATGGAAACACCCCCGTATCTTCCGTAATGTTTTACGTAGAACCATGAAATTTCCAGGATCGATAGATACACTGGAAATAAACTCACTGCACGGGAATGGTCAATCTACGTAATATACACTGCACGCCAGCAGCGAAGGAAACACCACATCATGTAGGATGACCCGTTTTGTGCAGTGAGTTCATTTCTAGTGTATATCGATCCTGCAAATTTCAGGGTTCTACGTATAAAATTACGGAAAATACGGGGGTGTTTCCATGAGAAGTGAGACAAATTCGGATTTTTGAGGACTGAAATTTTTTCAGGGAAAACGTGTCTCTGTAGTAAGTTGGTGGTCCTGATCACGAATCTGTAGGAATTTTGAGCGTATTCTGCCCCCTAGTATGTTTTACCGTAAAAATGTGTTGTTCCATCGCGATTGGCGGGCAGTGTATATCACGTAGGCCAACCCCATTCAGGTGGTAGGTGCATTTTGAGCATTTCCATCAGTCCTGAGAGTTTTATCATTCAACCTCAATTATTACGGAAGATACGGGGGTGTTTCCATGAGAAGTGAGACACACTGTAGAATGCTGCTTATTACGGGTAGGTTCAAAAAATAAAAAGTCGTCACATCAAACACGACGACACAAACTATATTTTGGTGAGAAAATTTTCGTTATCACTCGCAACATGTCTGCCCTGAACGACATTTTGTTTTTTATTGTTTCAAGCATTTCTTGAAAGGTCATGGTACGGTTTATATGGATTTCTACGAAGTAAGAGTCAAAAAATACTTTGTCAGAAGTTTTAGAGCTTATAGATAAAGCTTCATTAACTAAATGATAATATAGTAAAAATTGTGAAAATACGTTTTAACGAAATGCAAAAAATATATATACAGGGTGGGGCATCGAAAACGAAACAGATCGAATATCTTCAAAACGCATGTGTTGTGAATAAAATGCAAAAATAGCTCGATTTTTAATGCAAGGAGAACATCTTCCTATCATAACCTCAACTGTCATACCTCTCCCCCCCACCCCTTGGGCAACTATCACCCAAACAATTTGAATAGGGAAAGTAGTGAGTGTGACACATCATTCAAAAGATAATTTCATAAGAAATTCAGCCATGTCAATTTTTGCCACCTAACTTTTAATTTTGGCGCCCTCTTGCGGGAAAAATAACTGTTCCGTATTCCAAATTATAATACTGCATTTGCAAGCTATTTTGACACAAATTCGATGACAGTGCATTATGGAATTTTTCTAAGAGAAAAAACAAAATGGTGGCTCCAAAATGGCGGACATGATTTGCAATTATGGTCCGATTCAATTCAAAATTGATATGTGGTGGTTTTCAAGGTCGGAAATTATGATTTGTTCGTCAATGCAAAAAAACAAGATGGTTGCTCCAAAATGACGGACGATTTGAATCACCTGGGAAAGATGGCAAACATTTTCTATTTCCTCCAAAAAAACATTGAATTCAAACATCATAGTTGAGTTGGCCACTAAGAAAACGTACATTTCAGTCTCTTGCATTTTTTTTATTTGGTAACCGTTTTAGAGAAAATCGCTGGTAAATGACTTTTCACTTTGTTTTCCCTATTGACGCTTTTGACGTTTGATTGAAATGGCAAATTATTCAAACGAACATTTCGCTGATATCCATTTTGTCTATGGTCTGGCTAATAGTAATTCAGTAGAAGCTCGAAGGTTGTACGCAATTAGATATCCTAATCGACGTCTACCAAACGTACGAACTTCTGCAAACACTCATTGTAATCTTCGTGAGTACGGAAAATTACAGAATCCCAGAAATGATGCCGGGACACCACGTGAAGTCCGTAACCCAGTGACAGAGGAGCAAATTTTAAACCTTATTGACGAAAATCCTGGATTGAGCACTTGGCAAATTGCCCGGGATTTAGATATTTGTCATGTAACTATCTGGCGGGTGTTGCACGAAAATAGTTTACACCCATACCATATTCAACGAGTTCAAGGATTGCTTCCTCAGGATTTCCCGCGACGCTTTTTTATCCCTCGTCATTTTCACTGACGGGGCTAACTTTAGCCGCGATGGAGTTGTAAATCTCTACAATACTCATGTCTGGGCTATAAAAAATTTGCACAAGATTAGACAAAATCGTCATCAGGTGCAGTTTAGCCTAAATGTTTGGGCAGGAATAGTGGAAAATGTACTAATTGGACCTTTTCTTTTTCCTTGAATTTTAAATGGCGAAACATATTTACACTTCTTAGAAAACAATTCAGAAGGTTTTTTTAGATTCAGTTCCTTTACTAATTCGTCGGCGGCTATGATTTATGCACGATGGTGCTCCACCGCATTTTCGAATAACAGTGCGCAATTTTTTAAACTTACGGTTTCCGAATCGATGGATCGGCAGAGCAGGTCCTCCCCGCTCACCAGATTGTAACCCGCTGGACTTCTTTTTCTGGGGGCATTTAAAGAGCCTAGTTTATGATGCAAGACCAGTGCTTCGTCAACGAATCATAGATGGCTTTGACCACATAAGAAATACTCCTGGAATTTTAGAACGCGTACGTCAGTCTATGCGAAGGAGAATGGAGGCCTGTATTGTAGCAAGAGGGGGGCATTTCCAGCACTTGATTTAACAAAATTATGGTTAGAGTAGATTTCAGTTTGTGTTTTTTTACCGTTAAATAAATCATTTTCAGTATAAAAAGTTAATTATTATTTATTTTTCTACAAACATTTGTAGTAATTGAACCGCTGAGCTTGTAATGGTAAGTTGAAGAAAGTGAATCGATTGTGACATAACGGTTATGACATACCAGAGACAATAATAATCATAGATCACTAAGACTTTTTAGTATAATAATTTGAAACCACTTCATTTACTAGCGATTTTCTCTAAAACGGTTAGCTAATTATATTTTCAATAATGATTTTCAAAACCTCGGACAAAAAACGGTAAATTGCTCCAGTAAGTGATTCCTCTGTAGTACATGAACGAAAAGACAAAAACAGTTCTGCTACTGTCCACAAGGTATTGCACAGAATTATTGTCACTGTCATATTTACTGCAATTTGTTTAATTTTTCGAAAATGAAAGTCATGGAGTCCTTGGACACAATTGAAGAAGTATGTAAGTAATAAGTTTCGTGTTTTGCGATTTGAAATATCAGTTTTGGAAATAAAACAGGACGCAAAACAGAATTGAAAAATAATAATAATAATAACCATAATAGCGTCTTTATTGTCCATTCCAGTTGTTTTTAAATAACTGTATATTATATACATAAAAAATAACGGCATAATAGGCAGAGTTCAGCTTACAAAGTAGAAAAATATTGATAAAAATTATTTATAGTGAGTTGTTCATATTAGCTGCTCTTTTTGAATTTTACCAACAATATTGTTGTTTGTGCTAAAAGCAAATCTAATCCAAGAAGATCAAGGGCGGATTGACTATATCTATAACAAACCCATGGGCACTGCAACCCCGAATATCAGAAAAACAAACGAAATGAATACAATAAATAATAAACAGGTGAACCGGAAAAAGGGGCAATACCAAAGATTCCCAAGATCTCCTTCCACAGGAAAACCGACGGCACAGGCATCATCAATAAACCAAAATCTAAGAAAAAGAATGAACCAGCTTTAAAGGAAATGGTCCACACCTTTTAATGAGGCCTGCGAAGTCTACATTCACAAAAAAACCGGAGATACTGCTAAACTGAAATATTTCGTAGACTACTGAACAATAAGCCTATACGAAGAGCTGGAAAAAAGAAGAAAAGAAAAGAAAGAAAGAACCTTGAAAACGTAGCTCAAAAACATAACAATAAACTCATGATTCCGAAAAACAATGAAATAAACCACCAAATTACAAACGGTAGAAAAGGTATGGTATACAATCGTTACTAGTCCACTTCAAAATGGAAAGAATAATAGAAGAGAGAAGATGGCGTGTCACCTTTCCTCTCACAACCCCCTTGACAATATAGCTACATAATGCATTGAACCACATTACCACAATTAATACCAGATAATGATTAATAATCCTGTGAGCTATTTCGCAGTACTCCAAATAATGTTGAGATTTGGCACCAATGCATTTGCAGTAGGGTTGACCGTTGAATACTCGGTAGATATTCCAGCAGAAAACTGTACTTTATTTGAAAATATTATGAAAGATCGCTGTCACTATGGTAAGAAAAAAATATATCTTGTCAGTGCCATCTTACAGTTCAGAAACGCGAAATATTTGATACTTAACGATTACCATCAACTTGAAGATGATAAGGGATAAGGGTCAATGATCAGTGGAAGTGTATACCATTTAGTTGTGTTTGTGTCATTTTGTATTTGGCCCCACATTTTGCTTTTGGCCCCCCACATTTTCTAAGGTTGGCCCAGGCGGCAACTGCCGCCCTGCCGCCCTGTCCAGTCCGACCCTGACTGCAGACTCCCCAGACTAGAAGTCATTGTATACTTGAAGAAAATAGCATCATTTGTGATTATTATTTTTTGGCAAGTTTTAATTTTGATGAAAACTCGTAGATTCCCAAAAACCCATATAAACTACGCCCATATATACGAGGCTTGTTTGGTAAGTCCGTGACTTTTTAAATTTCCCGCGCAGTAACTTTAAATGCAACACTGCTGCTGTCAACCACCATCTTTCAATAGACTACTGTCAAATTTTGAGCAAGCTGCGACATTTGGTTTGTGTTTGACAGCAATTAGAAGCAGACAACCTCGTGAATTTTAACAAAAATGGAAAAAAGTGAATTTCGTGTGTTGATTAAGCATTATTTTTTGCGTAAAAAAACCATAACTGAAACCAAGGAAAGACTTGATAAATACTATGGGAACTCTGCACCATCAATTTCAATGGTTAAGAAGTGGTTTACTGAGTTCCGTTGTGGTCGTACCAGTACAAGTGACGCCGTACGTTCAGGTCGCCCAAAAGAGGTCATCACGCCAGAAATCGTCGATAAAATCCATGGAATGATATTGGACGATCGGAGAATAAAAGTATGTGAGGTAGCTGAGGCTGTAGGCATCTCAACTGAGCGAGTACATCACATTTTACATGAATATTTGGACATGAAGAAGCTATCCGCGAGATGGGTGCCGCGATTGCTCACACTCGACCACAAGCGCAACCGTGTGACCACTTCAAAGGAGTGTTTGGCAAAGTTCAATCGCAATCCGGGCGAGTTTTTACGCCGTTATATAACCGTAGACGAAACATGGATCCATCACAATACCCCAGAGACCAAGGAACAATCAAAACAGTGGGTGTCAACTGGTGAACGTGCACCAAAGAAGGCTAAGGTGCGTCTGTCAGCCAACAAGGTTATGGCCACAGTTTTTTGGGATGCACGCGGTGTCATTCATATAGATTACTTAGAGAAGGGTAGAACGATCAACGGCGAATATTATTCAGAGCTTTTAGACAGATTCGATATTGATTTGAGGCAAAAACGACCACATTTAGCGAAAAAAAAAGTGCTGCTTCATCAAGACAATGCACGAGTGCACACGTGTGTAGTCACTATGGCAAAAATTCATAAATTGGGCTACGAACTACTACCCCATCCAGCATATTCTCCAGATTTAGCCCCTTGCGACTATTTTCTTTTCCCAAACCTGAAGAAATGGCTGGGTGGTAAGAGATTTGGGTCGAATGAAGAGGTTATAACCGAAACAAACGCCTATTTTGAGGGCCTTGAGAAAACCTATTATTTGGAAGGAATAAAAAAACTGGAAAAACGCTGGACTAAATGTATTGATCTAAAAGGAGATTATGTTGAAAAATAAAACGCTTATTTGCCAATTTTTTTTTTCTTTATTCAAATAGTCACGGAGTTACCAAACAGCCCTCGTATATACATTTTTGGAGATTCAATATGTTTAACAAATTACATTCATTTTCATTTTTTCACTGGTAGGTAAGGTGTAATTGATTAATACAACTTTAAGTTATGTGAACTTCTCAATATCCACCCTCCACAATTTTTTTCATTTGACTCAGTAATACAGATAATCTTTTTTCAATATAATGAAGCGCCAAATTTTAAGGAAACCATATTTGATACTATGATGCAATTTAATTTGATATTTTTCCTCAGATACGTTTAATATCTACTAGCACACTTTCTCTTGACTGGGAAAGTAATGAAGAAGAAGAGTATCAATTATATAAACAGTATCAAATGGTCGTGCACAATGACCCACCATCAAAATTATCCAAGGCTGGTTTTTGTAGATTTTTGGTGAAAACTCCACTACAGGTACAAAAATTGACTGCATCTCACTTGAAAGCAGAGTATATAAAGTACCTCTGGAATTGTTTTTTACTTTTAATCGAAATTAATGATCGCGAAGTAATGACATCCTTTCAGTTTTCAATGGACCTTTACATTTACAAAAAATAAATTGTAAAACTCGTTTGAATCGATATTTTCTAGTCTGAAACGTCCATTTCACAAAGAGTTCCACTATATTTCTTTGATTTTGAAGGAATATAACATTTGAAAGTGTGCCGCTGACGTCACGTTCATCGGAAACACCCCCCACCATGTTCCGCAACAGGCAATACTGTTCTCCTTAAAAATATAGCTTCTAGCTTGATATAAGGCATTGAGAAATAATGAAAACTTTTTCACTTGCTCAACTCAGAGAAAAAAATCCACATATTACCTATTTTTATTGTATTTATAGCTTTCAAATTTTCTGAACCGACCATTTTTTGATTAAAAACGAGCATTGGCAATAACGCAAATCGTAATATTGTGCTCATCGGGTGAAATCCATATATCTATTAACTACGAATATTGATAACACGCCATAAGACGCAATGTAATCAAATTGAAGCCACAAATATCTATCTTACCTTTTCTCAAACGGGAGATGGGAAACTATTGCGCATGCCGAATTCTGAATCACAAGAAATGTCATAAATTTTTGAGGTTATGCTTCTTTTGACATTTTCAACCGTCCCATATTGAAAATGGGATTACACAGCTAACACTCTACTATAATGTGGATAAATGAAGACTGAGAATTATACAAGACGGTTAATTAAACTTCGTGTCATTGAAAAAACGATTCATTGGTCCATTCGTAACTCTAATAATGAAATGTATGATGTTACCTGCTACCAGAGTTTCATCAATCAATTTTCTGCCAAAAGCGGATAAAAACTCATCAAAATTGAGGAAATATGGTTTGGGTATGTGACGGACAGTTGTTTGAAAAGGTTCTACATCAGCCTCACCACCACCGAGAAAAATAGTTTGCTGGTAGTGATGCATTTTCGCCTCCTGAACACGAACTCGAAGTAAAACGCGGCGATCTTAAATTCTTCCAGGCATGAATCTAAAAATTTCTCAGGAATGAAACCCATATATAGTACCGCCCTCTTATAATTAGCACAATCTACACTTGCTCCCTGTAACATATTATCTAGATTATGAGGTTATGTTGGAATTTTCCGAATTAGCACCACATAAGTTATGCTTGTCACATCTTCGATAATTGTTGCTAGAAAGAGATAAAAAAACAAAATCGTGTCTTTGAATAGGAATATCCGGCGCAAGCGCATTAATTCAGAAGCGTCCAATTCGAAGTCGATGCTAATTTTTTTGGCATTACATAGGCTGTCCTTATTATCCATATTCGTAGTTAATAGGTATATGGGGAAATCAAATCAGATTTTCATCTCTTTGAATTTGGTTTTTCAAGTATATTTTTCTGAATCTTTGCTAGTACCTAACATTTTTTGATAGTTCAAGATCTTTTTTGCAATGACTGAAATTTCAAATCTTTCTTTGAACTCTGCTTTAATACAATAATAAAATAGGTAACGTAAAGTACTCACTTGGATTTTTCTTCAAAATACAATATGTTTCCGCTTTTTACACAGGGTTTATTCATTGCTTCGAAACTCATTTTACGACGCGCTTCATCTTTAGATGCACAAAAAAATAATTTATTAGAATTTTCACTGGTGTTCAGACAACTGGATACAAAACACTTTTTCGACATGTTCACAGTTATTGCAGTGATACAGATACAGGAATTAAAAAATTGTAGAATACTAACAAAAAAAACTTTTAAAACCGCATTATAACCTCAAATAAGAAATCACGTAGGGTCTGTTCGTGCGCAGCATATATATTTGATGGAACTGCTTTACTTGTATCCAATTTTAATATAGGCGAACGAGTTGAACAGAGACAAACGATTCTTATTGGTTTGCTCCGTGAAACAAACGAACGAACCCGTCTGGTACCAAATGACAACTGTCATACGGCACATTATATTTGAATGAGAATTTGAAATTCCATGCTGCACGACTTTTACATCGTTGTCAAGTATAGTTTTGATGAACGTGACGTCACGAATCACTTTTCTATTGATTATAGAGAAACTAGCGGTCAGAAAAAAAAAATCCCGAGTGATATTAACGTATCTACTTTCTCCTTACAGTGTTTTCTCATATCTCGTGGAAAGGACCATTGTGTTTAAAAGAATTTCTAGGATGAACTAAAAATCATTAAACAAATTGCGGTAAACAATCAAGTACCAGTTTCTTCAATAGAGAAATTAAAACTCATAAAAAGGTTATGGGTGAACTATACCCATATATCAAATACACCTAAATATGGTAGCATTAATTACTCAGGTAAAATTTCAGAAAACATTTAAAATTATTTTTCTAAATTCATAATAGCAACAGCTTTCATAAGTAATAATAATTTAGGCAGAATTCTGTTCATTGCAAAACCTAAACGAGATAGAATGAAAAAATCAGGGATATATAGATTAGAATGCGGGGAATGCTCTGCAGTATATTCAGGCCAAACCGGTAGACATTTTGACGTAAGGCTCCGTGAACACGTCTGTTTCGATAAAAAATAAACAATGTAAGGTCAACTCGGGTAAGTGCGTACTACTTTTTGCAAAGTTTGACTTTGTGGTCCAATTTTTTCTACCAACTGTAAAAATATTTGTAGCAAATATTACATAGTAATTGTTAGGTATTAACGGTTGTAGGCAACGATTTATGTTCTTATTTAAGTAGGCCATATTTGTTTGGTGGGTGATTTTTCAGGTTAGTGTCACTAGTGCGCACTTTCACTCTCATGAAGGGTAAGTGCGTAACAAGTCCATAATTTTCTTATAGAATGTGCAGTACAGTCGGAAAGGTAAGTGCGTATAATTCGAATGAAGTATTGACAATGTGTGGTTGCAGAAATGAAAAATATTTATTTTTGAAATTTTCACAAAAGAAATAAAATATGAACTAAAGAAAAACTAAAACACAACATCAGTCAATCAATATGTAAACACTACTGAATATTGTAGGAAGAAAAGCCCACTGAAAATATCACTTCTCCTCGACGTCCAATGACTGGTTGTGGCAAAATGGATATTATATTATCATTAACCACAGCGGAAACATCTGTTGTAGGTGGATAGCGAAAAGTAGTTTTGCCGTCACGTTCTGAAGCTTTTCTTACAAAAGTAAAAAGAGTTTCTCCCTCATGAATTGATATAACACGACCCACGTAATATTTTACTGTCTTCTTCAAACAGAACTTGACTATTGCCCAGTCTCCTGCTTCCTTTTCTGTCAAAGGTTTAAAAGCTTGTTCCTCCTCTCGATGTTCTTCGATTTCCATTAAAAGATCTGATATAGAGCCTTCGCTCGAAGATGAATGCAGACTGAAGTTGTCGGAATTTAGTTCATCCTCAGAACTATCGTTCACAGGAATCGTCTGGACTTTTTTCTTCGCCGTAATTTGTTTTGGTTTATTTGCCATATTTTCCTTTTCCTCAGAACCCTCAGTCTCAGTAATCTTATTGATCTTTTTCTTCTTCGTAATTTGTTTGGGTTTATCTTTCTCTGCTTCCTTTTCTTTAAGTTTTTGTAAGGCTTCATCCGTCGTAATGACCTCCGCACCAGGACATACCCTCGTTTTCTTCACTTTTTCGTGAGAAACATGACTTTTTATAGTACCCAGGAGCAATGTTTCAAAACTAAGGTTGGCACTCGATTCTGCATCTATATGTGCAGTAGAACAGGAAGGTGCAGAGTTTATTACTGGAAGTTCAGTTACTGTATCAAGAATAACAGCACACTGTGGTAAATTGTTGTCGTCGGTGCTCTGCACCGGATTGTCGTAAGTCCTTTATCAGTTTTTCGCACATATTTGTTAGGCATTGTGATCTGCAAGAGATAAATATAAGTGTTATTTATTGTTATATTTTCAAAAAAATTGTCGGGGAAGTGCGTACTAGTAAAAAGTTGACCGGTACGCACTTCCCCGTTCTAACATTTTTGTAGGTTAAGTGCGTACGTCATGTCTTTTTCCTAATCATGAAGTTGAAATAAAAACATAAAACTATTGTTAGTTACTTCAATTATTACTACATGAGAATTCACATTTATACTTACCAAAATACACAAATATTTCACGATGATTGCAGATGCATAACTACGATACCAATTACGACCACCTGTTTATTTTGCACGCTCATGAAAAATGATATTCCGTTGCCTCAAAATCGCGTCGTCTACTGCCACCTATTTATGGGTAGTTGAACTATGTTGAAAAGATCTATTGTGCAAGTCGCCACATTTATTCATTCATAAATAGAAAAACTACAGGCTCACTAACGCACTTACCCGACTTACGCACTTCCCCGAGTTGACCTTACGAACATCTGCAAGAATCCAAACAAAAGATAAATAAAGATAATCTCAAAATCCTACACACATGTAATAAAGGGGAGAAAATTAATCTGTTGGAAGCTCTGGAAATTAATAAATCAATTAAAAACCCGAAATATAGAACCATCAACGAGCAACTCGATTTATGCAGGTCTCCACTTTTGCAATTATAATTTTGACAAGGCAGGTAATTTCCATAACCTCCAGTATAGAATTTATATCGTTTCACCCCAGTTCATTTAATTTCATTTAATTACCTCTCCATCCAGTTTAACTGCAAACTCCCTATATAACTAGGTTTTAGACTTCAATTGTATTAGTTAGTTTTTATACTTGATAATGGGGTAAAATCCGAAACTGGCCGTGAAAATAAGACAAATGTGTGTTTCTTTCGTTTCATTAAAGTGATCATGAATTTCCACAAAATAAACAATTCATCACGATAAATGAGAAATAAAACTTTCTGTTTTTATACCACTTCTATTTGTAACCAACGTTACTGCAGTTTCGTCCTATATGGGCATTAAAACAATACAATATTGTATTGTTTGATAAAGTCCATATAGGACGAAACTGCAGTAACGTTGGTTACAAATAGAAGTGGTATAAAAACATAGAAAGTTTTATTTCTCATTTTTCGTGATGATTTCCTACCACGTAGTAACGGCTACATCCATCAATTTAACAATTCATCAATTACACAAACCAATCTTTTTGATTTTCTAGATGGTACTTCAAAGGATGTCAAAAAATAATGGTCACTTTGCAGTGAGCGCGGAATTATTTAAAAAATATCAAGTGTCCATTCACAATGAACCCTTGGAAGAATGTGATGACGAGCAATTTTACAGATTTCTCGTACAATCTCCCTTAGAGGTATTTTTTTGCTCTGCTTTTAAGTTAATACTATCTGGTATTGCTAATCCATGGCGATCAGGTTTAAACTGTTATGAAACAATGTTCAGGGATCCTCACAATTTTATTTATAGAAGAAAACAATGATTGAACACTCATGTTAATGTGTTAAATATATTGCTTTTTCTACGCCCATTTCTGTAAACGTCAAAAATCGCACTGTCAACATTCCTTGTAAATGACATATAACATGCACGTAATGAGATCTCATAACATACACGTGCGTTTAGAGAACTTCTTGGTTTAATTAAATTACAATAAAATTTTTATTTACGTAAGACTTTATTTGGTCTATTTACACAAATTTAGTCAATTAAAAAACATAAAAACTTTTAGCGTTAGCGAGATATATTTAGAACTGAAAGAGTGATGTCCCTAAATGTAGACAGCACGTTATGCAATTTCTTTTAAAATAGGACACGTTTTCTTAAGTAGGTAGCATGGTATGAAAATAAATGTCATGTCATTTATATTGTCAATTTCTTGAACAAAATATAATTGAATCCGAACATTTTCCCAACTTTATCTACGAATATGTCTGATAGTAGTGAAAGTGATGAAATTATGAGCACTCCACCGAAGATTTTAGAAAAAGCTCAAGCTGCCACACATAATTTGTTACCGCTAAAATCCAAAGAAAGGTACGAAATTACCTATCAAAAATTTATGGCTTGGCGACACATGCATAACGTTAAAATGAATGGGCGTAGAAAAGGTATAGTACGTTACACGAGTTGTAAGCCCATTACGCACTCATTTGTATTTACGTATGTATACAGGGTGGTCCAATGGAAACTTACCACCCTAATTTGTAGGATTTGAAATCACAATTTTGGAAAACGCTCGAACTTGTCGATATTAGATTTGAGGGGGAACTAATTTTCAGTTTTTTTCACCCCGTAGCTTTAACCCTGTAGCTGGGAGGTGAACAACCCTCAAGATTTGAATAGGGGAAAGGGGTCGTGCCATACCTCTTTTTGAAGGTCTCATTGAGTTCTTCATGACCCTATCATCGATAACGAAATGACAGGTTGTGAAAATCTTGGAAAAAGACTATTTGACAAGCTGTCATTTCGTTGTCAATGAAAATCATAAGGCAAAATCATAGGGTCATGCGAAGAACTCAATGAGACCATCAAAAATAGGTATGGCACGACCCCTTTTTCCTATTCAAATTTTGAGGGTTGTTCACCCCCCCCGCTACAGGGTTAAAGCTACGGGGGTTAAAAAAAACTGAAAATTAGTTCCCCTTCAAATCAAATATCGACGAGTAAGAGCGTTTTCCAAAATTTGAATTTTAAATCCTACTAATTAGGGTAGAAAGTTTCCATTGGCCCACCCTGTATATAATTGTACTAATATTTTCTGTATGTATCAATATCCATCTATCCAGTCTAGGACTAGTTGCAAAAAAAATTCAAAGGAAAATTTCATACTTCGCTTTTTATCTATATCTCTGGAACTAATATATTCCTTTAAATGAGCTTCAAAATGTGCTCCAGTTTACAGATTTTCTATCTGTTATTGTTTACCTGATCCTATTTGGAATACTGGAATTCAAAAACCCATCCATCCATCCATTTTGTGACTGAATATAACTGCCAATTTTCAACGATTTCATTTTCAATCTGCATATTAAAAAAAATGGATCCCTGAACAATTTCCACCTTCATCAATAATATCGAAGACAAATTAGTCTGATTATTGATGAACTATTTGTACTTACAAATTGTATAAAAGTTAATTTTAGCCAGAAGAGTTTCCTGATGGTATTGATGGACTAGGTTATGGTTCGTTCCACCAACAGTATTGGATAAACGACAAGCTTGTTGCTGTTGGAGTTATAGACATTTTACCAAAGTGTGTCAGTTCAGTTTACTTCTTTTATGATCCTGAATACAGAAATCTTACTTTAGGAACCTACGGATCACTGAGGTTTGTACATGCTAGTTTCCGAAAATCCTTATTTTTACAGGTATAAGTTTAAAGGCTGTGTTTTAATATTCTTTCAGAGTGTGAAATTATGCACATCCTAATATGTCGAGGTGACCATACAAAATTTTCTTCTCCTGGTGAAACATCAGAAAGTTTACTTCTATCAATTCCTTTATTATAAAACATATAAACTGAAACAAACAATAGTTATTTATGTATCAAGGGCGTAAAGTAGGCGTTTATGGCCTTCACACGCCGAAGGCCTTAAACGCATTTTACGCACGTGATACATACAAAATTTAATGCACTAGCGGTTTTATAGCGCGAATCACAAATACTGACTTGAATTGCAATGGTCTACACGTTTCATACGTTATGCATACAATAATTAAGGGTAACATAATATGAGGAATGTGAAACTATAGTAGCTGAGTGCTATATTGGAGAATCTATTTCAAATAAATAGATCATCACCGAAAAAATTGCCAACGATTATGAACAAATGTTAGAAAGAGTATTGCTCTATTGAACTGAAATGATTCTAATTCGTGTTAGGAATTGCATGAAATGATGTGTGAGTATAGACAATTTGAGAATTTTGTCTACTCTACGGCCCGCCGGGCCATAATGCGCCCACGGGCGGTAAAGTGCCACTTTACGCCCGGCGAACCGGGCGGTAAAGTGTACTTTACCGCCCGCTAGTGCATAAAAGTCACTTATTGTCCTTTAAACAAATACATATTAAAATTATATAAGGAATTTTTCATTAATTACTTTAGGATGTATTGCAGCATTTATTGAAACTGAATTGAAATGGTGAGGATATCAAAAAATATTAAAAGTAGTCGATATTTTTTTAAAACAAAAAACGTAGAACGTAGATCAGGATCCCACGCCTATTTTCAAAAATGATAAATAACAGGCTGAATCTTCGTGAGTAATTTCATTTTGCCGAAACGCCCAACTTTTCCCTCTACGAAAATTCTCGAAAGTGGTAGCTAATAAAATGCGCAGGCGTCAATCATGTCGATTTGGTGAGTGCAAAAAAGGTAATTAATAACAGTTAGTTTTTCAGTTGAACCTCGAGATAATTCGATGAAGTACTCGAAAATACTTTTGTCCTACAAAATGGATGGTAGGACTGAAGAGTCCCCCACTCCCAACATGTACCAATGACGTGGTCTTAAATAGTATATTACGTATCAAGTGTTGTAAAAAGCATATTACGCACGAATGGAAAAATTGCGCACGAGCCGCGTAGCGGTGAGTGCGGTAATTACATGAGTGCGTAATTGCTTTACAACACGTAATACGTACTATACTTTTTCTACGACTCTTATATACTGGATGGTGCGTTTGATTAAGCTTTAAGTAATAAAAAAATGAAGGTAACTAACGCAGTTTATGGTTTAATTTCCAACAACAACAAATTAAATCTAAGAAAATACAATTTTGTACTATATAGCATAGAAATGATGAACAGAGCGAGGAGGGTTTAAATGTTTTGGTCAATATATTAAAATAGGCGAGCAATACATTTTCGGAGTACGTACTCACGTGGTTATCCATACTCCATTCCATAAATTTTTGATAGGCTTTTTCATATCTATCCTTTGATTTTTGCGGCAGAATATTCTCCATAGCAGAAGCAGCCTGAAGAACAATTTCCGGTGGCGTTGCGCTCATTTCATTATCGGAGTTGCTCATATTTGTAGATATAAAATTAAAGATCGGATTATAATTTATGAAGTATCGATTTGAACTTCAAATCTCAAAAAGTGACAATGTCACTGTCAAATATTTAAAACGCAAGACAGATAAATGTCACGATTTGAGTGGTTCAAGAGGCAACTTGATTGTTACCTATTATACTAGCCATCATATCATGACGCACAGTTGTGCGTTTTTATTCTTTACGCACAGTTGTGCGTAAGAATGGATTTACTTATAGAGTGAACTGTTTGTAAAACAATGTTTACTAACATAGGAGTAGAAAAAAATCATTAATAATCAGCGGATTTTTTTACCGTTAGTTGGTTAATATGTGTATAATTGAATGGTCATATTGTCCTACAAATTGAATGGTAGGTGTTCCCAGTCCTACGCTCCGAAATTGTCAATTCCACGAAAATTCTTGATATTAGTAGCTAATGAACTGCGTAGGCGAAAGTCGTGTTGATTTGGTGAGCGCAAAAATTGTATTGCTAACTGTTAGTTTTACCCAAATCTATAAAGCTCATGGCTAATGGTGAAACAAACCAATTCAATTAACTTCCTTTCAAGACAGTAAAATCAATCTATTTGACCGTAAGCCACGGGCTTAACTAGCCTACAGATATTTCGACCATACCTTCTAAAATAAAAAAATTATCAAAATATTTTGTAAGTAGGTACAATAATCCTCATTTTTGATATATTTTTTGATACTGCCATCCTCATTACGTTGTCCAGTTCACAGATCGATCCTATGGCCAGTTTAAGCTACAGGGTGTCAAAAATTCATTACTGCTATTTTGCGTATTATGAATCGATTTGATTTTTTGCTTTAATTCGAAATCGATTTTTTTTAGAAATAAACACATTAAATCTAATTTGTAGCTCATAAGTCCCTCCATTCGAATAAGAAATTTATTTCACAATAAAAGGTGTTGCATTACATAGCATGACAAGACACTGTTCAAAGAAATAGATGAATATCAATACCATTATCATTTTTAGTTTACAAATTCTTTGAAAAAGAATGGGTCTCCATCAATAATTACATGAGGATTCATATTATGACTGCTAGTTCAACAGTATATAGTTTTCCATGTACACAGTGACAATTTGAATGCTTAAAAAGGCTATATCTCAGGAGGAACAAAATGAAATAATTATTACGAATTGATATGAGAATTAAAGTGAAATTATACTCATGAAATAATCCTCCCATCAACTCCCCTTATTTCCTGCAAGTCCCGTCACTCTCTGATTTACAGCCACCCACATCCAATTACATTTTTCAGAAATCTCTTCCTGTGATACCTCCTTGAATAGCTGATAAAAAATGCTCTCCCACTCCTTCCCTTCCTCATTGTTCGTCCTAGCTCTTACGAACGGCAGCCCTTAGAAGACGAAACTTGTGAGAGCCAAGGATTAACGAATTCTTACTTTTTACGTGCTATTCCACTTTCTCGGGCTATCAGAGAAATATAAGCAGTCGCTAGGCTTCGAACCCACGACCGGCGACCATCAGAGTGGTTTAAAAAATCGGTATTTTAACTACTTGGCCACTTGACCCCCGTAAAATATAATATCTCTTTCGAACTGGACTTTTTGAGGCCTCTGGAGACACCATACATCCTATTTTACCGTAGAGCAGATTTTCACAATTCGTCTATCCTCTTTGAAAGTTTTCAATTATAAATTTCAGCTCTTTAGACGACGATGTGGTGTTGCAGGTTTTTCCTGGTTTCCCTGCATCTGTTAAAGCGAATGCAACATCATTTAAGCCGCCCCGGAGGGCAGATTGATTATTTCATTTTTTTTACTTTGTTATTGTTGTTTTCAATGTTTATAAAAATTATGAAAGCTATAAAATTTCCCACTTTTTTCATAAACTTTTCAAGTAAATTATGATATTTTTGATTTGAACAATTATACATTGAAAGTAACATTACTTTACGAATAAAAGTATATTAATTAGTTAAACCACAATTTCAAAATAATTCGTTATTTTAAATAATTTTTGAAGGACTAGCTATACATACCCGTTTTTTTGTAGGACACTGTATTATTTAGGTGAAGGATACACCTACCTTTCATGTGTTATCATTGTCCTACAGTTATTAATAATTTTATTTTACCATGGAATTGACAATTTCGGAGCGTAGGACTGGGAACACCTACCATTCAATTTGTAGGACAATATGACCATTCAATTATACAAATATTAACCAAACAACGTTAAAAATATCCGCTGGTTATTAATGATTTTTTATGACCACGTCGTTGGTACATGTTGGGAGTGGGGGACTCTTCAGTCCTACCATCCATTTTGTAGGACAAAAGTTTTTTCGAGTACTTCATAGAATTATCTCGAGGTTCAACTGAAAAACTAACTGTTATTAATGACTTTTTTGCACTCACCAAATCGACATGATTGACGCCTGCGCATTTCATTAGCTACCACTATCGAGAATTTTCGTAGAGGAAAAAGTTGGGCGTCTCGGCAAAATGAAGCTACTCAGGAAGATGAAGCTACTCAGGAAGATTCAGCCTGTTATTAATCATTTTTGAAAATAGGCGTGGGATCCCGGTCTATATACGAGGGCTGACAATAAAGTAAGGTCTCCAACGCTGCAACTTCGCCGGATCACGCGCTAGGCGAAATCTGGCAACACCGCCGTGTTCCTTGGTTCCCCCACTACCACTTTGCTGCTGGGTGAGGCTTCCCCGACCGCTCAGTCTTGGCTGAGCAGCCGTCAACGATGGAGGTACCACTCGCGTCAGCGTCCAAGTGCGAATTGCGTTCTGTAATACGTTTTTTGAGTGCGAAAAAGGTGACACCTATTGAAATCCATCGTCAACTAGTTGAAGTTTACGGGGAAAAGTGTATGGACATAAAAAACGTGCGTAAGTGGAGCCGCGAGTTCAATTCCGGGCGCACTAATGTTCACGACGAGGAGAGAAGTGGCCGACCGTCGGTCTCGGATGCGATTGTTCAAGCAGTGGAGGCAGAAATGCTCAAAAACCGCCGTGCGACAATTAGGGACTTGGAAGAGAAGCTTGGAGGAGTGTGTAGCAGCGAAACAATCCGTCATATCCTTGTGAACAAGTTGCAGTACCACAAAGTTTCTGCCCGATGGGTGCCGAAACAGCTGACCGAAGACCACATGAAGCGGCGCGTGGAATGTGCGACCAAAGTTGTGGCCCGTTTTGAAGAGGAAGGCGATGATTTTTTGGAAGGGTTTGTTACGGGGGATGAAACGTGGGCTCATCACTACACACCCGAAACAAAGGAGTCGTCCAAACACTGGCGCCATAGCGATTCTCCGAAACCCAAAAAGTTTAAGGCGACACTGTCAGCCGGCAAGGTGATGGCTACGGTGTTTTGGGATCGCCACGGGGTATTGTTGGTGGATTTCATGCCAAGGGGAACCACTATCAATGCAGCAAGGTACTGTGAGACCCTGGAAAAGCTTCGTCGTGCCATAAAAAGAAACGCCCGGGATTGCTGAGCAAAGGAGTGAAATTTCACCACGACAACGCGCGCCCGCACACAGCCAACGTTACCCTTGACCTGCTCAAGACATTTGGCTGGGAAATCATCGATCACCCTCCCTATAGTCCCGACGTGGCCCCCAGTGACTACCACATGTTCCCCGCCCTGAAAAAACATCTCGGAGGGAAGAAGTTTGATAGTGACGCGGAGGTTCAGAAAGAGGTCAACACCTGGCTGCGCGAGGCGGACGGAGAGTGGTATTCTGCCGGCATAGACAAGTTCATCGTGCGGATGCGCAAGGTGTTGGAAAAAAATGGCGATTATGTAGAAAAGTAGCCAAGACCTTGGCCTTTCCAACGGTGTATCGCTTTTTGTAAATAAATGTCATTTTCTATGAAAAAAAAAATTGGAGACCTTACTTTATTGTCAGCCCTCGTACTATGGTTATCAAAATGCACAGGTACGAATATGTAAATAGGTTTGTGATAAAAGGGAAACATAAAATTGTCTCATAATATATGTTACTCCAACACAGTTCAGAGTATTATCCTTAAGAACGATTTGTTGTTTCTGTTGTTGTTGATTTTCTTAATTTTTAGGGAAGTACAATTCACTAGGTCTCTTCATCACAAACTAGCAGATATCTGTAGTTATTACATGGGATTTTACATACACTCCTGTCCAAAAATGCGCTACAAAGGAAAATTGAGCCCCTCTTTTTTACTCTGTCCAGAGACTTATCATTGGGTTCCAATAGAAAAGTGTATAGAACTATTGGATTCTCAGAAGTACTCCAGGTTAAATGAAGACATTGATGCTCTGGATGAAAATGTTCCCAGTGAAGAAGATGTTCTCAAAATAAAAATAATTCACAACCATAAGTTATTATATTATAGAGATTTCAAATCATATTGTCAGCAGCCAAGTTTTTTTGATCAGATAGGGATTATGGTGGGTAAAACTGGTTGTAAAAGCATTTTATTTTGGGAAAACTGACATTAGGTAATTAAAAGTTATGTGGTAATTGAAAAGATATTTTGATACCCGGGATGAAAATAAAACGGTATATTTATTCATAACCGAGATTCACATGAGAATATTGAAATGGTTCTTTTCTGAATTATTTACTACACCTGGAAACTTTCGAAGAAACATATTTCATTTTATGGATGTCCGTTTGGTATTATGTAAAAATGGTAAATTACTATAAAGATAATCCAAAGTAATCCATTCAGACTGTACAACTTTTATGTATATACAGAGTGGTCCAACGAAAAGTATGCACCGAGCTTTCATCCTTTTTGTGGAATTGCAAGAAAAAATGCTCGGACACGTGGAGTTTGCTTTTGAGGGGGACACATTTTAGATATATTGTGCAACTTGTGCCTTCAACCCCCTAGCGAGGGGGTGTCACAACCCTAAAATTTTAAATGGAACGTGGGGTCGAGTGATATATCATTTGAATGGGCACAAAATTATCTTTCCAATGATACCTTATGTGTTGAAATCTACTGAAACAGTTAATGCGAAAACGGCTTCAAGAACATGAACCCGATAATTTTGGTATTAATGAAAAATACAAATAAGTTTTTGTTACTAGGAATGAAAACATTTACAGTAGAACGTTTCAATATTTGTTACTAGTAATAGTGCTTTGGAAAAAAAATAAACAAGCTGTTAAATTGATTTATTAAAACGTTACTTCAACAAGTGTTCAAATTGTGACCCATTTGCTTCCATACAATAATACAGATTGTGTTCAAATCTATGTCTAACATTTTGTAGCATCAGGTGTTATGCTTCTGCACTCTGCTGTAATCCGTTGGCGAAGATCTTCTATGGATTCGGGCTTCGTAGCCAAACATTTATTTTTCAAGTGTCCCCATAAAAAAAAGTCCAAAGACGATAAATCAGGTGACCTGGCAGGCCATTCCATTGGGCCTCTCCTGCCAATCCACTGTCCGGGGAACCGGTTATCTAAAAATTCTCGTACAGGAACAACATAGTGCGGAGGTGCTCCATCTTGCTGGAAATGAAGCTGATCAGCATTATGATTTGGGTCATCTTCTATTATTTGTGTGATAAAAGGATCAATTGCGTCTTCAAGCACCATTTAAATTTCCAGGAATGAAAAGTGGTCCTAGACTTCCTAATATGCCACACAAGACGTTTATTTTTTGAGGGGCCTGGGTATGAACCTCACGGAATAAATGTGGTTACTGTCATCCCAGTAACGACAATTATGCCTATTCAAAGCTCCATTCAAATAAAATGTACACTCATCTGTAAAACAAATGTTAAATAATAAGTGCGGATCTTCACTTAAACGCTGACTCATTTGTTCACAAAATTGCAGCCTTCGATCAGGATCATCCTCATTTAGTTCGGTACTAATTTAATTTTGTACGGATGAAATTTGTACGCTTTTAAAATCCGTATTATGGACGAACGGGAGACCCCTGAGGCTTCAGCTAGTTGACGGGTACTTTGAGTATGGTCCAATTAAACATTTCTGATGGGGTTCTGCGGCTGGTGTTTCACATTACAAACAGACCCGGTATCGATAAATATTCTAACTTGGTAACATACGAAATATTCACATTTGTATCGGGATGACTGTCCTTAAACAAGCGAACTGTACGTCTAGCACAACTATTGTTTTGGAAATACAGTTTCACAATTTCAACTCGTTCTGGAATGGAATAAACCATTTTGTACAGTGAAATTGAGATAACTTCAACAGCAACCACAGTGAATCAATGAAGGGCAATGAACGTTTGCCTAAATTATTTTCGTACACATATCTGCAGTTTTTTTCCTACACTTATCTGCAGTCGTTTTCGACAAAAACACGCAAATGATAAATGGGGAATTTAGTTGTGATAAAAAAAAATTATCGTTGAAATGTTGCTTTCGCTAAAATGAAGTAATTTAGAAATGATTGTCGTTATCCTGATTCCCAGTAACCAAAACTGATTTGTATTTTTCATTAATACCAAAATTATCGGGTTTCAGTAAATTTCAACAAATAGGGTATAATTGGAAAGATAATTTTGTGCCGGTTCAAATGATATATCGCTCGACCCCACGTTCCATTTAAAATTTTAGGGTTGTGACACCCCCTCGTTAGGGGGTTAAAGGCACCAGTTGCAAAATATATCTAAAATGTGTCACCCTCAAAGGCACACTTCACGTGTCCGAGCATTTTTTGCTATCATTTTAGCTATGAATTCCAAAAAAGGAGAAAAGCTAGGTGCATACTTTTCGTTGGACCACTCTGTATACAGTGAGCACGTAAAGGTTGGAACAAATTCGTTAAACGCTTGATATGGCCATTACGAAAAATAAGCTCAGTCACGTCGATTTTATTTTTCAGTTACGTATTTTTGGGTCTACTCAGATTTTTGATTAAGTCATCGCTGTTCGAGTTATGACGTCATTATATATTTTTTAAAATGGCATTACCCTATTTTATTAATTCTTTCAAAAAGAACGCATTTTTCTGTGTACGGGTGTCATATTTTTTTTATGTTAGATGACCGTATGTTCGAGAAATAAATGATATTTCATTCATAATAATGTAATATTAGGTCTGTTAACGTAAACTTTCGAAGTATGGTATCTCCACAAAATAAAATCTAGCAGGGTTAGATCATGAGATCTAGCTGGTCACTCTAAATATCCTCGTCTGCGGGTAGAGGACGGCTATTATTATGTTTTGCCGTGGCGCTCCGGGGCGATATTCTGATTTTTGGTGACGTATTCACTGTTCAGCTGCAGGAAAACCCGGAAAAACCTACAGCCCCAATCCGGGTGGTCGGTTGCACACTTCGAGCAAATACCAGACGTCGGGATTGGCATCTAGGCAACTCACATCGCACTTGCTTCGCAACAAGGTATGAGGTCGCCGATCGATACCGATGTACTTGAGGAACATTCCCTCATACTCCGGATTTCAATCGCAGGCGAGGATTTTTCGAGTGGCCAGCTAGATCTCCTGATCTAATCCCATTAGAATTTGTTTTTGTGGGGATAACTCAAGACAAAAGTTTACGTTAACAGACCTAATATTACATTATTATGAATGAAATATCATTTATTTCTCGAACATACGGTCATCTAACATAAAAAAAATATGACACCCGTACACAGAAAAATGCGTTCTTTTTGAAAGAATGAATAAAATAGGGTAATGCCATTTAAAAAAATATAAAATGACGTCATAACTCGAACAGCGATGACTTAATCAAAAATCTGAGTAAACCAAAAAATGCGCATCTGAAAAAGAAAATCGACGTGTCTTAGCTTTTTTTCCCCAATGGCCATATCAAGCTTTTAACGAATTTGTTCCAATTTTTACGTGCTCACTGAATAATTCCTTGTATCGTGTCAAATTAACTTTCAACTAGTTACTGTAGATGTCACAAGTTACTTTCTGTAATACAATTTTACATATATACAGTGGTGTATATTTTGCACAAGTGTCGAAATTTTTTCAGAAGTTTTATTGAATGGTTGAACAAAAAAGTTATCCTTGGTTACTTTAGACTGCAGAACTACACAAAAAAACTTCACTTCTTTGTACAGGGAGTTCGAAATAAACTTTTCTTGATTGAACACAAGAGAAAGCTCCTATATTAATAATTCTGCTAGTGTAGGTACTCGTAATGTTTTATTCATTTGCTTACAAGTGTGAAATAGAAATAAAATCAAATGTTTGTCAAGAAAAGAATTATTTCTATGAAATTTTCAGTTTGGAAGTACAAATCTGCATATCGGAAGCACTGTCCGAAGTCAAATTCAGATAAATTTGGCATTTTAGTTTTAATAACATTTTTTTGATCTATTTAAAGGTATACAACATATACAATAAGTCGTCATTGAAGAAATGGAGACATACGTGAAAGTGGCAATTTCCTCAATCCCACTTTTTTTTTCAAAGCATATAATCTTATAGTTATTGATATTTGGCTCTCCTGTGAAAACTCCAAAATGGACTTAGAAGAAAGTGCTTCCATATGTAGATATGCACAACTTCACCTTGAAAAAACTTTCATTATATTTTCAATGAATATAATAATTTTTGGAACCCTGAATGAAAAGTATGTAGAAACATTGTGATCTATTTTAACATTTTTTAAATCTCTATAATAAAATCCTTTCTTGGCTTTAATTTACAACTTTTGGAATTTTTCAAAATACGAAATATCCCAAATTGAAGAATTAGTATTGAATACATAAAAAAAGAAGTTCACTATACACCAGATTATCATATATTAATTTAATTTAATTTCCCATTAATTTGATACTAAGAGTGATTCAAATTTGTTATCTACAAGCAACTAAAATTTTAATATATTAGTATAGAGATAACAAATATTTTTTAAATCTGAAATGCGCAATTTTGCCTCAGTTCGACGATTTATGTGATTCTTGGGTTCTCAAAATCCTCATACAAAAAATCGATTTTAATCACCCTGTATATTTGTTGACTTTTATAAATTTTTGTGCGATTAATTATTATAATTTATATATATATATATATATATATATATATATATATATATATATATATATATATATATATATATATATATATATATATATTTGTAATTGAGTTCTATCATTATACTATTGTGCTGTTATTTATTGTTAATATATTTTTTTTGTCTCAATTTTTTTACTGATATCTGGCATAAATGAAATTTTATATTGGTGAGTAGTGGTCCCCTGTTGAAACGAGAGACTTGTCAGTTTGAAGAAGCAGGTGAGGTAAGCGTCTTTATTGTCCATTCCAGTTGTTTGTAGATAACATTATATTATATACATAAAAAATAACGGCATAAAAGGCGGAGTTCAGCTTATAAAGTTGAAAAATAAATAAGTGAGTTGTTTATATTAGCTGCTCTTTTTCAATTTTACCAACAATATTGTTGTTTGTGCTAAAAGCAAATCTAATCCAAGAAGATCAAGGGCGGATTGACTATATCTATAACAAACCCATGGGCACTGCAACCCCGAATATCAGAAAAACAAACGAAATGAATACAATAAATAATAAACAGGTGAACCGGAAAAAGGGCAATACCAAAGATTCCCAAGATCTCCTCCCACAGGAAAACCGACGGCACAGGCATCATCAATACCAAAGTCTAAGAAAAAGAATAAACCAGCTTCAAAGAAAATGGTCTCCACCTTTGATGAAAAGATTGTAAAGATAACCGGAAAATACATCACTGTTTCTGAAAAATGTGGTGTACACCCATTACAAAACTGAAGACTGCAAATTTTCCGAAACTTGCAGAAATAATTCGGCACGGGGGTTAAGTTCGAAAAACGAGGTCTCCGCCGATACAAATCTGAGGGCGCTGCAAATTTCCTGAAATTTTTAGACAGGACACAGCAAGAAACACTGAATTCGAATAATAAAGTATCTGATGTTTCCACCCAACAAAAACCAGAGGCACAACTCTCACCAAATTCACGGACTCAGCAGAGACCACTAAATTCGAATAACGAGGTCTCCACCCAACAAAATTATGGAGGCACTGTAAATTCCACCAAATTCACAGACAAGACTCAGCAGAGGCCACTGAATTCGAATAACGAGGTCACCGAGGTCTCCAGCCAACGAAATGGCGAAGACACTACAAATTCAACCAAATTCGTAGACAGGGCTCAGCAGAGGCCCACAGTATTCGAAAAACGAGGTCTCCATCCAACAAAATTATGGAGGCACTGTGAAGAGAAAGAAATCACAAAATCGTGTCCACAACGAACAAGAAATGTAATAATAGATACTATTATTAGTATAATAGAGGTTTTGCGGCATTCAGACAGATTTTTAAAATTTCAGAAAAAAGATTCTCCTCGAGCAGGATTCGAACCCACGCAAATCGGGATACCGCTTTTTCCTAGAATTTTGGTGTTAGTAATGTCACCTACAAACTACGGTGTTTTGTAGGTGTTGGAAAGTTAGTTGTTAGTGGGGAACTCATTCGCTTCCAATGATCATCAAGATCCTATTTACCCTTCACACCTAGCATCGTCGACATATAGCGATATTCAGCAGGGATCGGGTTTGGATCTCAGACCAATGAACCAGGTTAATAGCCGAACATGAAAAATGAATGGGGAGTTTATGTCTGTGATATAAATATAATAGAGGTTTGCGGCATTCAGACAGATTTTTAACATTCCAGAAAAAAGATTCTCCTCGAGCAGGATTCGAACCCACGACCTTCAGATTGCCGGTGGCAGATGGAACACATGTCTTCTCGGTAGCTCAGTTTGTAGAGCAACAAACCGGCAATCTGGAGGTCGTGGGTTCGAATCCTGCTCGAAGAGAATCTTTTTTCTGGAATTTTAAAAATCTGTCTGAATGCCGCAAACCTCTATTATATTTATATCACAGACATAAACTCCCCATTCATTATTATTAGTAATAAAAATTTTAAATGGCATGGGGGGTCAAGGGTCACATCGTTGGAAAGAGAATTTTGAGTTGATGTGCCCCCCGCGCCCCCTGTTGACCAATCACCATATTTTTTGTTTCAAAATGTAGTATCGGTGAAACCCTCCAAACGGTTTTTAATTCATGTTTCTACGTCGAACCGTTCAAAAGTTAACAGGGGGGGGGGGGCTAAAAAAAGCCGCACTGTATGAATCTTAACCCTTTGTCATGGAAGTTTATGCATTGATATCAGAGATCAGCAGTTTTCTGGGGTGTGGCACCACTGATATAAACATTTAATGTTATATTTCAGTGTGTGGCACAGTTTATCTCCTCTGGAGAGTTAATTATACAATGAACCATTTTTAGAGTTTATTTAATAAATTATAAAATAGACACTTTATCAACAAAAATATATTTTAACAATGGAATGTACAATAAGTAGAGGAATAGTACATTATAAATTGATGAAATGGCATCAATAAATAAGATAAATGAAAGAGTGCCGAGATGACATTTCATACTTGTGACTTCATTCGATGTTTTTTTTTCAATTTAGCCAATTTCATTGATTTTATTTATTTATGCTGTTTTACATAAAAATATCCATAACTTTCTTGAAATAAAATAACTATTTAGATGGCCAATACATAGTACTAGATGGTGTGACAGATGTTGTGAAATAAAAAATTAATATAAGTGGCTTGGCATCAATATTTAACTCAAACAGTACGAAATGTATATATTGTTTAGTAAAATAAAATTCCGTTTTATATTTCTGTAATAATGTAATAAAATTAATCTGGAAGCAACTTATTATCAATTATAACTGCACAGTTCAACCATAAAATTTACTAATTCTCTCAAATCATTAGATACAAATAATATTTCAATCAAAGTAAGCTAAACACGTGAAGTTATAACTGATATCAGACTTCTATATTTCATGTGAGTATAAAAACAGCTTTTCATTTCATTGTTATAATTCACTCACAGATTAGCAATCCCTGCTTTATAACAACCAAAATGCTTCATCATTAATATCATATATACAGTGTGTCCAAGATAAGAATGAACAGCATGGGGAAATCGGAAACGGTAAGAGATACGGGGTCGATTAAATTAGAGAAAAATAGCGCATTTATGTGCGCAACAATATGCCATTAAGAAAGTTTTAATATTCCGAGTAGTTACGGACATATCCGAGAAAAACCGAAATTTGAGAATTTCCTTTTTATTTTCTCCTAGGTTTGTTTTCAAAGGAAATGTAAAACAAATAGCACTTTGTCATGGCCACTTGTTAAGGACTACATGATAACGTAAGCAGAATTTTTCTGCGACGTTTCGTCTTTTAGAAAACATCATCAACTTTTATATTTATTTTTATCTAAAATTGAAGAAAAAAAGGTTAAGTAATCTCTAAATTTAATTTTGCGCGAGGAATGGTTCTGAAATCATACTGTGTGATACGTTGCTGATACGAGTCGTATACAGGGTATACTTTAGTTTCTGCTCATATAAAAATAAAAAGTTGATGATGTTTTCTAAAAGACGAAACGTCGCAGAAAAATTCTGCTTACGTTATCAAGTAGTCCTTAAAAAGTGGTCATGACAGAGTGCTATTTGTTTTACATTTCCTTTGAAAACAAACCTAGGAGAAAATAAAAAGGAAATTCTCAAGTTTCGGTTTTTCTCGGATATCTCCGTAACTACTCGGAATATCAAAACTTTCTAAATGGCATATTGTTGGGCAAATAAATGCGCTACTTTTCTCTACTTTAATCGACCCCGTATCTCTTACCGTTTCCGATATCCCCATGCTGTTCATTCTTATCTTGGACACACTGTATTTATTTAGGAGATTCACATTACTTATATCAAAATACATTACAATTTGGTTTGAGAATTACTAATAGGTTAATGACAAGTTAAGGTAAATTTTCCATTTTTTTCTAATGTTTTCGATACAATATCGTAGTGCAAGAGATTGCTACACCAATTTCTCAAGATGTGATCGAACTCTATCACAAAACAGACACTGAAGTATGCATCTTTGAAACCCCTAAAATTTAAGAATACCCCATAAATCATATTTTGGTCCATCACTATTCAAATAACTGAGACACTGGTAACTGAGTATAGGAAAACATTGTTCATAAAAGTAAGGAAGATTTTCTACAGAATTTTGTTCTTTCCTCCAAGAAAACACGCTATAAGTTATTCACAGCCATTCCGTTTGCTTGAACATTTGGAGAAAAATATTGCTGAGCCGAAACTTGAACCTGAATCCAAGTGTCACGAAGCTGAAACAAAATAATTACGTACAAAATAAATAATAATGCTGCTCCCATTGAAAAATAGCATGATTTTCTTTGATAGAAAACTTCGATCTGCAATAAGGTCTAGACCATCTGAAGGGAAATTAATATCAACTTCACAGTTATATGTATGCTTTGGATGAAAACTAAAACTCATTCGGCAAACTCTTTGATTTTTTCTTGATGATAAAAAAGAGCAAAGGAACCGCGTAGTCCACATTTTACTCCATACAATGACATTCCGAGAATTCTTTCATAGTCCGGGAGACGAGGAAATAAATTGGCGATGATCTGATGAAACATAATCAATCAATCAATTAATCAAAGTACACTTTATTGTCAAAAGAATTACAGCCGTATGCATAGTCAATTCCAGCGACTCGCCAGAGTTTCGCCGCTTGCTACACAAGAACTGTAATGCACAGTCGAGCTCCAAAAAAGTGGTACATCGCTAGAGTTTCGCTAAAGTTTAACTTATCGCGTAGTTGTCACTTCTTTGGAGCTCGACTGTGCATTATAATCCTTGTGTAGCGAACGGCGAAACTCTGGCGAGTCGCTGGCGATTGACTATGCATATGGCTGTTACATTCTCGTAGACAGAGCACAGGAAAACAATAAAACATGTAAGAAGTCAAATATAGCATACAGTCTAGTATCTGAACAATAAATTAGTGGTAATAATTACTGTAAGTAGGTAAAATAAGTTTAAGTAGTATGTGAAATAAAAGATAATGTAAATAAAAAGTAGGGTCACATAATTCACTCACAGTTGATGAAATTAAAACTTATGATAAAATTATAAAACTTCAGTTGAAAGAATCTTCATAGAATTCCTCCGTAGAGTAATAGGCCCTCGCAACTAAAAGCTTTTTCACTTCTCTTCTAAATTTGAACACACTGTGTATACAGTTGAATTATTTTATCTTTACCCATGCGTCATCAATTTATGATCTAAGAAATAACACACCCTCTATGTAACATCTCTGTCTATCAACCGCTATGAGCGAATCAAAATTCGTTGACATTTGTCTTCTAAGCAAAGAATTATGGTATTGTGATGATCCACTGAAACTCAAAACAGTGAAAAGAGATAGCCATAAAGCTGACAGTGTTTTTACATTTCAACTAAACTTGCCAAATAGTGTATTGACTAGAGCAGTACCATCAATCACGTCATTATTTTCTGTCATTGGGGATTGTTTGTCACCACTTTTTTTACTTCGTTTTGCAGTCAGACACATTATAAAAACTTTTTTTTCAAAACTAAACGTCTCTTACAATCATTAATTTCAAAGTAAGTACAATACGTGTTTTTTTTCACAAATAATCTTTGAAATTTCTAACCCCACAATTAATATATGTGACTGTAATTCCGTATTACCGGGATATTCACACAACAGTAATTCAGAGGGTGGAAACTGTGTTCAGTTGAATTTTAAAAAAATCGCATTGTCTGCGAGGTTCGCCATTTCTATGAATTTGAAAATGTTAATTTAGTTAATTTATTAATTCATTATCTTATCTCATTATCTACACGTTGTAATTTTTATCGGGATATCAGCCACGTCGTGTTACATTTAGACTTTGTTTTGACTAAAATTTCTCGACTTATTTCATATGCATTACAATGATGACGCACGGGTAAAGATAAAATAATTGACCTGTATCTTTAATTGCAATAGGAAGGTGATTGTACAGTTTTCTGCTCTTATAAATGAATGAGTTTTGAGTTGAAGTAGGGGTAGGGAGTGGAACTTGGTGTGATAAGCGTGTATTGTGTGTTGATGGGGTATTTATTTCATTTTTAAATTTCTTAGACACACTGTTTCTAAGATGAAAAGGCATGCAAGTGTTAATATTTTTTGCTCCACAAACAGTGGTCGACAGGAATCCCGATGATTAGCTTTGCATGCGTATCTGATGGCTCTTTTCTGTAGAATGAAGACCATTTTAAAAAGATATTGCGAACACACGCCCCAGAAGCAAATACCATAACGGAGATGAGACTCCACCAGTGAAAAATAGACCTTTCTTGCATTGGCAGTATCTAATTCATTTGATGTAATGCGTACAGCGTAGCACCCTGAGGCTAACCGCTTACACAAGTTTCTGACATGGCTTTCAAAACCTAGTTTTTTATCAATATGTAACCCCAAAAACTTATTTTCTGTGATATTGGTAATTTTATCTTCATCGCTTCCCAAATAAATATCCTCAATGTCACACTTAAATGAGACAATGTTTGTTTTGTTAACATTAAGTGAAACGAGATTTGCATCACACCATTCTTCACCATTTTTATATCCGAATTAATTTAATAATATTTTAAATAGTAGTTCCCGCTTTTCCATTGTAACAAAGCAAGCATGTATAATAATAGAAATCAACTGTATTCAAGAATATGCAATAGAATACAATAAAATTGGTTGTACCCGGTTTTATCACAAGGATATTCGTAGAAATGATTGCATTCTACTTAGTTTTGAATGATATAATTCATTTCATCAGCAAAATATGTTGAATAAATATGTGTGAGTATAGATTTGTTAAGAAAGAGGTAAAGATGAGCAATAGCATGACTAATCGAATAGAAAAAGATAACATTAGTTGACAGACAATAAGATTTGAAAAGAGTAACATTGTCAGAAGTTGTACTTGGAATAAATCAGTTTGTGGGATATCAGAGCTTCATTTAAACTTCTTTGGAAGTGCCCATTCAACTTTTCCTAACAATAGTAATGTTTGTTTGAAAGTGGTTGACAATGTTTCACTTTGAGTAAGGTTATTCTGGACTTTCATTGCCTAAAAAAGAACAAAGAAAAATTCAATTCTCTGCAACTTTGTTAGACAATGAAAGTCCAGAATAACCTTACTCAATAGTAATGTTGTCTGAATAGGTTATATCGAAAAAATTTCATTTTGAGAAGAATTCAGTAATCATAATTTTTTTGAAGTTTAGAATTTAGGAATAAAATATGAAACCACTCCTTTATATAAAGCACAAGTAAAGATCTAAAAAAATAAATACATATATTGTAATTGTAAAATTATATAAGCACAAAAAAACTCACTTCGGAATGAGACAATATATGGAGATTCAAAATGCTTTGCATGATATCAGAGAGGGTATCCAGATATGCGTACACCAATTGGGTTTCCATATGAACACAGTATAAACTGAAATCTGCCCTTAGTTCCATGTTAGTAATCACACTCTCTTGAGTGAACATCTTCGATTCTAAATGCTCCACACTCTCTGCCTAAATTGAAAATGAATAAACAAAATTCTTGATTATTTCTGTCAACTTACATCTGCTCCTCTGATAACACCTTGTATTTTCTTTTTCTTCATGGCCAGCAACTTGGATAAAGCAACAGCATGATCATGATGAAGACCCTTTTCAAGTCTTTCACATAAATCTTTGTGAGCTATCAGAATATCTAGTAGGAGGCCAAGTTTTTCAGACACCTCATTTTGTTCCATAAAAGCATGATGATTCAGTTTGCTTGATAATGGAGCCATTTCCCTGTAAAGCAAACCAACACTGTAGCCATTGATGAATCTTCCACTACATCATATTTTTTAATTCTTTACTAGATAACAGAGCTGATATTACTATTCATGTAGATAGTATCATTTCTCTTCGAAATTTCAAAAGATTTCTTGAAATTATATTTATTTTCAGAAACGCAGAATGTCAAGCCATTTCAAATATTCGTTTAAGTGGCTAACAATATTATGACAATATTATTTGTCATATTAGGACGACTCTGTGTGGTAGATCTCCAGCCAACCCCTCTGTAGAATATTATTATTATCTGTTAGATGCAAGATAACGTCGAAACGAAGGGAAAATGATTAAAACAATAAAAATACCATCGTAGGACAAACTACAGATGGAGAAAATCTAACGTAAATTCTTGTGTAAGGTTATTCTGAACTTTCATTGTCTAAAAAAGAACAAAGAAAAATTCAATTCTCTGCAATTTTTAATCACGACGTTTTAACTGTTAAAATCTACAGTCGTTATCAAGTGTATAATGCGAAGTTTAAAGAAAGTGCATATATTATGAACAACAAAGTCTTCAGTCAAGCTAGCATAGAAATCCGTAATGTGTGGAAACCCTTAGTTAGTGGCATGCATCAATTGAAATTGCGATAAGAATTAACAATGCTGTACCGGAGGGGCCCGGCACTGTAATTAACAAGCTTACATGAACACCGGCAAATTACCCCTAGACTAATGACACAAAATTATCCATAGCATATATAAGAAGTATCCTTGAGATTGTCGCATTATACACTTGATAACGACTGTAGATTTTAACAGTTGAAACGTCGTGATTAAAAATTGCAGAGAATAGAATTTTTCTTTGTTTTTTTTTAGACAATGAAAGTCCAGAATAACCTTACTCAAAGTGAAACATTGTCAACCACTTTCAAACAAACGTAAATTCTTGTATTCCAGATGCACAAAAGATTTCAATTGATTAGTAACGAAATCGCAGCTGCTAAACCAGGTGGAAATGATGTTTAACTTAGGAATTTATAGACTATAAAAGTCATAAGGATATATTTATTGATGTAATGAATATAATTACAATACGCGTTTTTTGACACTTCCTGTTGATAAATCTCGATTTTAACCCATTAAGAATGACGGGGAACCGATTAACATTATGATATTGTTATTAATAGCCGTAATTAGTGTCGCTATTGTTTTAGTTTATTACTTATTAAAATAAAATTTACAGCTTCTCGAGAATATAAAATGACCCTTGAGCGTATGTTTGGGGCAGTATTCAGTCAGTTCCGATTCATCGAGTTCCAATTCAGTCAGTTCCGATTCAACGAGTTCCGTTTCAAACAGTTAAGGTTCAACGAGCAAAGAACAAAATGTTTCGCGAGTTTCAATTCTCAGTTCGCAAGTCAGATTCGACAGTTCCGGAGTTTCAATTCCTAGTTGTAGAAATGAATCGACAGTTCATATAATTTGTGGCCCTTATCCATAGTTCGTAATGTTCAGCCCTGAGTTAGAGAGTTTAATTCGAGTTCAAGAACAACAATCAGACTCGACGTTTCGTGATGTCCATTTTCGTGTGTCTAATTAAAAGTAGCAGTGTGCTAGTCGTTAAGAGATAACTCAACATTGCCAAACATTCGTTAGAAAGTCTGCAACGAATCAGTAATTGAAGTCGAATCCACTAGTTATTTTTTGAGCCAGTAAATACTCCATTTTTATCAAGTCTCGAAAATACGTTTCAACAGTCATGAAGAAAGTTCCCGAATACTCGGTTTCGCCATAAATTTCCCTTCAGAGAATGTGTATCGTCGTTTGTCAACAAGTATAACATTTTTTTGCCACGCGTCGGCATTAACAGCTGCAGATACGTAAGTGATACCCCCATATAAATTATCCTCTCATTTCAGTTGACATTCTGGTCTGCTGTAGAAATTTTAAAGTTATATTTGTGTTGATTAATTTATTTTGGACCTATCGTCTAACTGTTTCATGAGTCAATTATGAATGCATTCTTGAATGCTTTCAATAACTGTAACTGAAGATTTTTTCTATTAGTAAAAAAAAACAGAATTTAGCCCACAAGTTTTTTATGTGGTTGTGCGAAACGAATTTACATTTGGCCGATTTATTTTTAGAATCAAGAAGAAAATTTAACAAAAGAACACTATCAGCCGTATGCATAGTCAATTCCAGCGACTCGCCAGAGTTTCGCCGCTCGCTACACAAGAACTATAATGCACAGTCGAGCTCCAAAAAGGTGGTACATCGCTAGCGTTTCGCCAAAATGTGATTTATCGCGTGGTTGTCACTTTTTTGGAGCTCGACTGTGCATTATACTCCTTGTGTAGCGAACAGCGAAACTCTGGCGAGTCGCTGGCGATTGACTATGCATACGGCTGTATATATTTTTGTGAATATTCCCAAATAATCAAGAAATTAAAATGTTTAGGGATAGACCATAGACCGAAACGAAAAAAAAATGTACCTAAGTTTCTAGGTTTTTTATAAAAAAATAGCAAGTTCACCTGGAAACAGTTTTTAAACCCTTCTGAATTTTCCTCCAGTTATCCATATGACTTTGAGTTTGTTCAACATCTAAGGTGCTGAGAGAGTCCAGTTGTGTCAGGAACTCATCAAAATCTCTTCCTGCAGATGTGTGCCGTTCCACATTTTCATCAGTTAGGTGTTTGACTTTACCAACTACATTTACTAAGTTTCGAATATTTTGAGAGTTCACAGCTAACTGGCTGTAGTCTGGAGGCAATAATTCCTGAAAACAATAATGTCTTTTCTAAAATGTCTGGTAAAATAAATTGGCACTAGACACTCAAGCCTGATTTCAAACAGTTACCAGCAGATTTTTGGACATTAATGGGCAACGTTATAATTTGAATCTCAGAAAATTGTATTATTTACAAAACCTTAATCATATCTTCAAAGTCAAAATGTTCAGCAGTAAAATTCGATTCTTTTTCAAAACGCATGAAAATACTATTTAAAGAAAAACTGATAATCAATTTAATCACAGCTACCGATTTCTCAAGTCGGAGTTTTGGTGTTTGGGTAGTTTCTTTTTTCTTGAATCACAAATGTTCTTTCATCTCTTTCTTTTAGTGTCACCATTGTCGTATGGAGAATACTCTCATGTCAGATAACGTTTAGTCGCTTTGGTCTGATACATTGTGTTCTCCCAACTTCATAGTACATATTATATTCTTATTTGTAATTACGTGATCTAATACGAGGGTTGCTATTTATGTATTGAGAATGAAGAACTAAAACAATAATTGGGGTGTATAAACTTCTTTATTGTTTTTCAAAATACTCTCCTTTCAAATCTACACATTTTTCCATTCGATTAAACCAATTGGCAAAGCAGTTTTTCCACTCCGAAGTAAGTATCTCCAAAACATGGTTTTTGAATGCATAAACAGCGTCTTGTGGCGTCGAAAAGCGTTGACCACGTAATTTGTTCTTCACTTGAGGGAACAAATAGAAATCATTGGGTGCTAAATCAGGGCTGTACGGCGAATGACCCATCAATTCAACGTTTTGAGTGCTCAAATAGCGGATTGTTTGAGCCGATTGTCATGATGAAGAATTATCCTTCGTCGACGGTTAGTTTTCCTTATTTCATTGATGACTTCTGGCAAACAAATAGTAGTGTACCATTCAGAGTTTACCGTTCTACGTTGGTCAAAAGGCACGGTTGTAACATAACCGTTTATACCGAAGAAACAGGCTACCATTTGCTTCGAAGTGCTGCGAGCACGAACAACTTTTGTTAGATTTGATTCATTTTGAAAGACCCATACAGTCGACTGCTGTTTAGTTTCGGGCTCATAACAATAAATCCAAGATTCGTCACCTATGTATATGTTATAAACTACATTTGATGCACCGCGGTCATATTTTGTAATCATTTCCTTGCACCAATTTACACGAGTCTATTTTTGATCGATTGTCAAATTGTCCGGTATCCAACGAGAACAAATCTTTCTGACTGCCAAATGTTCATGCAATATCTTATGTATACTTGTCATACTAATGCCCATGGATGCCTCGATTTCGCGATATGTCATATGACGATCCTGCATTATCAGTTCGGACACAGCATCCATGTTTTCTCGCACAACAACCGAATTTGGACTTCCATCTTTAACTTCGTCCGCCAGCGAAGTACGGCTACGTTTGAATTCACTAAACCATCAATATACTATGTGGCTTTGGATGGTGCTTCATCAGCAAAAATAGCAATAAGCACACTGCTGTTGAGATAATCCACGTCGAAAATCGTAAAAAACCATGGCACGAAAATGTTCACGATTTAGCTCCATTTTATGGCCGAGATAAAATTTTCAAATGTCTATTAACAATACAAATAGCGTATGTATGACAAAAAGTTATGATTACATATACTGTCAAAAATGTCAAACTTTGCGATGGCGCAGTTGGATCGCGCCAGCAACACCAGTGTTGCCAATTCTCGATACATAAATAGCAACCCTCGTATAGACGCACTACTGAGGTAGCGTTTTCTTTTGTTTTTCTAGTAGAAAGCGAAGCTTGGGTTTTGTTTGCATTGATATCTATTAATTGGATTAAAAGATTTATATATTTATTTCGTTCACACTCCTTCTCCATTGATTTCTGTTTCCACGTGTTGCAATCGAAACACAGGACCGCAAACACAAGGTTGTTTGTTCTGAACAAATTGCTAATGTGAAGTAGAAATAGTGTTGTAGCATAATAATAATAATCGTCTTTATTATAGCCAAGTAAGAGTTTACATGCATGCGGTCTTGGTGACATAGATTCAACATATTGACCATAAAGGGCGAAGTTTATTTTTGATCATGCACTAGACATAACCAAAAATATTCTTTCACTTAACCCAAAAACAGAGATGTGTTTATAGAAATCAATGAAGTATTACGAAAGAATTATTTGAAACAGTAACAGTCAAAATCATTGACAATGCAGCTCTTGAAACTATGAAATACGTTTTGGCTTACCTACCTACGCACAAAACACAAGAACCGAGAGTTTGAAGAAGAATTAATGTTATTGGTTGTCCAAGAGGTGTGCTTTGAATTTTCGCTTAAATTTTGGAACACTGAAATTGTTAAGCTCTGATGGAACTGAGTTATAAAGATGACATATTTGGTAGCTAAAAGAACGTTTGAAAATTTCTGTCCTGGAGGAAGGAACAGTCAGTAGCCCCTTATTTCTTATATTAATGTTGTGGATATCAGAGCGATAAGTAATTTTACGATGTAAAAATATTTTTTTTTTTTGACAAAATGGTTAAGGCTTTCGCGGCCGGAGTTTTCAGTGTCACAATTTTCAGTCGGGTTTGAAGGCCGTCGTTTTTTGGAATTTCTTCCTAACGTTTCGCTAGCGCGAGTGGCTAGCTTCTTCAGAGGCTTATACATCATGAATAATCTCAGATGACTGGAGATTCCGTCTGCGAAGATTGTATTTATTCTGATTTAGGTAGTCTTGATCGTTAATTACCGTATCTGGATTTGGTACATTCTCACTAACCCTAATTGACCCCGTTCTACCTGCCGGCTTAATGTCGTTGATATCCTTTGTTATTTTAGAATGGCTTATTCTCGTATCTGGGTTAAGCATATTTTCGATAACATTAATTGACACCTTTTTGCCTGCTGTCTCAATGTCGTAGTTTTCTTTTGTTACTCTGGAATTTCTAAGAATGGGATTCCATATTCGGTTGAGGTTAACAGCTTCTTCTTTTCTGTTGAAATTCTCCGTGTGTTTGTGGATCTCTATTACCTCTCGTACAAGTCGGCTATGGTATCCCTGGTTGGGGGCAAAAAGTTTTACGTCCTCAAACAGAATCTTGTTGTTTCCTTCACTGAGAGCGTGTTCTGCCACTGCTGACTTGTCCGTTTGGCCTAATCTGCAGTTCCTCTGATGTTCCTTTAGCTTGTTCCCGTCGATCTTTTTGTGGTTCCGATGTATACCTTTCCACAAGTGCATGGTATGCGATATACCCCTGCAGATAGTGGGTCTCTTTTGTCTTTTGCCGACCTAAGACTTTGTTGTTTTTCTTGGTGGGTTTGAAGACTGTTTTTATGTTGTGTTGCCCCAAGAGTTTTCCAATTCTGTCTGTGACCTTAGGAATATATGGAAGATACGCACTTGCAACTATCTGAGCCTCCTCCCTACGGTTTTATGGCCCTATTGATTTCGGGTACACTATATCCATTCGATCTCAAGGTTGTTTGGAGATGCTCAGGTTCATATATTCGTGCTCGGAGAATATATTATATGAGTTAAATAAGGAATAATATGTGGACAACACAAGTTAGCCATATCAATGCTCAACCCATCATTTTTTTTTTTTTTGTAAAATTTGTTTTTACGAAACTCCCAGGTTTTCAGAGAAAACCCCTCAAAAGCAGAGCTTGTGCGAGCGAGGGAGTTCCGGGACCTACAGTTTAAATAAAAGTGGAATCCGAACCACTTCAGCTCAGTGATACACGACCGGGGATCGAACCCGGACCGTCTGGGTGGAAGCCAAACGCTTTAACACCTCGACCACTTCGCTGTAATGCCCTTGGCTTTAGTTTTAATTGCACAAATGGTTTCAAAGATGAATAAATTATTAACTTCATTAAAGTTGAAATCAAAGTCAGTTTGCCTGTTGAGTTCATAGAAATTCATAATATCTGCAGATGGTTGAGATTGAGGAATACATTCAATAAAGAACCTATTCATTTCATTTGGATCATTTATTGTATCAGGTATTTCAAAAATTTTCTCCGGTAAAAATTTATTTTGTCTCAAGGTTTTCCACATATCATTTGGAGTGTTATTGTGACTTAGTTGGTGAAGTATCAGATTAAACTTCATCAATAACAAAAGAAAAGTGATCTGTCCAAGAAGACTAAAAGCAAAAGTTAACAGGGGGGCTATAAAAAGCCTCACTACATATCAATTCCTTCACCTACCAAACCTATACTTATTACCTACTATATTCATTGATATACAAGCAAAACCGAAGTAATCATTTAGTTGGATTTCAATGAAAATACATCAAAACTTGCAACGATTTTTCCATAAAATATGTCAACTTTACTTACATACCTTTGCAGTTGCAGCAATATCTGATGTCATGAACTCATCAGGGATTCTACTGAACATATCTCTGATTCTATGCTGACAATCTGGACCTTGGTCGGTGAGAAAAAATAATAGCATCGAATCTTGGCATATCACAGGGTGTCTACTCACTAAAGTTAGCCACCTTTGGAGAGCCCTTCGTCTAGATTCTAAAAAATGCGCATCAGAAACAATTTTTTTTGGTGGTAGTGATGGTACTAGCCTACAAAATAACGTGCAATATTAAAAGATGAAAGGATAAAATTTTCCATTAAGAAGGGAGTACGAAAAAAAAACAAATCAAATTCCTGTGAAGAATCAGAATAAAAGGTTATCGATGTCTAATTCCTACGTTTTGAAAAAAGTTGTATTTTTTTTTAAATAAAACATTCTTGTCTATTGAACCCTGTAATACATATTTCTTTTGGTTTTTTATTGCATTCCAGTGAGCTCAAAACTTTCTAAGTTGAACTTTTTTCTGTTGAACCGAAATACTTTTTGCAGTTTTTGGATTATATTTATATTTTTATATGGTCTACTGCTACGTTGTGTTTGTATTCAATTGAATTTCAATAAAACTCTATCAGCCTGCTGCCAAAATGTGTAATGATTTTTTAACGTATGCCCTTCAGGGTTTTGGTAGTTATAAATATAATGAACAATGAACAAGCAAAATTTGCGCTATCCCATGGAACTTAATAATCATAATTATAATAATAACAATACTTTATTTTCCTACAGACATGCACAAACACTTTGGGGAAATTCATGTTATGCCATTCAGATATTTAGGATGCAAAAGAAACTTGTGCGAGTTCTGGCTGGTACAGGGATAGCAAAAAACTTGAAATTATGCCACTACCAACTCTATTTCTATAATATGTTTTGATTGACATACATAAAAAGCAATCAACCTTAACAAAACAATCTCATATTCACGAACATAATATACGTAACTCTCACCACATACGTCTCGAACGATTTCGTCTTCACTTATCCAGAAAAAAATCCCTAGATATTTCTCTATTCAATATTCTACCCCAAGATTTCAAAGAGCTCAGTCTGAACACTTTCAAGAAAAGATTGAAAAAATATTTGCTTGGGCAATGCTTCTATTCTGTCAATGAATTCAGAATTCATTTTTGTACTAATAAACATCTCATTTGATTTAAAAGGTTGATATAGTTATATAATTATACAATTTTTTTGTGTCTGTGATTGATGTTGTTTGTTTATTTGTTCGTTCATTTGTTAGCCTTCCAGTATCAATCAATCAATCAAGTATACTTTATTGTCAAAACAGAAGATATAAAATCTTATAGACAAAGCATCGTAAAATATTAAATACATAAAATTATAAATAAAAATCGCACTAATAAGTAAAGTCATATACAATTAAATCACAGCCACCATCTGATAAATATCAAAAGGAGATAAAAATGCCTCAGTTAAAGTAAGGAAATCATAAACAAATGCATGCTGCACAACCAATAGTACATCTGCTCACAATAATTGATCATCGTAATATTCCTGAATGTTATAGTAGGCCTTGTCAAGTAGCATGATTTTTACTTCCTTCCGAAAGGAGAATAGGGATTTAATCGCTTTAGCTTGAGAAGGCAGATGATTGTATATTTTTTTGCTCTAGTAAATAACTGAATATTTTGTCAAGGATGATTTGGGGATCGGAAGTGGTATATTCCCATTTTGCCTTGTGCTATAACCAGGTTGTGGATTAACTGCACTTAAATTGACTTTATGGATAAAATAAATATACTAACCAATGTGAGTATTTTGTGCTGAATAAAGAGGGGTTTGCAATGTTCCCTCGACTCAGTATTACACATATACCTTATTGCTCTTTTTTGAAGAACAAAGACCGAATTTAAGAGCAGCTGACTAGAAAAACCCCAAAAGGCAATTCCATACCTAAGATGGGATTCTATCAAAGAAATATAAGCCGTTTTTGCCATATCGAAGTTGAGTTCTCTAGCTATAGTTCTAATCACATAACATCCAGAGGAGAGTTTTTTTGTTAATGAATTCACATGATCTTGGAACCTCAATTTATTGTCAATATATAGTCCAAGGAACTTGCAAGAGGTTTTATTTTGAATTAGCTGTGTTTCAAGGTACAAGTCATGATGTTCATATTTGAAGGTGAGAAGGTTTGTTTTTGAAATATTGAAGCTCAATGAGTTCGAATCACACCAATCCTTCACTAAGCCTAAATCATGGTATATACCCGATTTTTAAGAACTTCAGTGTTTTTACCCCGCCAAAGAAGGGTAGTGTCGTCCGCAAATAGTGTGAAATTTCCATGAATATCTATGTTTGTCAGGTCATTCAGATACAGCAGGAACAGCAGTGGTCCAAGGATAGATCCTTGTGGAACCCCATTTGTGATCTCTAATTTATTTGATGTCTGATCATTCACTTTAACAACTTGATATCTGTCGGAGAGGTAAGAGTCGAACCATTTCAGAGAGACACCTTTGAATCCATATACATTTAATTTCTGCAGCAGGGTTCTGCGATTCACACAGTCAAACGCTTTTGAAAAGTCGCAGAATACCGCCGCTACGTGCTCATCATTATTCAGACTTGTGCAGACCTGTTCTAGTAAAGTATTTCTATTGTTGTTTGTTGTTTTTACACCATTTACGTTACTTTCAGAAGTAAATCAAACATGACTAGCTACAAACATTATATTGTGTAACGTAGTTAAATAAAAATAAATATTCTATTCTATGCTAAAATATCATTAAAATACGTGATTTCTTTATGCAATCAACAATAATCAACTAGTTTCTGACAAATTCTATACTTGTTTATGCATGTATTTAAGGAAAAAAAAGTATTATTATTATTGTTAAGTTCCAAGGAATTTTTATTGTTCATTGATCATTATATTAATAACTACCAAAACCCTAAAGTTGGCAGCGGGCTGACGAACTATATCTATTGAATTGATTTATGTTCAAATAAAAAAAGTACTTACCTATATGGAAACCTATTCAGTAACAATTCTTTTAATGCTACGAAATCATTATATCTTCTGGTAACTCTACTATCGAATCTTTTTGAAGTAACAACATATTCTGAGTATTTTAAAAATAGTCCTTTTTTCTCAGGTACAAGGTGAACATTAATGCTATCCATTTGTGTAATAGTCGCATACGAAAATCCAACAGATTTGCTTTTTGCTTGGAGTTGAGTTTTGAGATTCTTTACTGGCACCATATCAACTTCTGGGGTTGGATATTCTGTAAATATTTCCAATGAGCTTAGTGATTCCACAGTCTGTTGATCAAAATAGACAAATATTCGATAGAAAAACTAAATCTCTCTTATGCGACTCTATTGTTTTAAGTCACCTCAACTATTGCGATGTTGTTTATGCCCCCTGTTTAACTCGTCACGATGTTAATAGAATACAGAAATTACAAAACAGCTGTCTCAGATTAATAGATGGCATCAGAAAGTACGAAAATATTAGTCACACGTTACAAGTCAATAACTGGCTGAATATGAAAAACCGACGTCGCACGTTGGGGCAGGTGTCCAATAAACCTGGCATTAAATCAAAAATTAAAAGTGCATATTTCCTTACCGCCATCTATCAAAACGATAGTGCACTACTGTGTGCAACAAATAAGCACAGTGCGACCCATTCCTGGTCCCCGCCGCGTTTCCCAGAGCTCTTATGTGTGGCAAGTTTTTGGCCGAGGCGAGACGATAGCGAATTTTTTATGCAATTGTTGTAGATTTGCATCGTCACTGTGTCAATAGATTGCAACTGTTATGAGTATGTACGTTATGAACTTCAAGTTCAGGTATGTAGAGATAATTTGATAACTTTGGGGAATTAAAAACTTACATACAATAATATTAAATTCGTGTTATAAAGTATATGGTAAAATCCTAAGGTTTTTATCGTATGCTCCGAATCAAGAAAGTTTTCAGTTATGTTCCAAGGTCATCCAAACTTTGATTTATGAAGTGTTACAAAGCTTGTCTATTGCTCAATTCAGAATCAAGTGAATTTGTTGCCCATATTCTGCCTTTTTTCAGAAAAATAAGTTTCAGAGGGCGAGGTATGCGCTAATTTCAATGGTACAACATGCCATTAACTGTGAAGAGAAACATTCTCAATTGAAAATTGAACCAATATATGACTCCTCTGGAAATAGAAAAAACCTACGATAAAATTGAAGTAACTTTTTTGCAATATCTAACAGAAAACAACTACTTCCCCGGCTAAAGCCACGCTGGACATTGAACTACATCTGATAGATAATGAGAAAGACCCTATATAACTTGAGAGATCAAATCTGAAAGTGAAAATTTGCATTTTCATTCAGATAGTTGATTATTTATTGAATGTCCAGTTTCCATTGGAGATTCTTATCTAAAAATGAGATGAGGGAGAATGTTATTCATCAGAAGTATCACTCACAGAAAATCGCTCATTTCATTGATGCGTGAATTGCATCTCTTTCGCTAGGCCTCCAATACAATTTGGTCGACAAAAATCTATTTCACTCTTCTAAGATCATCAGGGAGGTCGGAAGAATTGGAAAACATACTCTTCAGAAGCAATTTCACACTGTAATGAGGGATTGTTGGACAAATACCCCATACACGATTCAGAAATAAAATCAGCCGCATTGCTTCCTATCGGGCAATCAAGCGAAGAGGCGCAAGATAAAGATTTTGAAAGGTATCGGGAACATAATTCTAGAAAGTGCAGTAGAGTCAAGGCAAACGAAGGTATTTTTAATTTGTTCTTGGTTAGTAGCGACCTATTCATAACAAGAGCAAAATAAAAAGGAAAAAACTTCACCGTTTCTCCACAGAAGTGTTAAAATCTCCAGCAATACAAATTAATACTAGGACAAATGATATGAATAAGGAATCAGAGGACTTGGAGTCATCAGAGCATTTCAGTGATTCAGATTTATCCGAGTAATGAATAAATATCATCACCCAGAAGAGACTGTGTTATGATGAGGTGTGATAAAGTAATTTCAATTCTGATGGTAATAAATATTTGTAAGATCAACAATGACTTTCATTTATACAAAATAATATATAAAGAAACTTATACTGTGTATTGGAAACTAAACAAATGCTCAAATATTTAATGCCAGTTTTATTGGTACCCTGCCCCAGTGTGCGATGCTTGTTTTTTCCATAAACTTATGAATTTGAAATCTCCAGCTTACTTATATAATAAAATCACTCATTGAACAGATATTCATAATCTTAATATCAGATTCAAGTTTACATTAACAATACCGATTCACCATACAGAACTATTCGAGAGATCATTTTCTTATAACTTACCTGCCATCATGAATGACTTACCCTCTGAACTAAAAAAATATACTCATACAGCCTTCGGAAATAAACTGAGTAGATATTTGATGATGAAACAACTGACTAAGTAAATGACCAACTTTCTTCAAGTTATAACATGTATATGTATTTGAAAACTGTACTTTTCTTTTTTTTTTTCTGAACGTCCTCTGCAGACTTTTGGGGTTAGGTGGAAGAACAGGCAGTTGTCTGCACACATCTGTGTGAGGGTAACTGATCTGAATCTCGCCCTAATTTTCTATATTCTTAGGTTTTTTTTGTTTGTTGAATTCAATTAAATTAATAAAGGCCTTTATTATTATTGTTATTTATTTTCATTATCATTCCACGTAAAGTTTATATATTACCTTTTTCAACACAGTTGACAAACAGTTTGTCAGAAATTTGTTTTCCCTGCTGTGCCCATGCTATCAATGCCAGAGTTTTGTAAAAATGTGTCCTAGTTATGGGTTCCTGTGATGTACCTGTCAAATTACATATACTCTGAATCTGTGAAGCTGATAGTTTACAATGTGAAAGAAGAGACTGGTACACTTCTGTACGAATTGGATCCCCATTACACGAACAAATATCGAAAACTTGCCGGTAGAAATGAGGAATAGAAGCTGAAACACAGATTTTTCAAGTATTAATTTATATGTATAAAAAGGATTCGGACAAAGTCCCAGAAGTTTGCAGGGCAGAAACAACTAAATGAAAAGAATAATTTCGAATACGTTGAAATGCTCTTTTTACGAAACCATTCCATTTCAATTTTGGATGTAATCCTTCAATTTATCTTTTTTAATCTTTGTTAAACATTTTGCACAATTTTTGAAAATTTATTTTACGTTAACTTATTTGGAATAACTGAAAAAATTACATTCATGGGTCTCCTTTTGTGGTTAACCTCTCTATTTATTTTCTATTTTTGTGTTTATGTATTTTTAGATTACTTGTGTGAATAAATATTATTTTATATATTATTATACAACGACCTCTTAGGAAGTTGTATTATTGGAATTACGCTTTAAACTGGATTAGTGAAGTAGATATCCTCAGATAGTAATTAATTGAAATCCAAGAACTCTTAAAACATAGTGAATTCATGGTATTACGATAGGAAATGCTAGGAACAAAGATGAATATTCTTTATATTCCTGCACTTCTGAAAGAAATCTGGTTCCAGGTGGTTTTATTATTCTCTTTCAATGATTTTGAAACTTTAATAGTCGAAATGTAACGGAATGATTGAATTATACATAGCGATTTTAGTCTCAGTTGATAGGTGTTGAGATATCAGAGAGAAAAAAAAACTGTTTTTTCGAAATATTTTTATTTTATAAGTATAATCAAAATTACCATTCATGGTCAAAATATTATCTAGAAGGAACATTCAGGGCAACTTGATTTTTTTCAAATGAATATGATCAATATCAAAAGGATAATACTAACGGGTCCCGCTCGTTCTGGTCTTTTGCCAAAGCTGTGGAAACTTCACATCCAATTAATTTCCTCCCCTAACCAACCAAGATGGAACACTAGCCACGAACGCCCAGTAAAACGCCAATATTTTTGCCAACATGTTTGCTGCAAATTCTACAGGACAACATTCCCATTGACAGTCATAAGACTCATATGCCGGAGATTACCTTCCGCCAACGATCTATCAGACGCATTTTGCTGGGACTTGACACCAACAAAGCTAGTGGATCCGGAATCTGATGGAATTCCGCCGATCATTCTCAAGAAATGTGCCCCAGAACGAACACCAGTTCTTTGCAAGTTTTTTAACCCCTCTTATACTTTGGGAATATTTCCGTCCAACTTAAAATGGGGCTGTCATCGAATCATTTGTAACAGACAATAGTTTTTGTCTGCATAGACCTACCCTATATTGATGAGGGGCAACACCTCGAAATCGATGTATAGGTGGTCCACATGTTTGGATGAACATTTCCATGCAACAAGCAATTGCAAAATTCAAATTCTTTATTTTCCATAAAATGACAAAAACAGGTTTTCTATAGGAATAGTCACAAAAATAAAATCAAAGGACGAAACAATGTAAAGACTAAAAACACAAGAAAAAAAAAGTTCAATGAAATTCACAAACACTTCAAAATCACTACTCAGTTTAGGCTAAAATATTCATTTAGTGTATAAAAACATTTATACAATAAAAACAATTTCAAGGAAAACATTTATTCAATAAAAACAATTTCAAGGTCTTCTTGAAGTCCGTCAGTTTATTGACAGATTTTATGTAACTTGGCAAATTAGCGAATACTCTAGGGCCCATGAAATCTGGAGAATTTTGAGTTGTTTTGTACTTGGCAGCAGAAGTATTTATAAATTCCTTTTTTTGGGTATCAATATTGTGAATATCTTTATTGAGTTTGAAATCGCTTTTATTGAGAAAAATATAGATAGCTAACTCATATACAGTGTGTCTCACTTCTCATGGAAACACCCCCGTATCTTCCGTAACAATAGAGGTAAAAGGATGAAACTCTCAGGACTGATAGAAATGATCAAAATGCACCTACCACCTGAATGGGGTTGGCCTAAGTGATATACACTGCCCGCCACTCGCGATGGAACAACCCATTTTTACGGTAAAACATACTAGGGGGTAGAATAGGCTCAAAATTCCTACAGATTCGTGATCAGGACCACCAACTTACTACAGAGACACGTTTTCCCTGAAAAAATTTCAGTCCTGAAAAATCCGAATTTGTCTCACTTCTCCTGGAAACACCCCCGTATCTTCCGTAATGTTTTACGTAGAACCATGAAATTTCCAGGATCGATAGATACACTGGAAATGAACTCACTGCACGGGAATGGTCAATCTACGTAATATACACTGCACGCCAGCAGCGAAGGAACCAGCACATCATGTAGGATGACCCGTTTTGTGCAGTGAGTTCATTTCTAGTGTATATCGATCCTGCAAATTTCGGGGTTCTACGTATAAAATTACGGAAAATACGGGGGTGTTTCCATGAGAAGTGAGACAAATTCGGATTTTTCAGGACTGAAATTTTTTCAGAGAAAAAGTGTATCTGTAGTAAGTTGGTGGTCCTGATCACAAATCTGAAGGAATTTTTAGCCTATTTTGCCTAGTATGTTTTAACGTAAAAATGTGTTGTTCCATCGCGATTGGCGGGCAGTGTATATCACGTAGGCCAACCCCATTCAGGTGGTAGGTGCATTTTGAGCATTTCCATCAGTCCTGAGAGTTTCATCATTCAACCTCAATTATTACGGAAGATACGGGGGTGTTTCCATGAGAAGTGAGACACACTGTATGTACAGGCTGACAAGGGTTAAAATATTATAAGTCATAAAAATAGTTCTGCATTAATATCGATTTGGAACATTGAATATACACCTTAAAATGGATTTGTGTACAATAAAAACTTTTTTGCTCATGGTTGAGTTGCCCCACAAGCCAACACCATAACGCAACCTAGATTCAACCTGACCATAGTAATTGCTTTTCAGTTGATTCTTATCTAAAACTAATCGTAGATTTTTTAACATATATTTAACTGGGCTCAACTTGGAAATTATTGTTTCAGTGTGAATTCCAGTTGAGATATTGGACTATACTCATTCCAGTTGGTATTGCGTAGACTTGTGTTATTAATATTCAATTCGAGGCCTTCAATCTTGCTTTGATAATTATAAAAACGTATCAGTTGAGTTTTTGTCGTGTTGAAAAATAAGTCATGCTCATTGAAATACGTGGACGTGGAGATCTTCACATTGGTATTTGAGAGCTTCTGTATTTTCTTGAGAAATACCAATGTGAGGAATAGAAGGCTTTTTTTAAAAGATACGTTTTGACTTTGGTTTTAAAATACTTAAAATTTAGGTTTTTGACTTCTATTGGAAGAGCATTAAAAAAATGTATGCCGTAGCATTGTTTATATAGAAGTAAGATAGTTAGTCAATGCCTGTGTAATTGGTGTTGGACGCAAACGCGAGTGTCATCTAGCGAGATTAGTTACAAACATGAATATTTGACGTCATTTTAATGCAGGTTCCTTCAAAAAACCCTGATTTTAATGCTGTCCCATTGTTTCAATCAAGTTACGACATGACTTGGATGCGAGCTCACTATCGCCATCTACATGTCGCATCCATTTCGATCCAATTATAATCTCATAAGGTTGACTAACTATATTCTATATAAACAATGGCCGTAGTAATCGGCGCCCCTTCTTGTGTGTTGCAACCTGTGGTAGCTGATGACCAAATTATCTCTATTTCTAGTTGAATATGAGTGAATATCAATCACTATGTGATCGGAAGTTTACTAGGTTTAGTTTTATGTAGGTTAGACAGTTCTGCAAAACTATTTTTACAACAATCTCGATATTTTAAACCTGCAATAAAATGATTTCCACGTTTGTGGATTACAGGACTGACAAGGATAATACTTCAACAACCCCGAAACTTTATCCTGGATGCACCTTTGCTGAAAATACATTCAAAATGTTTACTAAGAGTTTCTTGTTCTTGTTGAACAGTTCTATGGTATTTTCGTTGTCTATGGATGTTTTTATTAACTATATTTCTTGGTTGGTGTCATTCTAATAGGACAAAAAAAAATTACACAGGGGGAGTGAGCTCATGAAATACACCTGCCTATCTATAGAAAGGGTTAATAAAACTATTCAACCAAAATTTGATAACTAAAAGGCTAAGGAACCAAATTCTGGTTTGATGGCAATGATGAAACAGCAGCATTTCAATTTTATATCAACGTGTGATCACAAAATTAATTTAATTATAAATAAATAAATAGTTACAAAGGATATTACCTGAACTAAAGTCGGTTGTCATTTTCACGTACGTCCCACAGCATATTAGCTAATTTCAACTCAAAATAACTATCAATTTCTAAATCATCATATTGTGGTATTTCCACGAATTCGCAACTGAAAAGTGAAAATAAATATTATTTCAATTATGATATAACATTACAGTGTAGGCGTTTGAAATGAAAACCGGATTTTCAATTACCCAAGGGAATCATCACTCATCAGGTATATATGTTAATGTAAATAAACAGAAATAAATACAAAATAAATTCAATGTTCAATGTACTACATAACCCCACTCTTTACATTTCTACTTTGCCTTGTTGGCAAACTAGCAGATAAAAGCTGTCGGACATAAATGATCCCGAATTGTTCGGTAAAATTCGGGTGCTTGCGGAAAGTTTTAAATGACAAGAGCGCTAAGTAAGCTGTGAGCCTGTGACAAGAGTTTCAAGACACCTACTTGCAAACTGAGTTGAAAATGCGTAAATCAATGGGACTAAACTAACAGGAGGGTTTGATAAGCTCTAGCCAATCAGAGTCTTGTAGCATCAATGCGTCATAGTGACGTACTTGGATATGAGTACAGAGTCGAACTCGAACCAAGCTAAAAAACTGTCAGCAGTAACTCTTATATACCAAGAGCTAGTCCATCACTGTCTATAGACAACGGCGGCCATGACATGTCCAACTACGTCACATTTTGTCACAAATGTTCTTTCATCTCTTTCTATTAGTATCCCCACTGTCTTATGAGACTCAAGGAGGCTAAACATTATTTAACAGGAGAATCTAATCCCCATAAAACAATGGGGTCACTGATAGAAAGAGATGAAAGAACATTTGCGACGAAATGTGACGTAGTTGGACGTGTCATGGACGCCGTTCTCTATAAACACAGAACAGTTATGTTCAATGTCCTTATAAATTACAACCATCCAAACGCCTGACCATTCGATTAACCCTACGTAAACAGAATAGCCATACAATTTTTTTACGATATGATATAACGACTAATGACCACGTAATCTTGAAAAAAGAACAGAGACATTGCGCAAGGAGCAGTTCGTGTTGTTCTTGGATTCGGTATCATTTATGGACGTTAGCATTTATCTGCATTTTGTTGGCAAAACAGACGACAATAAAGTGCACGGCACGGCACGATCTGTGATTGGTCACAGTAATGGCGGTAAGTTTAAATGACAGACAAGAAGAAGGGAAACTGAGTTGAAAATGCGTGAATTACTAGCCAACCTAACCAAACCTGACTAACCTTACGGAGACAGAATAACCATTCAAAATTATTAGCAATTTAACGACTATTCATCCAAAATTGTTAATAACCTAGCATTGGTCGGAGCGCTTCTGCCGTGCATTTCATTGTATAGTTGCGACATAAGCACTCCGACCAATGCTTGGTAAAATTATTTTCATTGTTCAAGGGTCCGTATCAGTCAGCGCACGTGGAACTCGCATTACCCGCTTTTAGCGCTATTTTCGCCTATTAAAATTCTAAATATTGGTGGTAGAGTTCCAAAAAGTAAGACTTTTATCAGGAAATTTCCTCCTCTTTTTAAAAATTGTGGATATCTTCAATGATTTCCGAGATATTTGCAAAAAACCAAAACTCCCCTTTGTATTTACTAAATTGTTTATAACTTTTGCAATTTTTGCCGGCGCACCTTCAAATATTTCAAAAAGTTTCTATCGAATGAGCCCTGCATCATAATTGTCAATCCGGTAAATGCGACTTTATCTTAAAATGAGTTATGCAACCCAAATTTCTACTGCAATGTATTGCTTGTTACATGTGTTCGTAATCATATCATGCCTACGTATTGAATAAATACAAATGCACCACAATCGGAAGGTGAAGAAACATGGTATTAGATATTTTTCGATTGTTTGCTCTACCTATCACTATCAGCCTTGGCCTGTTCTTGACAACATCAGGTTCAAATACTTATCTGCCTATCCTTATAATTTTTCGAATAGATAACAATAATCAATTATAGGGACCAGTAGTAGTAGTCCAGTAGGTATTACTACTTCAGTCCCGCTGCCTTTTTTTACTTATCTTGGGTAGGTGCTTATAACCATTCACACAATACATGTCATACGTGCTACGCATAAAGTAGACATTGAACTGAAGAAAATGATCAAACCTCGCTTACTTTTTGCAAAAATACGACCCTCAATATGCAGTACAAGAACCATCTCTGCAAGAGCATTTGTTTTTCAAAATCAGTTTGATGGATTTCCAAAAGAAAGTGACTTCAATTTGACAGAAGAAACATTGCCAGAACTCAAAAACGATCGTGAGTACCTCATTCATACATTTTAATTCCTGTTAATACTTTTATGGTGCCCATGCCAACAATGCATGATTCAAGTTCAATGCAATAATCAGTTAATATGATAATAACATATTGCACATATCGATAATCATTTTTCTGTAAGGGTACAAAGTTGTGAAACAGATAGAGAAGAGAGTTGAGACTGTCGCTGTAAGCTGTTGAGAGTGTTGCCGACTGCCGTTGCCGTTGCCGTTGCCACCAGCTGATGACACTGGAAGAAATTATCGTGCAGCGCTGCCAAATTTATCGATTTTTCTTGAAAATTACGTTACAATTTTCTTTATTTTGTTGATTTGGAAAAAAACCGTCATACTCATTTTTATTTATATATAATCACATGAAAAAAAAAAAAAAACTTAAATCTTGTCCAAAATTATTTGGTATCAAAATGAATATCAAAATTTTCATCTTTATCGTGTTTACACGAGGTTATTGAACTTATTATCATGTCCTCTGTAAAATTGTAGCATTCGCCGTTTACGCTTTGAGAGTACAATAGTAGTGAATTTACAGTATCACACTGTACATTCGATTTCTCACATTTATTTTTATTAAATTCACCTTCGAAAATATCCTGTCACAAGCGGCAGAATGCTGAATTACTATTTAATCCAATACAAAAGTTCCCAATTCCTATACTACAATGGTAATGGTAATGGGTGGGGGACGCAAGCGTCAGCGACTAGGCCCCAGTGGGCCCTTTTCGCAATCCCCGGCATCTTCACTCATCCCATGTCGGATACCTGCTCGAACCTCTTCGACCTTCTTATGAAAGTCGAAATGTCCTTCCATTGCAACGAGTGAAATTCTTCCTCCTTAATAGTGGCAGCTCCGAAGACGTTTTGTCTGAGCCTGCCATAAATACCACATTCGCACAGGAAGTGGAAGGAGTCCTCCTCTTCCCCACATTCCGTGCATAGTGGGTCTGCCTCAACTCTGATGAGAGCCAGGTGCCTCCTGAGGTCGCAGTGGCCGGTTAGAACTCCCACCAACAGTCGGAGTTCGTTGCGGCTTAGCTTCAGTATCTTGGCCGTCCTTGCCATGTCGGGCGCCCGATATTATCTGCTTTGACTGCCTTCATCCGTCTATCCTTCTCCACTCTTTTCCTAATGTATCAACGGCCCACTCATTCAGTGCCGTTGTTACTTGTCTCCTTGTTCTGTCGAGTGCGGGATCGGGCCCGTAGTAGGGTTGTCCGGCTCCTTGCTTGGCTAGCTGGTCCGCCTGCTCGTTGCCTTCAATCGCTACATGGCCTGGGACCCACATCAGCGTTATTTCCTTTTCAGTCGCAAGACTCTCCAGGGCATCTCTGATCTGGTTCTGGTTGCATTCAGAGCTCTGATGGCGGCCTGACTGTCCGAGCAGACATATACATGTCTCTCTGGACGGGACCTCACCTCTTCTATTCTGGTTGCCTCCAGGATGGCATGCACCTCTGCTTGGAAATCCTATACTACGAAAATTATGTTACAATTATCGATTATGTTACACATTATCGTTTGACTCAATTTTGAGGAAAAATTATGTTACAATTCGATAATTATGTTACAACTGTCAACACTGTCAACACAATAATGAATGAGAATGACCAATGACCCCTACTTTTTGATAATGACTTCATGTCATGATCTCTATCGTTTAAACAGTCGAGGACTTCGGTTCGGATCATAGAAATCGTAATATATAATATATATCTATGGTTCGGATAAGGATGCAGTCATGCCACCACACAACTTTCGGCTTTAAAACTACTGGCATGTTTTTCGGAAACTTTTCGTCATGTTAGGGTTCCTGGCTGCCTCAGGAATCCCCTACTAGGGTTAAAATTGTTCATAATGGCGGAAAAATTAGAATTTTCCATAAAATACAAAACACTAGGGACTTTAATTTTGTTTAGGGTTTTTTCTTTCAAAATGGCGCCAAATTCAAAACTATAGAGCTAGAGCATTGTTTTTTTTTCTTTGGTGTTTTGGCATCGACTGCTATGGTCATTAGCCACGTGTTCTGTATAGGCATTGTTACTAACTCCATGCGCCACCTTAGGAGCAGCACTGTTAATTGGAACGAAACAGTGAATCGTGCAGGACTCCCCCAGTCCAGCCACGAGATTAGAATAATTTAATCGGTCAAATTAAATTAAAAAATCCCAGCCGTAACTGGGGCTCGAACTCCGGACCTTTCGACCCAAAGTCGGACGCTCTAACCACTGCGCCACGCCCCGACACTAGAGCATTGTTATTGAAAGAGGTATTGTGTAGTGTAGGGTTGTTTCTTTGTCAGTGTAGATTTGTTCCACGATAAAATTCAAATTCATCCATTTCAACCAACTGTTATGATTAAAATGTAACATGTACACTACAAGGCCGTAGCCACAAAAAAAATCCTGGGCGTCCGTTGACTTATTGCAGACCAAGTTTGATCAATTTTAGTATAGTTTGTATGTTCGACACAGTTTTGTAATTTACCCTGGAAAGATCACATTGGATATTCGGTATTAACCATGTTATAATTTTGCAGATTTATTCATAAAATAAAATTTGACACTGCTTGCAATCATATTTATCCAACAACAAAAAATTTAAATGCATTAATAGAAACCATCGTTACCAAATAGTGAAAACAACAACCTTGTCAGCTACGGCACCTGTAAATTGTGGTGTACCACAAGGATCCATATTGGGCCCCACTCTATTTTTATTATATATTAATGATCTGCTTGGAATAAACATATCAGGAAAGTTCACAGTTTTTGCGGACGACACAACTATTTTATGGCAAGACAAGAACACAAACTCTCTGCAGGAAAAAATCCTTACTGATACAAAAACTTTAAAACAGTGATGTAATTCAAATCGTCTGATCTTGAACGTAACAAAAAGCAACCTAATCTCTTTCAAGTGTGAAATAAACAATATCAAATTGGATAATAGTTATATCGAGAGCCGTGATAACACCAAATTTTTGGGCATATTCATCGATAGTAAACTGAAATTTGAACAACATGTTTGCAACTTAAACAAAAAATTAGCTTCTGGATGTTATGCTGTGAGACGTGTTACAAAAGAGCTAGGACTCTCAACAGGAAAAACAACTTACTATGCCTTGATAGAGTCCCACCTAAGATACGGAATCCCATTTTGGGGAGTATGCAATAAAACTCACCTGCAAAACACACTCATCTTGCAGAAACGGGCAATTAGATACTTATCTACAGCAAAGACACGCGATCCCTGTAAACCATTGTTTGTATCCCATAAAATACACACTGTCTTCGCCATCTTCATCCATGAAACAGTATGCTTAATAAAAAAACACTTTAACCAATTCAATAGCACTCCTTCCTATTACTCTATATGCAAACAAAATAATATTAACCTACCAAGGCCAAATTCAACCCTAGTGAAGGACTCACTTATTTACAATGGTTGCAAGATGTTCAATCATTTACCAGAGCATATAAGGAATATTAGCAACACCGCAAGTGCAAGTGATATTAAGTGATCGACCTTACTATAGTCTGGAAGAATTTTATTCTGACAAATTTTAACCTCTGACTCCTCTAATTTTCTTTATACTCCTAACTTTACAATCATATATGTTTACTGTTTTGTTTTGTTGTTCTCTCAATGTCATGTCATGTCCACGTTATATACCTATAGATATAATTTTTAGATTTAAGTGAGCACTTTGTCCATAAGAATGTTTTTTTTCTTGATGACAATAAAGTATATCTCTCTCTCTCTCTCATATAGAGGCATCAGATATATATTAAGGAATAATATTGAGCATTTTGTTTGTAATTAACGGGTATCACTGAACAATCATTGTTGTTGGAACTCGAGGTAATTTGAAAATGTATAGTATATGTATATCCTGAATTCTGTACTGGTTCTACAAAACTGTTTGAGGTAAAGAAAACATTACCCTTATAATAATGGCAAACATCAGCAAGAAATATATTAGCCCGGAGGGAAACATTCACCCGAGTACCTTTCGCCCGAGGGATGAATGTTGCCCGATGGGCGTTAGGATCTAGTAACGCTCGTGGTGCATACAAGATTTTATTGTTCACGAAAAAGTTATCTTAAACGACGTTGTTTACTTCATAAAATTCTTCATTGCCATAGAAACATTGAAGAGGTTGCTAAGGGTTGTTTATTTAATAAAATGACGCTGCATTTTTGTAAAAATTGACAAGCTTGTTAGTGGAGGAAACTGAAGCTCGATTCATAAACTTTCCGTTCCGTTCGTCGTTACCGTTGCCGTTTGCGTTCGCCGTTCCGCTACCAGTTCAGTACATTGAAATGCATAAGACCATTCATAAACTCATGCAAGCGATAGACGGCATCGGTCAACGGAATTTATGAACGATCTTATGCATTTCAATGTACTGAACTGGTAACGGAACGGCGAACGCAAACGGTAACGGTAACGGCAAACGGAACGGAAAGTTTATGAAACGGTTGTGTTCATAATAATTATGGAGATCTCACAGAATGTGACGCTCAATGCTCAAAAAACGTTAGGAATTTACTGCCTGTGAAATCCAAATACTTATACGAGGAGTATGACCATTTTTGGAAATGGAAAGGTGAAAACAGAGTGATTACCGTATACTTCCAGGAACTGGTGAGTTTATCTCATGAAAAATATTAATATTTTTTATGTATTTGACATTATTTCAGTCTGAAAAATATACTGCAAATAATCTATGGACCAAATACTCTCAGCTGAAATCAACATTGATTGTTAAAGAAAACATTAATATATCAGCACTCAGTCAATCGATGGCCTTTCTGAAAGTTAAATCAAAGGGATACATTACTAAGAAATCAAAGGTGTTGGAAGGTGGACAAGTATTACTTTTCATTAGAGAAGCTCCAGATGATACTTTTCTGCTACATAAAGTTGTTCTGGTAATTGGCGTATTTGGAGTCTTAAGACGTGATGAAATGGCCAAGATGACAATTGATGACATTTAAGACAGAGAAGCCGTTTTACTGATCAAGGTAGCAGAAACCAAGACCCGCACCTCAAAAAGTTTCACCATTGTTGAAGAAAGCGAAATAGGAGCCTAGAACTTAGTTTAAAAAAAAGTTCATTGCACCAAAATGATGTAAAAAACGTAGGTTTTTTTTACCTACAGAAATAATAAATGCATCGAGTTACCTGTAGGTAAAAATACTATAGGAAGTGTTCCTTCTATCATAGCGAAATACCTTAATTTGCAAAACCCGAAAGGTTACACTGGAAATTGTCTACGCCGAACGTCGTCAACGCTTCTTGTTCAAGGTGGTGCTTCCTTTGAAACACCAAAATTACATGGAAAATGGAAGAGCAGTACGGTAGCAGAGAGCTATATTGAAGAAACTATCTCCTCGAAGAACAAAATTGCCACAATGATGGCCTATTCGGTTTCCGAAAAAGAAAATGTTCCGAACGAAACCGAATGCACATTGAGGAGTTCATCATCGGTCAACTCAAAGAACTTCAAACTTGGTACTAATTTTTCAGGAACATTTTAAAATTATAATTTCTATTGAGAGAAAATAATTAGTTCCTTTTTTATGTTAAGTTATAAATAAATCTTTGCTGAGTAATTAATTTATTGAACTACAGAAAAAAACATTTAACGGGCGTTATGATTCATGATGCCCTCCATAACGCCCCGGGCGTTATGGGTCTGTTAATAGCAACCGTTGCCAAGGTATTATAAAGTAGTAATGGACAAGTGAAAAACAATAGTTATTTATGAAGCAATTTTATGTATCTCCCACAGAATTCCTGGCTGAGGCACAATTCTTGAGTGTCGACCCATATATGCGCGCCTATGCTGCGAGAACAAAACCTGGAAAAACTTTCATGGGATCACAAGTTGCCAAGTAAGTGAAAAATTGTATTGACTTTCTATTACGCCTGTTTCATCGCATCAACAAAATGTTTTACTTGATATAATTCTGTTATTTTTTAATGATTGAATTTTTTGTTCGAAAAATGTTGGAAAACTCGCGAAATTGAAATTGGAAAAATCCTTAAAAATAGTGAAAAATATCTGACCGTTGAATATTATGGTTAAAAAAAATTGCTCCCCCCTGCTCCCCGAAAGCTAGATAGAGAACGCGTAGGGTTTTGGAAGGTTTCTTGACGGATTTGAACGTCAAAATTTTCTTTCTTTAAAAAAGTTGGAAAACTCGCTAAATTAAAATCGGAAAAATCGTAAGTTTTATATACGGATTTAAACGTCAAAAATTAAACCAAAAAAAAATTAGATAGAGGGGGCTCACCCCGCCCCCTTTTCTCGAAAAAAATTTGTAAAACTAGCTGAGTGAGAAGTGGTTTCCACACATTCCGAATCTCTATGCTCGGCTGACTGAACACGTCATTATTCTGAATATAAGCCGCCTCTATACACTTTATCTCATACCAATGTTGTTCCTTGTGGATAACTTCGGCTTCCGACCATGCGATGCTGTGCTGATTAGTCCATACGTGATCTGCTATTCCCGACTTCGCTGTTTCTCATCGCTGAGTATTTCTCTTGTGTTCACCGATTCTCATATTTAGTGGCCTCTTATAGTTTTTCTAACATAATCTATCCCACATTCACACGGAACACGGTAAATGCAGTTTTTGGAGCCGGATGTTGTATCTCGATCCAATTCGCCTTATCTTATCCGATAAACCTCTCACATAGGGAAGACATAGGGTAGGCTGTGTTGGTTAATCTGATTTCTCGGTGTTGCCTCTTCTGCGGTTGAGGACCGCTGCTATATGTTTGTCGGAGTACCCATTCCGTCGCAGATCTTTCTTGATGTTGTTCAATTCGCTGGTCAGACTCTCATCGGTGTTACAGAGGCTTTAGGCCCGGTCAACCAACGAGCGGATAATTCCTCTCTTCGTCGCTCCATGATGGTTCGAGTCAAAATTCAGGTATTGTCCGGTGTGAGTTGGTTTTCTGTACACTGAAGTTTGCAACTGCAAGGGTACTCTTTAATCTCAGGGGTTGTCTAGGGTCGACACTAGGATTTCGATATAAGGAAAAACGCCCAATTAATTAACAGTTTTCTATTCACTCCCCAAATTGCTTGTGGAATCTACAAACTGACAAAGAGAGAAAATCAAATAGGGGTCTCGACGCAGCACATACAAAAATTCAACGTTGGTTATAGCAAAAAATAATTAGTTGAGTCCAGTGTAAATAATTAATGACCAATACTAACTCACCTGACAGATCAGGAGAGCTGATGCTTAAACACTTTTATTCAAGGGCAGCCTTAACCCAAAGATTCTGTGCAAACTGTAAAATCCCGCAGTAGAAAGCTTTAGCTAGTTTCAGTCTCATAAAATGAATTCTTCCAAGTAGTCACGACCGATCTCTCGAGGCGTACACAAAAAGATAACTCGCTTTTTTCGACAGTACGGTTCGCAAAAAGCGTAAAGTATTCGGTATCAGTGTCGTCCCGACGAGGGTTAAATATTGACGCGTCAAATTGAAAAGAAATATTGAAATGAAAGCGCAATCTGAGAGCGAACTATTCCGCGTTAGATAACCGCAAACGGTTTTGCTACAAAACTTGCCATTCGATCTTTGGACTTTCACATCAAGAAAGGGTAACCCCTCCTGGGTCTCCTTTTCCAATGTGAAATTTATGGACGGTCTAATGTTGTTTAGGAGCCGCAGAAATGCCTCGAGTTCTTCGTCTCTATGGTCTCATATGACAAAGGTATCATCAACATTTCTAAACCACATCCTAGGTTTCTAGTCGGCTTTGTCTATAGCAAAGGACTGGAACCATTCCATACATATATTTGCTATGACAGATGACTACCATCGGTAGTCCATCCTCCTGGGCGAAAAAACGGTCTTTTTCCAGAAAGTAACAGTTCCGAAGGCAACATTCCAGTAGTTCCGTAATGCCAGTTACCGGTATGCTCGTCCTGTTCTTCAATGCTTCGTCACCTTGTAGTTTTACGCGAACAACATTGGTATAAGAGAAAGTTTATAGAGTCGGCTTATATTCAGAATAATGACGTGTTCAGTCAGCCGAGCATAGAGATTCGGAATGTGTGGAAGCCTCCCATCACTCAGCTAGATCGATTGAGATTTCAATAAAAACTCTGTGTCAAGACCTGTCAAGATCGGTCATCAATAATAACACTCACCAAAAAAGGTCGTTGTATCACATTAATTAACACTGATGACCTGAGAGAGACCCCACGAAGATAATAATTACCTTTATAGCAGGTACATTAGTTGCATGCTATGCATAAAATAAGTATCCGAGATATTTTGTCGCATGCACACACTTGATAACGACAGTAGATGTTAACTGTTGAAACGTCGTAACTCAAACACATGCAAAGAATTTATTTTCTTTGTTTCTAGGCAATGGAAGTCTAGAAAAATTCTACTAACACTAATACATTGTCAACCAGTTTCAAACGTACAGTCTATTATTTAAATAACTTGTTTTGGTGAAGTGTAGACGCAGTTCTTCAAATTATTGAAGAAACCAGATGTTCCAAAATCCCCAACCACCACAACTTTTAGTCGGTTATACCTAATATTTGAATTTCAGGATTATAGACAGCAAGAACGCCAACTTTCCGGTAGGAAAATATGTTGTGGGAGAATTTGGTTGGAGAACGCATACAATATCTTCAGGGAAAGCAATGCCCAATGGATTTCCTAGTGCATGGTTGATACCGGAAAATCTGGGAAATTTGCCCATCTCTTTAACATTAGGAATTTTAGGAATGCCAGGGTAAGAAACATTGCATGCCTGAAAGAACACTGTCAGATATCTTGGTTAGAGCAATGTTACGACTCGAGAGAGGTATTTTTCTTCGACACTGAACAATAACTCATTAATTATTGTTAGCATAAGTTGTTTTTAACTCCCCCCCCCCACAAAAATATAAACATGTAAATTAGTAAACAATCCATTTACAATAAAAGTACGTGATCATGTGGTGTGCTCCATACAAATTACTGAATTTTGGTACGTTACAAACTGGTTAAGGCTTTCGCGGCCGGAGTTTTCACAATTTTCACTCGGGTTTGAAGGCCGCCGTTTTTTGGAATTTCTTCCTAACGTTTCGATAGCGCGAGTAGCTAGCTTCTTCAGACGCTTACACATCATGAATGATCTCAGATGACTGGAGATTCCGTCTGCGAAGATTGTATTTATTCTAATTTAGGTAGTCTTGTGCGTTAATTAAAGTATCTGGATTTGGTACATTCTCACTAACCCTAATTGACCCCTTTCTACGTGCCGGCTTAATGTCGTTGATATCCTTTGTTATTTCAGAATTGCTTATTCTCGTGTCTGTGTTAAGCATATTTTCGATAACATTAATTGACACCTTTTTGCCTGCTGACTCAATGTCGTAGTTTTCTTTTGTTACTCTGGAATTTCTAAGAATGGGATTCCATATTCGGTTGAGGTTAGCAGCTTCTTCTTTTCTGTTGAAATTCTCCGTGTGTTTGTGGATCTCTATTGCCTCCCGTACAAGTCGGCTATGGTATCCCTGATCGGGGGCAAGAAGTTTTACGTCCTCAAACAAAATCTTGTGGTTTCCTTCACTGAGCGCGTGTTCTGCCACTGCCGACTTGTCCGTTTGGCCTAATCTGCAGTTCCTCTGATGTTCCTTCAGCCTTGTTTCCATCGATTTTTTGTGGTTCCGATGTATACCTTTCCGCAAGTGCATGGTATGCGATATACCCCCGCTGCAGATAGTGTTTTTTTTTGTTTGCTGACCTAAGGCTTTGTTGTATTTTCTTGGTGGGTTTGAAGACTGTTTTCATGTTGTGTCGCCCCAAGAGTTTTCCAATTCTGTCTGTGACTTTAGGAATAAATGGGAGATACGCACGTGCAACTATCTGAGCCTCCTCCCTACTTTGTTCTCGTAGAAGTCCTCGGTTTCATGGCCCTGTTGATTTCGGGTACACTATATCCGTTCGATCTCAAGGTTGCTTGAAGATGTTCTAGTTCATCCCGTAGATGTTCGGGTTCACATATTCTCCGAGCACGTTCTGCTAGTGTGGAGATAATTCCTCGCTTCTGACTAGGATGGTGGTTTGATAGAGCATGCAGATACCTATCCATGTGCGTAGGTTTTCGGCATACTTTGTGGGCCAGTCTTGTGCCACATCTTTCGATGAGTACATCTAGAAATGCTATCCGCTGTTCCTGTTCAGTCTCCATTGTGAACTTGATGCTGGGGTGTTGAGCATTTAGATATTCTAGGAAACGGTTCAGTATGTCCCTTCCGTGTCTCCAAATGACGAAGATGTCATCCACGTAACGTAACCACATGGTCTGTTTAAAATCAAAAGCATCGATTGCTGTCTCTTCAAAATGTTCCATAAAGAAGTTGGCTATCACTGGGCTGAGTGGACTTCCCATCGCCACGCCATCTACTTGCTCATAGAAGTTTTCATTCCATTGGAAGTAACTTCCCATGAGACATGCCTTAAAGAGTCCGACGATGTCATTCGGAAACATGTAAGTTAGCTTCCTCAAAGAGTTTTCAAGTGGGACGTTGGTGAACAAGGACACCACATCGAAGCTGTCCAGGATATCGCTCGGCTCCAACGTTATGCCTTTAATTTTCCCAACGAAGTCTGTTGAATCCTTGACGTAGGACTTCGTTTTTCCCACATGAGGCTGGAGAAGCGAGTCTAAATGTTTCTACGGGATAATTTGTAAAGTTTGCTGCTGACCGTCACCATAAGAAATACATGAAAATGTTCTACAGTCAACTTCCACAACTGTTATTATGAAAAATGGAACGGAGAGTAAGTGCAATTACAGCATACAAACACTAAATTCAGTTTTCTAGAAAATTTAATTCGGTTGATTCAACGATCCAAGGTAACAGGGTATTGTTTTTACAAAACCAAGTAAAACGTTGAAAAATACTAAGTTAGGAACTGTAATATAATTCTTTCAATCGAGTAAGTAATACTTTCCCAACGATTTTATTTTAAATAAATGTTTTTTCCGATGTAGTGCTGTATCAGACATAGTAGAAAAACATACATTTGCACTGTTTTCAAAAGTAAAAGTTATGCTAAACAAGTTTGTTTGTTTTTTTTATTTCGGTTAGTACCATCCGATTTGACGTGACAGAAAGAAAATTAGTTCAACCCGCTTTTCAGGATGTTGTTTTTACAGGATCAATAAAAAGGTGAAAACATACGGCCCTGAAATTTCAACGGTTGATTGTATAATTCTTTATCTCGAGAAATATGAACTTTCCTTATGAATTTTGTTGAAAAATGATGATGTGCTGTCGATGTAGTGCCGCATCAGTCATAAGCAGAATGTGAATCAATTCAAATAATACTATTTTTGAAAGTTTAATTTTTTTCTGCAGAAAACAAAAACTTCTGCATTCAATTTTTTTCATTTTTTTCAACGGTTGCTTAGTATTATTTTTGAGCTTTAAAGTGAGAAGAATAAAAAAATCTGATCTGGCTTACAGGGTGTTGTTTTTAAAAAACCAATTAAAATAAAAAAAAATAAAATAAGTGCGGACCTGAAATTATTTTTTTTCAAAAACGTATTCAATTGAGCTCAAATCATATTGATATGGTTTGCATTTCCTTCTCAATAATTTTCACACTCCAACTAATGTTTTATTCACAGAAATACTGCATACTTCGGACTTCAGAATGTGTGCCAACCGAAGCCAGGAGAAACAGTTATCGTTACTGGTGCAGCTGGTGCAGTTGGAAGCGTGGTGGGACAAATAGCGAAACTCAAGGGCTGCAAAGCAATCGGAGTTGCAGGATCGGACGAGAAAGGAAAGTGGCTGGTGAACGATTTGGGTTTCGATCATTTCATCAATTACAAAACAGATGACATCAGGAAAAAAATCAAAGAATACGCTCCACAAGGCATAGACTGTTACTTTGATAACGTTAGTATTCACATATTTTGTCCCATAAAAGATCAGATATTTCATAATTCTCACCGAGAGCGGTAAAGTGCTTGGTTTTTGTCCCATCTGAATTCGTACTTTCGCCTAGCCAAAGATGGTGTATTAGTAGGAGCATTTTATTGTAGGCAGAAATGTTCTACTCGTAGAAGTAGAATTTGACTTAGGTGTTTTTTTGACACCCAATATATCTACTTCCTCTACTTTTGCTACGGTCGAATTTGATGGTAACAAAAGTAGATAATTGGTTGAAAAATTAAACTCCCTAAATCATAGCAGAAATTGACACTATTGACATTGCATCAAACTATATTATGGACCATATCTGTTCATTTCAGTTTGGTTGTATTTTGAAGTTCAAAAAACTTCATTTACTCACAGTAAAATGATTTTGGAAGTGAACAGCTTCTAGTTGAAACAAATATGAGTGTTATGGACGTATTGAAGTTATAGATGGAAATGTTTAACGAATAGGTTGAACAACGAGTTTCATTTATATAATATATGGGTTCATCATATATAAGAAGTATCCTTGAGATTGTCGCATTAATACACTTGATAACGACTGTAGATTTCAACAGTTGAAATGTCGTGAATAAAAATTGCAGAGAATTGAATTTTCTTTGTTCTTTTTTAGACAATGAAAGTCCAGAATAACCTTACTCAAAGTGAAACATTGTCAACCACTTTCAAACAAACGTCTTATATAACTGTTTTTCTCGAATAATCCTGCATCGTCTTTCACGGTTCGTCGGTTCGACTTTAGATGGTTCATCTCGAACTAGTCTAGAAATTCCAACTAGCATACCAATGCGATGACATCAGTCACTCCGTTAACGTGTTGTCTCAACCGTAGAGGATAACTCGGTGAAAGTTCTTTCGCAAGCGGTCAGGTCCGGCTTCAGTTCGTTACATTGCCTCCTTCTTAGAGATATTTTGTCCCGAAATGTCATTCTTGGAGTGTCTTGATACCTGCATGATTCCCCATATCTTCACCGTGAAGTTTGATGGAAGTAACACTCCACAGTCTTTCGGTTTGGTCATGGAATAGTTACAAGACACCAAAATCTTGACGCCGGTGCCTGATGTAGGATCTAAATATCGTCTCCAACATGCTTGTTGATTATAACTCTCCAATCCAGCCCATAAATCCCACAGAACAATTTTGGAATTGCCAAATTCTCAATCTCAAGATTCTGTTACATCATCGTATCTCTCAATTTGGTGAGACTTTTCCAGAAATCTTCATAGGACAGTTTATCTCGTGAATGCCCATTGGTAACCAGGGAGTAGATGTTGAACTTTACCTACTAACACAGTAAAAGACAAATTGATACTCCAATAAACCTTTTTGGGTGTAGTATCTCCAGAGTTACGAAAATCGACAAACCCTGTGTGAAAAAATCCCGGAATATAAATCTGGTTGTCTATTCCAATTTTCTCATTAACAATTCTGAAAAAATATAAGAGTGGAAAGATAATGGCACCGCACATACTCATCTCTAATCTAAGTTCAATAAAAAAATTACTTAGAAAAGTCACATTCAATTTGATTTTCAGGTAGGTGGTGAAATAAGCTCCACCATTATGTTATACATGAACACATTTGGTAGAGTGGCCGTTTGTGGCGCAATATCTGGATATAACGAGAACAAACCCCCAAAAGGTGAGTGGTTTTTGGAGACAAGGTAATACTAGGTACCTGTTTTTGAATCGGATAGTGAAATTATTCAAATGTTTTTTGAGAATCATTCTATTTCGTTTTCTGTTTCCTATTCACTTCTTTGAGGATTATTCTGAAGACGCCGCAATGCCCTGAGTACGTACTTTAGATATAAATGAGCAACGCAGGTTAACTAACTCAATTATTCACTCAGTAGAAACGCCTAATCTTGGCAACATCATCTTTACTTAATATTTTGTAGCACAATACTAACATACTTATGTCGGATATTGAATATCGATGGTATTCCTCTGTAAATATGCCTGCCTATATTTATTTTTAAATAACCCAGGCGCCTTTTATCAGCGCCGCACGACCTTGCCCATCATTGGACGGCGCTTCCCTGCATGGTCAGTGATTGGGGCAGGATCCAAGATTGGTGCATTCACCTTATTATTTCAACTATACTGTGTGTTACTTTATTTTCAAATATGAAATCATTATTTACAGCAACTTTGGTTCAATATCCAGTGACATTCAATCAACTGAGAATGGAAGGGTTCATTGTACATAGATGGATGGATCAGTGGTTCGAAGGAATTGAACAAAATAGAAAATGGATTGTCGAGGGAAAACTGAAATATCATGAGACGATCACAGATGGTTTTGAAAACATGTTTCATGCATTCACAAATATGTTGCGTGGTGGTAATACAGGAAAAGCTATTGTGAAAGTATAAATTCTCTAATAAACCCTTACAAATAAAAAAAAAATGTATCAATTCACTCCCGTGTATTCACGCATTTTTGGCACAGTTTGCAGTATTTTCAACTTTCCGCGAGTTCCGTAAATGCAAATCTGACAGCTCGATTAAATCTGTAGGCGTGGTTTCCTTGTATTTCCAACTTTCCGCGAGTTCCGTAAATGCAAATCTGACAGCTCGATTAAATCTGTAGGCGTGGTTTCCTTGTATTTCCAACTTTCCACGAGTTTGGTAAATGCAAATCTGACAACTCGATTCAATCTGTAGGCGTGGTTGCCCTATACTTTCAGTGGAAATGGAGTAAAGAGATTGAATCGAGCTGTCAGATCTGTATTTACCGAACGGGCCTGGTATTGAAAATGTAAGATTTGAATAACATAACAATACATTTGATGGATTTCGTTTAGTGGCAGTAAGTAATGGTAGTATGACAGATATAGATAACAAACGGTCGTGTTCCGATACTCCCGTATAGTACTGCCCAGTGTCCAGTGGATATGGTCGTTCCGATTTTACTGAAATTCACTAGACACTTTTCGCGGTACCTCTCTTGAAACCCTGTTAGAAGCTTAAAATTTACTGACATTAAGTGGAAACAAACCTTCTTTAGAGGTAACTGACATTCGACTAGGCATATTGTGGAAAAAAGATAGTTGAATCTTTATTTTGATATTTTAGTATATTTTGAATTTGTATCTTTCTTTGGATGCTTTTAACTGTTAATAAATTAAAGCAACTTAAATGAAATTACAAATTCAAATAAAATATCAATATAAAAATTCAAAACTCTTTTTCCTACTATATACCGCCAATGGGCTTAGCACGGCAGTATTCTTTGATGAAGGTGTATAGCAAGAAGTACACGCGAGCGAAGCTTTTCTACTACTATTTTATCTCCTACTATGTTATATTTTTTATCCACTTTCTATAAAAGGTTCTTCCCTTATTTCTTGGTGAAGATCCATAGCAAGAAATACACGAGCGAAACGAGCGCGAACGGCTGACATTTCGCAATTCCGCGCGCGTGGAATTGCGAAATGTCGGCCGAGCGCGCGCTTTTAAGATCCATAGCAAGAAACACGCGAGCGAAGCGAGCGTGCTCGGCTGACATTTCGCAATTCCGCGCGCGTGTAATTGCGGAATGTCGGCCGAGCGCGCGCTTTTCTACTACTATTTTATTTTCTCAACTCTTTCAGAAAGATTCATCTCTTATTTCTTGGTGAAGATCCATAGCAAGAAATACGCTAGCGCGCGCTTTTCTACTACTATTTTATCTTTTTTCTCCAAAACATCGCCAGACAATAGTTTAATTTTTTATGGTGCTATGTCAAATCTTTTATTTTCAATAAACAATTCAAAATAATATACAAAATCAACCGAAAATGATTGAGTAAGAGTGTGTAGGTTGTGCTGATATGAAAGAAAACACCAAGTGGTTGCTTTTTGTGGAAGATATTTGATTTTGAAAATTTTCTTTATCCAACATTTGATGGGCCACAAATCAAATAATAAGTGAGAGCGAGGAGTTTTGATTTATGTTGAGGGAACTCGAAATGACCCCCAAAAAAAATTTCGTCATAATCGGAGTTACTACTCTAAACTGCAATTGTACCGTATTCTCTTCAATGAGGAAATCAGTAAAATGGTCTGAAGAATTGGAAAAAAATGTCGCTAGCTCTATTATTACTACCAGACTAGTGAAATCACTCGACGCGATTGTCACGGAATTACTATTGAAATAAATTTTTTGACATTCAGCTAAACCAATAATTCATGACTACTTACTCATTTGTCTGGAGAACACCTTGCTCTATTAGTTTTCTCGTTGAAAAATAAAACATTCCATTCTCAACGAGTTCACCATCAAAATCTTGCCTTCTTGGTCTGGATTTAGTATCAAAATTAAGAGGAATGAGCTTGTCTTCCAATTTCTGCCATCTCAGTTTATAAGACCTAAAACGTAGCTTATAGAAAACCCCCTTTCTGTACCGTTTATGGAACGAACCTGGATACTGCAAAAGAGCATTCTTTTCCATCTTTCATGTAATCCACAGCTTGTTGCAAGAATGACGACTTTATGAAAGGAGAGGTACACTGTACCAAGCCCAAAACATCTATTTCTGGATGGTGTTTCAGGAATTCTTTTATTCCCTCCAAAGAACTAGCCGTATCAGTAGCTGATTCTGGAGCTCTCCAATGGATATTCACGTTTTCTGAATGATTTTATTTTATAATATTTTATATTGATTAATTTCATAATTGAGACATAACAATAAAGTTTCCGATTGAAAATTAATATTATTAAGCCAAGCTGTAGATAAAAATAAAAAACGCAACGGCCTACGAGGGTTGCTATTTATGTATTGAGAATGAAGAACTAAAACAATAATTGGTGTGTAGAAACTTCTTTATTGTTTTTCAAAATAGTCTCCTTTCAAATCTACACATTTTTGCATTCGATTAAACCAATTGGCAAAGCAGTTTTTCCACTCCGAAGTAGGTATCTCCAAAACATGGTTTTTGAACGCATAAACAGTGTCTTGTGACGCCGAAAAGCTTTGACCACGTAATTTGTTCTTCACTTGAGGGAACAAATAGAAATCATTGGATGCTAAATCAGTGCTGTACAGCGGATGACCCATCAATTCAACGTTTTGAGTGCTCAAATAGCGGGTTGTTTGAACGATGTGTGTGAGCTCGCATTGTCATGATGGAGAATTATCCTTCGTCGACGGTTCGTTTTCCTTATTTCATTGATGATTTCTGGCAAACAAATAGTAGTGTACCATTCAGAGTTTACCGTTCTACGTTGCTCTAAAGGCACGGTTGCCACATAACCGTTTATACCGAAGAAACAGGCCACCATTTGCTTCGAAGTGCTGCGAGCACGAACAACTCTTGTTGGATTTGGTTCATTTTGAAAGACCCATATAGTCGACTGCTGTTAGTTTCAACAATAAATCCAAGATTCGTCACCTGTGTATATGTTATAAACTGCATTTGATGCACCGCGGTCATATTTTGTAATCATTTCCTTGCACCAGTTTACACGAGTCTTTTTTTGATCGATTATCAAATTGTGCGGGATCCAACGAGAACAAATCTTTCTGACTGCCAAATGTTCATGTAATATCTTATATATACTTGTCATACTAATGCCCAGGATGCCTCGATCTCGCGATATGTCACATGACGATCCTGCATTATCAGTTCGGACACAGCATCAATGTTTTCTCACACAACAACCGATTTTGGACGTCCATCTTTAACTTCGTCCGCCAGCGAAGTACGGCTACGTTTGAATTTACTAAACCATCGATATACTGTGGCCTTGGATGGTGCTTCATCAGCAAAAATCGCAGTAAGTTGATCGGCACACTGCTGTTGAGATAATCCTCGTCGAAAATCGTAAAAAACCATGGCACGAAAATGTTCACGATTTAGCTCAATTTTTTGTCCGAGATGAAATTTTCAAATGTCTATTAACAATACAAATAGCGTATGTATGACAAAAAGTTCTGATTACGTATACTGTCAAAAATATCAAACTTTGCTATAGCGTATAGCGCAGTTGGATCGCGCCTAGCAATACACCAGTGTTGCCAATTCTCAATACATAAATACCAATCCTCGTATACTACTTTTTATAAGATAGTACGTGAATGAAAACCACGAATTTCACTCCAGCAAAATCCCTTTGTGGAATTTTTAAAAAAATTACAACTTTTTTGTTTTTTTGGAAGTATCTCGCAGATTATTCAAGGAATCATTTTACAGTCAATGGAACTTATGTAGAAATTTATAAAACCTACAAAATGGTTTTTATACGCCCAGATCGGTGCATAACAATAAACAAAATTTAAAAAATGGTCTCTTTTTCGAGGTTTTCCTAGATTTTCTCAGTACAAAAAGCACCGATCCGGTTGTATAAAAATCCATTTTGTAGGTTTAATAAATCTCTACAAAAGTCTCATTGACTATAAAACTATTTCTTGATTAATCTTTGAGATATTTCCAGAAAACCAAAAAGTTGTAATGTTTTTCACTATTTCTTAATTTTTTTTGGAAGATAAACCATTTTAAAGTGGAGAAGGGGATTACATCTTTCTCCTCACAATTTAAAATTCAAACTCCACCAAATTTTTGGTATTTCCCGGTAGACTTTACTAACCGTTCTGTGCTTCACTTGCTATGGTTGTGTGATCTGTTGACACCCAAACTGAGTCTATACCTTTCACCTTTTTCACAGCTCGAACTGAAATTACCAACAAGGCATTGTTCCCAACTTTGGAGAGGTTTTTCAGTTTTATTCCTTTGGATCCTCCTCTGGCCAATATCAATATGGCAAAGTGGGCGTTTTTTGGTATCAACGGATTCCTATAAATCCAATAAATAACATTTCAAAAAGTTTAGTTTGGATATGCACATTTCATTCTTTCATTCGTAAGATTTCAACCACAACTCATACAAAAAATGAATGGTCATCCAATAATATAATTTTTCTGAAATCGTTCAAGAATGCCCACTTTCTCGGGGCAACTTCAGGCCTCAAAATACGCTAATCTAGTATTTTAGTCCGTTGCTAACCAATAAACTTTCCCGGCCCGTTTTCGGACCTAAACGGTACGGGAAAAGTACTTTTTCGGCAACCATCCGGGAAGTGTTCACTTCCCGGACACTTTTTCTTTGGGAAAGTAGCACTTCCCGGCCTAGGCCGGGAAGTGCTCGAATTTTAATACAAATATTAATATAAATAAGAATTAGAATGTTTCTGTTGGTACCTATCTTCTGTTCGAATTTCAATATATAATACAAATAAGAACTAAAATGTTCGAAATATTCAAATTTGGAATCGTTTCATCTGGATAACAGTCTCTTAGACTAAATGCGTCTCATTGTTTTGTTATTCTACATGGTTGCCGAAAAAATAGTGTACGCAACACGTCCGAAAACAGTTTTTTTGGACTCGCAGACTTCCAGGACTCGCTGACGCTCGTCCTAGAATTTGGTCTACTCGTCCAAAAAACAGTATTTTCTGGACTTGTTACGTAAATTACTATTCCCGTACAGAAAACGATCCGAGAAAATTTTTGCCGCCTTGTTTCCATTTTAGACAGTTATTGAATTCACGCAAACCATATGTAGAATTCCTTAGTTTTTGATGATGCTGATTGCGATTTCAGAAAAAATAGTATGTGTACCTCGTAGTAAAAGCACATTCCCAGACTTCAATGCTTGTTGGCCTCGGCTTAACGCCTCGGCTAACAATTTACATTGTCGTCCGGGAATGTATTGCTTTTACTACTAGATACACAATATACTATTTTCGGCAACCGTCCGGGAAGTGTTCACTTCCCGGACACTTTTTCTTCGTGAAAGTAGCACTTCCCGGCATAGTAGTCTTGTTGCTTGTGAAGCACTTTTGTTCATAGCTATGTTTTTTTACATTACACGCTGACAACCAACTTCACGCATAAACATAAGTCGAATATTTCCATCGTATGTTAAAAATCCCATATGAAGCGGGACATTTTCGATCAATTACAGCGAAAAATTCCCGGCGGGACATTTTCAGGCTGAAAATTACCCGGTAGGTATCGAAAATTACCCGCTCGGTCCGTGTATCTATAGTAACGATTGTTAAAATGTACATTTGTCATCTTGACAGGCATAAATATTGAATTTTAACTCCGGAAATATTCTACCGAATTACACTCGTGCATAAAAATAATCCTGATAATTTTCCATTCAAGCATGTTGTCAGTAAAAAAACTGCATTCGGTTATTTTCATATTTTGCTAAAAGAGCCTTTCGACAAAATATGAAAATAAAATCATGCAGTTTTTAGACAACATGCTTTCATGGAAAATTATATCGGTAATTTTAAAGCACTTGTGTAATTACTCCCGATAATAACCATAGACGACCTAAAAAATACTCGCGTTTCCACCAGTTTGTCGGTATTCACCTGAAGACTTTTATAGATACTAATAACCGAAACGTTATTAAACTTTCATAGAATCAATTTCTCTTGTTATAGACAATGGAAGTCCTGAACCATTTCAATCAAAATTATTGTTCCTTTCTTCATAATAGTTGCCTTTCATATTTTCGGAATTATCCAATCTCAATTCAGACGATTTTAATTGAAAATGAGGAATTAGATAACAGTTTTTTCTTTTATTGAGCAATATTTATACTTTGAAAACGTATATGGGCGTTCATAAAGTTCCCTGGCAATTGCTGACATACCTCAATAAATCAGAGCACCCAATCATAACTCAATGAGAATGATGATTTACAATTAAAACAGAATGATGAATATCATGTTTGTTTGAAAGTGGTTGACAATGTTTCACTTTGAGTAAGGTTATTCTGGACTTTCATTGTCTAAAAAAGAACAAAGAAAAATTCAATTCTCTGCAATTTTTAATCACGACGTTTCAACTGTTAAAATCTACAGTCGTTATCAAGTGTATAATGCGACAATCTCAAGGATACTTCTTATATATGATATGGATAATTATGTGTCATTATCCTATGGATAATTTGGCGGTATTCAGGTAAGCTTGTTAATTACAGTGCCAGGCCCCTCCGGTACAGCATTGTTAATTCTTACCGCAATTTCAATTGATCCATGCCACTGATTAAGGGTTTCCACACATTACGGATTTCTATGCTAGCTTGACCGAAGACTTTGTTGTTCATAATATATGCACTATGATATATGCGGGCAGAACCTCTTCTATATGTTTTTATAGAAGAGGTTCTAGCCCGCAGGGGGATAAGAACAAGAAACCAGACGAGCCGACACAAGCCACCCTGTGCGTTCCGTATGTTAGAGGTCTATCGGAAAGAATTGAGTCGAAATACAAAATGCGGACATGTTTCAAGTCAGGTAACACTATTCGCAGCCATCTCACAAAGACGAGACCACGTAACGCTGACATTGACTCTAAAAACTGCATCTACCGCATCCCTTGTGAATGCGGCGAAGCTTATCTTGGAGAAACTAAGAGACCACTTAGCGTTAGACTCGCTGAACATAAGAGAAACACTCAACGAGGAGAAACATCAAAGTCAGGGATAGCGGATCATGTCTGGACGACCCAACACAACATAAAATTGACTGAAGCCGAAGTCATCCATAAAGAAGAGGGCTGTTATAGAAGGAAGTTTAAAGAGAGTGCATATATTATGAACAACAAAGTCTTCAGTCAAGCTAGCATAGAAATCCGTAATGTGTGGAAACCCTTAATCAGTGGCATGGATCAATTGAAATTGCGATAAGAATTAACAATGCTGTACCGGAGGGGCCTGGTACACTGTAATTAACAAGCTTACCTGAATACCGCCAAATTATCCCTAGGCTAATGACACATAATTATCCATAGCATATATAAGAAGTATCCTTGAGATTGTCGCATTATACACTTGATAACGACTGTAGATTTTAACAGTTGAAACGTCGTGATTAAAAATTGCAGAGAATTGAATTTTTCTTTGTTCTTTTTTAGACAATGAAAGTCCAGAATAATCTTACTCAAAGATGAATATCATGTTTCATGTATCTTATGGAAGCTCTTTAATTGATTTTCACTCACCAGGTGGACAATTCACAACAATTAACAATATCTGGTACTAGAGGTATTAAAACCAGAAGCAATAAACACATATGTCGCATATCGCCGTCAGTATGAAAATGTGCTCTTCCTGTTTCATTTATATTGAATTAAATAATGAATTATTAACAGGTCATACAATAGGCCAAGCAGCATAGAGCCAAAACGTACTACAACGTATAAAAAAATTGCAGGAGTTTTAAAACTTTTTCAACTGATTGTTTCTTTTATTTTGCGCACTTTGGCCTCGATTCCATCCTTTATTTTATTAACCTCCGAGACATTTCCTCCCTAATTTTTCTTCTATCTCTGTATCTCCAGTTGCTATTCTTTCATCGAATAGCTTCGCTACACCACAAAGTTCTTTTTTAAGCCTTCTGTGTTTTCTAGTAGCTTATCTTGAAGTTCTTCTCTCAAGTTCCTCGAATTTCCTAGAAGCACTTCGCTAAACTATTCGAATTTTCTGGAAGGTTTTTTGAATTTCTTGAAGTTTATTTTCCATTCTTCGAATTCTGTTCAAGTTCGTCTTTCAATCTCATCGAATTTTCTAGAAGCTTTTCTTATCGACACTTTGAATGTTGTTAAAGTTCTTCATTGAATTTTATTGCAGGATTTGGATTTTCGATTGAGTTTATTCGTTATGTTCGAATAAAAAGTTTTCGAGGTAGGTACTCTCTCTTACCAGTTGTTTCGAGTTCCCTTTCATCCAATTTCTGCCTCAATTTCGAACTCAGGTCCACAAGGCGCACTTTCCTCGAAAACATTCTGTCTTTAATTGTCTTTGTTTTAGATATCAGCTTTACGCAAAAAGTTTATATTTGAAGAGTTTGTTTTTGTTGAAGCCCGAAAATATTTGTCTGGTTAACGGGTCACTAGTCTATTTTGCGCGAAAAAGGTCTATCAGATTTTTTTTCGCAACGTGGTGACTGTCCACTACACTTGTTTATTTTGAAAATCTGACTTCTAGCATCTATACTAATGAAAACACACTTGAGTTTGTTCTGCTAATACATTTAATACGTAAAATATAACTGCTGACTTATTTCCTCACATGGAGTATCTAATTTATGTTAATCACATTGCTATGCACCCGGCTTACTTTAATATTCACGGCTAGTTGTATACTCTCCTATCTTCTGTGATCTTCTTAGACTGCCAGCGTGATATTTATTTATATATACGCAGACTTTCCGTTGGAACAGCCTAGAATCATCGATGTTTCTTTTATTGTTCGATGGGTCGTCTCGATAAGCCGAGCTGATCAACTTATACGGCAGGTGTAGTGGACAGGCCCGACTCCAGCTCGTTACAATTTAAATGATTTATGGAAAGTTTACAAGTTGATGAGTGATGTCAGCTGAAATTACGTAAGTTAAATCTCAGTCAACTGTTTGGGGAAATGCGATCATATCAGCCTGATCTACTTTTTATACAGGGTGTCCGGTAAACCTTGTACAATATTGAAATAGACCAGGTCATGACTGTTCAGAATATCGGAATTTCACCTCAGTAAAAATATCACCGTTTTCGAGATACTGGGCATTTTAAGAATTTCTGGAAAATCGCTACCTAACCTTGGATTTTTGATTTTTGAAGATTACTGATGAGTGATGCTTCTAGACGTACAGAACAGTTATTCAGAAAGTGAAAAAAATTTCAAGAAATGAGGGTAAAATGACAGATTTGAGTTTCATCAATTTTTTTTAAAAAAAGTTTGACATTATTATCTGAAAGAAACATAACCAATTGGAAGTGGACATTCATTTCAAAAGAATGGTCATTTTGTCCAGACTCTACCATCGTATAAAACAAACTATAATTATTTTTGGAAGAAGTGGTTTCCATTGAATTAGGCGTGGTTTTAATCTAGGCTTCTATCAACTTTTATTCAAGAAAAAAAAGAAACTACCCAACACCAAAACTACATCACAATCACACTCGACGCGCGTTTCGCCAACAAAGTTAGCATCTTCAGGAGCTAAAAGTAAGCGTTCAAGATTTTAAGATTGTGACGTAGTTTTGGCGTTTGGGTATTTTTTTTTCTGGAATTGTATTTACACTGAAGGTTCCAAAATATTCATTTATTTGATTAACTTTTATACCCACGCCCAAAAATTATTTTATTTGGATTTTATCAAGAAAAAATGTGGAAATAATTATTAACAATAAAGAATAGACTGCTTGGTAGCATTAAATAGTATGTCAATAAAATTAACTTTTCATGTAATTAGGCCTAATAAAATTATCGAAATGAAATGTCAATTATCCGACATGGCACCGATTAATACGAATTCTTGTGATAAATGTCGCAATTGTCCAACACCCAGATTCCAACGAAGTTCCAGAGACCGACAGATATAAAGGGTGTAACCAAATAAGTGCCAACTTTTTTAAGAGATGAATCATTGTCGAAAATTAAAAACTTTTATTTAAACAACTTGTGACTTCTATCGTAGTTTTTTGAAATTATTCCGCTTGTTTCATTCAGTGGTATTTATTTCTTTGTCATGCCGTACATACGTTATACTCCCCGAGAATATGCGCATATGCACAACATTTATGGTGAATGTGGAGGTAGTGCTACTGCTGCAGCAGGTCTTTATGCAGTACTATATCCGATTGCACAATGCCGCTCATAGAATTGCTGATTTGGGGGATATAACCTATAACGCATTTGAAAAGGTTCTTCTTGAAAATATGTCGTCTCTGCGTACGAGTGGATGGAAAATAACATGTTTGTAATATTATTCAGTGCGATGTTGAATAATCGTTATTGTGGTTTATAGTGTATGTTAATTTAAAAAAAAACGTTGAATTAGTATTTACTTCATTACATCTCATTGAATGCTTCTAAGCAGTTGATTCGTTATTACTCATAATTATTTAATCATTTCATCGTGATAGGATAAAAATTAAAGACATTACTGACAAAGTCTAATGGAGTTGATTTTAGCTCAGAATAACATCACACTATAATATTATCGAAATTCTACTCCTTACAAAAATATGTTTTATACCATAGTAAAGCCTAGACAAAATGGGCATTTTTTTGTAATGAATATCCAGTTCCACTTGGTTATGTTTTTTCAAACAATAATGTCAAACTGTTGTTAAAAAAATTGGTGTAACTCAAATCTTTCATTTTACCCTCATTTCTTAAAAAATTGTATCGTTTTCTGAAAAACAGTTTCGTACGTCTGAAAGCATCACTCATCAGTAATCTTCAGCAGCAAAGATATTTGAATTCGTCCCAATTTGTATACATGGCATTAAAAAATCCAAGGTGAGGTAGTGATTTTCCAGAAATAAAAAAATGCTCATTATCTCGAAAACAGTGAGATTTTTACTAAGGTAAAATTCCGATATTCTGAACAGTCATGATCTGGTCTATCACCAGTTTCAATATTGTACAAAGTTTACCGGACACCCTGTATATGATATGGCTACTGTTGTGTCATTAGCCTAGGGGTAATTTGCCGGTGTTCACGTAAGCTTGTTAATTATAGTAACAAATCGCATTCAAAAGCGGAATCCAGCATCGAAGAAGAGAAAAGGGGAGAAGACGAAGTTGGCTTCACCCAGAAAATCATTTATTTTTTTCTTACTCATATATCTCATCCAGCAAGAATAGTATAAGCAAGCTTGAAAATGTCGACCTTGTAACTATAAGCAAGGTTAAGTCACAAAAGATCACAAGAAGTCAAGCGACCTCTAATCTAGCTGATTTTCTCTTGGTTATCACGATATCCTCTGAACATTGTTGAATTCTCCTTCTGGCGTGAACTGAAGATGAAAGAAGAGGTCGGCAAAAGTAAAGAATGCAGAGAAACATGAGAGCAACCTTCGCAGGATTCTTCGACTTGAAATTCCCCCTCCACAAGTGTTGCCGAAAGAACGTGTTGATTTTCATTTGGCGCAGTACAGTTCATCTCATGTTTATATTGGAATATAAATAATCCCATGAAAAAAATAAACTCAGTCGAGAAATAGCATATTTATTGGTTGGTCATGTTTTCAATTTTCATTTTACTCATTTCTCGAACTTTTTCTTGTATTTGTAATTCAATTAGTGGTCTGTACTTAGTGCCTTGACCCAATGCTTCCATTTCTCGCAGCCATTCTTCTCGTTCTTTTATTTCCTGCACCACTGAAAAAATATAGATGAATTTTACGAAATAATTATTGGTCCCTAAAGAAGATATTTTTATCAATACTTTACAAAAACAGTAATGTCGAAATAACGAGGGGGAAACATCTCGCTAAAGTTTGTACGAGATTTGAAATATTTAAAAGACTGAAAGACTCAAACCGATGACTGAAGCGGAGTAATGACTGAAAATTGACTTGAATGACTCAAAATTTCTAGTGTACGAGATTTAAAGATATGTTTCCCCCTCGCGAAATAAGCAGGAAGAATTATCTATACATTACATAATACTATTCATTTTCAAAGTTTTTCAAATGTTATGAATTCAACAAAACTCTCAAAATTATATTATATGATGAATCAATCCTATGAGATTATATTCAGTGCAACTAATAAAATAATCATCATCAAGCTCACAAGCATATTCAGCGTCGCTATATTGCCATCTGACAATACCAACTGCTCAATGCCACCAACGGTTAAAAATATAATTTATCTGTTATGAAACAACGAAAATCTAAAATTTTTTTTGTGCGTGTTTTTGTGAGTTTCAGAAAAATTACCTGAAGAAAATATCGATGAGGATATACCGGGTGGCTACGGAAGTATGGCCTACGGAATATCTCAGTTATTGTATGAAGTAGGTTTGTGAAATTTGGAGCGTCGATATAATGACATAAGAGCTAGAATTTGAGCATATTGACATGTCGAAGTTAACTTCCGGTCTGACCGGAAGTAACATCAACTTTCTTATTTTAAATGGAAACCCTATTTTTTTTCTTTTAGCTTTATTCAGCATTCAATTCCCTTTCTAATGACATATCACAAGTTGGTATCTAACCAGAAACTAGATCAGAAAAAAATTATTATTGAAATTCACCGAGTAGGCCGTGGAAGCAAAATGAAAGCCAAAAATTGAAAAGTTGGCATTCGACTGACATATAATAATGACACCATTGGCAGTACAACTTAGTAAAACATTTTCAATTACTGTATTTGCCATTCATGCGGTAATCGAAAATGTGATTTTTAAATGATGCCTTCTCTTTGTAATTGAAAATATCATCTTAATTGTTTTTAGAAATTGCGAAAGGTTTTGTGGCTCAGTACTACGGATTCATTAAACGAAATTTTTCTCTGAAGCAGTTATTTTTGCTGGGACAAAATTCACACTTCAGAAACATGGTTTTTGTTGGAGGAAGTGACACAGAAATATGTTTTGTAACTACCCGAAATGTGGGAAAGTCAGCAACAAATTTGACTTGGACGATTTTTTTCGGTGTATGCTTCGAATCCGTCAACATGATGTAAATAGTTTTTGTTCTTTATATTTCAGGTATCTTTCAAACATTCCTCGAGATAACGTGAAGGGAACTTTTACACACGGTCATAATGGGTAGCTGAATATTAATTAATATATATTAACCCAGTCGTCAGGTACGTTTTACCTAAAATAATTCAAGGAATTTTGATTTCTGGTATATGGCGTAAGGACAAGTGTCTAAAACAACATGTTCATTTTGTGATCCAGAAAACCCTGTGGAAATTAAAAAAAAAAGTGTTTTGTTGGAAAAATGTATGCATCGAAACTATCAACTTTACAGGAAAAATCAGTGGAACATAAATTGTGGAGAATTTTGTCCACTTCATTTTTGTATGGGTGAATATTTTTCCTAAAACGCACGAGAACCAAAATATTTGGCAAAAATAATTTTTTTCAACAAAACACGATTTTTTTTTTCAAATTTCCACAGGGATTTCGAGATCGCAAAATGAATATGTTGTTTTTGGCACTCAACCTTACACCATACACAAGAAATCAAAACTCCTTGAAATATTTCTAGGCAGAGCCTCTTTTATTGCTCTGGCGACTGGGCTATATTTCATTAGTCTGAATTGACAAATTTTAATCATCCAGAATCAAGTTTTTATTATCATTAAAATCATTTATCATCCATTATTTATTGTTATATCATTTCACAGAAATTAAGAATATTCAGTATACAGATAGTAACCCATTTGAAAGCGGTACTCCTATAAAACGGTGATTCATCATCATATTAGAAATTTTTTTCCTTGGGTAAAGCATCAGTAGCTTAAGTTAAGAGTTATGAATTCGAAATAAAATTCAAAATTTGAAGGTCTACTTCGAATTCATGTCGTGGTTAAAAACCCAAAGAAATGTGAACGAATTTTTTTAAAGAAATCTAACTTCGCCACTGGCATTGTAATTTAATACCATTAAATGAGTGTGACCAAAATTTCATAAAAAATATCGATACCTTAACAGAAATATAGCAGAATTAAAAGAAAAACAATCGAGAACAGTATGGCTTCTAATATTGTAATAAATTATCAAGTATCAAAAATCCAGTGGCGTGATGAAATTTAATTAAAAAAAAAATCGCTAACTGTATTTTTTTTGGATTTTTGGACTTGAAAAAATTTGTAGAATGTCTTGACATTTCGAATTAAATTTTAATAGTTCTTTCCATTAAAAAAATCTGTCAAATCGGACGACCAATAAAAAAGTTACAGTGGTGCTCCGCTTTTAAATGGGTAACTATTATAATTCTATACAATATTCTGCACATGTTATTATTGTCAAAGTTTAAGAACTATTTATTTGATCTAGATACTTTTTTCTTTTAGTTTTATCCTTAGAACATCTGGCAAACTGATTCACTTAGAAAACATTCAGATGTTTTTTTTGTTCACGGTCCCTTAGGAAGATTCAACTATTACTTTTAATGAAATCAACTTGATATTCCGCTCAACTCGTGCTCTTCATCTTGAGTTAACGAATTTTGACTTCGACGAATGCGTTTTCCTAATAAGTATTGTTATTTTAAAATTTCGCAGTAGTAAGGAATTAGTGAATTTCGTTATTCTCAGTTGAGAACCTTGAGTAGTTGATATTGTCGCATGACAATATGGCAACGGTGAATTTGGTCAATTTGTTCTCCTCAGAATTGTGTTCAAATAATCAGCTTCGGGATGACATAGGCACTTACGCTGATCAAATCTATTAATTTCTTCTTTGTCATCTTTCCTTGTCAGTTTTTGAAATATTCTGGGTTTACGAACTTTTATTTCTTCATTGAAGGCCATTTTATTTTGCAATTTTTCTTTTTCTCTCTCTCTATCAATTATGGGATGAAGTGGCCGAAATTCTTCCCTTTCGTAAGCTCCAGATTGTATGATATTCTCACGGGTTCGTCTTTTAGAGCTACCCGGCCTTATGGTAATTTCGGGAATGTTGACGTTGGACCTCGAAGAAGCGCGGGGTAGTGGTGGAAGCGGTTCACCGTTTCTCAAAAAATAGTTGAATTTCTTTTTTTGCATCATCGATAGCTTACTTTCGTCCATCAATACTGTAAAGAGATTAATACTTTGGTACATTATCTTGCACCGAGTTCAAACCAATGATCATGAAACGATAGCTGGTATATACCATCAAAAATTCCAACCATGCACCGAGTTCGATCGAATATGGATTGTTCTAAGGTTAGTTTTGCTAAAATTCGACATTTTGTTTGAACAGTACTTTAAAACTTACTTCCTTTATAATTATTTTCCTTGAGAAGGATGGGAAACAGTATCTAGTTGATTATCACACGTTACCTATACTACCGTCATAGTTTCTAATTGCATGAAGACGTCAAAATGATTTTCAACGACCAGAACACTATACTTTTCGTTTGGTCACTGTGACGTCAATTCCATATTAGTTATCATTGGCTAAAATTTTATTACTTCATATTAACGGGAATAGTATATTTCATTACGAGTTCAGAAAATAGGCTTTTTCCGTGCGTGCGCGATATGTTCTTGTGGGATGCGAAACCGAACACGGGAAGTCGTGCAAGCACGGAAAAAGCATTTATGGACGAGTAATGAACGATATGTTTCATTATATCTACCTGAAAACCACAGATTGTTAAGAAACATTTATTTTTACTGATGAAGGAACAAAAACATGTACTTATTATTAATTGAAATATGTATGGAACAAAAATATCCAGAAATTGACACAAAACAAGCGTTATTTACCCTGTTGGAAAGGAAATATTCAAACAATTTGCGATTTCTAGAGAACTGTCAACAATAAAATATTATTTAATTTTGACTTGTAAATAGGCAGCTATAATGACATCAGCGCACGGAACATTTTTCCGTGCGGGTGCACGGAAAAAACGCTTTTCAGTATGCTAAATAAGCATGTAAATATAGTGTTTTCAGATAGGTATAATGAAAAGAGAATATCACTTGGTCTTCAGTCTGTTATATTTCAATGTTACACTTTACACCATATCAATCTATCGATGAAAGATGAAAGATTACGGATTGGCCAGTAGCATTTTGATATTTTGCCGATAACATTCCGCCATGGCCAGTACTTAGCCGGCATGTCCATCATTGGTCCGGATGGTGACCAGAGATTGTATGTTTGTTGGGTACCAATCTCAGAATATTTTCTAGTTCAATTAATTATTTGGCAACTAGGAAAAGTGAAATAAGCAATTTTTTTCAAATTCAGGATAAAGATATATTTTGAAATTAGCATTTTGAAAGATAAATCCCTAAACAAAATTTGAGTCCCTCGTGTTTTGTATTTTATGGAAAGTCTCAATATTTCCGTCGTTATGAAAAATCTCAGTCATATTACGGGGTTCCTGAGGCTGCCAGGAACCCTGACATGAAGAAAAGTTGAAATGGAAAGAGCGAACTCGGAGACGAATCTTGCAGGGTATCCTTTTCAGCACAATTCAATCGCGTAGTCTGACATGCAGTGGCATTGATTTCTTGATCACCGGAGTGATGGTATAGTCTTTCCAAAGTCAGTTGAATGAACCAAAAAAACTGAAAGAGATTTAGTAGAATTTTCCGCTTTTTTCTCATCCACCGACCACAGGCGGGTTTATTTAATTTATTGTTTTATTTCTTTGCTAAAACTTCCGTGGTAAAATTCCGTTTACCGCGGGCGCTACAAGCTATCAAAAATTTCTTTTGGGACTTACGTAGTTTGATCTGTACAAAAAATCCAAATGTGTAATTTCGAAGATACCTACGGGCCTTTTTTTGAATGAAAACTGGCATTTTCTAGCACACGTTTCTTCTTTGAAAAAACACACTCAAATGCCTCCTTATTTTCACCAGCACAATAAAGACCCCTAATTCACCAGTTTTACACTTTTTTTTTCATTGAAAACAGTTTTTTATCAACAAATTCTAGCTTTTTTTAGAAACAACAAAATCAACAAATTCATGCTGTTTTGTTTAGTGAATATCTGTCATGTCAGATGTCATGTTGGTAACAATGGAAATAACGAAATATCGGGTGACAAAGTAGCAATGGGAATGCGCGCGCTCGCCCGACATTTCGCAAATCCGCGCGCGCGGATTATCGGGCGAGCGCGCTCGCTTCGCTCGCGTATTTTTGTAGCGCCCGGTTAACGGAATTTTACCGAAACGGCCAGTTATTGAGACCACCAAAAATTTCATTTGGATTTTTGGTTCAGGTCAAAGTACGTAAGTTCCAAATTTTTTTTTTTTAAATTCAGATGCTCAATGTAACGGAATTTTTACCCTAATGGTGATGGACTTGGTACTTTATGAATATCTTACTCAAATGTATTTTTGAACCAGTGAAGGTTTTGAATTTTTTGGAGCACGTTTTACAAAATGATGTTGACATTGAAAGGTACAAACGAACAAGAAAAAAATACTGCAAATACATATACCACCAAAATATTAATTACCTTTTTGTATTTTCACTCTCATTTCTGTCTGTATATTTATGGAACTAAAGGTACATTTAGTCAACATTATTTAAAAATTGTGCTTAAATATATGTCAAAAACAAAAGTTGAATCTGTTATATCAAATGGTGCCGTTTATACAACAATGTTAAGTTTATGCTAAAAACCTTTGATGTTACCGCTATGTTTATGATAATGCTTGTGCTAAAGTTGACAAGGCGGATTTAGCGGATTCACAATGCATAATTTAGTGCATATGCGTAATTTTAAGGCGACTTTTCCTGATTTAAAATGCGTAATTTTTCTGCATACTCCATAACAGTTCAACACAGGGATATCTTTATAAATTGTGAAACGGGTAAATCATTTCAATCGAGTCCCTGTATTGAACTTTGATGGATTAGGTGTGAATTAAAATTACGCTTATGCACTAAATTATGCATTGTGAATCTGCTAAATCCGCCTTAATAAATCTACCCTTAAGTAAGGGTGGATTTAGTCAACTTTAGCATAAGCATTATCATAAACATAACGGTAACATCAAAGGTTTTTAGCATAAACTTAACATTGTTGTATGATATAGCGCCATTTGATATAACAGATTCAACTTCGGGTGGATTTAGTCAACTTTAGCACAAGCATTATCATAAACATAACGGCAACATCAAAGGTTTTTAGCATAAACTTAACATTGTTGTATAAATGGCGCCATTTGATATAACAGATTCAACTTTCGTTTTTGACATATATTTAAGCACAATTTTAAAATGATGTTGACTAAATGCACCTTTCGCTTTTGACATAAATTTAAGCACAATTTTAAAATGATCTTGACTAAATGCACCTTAAGGATCGATTTAGTCAACTTCAGTACAAGCATTATCATAAACATAACGGTAACATCAAAGGTCTTTAGCATAAACTCAACATTGTTGTATAAATGCTGCCATTTGATATAAGAGGTTCAACTTTCGACCTTAACATAATATTTAAGCAAAACTTTAAAGTGCATGATGTTGACCAAATCCACCTTAACATGTTTTGGTGTTATCATCTAATTATGAAATATGTGTACTTACATTTCAAAAATCGATGTGTTTCTGGACTGTATGAACATGTAGCTGTATGCAGAATCCCACCAGGTGGAATATTTTTACTTGGCCAATCCATTTTCAACAGTAAGTATAGGTAGAAAGTTCAGGATTTGTCACTATTAAAACTTCATCCGACTGAAAACGTCACTTTTCAGTTCTCACCATAGTAACACTCACGATGCTTTTCGCCCGAAAATGTTTACTGGTTTCCTAGTAACTAAATCTGTAAAAGACCTCTCAATTCTATAGTTAGAGAGCTATATGATTTACTGACTGGTAAAGAAACCGTCTACTGGGAATGAAATATCATTCTTGGTGTTGCCCCAAGCACAGATTACATGTAATCTGTGCCCCAAGTCGCCTGGACGTACTTTTCGAATTTCTCCAGGTGTAGGTCAAGGCGGAGGAGCGTTTGAAAACCAGTCAGTTTGTGACTGATCCGGAAACCGTCTGCAGGTTTTATATTTCGGTAGATATGGCCCTGGACATACGTTCTTCCAAGTTTGACCCGCGAACGAGGTCAAGATCCAGAGTTCCCAGGTAGAACACATCATATTGGCTGAATCTTTTGTTTTCATAAAGGGATATCTAATTTGAAATTAAACTGGATAATAAATAAAGGAAAATATGTAAGTAGCTATAAACACAAGTTTGTTCTATTTACTAGGAAAATCGCTACTCAAAATAATTGCCCTCAATTCTGTTCATGTTGAAAATTGTTTAAAAAAACTGTATCTTTATATTCGGTAAAATTCCGTTAACCGGGCGCTACAAGCTATCAAATTTTTTTTTAGGACTTTTAGGACCTCCTGAACAAAAAATCCAAATGAAATTTTTGGCGGTCTCAAGTAATTTTGGGGATACGGGCCTTTTTTAATGAAAACTGGCATTTTCTCTTGCACACGTTTCTTTGAAAAACACACTCAAAAAATGCCTTCTTATTTTCACCAGCACAATATATACATACCCTAATACACCAGTTCTACACTTTTTTTTTTCATTGAAAACAGTTTTTTATCATCAAACTCTAGCTTTTTTAACAACAACAAAATCAACAAGTTCATGCTGTTTTGTTTAGTGAATATCTGTCATGTCGGATGTCAGGTTGGTAAAAATGGAAATAACGTAAGGGCGAAGCTAATTTTGCGACATTACCAATGTGATTCCAGAAATATTCAATTCACTTATCACATGGAATATTTTATTAATGAATGACTATGAAAAATGAGTTGATATAACTACAACATTTTCCCATCAACACTTTAACTGCACATTTGAAACAATGGTACTAATACTGTTCCTAAATGACTGGCAAAATTCAAAGGACGAGACAGATCACGGAAATGTGCGCAAACATAATATGAATACACATGCGCACAAAAAAATAAAGAGCACTTTTCTCATAAAATAACCTACTTTAATGACTATAACTGAACCCGACAGACCCGATCTTATGCAAACCTAACCGAGCTTACCCGAATATACAATGCGGTAAGGTTGCGTCTTTTCTATCTGTTTGCGCATGCGCACCTACCAAAAATGAATGTGATCCCACACGTTTATTTACTAGTGCAATAAAGTTTTTATTGCACTCATCTGTCATTCTACTTCAACGTGCTGTCATCATGACAAACATAAACGTTTAAACCTACTACATATTTAGCAGATATTCTGTGAGATTGGCAATAGGTACTTCACTACGAAATATTCATATTGAAAATTGCACCAATTGTTCATTCACTTTCAACATTGAGGGTAAAAATAAAGTTTGAGTTAAATTGTTCGTAACGTATTAGTTCCTGTTTCAATGCAAATCGATTTTAATAATAAAGTATTCAAGTTGCGCTTTTCATTTTCCTACACCTAGTGCCGCACCTCAATAAATCATTTTTTGCTTTTTGCATGAAGGTAGAAAAAATATTGTGTGCAACTCGGCCTAACGGCCTCGTCAGACAATTTCACGTCGAGTGCAATAAACATTCACTTTTTGCACTTGTTGCATAAATAACTATTATTGAATCAACAACGAGTCTTAAAAACTTTATAAGAGTACAATGCGACGTTGTCAGATTCCCTAAAATTCCTGTATAATTAATACTCATGAATATGAAATGTTTGTAGTGAATAGTTTTCAGAATTATTGGCGCCCTAGAGACTAGCAATTTTTTCATAAATAATAATAATAGTAGTTACTCATAAAGACTCAAAAAATGAACCATTCTTAGTGAAGATATTCAGTAAGAAATACGAAGCAAAGCGAGCATACGCACATTCCTATTACTACTTTGTAACTAATGTAACTATAAGGTATAATGTTGAATGTCACCCCAATTTTCAACTCATGAAAATATGGATAAAACATCATTAATTTATATTTATTGAAATGAGTCCAACTTTTGCAACCTATTTCTGCACAAATTTTTTCAGTAAATCGAGGTGTCTTACCACAAAATAAAGGTCAAACCGCACTTTTAGCATCAATTCAATGTATGGTTATCCACAGCATACTAGGGCATCCAGAGTTCTGAAACCTCAATGGGGCAAAAGAAAATTAACACACCAACCAGAAACAACCAAAGAATCTGATAAATACCAAGATAAAAGCTTTTAAAAAAAACGAAAAAAATGCATGGGCTCAGGTAAACCAACCAAAAAGTGGAGGCCAGGTGACGCTACTTATAGCTGGAAGCTCTCAAGTGAAACATCCTTGATATATGTGCGATCTCATAAAAAAATTAAGGTTTGTTTTGACATCGATCTAGCTATAGCTACCGAGACCTCCATCGCGCATAAGATGTCTTGGTTTCTAGACATCTTAATCGCGCACATCCATGTATCTTCCAATGAAATTCAGTGGTATCTTCCAAAGAAAGTAAACCACAGATCTCATTTCTTTTATGAGGTCTGTGGAGTAAACTAACAGGAGCTCTAGCCAATCGGAATATTGTAGCATCGACGCGTCATAGTGACGTACTTGGACATGAGTACAGAGCACAGAAATGAAATTATAATCATATTATAATTTCATTTCAGTGGTACAGAGTCGAACTCGAACCCAGAAACAAAACTGTTACATGTAACTCTCATATACCAAGAGTGCGGAGTGCGCTAGTCCGTCACTAATGGCGGCCATGACATGTCCAGCTACGTCACATTTCGTCACAAATGTTCTTTCATCTCTTTCTATTAGTGTCCCCATTGTCTTAGACTCTCCTAGTATTGTGGTAAAATAAAGTTTAATCTCCTTGTGTATCTTCGGCATGTCCGTCAGTGTACAGTTGCGCTTTAAATGTTGTCAGCAATGCGATAATTGTTTCTTCAACACCGGCAACACTGGACAGTGAACACTGCTGTCAAGTGTCACTGTTTATTGTCACAAATATCCCCATTCCCCACTATATTCACAATTGTTGTTTTGTGACTATATTTTGTGTTTATTGTTGTTGTGTGTACATGGATATATGTTTTTCTAGATTGGGACTGCAATAGGAAAATATTAGAGGTGTGTTTTCACTGAAAAAAATCATTGTATTAGTTATCTTTCATCTACATTCATTAATTGCTGAAAAAGACTTGTATAAATACTCACCTTACATATATCATAGGGGGAAAGCCCCCCCAAAAAAATATAATATTACTAATATTGAAAATGAATTGTTATGTATAATCTATTCTAACATTTTAAATTTTTTTAGATACCAGCAGAAGATAGGAGAGATAGAAAGATACTAGGAGCGAACAAATAAAGCAGAAACAAGAATATATAGCATACATTTGAAGGGGAATAAGGCCCAAAAACCAGAAGGAGTTTATTGTTTATGATTTCATTTATAGTTTGACAGGTATTGAGTTAAAAATTTGGAAAGGATTCATAGCTGTGTGGTGACACTTGAAAAAATGAGCGAATTCAAATTATATGATATTGTCAATGCTCTTCTTACATCATTGGGGTAAATTATTTTATTAATGTGTATCTTCCCTAGTATAAAATATTCAATTTCAGCGGTAAGACTGGTAAAATGACTCCCGAAAAATTGGTAGAGTATTTGCAAGAAAGTCAATCTGTGAATGCTGCTGGCTGCCAAGTTGCAGTTCAAAAGCACTTAACCCGTCTCTTCCAGGAAATTCCAGATTCCGAGCACTTCTTGTCCAAGTATAATGATTTGAAAGATAAAAAGTAAACTATCAGTTTATGTACTTTTTTGGTTAACTTTTTGACATTTATTAAATTTCAGTGTTGATTCATTGAATTTGTACATCCAGTTGCTGGACTACATCTCCCAAGATGCTAGCCTGAAAGATTTTTTATTGAAAAATAAACCTTCTTCCAGTATAATAACAGAATTTACAAAAGATGATCTGCCACAAGTGAGATGGTGAAGATTTCTTGAATTTTATAGTACTTATTTGAATGTTTCAGGTTAGAAATCGATTGAAGAAGGCTGTGACAAAGAAATCTATCAAAGATGACTCGTCAAAAAGTATTTTGAATATATCCTCCACTGTACCTTTGGCTACAACTCCTTCAGTAGTATCATGGGTTCAGAGAAGACCAAATATGTCTTGGGATTTTTCTACTCACAATATCTCTCATTCCATTCCAACAGTGCCAGCAGTTTCACAAGAACACATTCTTATAGAAGACCTTCTAAATGTTTTGATAGGGCTGCCAGGCTGCTACATAGAACCAGAGGACCTCAAAGATGTGTATGGTCCAAGAACTTTCAGAATAAATGATAATGTTCCCCTTTCACTTCGTGAGCTTGTGAAACAAATTTTACCCTTAGCTAGCCATTATTCGATAATACAAAGATTTACTGAGGAGAAGATGAGATTTGAGTTTGGGCAAGTTAACAACGCCTTAGCAGAAGCTATGCAGTATATTAACAAGGAACACATGGTATTTTTTTTATATAAAGTTACAGGTAGCCCAAGAATCAAGAACTGTGTATTTGTGCAAGCTACTTCAATCCTAATTTAGATTTTTAGTTTTCTTTAAGGATGAATGCACATGCGAACAAACTAAATCAAATGATTGTATGAAGGGTTCCATAAGTTTGTGAACGTGTGTGTTCTGAAGATTAAAACTTAAATGGACATGCTATGTATTGAGTCATTTAACAAATATGACTGATCTTAATTTTTGTATAATTTAGGGCTTTGCTAATCTATACATAGTTTCCTAATTCATGAAATATGAGGATATATTGAAAAATTCTTAGCCTACCATAGAACCAAACAAAATATCAATGTCAAAATATTTTATTACTCAACATATTCTCTTGATTGGATACATTTATTACAGCGAACCTGCAACATCTCTAGACCTTTCAAAAAAATGTTTCTTGCTCTGCAAACCAGACCTCCACGGCTTTTATTACCTCCTCGTCGGAAAAAAATTTACGACCTTTTAAACTTTTTTTCAGTTGAGGAAAGAGATGATAGTCGGACGGAGCCAAATCTGGCGAATAAGGGGGGTGTTCTAGTAATTCAAACCCTAAATCACGAATTTTTTGCATGGCAACATGAGATTTGTGTGCAGGAGCGTTGTCCTGCAAAAACAAAACACCTTTGGATAGCTTTCCGCGTCTTTTCTCTTTAATTTTTTCCCGTAGAGTGGTCAGTAATGTCGAATAGTAATCTCCAGTTATTGTTCTACCCTTATCCAAAAAATCAATCATGATTACTCCATGGCAATCCCAAAAAACTGAAGCAACTTTTCCAGCCATTCGCCATTCCATCGATTGTTGCTTTGTTTCTGGATCGTAGAAATGTACCCAAGTCTCATCCATAGTAACAATTCGGTTTAAGAAGTCCACATCGTTTTCAAATCGAGCACAGATCGAACGCGATGCTACTACCCTTGCACGCTTTTGGTCAACATTCAAACATTTGGGAATCCATTTTGCAGCAATTTTTCTCATGTCCAAATTGACGTGAACTATATGATGAACGCGTTCGTATGAAATATTCAGTACTTCAGATATCCGTTTTAGCCCAATTCGACGGTCTGTTAAAAATCATGTCATGAACTGCATCGATATTTTCGGGGACTGACACAGAAACTGGTCTTACCGATCGGTCATCATCTTCAATGGAAAATTTACCTCTTTTGAAGCTTGAGTCCAATTTTTTACGGTCGCATACGAAGGACATTGATCACCAAGGGTATTAAGCATATCTTCGTATATCTGCTTACCTCTTAACCCTTTTAAATACAGGTACTTGATGATGGCTCGATACTTATCAATAAATTATAAAATAAATTATAAAATAAATAATTATTTGGTATATATATGATTTCTCAATATCTTCACAGAGTCTTTGAGTGCCTCTAATCCAATGAATTTAACTGTTTTCATTGGAATTCCGAAAGTCTTCGCTAAATCGACGAAAAATTTTGAAATGGTACCCCTAGCCCCGATAAATATCCCCGTCACTTGAATTTCACCATTAATTTTAAATTTTTCTTTGAAATATGGAATAGTGGGTTCATAAATCTCCTTTTTTTCATTGTTCTAGGCTAACTAGATATCAATACATCCTCGTATTTAGTACTAAATAACAATAGCCCAGAAATTAAAATGTTCTTATCCCTACTTTTTTTATAAATTTGGTTAAAATATTTGATTTAACTTTGTCATTGCAACATCACCACTAAAATATGCCACCTACGAGGTGTTGTGAATCTTTGGCCACTTATAACTTTTAATTGTAAAATATAGTCCTCTATTTTTTGTAATGGATATTTCAGATATCATTTCTGAGGTGAGTAATCTAGACTGAAACAACCAGAGATGACATGCGATACTGTCGAAACTTTTTGACAATTGACGCTCTACTGAGCAAAACCCCTTAGTATAAAATAAAACCCTAGAATTCAAATCTAGGCACACACATGACACAATCACATGATAATTCAACGCGGGAAAAAATAAATTGATCTACAGATAGGTCTTTATTTCAATTATATATTTGAAAAGTAAATGCTAATATAATAATTGCTAATAAATAATCATCATTTTCCTATTAACTTATGTAAAAACAATGAAATGTTAAAATATAATAATTGGTAAATACGTCAAGTCCATGCATAAAATCAATATAAAAATAACACTATGTAAATAAATGTTTATGTTGAAAAAATTAAGATCAAACAACAAACGAAGATACATCAACCTAATTAAAAAACTCCTCTAAAGTGTAGCAGTTTTTTGTTACTCTTGTTTTCATATTTTTTTTATTCAATTCCAATTATTTTTCTCTGCCCATGTTGATATTTGAATTTATGTATTTTCTGCAGTCAATCACAGTTATATTTTACTCTTTTCAACAATCAAGATGTTGGTCAGCATATCATGTTACATGTGCTGAAGGGGTTTTACTGAGGAAACTGATCAGGTAATTAGCAATGATTAAATATAGGCAAGGACCTAAGATTGATCCCTGTGGAACACCCTGGATCATATCTAATGGTGTGAGTACTATAACTTTGCTTGAAGACTTCTTGTTTTCGATTTTTCAAATATGAGTTAAATGAGGTGGACCTCTCAAGCCATACCTTGAAAGATTTGTTAATAATAGCTCCTGGTTCACACAGTTAAAAACTCGAGAGAAATCTATGAACAAACCCATACACTTTTTTTTTCATAAAGAGCTCTGATAATTGTATTTTGGAAATTACAAAGGGCTGTTTCCAGGCTTTTGTTTTTTGTGAAACCGTGCTGAGATATCGATAATAAGTGATGATTGTGAAAAAAATAGCTCAACTGGCATTTCATGTTTATTTCAAAAACTTTTGAGATACATGATAAAATGCTTATTGCTCTGTAATTATTATTCAGAGTCAACCTATCGAATACTTCACCATCAATACTATATTGCATTAGTTTAGATAACAATATTCTCCTGTCAATTGTTTGAAAGGTCCTCTGATGTCGAGAGATACTGCTATAACATTTATTTTTATGCAAAATTTGTGCTAGTGGCCAATTGTTTCGAACACTTCTTTTGACATATTGCAGTTCAGAGTTTCTTGCAAAGAACACTAACAGCCGTATGCATAGTCAATCGCCAGCGACTCGCCAGAGTTTCACCGTTCGCTACACAAGGATTCTAATGCACAGTCGAGCTCCAAAAAAGTGAGAACCACGCGATAAGTCACATTTTGGCAAAACGCTGGCGATGTACGACTTTTTTGCAGGTCGACTGTGCATTATAGTTCTTGTGTAGCGAGCGGCGAAACTCTGGCGAGTCGCTGGAATTGACTATGCAAACGGCTGTTAGAATTGAGACTGCCAACTTTTTACTTAGATCTTGCGGAGAAGTATCTCAAATATATCAAATTTCAAAAATAAGTTATCCATTCGATATCCGAATACAAATGACATGAAATATTATTGAAATTTTATGCAATTTCCATGTTATCTTTTAGCATAAATCGCCCATCACTATTTACAAAGCCTTTATTTGTCAGAATTTCCTCAAGGTTCTAGTTCACTAATTTTTTAAAGGTTTTCCACGTTTCATTAGAATTCTTAGAAATTTGAACCTATTTCTTCAACATAGTACCTACTGTTTTTTTGCTTCAGAGGATTTACTACACTATTCCTATGTTGCTTGAATTTTTTTTACAACACAAAATTTGAACTGTTTGTAGGCTCTGCTACAAAATTTAATTTTATCATATACCTCGTAACCAAACCAGGAAGGCAAGTTTCAAGTGGTGCAATATCATTATTTATATGTTCACAATTTCCCAAAATTTCTTGATAAATTACTTCATAATCCAAACTGTCTAAATTAAAGTTCTGCATTGTAAGTCTAGTATTAATATTGTTAAGATTTTTGATTTTTATATTTCTGAGTTTTTTTTATTATCATTTTATTTTAGAGAATTATTGCATAAATTTAATGATACTACCGAATGATCGGCCTTCACATTATTTCGGTTACTGAAAACATGGTCCATTAATGTTGAACTGGTATCCGTAATACAATAACTTTTCACATTTTCTTTGTCACCTGTCAAAATTTACCTTTTAGCTTTTTACAATTCAACTGGAGAGTGAATTCAAATCGGATAATCTTACATTACAAAAACTCTGGTTTTTTGTGCAACGGAATATGCAAAGCCTAGGAATTGCAGCTAATATTGCTTCTTCAATTAGCAAAGTGAGTGTGAAAACCCCAAGAGATCATCAAACACTAATTATTTCAATTTAAGTCGGATGCTAAAGGAGGAAAAGTATTAAGCCTCCTCCATGACAATGTGATTGGTTCTATTGGCGATGAAAGAGCCCAGCAGCTTTGCCTGAAACTAATGGAAGCTGCTTGTGTTCCTTATATGAAAATGTTAGGGATGTGGATCTACAAGGGAATAATATCCGATCCTATAAATGAGGTGAGTTTCCAGTTGACATATGATTGAAAATAATTTCTATAAAAATAAATCTAGATTGAATTGCCTAGGCCCATATAGACCTCCGAGCAACAAAATATATAGAGGTGCTATGTCTATATGCACAACACACCATGTTATGAAAGCTGCATATCACCATTGTATTTAAACAATCATATCACTATACTTTGTAATAGTTTGTGTGTGAGGGGTAATCTCCGAGTTCGGAGAGGGAGATTTGTTATTGTGCCGTTAATTTTTTACATATTATATTTTTATCTACAGTGTGTCCCACTTTGAGCAGACACCCTCATATTTCGTTGAGCATGAAATAATTCGAAATTTTCTTTGACTCAAGTTGTAGTACTCGGAAATACCTACCTTTATGTTTACGGAACCTTTGTATATCCATTTTCCACGGTTAACTACGACCAAATGAAAAGTGAAAAATTGGGAAAAACATACTAGGCATTTTTTTTATCGCAAAAATAACACCAGATTCTGTTTCAGAACACCTTAAAACCCCCAAATCTCAATGCTTGAATCATTTGAATATACAGGGTATCTCGATATAATGATCAAATGAATTTCACATAAAGAGGGTTTACAAAACCACGACAATTGTTTCGCTTTACAAAAGCTTCTTCAAGTGGTGAAGATATACTAAATTACATATTTGCTATGTTACCTTAAATACCCAAAATTAATTAGGGTTCGGTTGTATACCTAACTCCCAGTTAATTCCCGATAGGTACTTTTACATTTCTATTATTTAAATCTAACCTTTCCAGGAAAACAAATTGATTAGTGGTGACGAATTTAATTCGAGTTGGTCATTGAGCAAGTACTGAGAATTTTTCCATTTATTAATCTCCATACTTTCTAAAAGATTTAGCTTCTTACCTTTGTTTTCGACATGAAGGATTTCAAAATCATGGTCGAAAGTATGGTTTTCAATTAATAAATGGTTAGCATACGTGGAATTTGTTTTCCCATTTACAAAACTACTTCTGTGCTCGGCTAGGCGTTGTTTGAAGGTTGTACCTGTTTGGCCAAGATAAAACTTGGGGCAACTACCACAGTTTAATTTATAGACTCCACATTTTTCTTGTTTATCCACCCTATCTTTGTTATTTTTAATATGTCTGCCCAAACCATTGTTTGTCTTAAATGCAATATTTAAACCTTGCTTTTTCAAGAAATTACCTATTTTATTGCTTGGTTCACCGATATATGTAATTGTTTTGAACCTTTGGTGGTCTTTTGTAGTAGGATAAACTTCTTGAATAGCTTTTTTGTATTTCTTCTTGGTCAGAAAGTTGTCTATCAAAGATGATTTATAGTCATTGTTAACTGCAATTTGTTCAATAATATTAAGTTCTTTATTAAAATTTGAAGTACTTAGAGGAATGCTAAGTAATCTATGTATCATACTGTAGTAAGCTGCTACTTTGTGTTGATATGGGTGTGATGAGCTATTGTGAATTGTGATATCTGTATGCGATGGTTTGTGGAAAATAGAAAATTCATGTTTATTATTTACTTTAGTTATTGTTAGGTCCAAAAAATTAATTGAATTGTCCTTTTCAGACTCTATTGTAAAGTTGATAGAAGGGTGAAGAGAATTAATAAATTCCAAGAATTGATCTAATTGCCTCATTGTTCCAGTGAAACCTACCAAAATATCATCAACATACCTATACCAATATAAGAAGTTTTTGAACATATTATTTTATTTCCTTTTAATTTTGTTTCTAAATTATCCATAAAAATTTCAGCCAATAAAGGGCTTAATGGGTTACCCATAATCAACCCTTCATCTGATGAATAAAATTTATGGTTGAACTGAAAATAATTTTGGCTTAAACAAACACTGAGTAAATCCAATATCTCTTGTTTAATGACAGGGGAACAATTGTCGTGGTTTTGTAAACCCTCTTTAAGTGAAAATCATTTGAACCATAGTTTCATTATATCGAGTATAATGGATTTTCATCAAGTATCGGCTATATCAATTCAAAATATACAGGGTATCATCTGTAGCTGGTAGCATTATCAACTCTAATCCATAAATAATGCTTGGAAAATTTCCAAAATGTCTTCTCTTGTCACAGAATTCCCAAAAATATTTAATTAATACTTTGAAAAATAGCCAAATATCACTTTTCCAAGGCTAACTCTGATCAGAATGAATGATACCCTGTATATTCAAATGATTCAAGTATTGAGATTTGGGGGTTTTAAGATGTTCTGAAACAGAATCTGGTGTTATTTTTGCGATAAAAAAATGCCTAGTATGTTTTTCCCAATTTTTCACTTTTCATTTGGTCGTAGTTAGCCGAGGAAAATGGATATACAAAGGTTACGTAAACATAAAGGTAGGTATTTCCGAGTACTACAACTTGAGTCAAAGAAAATTTCGAATTATTTCATGCTCAACGAAATATGAGGGTGTGGCTGCTCAAAGTGGGACACACTGTATACACAACCACATGCCTGGTTGGAAAGCACGTGTGTTGTCAAGATGTCAATCAAAAATACTTTATTGTGTGAAGAATTAGATTCTTGCTGGCAAAGCATAGAACAAGGTCATAAATACTTCAAAAATAAATAAAAATGCTGAAGTAAAAATGTCAAAATATTCAAATTGGAATCACATCAGTAAACTGTACTTTACACTATATACAGAGTAGGCCATTGAAAACGAAACAGCGGCTCTATAGGTCGGCAGAACCGATTTATATAAAAACGTTCGGACACGTCAATAACATTTTCGAGAGGGACATCGTTCGCGATGAAATTCACCCGAAATATATTCCATCCATCGAAGCTGTGACCGCCACCCCAAAATTTTTAAATGGCAACATATGGCAAGTGATACCTCATTTGAAAGGTATTTTCCTTCTTAATATCAAACAACAAAAATAAATAAATTCTATCGATTCGTTTTCGAGATATAGGAAATTGAAGTTGGGAAATCACTTTTTATTCACTCAATCAATAAAAACGATATCCGATAAAGCAACTGTTGCAATAATTATTATTGTCAATGAATTGAATGTTCAAACTGTCTGTCACTCATTTCCATACAATAGTACAAGTTCTGTTTAAAATGAGACCTCACATTTCGTATCATTTCCGGCGTTATTCGACGGCATTCTTCAATAATTCTACGACGTAAATCTTCCAGAGATTCTGGTTTGGTTTCATAGATTTTGTTTTTCAAGTGACTCCACAGGAAAAAGTCGAGTGGGGTTAAGTCTGGAGATCTGGCTGGCCACTCAATAGCGCCTCTTCTTCCAATCCAACTTCCAGGAAACATTCTATCCAAAAACGCCCTAACAGGCTGTGCATAGTGTGGAGGTGTCCCGTCTTGTTGAAATTTCAAGTGGTCTTCATGGTAACGATCATCATTTTCAATGATGTCTACTAATTGTGGATAAACAAATTGATTCAATAATTCCAAATAAGTTTCTCCTGTCAGGTTACCGTCGAGAAATACTGGTCCAATCAAACGGTCCTCAAAAATCCGGCCCAGACATTGAGTTTTTGGGGAGTTTGAGTATGGACTTCGAGGAAAACATGTGGATTGGCATCTGACCAATAACGACAATTATGACGATTCACAGTCGAATTCAAATAGAATGTAGACTCATCAGAAAAGCAGATGTTGAAAAGGAAATTCTCATCAGCATCTATTTTCGTAGTCATAATTTCACAAAATTCCTGTCGCCCATCAAAATTATCTTCATTCAATTGGTGTGCCAAATTTATTTTGTAGGGGTGGAATTTATGATGTTTCAGGATCCGGCGGATACTGGTTCTACTGATATTGGTAACACTAGCCAATTTCCTTGTGTTCAATGTTGGGTCTGCATGAACTTGTCCTAAAAGTGCAACTTCAACAGGTTCATTTCTCACCGGAAATTCACGTTCTGGGTCTCGTTTCTTGTTGGCTACTGATCCAGTTTGACGAAATTTTTGCACTAATTCTAGAACGTATTTTCTAGCGACAAGCTTATCTGGATGCGTTTCATTGAACAAATTAGCTGTACGGTTACCGCACTCATCATTCTTAAAAAAAAAAGTTATTATTTCAACTCTTTCCGCGACCGTATACACCATTATTGAGGAAAGATATTCAGTAGCTTTACTCAGTTTCATTGAATTCTGCAATCAACCAAAATCCCATGTATTCTGTGCGGGGCCCTTTATATTTTGCTTTAATTAAATCAATCAACTTTATTACCACAAGAAACACATTTTATAGCAGAGATTAAAATACTTGAATCTCAAACTGACAAAAATAAACATTTAGAGTACTTGATCAATAAATATCGAGAAAATAATTATGATAATCCAAATTGACCATATTATTTGGGGGTTTCTGATGAAACATTTTAATTTTTTGTTTTGGTTTCACGGTTTCCCTTCGTTCAGAAAAATGGTGGATGAAAACTGTATGCATTTGAATGTGACTTCACAAGTACTGCATGTGTACAATAAATAAATATTGAACCGAAGCAATTCTCAAGGATAACAGTTAAAAATAAAAGATTGGAGTTTTGTGATGTGACGGTAGGTCGTACCGCCCATCGTTTCCCACTACGCCCCGACACCGCTCACGGCACCTACCTTACGGTCTTTCCGCAGCGCGGCTGCGAACGCAGTGGGGATTTGGATACGCCAGATCAGCGCGCTTAGGCTGTGCAGCGACACAGTCAAGCTACCATTTGCATATTACCAATGGTGAGGCCGTATACTGTAGTATACTACTGGCTCTGCAGTGTCAGTGCCCGAGCAAATTTAGCGTTGCTCACACGCCGAGATGGGCTTTGCCACCCACCCCAACCCTAAGGGTGACGGCATCGACCACCTCTACCGAATTACGGTATTGTTTTCCATTGTCCTATCCAGCGAAACCCCCGCCCCCTAGAGGCCAACACCTTATGGAAGGGCATCAAGTTTCCTTGATGGGGCTCCCCTTCCCCCTAGGTACCCATGTTAGTCAGATTCCTCCGACAACGTTGATGGGTCGCCGTCTGCAGTCGTTTTCACCCATACTGCATACCCATGTCAGACTGGATCCCTCCAGCCTACGTTAGATGGGTGACCGTTCGTGACTTTTCAGCCGCTACCATGTTGACTGGACGAGGACCCACGGCTTTCAACCAAAGGTGTTTGGAATCACCGTGGGCACTCCTCGCCCGACGCCGAGGGCACATGGTGGACCCCCGGCCCTAGTTAAAAATACAAAGGAATATTAATGAACTTTGTTTTCAGTTCCTTGTAGAAGACAATGAAGTAATTCAAAGAGAAGATATGCCTGTTGACTACTCCGCCGACTATTGGGAAAAAAAGTATGCTGTACGAAGAGAGAGAATACCCAAGTTTCTAGAATCAGTTGCTGATATGATACTTAAAGCTGGAAAATATCTCAATGTCATCAGGCAGTGTGGTTAGACTGAATTATTTATCTTTATAAAATTGGTAATCTACTTAGTGATAGAGCATATGTCAAATGATTATTACAATTATAATACAAATGTGAAATTATGTTGAACAAAACATTGAATCGGTATCCGTTTTCAGGGGTTATTTATTATTCTCTTGATTCAATGTAGTATAGTTCTGTGGAAGATTATAACCCTAAACAATGTGTTCAACATCAACATTAAAAAAGTGTTTCAATCAATATTTATTCTCAATTGTAGAACACTCATGTTTTGTTTTAGGCAAACCGGTTAAAAACAAGGTTCTTCCAATTCAGTACAAGATTGAAGAAAAGCAATATATTGAAGCCATAGAAAAAGCATATATGTTTGCTAGTCAAACTCTTTTGGATCTAGTCATTAAAGAAAAAGACCTAATTGGAAGATTGAAATCTGTCAAGCATTATTTCCTTCTTGACAAAGGAGATTTTATTGTAACATTCCTTACTCTGTGTGAAAAAGAACTTGCAAAGTCTTCCATAGATGTTAACCAAGGGAGTATAGAATCTTTAATGGATTTAGCTCTGAGATTATCTAGTGCAATAAGCGATCCTTATAAGGACGATTTGAGGACCGAATTACTACAGTATGATTTGCAGCTACAGATGTTCAAAATTCTAAGTATTCAGACGAGATCAGAACAAGGTAAACAGTACTATTTGTCAGAATTGAATGAACATATTTTGTTGTTTGAGTTCAGTGTGTAATATTTATGATGTTATTATAGACTATAAGCCCATATAACGATTTTGGGGGGTCATTTTATACAGCATGAAACATATTCAGAACGATGCTGCTATATGAAAAAATAACTTTAGGCACTATGCCGTCAATTCTTGGTGGGACAAATGGCTGTAATAATAATAATAGTAATTTTTCATCTGAAGATGTGCTCTATCGACAAAATATTCTTATAGGGCATTCCTCACGTTGGTGGATTATGAAATAATAATTTCATAGAACCTACTGCCGTACAAAAATAATGAAACCAAAATCCAGGAATTTTTTTTTTATTTTTCGGAAATTGAAAAATTTTCCTGGCTTTCGGTTCCATTATTTTTGTACGGCAGTAGGTTCTAGGAGATTATTATTTCATAATCCACCAACGTGAGGAATGCCCTACAAGAATATTTTGTCGGAAGAGGACATCTTCCGAGGAAAAATTACTATTATTAATATTACAGTCATTTGTCCCGCCAAGAATTGACGGCATAGTGCCTGAAGTTATTTTTTCATATAGCAGCATCGTTCTGAATATGTTTCATGCTGTATAAAATGACCCCCCAAAATCGTTATATGGGCTTGTAGTCTATTAGTACTTCATTTCAAATACACTAGCATGCTTCTTTTATTTGAATTTACTTTTAAAATATTCCAAACATTTTGTGCTGTGCTTATAAAACCACTGGATCCCAATTCTCGAGTTCAGGAAAACGGAGCGCTCCCATCACTGGATCACAGAATATTGAACTACTCAGAAGCGAAGCTAAAGTCGGCACCTTTGATGTTGAGGGGGCAAATTTTGGTAACCTTGAAATGATATGTTGAGTGAAATCATGCTTCGCACACTGAGAAAAATTACTTTATTCATCATTCAATAATACTACTTGCTACACACAGAAAACTAATTCAAAACAACATCAGTAAAGTCTCGTTCATACCCTCGCGAATTTCGCATTTTTTCTGCAAATAAAATGACTGCCGACAAGTGTTAACGGTTGAATGTTTTGATGAATAATTTAAAGTCATTCCATAATCTTCTACACGTTATCCCATCATTAATAAAATATATAAATAAATAAAATATCCTTACCTTCTCCAAATACAGTAAATATCCGATAGAAAATAAGTACTTCCATGGATAGCACCATGACGGGCATTTAATCAATAAATCTGCTATTTGATACAGGATGCGCTTGCAAATTTGTCACTGACGACAAACAAATGTTCTCAAATATAATCAGTAATTTTTGGTAGGTACTGGAGTATGGAAACATTATTGAAATCCCATCTCGTATAGTTTTGTTACAATTAGCATGTCTAGTTTTGTCGAATTTCTGTATTTCCCAATGTAAAAGGTGGCATTATAATTTGCGAGACAAAAAAATGATAGCGCAGTACTTAGCTGGATATCAAAAACTGACGTTCCTCAAGCAGTTGACAGCAGGAAGAGCACTGACAGGTTTGATGTGAAGCGAAAGCGCTTCTATAATGACTGCTTTTGACTGGAATCAACTATTTCAATTTTGCAGCAAATCCAGTCGTTAACAATAATACTATATTTGGAAAATGTTTAACATTTACTAGACAGAGACCCAAAAGAAAACATAAATCGAATCAACTTCAATCATAAGTTTTACTTGAAAAATTTTTCACATTAAAATATTCATGAATTGTATATCGTTGTAAATTGATCAGAAAAAGCTTCTAAATTTTAAATGTGTTGAGACTTTCACAAGTTTTGATTGATTTGAATTCTCTCTTGTCGGAAAATTTTCAGACTTGGCATATTATTTCACTCATTTACCATCGTATTCAAAAGGCATTCATGTGGGCAAGTTGAATATGAAATAAGTATTTCGTTTCTCTAAACCTTAATGATATTCATTCAGAATAGTCATCTGCATTTAGAGTTTATTAAGTATATTATGAATGCAGACTGCGGATTCTCAGATTTTCACTTTAATGTTGAGCCAAAGCATTGAAGTTATCAAATAAAACTCAGTATGTAGACATTCACAATATCCCTAAAATTCCATCAAAACAACAATTAAAATTTTCAGTACAATACTTTTTTGATTTATTTACTAAATCTTCGGTCTTTCGGAAAGGAAAAGAAACTAATTCCTTCTTGGTCATATCTGGAAGAACATCCATGATAAACACACACAGTACCTCCTTTCGATGCCATTTCAGAATTATTGTTACAAAATAAGCAAACATAACTAAATTTCACTGCCTGATGCTTAGATATAAATAGGGTTGAATGCTTGTATGTTTAATTAATAATTAGTCATTACTGTCAAAATCTTTGTTTACCTGATCACAATGACAAGTGACAGTGACAAGAATCATGCATGTTAAATGGTGGCTGCGTTCGAGCAAAATGGCTTAGCTTCGCTTTTGTGTAGTTCAGTATTCTATGACTGTATGTGACTGTTCACATCGCCTGCAATATTCTCGCGCTAGAAATCGGTATTCTCGAACGCGTGTGATCACAGCCTCTCGAGAGAACCGTTGACACAACGTTGCCAGACGATTTTTGGTAGAAGTCTTACATTTTCAGTGGTTGAAGGAAGAAGAGTTACAAAATAACCTATTTTGTAAATTAAATCAAATAATTATGTGTTGTTTAAAATATTATTATCCACTGAGCTGAACTCTCTAGTTTCGTGAATAATACTAATTTCATAAAAAACCGTATCTTCATAGGTACCTTCTGCGCAAATTTTCTAACTCTTGAAGATTGTTTGGTAGTTTTACCCAGTTATTTGAAATTTATAGTTGTTTTGCATCTGTCACTTCTAAAATGCAGCGGAAGTGCTTGATTGACTTATACCGGAAATTTTTTTTATCCCGTTTCTGATAACTTCCTGAAGCATAAAATCTCGAAGTTACAAGCACCTCCAACAACAAAGTTATTTAAAACTCATTTTTCTACATTCATGCAAAAAAGCAAAACTTTATTGAACTATATTCAGTGGAAAAAGAAGTTCTTTATTGCACTAGTGCAATAAAGTTTTTATTGCATTCATCTGTCATTCTACTTCAACGTGCTGTCATCATGACAAACATAAACGTTTAAACCTACTACATATATATTTAGCAGATATTCTGTGAGATTGGCAATAGGTTTCAAACAGTTACATATTTTATATTATTTTGTATTATTGTTAGCAGCAAGAGTTAAACAAACAATGCCTTCCCGAGAATAACTCCATAATCAAATCCGATCGGCTTTGTTCTAAAATCAAAACCGTCTACCTGCATAGAGCACACTGTCTGTACTATGACCACACCTAGTGATAACATACGCGCTCACGGCTACTATGATTTTGATTTTTATAATGCAATTGTGGTTATAGAAACGTCAGTCAAAAATTAATTCTGACAATTAACAGAATTGAAAGTTTCAAAATGAGTAATATTAATGGGAAAATAGATGATAGCGATGAAAAGTACTTCACTACGAAATATTCATATTGAAAATTGCACCAATTGTTCATTCACTTTCAACATTGATGGTAAAAATAAAGTTTGAGTTAAATTGTTCGTAACGTATTAGTTCCTGTTTCAATGCAAGTCGATATTAATAATGAAGTATTCAAGTTGCGCTTTTCATTTTCCTACACCTAGTGCCGCACCTCAATAAATCATTTTTTGCTTTTTGCATGAACGTAGAAAAAATGTTGTATGCAACTCGTGCAAAAATTGTTTATTGCACTCGACGTGTTGTCCAACTCGGCCTGACGGCCTTGTCGGACAATTTCACGTCGAGTGCAATAAACATTCACTTTTTGCACTTGTTGCATAAATAACTATTATATTACCTTTCGGTGTTTGTAGATATAGAGTAAACACTTGCATCCAGAAGCTAGTGAGGTTTTTAATGAGTCTAACATTTTTAACATTTTTCGAGGCTGACGTTCTGCTTGCCCCTCTGCTTTTGAAACAATATAAGAAACAGAATCGGTTGATAATGTCGGGAATAGTTGAGACTCAGTTGAGACAGCGCAAAACAGATTAAAGGCCTTCCGCGCTAATGTTACTTTGGATCAAAATCCTACCTTGGAGATAGTTGAGAACTAATACTGCACCTGTTCCTTCTAAAGTATCCATCAATACACGAAAAAATAAGAGAACTGAACAGTAAACACCAAATGCTGTGTCAAAATCAAGTCCAAATGCCAAAAAACAAGGTTAAAAATGAAAGTCAGTTGGTCATTCTCAGGAGAATCAAGCGATCTCCCACAACATAGCAGGAGAATCACGTTCCCCAGCTTTCACGCAAAGTGAATGATCACATCGAGAATACGCTTTGATGCGTTTCAGGAGAACTGTGCCTACTTTTCACAGGAGAACGATATTCCCCAGTTTCGAGAATAGACCCCCTGGTAGATTCGAAAATATTCCTCCAAAAATTTTAAGCATTTTTTTGTGATTTGATTGGGTTGAACTACACACTATCAATATATTTCAGCTTGTTAAAGATGGTATCCCAAAATAAAAATTACAAATTACAAATTAATGGCCTGAATGTCAAGTGGTCACAATACACGGATTTTGAGAAAAAAATTGTAAAGCCACACCTGAAATCTCATTTTTTGATACTGATCCGGACGGTTTCAGGAAATAAAATTTCCAGGAAATACTCATTCAATAGTCTCCTAACTGTGGCCTGAATGTCAGGTGGTCACAACACACGGATTTCGATAGAAAAATTGTAAAGCCCCACCTGAAATCTCTGTTTTTGATACTGATCCGGTCGGTTTCAGAAAATGAAATTTTTAGGAAATACCCTTTCAATACACTTCCAACTAAGGCCTGAATATCAAATGGTCTTCGTTAAATGAATGATGGTTTATCGGGTTTTTAGGCCGACGTTTATTTAGAGAAAATCTCGACGTTCGTTGGAGAAACGTCGAGATTTTCTCTAAATAAACGTCGGCCTAAAAACCCGAAAAACCATCATTAATTTAAAAATTACAAATTAACTTCCTCTGTGAAGGCATCCATGAATATGGAACGATAATGTCAAATGGTCATGGTTGCCAATATGAATATGCCACCAATTTATTCCTTAAGGAATATGGTTCATTCAGATAGGATTCTGTTTTAATTTTTGAAAAAAAAAATGATGTTCATGTTCAGTTCCACTTTGATGGACTTTATTTTGGGTTCTAGTGGTCCTAGAAGCTTCATTATGCCTCTCTAGAGAATGGGACTTATAGATTATTTTAAAAATTTGTTTCTTCGGTAATTACTTTAGTTCTATAGATCTAAAATATGTTAAGGGCTGCGGCGTTACCGCTCATATTGAAAAGTAGCGACAACTTTGATATTTTAAATAGGACACCCTGTATATTATTCCATTTTCGCTCCGCAATTGTTTTGCGAATATTTTTGTATGATACTTCCCTATAAAGTATTTGGATTCGAACAAAGCAGAAATTTTGTATGTAGTTCGACAATATCCTGTGTATCAGTTATGTGTAAGGGAATCCGTTCTCCATTATACAGGGTCTTTCAAAATTTGTTTTTACCGATAGATACAAAAGTTGTGAAATGTCTATTTTTTCAAATGGAATACCCTGTATATCATCAAATGCCCTGAAATATAATTAAAGTTGCTTTCAAATGATGTATCATATTCATATACTTAAATAGTCAGGTTTCCGAAATAAAGCGTTTCTATAAAAATTTGATTATTTTGCCATGTTATTGTGTGCTGTCTCCGTTGAGTTCGTATAGACTATACCTATTGTGGAATTTGTTTTTTTTTTTCATTTAACCTTATCAATTTAACGTCTGTTTACATTTCAGAATACAAGAAGACTGTTGAGTCCAAAAAACTTTTGATGATAGAATCTTTCTCCTTCAGCTATGAAGTACACTGGCCACTATCACTTATATTGAATAGAAAGTCATTAGCCTGTTATCAAATGATTTTTCGACATTTGTTCTATTGTAAATACATAGAACGGATGATTTGTCAAGTCTGGAAATCCAATAAGGTAGCAAAAAAATTTCATTTTGAAGATGCTAAACATTATAGAGTAGCATTTGCTCTGAGGCAGAGAATGTTGCATTGCATACAGAATTTGGAATATCACATGATGGTGGAAGTTATTGAACCTCACTGGTCTACGTTTTTGCAGAGGATAGGCAAGGTTAGTAAAGAAAGAAACAACTGGGAGTTTGTTTTTGTTGTGATTATGGTATAAATACGAAAAAAGTTTCTTAGATAACTTCAGTTATTTTAGGATTTATTTTAGTAAAACAGTGAACAAATTCAAAGATTTTATTGATTTATAATATGGCTAACATTTCCAATCCTTAACTAGGCACATTAAGTTCTTCTTTCTCCTTCTGGGAAGAGGAACGAATAAGGACAGCCAGTTGCAGTGATGGCTGTCTCCAGCCATTGTTTATATAGAAGTAAGAGAGTTAGTCAATGCCTGTGTTGGTGTTGGACGCAAACGCGAGTGTCATCTAGCGCGATTAGTTACAAACATGAATATTTGACGTCATTTTAATGCAGGTTCCTTCAAAAAACCCTGATTTTAATGCTGTCCCATTGTAGTTAGTCAATGCCTGTGTAATTGGTGTTGGACGCAAACGCGAGTGTCATCTAGCGTGATTAGTTACAAACATGAATATTTGACGTCATTTTAATGCAGGTTCCTTCAAAAAACCCTGATTTTAATGCTGTCCCATTGTAGTTAGTCAATGCCTGTGTAATTGGTGTTGGCCGCAAACGCGAGTGTCATCTAGCGTGATTAGTTACAAATATGAATATTTGACGTCATTTTAATGCAGGTTCCTTAAAAAAACCCTGATTTTAATGCTGTCCCATTGTAGTTAGTCAATGCCTGTGTAATTGGTGTTGGACGCAAACGCGAGTGTCATCTAGCGTGATTAGTTACAAATATGAATATTTGACGTCATTTTAATGCAGGTTCCTTCAAAAAACCCTGATTTTAATGCTGTCCCATTGTTTCAATCAAGTTACGACATGACTTGGATGCGAGCTCACTATTGCCATCTACATGTCGCATCCATTTCGATCCAATTATAATCCCATAAGGTTGACTAACTATGTTCTATATAAACAATGCTCCAGCCAACACTCGGTTTCAACGCCAAGTCGAATCCTGCCCCCCCTTGCGGAAGACTCTTGAAACGACCCCCACGGTTTTAGAATTGTTTAAATATAACATAGTTAGTCAATGCCTGTGGAAAAGGTATTGGACACAAACGCGAGTGTCATCTAGCGTGATTAGTTACAAACATGAATATTTGACGTCATTTTAGTGCAGGTTTTTTAAAAAAACCCTGATTTTAATGCTTTCCCATTGTTTTAATCAAGTTACGACATGACTTGGAGGCCAGATCACTGAAGTTACGACATGACTTGGATGCGAGCTCACTATCGCCATCTACATGTCGCATCCATTTTGATCCAATTATAATCCCATAAGGTTGACTAACTATCTTCTATATAAACAATGGTTTTAGTGGGCAGGTCCGTGACTACTCAGAATGGGTAGATATTGTGCAGAAATCACGCCTCCTGCAGAGCTTATGCGTGACTTTTGTATGTATTTTAAACAGAGAATGGATGGCCTTGATCCTTGCAAAGGTTACATCCCGGAAAAGGCTCACTGTAAAATACCGGGGTTTCCCAGGACAGTACAGGACAGGACAGTGCTCATGTTCCGATATTACTGAACAGTACTGGCCACAGTAGGTAATTTCGGAACGCCTAACAGTGACAGTAACCCGAAACTGCCATCTAATTTCGGAACGATTGGGAAAGTCAGACAGTCAAATGTAAGGCGGGAACATATCTAGTTCAAAATTATATCATTACTATTATGTGATACTGATTGATGGTTGCAATTAATCAAGTAATAATAGAGGAAATATCAGGTGATAGAGATTCTGAATCATCAGAAAATTCGGATAGCTCAAGTACTTTAAGCTCTAGCCGAGCTATGATTATAAGCTAGGTATTATTTCTTTGTTATTTGTGGATTTATTTTCTTGTTCTGTTGTTTTGAATTCATTGTCGAATTGTCTTTAAAGGCCTGCAAATATCGCCTGGCATGATTTCAATCTGAAAAATGTATTTTCATACATCTACATGGACGAGAGGCAAGAGAGAACAACGCTAGTAAATTAGCGGCGGTTCCGGCATCAACTTCTACTAGCAAGTCTTCTAATACCACTTGATACATTTTCTCTGCTGTCTTTTCAGATGAGCTAATTGTAATGATATTGCTATCAATAAATTGAATAAATATTAATTAACATAACCTAACCTAACTCATTATTAATTCGGGGAGGGGATACTGGGACTACACGACCATTTCTGTAACAGTAGCAACCAGTTTTCTAGCCTCTAACAAGGTTCCATGAAAAGTGGCGCGAAATGTGTACCAGTCAATTTCAGTAAAATAGGAACGACCAAAGTTACTGGGCAGTACTGTTCAGGAATATCGGAACATGACCAGTACAATATATTATAACTTTACTTTTCACAGAGCTCTTCATAATTCAGCTGTCAGTTGTCATTCAATATAACCAACTATGAAATAGTACTATTACTAAATGAAAGACAGACAGACCATTTCAATTGTAACATCGACACTCCTCATCAATCGAAACTTTACATAATTCAAAAATAGATACAAATACAAACATATTAGAACTTGTTACAAACAAATGTACACAATCAAACAATATATCAATCAACATAATCCTAAACAGTATCTTAACTTAGCGAATTGTTCAAATTGCTGCTGTTTACTCAAAACATATTCAACAGTTAACGTTCCTTCTAGAACTAAATCCGCAATAAAATTATATTTTACATCGATATGTTTTAATCGTTTTTCGTAGCCTCTGTTAATGCGACATATTCTGCTTCTGTGGAAGAGGTTGCAACAATAGCCTGCTTTTTCGTAGACCAACAAACTGTGCCTCCAAGAATCTTGAACAAATAACCGGTTTGTTTGAATGTGGTTGACAATGTTTCACTTTGAGTAAGGTTATTCTGGACTTTCATTGTCTAAAAAAGAACAAAGAAAAATTCAATTCTCTTCAATTTTTAATCACGACGTTTCAACTGTTGAAATCTACAGTCGTTATCAAGTGTACCATACCATACACTTGATAACTAACGACTGTAGATTTTAACAGTTTAAAGTTAAAAGTTTAAAGTTAAAAGATTAAAAATTGCAGAGAATTGAATTTTTCTTTGTTCTTTTTTAGACATTGAAAGTCCAGAATAACCTTACTCAAATAACCGGTTGTTGCCCAATCTGCATCGGCAAACCCAACAAGTTTATTATCATCGCGTTTTGAATAATATAATACTATATCAATAGTTCCTTTAATATATCTCAAGATTCTTTTAAAATTTTTCCATAATTGGTTGGATAATTTTGATGCCTTCTATAAAGATTCACAGAGAAACTCAAATCAGGTCTAGTTGCAAGCATGATATACATAAGGCACCCAATTAATTCTCTTACGGGTTTATTATCAATCAGTGTATTATTATCATCATTAGAATTTAATAAGTTTCCAGAATCTAGAGGAGTATTTATTTATTTGCATTCACTCATTTGAAACCTCTGTAATAAATTATTATTAATGTAATTCCTTTGACTTAGATAAATTCCATTTTCATCTTGTTTTATGTTGATTCCTAAAAATGTTTTAAGGTTCCCTAAGTCTTGCATTTTAAATTCTTTTTTCAGTTTAGCTCTTAAGCTTTCAATTTCTGTTTCATTATCACTGCAAATTAAAATATCACCAACATCATCATCAACAATGATCAAATTTAGACTTTATTAAATTATCTTTTTCAGCAAATTCCTCAAAAAGTTTGTTCCAACAGTAAAGAGCTTGCTTTAGCCCATAGAGAGCTTTATTTAACTTACAGATCTTGCCATCATCCTGATAACCTTCAGGAATTTCCATATATACAGGGTGTCCGGTAAACCTTGTACAATATTGAAACTGGCGATAGACCAGATCATAACCTTTCAGAATATCGGAATTTCACCTCAGTAAAAATCTCACTGTTTTCGAGATAAAGAGCATTTTTTTCAGTTCTGGAAAATCACTACCTCACCTTGGATTTTTTAATGCCATGTATACAAATTGGGACGAACTTAAATATCTTTGCTGCTGAAGATTACTGATGAGTGATGCTTTCAGACGTAACAAACACTTTTTCAGAAAACAATACAACAATACAATGAAGTAAATACTAATCCAACGTTTTTTTTTTAATCAACATACACTATAAACCACAATAACGATTATTCAACATCGCACTGAATAATATTACAAACATGTTATTTTCCATCCAATCGTACGCAGAGACGACATATTTTCAAGAAGAACCTTTTCAAATGCGTTATAGGTTATAGCCCCCAACTCAGCGATTCTATGAGCGGCATTGTGCAATCGGATATCGTTCTGCATAAAGCGCTGCTGCAGCAGTAGCACTACCTCCACATTCACCATAAATGTTATGCATTTGCGCATATTCTCGGGGAGTATAACGTATGTACGGCATGACAAAGAAATAAATACCACTGAATGAAACAAGCGGAATAATTTCAAAAAAATACGATAGAAGTCACAAGTTGTTCAAACAAAAGTTTTTAATTTTCGACAAGTATTCATCTCTTAAAAAAGTTTGCACTTATTTGGTTACACCCTGTATATCTGTCGGTCTCTGACACTTCGTTGGAATCTGGATGTTGGACAATTGCGACATTTATCACAAGAATTCGTATTAATGGGTGCCATGTCGGATAATCGACATTTAATTTTGATAATTTCATTAGGCCTAATTACATGAAAAGTTAATTTTATTGACATACTATTTAATGCTACCAAGCATTCTTTATTATTAGTAATTATTTCCACTTTTTATCTTGATAAAATCTAAATAAAATAATTTTTGGGCGTAAGTATAAAAGTTTATCAAATAAATGGATTATTTTGGAACCTTTGGTGTGAATTCAATTCAAGAAAAAAATAAAATACCCAAACACTAAAACTACGTCATAATCTTAAAATCTTAAAAGCTTACTTTTAGCTCCTGAAGATGCTATCTTTGTTGGCGAAACACGCGTCGAGTGTGATTGTGACGTAGTTTTGGTGTTGGGTAGTTTCCTTTTTTTCTTGAATAAAAGTTGATAGAAGCCTAGATTAAAACCACGCCTAATTCAATGGAAACCACTTCTTCTAGAAATAATTATAGTTTGTTTTATACCATGGTAGAGTCTGGAAGAAATGAACATTCTTTTGAAATGAATGTCCACTTCCAATTGGTTATGTTTCTTTCAGATAATAATGTCAAACTTAAAAAAAAAAAATTGATGAAACTCAAATCTGTCATTTTACCCTCATTTCTTGAAAAATGTTTTCACTTTCTGAAAAACTGTTCTGTACGTCTAGAAGCATCACTCATCAGTAATCTTCAGCAGCAATCCAAGGTTAGGTAGCGATTTTGCAGAAATTCTTAAAATGCCCATTATCTCGAAAACGGTGATATTTTCACTGAGGTGAAATTCCGATATTCTGAACAGTCATGACCTGGTCTATCACCAGTTTCAATATTGTACAAGGTTTACCGGACACCCTGTATGTCTTGAATACTAACTAAATTTACTTTTTTCTCAGGTAAATAATGTGGACGAAATTCTCTCCTGTCATTGTGATTTCTTGAATAACTGCCTGAAAGACTGTATGTTGACCATTCCCCCGATTCTGAGTACAATCATCAAACTTCTGATAATATGTGAAGAATTTTGCAAATTTATGCAGGTGAGTTGACAGATTACGAAATAGTTGTTATATAGAATGGATTGAAAGCAGTATTTTTTTTTATCAATTTATAACTTAGTTCAACAGCAAATACTTATAGCTTAAATTCATTCTGCAGAAGTACGCCTAGCAGTTTTTTTTCAACACAATCACGCCAAATGAAGTTGTGTTGTGTTAATTGACAGCTTTGAGTCGCTTCAGCACTTACGTGACTGTTTGAGTGATGATGAACTATGAAGTAATATCTAAATAGTCAGAACTATGTCTCAAGTAGTATTATTTTTTATTATTATTTTGTGAAAAAGTCGAAATTCTCAGTTGTAAACCACAAGAAATTCGGTAATTTGGATAATTTTGTCTCGAGCACAAAGCAGATTTACTTCTCATTGGAGCTACTAAATCCTAGTAAAGAATTTGAGGACCTTGGGTTCAGATAGATTTTGGAGTTCCAAGAAAATATGCTTTCACTACTGATTTTTTGGGTAGTATTAAAATGTATGATCAGTCGTCTAAATGAAGAGTAAATTCGAATTAATGTGAATAATTTACATTATGTACTTTTTTCTACAAACGTCAAAAAATGACAAGGTTCGCGCATTGACAACAGTATGCGAAGTGGCACTTTTTTTCATTTCCATTCGTTACCATGACACCGTGCGCGAAGTAATGTGCGAAATATATTTCGCACACTGCTTGTAAACTATATGGGATTTTCATATTCTAACCTATATGGTCCTCAACTCCTCAATCAAGCAAAAAACAAGAAATCGTTTATTTATTAATGTAGAACAATAATTAAGGCTTTCAAATTGTGAGAGATATTTTTCTGGCTTTATTTGCTTCACACCACTCTTTAAATTGCTGATATGCATTTTCATACTGCCGCCTCGATTTCTCCGGTAAAAGGTTGGAAATTACGGAATTGGCCGCATCTATCAAGTTAGGTGGGGTACTGCTTAGTTCATCGTCGCTCGAAATTTCCATTCTTTTACAATAATAAATATCACGCACGAAATTGACGCGAATAAAAAGTCACTCCAAAATAATTATCAAGAACTGTCACTTTGAAATAATTGTCAACAAATGCCATTTTATTTCCATAGTTACAGTAATTACTTGATTTGGGAAAATTATTTAAGCCAGTTCAATACTATTTTTCATAGTTATTACTTATTTTAGAACAATATTTTTGACGTTTGTAGAAAAAATTTTGTTTGCATCTCATGCGCGAAATACTTTGGTAATCTCGACTATTTTTTTTAACTCGGCTGCGCCTCGTTAAAAATCAGTTCTCGATCACCAAAGTAGCATTTCGCGCACTAGATACAAAAATAACTATTTTCGGCAACCATCCGGGAAGTATTCACTTTCGGACACTGTTTCTTTGGGAAAGTAGCACTTCCCGGCCTAGTCCGGGAAGTACGTTCTTCCCGGACTAGGCCGGGAAGTGCTCGAATTTTAATATAAATAAGAATTAGAATGTTTCTGTTGGCTCACCATGGGTATCTTTTTAATGGTGAGAGATACGAGGTTGGTTAAATGACACCAAATGTGGAGTTGATCAAGGCCAACTATAATGTGAAAAAATATTTTGATAAAATCTATTCGTTTTTGTTTTAAACGCAAAAAACAGATTTTGATCATTTTCATGTCTCCTCCGTAACTTCTTTATTTATGAAAATATTTGAATAGGATTTTCACATTCTTATGGCAGTGTTTTAATGAAATTTCGAAAAAAATATGAAATTCATACCAACTCTTCTAGAATTTGAGATATCAGCACCAACTTTTATTTTTCAAATGTAGGTCATAGCTCACTATGACTTAGTTATGAATAACTATTTTTTCTCTTACAGATGATATGTCACAGTAATAGCTTTTTGTTGATAACAACGGAGTTATCGTCATTTATACAAAAACAAGAACTATTTTGAAGTCGCCATCTTGAGTTTATAAATTTTAACAAAAATAATCGTGATCTCCGACCTCAAAAACCCCCACATACCAATTTTGAATGGAATCGGACCATAATCATAAATCTCGTCCGCCATATTGGAGCCGCCATTTTTTATTTCAATAAAAATTCCATAGTGCATTGTCACCGGAATTGTGAACATCTGCCAAATTTCAAGTTATTAGGTCCGCCAGAAGTGGGTCAAAATTCACGTGCAAGAGACATGAAAATGATCAAAATCTGTTATTTGTGTATAAAACAAAAACGAATAGATTTTATCAAAATATTTTTTCACATTATAGTTGGCCTTGATAAACCCCACATTTGGTGTCATTTAACCAACCTCGTATCTCTCACCATTAAAAAGATACCCATGGTGATCATGGTAAGTGGGACACACTGTATAATACAAATAAGAACTAAAATGTTCGAAATATTCAAATTTGGAATCACAGCCAGGGTAGTTTATTCTTGATCAAAATTCTATTTTATGTTCCCCCCCGTATACCGTTTCAAAATTTAGAATGTTGATAACTCGAATACAAGTATTCCGTAATGCACCAATTTTTATGAAGAATAAAATTTTCTGACAAATCTATAATAAAAAAGTTTCCATGTGGTGCAAATTTTTGAAACTCACTGTATATAGTAATGACCACCTTTTGATAGGCAACCCATTTTAGGCGTATTCGTATTTATGCAACTTCATAAAAAATATGTTTCATCCGGTTAACAGATGGGCGAAGGTCTACCTCTCTTCGTCTCTTAGACTAAATGCGTCTCATTGATTTGTTATTCTACATGGTTGCCGAAAAAATAGTGTACGCAACACGTCCGAAAACAGTCTATTCTTCCAAAAAAACAGTAATTTCACTTACTGGTTTTTTATAGTTCTTTTGATCGGTTTGGTATCGAGTTGGATACAGGTTGTCTCTCCCTCATTATGTCTTGTATAATAATAATTAGAAGTAGGCAATAGGCTTCGGCAGCCTGAGCTCAATGATCTGCGTAATCCGATAACCCCGAATAAGTTCGAGGGGCCCTCAAAGGGTCGAAAAACTTCGCTGCTCCAGGACCTGATGGGTTGAATAACTATTGGTGAAAAAAGTTTTCAACCACCCACCGCCATCTAGCAAGATGGGTAACAACATATTCCGGAGTGGTTTGTGGAGGGGCGAACTGTGCTCATTCCCAAAAACGGAGATTTGTCACCTCAGGATCTGGTCAAGTCAGTCCAAATAGTGCAGGTAATCTTTAGAAGGGGCTTGTTTCAGGGAGACTCCCTCAGCCCCCTTCTCTTTTGCATCTCCCTATTGCCATTATCCGTTGCACTCCGGCAACTGTGGCACCCCCAGCAACAGTAAGCCACCCACTTTTTTATATGGATGACCTTGAACTCGGCTGCGTCTTATTCAACAAACTTCACGCTCATACAAAAAAGTCCTACTTTACGAACTTGTATCATAATAGGTATTATTATCCAATTCGAATGTTCACACATTATTTTTTAAATGACCAGCATCATTATCCAACAGTCAAAATGTTGTTAGGCCGTTAACAAGGAAAAGCACGAATTGTACTTGTGCATGCAGGCATCAACGTTTGTCTCCATCTCACTGATAACACAGTTTCATTGGTAATTGATATCTCCACTGAAAACACTTTCACAACTACTTAAATGTATTATAAATCAATAATTTTTTAAATTTTCCATAAACCATTGGCTTTTTAAGTGAGAATTGATAATCCTACTTACTTTTTATGTTGAAAATTTTGAAAAATGTTATACTAGTGAAATTTGATGTTCCTGGAATAGATAAATTGAATATTGATTTTTTTTGTTACTCTTAACGTAAACAGCAGATGCAGCAATATTTTGTGGAAGCCGAGCTGGGTTCTTTACCAAATTCTTTTTACGAATCCTTTACTCAGGTATTTCAAGCATTTTGAACTAGCTTCACCCTCGTGCTTTGTCAGTTATTTTGAGCATGGTTATTTCAATTTTTGTTTTCATTATTGATTTTGTACATGTTTGTGTCTGCTTAAACATCACGAGTATGCAAAATGCAATATTATCGTTATTTACACTTTTTATTTAGAACTTCGTTCAGAACAGGCGTTTGAATATGTTAATATGCGATAAATGTTTTATATCCATATTTACATGTTATTTGTTAAATATTCTGAATCAATGTACAGAGTGGTCCAACGAAAAGTATGCACCTAGCTTTTCCTTTTTTGGAAAAAATGCTCGGACACGTGCAGTTTGATTTTGAGGGGAGCACACTTAAGCCATATTTTTCAACCTGTGCTTTTAACCCTTTGCTGTGAGATTTTTTTTTCCAAAAGTTGGCAACACTAATAGTAGTAGTATTGAAATATATAATCGCTCAATAAACATTTCACACGCATTTTAAAACTTTACTAATTTCGTCCGCATCTCATTACTGGTTTATGGTCACCCTAGTGAGAGCTGACACCTTTTTCAAACATCAAGACATCTGTTAGCTATTCAAGGCGGGCAAACAGTATTTGAGTTTTTTTCGGACTAAAAGATGTATTCACAGGGTCTGCTCTATAGAATATAACGACTTTAAACTGATTTTTCCAACTTCGAAGTCAGAATTTTGGAGTTTTAACTCGATACCACACTTCCTTTGTTTCACCCAAGTCACACATCGTTATTGTTCTTTAGTGTTGCGGAAGCAATTTCTGTTTACGAGTATAAACAATCCAATTCAATTTTACCTTGATAATACTCAGAATTTTAAGATGGAAAAATCTGATGGCACGTCCAATCGTTTTTTCTCCTACTAGAATATTCTGGAACTGAGTTACTTTTGAAATTATGTGTCTATTTTGATGTATAACCAGGTGTTTATAGATTCATAGTTTTACAGTTTTACTTTGATATATGTTTTTTTTTCATTTGAAACTATTGCTTTTATGTTGTGAACTGTCGAAACTACTACTTGGTCGCAATATTCATTTTGCAATGAAACGCTCCCATATAAAGGATATTGTTATCGTTAACATCAATCATCATACTTAATTTTTGGAATGTGAAAGCCTATATCCTAGGTAATTACGAGATGTGCGGTGCGGACATCCCAAATACCTTGAAACAGATCCGACAATTGCAATTGGGGACGTGAATACGAGAAACAAAATTCAGTACGTTCAAAATTTCCATCATGCGTGATCGACGACAACTACGGGCGAAATCAAATAATGTTATATTTTCAAACAAAACTTACTTATTTGTTTACCAGTTTAGACAGTTCACTTATAGTGATAATCATGTTTCATATGTTGCGAGTGTCGCATCACACACATCGCACCGCATCAATCGCATCGCACCGCATAATGAGCATCGCACCGCATCACACGAATTGCACCGCATAATAAGCATCGCACCGCATAATAAGCATCGCACCGCATAATAAGCATCGCACCGCATCACACGCATCGCACTGCATCGCACTGCATCACACGCATCGCACTGCATCACACCGCATCACAAGCATCACACCGCATCACAAGTATCGCACCGCATCACAAGCATCGCACCGCATCACACGCATCGCACCGCATCACACGCATCGCACCGCATCACACTCATCACAATCATCGCACCGCATCACACGCATCGCACCGCATCACACGCATCGCACCGCAACTACCGCACGCACCGCAAACATCGTATTTACCTAGGCCATAGCGGTGTTTTTGTTTGTCACACTCGCCGCTAGTTGCTTTGCTTGAGATAACCTGTCCAGAATAAACAATTGAATAACTGGATGACTTATTGTTTATGAATTTCAGACTGAACTGGTATTTCAAGACAACAGCCCGAATCCTAATGATCCGGCACCAAGCTTCAAAGAAAAGATTTCTTTGTATGACGCAGAATTTTCGGCCGCATTAATGAAGCTCCTGGATCAAATAAATGATCTCAATAGAGAAACTAGTGAGCATGATAGACTATTTAATTTGCTTTATAGGTGAGTATTGCAAGTTTATAACATTTTTATTATTATATTGCATGATATTTCAGTTATTACAAAATTGCTGATAATTTTTTTAAACTAGTATTATGACAATATACTTTAGTAAATCTACTGATATCATAATATACTTATTGAGAATACAGAGTTTGAAGCAAATGTGATATCTTTCGAAAGACCATAAAACTACTTGAACATGTTTTGGTATTGAAGATTCGATTTATTCTTATTTAGATAATCTATTTTTTGTTCAGTACAACTACGTTCAATAAATTAGTGAGGTTATTCTGTACTATAATTGTCTAAAAAAAGAACAAAGAAAAATTCAATTCTCTGCAATTTTTAATCACGACATTTCACTGTTAAAATCTACAGTCGGTATCAAGTGTATAAATGCGACAATCTCAAGGATACTTCTTATACATGCTATGGATAATTTTGTGTCATTAGCCTAGGGGTAATTTGGCGGTATTCAGGTAAGCTTGTTAATTACAGTGCCGGGCCCCTCCGGTACAGCATTGTTGATTCTTATCGCAATTTCAATTGATCCATGCCACTTATTAAGGGTTTCCACACATTACGGATTTCAATGCTAGCTTGACTGAAGACTTTGTTGTTCATAATATATGCACTATGATATATGCGGGCAGAACCTCTTCTATATGTTTTTATAGAAGAGGTTCTAGTCCGCAGGGGGATAAGAACAAGAAACCAGACGAGCCGACACAAGCCACCCTGTGCGTTCCGTATGTTAGAGGTCTATCGGAAAGAATAAAGCGAATTGGGTCGAAATACAAAATACGGACATGTTTCAAGTCAGGTAACACTATTCGCAGCCATCTCACAAAGACCAGATCAAGTAACGCTGATATTGACTCTAAAAACTGCATCTACCGCATCCCTTGTGAATGCGGCGAAGCTTATCTTGGAGAAACTAAGAGACCACTTAGCGTTAGAATCGCTGAACACAAGAGAAACATTCAACGAGGAGAAACATCAAAGTCAGGGATAGCGGATCATGGCTGGACGACCCAACACAACATAAAATGGACTGAAGCCGAAGTCATCCATAAAGAAGAGGGCTGGTATAGAAGGAAGTTTAAAGAGAGTGCATATATCATGAACAACAAAGTCTTCGGTCAAGCTAGCATAGAAATCCGCAATGTGTGGAAACCCTTAATTAGTGGCATGGATCAATTGAAATTGCGATAAGAATTAACAATGCTGTACCGGAGGGTCCCGGCACTGTAATTAACAAGCTTACCTCAACACCGTCAAATTACCCCTAGGCTAATGACACAAAATTATCCATAGCATATATGAGAAGTATCCTTGAGATTGTCGCATTTATAAACTTGATAACGACTGTCGAGTTTAACAGTTGAAACGTCGTGAATAAAAATTGCAGAGAAATGAATTTTTCTTTGTTCTTTTTTAGACAATGACAGTCTAGAATAACCTTACTCAAAGTGAAACATTGTCAACCACTTTCAAACAAACGTTCAATAAATGTGTCCCACTTCATTTATAACCAAAGAGTAGGGAGAATCTTCAATGCAAATTCAGATCAAATGAAGTTGAGCATTTGATTTAAAATCGAGTAATTTCATTTTACCATATCAGCAAAGAAACGAAAAGTGTTTCTGTGTTACTATTTTATTCCCAGATCTACCCAATATTCCTTATTCCTTTTTTTATTAGAATTCTTGCATTGTGCCCTTCAATAGACGGCCAGCATTATATACCCTATAATCCGACCTAAAGAACTCCTTATCCCAAAGACAAATCTTGGTGAGGCATTCATAAAACTTATGTTTATTCATTCAGTAATTCTAAATCCTTTCTTTCAGGTTGGATTTCAATTCCTTTTACACTGGACAAATACAGAAATTGGAATTGAATAGGCTAGTGAAAGATTCTTCAGGATAATTTTATTGTTAATGAATTATGGCTGTGATTTAATTTATTTCAATTCTTTGTTAAATAAACGCAATTTTTGCTCTCTACTGTAGATCAACTTTTTTTACATATTCGTAATGAAATAAATTTTGTGATTCAATTTATTCAAAATACTCGCTGAATGAACTCGAGATTTTTTTGCTAACTTCAACGACCTAGGAGCACAGAACAAAGATTTCATAAGTAATTCGACTATACCAAGCTTGATGGTTTAATTCTAAATGACTACGGATATATTTGAGTTCAAATGAGTGTAACTTTCTCATTTGAAGAAAAATCCATAACTGATTCTATTTATGCACATTTCATCATCTGTTACATGTTATTTTACATACTTACTGTAACTTTTTTTTCATGAGTTGTCATACTGTTCATTGTGAATATTATTATTGTTGGAGAGACTAGAGCATAAAACTTCAATATTCCATGTGTCTCACTCAACACTCCGTTTCAACTATATGCAGAACAAAAAACAGTTGAATAATGATGCAGTGATGAGTGTAACTTTCTCATTTGAAGAAAAATCCAGAACGCACCTTTTACAGTTTTTGAATGATTTATTGAAGCAATGACTGATTCTAATTATCCACTTTTTGTCACCTGTTACATGTTATTTTTATATACTGTAACTTTTTTTTCAAATGACTTGTCATACTGTTCATTGTGAATCATTCGCTGTCTTTTTGTGTTCAACAATGAAGCAGTATACATTTTCTTGATAATTACGTCGATTGTATCACAGAGATTAAATGGCCTGCCAGGTCGCCAGATCTTATCCCACTGGACTTTTTTCTCTGGCGATATCTCAAAGAACGTGTTTTCGTTCTTGGAAATATCGAAGACCTCAAGAACAGAATACGTATGCATTGAGTGTCAGACTTTGAACAGTCAAAATATTGCATTCATAACCTAAGCGAATGGTGACGAAGACAAAACCCGTCATAAATCATGCATTAATGACTTGGAATTGCATTCTATGATCGCTACAAGACTAATAAAAATATGTAGTAAGATACAGATAGCCAAAAAATTGCCTAATTTTGACTAGCTATAACTTGGACATTTCTTGGCCGATGTTGGATTTTGAACCAGAGGTGGAAAGCGTCATCCTTGGTCTATGCGTCATTGGCGTCGGGTTTCTTTTTTTGCAATTCGTTCTCTTTGTACAAGGTGAGAATATAGAGCCGGAAACATTTCAAATTTTTTATCAATAATTTGGGAAATGCGATGGACCCCAGAATTTTTTTTAGATGTTGGGTGAATTGTTGGGCCGATACCTCGAGACTTCTTTGAAATATTTTTGATAAATTGCGTTGCTATGGAAATATCGCCATTTTATGAAATTCCGTTTTTATTACAAAATGTGGCCTTTTTAGTTAAAGAATAAAAGCCACTATCTAAACTGCAACAACGGATATTTCCACTGAAGATAATTAACACCAGTGGCGCGCAAAAAGGGGTTTATGATATTTAGAAACGAAAATTCGTTTTTATTGAAAAAATTCAACAGTTTTAATCATCATCATTTTGACGCTTAGATTGCATTATTTTTATGTCGAAAAAATGTGGCGATTTTCCAATGCAGAATTGATAAATATAGAAGTTAACAAAGGTACCAACTACTGCTTACTGACACTACCAGTAGGCCCATACATGGTCAGGAACTGAAGGCTCGTTAAAAATACCTACGACTAAAAAATATTTCACTGGGCGAACAAAGAACAACACTTACAGGTCGACAAGCATAAGGATGCCTCTGAGATGCGCAAACGATAGAAAGCGTGAGTAGATGTGCGACAAAGATCGACAACTGTTTACGGCTGGTTATCATCGGAATGTACAATCGGGAGAGAAATTTTTCTGCAACACGTAGGAACGTAGGTTCTTATCTGAATTTTCATTAATTCCTAATGAACTGTTCGAATAATATAATTGTCTGTGATCACTGGACCGTTTATGAAAATTGCATAATTTTCCCGAAGCCATAAGTGTAAATAAAGTACGACTAGAAAAAGAATGCATCGCCACACAATATCAGAAATAGGTAAATAAATATAATAAAGAACACGAGGAACATACTTACAGAAGTTGACTAACAATATCACATGACCTCTGACCACTGCCAAATCAGCATTGTCCATGGTAACTTTTGATTTTTTGTTTCTCTTTTTATTTGGAGTTGAGAATTGTTCCATTTCACCTTTTTCAATTTTATTCATTTCTGAATTAATTTTCCTAATGCTTCTATCGCAAACTGCCGTTGCGGCAGCAACTCGTTCTTGAACCTTCACAAGAGGAATACTGGTTTCACCTATCATTGCTTCTGCCTGCATAAATTTGATGACATTACTGACAATTTAATTTAACATGTTAATTTGTGTTTATTTCGCTTTTATGCTGTTTTCTATGAACAACTGGAAGATGAACTCTACTTTGCGGAGCTTAATAGGGATTTTGACCATATACCTCCATTGCCAAATGCAAATCAAATTATTCCGAATTGGCTTTTCGAAATGTTCATTGTTTTAAATAAAGCGAAATACCGAGCAAGATCATCAAAAATACATTGAAGAAATGATGATTGATGTAAAATTGTAAATATTGCTTTGTCACTTCTTGATTTTATGGCTTTAAAGTCAAAATTTGCTCATTCGCAACTCATCGGTGTGATTCGTATATTCTTCGGTTAACGTGCGTTGATTTTTAAGGTATCCGTGTGAGACCGTTAGGTTACGTATGCCCGTAAACCTATTTTCAACGTTAACGTGAATAGCTGACGAATGGGCATGCGTAGATGTCAATTTGTACGTTAACGTTTACGTTCATGGCAGCACTTCAACTCTCTAATAACGCCACAATAATTTTATTCCACTGACTGTACACTCACGACGTTAACTGCTTGAATAATGCAGAGCGAGTGAGCTCCTGCCCCACTCCAGGGTTGTGTCTACTGCGCAACCAATTCTCGGAGGCATCCTTACGTTTGTCGGCCTGTAATAATATCATTAAAATTGTTTCCATATAAAACAAACTTTTTGGATCGCCTTGTATAATGGATCCTTTCTCATACGCCAATGAATTACATGGATGCTCAAATTAAATGAGTAAAAAAAAGTAATGAAGCTGCAATTTTAATTTGTCTACATAACAAAATCCCCTTTTGCACGCCTCTGAATTTGTCAGCATCATTCTAATTAAAGGTATGGTACCTTTTTAACTGCAACGATCAATACAACTGTTGAATTTTTTCAATAAAAACTAAATTTCGTTTCTAAATATCATAAACCCCTTTTTGCGCGCCACTGCTGTAAATTATCTTCAGTAGAAATATCCCTTGTTGCTGTTTAGATCGGGGCTGCTATTGTTAAATTAAATAACTGCTCGGAAGTTGTGGAGCTCGGAAGTTGAGGAGCTCGGAAGTTGAGGAGCTCGGAAGTTGAGGAGCTCGGAAGTTGAGGAGCTCGGAAGTTGAGGAGCTCGGAAGTTCAGGAGCTCGGAAGTTGAGGAGCTCGGAAGTTGAGGAGCTCGGAAGTTGAGGAGCTCGGAAGTTCAGGAGCTCGGAAGTTCAGGAGCTCGGAAGTTGAGGAGCTCGGAAGTTGTACAACTGATTGACTCTCGCGCTACGCGCTCGGTTTCGCGCTTCGCGCAAACAATTTGCGGAAAATTCGTAATGTTGAATGGCCTGAAAGTATAATTGGATATCAATAATATGAATACAACGACCTTAATGCCTTTAAAACTATAATTGGACACCAATAATATGAATACAACTACTGTAATTTGAAACTATAATTGGACACCAATAATTTGGATACAACGACTAATGAGAAAAAATCCAAGTATATTTTTCAAGAAATGACTGTCTTGACTGATTTCCCACAAAAATTCGCGTTTTCAATGCATGACTCTGTTTACTAATTTTCAACAAAAATAAATGTTTTCAATACATGACTCTGTTGACTAAATTTTTAAAACTATAATTGGACAGCAATAGTTTGGATACAACGAATAATGCGAGACTTGAAAAAAATCCTAGTATATTTTTCAAGACATGACTGTCTTGACTAATTTCTCACAAAAATTCGCGTTTTCAATACATGACTGTCTTGAATAATTTCCCACAAAAATACGTGTTTTCAGTACATGACTCTGTTGACTAATTTCCCATAAAATTACGTGTTTTCAAAACATGGCTGTCTTGACTAATTTCCCACAAAAAATACGCGTTTTCAATACATGACTGTCTTGACTAATTTTCCACAAAAAACGCGTTTCCGAAACATGACTGTCTTAAATAATTTCCCACAAAAATACGCGTTTTCAATACATGACTGTCTTGAATAATTTCCCACAAAAATACGCGTTTTCAAAACATGACTGTCTTGAATAATTTCCAACAAAAAAACGCGTTTTCAAAATATGACTTTCTTGACTAATTTCCCACAAAAATACTCATTTTCAATACATGACTGTCTTGAATAATTTCCCAAAAAATACGCGTTTTCAATACATGACTGTTTTGACTAATTTTCCATAAAAATACGCGTTTTCAATACATGACTGTCTTGAATAATTTCCCACAAAAATAATCGTTTTCAATACATGACTGACTTAACTAATTTCCCACAGAAATACGCGTTTTCAAAACATAACTGTCTTGACTAATGTCCCACAAAAATATGCGTTTTCAATACACGACTGTCTTGAATAATTTTTCACAAAAATACGCGTTTTTATTACATGACGGTCTTGAAAATTCGAAGTAGGTGGGTGGAAGTAAATATTAAAAAATCGGAGCTAAAGACAAAAAAAAAATATTTTTTGACGGGGATCATTTTCCTAGAAGTAACTATGGGTCTAAAACGTCAAATAAAAAAGTTGATGTCCGTCTAGGAAGACGGTAGGAAATACAACTTCCTAAGAGGTCGTTGTATAAAAAGGCCCAATTTTGAAAGTAAAAACGGAATTTCATAAAATGGCGATATTTCCATAGCAACGCAATTTATCAAAAATATTTCGAAGGCGTCTTGAGGTATCGTCCCAACAATTTACCCAACATCTAAAATAAAGTTATAGGGTCCCTCACATTTCCCAAATTATTGGTCAAAAATTTGAAATGTTTCCGGCTCCAAATTCTCACCCTGCACAAAGAGAAAGAATTGCAAAAAAAGAAACCCGATGCCGATGACGCATAGATCAAGGATGGCGCTTTCCACCTTTGGTTGTCCCACTTCATCTGGCAAGTAGATTATATCATAAAAGAAATTGCTCAAGCGAGAACTTTGGTGACTCAATGAATATAAAATCAGTTTTATCAAAATAAGCGTTTGCCTTTTTATTATAAATAATATATATTGTAATATTTACAATCGATGAAATAACAAAAACTTAAAAAGTGTTGCTTAAATAACATTTTTGTGAGCAATCATAAGAAGGAAACAAATTATTCAGTAAATAAAATATAAAATTAGCAGTTCATTTTTTCTTCTCGTCTACAATACCCACGAATGTGTTATCCCTGGAAAGAAAAGAAAGCCGTCATTAGAAAATGTACCAAAAAGACATTTTGAACAGTAAACATTTTTTGTGATGACGCATTCTGAGAAAAAAAGGAGCACCGAGGAAAAATGTATGTTGAGCCAGTTTCTTATGCTTCAAGAAATTAAACACCATTATATTTTACATATTAATAATATTTCAAGTTTTAATGGCATATTTTAGGATTAATAATTTCAAGCTATTCAATTATTAGTTTTTATTCAAGGGTAATATAACAAGACCTTGATAAATAGTCGACTATTTTTATTGCATCTAAATTTCGACTGTATTTTATAATAATTTAACGAGACATTATTTTGGCATTAATAAGCCGAGAGCGAAGCTCGAGGGCTTTCATCTCTGATTATTAATGCCAAAATAATGTCGAGTAAAATTAATAAATACAAGAGAAATTTAGCAGCAATAAAATAGTCGACAATTAATCAAGGTCGTGTTATATTTGTGAAGATTATTTCTTGAATCTACTTCTTTATATCAGTCATATGAATGAATGAAAATTAAACAATTTGGAATAATTTATTCAAAATATCAAGAACAAAGCACAAAATCTAAACAAAAACAGCACCATCTTTATAATTTATCAATTGAAATTAAAAACACAATTATTGTATGTGACATTTCCACCATGCGTAATTTGTGACATTTGTTCAGCTTTTGAAGAACTTGCAGTATTAACCGTAGAAGGTCCACATTCATTCTCTTATACAGCTTCAACACGATTGATTTTATTTGACGTTTAATATGTATTTATTTAGAGTACTGTCAGATGCTCAGGCTCCTTGATATGAGTATCATGCTGAATAGTCGGTGACTATTGTGCATCATGTAAATAGTCGCTAATAGAGCGTGTTGATTGGTCCTGTCAAACAGGAAACAAACGTATGATTGGTTGATGACTGATATTTAATAGACGAAAGAAATAATCATTGATATCTTCAATGTAAATGATCTTCGGAAAAATCGTCAATAGCAAGTTGATTATAGTATTCAATTCGATAAGTTCCTACTCTCCTATTACATCAGCCGAGTAGATACTTGGTTAAAGGCTGACGAGCGAGATACCGGGTTTACCTTGAGGTTTGTTTCCCTTAAAACTGAGACCAGCTGGGGTCTATTGTATTGTTCTGTCGTCAGTGGTTCCTAGTTAAATAGGCCTGTGTTTTTCACCAGGTTTAGTAGTCTATTTACTAGGTGTTTCGGATTCATGCATTGATCTGTCCGAATATTCTGTTGCGGTTGTTGAGCAGCGCGTCGCAGTCGAAGATGATGTGAGAGGCTGTTTCCTCCTCGTCATCACAGAGTCTACACTCCACGGTTTCTCTATTTATTCCCATGGTGTGTAGGTGTTTCCTAAGGCCGCAGTGTCCGGTTAGTATCTCAGATCTGTTAAGGTTGAGTGTGTCAGCCGTCAGTGTTTGGCTCAGGTGCCTCACCATTGCTGTGCTGTGCCGATGCCCTTTGATTTGGTCCCAATACGTTTGATGTTTTGATTTCTTCCACTCATTGATTAGGTTTCCGCATCGGGTTTTGCTAATTCCAAACGCTGGTTCTGGACCTATGAATGGTGATTCCGATGCTTTCCTTGCAAGTTGGTCTGCTTTTTCATTGTCTTCAATTCCCCTATGTCCTGTCACCCACACAATTGTAACCTTGTTACGTTTCGACAGTTCATTGAGACTCTGAAGACATTACCAGACTTGCTTTGACTTTATCTGTATTGAGTTCAGAACTTTATAGTTCTCTGGCTGTCAGACAGAATGTAGATGTGTTTTCTTTCATACCCACGGTCTAGATTCATCTGTATGCATGGACTTAGGTACTTGCCTAACACCCTACACTTTCTCACCATTAGTTTTCTCAATGTAAAGCTTTTTAACTCACAATGCCAAGAAAGGGGTTTTTTCTAAAAAATACAAATTTTTATCTTCTCTCCTTTTGGTTCTCAATATTTTTTCTCAAATTGATTTTCGAAAAAATCAAACCAAAAATGAAATAAGTTAATAATAAGTTGTATTCTTTTAATTTTTGATTTAATTTTTCACAACTGGTGAACACATGTAACAGCATAAGGGCTTTTACATTTTGGTATTTTATTGAAACTGACTGGCAAATTGAGTTTTTGTAGCGTTCTAACTTTGGGTTGTTAAAAAAGTAAATTGCTTTATCTTCTAAATCAATCTTTATTATTTTAATTTGTCAGGAATAGCAAACAATAAACTGGCCTTTCCGACAGCGCGCAGAGGTCGACAAGAAAGACCACCATTCTCAAAGAGACTAAACTAACAAGGAGGGTTTAATAGGCTCTAGGCAATCAGAATCTTGTAGCATCAACGCGTCATAGTGACGTACTTGGATATGAGTACAGAGTCGAACTCGAACCAAGCATCAAAACTGTCTGCAGTAACTCTCATATACCAAGAGCTAGTCCGTCACTGTCTATAGAGAACGGCGGCCATGACACGTCCAACTACGTCACATTTCGTCACAATTGTTCTTTTATCTCTTTCTATCAGTGTCCCCATTGTCTTATGGGGATTAGACTCTCCTGTTAAATAATGTTTAGTCTCCTTGCACCATTCTAAGACAGTGACACTTACGGCCGTATGCATAGTCAATCGCCGGCGACTCGCCAGAGTTTCGCCGTTCGCTACACAAGGATTATAATGCAAAGTCGAGCTCCAAAAAAGTGACAACTACGCGATAAGTCACATTTTGGCGAAACGCTGGCGATGTACCAATTTTTTGGAGCTCGACTGTGCATAGTTCTTGTGTAGCGAGCGGCGAAACTCTGGCGAGTCGCTGGAATTGACTATGCATACGGCTGTTAGAACCGCCATTCGAAAAAGTTATCTTTTCTCCGCTGCAATACTTACATGTGACTTTTCCGCATATTATTATGTTTTCATCAGTTAACTGTTGTGTGCGTATGTGCCGTAATCATCAAGAATAGCAAGGACTTCCAGGGCTAGCTCGAGAAGATAATTCAGCCGGCACCATTATTCAGGTTGGTAAGTTTTTTGTTGCTTCGTTTAAAAGACGCCACTATTTTGGACACCCAATTTTATCAAACATTTTCAGTAATTTCTTTCTTTTTTATAATATACAGTTCATTTCAAATTCGAACCACTAAGCTATCGCAAACCCCTTGTGGGAACGCTCAATTACTGAAGAACATTTTATTATATTTTCAGGGATAATATAATAAGTGGTATGATTATTACCGATAATTTTTTGGAATATGAATGAATTGCAATCCCAAAGCTGAAAATACAACGAGTATGCAGGACGAGTTGTATTTTCTTGCATTGGGATTGCCAATGAATTGATATTCCAAAAAATTATAGGTTATTAATCATACCACGAATTATATTTAGGACGACAATATATCGATTTGAAATAAAGAAAAATCGTGTTTTAATTTGAAGTAATTCACAGAAATCAAAATCTAACAACGTGAACACTAAAGAGAAAAATTGGGGTCATATTACAGGCATAATCTTTCAAAATATCAGCCAGCTCCACAATTGTGGTATTCGCATTGACAATATAACCCCTGTTTGTGCAAAAATTGTTGAATTGCCGGTAATTGATTCTTTATTTCTGGCCGTATTCAACGGAATACTCTTTTCCACTGCTTCATCTATGATACCAATAGCCATTTGTCCCCAACGATCGCTCATATTGATTAAGAAATATAACTAGTCAAAACACAAAGATTTGACGTTTATAATTTAAATCATTATTTTCACTTGACAGCTAGTAAAACAAAAACTAAGCAGGTTTATCACCGTGAAAATACAGCGACAAGCTATATTTTCACTGTAATTCCGATTCTATTGGCTGAATTTCAAAATTTGAAATAGACTGATTGGTTGTTAAGCAAGGAGATATATTGTCAAAATAATGACTAACTAGATTCAGTACTACTACACTGTTGGTGGATGGAAGTAAAAAAGTAAAGCCGGTATGCAACGACTATTGTTTCTTAACGATTTTCTGACAGTTCTGAGCTTTGTGTTCAGATATCTGGGCTTATAAAAAAAATGTCTTCCTTAATTGGAGCCCTGAGAAAATGTCCCAAACTCAATCCAAAAATTGCAGATATGATTCTACATTCGCATATAATAAGTAGAATGACTTATCTCATAAACATTTGGGGAACATGTTTCAAAAATAATTTCAACAAAATTTCCATTTTATATAAAAAAGCCTTAAAAGTATTGTATCGTCTGCCATATGATACGCCAACAATTCAACTCTATACAATTACAGAAAAATTTTCCTTAGAACTCTATTCTATAGAAACTTTCAAAATGTCTTTCAATATTGTGAATAAAAAAGTTAAATCAAACTTCATATTAACTAGAAATTCTGAAATACATAGTTATCGTACTAGGCAACATAACATGTTCCATATTGATCCTGCTAACTTAATTTTTGGACAAAAGAGATTTGCACATTCAGCTCTGTCAAATTTTAATAAATTTGAGATCAAGAATTCCAGAAACATCATTCAATTTAAAAATCGATTAAAAAAGTACATGCTTGCACAAAGAAATAATCTCAATTAATATCGATTGTCAGTATGTGACATAGTCAAGGCCTCCTTTACTTTAAAATTACCAAGGACTATTCTTTGTATATCTGGTTTCTTATTTTTTTTTTTTGAACTTTTCTACTTTAAATTTAAAGAATATAAATTGTTTGAAATGTTCATAAACAGTCTTCATACCAGTTTTACGTAACTGTCTGACTGTTTTATGATATTCATTTTAGAAACGTTATTTTACTAATGAATAATTTTTTTTATACTCCTTGTATTTTGATGTAATAATAAAAAAAAAAAACTTTCTTTTAGCTGAAATCATTTACAGAAAAACTGTTGCCATGGCAACCGTTGCTAGGGTAACGATAATACAAAACTCGAATGGTGCGGAAATGCGTGGTTGCCAAGTTGTCCACTTTAGTTTAGCTGAAATCAGTTATGAAAAAAGGTTACCATGGTAACCGTTGTTAGGGTGAAGATTAAACAAAAATGCTATTCCCGGGAAATGCATAGTTGCCAAGTTGGACCTGTTATAGTTTAACTGAAATCAGTAATGGAAAAACTGTTGTCATAGAAACCGTTGCTATGACCACAAGTAAACAAAAACCCGATTCCTATGGTGCGAAAATACATGGTTGCCAAATTGTCTGCTTTTCTTTAGCTGAAATTTGTCATGCAAAAAATGTAGCCATGATAGTCGTTATGGTGAAAATGCCATTTCTGTTTAGCAGAAATGAGAGATTGCCAAGTTGGGCCAGTTATGGTTTAGCAGCAATTGGTTATGGAAAAAGTGTGACAACCATTGCTATGATCACGAGTACAGAAAACCCCAATTTATGTGGTGCGGAAATGCATGGTTGCCAAATTATTGCTGTTACCAAGTTAGGGGTGCTTGAAAGAGATTTATGGATATAACTGTTAAATAATATCAAAATGAATACTTATTCATCTGAAGGCGTATCCTTCAGAAAGATTATTTATATATAAGTATTTACATTTGTCAATCTTATACTTTGATCACAAATGAGCAAAGCAATCGCTTGCCCCACAGGCCACACACTATAAATGATCATGATCTTTTTCATAAATTTGAGAAAATGGACAAAGTAGTAACTTGAAGGTGAACTGTTCCATGTTCGATTTTCCTACGGCATCAAGTTTTTCTTAACTGATTTGAGCCAAAATAAAGCAGAAAAATTGGCAACCACGCATTTCCGCACCATGGAAATTGGGTTTTTGTTTACTTGTGATCAAAGAAACCGTTGTTATGGCAACAGTTTTTCCATAACTGAATTCAGCTTAACTATAACTGGTCCAACTTGGCAACTATGCATTTCCGCAAAACGGGAATAGCATTTTTGTTTACTCTTTACCATAACAACGGTTACCATGGTAACCTTTTTTCTGTAACTGATAGCTAAAGTGGACAACTTGGCAACCACGCATTTCCGCACCATAGGAATCGGTTTTCTGTATTCTTGTTACCATAGCAACGGTTGCCATGGTAACGGTTTTTCCATAGCTGATTTCAGCTAAACAAAAGTTGACCCGACATCTGCCTGAATCTCTCCACTTTCCATCGCAAAAACAGGGGACAGACTTGATCTCAGCAAAAAGTTTATCGAATGAAAGTTGTAGCGAATTTAATTTCCGTTAAAATCCATGAGCTATGGGTAGGAGTGGATGTAAATTTAAGAAAACTAAAAGAAATGCGTTTTTTGTGATTCAGCCCTGGAGCGTCGTGTTGGTGAAAGTTTTTCGTTTTCATTACATTTCAACCTTATTTTATAAAAATTAATAGATGGGAGAGAACAAATTCGTTACACATTCATTTGAAAAAGTTTCGACTGACATGACGATCGAACAGAGAAACTCATAAAATATATGTGGAGGTGACTTGACTAGTGGAAGGGGACGAACAGACGAGAGCACATTGTTGAAGTGGACTCTTGGAATGACTTCTCTTCAGGATATAGCTCAACAACTGAAGAAAGTGCCGATTTCTTACAGTTTTTTCAAGATGGCGGACGAAGCAAGGGGGAATGACGGATACTTGGATTAATAACTACCTAATGGTCCTCAACAACATCAAAAAATAAAAAACGATCCCGCAACTGATGCAAGGTGAACCTACTTTTTGAGCTTCTATTGTCTGGATTACAAGAAAATATGCCGTACGTGCGTATTACCAAACCCAAAAGTCGTATCTACTTCTGCTTCTAGGCACATACGGCGTTTCCAGTTCGCACATGTCAGGTGCGGCGTTTGTTCTTTGGGGCAGTACCTACTATAATAAATTTTTTCTACGTCAGTGCGTAAACTAAGCTTTTACGCACTGCTGTCAGTGGTTTTTTCTACTACCTTTAAGGTCGTAATTTTTATAACGTCCTAAAAATTATAATGCGTGCATACTTATGAGAACAACCGCGAAAGTTGTGGAACTATACAGTGCGGCTTTTTTTAACCCCCCCCCCAGTTAACTTTTGAACAGTTCAACATACAAACATGAAAAAAACCCGTTTGGAGGATTTCACCGATACTACTTTTTGAAACAAAAAATATGGTGATTGCTCGACAGGAGGCGCGGGGGGGGGTACATCAACTAAAAATTTTTAAATGGCATGGTGGGTCAAGTGTCATATCGTTGAAAAGAGAATTCAACTCTCTTCACAACCATCTGAATATTTTTGAATTTTGTTGAGAAATTTTTTTCCAATTTCGATTTTTATGCCTTTCGAAATTTTCAAATTGATGTGCCCCCAGCGCCACCTGTCGAGTAATTGCAATGTTTCTTCTTTCAAAAAGTAGTATCGGTAATTCCACAACAAACCGTTCAAATTTATCGAGGTATGAGTAGTTTTCAGATCCGCTTTTATATTTGATATTTCAAATTTTAATTGCAAAAAAAATATTAACAAATTTCAAAAATAATTAGATGGTTGTGAAGAGAATTGAATTCTCTTTTCAACGATGTGACACTTGACCCCCCATGCCATTTAAAAATTTTGAGTTGATATACCCCCCGCGCCCCCTGTCGAGCAATCACCATATTTTTTGTATCAAAAAGTAGTATCGGTGAAACCCTCCAAACGTTTTTTTTTCAAATCTGTACGTTGAACCGTTCAAAAGTTAACAGGGGGGGGGACTAAAAAATACCGCACTGTATAATGGGGCTATATGACAAAATATTAAGTAAGCATTGCGTCGTAATTTAAGTCGTTAAGTTTTTCATTTCATGTATTATATTGTTGTTTAATTAAATTCTAATATTCTATTAGAAAGTTTTGTCATTGTCATTAAAATGCAAATGTTTCAGTATAGTCAAGCTATTCATAAGTCACAAAATAATATTTTTAAATAGATGGGAAAATATTTTTAAAAAATTGCTATTTTCTAAGTGACTTTTTCAAATAACTTTTTTTGATATCTTGCCATCTTACCCCTTTTTTTGCCTTTGCATTGCAATTTTTTTCATTTTGCCGCCATTCTAGCGATCACGTGACATGTGTCAAAATCGATTTTTAGGTTATCGGACATGCACAAACTTTTCCCCAGAATATTTTTTCCAATACTCCAATAATAAAATTTTTTCCCATATGGTACATACTTTTTGGCGGTCACTGTATATATATATATATATATATATATATATATATATATATATATATATATAATACTTTATTTAGTCTAAGACTAATGTACATGTATAAATAAATAAAATAAAATATAAGTCACTTAATTAGATAAAAATACAATAAAAATAAAAACAGACAGCAAGAAACATATCAGTCAACAAATAAAATAAAAGAACGATAAATAAATATCAAAGTCAAGGCTTGCACTCATTCAGCATGATGTTCTTTAATTTTACTTTAAATATAGGTAGCGACCGTGCGTTTTTCAGGTCATCCGGGAGGTAATTAAAATTACTCAATCCTTTGAAAAAAACTGAATTTTGTGATTTCATTGTTTTAACAGGCTCAATGAATATATTATTTCTCGATCGGGTGTTATAACCATGGTGTTCAGAAACAAAAGATATTTTTTCCCTCAGATAAGTTGGGACATCACCTGTTCTTATTTTGAATATAAAAATCATGGTTTGATAAAATAACATTTTATCTACTGGTAGCCACTTCAATAAACTTAACATTTCATTAATAGGTGTTCGTTTAGAACAAGATAATATTGTTCTCATTGCTCGATTCTGTAGTTTTTGTAAGCGGCCTATTTCATTTTGTTGTAGCAAATATAGAATGGTGGAGCAGTAGTTGAAGTGAGGAAGTATCACTGTGTTGTATATAATAGTTTTTGACCATTTCGAGAGAATACTGGAGCATCTGTATAAATAATTGAATTTTAATTCTCGATCAATAATGATTCCTAAATATTTAAAAGTATCCACAATTGAAATATCATTTATTTTTATTTCACAATCATATTCTCGAAACTTATTATATTCTTTGTTATTACCTATCATCACGAATTTAGTTTTGCTTATATTTATCTTAAGTTTGTTTGCGCAACACCATTTGTAAACATTTCCCAAAGTTTCATTCACGGTCTCTACCGCTGCCAAGATATCTGAATTAGAGAAGTGAATCAGAGCGTCATCTTCAAATAAGTGCACCGAGCATCTTCCAACATTTTTCACAACATCGTCAATGTGTATAAGAAATAGTAACGGGCCAAGTACACTACCCTGGGGGACTCCCTGTTCATTCAATATTTCATCAGATAAAATATTATTCAATTTAAGTTTTTGTTTTCTGTTCTCTAGGTAATCTACAAGCCATGCTGATGCATTTCCAATAATACCAATGCTTTCTAATTTCATTACCAGTCTATTCCTATCCACAGTTTCAAAAGCTCTTTGAAGGTCTAGAAAGATTACACCTGTCATAAGATTATCTTCCCAGTTTCTTCTAAAATCATCCAGAACACATTGTATGGCTGTCTCACAACTGTGACCACTCCGAAAACCTGACTGCACACTATTTATCACTCTGTTCTGCTCTATGAAGTCCACAATTTGCTCATATGCAGCCTTCTCTAAGACTTTTTCTATAATGGGTAACATATTAATTGGATGAATTATTTTGTTAGTCTCTCTGGATCGCCCACAAATGATACAAAAACGGAACATGATCAAATTATTATTGTACAAACTACACAGAAAACGATTAGATATCCACAAATTTTATTCAGTCAGATATGTTTCGCCAGCACAGTAGCTTCTCTGTCTGATTGAATAAAGTTTGTAGTGAAGGAATCGTTTTCACATATCACATACAGGGGGTCCAAGCTCTACTGCCTCAAGATTAACGTTTTGCTGATGGTTGATTAGTATGATGGCATACAATAATAATTTTTTACCAAATATTGCATGTAATAAGGACTACTCCAGGAATTTTTGAACGTAGGAGTTCTGAATGTATTTTAATAGAAAACTCATGCACCGGACACAAATAGAGAACGTTTTTTATTTACCTAATTTCGCGAATGATGGAATAATCGATCTCTTCTTTTCTATGATTTCTTGCAAAATCGAGTTAGAATTTGATATTCAAAACCATTCAATGTGCAACTGTCTAAAGGACCCCGCAAACTCCTTATGGAATTTGGGTCCCGGTGGATTTTTTTGAATTTTTGGCATGATGTAGTCCATGTTATTCTCAACAAATGTTACCATTGCGCCAATTCAAAAAATGAACAGTTTTGCTGTTAGGGGGCGTTGAAATCACCCCTTGCGCAGATTAGACTATTTATTTTTGAACCCGGTAACAATATTTTCACTTGCTTCATTGTTGCTAATGTTGCACAATATTGTGCTGTTTTATAAAAAAATTCTTACCCCCTCCCCTTTTTCCCCAAACCCCTATTACGAAACGCAAAAAAAATATTTCTCGAGTGTCTTCAAATGTATCGTCGAATGTTTAAATATGCCTAAATAAGGGAAATAGCAATTTTTTATGATTATCCCCCCACCCCCCAAATGACACAAAACGAAAAAAATTCGGTGGATTTTTCTGAATTTTTGATATGATGCAGTTCAAGTTATTTTGAATAGAAATAAATGGGGTGACAAACCCCAAAAATGAATAGTTTTGATGCTAGGGTGCGTCGAAATCATACCTTGCTCAGAATAGATTATTCATTATTACAGGCGGAAACATTATCTCTTCGTAATTTTGTTTTATTTTATGTCGAACAATTGTGTAAATTTTTTTAAATTGAAAATCTAAAACCTCCCTCTTACCCCCTACCCCTATTTTAAAACACGAAAAAAATTAATTCCCGACTGCTTGTAAATGCTTTATCAAAATAAATGATTAATCAGATCAAATTGAAGAAATCGTACAGTTGTTTTACCTTTCCCTTCTTTCAGAAAAATATTGGTGTAGTTCGCTGACTTCTTAGTAGGGCGTAGTTCGTGATTTTTGAATATCAGTTAATTGTGCGAATATCTTGAAAATAAATAAAAATTAGATATCCACAATTTGAATTTCAGGTGGTGCCTGAATTATGTTTTTTTCGTGTTTTGAAATAGGGGTTGGAGGTAAGGGGAGGTTTTAGATTTTCAATTTATAAAAATTTACACAATTGTTCGGCATAAAATAAAACAAAAATACGAAGAGATAGTGTTTCCGCCTATAATAATGAATTATCTATTCTGAGCAAGGTATCATTTCGACGCCCCCTAGCATCAAAACTATTCATTTTTGGGGTTTGTCACCCGATTTATTTCTATTCAAAATAACTTGAACTGCATCATATCAAAAATTCAGAAAAATCCACCGAAATTGTTTCGTTTTGTGTCATTTGGGGGGTGGGGGGATAATCATAAAAAATTGCTATTTCCCTTATTTAGGCATATTTGAACATTCGACGATACATTTGAATGCACTCGAGAAATATTTTTTTTGCGTTTCATAATAGGAGTTGGGGGAAAAAGGGGAGGGGGTACGAATTTTTTTTACAAAACAGCACAATATTGTGCAACATTAGCAACAATGAAACAAGTGGAAATATTGCTACCGGGTTGAAAAATAAATAGTCTAATCTGCGCAAGGTGTGATTTCAACGCCCCCTAGCAGCAAAACTGTTAATTTTTTTGGGTTGGCGCAATGGTAACATTGGTTGAGAATTACATGGACTACATCATACCAAAAATTCAAAAAAATCCACCGGGACCCAAATTCCATAAGGAGTTTGCTGCGGGGTCCTTTTTGGTTTCAAGTAGTGAAGTTAGTAATTTTTAGGAATATATTGGTTCTACTCTCCATTTATAAGATGCTGAATTTTCGTGTACCTATAACATAAACAAGAATCAAAAGAAAAATTATGAATAACATATACATTTTTCCTCGGCACGGATTTTCTTTCAAATTTTCAAGTAAAAGAACTTTTCTCATCAAAAAACTGAAAGCTTATTAATCATGCGTCTCATTTGTAACATTTGCGTGAACGGTGACTGACATAAATAATTTCAATAAGCAGTAAATAGTTAGTGATGTATTAAGAGCAAAACGGGATATTTTAGTTGTTCATAGACATAGTAAGCTTGACACTTATTTCACCGTAAAACAACTCAACTACAAAAAATTCATTATAACAAACCATGCTTTATATAACAAAGAACGATAGCTGAAGTCATATTATTGGTTTGTATTAGACATATAGCAGAGCCACACACTGAAATTACACACAATATCTTACGCCTTGATAATCTTGGTGTAACATGTATATGAATATTATCCCCAGGAGATGCAGAGACTAAAAAATAGAAAAAAACAATCATTGAAAAATTGAAAATATTTATTTTTTCATAATCAAATAAAAAACATTGATATATAAACATCATAAAAAATGGAATATTAGCAATATCTTTGAAATACTGCCTATTGAAAAAACAGTCAATCTGGAAGGTGTCTTTGCACAAAATATTGGGCACTCATATTTGAGTGGTAATTAGCATTACGGATCGAATTAGGTCTGTCTAAATGGATTCTGTCAGCGATGGTCACATCCTTGATGTTATTTGACACAATCACACAGGAGCAGTATGAAAATATTAATAAAGAGGTATGATAGAAACTTATAGAATTCAAAATCGACAGATTCGGCTGTTTTAATATAGCTATTTGTGTATTTAGAGCGCAAAGTGATTGATTGCGCTCGACAAGAAGCGCGGTATCTTTGGAGAGCGGAAATGACACTTTGTGCTCCAAATACACACATGATTTTTTCTACAAACGCAGCTCTTAGACATAAAAACGATAGACACTTCATTCAACATAGGCACACATGATATGACCTATGAAAAAATTTACATTCAATAGCAATCCCAAATGTATATACAGTATACATAGAGTAAGGAATAAATTCATTATTTCTGAATGTAAATATATTTCGGAAAAATCCTCGGACAGGTCGATTTTCTTTTCCGATGGGCCAATTTTTGAACCCCACCCTGAATATATAGGGTTATCCGCAATTGAGTAAAAATGACTTTGGTGATATTTTTAAATTGGACACCCAGTATATTTGTCCATATTTGGTTAGGGATCGTCATTACGAATCCAGTGATAGCAAGTTTGATGGGATTATGTCAAACGGCTGCGGAGATGTGGTCAAAAAACGTCCTCGTATGTCTAATGAGTATGACTGCGAGACTCCACACGATTCAGAAGGTTAAAAGTCTCTGTCGCACTCATTGGGTATATGGAGAAGTTTTTTGGCCATATCTCCGCAGCCGTTTGACATAATCCCATCAAACTTGGTATCACTGGATTCGTAATGACGATCCCTAACAAAATATGGAAAAATATACTGGGTGTCCAATTTAAAAATATCACCAAAGTCATTTTTACTCAATTGCGGATAACCCTATATATTTTGGGTGGGGTTCAAAAATTGTCCCATCGGAAAAGAAAATCGACCTGTCCGAGGATTTTTCCGAAATATCTTTACATTCAGAAATAATGAATTTATTCCTTACTTTATGTACACACTATATACAACATATCAAACTAATTTAAACAGATGGCCCGATTCGATTTCGGCCGGCGTTCCTTTTTTTTCTTAGGAATGAGGTATTTTCTTTTTTATTATCTGCCTGTTGAATGAAGTATCGAGCGTTTTTTGTCCAAGAGCTGCATTTGCAGAAAAAATCTTGAGTGTATTTCGAGCACAAAGTGTCATTGTCACTGTCCAAAGATTGCTCTTTTTGTCGTGCAGAAATCTATCACTTTTCTCTCTAAATACATAAATAGCTATTAAAATTTCCAATCCCAATTCGTCCATTTTACGTCAATGCTTGTCTTCTGTCTTATGATTCCAAAACTGACCTGATATCTTCAACTAGTTTCTGAATAAAAATATTGAGCACATTATCATTAAAATCATAGTGAAATAGAAACTCATTTTCTATACGAGAGTCTCAAAACAAAAAAGGACAATCAAGACACACAAATGTTGGTAAAATACTTTTCAATGTGAATTTTTTACAAAATATTTGCATATTATTTTGGAAAGCACACATTTTAAAATCACTGAATTGTACTGAAATACGTAGTTTAAAGGTTTAAACTGATTTCTACTTCTTGTAAAATGTTTCTTCATTACACAACTGTAAAGTGTTTTGAAGCCCATAATGCTGAACTGTCAATTCAACATATAGCCCAATCAATAGAGCATTTTTTCCTAACAAAAATACTAGTGGAAAACCGACTGTGCCATCACATGGAAGACAGTCCGTAGTTATATTCTGTTATGCTTTCGACACGCAACTGTCATTTATTAATTTGTTATAAACATTTAAATAATAAAAAACGTGTTTTTTAAATTGTTTTGCCTATAAAATGAAAACAATAGAGCAATTTGGTTGCTCCAATGAAAAAAATTGTAGATAACTAAAATACGAACAAAGTGGAATATTTTACGATTCGATTGGATCATTAATAACGGAGGAAAACCAAAAAAACCGAAAAAATATACTTACGATTTTTTTTTAATTCATAATCCCACCATTTTTCAAGAATTAGGGTTGCCCCTCCTCATGAAAATATTGAATAATTTGTACTTTAAGTGTGCCCAAAACATGCTCTGACGGATCATTAGTTTTGGCACAATTGCAATTTGAAATTTGTTTTGCATTATCTTGCAGCGTGCCTGGATGCTCTAGTGATAGTCCGATTTCAATTTCTGAAACAGATCTTTAAAGGAGAAGTACAGTACCAAAAAAAGAAAATTCTCATTTTGCGCTAAAATGCTGCGAAATGGGTGAAAAATGCTTGCAAACATGACTGAAAACGGCCGAGCTGGTGGAAGCGGTAGAGTGGTAGGAGAAAGCGGGAGATGAGGGGACGTATCATCACGTAACCTGTTCATTAGAAGAATTCCACTCATCTCCCGGACGCTCCTACCACTCAGCAGCTAACGTGGGCTAGTCCGTTTTCAGTCATGTTTGCATGCACTTTTCACCCATTTCGCACCACTGTAGCGCAAAATGAGAATATACGTTTTGTAGTATTATGTTTCCACTTTCATAATCTGTTTGAGAAATTGAAATCGGGCTATCACTAAAGCATCCATGCACGCTGCAAGATAGTAGAAAATTTAAATTGCAATTGTGCCAAAACTGACGATCCGACAGCGCCTGTTTTGTGCAAACCTTGTGTTTATTAAGCTGTGCCTGAAGAACACATGATTCAATATTTTCATGAGAAAGGCCAATCCTATTTCTTGAAAAATGGCGGAGTTATGAATTTTTCAAAAAATCGCCAAATTTTCTGGTTTTCCAGTTTTTCTCCGTTAGTACAGTTATTATATTGCCAAATTTTAGCGATTATATCATTAATTTGAATGTTCAATGATATGAATTGTCGTTGTATTATCAAATAGTCGGTTTCCTACTATTATTTCTGTTAAAAACTCACTCATTTTATGCTCTTTTGCTTGGAGTAATAGGTTTTTTTATGTAACAACTTAGCTATAAACATTTATATCAAACGTAACAGTTGGTTCATATAGCTAAAGTTTTATTGGAAGAAACCAAGAAACCATCAATTAAAAATTTAAATCTTGGCCTTCATGTGCTGAACAGCCATACCCTATAGTGTTAGCTGGTCAGAAAACAATTTGTGAAGTTTCATTACAATGGCATTTCTGTGTCATCATGCAGGTATTTTAAAAATTAATTGTTTTTTTATAACATAGCAATTATACAGGGTATATCTTGACGAGTTAACGAGATCTATAAACAGTGACATTGAAAAAGTACGCAACAGATGGAAAAAAATCTTTATGCGAATTTTCAGAAAAAAAATCGTCGTCTTGAACCCTACACTTAGCCTCTATCAGGTGCAGGGATGCGGTAGATGCAGTTTTTGGAGTCCCTTGTGAATGCGGTGAAGCTTATCTTGGAGAAACTAAGAGACCACAGCGTTAGACTCGCTGAACACAAGAGAAACATTCAACGAGGAGAAACATCAAAGTCAGGGATAGCGGAGCATGTCTGGACGACCCAACACAACATAAAATGGACTGAAGCCAAAGTCATCCATAAAGAAGAGGGCTGGTATAGAAGGAAGTTTTAAGAGAGTGCATATATCATGAACAACAGTCAAGCTAGCATAGAAATCCGTAATGTATGGAAACCCTTAATTAGTACTTAGTACTAAAAACCTTTGATGTTAACGTTATGTTTATGATGATGCTTGTGCTAAAGTTGACTAAATCCATCCTTAGATGGGTTTATTTGATAACTGATTTTTTTAATTGAATAAATTGTTTAAAATGACTTGGTGCTTTATTTGTAACAAATTTTTACGATATTTGTAGTTTGAGAGGTCATATATGTTAGAACATAATTATTTTTCTCTACACATAGATAAAAAGATATAAAAAATGTAAATATAACTATAATTTATCTTTTGAAAGAGATTCTTCCCTGACTTCTTCAAGGATGGTTTGGAAGGGGATTTTAGCAGCAATTTTGGCAGCTATAGTTTTTGTTTCAGATTTAGACGAAATTATGTGACCTAATTCTTGATTATTGCCAACATGGCTTTTCACAAATTTTACTTCACATCCTCCATTATTCAATACCTTAAGTACTATTTGAGTTGAGCAATATCCGTTGATTTTATTGGTTCCTTGTATATATCTTTAAGTATCTTATGCCAGAACCCTCTGGATTGTATGTGCCAGAACGGTGGCTTATGAATCAACATTTCTTTTTTAATTTTCGTGGGTAAGAACCATATATGGTTATTAATATATTGACTTTTCTTATCTTTTTCGACGTCTCTTTTCCAGCTATGAAATTCATCTTCATTAGATAATTTTAAGTTCAAGTATGAGATATGTCATGAACCACTATAAAATGATTAAATATTTTTGATGTTTCAACATTTCCGTCGCTGCATAAACAACATTTGATTTTTCTGCCTTGTTTACACTGTCATATTTGATATTCCAACAGAATACCCTGTAAAACACCTCACAATTCAAAAATTATTCAGCAGAGACGACTCTTCAAAACTAACAAAGCAGTTTGTAAACGATCGGTGAATTAATCATTCCATCTATGGAGAATATCGCTATCCACCGAAAACGTAGGTAATTTTAATAAAGTTCTTTATACCTACATTACTTTGTGTTTAATATGTCCAGTTTGAAAAAAAAAACATTACTCAACATATTAAAAAAGGCTTTTGACATGTTTATATCTTCCCAATAATAGTTATTTGTTTTACTAGGCATAAAAGCACAAGATTTAATGCCGCGGCTGGTGTTTCATAGCCGAGCGTAGCGAGGCTATGAAACCAGCCAATGCATTAAATATGCTTTTCTGCCGTGTGAAACATATAATTTTTTATTCAAATTTGTTCCAATTCCACGCAAATTCGACTTTTTCATATTTAAATTGCGTTTCATTATCAATATCCAAATAACTAAATTATTTTATCAAAGGTAACTGGGCCCTGCGTTACTATGTTTACCGCTGATGACGTTTGTTGAATATGTTTGTTTACTGTTTACTTAGTCATTGTCAATTTTGAAAAGTTGTCATGTTAGAAATGGATTTACTGCAAAGTGAGGATGAATTGATGCAATTAACACCACCTGAGATAAGAGATCAGGCGCGAGATGTGGAATTTAACCTTTTACCGGAAAAATCAAGAACTGTATATAAACTCACATACAGCAGATTCATGGAATATAGGCAGAAGAAAAATATACGATATTTCTCTGAAAATGTGCTGATTGTCTATTTTTCCGATCTTTCAAAGAAATTGAACGAACTTTTTCTGCCTAGGCAGTAAAAGTGGACTTTTTCTGCCTAGGCAGTAAAAGTGGACTTTTTCTGCCTAGGCATTAAAAGTACAACTTCTAAGTCTGCCAAGTGTCATTAAAAGGCCGCTTTTAATGTCATTTGGAGAAAAAATAATTTCGATCATAACCTTAAATAAATGTCAAATAGCACACGTCAGTGCACACGATGAATTTTTATTTTGAATTTGCCGCGGTCACAATGCGCATGCGGAACTACGGGATCAAATGTGGAATTGGTACAAAGAGAGTAAACTAACAAACAAACTAAGATACCTGCAAAACTGTGGGATAAAACGGGAGACAATTCGCCAGCTTGATTAAGAGAAAACAAGTGAAATCGTGACCTGTTTCTCAAATATTCCGCATTTGCGTGTACCGCTACGGTCGGTTTTCCTTTTAGGGTAAATTTACAAGCACAGAAGTTTTCAAGTTTTGCCGACGAATGAACTGAATAAAAAACCTAATTATTGGAATTTACTGAATCAGTTTTATTTGTTACACTTTCGACTTATTTATAACCTTTTACCAAAATGCAATTGACTACAATAATAACCACGCATTTCATTTGGAAGTATTGAAATTAAGCTTCATGAAAATTCACCATTAGAACCTGTCAATCTTGTGCTAATATAATCAGGAATGGCGGGATTCCGTGAGATATATTCGTGCCATTATTTTCATCAAAATGTTTTCTAATAATACAAGATACTATGTGATAATCTTCATAATATGGTGGTACTCACTTTCGGTACTGGATATAAATTATTTTGTTCGTCTCTCTGGATTGCCCACAAATGATACAAAAACGGAACATGATCAAATTATTATTGTAAAGACTACACAGAAAACGATTAGATATTCACAAATTTTATTCAATCAGACAAGTTTCGCTAGCACAGTAGCTTCTTCTCTGTCTGAATAAAGTTTGTGGAGATCGAATCGTTTTCTGTGTATTTTATGAATGGATCTTCATCAACTAACGACCGAGTCAATCAGACAAATTGAATTATTATTGAATGAATGAAGAATTTTTAAGAAAATATACAGCAAAATGGAGAAACACATTAATAATAGTCATCAATACAAGGAAATTGCACTATGAAATTTAGATTCCGTCACAACTATTCATTTCTGAATAGTATTTGAAGTTTGTTGAAATTCCATAAAATTGACAACAGTCATCAATCACCATATCCCTGGAATATTCACAAGACTAAAATTCTGTATAAGGGCGCCATCTCTGGAACCGACCAAAGAAGCAGACCACTATTTCATTTGTTTATTTGTCTTCTGAAAAATCAAAACAAAATCGAATCACTCGACACACCATGGTTTTTATACATCTTAAAACAAACAAATAACGTTTAGTCTCCTTGGAATTGGTACAGCTAGACACTTGTCGAAAGATACGGCGATGCGATCGCTATACTACAGCTAATCCCTTGTTTTAAATATCGTCGCGGTAGCGTGGTGCTGGTTTACGAGCAGCCTAACATTTGAGATTTTGCTACTTCTCAAAAATGCGCTTTTTCAAGAAACTGCTACTCAGTACATCTGATAGGGGCTAAGTAGGTTTCAAGTCGAGCCTGAGGTGATGACAGTTTAAAAAAAAAATCCAAATGAAGATTTTTCTATTTGTTGAGTACTTTTTGAATGTCACTGTATATAGATCCCGTTAACTTGTAAAGATATACCCTGTATATCACTCAACATTTTCTGAGCCAACCTAAATAAGCCATTAACTTTCGAGGCCAATAGTTTCTTACAAAGGGGATATGAAAAATTAAAATTCATATAATATGCCTATCACAGCAGTTGGACTGTTCGCAGCAGATAAATTGTTTGAAATATTTCCGCAATTATGTATTGCTACCATAGCTATATGTTTTAGGAATTATTATTTGCAACATCATGATCTCTTCGTTCACCAGCAAAGCCGTCAATTCCTTTTCGACAGTAGTCTCAGCATATTCGGCGTTGATTGGCTTGAATTAATATTACCTGGCAAGCTTATAGCTTCTGCTGTATTATTCACGATGAAACCTATTGGTCTCGACATTTCTGGAATGTTTGGTACATTACTCATGCTCAAAGATCTGGAGGAATCAGCGTTTGCAAAATTGTGATGGTTGAACATTTGCAGTGTATTGATAGTTAGATTAGGATTAACCGCTTCTGATTTCGTACCGTGCAATATCCTGGGCATTTCACATTGTTCACATTTGTCCAGTATTGGATGGTTCAGGAATGTACATATGCCGCAGTTCCATTTGGGCCCTTCAATGTCGGGATGGGAATGGATCTGAGGACCTTGATACTGTGATCTACTTCTGTTTTGTGGCCTCAACCGAGATGGTGGAAGTGGAGGGGATTCGAAGGTCAGAGGTCCACGAGGCCCAGTGTAGATGTTATTATAAAATGCTTCACCTGAAACGAAATAGGTACAAAGTTTTTCAATATTCATACATTAGACTCGGATGTAGCGTTAATATTGTAACAAAACGTAATCTTGAAATTTATTAAAAGTTCTCGAAGAGGACAACCATTTAATCTACATCCGGAAGCCATTAAATTCAGCATTTAGTTTACGATACCGAGAAGGGCACCAAAACCTTCGCCCATATGGTTGCTATAAAAATCGTTCCAATACAGTTTCGAGAGTTTTACGAGGGGTATTTATAAATTCGAACCAAATATTTTGTATCCAATAATCAGTTTTCATTATGAATTCAACGTCATATTTCCGTTAATAGAATTGATTCAAACCATAGCCGAGTGTTAGAAAGATCCATGACATAGAATAAGTAGAAATAAGATGAATTGTTTAGATATAAAGAGTTTTTTTCATAATGCGACAAATTTGCATTATGTTTTTTTTCTCGTAACGTCGGAATATCTGAGTTATAAAATATTTAATGCATAAGCCGATTGTAAAAGAAACTGAAAAAAGAAAGTAAATTCACTATTTAATTTTCGAACAACCCTTATATTTATTGCCTAAACAATTGGGATTTCGAAACCCAGGCTAACTTGAAGGACATATATTTTATGCTTCTAAACGGCAGTCCTGTTTTAAATCTTGAGAGTGTTAGATGTTTGTTAGCAACGTGACCTTTTCTGGTGAATGATCTGTTTCAAAACATCAGTTCAATACTTTAGCAAGAATAATACCTTTTTGAGTAGTTTAAAAACGTAAATGTCATAAAATTTTATTCAATTCACGGGTTTTTAATTGGGTTTGCTTTAATAACTTATAAATTTAAAACTTCTTAGTTATTCCGCCGTTCTATTTTTTTTTCTTTCGGCATAATAAATGTTTTTGGCCGATTTCTTTGTTTTATTCAGTTAAATTTAATCTTCCACCTGGGCCTTCGGCCCAGATAATATTGATTAACAATTTGAGAAGTATTTGAATAGATTGAAATCCAGAAAAGTGTTGAAAATAATAATAAATGAAGTAACTTAAATAATTAAAACTAGTGTGTGAGCAAAGCTGGTAGCAGCTTCCTGATATGGTTGCCGGAGATGAGATTTGATAGGTAAGTAAATGTATAATTTTCCTGATGTGTTCGTATATGAACGCTCCTATAAAATAATGAAAAAGGCACCGCTCAGCCTAACAATTAATAGTATCAGCTGTGATGAAACTCTATTTCAACGGAATAGCGTTTTATTATAATATTACATTGAAATCGTGAAACATAAAAAGAAGTGAGTTCCATTCTAAGCACCAACAACTCTATAACTTCTTTGCTTAGCACCACTTTAATATTTTTCGGTAAATTATCGAAATTGAGAAAAAAAATTTATAACGTACACACGTAAGTAGGTAAAATAAGTATCACTGCGATAGCTCAGACTAATATAAGCATAGAAATATATATCATAGAATATGTATACGAGGATGTATTGATATCTAGTTAGCCTAGACCACTTCCCAGCATAAACAAAATATTGCGTTACCATAGCAACGAACAATAACTTATTAGAGGTGTCAGTGTAAAGTTTGACGTCAAAAAAGTAAACCAGAGTTACGCAATAAATTGAAAGAAAAAATATGTCTACCGAAATTGTGAAAATCGAAAAATTGGAGTATCGAGCCATCATCAAGTACCTGTATTTAAAAGGGTTAACAGGTAAGCAGATTTACGACGATATGGTCGATTAATGTCCTTCGTATGCAACCGTGAAAAATTGGACTGTAAGCTTCAAAAGAGGTGAATTTTCCATTGACCGATGACCGATCGGGAAGGCCAGTTTCTGTGTCAGTCCCCGAAAATATCGATGCAGTTCATGACATGATTTTAACAGCCCGTCGAATTGGGCTAAACGGATATTTGAAGCACTGAATATTTCATACGAACGCGTTCATCATATAGTTCACGTCAATTTGGACATGAGAAAAATTGCTGCAAAATGGATTCCCAAATGTTTGAATGTTGACCAAAAGCGTGCAAGGGTAGTAGCATCGCGTTCGATCTGTGATTTGAAAATGATTTAGACTTCTTAAACCGAATTGTTACTGTGGATGAGACTTGGGTACATTTCTACGACCCAGAAACAAAGCAACAATCGATGGAATGTTTTGTTTTTGCAGGACAACGCCCCTGCACACAAATCTCATGTTGCCATGCAAAAAATTCGTGATTTAGGGTTTTAATTACTAGAACACCCCCCTTATTCACCAGATTTGGCTCCGCCAGACTATCATCTCTTTCCTCAACTGAAAAAAAGTTTAAAAGGTCGTAAATATTCTCCCAACGAGGAGGTAATAAAAGCTGTGAAGGTCTGGTTTGCAGAGAAAGAAAAAACATTTTTTTTGAAAGGTCTAGAGACGTTGCAGGTTCGCTGTAATAAATGTATCCAATTAAGAGGAGAATATGTTGAGTAATAAAATATTTTGACATTGAAAATTTGTTTGGTTCTATAGTAGGCTAATAATTTTTCAATATATCCTCGTATAATATATATTTCTGTGAATATAACCCTTAAAGATTTTTTATGTCAAAATATCTGTGTACAGGTTGACAAATCTAGCTCCTGAATGTGAAATCGCCACGCTTATCGATGCGCGGTAGCAGAAGAGCTCAGCACTATAATCAGAAGAAAAGTGATTCGTGACGTCACGTTCATCAAAACTAGACTAGGCAACGATGTAAAAGTTGTGCAGCATGGAAACTCAAATTCTCATTCAAATATAATGTGTCGTATGACAGTTGTCATTTGATACCAGATGGGTTCGTTCACGGAGCAAAACATTAAGAATCGTTTGTCTCTGTTTAACTCGTACGCCTACATTAAAATTGGATACAAGTGAAGCAGTTCCATCAAATATCTATGCTGCACACGAACAGGCTCTACGTGATTTCTTATTTGAGGTTATAATGCGGTTTTCCAAGTTTTTGTATTCTACATTTTTTTAAAATTCTTGTATCTGTATCCCTGCAATAAATATGAACATGTCGATCAAGTGATTTGTATCTGGTTGTCTGAACACCAGGGATAATTTCTAATAAACAATTTTGTTATGCATCTAAAGATGACACGCGTAGTAAAATGTGTTTCGAAGCAGTGAATAAACCCTGTGTAAAAAGCGGAAATGTATGTTATTGTGAAGAACATATCCAAGTGAGTACTTAAGTTATTATCGTATTCAAAGCAGAGTTCAAAGAAAGATGTAAAATTTTGGTCATTGCAAAAAAGACCTTCAACTATCAAAAAATAATAGGTACCAACTAGTGAAGATTCAGAAAAATTACTAAACTAACTGTAAATCGTCATACTAGTCTTATTTATATCACATAATTAATTACCATGAGGTAGGTAATCTGTTTATTAGGAAGTGACCATACCTGATGGACAGGTACAACCCCACCCAATAAACAATACAACAAAGGCACTTAATTATTCCTTTACTGGTATCAAATCAAATAGTTTGGAATTTAATGTACCATTATCATTATTAAGCAAGGGTTTCGAGCCCCTGTTTCGAATAGCACCTTCATAACAATCTAATTTTCTGTAACCGCCAACAGGCTTTATTAATTTTAAATTTTGGATATTAATTTTGTGATGAGTTTCTTATAAATGATTTATTTTCTCGCGAATATTTAGCATGCGCCAAATTTTCGCGGAAACGAACATTTGTAATATTTTGGTTTGGCCATAATATACACTATCGCAGTTTTGACAGCTAATTTCCTTATCCGAAAGATAACATTCCAACTTTAGAGCGATCAGACAGACAGACAGATATAAGCGTAACTTCGACAAAACAAAGGAACAGAAGGACAAAAATTCAATAGTAATTTTATAAAAGTAAGAAGGATACTTCCCACTCACTGACGCTGGAAACCTTCCATCTGAAAGGGCAGACAGGTAAGTGAGCAAGTATACTTCTGATTTCTTCTTCTTCTTTTAATATTTAAACTCGCACTCACCGTCTAATTCCAACACTTTACATTGCCGTCTGAGGTGCCTAATTTCCATGGTCAATTGCTTCTCTATTTCTATATTCCCTAGCTTTTCGAGTCTATTCTTCTCTAAATCGGCAACTTCTTGTTTCATTATAACTAATTTGGCTTTTTCAGTATTCAGTTCTATTCGTAATCGTTCAATACGAGCTTCTTGTTTCAATATCACAGGCGCTGAAAGAAAAAAAAGGCATATAAATATAGGAGCTTTGCTCAATTATTGTTCTAGTATTATTTTTTTATTCCCAAAAAGGCAAAGGACAGGGCACAAAACCTTATCGAAATGGCTTCCAGCTAAATTTGATAATGTTTTAACATTTTGCTCGTTTCATCACCCTAGACAATTATGACAAGTTATAAGAGGATCGTTTGAGTAGGAGAACCGCTAGAGGACAGCAAAGTTGAATAATGCAAAATGCATTGTTATGATATTTTCGATACAAAAATCATGATTTATTTGATTGCGATGCATTTTTAATGCAAAAATCTCCTCAAATCTCGGGTTACTAATATTCACATATCTACAGTGAATACCAGAACTCAATAGTTCAATGTTAAGTAGGGTCGGTTGTATACTTTAAGTTTACGAGGATGTATTGATATCCAGTTAGCCTAGACCAGTTCCCTGCATAAACAAAATATTGCGTAACCATAACAACGAACAATCACTTATTAGAAGTGTCAGTGTGAAGTTTGACGTCAAAAAAGTAAACCAGAGTTACGCAATAAATTAAAAGAAAAAATATGTCCACCGAAATTGTGAAAATCGAAAAATTGGAGAATCGAGCCATCATCAATTACCTGTATTTAAAAGGGTTAAGAGGTAAGCAGATTTACGAAGATATGCTTAATACCCTTGGTGATCAATGTCCTTCGTATGCGACCGTGAAAAATTGGACTGCAAGCTTCAAAAGAGGTAAATTTTCCATTGAAGATGATGACCGATCGGGAAGGCCAGTTTCTGTGTCAGTCCCGGAAAATATCGATGCAGTTCATGACATGATTTTAACAGACCGTCGAATTGGGCTAAAACGGATATCTGAAGCACAGAATATTTCATACGAACGCGTTCATCATATAGTTCACGTCAATTTGGACATGAGAAAAATTGCTGCAAAATGGGTCGCAAAATGGGTCCCCAAATGTTTGAATGTTGACCAAAAGCGTGCAAGGGTAGTAGCATCGCGTTCGATCTGTGCTCGATTTGAAAACGATGTAGACTTCTTAAACCGAATTGTTACTATGGATGAGACTTGGGTACATTTCTACGATACAGAAACAAAGCAACAATCGATGGAATGGCGACACTCCGGTTCTCCAAGACCTAAGAAGTTTCGTGTCCAAAAATCTGCTGGAAAAGTTCTTGCTTCAGTTTTTGGAATTGCCATGGAGTAATCATGATTGATTTTTTGGATAAGGGTAGAACAATAACTGGAGATTACTATTCGACATTACTGACTACTCTACGGGTAAAAAATTAAAGAGAAAAGACGCGGAAAGCTATCCAAATGTGTTTTGTTTTTGCAGGACAACGCCGCTGCACACAAATCTCATGTTGCCATGCAAAAAATTCGTGATGTAGGGTTTGAATTACTAGAACACCCCCCTTATTCACCAGATTTGGCTCCGTCCGACAATCATCTCTTTCCTCAACCGAAAAAAAGTTTAAAATGTCGTAAATGTTCTTCCAACGAGGAGGTAATAAAAGCTGCGGAGGTCTGGTTTGCAGAGAAAGAAGAAACATTTTTTTGAAAGGTCTAGAGACGTTGCAGGTTCTCTCTAATAGATGTATCCAATTAAGAGCAGAATTATGTTGAGTAATAAAATATTTTTACATTGAAATTTTGTTTGGTTATATAGTAGGCTAAGAATTTTTCAATATATCCTCGTAAACTCCGGATCGACTAGTGGTTAGAATGTGACGCCATAAAACATAATTTGATAAATGACAATAACATTTTAAACCGTTCCTCTGTTTAAGTGGACTTTTGCAACTGGCCCTTATAAGTACTTATACAAGTAATGAATTTTTTTTCACGAATAAACAGAAAACCACAAAGTCAAAGACTGTCTGTGGTGTGGGTGGTGCCAATGTTTAAAAATAGCATTGTAATAAAAGTAAAAATATAAATGAAAAAAATTATGTTTAGATTCATAATTAAAGTCTATAACGTCTACATGATTTGATAAAAAAACGCATAACTAGGTATACATATTTAACACAGTGCTAACTAAATACGAAAACGAAAATTACAGAACGAACATGCAATTTACCACACAGCTTTTTTAACATAAACGCCAAAAAAAATTATAAATAATAAATGAATGAAGACATTTAACTAACGGACTAGAATGAAATGGAATCTCATCTCTGTTTGAACCAAGTAAATATATTTTTAATTTTTTTAAATCCTCTATAAGAACAGGTCTCTTATTGATTTCATTGAAAATATGAACAGGATGTTCATAAAGTTCAGATTTTTTCTTTCAAGTTATATGGGGTCTTTCTCAATATCTATCAGATGTAGTTCAATGTCCAGCGTGGCTTTTGCCGGGGAAGTAGTTGTTTTCTGTTAGATATTACAAAAAAGTAACTTCAATTTTATCGTAGGATTTTCCATTTCCAGAGGAGTCATGTATTGATTCAATTTTCAATTGAGAATGTTTCTCTTTAGAACAGGTCTCTTATATTTCGACAGGAATAAAATTGAAAAATCTTGGTACCGAATATGAGGAGCATCTGTGTCATATAGATTTTGTTGCAAGCGGTTTTCTGAAATAACTGAATGTGTGTCTTGTTTCGTAATAATGTTCTAGTCTCCGAAGATTAGATTTACTTTTGAATTCAAAGCAAGATGAGGTGAAGAAATAATGTTGGAGAATGTCAAGGACCCTAGATTCGGAGTATATCAAATCAGATGAGTATCGAGAGAGTTTATTTAGCAAAATTTTCAGAATGGATTATTGAAGAATTTCTACATATTTAATGTTCTTTCAATGCTCTTCCCCACCCTATTATCCTATATGTCAACCAATGCGTGACAAATCATTGTGAAATGTTTTTCTTCAAAAAGTTTGGCGATACATTTGAATCTGCAGGGTATTTCATAGTCTCAATATATGTACGTTCCATCTTAGATGTTCATCAATGGTTACTATTATCAGAAATAATACTGAACAGGAATGTAGATTTGAATAGGATGATATCAGTTCGAAACGAATAATTCTACAAGTGACCTATAAAGGAAGTTTCGCAACATTATCACCGAAATACATGCTCAGAATTCATCTGTTGTTATTATCACAATGTCCTTAAAAAGTACATCATATCATGTTAATACCCTCTCAATGACAAGTTGAGTTGTAGTTACCTGGATACTTGTTTCCTCACCTATATCAAAATTCCAAGTTTCGTACAAATTCATAACCATTATAAAAGTGTTTTGAATTTATCTTTTTGGTGTTTCACAAAATAGACACAAAACAAACAATTGCTGGGAAACTTGCTGCTGGGAAACTTGCTTGCGTAACTGCATTTAGTAATGACGTGCTGTTGTTATTCGCGTAGTCTAGAGGAAACTATTTAAGTTTATTTTGATCATTACTATAATTGGTTTAGATAATACAGTATTTTTTTTTGCCGAAGGTTACCGATCAAAGCCGATTTAACATGTTTAAAGATCGAACCAAGTATTCTCAACCTCAATCAGGAACGACAACAAGATTGGCATCAATCAAGATTATTGAATAAACTGACATAAGCATGTAGTGATACACGGACATAGTTTTTTCACATAGGTACTTTGAGGAAGTGTTTTCACAGTTACGTAAGGAGTCAATTTTGTTTCATCAATTGCATACCATGTGGTAGGTGCATTTTGGTGAAGTTTCGATGTTTCAGTTAGTGCAGAAGATCTTATCAATTCCATCTTTATTCATCGGAGACGATCCATTACATACAGTGTTGGTCCAACTCCACCATTTGGTGGAGTTTGAAAGTTTGTTCACCTACCCAGTTAATTCCATCTTTGATATTAACACCTGAGATGATGAGAGGGTTGATACATTCATTCAAAATTAGCACAAAATATAAAAATTTACAGAAATTGGGGAGTTTAATAGTTATTTATGCAACAAGTGCAAAAAGTGAATGTTTATTGCACTCGACGTGAAATTGTCCGACGAGGCCGTTAGGCTGAGTTGGACAACACGTCGAGTGCAATAAACAATTTTTGCACGGGTTGCATACAACATTTTTTCTACGTTCATGCAAAAAGCAAAAATTGATTTATTGAGGTGCGGCACTAGGTGTAGGAAAATGAAAAGCGCAACTTGAATACTTTATTATTAATATCGATTTGCATTGAAACAGGAACTAATACGTTAAGAACAATTTAACTCAAACTTTATTTTTACCCTCAATGTTGAAAGTGAATGAACAATTGGTGCAATTTTCAATATGAATATTTCGTAGTGAAGTACCTATTGCATCTGTAGCTGGTAGCATTATCAACTCTAATCCATAAATAATGCTTGGAAAATTTCCAAAATGTCTTCTCTTGTCACAGAATTCCCAAAAATATTTAATTAATACTTTGAAAAATAGCCAAATATCACTTTTCCAAGGCTAACTCTGATCAGAATGAATGATACCCTGTATATTCAAATGATTCAAGCATTGAGATTTGGGGGTTTTAAGATGTTCTGAAACAGAATCTGGTGTTATTTTTGCGATAAAAAAATGCCTAGTATGTTTTTCCCAATTTTTCACTTTTCATTTGGTCGTAGTTAGCCGTGGAAAATGGATATACAAAGGTTACGTAAACATAAAGGTAGGTATTTCCGAGTACTACAACTTGAGTCAAAGAAAATTTCGAATTATTTCATGCTCAACGAAATATGAGGGTGTGGCTGCTCAAAGTGGGACACACTGTATAATTTGATCACATTGATCATGAAGAATGAACAATTTCGTCAAAGCTTCATTTGAATAGTTATTGTCTTCCATTTTGGTTCATTTCTAATAAAATATACATTAATGAACGCGCAAACATCATTATTGATGTCGAATTTTCATAATGACATATTCCATGACATTTCATAGCTACCTAATACAAACTATGGCAAAATAATCCAATTTTTATAGAAACTTGCTTTATTTCGCAAACCTGACTATTTAGGTATTGGAATACTTCAATTATCTTTCAGGATATTTCATAATGTACAGGGTGATCCATTTGAAAAAAATACACTTTCCACAGCTTTTGTATCTATCGGTAGAATCACATATTTTGAAAGACCCTGTATAACGGAAAACGGATTACCTTACAAACAACTAATACATAGGATATTGTCAAACTACATCCAAAATTTCAGCTTTCTACGAATTCAAAAACCTCCTACTTCAATAATAAACAATTAATTGAAGTAGTTGAAGTTGCACAAAAAAAGTAAGAAAATAAGTTTCTCGGAAACCACTGTAGATATAGGTTTAGTAAAGTATCATACAAAAATAACCGGAAAGCAATTACGGTGCGAACAATGCAATAATTTACAGGGTGTCCTATTCAAAATATCAATGTTCTAGCTACTTTTCAATATAAGATCGATAGAAATTATCAAAACACCAAATTTTTAAAATAATATTTGTCCCGTTCTCCGGAAACGTCAATAGGCCATCGAGTTTGGGACACCCTGTATAAATACAAAGTGTGATACCTATCTTGTTTCAATTCCAACAGTTTCAAGGAAACTCTCTCCTATCTCCAATCATTCTTGAGATCTGCTATTATTTTCTTGTCAGCGACCGTTACTTTCATTTCGTTTCAATAAAACTTCAAGATCATTTTCACGAATTATCCTGACTGTTTTGTTTCAAATTCGCTACTTCTTTGTATCTTTGTAGCATTATTTTGACAATGCCCGTCCAAAGAGCATTCAAAAAAACAATCAAGCAATCATTTTGTGATATACCATTTCCGAAGTATAATAAACAAATGTGACTCACCTCACGCCTACTAGGCAAATTCATAATATACACCTGAGTGAAGGTGAACATGCGGTCAATGAATTCACATATCGGTAAACGTCAAGTCAAGGTTATGAAGATAAAACTATAACCCAATGTGAGGAACAATTACTTTCATATTAACGTTTCCAGCAAGTATAACAAAAATAAGCTTGGTATAGGTAGTTGAGCAGTTGATTAAAATGAGGTTCTGATCTTTTACCTATATTATGTTCGAAAAAATTGAAAACGGATTATTCTGTAATTTGTCGCTACTTAGTTGCGAAGAAAAAAATTTTGTCGCTTTGTTTTTTAAAAAAATATGCGTTGTTTCGCTAACTTCATATGAAGTTAGCGAAACAACATCCCTAATTTTTATTTTTCCACAGTTCTGAAATATCCATAATTTGCCGCCTTTTTGTCGCTAATTAGGTAGTTGAGAAGAAAAAAACTTTGTCGCTCTTTCTTTTACAAAAATATGCGTTGTTTCGATAACTTCATATGAACTTAGCGAAACAATTTCCATAATTTTTAATTTTTTCACATTTCTGAAGTATCTATAATTTGCCGCCTTTTTATCGCTAATTGGTTGCGCAAAAAAAAATTGTCGCTTTTTTTTTAATATTCGATGTTTAGCAAACTTCATATGAAGCGTGATTTCTATCTTTTCTCAGTTCTGAAATATCCAGAATCTGCCGCTTTTTTGTAGCTAACGTTGAGGAGGGAAACAACTTGCCTCTTATCAGTCTTATCTCAAATAAAAATAAACGATGTTATGACAACTTCAGTTATTTTTATCTTCTCTCACTTTATAGGTATCCAAATATTGCTCCATTCTTTAAAAAAATACGCAATGTTTCGCTAACCACATATTAAGTTAGCGGGACAACTTGCGTAATTTTTTAATATTTTAAACGGTTTTATTCAGCTTACAGTTTTGTAACTCCCTTCCTGTTGAGCGATTGATCTGAAATTTAGTGCACATCTTTAATTCTGATGACAATGCAATTATGTATATTTAGTATCATTGTAAATCCAAGATGGCTGAATAGGTTTACATTAATAACTTATTTATTATCCATTTTTTATACGCCCCAGTATTAGAATATTCGAAGTTTGTACTTTTGTTTATTGACAACGAAAATGAACAAAAGTACAAACTTCGAATATTCTAATACTGGGGCGTATAAAAAATGGATAATAAATAAGTTATTAATGTAAACCTAGTCATTCTCCCGCCGAAACAATGATTTCGAAGAAATTCATTTTTGTTCTTAAAAACCGAGTCGTTTGGGGGCTTTAACAACTCTCCCGGCTCTGGTAACTCGTTTCAGCTCATCATTTTCTTTTACTGGGTCATTGATACCAAGAAGTTCCAGATTCCAAAAGTCAGTCACCATTTTATCAGTTACAAGCATGCTAGTGACAAGCATGCAGCTAGTTTTTGGAACGCTCGTGTCAGTTGGGGCTTTTCCCATCAATGTCCATCCTAATTTCGTTTCGACTAATACTAGACCACATGGCAAAACGTGTCGTGCTCCAGTGTAGAGTCTGCCAATTACATCTGCTCCCAACAAAAGTTCAATTGGGCCATCTTCTGTGTCAGATAGACTAATACCCAGGCTTTCCGTTTTTTGATGCCAACAACCATCATGAATACTGGTATTATTTCCACAAATGACCACCTGGTCATAGACTTCTAATGAACAGGAGTATTGCCCATCTAAACTGTCCAATTGAGTCATGTAACAATTATGGTTTACTGCCTCTGTACTGTAACCTCCAAAGAGAGAGTGCATCTTTTCAGTTCTTACAGCCTGCATCTGCATGCAAGTTGCTGTTTTCCTCAAAATGTAAGATCTTTCAGAGCCGGTATCGAGTAGGACTCTTGCTCTTCTACTCTGATCATTGTTAACAATGTTAACTGCCATTCCGGTAGTCACTTGAGTATCTGCCAGAGATTCTGTTTTTGAGGATGCATCTTTAGATGAAGAATTCTTCGAGGAACTTGCCTTATCGGAATCTTCGGTCGGGCACATCAGCGGAACATGTTTACCCCCGCATTTGGCGCATTTTAGCTTAGAAAACATATTACATTTCCGCGCTAAATGGCTTTGGCGTAAACAACGATAGCAGGATCCATTCTGAAGGATTTTCTGCTTTCTCTGTTCGAGAGACAACTTCAATGCTTCTTGACATGAGTTGCTTTGGTGCTGTTCTCGGCAAAAACTACATCTTGGGTTCTGGTTGAAAAATCCAGTTGCAGTAGGCACGCTAAGTTTCGATTCTGGTTCTTTCTTTCGGTTTTTCATTTCAAAATTGGTAGCCAATGCGATCCTTTCCTCGTTTTCAACTTCTCGTTTCAAAAATTCCATAAGCTTTTTTAAACGTGTCTTCAAGGGATCAATTATGGAAAATTCCGAGTTTGTTTGCCACGTTCTCAATATTTCTTCCGGTAAGCACGATTCTAGTAAGTGGTACAACATTGCTGCACAGTTGTCAGTAGTAACACCGAGAGTTTCTAGTGCTCTTAACTGAGATTCCATTTTATCGAACAGTGATGTTAAATTGTTGGTTTTATTGGTGAGATTATTGAAGACTAGCTTCAGAAGTTCTCGGACATAATACTCTATGAGTAGGTCATCTCTACCAAATCTGGACTTCAAACTCTCTACTGCCTTACTATAGTTATCATCGATTGGTGGATAACTGTCAATTAACTGTCGTGCTTTGGAATTGGGAATTGTAGCTGCAATAAATATTGAAATTTATCGACGTTTTCCATCTCATCATCATCGTGTATCCGCTTGAATAAGCTAGCTCCAAAATTGTAGCCAATCTTTTATTTCGCCGCCAAACTTTCGGAAATCAATTTTTGGTAGATTAAGTTTGGGTCTATTCGAAGAAACAGAAATAGTCTTCTCGAGATTGGTCGTCATAAGTCGTTCGACGTTGAAAGCGAGTGAACTGAATCTAATCATCGCTTCGTGGGAGTCTTTCATAACTTTTGCTATTGCATCTTTAGATTTGTTTGCGCTAAGCATCGAATGAATCAGTTTGTTAGACTCTTCTTCAAATTCGTCGTTTAACCTTCTTAATAATCTAAATTTACCTTGAATCTGAGCTACATCAGGGTTCGATTGCTTTAAAGCTTGCTCCAGATCAGTACAGTATACATCGAAAGAAGTTTTCAGCAGCTCCATGGCCATGGTGTAGTCGTCGTTACCCATCATAGGTTTTCAGTTAGCAGCTATCTCGTCGGGGCCTCCAAATGGTTTATTCTATCAATCACTGATTGATCGAATATCTAAGTTGTGTTAGCTAGCTACTTTGAATTGATGAAAGAAACGAATGACAAAGGTTCCAATATATATTTTGACAACTTACATCCAAAACTCAAAAACCTAAAACTGATTATTTTCGTTGTCAATAAACAAAAGTACAAACTTCGAATATTCTAATACTGGGGCGTATAAAAAATTGATAATAAATAAGTTATTAATGTAAACCTATTCAATGGCCACCACCACAAAATGGCGGACATATTGTTTTTCAACCCCCTCAATATGGGTATCAAATGAAAGGGCTGAACATGATAAAAAGATGCACATTAGCTACAGAGGAAACCATCGAACTAATGAAAATGGATTATTTTTGACCTCGGTTAGATAATGTAATGTAAAAAAATGAATGCTTCCATCACCCTGCAAGTTACAGCAACCCATAGCTCGACACTTGTTCATTTTGATACAAAACTACAACTCACAACGACTCGCTCTGTAATAATATTGCATGCCTCAACTTTGCTCACTTGTTAAGTCTCAGAGTATATCGGCCAAGTAAAATTTGAGGAGGGGACGCGGACGTCACAAAAATATGGTAGGAGTGAATTTACTTCTGTACGGTGCTTCAACATATTCGGAACAAAAAGCAATGAATCAAATTCAATTTGCTTATGGTACTACTTACCGCACACTTGTGAAAGGAATTCAGTTACAAAAAGGTCTGCCACAATTTTATTTAACGGTTACCTGAAATATGTCATGAATATCTTCTGAATCGAGAACAATTTAATTCTATTCCAAAAGAGATCTCATGGCAAATACAGCATATTTTTATCATCATAACCTCAAACGCAGGATGCCCACTTGCTATGGTGAAATTATGGATACTTCAAATTGATAAAAGGTAGAAATTGCGGAAGCTGTTTCGTTAACTTCAAATGAATATTTAAAAAAAAATCCGCAACTACTTAATTAGCGACCAAAAGGCGGCAAATATGGATACTTCAGAACTGTAAAAACACAAATTGCGAAACTTGTTTCAAATGAAGTTAGTGAAACGTCGCATATTTAAAAACGAGCGACAATATTTTTTTCCGCAACTAATTAGCGACCAAAAGGCGACAAATTATGGATACTCCAGAACTATGGAAAAATAGAAATTACGGAAGTTGTTTTGCTAACTTCATATGAAGTTAGCGAAACAACGCATATTTAAAAAAAAAGAGCGACATTTTTTTCTTTGTAACCAATTAGTGACAAAAAGGAGGAAAATTATGGAATAATCCATTATCAACTTTTTCGAAGTTGTCTCGCTAACTTTATATAGGTAACATTTTCAGGATTTCATTGGATTTAAATTGCTGTCTCACCCGGGTAAAGGGTAAAGACTAAGGCCCAGTTTCACAATGGATGGTCACCAAATGGTTAGGATTTAAAGTGTTTCACAGTAGTTAACCATAGGTTAACTTCACTACAACACAATTCAATGGTTAAGAACTGACCAAAAGATGGATGAATGGAATAACCTTATAGTTGGGGAGGTAGCGTCAAATTTTCAGGGGTGATTTTACTGAGAATGTCCATCCGTTTATACTTTGGTATTATCTCTAAAAGTAAAGAAAAAATATGTTAGCTGACAAGACTTTGTGACTTAAGATTGTGAGAGGCTGCGGATCTCACGAGAAAACAACGATTTTAAGAGTATTTCACTGAAGGTAATAATTTGCAGATAGCTAAATGATTGAATTAGAATCGTGAAAAAAAAAATGTTAGCTACATAATTTCTGTAATATTCTATTTTTTACTATAATTTCTCCGGTACTAAATTGATAAATGAATTTCTGTGATTGAACCTGTTAGCTGCGCGTATGAATATGTAAGATAGAGTTTGAAAATTGGACCATTTTACCGAGGCTGAAAATGATATACTGAATAGTAATCAGTTTGAAAATCATAAAGAAACATGTCAACTGGTGCTCAGATGTGATCAACAGGAAGCAGAGGAACATCCTGTCATCGAGGAAGTGTCAGATAGCAGCTCTGAAGAGGATAAAGAAAATGATTCCGATTCACGAATTACAATATATTATTCATCGTAATTCATATAATGTACATTTTATGATATGTAAATATATAATAATAATACTGATAAGCATTTATTCTTCACCATACAATAATTGAACTATTTACATAAGTGGCTAATGAAATCATCTCAAAATGTTTGGATGTTAGGTCGAAGGGCCAATTCTTCCACATCAACCATTGATATGTGTTTATAATATATATTTTTGTATTAAAAAATTCATTGCATTGGAATTGTTACATTTTATTTTCAGTATAGCTATCCAAGATAGCAATGTACCTTTCCACGAGATTTGAGAAAACACTGTAATGAGAGAGTATATACGCTAATTTCACTCGGGATTTTTTTTTTCTGTCCGCTAGTTTCTCTATAATCAGAAGAAAAATATTCGTGACGTCACGTTCATCAAAACTAGACTTGGCAACGTTGTTAAAGTTATGCAGCATGGAATTTCAAATTCTTATTCAAATATAATGTGTCGTATGACAGTTGTCATTTGGTAAAACCAATACGAATCGTTTGTCTCTGTTTAACTCGTTTGCTTGCATTAAAATTGGACTCAAGTAAAGCAGTTCCATCAAATATATATGCTGCGCACGAACAGGCCCTACGTGATTTCTTATTTCCGATAAACGTGACGTCAGCGACACACTATCAAATGTGATATTTTTTCAAAATGAAAGAAATATAGTGGAACTCTTCCAGACTATCGATTTAAACGAGTTTTGCAATTTATTTTTCGTAAATGTAAAGGTCCATTATACCATAGCCGCAAATCTACTGATTTTTATCAATCTATTGTTATTGATCTGATATAGATGTATAGTGTATTCATTCTCATTATAAATTGAACAAAGGATTTTGAAAATTATTATACATGAATCAATATGCAGTGAATCTGACAGCGCGCTGCACAAAAGAAGCGCAGCTAACAGGTTTAATCACACCTGAGCATCAGATAACATGTTTTTTTTTTCTTCAAACTGATTACTATTCAGTATATCATTTTCAGCCCCGGTAAAATTTTCATGTAACTACTTTACACGAAATCCCCGTTATTATTCTTAAGCGTGAGAAAGAAAATGGTGAATATTTCTAAACCAAAATATAAAAAAAAACAATAAATATACTCAAATACATATCACAGAAATTCATTTATCAATTTAGTGCCGGAGAAATTATAGAAAAAGAAGTCATTATCGGATTACACAGCTATAAGTCAGTATCGCATATTAAGTCAGTATCATAGTCAGTATCATAGTCAGTATCATAGTCAGTATCATAGTTTCAATGTTGTAAATGATGAATCAGTCATATTACTTCGTTACCTGGATCTGTAAGAAATTTCTTCAAATATTTTGTGAATGCGATTATAGAGAGCTTTTTAATATCCAGAGGTAACGAATTGTATACAAGTGACACTTGGTAGGTAAAAGACCGTTTGAATATTTCGGTTCGATGGGAGGGAGGAGTGATAGTTTCACGTATTTGATGTTGTTTTTACTATGTATCTGAATTTTTTGAGTATTTTTGTTCACATTTGGAAACTTGGGAGTTTATATTTGTAACTATTAAAAATCTTTTCTAAGTTGTTTGTGAACCAATCAAATGTTTTGATAAGATCTTCTTCTGTTATCTTCTTGATATCATCCCACGTGCCAGCGGTATATAATATAAAATAGCCGTATCGTCGGCAAAGTTTATTATGTTTCCATTTGTTTCTAATGGAAATAAATAATTAATATAAAGAGAGAGTAGTAGGGGACCAAGTACAGTACCTTGAGGTATACCATATTCAACATTTCTAGGTGTGCTTGGATGATTATCAATACGAACCATTTGTTCTCTTCCATTCAAGTAATCCTGGAGAAGATCGAGTGATTTTCCCCGTATTCCCGTATTTTCAAGAACCTCCAACAAGTGTGTATGATCCACTGTGTCGATGGCCTTTGCTAAATCCAAAAACACACAGAGTGTTGGTTTACTTTCATCTAATAGTTGGTAAATTGTTCTAGTTAGTGCATATATAGCATCGTTAGTAGATAGTCCTTATTATATTTGGTTAGGTAGTTGGATAATCTTGATTTAATGGCTTTTTCGAAAAAGTTGCAAAAGTTGTAATTAGTGAGATTGGTCTATAATTTGAAATTGTATTCTTTGGTCCTTTTTTGTGGATGGGTATTATCACTGCTCTTTTAAAATATGACGGACAATTTTCCTTTTCAAATATATCATTGATAAGACTAACTAAGAGCAACTGCTTTAACTGTTTCCGTTCTAATGACATCTATTCCTGGTGCTTTTTTATTTTATTTTAAGTGACTTTATTATGCCAGTAATTTTTTTTTCATTTACTAAATGAAATTAATTCTGTAGCCACTTTATCTTTATTATTAATATTATTATATTATTTTCCGCGCATGTGTGTCACCTACTTTTGAGTAATGATTATTGAAAGCATCCGAAATGGGTTTTATTTCTTTTAATAGTTCTCCATCATCGATGAGTATTTCTCTAATGTTGTTTTTCCACCTTATTCAGTTCTTTCAAAACATTCCATAAGTTTTTAGGGTTATTTTTATTTTTGTTTATTTGTTTCTTGTAAACATTAGTTTTTGCTGTTTTCATGAGATTGTCCGTTAATTTTCTATAATTCAGGTAAATTTCTTTTCAGTTTGATTTTACAGAATGTATTTTATGTTCGAAATTAGCGTGTTTCTTTTTTGTATAGAATAATGAATTCTATACAATTCGTTACAATTCGTTATCCACTGTTTACGTTTAATTTGATGTTTGTTTTGTTACAGTTGTGTTTTTTTCAATTAAGTGATTAATAATTTCTATGAAGAACTTGGTTTATACTCTATATTTTCAATATTGTAATAGAAATTTTTGTACTACTCAAGAACATAATATGATCTATGGAACTGGAAGATCTACCCTGAGTACGAGTGTCTTTGTTAATCATAGAAACGAAATTATATTTAGCCATCAAATCAAGATAATTAGAAACCAGTTCAGGTCATAGTTCAGATCAATATTTATCTCTCCAATTATTATGTGTGTTTCATACAACAACGTTCGCTTCGTTTTATCTAAGTACTCTCTTAGGTTTTCAACATATTCCTCAGCGTTGATGGATGGCGGTCTGTATATGCATGGAAGTGACTACTTATATACTCAGACACTATTACTCGAGCTATTACTTCAATATAAAAAAATTATAGATTATTCGAATTTTGTTTAAATATTTCCTGGTGATAAGTATGCATTCGATATGTACTGAAAGAGAACTAAAAGTTTTACCGAGAAGTAAAATCCACCAGTAAAGTTCATACGTCTGACGAATTCATCCAGTCCACAGGTATCAAAACTGAACGTTTACGAATCAGGTGTTTGCGATCCCACTGGTTTCTAAAAATAGATCACCATCCCACGCATTGGCGAATCGTTATTTTAGAATCGACAAGGCCGTCAAACATTGCATCCGAGAAACAATGTAGGTAATGAGTAGGTATCTGAGATATAGAAAAGGTATATTTTCAACTCTCATTTCAGATTTGAATCAAGATTTTTCATTAAGATGTAAGCAACTCTCAGAAATAGTGTATTTACGAATTTCATTCAAGTGACAGAAGTACTTCAGTTACCTAGTTGGTGGCATCTTGTTTTGGAGCCATTTCATTTCTTCTGATAGTGACATCAAAATTTATGAAGCAAACTTAAAATATGAGTCCAAGAAAAAAGAAACTACCCAAACACCAAAACTACGTCACAATCACAGTCGACGCGCGTTTCGCCGACAAAGTTAGCATCTTCAGGAGCTAAAAGCTTACTAAACCACTTATCCCAACTTACTTCTATTTATACCACTATTTCTTTATGGATGTCAAATTATCTAACATTTCGAATTTACCTACTCTACCTGCTACTTATCTACCTATATGAAGTTAGCTAGAAAACTTCGAAGAAATTGAAAACGAATTATTCCATAAATTGCCGCCTTTTTGTCGCTAATTAGTTGCAAAGAAAAAAAATTTGTCGCTCTATTTAAAAAAAAAATATGCGATGTTTCGCTAACTTCATCTGAAGTTAGAAAAACAACATCCCTAATTTTTACTTTCCACAGTTCTGAAATATCCATAATTTGCCGCCTTTTTGTCGCTAATTAGGTAGTTGCGAAGAAAAAAAATTTGTCGCTCTTTCTTTTAAAAAAATATGCGTGTTTCGCTAACTTCATATGAACTTAGCGAAACAATTTCCATAATTTTTATTTTTTCACATTTCTTAAGTATCCATAATTTGCCGCCTTTTGTCACTGATTAGTTGCGGAAAAAAAATTGTCGCTCATTTTTTAAATATGCGATGTTTCACTAACTTCATATGAAGCTAATTAAACAACTTTCGCAATTTCTATTTTCACAGTTCTGAAGTATCCATAATTTGCCGCCTTTTTGTCGCTAATTAGTTGCGGAAAAAGAAATTGTCGCTCTTTTTTTAAATATGCGATGTTTCGCTAACTTTACTTGAAGTTAACGAAACAACTTCCGTAATATCTACGTTTTATTAATCTGAAGTATCCATAATTTGACTGTAACAAGTGGGGATCCTTCGTTTAGGGTTATGATGATAAAAATATGATGTATTTGCCATAAGATCTCTTTTGGAATAAAATTAAATTGTTCTCGATTCAGAAGATATTCATTACATATTTCAGGTAACCGTTAAATAAAATTGTGGCAAACCTTTGTTTTTCTAACTGAATTCCTTTCAAAATGATATTTCACAAGTGTGCGGTAAGTTGTACCATATGCAATTTGAATTTGATTTTGATGTTTCGCTAACTTTACTTGAAGTTAACGAAACAACTTCCGCAATTTCTACCTTTTATCAATTTGAAGTATCCATAATTTGACTATAGCAAGTAGGGATCCTTCGTTTGAGGTTATGATGATACAAATATGATGCCATGACATCTCTTTTGGAATAAAATTAAATTGTTCTCCGATTTAGAAGATATTCATGATATATTTCAGGTAACCGTTAAATAAAATTGTGGCAGACCTTTGTTTTTGTAACTGAATTCCTTTCAAAATGATATTTCACGAGTGTGCGGTAAGTAGTACCATATGCAATTTCAATTTGATTTATTGCTTTTTTGTTCCGAATATGTTGAAGCACCGTACAGAAGTAAATTCACTCCTACTATATTTTTGTGACGTTCGCGTCCCCTCCTCAAATTTTACTCAGCCGATATACTCTGAGACTTATAACAAGTGAGTAAAGTTGAGGCATGCAATATTATTACAGAGTGAGTCGTTGTGAGTTGTAGTTTTGTATCAAAATGAATAAGTGTCGAGTTGTAACTTGCAGGGTGATGGAAGCATTATTTTTTTTACATTACATTATCTAACTGTGGCCAAAAATGATCAATTTTCATTAGTTCGATTTCGATGGAGGGTACATGGTTTCCTATGTAGCTAATGTGCTTCGAAAAAAATAAGTTTTCATCTTTTTAGCATGTTCAGCCCTTTTATTTGATACCCATATTGAGGGGGTTGAAAAACAATATGTCCGCCGTTTTGTGGTGGTGGCCATCTTGGATTTACAATGATACTAAATATACATAATTGCATTGTCATCAGAATTAAAGGTATGCACTAAATTTCAGATCAATATCGCTCAACAGGAAGGGAGCTAAAATTTCAATTTCTAGAGTTGTCCCGCTCACTTCGTTTAAGGTTAGCGAAATATAGCATATTATTTTAAAGAAAGGAGCAATTTTTGGATACCTATAAAATGAGAGAAGATAAAAATAACGGAAGTTGTCAAAACATCGTATATTTTTATTTGAGAAAAGAGACAAGTTGTTTCTCTCCGCAACTAATACAAAAAGCGGCAGATTCTGGATATTTCAGAACTGAGAAAAGATAGAAATCAGGCTTCATATGAAGTTAGCGATACATCGCATATTAAAAAAAAGAGCGACAATTTTTTTTCTGCGCTACTAATTAGCGACAAAAAGGCGGCAAATTATGGATACTTCAGAAATGTGAAAAAATTAAAAATTATAGAAATTGTTTCGCTGAGTTCATATGAAGTTATCGAAACAACGCATATTTTTTTAAAAGATAGAGCGACAATTTTTTTTTCTTCGCAACTAATTAGCGACAAAAAGGTGGCAAATTATGGATATTTCAGAACTATGGAAAAATAAAAATTAGGGATGTTGTTTCGCTAACTTCATATGAAGTTAGCGAAACAACGCATATTTTTTTAAAAACTAGAGCGACAAATTTTTTTTCTTTAGCGACAAAAAGGCGGCAAATTGAGGAATAATCCGTTATCAATTTTTTCGAAGTTGTCTCGCTAACTTCATATAGGTTACTTACCTGTGGGGCAACCGCACTCATTATCAAATTTGCCTACTTTTGCTGTTTACTAATTCTAGTAATTTACCTGCACTGAATTAATTTTAATGTTATCCTACTTGTTTTGGATTTGATGACACAAATTTCTTGGAAAAAATAATAAATTATGAATTTATTGTGAAGAAAAGAAAACACATTTTTCAATTTATTACGAACTTGAATAATGGGCTGTAAGTTGGAATATTTGAAGGAGTTACTGCTGACCAATGGTTTTAGTAACGAAATAGTCAGAGAGTACTTAAGAGCAAACACTACCTTGGTAAAACGGAAATTCGTTTTAAGCCCACAGTTTTTGTTTGAAAATGTTTTAATTTTTTTTGCATTACCCAATGTCTTTTTGTTAATTCCGGAACTTCAGTGATTATTGGTTATGATAATTTTTGAGAAAAAAAAATTAATGATCAGGTCATTTGAATTAAAAAATTGAGAGATTCCGGAATTCTTATGGAACCACTGAGCCCATACAGAAAATATCTCACTTGTGAAATCAATGCTTTTTTGCAAGAAACAGATTCTACGATCAGGGAATTTATACCTGATTGGCGCTGTAATCGAGAACGGACAGGTGCTGCGTTGCCAATGTTCATCGAGTTCATTATCTCCACCCCCACTCTTGATAAGTATGCCAACAAACCTGAGCTGGCAGGGATGAGGAAGAAATTCGACTTTTCGGTGATGGTGGCTCTTAAAACTTGCCAGACTTTGCATGAAGCAAACTTGCTTTCAGTTCAATAACTGCTTCTACGAATAACTAGAAGGTACAGCCATGGGCAACCCTCTGTCTCCCTTCCTAGGCAACTTGTTCATGAGTAGATTTGAAATAGAAGCAAGAGAGAGCTTCAGCTAGTTTCCTAGGGTTTGAGTTAGATACGTGGACGACGTGTTCGCTATCTTTGATACGAAACAGGTCGATAGAGACAGTTTTATTTCAGAATTGAATAGCCAGTTTCAAACCATATCGTTCACGTATGAAATTGAAAACAAAAAACAGCTGCCGTTTTTTAGAAACGACCAAAATCAGCTTGAATTCGATATCTACAGGAAGGACACGAGCACACTCAGATACATCCCTGAGAGCTCCCACCTCCACCATTGCACAAAACACAAAATGGTGGGACTAAATTTCTTAGTTAAGGTTTCTTCAAACCGACGCGGGAACGCGGGAGCGGGAGCGGGAACGAGATGAATCTGATACTAAAATCCATAGTGGGACATACCGGTGTGATTATTCGTATTCCGAAATGCATGCAAGCAACGAAATATATATGGTTTGCTACGTGTACTGTTTTTCAGGTAATTCGCCTCCTGCGCCTCCCCCCCTGGAGCTGCCACTGAATCGGATGAAGAAGAAGCACTATTGTTTCCTATTTCCTTTTCCTTAGTTTCTTATTTTAGTCCTTTATGTGAACATTTTTGAAATCTTCACGAGAAAGGTCATAGGGTAAATACTTTCGAACTAATTCTTCAATTTGCTCTATTTCGATTATTTGCGTTGAGGTGCATTGCGAAATACAGCAAATCCGACAGAAAACGCATCTGATTGCGAACTGAGTTTCCGTGCGGATAAATACGCAGATGAATCGCAGTCAAAACGGAGAAAACCGCGCTAGTTTGAACTTGTCTATTTACCACATCGAAAATAATAAGCAGCGAATTGTATGCGGTGCGAATATTCATAGGTGTTGCGAATTTTCCGCGTTGGTTTGGAGGAGCCTTAAAAGAGTCAATTGATAAATCAAAAACGGTTCGTCGAATCGATTTCAAACAATGGACGTTATTGTTTGTTACAGGATGATGATGGAACGTTATTATTATTTGTCAAAATACTTCATTTGCAAAAAAACATTGGCACGGAAGATGTAGTTCGAGTAAAACAAGGATTGGATAAATTGAGAGAAACTTCTGTCAAAAGGAATGACGGATATTAATCTTCGATAAAAAATTTCTCAGCTTTGAATCTATGAATGTTGTTGAAAATATAAAACGCGGTCAGCGGCACCCCCACCCCCACCCCCACCCCCAAGAACTACTGATTGAGTCCTTATATTATGCACATTCTAGGTTCGAGGGCTCATTCTTGATATAAATGTAGTTAAAAGTGTTTACAGCGTTCGGAGTGAATTTAGTGTGCAGTTAGGTAAGTTCTAGTAAGTAAATTATATTTCATGGTTGCAATTGCAAACGATGATATTCTATTTAGGAATCTTTAGAACAGTTGTAGACTGGACCAGACAAGCCGTCAAAGTGACTCTACATCGAAAATATGCCTAACCCAGTTACGGTAATAAGCAATTCTGAAATAAGGAAGGATATCATCGACATTAAGCCGGCAGGTAGAAAGGGAACAAATAGGGTTAGTGAGAATGTACCAAACCAGATACGGTAATTAACGAACAAAACTACCTAAATCAGAATAAATACAATCTTCGCAGACGGAATCTCCAGTCATCTGAGATTATTCATGATGTATAAGCCTCTGAAGAAGCTAGCCACTCGCGCTAGCGAAACGTTAGGAAGAAATTCCAAAAAACGACGGCCTTCAAACCCGACTGAAAATTGTGACACTGAAAACTCCGGCCGCGAAAGCCTTAACCATTTTGTCTGAAGTTGTGCCAATTCCCAACCAGAAGATTCTGCATTCGCAAAGGCTTTATAGAGAATGTGAAACCCAGACATGGAGTTTCGCTGGATTGAGATTCTAATAAAGGAAGAAACGATGAACATTTTAGGCATGAAGAAAACTCGTCTACATCTCCAATTAGACGTAATGGTCGAACGATATATTGTGACTTTCTGACGATGTTCGTCGCTGAGAGATTGGGGTGAGTTGGTGACACTAGTTATTCTAACCTAATCTCATTATGAGTCCGAATATACATCATTGATGTTAAACACTGGGCGAGGCAGTAAACTCTCACGCGATCTGCTGTTTGGATTGCCACCCAGACAAGCGGAGGGATACATTTCTTCCAGAATACCTCAAAAAATTGCGTGAAAGTGCCGTCAATGTTGCACTGTTTTTATGGGTCTTTCTATTGATATAAAGCGAGTATTGACTTATTTCCTTCAATTGCCGACCAAAGAAATCTCAATTTTCGATATCAAAACAATGTCAATATATTCAATAAGTACTCCAATCCTTTCTGAATTCATCTACCAAATTTGAGTTTTCCAAGTGAAACCGTTTCCAATTGCAATATGAACTTGGAATAAACGAAATTGAACGCCCACCTTAACGGTCTCGCCCTTTTGAAAAGTGCTTAGTGCTTGCTGAATCGAATTACTTTTTGAAAGTGCTTAGTAATCGCGAGCACTTCATGAAAAAAAGTGCTTAGTACTCGAGACTCCCGAGCACTTTTCAAGAGTGCTTAGTACTCGAAGCACGTTTTGTCAGTGCTCGGCACAGCTTTGCTCTAAACTTTGAAAACAAAAAACATTTAAAACTACATCTAATTACTTACGTTCCGAGCTCACCGCCAAATCATTGAGGGACCCAGCTCTGACAGGAACAATTTCATGTTGTTTCTCGTGAGGATGATAACTTTTCGGTCTCACCCTGACTGATGCCACACTGCCACCTCCTGGCCCGACGGTGATCTGCAGACGACTCTGCAGTCCTTTCTGAGAGTCGAAACTACTTGTCGAGTAAGTTAAACTTGAATTTTGGGAGGTTATATCAATAGGATTCTGAGGAGTTGACGTTGGAGGCCTCAACGTCAGGTTAACACTTGTGAAACTTCTTGGAGACGGTGAAGTGGTAGGAGTTTGCAACCAAGGTTGCGCTGGCGTCAACTGTACCAACGAAGTACGCCTCGTTTGAGTCGGACTTTGCACTACATCTAAAGAGCAGTTAACGTTCAATGATACATTAAGGTTAGGGCTATTTAATAAAGTGTCAGTCGTTTGGGTAGGGGTGGAACACGTTTCTTTTTTCACGTCGTTCACAGGATACAAACGATTCTGCGCATCACATGAGCGAGTCTGCTCTTCCTGTAAACGTCTTTGAGCATCAGGTGAAACTAGTGAACACTTCTCTATTTTGGTTGGAGAGTTTTTCGCGGCAAAGCGTTTCGCACTCAGAGGGGATCGCGGCGGTTTATCACGTAGGTCGGAGCTTAGTAACTTATGGACATCTCTACACTTTTCAGAGAGTTGAATATTGAACTTTTTTTTATCGTCACTAATCGCGTCACAATTACTGAATGTATCAGACTTGATGTCGAGATGAGTCGGTCTTTTAGCGATTGTCTTGGGCGTTTCGGTTACCGTGGAGATTGGGGCACTAGGTTTAATTACATTTCTGCTGATATCACTTTCACTCTCGTTCATTTCGACTCGATTTCGTTCGTTTGACGTTGAGCTAAGGATTGCCGTTTCCAAAATTGTGCTAATTGAACCTTTCCGTTGCGAACAGGTCTCTTCTGGATCGGGGATGAGTGCTTGATCTAGGGAAGGTATTTCTAGTTGTGAGAGTCGTCCCATCTGCTCTGAGTTGTTTTCAGCTAAAACGGTTTCTAGAAGATCGACGATATTCAGGTCTTGGTTTTGAGCGTTGGACTGTATACATGAAGATATGCAAGAGGTAATTATTTGATCAGGAATTGTTGGGAACTGTTGTTTCAATTCATGAAAAAGCTGCATGACCTTGACATTCGAAGACCTCCGTCTGTTTCCGGCGAACATGACCGGCCATTATGATTGATCTGTCAAAAAGATGATACAAATAATCAAAAAAGTACTAACATGAAATGTATATGACAAAAAACCAAGTTGATTTAAACTACTGTCATGAAGTAAATGGCTACCATAGAAATATATATTATATACTCTCTAGAATGCCAACTCCCGCATGCACCGTATGTACTTAATCTGGATTATTTAACTCTTCAGCAAATAAGTGAGATGGCATTATAGTTGATGATTTTATAGGAGAGACAGATACATAACAGTCGATTAGAATTCTATAGTACACAGTGCATAAGCGGGCGTATTCCCTCCAATTTTCTAGGCGAAAAGCATGCCGCGTATGTGACCCGTTTACGATTGTGCGCATGCTCGTCATCAGTGTAGTTTCGGTAGATCGTTGCCAAATTTGAAAATCATATGTTGTTCCATTTCAGAGTTTTGTGTCATGAGACAATAAAACCCATGTCATTTTAAAGAGAGAAATTTTTCAGCATATTCAGGACCTTTTTAAACCGAAATAACCTTTTAGAGATAGATTCCTCCGAATTTAAGGCGCGAAAGAAACTTATTTAATACAATAATGTACCCTATCTTACTGTAATGGACCTTTCCACGAGATATAAGAAAACACTGTAATGAGAAAGTATATACGCTAATATCACTCGGAATTTTTTATTTTTTTTTTTCTGGCCGCTAGTTTCTTTATAATCAGAAGAAAAGTGATTCGTGACGTCACGTTCATCAAAACTAGACTTGGTAACGTTGTAAAAGTTGTGCATGATGGAATCTCAAATTCTCAGTTGTAATACCACAAGAGAGTGAGAATAAAGTGTAAATAATTCGACAGATTTTTCGAAAACTTGTTGCCAGGCAATAGACACGAGAGTCCGAAGGGCTCTAGTGTCTATTGCACTCAGCTACTATAGTTTCACATTCCTCATATTATGTTACCCTTAATTATTGTATGCATAACGTATGAAACGTGTAGACCATTGCAATTCAAGTCAGTATTTGTGATTCGCGCTATAAAACCGCTAGTGCATAAAATTTTGTAAATATGTGATGGCCCTCGGCTAACGTCATCGGGCCATCATCCACGCCGTAGGCCATAAACACCTACTTTACGCCCTTGATACGTAATAGTTATTTATGTATCAAGGGCGTAAAGTAGGCGTTTATGGCCTGCGGCGTGGATGATCACACGCCGAAGGCCTTAAACACATTTTACTTAAGTGTTCGTAATATATATTTTGAAAAAATTATTATTTGAGAATTTTTTGTTTTGCTTCCAAAAAGTGCCAGTCTCACAGACTGCACGTTACCAGTTGTGTTTCAAAATTCCACGTTACCAGTTAAGGGTTAAAAACCAAATTCAAAGAGAAGAGAAAGTCACAATGAAATCATAGACATTGCTTCATCTGATTTGATTTCACCCGATGAATAATGAGCACGTTATTACGATTTGCGGTATTGCCAATGCTCGTTTTTCATCAAAAGGAAGGTCCTTTCAGAAAATTTGAAAGCTATAAATGCAATAAAAATAGGTAATATGTGGATTTTTTTCTCTGAGTTGATCAAGTGACAAAGTTTTAATTAATTCTCAATGGCTTGTATCAAGCTAGAAGCTATATTTTTAAGGAGAACGGCATTGCCTGTTTCGGAACGTGGATTATGGTGGGAGATATTTCCGATGAACGTGACGTCAGCGGCACACTTTCAAATGTGATAATTCTTCAAAATGAAAAAAATATAGTGGAACTGTTTGTTAAATGGACGTTTCAGACTAGAGACTATCCATTTAAACGAGTTTTGCAATTTATTTTTCGTAAATGTAAAGGTCCATTATAATGACCGTGCAACAGTGCTTTTTCATTAACAGGAAGACTTGTCACTAAGATCTGAGAATAAGTGGATAAAAAAGAACTAGAGCAAGTGATTGAAAGACCGGTTATCCACGAATACTTTGCAATTTTTTTATTGGTGCAATTTGAAATCATAAATACTGACTGGTATTATACCTACAAATAATGTTAATATGTACTAATAATGAAAAATGGTTGAATTCGTGATGACATCAGTATACCTTTTGTTGTCATGGAAATGAGAAAAACAGCGATAAATTTGCAATTTGTCATCAAAGATTAATTGTTGTCACTGTAGTACCTAAAATCGATTCTTTGAATGGTAAAGCAGAATCGCGGTTAATATGGCCAAAATCTAACGGTGCGCATAAAAAAATGGATGGAAAAGCAAAAGGTAATGAATGAATTGTTTATTTGGCGTTACAAGTTACTGCTGTCAGATCAATTATCAAAAGTTGTCATTTAGACTTCACATTTCTCGAGTTGTTGATGTTGGGTACCATGGTAACTTTAAAAAACGCGTGATTTTGAAAGTTCGATTCAAACACGCTGAGGCGTGCTTTAAATAGGTAAAATGGGACACCAATGAAAAAACATACTTATTTGTCGTGGAAACTTCACATGATGCATAATGAAACTATTCTATTTCTTCAGTAATACACTTCCATAACTATGTTGCTTTAGTTTTTCTGCACCCAAAAATTCAACAATTGTTGAATGACCAAAACATTTTTCGTGAAACGTTGAAATTTCCTGAAGCGGAAAATCTACCTAGCTGTAACTGGCAAAATTACAAATTTTCAATCTCTCGGCTCTGTATCTACTCTATAATGTTTTTGTTCTGATGCCTGTTTATGAAACAACTACAGTCGAATGACCGAAATATATTTGCTGTACCTACCTAGTGAAAAAAATGATACGTTAAAACGCGAAATTTCCGCGTTTACCAAAAATTCCAATAAAAAATGCATACCTAGGTGAGTATGATTGCTATAAAGAAAATAATTTCTGCATCATTTTTTCGTCAAGTACATAGACTTCGACAATCACTCGACAATTTTTGGTAAGATGCCTAAAAACCTGTTTTTGGTCACTTACCTCAGTGATGAAATTTGATGTTCATTTGTTTAGTTACATTGGTGGCAGTACTCAAGTAATAAAAAAACTAAGAGCACGAAAATATTTTTCCGTTAACGACAAATTCTCGACAATAGGAAATATGCATATATTTTTTATTTGTTTAATCAATTTTTTACTTCGTTACAACATAGTAAAAAATTTAAATACGGTTGAAAGTCTTGGAATTAATTTTTAAAATAATATATAAAATACCGATTGAATTTGACCTATTTGAACGCCTCCATTTTCGCGCGCTGTGGATGACGTCACATGGCGCGATCAGTGTTGTTCTTCTTCAGTGTCGTTCGTTGAGACGTACTCTGATTGCTCTACTTGCTTGAAGTTGATATTTTATAAAAGAGTAAGACAAATGCAGACAAGTGTTAGAGAGAGATGAACATAATATGTGAAAGTGATCTCGATCAACCAGAGCAGTCTTCAATGAACAAGCCTTTCTATAGTTATGGCCATTGACACTATTGACAGTTATTAATTAGGTTAGGGATTTGCAGTTTTAATCGCTATTACGATAATGGAAAATTCTTAAAAATCCATTTTATATGTATTGTCTAGTACCGGAAAGCCTAAACAATTATGAGTACACCAAGTAAAGTATTTTGTTCTGTTCCAAGAGATTCGAAAATACGCAAACAATGGTGTAAGGTAATGAGAAGAGGCGAGGTATCTCCAATATCACATTTACATTGTTGTGAAGATCATTTCAATGTGAGTACATTGTATTTCGATAGTTAACATGAAGTGAATTGATCAGAAATAAGTTTTGTATGCATCAATGTTTTGTATATACCTGCCTCACCTAAATTACAAAAGGAAAACTATCATTTGATAAACTATTATTACTTATCAGTTCAGGTATTGTCGGATTGTGCTTTGATAAAACCGCTTTCAGTCATTGCTCTTGATAATTTACAATTGTCACTAGACCAAAATCGAACTATGTAATGGAAAACTACAAATATATAAATAAAAAAAAAATTTTCTATGAAAGATGACTGGCACAGTATGAATATCAACACAGATAAATTTCATAACGTGCCATGTGACGTCATTCTTCGTTTCGACCAATGGTGATGCGTTTCGCAAATTTGAATTTCGCGCGCTTATTATGCACTTTTTGATTAAAGTTTTATGGAGTTAAATACAAACTAAATGATAAACTAATGGTTTAGGTGTAATTTTAAGACAATAAAGTATATGAGGTAAAAAAATCAAGTAAATTTAAATTACTTGCATATTCCCTATTACCTACCTTATTCGACAATTACTGGAATAGGTCTCATCGATTTTCTGGCAAGTGGATTTGCTAACTTTACATCCCAAGTAATAAATATGTTGTTAATAGAATAGGTAGGTAGGTGTGTTTTTCTAGTTAATTGCATTTTACTAATAATTTAACATTCCTACCTAGTATTTCGAAAACGGATACTCTAAAGTACCTAATAAAAATTAATTAATGATATTAATGATATTGATTCCGTATATCCCACCAAGTAATTATGTTGCTGGATTCATTTTATATTCGGAGGCAAAATAACTTTCATTCACCCTAAGAATAAAAACCGTGGCAAAATACACGCAAGTAGAGCGGAATATTATTTTTTCTACATTCATGCAAAAAGCAAAACTTTATTGAACTATATTCAGTGGAAAAATAAGTTCTTTATTGCACTAGTGCAATAAAGTTTTTATTGCACTCATCTGTCATTCTACTTCAACGTGATGTCATCATGACAAACATAAACGTTTAAACCTACTACATATTTAGCAGATATTCTGTGAGATTGGCAATAGGTACTTCACTACGAAATATTCATATTGAAAATTGCACCAATTGTTCATTCACTTTCAACATTGAGGGTAAAAATAAAGTTTGAGTTAAATTGTTCGTAACGTATTAGTTCCTGTTTCAATGCAAATCGATATTAATAATAAAGTATTCAAGTTGCGCTTTTCATTTTCCTACACCTAGTGCCGCACCTCAATAAATCATTTTTTGTTTTTTGCATGAACGTAGAAAAAATGTTGTATGCAACTCGTGCAAAAATTGTTTATTGCACTCGACGTGTTGTCCAACTCCCTCTAACGGCCTCGTCGGACAATTTCACGTCGAGTGCAATAAACATTCACTTTTTGCACTTGTTGCATAAATAACTATAAAAGCACACACTACGTTTTTATTTGTTTTCTCGCAATCAAATTGGCAAATGTCAGTTGTTCGGGTATAAAGTCGAAAAACCAGGGGTTAGTAATTCTAGACATCAGACATCTTACTCTCCAACTCTACCATAATAATATGGAGAACTTACCTACCTATTTCATAAGTTTTTCATGGCTAACTACCAATTTATGACAAAAAAATTGAAAATACGTTTTTTTATCATAAAACTAAAACTGGTGCAGGGTTTGCAGTCTAGGAGTGTTCTTTTATATTTTATCTCATCTCAATATGAGATTTCGAGAAATAATTTCAAATGACCAAAAACAGTCCAACAAAACAGTCGAGAAATGAACAAAAATCGAATATTTCTATCCAGCGTGTGATCGGCAAGGGGGAGGTAAAAATCTCACCTGGTCCCAATTTGAGATAAATAAAAAGAATACTGAAATGATCTGAGATTATTGGTAAAAAGAACACGCCTTTTATCTCATTTGTTTTTAATAGTTTTTTCTTGTTTTGGCATAAACCTCATAATAATAATAATAAACTATGGTTCTCCTTTCCAACAGGTAGGTAATTTCTTGGCATTGCTTATACCTATACCTACAACCTCTATAATTATTTATTACTCAGAAGCGATTTTTCATCAAAAATATTACTGCCGTGGACGCAAATGCCTACCTATACTTATAAGTATCTGAATAATGTAATATATTCATTTACCTATCTTATCAATTGATAGAGTAATAAATACTGAAGATAACGTAATTTTGCAATGCTATTACGAAATATTGTCTACCTAGTATCACACGATTTCCAAAATGTTTCATATTTTTTCAAATTTTCAGCGGGGGCGTTCAATTTGACGTCAGCCTTGACGTTTAGCATACCACAAATATACAGTGGGCGAATTCAGGATTTGATAATGTTAATTGGGATATCATTACTAGTCAATAAAATAATTATTACCTAAATACTAAACATAGTGAGAACTAAAACACCACACATCACACAACAAACAAGTCATGAGTGTTTAAACGTACCAAATTCAAATAACAAATCTGTTCGTGATGTATAAAGATCCAATAATTTCACAAAAACACTGAACACAACTTCCAGAATATCTCTAAACCATTATAAAACACTTATAACAGAGTATTCAATAGATGAAAAAATACGTTTTTTCTTATAATTTACATGGCAATCTTTATCTCCTATGTTATGGAAAACTGAGATAGGAACACAAATAGAACATAGTGAAACGTCACGTGAAAGTTGCGAACAGACACAGGGTTGTCACGTTTTCGTTTAATTTTTCCAAACAATAAATTTGCTTCAATTGAAATGTTTAATACTCGGTAATTGCTGTTTAAAAATGGTTATGTGTTCGTTGAAAAATGGAAAATGTATTAACCTCATCTGTGTTTGAAGAAATTCCATTCAAATCAATAAGGGTAAGTACAGTTAGTTTACCTTGGTACGAAATTTTGTTCGGAATGGAAATGACATACCTAGGTACCTACATCAAAACCAAAACAGCTTTGGCCTACGAGATTCCTAAAGGCTGAACAGAGGCAGTAACTGTGCGACAAAGTCGACAAAGATCCACCGTTCTTCACACCGATCTGTAATTTACAGATCGGTGGTTCTTCACTGAAAATATAAAGGCTTAAGTCTAGTGTCCATTCAAATTTCAGACGCCAAGCTGTTTTGGTTTAAGTGTGCCTATTATTTCGCTCTGTTCACAGACTTTCAACTCGTTCCAATTCCAAATTGTCACTTTTCACTCTCATTTTCCATATTTCGTGCAAATACCAAGAGTTCGTAATTTCGAATATTTGAGTAAATCGCTGAAATATCTGATGATATGGCTACCGTGTCTAAACGTCATCAACAATAAATGTGATAGGACTCTGCCCAGGCATCCTTTACTCAGGCAATTAACCATGCACCGTTGTATTGTCAGCGGCGTTGGTTTTACTTCAGGGCAGAATCCAACAATAATTGAAAATAGTATAGAAAAATATACAAAATTTGGTATTTAAAAAATTTAAGTTATTCGTTTTCTACAGGTTGTCCCTGGGTATGTGCGTACATATTCTGTATGCCTAAAGAATTTTTCCTACAACTGCTATGAAAAGTAGCGTATTTCTCATAGGTAGCTTTTACTTAATTTCAAAATGATGTATTGCTCATACTGTGAGAAATACCTATTTTTCCTTAAGGCACTTTGCCCACAATCAACAAAAAACGACAAAAACTAGTTGGCTAGGTAGATAGATAGATAGATAGATTACCTTTCTTGCCATTTTTACAAATGTGAGGTTCGTCATTACAAAAAAAATAAAAAAATATTTAGAAAGAATATAGATACAATACAATTAAAAATGTCATACACCACAGTTATGAAGAAGTCATTACAGAAGATAAATATCCTTACATTCAGGTTGAATTATGCAAAAACTCCTCAAATTCCGCAATCGTATAGAAAACATATTTGACAAGTATATTTTTTCAATTCTGATTTGAATTTTTTGAGAGACAGAGTTTTCAAGTCTTTCGGCAGCAAGTTATATAGATGTGTACCAGCAGAGTTTGGTGATTTTTTGTGTGACATGGTTGAACTTTTTTGGTATATACAGGGTGTTTCTTAAGTACGTGTAGAAAATTCAGGAGCGTATTTCTGACATCAAAATAAGAAGAATAGTTCCTATAAATTTATGTCCGCAAGTTAATCATTTCTGAGATACAGAGTGTCAAAGTTGAATTCTTCCTTTTTTTTGTGAATAATTTCAAAATAACTTTGATATTTGGGTAAAGTTTGATATCAGGGAATATTTATTATTTAGTTTTTTTGTAGAAAATATATTCTTGGTAGAGGTAACTGCGAGCAACTGTTTTTGAGTTATAGAGATTTGAAATAATCCATGCAAGTGATTTTGAATGACAAGATTTTTGAATTTGAAATAAATTCAATTAAAAATTAGTTTTTTCACAATTAACATAAAATTTGATTTTGTCATTGAAAAATCATCCCAGTTACCAAACTTTATCAGAATATCACAAATATTTTGGAATTTATTCACAAAAAACATAAATAAGAATTAAACTTTGACACTCTGTATCTTAGAAACGAATAACTTGCAGACATATGTTTATGGGATTTTTTTCTTATTTCGACGTCAGCAACATGCTCCTAAAATTTCTACACGTACTTAAGAAACACCCTGTATATTTGAGTGGCTTCGGGTATTATGAGTATGTACATCTGAATGCTTAATGAAGATATCGATGTTTTTATGAATATATCTTATGTATGTAAATTTCTGGTAAAGTTAGAATCCCATATTTCTTGAAGGTTTCCCTACAGGATTCTTGATAATTGAGACCAAAGATGAGTCGTACTAACCTTTTTTAAGAATGAAGATTCTTGCCCAATCGGTTGCTGCTCCCCAACATAGGTATTATGTTACCAATATGTTACAACAGGTAGTTGGCTGCTGTTCATTTTTAGATAGTTATCAGAACTGTCAGATTATAGAAGTTTTTTAAACTCTTCAGATAGTTTTCATTCGTGCTTTCATAAAAATCGCAATTTCTATTGTATATTATTTCAATAAGACATACTTACTCATAATGAATAATATGGATACTGGCAATAGTGACGATTTTGATATTAATACTCCGTCAGAGATATTGGAAAAATCTGCGAAAGTAACGTTGGATTTGTTGAGGGAAATTTCAAAAAAAAGTATGAATTGGCATACGAAAAAATTATTTATCTGTTAAGAGGTAGGATACTTCAATGTTATTGTACCTAGTTGTGCAGTTGTAGGAAAAAATAGATATTTTGGTATATTACTTGTATTTTTTAAAATTTTGCAATTGTCTCCACATGACATTCTGAATACAACCATGTATCATTTGTCACTTTTTGTAACCAATTTTTTGTTTAATTTTGAATTTTATTTTTTAATCTAGAATGCTATGGATACGTTCAAATCACTAATTGCAGTCCTAAAATTTTGGGAGGAATACAACTTCACTGCTTTAGGTAAAAATTTATGTGCTGTAGGAAATTTAATTTTAAAATTGAAATTATAATTTTTTTTCAAATGGCAACATGGTGGCTCGTCGGGTTAGGAAGAAAGACCATTTTATTACGATTAATTTGATTTCCCATACTAATGGGTTTTGAACAAAGTTCCGTAAAAAAATTCAAAAAACTACGTTAGATGTTTTATAAAATAAAGAAGATATCCATAGCCCTCGTGAATAAAGAATACATTTTTAAACAAAAATAAAATTCGGTTACAAAAAGTGACAAATATCACATGGTTGTATTCAGTATGTCATAAGGAGACAAGAGAAGTGAAAATATACCAGGTGTGTCATTAGAAAATCGAAAGTTTATGTCACTTCCCGTGAAACCAAAAGTTGCATGAAGTTGATGAATTACTTGTCAAAAGATGCAGTATTATGTCTCATATAGATCCTCCAAATTTCATTCCATTATCTTCAAAAACAAAAACGTTATAGGGACACCCGGTATAAAACTGTCTTAACTCCCCCATTCGAAAAAACTACCACACTGTGCAAAAACTCGTAGAATGATCGTTACTTTTTAAAAAAAAATTTCTGGTGTTCCGGCATCGACTTCTATTGTCATCAGCCATGTGCTCTGGATAGACCTTGTTACTAACTCCATACGCCACCGTAGGAGCAGCACTGTTAATTGGAACGCAACAGTGAATCGTGCAGGACTCACTCCAGTCCAGCCACGAGATTTTGATAATTCAATCGTTTAGATTACGGCGAGAAATAGGATTTACAATTTTCAAAAAAAAGCTTTTTTTAAGAAAGACTATTGAACTCAACCATATGTAGTATTCAATGAAATTTGTAGAGCCTTTGTTGGCACTTCTTATGGATCGATAACATTCGAAATAAGAATGCTTTTGCAAATTTTTATTTACAATTTATGGCAAGCTGGTTTTCGCACCCTGTATATAACAGGTCAATTTCAGATATATCATTTAGGAGAGTCACCAATGAGCAATATTAGACCAAAAAATAATTTTTAATGGGAATTGACAAGACTGTCTAATTTCACATAATATGAATATTGGAAAAAAACCTGTAATGCTGAAAATCTCGAAAACAGTAAATATTTTCGAAAAAAAAAAACTTCATAAAGTACCTTCTATTTTGCATGAAGAAACAGAAAAAAGGATGAAAAGCTCAGAAAAATGTAACACCTTGTGTGACCGGGAATATTTTTATTTTGTTGAGCTGGACCAATTAGTTAACATAGAAATATATTTTATTCCTATGTTTCCTAAATGGAGATATAGAACAGTGCGCCCTGTATATCGTTCTAGATGTGAAATTTCATAAATAGATACTTTTAATTTTGATTCGTCTTTTTGAAAATATTTATTTTTAGTTACCAATATTTAAATTTTATCAACGTGCCCAAATAAACTTTAATTCCATTATTTTGCAAAATGATTTTGCAAACTCCTGGCTACGTTTTAGACCCAACTAAATAATCTGGCTCTTTTATTTTTCAACTCCTGAAATATTGAACTCAAAGGTATCAAAATTTTAAAATGCCTCGAGAAAAATAAATTCACTAATTTGAAAATGTAGGGGTTTGTTAAGCCCCGCTACCCTACCCAAAAATATCTTCCACCTCTTACTGTTTTGTTTTACTTCGAAAAGGAATGATAAATTAAAAAAAACACATAAAGTACCAATTTAAACTTTATTTGACATAAGCTGTATGTATATGGCTCTCACTCAATTTTATTCGAACATTTTCATTGGACCATTATTGAGCAAGGAAAATTATTTTGAAAATTTAGGATTATTTTCATTCTTTGCGGAGTGATAAATAACTTCATGAGGTGAAGTATATGCTTCGTAAGGTAAGAAAAATATATTTGAGAACAACTATTATGAGTCAAACAACTTCTAAAAGTTGTCGGGATCGATAAATGATATATTCATCCTTTGAAGGAGACCTTCCGCGTCTTTTTTTATTTTTTCATCTGGCGCTCCTATCAACAGTACAGCTCCTTGCTTCAATATTGCTGCTAGTGGAGACAATTTTTCTGAAGACAAACTACTGAGAAGTTCCAAACAAGCTTCCATAGTTTCAATTCTGGTCGTTTTGTATGCTTCCGAATCCTGTAATTCAAGAATTAGTAAATTTAGGATTTCAAACCTCTTACCTCACCTTGAATATACTCACGGCCCTCTGTTGTTGGATTTCAGTTGGTACAGGTAGGGGCGGTGGAATGTGTGTCAGAAATGGGTTATTTTTTGGAGATATTTTCTTTACACTATCGTCAGTAATGTTTCTTGGTTTAGCTAACTCACTTCTTGTATTGCAAGTATTGATAATTGTTGACTTTCTCATTTGTAATAGGGTATTTTGGTCATATTTAATGGTATTCAATTCACACTTATATTTCTCATGAACCAATTTAGTGTTAGATTTTCCTGCTAACTCATTAGTTTCATCATCAGTAGAGTTGTTGTCATTACTTTTTATATGTTTGTTTAAGATACTTTCATCTAAGCTGTGGCTCTGTTGGAGTTTACTTTGTTTACAAATCTCACTTTCTATCAAGTTGTTGTCATTTTTCAAATTAGGTAGAATGTCTTTCTCCAAATAACTATCAGTATCAGTGCTTATACTCATATTGTCATTGTCTTCTTCTTGTTTGAAGTCAGCAAGCTTGAACGGTTGTTGATATGTTTCAGAAACAGCTTCGTCATCACTGTCATCACTAGTTTCCGGTATAACAAGTGTCAAGTTAACATACGACTCACACAGCCTGTTCCATTTGATGTGTAACTTTTTAAGGAAGTTTTCAATATAATCCAGGTCAGTTAAACATTTGTTTTTTTCTTCTCTTGCTAGAATTTCTTTAAGATTCCTGGGATCGATCGAATATTTCTCGATTCCATCCAGACACAGCTCAATCAACACAATTATCTGAACTACTTCTGAAGTATTCGCTTGAGTATAAAGATTTGCTGCCTTGTTCAAATTTCCTACTTTCTGAGTGAGGAATTTGAGACCTGGTCTCACATCAAACTCTTTCGATCTAATATTCGAAATTTCCAAACACTTCAGTAAGATGTCAACATGTTTGGCATTGACTTTGGTTAAAATACCTCGTAAACTGCAAGAACTTATTTGCAATATGTTCAAAATAGGTGTGATATGATTCAAGTTCTGCAACAAAGCACTCGAAATGGTCTGAATTAACATTTGGTGTGCAAGAATGCCAACTATGAGACTTTTGAACGGAACCCTGATTGTATATAAATCTGGATTCAGTATTGTGCCGGAATTATAAGGATACAGCAGAAAAACATAGCTTCTATCATCCATTACTGTGCCCTTGCTAACCTCACATTCACAAGTTTTACCTTGGCATTTATTACATTGTCGTTGCGACTGCATCAGAAACACCTGCTGTGCCAAGTCATATAATCTTTCGTTTTCCGAAACAGTGGTGTCTTTCCTGGCAGCCACCTTGACCGTTGCCATATCACCATAGAAGCTATCGGAGTTCTCCTTGAAAGCTAGCGATAATTGATAAAGTGGGTTGAGACTGATCGTTGCTGCTCTATGAATCCCCACTACTAAAATTTCCCACTGCTGTACGGTGAGAATTTTTCCTGCACTCAATATAAGGTGACGAATGCAAGAAGTTCCAAGGCGAGCTATATTTTCCGATGGTTGTGCGGTACATTCTATCAATATCAGAAGTATTTGCTTCAAAGCTAGAGTTGCTCCAGGGTGATCGATTCGGTCCGAACTTGATGCGTGTTCTTGCAAATGAAACAAATAATCGACAACGAGCTCACTTGCTAGTCCACAGCAATGCTTGAAATTCTGCCATACTTCACCAGGCTTTTGCACTTTCACATGTTGTCTCAACCAGTTCTGAACCATAGGTAATAGTATATGATTTATACAATAGAATCCAAAATCGATACCTGGATTCGCTATCAAATCACGAAGTAGCTTGAACAAAGTGTCCACTATGAACGGCTGATTTTTTGGAACGGATAATATAGCAGCAGACGATAAACCTTCCAGAAGTATGTAGTATATCTTCAACACGTTGCATTGTTTGTCCAAATGCCCAAGAGTTTTCTTTTCTTTCTCGCAATATTCAAAGTCGTTTTGAATGGACAAAATTTCATAACTTATCTGGTTCAAATTGGTTTGGCTGAAGTTATTTATTTCAGAATTTTGTATTACGGTATCTACTAACTGTGGGTTCGTATCAATATTCATCCTGTGTGTCAAATTGAACGTTGGACATTTCGGCATATTGTAAATCATCGCTAAAATGGCTGCACAATTCTGAAGCAGCTTCAGAGATACAATGCATAAATCAACGGAACCCAAAATTAACTTCGATGGAAATTCCGTGTCCTTCTCCAAGAACATCAGCGATTTTTTTTCTTTGTTATTACTCGGACTTTGAATTTCGTCAATTGGAGCCTCATCCATATTTGAATTTTTGATCTGGGATAAAAGGCATAGTATATAATCTAGAGCGGCATTGGCGAATACCAGGGTATTATCAGTGGAGAGGAAAATCTTGAACACATCCAGAATAGCAGCAGCATTATTTTTTGCATTGGCTACTCTTAGTGTGCCGAACAACGGTCTCCAACCGGAACAGATTTCAGTCCTATTTGCCTCCACGAACTCACACAAACATGCCACGATTTGATCCTGAAAATATATTACCAGTGAATCTTCGTATTCAAATATGAATTATTATCATACCTGTACGTCAATATCACAGAGTTCCAAACACAAGAGATTTTCGAAAGGTTTGATTAGGGCCTCATTGAAGTGAAAGTGAGGCAGTTCTGCCTGTTCGTTCAATAGAGCTGTAACAGCATCGTGTATGCAAGTAACAGCTTTTTTTGATATGCTCCTGTCTTTGTGACAGGCGGCTTGCATGAAATGTGGCCCGACGATGGACCAGCATTTCATGATGTGTATAAGAGGTCGTCCAGATTTTATGCATTTCAGTGTAACTTCCCCGATTCTGTGTAAGAGTAGAGTAGCAGGTGGTTTTTGTTGGATCTCCAGCTCTCTTTTCCACCACTTTTTCTCTTGTCTTGGTGATTCTTCATATCGTGTGAATAACTAGAAATATTCATGAGATGTATTTATAAAAATTTATTGAATAAATTGTATGGAATAACAACTTCATCGATCACAAAATTAGCATTTACAGTCCGTGAAACAAAGGCATAGAGTATCTCACTGAACATTGTAAATTACAAAATATTGCAGCAAGTTTGCATGTTTTTTACATTTGTAATATATTTTTGCAAACTTAATGTAGGTTTACTGTAAACATGTTTTTTTCAGTTTTCAAACGAAAAGTCTCTACAATCTTCCTGCGAAAAACTAATAAAAATGAAATTGCTGCAAATTTCAAATAAATATCTTACTATAACTTCAATATGAGAGTTGATGATGAACTTCCACATGCAATGTTTACTGATTCAAGTTCACTGCAATTTTCAGAACAAAATCTTACTGTACATCTAATATAAGAGTTGGTGGTGAAGTTTCACGATTACACTGCAAATGAAATATCCACTAACTCAATGAGTAGAAAGGATATCAGAGAGATTTGACAGGATAAGTTATGTTTTGTGTAGGTGCAAGAAGCGCAAAATGCATTCGTTCGTTCCAGTGTTTATAGTACTAGCTCTACTATACTTCGCCAATATCAGAGGCCTTAAGTAAGGGGGCCACGCCACGTGGACCCTAACCTCACTTCTTTACCTCCCTTCTACTGGTTTGAAGAAAAGCTTGCAACATTTATGAGAAAATAACCTCATCCGACAAATAGATATTGTGTCGAGTGACACTACCTAGCGAATGAAAAGAGTTGTTTGCTGTTTTTATAAACGTTCTACATCAAACATTGCATAAGCCTTCCTGTAAAGATTTTGCATACTAAATGGGGATATGTTCTATCGTGGTGGCATTTAATATGTGTAAATTCATCATGAATGATAAATAAAGAGGAAATAAAATCTTCCAATTTACACAAAAATATATACTTGTAACGTGCTTACAATTGTTTCGACACACGGTGTCATCATCTGAGCGAGTTATCAACTAAAGAAACGTCAAAATCACCTTCTTAAATATTAAAATAACATGCATGAAATTTCAATGACAATTGCAGGTATGAAATTTCCTAATGACATATAGCTTGGATTAGGGAGCATTTGCGTAGTTACTAGTGAGATAATTAATTATAGGTGAATAAATTGTATAGGTCAATTTGGTCATTGAGAACTAAATTGCTATTGTTACGTAAATGTTTCTTGATTTCTATTGATTCTAATATGTTTAATTTTTGACCTTTAGGTTGAATATGCAAAATTTCAGGATTTTGTGTGAAGTTATGGTTATTGTCAATAAGGTGGTTGGCATAGTTTGAGTCCTGTTTATTTAATCTGTAACTTCTCAAATGCTCACCGAATCTTTGATTAAAACTACGGCCTGTCTGGCCTATATATAATGCATTGCAATCCTCACACTCAAGTTTGTAAACCCCCGACTTCTTGAATTTATCCCGTACAGACTTTGCGTTGTTAATAAAAGAATATAAGTTATTGTTGGTTTTGAATGCAACATTTATATTCCGTTTCTGAAGGAAACGGGATATTTTGTTCGTATGCTGACCAAGATATGTTAGACATGCAAAACGTTGATCGGTTTTTACTTTGATATGCGGGTATATTAAATTTAGAGTTTTCTTGTTTTGTTTTTGTTTAAGCAGTCTATCTATAATTGATGTTTGATAGCTTATTATGAGTAGAAAATGCATTCATAATCTGTTTTTTGTGCGATAAACGGTTCCAGAGATATTCGCAAAAAACTATAATTTTTTTTAATTTCAACACCCTGTATCTCGAAAATGTTGAATTTTAGAGGGTAAGTTAATAGAAACTTTTTTTCATATTTTTGAACGAGCTATCACATCCGGAAGTCCTGCGCATTTATTATGAAACACCCTGTATAACCAGTTACGACAAGCTTCATTTTGTGTAACGAGATACACAAAATGTTATTCTGTGACATGTTACAAACAAGATTTTTTCTTATTTGGAATATCTGAAAAGCCATTGAACATAAATGAAATGTGAATATGAATTTTTTATAAAAAATTATGGAAAATCAAGTGGATATCTGTGAAACTATTTTTCCATAGTTACCTCTGTTACTGATGATCCTATAACTCCGTAACAATTTCAAAATTGACAAATGTTATAAATGGAATTCCAAAGACGGATATAAATTATAAATACAGCTAATCTAACAAACTGCACGAACTGCATGGTCAACGATTATATTTAAGATACAAAATGTTCATAAACTTGTTTCGTGTTTTCAGTTGTAATATCACAAGAGATTGAGAATAAGTTATAAGTAATCGGACCCATTTCTCAAAATTTTGTTGCCGGTAATAGGCACGAGAGCCCGAAGGGCTCGAGTGGCTATTGCCAAAAAGGTTACAGGTTTGGGGAAAAAAAATCTGGAGAATTATTTTCCACTTTATCGAACTCTCGTGTGGTATTTGATAGATTATTTTTCGATGCCCCAATCATAGTCACATTCTCTTAAACCATTTTCGATTAATTTTTTTCTTTTCCTGCAAACTGATGACAGAAGTCAAATCAAAAGTATAAAGTATCAGTTGTCACATAACAAAGACAAAATCCCACAACAAAATCCTGCGGCAATTTTCTAGGTAGAAAATTCCCAGGACATGGAAAAACCGAACTCGATAGTTTTTTCATATCTGAGAAATTGAATAAATTGTAAGTCCAGTTTATGATAAAAAAAATTAAATGACCTTCATCAATCGTCGTTTTTTTCTCTACAAATTTATTTTCTTATGTCATTCTCCTAGTTTTCCAAATAAGCCGAGAAATTAACGTTAACGAATAAATGAGTCCGGCCGTCAAAATCATTACCTTACGGTGTTGCCGATTTTCTCCCCACGGCTCGGATAATTGAGACGGCGTGATACGGGGTAACCGAAATATTGAAGGTGGCAGATGTTCAAACTGACACCCGGTATACGGAAGTGAGCATTTCCCTTACCCCATATTCATGACTTTGATTATTGAATACAATTAATTGATAAAAATAAGAATTTTAGTTCAGTTATTTTCTTTTTAACCGTCTTTGAGAATAATCGATTGAAAATTGATAGCCGCTGTAGCATATCCAACATTTGACGAATGGAAGTAGTCGACTACACCACAATATTTCTCATACTTCGATTTTAAGGTTTTTAAAAATGAGAAAGTCTCTTTTGGTCTCTTTTGTTTTATTAAATATATTACAATATTCCAATTGACCCCTAATTAGTTAAATTACGTTCTAGAAATTCATTAGAATCGAATAATATTCAACATACTTCTAGTCAAAGTATTACCTGGATATGCGATGCTTTACACAATTCCGTCAGGAAACTACATAGCCCTGGTAATGATAATCGCAAGGCAGCACCGTGGAAAAGTTCGTCGGATTTCTGGGATAACACACAACATACTTTCGCTGCATAAACTCCCTTCAAGATACCTTGCCCTTGAGCATTATTGGCCCCACTTTTCTCCACTATATCTGCAATACTGGTATCGTTCGTAGGGGATTGATCAGCAGAAAAGTGGGAAGAACTTTGTAAAAAACTGTATACGTCAACACTGAAATTGAGAAAAAATTATTTAGCTGTACTGTACTTGTGCAACTAAACTAATAATCACCAAGTTTCTTCGTCATTGCTGATATTGAAATTCATATGAAGTTTCTCTTGAGAATCTGAACGGGTCGTAGATGTTATAATAGCGTTTTGGGTATTTTGTGCTACCATGAGTAATTGTGTAGACCCAGTTTTGCTAAACAAAGAATGTTCTAGTATGGAAACCGCAACGCAGGCATTGAATACATGAGGCCAACAAGCAGAGCTATGACAACCGAGTTCGAGACCTAAAATATTTATAATTCGAAAATACAAATTGGTTAATGTGTTTGCGACCAACCTTTTGATAACAATACATCCAAAGACAATGCATGCGACGCTAGAAGTTTAGATCCTTGGTTTTTACAAGAAGATGCCAACAATGCAAGGATACTACTACTTCGTGTTTGGAGTTTAAGCGTGTTGCTAAGACTAGCTGCCTGAAATTAAAACTGATGCAATACTCTGTGATTCCAATTGTTAGTGAATATATGTTACTTTATGAAGACCTTCTAAACTAGCTGTAATGATGTCATCCCGCAGTTTTTGGCGATATTTTTGCCTTGCCCTCCTTGCTACCAATCTACTTAGTGCTGATGTTCCATTCAAATAAGGCTTTTCACCCAAGGGCATTCCAAGGACTGATACAACAGAATTCCAGCAACAAGTGAGAACTCTTCTAGAAAGTTTGATCCCTGCTTCTACTTCTGGGCTGATTTCTGGTGTTCCATGTACCCTCTGTAATTTTTGCCAGTCTGATAAGAGTTGTGTTGGGCAGAGACCACCAACGTCTAAAATAAATTTTGGCTTTACCAGAGATTTCAAGATTGTCGTGTGGAAATCTATATAAATTATCCCCTCTCCCGGCGATATGTCAACTTTATTGAAATATATAACCACTCAATAAACATTTCACACGCATTTTAAAACTTTATTATAATTTCGTCCGCATCTCATTACTGGTTTATGGTCACCCTAGTGAGAGCTGACACCATTTTCAAACGAGAACACGAAATGGGTTTCTTCGAGGGCATTTCAAATCAGATTGAGACATTTGTTAGCTATTCAAGGCGGGCAAACAGTATTTGAGTTTTTTTCGGACTAAAAGATGTCTGAAAGTACCTACATGTTCTATAGAATATTATTTTATGTGTAATCGACACTGCGTGCCTCTTGAACGAATGTTGAAGATTTTCAAGAAAAAGAGAAAGCCAAGTAATGTTTTTGAATGCAGGTCTGTGGAAAAGTGGACACATGGTGGGCTGACAAACGTTTTTCTTTAATCCCTGGCGGAAAGTTCTAGAAAACTAGTGTGTGGGAGGTCATAGCTTTCGGAAAGGAAGGAGACACTTTTGGAATGGTGAAAAAAGACTCTTATCGTCGGACGTCGAATCGGACGAGACGCGTGCATAGTAGACTTAGCGCGGAGCATCGGTTTCGGACACGGTGGTGAGAGATACTTTAGCACAACGATACGCGAGCCATTTATTTTGAGTGATTACTGTCTCGTCATCGATAATAATTCTAGCCCCGTTTAATTATTGTGTATTTCCTTGAGGGTTTTGATTGCGATATTGGTTGTGCCACTAGTATTCCTGAGTCGTATAACATAACTATACCTTCCCTTTTCAGCAAATATTTGAGGGTATTGTTTTTTTATGTATATATCCGCGGGGATAGCTCGAACGGAGAGCGCAGGTTCACCGATATCTGAAGCCAAGCAACGCTATGCGAGGCCGTGGTTTGGGGGTGACCAACGGACCTCCTTTCGATATTCTCCTCGGATCGTGCTAGGAATCGCACATAAAAAGGTAAGACCTCGTTAATCCTTGGCTCGTACAAGTTTCGACTTTTGAGATCTGCCGTTCGTAAGGGGACGACAGCTGGTTAACGGAAAAAAACAGTTAAAAAAAACAATATAGCGTTCCTGGCACTAGCATTCCCGAGTACAGAGCGTATAATATAACTATACCTTTTACTTTCAGTCAATATTTGAGGTTACTGTTTTATGAAGCGTTCCTGCATAAGTGCCTGTGCGCGAAGACCGCACAGGTGATATTCACCCATTTTTTTTTCAGAGATTATTTAGATATAGTGTTAAGCATTGTACGCGTTATTTAGTTCTGTCTTAGGGAAATTAAATAAGTATACATCACGGTACGTGATAATTTTTTTCTTAGGAAGTAACTTCACTTTTGACATTCCCCTAATGTCCTACAATTTACGTCCGAGGACTCGCAGACAAACAAAAGTTCAACCAACTTCATGTGTACTTCACCCCGGTGAAAATTTCACGCGTTTTATATCCAACCAAGCTCTTGATTGTTCTCTGTTTGAGAAACACCCGGCCTTACAGCCCATCCTGACTGCGCCAATGAGTGGTACATTTTCCGTTGAGAATAATTTCTCTTTTGGCTCTAGTTTGGAGAGCCCCAAAATCAATAGAAACCCAAGGGTTTCACCACGCGTGGCCGCCACGCTCTTTTCCCGAAGAGCTCAAAAGTGGTTGTTGTATCGCGTCGCGTCGAAAACAACGCCAAAGAATCTAGTTTTCATCTGGATTCTCAAAAAGCGGTTCATTTAACACGTTGACTGCCGTGCTCATTTTTTCATTTTTGGTATCAGAGCCGAAGCAAAATCGAAAATTTTGTCCCAGAAACCATTATGGACTCTATGTAGGTACAGCCTACAGAAGATAGTATATCGTTGAATATTTCGGAAATTGAGACTCTGAGTTCAGTATTCATCTTCCAAAAATTCGTTGTTTTTACTGATTTGTCTGCCACGCCGACTCGGTCTGTGCGTCGAATGAGAACAATTTGCAACGCAAACTTGTTACTGAAGCCGTCTCGGTCTGTTTTCGCGATATTATCGACAATAATTTAGACCGATGGCTTCAAGAACAGTTCAATTGGCTCGGTCCCATAGACCGAGTTGGCCTGGTGTATCTCAACCTCGGTCTATGAGACCGAGGTGGCTCACCAGAATAATTTTTCCTCGGTCTCATAGACCGACATGGCAGTCAACGTGTTAAATTCACTTGTATCTCCTTCGTTAAACCCTGCGCATTGTAGTATGTATTCAGTTTCTGAAATAAAAACGTTCATTTGAAACATCAGTAGAATTATGCATTACGTACCGGTCAACAGATTTATTAAAGATGGTTGATGACTGCTCTTCGGATCGTAGCCGGCTGTTGAAAGTAATGATTTAGCCAGGACATTTTGATAAAGTTCACACAACCATGTGGCAGAAACATATACGAGTACACCACTTCCATGGATTTCTTCGACAAACTGATTTTCAGTAATGGGTACAGGAACCTTCGATTATAAATATTATTCATTCATGGAACCACAAAGAAAATAAGGAATATTTACTTTTATGTCGCTTTCCTCATATTGGCCAGATTGGATGAGTTTCAAATCTAACAATAACGCAGAATATGTTGCTAGGTACACTCCATCAGCATTCATTATTGTAGAAATTTCATAGTTTTGTGCAGAGTTATGTTGGCAACATTTGGAAGCGAATTCTTGTAGCATTTCATCTACCTGTAATTTCCAAATAGGAAATGAAATTAACTATTAAATCACCCACAGAGGATCACCTGTATCGAAGATCTCAGTGACATTAAATTTGGCAGCAACACATGCTGGAGTGTCTTCACAAAATGTCTTGCATTGTGCCTTTCTACATCGGTGTTACATTCATCCACTCCTGTTCGACCCTGAGAAGAGCATAAACATAATATTGTAAGAGCCAGTGAAAAGCATTCACAACATATGGTTGAGTGGAGAATAGCCCAGCTAAACTCCGCCAGAAAAAATAAAGACCTTTTAATATTATTATATTTCAATAAACTCCTCAATTTGTTACACTCAATGGCATTTTGTTATTGTACAGTCATTGAATTTTTGTCGAAAAATGGCTTTTACGAATGAAGAAAAAGGAGATATGATACAAATTTATTACAAATACCATAGAAACAGTGTCAGAAATGTATTTAAACTTGTTTCCTGAAAGACGACAACCACATCGAACTATGTTCAAGTTATTGGATCAAAATCTCACCAAGTTTGGTTCATTTGAAAAGCCGAGGAAAAAATACAGAGTCATTCAGTTTTTCAGTTGAACCTCGAGATAATTCGATAAAGTAGTCGAAAAAACTTTTGTCCTACAAAATGGATGGTAGGACTGAAGAGTTCCTCACTCCCAACATGTACCAATGACGTGGTCATAAGAAATCATTAGCAACCAGCGGATTTCTTTACCGTTGCTTGGTTAATATTTTTATAATTGGTCACATTGTCCTAGGTCCTAGGTGTTCCCAGTCCTACGCTCCGAAATTGTCAATTCCACGGTGAAAAAAAAGGATATTTCAAAATTTCGGTATTTTTCGTACATCTCCAAAAATCTAAAAAATTGCGAAATTTTCTGACCGACGCAACGTATTGAATTACATTAGCGTGCACCTTCGCCCCCATTTAACCATCTTTAGATTTCATCTACTATTGCCACTGTGGCAACCTGTACTTCACTCTGTATAAAAGTTTTATTGATAACTTTTTGTGATCAGGGTAGCAATAATTTTTTATGTCAGATTTTGACATTAATGAAAGATAGAAAAGTTGTAAAAGAACTAATAAATATTATTTCAAAGAGCAATCTACACCACTACCACTGATCTACGAAATTGAGCAGGAATCGACGTATTATCTTTCATTTTCATCTTTGACTTTTTACTTTCTTGACTAGTACTGAACTTTTTTATTATTCAAATTCACTTCGATCGCCATCACGGAATAACACGTATTTTCGAAACAAATGAATGGAAGATATTCTATCTAATTTTTAAACAAAAATATCTGAAAGCATGCTTAAAATAACCGAATAAAAAATTAAAATGATGTGAATAAAAATTATTAAACTTACTAAATTAAGTGATTTAGGTAATTTATACAATTTCTGCAGTTGTTGATTCGTGAGAAAAGTATCATCATCTATAATGCTGTCGTCGGATAATGTACCATCTTCAGGTCCTTCAGTAGCTCCCGAACAGTCAGATTCGGTTCCTCCTTCCACTTCAGGAATATTTCCTTCAATGCCACTACTATCTGAATCGCTTTGGTACTTCAGGTTTGCAACAACATCCCTAAGAAAGTTAAATAGCATATAATGTGGTTTTTGCACGATTTTTCAATTCAACCTATTTACTGGTTCAATTAAAAGAATAGTAGGTTGTGTTTACAAGTCTCCGATCGGTAAGAAGTGTCACTTACCTATCAGAAAGCGGGAAGTAATTTACCAATCGGAAAGCAGAATTGTCACTTTGACGTTGAACCCGTATAAAATGAAATCATTTTTTTTGGTTATTGCATGGATGGAACGGTATAGTCTTGGTGGATTGCTGCAATTTCTGCAGCAGTCATAAATCATAAGTTTTAAGTCATAGAAGAACGTTTATTCCAACCAATTATTGACGAATATTCTTCCTTATGACTTAAAACTTATGACTTATGACTGCTTCATAAATCCACTATAAAAGCCGGCCGCCACTTTGACTAACGTTTGAGAATTAAGCCTGAAACTCTGTATACTATACTCAATTGAATATCAGTTGGGTAAGAAAACAGCAGTCTGGCTGGATTTGAGAGGGTGTAACATATAGCCCGTCAGTCCGCTGCCAAAATGTGTTATGATTTTATAACGTATGTCCTTTAGGGTTTCGGTAGTTATAAATATAATGATCAGTAAACAAGCAAAATTAGCGCTAACCCATGGAACATAACAATAATAATAACAAGCTATTGCTCGGAAGTTGAGGAGCTCGGAAGTTGGGGAGTTTGGAAGTTGAGGAGTTTGGAAGTTGAGGAGCTCGGAAGTTGAGGAGCTCGGAAGTTGAGACGCTCGGAAGTTGAGGAGCTCGGAAGTTGAGGAGCTCGGAAGTTGAGGAGCTCGGAAGTTGAGACGCTCGGAAGTTGAGGAGCTCGGAAGTTGAGGAGCTCGGAAGTTGAGATGCTCGAAAGTTGAAGGGCCTAGAAGTTGTTCAACTGATTGACTCTCGCGCTACGTGCTCGGATTCACGCTTCGCGTGAACACTTTGCAGAAAGCTCGTAAATTTGAATTGCCGAAAAATATAATTGGATACCAATACTTAATATGAATACAACGACCCTAATGCCTTTAAAACTATAATTGGACACCAATGATGTGAATACAACGACTTTAATGCCTTTAAAACTATAATTGGACACCAATAATATGAATACAACTACCCAAATACCTTTAAAGCTATAATTGGACAATATGAATACAACGACTGTAATTCAAAACTATAATTGGACACCAATAATGTGAATACAACGACTAATGCGAGACTTGAGAAAAAATCCAAGTATATTTTTCAAGACATGACTGTCTTGACTAGTTTCCCACAAAAATTCGCGTTTTCAATACATGGCTGTCTTGACTAATTTCCCACAAAAATACGTGTTTTCAATGCATGACTGTTCACTAATTTCCCACAAAAATACGTGTTTTCAATGCATGACTCTGTTCACTAATTTCCCAAAAAAATACGTGTTTTCAATGCTTGACTCTGTTGTCTAACTTCCCACAAAAAAAATGTGTTTTCAATGCATGACTCTGTTGACTATGTTCCCACATAAATACGTGTTTTCAATACATGACTGTCTTGAATAATTTCCCACATGAATATGTTTTCGATGCATGACTCTGTTGACTAATTGCCGACAAAACTAAGTGTTTTCAATAAATAACTGTCTTATTTTTCATGACTTAAAAAAAATTTCATGAAAACTCCTTGTTTTGTGAAATATTTCCCAGACTATTGATATCACGGAAAAAATGTATTAACAATTTTTGTAGACTTTCAAGAGATGATCAAAAAAGGTTGATTGTGAAACTTGAAAATCTGTCGCTATCTTTGAGTTTTTGGTGTTTTTATAAAGAAAAATCAATATTCTGTTTATTTTTCAAGATATGAAAAAATGCCATGAAAACTTTTGGTAGTCATCCTTGAGTTAAATGAAACTGTTCGTATACATTTTCTCCATATCTCGTTTAGTTTTAGAGTTTTTGGAGTCATCCTACGTGATATACACTGCACGCCAGCAGCGATGGATCCAACCATTTTCCCGGAAAGATATGTTAGGAAGCAAAATTGGCCCGAAATTCGTGTGCAGGATCCACAAATTACAACTAATACGCCTGTCTCCTAGAGAATTTTCTGCCTTGAAAAATTCTAATTTGTTTCACTTCTCATGGAAACGCCCCCGTATCTTCCGTAATTTTGGACGTGTTACCATGATCAGGATCGATAGATACAATAGAAATGATCTCACTGCATCCTACGTGGAATACACTTCACGCCAGCTTCGATGGAACCACCATTTTGGCGTGCAGTGTGTTTCACGTTAGATGACTCCCTGTTTGCAGTGAGCTCATGTCTAGTGTATCTATCGAACCTGAAAATCTCATGGTTCTATGTCGAAAATTACGGAAGATACGGGGGCGTTTCCAAGAGAATTGAAACAAATTAGAATTTTTCAGGACTGAAAATTATTCAGGAGACAGGTGTATTGGAAGTAATTTGTGGATCCTGAGCTCGAATCGAAGGGATTTCTTCTTAATATAACTCTCCGGGAAAATGGGGGGTTCCATCACTGATGGCGCGCAGTGTATATCACATAGGATGTCCTTTTTGTGCAATGGTGTATCTATCGATCCTGGGAATTTCATGGTTCTACGTCAAAAATTACGGAGAGAGAAGTGAATCACACTGTATAATAAAATTCGGGCAAATTTACCGAAAGCCAATTTTTCCTCAAAACGGTGTCAGGGCCTGATATTTAAATATCTTTCAATTCATACATTCTCATTTATAAAAAATAAATTGGGTATAAGTCACAGAACTCAAAGAACTGAATTCTGTGGCAAAGTCCCTGTCAGGAAATTATTATTATCTTACTTTTACAAGGGTGATTACGAATAATCGTCAGGTCAGTATACAGGGTGTCTGCTTCAATATATGTAAATCGTTTAGAACTACAAGAATTTATACTGGATTATACAGGATTGGTCAAAAATTAGTGACATCAAAGTTCTGTTTTTTTTATTGAATACCCTATAATTTGTTACATTTTTGAAAGGGTCCTAATTTTTTGAGAAATTTTTGGGCTATTGATTACAGTACAACCAATTTCTCAACAGTATACAGTAAGTTCAAAAAGTAATGCTACTTTTTCATAATTTCGAACAAAGACAACTTTGTGATTTCAAAGACAATATCCTATATTTTGCAAGTCGAGGGTAAAAAATGAAATCACTTTTTATAACATGCGGCTTCCGATCCCTCATCTCAATAGTTTTTCAGATAGTAGTTCTTTTAACAAGTCATTATTTGAATCGAGGTAGCTATGAGAATATTGCTATATGTGCATGTAGGACTGGAAGTGTAAAGAATAAAAAGGTTAAATGACAGAAAATCATCATTGGAAATTAGAAAACCATCGTAAGAGTCAACGTAAGATCAGAAAAGATGAAAGATAAGCAAACGGATTTTTTCTTTCAAGTAAGGGTCTTTTCAGAATATTTTTTATCAGATGTAGGTCAATGTCCAGCGTGGCGTTAGCCGGGTAAGCTGATATTACAAAAAATAGCAAAATTAAAGAGAGGGATATTTTGATAGGTGTAATCGAAATTATAATTTGACATTGTCGAAATTATTCATTTCTTTGGTTTGTCACTCTACGGCAAACTTATCTGGAATATTTGGAATGATTTTTTAGAAAACTTCTTGTACCTCAGCCAGAAAGCATTTTGAAGTTTTTGGTCCTATTATAACTCACCTTATGTAGGGCTGAACACGTACCTGTAAGGTTTTGGCAACCTAGCTAGCGACTCATATGTTAGTGGCCCTGAATAATCAACCTGCTCCAAAGTTAAGTATCGCGTGTTAGTTATATCAGCTGCTTCTTGGTTCAGACCTTCCCCTCTACATAAGGATTCTAGTGAGCCCAAAAGGGCTGCTACACATTCTACACTAGCTAATAACACGCCAGTATCATTACACTGGGAACATTCTTCTATTGAGTCCATTATCCTATTGAAAACCAATTTTTTATAGAAATATGAGCGTATTGTTGGAAGTTTATCACTTACAGTCTTATAATTGCCATATCATCACCTGCATGTCTTTGTATTGGTCCACTTAGTAAAAGTAGATCTGCAAGTCGTCCTGGAGATCTCAACAGCTCTCTTGCTGCCCTCAAGGGTTCTAGCCTTTTTTGAGGGTTTGGTAATAGCAACATTCTATGGAACAACGCTTCTAAGACTGGCCTCAGAGCCCTTTCTCTTCCAACTAGACGCACCACCTGTATACCGATGCTAAAAAATATTCGCTGTGAAATTCACATTCAAAGTTATATACTGATACCACTTATACCTGTACACTATCTTTGATTGGCTTGTTGTAAGGGCTTGTCCACATGGGTCTCCTGGGGCCCCAAGAAGCGCCAATAAAGCTGGACAGAAGCGTTGCCAAAGGAATGTTGTAAAATGTATGTTTGAATGAACTGTCTGCGGTAATGTATTAACGAATGTTAAGAGACACTCCAGAAGAAAAATCATTAGATCAGATGATTTCGACATTCTGAAAAAAAAATCATATCCATCATTTATTATTTCGTATACAGTGTTCATTATTGTGGAAATATTTTTCAAATACACATTTCTTGGAATCGAATAGCCACCCATCAGATCGATTGGATATGAGGGGCTCTCGAAACGTCCTAAGACGCTCGAAAAGGAAAGAAAATATCCATACGAGCGGCAAATCCGGAAAGAAGGCATAAAAAGAGCTCACAATGTATTTCATGAAAATATACTGATTATGATAACTTTCCTCCACATACATATAAGTACTGAAAAAATCGTTAATACGTACGATTTGGTTTCTTCCAGTTTACTGCATATGTACTGCATCACAGGGATTGCTTCATTGAAGCAAGCTACTGCAGACGTTTTTGTATAAACCATTTCTGCACTACTTCCGGAATTTTTGTGCTTTTGCTGTTGTTGAAGAATTTCCTGGCATTCCTCATCTATAAACAAAGGCACAATTTTTTATTTGTTCAATTACTAGGACTGTGGAAACACCGTATCATCGTTCATTGAACTAGGCAACTTTTGTCTAATTTAACCAACTTTGTATTTTCGAACTGCCAGTAGCGGTACCACATGTACCTACCGCACCGTCTGTATATAATTCCCATTTCCTACCTTGTAGGATCATTGGAGGATATAAATTTCGACTTGGTTCAAAATAGTTCGGATTTCTCACATTTAGCACTGTTCAACAAAAAATTTCATAATACATTGAGTTCATTTCTGACCAACAACACCCATGTAGTTCTATAGGATCTGAACTATTTGCAGCAATAGTTATCGTCATTAGGCAAAGCTAAGACAACCAACAAAACATGTAACTTCTTCTTTTCTTCTTTTAGTAGTCTAGAACTCCCGAATTTTGACTTTCATTTCAATTGCAGGTATGAAAGTAAAGCATATTGATAATTTTCAAAACTTCAGTAATATTGAGAAAAAGTAATTTCTACAACCAGCTGTCGTCCCCTTACGAACTACAGCCCTCAGAAGTCGAAACTTGTGCGAGCTAAGGATTAACGAGGTCTTACCTTTATACGTGCGATTCCTAGCACTTTCTCGGACCATCAGAAAAAAATTTGCAGTCGCCATGGTTTGAACCATCGCCGACTGGCAGCCAAAGTGATTGAAACAATGTCGCTTCAACCACTCGGCTACCTGGCCCTCAAATGTGATCACTAGCTTACTTGTTATAAAAATTTATTTCGGTTTCTGTTGATTTCATTCTGAAAATATTCTTTTTTAGGTTTAGAATCAGTTTACTCAGTTCAATTTTGTAACAGTTATGTTTGTTTGAGTTGTATATCTTGTGGGTTTTGAGAAAGTTGAGTAATCCTTTGGTAATTCATTTTTTTGGCATTCTTTTTACTTTTTATTTTGATTTCAGATGTATTCTTGTCTAAAATGAACTTGAGTTTATTGATGAATATATTTTTTGGTATTTGTGTCAGTTTTTGAATAAATATCTGTCCATGTTTCTTTTTTCGAGTCCGATTTTGATTATTGGTAAATAATATATTTCTTTGTTATTGTTTGTGTTTTTTAACTTGTTCATAACCTACATTGATAGAGGTGGAGAAAGGGCGATGGTCGCTAATTTTATCAAGAAAAACGAATGATTTTATTTTGTCATGAGTTTGAACATCAGTTTTAACGAAAAAATGGTCCAGGTAAGACATACTATCAGGTCTAGTAATATCGTTTACGTAAGGTATGAATTCAAAATACTCCATATTACTTTCGTATTCATCCATGTAATCATTATCGGAAAGCAAATCTACGAGCTTTTGCGTTTGACTGTTTTTTTTCAAAGAATTACATAAACATTATGTAATCATCAATAATTCTGTATACCGAGTCTAAGAAGTTTTCATTTCAACTCATATCGACAATATTAGGATTGCAATTATTATTCTCAACTTTTTGTAACAGAAAAATCGCCACATTATTGATTTTCAAAGGTAAGTAAGTAACAACCCTGCCTCTGCATGTTTGACACCCTGCATCTCAAAAACTGTCCATTAGATCTCGTTGTGCCCATAGAGGCATTGGATCAGGGCACCATAAACTACATTATACTAAATTTTCAGCAAATTCGACTGGGACCCACTTTCCATAAGAACCACCCACCATGCACCCCCTAAGGTTGAGGCCCGGAAGGATGAACGCCCCAATACTCACCCCCCTATCCACCACCCCCGCTCGTTGAAGCGGTTCCTTATCAGCATCAGCGATCAGCAGAATAAAATATGATCGTTTGATATGGAGAGCTCGGCCAATTCTCGGCCTGAAACTCTCTTATATCTGACATGAGTTGAATTACAAATTTAACAATGACTTTACTTGGTACATGTGCAAGGCGCCCCCCAGAAACTGGCTGAAGGCCGGAAAACACTCGGCTGCGGGTCAAGTGTTATGTATTGAATTTACTGAGTTTACTTCTTGGTCGGTTCTTCTTGGAATCTGAAACATAAAAGCATGATTATCGAAAATTAAGCCTGTTGAAGTAGACGTTGGCGTCGCCGAAGGTTTCGCTTCCGTCTTACTTCTTCAGGGGTGTCTTTGACTCCTTGGTTCACTGGTCGTCTGTGTTTGTCTCTGTCACTGTCGTCTTGCTCAGGTCTGTTCTCGAGGAGCTCCGTGAGCAGCGGGTTCATGTGGGTCTCTACTCTGTCTAGAGTAGTCCCCACATGTTGTCTGATCAGTCTGTCGATATAGTCCGGGTGGATGTCTAAGTCTCGATATATGAACCTGTTGGGCATATATTGTGGTGCGTCTGTTGCCATCCTCAGGCAGACGTTGAAGAAGGCCTGCATCCTCTGCCTATAACTGTTCGCGCATTGCCCCCAAGCAGTAGACGAGTACAGCATGATTGGTAAAAGGATTGTCCTGATGAGGCGTAGTTTCAACTCGAGTGCCATGTTGCCCCTACGTCCGATGAGTGAATATTGCTTATGCCTTGCGGCTTTCGCTTTAGCTAATCTGCCATAAAACCGTGCGGTGTCCTTTTTACAGTGAATCTCGATATCATGTTCATTTCAGATTACATTCTTAAGAGAAAGCCTACACACATAGTCAACTTACCAAGAAATGTGCAGAATGCAGTCAAAGTTTGGCTCGCAGCTGCTTGGGCAGCAGCTCGTACTGGTTGTGTTCCGGATTCGTAAGCTTCCCCACATCGACTCAACATCAACATAACCAATCTTCCATTGAGAGCCCAGCTGGCCAAACAAGCCAAATTCAAAACCACTCTCAAAATCTGAACTTGAGTATCTTCACATTGCGATAACATAGAAGACGTAGCAAGAAGCAGTTGAGCTGGAAGCCACAGTGAATCATCTTCTGGTTCTGTGCCTGACTGGAATCTTTCATCCCGAATTATTTTCTTGGAAAAATAATAGAAAATACTGTTATAACAAGATGAATCAACAGAATAGGTTGAGACAGTTGAATCAAATCACACGCCTCTATGTTATTCGCTCAACAGTTATTTATGGAATCGTGACGGTAGTTGCGAATTAAAAAAGCAAAAAGCTGATTCAACCGATTTAAAGCCAATGTTGCGTATACGCAACAGCATATTCCCAGATATTTTTCTTCCTCCTGTTTTTGAATTCTTCGAATTTTTTTTGGATGATTTAACCGATTTAAAACCAGTGTTGCGTATACGCAACAATATATTCTCAGATATCTTTTTTCATCCTATTCTTGAATTCTTCGAGATTTTTTTATTCATGCATTCAAACTGTGATATAATCAATTCCTGAGTTGTGTCGAAGATAATAAAATATGATATGCAAAATAATTAATTTTGAGAGTAGATATCTCTTATTTTTCAATATTCTTAAAAAAAATATTTCACTGCGTGTCATGGCAAATTTTATGCCATGATGATAATGATAAGGTCATATCAGTCACTGCCCACTTCATTTCATTTCAATTGATAATTTGGGGGGGGGTAAACAAACCTGTTGCGTATACGCAAAACTGATGGCATAATCACAAAATCGTTGCTTTTGGGGTGTTGGCTTCACTAGTGTGATTGTATTCGTCTATAAACACGTGTTCTGTTTGGTAGCATAAACTGTATATTGTATATTTATTTATTTGAGAATAGCATAGTTATAGGGTTGTGGCAGGATGACGACATTTTCTCACTCGAAAGGAATTGGACCTTGCATTAGACTGCAGGGTTTCTCAAAGTGTGGTACGCGAACCTCTAGGGGTTTGCCATTCGACGGCAGGGGGTTCGCAACAAGATTTACGTAATGGTGGCAAACATCAGATCAAAGCTAGCAAGGTACAATCTCGACATCAATTGAGAGTTTCTGTCGTCTATGACATATTAATTGATCAATTCGAGTTTTAATGCATTTTAAATGGATATACCCATAGTCTGCAGAATCATCATGTACCGCTGACTAAGCGGATATCGTTTTATTTACGGGTGCTGCGATGTTAATACACGCGCTTCAGTAGTTGAGTACGCCCGTAGATTTTCTCTTGGGAGATTGCCTGACAGATCAGTTATTGCCTCTACTTTTAACGCCTTATAGAGACAGGATCAACATTGCGATCTCGAGCAGATGGAATTTTCATACCCCTTCGAAATGAAAGAAGAGCACAAAATATCTTAGACCACTTCGAGGACAAATGCCACTTGCCACGAAGAGGAGAATTTTCCGAAAGGTAGCTGGGATAAATCTTAAATGATGCTTCCAAATATCGGTGGGCGATTTGGACTGACGAACGAACTTTCACCAGGGTGATGTCTTTAATCAGCATAATGCACGAAAATCTTCGTGCTATAAAAGTAGTCAATTTTCAACATGAATTTTCGTGCAATATTTGGATGGCATTATGCGACGACTAAATGGAACAGCTTACCCTCATTTTTTAGAAAGTTACTTTGAACAATTCTTAGATGACATTCCTAAAATCAACAGAGAAAACAGATTGTTCTATTTGGACGAATGTCCTGCTCATTGCAGTCCGGCGATGGCTGCACCACTAGGATGGGTCGTGGTCAAGACAGCTCCTTACCTTGGCCTGCGCGCTCTCCTGAATTGGTATTGGGTTCAATGGAGACTGAAGTTTATGCAATAACGAAGATAATCTCCGGGAAAGGATTGTTCAAGCAGCACGAGAGATCACACCAAGAGAGTGCCGTGCAGCTGCAGAATCTGTTTTCCGTAGGAGCGAACTTTGTATCGAAAAAGATAGTGGTCATTTTGAACAGTTTCTGTTCCAATATCGTTCAGATGATTTTGTTATATGCAGGGAAAGGGTTTTATTTTTATATATATATTTTTTTGATTAAACGATAGACGAAAAAATGTATGAGACAAAATAATTGTATTTTCAATTGCTTACACAAAGAAAACTTACAAACAAAACAGTGGCGTACATTTATTTGTCTTAATATTATCTATCTAGATTACCGTCCGGAATGCTACTGGAAATAATAATTTTATTCTAAGTACACTCAAAGGAGTCCCTTATTACCTCAAATGAGCATGCCAAGTTTTATCAAAATCAGCACAAAGGTTTTTGAGTAATTGATAAAAAAGTTGATTTTTTCCTAAAAACTTTGACATCCTATATCTCAGATGCTTGTAGTGAAAAAAAATTCGAAATTTTTGTTTTGTGAAATAGGAATTTGAAGATTTTTTGTCTGTAATTCTTAAAAACGTTATGTAGCATACAGTGTGTACATAAAGTAAGGAATAAATTCATTATTTCTGAATGTAAAGATATTTCGGAAAAATCCTCGGACAGGTCGATTTTCTTTTCCGATGGGCCAATTTTTGAACCCCACCCAAAATATATAGGGTTATCCGCAATTGAGTAAAAATGACTTTGGTGATATTTTTAAATTGGACACCCAGTATATTTTTCCATATTTGGTTAGGGATCGTCTTTACCAATTCAGTGATACCAAGTTTGATGGGATTATGTCAAGCGGCTGCGGAGATATGGCCAAAAAATTTCTCCATATACCCAATGAGTGCGACAGAGACTTTTAATCTTCTGAATCGTGTAGAGTCTTGCAGTCATACTCATTAGACATAAGAGGAAGTTTATGGCCATATCTCCGCAGCCGTTTGAAATAATCCAATCAAACTTGGTATCACTGGATTCGTAATGACGATCCCTAACCAAATATGGAAAAATATAGTGGGTGTCCAATTTAAAAATATCACCAAAGTCATTTTTACTCAATTGCGGATAACCCTATATATTTTGGGTGGGGTTCAAAAATTGGCTCATCGGAAAAGAAAATCGACCTATCCGAGGATTTTTCCGAAATATCTTTGAATTCAGAAATAATGATTTTATTCCTTACTTTATGTACACACTGTATATAAATTGTTTCAATACCTATTTTAGAGCCCAAATTACGAAATAATCTCCTCGGTTCCAAAACAAATATTCTAAAAGTAAATTACTTTGGTGGGAATAAAATCAAAGCTGCAACATTGTTTCCTTCAGTACAATACTGAATTATTGTTGTCACATAACATACATAATTTTTTAAGAAGGAGGAAGAAAAGTCGTATGTACTAAACATTATAGAACAACTGAAAATATATCTAATGATACTGAAGTTTCTGATAATTTAATACAACATTTGCGCAAGGATAGTGCTATCCAGACACTAAGCTATACCCTTTCGTGATAATGTGCAATTATACTCATTATTGCGGAATGAAATTAGACCCTTCATGTTCGGCATGTGAGTTGCACCACAATCGATTTCAAGACCAAACTACAATGCAACTAATACTTACATTTAGCCCTGTTAAAGCTAAAGATACCAGCTTACTTCTTTTGCTCTCTAAAGACAACTTGAGAGGCACAAAACATATAGATCTCAGTTCATGGGAAGAATTTCTCATCAAATTATTTTGTGCTGCCAGCAAATCTGTAATTAAAAGTCATTAAGAAATGTAATTTCGATTGATTCCATTTCCCACCATGTGCGTCTTGTGCTCTTTGTTTCAAATTAGTCAACTTCGAGCCGGTAGCTTCTTTAACAATATTCAGTAGTAAGTTTTCCATTTCCGGTTTGAATTGGTTCTGTTTACGACGAAACCATATTGTATACTGACGGTTGTCGGCCTTCCCTGTTCGCCAATGCGCATTTTCCTTTTGGGAAAAATCAATACGGTATCGTGGGTTGAATCAACAAGTTTGCAAATAGAGTAAGGAATTGAACAACAGTAATGATAAATGAAGTATGGATAGACTAACTTTAGTTTTGATTGAGTGAAAATGCATATCAGTCAGTTCCGTTCAACAATACTTATATCTGTGTGATAACAATTATTTCAATAAGATACCTACCACAACTAACACTAATCAAGATGAGGTCATAAATGAATTGAGTTTGATATTGGTATCATTCATTCGTTTTATTCTACTCAGGAAGTTGATGCAGAGATGGAATGGAACTGGGTGTCAAGAATGTGCAGGAGTTTCAGAAACTTCCAGGGTAGATAGTACTTGATAAGAATAAAATCGACAAAGTCGAAGTACCCTTCTCTCCAAATATTTCCACAAAGTGGAAAATATGAGGCGAAAATCTGACAGAAAACAACTACTTCCCTGGCTAATGCCACGACGGATATTGAACTACATCTGACATATATTTGTGCAACGTTCTTCAAAGAAGACTTAGTTGCAAGTGCTTATTGTAGACACCGGTCAGATTTTTGCCTCATATTTTCCACTTTGTGGGAATATTTGGAGAGAAGGGTACTTCGACTTTGTCGATTTTATTCTTATCATTTATTTGTACTCTCCGGCAAAATATTCGAACTTGTTCGAATTTTCGCATTTACTCTACCTGGAGCCTTTTGCTGTCTCGAGGAGTGCTTATTGATTTTTCTGGCGGATGGCGCTGCGACTGACTTACTGTAAGTCGCTGCTTCATCCGTAGGGAATTATTAGATAAACAATAGGTTGTAATTCATTTGGCAGGGACAAAACAAGACAACTCAAAGTTGTCGGACCTACCCTTGCACTGATGAGAGGCAAGAACCTCGAAACATGTCTGCAGGTGGTCATCCCCAGCCAAATTAAGGATAATCTTCTGTTTGTCTACAATAAGCATTTGCAACTGAGTCTTCTTTGAAGGACGTTGCACAAATATCTGTCAGATGTAGTTCAACATCCGTCGTGGCATTAGCCAGGGAAGTAGTTGTCTTCTGTCAGATTTTTGCCTCATGTTCTCCACTTTGAGGAAATGTTTGGAGAGAAGGGTACTTCGACTTTGTCGATTTTATTCTTATCATTTATTTGTACTCTCCGGCAAAACATTCGAACTTGTTCGAATTTTCGTAGATAGTACTTGTCCTGATAATGAGAAAAGTTTCCATGATTATGGGTCTGTAAATGTCTAGTTTTCATGATACAGGGCGATGGACTGTTTAAAAAAATTAGCGTTTTTCCCTTACTTATCTCCAGAAGTAGGTAACCACAGAAAAATTTAAGTTTAGCCCAGTGCTAAATTTGGTGCCCCGATTATAGTTCTGGCATCAAAGATGGTCCTGTTTGAAAGTGTATTCAATATTAAGTAATTGTAGGGAGTTAAAACTACACCAACTTTTTTGTATGTGATTTTCTCGAGTTTTGACTGAAACTAATTGAAGCTTTTTCCATGCAATTCGTACATTTGTGTAAATTCAATAAAAGCTATTAGCACTTTTCCTTAAAATTAAGGTTGAAAATCTGAATGCTTTATTGAGAATTCTCACAATAAAAACACTTTATTTAAAATTTAATCTTGTTTTAAAAACTTTCCCAATATCCCAAAAAATACCATTCTGGAATTTTGCAGGTTTGATTAAATTAGAGTGCTGATTACAATCTGGTAATAAAAATGGCTGTCGTGATTTCTATTCAGCCAGCTCAGCTCGGTATGCATCTGAGCATGAACGCAAATGAGGCAACCCGAGGATGCATGAGGACTTAATAATAAACCACAGAAGTCCTTTGAGTTCTGTGTAATAAACACATAAAGAGTGTACCAAAAGGCATAGCTTGTGCGGGTAGAGGACGGCTATTATTATTATTTGCCGTGTCGCTCCGGGGCGACTTTTGGTGGCGTATTCACTTTTCAGCTGCAGGAAAACCCGGAAAAACCTACAGCACCACCCCGTCCGAATGAGGCATGTGAATTTGGTTGGATTCGTATGCATGCGGCCTCACCAAAGTGAGGCACAAGCTCCGTGTGTGCTCAGTCTGGACGGAAACAAAAATTTCATGTCGAAGCGGGCATTCATCTGGTAGGGAAGAGTGGGGTCGATTGTAACAATTTTGAGAACATGCGATTTTGCTCGAAAATTAAATATTGTAATTTGATGAAATGAAACTCTATGATAAAATAAACATTCTTTAATGAGGTTTGAATATGCATTTAACTATAATCTAACACTTTTTGGATGTAACATTTTTGTTCCATTTTGGTGTCGAATGTTACAATTGTACCCACGAGTGGGTCAGTTGTAACAGCTTGAGGGACAATTGTAACGCAATATAAAATGTTGATAAAAATATAAAGAAAGTTATATTCAGATGAAATAATGGGGTAACCTTTAATTAAAAAAGTTGAGTACATAAACTAGGCATTATTCAGACAAAAATAAAACCAAACTAACAACCTAATATTTACAATTCAAACAATAAAAATACAAGTCATCTACATTGTTTGCACACTCTTCATGACACCATGATTTACAAGCTATGCATTTAATCCATACTTCTCCTTTATTGTCTTGACTATATGGTTTCAGATAGTAGAGACGAAATGGGTCATCGTCGTCCTCGGATGAAGTTTCTATTTTCTCTTTCTTGTTTGCTTTCTGTTTATTTTCTTTTCCGGAAAAGATTTTTTACTTTAGTTTTTTATCGTTTCTTTTAGCCAGTTCTTCTTCTAAGGCTTTCTTTTTTGTCGTTTCTGTTAGAATAGCTGATTTGCGGTTTTTTCTACCTTTATTGCTTTTTTGTTGAAATTAGCTCGGATACGGTCGAATTTCCAACAATATATCCTTGGATGAGTTGAGCACCTGAGTTTCCGAAGTGGAAGCTATGGGCTCATCATCGACTTCTGACACATTGAGGAACATATTTCAATCAATTCTGATTCGTCAAATCGCCATAGGCGACTTGGTGAATAATAAATTTTTCAAAATCAGTTTGCAAAATGGAAATGTGCGTTATACTTGAAAACGTGAAAAGTTAGCTATAGGAATCTATACTAGTATTTGATAGACAACTAAATTTGACATCTTCTTCTTGAAATAAAATACAGGGGTTCCATTTAAATTAAACAAGTTATAACCGTTCAAAGATTGTGATTATTTTGCCTCAATTTTTACACACTTTGTATAAGTTAGTAAATATTTCACAACTGCTATATAAAATTTATCCAGTTAGTAGCCTCTAACATTAATTTGAAACAGGAAAACACTGATTGAAAATTTAAGCATTAAAGCAGCATTTTCACAAAATAAGAGATATATCAAAAACCATAAAGTTCAGGTGAATTAAACCTCAATGAAACTTACCTTTATTTTGATCGTAAAATCCGAAAATGGAATAATATACAGGGTATTACATTTGAAAAATAACAACTTTGATATGTTTCGTGTTTTTGGCACACCCTGTACAACATGAAAATATTTTTAAAATGTAGGGCCAACAGGTCCCTATCCATCGTATGCTTCGTGTCGAATAACGTCGAATAACGTGAATAACCTTGTATTTCAGGGTTTTCCAAATCTTTTTAGAATCTTTTTGATTATGTGTGCAAAAAATATGCCCGTTTCTCACTTTTAATAGCCTGATTGGTATAATTCCTCATATCTTTATAAAACCATAAATAAACATCTGATTTTGCAGCCTGTCTTTATCTCTCAATGACATCATTTCCTTAAGAACATCAGTTAGCCAAGGAGATCTTTACTTAGTGACCCTAGATGTTGTGATTGGTTCATGCCTGTCGAGGAGATTGATGATACAATTAACCAAGAATGTTACTTTTTCGTCAATATTCTGAAAAATGGTGTAAAAAAAGAGGTCAAAAGTGGAAGAAAAAGTTGCATTAAATTCAATTTATACTCTTATTATTACCTGATTAATATCAGGAGAACCCGATGTTTTAAGATATTGCCATATCACAATAATCATGGAATTCTGATATAACTGTTAGATATGAACCAATGTAACAGCAAGGGGCCTAGCAAAAACCATTTTTTCACTTCAGTGATATCTGGTGTGAAGAAAATGTGGAAGACATTCTGTCATTATCATCGAAATAGAAATGTTGCACTACAATGAAGATATTCAGAAGAACTTTGAAAACTTTGTAAAGAGATGGGAACATTTTCCAAACAAATTGTTCACCAAATATTCGCTAAGTGATTTTTTTTTCCATACTATAATAATAACCTTTCTGCCCATATATAATTGCTCCACAAGATTTATTCTTAATAACAATAAAGTATACTTATAACTTGATACAAGTTTGCCAAACTGTATCAAAAACGTCATTGCTGTTTATATCTAGTTAAAACAAAAAACAAAAAACGAAATGAGTTTGATTTCAGAAACAGTATCTCTGTTCATTCAAGTTAGTTGGTGTTTGTATTTTTAGAACAAAAACTAGAGAAAAAAAATACGTTTACTCAATTCAATTCATTTATTAGCGATGTTTACAGCATAACAAATGGTAGCAAAAACAAATTTTACTCAGAACCTGGGAGCTACAATCTGTTCATCCTACAGTCAAGGTATAGCATAAAAACAACCGATGTACTGACTCACAGCCGACTTAATAGTCGGATGTTACTAAATCAAATGGCACGAATTATCTTCATTTTGATATAAAACAACATAGTGTGATATGTCTCCGTATCACTATTGAACTTTTTTTGGTTGCACAGTATTTTTCACATAATACAGGGTATTTTCCCAAAATTCACTACATTCGTGAGGTTTCATTTTTACTTTTTCCAGATGTTTCAATATAGTCGAAGAACACTGTTCTATGATGAACATTTTTTATCACTTCATGGTATTTTGACTCACTGTTACAATTGGGCAGAAGCCTTTTATGAATGAAGTTTTGTCACTGTCAAAGGTTAACTTGAACTTCCTGTAGAAGTTATGCTTACTGATTTATTCGATATTACAACAGAGTTGCATGAAAGTAAGATACATGAGAAATGAGGCCCTGAGAATAATTAATTTGGTGATAACTTATGAATACTATATATCTTTACAATTGCTGTGACAAATGTACATCGCGAATATTATATCTCTCAACAACTTTTTTACAAAAGCAACAAGTAATTTTGGAACGTTATACTTAAAAAAGTTCCACTAATACTGTAGTAATAACTTGAATTCAACAAATACACTACCCACTTTATAACGACTTGGATTTCAATCGTATATTAAGCGTCATTTCAAATCATGGGTAGGTATTATTTAATAATGTCTCTTAGGCAGATATATTTTCATCGCTCAACGATATTTAAAAAATAATGTGGATTGAACCATTTCAATAAAATCGATGCCTAACCTCCTTGTAATAGCATTCGGATGTAAGTTTCACAAAACTGATAATGTAATATGGTTGCTTCATCCTGAATCCATTATCTTCATAAACACATTACAAAATACAAAAATTTGAGAATAAAAGTCAGCATATTTGTGATTTAGTTTTTGCTTATTAGGATCAGCTTATAATACTATAGTAATAATAATTTATTAACTGTTTCTTATAGATAAAAAAAACATGTAATAGATATGCACAAAATATTTCGCTAACAATGTCTTTCCGAATCAGTTCAGTTCAATAAAAAAAACTAAATTATTTTCAGTTTCTCTCATTTTATGACGTTCAAAGAAGGAATATCCTTCATAGTAAAACGGGATTTTTGCAACTAAGTGCAACTTCAAGAAGTGTGACCTCGTTAGTGTTGCTTCAATGTTTTTGAAAATGAGTTAGCAACTATGAACAGCTATAATTTTGGATTTCGTACGTATGTTTAGGAATAAATTATTCACACAACCTCTCGGCATAGCTCATTTATAGACATATATATTTCAGTTGCCGCAAACGTTGCTGAATCCATCCTGGTCATGGCCTACACAGTATACCCGAGGACTGTGCGAGCTGTCCCAGATACCAGGACCACATCTAGTGCACAAACCAGAGAGAGTACATGGGATCTCACGCATTTGTCTATACTGATGTAACAGTCCTCTTGCCTTTCTTGCAATAACTTGACCATCCATGTACATTGCTGAAACAATTTACCAAGTGGTTATGAATCATTCGAAATACAAAATGATATCAGGATATTTAAATGCCAGGGAATTTTGCATAATTTTCCATTTCGAAATGATACATTTCGAATATATTAATAATGAAGAAATATACAGGGTGGTTCAAAATTCGATGTAAATATTTTAAGGGCGTATTGTTGGGATCAAAATAAGACGTTTTCTTATTGTATGTATCCTAAAATGCACCCCCTCCGAGCTACAGCCCCTGTAAGTTAGGAAAAAAAACAAGATTATCTAAAACTGTGACTATAATAAAGAATCGAATCTTCTGAAAATTGGTATATCACTATTTTTTTGGGCACTCTATTCTTTTTTTCCTTTAAAAATTATGTAAAACCAGTTTTGGGGGAGTTGTAGGGAGGTCCACACTTTTATTGGCCCAATTTTTATGTCCAAAAAGAGAAACTCCGAATTCGAATAGCATAATCTTATTGGCCATAAAAAAACTAAGAATTTGGTATCTTCCATTTTTGTCGTACAACCAACCGTTTGCCGGAAAATCGTAATCAACGAAAGGGGGGTATTTTCACAATATCAAACTAACAAAATATGTATTAGCTAATTTATTCAAAATTCGATGTGAATATTTCAAAAACGTATTGTTGGGATCAAAATAAGACTTTTTCTTCGAATCAACATGTGTCCTAAAATGCACCCCCTCCGAGCTACAGCCCCTGTAATTAAGGAAAAAAAAAACGAGATTAACTAAAACTGTAGCTCGGAGGGGGTGCATTTTAGGACACATGTTGATTTGAAGAAAAAGTCTTATTTTGATCCCAACAATACGTTTTTGAAATATTCACATCGAATTTTGAATAAAATAGCTAATACATGTTTTGTTACTTTGATATTGTGAAATATTGTGATATTGTGTTGATTACGATTTTCCGGCAAACGGTTGGTTGTACGACAAAAATGCAAGAGACCAAATTCTTAGTTTTTTCTATGGCCAATAAGATTATGCTATTCGAATTCGGAGTTTCTCTTTTTGAACATAAAAATTGGGCCAATAAATCTGTGGACCCCCCTCCAACTCCCCCAAAACTGGGTTTACATAATTTTTGAAGCAAAAAAAGAATAGAGTGCCAAAAAATATAGGGGTATGCCAATTTTCAGAAGATTCGATTTGTTATTACAGTCACAGTTTTAGATAATCTTGTTTTTTTTCCTAACTTACAGGGGCTGTAGGTCGGAGGGGATGCATTTTAGGACACATGTTGGTCCGAAGAAAAAGTTTTATTTTGATCCCAAAAATACGCCCTTGAAATATTTACATCGAATTTTGAATCACCCTGTATATTGAGTAATCCAGTATTCGGCTTAAACCTTCATCAACGTCATAAAATTCAGCCCCTGCCAGATGACTTTCTTGAGAATCATTCAATAACAATATTCCAAAATGAATTTTGAATCGTTTCTCGTGCATCATCATTGTTATACTTAGAGAAATGAAATAAACGGCATCGAATCTGGGAGGATTTTTGTTTAAAAAGAAATTTGTCTTGAAGACAGAATTTCAGTAAATAAAAGGTTTTGTTAGGATTTCCCTATAAGTAAGATCCCAGGGCCTTCAGACATAACTTATTTTTAAAAAGATGAAGACTTAGGTTCTGAGTGGTGTCTCATGTACTTTTGATACCTGCTTACTTGTGGAGTTCGCTCTGTGGCACCTGGGCAAACCAGGTGAGAAAGGTAACTAAAAACTAGAGTTACTTAACTTTAATTTGTATGGCTGATTTTTATGTATATATATTTTGTAGAATATCACTCTGAAGTAATTTTGAAAGTGTTAGACGCGTTCCTTAGGACTTAGGACCTTAATAGAATCAATCAATAAAGATGTTGGTTTTTCAGGCCAATGTAGCAATGATGTCTGATAGGAGGAAAAGAAAATATACAGCAAAAATACTGTTTTCGATACAGATTCTGATGAGTCAATTAGGGACAAAAACTATGAGCGATATTTCCTCAGATACGGATGCAGGAGAACCATTATATCTAGAAGAGCAAACAACTCAGATGGACCAACTGAGGAAAGCAGTTCAGGGAACATGATCTCTCAAGAAGGTTCCAAGCTTTTACCACAAACTGCCAGGTTGTTCCACGACAAAACATATCTCTCCCGAAGATAAATTCTGGTTAACTATGGATTGAGTAAATATGAGAGTAATTTCACAGTAGTCACCAAAATAATCCTGAATGTATGACTAATGTTTGTTTCATTGATCAACTCACCAAGAGAACTGAAGTGCAGTAGCATCTCATCAGATCGGAGATCTTGAGCAATCACATCATCAGCATAAACAGATATTATGGCCAAACAAAGAAACAAATGGAAATAATCAGTCAAGTAATTCGCCCAGCATGCCTCCCACATTCTCAACGCAACTCCCTCTGTAAATTCTCTTTTGAAACACCTGTAAGAAATCAGGTTATGGTTTGCTTAGTTTCACTTGGAATACTCACAATAAAATCCACCTATGGCAAAAAAGAAGTTCCATGGCATCTTTGTGCTTTTTGAGGTGTTCATAAAATTTGGGTACCATCAATCTAATCAACTCTCGCAGGTATCTCAAACATCTGTCCATGTCTCTGTCTGTAGGTGTAGCAACGAATACTGCCCTTTGCATAAGACCAACAAAGCACCAAAAAGCCGCTACTTCATCATGTAGTTCGTATAATACAGGGGCCAATAGATCGCTCATGCCTTGGGTATACCTGAAATGAGCTAAATTTTAAAGGATCCCTAGAAAATAGTAAGTCCATATTTTTGTTAGTGATAGTGATATTAGCCGAATGTCGGGCGTGAAATTGAGAAAAAATAAATAATGAAAAACGGATTGCATAATCCAGTCTTCCGCTTCAACCTATACAATAGGTATATTCGTCGGAAAACAGCAACTGCCACTACGACTGTTTAATTAAAACTATTCGAATCTTGGTAAAGTTTTCTACAAGAACTACTTTGCAGTGCTTTTTATAATAGTTATTTCCACTCATCAGCGAATGCTAGTTCTCGCAATTAAATCGTAAAACTACTTCAACTTTTGTTCGGAATTGCTAAAATAAACACTGAAGTAAGTGAAATAAACTGATAGTTTCTCAAGAATTTTGGCTCAAGTTGATTTTTTTCAATAACATCAGAAAATAAAACACCAACAGGTTGAGAAGTTTTTTTTTTGTGATGTAATGGGGATGATTTCGAATGAATTATCATTTCACCATTCAGAATGTGATAAACATTATCAAATCTAAGAAATTTCCAAAGATTAAAAACGCTGGACAGGTTTACGGGATCATGACGACTCATTCCGTAGTCCATCTGAGTGCAAACGTTTGAACATTGGTCTTCAATGGTCTTCCCTGATTGGTTTCAAAAGGGTTTAATCTCACTTTCAATTTTGAAGGTTTATACAGTGCGGCTTTTTTTAGTCCCCCCCCCATGTTAACTTTTGAACGGTTCGACGTAGAAACATGAATAAAAAAACCGTTTGGAGGGTTTCACCGATACTACTTTTTGAAAAAACATGGTGATTGCTCGACAGGGGGCGCGGGGGGGCACATCAACTAAAAAAATTTAAATGGCATAGGGGGTCAAGCGTCACATCGTTAAAAAGATAATTCAATTCTCTTCACAACCATCTAATTTTTTTTAAATTTAGTTGAAATTTTTTTCACAATCCAAATTCGAAATATCAAAAATAAATGCGGATATGAAAACTACTCATATCTCGATAAATTTGAACGGTTTGTTGTGGAATAATGAAACCAAAAATATTTAGAAGGGTATTACCGATACTACTTTTTGATAGAAGAAACATTGAAATTACTTGACAGAAGGCGCTAGGGACAGATCAACGAAAATTTCGAAAGGCATATAAATCGATATTGAGAAACAATTTCTCAACAAAATTCAAAAATATTCAGATGGTTGTAAAGAGAATTGAATTCTCTTTTCAACGATGTGACACTTGACCCACCATGCCATTTAAAATTTTTGAGTTGATGTGCCCCCCCGCACCCCCTTTCGAGCAATCACCATATTTTTTGTCTCAAAAAGTAGTATCGGTGAAGCCCTTCAAACGGTTTTTTATTCATGTTTCTACGTCAAACCGTTCAAAAGTTAACAGGGGGGGACTAAAAAAAGCCGCACTGTATATTTTCTGGGAAACATTATCAATGGAAAATTGGAAAAACATGACTTCTCTATAAATGGAAAAAACCTGCGATGAAAATGAAGCTATTTTTGGTAATATCTAACAAAAAAATTCCACGGTGGATTGAACTAGATCTGATATATAGATGTTGTGAAAAGAACCTAACATTTAAAGAAAAAAATCCAAAGTATTACATTTTCATTTTTCTTGATAATTTATTCAAATTTTCAAACTGATATTTGTCACTAAAAAAAATTATGCAATAAACTGTCTTTAGCGGTAGTGCGTATCTGTCGTTACCGCTGGGCGGAGCCCTATTTTTGGCGTTGAATTGAAATTGTAAATAATAGAGATAGAGTTCTGCGAGTCGAAACTTTTTTCTTGGACATTTCCTCCTCTTTTAGAACCTTTTTGCAAAATTCCTTAAATGTTAATAATTTTTGAGTTATTAACAAAAAACGAAATGCTATCTTTTTTCATCTTAATTTGTTTATAACAATTGCAATTTTTTATGTGCTAATACATTCGATACATTTTTCTAGACACAATTCCGAATCGAATGAGCCATGGCACATATTTTTAGGAGCTTGATCAAGAATTGACACGTTTTTGAACTTGTTAATCAGACTATAAGTGAAATTGAAGCGGCAGATACCTAAATCGATCGGCCAACAGGGCACCAGTATGGTAGTGCTTTTCTCCAGTCATAATTTGTATTCGATTTACCCTGTTCAAGTCACCATATGGCTAAGTACATAATTTTTTGGAAACTTTATCGGGCAAGACATCAAAATGGCCGTACAAAATTAGCATCCTCTCGTATTCAGAATATCAATACTCACAAGTGCTCGCAACCTTACTTAAAAATTCGATGAGCACAAATCTTAAAAAGGGGGAAGGTGCGAAATCGATTTGTGCTTCTATTTTCCCTCCCAAGCAAGCAGGTTTGATATCGTACGTTTTCGTTGCCTGTGAATCTAAGGACTACGGGGAACTAAAAACATATGCTTTTGAATATGATGATACCATATGGCTACATAGTCCTTGAAATAGTGCAGTGTTTGGTCAGAATCGTACCGATGAAAAGTTAACATTTCAATATTCGAGAATGAGAACTGACTATATTATTTACCCCAATCCTGGATTATAAACAGCATAATTAAGCAGGATATTTTTCATTATTGAAAGATTTGGATTATTGTCTCCAGCAAAAAACGGGTTCCCTCTGTCTGTCCTTATCACATCTTTTTCAACAACGCTCTGAATTTTTCTCCTGAAATGGTTCAGTCGGTTTTCATTGAGGTCGAACCGTCTTCTAGTTATCTCTTCGTATTCCTGCAAAAAAAATACTTATTGACCAAACGAACCCGCAAAGTCGTATACTATTCCGCATGTTACGTCCGTGAAACATTCACAAATATGAGAACATCTAAAGGACATACCTACTCGATAGAAAATGTTAAAATTGAAATTACAAGGTTCGTTTAAAATACTAAAACACTACACATGCGGGAAACGTAAATCAACGTAATTAACCGCAAATGTTGTAAATAAAGTATTTTGATTATTTCTCTCATCATGAAATAGACCAATCAGACACCACCATTTTTCGGATAAATTCTGATAAGTGATTGAATCACAAGAGCTGTTTAACTGCGATTAAATTTTTGTCCTCCGTATTGGTTTTCGTTTTGTCTTATTCTTACAATTCTTGGCAACATCAGGGTTTGATTTACGAGGGTTGAAAAATTATAAAATGAAGTTAGTACATATTTTAAATTAAACACATAGGATGAATAATTGAATTTTGTTGAGGGTAAACCTTTTTTTTTATTAAGCTACAAAAGGGGTGGATTTATGAGGGTTCAAAAGTTACGAAATGAAATTAGTAAATATTTTAGGCAAAACAATTCTTAAATTAAATCAATGTGATAAATTTATAATTTTTTAGGAATCAATTTTTTTTTAATCAAGCTCTAATAAGGGTTGATTTTTAATGGTTGAAATGTTTCGAAATTTTATTCCAAAGCATAAAACAATCATTATTCAACTAATCCAAACAAAATTTCACCCATCCTAAGCTTTAAAATCTTATTTTATAAGTTTTGACAATTAGGGGTAGTTTTCACCCCTAACAAATAAACAACGCCCATCGGCATAATATAGAATTTGTACGCAAATCGATGAAGGACGAAAAAATTGCGAGGTACTGCCATTTTTTCAGCTTCATTTCCTGGACTATATTTCTATAGTTTCTGTCATATTTTGCGATAAAATACTGTTTTCACTGAACGCTGGCAGAACAGAATAGAGTGAAACTATCGAAAGTGCCAGTGAGTAGGATACTCATAAAATGGGCCAAGATAATTTCGTACTTCTAAACGTGCATATAGGCACTAGGATATAGAAAAGAAAACGCCATTTCCGTTTTTTTTCCAAATATTTTCAAAACGTTTCGTGACATTTTTCGAATTCAAGACACCAGTTTTCATTTATAATCTCCCAAGTGCTTGAATTATTACCGGACATTTTTCGAGTACATTAATTTTCTTAAAAAATTCATATACTAGATAAATTTCCTGCAATTAATTCAAGCACGCGATGGATTCGGTAAGAAAATTTCACACCAAAATATATCAAATTAATGTTGATTTCATCTAACTTAGACCGCTTAAAATTGAGAAAGGAAGTTTCTCTGAATCACGATTTTCTCAATATTTTCGACTCAAACTCAAAACCTAGTCGTCTCTGAGTCGCGAAAAATTCATGCTCATTCGACACGCAAAAAAATAAGTTTTTCACCATTTTGAAAGTGTTGAATAAATACAAAAGTTTTTGATTTTTTATTATCTAAAACTTTGCCATTGAACATTTTCCGCTAAGTGGTCACGATTCGCTGCAAATCGCAAAAAAACGTTTTCAACCCTTAAACTGCATCCCCATTTCACCATTTTGAGAGTTTTCGTGTTTAAACATTTTTTCCCTTGAAGTTAGAATCTCAACAACATTTTTCACCTGGTCCTTGCGTGTTACTTTTTTCTTATTGTAAGCGTTAAAAATTCGTTTTAGCACCAGTCTAGTTGTAAAATGAATCGCGTGCATCTTGTTACCAGGCTGCAAGACGCAAGTCACACGCAAGCAACTTCGGTGTGAATACCCACAGACACTTTCGTAGTACCTATATTATTCAATTTCGCGTTAGAGTTATTAGGTGACTCTATCCGATTCGTAAGCAAGCACCTGATTTACGGATTACGCTGGAATGTGTTTTATTACAAATTATAGAGTTGTTGACTTCCTTTGCTCCTATTTGTACATCCAAGTGTTGTACATCTTCACACTTGATTTTACCGTACCGATGAGAGCTTAAGCTCGAAACACGTGTCTACGGTTGCACAACAATTTGAGGGCTGTACCCAATAACTTTTCTATTTATATTTTTATATATTGCCCCTCGATAAATCCATCCTGATTTATAATTGTTTTTTATATTCTAATATTGAAATTTTCTTCGGCACTTCTTTTATTTTGGTGATATTTTTTGACCTAAAGAAACTACACCTTACATTTCTCCTAATTTCAGCAATTTGTGCTCTTTCTTCATAAGTACTCTGATATGGATAAACGTGCAGTAAGAACGGCCAAACTTCTTTTCTGATATCTCTATCCATTCCAGAAAAAAATACGTTCTTTCTTAATGTCAAATCATCTTCTAGCTGGCCAACTTCATTGAATAAACTTCTGAATACTTCTTCAGTCAACTTAGGTACTTGCCCTTCTTCTGGGTGGAGCTCCAATTCTGATACTTCTGGTCTACACACCATAAAATGACGATATGGAAGATTTTCTTCAATGCCTATAAATATAATACTAGTCCTTAATTTCTTTACTTGAATTCCTTACATAATCTTACCTTTCGCGTATTTGATGCTGTGTAATAGCGAATGCCATTGATGTAGAACTTGCGCCAAATGGTCCAAACCACCATGATGGAAATGCAAAATTTTATATTGAGATTCTCTTGAAGCAACAACAAGTTGTCCGCAAGTGCAGCTATTGTCATTGAAAAATAATCTAAGCGACCTGAAACATACTACCTTCAGTTTCTTTCTTCATTTAATTAAAAATAGTCGCAGATATATCTCATGGATAAATGGACTTCGGTTGAATTGAATGAAATTTCATCAATAGATTTTGTTCTGAAAAATATTCAATGACCTAGCTATTACCATAAGTTGAACAGTTCAACATAGAAAAAATATCAAAGTTGCATATTTTGCGATCTTAGGGAGGGTTGTATAAAACAACTTCACCAACAGTTCAACTGAACTGAGTTCAGTTGCTAATATACTAGAAATTTTATTTGCTGATCCCTGGTAACTGAAGCGAATTTACTAAACTTGTTAATAATTGCACAAACTACACATCAGAAAACTACGAAGGAGTAGAAGGGCATTGAGCAATATTTTTTTAGAATCTCGACTTTAAAGTCGGTCCTCCGACTTCAATCTCGGACCCCCAACTTAAATCTCGGGGGTCCGACTCTAACTTCGGACACCCGACTTCAATCTCTGACCCCCGACTTTAATCTCGAACCCCCGACTTCTCGGGATTCAACTGTTCTCTCAGATTCTAGAATTTTCACTAAGGAATCTCTTTATAAAGCAATAGACACAAAATGAATAATTTTTCCTCTTTCACTATTGGTTAAAAGGATAAAGTATCTTGATTTTGTTGAAAATATGACAGGATGTTCATAAAATTCAGATGTGGAATCAACTGCTAGTGAAAGACAAATTTCAGTCGCTATTTTCCATCGTTCAAGATAACCTCTTGGAAGGTTTTCATATTGAAAAGGGAAACATTCTCAATTGAAAATTGAAACAAACGTGACTCCTCTGGAAAGAACTTACGATAAAAATTGAGCTGTTTTTGTTATATCTAATAGAAAACTACTAGCTATGGCCACGATGGGCATTGAGCTACATTTGATACATATTGTGAAAAGAACCTATCTTGCAAATTTTCACTTTCAGATTTTTTCTTTCAAGTTATACGAGGATATATTGAAAAATTCTTAGCCTACTATAGAACCAAACAAAATTTCAAAGTCAAAATATTTTATTACTCAACATATTCTCCTCTTAATTGGATACAGTTATTACAGCGAACCTGCAACGTCTCTAGACCTTTCAAAAAAAATGTTTCTTCTTGCTCTGCAAACCAGACCTCCACATCATTTATTGCCTCCTCGTTCTGGTGAATAAGGGGGGTGTTCGAGTAATTCAAACTCTAAATCACGAATTTATTGCATTGCAACATGAGATTTGTGTGCAGGGGCGTTGTCCTGCAAAAATAAAACACTGGATAGCTTTCCTCGTCTTTTCTCTTCAATTTTTCCCGTAATGTCGAGTAGTAATCTACAGTTATTGTTCTACCCTTATCCAAAAAATCAATCATGATTACTCCATGGCAATCCCAAAAAACTGAAGCAAGAATTTTTCCAGCAGATTTTTGGACACGAAACTTCTTAAGTCTTGGAGAACCGGAGTGTCGCCATTCCATCGATTGTTGCTTTGTTTCTGGATCGTAGAAAAATGTACCCAAGTCTCATCCATAGTAACAATTCGGTTTAAGAAGTCTACATCGTTTTCAAATCGAGCACAGATCGAACGCGATGCTACTACCCTTGCACGCTTTTGGTCAACATTCAAACATTCGGGGATCCATTTAGCAGCAATTTTTCTCATGTCCAAATTGACGTGAACTATATGATGAACGCGTTCGTATGAAATATTCAGTGCTTCAGATATCCGTTTTAGCTCAATTCGTCGGTCTATTAAAATCATGTCATGAACTGCATCGATATTTTCGGGGACTGACACAAAAACTGGCCTTCCCGATCGATCATCATCTTCTATGGAAAATTTACCTCTTTTGAAGCTTGCAGTCCAATTTTTCACGATCGCATACGAAGGACATAGATCACCAAGCATATCTTTGTAAATCTGCTTACCTCTTAACCCTCTTAAATACAGTTACTTGATGATGGCTCGATACTCCAATTTTTCGATTTTAACAATATCGGTGGACATATTTTTTCTTTTTTAATTTATTGCGTAACTCTGGTTTACTTTTTTGACTTCAAACTTTACACTGACACTTCTAATAAGTTATTGTTCGTTGCTATGATAACGCAATATTTTGTTTATGCAGGGAACTGGTCTAGCCTAACTAGATATCAATACATCCTCGTATATGGTATTTTCACAATATTTATCAGATGTAGTTCAATGTCCAGCGTGGCTTTTGTTAGATATTACAAAAAAAAAGAAATTAATTCTTAGTTTACGTTTTTTACAGTGTGTCTCAGAAAAAGTCATCCTGAAGGACCCCTGGACGTCAAGCGTGTGTACCTGTCTATTCCTTTTGTACGGTCTTCAATTCTTGTTTCTTGTTGTTTTCGTGGATACTTTTATTTAATTAGAAATACTTCTATCATCTATACTACCAATACCACATACTCTATACTTGTGTCTGGCCGAATGACTAAATGTCAAAGCCAAAAAAAAAGGTTTTTTACATTTCCAGACGAGTCATTTTGTTTTAGTCTGTTCAAAATGTTTCTCTTTTCGATAATGTTTCTATCATTGCATGGGACGAATACTGTTGAATTTGGATTATCTAATTGATATATCTGTTTGTACATCAGACTTGGGGGACGCTTTAACATTCCAAAAATTTATTTCTATTGCGTTTCAATACATGGGACATTCATAGAATCGAATATTTTGTCCCTGTTAAATGGACAATTCAATATTGAATTACCTCATCTGGCTCAAATCGACACTAAATCTCCTACACTTGTGTACCTGCTTCGAATGTAAAATAGGAGAATTAGTAGCACTTTCTGGAAATGATAGATTGTGTTGTTGCATTAGGTATTCTGGTGTGGTGACCCAGTTCAGTTGGCTGTCGGCTGACGTTACTGATTCAGACCTGCAATCAGTAAAATATGAATTTTTAACATTACTTTATGAGTCTCTATGAACACGAGTATATTTCCGATGCGAAGTTAAGACCTCGTTACGAATCACTAGTTTTTTTATGTTAGATCATGTATGTATCGCCCGGTTATATAATTGAATCATCTGTGTCTGTGCATGTTATTATATCTTTGTCTTGATAGATGTGTACAGGGAACCCATATATGGGCAGCTGTTATTCATGTTGAAACGAAGTTACTATTTCCACCATATCGGCTAATTATGTATGATGTTTCTAGTAACCGCCAATAGTATGTATATTAGCTATTAAGATTTGCCTGATTGGTTTTAATGAAAGTTTGTACTGTTGAAATGTTTTGTTCTATATCTATAGAATCCTTGACTGCTTGTTTTCTCCGCATTCCAAATTGTTGGAAAAGCTCAACTTGTTCTTGTTCTCTTTTGACTTTATGTTCCTTAAAAAGCTCGAGTAAATCTACTGACGTCGCCATCTCTTTGTAATTATTGATTCGAATATTCACCATTTAATGCCAGAAATCTACTTCTCTCTTCTTTCGTCAATACCACTCATACCGTCGCTGTCGTCGAATGGTACGTTTCAGAAATTCTAGACTAGGTACAATACGAAAATTCGAAATTAGGAACTAGAACAAGAGCGAGTGTTTCTAGTTGCATCGTTAGAGTTATTAGAAGTTTTGTAAATGGTCGATGGCTTTGTAAATGGTCGATGACGTTACCAGATTACTTTAGGATGTTTCCATCGATTGGTATGATGATGATTCCGGCAGTAAGATAGTTCTGATAAAGAACAAACCCAAAGAGATTGTCAAAAAGTGAATCGATAGGTATCAAGTAAAAGCATATAGGCAGAGGAATTCAGTCTGAATTTAGTTGCAGAACTTTATTGTTCCGCGACAGTTCTGATGAGCAGATCTATCAGAGTTTTTGCTGATACTTACCGCGGGTTTAATTGTGATTACCTCGTATTATTATTAATACGTTGTTTGTTGATTCAGATACAGGCTTCTCCCAAAACGGTCAAGATAATACCAGTTAACTGGTTCTCACAATGGTCTTCGATCTTCGCAGATTTTTTCTATTCGTGTGATCATGAATATTGAAAATAAAGGCTTGATTCACTACATGAAAACCAAATGAAATGAATCATAACAATATAAATATGGTCTCCTCATTTTTAAACGACCCTCAGGATATATTGATGAAAAAAATCTCACCTCGAAAAATCAAAGTATTCCGTTGGATCCTTGACGCTATCGGGGGTTTGTATTATTTCAATTTCAGGACTAGATATATCGACACTGATGGTTATTCCATGTTTCTCGCTTTCGTCAGAGCTCATAGATTCTGACATATCCAACCGATCTTTCTCATCGTAATTCAAGAAAGGATTCGTGTTCTTCAGTTCAGTACTCTGTCTTCTATCTACATATTCATTTGAATCATTGGAAGTCAGACTTTCCACACTTGATCGTTTATAACACCGTTTCAAAGGACTGCCAACTACGAGATTTGTATTTTTTGTGATGGTTGTGTTGGGTATCCAGGTCAAATATAAGGTGGGTCTCCTCGACTCATTGTACTGATCAACGAATACTTTGGTGGTGATTGTTAGGTATCCAGGATGATGAAGAATATCTGAATCATGCCGTGCTGTAGCAGGAGGGTGAACGCAGACATTGTTTTTGCAGAACAGGATCTCATTGTCATCATACTGAAAGTATTTTGTGTCTTCCTCCGGTCCGAGGATGTAGGTTGATGCTCGACGAATGATGTTCTTCAGCGGCATTATTTCAGGTCCTTTACAATCTGAAACAAAAATACGTCAATTAAGTATTATTTGTCTTAACATAATACATAGCTATGTAACCACCAGTGTCTGAAAAATTAAGGCATAAAAGGTAGTAGAAAAAAATTGTATACATCTCCTGGGCGTCGGGCATCAAACTATCAGCAGGAGGAAAATGAGCACTTCTCTCTTTTGGCATTTAAATTACTATTTTTTCACTTTTTGAACTTTACTGATTCGTAACCCCCATTTCTGCTCCAATGACTCTGATTCGATTCAGTACAGCTATTTCAAATTTACGTCATTATTGGAAAGTTGGATTTTGAAATGTTTGATCTGATAAAAATTTGGAACTTGGAAGAAAATAGTGGAGTACAATGATTTGTACCATAAATATAGAATAGAATATAGAATACATGGTTCTTTTTAAATTCAGTATAAATATCAAAACATTTTTCAAAACAGGAAGAAAAAATAAACATTGGGGTAATCACGGAAATATGTTGCGCAACATACTTGTATGTATGATTATAACAAACTATAACTACATGTGAAAGAATTATATCAAATGAATAAAATGACTTTAGCTGGTTTCATAAATGGCTTTAAAACATGTGTATGTCAAATCGGCCTGTATAAAACACATTTCAGTTAAGAAAATTGAAAATGAAATAAATGTAGGGTTAATCACGGGAGTATGTATCACTGGCGTCACGTGTGAGTGATGTAATGGTTATATTCATATTAATTTCGAAGATATGGTTGCAGAGAATCTCATACAAAATGATAATGAGAGGTTTTTGGCAGCATTCCTGTGTGCTCAAAAGGGCATGTAATGAATATCTGCTTTAAACGCTAACTAAAAGCTATTGCAAGTTTATATATATTTTAGAATTCGAATTATAAAAATGGGTTCATACTATTCAAACTGATAACCAGACAAACATCTAAATTCATACATCAACATGAACATGAATGAATAAAATGAATAGTACAGCTACAGTCAATTCATGGACATGGACATTCACATGCCTACACAAATGTATTTCGCAATAAATGAAAGGATGAATATTCCAATTTAAAATTACTAGCAACGATTAATACAATTATGAGTTTGTACTCTAGGAGTTGACAATATCCACATTTTCATTTGAAATTTTCCATAGTATTACATATTTTAATGTCCTCTGGTAAGATATTGTATAACCTAGGCATCAGGTAAGTATATATTTTTTGTCCAATTTATTATTTAGCTATTGGGTTATTGAAGTCTGAACACAAAACACGTTTGTCCTATATGATTCCCATTATAGTTTGCTGGCAACACTGCACATTATTATTGACGTTGTTGAATGTCATATGTCAAGGTGTGTCTGCTGGTTTTTAAGATTTGAGTATTAAGTTTTTGATTCTTTTTATTTCTAGTGAAAAACGCATGATCAATCGTTCTCATCTGGTTCCCCTAATTTTTAAATAACATTTTTGAAACAAATTATAGAAATAATCCTCTATAATCCAAAAATTTGCCTCGGTCATAAAGAATTTCACTGGAGAATGTTCTGTTTTCATTACAGTGCGGCTTTTTTAGCCCCCCCCCCCTGTTTACTTTTGAACGGTTTGACGTTAGAACATAACCAAAAACCATATTGAATGGCATCACAGATACTACTTTTTGAAATGAAAGACATTGTGGTTGCCCGATAGTTGAGAAGAAAATTGATTTTTTTTTAAACGATATGTAATTTAAAAATTTTCAATTGATGTGCTCCCCCGCGCCCCCTATCGGGCAATCGCAATTCAAAAAGTAGTATTGGTGATGGCTTAATATTCTCCCAGATATATCAATATCCAGTAATTCGTTAATGAATAATATAAATAAAAGGGGGACCCAAAACCGCGCCCTGTAGTACCCCATATTTTATAGTTCTGACGTTACTGTAATTTTCTCCTATTTCTCCGAATTTTATAGATGGTATCTTCAGCGGACAGAAGTATCTTCAACTTCTTGATACAACTGTGAACTCCAAAATCACTCAGCTACTTGAAGACCACGATAATCTATCTGAAGGTCAGCTCACTTTTCAAAAAGATTTTTTTTCACGGGTATATTTGGAATCAAAAAGTTTTATCACATATCTCTATTCTCTTGATGATCTAGAAAAATTGTTGATGAGTGTTGTACAGTGAATCTAGAAGTGTTATGAAATGTGCGAAACTTACATTATATTTTAGGTAATGAATAAAAAACTTGGTAACCGGTAACTGATAATTTCCACAACACTCCATCAATCCTCAATTGCATCACACTAATGTATTTTTTATTGAATTCCCTTCAAAATGATGTATCAAAAGTAAAGTGGTCCTATTGAAAATTCTGTAGTAGGGGTGATGAGGACGAAGGGGCTAGCACAATGCAATAGCGTATTTGGTGAAGCTATTTTCGTTTTTTGTACGATTTCGAAAATAGGGGAATTATAGCTGGGACACACACCCAACAACAAATCCCTAATAATACGATTGAGGGATAATAGTAGTTATGAGAGTGAATATCAGATTGATGTACAATTTTCATTGCATCAAAACATTAATTTTCAATACTGATATATATATGAAAAAATTAATAATGAGTGAGATTGTGCAGCTGAAGGAGCAAATGGATAACATGAAATCAGTTAAGCTCGTTTGATTGAAATGATAAAAAAACTTACATTCTGTTCCTCAGCATAACTACACATCAATTAGTTCACTTTCCTCTTGAAATAAATGAATGTCGAAGTGAATAATTTTATAATACGTAATACCTGTTATACACAAGTTTGATATCCAGGTACTATTATTCTGCCAAGACGATAAAGTATTATCAAACTAATGACAGAGCGACCGAAATGCTATATGTTATCTGCTTATGAATTTTTATAGCTGATTCGAAAGAATGAGGTCGTTAGTACATTCTGTTTTAAGGATAGTGAGACCGAAAGTGTATGAACTGAAACCATATTATTTCCATTTATTGTGCACTGTGATAATCATAAAAAAAAATACTTGAACTATATAAGAATATAATGTCAAATTTCATGATAAATGAGTATTTATAGGTATTGCTTGACGTAAATGATAATTAACACATAATTAAAATTTGATTAAATCCAGACTTCCACATGGACCTGTACAATAAGTATTTTCGTCTTCAACAGGAAACAACTACTGCCCCCTATGACCATTGAATAATATCTGTAGGACTCTTGCCAATGTTTTCTAGATGAATAATTTCTTTGCGGTGGACGTACCTGTTTCATGGGATTCTTTTATTCAAATGATGATTGGCAAAGAGCATGAAACTGATACATAGGAGTTCACCTCGAAACATAAGTTTGCATCTGAGATTTATAGACCACTATAAATAAATTCTTGTAGAAATGCTTGCCAGAAATATGAATTCGTCAACCAAATAAAAAACTTGAAACTGTCGAAGGGAGAGAGGTTGGTGTGATTCGATGTGAGTTCACTTTTTCCCACTTATTCCCATTGGAATATTTGAGAGACTTATTCAAACAATAATATTCAAAACAAAAATGTCAGTGAATTTCTCAGTTTGCAGCAGAATTATTTGATCTTTCAAGATACATTTTTCCAGTAGCAGGAAGGCACTGCCATGGGTAATTGTTTTTCACCGTTTAAAATTAATTTAATTAGGGCCGGTTTATCAATATCCTGTTAGCGTAGTTTGACTGGCAGTTAAATTTGACTGGTGGTTAGAATGAATGTGACATTCGCTCAAATGAAAGATAAACTCATATTCTAACCATCAGTCACGTAATACAAACATTTAAATGGATATTGAAAAACCGGCTCTCAATGAGTAGGTTTGAATCGGATCATAAATCACACAAAAATTTTTTCCCGAGAGTTAGGATTAGGTATGTCAGCAAGGGCGTATCCAGGATTTTTTTCTGGGAGGGGCACAGGGGGCGGACGGGTAAAAAAATCAACAATAACTGTTAGAAATAAAACTGAAGTATGATAATTCATGTGTATTTCTACAAGTTCAAGTATGTATAGGAAGGTTTATGAAAGTGTCAAAACAATAAAGAAATTATATGTTTAATAAAAACAGATTTCTTTTATGTTTCCATCACTTCATTAGCGTCCTTTTTTGCCGCATCGTCTTAATAAATATGCATTAAAGCCAATCCATTTAAACGCTCTTGTGTCATCCTGTTGCGAAGATATGACTTTAATCGGCGTAAGGTGGAGAAAGATCGATCGGCAGTGCTAGTAGTCACTGGAAACGTGCACAGCAATTGACAAAGAGTTCTAATATTTTGCAGCACCGTTGCTCTTTTGTAGGCATCTGCAGGAAATACTGGGATATTTTCTCTCATCTGTTGCCAAATTTTTAGCTCTCCCTTCAAAGCTAACATATATACTTCAGCGCCTTGCAAATCATCCTCTACATCTTTGTCGCTGAAGTTATGGGACAGCAACTTTTGCAACTGTCCGATTCTTTGCCTAGGAGCGCCAGGGAACCTGGATGACATTTCACTTAATTTTTTTTGACGGCAGGTGATTCTGCGGTCCGTGATTTCTGCACCAATAACATTTGCTCTGATGATTTGATTTGCTTCTAAGTATGTACACTCTCCACAGTACACAATGCTGTCTGAGGGGGAGCACGTGCCCCCGTGTCCCCCCCTTAAATCCGCCCTTGGGTATGTGGACGATGTATTTTGTGTTTTCGATGCGAACACTTCCTGACTAGATGATTATATGAAGAATACTGCTACTGCTATTAATCTTATGACATCTACCAAAAACGCAGGTACATTTTAATAAATAAACTTCTTTAAACATTAATTTGTTTAATACGTCCAATTTAAAAAAAAAACATTACCTAACACATTAAAAAAGGCATTCGAGATGTTTATATCCTCCCACTAAAATAACTTTGATCTTAATCTCAATTCGAACTTTCAAAAACGCGCGTTTTTTAAAGTTACCATGGCAACATCAACAACTCGAGAAACTTGAAGACAATTCTTTGATTATTGATCTGACAGGAGTACCTTGTAACGTCAAATTAAATAGAACTAACAAATGCAAGACAGCACAACTCGTTCTTTTATATCTGATTACCCTTTCCATCTATTTGATGAACTTGTCATATTATTTTTTATACGCATTATTAGATTTTTGCGAGTACCTATTTATGATTTCAAAGTGTAACAATAAAAAAAATCGCGTGGATAACTGGTCTTTAACCACTTGCTCTATTAAAAATCGCGCGTGTTTGAAATACCTTTTTATCCACTTATACTACTTCAATATGCTATTACAATAACCCGGCATTTCGATGATTTATGTGCTGGATCAGGTTTATTTGTAATGAAGAAAGAATATCTTTGTTTTTCACGGGATTTGGCAAGGAGTTGAACGTTTCTAGACATTTGCGCATAGGATTACTGAGTGCTTTATTTGTTCTTAGTTTTGATAAGTAGAACTACTTTTGATTTCTAGTCTGAAATGCGTGGGTTTCACTATCTGAGTTGATTGTAGTGTACAATGTTGTAGATTTTTTTTCTTTGATTTTGTAGGTATGTTTTGCAGTGTTCTATTTGTTCCAAAGGTATTATTCCTGTTTTCTTATATAATGTTTCTATGTGTGTTATAAACCTATATAAAACATTTCATATCTGATCAAGGATTCGGATTCATTTGAAAAAGGATTTAATTGAAAAATGAAAATTATAGAACCAAAGTTTGAAAACAACACATTACAAAAAAGTACCTAAATAATAGAAATTCCAACTCATGCTGAAAAAATGATGCACCGAGGACCATCTAACTTATTTCAAATAATATAGGAGAATACTTTTATTATTACGACTTATACTGTATGTTATTTATTGGGCTGGTGTGAAAAATATTTTGAAATCAATAAAAAGTTAACAATGGGTATTTATACCTTTTCATTAACGACACGAATAAGCAAATTACAATTATATTTTATCAGCCGTCCATGACATAAACAATTTAGGACATAAACAAGTCTTATCAATTCAGTTCAATTCTGTTAGGCTCTATTTCATTCCTTTATGAAGGTTACAATGTCATAATGACTCAGTGACAGCCTTCATGAACTCAATATGCCTATTAGGAGAAACCAATTCCTTTTTGATAACTATAAGAATCCATCATTAAAAGTAGCAGAAGTCCTATCTTAGATTCCCTTACAACAGTTAAGATGAATTTAGAGAAGACACTCACCCCTTTCGTGAAGTCCATCGAATAATTCAATTACATAATTTTCGAGTTTCAATTATCACTATCACCATTCATATCAATTCTCCTCATGTCCTAAAAATGAACGACAAAAACCTTCAGCGGGATGTCTAGATATGATTTTTCCGCCCCCATGGCCTACTAACTATTGATCCAGTTCTGGATGAAGGAGAGTATCGCTCGCGCTAAACGAGTGAGGAAGTCCGATTAGTGGCACCGATGATAAAAACAATTACACACTTTGATAGTTGCGATATTTCCATAAGATATTTTCACTAACAATGACGAGCAAAGGTCTATTCAAATTATCAAACTGCAAATTGGAATAGCCAAGCTGATATTCTGGCTATTACGCTATTGCGCATTTGGAGAGTACGTGGGAAGTAAGAAAAGTTAGGGAAAATATGTGTGACACTTTAAGAGATATTTTTTAGCTTGGTTGGCTGGATGGAAGAGCAAGCTCGTATCTGGTCTATGACTAGGTAAGAAGACTGAATACTTTTTACAGTCTCCTTCACTATAAATAAAATCAATTATTATTATCGTTAACATTAAATAGGAACAGGTCTATCCTAAATATGTGAGTGATATAGTACTAGACCAGGAGTTCAAAATGTATTTTTTGTGTCTCATTTGTTAATATTCAGCAGTATAAGAACCCCCCCAAATTCCACCTTCCACCACATAAAAATCGTAGACCGAAGGGTGGGGGCCACGTGGGTAAAGTTGTATTAAAGAGTCCGGGGTCGCGAATTATTACTTACCGTTCGGCGTATGTTGTATGTTACTATAGTTGAAAAAAAGTTTGGGCGGACGGCATTGCCGAACGAGTCTGGATACGACGCGCAGTGGCGCTGTTATTTATTGTTAAAAAAATGTATTAAATGTTTGGCATTTATTTAATACAACTAATTATTCACTAAAATTCAAGATAATATGATTGGTGGACATTTTGGTTGGGTCGGGGGCCAACCACTTTTGTCTTTAGGGTGCGTAGAGTATGCGTGTATGGTCGGCATTGATTTTGTATTATTTATTGTTGACATCTTTAACATCAGTCACTTTAGGACACATCATCGGAGAAGTCTACTGTGTACCCCTTTTTGCCCTGAAGAGTAGTCCACATAGTGTCCAGTTTACCAAGTAACCAATTCTTTCTTCCTGTTCTGTAAGTAGAACATATGATTCTCCTTGAGGATGGTGTGTACATCAGAGATGTGGCTCATATCCTCTCGATGTATAACATACACAGCATATCCTATCCTCAAATCGGTCATACTTCTCCTTATGTCCTTGGAAGTCTGTTAAGCCTTTTCTTCCATTTTGCAGGTACGATTAGTGCATACGTTACCCACTTCGTAGTACTTCCCTTCTCCTAGAACGCCAGACTTAGATGAAGTAACCGAGACACTATCTCAGAACAATACATGCCGAACTAATTAATTGGATATTAATCTTCGTAGTCCTAAAATCCTTAACAATATGTGATTACCTATTAGTGATCGGCGATGGTGTGTTATGGATAATAATAGTATGATAGACGTCATTATGTTAATCCAGAACGAAACGATTGAAACTGTAACTAAGTAACTAGCGAAGAACTATTCAACGGACTGAACGGCCGATTTAGTTATGTTAATGGTTAGAAAAATTTTTATGACAGATATTTTTCAATGAATTATGGTGTGCCGATCAAACAAACATACCTTATGCACTGTTGTTCGATAGTAGTAGATTTTTCAGTCGTCACGCTTACGGAGATAAATCAAAAAAGTTAATTACACCCTCATTAAGATGGTGACCGTCACACAACCCTTAAGGTTTCCTCAAACCAAAGCGGGATCGCGGAAGCGGCAGCGGAAACAAAAAATTGGAACTGTGCGAATTGCTAAAAAAACAGTGCAAGTAGCAAACCAAACATAGGTTTATAGGTACACTGTTTATTACCTGATAAGCCCAACAAAACCTGCTCGATAGGTTTTTGGTCAATTTGAACTGAATGTGAACTGAATGTGATTGATTAAATTACAACCGAAAAATAAGACTGCTCTATTTAATCGAAATTTTAACGATGATCGGATATGGGGACAGAAGTCGAACACAGGCTGAAGTCACTCGTTTGTTTACAGAATTACCTTCAATTAATCGAAGTACGATTAGCAAAATTGAAACTTGATATCGGGAGTTGGGCCATTGAAAATAAAAATTGACGTGTTTCAGGAATTTTGCGATAAACCTTTATTTATCAAGTTACAGAATTTGTTCCAGTTAGACTTTCCACTCTGTTTACTTATTCTGCCATATAGTATTTAGTCTCTCGTTCATACCGTTCTCGCTCCAGTCCCGCGTTCCCGAGTTGGTTTGAGGAAACCTTCAACGACCCGTAAACTCTGAGTTTCAGACTCATGGCTAACCAAATACCAATTACGAACCAAATACAAAGTTACATCTTTTCCCAAAATATTTTGAGTAATCACCATTTTCCCTAGCTATTTTGGTGATATTTGGTGATATTTATATTGTATTATAATGTCATACCTTGTACGGTTCGGCTTTCGTTCATTATTTTTAATCTTGTTGAATAATACAGTGTGTGCGATTTGAAACCAAAAACCCTGTTATTTTAGCATAATGGACCGATTTTGAAAATTGAAAATTTCAAATTATAGTACTTGACGAGCTCTAGCCAAAGATGTTGACAGATATGAATTATTCTTATTTTCAAAGTCTATTATGCTCTGCTAAATAGGACGAAATTTCGAGAAGGACCATTGGGCATTTTTTCCTTAAAAAAGTTGATAGCCTATTCGATTTGGGCTTATTTTGAAAACCTATATACCAAGTTTCAGACCAATATCTCATATAGGGTGTTAGTTATGTGATGAAAAAATTCCTAATTCATCTTTTTTTGACCGACCCTGTATGAAAGTCAGATACGAAGTAACATATGGTTGTAGTCGTTTCATGGAGTCGTCTCTAGGTAATTCAACCAAAATAAACAAATCAAACGTGTATTCAATTTCAGAACAATAACCAAAAACTGGAATAAATGGAACAGTTTCCTGAGATATTGGTGTTTTCAATGTATCCTCCTTCACGCTCAATACATTTTTCATGACGCCGTCTCGAATTTTGGCGGGTCTTCATCTTCAATTGGTCTGCTGTTATTTCACCACACTTTTGCCTTAAGGTTCCGTCAAACCAAAGCGGGAACGCGGGAGCGGGAGCGGGAAACGGAACTTTGGAACCGTGCGAATTGCTAGAAAAATAGTATTTTTTTTCAAGCATATGTACAGTTGTGTGAATAAATAAGTCGTACAGCAGTTATAGAATATTGTGAGTCAGGCTTGTCAATCTTAATTACTAAACTTCTTATCGACTTTGACAAGTAGAGTCGAAATTCAAACTATTTTTGTCAGAAAGGCGCTTTTAACATTTTTTTAGTCCTTTTAGTGCAATGCCTCAATAGACGAGGAAAGTGATGACGTAACAAATGTCATTCTTGTCAAAAACTGATTCCAAACAAAATTCTGTCGAATTTAAATCAGCTTGTCCGAAATTGTTTCCGTTGTTTTTCAACTTCTTTTGCCTGAGAAAACAAAATACAAACAACCAAACACAAACTAATAAGCAAAGCAACAAATCATCAACAGAGAATGTCACCTAAAAGTCTTTGTTTGGAATCAGTTTTTGACAAGAATGACATTTGTGACGACACACTTTCCTCGTCTATTAGTGTCGTACCTTGTACGACTGTTTTATGCAAAGACAATATAAAATTCTTTTTTATTTCTCTATGGTTTTATGCACACAACTGTACATATTTTAGATACGCTAACGTGTAAATCTCGTGAAATCTGCCTCAAGCTATTTTTCGGGTTTCCTTGAACATACTGTAGAATTTGTCCGTATATCTCTAAATTTTTCTCTTTGTGTCGTTACATGTTTTTCATTAACTCTCCCGGTTCTATTCACAGACCACGTGGTCTGTGGTTCTATTATAATGTTTTCTCCGCCACTGCCAGAAACCACAAAACAGAAAACAAACATGGCGGCCTCCATGAGAAATCCATATGCGCATCCTGACGAGCATTCCAGTCATCATATTTATAACTTCATTTCAGTGTGCTATTACCAAGGAGAGTAAACTAACAGGAGGGTTTAATAAGCTCAAACCAATCAGAATCTGTAGCATCGACGCGTATTGGACTTGAGTACAGAGTCGAACTGTCACATATAACTCTCATATACCAAGAGCTAGTCCGTCACTGTCTATGGAGAATGGCGGCCATGACATGTCCAAATTCGTCACATTTCGTCACAAATATTCTTTCATCTCTTTCTATAAGTGTCCCCATTGTCTTGTGGGGATTAAACTCTCCTTGTTAAATTTTTCCCTGTGTCAAGTCACCGGTCGGACAAGGCACGCGCGTTCAGTATGAAGTATGACGATGAGTCGGACCGACCAGATGATTGAAAATATTGGTCACATACATACAGTTCTAATGAGGTCGTCAAGTCAACCAAATGACCGCGCTGGTCGAATCATATTGGTCAGACCGGAGACTTGACTCAGCCTTATAGTGGATTTATGCAGCAATCATAAGTCTTAAGTCATAAGGAAGAATATTCGTCAATGATTGGTTGGAATATACGGACCAACCAATCATTGACGACAATTCTTCCTTATGACTTAAGACTTATGACTTATGATTGCTGCATAAATCCACCATCAGTCTCCCTTTGGTCTTCTTGTGACTCTCTTCGTCAGAGCGGCACACAGTGGCAACACTGATAAAAGATCCCGTTGACGGGTGACAATGACAAACTGACAAGTGATAGCGACAGATGCATTCAATCAAAACATTCATAACAAACAAAAATAATGAATGTTATTGTTAATTAATTGAATCAATTCTCATACATTAACATATTTTCTCATATGATTTTTTATTATCTTTATTTAGAAAAATAAGAAATGAACTAACATGAACAAAGGAAATCTAGATGTAGTACTCGATGATCTGAAAACTCATCCTTGTTGTCCACATGGCCCAACAATTTTATTTTCAAGGAAAGTAAATAATGTTAAAAGTAAATTTTTTGCTTGTGCTGCTTGCAGAGATCGAAAATACTGCAACTTTTTTCTTTCGGAAGAAAATAAGGACTCTTTCAAAGAAGAAATATGGAAACAAGAAACGAAGAAAGTTTTGAAAGGTATTCACCATAGAAAAATGTATTTGACTCTTAAAAAGGTGGCTCCTTTAGCTCCAGAAAAAAGATGGTTTTGCCATACATGTATACAACTGTTAGAGAAAACTGAAATTTCTTCACATGTTGAACATGAGTTGCAGAAAGGATTAACTGACTACCAATTAGGGCATCCATCCGAAATTTTACCACCCTTGGAGAATTCTAAGAAGGAAGCTCAGTATTTATTTTCTAAATCTACAGTGGAAGTGGTAGTTAATATTTTGGGAGCAATAGGATATAGGTAGGTTCACCTCGATGTATCACTATGTTTTGTTTATTTATTTGACCCTACCACAGGTTACCTGATCTGTGACCCTACTACAAAACAAGATGTGTTGGAATGTCACAAGATAATTGAAAATACTAACATGGTTTAACCCACAATCACTATCAAATAATAATAAGCAAGAAAAAATAAGACATATTTGTGCTTAACGGAGTAAAAGTCATACAATTTGTTGTAGTACATTTTTCTTAGATTGTGTATTTTCAACTTGAAATAAAGTAGTGAAACATTGGCAGATTTACCTGGGAAGAAAGCCATTTGAATTGAATGTAATTCTGATTCAATAAACAACATTTATTATTATTTATTGAAACATACATGATGAGTAAAGTTGTTTTATTGAAAGTTTTCCAATTCTCATGAAACAAAGGGGCATGCTTAATACTCAATTTTTGATATCATAAACTTGTGTAAGATGTTATGTAGGATGGTTCTTTTGGCTGTTGCTACACCATGGACCTAAGGAGAGCCAAATCAAAATTGGCAAAGGTTGGATTAATACTTGCTAACATAAACATAAGGTGTATGTTAGTGAAGACAGTTTACTTACAAGTATTTCTACCTATGTCATTTTATCATTGAAATGAACTTCTAAAAATTTCACAGGGGTATTACAGTAACGTTTTGATTATCAATGCTAAAGGATTGAGGATTTATTTCTCAAATTTCCCTGATGATTATCTGCATATAACACATATTTTTCAAAAAACTGTAACAAAATTCTTGAGATACACAAAAAGCTTCAAACTGTATCATCCATATATTTGAGAAAACCATGCCTGTGTCTCCAAGGAGTCTGATACTGTAACATTTGATTTGAAGATCTTTATATTGTGTTTATCAGAACAGAACTGCGGTTACAGTAGTATTCCATCTTCAGCCAACATGTCAGATCATATGGTAATATACATCATAGACATGCCAATGGACCAACTGCCTTCGATGTGTGCTAGATAACCTCTAAAGTGAACCTTTGCCAACTTTGGTGCTCAAAATGGGCAGCCACACAATATGACCAAGTCAATCAAGTTCACTTTGGTCTAGTTTCGACATGTCTTGTGATTCTTTCAAAGTTAGTTCTAATTATCCAATCACTTATAGTTTAGAGATTTGTTCAATGAAATATTTATCATGTATTACAAAATTGCTATTCCTGTCTCCCTTACAGCTTTTTCTAGCAGAACCTTGATATGGAGACATGATAAACTATCCCCTTGACTTAGTTCTGTATTTTCAGAAGTATCTGAACACTTTTCAAATTCAATTATGACATTTTCAGTGTTTTTATTTTACTTCCTTTTTTTAGGATAACCTGTTTCATGTTGAATTAGAAATGTTACAATAAAAAAAGTTCATTTAAATTTGACAAATACATTTTTTTGCAGGCATTTTATTTGTATTGGAGCACCACGGATACATGAATATATACAGAGTGATTGTGAAAACTTCACTAGTATTTTATTGGATATGGATACCAGATTCCACAACTTCTTTGGTCCCTTACAATTTTGCTGGTATAACATGTTCAACCACCACTTCTTTTTCAAAGAATCAAGAAAAATATTTACTGATTATTTACAATCGGACAGGTAATTATTGATTTGCTCTTATTTTTAAAAGTATCAAAAATAGTACTGATTATTTAAATCTGACGAAATCCAGGAATAGAATTAAAATAAATTAACACCATTGTCTGTTAAAGAACATTGCCATACAAATTGCCTTTCTCGGTTACTCAAATATCCTCTACTTATTCATAATTCATGGAGTGAATATAATCCCAGATTAATCATACACATAGAATTGAAAAAATATTTTTATTTAAAAATGAATCTGATTTTTGGCTCAAATGCAAATTGGTCGAAATTAATGCAACGGTGAGAAAATCTAATACAAAATTATAGTAAATATGACAAATACAGTATGGATTTGCTACAGTATGAAAGAAAAAAGTTATATTTTTTAACGTTATTATCTTCCTTCTGTCTGATCATACCAGTTGTTCTCAGAAGAATTTTTTCTTTCATAGTACTTGTTATAAATTAATAAATTTAACATTTTTCTATACTTGTTATAACTTTCTTGAGCAATTCAAATAATTTTTAAGCAATATCAACTAAAAAATAATAATTCACGGGGATATTTACAATGTTAAATAATAATTTGTAACGAAAATAAGTGTTGTATTAGATCAAACGTGAGAGAATGAATTATACCGAAACTCATTTTTGATCCCAAAATCGATTTTGATGATTTGTTGGTAAAAATTATTTTCAAATTTATTAACGCAAACGAATCCATTTGGTGACATTCATTCATCTCCCCAAGTTCATTTATATGCTCTTCCTCGCTCAAGTAGATTATTTGAGCCGGCGGGGGCGAACAGCCCTTGTACAGGGGTTGAAATATACTTCTGTTATCATCAACTAATAGTTGAGGTAAGTATATTGAAGTTTATACTTACTCTGAATTAAAGATGAAAAAAATTACCAGGAATAAAAAGAGAAAATAGAGGAAATTCAAAGGTGGGAAGGGGTGGAAAGTTGGCCAAAAAGTCTTCCCTTTGGAATTTAGGTTTTCTGGTCCTTCGAGAAGCTGCATACAAAATTTGAAAGCTCAAGATTGAACCCAAGTGCAGTTTTCGATTCTTCAACTCAGCCGTAAAAGTTTCTCAATTTGTTTATTTGGTCAACCCTGAGACGGGGCCCTATTAAAAAAGTCTTCCATTCGGATTTTCCCGATGTAAAGACCATAACAAGGTGAAGGAACAAAAAAGTAAGCACATAGGAGACGTCGAATTTTTGTGATGATCGATTTTGGGACCCAAAATATTCAAAAATAGTTTTCGAGTAGTGCGCCTCAAAATCGTCTTCCGCTCTGTCAGATGATTACTAGTCAGTTTCTAAGCATTTTCTTGGCTTATAACCGATTCCCAGATTCACAAAAATAAATTAAAATTTTATTCAAGAAGTGCATAGAGGAAAATTAAGAACAAATCTTGAAATATTTATTTAAATAATGTGATTTAAGAATGTTCTATTTTCAAAAGTTAATAGGTCACTAATCGAATAATTTTAATAAGATAAGGAAACAAAAAAAGGACGTCAATTTGATTCTAAGTTGCATTGACCAAACAGGTAGATAATAGCTTGATTTGCTTACTTTCAATTTCAGTGGAAAAGGTATGGTTTTGGTGACTGACCCACCATTTGGAGGTAGAACTGAACTTCTTGCTACAACCTTCACTTCTATAAATCAGCACTATAAGAGCTTAAACAACACTGAATCAGATCTGCCTATATTTTGGATATATCCTTACTTTATGGAGCCGCAGATTTTGAATTCTATGCCTAACTTCTTCATGCTGGATTTCAAGGTGGAATATGACAATCATCCATTATTTCAGAACGGTCCTAAGGGAAGGAAACAAGGATCACCAGTGAGGATTTTCACAAACATACAACCTAGGTATGTACATTAGATATTATTTATGTACCGCTTGAATAAAAATCTTATTTTTTTAACTGTGCCCTGTTCTAGACAATGCAATTTTTTACAATACTCAGTTGACAAAAAAACTAACCAAGTTCATTATATTGAATTTACGAGATTGTTTATACCACTGAGAGTGAGTAAAATTTAGCATCTAATAATAAAACATCCGAGGAAAATTTTCAATTTAAAAATGTTTTTATATCCAAATACATGGTTGGTTTTGTATCATATATTTGTTTAATTCTTGCACTTTTTTACAAGCTAAATTGACTGCCGCAGTTTTTTCTTCTGTATTTTTTTGAAGGTATTATTTCACTAACATCAACATATTTCTCCTTGCCCACTTTAAAAGCACTTAATAGTCATGATAGTCATTTTGGTGAAGAGTGACCAGAGTGTTTAGCGGAAATGCGAGATTGTCAAGTTGGGAAAGTTATAGTTTAATAGAAATCGGTTATGACTAAACTGGGAAATAATATCAAAATAAATTTTTATCCTACTCAGTTGGTATAATTTCAATTTTACGAAAAAAATTTAAGGTCGAGTTGTCTCGGTAGACTTGACATCACTGGAAATCTGAAGGTGAATCGTTCAAGAAGATTATTTATATACGTATTTAGTGTCAATCATACTTTGATCACAAATGAGCAAAGCAATCGCTAAATGATCAAGAACTTTTTCATATATTGGACAAAGTAGTAACATGAAGGCGATCGGGTCCGGCCGACATTTACGTGCGGATTTACGAAATGTCGGCCGGGACCGCTCGCTTCGCTCGCGTGTAAATTATAAATATATATTCCACCGGGAATTCGACTCTTCTGAAACAATTTCAACATCGAGGTTAAGTTTAATTAGTTCAGGACAGTTAACGTTGGGTCAATAAATGTTCCTTTCTAACATTTTTTGTGCATCATTTCACGTTGAAGTGTTTTCATATTACTTGGAGAAAATTGACAAAGTAGTAACATGAACGCAAGTGCGTCCGCCCGGACGCGCGGCTTCGCTCGCGTGTGATGTGTTCTGGATCTGATATCTTAAAATTTATCTGTGATTTTGCAGTGAATGAATTATATGATCTATTCCTAAATGAAAGACCCACAATTGGTATAAACAGTGAATTCGACTCTTCCGAAGCAATAAGGTTAAGTTTGGTTAGATTATTATAGTTCTATGTCCATCGTGGCCTTAGCCTAGAAAGTAGTTTATCCCTGGTAGATATTACAAAAAACAGCTTTATTTAATTTAAAAAATCTGAATGAGAATGCGATTTTTCACTTTCGTATTTTTCCTTTCAAGTTATTAAGGTCTTTTCACAATATATGTACATATCAGATGTAGTTCAATGTCCAGCGTGTCCTCAACCGGAAAAATAACTGTTTTCTGTTAGATATTACAAAAAATTGCTTAATTTTTATAGTAGGTTGTTTCCATTTCCAGAAGAGTTATTTTTTTTTTATTTAGAATGTATCCCTTTTCAATTTTAATTCATTTTTAAATCGATAATTTTGCAACCGCGCATTTCGGCACAACGGAAATTGTTTTTTTTTGTCACTCTTCCTAGCAACTGTAGCCACGGCACCTACTTTTTCTTAACTGATTTCAGATGAACTAAAGCAGACAATTTGGCAACCTCGCATTTCCGCACCATTGGAATTGGGTGTTTGTTTACTTGTGATCAAAGAAACCGTTGTTATGGCAACAGTTTTTCCATAACTGATTTCAGCTAAACTATAACTGGCCCAACTTGACAACTATGCGTTTCCGCAAAACATGAATAGCATTTTTGTTTACTCGCCACCCTAACAACGGTTACCATGATAACCTTTTTTCTATAACTGATTTCAGCTAAACTAGACAACTTGGCAGCCACGCATTTCCGCAACTTAGGAATCGGTTTTCTGTATTCTCGTTACCATGGCAACAGTTTTTCCATAACGAAAGTTGACCCAAATATACTATTTTCAGTTCTAACTTTGACTGTACTTTGTGTCTTCATTTCAGGTTAGTCAAACTACCCGCAGATGACTATAAACACTGTGAGTTCTGTGATAAATGGGTGGCAAAAGAAAATCAACATTGCAAGTTATGTAATTCTTGCACTTCGAAAAATGGGGTTACTTACGTACATTGTTCAATCTGTGAAAGATGCGTAAAACCTACTTGGAGCCATTGTGAAAAATGTAGCAGGTGTGCGCAAATTGATCATAAATGCATCCAACTGGCATTTACCAAGGTAAATATTATCATACGCTATGCACCTGTGAATAAAGAGATATTAGAGACATAATGATGTAAGAGAAAATTGTAAAAACCAAGTAAATGCAATAAAATACTTAAATTTTAAGTAATATTCGCGACGGCTCTTTAGTCCTAATTTGTTGGGTAGTTCATCAACATTTATGACTATATTATAATAAATAGTCATAAATGCCAAAAAGGTGTTATAAAAAGTCATCTTTATAACTTGGAAGTAATTGATAAAAATAATATATGATCAAAATCATTTGTTTCCTTCCGATCTTCTATAAAAAAAAGTAGAAAATTTGATATTGTGCAATTGTTTATGTACAGAATTCTAATCCACATTTTCAAAAATAAAAAGGATATTAATTTCATGTCGAAAAATGTTATTGAAAAAAGTTGTTTGCAATTGAATGATATTTCCAGTTATCCAGTTTAGTCTACCAATTACCAATTTTAGTTTTTTAATTGCTTTGGCAGATAATTTATACTGATTTAGTAATATTTACCACTCAAAATTTATTGTCGAAATTATTGCCAATAAAAATTGAGGCCAACTCATTAAGCAGTAATTAAAACTAGTAATTGATAAACTAAACTAGATAAGTGGTAATATCATTTAAGTATTGCAAAAAACTTTTTTCAGTAACATTTTTCTATATTTTGCATAGTAATGTCATTTTACTCTGGAGTGAATTTAGAATATCAGCTTATCCGCACGCCACTGATAATAATGGATGTGAGTGTATATATGAATGCACCAGCTTTTATGAAGAATGCAATTTTCTGAGAAACTATGAATTAAAAAGTTTCCCATATGTTTCCATGATTTTGGCGGACACTGTATAAAAATGCATATCTTTGAAAGTTTCAACACCGAATCTTTCAAATTTCGACCAAAGTTACCATACATGATGACCTTCGTGAGATTATCAATTTTATCAGAAGTTATACAGTGTGGTCAAAGATCCAAAAATTTTCTGTAAGTCGGAGGTTTTTGAAAACCCTGAAAGTAAATTCAGTAAAAATAATAATCTGCGTTTTATGTATTTTCGGCTGCAAACATCGAAAAACTGCCAGAAATCTCAAACATGAGTTACAATATAAGCTTTCACTTGAGTGAAAAATATTGGAATCGGACAATTCTTACTTCCAGAGATATGACCGTTTCAAGTCAACATTTTCCATTTTGGATTAGTTGCCACTTTGAGATGATAATCATGTTTCTTTTTGCGATCCTAACTTACCCACATAACTATTATCTGAAGGAACATCAGTACCTTCAAATAAAAACAAAACTTTTGAATGCAATAGACACTTCTCAAAAATTCAATTAATTAACTGGTCCATGTCGGGGCGTGGCGCAGTGATTAGAGCGTCCGACTTTGGGTCGAAAGGTCCGGAGTTCGAGCCCCAGTTGCGGCTGGGATTTTTTAATTTAATTTGACCGATTAAATTATTCAAATCTCGTGGCTGGACTGGGGTGAGTCCTGCACGATTCACTGTTGCGTTCCAATTAACAGTGCTGCTCCTAAGGTGGCGCATGGAGTTAGTAACAAGGCCTATCCAGAACACGTGGCTAATGACCATAGCAGTCGATGCCAAGACACCAAAAAAAAAAAATATTAACTGATCCATGTTTTATTAACCAACGGCTGTAGATATCGAAGGAAAATGAGTAACCCCAAGTTGTACCAATATCTTGGCTGGTCAATAGATTAGATGCCTTCCATGTAAGTGCCAAGAACTCTCGTAATGAAGATAACATGGTTATCCAAATGAGCATCTAGGAATTAATTTGATAATTGTGGTAAAGGGAAACGTATTGTTGTTTTCAAATAATATTAGTTTAATTTTATTACAAATTTAAATAGACTCTACTTCTTACTTTTTTTCGTTTCAGGAATGTTTTAACTGTAAGAAGCCTGGTCATAGAAGGATTGACTGCCCCCAGTTGAACGAAATGGCTTTGAAACGAAGGAATTCAGAATCACAAACCAAAGCCAAGAAGAAACGTAAAAAGAAAAATGTGTATTTGGACGATTAAACGTTTTCAATCCATACTATTTCGTTTTCATCACAATGTCAGTGATTGAAATTATAGAAAGTGCGTTTTTGAATTATAAACTACTTAATCTTCAAAAAAAACTGTTTAAGGGCCGTTGTTTTTGGAAAGAAATATTAAAATTACAGATTTTATATATTCACTATTACTCTTTTGTCAAGTTCCAAGTAACAGGTTGTTTAGGATTCAAGAAGCTCTAAAACACTAGGTACTTGCTTTAAGAGAAAGAAATACAAAATGGTGGCGGCAGGACCTTTTATAAAAAAGTTGCGGTGCCCCACTCTCCCCCAGGGCTTGATAATTCATTTCTAACGGTAGGATTCTTCATTATTCTCAACCACAAACACGCTCACGAAATATGGTGGCGGCAGGACCTTTTATTAAAAGTTGCGGTGCCCCACTCTCCCCCAGGGCTTGATAATTCATTTTAGGATCTTTTATAAAAATGTTGCGGTGCCTTACTCTCCCCCAGGGCTTGATAATTTATTTCTTAATCAATCAATCAAATATGCTTTATTGTCTAAAATGGTTATATTTTGTCGACAAAGTCAAAATAGAAGTCCACACAACTATATACCTGCTGTAAAAAATAAATTTTCGAATAGATAAAATAATAATATAAAAGACGAAACACATTTACGTAATGACGTGGTAACCAACAATATATAGGTGTTATATTTGGTTTTCTCAAATTAACTTTTTTTAAATTGTAACCGGGGTGGATAAGCCACCGGTAAAATACTTTATTTTGAATATAAATTGACGTTTACAAAGTGAATCAGAAATACAGACTAACTAAAATCGACTCGCAGGTCGTATTTATAAACATTGTCCGTACACTGTCATCAACTCCATTGTTCACTTGCAGGTGGCCATCCGCTAGCGTTGTTTAATCGGCAAAGTCCTTATCTCTTGACTTTGAGACGTCCGATACGCAGTTCCAGCAGATATCCACTATATAACATAGGTATTACATTTATAAAAAACAAGAAAATTATACCACAGTTCACTTCTCATGGAATGACTAGAACCTATAATCAAAGTATTCCTCTAAGGTATAAAAACATTTCCCTTTGAGAAATTTTTTAACGTTATTTTTGAAGTGCTTCATATCATTTATACTTGTAATTTCCGTGGGTAAATGATTGTACACCTGCTTACTTCTGTCCTTGTCAAGGATGAAGTAGGAATTGGGGTAGCAAGTTTTTTTTCCTGTCGAGTAGGCCTCTCTACATTGGGTATAAGGAAGTACTTTCTGTATTTATGCAATAAACAAGCCGTCTCTAGAATGAAGATTTCAATTAGTGTCAAAATTTTGTGTCCGGAGAAAATCGGGCAGCACGATTCTCGCATCTTGACTTTGAATATAAATCTCAGAGCTCGTTTCTGTAGCACGAATATACTTTGCAACAGAGCTTTATTGCAATTCCCCCAGAATGGAATTCCATACCGTAGATGAGCTTCGATAAACGAGTAATAGGCAGTTAGTGAGGCGACAGCCCAAGTTCACGGGAAATAACATTGACGTCATAACAACCAGATGACAGTTTCTTTTTTAGAGTTGTTATATGAGACTCAAATTTCAAAGTACCGTCGATGTGTATGCCTAGGAATTTTGTAACAGGTTTACGTAATCAATTGAGATCCTAGAGTTATCTGATCTAAGTCCCACTTAAATGTTATCAGGTTTGTTTTCGAAGTGTTAATTGACACCATATTCGCATCACACCACATTTTAAATTTTTTATAAATCTGTTGAAATGGATTGAACCAGGGTAGCACGATCTACATTGTGCCAAGAAACAGTAGTGTCATCTGCAAACAGTGTAAATCTTCCAGATATATCCAGAAAAGCCATATCATTTACATAGAGCAAAAAGAGGATAGGGCCCAAGACCTGAACTATACGGACCTAATGATATTTTTTGATTTCGGCCTGTAAGGTCCAAGGCATTCCCCCTGAAGCCATAGGCTGTGTTAAGTCACCGGTCGGACAAGGCACGCGCGTTCAGTATGAAGTATGACGATGAGTCGGACCGATCAGATGATTGAAAATATTGGTCACATACAAACAGTTCCAATTAGGTCTACAAGTGAACCAAATGACCGCGCTGGTCTGATCATATAGGTCAGACCGGAGACTTGACTCAGCCATAATAAAAAGTTTCTGCATTAGAATCTCATGACTCACACAATCAAAGGCTTTGGATAAGTCAAGGAAAACCCGCCTCCTTTTCATTGATGCTCATGTATATCTTGTCAAGGAAGTCGAAAATAGCATCGGTAGTGCTTTTTTTATTTAGGAATCCATACTGTACATTAACCAGTGTACCGTATCTCTCCAAAAAACCCATTACTCTGTGTTTAACTAACTGTTCAATGATTTTTGATAGCGTCGACAGTATTGAAATTGGTCTGAAGTTATTTGGATCACCAATAGCACCTCCTCCTTTGTAAAGAGGTATTACCATTGCAGACTTTAAACTGGAAGGGAATACACCTGTAGCAAAAGACCTGTTTATAGCTGCTACCAGAGCGCTTAGGGCTTCGTCAGGAAGTTCCAACATCAACTTTGCTGATAAATGATCTTCACTAGAAGAATTTTTCTTCCTTATGTCATTAATTACCGACTTCAGTTCAGTTAAATCTGTATCGTATAAGAACAATGAGTTTGTTGGGGAACCAATTTTTTGCAAGTTCTCAATCGGGTCAATTATTGAGGTGGTATTTTGTGTGAGTTGATTAGCTATTTGAACAGTAATACTCATTTAACAGATTAAGATCTATGTTCATCTCTGGTTGTTTTTTACTATTTTTTCCTCGCAGGTTGTTAGTTATTGCCCACATCTCTATCTGTTTATTTTTTGCTTGATTAATTCTGTCATTATAGTAGAAATCTTTAGCTATTTTTTTGGTCTGTTTGTAGATACTGCGGTATTTATTGAAATATGTCATGAAAAAGTTGTTATCACTATGGAATTTCCTGATAGTGTGCAGACAACGTAAATTACCGGATGATTTTTTTATACCTTTCGTGATCCAATGTTTTGATTTTTTGATTATTATTCTCAACCGTAATGGAAACGCTTGAATGAATTTTCTACAAGAATTTTATGAAATGCATTCACTGGATCTTCTGTTACAGATATGGAATTCCAATCTATATTTTGACAAAGGTGCTTAAATTGTGCGTAGTTTTTTTTTACCATAAATGCGTCCATATGTTTTACTATTCTTTGGGATAGTATGTTTCAGATTATTGGGAATATGATATATGGGAAAGCAAGTCAAATTGAAAATTTTGTAGCAGTTTGAAAATAGATACGCGAGGAAGTTTCCAACACCTTCTCAAAGTTCAACGTTCTGCTCTCCTAATACATTTTTGCGAAGTTCTTAGTGGTAACAAAAAACATTTTTTTATCGCGTTTCTATTTTGCTGTTACCGAATTTTCAATTTGACTTGCTTTCGGTACAAAAATGTTTTTTCACTACCATTAAGAATTTCACAGAAATGTATCAGGAGAGCAGGTTAGAAAAGCCCCCCCCAAGTACCTCCGATTCCCCCCCTCACCCCAAGCTTGAGGGTGGGTAAAATATTACAGATCAGTATATTGTTACTTTCTATGAAAAATTTTCTAAGTCCTCTCCCTTTGTAACTTCTAAAATTCGTAACTTCCACAAACTTCAATTCGCCATTTTACCTAGTGGTGTTTTGGACGTAACTCGACGTCCTCTATCCAACGCCACCAAAATGTTCAAAATCGGTTATGTAAAGTAGCCATAACCTAACCTAACCTAACCTACACTAAGCGTAGGTTAGGTTAGGAAAAGGGATCTAACCTACACTAAAAAAAAAAGGGAAGAAAGTTTTGTTGGGTGGCAAGTGGTAAGGGGGAGGGGGTAGTTGTGGAAAAAAAATTAAAATTTTTTCTAAGTGTTTTCCCTTAAAAAAAAAAATTGAAAATTTTTCCAAGTGTTTTCCATTCAAAATTTTGAAAATTCATAACTTTCGAACCGTTGGTCCTAGAGAGTAACTGAGTGCATTTTTGGATTCCTCTCGACGAGATCTATCGATTGACACTATTTTCGACCAAAGGTTAGGTCAAATTCCACTTTTTTTTTCCATATCTCGAAAACGGCACATAGAACTTGGACAAAAATAGTCTAGAAGTGTTTCTCGTAGTCCAAAACATAAGACTAAACACTTTTTAGTATAGGTTGGTAGTATTTTGGGTATAACCTAACCTAACCTAACCTACGCTCAGTGTAGGTTAGATCCTTTTTTGTAACCTAACCTACGCTTAGTGTAGGTTAGATCGATTTTCATTTTTAAAGGTTAGGTTAGGTTAGGTTAGGTTAGGTTAGGTTAGGTTAGGTTAGGTTAGGTTAGGTTAGGTTAGGTTAGGTTAGGTTAGGTTAGGTTAGGTTAGGTTAGGTTAGGTTAGGTTAGGTTAGGTTAGGTTAGGTTAGGTTAGGTTAGGTTAGGTTAGGTTAGGTTAGGTTAGGTTAGGTTAGGTTAGGTTAGGTTAGGTTAGGTTAGGTTAGGTTAGGTTAGGTTAGGTTAGGTTAGGTTAGGTTAGGTTAGGTTAGGTTAGGTTAGGTTAGGTTAGGTTAGGTTAGGTTAGGTTAGGTTAGGTTAGGTTAGGTTAGGTTAGGTTAGGTTAGGTTAGGTTAGGTTAGGTTAGGTTAGGTTAGGTTAGGTTAGGTTAGGTTAGGTTAGGTTAGGTTAGGTTAGGTTAGGTTAGGTTAGGTTAGGTTAGGTTAGGTTAGGTTAGGTTAGGTTAGGTTAGGTTAGGTTAGGTTAGGTTAGGTTAGGTTAGGTTAGGTTAGGTTAGGTTAGGTTAGGTTAGGTTAGGTTAGGTTAGGTTAGGTTAGGTTAGGTTAGGTTAGGTTAGGTTAGGTTAGGTTAGGTTAGGTTAGGTTAGGTTAGGTTAGGTTAGGTTAGGTTAGGTTAGGTTAGGTTAGGTTAGGTTAGGTTAGGTTAGGTTAGGTTAGGTTAGGTTAGGTTAGGTTAGGTTAGGTTAGGTTAGGTTAGGTTAGGTTAGGTTAGGTTAGGTTAGGTTAGGTTAGGTTAGGTTAGGTTAGGTTAGGTTAGGTTAGGTTAGGTTAGGTTAGGTTAGGTTAGGTTAGGTTAGGTTAGGTTAGGTTAGGTTAGGTTAGGTTAGGTTAGGTTAGGTTAGGTTAGGTTAGGTTAGGTTAGGTTAGGTTAGGTTAGGTTAGGTTAGGTTAGGTTAGGTTAGGTTAGGTTAGGTTAGGTTAGGTTAGGTTAGGTTAGGTTAGGTTAGGTTAGGTTAGGTTAGGTTAGGTTAGGTTAGGTTAGGTTAGGTTAGGTTAGGTTAGGTTAGGTTAGGTTAGGTTAGGTTAGGTTAGGTTAGGTTAGGTTAGGTTAGGTTAGGTTAGGTTAGGTTAGGTTAGGTTAGGTTAGGTTAGGTTAGGTTAGGTTAGGTTAGGTTAGGTTAGGTTAGGTTAGGTTAGGTTAGGTTAGGTTAGGTTAGGTTAGGTTAGGTTAGGTTAGGTTAGGTTAGGTTAGGTTAGGTTAGGTTAGGTTAGGTTAGGTTAGGTTAGGTTAGGTTAGGTTAGGTTAGGTTAGGTTAGGTTAGGTTAGGTTAGGTTAGGTTAGGTTAGGTTAGGTTAGGTTAGGTTAGGTTAGGTTAGGTTAGGTTAGGTTAGGTTAGGTTAGGTTAGGTTAGGTTAGGTTAGGTTAGGTTAGGTTAGGTTAGGTTAGGTTAGGTTAGGTTAGGTTAGGTTAGGTTAGGTTAGGTTAGGTTAGGTTAGGTTAGGTTAGGTTAGGTTAGGTTAGGTTAGGTTAGGTTAGGTTAGGTTAGGTTAGGTTAGGTTAGGTTAGGTTAGGTTAGGTTAGGTTAGGTTAGGTTAGGTTAGGTTAGGTTAGGTTAGGTTAGGTTAGGTTAGGTTAGGTTAGGTTAGGTTAGGTTAGGTTAGGTTAGGTTAGGTTAGGTTAGGTTAGGTTAGGTTAGGTTAGGTTAGGTTAGGTTAGGTTAGGTTAGGTTAGGTTAGGTTAGGTTAGGTTAGGTTAGGTTAGGTTAGGTTAGGTTAGGTTAGGTTAGGTTAGGTTAGGTTAGGTTAGGTTAGGTTAGGTTAGGTTAGGTTAGGTTAGGTTAGGTTAGGTTAGGTTAGGTTAGGTTAGGTTAGGTTAGGTTAGGTTAGGTTAGGTTAGGTTAGGTTAGGTTAGGTTAGGTTAGGTTAGGTTAGGTTAGGTTAGGTTAGGTTAGGTTAGGTTAGGTTAGGTTAGGTTAGGTTAGGTTAGGTTAGGTTAGGTTAGGTTAGGTTAGGTTAGGTTAGGTTAGGTTAGGTTAGGTTAGGTTAGGTTAGGTTAGGTTAGGTTAGGTTAGGTTAGGTTAGGTTAGGTTAGGTTAGGTTAGGTTAGGTTAGGTTAGGTTAGGTTAGGTTAGGTTAGGTTAGGTTAGGTTAGGTTAGGTTAGGTTAGGTTAGGTTAGGTTAGGTTAGGTTAGGTTAGGTTAGGTTAGGTTAGGTTAGGTTAGGTTAGGTTAGGTTAGGTTAGGTTAGGTTAGGTTAGGTTAGGTTAGGTTAGGTTAGGTTAGGTTAGGTTAGGTTAGGTTAGGTTAGGTTAGGTTAGGTTAGGTTAGGTTAGGTTAGGTTAGGTTAGGTTAGGTTAGGTTAGGTTAGGTTAGGTTAGGTTAGGTTAGGTTAGGTTAGGTTAGGTTAGGTTAGGTTAGGTTAGGTTAGGTTAGGTTAGGTTAGGTTAGGTTAGGTTAGGTTAGGTTAGGTTAGGTTAGGTTAGGTTAGGTTAGGTTAGGTTAGGTTAGGTTAGGTTAGGTTAGGTTAGGTTAGGTTAGGTTAGGTTAGGTTAGGTTAGGTTAGGTTAGGTTAGGTTAGGTTAGGTTAGGTTAGGTTAGGTTAGGTTAGGTTAGGTTAGGTTAGGTTAGGTTAGGTTAGGTTAGGTTAGGTTAGGTTAGGTTAGGTTAGGTTAGGTTAGGTTAGGTTAGGTTAGGTTAGGTTAGGTTAGGTTAGGTTAGGTTAGGTTAGGTTAGGTTAGGTTAGGTTAGGTTAGGTTAGGTTAGGTTAGGTTAGGTTAGGTTAGGTTAGGTTAGGTTAGGTTAGGTTAGGTTAGGTTAGGTTAGGTTAGGTTAGGTTAGGTTAGGTTAGGTTAGGTTAGGTTAGGTTAGGTTAGGTTAGGTTAGGTTAGGTTAGGTTAGGTTAGGTTAGGTTAGGTTAGGTTAGGTTAGGTTAGGTTAGGTTAGGTTAGGTTAGGTTAGGTTAGGTTAGGTTAGGTTAGGTTAGGTTAGGTTAGGTTAGGTTAGGTTAGGTTAGGTTAGGTTAGGTTAGGTTAGGTTAGGTTAGGTTAGGTTAGGTTAGGTTAGGTTAGGTTAGGTTAGGTTAGGTTAGGTTAGGTTAGGTTAGGTTAGGTTAGGTTAGGTTAGGTTAGGTTAGGTTAGGTTAGGTTAGGTTAGGTTAGGTTAGGTTAGGTTAGGTTAGGTTAGGTTAGGTTAGGTTAGGTTAGGTTAGGTTAGGTTAGGTTAGGTTAGGTTAGG